>CM066036.1:550915656-553444787 GCA_033557465.1 Ichthyophis bannanicus
TCGGTGTTGACTGCAACGGTACCCTGTCCTATGATGCCCATCGTTACCGAACTGGTACTGGTTACTCCCGATGTTGATCCCACTCGGTACGCATATCGGGCTTTACAGGAGCATCCAGACAGGCGATACTTCGATTCCTCCGAAGACTCTGACGAGTCCGAAGGATCTGTCGAGGCATCGGTACTTCTTCCTCAGGAGTCGTCTTCTCCTAAACGAAGAATGTCTCCTCCAGAGGACTTGTCTTTTCAAGACTTCGTTAGGGAGGTGGCTAGGGGCCTCTCCATCACAGTGGCCTCTGAGTCAGAGCCTAGAGCCAAGCAGCTGGATATTCTACAATATCCCAAGGCTCCTAAAGAGGCAGCTACTTTACCTGTTCATGAGATTTTGTATGATCTCACGTTGAGCATGTGGGAGACACCTCTTACTACCTTTCCTCATTCTCGCAGGTTAGACACCATGTATCGTGTCCCTCCTTGTCCTGGCTTTCATAAGACTCAGCTTCCTCACCACTCTATTGTGGTAGAGTCTGCCATGAGAAAGATAAAGAGTGCAAAAAGACACTCATCTAATCCTCCAGGACGTGAATGCAGGACCCTAGATGCTTTTGGCCGTAGGGTTTTTCAAGCTTCTATGCTAGCTGCCAGAATCAACTCCTATAGTCTCTATATAGGGATGTTTCTAAAGGAAGTCACAGATCATCTGCAGACTTTAGCCCCTTTTATTTCAGAAGATAAAAGGCAGGAGTTTCTCACTTGGCTCAAACATGCCCAGGATGTTTCCAAATTTTCCAACCGTGCAGCCTTTGACTCTTTTGAGTGTGTAAGCAGAGCCTCGGCTATTGCCATAGGTGCACGCAGAATTGCTTGGCTACAAGCTTCTGATTTGGAACTCTGTGTCCAAGATGAATTAGGAAATCTTCTTTGTACAGGTGAAAACCTTTTTGGCAAGGATTGGCAAGCAAAGGCCACTCAGATGGATGCTGAGAACTCCGCTTTGGATCGACTGGTCAGCAGGCATCTTCTGCAGGTCGTTTTGCTGCAAAACGTCAGCAACCACCTAAACAGGCCATGTCAAAGGCTGCTAGGCCTTCCACGGCCCAGCAGCCTCAGCCTCCTCAGGGCCTTTGACTTGCAACTAGAGAACTTAGCCTTTCTAGCTCTGGAAGAACCAGAGCCCCTCACCATTCCAGGAAGGTTGGCTTACTTTGCTCCCAGATGGGAACAAATCACAGCAGAGCAATGGACCCTCTCCATCGTAAGGGAAGGGTACAAGCTTCATTTCTTAAGCCTTCCTCCTCGCACCATGGTGAAACAGTTCAATTCTCCAACATCTCTCCTCAACCTTCTGGGTCAGGAGATTGCCACCCTTCTTGCCCAAGGGGCAATAGAAGAAGTACCTCTTCTTCAACAGGGATCAGGGTTCTACTCCCCTTATTTTCTTATCCCAAAGAAAACAGGGGGCTACAGACCCATATTAGATCTCAGAGAATTGAACAAGTTTCTATTCAAAGAGAAATTCAAGATGATTTCTCTCGGTGCTCTGCTTCCATACCTTCAGAGTCAGGACTGGCTTTGTTCTCTAGATCTCAAGGATGCGTACACCCATGTCCTCATCCATCCAACACACAGAAGGTTCCTTCGGTTCCTTTTTCAGGGAAAGCACTACCAATACAGGGTGCTTCCGTTCGGTCTGGCCTCTGCACCAATGGTGTTCATGAAATGCATGGCAGTAGTAGCTGCATTTCTACGCACTCTGGGAATATTTGTCTTCCCTTACCTGGACGATTGGCTCATTCGAGCTCCATCCCAGTTAGAGGCCCAGAATTGTCTAATCTGCACAATGCGTGTTCTCCAGTATTTGGGACTGGTAATAAACATCCCAAAATCAAATCTCACCCCTACTCAGTCTCTGGAGTTTATAGGGGCCTTACTGGATACCACAACTGCAAGGGCCTATCTTCCTCAGGCCCGTTGCCTACGCTTAGTGCAGTTAGCCTCCCGGATACAGTTAAAGTCCCATTTAACTGCTCGAGAGATGTTACAACTCTTAGGCCACATGGCATCTACCGTGCATGTGGTTCCATATGCTCGCCTTCACATGAGGGCAGCTCAATGGACTTTGTCCACCCAATGGACTCAGGCATCAGGTTGCCTGTCAGACAAAATAGCAAACTCCAGTCGCCTTTTTTGGTCTCTTCAGTGGTGGAAGTCCTCTCCAAATCTGTTGCTGGGGTCCCCTTTTCAGCAGTCACTACCCCAAGCAACTCTTACAACAGATGCTTCTCCAATGGGTTGGGGAGCTCATCTGCAGGATCTCTCCACCCAGGGCATCTGGTCTCCACAAGAGACTTCTCTGCATATCAATCTCTTGGAACTCAGAGCAATATTCTTAGCTCTCAGAGTGTTCCATTCCCTGCTCAACTACAGGACAGTCCTCATCCATACGGACAACCAAGTAGCCATGTTCTATGTAAACAAGCAGGGCGGGACTGGCTCTCTGTCGCTTTGCAACGAAGCTTTGCGACTGTGGGCCTTCGCCAGAGAGCATCACATTCATCTTCTGGCAGTATATCTTCCAGACGTTCAAAACTCTTGGGCAGACAGACTCAGTCGAGTTCTGCTTCCACACGAGTGGTCCCTCCACATGGACCAGATAGCCAGGATTTTTCGAATTTGGGGAACCCTGGACATATAGACCTCTTTGCAAGTCCGTGGAATGCCAAACTTCCCCGGTTCTGTTCCAGAATTCCGTGTCAGGGAGTTCAGGCCAAGGATGCCTTCCTCCTTCACTGGGGTCAAGACTTCCTTTATGCCTTTCCACCCATTCCCCTAATTCCCAAAAGACTATTCAAGCTTCAGAGAGATCGAGGAACCATGATCCTCATAGCACCACATTGGCCACGCCAAGTGTGGTATCCTCTACTTCTACATCTCTCTCAAGCTCCTTCCCTGGACTTGGGCTCTGCACCAGACCTTCTATCCCAGGAGGAGGGAATGTTGTGGCACCCAAACCCCCAGTCTCTTCATCTCAGGGCTTGGTTGCTGAAGGCCTAGACCTTCAAGGTTTTCATCTCTCTCAGCAGGTCAGAGATATTATTCATGCCTCTAGAAAGCCTTCTACTCGACGTTCCTATGCTTTCAAATGGAAAAGATTTACCATTTGGTGTGCAGAGAAGGGTCTTAACCCTCTTGCAATACCTTTGAATTCTTTACTAGAGTATCTCCTGCATTTATCCCATGCAGGTCTTAAAACGAATTCAGTAAGAGTCCACTTGAGTGCTATTGCAGCGTCCCTCAAGCCTCTCAATGGACAGCCTATTTCCTCTCATCCTCTTATAACAAGATTCATGAGAGGCCTTCTTCTAACTAAACCTCCCATTAGACCACCTCCAGTGGCATGGGACTTAAACTTGGTTCTTGGCCAGCTTATGAAGCCACCCTTTGAACCTTTAGCCACCACCTCCTTGAAATTTCTTTCTTGGAAGGTTATCTTTCTCATTGCAGTCACCTCAGCATGCCGCATCAGTGAATTGCAAGCTTTGGTGGCTAATCCACCTTATACAAGGTTCCATCATAAGGTAGTCCTCAGGACCAATCCACACTTTATACCTCTTGGTTTAGATGAACAGGCGAGACCACTTTGGGCATATTTACCTGTCTTTTTTCCAGGACCTCATGCATCAAGTGCAGAGAGGAATCTTCATACCTTGGATTGTAAGAGAGCTCTTGCTTTTTACTTACAAAGAACACAGCAGCATAGAAAGTCTTCTCAACTCTTTGTTGCTTTTGATCCTTCTCATTTAGGACTTCCAGTCTCTAAGAGAACACTGTCCAACTGGATTGCTTAGTGTATTTCTTTCGCCTACCAGAGTAGGAACCTTTCTCTGGAGGGCCATGTCACAGCTCACAATGTGAGAGCCATGGCAGCCTCAATGGCTCATCTAAACTCTGTGTCCATCGACCAAATCTGTCGAGCGGCCACCTGGGCTTCGGTTCATACCTTCACAGCCCATTACTGTTTGGACAAGGACTCCTGCCGGGATGCCTCGTTTGGTCAGGCTGTTCTCAAACACCTGTTCCATTCCTAATCAACTCCTACCCACCTACCCTGGTTGGATGCCAGAGATCCATGGGGGGAGGTAGAGTCCTTTTCAAGGACACACAACCTGGGGTCTTCCCCTGGCATCTGCAGCTAGGGAGTCCCCATATGTGAAGACTCATTCCTGCTTGTTCCTGGAGATAGCACAGTTACTTACCTGTAACAGGTGATCTCTGGGAACAGCAGGAATAAGTCTTCACAACCCACCCACCTCCCCTAGGAGTTGTATCTCTCAATCTTTCCTTTCCTCTCTCTCTCTTTGTCTCAGCTTTAAAACTCGAACTGGAGAGAGGCGGTTGGGAAAGGCGGGAAGGCAGCGCGCAGGTGCTGTGGAATGCCCCCAAAAGCTTTCTTATTGGACGCTGGGGAGCGTTCCCGCGCAGGCTCCGTTGGTACCGACGATACCCATATGTGAAGACTTATTCCTGCTGTTCCCAGAGATCACCTGTTACAGGTAAGTAACTGTGCTTTCTTCCTGTTTAGCTACTTTAAGATCATCAGACACAACCACGCCTAGGTCCCGCTCTTCTTTAGTGGACAAAAGTCCTTCACCCCCTATACTATATTGCTCCCTTGGATTGCTGCAGCCCAAATGCATGACTTTGCATTTTTTTTAAATCATTTTTATTTAAGAGTTTTTGTGAATACAATTCAATAGATATAAGAAAATGAACAAGATACATAACATATCAATTCAAAAAGAATCCTTCTCACATAAATAGACCACATCAAGGGAGAGAGAACCACCCAAAAGAAAACCACAGATATTTAACAATCCATGAGGATAAGAAATAAGGAGTATAGTAACCCCACATTAGGGAGCAAAAACATTTGTCAATTCCTCCAACTATAAGCCACCCACCGCTTTCCCATCCAAAAACGTTTTTAAGGTATTAACATCCGTGTACACATAAGTTTGTCCCCCAAGAGTGACTATACAACAAGGAAATCTCAGGAAAAAGGTTGTCCCCAGAGCTACAACCCGTGGTTTCAACATCAAGAACTGCTTTCGCTGAACTTGAGTGAACCGACAGACATCTGGTAAAACCTGGATGGTATGTCCACAAAAGAGAGCATGCCTACACTTAAAGTATGCTCTCAAAACACGCAATTTGGCAGTTTCAGAAACAAACATCACTACCAAAGTATTGCGCTTTAAAATAACATCAAGGGAATCCTCCAGAAAAGCTGTCAGGTTCTGATCCACTGAGCAAACCGAAGGGACCGCAGTCCCGACGGCATGGGGAGAGGAAGAAGAACCAGCAGAAAGGTAATACATATGGACTGTTTGCAAATCCCCCTCTAAATGTAACACTTCAGAGAAATATTTCCCCAATAAAATTTCAGGAGATAATAGGTGTGTAGTGGGAAAATTCAAAAAACGCAAGTTACATGCTCTGGCCTGATTTTCTAATACTTCCAGCCAAAAAGAAACAGTTAAAAATTCTCTCATTAAAGCAACATCAGAATCACAGCAGGATTGGAATTGGGAATCAGAAAGAGCAGTAAACTTACTAAAGAAACCCAATTGATTATCAATAAATTGCAATTTGCCAACCACATCTTGGGAAAACTTACAAAGGGAGGATACTGTAGAAGTTAAACATACATCAATTTTCTGAATTGCAGACCATATGTCAGTAAGAGTCACTTCCCCAACGGGGGAAGCGATAACCCCAGATTCTGAAGCAGCTGGAAAAACAGGAAGCGGAACCGGGGGTACATTCTTGGGAAGAAACTCCCAACAAAGTAGAAGAGAGAGCTGGTAGTGGAAGAGGAGGAGGAGACCGAAGAACAAAGCTCAAAGAAGCCCCTTCCAGTGAATGATCACCAGGCAGCAGGGAAGTCACATGTTTATCCATGGGGCCCACCACCTTTCCACCTGAAACACCATTCCCAGACTTGGTACCAACCTTAGCCTTCCATTTGCCCATGGTAGACAGACTTCTTAAGACACACATGCACACCTCATGTGTGCCAAAGGGGCGTGTCCTGCCCCTTAGGTCACGCCATGCAGGCCGTGACACGCGGCTGCGTGTAGCACCTTTGGGCTTTGTAGAGCAAGGAAGGGTCCTCCGGGCCAGGGCACGTCCTTCCCCCGCCTGCACGCTGGTCAAACAAGCCTCCACCAGGTCCTGCTGCACTGAACTGCGCTTGTGAAAATCGCGTGGCAGCTCCCTCAAACACGATACTCTCTCCCGACTTTGCTTTTTTTAACATTAAATCCCAGCTGCCAAATTCTAGACCATTCTTCAAGCTTAGCTAGATCCCTCCTCATTTTATCTACACCTTCCGGGGTATCTGCTCTATTGCAGATTTTGGTATCATCCGCAAAGAGGCAAACCTTACTGGACAGCCCTTCCGCTATATCACTAACAAAGATGTTGAAAAGAATCGGACCGAGGACAGATCCCTGGTAACTTCCTTCTCCTCAGAGTGAGCTCCATTTACCTGTACTCTTTGTCGCCTCCCACTCAACCAGTTTCTAACCCAAGCAGTAACTTTAGGGTCCATCCCTAGGGCCCTCAGTTTGTTTATAAGTCGCCTGTGGGGAAAGGTGTCAAAGGCTGTACTGAAATCTAAATACACCACATCTAGGGCTCTCCCTCCCTCAGTCCTACTCCCTGGTCACCCAGTCAAAGAAATCAATCAGATTTGTCTGACAATACCTGCCTCTGGTGAATCCATGCTGCTGCGTATACAGGTACTCGTGGTGACAAGAATGTGCATACATATGTGACTCTGATGTAGATGTGTTTGGGGGCAGGGTTTGGCTGAGTGGGCGGAGTCACAGTTTAGGCACATAGGGGGAATATTTAGTGCCAGTGGCTAGCCACCGGTGCTGAAATTTAAACCCGGATATTCAATACTGAGGTCATATCGGACCCCGATATTGAATATCCAGGATTGCCGCAAGGATAACTGGACAGTGATGATATTGAGCCACTGCCTGGTTAGCTAATACAGTGAAAGTTAGACCAGGAACATAAGATATGATATACTGGGTTAAATCACGGTCCATCTAGCCCAGTGTCCTATTTCCAGCAGTGGCCAATCTAGGTCACAAGTACTTGGCAGTTTCCCAAAAAGACACAGGTTCCACAATGTTTGTATTGGGACAAGCAGTGGATTTCCTGGGTCCTCTTTAATAATGGTTTATGGACCTTTCCTACAGGGACTTGTCCAAACATTTTTTAAAGGTTTTCTGTGCCTCACTTTCTTTGCGTATCACTAACCAGTCAATGACTCAATATCGTCACTACCCGCTTAGTGATGCATGCTGCTTCTGCTCCACCCGGAACACCCCCAGAATGCCCCAGTGTAAGCAGTTAGTGTTGGTCATGTAGGGCAGCGTTTTTCAACCACTGTGCCGCGGCACACTAGTGTGCCGTGAGATATTGTCTGGTGTGCCGTGGGAAAAATTCCAATTTCATCCGTAACATGTGGCCTCGGCTCACAAATTAGGGTTGCCAACCGGCCGGTTTTCAGCCGGCCTGGCCGGTTTTTCCATGGCCAGGCCGGCTGCCAGCACAGTTGTAAAACCGGCCATTGAAAAGCCGGTTTTTTGCTCTGGCCGCAAGATCGGGAGCGGCCAGAGCAAAAAACCGGCTTTTGTGCCGAAGTCCGCGGCGCGATCGCGATTCCCTATAGCAGTGCAGCTGCTGGTTCTGCTTTGTACAGAGCAGCGGCTGCACTACACTTACATTGAAAAGTAAAGAGAAACTGTGTCAGGAGCCCTCCGATCATGCAGAGCCCGAGGAAGTGATGTCATGGGGGCGGGCTCCTCACAGGCTGTCTTTCCTTTTCAAATTAACTTTAGCTGCAATAAAGTTAATTTGAAAAGGAAAGACAGCCTGTGAGGAGCCCGCCCCCATGACATCACTTCCTCGGGCTCTGCGATGACCGGAGGGCTCCTGACACAGTTTCTCTTTACTTTTCAATGTAAGTGTAGTGCAACCGCTGCTCTGTACAAAGCAGAAGCAGCGGCTTGGGCAGAGGGGGGGGGGGGTGTGTGTGTGAGTGAACCAGCAAGGGGGGGGGAGTGTGAGTGAACCAGCAGTGGAGGGGGGGGGGTGGTGTGAGTGAACCAGCAAGGGGGGGGCGATGGTGTGAGTGAACCAGCAAGGGGGGGGGGCGATGGTGTGAGTGAACCAGCAGGGGAGGGGGGGTAAGTGAGTGAGGGACCCAGCAGGAGGGGTGAGTAAGTGACAGGGGGGTGGGTGAGTGAACCAGCAGTGGAGGGTGGTTGGTGTGAGTGTTTGATTCCTATTCAAGAGAATTACTTTATATATAGTCACTATAGGCACAGAGGTAAATTTTTTTTAACATTTTCTAATGGTGGTGTGCCTCGTGATTTTTTTCATGAAAAAAGTGTGCCTTTGCACAAAAAAGGTTGAAAAACACTGATGTAGGGCATCACGCAGGGATATTCCGTGGCACTAACTATCCCACAGAGCAGCATATGCATGGTCTGCAGGTCTGCAAACTGTGTAAATGCCTTTGAAAGTGCCCCATACTTGTGTGATTCCGCATATTGTATGCGCATATATTTACTCCTGCTCTCACTCTGGCGTGAATGTATATGGGCTCATTATAGCCATGCTTTGTGCAGGTTTTGTGTTGGCATTTTATAGAGACACTTAGTTACCTATGTTTCTTTGTAAAATAAGCTACAAATAGGCACCACCTTGCAGTTCATCCTCTTAGAAGGTCATTTTGTAAAAAGTTGCCTAGATTGAGACGGCAAGAAGGCATCTGTTCGTAACTTAATTTATAAAAACAAATGGGCACCTGTATATTTTTATAAAATACTAGTACAAATCCTACAGATATTGCGGGTGAAACTACTGATGTACATTTGCACCGTCTTGAGGGCAGGCACACATGCATGCAATCACAAGTATTTTATAAAATACATGCATAAATTGCAACTCTGTTCACACTCTGTCCCTGAACATATACATTAAAATTGCAAGCAGGTACAACGTTCTTGTCATCGTATGCACTTGCACACATGAGTAATTTTATTAGAAGCATTTAACGTGTGTATACTGGCAAACACCTTCATAAATTACCTTCACACTGTTTTTATAAGTTCTTTAATGTTCAGTTTTATTCTTTTCTTCAATGTACATTTGTCTACATATATTGATTGGGGCTAAGTTCTTAGAATATTGGACAGGTAGCTTTAAAGCTTTCATAAGAGCTGATGAAAATCTTTGTCCCTTTTTTGAAACTGTATTCATTTGTTTTTTTTTGCAGGGATAAATGTGCTCGGTCACAAAAGAGGGAAAAGGGTACTACTAAAATAGAAATCTTGAAAAAGGACCAAACAACATCCACCACCCATATAAATCACATTGCATCGAAACTAGAGGAAAAATCACATTTGTTTGCTGCTAAGATATCTTCTAGTAGTCCTCAAAGAGAGATTTCTTCAAAAGATGAACCAGAGGACAGAAAATTTATGGCGAAAACGAAAGAGAAGTTCAATGCCTACAATGAAGACTTTTCGTTTCGATCGCCTAATCAAAATGCCTATTCGAAAAATTCTTCTCATCCTGTAGACTTCAATAATGGAACTAGGCATTTGCCACAAACCAAACATCTTAACAGCAATGTTTCGCAGACTCCCAGGGACTCTCATGAACAAAACAAAAAATATCTTGCAGTGAGTGAGGATATGTATAGTCTTTCCCATCTCTCAGAACAGTTTATGCATATTTATAGTCCACCAATAGCCATTCTTCAAACCTCTGATCTTTTTCACTCCCCAGAGCACTTAGCAGTATGTAAATCGGCTACATTGCCGAGAAAGGGACAAATAGTCTACAGCCCACTGATAGAGTCCATAAGTCGTGATAGCTTCACACAGACTTTGCCTAAAATGCCACTTCATTCTCATCTGCAACCTGCAACCAGTAGAGAACAGAATATTGCTCTTGAAGGCCCACAGAATTTATCGTCACAATCTTCTGACTGGAGTCGCTACACAAATAGCTTACTAGAGTCTGTCTCCGTTCCTGGGACATTGAATGAAGCAGTTGTAATGACCCCTTTTTCAAGTGAACTCCAAGGCATTTCAGAGCAGACCCTGTTAGAACTTTCTAAAGGGACTGCGTCAACACATCCTAGAGCTTGGTTTGTTTCGTTAGAGGGAAAACCTATCCCTCACGTTAGGCACTCATATATAGACCTGAGAAAGAGAAAGAAAAAAGATAGTAATGACACCAGCTTAGACTCTGGAGTAGACATGAATGAGCATCATCCAGGCCGAAAGCTAGAGAGGGAGAAAACATTTATTAAGAGCATGCCTCATTCTAAAATCATGTACCTAGAAGATTTGGATCTTAGTAGCAGTGAAAGCGGGACCACTGCTTGTACCCCTGAGGATCCGTCATTAAGGCATATTCTAGACAGTGGGAGTGAACAAATTATGGAAGAACATATGGAAGAAACCCCAAGAACAAACAGCAAAATAGAAGTTTACGAGCCTAGTAGTTCTCCAAGTAAGAAAAACAGTAAACATGTGCTTGAGAAAAGGGAGAGCAAAAAAAATGTCTGGCAAAAGAGAGAGGATAGGCCACTCATGTCCTTGAATTAGCACCACTTATGTAGGATTCTCTTGCCTTCTAATGGGATGCCCAGGCTTTTTCCATTTTGCCTGTTAATTGGGATGTATTGCAGTTTGTTAATAATTAAAAGAAAGCAACGATGTCTTGATCTTTTCCAAAGATCAAGTAAAACAATATTTCCTAAAACAGCAGTACCTGCTCAGTTTTGATGGAATTTGAATAGGTAAGCGGTAATTTTTTTCCTTTCCATCTAAGTAGTCCTTCCAGATCTTTCCCTTCCATCTCTCTTAGACTTAGTAGAAGAAAATTTGTAAGAATGATTTTGAAGAATTTAATCTAAAGATGGTCAGAAGTGCACTTTCAGTTTTTCTTCATGTTTGTAGCCACATATTGCATTCTCATTGACTGACCAGTAAGTTTGAGGAGAAAAGTCAAGAGGTGATACAGACATACTCTACAAAAAATGAGAGAGAGAAAAACTCGGTAACCTTAGATCAAGACCGACGTGAAAAATATAAACATCCTAAAATGAAAAGGAAAAACGGAAGAAATACACAAAATTGTGCTTGGATGAAAAACGTTTTGACAACTTTTTAGAATGTCTCTAAGAGGTGCAGCACTGCTTGAATGCATGGACAATGGATTGGAATGTTGGTTGAATAATGTACATTCCTGATCGTCCCTCCAGTCTGGTCCCGGAATATCTGGGTTGTCAACCTCCTCTAGCAGCTTTGGAGACTGAGAAACTTTATTCTTGTGATGTCATGGGTATATAAAGCCTGGCTCCTCCTCTTCACACCAGTTTAACAGTCTCCAAAGCAGCTAGGAGGTTGGTGGGCCCAGGAGATTCCGGGGCTCACTGGAGAAACGATTAAGTAGGGGGTTAGCAGTTTATAGATTTTCAGATTTCCTTGAACAACAACAACAACAACAAAAAAAAAAGGGGTAAGGGCCCCTTTAAGGCACTGCTCGGAAGTGGTTACTTGGCTGCAGAGCCGGTTGCACTTCACGGCTGCCCTTGCCCTGAGGTCCTCTGCTCTCCTCCATTTTCCAGTTGGGGTGGACCAGCATAGCGGTTTGTTTTTTGTTCATCTTTTGGGGAGAGAGGACTGGCACCCGAAATCCGTCCTGGTAAGCTGTGCACGGATCCGGGGGAGCGCCTGGCTCAGCGCGTGCAGAAGCCTTGCCTGCCAGCGCTTAGAGCTCTTCTGCTCAGCTCGCGAAGCTTTCTTCTGCTGCGGACTCTGCATTGAGGGGCTCTGATCGGAGGCAGGGCGGAGGGTGCCTTTGCAGCCGCATAAGGAGCCGGAGGTAAGGCAGTGGAATTGGCGCAGTTTCGGCAGGAATCGCCAGCGTGAGTAGGGCAGGCCAGATCGCGTGTGCCAGAGGCGGGAAAAAGGCCCCGGTTTGCACCGCTGCGTTTTAGCGCCCTGTAGCTTCGGCTGGGAGCCTCGTTTTTGGGGGCTTTCTTCAAGGATCCCCTGGGGGGGCGATTCTGAGAAGATTCCAATATTAAAAAAAAAAACAAAAAACTTTGGGCCTTGTTCACGTTTGGTTCAGCATGCCGTCCAAACAGTGTCTCTTGTGTGGGGCTAAACGGAGTTCCGTCTCACATGAAGGGGTCTGCAGGGGTTGTGCTCCGGAATTGGAGGCCAAGGAGTTCGTCCCTGCCCCTGAGGTAGCAGAGCAGGAGGTTTCGGAGACACTGCCGGAGCCCATTATCCCTTCTCTGTCGGTTGCGGAGACTGGGCTGGGTGCCACCTTAGGGCCTGATCTTCCCCTTACGCAACAGTCTGTGGGGGGCGGTTTGGCGTCCATTTTCTCGTCTGATTTCATGGCCCTGCTCCAAAGGACTTTAGCTAGCTCTGGTGGGGCGCAGGCTGCCGGTATCTCGGGGGCTGAGTTGGGGCTCAAGAGGCCAAGTTCTGCCTGCTTGGCGGGTGTATCGGGCGTCTGTGCTAAGGTGGCTAGGTTGGACAGGGATCCCATAGATCAGTCCGTGTTGTCGGAGGACTTGCGTTCTGAGGATGGTCTGGGGGATCTAGAGGAAGGTGAAATTAGAGAACAGGAGGATCAGGCGCGGGTAGTCCGTGTGTTCCGCAGGGAAGAACTGCCGGCGCTTATAGCGGAGGCTCTCAAGGCGCTTAATATGCCGGACGTCGGTCCGGCTGAAGATGCTACCCTGGAAGATCCATTGTTGCAGGCGGTCCGGAAGACTCAGAGGGCTTTTCCGGTGCACAGGGTGTTTAAGGAGATGATATGCCGGAGGCTGCCCTTAAAGGCGCTAGGGTGATGTCCCGGCTGTACCCGTTGATGGATCAAGATCGCGAGTTATTTAAGGCCCCGAGAGTGGATGCGGCCGTTTCGGCGCTGACTAAGAAGACTACTATCCCGGTAGAAGGTATCAGAATAAAGATCTAATATTTAAATTTATAGAACTCTATATGCTTTATAGAGCATGGAGTGGCTTGGCTTGGTAACCAAGGGAACAGGGCTTTTCCACTGGCACTCCTTGTGGCCTTGGGCAAATCACTTAACCCTCCATTGCCTTGGAAGAAAGGCCTGGCAATCCAGTTCTGGTCACGCTGCCAAGAAAACCCAGGAGCTGCTGGGTTGACAGGAGTCGGCACCGACTCAAAGGCAGACATTGCGTTTGCATATGCTCTATCATTGATAGCTTTCTAGGACGGGGTGCACAAGTTCAGTCCTTGACAACCACAAACAGGTCAGGATTTCAGGACATTTCTAATGAATGTGCATGAGAGACTTGCATGCATACGATCCTGTGAACTCCTGTTCCAGATTATATTAAGAAACTTGTGATTGGGAGCATTTTGGTATAAAGGGAGTGTGAATGGAGGTGACAATTGTTAATGTAATGAAGAGCAGCATTTGCATTAAATCTCATATATTCCTACACTTATAAATGTGTGATTGGCCTGATTTACTAAAGTTTTTTTACCCCATGTTATATCTATGGGGAAAAGGCTTAGTAAACCAGGTTGCAAATAATCCATCATGAAAAAAAAAGCGAAAACCGAGCAAGTATTTTTTTTACAATTGCCCTAGATGTGGAATACAATTTATAAAGGTTGTAAAAGCACACTTTGCTCTGGAGATTGTAAAGCTGCCGCACTGGATACACATTTTCCATACAAGCAATCCTTTCAGCATTTGGAATAATCAAGAACATCAACCCAGCTCCTTTTTTCAGGTGTCCGTGGTGTTGTTGGGTCAGTAGAACTGTCTGAAATGCCACCTCTTGTTTTGGTGTGCAAAGAGATTCTGCTGTCCTGTAGATTCTATAGAAGCCTGTGTTCATCCTGCATCTCTATGATACATCGCCGGGCAGCACTGTATAAGCAGTTAATCACAACACTTGGAAGAGTGGCCTCAGCCAAGAGGAAAGTACTACGCAGAAGAAGGGATGTAATTTCCTAGGCCTGATGCTTAGAATGAAACTGTTCTGGTACTGAAAATATGTAGAATAAAACTGCTAGAAATGCAGGCTGTACCTTGAGGTAACACATAGGCGGACATCCATTTTTCATCTCTATCTGACATTTTCCTCTGGTTCAAGAGTCTGCATTTTTGCCTCACCAAATCTTGTGTTTCATTGAAGTTTTAAATGCCGCACTTCATAGAAAATGGCGTCGGATAAAAACTATGTGGCTTATCCACTCTGCTCATCCACACCAATTATTAAACTTTACAATCCCTTCCCCTCCCTCAGAGATCCTCTGTGCTTGTCCCATGTTTTCTTGAATTCGGATACAGTACCGTCCTCATCTTCAGCACCTCCACTGGGAGGCTGCACTTCTGCCGTCTTCTTTGTGTGTATTAGACCTGGTATCTGAACATTGCCGCTCTCTAGTGATTCTTCTTCGGAATGACTTGTTCTTTAAGGAGAAGTTGCTTAGTCTTTTCACTTTTCTTTACAAAAGAAATGAAAAATATAAGAGAAGAAAAAGTCTGAAATAGTGAGATGTGCGAAAGAGAAATGAAAGAGCTTGATGTTTTGAGTAAGATTTACAGCACTACTGCATTAAAGGACCAATCTAGTTACAAAGTTAATGTGCTTTTTATAAGAGAGACACTCCATGATTCATATAGCTGATTTACTGAAGAATACATTGTTTTCCTTGAACTGCTGGAAAGGGAAGAAAGACAAAGGTAGACTTGTTTATCAACAGCTCACATCCTGTTCCTCCAGGAACAAGCAGGAGGCCAGCCCTCACTTATGGGTGATGTCGGCACTGACGGAGCCCGCACGGAGCAATTCCCCAGCTTTCAAAGAAAACCTTTGGGATTGCTACCACGCATGTGTGGTCCTCTTCCGGCCCAAAGGTGCCATCTTGCTCCGTCTCCATTTTTTCCGTGGAGCCCTTCGGACACATGTCCTCGTTCCTCAGAAAACGTTTTTTTGTCTTCAGCCTTCTGGCTTCTTTTCCGGTAGCACCAGGCCTCTTCTGTCTTCCCCTTCGCCCCTGCTCTGGCTGTGGGCTCGGGGATTCTCTTTTTTTCACTCTTTTTAGTGTCTTCATTTTCGTGCCCTTTTTTCTCCAACCACTGGCCTTGAGGGTTTTTGACCTTGCAGGGGCCCTTTTTGCCCTCATGGCCACTGGCTTCAAGAAATGTGACAGATGCTCCAAAAAATATGTTGCTCACGGACACCCACGACTGTTGTCTACGGTGTCTGGGGGCTGACCACAACCCGGAGCTCTGCTCTCTCTGTAAGAAAATGTCCGCTAAAGCCTTGCTAAGTTGGAGGCAGAAGTCAGATGACATTTTCTGCAAGGCAGCCCTGGTGTCTCTGATGGCACCTAGCCCTGCCATTCCACTGCTTTCGGGGTCTCCTGCAGTGACCCTGCGCCCCAGGCATCACTCCGATCAGGGTTCGCCTGAGGTGGAGCGGTGAAAGAAGAAGACTTCGAAGTCGCTGTCAGGGGCTCCGGACAAGCGCGAGTGGTCTTGTGCTTGTTTTCTTAGCCCTCTCCAGTGTTCCTGAGAGTCGGACAAGGAGCGGCTTCAAAAAGTATCTCGTACGGACATGGAGGCCTCCAACGATGGTGCCCGGTCTCCTGAGGGTCATTCCGGCGAGGACCCCCTCTTCTCCATGCCAGACCCAGTAACATCGGCGTTGCAGGGACCCACTCCTGAGTGTGAGTTCCGTATGCTGGCACTGGAGCACAGTGTTTCTGCCTTTCTAGCTGCCCAGCAGGTGCTTTTGTCCAGCACGGCTGGCTCGTGCCCTGAGACCGAGGGTCCCCTGACTGGAGTCCCGAAAACTGCCTTGGAAACCCCCGAGAGCCACGGACCTCGTGAGTCCTTTGCACCGGTCTTGCTCACCGTCCCGTTCCTTGGGGGTGAGGTCTGCCAGAGTCAGTGCCTCCAGCTCCAAGCGGGCCTCGGCCACTGGGCGTGGGGATTAGCCTGACTCCGAGTCCTTCTCGGACTTCTCGGTCTGGGAATCAGACAGGGACACTTCCCTGGAGACCCGCACACATAGGGATCTCCCCTCTGACCCATCCCGCCTGCCTCGCAAAAGCGGTTGCCTCCCGAGGACACCTCTTTCCTGGTGTTTGTGCGGGATATGGCTCGGGCCCTCAATCTGCCCATGCAGACCACCGAGGAGGAGCCAAGGGCAGAGGAACTTGACATCTTGCAATACGAGTCTCCACCCAGGGAGTCTGTTATGGTTCCGGTACCGTCCATCCTATCCTGGCTACTCCTCTGCATGTGGAAAGCACCCGCCTCAATCCCTATTGTCAGTAAAAGACTCGATGCCATGTATAGGGTCCAGCACGGCCCGGTGTTTTGGAAGACCCTACTTCTTCATACCTCCATGGTAGTCGAATCCGCGATGCGGAAACAGAAGGGCCCAAAATCGCACTCTTTGGTCCCGCCTGGTAGGGAATCCCGTGCCCTCAATGCCCTCGAGCGCAAGGCTTACCAGGGATCCATGCTGGTGTGCCACAATCTCCAGGAACAAGCAGGAATGAGTCTTCATACGTGGGAGACGTCGCCGACGGAGCCCGCATGGGAAATGCTCCCCAGCATCAAATCAGAAAGCCTTTGGGAGCATACCCCGCGCCTGCGTGGTGGCTTCCCACCCTTCCTACTGCCTCTCCCCAGTTTTTCGTTTTCCGCGGAGCAGGCAGGACGTCCCTCCTGCCACCGCAGAAATTTTTTCCTTTTCTGTTGTCGCGGCTTTTCCTGCCGATGGTGGCACCTCCGTGCCCCCCCTTTTTCTTTCTTTCTTCTAATTATTTTTCATTATTTTTCATTTAATTTTTGTTGTCCCCTCCGGGCGCTGAGGACCGGGGCATGGAGCCTTCTTCCCCCCAGCCTCACGGCGGGGACTCTATTTTCCACGTGGACTCCAATGCCTGGTGCCTCTCCTGTGTGGGGCCTGACCCCTCTTTCCCGGATTCTCTGGGCTACAGTGTCGGAAGAAGACCCTCCCTCTTTCGGGTATCCCTCGACGACGTCTTCGCGCCCAGGGCGCGGTCATCAGGTTGTTCTCTCCAGGATCAGGTAACCACACAACAGTCTGTTAAGACTAGCCGAGTCTTGAGGGGCAAGTCTCATGCGCGGCATGGCGACGGCTCCGGCCAACCCCTCAAGTCCTCCTTGGCTGATATACCCCGGCGGGAGTCCTCGGGCTCCAAAGCATTTACAGGGTTTCGGGATGTTCCTGAGGTTCGCTCCTCACAGAACATTCCCGAGCCATGCCCGAGGGAGGTACCCGCTTCGAGCGGTGCCGATTCCCCAACATCGGCGTCGGCGTCGAGTGTTCCACTCTTCGCCAGGGATCGTTAGCCGGTGTCCTCGGCGCCTTCGGGGCCGATCGGCTCGACCGGGTCTGACCTCCCTACATCCAAGCCATGCTCGGGCCTGGTAGCCGCTCCGGGCGGTACTGAGCCATCGGCGTCGGTGTCGAGCGCTCCGCTCCTCACCGAGGATCGTCGGCTGCTGTCGGGGACGGGCCGTATGCCCCGGAAGGTTTTCTCTCCGGGTCGGACGGGTGCGAGAGGGAGCCCGGCTTCGGGCAGTGCCCGCCGATCGACATCGGCGCTGGCGTCGGATGACCCCCTCTCCACCGAGCTCTGCCCTCGGGGACCCATGATGCTTGCGGCACCGATCGGCGCGGTTCTGATCCGCGCTCTGGGTTTTCCACCACCAGCGCGGTCGCCCCCGCCGGGGCCCTCTAGAAGGGAGTCGATCTCCTCGCTCGGTTCGATGCCCAGCCTGGAGTCTGTATCCAGCCTTGAAAGCCTGGACACTACACGTCTCGGGATCGGTCCCTGTCCCCTCCTGCGACGCAGAGCGGAGACCGCTGGCCCCTGCCCTCCGGCGGCCGCGGAACGGCTTTGATCGCAGGGAGCAGCGCCACCCCCGGGTTCGGGGCCGAGGCCGATTCCTGCGGCGCCGTCGGTGCCATCGACCCCTTCGATGCCTAGTTTGGAATCAATCCCAGGAGCCGACGACGCCATGGGGACCGCCCCGATCCGGGTCGGTTGGTCCCCTCCTATGCCCAGCGGGCATCGGCCCGAGCGGCCTCTGTGTGCCCTGGCAGCCTCCCCCGCCATAACTCCTCCGGCAGAGCCACCTTTTCAGGATTTCCTCCTTGACATGGCGGACTTGCTGGCCATCCCTACCCAGGACCCGAGCCCGGGCCCTGAGGAACAGGCAGCCGTGATGCTTCCTCTGCATCCCTCCCTGCAGGAACTCCTGCTGGGGGCTTGGCGGTCGCCTTTGAGGGTTCCGGCACCGTCGACTGCGATGCAGACTCTATACCGGGTGCCTCCGTCCCCGGGTTTTCGGCAGCACCAGCTTCCACATCGGTCCATTGTGGTGGAATCGGCGCTGAGGAAGGCCGGAAGCAAGGAGAAGCATGCTTCTCGCCCCCCAGGCCGCGCCTCAAAGACGCTAGATACTCTAGGACGTCAAGCCTTCCAGACGTCTATGCTGACGGCCAGAATTATCTCATATATATTTTATGAGTCTGTCGCTGCAGGAGGTCACCGAGAGGTTGTCTCGGTTATCCCTCTTCGTATCGGCGACCAAGGCCTTTGAATATTCCCTGCTCCTTTATCACTGCAGGAATATCTCCGGGTTCCTTTCTCGTGCTTCGCTGGACTCCTTCCAGTCGGTCAGCAGAGCCTCTGCTGTTGCCATTAGAGCACGCCGTACAGCATGGTTGCAGGCGTCCGAGTTGTGTAGACGGGCACAGCACAACCTGGGTAATTCTCCCTGCGACGGAGATCACCTCTTCAATAGCGAAGCCTTGCGTCAGGTCGCACAGTGCTTCGCTAACCTTCCCAGGGTTAGCAGCCAGCCTAGGGCCCGGCCCCACGGCGGCGGTAAGCGCCTCTCTAGGAAGAGGAAATATCAGCCCTCCGCCCACCCTCCAGGCGCGCCCAGGCAAGGGGCCTCTCACCCCGGGTTGATGCCCCCGGGCCAGCGCCAGGACTCTCCTACTAAGCATTTTTAGGCTCAGGCAGGCGGCTGCCTGCACTTAACCCTCTTATCGGAAGTTTTTAAACTTGAGCTCTGCTCTAGGGCTCGTTCAGTTGCAAATGGTTCGGAGGCTTATCTAGGGGTTCGGGTATTCTCCTTCCGTTGGTAGGGAGACCACCTCTATTCCGTGATAGCTATGGCCAACGGCCAACTTAATTACCCTTCGGTACGTCTCCGAACCCTTCTCAGCCGGTATCCCCCTGCTGATTGCTTCCGTACCGGAAATCCCCCCCCCCGTCTGTGCGGGGGGGGGGGGGGCGGGGCGGGTTTTCTGCGTGCAGGTCCTGGGGACACATATAGGGCCTCCAGCCCCTGTGGCGTTCTACCGGACTGATGCTATCCCCTGTACCCCACGCTACTGCGCTGTTGGTTCGCCGATCTGCCCTTGTCCTCCGGAATAGATCCCTCTACTGACGGATCTTGCTGCCACCTTCCAGGTGGACACTCTGTGGATCGATGGCAGATCCGCCTTACCAGGCTGATGCTCAGGGAGGTAGGCCTCTCGGCATACCTGCATTAGTACCGGAGTGGGCGCCCTCATGCCCACCGGCTTAGATATACTAGATATCACCTGCGCGATAGGCGCCTATTGGGGGGATGCCCGCAGTACCTGTGTTATACCGCTTTTTCCCTATGGCCGGTACTCACGTCTCTCCCCCCCCCCCCCCCCCTGGGGTCCGGCCAGTCTGCCTGCCTATTCCTCGATCGGGCCGCGGACTGGTGGTACTCTACCGCTGTGAAGTCTACAGCTACCTTTTCAGTTAGGTCCTCCTCCCGGGGGTTCGGACCCTTGTCTCCCTATCTCTCGCTAGGGTAGCCTGTGTACTCCTTCTGCTCCAGGATACACCCCTACTCTTCTCCGGAATGGGCTCTCTGGTTCGGCCAGTCTTCTACTGTTAGTCCTCTGAGTTCTGGACTCTACTCCTAAGGGAGTGCTCAGCTTGCACTAAGCCTCCTGGAAGACCTGCCGTCCTTCTCCTGACCCAGTTGACGCCTGGATCTCCTAGCCTTCCGGATTTGAAGCTTTCTCCTCGCTGCGGCGAAGTTTCCTTGACGACTTCGCTACTGCGTCTACGGTGCCTTCACCACAGGTCTGCTTCCGGCAACCCGGTAGGTAAGCCCTACGGGGTTCCACACCATTAATTCATTATAACTTAATGGCCGGTAAGCTCTATATGGTACTAGGGCATTTACTCATTAAATGCTTACTGATACTATTTATGCATCCCTCTGGCTACTCTTCCTGTAGCCTGGGTTTTTTTTTTTGCTGTATCTTAATGTTACCTGTTCTGCACTCTAAAGACTCCCTCTGTGGTCTGTAGATTCGCTGTTCCTCTATTCAACTCCTGCCCTCCATCCCTCAGGGGATGCCGGGGATTCAGGCTGGGCAAATGCCATCCCGTCCTGGGCTGCGCTTATGGGATCTCCCCGGGCATCCTTAGCTGGGGAGTCCCCACGTGTGAAGACTCATTCCTGCTTGTTCCTGGAGATAGCACAGTTACTTACCTGTAACAGGTGATCTCCGGAACAGCAGGAATTAGTCTTCACAACCCGCCCACCTCCCCTAGGAGTTGTATCTCTTTTTTGTATCTTTTCCTTCCTCTCCTCTCCTTCTGGCTCAGCTATGAAACTCAACTGGGGAGAGGCAGTAGGAAGGGCAGGAAGCCACCGCGCAGGCGCGGGGTATGCTCCCAAAGGCTTTCTGATTGGATGCTGGGGAGTATTTCCCGTGCGGGCTCCGTCGGCGACGTCTCCCACGTGTGAAGACGAATTCCTGCTGTTCCGGAGATCACCTGTTACAGGTAAGTAACTGTGCTTTCAGGTGTACCAACTGTATATAGGTATGTTTCTTCATGACCTCGCCAAAGAGCTCAGTGTTTTTTCTCTGGGCCTTGGTGGGGAGCACCTTCTCAGGTTCCAGACCCTCCTGAGGTCGGTTGCAGACTGCTCGAAATACCTTTCCCATACCGCATATGATGGGTTCGAGTCTTCCACTCGTGTGGCAGCGGCTGGCATCGGAGCCCGATGCCAGGTGTGGCTCCAGTCTTCGGACCTGGAACAGTGGGCCCAGGAGAAGCTCCTGGATGTCCCCTGCCTCGGCGGGCAACTGTTCAACAAGCCCATGGGAGGACAAGGCAGCCGAGATCGAGATGGAGTTCGTGACTCGCACCCGTCTCTCTCGGGAAAAACCTCCTCTCTTCCATGGAAAAATCAGCACAGCAAAAAACCTTTCTTCCAGAGGAAAGGGCTTCCCTACTGGGGATACGCACCCTACCCGCCTACTCCTGCGCTGATGACCAACGCTCAGGGCAAGGGGGAAGCTCAGGGTCACTGGAAACCTAAGGCGCCCAAGACCCAACCACCAGCCCCACCCCAGCCAGCTCCGAGGTTTTGACGCCAAAAGCATAGCCTTTCACCCCCCCAGAGGCGCTTCCGCCCATGGGAGGACGCCTGTCTCTTTTTGCCTCCGAATGGGCGGCCTTTACATCGGACACCTGAGTCCTACAGGTAATCCAGGATGGGTTCGTCTTCATCTAGATCAGGGGTTCTCAACCCAGTCCTTGGTACCCACCTAGCTAGTTGGGTTTTCAGGGTAACCACAATGAATATTGTCGCGCCCTTCCCCCGCCTAGGCGGCTGCCTGACGAGGAAAGGGGGTGCGAATGTTCCTTTCAATAAACTCCAGGGCAAAGGCCTCTGGGAGTTGTAGTACTTAGAGCAAATGTAGTTGTAATAAAAAGTGCTGAGCCGAGAGTTGAAAGCAAACGCAGGAATATTTTTATTCGCCTCCCTTAATAGCGGGAACTTCAAAGGAAGCTTGGTATTCACGTGTACAAAACATCCACAAGAAACTAAGGTCAGAATTGCTCTTGCTTACTTCAGCAAACAAATGTTATTTCTCCAGAAATAAAGCTTTACTTCACAGTACTTTAAACTGAACACAAAATGTTCATTGAAACTTCAATGCAGCAAAATTCTAGCAAACAAACTTCTCTTCTTTGTTTCAAAAGCTTTAAGGGTTTTAATCAGTTATCCAGAGACTTCAACCGTCTTCCTTAGCAGGTCTCATTTAAAGCAGCAGCCATACTAATTAAAACTTCTTTGCTCTTTGAAATACCATGCATATCAAAGAAATGGAATTTTCTTCACACTTATATTTCTGAACATTCTTACTTCACTACCAGGGACAACTCACATTCCATAGGCTGTTCAGGCTCACTCAAAAGATCATTTTCCCCGATGTCCATTGACTCATATTCTGAACAGGATTGTTCTGTGACGTCGTTAGAAAACAGCTGTTCCCCTCGAGCCTTCCCTCGGTACACAGCACTGTTCTCTGCACAGGTTACTTCCTGATCCTTTAGCATACGTTTTACCAGTTTTAAAACATTCAAAGTTTCTTTACTGAGAGGCTTCCTTCTCAGCCCTTCCTGGGTTCTTGAACCACCCTCAAGCTTCCTATAACCCTGGTGCTGGTTAAACTGTTGGAGCTGGCTTAGGGGATATCTTTCCCTCCACTTGCTGTCTGGGGACTTTTCCTGAGACCTTTGGCTAGTAACTTTAGCAGCAATACCTTTGGGGAGTTTCTTCAGCAATGCTCCACTGCCTTCTCCCTGGCCATGCTGTTTCCTGGTGAAGTTAGCCCTCTCGTCTCTCTTCCTCCTGCAAGAGTGAAACTCTTGCTCCGAATGAGGCTCCCTCTCAGACTCCGCCTCTGAATTAGAGTCAGCTCTCTTCCTCTCGTGTCCTGGCAATCTCCTTGGCTGCCTTGGGAATCCTGGTAATCCTGTTGCCTGCCTTGGAAAACTTGGCAGTCTCGGCAATCTTGTTGCCTCCCTTGGCTGTCCTGCCAATCTATCTCTCCCTGTTCTCGGGGGTTTATAAGCGTGGGACTGGCCAGTATCTTTCCACCCCGCCCCCAGCTGTCCTGCATTACCACCCTCAGTTACCATAGAGCTGGGGCGTGGCTTTTGGGCAACAACCTTTTGACAGGTTTTTCTCAGCGTTAGCTGCACTTTTAAAATGACCATTTCTTTCCCTTTCCCTCTGACTAGGGGAAACTGCTTGTACTTTTTCTATCTCCATAGGGACCTGGCTGTCCTCGCCACCACAATATGCATGTGACAGATTTGCACACAATGGAAGCACTGCACACACATCTCTCTCTCATACCTATTCATTGTGGTTATCCTAAAAATCCGACTGGCTAGGTGGGTCCTGAGGACTGGGTTGAGAACCCCTGGTCTAGATAGACTCCCTCCTCCCTTCTCCCCAGCGGAGCCTACTCAGCTTCGCTCACACCAGGCTTGCTTTCAGCAGGAATTGAACAACCTCCTCAGTCAGGGGGTGGTCTAAAGGGTTCCACTGCACCTCCGGTGTTGAGGGTTTTACTCCCGATACTTCCTTGTTCTCAAGAGGATGGGGGGGCCTGCGCCCCATCCTCTATCTCAGGAATCTGAACAAGTTTCTGGTGCGGGAGAAGTTCAAAATGCTATCGCTTGGCGTCCTGCTGCCCTACCTCTGGCAGGGTGATTGGCTGTGTTCCTTGGATCTCAGAGACGCTTATGCCCACATTCCTGTCTACCCCAAGCACAGGAAGTACCTGCATTTCAGGGTGCAAGGAGAGCGCTTCCAGTACAGTGTACTCCCCTTTGTCTAGCGTCTGCCCTGCGAGTCTTCACCAAGTGTCTTTCAGCGGCCGCAGCCCACCTCCGGCTGCAGGGCATATCAGTCTACCCTTACCTAGATGACTGGCTCGTCATGGCCACATCGGTGGAGGAGGCTTGCCTCTCAGTGTCGTGCACGATCCTCCTCCTCGAGCACCTCTGTTTCCTGATCAATTATTCCAAATCCCACCTCGAACTGGTGCAGACCCTGGAGTTCATTGGCGCTCTTCTCGGGACAGAACGTGCGACCACCTTTCTCCCTTGAGCACATGTGGATCGACCACGCTCTGGCCACCGAGGTCCAAGGCTGGCCCAGGATCTCAGTATGGGCCATGCTGCGCCTCTTGGGGCACATGGCCTCAACCATCCATGTCGTTTCCCATGCGAGCGGCCAAAGAGTGCCTCAGAGTGCAATGGGCCCAAGCGTCGGGCCGCCTCTGGGACCCTGTACGGGTCTCTTGTAGCCTATTCGGGTCCCTAGTTTGGTGGCAGAACCCCT
The DNA here is from genome assembly GCA_033557465.1 of Ichthyophis bannanicus. NCBI lineage: Eukaryota > Metazoa > Chordata > Amphibia > Gymnophiona > Ichthyophiidae > Ichthyophis > Ichthyophis bannanicus. The sequence continues at coordinate 550,940,019 of CM066036.1, forward strand.
AGATCCTCTTTCGGGGCATGCCCTTCCAAACTCAACAGCACAAGATCGTCTTGATGATCGCTGTTGGGCTGGGGAGCTCACTGCGGCCACCTCTGCACCCAGGGGCGGTGGTCACCCGAGGAGTCCCGGCAGCAGGTCAACCTGCTCGAGCTTCAAGCGGTCCAATTGGCCCTGAAGGTCTTCAAGTACCACCTGAAGGGTAAGTTGTTGCTTGTGCAGACCGACAACAGAGTCGCGATGTTCTGCATAAACAAGGAGTGGGGCACAGGCTCCAGCCTCCTCTGTCGGGAGGCAGGTCCTCCTCTGCTCCTTCGCCGTATGCAGGGGCATGACATTGAGAGCAGTCTACCTCCTGGGCCAGGACAACCTCCTCGCAGACAGACTCAGCATGCTCCTTCGGCCACACGAGTGGCGCCTGAGTCCAGAGGTGGTTCTCCACCTGTTCTGCTATGGGGGGACTCTGTCCATAGATCTATTCGCCAGCCCAGCAAATGCGCAGCTTCCCTGTTTCTGCATGCCGATACCGCATCTGAGCAGGGTAGCCCCGGATGTGTTCTTCCTGAACTGGATCTCTGGGCTTCTGTATGCATTCCCTCCCACTCCTCTCCTTGCGAGGGCCCTCCATAAGGTTCAGTGAGACCAAGCCTTGGTGATTCTCATGGCTCCTTTGTGTCCTTGACAGGCTTGGTTCCTTCTTCTACTCCGGCTCTCGTCGGAACCTCCAGTCCCCCTGGGCAGTGTCCCAGGTCTGCTAAGGCAGGAGGAGGGACAGGTGCTTCACCCGAACTTGGTCTCGCTATACCTGACAGCCTGATGGCTGAACGGGTCTCTTTAGCCTCGCTGCATCTCCCAGTGGTGATTGAGGAAGTCCTCCTCACGTCAAGGAAGGACTCGACGAGGTGAGCCTATGCCCTGCAGTTGCGGTATTTTTTGATATGGTGCTCTGAGCTCCAGATTGACCCGTTCTCCTGCTCCACCCGTTGGGTTCTCCAGTACCTCCTCCACCTCTTGAAGGTGGGGCTGAAGTCCAACTAGGTCAGGGATCATCTGAGTGCCATCTGAGCCAACCACTTCCCCATCGAGGGTAAACCCCCCCTTGGGCTAGCCTCTGGTCTCCTGCTTCAGGCAGGACCCCTTGCTTTCCAAACCTCCCATCCGGCCTCCACTGGTGGAATAGGACCTGAAGATCATGCTCCATGCAGCTGACGCAGCCACCCTTCGAGCCGATGGAGACGTGCTCGCTCCGGCACATCTGGAAGGTGGTTTTCCTGGTGGCACTGACCTCGGCGCTTTGAGTCAACACTTCAAGCACTCATGGCCGAGGCCCCCTATACCAGGTTTTACAGGAACAGGGCAGTCCTTCACACCCACCCTTGTCTCGGATTTCCACCTTAACCAGGAGGTGGTCTTGCTGACTTTCTTCCCGAGGCCTCATGCCAATCGGGCATCGGAGGTCCTGCATACACTCGACTGCAAGAGGGCTCTCGCCTTTTACCTGCAGCACACCCAGGATCATCGCAAGTCCGGCCGGATCTTCATCGCCTACGATCCCAACCACCTGGGGCTGGCAGTCACCAAGCGCACCCTCTCCATCTGGGTGGCGTACTGCATCTCCTTTGCCCAGGCAAAGGCAGGCACCCCGCTGGATCATTGGGTCACTGCGCACGGCGTCTGCGCCAAGGCAGGGTTGGTGGCTTCGCTGCTTTGAGTGCCTCTGACGGACATCTGCTGGGCTGCGACCTGGTCTTCAACAAATATCTTCCCTTCGCACTACTGCCTAGAGAGGGAGTCCCGCCGGGACAGCGCCTTTGGCCAGGCTGTACTCCGTAGTCTGGGGTATAAGCAACTCCTGCCCTGACCCTTCTTCTGCAGCTACCGAGAGCTTGCCCTGAAGGCCCAAGGACTTGGGCTTCCTTCAGACATCGGCTTCTGCTCACGCGAGGCGCTTTTGGCTTATAGGTTCGGTAGCCTGTAGCTGGGGAATCCCATAAGTGAGGACCAACTTCCTGCTTGTTCCTAGAGAAAGCATAGTTACTCACCTGTAACAGGTTTTCTCCAGGGACAGCAGGAATCAATCCTCACTATCCTCCCACCTCCCCAGAAGAGTTGCAATTTTTTTATCCTTCCCTTGCCATCTGCTTAGTAGGGCTCTAGCTTTGGGACCTGACTGAGCAAGATGGCACCTTTGGGCGGGAAGAGGACCACACATGCGTGGTAGCAATCCCAAAGACTTTCTTTGAAAGCTGGGGAATTGCTCTGCGCGGGCTCCATCGGTGCCGACGTCATCCATAAGTGAGGATTGATTCCTACTGTCCCTGGAGAACACCTGTTACAGGCAGTAACTACGCTTTATTCTACAGGCAGAAATCATTGATGTAGCATACTGCAACAAACTAGCTTAGTTGAATGCCTTAAGTGTATTAAGGGGATTATTTTAGAAACTCGATTTGTGCTGTGGACGTCTGAAAACAGGCATGGAGATGTCCAAAGTATGGAGACATCCCTTGAATCATTTTAGAAGCTAGCTCTGTGGACATCCCTGGGGAGAGGACATCCAAATCTGAACTGGGGCGTGGAGTAGTCGTGTTTGGGGCATTCCCAGAATTTTAACGTCCTTGCCTGATTTCAGTAATGCCCTGGATGTCCCGAGTGGCATCCAAATTTATACCTACTTCAGGCATGAATAGGCTTGGAAATGTGCTTATTAGGTCAGACAGATGTCTGGAAGGTTCAGAAAAGGAGGTATGCTCATGTCCACTATATTTTCTATGCTGATAACCAACACTGATAGGGAATGAGGGCTCATGAGTTTGTTTTGCTACATCACTGGATGTCCCCATATGCCAGCCTGCCTGAGATAGACATCCCCCTCACACTTTCCTAAGGGGGATATCTATGTGGCCACTAGCCATGGCCAGCGCTAGCGCTACTATTAGGGAAACTAGGCAGTTGCCTAGGGCACCGGCCCTTCAAGGCCTGCCATTGCCACCGTCACCCCTCTCCAGGGCCTGCAACAGCAGCAATAGCCTTCAAATTGCAACATAGCGTTTACTAACACTCTGGCACTGCATCCAGTTTTTTCTTGTTCACAATGTGCCATTTCCATTCTCTTCTACAACTGGAAGCGGCATCGAAGGGGGGTGGAAATGGCACATTGTGAACAGCAGGAAACTGTGGGGCACACTGGCAGCAATGGGGATGGGAGGGCCATGTGGGGATGGAGGGCGCATGCCTAGGGCACCTTCACTCCTTGCGCCAGCCCTGCCACTGGCATGGATGTCCATGTCAGGGACATCTTTTTGGTACTGAAATTGGGTGGAGACCTAGACGTCCCAAGCGTTTCTAGGCATGTTCTGCCTCGGGCATCCCCAGTTTGACTTGGATATCCTTTTTAAAATATGCCATTGCTTTTTTTTTCTTTTTTTGTTATATGTAACATATCAAGATATAAATTTAGATTTTGTGGTACACCCTTAAATATGATATCTCTGTAACACCAGCTAGAATATGATATTTATAACGTATTTACTGTATTCACATTTTCCATGCTGTTCGTTTAGCAAACTGAGCAGGATTTTGGAAAGCAACCAGAGGGTACAAAATGCAACTAGAAAACATCTGTCACTCACTACTGCATAGCAGGCATTCATTGGCCTGTTGTAATTACTGAAAGACCTTCATTCCAGCTGTAAGAAAATAATTTTTCCTGAAAGCAAAAGATTGTAGCTTTCTAAGCATGTTTTACGTTCCCTGTTGAAAAAGTTTTTGTACAGTGTGTTTTAGAAAACGGTTTAATTGACTTTAGTCTCAACTGGTTTGTGAAATCTTTGTTCTGATTCAAATAATAAGATAACTGCTGCATTCGCTTTAAATCACATTTATATGTATTATTTTGATACACATTCCGATTGTATTCCTTTGTATGATACACTGTGTTTTTTACAGCTGTTTTCAGCAGTCGGGTAGGGGAAGGGAGCTTGGGGGAGGGAGCGCACTCTTTTTTTTTAATGCACAATAAAGCACAAAATTCACTAAGAGACATTTACTATCATGCGCTAAGTTAGTGCATGATTGGGCCATGAATCTAGCCCAGAAGCACATGCATTTGTCCCCTGCCATTAGTGCATTGAAACCGCGTGGTACTTAACACCATCTGTTGAGGTGGCCGTAATTGCACCTGCAATAATGGAAAAAGCTGTGGTCATTGTGCACCCAAGATGTCTGCGTTAAACCACGATGTGGTGTTGGTGCCTGCATTCCACTCTTAATCTGCCCAGTCCCCTCCCAATTGCATGAAAAGACGCCCTAACGCCTGCACCAATCTGATCACTATTACTTGCTGTCTACTCATTGTATATATGAGTAGACTACCTTTTTCTCTGTCAAACTGACCCCCCTCGTTCCATGTTATGTCTATCTGCCCACAATTTTAATAACCTTACCTACTGCCCTTTACTACCTCAGTCAAACTTCTACGCCTCCACTCCTATTTCCGCCTTAGCTCACTCCCCCTACGTTTGTGGCCTGCTTAATTTCAGGTCGCTCCATGCCAAAACAACGCTTTGCTATGATCTCATTTTCCAACACAGTCTGGATCTGCTTTTGCTGACCGAAACCTGGCTCAAACCAGGTGAGGAATCTATTCTACACCACTGTCTCCCAGATGGCTTCTACTTCTCCGCACGCAGGGCCACTCACACTGGTGGCAGGGTGGCTATCATCTATCATTCCTCCTTCCACATAGCAATACTTCACCCCCACTCCCTTTCTTTCCCAGAGGCCATTCTCCTTGGCCTACCAACACAACCTGTGACTCATCTTTTCTTTATGCTTCCCCCTTCCTATCCACCTCCCTCTGATTCCCTGCTTCTTACTATTTCTGATGTCGCCACAACTTTCCCCAACCTGTATATTCTTGGCGACGTCAATTGCCATGTAGACTCTCCTCTTAAGCTACGTGATAAGCTGTTCTTGGCCCACCTTAATGATCTTCAATTTACTCAACACATTTCCTTTCCCACTCATTCTGCTGGTCATACTCTGGATCTCATCATTTCAAATCTTAATCTACCTTCACAGCACTTACACTTATGGTCATTACTTCTTCCATGGGCCATTTTCTCATCCTCTTTTTCTCTCCTTCTTCCTATCTTACCCAGTATATCCACTATCCCCTGCCCCCTCTCTGAGGTTATCTCATAAACTAAATTCGAACAGTATCCTAGCTTTCCTGTCTGCAGATACTATTTTTCCCTCCTCCTTCCATCTGATGTCCATAGATAAGCAGGCTCCTCTCTGGAACTCACTTCTTCATTCTGCCTTGGATCACATTGCACTGGTTCGGGCAGTTCGATCTAAATGAAGCCTAGCCAGCCCTGGTTTCATCACGGCATCTGTTTTGCCTGTATGCATCTCCGTAGAGCCGAGTGCCACTGGAGATGGTCCCGATCTCCCAGTGCACTCCAATGTTTCCGGGACTGTCATCATTTCTATCATCGTACTATTGTGGCCACTAAGAGGGAATACTACTCTAATCTCATTGCCAATTCCTCTTTACAACCTCATCAGCTTTTCTCCATCCTCTCCTCTTATGTCTCCATCCCAACCCTGCAATGTGGATGATTCTCCTACTGCCACTCAGTTAACCACCTTCTTTTCCACCAAGATCTCTAGTTTACAACAGAATTTTCCCCCAGCTCCTCTCCCTCCAGACTCTGACCCTGCATCCTCTTGCATGCCTTCAACACCTACATTGAAACATATCTGGAGCACTTTCAACCCATTTCCCCTACCTCCCTGTCCAAGGCCCTTTCCACCTCTCAAAAGATTGCTTGTAATTTGGACCCCTTCCCATTATCCTGGCTTTCTGAAAACTCCCTGGTGCTCAATTATGTTCTCTTTAACAATAGCATTGCTACTGGTGTCTTTCCCCAGGCATGGAAAGAAACGTATATTGGCCCTATCTTAAAAAGCCTTCCTTAGACAAGTTTGTCCTGATTAATTATTATTCAGTCTTGAGCCTATCATTCCTCTCTAATCTGCTTGAGAAGCTCTTGTCTGAATAACTAGCCACCCAACTTGAACTCTCCAATGCTTTGCACTCCTGTCAGTCTGGATTTCGTATTGGTTATTCCACTGATACTATTTTTCTTTCTCTTATTAGTGAAGTTCACTGTTCATTGGACTGTGGGGATGTAACATTCGCTGTTTCACTTCATCTATCGTCAGCATTCGACCTTGTCAATCACAATCTTCTCTCTCTGTTGTATGACCTTGGATCTCGTGGGATAATTCTTCAATGGTTCACTTCTTTTCTATCACAGCATCATCAAGGGCACATCTGTTTTCCTCCTCTCACCCTCTTTTCGTGTGGTGTTCCTCAGGGCTTCGTGCTAGCACCTGTTCTTTTCAATATTTTTCTCTCGCCCCTATTTTTTATGATCCAACAGTTTGATATTTCAACATACTTTTATGCAGACGACATTCTCCTTCTATTTCACACTGACCCATCTCTGCTGGATCTCTCCCCTTTGAATACATGCCTCACTCATGTTGCAGCCTGGTTGTCTTCCAATCACCTTCTACTAACCTCTTCAAAAACTACCGCAACTTGGCTCACTAGTCATACTACCCCTCCTTCTGTTTCCCCTATTCTCAGTGGGTCCCCTATTCATCTCAAGTCATCTTTTCACTACCTTGGGGTCACGTTGGATTCTTCACTCTTTCCATGATCACATCACCCAAATCATCCTATGCTCATTTTTCTTTTTTCGTCATATCAGAGCAGTTCGTTCCCTTCTGACCACTCCTGCCTTAACCACTCTTGTTGTCGCTCTCATTCTATCTAGACTTGACTATTGTAATATAGCACTTGCCAGTCTCTCACAATACTCTTTAAAGCACCTTCAACTTATTCAGCACACTGTGGCCAGATTAATTTTTCACACATCCAGATTTACTCACATCACCCCCCTTCCTCATCCGTTTACACTGGCTTCCTATACCATCCCATATTCATTACAAGATTCTCATCCAATTCCATAAAACACTTCACACTGGTTCTTTGGATTACTTAGCATCCTCCCTTATTTTGCTTGCCCCACAATACTCTTCCTCCACATCTCTGGTTAGAGTCCTAATTTACAAAGTTCATCACCCAACTTAAAACCCACCTTTTCTGCACAGTTTTTGACCTCCCAATGGACTCCCTCAGTTGACGTCCTTATGTTTCCTACCCACCCCCATCTTCCTCTCTCACCACACTCCTGCAGCCTTGTCTTGTTGCATCTCATTTTCCCGTCTATCCTATACATACTGGCATTCTTTTCATTTTCCTGCTTCAGTTTTTATTGTATTCTATTGTAAACCACTTTGCTGTACCCACATTAAGCAGTATATCAAATCTTAAATAAATGAAAAAGAAAGAAAAGCTAACAGGTTAGTGCAGGCCTCACGCTATTAGCACAGCAGGTTTATCGTACACACTAACTCCTAAGCTAATGGTTAGTGCACTGCAGTAAACATGTCTCTAAGTGTTGAGATCAAGCACTTCATTGCTTAGGCAATCGGCTCAAAATGTGTTGCTTTCCAGTTTCATACATATACAGTCTCCATTTATTTTTGTCTCCCAACTTGTTGTAGGGAAATAAATGTGACTTATCTTTTGTATTTTTTAATCAAAGATATCTTTATTTGCAGTGTACTTAAAGCCAGGAACTGTAACTCTGAAATGATCAAATGTTATCAGCAAAATTCATGTACTATAATAAAAAAAAAAAGAAAATCTAAAGTGCAGATCTGCATAATGCTCTGTCTTTCATCCCAAAATATTTTTCAAATTAAACATAAGGAGCTCAATATTCAACTGGCATGGGGACTGTTTTAATTTAAGCGCTGTGCTGTTCCCCCTGGTAGCGTTCCTGCTATGAAATAAGCACATTTTCTCTGGGAAGAAGCAGGAAGTCAGTTCTCACATATGGGTGACATTGGCAATGACGGAGCCTGTGCGGTAATCACTCCCCAGCTTTCAAAGAAAGCCTTTGGGAGTTAGGCCGTGAATGCACGGTCACCTTACCACCCAAATGTCCTGTCTGTCATCTCCGGTAAAAGTTGATTTTTCTAACCCTTCTCTTAGCGTTTTTTTGCTCTTCTTTTTTGCCGGTCTGTTCCTGATCACCACTTCGCCACCTGAGTCTTCCCTCACCACGACGTCATGTTTTTTTGGGTCTTTTTTTTGGTGCGGGTTTCTTTTCTCATGTCCTGCCTGACCGAGACATCTGAGTTTGACCTCACAGGTGTGACATATTCTCTGCTATGTCTTCGGTCAGTGGATTTAAGCAATGTGGCAAATACCCTTGTACTATGTCCATCACGGACCACCACAGTTGCTGCATCAAGTGCCTCGGTGTGGATCACGACAACTGCACTTGCCCACTTTGCCTGCAGATGTCGAGCAAGTGCTGGAGGAATCATGAAAATCAGTTGGGGAGAACGTTTTGGCTTGAAGGCCTCTGCCATGGTTCCAGCATAGAGTCTGGAATCACTGCCCTCAGAGACTGCATCTGATGACTTGGCGTCAAGCGCATGTGCTCAATCTGAGCCCTGAGGTTGTGGAGCCCCGTGGGTCCAAGATATTGTCCAAGTCAAAGTCCAATCCTGGAGCTGGGGGTAAGACCTCTGGTCTTTGGCCTCTTGAGTCCTCAACCCGATGCCATTTGTGATGGCCGGGAGTGGTCCTTGAAGCTGCCCACCGTGTCGGGGGATCGGGCTTGATCCTCCGACATGATCACCATTGGGGATTCCCCTTCGAGTGAACCGACTTCAGGCTCAATGCCTTACCAGCTGTACATTGGCAGGTACCTGAGGGACCTGGTGAAAGAGCTTGCCGGTTCTCAGCTGGGCTGGAAGTGAATCTTTCGAGTGCTTCCAGGCCATCATATACTCTTTCAAAGAATGCTCGAAATTCCAGGCTCGAGCAACATACGACTGCTTCAAATCTGTGACTTGTGTAGCTGCAGTGGGCATTAGTGCCCGCCGTCTGGCTTGGCTACAGTCCTTGGAGCAATAGGTACACGACAAGCTGGCCGATGTCCCCTGCCAAGGAGAGAATCTCTTCAGCAAACCCATGACTGACAAGGCTGCCGAGTTGGAGTCAGAGTTTATGACCATGACTAGGCTGTCCTGGAAGACTGCTGACCCTTCTCAGTGGAAGGCTTCAGAGAAAAAGCCCTTCCACCCAAAGGCGAAAAAGTCTTATGGAAAATACCCCCAATTTCCGGCCTATCAGGCTCCCCAACAGAGTCAGTAGGCCAAGGGCTAGAGCACGGTCCCTGTAAGCAGAAAGCCACAAGCCCCAAACAGCGCCCTGCCGCAGCCTGCAGGGGCTTTTGACTCCTTGGGAATAGCCTTTCTTCCCTCCAAGGTCCAGGGCCCAAGGCACATGGGAGGACATCTGGTTTACTTCGCTTACCTCTGGCCGGGCATCACCACCGATGCCTGGGTACTGCAGGTGGTGCAGGAAGGTTACCTTCTGTACTTCAACCAGCCGCCGCCTCCCATCTTCCCAGGGGAACTTCCCATGACCTTCCTGCACAGAGAGCTCCTGCAGAAGGAACACTATTCCCTGCTCGGGGATTGGGTGGTAGAGCCAGTCCCTTGGCCCCTCTGGGGCATGGGGTTCTGCTCCCGGTACTTCCTCTTCCCAAAAAATACAGGGGGCTTTTGGCCCATTCTGGATTTGTAGGATCTAAACCGATTTTTGGTCAAGGAGAAGTTCAAAATGCTATCCCATGGGACATTGCTGCCCTACCTCCAGTGGGGAGATTGACTATGCTCCTTGGATCTCAAAGATGCTGATACCCATATCCTGATCTATCTCCGGCACTGTCAGTACCTCCCCTTCGTCATCGGAGGCTGTCATTAACAGTACAGGGTGCTCCTCTTCGGCCTCTCCTTGGCCCCCCCTGGTGTTCACCAAGTGCCTGGCGGTAGTCACCGGTCACCTCTACTTGCTGGGAGTCTTGCCTTCCCCTATCTGGATGACTGGCTCCTAAAGGGCAGCTCACCAGAGGAGGTCTGCCATGCGGCCCACCACACCATTGGGGTGCCGCAGCATCTGGTGTTTGTGATCAGTTTCCCCAAGTCGTATCTGCAGCTGACCCAGCGCCTGGAGTTCATAGGAGCCTTTCTAGACTCAATCCAGGCTAGGGGCTTCCTCCCTCTGGACCGGGCTCACTGTCTGGCGACCCTATCAAAAGAGGTGCAGGGTCGCTCAACTGCACCCGCTTGCCTCTTGCTGCACCTATTGGGGCACATGGTCTGAACAGTTCACATAACCCTGGAGGCCCTTCTATGCATGCGACAGGCCCAGTGGACCCTCAGCTCTTAGTAGACTCAGGCCACAGGCTATCTGAAGAATCGGGTATGGATCTCCCAGCCTCTCGCAGCTTCCCTTGCCTAGTGGCAGAGCCTGTAGAATCTCATGGCTGGCCTTCCCTGCTAAGCCCCGCCGGCCCAATGCGTTCTTACCATGGACGCCTCCAAGCTCGGTTGGGGAGCCCACTGCGATGGACTTCAGTTGCAGGGTGCCTGGACTCTGGAGAAAAGTGCCCTCCCGATCAATCTCCTGGAACTCTGAGCTGTGACAAATGCCCTTCAGGTGGTTCAGGCCCACCTGGCGAACCAGGTAGTCCTTGTTCAAACGGACAACTGAGTAGCGATGTTTTACATCAATAAGCAGGGGGGAGTGGGCTTGTACCTCCTCTGTTTGGAGGCAGTCTGCCTCTGTACATTCGCCGTGGAGAAGGGCATGATCTCTGGGTGGTCTACCTGCTGGTCCAGGACAATCTGCTCACAGAAGGACTCAGCAGAGTCCTTCAGCACAATGAGTGGCACCTCAACCCAGCAGTAGCCATCTCTATCATTTGACACTGGGGGACCCCAACGTTAGACTCTTTGCCAGCCCTGAGAAAGTGCAGCTGCTGCGCTTCTACTCCCAGAGACCGACCGGCAGCCAACACCTTTCTCCTCTGTTGGTCCAGGAGCCTGTTGTATGCATACTCGCCTACTCCTCTGGGCCCCAAGACTTTACTTAAGGTGAAGTTGGACTGGGCCTCTGTAATTCTCATTGCTCTTTGGTGGGCCTGGCAGCTATGTTTCCCCTGCTCCTTCAGCTATCAAGGGTGCCCCCGATACCACTGGGCCATGAACCAGACTTCCTCTCATAGGAGGACAGACCCTTCTCCATCCCAGCCTCCAGTCCCTCACCCTGACAGCATGGCTGCTGAATGATTAGCCCAGGCATACATCCACCTCTTGCAGGACATGAAGGACATCCTACTGGCATTGCACAAAGACTCAACACAGCATGCGTATGTCTTCAAATGGCTTAGATTCTCAGTCTGGTCCACAGATAGGAATCTCAACCCTTTCTCTTGCTTGGTGCAAGACATCCTCCAGCATTTGCTGCATCTCTCCTGAGCTGGTCTAAAATCCAATTCCGTCAGGGTGCCCTGGCTGCACATCACCACCTTGTTGATGGCCAGCCAATCAGTGTGTACCCCCTTGTGTTTTATGAGGGGGCTTCTCTTGTTGCCTCCCATAAGCCCACTGCCAGTGGCGTAGGACCTGAATGTTGTACTCTAGAAGCTGATGACTCTCCCTTTTGAACCACTGGCTTCAAGTTCCTGTCTTGGAAAGTAGTGTTCCTGATAGCACTCACTTCAGCCAGATGGGTTAGTGAGCTGCAGGTGCTTGTGGCCCATGCCCTCTACACCAGGTTTCACAAAAACAGGGTCATTCTCCAGACTCACACAAAATTCCTGCCTAAAGTGGTGTCCACTTTTCATATTAACCAAGAGGTGGTCCTTCCCACCTTCTTCCCCAAGTCTCATGCATCCTGCGTGGAGGCCTCACTTCACACCTTGGATTGCAAAACGGCACTGGCTTTCTACCTCGAGAGGACAAAGGCCCATCACTGCTCATCACAGCTATTATTCTCCTATGATATCAGCAGGCTCTGGGTTGTAATCTCTAAGCGTTCCCTGTCTACCTGGGTGGCAGACTGCATCTCTTTTGCCTACAAGCAGGCTGGACTCTCTCTGGAGGATCATGTCACTGTGCATAACATGCGTGATCAGTACCCCTGCAAGACATTTGCCGGGCAACCACCTGATCTTCAGTCCATACCTTCTTAGCACATTACTGCTTGGAGGAGAGCTCATGGCTTAATAGCGCCTTCGGCAGGCAGTACTTCATCACCTCTTTGGAGAATAGTGCAACTCCTTCCCTCCAGCCCTTTGTGTCCAAGCTACCAGAGAGAGGATTGTATCATCAATGTTGGGGCTGCATCACTGGACTTTGGGCCATTCAGCACTCCTTACTGCCCTTCACAGTTTGACTTCTGGGTTGCCTGTGGCTCTTACAGGTTTTTTGGTAGCTTGAAGCTTGGGAGTTCCATATGTGAGGACTGACTTTCTGAAACAGATGTTCTCATGGGACAGCAAGAATCAGTCTTTACAACTCTCCCTCCTCTCAGTGACGTTTTTTCTTTTTTATGCATGATTAAGCTATGTCATCATACTGAGGTAAGATGGCACCTTTGGGTGGGAAGATGACCGAACTTGCACAGTCTAACTCCCAAAGGCTTTCTTTGATAACTGGTGAGTGGTTGCTGCATGGGCCCTGTCTGATTCCTGCTCTTCCTCAAGAACACTTATTACAGGTGAGTAACTACACTCTTCCTTCTCATTCATAGTCATGAGTAGGTATAGGCACGGACGTCTCAACATCCAGGGCTAGACGTGCTTGTGCTATTCTGTAATTCTTTTGCAATGTGCAACTCCCTTGCTCTGCTCAGACCATTCTATTTGGACACCCTCACATTAGGGACACCCAAAACCAGTTTATAAAATGGCTCTGGGGACAACTCAGTGATTTAGTCTAAGTGCCTGTTTTCAAAAATAAAAATAACAAATAAGTCTTCTAAAATAACTCCCATAACGTGTAAAAAGAAATGGCCCAACTGAATGCAACATACACTAGGACAGGTTTAGTAAACCATGTAAATCACTAGTGTGGGGTACAGTGCAGGGTAAGCACACCTAGCAAAAATTTAGCATGGCAGCTTGAACTGAAAAGCCCATTATTAAGTTAGTGCACAGTTGGGCAGAGGCAGTGTGGAAAGTGGGCATTGGTGGTGCCTCGTGGTAAGCTTGGGCATAATAAGTACATGCTAACCATGATTGTTGTCATTAACATGGGCATAGTTACCACTACCTCAAGGGGTGGTGGTAAGTGCACCTGCATGCCAGCTTACCAGGTCTGCAAATGGTGTAAATGCCTTTGAATATCTCCCTCGTATTTAAATGCTCCCTTTACAGTTTAAAAAACGTTTTTAAATATATAAATATTGTAGATTAAACATTCTGCAACTAGATATACATTACAGATATATAGAATTTGCTTTTAATGATGAACTGAAGCCATCATCTTCACTGTTTAGTGTCTTTCTTAAAAAGTGGAGAACTTCTTTCAGCAATAGCTGACTGAAGAATCACCTAGGGGTTATAGACAAGATCAGCCCCTCAATTAGAAGTTCAGATTCCTGCCTGACACCGAGGAGTATGACTCAAGACACTCTGATCCTGCCACAATCAAGTGCTGTGTAGATGGGTATGGGGCAGGGCTAGTAGGGAATTCCCCCTCTCCCCCTGCTGGCATTGTGATAATTAAACTCAGCAATCATGAACACCAAACTACCACAACAAACCTATAAAAATGCATAATTGGATGTCATCCTTAAACTTTGCATTCTATGTATGTTTGTGCCTGCTCTTTCTGCAAGTCAAAGAATGTGCTGATGGCTCCCTGAGTTTGTGTGGCTCTCAGGATCTATTGTTTAGTGTTGACTACTGCTGTTCTTTGTGGCCCCTCAGAATCTGTCACTCTTGGCAACCACCTGGTATTCCCTTATGGTCAGGGCGGCCCTGGTTTGGAGTAATTTTTAAAAGAATTCTTTGTGGGTAAAGCAGAGTTGCTTACCTGTAATATGGGTTTTCTGCAACCAGCTGGAAAATGCACCCTTGAACATGGGTGAGGTTGGTCAAACAGCAGCTGCATGGACCCTTCATTAGCTAATTTACTTTATAAAACAAAAAAACAAAAACCTCTTCCACCTCATGCCCATAGCTGCAACAGCTCCCCCCCCCCCCCCCCCAATATGATATGAACTGGGGAGGCAGTTGCAGCTATGGGCATGAAATGATAAAGCAGTATAAAAGACCTGTTAAATATCATAGCTGACAGAAACTGTCCATTTGATAGAGGGAGACTGTGGCTGCATTTCCTGTTATCTATGGTGAACCAGTGTTACAGGTAAGGAGCTCTGCTTTCTAAGGTGACAGCAGGTAAAATGCAGCCTTGAACATGGGTGATTTCAGATCTGACTGTTTGCTATAAGGTTTTAGTGCAGTGTGAGTGAATACAAAAGGGCAGTTGGAAATAGACATGAGTTTAAAAAGTTATTTAAGACTGTCTAGAATTAATATCATGCCTAGAGGCAGTGTCTAGGCAATAATGTTATTGTCAACTAATCTATCCTAAAGAGAGGAGGACTAAAGATTCACAACTGTTCCAGCCTTTGCTCTGAGCTGATTTACACCCAGAGATGGAGTACCTTTTCAGTATAACAAACAAAAATACAGTCAGTGATTCATTTGGCTAGCGTGTGTTTACTAGATCCTGGATTGGCAGGATGAAAGGTCAAATAACTAGGCAGATTTTTCTAATAGAGTGTGTGGCCTGAAGGTAATACAGTAGAGCCCTTCTACAGTCCAAGGTGGGTAGGGATTCTACTTTTCTTTTTAATTTTTTCATTACAGTAAGGCTTTGGGAAGAAAACCAGCAGGATGAAGCCTGGTATCGCTGGAACTCGGAACTACCTTCAGTAGACACTTTGGGTGAGTCTGGAATAGCTTTGTTAGGAAAGAATTGAGTGTAGGAGGATAATGTACTAGAGCCTGCAACTCGCTTATTCTGCATACAGAATTAATTGCCACCAGAAATGATGTCGTCCAAGTCAGATGGTGGAGGGTTGCAAAAACTACTGGTTTAAAAAGATGAGGTCAAAAGTTGGGCGAGCATGACTTTCAAGTCCCAAGATGGAAAGGGGTTTCTTAATGGGTGGTCTTGTGTTCATGAGTCTCCTTATGAAGCTGGAGATGAAAGGGTGCAGGGATGTAGGTGTTCGCTGGAGACTAGCAGGGGTGAAGAAGGCACACTCCACAGGTGTTGTCTCTGATGATGCCTGGTGCCCTGCTCTCCCCTACCTCAGAGAAGACTTCTCTAAGCATGCCTGCTCACTTCTGGTGAACTAGCGCATGTTCCCACCACCTCAGCCTTCTGTAACCACGGTCCTATCAGCCATAGCTCTCCCTCCTCCTACGTCCTTGGGACTCTGTTATTTTAAAGTTATAGTAACACCTTGCTTCATTTTAAAAGTGAAAACAAACTTGGCTGTGCCATTCAATAGCAATTGCTGTGCTCTGCGGCTCCTTAGTCTCATTTTAATTTCAGCAGGGCCACGTCTCACAAAACATTTCCATCAAGCCAAGACAAGGCTTGATTGGGGACATCTGGCGCAGCTGTGCAGCGTGAGGCAGACTCCCTCTTGGTGCCAGGCATTCGTTCTCCCTCTCAGAGTCTGCAGATTTGAAGCAGCGCCTCCCCCACTCCACCACTTGTTGGCTCAGCTTCAGGGGTGAAATCCTAGGCCCAAAGCTACTCGGGGGGAGTTTAGGTTACATCAAAAATGAAGCACAAATCCTCCAGAAAGCCCTCTAAAACAGAGACTACTCAGGGATACAGGGACACTGCCTTGCCCTCATTGCCAGACATCATCAAACTTGGACAAGCGTTCCGACGACTAAAAGGAATAAGTAAAGATCCACAAGCATGTGCAGGGAAGGAAGTAACGGAATTTGCAAAATGAGAAAAAACACGTCAAAGAATTAGATCAACAAACAAGGCGAAACAAGTGACAAGTGCACAAATACAGTGGGAAATAGAGTGTTACTCCAGAAACCCTTTGCTGATCATGAATGGACACATGAATGTTTAAAGAGAGGTGAACTGAAACTGAAGGATGAGAGGTTGATAGTTGCCACCTAGAACAGCAGTTTACAGATGAGATGGTTTACAGCGAGCATTGAAATAACTGGCAACACAGACATATGCCAATTTCTGTAAGAACAACCTGGAAACTGTGACTCGCCTCATAGGTGGCTGTGAAGTTCTGATGGCAGAAAATGTCTATACAGAAAGACATAATAAAGTAGGGTGCCTCTGTAAGCACTACAATATCGCTGTTCCCGAAAAACACTGGTGTAATCATCCTAAGAGAATTACAGAGAAAGAAGAGGTTATGATCATGTGGGATACTCCTATTCCGACCAATAGAAAGCTGGATGTGAGGAAGCCGGATATAGTGGTTAAGGAGAAAAACACCAGAACGTCATTGATAATAGAGGTGTCCTTTCCACGTGACTACTCTGTGCATTGCATGGAGAGGCGGAAGATCCTGAAATATCAAGAAATGCAGTCAGAGACCAAGAAAATGTGGCAGATAGATACAGAAATATTTCCCTTCATGTTGGTAAAGAAGAATTTTCAGGCACATCTTGACAAACTACCCATACACGTTACATCTTACAAACTCCAGCACAAGGCTGTCTTTGGTACAATGCAAGTATTACACTGAACATTAGCAGTAAATTTGAGAGCTGAGATCATACTCCACATGCCCTGGTTTAGAAGAGAGGTTCATGACTGTCATGGTGTGCGTAAAACTAACCCATTTGGAGAAATTGCCCCCAGATGTTTCTCAGATTATCCCCAAGAGAGACAGCTTTGGAACTCCTAACAGTGACCCCTCCAGCAAAGCACCCAGACTCCACAACAGTACCCTACTGGCCCTGTCCCCTCAGCATGCAGCCGTAATTCTGGCTAGTCCCAACCCTTGCGTGATCTTGCTATTAAAAAAAATTTGTTCAAGATGGTGCTGGTCTCCTTCTTCAAAAGTTGTCCCCAGGGGGTGTTTTGCTAGTGGGCCTTTTGCCTCAGACCCTTTATGCTTTTTCACATGACATTAGAGAACCCCCGCCCCCCCCCCCCCCCCACTTGTGATCTGGTGAGCCCCTTTGCTGCTGGAAAATGATGCCTGCTCCTTAGCTAGTGAGACCAGAGTCCTCAACTGGGAAGAAACATCTATTATCTCTGAGGGACATCCTTCTCCATGGAGCCCCAAACATCTCCGTGCACAGGACACTGCAGGGAGGACATACACCAATATGGCCACTAAGAGTTTGTTTTTAAGACAGAGTTTGAGAGATGCAGCAAGACGGAGAGGATATAATGCACACTGCATGAGAGAGGATTATGATGGTTTAGAGCTGTATTTCTCAACCTTTTTATTTTGTGGCATCCTTCAACGTGATATAAATGTTTAATGTGTCATTTAGCTGTAACAGCACAATGATTTTCCTCTGCTTCTCAGTTCATGCAATTGGGTTACCTTCTCTGAGAATGCATATGAAATTACCACACTATACTAGATGATACAGAGAATCTAATACACGTGGAAGGAAATTTTACCACAGGGCATCTAATGTTTTGAAAAATGTGCCTATTTTATGCTTATTTTATAAAGGCATACCATACAATGCAAAAATGTTTTCTTAAAAAGAACCAAAAAACACCCTGGTGAGGTTCACAGTGACATTTCATGCAATATAAAAATACCACCTATCTCATAAATCAAATTTTATAGAAATTCAAGGACCAGTCTGGGAAGGTACACAAATATTTCAAATAATCTCAATTTGTCTTATGGGGCCCTTTTACTAAAGGGTCAAGTGGTGTTGTCCCAAACGAGCAGATAATGTGCAAATCTAGCTGGCAGGAGCATGGAAAGCATGTTCCCAGCTGCGGCATGACAGTAGCATGAGTGCATGCAACGCCACCTATGGAGGTGTCAGTGAGTACACCTATGCTGCTTGCCCTCTGTGCAGTAGTGTGATTGTGCTGCCTATGCAGTGCTCACCTCTCCCACTCCCCGCCCCATCCCTCTCATTTGCAACCCTAACATGCCATGGGCACTATCAAAATTTGGCAGCACTTACTGTCATGGCCCCAAGCTGTCAAAACGTGTTGAACATGCGCCTTTAGTGGGTGCCAAACCTGCGCTGCCAGTATGTGCCCTTTAGTAAAAGGGATCCTATGTGTCCTTAGGTGTCTTCATAAAATAAGAACCCTTAATGCATGCAAATTCACACGAACAAATTTACAACTGCTTTGAGACAGGTGTAGTCACGTGGATGTGCTTATTTTTTATAATATTCATATACACTGCAACTGGGCTCCAGCTCCACCCTCTGTAATACCTATGAATAGGCAATTGTGTATACAGCTGCCCGATTTTAGAAAACCCGACTTTTTGTGTATAAGAAACTTTACACATAGAAAGCCTTTCTAAATTGACCTCAGGTGTACAGAAGTATGGGTGATTTGTACCAACATAAATGGAATGGGGCACTATATTTGATTAAAGTGCATTTCTTTGCATTTTCCCAATATTTTGATCTATCACGGATTGTTGTTCAGCGTAACATCTTCCCATAAGAAAATTTGATTTATCAATCTGGGGTTTTTTGCTTGGGTCTTCTTAATGGAAGTCTATATTTTTTAGTACATTTGGTGTCTCCCTTCTGTAGAACAAAATTCTCTGTGCCCATGCTATCTTCAAAATTCAAATCTGCAAGAGCTACTGCAATTTGCATATTTTTACTTGGCTTCCTACTCTTAAAAGGGGCAACTCTGCTCTGAGATACTTGATTGCAATGATGCTCCTTGGTTTTATTCTGCTTGCTGCTCTGTTGTAATACATGCTCGTTTGCAGATGAAGTTTTGTTACTAATAACAACTTTTGTAGATGAACCACAACTAATAGGCTTTTGAGACAGAGGTTTTTTGAAGATTCCTAGGGATAAGACTTGAACATGTTTGGAAGATTGTAGCTCAGTAGGTTGTGTAATTCCATCCTTATTTGCACTTGGTTCAAAGGGATTTAGACAGCTCTTCGATGGTATAGGTTGTCGAGAACCTGATGGCCAGTGGTCATTGTTGAGTCTTTGATTGTTATCTGGGGGGTTTCCATGTGCATGGTCAACTTTTGCATGCTTATAGGATAATCCAATTCCAGGTATGAAGAGATCAGACTCCTGTTGCTTTGTCAGCTTGAAGGCTTTTGCTTGAGGTCTTGAAGGACAGGTTTCCTCACCAGCTGCTGCTTCTTTCCATGTTAATGGATTGTACAGAACTTGCCCATCCACTGGGCAGGAATTACCTTCATCCAACAACCAGCTGTCAATACATGCCCTGTGAAACTAATTTAAAATAGCAGTTTAGTCTAAGTTACATGAGGCTGTAATTATTAGTGGCAACATACAAAATAAGTTTCCTTGTATAGATTTAAATCAGATATCTGTGTGTGTGGCAGATAGAGAGATATAACAAACTAAGGTTTTTTTGGGGGGGGGGGGGTTTACTTCTGCTGAACTGGTTGGTGAAAACTTGTTCCCAGGGAGGGGCTGATTTAGTCCATCTTATACCTGGCCTGACACCGGCCTGAGCCAGTTTGCAGTAGCTGAGAAAATTTCATTAAGCTAAGAACAAGCCTTTCTATCTTCTCTGCTGGTTTAAAACTATAAATTCTAACTTGAGTTTTGGGGAGATTACTAATATATCTTTTAACGGTGGTTTTAGATTAAGCTTGGGGACATTTAGACTGCTTTCTTTGTATAGACAAATCAGATATCTGTGTGTGGCTACGGTTCAGGAACAGCCTACTTGCCAGAGACACTTAGGTTCCCACCCACCCTACCCCTCACCCCACCCACCCCAAGAGCTGCATTGCCTATATAGAGGTCACATATGTGCCATCTATCCTTCCTAACTTGGGTTAAAGCTCACATCATCTTCATCTTTTCTTCTTCTTCTTCCTCTTCTGGGACTGCTTAATCAACATGTTGTGTATTCAGTGCAATAACTGCGGTAGTTTCATTCCAATATGAATCATTTGGAGTCTAAGAGCTTGTCCTATGTGCCTCAAGTCAGCTGCCATGCATGAAGAACTGACTGTACTAAGGAAAGACTTAACTGCCATGCATAAAGAAGTGACTCTACTGAGGGAGGAACTGACTGCAATGAAGCGCACCTCTTCTAGGATACAAACTGAACAAAGTCCACCACCGCTCCCACAAAGAATCAAACACCTCAGGAACAAATGGATCACAGTGGGTTCTGGAAGGTTGCGACCTGTAACACAGAGACACCCTACACATCAAGAGATATCCCTGCACAATGCTTTCTCTGCCTTGGCTAATGAGGATGCCCAATCCAAAGAAACTGAAGGGCCCTTAAATGAGTCAGACAATGCCCAATCTCCTGCTAAAGCACCAAATATGAAGAAAACCTCACCAAACAGAAAGCTACTACTACCTGGAGATTCCATCATTAGAGGCACCAACTTGGGAACACAGTTCAAAGGAGAGAAGATAGTCATGTGCCTACAAGGCTCTTCAGCCAGCAGGAATACAAACCAAGTTGTTGAAGTACTTAGCAAAAAAAGTGAACACTCCAAACTTGATTTTGTTATCCACTTGGGCACAAATGACCTGGCTAGAAACAGTGCCTCTACAGTCCAAAAGGACTTCCAATCTCTGTGAGAGAAACTCAAGCCCATTGTTAACACTGTTGCATTCTCAGAAATTCTACCTGTTCTTGGTAAGGGGACAAAAAGACTGCATCACATTAACAGCTTTAATACATGGCTCCAGATCTGGTGCAAAGAAGAAGAATTCAGATTTATTGGCGACTGGGGAAACAGATGGACCAACAAGAGACTATAGTGTGCTGATGGATTACATCTCTCTGTCACAGGGAAAAGAATCCTAAGTGAAAATTTCAGGCAGTATGTGAATATGCATTTAAACTAGGAAAAGGGGGTGATGGATGTGGAAGTTCAAGATGTGCACACCACCCCCTGCAAAAGCAGAATAACATCAGAAACAGACACACTTTTAAACCACACATCAAAAACAAGTGGGAAGAAGTGGGCAGAACAAAATCAATACACAATACACACAAGCCAGGTAAATTCTTGAAAGCAATGAGCACAAATGCTCAAAGCTTAGCCAACAAAGTTCCGGACCTGAAAGCCCTAATGGTGGAAATGAATTTGGACATTGTGGCCATTACGGAAACATGGTTTAATGAATCGCATGATTGGGATATAGCCATAGCTGGCTATAATCTATTCAGAAGAGACAGAGAAAATGGAAAATGAGGAGGAGTAGCCTTGTATGTCAAAAGCAATATTAAAGCTACTGAAATGCAGGAGACATGGCGACAAGAAGAAGCGCTCTGGATTGCGTTGGAAAGAGGAGATGGCACTGTCATCCATACTGCTGTAGTCTACAGACCTCTAACTCAAATTGAAGAGAGAGATAACGAATTGATTATAGATATTGCCAAGATAGCCACAAAGGGGGAAGTGATCATATTGGGTGACTTTAATCTATCTGATGTGGATTGGATTATTCCTTCTGCACATCTGGAAAGAAGCAAAAAAATTGTGAATGCTCTCCAAGATGCACTACTTAGACAAATGGTGATGGAACCAACCAGGGAAAGCTCAACGCTGGATTTAGTGCTCATCAATGGTGATAGCGTGTCGAATGTCTGCATGAGTGCCCCTGTGAGCAACAGTGATCATCACACGGTGTGGTTTGAGATAAAAGCCATAATACAGGCCAATCGTAGCAAGCTCAAAGTCCTAAACTTCAAAAACACTGACTTCAATAAAATGGCCGAGTACCTAAAGGAGGAGATGACAGGGTGGAAGGAGATAAGGGAAGTGGAATTATAATGGGCTAAACTAAAGGTGGCAATAAAAGGGGCAACAGATAAATATGTAAGAAAAGTAAATAAAAACAAGAGGAGAAGGAAACCTATTTGGTTTTCCAAAGAAGTGGCTGCTCAAATAAAGGCAAAAAACACAGCTTTCGCAAAATTCAAAAGCTTGCAAACAGAAGAACACAGAAATGAATACAGGATCAAACTCAGAGACAAAAAAAGAAATAAGGAAAGCAAAATCAAAGGCAGAGGAAAAGATGGCTAAAGATGTTAAGGGTGGCGACAAAATTTTCTTCAGGTATATTCAGGAAAGGAAGACGATCAGAGTTGGAATTGCAGGACTCAGAAGTGCTGGGAAAGGACTCGTGGAAAGTGACATTGAAAAAGTGAAATTGCTAAACAAATACTTCTGCTCTGTTTTTACTAAAGAAAATCCTGGAGATGGACCAACTGTGACTCCCAAATATAAGAATGGGAATGAAGTAGATACCACACCATTCACAGAAGATGAGATGTTAGAAAAGCTTGCTAAACTGAAAGTGGACAAAGCCATGGGACCGGATGGGATACATCCTAGGATACTAAAAGAGCTCAGAGAGGTTCTTGCAGAACGGTTAACGGATGTCTTCAAGAGATCCTTGGAAACAGAAGAGGTTCTTCAGGACTGGAGAATGGCTGATGTCGTACCTCTACACAAAAATGGTAACAGGGAAGAAGTGTCAAACTACAGGCCCGTGAGCCTTACCTCGGTGGTGGGAAAAGTAATGGAGGCACTCCTGAAAGAGCGAATAGTGAACTTTCTCAAAACCAACAGGTTGCAAGATCCGAGGCAACATGGTTTTACTGAAGGACGGTCTTGCCAAACAAATCTGATTGAGTTCTTTGACTGGGTGACCAAGGAACTAGATCAGGGGCATGCAATGGATGTCATCTACCTGGATTTCAGCAAAGCCTTTCATACTGTTCTTCATAGGTGGCTTGTCAATAAACCCAGTAGCTTGGGGATGGGTCCCAAGATAGTAAATTGGATTAGAAATTGGTTGACTGACAGACAACAGAAGGTGATGGTACATGGAGCTCACTCGGATGAAAGGAAGGTGATTAGCGGGGTGTCCCACGGTTCGGTCCTGGGCCTGGCACTGTTCAATGTATTTGTGTGTGATATTGCTGAAGGACTGATTGGAAAAGTCTGTCTTTTTGCATATAATATAAAACTTTGCAACAGAGTGGACTCCCCCGAGGGAGTGGTTAACATAAGGAAAGATCTACAAAAGCTAGAAGAATGGTCTAATGCTTGGCAACTACGATTTAACACGAAAAAGTGCAGTGTCATTTATTTATTTATTTATTTATCTATCTGCATTTATATCCCGCTTTTCACCGGGTCAAAGCGGTTGGGGGATACATTTAACACGAGGGGATATGAGACACATACACTAATACTTACAGGGAACATGGGCAATGGAGGGTTAAGTGGCTTGCCCAAGACCACAAGGAGCACCTGTGGGACTAGAAACCCCAGTCCTTCCGGCCCAAGGTTGCTGTCCTCTAGTGGCATTTGAACCACCGACCTTCCGGCCTGTAGTACCTTGCCCCAACCACTAGGCCACTCCTCCTTCCTTGCATGCATGTCATGCACTTGGGTAGCAGAAATCCAAGGGAAATGTACGCGATAGGGGGTGAAAGGTTGGTGTGCACGGTTCAGGAGAAAGTGTGATTATCTCTGATGATCTCAAGGTGGCAAAACAGTGCAATAAGGCGGTGGCAAAAGCCAGGAGGATGTTGGGCTGCATACAAAGAGGGATTACCAGCAGAAAGGAAGAGGTACTTATGCCACTGTACAAGTCACTGGTGAGGCCTCACTTGGAATACTGTGTTCAGTTTTGGAGACCATATCTTGCAAAAGATGTAAAAAGACTGGAAACTGTTCAGAGGAAGGCGACCAAAATGATTTGGAGCCTACGTCAGAAGCCTTTTGAGAAAAGACTTGAAGACCTAAATATGTACACTTTGGAGGAGAGGAGGGACAGGGGAGATATGATTCCGACCTTTAAATACTTAAAGAGAAATGATGAACAAACAAACCTCTTCCAAAGACAGGAAAGCTGTAAAACTAGAGGACATAATATGAAGCTGCAAGGTGGTAAATTGAAAGGCAATGTCAGGAAATATTTTTTCACTGAAAGGGTGGTAGATGCTTGGAATGCCCTCCCGATGGAAGTGGTGGGGGCAAACACGGTGATGGAATTCAAAACGGCATGGGACAAACACAGTGGATCCCTTTACAGCAGCAGGAAAATAACAAAATAAACTGAAACATATAACTTCTGAACCATCTAACGTCTCAACAAATAGGGGTGTCCTACATGGAGTGGTGGGTTCACCCCTAAACAAAGACATGGAGAGGGGTGGCCTGCACCTACTCTTGCCATCTTGCTGGGCAGATTAGATGGACCATGCTGGTCTTTATCTGCCGTCACCTACTATGTTACTATATGTTGTTGCACTAGAGGATAGAATTAAAGAGTGAAAATGTGACCACATTGTAAACAATTAACGAAAAACAAGGATAAACAAAGTGGATACAAAATAAATAAAAATGCATTTGCATTTTTTTGTGTGATGGCAGAGGTTGCACAGCCAAAAAATGTTTGATTTGTGCTTGTTTAAAACAAATCTTCCCTGATTTTGGGGTATTATTTCAGGTTTGTTTCAGATGCACACTGTATATGTGCTAGAAAATATAATCATGCTAATTAATTGTATGCACTTTAATTGATAGGTACAGTATACGTGCATACAGGCGATGTGCACACAAAAGAATCGAATGTGTGCTCATGATGCACATACCTAGTGTGTTCTACAATTGTTCCTCTCCATAGCCTATTGGAGGTATCTCTTCTGTTGTGCAATATGGACAAGCTCAGAAGAGATGAATGAGAATCCTCACTCTCTGAGACCCCAAGCACCCGCCCTCCTGAAGATCGGGAGTTAAACGAAAGCCAGGCAAGCTAACAGCATAGGTCAATGACAACCTCAGCTTAATACTTTTCCCTTTCTTGCAGTCTAATTAAAAGAGCTTTATAGCTTGAGCAAACTTCCTCATTTGGATCAGCAGACTTTATGGTTTAAGTGTGCGTGTGTGTAATATATATATATATATATATATATATATATATAGATAGATAGATAGATATGATGAGGCCGCTGGGCCGGTCCCGCGGCCGACTGTAACTCGGGCCCGGGCCCGGCCTCGGCCCTCGTCACGTGACCGGGGGCAAGCGAAGGTGGGGGCCAGAGAGCGGGGAGAGGGTTGCCATGGGATCGCTTGCCGCGGTTGCGGGAAGCGATCCCATTGGCTCCTTCAGGAAAGGGAGGGGGGTAGTGAGTGCGAGGAGCCGCGTGGCTCGGCCTTTCGCGCGGCTCCTCGCTGATGGTCGGTTGTCTTTTTCCGGGCTCCGGAGTGCGGTGAGATTGCGGGAGTCGGGGGGGGAGAGAAGACCGGTTTCGGTGTCCTTGGGGGGCCCCTGCAGCGGGGTTTAGATTTTAAAAAAAACAAAAAAAAAACAAAGACAAGGTAGGGCGCGTAATTTCGCGGCCTGCACTTGGGCAGTGTGGGGTGGTGGGGGGGTGTTGTTAGTGCTGCGGTCCCTGGGGGGCATGGGGGGGTCCAAGTCTGGACGGCCGGGACGAGCGGGAGTTCGTACCCGGTCCCAGAGTGTCCGTGGGGGAAGAAGGGGGCCTCCTGCTGCCAGGGGGGGGGGGACGGCTGGGTGGGCTGGCTATCCCGGAGGGGATGGGCGATGGCCAGAGGGGGCGGGGGCGGCGTCGGTCCACCGCTACGGTGGGGGCTGCGGCGGCTCCAGGGGAGGCAGCAAGAGGGGTAGTGCTGGGGGCTCCGGGTGCGGGGTCGGCCCTGCGTGCCGGCCCGGGGTCGTCCCAAGCGGCTGGTGGGGTGGGGGCCTGCGGGGACCAGGCGGCTGGCCGTGGGGTTTCGCTCCCTCCGGGGGTCTCCCGGGGTCCAGTGGGGCTGGCCAGTGGTTTCCAGGGGGGCCGGTGCCGCCTTACTCCTACGGGGGTGGCATGCCGGTAACAGGGGGGGGGCCTTTCTGCCGCTGGGCAGTTGGGGAGCGGGTTTCGGGAATTGGGCTGGGGCGGGAGTTGCCGGGGCAGGCTGTGCGCCGGGGTGGGATGCGCACTGGGCAGCTGGGGGGGTGGGTGCCTCGGGGTGGCGGCATGGGGGGCTAGCGGCATGGGGGGCTGGGCAGCAGGGGTTGGGTGCGGCTACTGTGGGCCCTGTTTTTCCTTTGCAGGTCCCGGTTGGCGGAGAGTCGGCGCCTGTGTTGGCGGGCGGCGGCATGGAGGTGTCCGGGCAGAATGTCGAAGCGGCAGGTCCGGCCGTGGTGGTGCCGGTGTCGAGTGCTCCGAGCGCGGAAGGTGAGTTGGGTGACACCCTGGGGGTTGGGGCAGGTGGGGCTTCGGTCGGCGAGGCTTCGGCAGCGGTCGGGCATAAGTCCAAGGCTAAGCGGAAGCACGGGCGTCGCTGTCGCCGAGCTTCCTCTTCGTCCTCGTCGTCCAGTGGGAGTTCGTCCGAGGACGGGGTCGCTGAGCGGGGGCGGGGGGAGGGGGCGGGTCCCGCCGTGGTGCGTTGCGCGGAGCTTTGGGAGAGTGTGCCACGCAAGTTGCGTAGACGCATACGGAGGCGGCAGTATATTGACATTTTCCGGCTCCTGGAGGGGCGGAAGCGTTCGGGTGAGAGCCGCAGGAAGCGGAAGGCGGACGAGAAGGCGGGCAGGGTGCGCACGGTTTCACGGAATACCTTGAATTGGACCCGGGCGTTTTTGCGGCTGGCGAGTGTCTGCGGGCACGCGGAGCCGGCCCTGTATGGGGAATTGTTGGCGTATGCGGATGCCATCCTGGCGGCGTCGCAGGCTCATGATGATTGGGCGTGGCTCAACTATGATGAGGAATTTCGGGATCGGATGGAGGAGAATGCGCAGCTGTCCTGGGGGACGCGCGATATTAATTTATGGCTCACGCAGATGTCGGCCAAGAAGGGGGTAGGGGGAGGTGGCAGCGGGCCTGTTAAAGCCGGCGGGCAGTCGGCGGTGGCAGGCGTGCGGCCCTTTCGTGCCGCGGGCGCGGTCCCCGGAGCGCCCAGTGGCGGTCCCAGCGGGGATGTTTGTTGGCGATTTAATAAGGCGTCCTGCCCGTTCTCGGACTGTAAGTTCCGACACGCCTGCTCTATCTGTGGGGGGGGACACTCGGCCGCGAAGTGCAGTCGAAAAGGGGTGTCCGGATCCGCAGGGGCGAGTAAGTGAGGGGCAGCGTTGGGGGTTGGCGCCAACTCCCATTGACGCCGGGGCGTTGGGGCCGTGGTTGGAGCGGTATCGGCTGGGGCGGCGCGGGCGGGCGGCACGGGAGTTGTGGTTGGGGTTTACGGAGGGCTTTCGTATTCCGTTTCAGGGCGTAATTTCGGGTCAGGTGGCCTGTAATTCTGCCTCGGTGCGTCAATTGGCTGCGGTGGCACGGGATAAGATCGCGGCGGAGTGTGCGCTCGGCCGGATTGCGGGGCCGTTTGTCCACCCGCCCTTTTCCCCCTTCGTTGTATCGCCGCTGGGGTGATACCCAAGAAGGAGCCGGGTAAGTATCGACTGATACACAACCTCTCCTTTCCTCCGGGGGACTCGGTGAATGACCATATTCCGACGGAGTGCTGCTCGGTGAGGTACGCCCCCTTTGATGCGGCGGTGGATTTGTTGCGACAATGTGGTCGTGGGGCTCTGCTGGCGAAGGTGGACATTGAATCCGCGTTTCGCTTGCTGCCGGTGCATCCTTCGGCTTTCCCCTTGCTCGGCTTTCAGATGGATGGTCGTTATTATTTTGACCGGTGCATGCCGATGGGCTGTGCGATCTCCTGTGCCTATTTCGAAAAATTTAGTTCCTTCCTCCATTGGGTTGTAGCTCAGCGAACGGGGCGTAGCTCTATTGTGCACTACCTGGATGACTTTTTGTTCGTGGGTCCTGCGCAGTCCGCGACTTGCGCGGACTTGTTGCGTCAGTTCGGTGAGATGGCGGGGGCGTTCGGGATTCCCTTGGCTGTGGAAAAGACCGTGGGCCCGGTCACATGTCTGTGCTTTTTGGGGATCGCGATTGACTCCGTCGCCTTCGAAATTCGTTTGCCGGCGGACAAGGTGGAGCGATTGAAAGCGCTGGTGGCGGCGGTGGGGTCGGCGGCGAAGGTCACGTTGCGGGAGTTGCAGTCGCTGCTGGGGCACCTGAATTTTGCCTGCAGGGTGATTCCGATGGGGCGGGCCGTTTGCGCGGCGTTTGGCCTTGGCTACGGTTGGGGTGCGGAGCCCGCACCATCGTATTCGGATCACGGTCGGGCTGCGGGAGGATCTGCGGGTGTGGGGGGCGTTCCTCGCTGATTTCAATGGTTGCACCTTGGTGCAATCTGAGGAACTGTCCAATGGGGATTTGCAGCTATTCTCGGATGCGGCGGGCGGTTCGGGGTTTGGCTTGTATTGCCAGGGTTCCTGGTGTGCGGAGGCCTGGCCGGTGGCCTGGGCGGAGGCTGGCTTGACGCGTAATGTCGCCTTCTTAGAGCTCTTTCCGATTGTGGTGGCCTTCTGGTATGGCCCGAGCGGTTACGAAATCGGAAGGTGGTGTTCTGGTGCGATAACGCGGCGGTGGTGCAGGTCATTAATCGGCAGTTCCCTAGGTGTCCGCGAGTGACGGCGTTGATGCGAGTTTTTGTCTTGGCTTGTTTGCGCCTCAATGTTACAGCGCGGGCACGCCATGTTCCGGGAGTGCGTAATTCTATTGCTGATGCCTTGTCTC
Source organism: Ichthyophis bannanicus (assembly GCA_033557465.1). Classification (NCBI taxonomy): domain Eukaryota; kingdom Metazoa; phylum Chordata; class Amphibia; order Gymnophiona; family Ichthyophiidae; genus Ichthyophis; species Ichthyophis bannanicus. The sequence continues at coordinate 550,968,831 of CM066036.1, forward strand.
GTTTCCAGTGGGCGCAGTTTCGGTTGCTGGCCCCAGGGGTGGACGTGGCGGCGACGCCTGTGCCGGGGAACCTTTCGCAGATTGGGACCCTGCTCTGATGGGGTTGCTGAGGTCCTCTGTGGCTCCAGGTACGTGGACTGCCTATCGGAATGGGTATAGCCGGGTGCGGGCCTTTTTACTCGGGAGGGGTTGGTGCGGTGGCCCGCTTGGGGAGCAGTTGGGGGGGTCCTTCATTGTGTGGGCGCGGGAGCGGGGCTGGTCTCGGTCTTCGGTCCGGGCCGCGTTGGCGGGTTTCTCCTTTTTCAGTAAAGCGGCGGGTTGGGGGAACCCGAGCGGGTCGTTCTTGGTGACGCGGTTGCTGGCGGGCTGGGGGCGGGAGCGGCCCGCGGTGAGAGATTGGCGGCGCCCGGTCACCCATGAACTGCTCGTACGGATATGGGAGGTTCTGGGGGAGGTGGCGACGACGGAGCATGAGGCGGTGTTGTTTCGTGCTCTGTTTGTTTACTGCCTTTTTCGGGGCTTTCCGGGTGAGTGAGCTGGTGCCGCGTTCGCGGCGGGGGGATTGTGGTGGAGGTTTGGCGGTGCATTGCGTGACAGTGGGGCACTCTGTGGTGCGGATTTCCCTGTCACGGTCCAAGACTGACCAGACTGGTAGGGGTAGGCAGGTGGTGCTGTCGGCGGCCCCGGGGCTGTTGTCCTGCCCGGTGCGCAATGTGCAGGCGTATGTCCGGGTGCGCCCGGCGCTGGGTGGGCACTTTTTTCGTCATGGGGACGGGGGTCCGGTAACTCAGTATCAATTCACGGCGGTGTTGCGCTTGGCGCTCCGGCGGTTGGGGTGCCCTGAGCGGCAGTTCGCCTCGCACTCCTTCCGTATCGGTGCTGCGACAAGCGCTGCTGCGGCTGGTTTGGATGGTGGGGTGATTCAGCGCATTGGTAGGTGGCGCTCTGGGGCGTATGTGGGCTATGTGCGGCCTGACAGAGTTTAAGGGGTGGCGCCGGTGGGGGGGGGGTGGCGGGGGGTTGGACGGGGGGGGGGTTCTTTCATGCTTTGTTTTCTGTTGCAGATGGACAGCTGCCGCTGCTCGCCCGGAATGCTACTGAGAGTGGGTCCTCAACCGGAGAATGGTGGATCGTCGGGCACTCCTTCGTATATTGGGCCGAGAGGAGAGCTGTGCGGCGCCCGCTTGGAGTGCACCTGGGCCTGGCGGTCCGTCATGTGCGGTTGCGGTGGCTGGGTGAGCGCGGCATGCGGTGGTGGCACTTCCTTCCGGTGGTGCGGCGGGCAGCGGATCAACGGAGGCGTCCGTTGGGAATCCTGGTCCATCTTGGAGGCAACGATTTGTCCGGCTGGACGTGTCGGCAACTCATCAGGGCGGTTCAGCGTGATCTTCGCGTGCTGCAGCAAGAGTGGCCGGAGGTCTCGATTATCTGGTCGGATATCATCCAGCGTCCGGCTTGCCAGGCTCAGCGGCGGTGGTCTCGTGGTCTGGCAAAAGTGAATCGCCAGATCGGGCGATGGGTTCTGCAGGCAGGTGGCTTGCAGGTTCACCATTCCTGGGTGGATGTTCAGTGTTCCGGACTCTACCGCACGGACGGTGTTCACTTGTCCCCGGTGGGACAGGATCTCCTCTTAAATGATTGGCAGGAGATTTTGGAGCTTGTGGTTGGTCGCAGCTTTATTGGGGGGGGTCGGCGCGAGGATATGTAATACCTCGCGCCGGTGGCGGGGTAGCAAGACAGCGCTCGCCGAGGCGGCGGGAGTGCTAACTGCTTTAGGAGATGTGGGGAGTGAAGGGCTCCCTGGGGGTGGGGGCGAGGCATCCCGGTTGGGGGTCTCGGCCCGGTAGGGGGGTGTGAGAGCCGGCCTTTGCTACTAGGATGGCGAGGCTGGCGGTGGGGGGGGGTGGTGAGGAGGATGTTCCGCTTTGCAAATACTCTGGCTGGCGGAGCTTCGTCCGGTTGGGGGTGTGGGGTTTGTGATACAGGTTGGTTGCCCATGTTGGGCGGTTATTATATGTATGCATTGGTAAATAAAGCTGCGACCAAGGTTGTACCATATTGAAGTGTCTGGGTATTTATTATGTATAACAAAATATGTGCGGGGGATGTGAAGATGCGGTAGAGGGCGAGGTGGGCCTCCGGGTTACCTGAGTTAATGATGAGGCCGCTGGGCCGGTCCCGCGGCCGACTGTAACTCGGGCCCGGGCCCGGCCTCGGCCCTCGTCACGTGACCGGGGGCAAGCGAAGGTGGGGGCCAGAGAGCGGGGAGAGGGTTGCCATGGGATCGCTTGCCGCGGTTGCGGGAAGCGATCCCATTGGCTCCTTCAGGAAAGGGAGGGGGTAGTGAGTGCGAGGAGCCGCGTGGCTCGGCCTTTCGCGCGGCTCCTCGCTGATGGTCGGTTGTCTTTACCCCCCACCCACCCCGGGGGTTTTGGGGGGGGGGGGGGGGGGGGGGGGGGGTTGGTGGAGCGGGGGGGGGGGGGGGTTCAAGACAGCGCTCGCCGAGGCGGCGGGAGTGCTAACTGCTTTAGGAGATGTGGGGAGTGAAGGGCTCCCCGGGGGTGGGGGCGAGGCATCCCGGTTGGGGGTCTCGGCCCGGTAGGGGGGTGTGAGAGCCGGCCTTTGCTACTAGGATGGCGAGGCTGGCGGTGGGGGGGGGGTGGTGAGGAGGATGTTCCGCCTTGCTAATAGTATGGCAGGCGGAGCATCGTCCGGTATGGGGTGTGGGGTTTGTGATACAGGTTGGTTGCCCATGTTGGGCGGTTATTATATGTATGCATTGGTAAATAAAGCTGCGACCAAGGTTGTACCATATTGAAGTGTCTGGGTATTTATTATGTATAACTAAATATGTGCGGGGGATGTGAAGATGCGGTAGAGGGCGAGGTGGGCCTCCGGGTTACCTGAGTTAATAGATATATAGATATAGATATAGATATAGATATATAGATATAGATATAGATATATAGATATATATATAGATATAGATATATAGATATATAGATATATAGATATAGATATATAGATAGAGTGTGTGTATACACACACACACACCACTCTGCAGTATGAATTCTACTTTTACTCCTGGAGATCTCTTATTGCCGTCCATCTGAGATTGATTTATACTAGTGGTTCCCAAGCTGTGGTACATGAAAGTCCATAAGACCATTACAGGGACTTCAGGACACAGAAAGGTGAAAAAAAAGGTTGGTGGTGATTGGCTGGGGGGAAATAGAGAGACTGGAGGGAACTGGCTGGAGGGAGAGGGATCGTTCATATCTCTCCTTCAGTTAACCCCATATTTATCTCCAAGTTGGCTTCCCTTGTTTAATGTAAAAACGATTCTTTCGTAATTGTTATGTTCACTGTAAACTGCTTTGGACAAAGGCAGTATGGAAAAATTGTTAAATAAAAAATAAATAAGAGAGAAACTGATGAGAAAGGAAAGGAAGATATAGGACTAGTGGGGACAGGCTTGGTGCTGAGGGGAGGGTTTTGGGAAGAGAGGTGGGAATGAAATGGGGTCCCTAAACATTTTGAAGGTTAATAAGGGGTCCACACAACCAAAAAGGTTTGGAACCTCTTATTTATGAAGGAGAAATTGGTTTTAAGCCATTGGTTAAAACAGCTATCAAAATGAGCCACATATTGTGATAGATATTTCAGTGGCCATCTTGAAATGCCAACTTCCCAAGAAAAATTAAAATAAAAACATCTTTCTTTCTGCATCTTCCAGCATTTTCTCTGTTTTTCTTTCATAGTTTTGGACAGGAGCAGCCAACAAAAATGATATGAAGGAAACTACCAAGATAATTTCATCAGCCAACTTTTAGGTTATGTACATTATCTCCAATATTTCTAGGGGTGTTTGCAAAGGCAATCACATATAAGCGCATTGTTCTCAATATTTTCATTGCTATTGGTGTGCCACTGCTTGGCAGTAGAGAATACAAAGACTACAGGGAATGGAAGATTCACATTGGAGCAACATTATTGGCTGAATGTTCCCCAGGTGCTTTGTACCACATGCGCACACACACACGTCATGGCTGTTTACTAGAGAGCTGCACAGGGCAGATTTTTGGTTTGTTTTTAGTTTAGTTTGGACTTTTTTCCCTGATTTTTGGACTTGTTTTTCATCTTGTTTCACACATTCTTTTAAATGAAAATTTTTAGCATGTTAAAAGTTTTAACATACAGTTAATTTGTGTTAAATCGTAAGTTAATGTGTGCTAAATCTATTAGTATACACAAATTTAAGGCATGATAATGAATTCATGGCATGTAAGTAGCATATAAGTATACCTATTATCACTTGTACATCTATATTCCCACTGTGATATTGTTCTTCTTTGTGCTTTTTACATTCATGAAATAGCCCTTTTGTATGTTTCTGTGGTGCTATATGAATTTTGTAAAAGGTTCAGTGCTTGCAAAGCCTTTTATAAAATATTGACATTGTTTTAAAACGGGGTGGATTTGGACATCAGTTTCCTCAAATAACTGTGTTGTTAAATACAGAGACTGCGTCAGAAGAAGAAAAAGGAGAAAATCGGGACAGGGCATGGACATAGGGTCAATAGTGCAGAGGAACTGCATGTGCACCACCAACTTAAAGAGAAGCATCTCAAACATTCTTGTTTTTCAATCTACAAAGCAGCAGAAAATGTTTTGGTGCACCACCAACTTAAGAGGTCACCCTCACCACCGAGCATGTGACTTATGCTGCTTATCAGTTTCAATATAATGCAAAGATTTTGAGCAGTATTTAGAGGATGTACACTGGAAACATTTGGGACCCGGATACCATAATCCTGTAGGGGGGCATATTCAAAGCGGTTTAACCAGTTAGCAGACCTGGACATTCCGGGGGCAGAGCAGGGTTGGAGTGGGCATGGCACCAGGGGGTTAGTTGGTCAGCAGTAATGTTTAGGTACTAGCCAGTTAACCCTGACCCATTAAAGTTAGGATAAAAAAAAAGCTGGCCTAATTTTAGCTGGTTTAGCTATCCGGCCAGTGGCTGAATATCAATGCTGACCAGATAGCTAATTGGCTAACTGGGCAAACTGATATGGCCCCAGCATTGAATATCTGAGTTTAATTTAAAGAGGTGATGGCTAACTACTCTACTCGGACTGGCCTCTGTCGCTGATTATTTTATTTATTTATTTATTTATTTTATTTATTTATTTTATTTATTTAGACAGTTTTGTATACCGCCTTATCCTTCAATCAAAGCGGTCACAGCACAATTGGGGGATACATTTAACACGTGGGGATATGAGACACATACACTAATACTTACAGGGAACATGGGCAATGGAGGGTTAAGTGGCTTGCCCAAGACCACAAGGAGCACCTGTGGGACTAGAAACCCCAGTCCTTCCGGCCCAAGGTTGCTGTCCTCTAGTGGGATTTGAACCCCCAACCTTCCAGCCTGAAGTACCTTGCCCCAACCACTAGGCTACTCCTCCACTCCACTGACTATGTCCCCTATAGATTTTTCATTAATTATCTCAGAAAGGCATTGTAAATTAAGATGATGATCCAATCTTTTTGATTTAATTTCTTGAAAACATAAATGTGATGGATTAAAAATAAATCATTCTAGAAGATCACTAAACTGTTTTTACCTTATGGTTGCAGGGCAGATGTCTTGCATGTTGGCCAAGGCTGAAAGCTTTTAGACATATTCGACACTGTTGACCTGGATTAAGTAATGAACTTTTTTGTCTAACCATAACGACAGGGAAAGTCTTCAGAATGTGTTTTGGAACAGAGATGGATCTAGGCAAAGAAATGGCATAAAGCAAAGAAATGACATTCATATAACAGGAATGTGAAAATATATGCCAAATAATAAACCTCCAGGTCCATCTAAACATGTCATTTCCCTTCATCCCTCTACCTCTCCACGTCTAGCTATAATATATAAAACACTTCAGTGTTTGTATCCCAAATAGCCTAAAGGAGAAGGGGGCAGTACTTTGTTTCATTTCATTTCATTTCATTTTCTTATTTTTATTTCATTTTATTTCCTTTCATTTTTATCTTGTATCGTTTTTTTATTTTGTTTTGTTTCAGTGTGCACTAAAATGTTTAGAAAACAATTTTAAAAGCTATTTTTACATATACATTAGTGCTTTTTCTGTGGCAATGGCCATTTATAAAAATGCACATAAAGTTATGCACATTTGGCTGGAGTGTAATTTTATAAAGTCCTAGTTAACACCTGTTTTCACTTGTCTATGTCAAGCTTATTTCATAAGGAAAAATAGACATGTATTTTTCCTTATAGAATACCAGCATAAGTGGCCAAATATATGCATTAATTTAAAGCAGGATGCCTGCACCTGGATTTGTAAAAAAACACACATAAACTGTAGTATTTTATAATTAACGCACGTACTTGTGTGCTCTACCCACAATCCGCTCAAACTTTGCCCATGCACTCATCCACAGTACAAGTACAGACCATCAGGCCAATGCGTGTGCTTTCAGAATAGCAGCTGTCTTGGGTACTTGCATAAATGCTCATTTACACATGTAAATCACTAAAATAGTGTTATTTATGTTTGTAAATGGCATTTAACTTTAGGTGGCTCCTTATAAAACTACCCTTTTCATGTGTAACTTTATCTGGACTCAGGGAAGATGTTTGTGACAGCCGAGTTGGGAAGGGGTTTGCATTATCCATATATCTTGCAGAAAAAGTCAAAACTTAAAATCTTACCTCTTTGCTAGATGCAGTAATTCTTTTGTACTCTCTCTAGATTCATCACACTGCAGTTCCAAAAATTCTTCCACCGGTTTCCATCTTTGGTTTCTCTTCTGTAGCATTAAAACATGTTGCATATTTAGCAATTCCCTATTGTATTCTTAGCAACCTTGATAACTTATATAATAGAACTGAAATTGTGAACATATGTATCATATAGTATGCTGCTTCAAATTCTCCTTATATGGATAACAAAACACTGCTTAGAGGTCCAAGCTGAGGTTCTTAACTTTACCAGCCAGTTCAAGCAGTATTCTAGGGAAAAAGCTTAAGCATCATGAGGACAATTTTGAAAGGCATTGCCGTGTACAAAACAGGGTTTATATTCATAGAAATGGGGCTTTTGAAAACTGCCCAGCACATAGATGTGTATAGCCGATATGTACGTAAGTGTTCATGAGTATCGGGGAGGCCTTCTTAGAAATGGGGTTGGGGCAAAGAGTGCCCTTACGTGCATACATTTGGATTTTCAAAAGTACAAGGATATTTTTTTTTTCATTGGAAAAAGTACCCCAACAAATAGTAGGTACAGACCAGTGTGCATATTTTTCTCAAGTCTTTTGTCAAACTGGCTGAGCTAAAGATTGTGAGGACAATGGTCACAATAGTGATCATTCAATGAGTATCATATACAAGGTGGCCCAAAAAAAATGAGAACATCTCGTAAATTAAAAGCTTAAATAGTTTACTTATTTACCTTTTTTAGCTATATAACATCTTTATTTCAGCAATTTCCGGTCGCCATCTTTTTTTTTTTTTAATTTGTCAATCGTTTACATCTGTCTTTTTGAATTTTTAAATAACTTATATGCTTTGAGATGTTCTCACTTTTTTTGGGCCACCCTGTATAATTTTATTCCAATGGTGTGCCCCTGATACAGGTGAATTTCTGCCAAAACATGGCTGCCTTGGGCCTAATAAAGGATTACTTTGAACTCTGGGCAGTGCTGTTACCCCTGCTGCTGTTTGCACTTTTGAGTTTTCTAGGGGTGCCATTGATTTCTTCTTCGGCTAATTTTAGGCCAATGTATGCCATAGTCCGACAGTATAACCACACAAAATATCACTTGTCACTTATCAGAGCTTCTTAAACCTCACAGTTAGAATATTAGGACAGCTCTATATCTCACCTTAGAAATTAAAACTTTTACATCAGACTCATGTAGCAACTGAGCCTCAGACTTAGAACCAGGCTTTTTTTTACTGAGCCACCTTAACAATGTGGATTCAGTGCCTTACCATACATCAACGGCCCATTGTGTTGCTATTTTCAATCATAAGCTAGTAGTTGGATTGAAAATTACTAACATTTCTCTGAAAACGTGGAGATTTTTAATTGAAAGATAATGCTTATCTTAAAAAGACTTGAAACTTCTCCCAACGCCAGATGTCAGCACCGTAGCGTTTCACGTCCATACGTTTCCTCAGGGGATTTAAAGATATTATACAGCATTCCTCATTAAATATCCAATTCACTGTTGCGATGTCATCTACCTTTCACCCGGAAGACGCCGCGCATCACATTGTTAAGGTGGCTCAGTAAAAAAAAGCCTGGTTCTAAGTCTGAGGCTCAGTTGCTATTGAAAAATCAGCCAAGAGGGGCATGAGTCTGATGTAAAAGTTTTAATTTCTAAGGTGAGATATAGAGCTGTCCTAATATTCTAACTGTGATAGTCCGACAGTATGCAACAATTTGAGACAGGAAAGAATTTGTTTTTAAAATGTGATTTTTAAACAATAACAGCTATAGTAGTATTTTGTAGACATGAATGCTTCTGTAGGACATTTTGCAAAGGTCAGTGTGGTTTGTGTGAGTTGACCATTAAGGGCGATACCAAGAAATGTTCCTAAACAGAGAAACTGGTGCGGAGTATATTTCGATCTACTTGCACCAAGTCATATGTGATTTATATAATTTTGCGCCCTTGTGCAAAAATTTATATTGCATACACTAAACAAGCTATTAAGGTTCTATTGCAGGAGTATTGTTCAAGACAATACATCAACCAGATCTGCGCCACTTGTGGAACACTGCTTACAGAATGGACATTCGTTTGATCAATTACGATGGAGAGTTATCGATTATGCCTCTCAAGATTGGCATGGTGGAGATTGGCAGGCAAGATGACATTTTAGAGCATAATAATTCGGAGACTGAGTGGCATTCACTTATATGATTAGCTGAAGAGATGAATATGCCTGTCAATCTTGTCTTTAAAAGAACGCTGTGACCATTTTGAAACTAAAACTATTGAAATCTGTAGAAATAGAGTGAATGTTTGGCACATTTCACCGCTTTGTGGAATGCTGATAGCAGCTGGAATTTTTGCTATGGGATCTTCATGAAATAGGTAGAATGATTATAAGAACATAAGAAATGCCATACTGGGTCAGACTAAGGTCCATCAAGTCCAGTATTCTGTTTCCAACAGTGGCCAATCCAGGTCGCAAGTACCTGGCAGGTACCCAAAGTCCACAGCTTCCATAATGCTTGTCCTGGGGTAAGCAGTGGATTTCACAGGCCCTCTTTAATAATGGTTTATGGACCTTTCCTCCAGGAACTTGTCCAAAAATATTTTAAACCAAGCTACACTTTTACTACATCCACTGGTAACGAATTCCAGAATTTGATTATGCAATAAGTGAATTTTTTTTCTCTTACTAGTCTTAAATGGGTTACATTGTAACTTCATTGCATGTCCTCTAGTCTTTCTACTTTTTGATGGCGTAAACAACCGATGTACATTAACCTGTTCCACTCTAGTCATTAATTTATAGACTGGTCTTGTGATGCTGCCCCTAACATTGAGATATTGATGATCCATCTAACCTGATGCAGAACTGAGAATTGTTTAGATCAGTTCGAAACACGACTTGTGTCTGTTCTAGCAGTGTCTAGTAGAATAGTAATGAATGGCAGTGGCAAGAACTTTGAAAATAGTTGAGCGCTGACTTGCACGGAAAGATAATATATTTTTTAATTTGAAGTTCTGAAGAACAAGATTATGACTTTGTATTTTTGAAATGATGAAAGATTAAAATGGACCGATACTGGACTGGCTAAAGCTGAACTAGTTTCAACTGAAGGGATAAAGATCCGACAAAAAAATATTTTTTTCTGGGCTGTTTCTCTGGGAATTCGAATGATTTATCTGTAAAATGTTTTACAGTCTTACACCCCTTTTTCTGATTTCACACAGTAATCGTAGTAAAATTTCATTAATCTCATATTGATTTTTAACAGGTAGGGTAGCATTCAAGGAACATAATAAATGCTCTGTGTTGTACAGGAATACCTTCTTAGATAGTATAAGGCACAACTAACGAGATTTAAATATATTCTTAAAATAAGAGAGGTATTAAAGATGACCTTGAGGTTACAAGCGGAGAATGGAGAAGAGTGCCATAACAGAGAGAGAAAGAAAGAAATGGTAAGAGGGGACGTGGATTTGGGAGGAAAGGAGGAGTTCAGTTTTAGCCATGTTGAGCTGAACGTAGTAGTGGAACATCCAGTTGATGATGTCAGACAATCAGGCTGAGATTTGGCAAAGAATATTTGGAGAAATTTCTGGTGTAAAAAGGTAGAGCTGGGATTCATCAGCATAAAAATGGTACTGAAAGCTGTGGAAAGAGATTAGAGAACCAAAGGAACAAGTTTAGAAAGAAAAGAAATCCCAGACTGATCCCTACGTAATAGCAAAGTAGTGGTGAAGGAAGAATGACCATAGGGTATGCTAAGGAGCATGTTTACTAAGGTGCATTAGCTGTCATCGTGGCAGTAACACGGGAATGTTGCTGCTGCAGTGACAGCTAGTGTGGTGGAAATACAGATATCGTAGTCAATTTTCTGCAAAATGTGCATTCTACAAGGTAGAGTGGGGGTGGGGGGTGGGGAGGCGTGCCGATGGTAGGCAGCTACCGTGCAAGCAATTGCTGTGCGATGGCTGCCCAAATTGGCCCTATTGTGGCTACAGATAACACCACCTTAAGAGGTGGTGATACTTGCAGCCCAGCCATAGGTGCGGCTTCATGGCCACTGCTGATTGGCAGCAGCAGTGAAGTAGCACCTGTCCAATCTGATTGCCGGGCCCCAATACCCTCCCTACTAAATTGGTGCCAGTGCAGTGAATCTGGTGATATGGGGCGCACATACCAGTAACTGGCCCCCTCGCACGCCCACCATTTCAGCACCTTCCCTCTCCAGATAGCACCCAACCCTTTAGTTTCGCCCGGCTAGCTAGTTGGACTATAAACCCACCCACCCTTCCACGTGAAAAAAAATCCCGGCTAGCCAGTTGAGCTATTAATCCATCTCTTTCCCAGTATCAAAAGAAAATCCCAGCTAGTCAGTTGAGATCACTAGCAAAATGCCCCCCCTGGCCCCCATACCTTCAAAATCACTGATGATCTAGTGACAATGGGCCAGAAGCAGTTCCCTCTTGCTTCTGCCCTGCTCCCCGGTGGCTAACAAAATGGCACTGGTCCCGTGATGCTACTCCTAGCATTGAGATGTTGATGAGCCTATTTTATGAAGGCATATATGTAGACCCCAATGTTGCCTTTATAAAATAACCTCATAGATAAACCAAATATCAATTGGATAACTTAATAATACTCCAATCATGAGCTTGGACATCTGAAATACAATGTTGTTCATGTTAATAATTGCACAACATTGAATTGTTCATTATTTGAACATTGTTTTATGTATTTAAGCTATGTCATACTGTAATAATTTTATTGATTAAATCTCTGTTATGTGGATTTCAGGATGATTGGTTTGAACAATTTTCTTCAATGGGTGATGTAAAGATCATGATCTCTTTAAAAAAAAAAAAAAAAAGCACAGATGGAAGCTTTAGAATCTTTATAGCACAGTGAATTAGATCACTGGCAGTTGAGAATGCAACATTGAAATTGAGTGGTAATTTACTAGCATTTTGGGGCATACAGAGCAGAGTGATCATGGCAGAGCGTGTATGCCAACCCTTGAAGCAAATTACCACGATGTCGCGTTGAGTTAAAAACAGCCTTTATTTACCAGCATTCAAAACTGATTCCTAACCAGAAGATCAGCGTGGTAGTGGGAGAACTTAAGATAAGTATAATATAGTGCTTGAAACTTAAGCATTATTTAAGTTCTATTACATGTCTGACAGCAAGGAAGCTGATCTATATCCACTGGTGCTCTATAATTACATAGTAATTAAGCACATTTTCATTTTATTTGTAAACAAATTTTCTTTAAAAATTTAAAATCTATATGAGACATAGTAAAATACGGCAAAATACCTGAAACTGGTGACTGATAAAGGTTAATTAGCATTATTATGACTGGTATTAAGGCTCTACCTTTTCTGATGGGTGCTATTACTCACTGCCAGTATTACACAGGGCCTTTCTTTATAAAACAGGCACTTTTTTGACATTTCACATAAGCACCCTGTTATGAACTTACCCTAAAAGGCATTAACCGAGGCAGGCGGACCTGGTGCTATGGGCCCATTTCCTCCACCTCCCAACACCCCCAATCTCCCAACCCCATAAAAGACACCACACCAACCTTTCATGGAACACAACTGGTCGCAGCTTTATTAACCTTTAACAATTTCACAATATGCCAACATGCTACACCTTCTCAATCGATTAGCGGCACCCGGCCCGCACCAGCCATACCTTAGCAAAGTGCCTTGCCACCGCTAACGCTATAACTTGCCCCCCCTGCAAGTTACCTAACCCTTCCCCCGACTTCGCCATGCCATAGCAAAAGTCGACCAGGGTTTGACCGGGTCAGGGGCACCCCACCCAAGTGTAGCCTGAGGCTCCGGACCCCGGAAACCTCCGGGATCCCGCCAATCCCCCCCAAAGCTGCAACACCCCATAAACCACACCCTCATAATTATGTGTGGGCGGGCGGGAAGCCGGCACCCCCGAGCAGCCTCCGCCGTGAATAACCACGCGGAGGCTGCCCGCCGGCCCCCCACCACCCCGCCAGGAACACCCTGATTGGCTCCCGCGCGGCTGCCACCGCCGGGAGCCAATGAATTTAAGCTAGCCGTGGCCGCGTGCAGGGTCCTCGCACCGGCCGCGCGCCCGGTTAGGGTCGGCCGCCGGGACCCTGCCCGCGGCCTCCTCATCACTAGAGACTCTGGCAAATATCTGTTTCTGTGGAATGTAGAGGGTGAAAGCCAGACTTGAGTAGATCTAGAATGGTGTGAGATAATTAATAGTAGATGAAAGAAAGCCAAGATAGCAGAGGTTAATGATGCATTTGAGCAATTTGGATACCAGAGGAAAGAAAGAGTTGGGACAATACCTAGAAAGGCAGGTAGGGTCCAGTCAAGGGTTTTTCTGATCACAGCATATTTAAAAGTAGAGGGAAGAATTTCAATAGCAAGTGATTGAGTATGTTACAGATAGAGGAGATGACAACAGAAGATAAAAAAACTGCTCTGAAGAATGGGTGCAAGAACATAGAAAGTCAACTAAGGAGCAGAGCAAAGATTGGTGTTTAGTATGCCTTCAAGGATGGGAGAATGGCGAGGCAAGAGTGTCCAAAGCCGAGGAAAGTATAATGTAAGACTCTAAAAAGGTTATAGAAGAAAGGAGAGAAGAGATGGCGATTTTGGGATGAGATTGTGGGGGAAGGTCTTTAAGTGTGAAAGTTATCAGATGATTGTTAGACAGATGAAGGAGAGAGGTGGCAAAGCCCGAGAGAGCAGTTAGAAATAAGGAGTAGGTCAAAGTGTTGGCCATGCTGGTTAGTGCGAGCAGTAGAGAATAGTTACAAATGGAACAAGAAGACTCAGGCAAGGAACTTTAAGGCAAATGAGTCAGATGTGTCAACATGAAGATTAAAGTTTCCAGGAATAAGGGAAAGGTAAGATGGTTCAAGGAATTAAAAAAGCCAGGAATCACATACTTACTTTGAAAATACAAAGGCAGCAAGGAGGAGGAGGATGAAAGGTGACAGCTTCCTGAAGAATAAGTGGGTGAAAAGAAATATAGTAGACATCAAAGAAAGAAAATTAATGGAAGGAGGGGTTGGCACTTGCAAAAGGAGGAAAGTAGCTGCCTGACTTCGCCACTATGGCCTACGGAACACAGTGTGTAGGAATAATGATATCCTCAAGGCAGCAACAGAAGCAGATTTCTAAGGGGAAAGTCACGACTCGATCAAAGCAAGAAAATGTTGGGATTAAGATATAAAGAGATCATGGATGTAGGCAAGCTTGCTAGAAAAACTGGGAACAAGAGAAGGGGAGAAAAGAAACAGGAAGGAGAGGGATAGAGATAAGGTGGGGGGGGGGGGTGATGGGCTGAAGTACACAGACGAGTTGACGGCTGCCTTTGAGGACCAGGGTTGGAACTGATGTCTTTGGCTGCAAGTAGGCGGAGGAAGACAAGAAGATGGAGAGAAGTGGAGGGGCAATGACAGGAAGGAAGGTGAAGGATGGATGAGAGAGAGCACATCTTGGAGCTCAAGAGCTGGTTATGTTTAGAATTATTTCTAGGGGTGTGCAGACCAAACATTTTCATTTTGTTCAGTTTCTGTGCCATTTGTGGGATTTTTCATTTTTTATTTTAAATTTTATGTTATAGTATGAGACCAAAATTTCACAATATCAAATCTGGCTCAGATAAAACAAAACAAACCTAACCATCTGGATATGGACTTACATTTTGTTTTACTAGGTTTGGTGTTCAATATAAAAATTGCCAGTTGCCTACCACTGTTCAAAACCATAAACCCTATCAAAAATACCCCAGTTGGGACCAGTGTTTTTGAGTGTGCTTATTATAGTTAAAAACTGACCAGGCCTCTAATAAAAAGAGCAAAAGAACAGAAAAAATTACAGCATGATAGATATGAAACGTGTAATATCCATTAGTTTGCAGCGTTAATTAGCTAGCATAGAAGGGACAGGATCAGATGAGATGAAAGGTAGTCCCAGCACCCCTAGGCAAACCTTCAGCCTTATGTCAAAACCCCCCTCCCCCTGAGATTTTGGTCATGATCATCCCCTCACTCCTCCCACAATAACTTTGCAAAATGCATTAACCGGGTAAGGTGGACACGTCGCCTCTCGCCCTTCTCAGCCACCCCCACTAATTTTCCCCTCCAAACCACTAAATTCAAAACAAAACACATGACAACAATCTTGGACTTAAACTGGTCACAGCTTTAATAACCTTTTTAACAAACCAACCAATACAAATCAACACATTATAACTCCCCCCCCCCCCAAGCAGAGCGAGCCCTCACCAGCCATGTTAGTAGCAAGGTGACGCCGCATTCGCTTCCGCTGGGTACAGGCCCAACAATTTTCCACGCCCTCCCTCTTCCGGCTTCGCCATATTATTAGCAAAAACCTGAGGGATTAACCGGGTTGGGGGTACCCCACCCCTGCCCTCATGCTTGCCACCGGCTCCGGACCCCGGAAACCTCCGGGATCCTGCCAAAAACTCCCCCCCAAGCTGCAACAACCCACTACCCCCGTAGACCGAGCGTACCCCAGCAAGGGCGGGCAGGCGGGACGTCCGGCGCCTCCAGCCTCACACCGCCAACGGCTGGAGCAGCGCCGAGTCCCCGCACCACCCCCCTCGCTACCCAAGGTCCCAGCCCTCTCATTGTCTCCCGCGCGTTTCAAAACACCACGGGAGCCAATGAGGTCGCCGGACCATGCGGTACTCACCCTGTCCCGCGCGCCGCCGAAACGCGGGGGCGCGAGCGGACTGCCGCGCCCCCGGTTAGAAGCGGCCACGGGAACGGGGGCCCGCGGCCTTACATTAACCAGGTAAGGCGGACACGTCGCCTTTCGCCCTTCTCAGCCACCCCCACTAATTTTCTCCTCCAAACCACTAAATTCAAAACAAAACACATGACAACAATCTTGGACTTAAACTGGTCAGAGCTTTAATAACCTTTTTAACAAACCAACCAATACAAATCAACACATTATAACTCCCCTCCCCCCAAGCAGAGCGAGCCCTCACCAGCCATGTTAGTAGCAAGGTGACGCCGCATCCGCTTCCGCCGGGTACAGGCCCGACAATTTTCCACGCCCTCCCTCTTCCGGCTTCGCCATATTACTAGCAAAAACCTGAGGGATTAACCGGGTCAGGGGTACCCCACCCCCGCCCTCATGCTTGCCACCGGCTCCGGACCCCGGAAACCTCTGGGATCCCGCCACCGGCTCAGGTCAGCCACGACCAGAGCCGCCCCCCAAAGGTAAGCTGCGACCAGCCCTCGCCCCCAACCTAATACCTTCCAAGGCCTCCTGCCAATCGTTAAGAAGTAAATCCAACCCCACCGGGGACAAGTGCACGCCATCTGACCTGTAGAGGCCAGTGCACTGAACGTCCACCCAAGGGTGCAGAATTTGACAGCCTCCCTGTTCTCCCACCCATCTGCCAATTTGACGGTTAATCTTCGTCACACCCCGTGACCACCGTCGCTGAGCCCAACAGGCCGGCCTTGGAATGATATCAGACCAAACCAATATGACGCCTGGAAACATCCCCAACACCACCCCAAAGTCCTTTATAACTGCCCGAATCAACTGTCGGCAAGTCCAGGAAACCAGATCGTTGCCACCTAAGTGGAGCAGCAAGATGTCCGGCGTGCTTCTTGAACGCTGGTGGTGCCGAAGCAAAGGCAAGAGCTGGATCCACCGGAGTCCGCGCTCACCCAGCCATGTGACGGTCACTGCACGCTCTGGAATCCCCAAATTCGGCCCCATTGGGCGCATCGCTGCTCTCCGACCAGCCCAGAACACAAAGGAGTGGCCAATCACCCAACAACACGATCCTGGCCCTGCATCTGCAACAGAAAGAATAGAACAGTTAGCGCCCCCCGCACACCCCTACAAACGCACGTAGCTGTGGAAGGCCCGCGACCGCCATCTCCCTATCCGCTGTATCTCCTGTTCAGGCAGTCCAGCCGCCGCTGCACTAGTCGCCACCCCAATCTGGAAGGAGTGAGGGGCGAACGCACCAGGATCCTCACCAATCAGCCGTAAGGACAGCCGCAGCACCGCCGCAAACTAAAACACATAAGAACCCGCGCATCCTGATGTATAAAAAGGCTACCGCCGGTATCCGGACGCACGCGTAAGTACGCCTGCAGTAAAGCCACAGGACACGAGGGAGAGCCCCGCACCGCTGTCAATTCCACCCACATACCTCTCCCTGCCTGATCCGTCTTAGAACGGGCAAGGCGGATACGAACCCCGCCCCCGATCAATTACACTTGATGTAGCTGGACCTCCCTCCCATTGCGAATCCGACCCGACTCCGCAACCAATTCACTCACCCGAAATGCACCGAAAAAGGCTACCGAAAAGACAGCCCGAAAGAGCACCCCTTCATAAGGTGATGAAACCACTTGAGGCAATGCGCCGCATAAACGCCGCAGCAAGTCATGCGTGATAGGGTGCCGCCAATCACCCGAAGAAGGGCAGGACCGCTCCCAACCACGCAAAAGCGTACGTGTTAAAAAGCCCCCGCCTGCCCCTCCACCCTAGGGCCCGCGCAAAAAAGGAGAAGCCCGCCAAATTTCTCCGGACAGTAGTCCGCGACAGTCCCGCAGCCTTAGCTGCCGACACATACTGACCCAGCAGCTGATCCGAGGCTGGACCCTCCAGCCATCCATGAAGTACCAAGAAGGAGACCACACTGCAGCAGCCCCATTGATAAGCTAACCACGTTGCCGAAGAGACGGAATTCCGCAGCAGCTCCATCATGGCAGGAGGCCAATCCGCCATAAATGCTCCGGGACCGATGTGCCCTCTTTGTCCGCATCTGGTGCCAAGGTCTGAAACAGCTACCACTTAAAACGGGAAAGAGCATCAGCAATCGTGTTATGTAAAGTTAGGGGATGTAGCCTCAAGTTTGTTTGGGCTCTGGTACTGCTTTTGCTGTTCTCTCCTTGATGTGGACTATGTAGTGGTCTTGATGTTTGTGGGGCTTTTTTTCCTTTTATTCCTCTCTTGGTTAGAGGATTTTGAGTGTACTGCTAATTTCTATAATATTTGTATTTGGAATGCATTAATTGCTTTTTTTTTTTTCTTTCAATCGTGTTATGACTCCCCGGAATATGACGAGCCTTAATCACTAGATTCAACTGTAAGCAAGCGAAAACCACCTGCCGCATCAGGTCGGCTACAGGCCTACATCTTGGGGAATAATTATTGAGCACTGACACCACAGCTTCATTGTCGCACCACCAAAGAACTTTACAATTTCGGAGTCTGTCAGGCCATAATGGCATGACCACCAAAATGGGGAAGAACTCGAGGAAGGTAATATTCTTCGTAAGCCCTATGTCCCGCCAGGACTGTGGCCAGCCTTCCGCGCACCAAGAGCCCCCAAAATAAATCCCCAAGCCCAAACCCCCAGCCGCATCAGTATACAACTGAAGATCCGCAGAAGTCACCTCCCGGCCTCTCAGAACCGTGGTACCATTGAAGTTACTTAGGAAATCGTCCCAGATCCTCAAGTCTGCCCGCAGGCTGCGTGACATCTGTATCCGATGATGAGGCTTAGTAACACCTGCAGTAGCAGCTGCCAGCCGACGCAAGAACACTCTCCCCATCGGGATAACTCTGCAAGCAAAATTAAGTGAACCCACCAAGGACTGCATCTCTCGCAACATCAGCTTGCTGGAAACCAGCGCATTGGCAACCAACACCCGCAGCCGCATAACTTTCCCTTCCAGCAGGCAGGCTACAAGTGCCACGGAATCCAACTCAACTCCCAAAAAGGTAAGAGTAGTCGCCGGACCCTCAGTCTTACCCGAAGCTAAGGGAACACCCCAAACCTGGGCTAATTGGACAAAACCGTCCAACAATGCCTTGCACTGCCCCGTCTGCGCAGGTCCAACAAAGAGGATGTCGTCTAAGTAATGCACCACAGTGCCACACCCCACCCAGTCAACAAATGCCCAATGTAAAAACGAGTGAAACTGTTTGAAATAAGCACAGGAAATCGAACAACCCATAGGCATGCTCTTATCAAAGTAAAATTGTCCTTCGAAGCAAAACCCCAACAAATGAAAGGCCGATGGGTGCACCGGCAATAAACGGAAGGCGGATTCAATATCCACTTTCGCCAGCAAGCACCCTGGCCCACATGCTCGCACGAGCTCGACAGCCTCATCAAAGGAGGTGTAACGTACTGCGCACAATTCCCGAGGAATGTGATCATTGACCGAGGAACCAATGGGAAAGTTAAGATTATGTATTAAGCGATACTTTCCCGGCTCCTTCTTTGGAATGATACCCAAAGGAGATACCACAAAATCAGCGAAAGGCTGTTCTCCGAAAGGGCCCGCTACCCTACCTAACTCAATCTCGGTTGCCAACTTATCCCGTACCAGCTGCGCAAAACGCCGAACGGAAGGCAAATTCCGGGCCTTGTTCGCCCCTACGCTGGGAAAGCTCTCCTTAAACCCATTCTCTAAAATGCAACTTACCTGTCTCTTAGGATATCTCTTAAGCCATGGACCTAAAACATCAATTGCAACAGGAGTGGGGGCCAAACTCCACAAGCCTCTACTACTTGTGGGGGGGAACCACGGCTCCCCCGACACTCTTTTTGACACATTTGAGTGCTGAGTGGCCCCCATTACAGATGGAGCAAGCGTGCCGGAATTTACAATCCGGAAAGGGGCATGAAGACTTGTTGAACCACCAGCACAAGTCCCCAGCTCCCCCCCCCCCCCTGGAGCTCTCTGCACAACGGGGTTCACGCTCAATCGAAAGGGCCGTTCTGCCCTTGTGGTAACAGATGTTCCACCTTTCGGCCCGCTCAAACTTCCGCCTACCGGTCTGATCGCCATCTGCGTCAGCCAAAGATTAATGTCTTGCGTTCCCCAGGAAAGCAGTTGATTCTCTTCCATCTTATCACGGAATTTCTCATCATAGTTTAGCCAAGCCCAACCCTCATGAGTCTGTGATGCCTCTAGGATGGAATCCGCGTAAGCCAGAAGCAAACCATACTGCTCCGGATGCGAATGCCCCCAGACACTAGCAAGGCGCAGGAAGGCACGAGTCCAATTAACAACATTCCGTGTCACTCTCTTAACCCTACCAGCCTTCTCATCCTCCTTTCGCTTCCTCTGACTATCCCCAAACCGTTTTCGACCTTCAAGTAAACGGAAAATATCTAAGTAGCGACGCTTCATAATCTTCCTCCGAAGATTCTTCGGCACTCCCTCCCATAACTCGGAGAAAGCCACCACCTTGGGTGCCGCTCCAACCTGTCCGGCACGTCCCGCATCTCCACTAGCCTCGCGACCCCGGCCCAATTCATCCGAAATAGAACCGGACGAAGACTCAGAGGTGGACGAAGAGGAGGATCCCGAACGCCTACGCCGATGACAAGAATGCCGCCTCCTCTTAGACACCCGCCTCTTGCCCTTATCGGCCGACCGAGAACCACCTCTCCCCGCAGCGCCATCATCATGCACCGCAGCACCAGCATCCAACTCAGCTGCAGTAGTTGACACCACCTCGGTAGCCACGCCTGTCTCCTGTCGCATCGACGCCGCAGCTTCAGTTCTTCCCCCAGTTCCGTCAGGCAAGGGGCCTCCGCCTGTGCTCGCCGTCACGCCGTCCGTCTGTCCGGCAGCAGCCATCAAAGGATGTCCCAAGTAGTGCCATCCGGTAGAAACATGTGGAGAAAAAACAGGAAAAGGCGAAGGGACACCTGCCATAGCCCACGGTGACTGCCATGCCCCTAGCCACTCTGCCTGGGAAGAGCCTTGACCCCCGCCCTGCCAATGTGCCCAAGCTGGTGAGGAGCCCACCCCCACAGCAGCCAATAAACCCCCTAGACTTGCCGCCTCAAAACCCGTACCACCCCCCTGCAGGTTTGCACCCTCACCACCCACCGCAGGAACCGGGCCAACACCCGGGCCCCCAAAGGACCCGTGAGCCACTCCAAGCCCCGAGGCACCTCTGGCCGGCCCCCTAGACCTGCCTCGACTACCCCGAGCTACAGGGTCAGCCGACACCCCCCTCCGCACCTGCCCCTCCTGCCCTGAACCTCCTACAGAGCTAGCGCCCCATCTGGATGCCTTGCTACGGCTAGGAGCTCTGCCCCTGACACCCCCCCGCCCTCTGGTGCCGGGAGCGGCTGGCCCATGGGGCCCACCACCATACCCAGACACCCCTCTGCCCACCTGATCCCGTCACCCGTCAGGCCCCAAGGAAGCTGCCCCACCTGCCCCAGTACATCCCGTGCTGCCCTTAACAGACCCTTTCCTCTGTCTGGGGCCCCCCTTTTTTCCTCTGCCCGACATGGCAGGCTTAAAGCAGGAGGAACCCTATAAATTCTAGTTAATTTAATTATGTATTTATCTTGTCCCTTTTCTTCTTTTTTTTTTTATTTTATATCCTTAATTACCCCGCACAACCCAGCCTACTGCAAACTATATATACCTATATATAGAGGTTTTATAAATGCTGGGAACCACTTGCCTGCAGGAATAAGCCCCTGCCGCTCAGCCCGGGCCGCTGCCGTCAGCCAAGAAAAAACCACCGCCACAGAAAACGCTGCTGTCCGACCCCCCCGGCTGCCGACACACTGCCCGAAAACTTTCCTTCTTCCCGCCGCTCCACCCGGTAGAATTCACCAGCCAGCTCCCTCCAGCACGTCCAGCGCCTCCAGCCTCACACCGCCAACGGCTGGAGCAGCGCCGAGTCCCCGCACAACCCCCCCTCGCTGCCCAAGGTCCCAGCCCTCTCATTGGCTCCCGTGCATTTCAAAATGCCACGGGAGCCAATGAGGTCGCCGGACCACGCGGTACTCACCCCGTCCCGCGTGCCACTGAAACGCGGGGGCGCAAGCGGACTGCCGCCCCCCCCCGGTTAGAAGCGGCCACGGGAATGGGGGCCCGCGGCCTTACATGACTGGACAAAGTTGAATATCTAAAAGTATGCATGCATGAGTGGTCCTCCTCTCCCTGCAGATGCGTAAAAGAATGTGTTGATAGCTCTTTGAGTTTGTGTGGCTGTCAGGATCTCTTGTTTTGCTTTGACTGTGCCCCTCAGAAGCTGCTCCCCTAGGTGATCACCTTGTTTTGGCTAATGATTCAGCCAGCCCTGTGCAGCATGTCAAGTGTTTCCAGGTAATCAGTGTCACTTCAATAGTCCAAAAGATGTAGCAGAGCATTACAACTGGTCTCTTTCACATTGCTTCTGCTTTTTAGTTGTAGTGCTAATAAAGCATTTCAGCAGTCGGGAATATGAAAGATGGATGCAATCTTTGGGATTCCCCACTCTTGCAAAAACAGTAGAAACCTAACTTTAGCATATAGCAGCTTTTCATTTAGCAACACAGAACCATCCTTCTGTAAATTGTTATAATGCAGTTTGATACCGTCTTATATGTTTTTTTCAAGTATAATCTTTATGAGGGTCATTTTATAGCAGGTCCCCTGGTTTTGGAAGTCCAATTAGGTGCCTATATTGATTCTATTTTATAAAGACACATCGGCACTTATGTTTCATAAAAAATAGTCTTACAAAACCCACACAACAATGGCTAAAATGCACCCATACACATTTAAACTGGCTCTGAGGTAGGTGTAAAGCTATTCAAGTGCAGGACGTGTTTGAGTACATACTTTATAAACTATGCACGTACTTCTTGACCAGCCATGTTCTGCCCAAACTACCTCCCCGAACATGCCTATGCATGGGTTGTGTAAAAGTGTGCACCTTCTTGTCACCACCAGTACTTCACACGCGTAACCTGGGAAGTACTCTGATAAGGGGCATTTTACATGTTCAAAACTTGATTTATATGTGAAAAATCCTTATAAAATCACCCCCACCTTATATAGAGATGTGCAACCAAAAAAACAAAGGGGTATGTTTACTAAACTGTGGTAATGTCATTCATGTTAGTTTCCGCGGTAAAAGTACAGATGCCCATATAAAGGTGTGGGCGGGGCATCATGATGGCAAGCCATCAGGTAATGCGCCTTACAAGGCACTGTTATTAGGCACGTTACAAGGCACAGTTCAAGACACGTGCCTTGTACTGTGCCCAATAAAGGTGCTTTGTAACGTGCCTTATACTGTGCCCAATAAGGTGCCTTGTAATGTGCCTAATTAGGAACCTTATAACGCCTTATAAGGATTGCTGGCAACTGTGGTGAGGGTACTATGGGCTGGAAGCACGGATCTGCAAAGATATGACTGTCACAGGCAAGCAAAATATCTGCCTTGGACAGGAGGGAACAATGAGGAATCAAACCCATGACCTCCACCTAGAACGTCAGTGTACTAACCAGTAGGCTATACCTCTGTGGCCTGTTGCATAGCAATGGCTGGGTACAGAAGGACTGCAGGTCACTGCACAAACTGCTGTGTGTGCCAGGATAGGGTAACCTTACCAGCACCCATGATGCATTGCACATGCAGAACAGCAGCTTACAGCTGACCACCAAATGGGGTCTGCACCTCTACGGTACTGCAGCATGGTAAGACGGACTGACAGTGCGTGATATTGGCACAGGGTAGCTACAGACCATGTCATTGTGCAGGTTCCGTGTTCACCCTGAGGGATAGGATGGGCGCTCAGCACTAGGTCCACAGTACATGTGGTGCTAGCGATAGGTCTTGCTGTGTATTCCCAGCAGTGCAACCGAAGGTACATCTGTTCCAGCTGTGGTCTGCAGTCACATGTGGGTCTGGACACCACCTAGATTAGTGCGTACCTGGTGTTAAGGTCTGTCTGGGTACCTGTTATCAGGGCAGTGGGGTGTCTAGACTCGCATGAGGGCGATGTAGCACTGTCACTATGGGTCTAAGTGGTATGTGCTATATACCCCCAAGGGGCCTCAATCACCCCTTTTGTAGATGAGGGTGTGGTGGGACAGGTGCCTGCCCCCTGCAGAATGGCTGCAGTACCAGCAACCACAGTCCTGCTGGCAGATGACAGCCCTCCAGGGCTACTGGGCTAGTGCCATACCTGTAACCATTGCATACCAGCAGTGATGCTTGGGGTAGGCAGGGGAAGGCTCAACTGCCCCATGCCACAGTCTGCCATTCATCAACAGACAGCACAGTCAGACTGCACCTGCAGCATCCTACAAGGTGTTCCCATCATGCACAGGTGAACTGCAGACAGCCCACTAACCAGTCCATAGTGCATGCTCACAGGGGAACCCTGTGCACCCAGAGGTGGGATGCACAGCACAGACACCAAGCAGGTATCTCCATGATTGGGCCCCAGAACTGGGAACACACAGGTATCACTGGAAACAAATAATGTGTGGCACTATGTGGGAACAAAGACATGTCATGGTCAGAGTGAGAGTGACCCCCCCCCCCCCGGCATGACATGCTGTGGCCACCCTATCCATGCAGGTGGTGGTCGAGCACTACAGTGTCCCAGCCATTGCCCTCCACCCTATGCAGATGCATCCTGGCCAATCCACCCTGTCTGGGCCATATCCAGAATACCTTGCTCCTTATTATGCACATTTGCAGGCTAACGCTGGAAGCAGTGTGAGCAATGTGGGCTCAGTGAGGTGTTGGCAGACACAAAACAATGGAGAGACATACGCACACTCCCACACTTATCCCAGCATTGTGCAGAGAAGGAGGTGGTTGACAACCCTACCCGCTGCACTGGTCCTGATCACAGTGCCGACATTGCTAATCTGTGCAGGGGGTAGTAGTAGTGCTCTGGTGATAACTGTAGCTCTGTGCTGGGGCCAACAGCCTGACACTCCATGAAGCTGTGGATAGTGGAGCCCTTGTGAGTGGTTGTCCGTACCCCTGTGCAACACTGCTTTGGGGTTTGCCCATGTTGTTGTTGTGGCTGCATTGTGGGCTAAAACTATGGGGAGATGCTCTGCAGGATCCAAAGATGGCACCTGAACCTCTGACCCTCTGCTCTTGGACATGCTGGCTGAGTGTACTGCACCACACTGTTGCCACAGCAGCATAGTGATCCCTGGGGCTATCTTTATGTTCCTCGGCCAGACCTCTTCTGTTGCACTGCACACCACATTCTGGTACAGGGCATGGCCTAGGTCCACTGCAGGCGGGTGCCAATGCTCCCTCCAGCACAATCGCCCACCCCCTCTGCCATGCCGCCATGACCATATGCTGTCGGTGCCGGTGGTGCGCCATCCCAGGCCATCCAGGGGGCAGGTAGGCAGCTGCCTAAGGTGTGGGTTCTGGGGTAGGGGTACCTACATAGATGTCCACGCTTCCCCAGGCACCGTCTGTCAATGTTATGCACCCCTTGGGGTGCCTGCTGGGTAATGTCTCCTGGATGTGACACTGTGGGCCACAGACTCATGGGCATGTCTGACCCTGGTCAGTTGCTGTCTTGCTGGTTTCCATTTTCTGCATTCCTATGTGCCTCCTCGGCAACCGCCTAGTCCACCCTGTGCCCCAGTAGCCCCCACTGCATGTCCCGCCTGCAGCCCCATGCCCCATTTGCGCCATCACCATATTGGCCTTTCATACCAGGGCACTATGCTGTTGGTGCAAATGTATCACTACTATCACTTTTCTGGGGCTCCCTGGCTATTCTGTACATTGCTCACACAGAACTGGTTTCTCTCTCTTGCAAATGTGTGCTAACGCCAGGTTTTCAGTTGCGTTAGGATTCAGCCCTTAATTTCTCCATGTTAGTGTGAAAGGGGCCTCTCCCCGCCCCTCCCCGTCCATTGACCCCTTCTCTCCACCCTCTCTCCACCCTTTTCTAGACTTATCACGGCCAGGAACGTTAAGGCGCGTTAACGTAGCCGCTGCTACGTAACCGCAGTTTAGTAAACATACCCCAAAATGTATTGGTTCCATTTTGTTCTATGTTGCTTCATTTTAGTATGCACCAATATTTTTTCAGTTTGCACTAATGCAATTCAATGCACACTTTTTTGATTTAATGGATGCTGAAAACCAAAACAAGTGACAGCACACCTCTCATCTACTGGCCTATGAGCTCTGAGCTCGGATCTTCCATGATGACATGCTTAGGAATTAAATCCAGCTCAGTACCTGTCTGGTAAGAAACGGATGTGGAGCATGGCAATGGCTTCTAAAGCATTCTTGGCAGAGATGGAAATGGCTGCATTCGGCACATCTAAAGAGATCAGAAATAATGCTATGGATAAGTACTTTCTGAATTTATTGTAGTCACGTTTTAAGAGAAAGAACATGTTAAAGGTTTGGAATTCCTCCTGGAAATGTGTTTGTATTCATCGTGAGTCGCTCCTTAAATGAATTTGCAGTGCTCAACAAATCATGCTTTGTCTGCAAACTAAGACATGGATCCCTTGGGTTGAGTTAGAATCTTTTCATTTCAAGAGTATAACATTATATTAGCATATCAAGATACATTCTCAGATTCTCTAAGGTGGTTAGAAGAAGACTGATCACAATTTTATTGATCTAGCTTGTAATAAAAGCATGAGTTAGCATTTTGTATTAGCAGCCAGGGAATTTTTCACTGACTTCCTGTAAACATTGTAATAAGTATTAATAAGCTAGGTAAAGAACATTGGGGTGGGGGGGGGGGGGGATAGCCAAGGGCATTTACACAGTTTGCAGACCTGAAACTGCGTAAATGCCTCTCAAGGAGATATCCAGTGGCGCTTGCCTGGTTTGGGCTGCTAAATGCCCAGTCGCTATGCACTTAGTGTGGAGTGTTCCAGGAGTGGCATGGTGGGTTAACTAGGCAGTGGCAATATTCAGTCGCTGCCTGGTTAATCCTAACTGGACAGCTGAATGGCATTGAAAATCCAGGGTGAAGTTAAAGTGGCGACGGCCAGCTGCTTTAAGCATGCTTGCTAGTGAAAATCTCCCCACCGTTGTTGACAATAAGATCATCAGATCAAGCCACCTAAGCATTAGATCAAATCAACCAAGCTAAAGAACAATGGGGGGAGGGGTGATTCAAAGGCATTTAGGTGGTTTGAAGGCCTACAAACCACCTAAATGCCACCCGCTGGGATATTCATCAGCACTAACATGGTTAGTGTGGCTGAATGTCCCCAGGTGCAGGCCCTAAGCACCCCAAAGCTAGCCAGCTAGCAATGGGCGTTACAGGGGCAGCTCCGTGGGTAAGGTTAGGACAGCTGAACGGCACTCCTAACTTTAACCGGTTTTGCAATCCAGCCAGTGGCTGAATATCGCTGCTGACCGGAATACAAATTTGCAATCAATGGCCCCGGCATTGAACATCTGGGGTGAATTTAAAGTATCGATGGGCAGCCACTTTAAGTATGCTGGCTGCCATTACTGAAAATCCCCCCAGTTTCAGGTGCGCTGGCAGTATTTTCACCTACAGAGTGAGCCAGGGATCTCTCCTGGTCCAGTCAAGCTTTTCCAGGTTTTCAAGGCAGAGAATCCCTTGCACTAACCTTAGGAGCTTGGAAGGGGAGGAACAGAGGGGTAGTGGATGTCAGAAGGGAGTTGAAATAGGTCGTGGTGCTGTGGGAATTACTGGCTACAGTGAAATCACTTTCATGTGGTTGCAGGGGTGGCCCAAGGGGGGTGTGGGCCTCATTTGCATAAGTGGCCTCATAAATATTTGCATAATGTTATCATACATTAACTTTTAGTAAACATGTCTCTTAATGAATGTATGGATAAAGAAAGACTAAAAGATTTCTACATTACTATAATCCAGTGCCAACTGCCAGGCACATTAGGAACTACTACAAACGCTGCCCATTTAGAACCCATAGCAAACCCACCGTATCATAACAGCACTACCAGGACTCAAAGCACCAGACCCTACCTATCAAAAGGCAACACTGCAAATATTAAACCAATACATTTCAGAGAATAACAATACATGACCTACTGGGGAAAAAGAACAAGTGGCAATGTCAAATAGGAATTACATAAACAGAATACCTCAGCTCAATTACACATGCAGAACATAGACCATCACCAAACAAGGAATCACAATTTAGAAACAGGAAGGCAATAATTAAACTGGGAACCCCAAAAGCCAAACTTGGAATGTACAACAACACTGTAGAAATAAAACTATAAATTAATTTCCTCTTGTACTAAACAAAGCGCAGACGTTAATGATGCACATTTCCCAGAGCTGACATATTCCAGTTAATAAATTCAAAATAAAGAGAGATCTTTCTACCTTTTGTGCATTTTTTTTCAGTTGCAATTGCTCCAGCCACTTTCTTCTGGTTTCTTAGTGTCTTCTGCTAACTCTCCATCGTCTGCTGTCCATTTGTCCTTTCTTCTCTCTTCTAGTTTTTTTCCATTCTCTCTCTCTCTACATCTGCTTTAACATACTAATCTTTCTCCTTTTGCTCTTTCCTCATTCCTATTTCATCCACTCAAATTTTACCCCTCCATCCTCAATCCCCACTTACTCTCCCAATACCCGGCCAATTGTAGATTTTTCATCCCTCCTACACAAAATATTTTTCCCCTCTCCATTTCACTCTCCCAGCCCCATCCCATTCTAATCCTCCCCCAACATCAGCTCCCTTCTAGTTCCAGCCTCACCCAGCATCCGCTCCCTTCTAGTCCCTGCATCAGCCCATTACCAGTCCTAGCCCCCCATCAGCCCATTTCCAGTCTTAGCTCCCCCATCCATTTCCAGTCCAATCCGAGTCCCTCCATCAGCTCATTTCTAGTCATTTCCTAGCCCCACCATCAGCCCATGTCAAATCCTAGCTCCCCTCCACTCAGCCCAATTCCAATCCAAGCCCCCCATGAGCCTACTTCCAGTTCTAGCACCTCCATCAGTCCATTTCAATCCAAGCCCCCACCACAGCCCATTTCCAATCTTAGCTCCCCCCAACATCCCATTTCCAGTCCTATCCTAGCTGCTCCATCAGCCCATTTCCTGTCCTAGCTCCCCCCCCATTCAGCCCATTTCCAGTCCTAGCTCCCTCCCCTCACAGCCCATTTCCATTCCAAGCCCCCCTCCCCATCAGCTAATGCAGTTCAAGCCCCCCTTCCACTCAGTCCATTTCCAGTCCTAGCAACCCCCCAACCCATTACCAGTCCTAGCCCCCCATCAACCCACTTCCAGTCCTAACCCCCATCACCCCATTTTCAGTTTAAGCTCCCCCATAGCCAATGTTCCCTCTAATTTTCTGTAGGCTGTGTGCACATAAAATATCAGCTGTGCAGCTTTTGAAGGAAGGTTACATTTTTGTGCGCCACATAACGACACTCAGAGTTATATACTTTAAAATTTGACTACACGTCAGAATACAGTATGTATACCACATTGATTGCACTAGAAAATATTGTAGAACTTGAGAAAACCATAAATACACAATAACTTTTAAATTTTAAGATGTCTGTGTTGTTTTCTATCAGAATCAGAACCGTAATTTTTGTGCGCTCTGTTGTAAAGTATGTGCGCTCACTTGGCAAGGTGTGTGCGCGCGCACAGGCGCACAGCTTAGAGGGAACAGTGCCCATAGCCCATTACCAGTCCTAACCCCCCATCAGCCCATTACCAGCCCTAACCCTATCAGCCCACCTCAAGTCCTAACCCCTCCCCATCAGCCCATTTCCTGTCCTAGCCCCCCCATAGCCCATTACCAGTCCTAACCCCCCCATTTCCAGACAGCCCCCATAGCCCATTACCATTCCTAACCCCCCCATCAGCCCACAGCCCATTACCCGTCCTAACCCCATCAGCCCACCTCAAGTACTAACCCCCTCCATAGCCCATTACCAGTCTTAACCCTCCATCAGCCTACAGCCCATTAACAGTCCTAACCCCCCCTCGGCCCAGGGAAAATTAAAAATTAAAAAAAAAAAGCTGGCTGCTGCCGCCGCGGCAGAATTGCGTGCCCCGTGGGGCCCCCCTGCCCGGCTGAGCCTCCGCGATGGCTTTCAGATCCGCAAAGGGAGAGCATCTCCCTCGCGGCTCTGTTAAGCCCGCAGGGGCTGATTGGAAATTCGGCGCTGTTAAGCCTGCAGGGGCAGATGGGAAATTTCCCATCAGCCCCTGCAGGCTTAACAGAGCCGCGAGGGAGATGCTCTCCCTTTGCGGATCTGAAAGCCATCGCGGAGAGGCTCAGCCGGGCAGGGAGGGCTCAGCCGGGCAGGGGGGCCCCGTGGGACACTCTATTCTGCTGCGGCGGCAGCAGCCAGCTTTTTAAAAAAATTTAATTTATTTTTAAAGCAGAATGTTCTTTGCGCGGGGCCCCCTGAAACGTGGGGCCCTGTGCAAAAAACATTCTCACTCAATGGACAGGCCGGCCCTGTGTGGTTGTGATGAACTACATCAGCAAGTAGTGTTAATCCTCTGGAGAAACTGAAGCTGTGTTCTCCATTGCTATTCACTACAATACTGCAAGGCAATTATGTTCATACACAGCCTGTAGCTGTATATGGGTTTGGAGCAGATAAACCCTTTTGCCTTTTCAGTGTTTGTTAACCTCACAGGTGAAAGCAATGCTTTGTAGTCTGTCTTTGCCGGCATAAATTATCCAAGCATCAGTTAAACTCACAGACAGGAATATAATTTGCCGGTTTTTTTTTGTGTTTTGGCACAAGAAGATCCACGTACGGTCTGAGATCTTACCTTTAGAGGGATTGCACCTCCTAGCACTCCAAACAAGCACATCTCTTTCACACGCCCATCTATTCTTGTCTTTCCTTAATAATTGGACTGGAAGCAGAAACTATTTTCAGCCCCTCCCTCCTTTCTCAGTTCCACAGCATGGACTGCTTTTTTTTTAAAGTGTGAGAGGAGTCCAAGCCCACCTTCTCCTGAGAACTCTTGTCCTAGGACCCTGCACTAGTGTTTCATTCAAAAAGATCTCCACCCTCCACAGCACTTCCTCCTTGGGGATTCTCTGACTGACCTGCTCAGTGGAACCCATAAGGGTAAAACACTTCATCACAGCTGTACTTATTGAAGGGGGCGGGGATATTCAAAGGCATTTACATGGTTTGCAGACTTGCAAATCGTGTAAATGCCTCTCTGCAGAATATTAAGAAGCATTAACACATTTCAGCAGTAACCATCAGGGTGACAGCCATCGCTAACTGGGCAGTGGCACTATTGAATATTGGGCCAGTGTTTTTATGGCATTTAGTAAATAGCTAGACACAGACAGCTGGAACAGAGCCCAAGGGGAACCATGAAGAGAGGGAGAGGGGCAGAGCTAAGGGATGGGACAGGGCTGTACACCCCGGCATCGGTCTGAGTGGTGCCAGTTCATGCAGGCTTCAGGGTGGTGCCCCCTCATGACCAGCATAACCCTGGATTTTCAAATTTCATCCTGCCAGGGGTAGCATCCGCTGGTAGGGAGGTAAGTAGAAGCATGTTGCAGGATAGCAGGGGATGGGAGAATGTGGACTCGCCCTTGAGGAGTCTTAACAGGTGCCTGTTTGCCGCCATATCAGCTGAGAACAGTCAGTCCTTTAGCATGTCTCAGCCTCACAGTAGCAATGCAAGCGACCCTCCCACTCTATAGATTCCAATTATCCAAGCAGCCCAGTTCCAGCAGTACTTAGTGATGCTCGCGTCTTGCCCACCTCAACAGCCTGGAACTACTGCCTGTGTAGGTTTTTAGAAAAAGAATCATCTAGGACATTAATTAAATAAATTCTCTGTGTGGGCTTTTAGAAATACAATAAAGACATAGAAAATGTTGCTGAAGGACGTGATTAAGGTGACTAACAGCAGGGTTCACAAGAGGAAATGTTCAGTTCTTCCTAAGTAGAGAAACTCCTCCAGCCCCTCTGCTTCCAGCCTTCAAGAGATCCTTCCTCAGACTTTCACAAGTAAAGGCAATTTCTGTCTCCTCCTCAGATATCAGCAAAATACCTCCCCTGGATACAGTTCCTGGGGTTTCTTCTGATTTCTCACACTTCTCTTCCAGTGTAAGAAAATATTGTTTTCCACCTATTCCTGTATCCTCTTATTCCTTACTTAAAAACTGCTTGTGGCGTATTGCCTTAGCCAGCCAGAGACAGGTCATGTCTTTGGGCTGTACTATTTATACAGTTCAGTCTTCCCTCCCATGTTGACACAAGCTTCTCCTACCGTTACCTCATGAGTCAAGAACCCTCCAAAAGACGGAAAGTTTCATGTTTGACAATACTAACCAGTTTACCTAGTATTTATTTATTTATCTATTTATTTAATCATTTTTCTATATCGCTTTGTCCTTCACTCAGAGCAGTGTGCATTATAACTCAAACATTATACATAGAATAGTAACTAGCATTGTACAAAGAACAATTGAACATTAAGAGGGGGAAAAGGTAGTGTGAGAAGCTATGTACAGAGTCATGAGTGTATGACATAACTATATACAATTTATTGCATCATGTTTAATGTTTACTAGTCCATTGCTATGGGTCAGCAATAGGTGACTTGGATCATGTCGTTGTTCGGGTGGTTAGGTAATATGTCAGAGATGATCTGTGTAGAGAAAAGTTTGTAGTTTCTTTCTAAAGTCCTTAATGTCTGAATTTGCATGCATGTCATCTGGGAGAGCATTCCAAAGTGATAGAGCATAGAGTGATAGTGCTCTTCCAGATGTGGTTTGTATGGTCTTTTGGTATCCAAGGAGTGCGATAATCATATTCTTGTTATTTCTCCTGGGCCATGTACTTGTTTATTTATTTATTTAACAGTTATTTCTATACCGCTCTTTCCCAAGTATCAAGTGCGGTTTACAGGGAACAATAAGTTATATGGTATGTGGTGTAGCATACCTAGTCGTTTTACATAGAACAGATGAAACTATTTACAAGTAACAATATAACATTTAAACAGGAATTTTGGAACCTATATACATTGTAGGTACTTGCAATTATATCATGTATCAATATTTTAATGCATTAATTGTTTTAAATGTGACAAATCACATAATTATAATTATAATTGTTATAGTGTCTTGTAGGATATAAGCTGATAGTTGGTGAATGATTTTGAATATGATTAATGTTGATTTGTATCTGATGTGGGAATGGATTGGGAGCCAGTGTAATTGATTAAATATAGGTGTGATGTGGCCATATCTGTCCCTGTGATTAGGCGAGCTGCAGTGTTCTGCACTAGTTGAAGTGGTAAGATGGTTTGCTTTGGGAGCCCCTGGTAGAGTGAATTGCAATAGTCGAGCATTGGGGTGATGATTGCCTGGCAGATGGTGCAGAAGTAATCATGGTCTAGAATTGGTTTTAGTCTTCTTATTATCTTCATCTTATAGTAGGCATTTACGGTGTTTTTTTGCTATGTGGGGTTGCATGGTGAGGTTTTGGTCTATGATGACTCCCATGTATTTAATTTCTTTTTTGACTGCTATTTGCTTTTGCAGTATTTTGATTGTTTGTAGTGGGGTAATTGATGTGTCCCTAGTGAAAAAGAGTGCCTCTGTCTTTTTGTAATTTATGGATAGGTTGTTATTGAGCCAGTTGATCATATCTTCTACACACATCGTTATGGTCAAGAGGTCAGGTTTGTGTATTTCTACAGGAGTGTATATCATGATGTCATCGGCATATAGTTTGTATTGTATTTTGTGTTTTTTGATAATTGCACATATTGGTTTTATGTAGATGTTAAATAAGATTGCAGAGAGGGATGATCCTTGTGGGACTCCTTGGTAGTACGGCCACTAGAGGTCTCTATGCAATTTTAGAATCTGTTTAAGCATGGAAGTAACAAAATACACATTAATATTGCAGATTATGTAAAAGGAAAACCAAATGGTGCTCAGCCTTGTGCACCTGTATATAAGCTTATGGATAATAACACAACTCAACCAATTTTGGTTGTTATTGCGATATACTGTATGTAGGCCACATAGCAATTATTTCTGTTTAAATTTAACTGCACACTACATGTACATTAATAGTTAATCATTGCCAAAAATCACCTACCTGTAACATTTTCCTTCTATTGGCAAAGTTCTGCAGTTATTACATGGGATCCCAAGATGTCTGTCCAGCCGCTCCTTCTCTGCAGCAGTTACAAGCTTGCTGGAGTTCTTGACCTCTTCTGTAAGGAGCTTTAATGAGGCAAATTCCTCCCTACAGAGGGGGCACTTGACCATGGAATCATGCTCTGACTTCATCTGGTGATCAGCCCAGATCTTCATACATGTGATGTGAACATTGTTGCCACAACCGTATCTAGAAGGAAGAAAACAGACCTCCCTCTAAGGGTTACTGTACCCTCTAAGACTGAACATGCCAACAGACCGTGCAGAATGGGGATGACAATTTAATACAGTATAACTTTCCTCCTCTTGTTAGAAGTAAGCAGAAGTTGCCACTACCCTGGTACTTTTCAGGTGTTTCCTACATGTGGTGTCTGGTAAATAATTGTGTCTCCTAAGCACTAATTGCACAAGCTATTTTTCAGCAATTAAATAAGAGAATAACATGAAGTACTCAGATCAACTGAACAGAACAAATTATAGAAACAATTGCTGTTGGAAGTTGCAATATTGTATTATCCCACTAGTGGTATAATTAACAATGAGGGGCCCCCATTGTCACAGCAGTGGCATCCCCATGCGGCCCCCCCCCCCCTTTGCTTGGCAGTGTTAGTGGTGGCAGCAGCAGCAGGAAACGTACTTCATTGTGTATGTCACACTGCTTCACCCTTGTATGTCGCCATGAGCCCGGTGGCTGTTTCCCGCTGGGCCAAAGTCTCACGGTATGGCTGTTATTGCGAGACTACGGCATGGCAAGGAACAGCTGCTGGGCACACGGCAGACTTACATGATAAAGTAAGTTTGCTGCTCTGTTGCTGCTCTCATTGCATGAGCCCCCTTTCTGCCCAGGACCCCTTCCTGCATTTCAGGGACTGCTTGGGTGGAATTTATGCCACTGTATCCCACTTTCTCACCCCAGTGTTTCTCAAGCTGTTTCTGGAGAACATCTAGTTTGTCTGGTTTCCAGGATATATCTAAAATGATTTGCATGAGAGAGATTTTCATGCACTACCTCTGTTACATTCAGATCTATTTCATGCCTTTTCATTTTAGATATTTTGGAAACCAGATCTACTAAGGAACGCTCCAGGACCAGCTTGGCAAATGCTGTCTTGCCCAATTACCATATTTATGATCTACATCAGTGATTTCCATACTGGTCCTTGAGGCACCTGGACAGTTCCGGTTTTTAAGGTATCCATGAAGAATATATATGAGATAAATTTGCATCAAGGATAGCGCTACTATTAGGAAAACTAGGCAGTCACCCAGAGTGCCAGTCTGAGGTCACCCAATGCTGCTGTTGCTGCCCCTCTCTGGGACATGTAGCAATGACGATACTTTTAAAATGGCATTTCAGAAGCGGAGTTAGCTTTGCCTCCGGTACTGCAGTGTTTGTTCTTCTACCCACCTCCGATTCCACTTCTTGTATGCATGGTGGCAGAATCAAACAGGAAGTGGAATTGGAGCGGATGGGAGCATGAACAGCACCACAGCGCTGGAGGTGAAGGTAACTGTGGTGCTGGTTTAAGAGTATTGCCACTCCTGCATGTGCCAGAGAGAGGGGGGGGGGGGGGTTGCAAGGAATGAGATTTGCCTAGGGAATCTCATATCCTTCTGATTTGCAAAGAAGTGACATAGATAACAGCAGAAAAAGATCAACAGGCCCATCTATGAGGGGGGTTTTAGAAAGGACATCCAAGTGCAATCTGGGACTTCTAATCCAGAACATCTGGAAAAAAAGCAGGCACGTCCACATGCAGACATGATTTCACCAACGTGGATGTGGTCGTCTGCAGGGACATCTATATAGACACCCACAGAATAATATTTCAGAACTTGGATGTCTATGAATAGCCTAATGGTTCAAATCCCACTGCTGCTGTCATTGACATTGTGCTGAATACTGAAGATGATGGAGTGCTTTCTTCTCTACACCCTTTGGATTTTTTTAGCCCAAACGAGCACTTTTCAGATTCTTGTTTGTGCCTGGAGCAGATCTAAACTTAGACAAGATGCTGGACTTCCAGGATGTTTCTGAGATCAGGCAGGGACATCCAGGTTTCTGGGAATACCTCAGCTATGCCTCTACCATGCCCCCTTCAGACTTGGACATCCTCACACTGGGGACACCCACAGATCCAGCTTCTAAAATGGCTCTGGAGATTCTCTGTGCTTTGGACATCTCTATGACTATTTTTTGATATCCAGAGCACAAATAGGACTTAAAAAATGACCCCTACATGCTTATTTGGGCTCTCCAGCCACACTCTGCCCAAATTCTGCTCCTGCACATGCCTGTTGGCAAAGTATGCACCATCATGTCAACGCATATATTTTTATGCGATCAGACTTTTATAAGAGGCCACATATATGTGGGAATTACTTCATAAAATTACCTCCAATATGCAAATGAACATGGTTCTTGGATCACGCATATGCACATATTTTCATTGCAGAAACCGTGAAAAACCAAATTGGTTGGTGTGTCTGAAGGACTGGGTGGAAAACCAATGGTTTCTAAGATCGATTGACTAAATCTGTAGCATAAAGGAATGCAGTAGAATAGGGCTTCACAAACCTGTCCTTGGGGACGCCACAGTTAGTTGGGTTTTCAAGATATCTACAACTAATCAGCATGACATACATCTGGACACAATGGGGACTCAACACATGCAAATTTATCTCATGCCTATTGATTGTGGATATCTCAACTGGCTGTGAGATGCCAGGACAGATTTGGAGAGCCCTGCACTTGAAGAATAAGAGTGTGCAGACTATCCAACCTGCAGTAAGTGACGGGGAGTTTTTTCTTCAGTAGTTCTTCCTGACAAATAGGACACACATCATCTGAATTAACATCTTTCTGCTTATTGTGCCTTTCCTCTTGCAGGGAATTGCTAGAGTTAGTAGCTTCTGCTGGACGTGCAGTCTGTACTCGATGCAGTCCTTGGAGTACCTCATTGATTTCTCGTTCCACAAGACCCAACTGAAATGCATCTTCAGGAAAAAAAAACTGAATTAGGTTAATTCATTGATTCTATGAGGATTTTATAGCATTATATTAATACCAAAACAACAACTTAACAATTAAAATGTATCACAGCTACTAGGGTAGTCCTGGTTTTTGCAACTATGATAATAGGTCTTGATTTTCATTCTAGGATGTTTATTAAGAAATGTTAAAGGTTAAGGATGAGATGCATTGTAATGGCATATAGAGGAATTATGATTTTATTAATTAAAACACCAATATTTAGTCCATTTAAGGGTCAATACACTAAATGGCATCTATTTATTTATTTATTTAATATTTCTTGTCTACCGCTATTCATAATATCATAACAAGGTACGAATAGTGCTATTCGGCCCCTCTGCCTATCCCTACTAAGTTCCCCGCAGGTTGTACGGGGAGTTTAGACAGAGGCGGGAAAGTGGCATTGCGGGGGAAGAGTTAGGGCAGGCAGTGGGCGGTCGGTGGCTCTGGACGTACAGGGCCGATTCCAATATCGGCCCTGTACATCCGGGGCCGGCTGCCTGTATGGGGAAATTATTCCACATCTGAGATGGAATAAGTTCCCCTAGTTGGGTGGATAGAGCAGGCCCGGGGCTCAGAAAAGGCAGGAGGGGGTAGAGGAAATTCCCCGCAGCCTGACCTTGGCCTTGGGAGGCCAGATTGGGGTAGGGCTGAGGGGAATGAACATTTCGATCCGGCGGCCGGGGATCACAGCTCTTGAATGGAGTTGCAGTGCCATGGCAACCAGAAGCCATAGCACAGCGGCTCCGTTCAAGAGCCCTGACTAAATTAACCGGGGAAGGCCTATTCATTCAGACCGACCAGAATCGGTGTCCCGGCCTGCACATACAGGCCTGGACGCGATTCTTATCCCGTGAGACTAGACGTGTCCCACGGGATCAGAATCCCAGCTCAGTCTGTGGTCCAGTTCTGACCGGGCGCACAGAGGGCCAGCACATCAAAAACAGAATCAGGCCCTTTGTCAGTAGCATGAAACTAGATACATTGCAATTAACAAGAATTAAAAGTACTTTTTAACCATTAACAGAGAAGACCATATACATAGAATTAGCTTGTGTGGAATGCGAATGATAGTTATGATGGATTTATGAGGAGCATTATGGCTTACAAAGGCTCTAACTTGTTTTAAATACCTGCATTAGCTAATGCATACCAATGAGAATTAACAAATTAGTTTATATTACTGTCAATGGAGACATAATGTGGCCTAATGTGAACAATGTGAAGAAAATGGTTGCTGTGAAATGTGAAGAAGGATGTAACAATGGAGAGACAAGCCAAATGTTAAAGACAAGAATCAAGTCACACCAACACAATAGCAGACACCACAAGGCAGACCATGTGACAACTCTGTGGGAGAGCATTTTCAGGACCAGAGCACTGTATAAGTGACCTTTTATTGTTAGAATGCAATGAGGAAATTTCAAAACAATTCTGAAAACTTAAGACTTTTGAAGTTAAAATGATAAGATGCTATGAGATTGATAACGGATTTAACCAAGATCTGGCTTTCCTATCACATTGTGCTTTTGTAGTTAAGTGCCATCAAGCCACTGTCGACTCATGGCGACCCTCTGGATAGTTGTCCTAAACTGTGTTCGGTCTTCAGTCAGACGGCTCATTGTTGAAAGAGTGGCACTCATAGCTGATGTTATTGTATTGATCCATCTCATTGCTGGCCTTCCTCTTTTGCATTGACCTTCTACCTTGCCAAGCATGATGTCTTTCGCTAACGATCCCTCTCTTTGCATGATGTGTCCAAAGTATGAAAGTCGAAGTCTTGTCATCTGAGCTTCTCAAGAAAGCGTATATTTGATCTCCTCTAGTACTGACTGGTTTGTTTTTCAGGCAGTCCATGGTATACACAGTATTCGTCGCCAGCACCATAATTCAAAGGCATCAATTTTCTTCCTGTCTATTTATTTATTTATTTAGCGTACATTTATATCCCGCTGCTTCCAGTGATCAGCAGCGGTTGTTACACATGGTGATGTTGGCTGTACTGGCCAGGAATTAGATTAAAAACACTCTGATTAGAGGGGGGAAGGGGGCACAGCAGAATACAGGTTACAAGCTTACAGTTGATTGCTATATACATATTTACACATGATTGTTATATACATATTTACAATTGACTAAACTGTAAAACTTTATAAGTGGTCTGCATATGTATATGTATATTTACACGCGGTTGCGTGTAGCTCATGATGTTAGGTTGTAATGGGACTTGAAAAGGTGTGTCTTAAGCTCCTTTCTAAAGTCCTTTAGATCATAGATTTCACGCAGATCACTTGGCAACCGATTCCAGAGTGTAGGAGCTGTAAACGAGAAAGCTCTGTTAGTGGTACAGGCATTAGCCTTTGTGAATGATCTCGGGAGGCAGATGGTGTTGAGGTTCGCTGCTCTCCTCCTTCTGTTGTTGGGTGGATTGGAAATCAAGCTGTTGAGGTGAGAGGGTGCTATATTATGGATAAGTTTGAATGTAGTGACTAGTAATTTGTACTGAATGCGGGCCGTGATGGGGAGCCAATGCAGCTCAATTAGGGTGGGTGTAATGTGGTCAGAGTTTTTTTTGCATGATGAATCTGGCTGCAACATGTTGTGCCATTTGCAGAATATTTGTAGTTTTCTTTGGCAAGCCTTGCAGTATGGCATTGCAGTAATCTAGGTGTGGAATGATGAGGGCCTGAGCGACAGATCTGAAGTCATCATGATCAAGGATGTTACGTAAAGGCTGCAGTATTCTTAAAGGCTGCAGTCTATCTTTTTCACTGTCCAACTTTCAACGTTATTGAAAATACAATGTGAGGGAGGAGTAGCCTAGAGGTTGGGGCAAGTTACTTCAGGCCGGAGGACCAGGGGTTTGAATCCTGCTAGAGGATAGCAACCTTGGGCTGGAAGGACTAGGTTTTCTAGTCCCACAGGTACCCCTTGTAGCCTTGGGCAAACCACTTAACACTCCGTTGTCTCAGGTACTAAAACATAGATTGTGAGCCCTTTGGGGACAAAGGAAAAATATATATGCAATACCTGAATGTACACCGCTTTGACTGGTAGAAAAGCAGTATATAAGCCTAGTTAAATAAATAAATAGTATTGGTATAAACACAGATATTTTCCAGTCAGTTGGCTATGATGTTGTTGTCCAAATTTCCTGGCAGAGCCTTGCAAGTATGGTAACAGCTGCATCCAATTGCTGTACTATTTCAATGGGAATGCCATCAATGCCAGATGCTTTGATAAGGCTTTCAATGCTGCTTCGACTTCTTCATTCATCAACAATGTTCGTGATCATAAGGCAGAGGTTGAAACGCCTGTTGGTCCACTTGATCTTTATCGTATAATGACTCTGTATATTCTTTCCAGCTTTTCTTGATGATCTCAGCATTATTCAACATGGATCCTTGAGCATCTTGTAACATTCCAATTAGAGGCTGCAATTTTTTCTTTAACTCTCGTAGCTTTAGAAAAACAGACTTGTTCTTCCTCTGATAGTTCCTGCTTCTATTTCTAGTACTTCTCCTTGTCTTGTCTTGCTGCACATTGGAAATGTATGTTGCGTTTTGCGATTGCCTCTCTTTCTCCTCTGCGTTTCTGGGCAATTTTCAGAGTTTCTTCCACCATCTATTTTGGCCGTTTTGCTTTTTCACCTTTTATAAAGACTTCTCATTTTCTTACAACACAACCTTCTTGATGTCATCCCATAACTCTTCTGGAGCTCTGTCATTTGTATCTAAAGCAGCAAATCAATTTTGCAGGCAGTCTTTAAATTTTGGTGGTATATTCTCAAGGTCATATTTTGCTACATTCATGAGTGGCTTGCTCTTTTTCAACTTTAGCTTGAGTTTGCATACTAGTAGTTGGTGATCTATACCACAGTGAGCTCCAGGTTTTGTCTTTGTTGATGTCATACTGCTTTTCCATCGTTGATTTCTACAGATGTAGTCAATTAGATTTTTGTACAATCCATATACACTTGCCGCTTGTGTTGCTGGAAGAAGGTGTTTGAGATGAATACACCGTTGGTCTTGCAGAATTCTATCAGTCTTTCTCCAGCTTCATTTCTGTTGCCAAGTCCATGTTTTCCAGCCACTTTGCCTTCTTCTTTGTTG
Organism: Ichthyophis bannanicus; assembly: GCA_033557465.1. Taxonomy (NCBI): domain Eukaryota; kingdom Metazoa; phylum Chordata; class Amphibia; order Gymnophiona; family Ichthyophiidae; genus Ichthyophis; species Ichthyophis bannanicus. The sequence continues at coordinate 551,009,687 of CM066036.1, forward strand.
CCAACTTTTGCGTTCCGGTCACCCATTACTATCAGGATATCCTTTTTGCATGTTTTGTCAATTTTAACTTGTACTTGTTCGTAGAAGTCATCAACTTTGTCCTCTTCTACAGCTGTTGTTGGGGCATATACTATAGTTGTGTTGATGGGCATTCCTTCTAGACAAACAGAAATTAAGTGTTCACTGATTGCATTGTATTTCATTGCAGTTCTTGCAAGTTTCTTCTTAATTAGGAGTGGAGGAGTAGCCTAGTGGTTGGGGCAAGGTACTTCAGACCGGAAGGTCATGGGTTCAAATCCCACTAGAGGATAGCAACCTTGGGCCGGAAGGACTGGGGTTTCTAGTCCCACAGGTGCTCCTTGTGGTCTTGGGCAAGCCACTTAACCCTCCATAGCCCATGTTCCCTGTAAAATAGTTATCTCCAAGTTATAATGCCCTGTTCAATGTAATTTCAGTTTGTTCAATGTAAACCACACTGATGCAGAATAGTGCGGTATATAAAAGAATGTAAATAAATAAATAAAATTATAAACACAACACCATTTCTTCTTTGTCTTTCATTTCCAGCATAGTAGATCATGGGGTCTATTCTGTCCCATGAATAGAGGGAAAGGACGTCCCATTGGGATGTCCTTCCCGTTATTGGCCCCTCTGCTGGCCCTGTCAAAAGCCTCCCTGTACAAACAAAACGTTTGTATGGGGAGGCTTCGATGGGGGTGGGAGGGGGCGTTAGGGCGGGCAGTGTGCGATCCATGCCCCCGGACATACAGGGCCAATTCTGAAGTCGGCCCTGTACATCCAGGGTCAGCAGGATGGACATGGGATGGCAGGCCTGGGCAGTGCAAGTAAGGAGAGGGGGGTGAATGGGGCTCCTCGCAGCCCAACCCTGGCTATGGAAGGCCAGATTGGGGGTCGGGCTGTGGGGAAAGGAAAAGAGTGGTCAATGACTGTGGATCCCAGCTCTTGAATGGAGCCATGGTGCCATGGCAACAGGATGCCATGGCACCCCAGCTCCATTTAGGAGCCTGACTGAGTTAGCCGGACATGGCTCTATACATGCAAGGTAATCAGAATTAGGTCCTGGCCTGCACGTACAGAACCTAGACCTGATTCTGATCCCATGGGGGTATGTCTAGCCCCCATGAGATCGGAATCAGGTCTACCTCTGTGCATTCTGATTCAGATCAGGCACACAGGTGTCTGGATGCCCATGTTGGAATGTGCCTCCACGTGACATTAGATGCAAAGTGCCCAAAGCCAGTCCATTTCAGTTCACTAACACCCAACAGATTGAGCTGTACACGTTCCACTTCAGTCTTGACCACCTCCAATTTCCCTTGGTTCATGCTTTGTACATTCCATGTCCTGATATGTAAAATATCTTTACAGCTTCTGATTCTCATTTCATGTGCAGCTACATCAGCAGTCAGATGTCCTGAGGGCTTTGATCCAACCACATCATAAATGCTGACTTTAATCTGAAAAGTCTTCAGCTTCTCCCCAGTAGCCAGTTGAGTACCGTCTGACCTGGGGGGGGGGGGGGGGGTGTCTCATCTTTCAGCACTATACTGTAGTGTAATTTGTTTTGTTGTGACTATTGCTTTTTTGTGGCAAGATACAGAAGTAGATTTCCAGGCCTGTCTTCCGCAGTTTAATTCTAGTGGTGTTGCCATTGTCACAGAAATGTGATCCTCTTCCACCAACACCATCCCATTCTGCTGCTGTTCAGATGGGTGGTTTGTTTTGGTCTGGCACCTCAGCTGAGACCTGTCCATCTTGGGAGACCCTGCCAGTAGTTAAGCTACCGATAGCTTTGCCTTCAGCATCATTGATGCACAGAAGCCCTTACAACATGACAAGCTGCAAACCAAGTGAAGGATCACATTATAAGCCATACATTTTTACTGCTTTGTCACCTTCTAGTCATCCATCCATCCCCGCATAAGCCTTTTCCCCTTGAAACTATCACCGGAAGGATTTTGTGATTCACTTAAATATTCTGGTATTGTCATCTTTTGCTCATACTGTCCTGACCTGTGGAAGAAGGTTTTAACCTTTGAAAGCTAGCCAACAATGTATTGGGCCGATATTTTAAAGAATGTATCTGGTTAGCAGGAGCTGTTAACCAGAGAAGTGCCGACCAGAACAATATTTAGCAGAGTTATCTGGATAGGATCACTGAATATTTCCTCATGCGGATAGTGATAAGGTGGTCCATGGGCAGAGCTGTGGTAGGGGTTGGATTATCCAGTTAGCAGTAATTTTCAGTCCACTAACTGGATAAAAAAACCCCCATAAAGCTAGGTGACAAAAAGCAGGCCTACGGCGGTCACCACTAAAACCAGATATTCAGCAGAAGCCGCTACCTGGACCTATCTGCTGAACATGCAGATTTATTTTGCTTGTGGTGGCCAGCGTTTAAAAAAAAAAGCTGGCAACTGCAGGTGAATATCGGCCTGGTATCAAGTTGATCCAATTAAAAGTTGCCATCTTAGATTCTTTTTATGCTTGCTGTGAAAAAATTAAATGAGCTGATTAGCATGAATATACATACAGTTGGAATACGTTGGAGATAACACCTAGCACAGCTATTATGAATTTCTTGAAAACAATTGTACCGCTGTGCCTTCCCAGGTTACTTACCCCTTTTTACTCTTCTATCACTAAGGTTTTCAACTTGACAAATGTAAATAGTTAGTTGGTTGTATCAACACCCCAAGTTATAATGTTCTCTGTAATTTTTTGCACATTCGTGTTAATTGTAAACGGATTTGCCTTCCTGATAACGGGGCTGATAAATAAATCTCTGCATAAATAAGTAATCTGTGTTAGGACAAATCACAAAAATAATGTATTGGGTTAACATAGCATGAATGCCATGCATCAAGGAGACGCAGTTGAGTTTTTGCTTCAATTAATACTAATGCAAGGCTTGGAAGATCTCTATTCTGTCCCATCTTTGACATACACTTAAACAAGTTGCTTTAAACTCAACTAATCCAAGTAAATCTGTAGTTTTTGAAATGATACCTGATTGAGATTTGAACTCATTTAAAGCTGATTAATTGATATAAAGCAAACTTTTGAAAATCCTAGTCCAGTTTAAAGGGGTCACCCATTCCCGAGAGATTGCTGGCAGAGGAAACTACCTCTGCTAATGGGTGAACAAGACTGTGAGTATTGGTTTATTGGGAAATTGTATGTCTCAGAAATGTAGAGAAAAAAAGCTAGGGACTTTAAATAAATTCTGTGTGAAGGGTTTTAGAAAAATAATCAACTAGGGCCTAACTTAAATAAATTCTTTGTGTGGGCTTTTAGAAATACAGTCAGAGAATCTGTTGGACGATGTGACTGAAAGAGATTTGAACAAGTTCTTAGAGACAAAATATATCAAAAATTATTATCCAGGTAGACTTGCTTATCCCCGGAAGTGAGCTGTACAAATTAAGGGGTATGTTTACTAAACCGCGCAATTGTGCGGGGCGCACTTGAGTGTGCGCTAAGGTACCTTAGCGCACGCTAATAGTGCGTTTTTGGTGCCCCGCACACGTGCGCGCTGCCCGCACATGTGCGCTCCGCCCGCAAAAGTGCGCGGCGCGCTGATGTGCGATAGAGGCATGGAAAGGCATTTCGAGGGCGGAGGAAGGCTCCCGAGGGGCGGGGGGATGGGGTCAATGGGTGGAGAGTGGGAGGGAAGAGGCTCCCCGCACAGGAGTGGGGCTGAATTTCGGTCAAAAAAATACCGCGAGTGAAAACCTCGCGTTAGAGCCGATTTAAATGGAAGAGAAACCATTTCCGTCAGCAATGTACAGCAAAACCGGGGAAACCAACAAAACGTGAGCAGTGTGATACATGTGCACAGAACAAAATTCCAAATAAAACCTTAAAATGACCACAAGAAAAATTGTAAAAATCATAATTCAGCTGGGCCACAGTGATATCAATGGGCAACAATAAAAAACACTCCCAGGAAAGCTCCAAAAAAAAACCAAAATGATTTTTGGAAGGGTCTACGCTCCGTAGACTCTTTCAAAACTCACCTCACCATCAAATACGGCCACTTTTGCTTTCTCAGAAGCAGCGATATCTAAGCTTTTAAAGCACCCTTCCTTATTGGATGATGAGGGGACAGCTATAATTAGATCCACCGCGACCACGTCTTGGTCGGATTTCAAGAATTTACACAAGAAGGCGATTCGGGTACAATTGCATGCTGCCACGATGACCCAGTATTTGAAACAACAGATGATACCACGGGGCCTTCGGGTGTTAAAGCCTCCCCACATGTTTGTGGATGATAAGTTATTTTTTGCCACTTGGAATAGCATTTTGAATAAATGCGGATTGGATTTGATTGCCCTATTGATTGAGCGACTATCAGCGGAAGAAAAGGCATTACAGGAGCAGCTGAAGTCGTTGGAACAAAAATTGAAGGAGGAAATGGTGGAGGAGAGTTTTAAGGTCGGCAAAAAAGAACTTTTGGAGTATAATCAACAGTTCCGGGAACAGCTTCGACTTTCCAAGATTAATAAATTTTCACGGGACACTGAGGATTACGTGAAGGACCAGGTATACACCTGGCGAAAAACAGAAGTCAACTACGGGTGGGGACCCAAAGCGGGTCACATTCGAGGATTCTTCGGAGGATAAAAATTCTGATTCCTCCGAGGGGACGTCTAGTGGTGCTCAGAGTGGCGAGGGTCACAGACCACAACGGGGTTTTTACAGGGGCCGCCCTCAGTATTGACGGCCTTCTTGTCAACCACATCAGGAGGGTTGGAGGGGCCCGTCCACTCGTTTGCAGACTCGTCAACAGTCCTTAATTTGACTGGACGTTCATTAACAAAAGCACAGCAGGAAGTCTTGGAAATGGGTCTGGGGTTTGTTCCTGCTCCTCGATATGACTCCTTTTACATGCGGATTGCTCTTCACCAATTTTTTAGGAAATTACATACCATGCTTTATTTCTCATTTGGAGGGGTTTCTGGTTTCTCTACTGATATATCAGTTTGTAAAAATAAATCAAATTGTAAACCGCCTATTAGTACTGATGCTACTTTGATAACTTTTCAGCAGTTAGTCCTGAGGGATCTCCTTTTGATTGAATCTTCCAACAACAAACAGTGCTCCAATCTTACGGTGGCTCAATTTGCAGCTTTGCGATCTTTGCAGGAAGACAAGCAGATAGTTTGCCGGAGGGACGATAAAGGAGGGGCGATGGTTCTTTTAAAAGCTACTGATTATCATGATAAGATGTTACAGCATTTGTCAGATGCCAAGTATTATGCTGTTTTGACTGAAGATCCGACTAGTCAGTTAAGACGTCTGATTAAAGATTTGACCCTAGAAGCTGTCGATCATAGTTGGATCACTAAAAAGGAGTATGAGTTTTTAAATCCTGCTTTTCCAGTGACTCCCATAATGTATATGGTTCCTAAGGTGCACAAGTCAATATTGGACCCCCCAGGGGAACTCTCTTTTAGAACCTTTATCAAAATTTTGTGACCATTTTTTACAGCCTTTAACGAAGTCCGTTCGCTCTTTTGTGAAAGATTCCTTTCATTTTTTGACCATGATGTCACAGTTGCAAGTTCCGTCTGACTCAATTTTAGTAACGATGGATGTCGTTGCATTGTACACCAACATCCCTCAGGGGGACGCTTATGAAGTTTTGGCGGGATTGGATTGGTCACTTCCATCGCGGTTACCTAAACATTTTGTGTTATCACTATTGAAGTTGGTCTTAGACCATAATTATTTTTTGTATGAGGAACAGTTTTACCATCAGAGGTTCGGGGTGGCCATGGGAGCTACTGTGGCCCCTTCGGTGGCCACCTTGTATATGGCCCAGTTTGAGGAGCGGTATATATATGGGTCTCCTGGGTTTCGTTATGTTCTCACATGGAAAAGGTTCTTGGATGACATCTTTTTTATTTGGACGGGCTCTGAAGGGGCTTTGGAACAATTTTTGATATGGATTAACTCCTTGAATGAGAACTTGCAGTTCACTCCTAAATATGATCATCGACAGATTGAGTTTTTGGACCTTACTTTGTTTCAGCAAGGGTCATCCCTACAAAGCACCTTATATAGGAAGCCTGTCCAGCGTAATGTCCTTTTAAAATATTCAAGTTTTCACCCTCCAGCTTTGCGGAGAGGTTTGCCGTTTGGGCAGTTCCTTCGCATTAGGAGATTATGTACTTCAATACAGCAATATCGTTTACATGCACAAGATCTCAGTCACCGGTTAAGATTGCGTGGCTATCCTGACTTATTGATCCGGAAAGCTTTTAAAAGGGCTCTTTATAACAATCCTGATTGGTGGGGGGTGGGCCCTCCTATTCGCCCCAAAGAAAATGTGGTTATTGGGGTTGTTCCCTTTGTACCTCATGCTCCAAAGATTGGGCAGGTTTTGAAGAAACATTGGGAGCTGTTATCTCTCCATTCTTGTTTCCAAAAACCATTGTTAATAGCGTATCGTAGATCACGAACTATAGGCGATTGGGTAGTACGGACGAGCAATTGTAAAGCAAATCCGTCTTTAATTGAGCAGAAGGGGCATTTTGCCTGTCATAATTGTGATTTTTGTTCCACGACTATACAGGGGACAAGTTGGGTAGACCCACATGCACAGTTTTGTTGCAAGTCTTTGCACTTTTCTAATTGTCAAACAGAATTTGTAGTTTATGTCTTGATTTGTCCCTGCAATTTGACATATGTAGGTCGCACTGTGCGTCCAATCCGGAAGCGTCTGTTGGAGCATCGTTCAAGGATTAATACAAGGCAAGTTGGAGCGCCCTTGGTCCCGCATTGTCAGCAGGCGGGCCATCAATTCAGTGACTTACGTTGGAGAGTTTTGGAGGTTGTTCCGCTGCCTATTCGAGGAGGAGATCGCCAGGCACGATTGCAATATAAAGAACAGCAATGGATATATCGTTTGAGCTCCATGGCCCCTGAGGGTTTGAATATGGACATCGACTGGTGGAGTCTACAGCTATAACTTTTTGTGGGGTGCCGTGAGCAAGTTATTGCTGTGGCCTTTTGACAGCACGGGATATGACGTCATCCTCGTATTTATATTTAACCGGAACTGCAACTTGACGGGGTTCATCTGCCTGAGGAAGAGCTGAGAAGCGGATGTGCAGCTTGAAACACTGATTGGTGTTGCGATTGAACCTTGTGGGCACTGGCTGAAGAAGGGTTTTTGCTCCTCATTTGAAGTTGGTTGTGGGCCAAGCGGCTGAGCTACTCCCGGGGGTGGAGAGCGTGAAGTTGGACGCTGGCCTTATTTTGCACCGTTGTTTGGAGGTTTTGAATCAGCCCCTCTTTGCATTGGACAAGCTAAGTACACTTTCCTTGCATATTTGGTTATTGCTTGGTATTGAAGTTTTAAAGTGTACTACGTACATTGGTATGGACAGCAATGAGTATTGTTTTGTCCGGTTAAGGCCCGCTGGGGGTCATTTTAAAATTGATTAAAAAGGAGGGCTCACTTCGAGAGAGGAAAAGTTTCTTCTCATGGTGAGCGATCCAACAAAAACAATCAAAAAAACAAAATTAATAAGTAATAAAAATAGAAGGTTTTGTAATTTAGCCCGGGTTAGGGCAGGTTATATAGATTAGGTCAGTTCCTATAGTAAGATATAGGTGGGAAATCGAGAGTTTTTTGGATTCTATGTGTTGATTTCCAGGGGTATAGTTTAGTGGTAATTGCCCAATATTAAAAAGCATCCTAAATCGATAGCGTGCCGCCTAATGCCCATCAGCGCGCTGCCTTATGCTGCACAATATTAGACTAGCTCCTAAAGTAATGCCTCAACCAGCTGTCTGTATTGAGCACTGTGGGGGATTGAACCCCTGATCCCTGCACCATTGGTCAGTGTCTTAACCATTGTGCTGTAGCTCTGCTCTTCTGTGTACACATCAGCGCGCCACTTATGCCTCCCAGTATTAAAATGCCTCCGAAAACATTAGCGCACTGCCTTATGCCCATCAGCGTGCTGCCCATTATTTAAATGCCTCATAAATTAATGCCCCAGCCAGCTGTCTTCATTGGGCACTGTGGGGGATTGAACCCCTGATCCCTGCACCATTGGTAGGTGCCTTAACCATTGTGCTGTGGCTCTGCTCTTCTGTGTGCACATCAGCGCGCCACTTATGCCTCCCGCGCAGCTTCCTCATGCGCTAATGTGCTGGGCGCACATGGGCGCCGCGCACCTTAGTGCATATGTCAATCACGGCTTTTCTTTTTCAGGACGGAACGCCCACTCCTTATATGGCATCCGCTCACTACCGCGGCCCGCACATTAACGGGGTTTTAGTAAACATGCCCCTAAATGTTTTGGATTCTACTGGGTGCTAGTGACTAGGACTGGCCACAGGGTTTGATGAACCTTGCTGTGACTTAGCATGGCTTATCTTATGTTCTTGGGTTCCTATCCCTAATTAGCAGAGAGTTACCTTCTCTTCCGGCGCCGCAGTGCTGATTCACGCTGCCATTGCCTTTGATTCGAATTGGAGGGGGCAGAAGTGTGAATGGCATTGTGGTGCCAGAAGAGAAGGTAACTCTGATGCCATGATGCCTTTTTAAATGAATTGCCACTGTCACATGTCCTGAAAGGGAAGGAAGCAGCGGCAGTGGACGCGGGTGCAGGAACAGGGCGATAGGCAGCAGGGACCCCCATTGTGCAGAGGTCCGGGGCAGCTGTCCCTTTTGCTCAGAGATAAAAGTGGCCCCGTTTTCAGTGTGGTAACTGCCAGGAACCTGCGGGCCATGCCTCTAACAGTTAGCATATGACTTTGTACTTACCACACATTAACTTTTACTCAAAATGCGTGTTAAGTGCTAAAACATACGGTGCTTTGGTAAATAGGCCCCTATGCATTGGTTAAAAAAATTAAAAAATCTACTTGCACAAAAGGAATATGCAAAATCCTTGGCATTTTGTAACCATGGCAAGTTTCAAAGTGAAAGTACAAGGGTATTTTCTTTGAAAAGGTTTTGGTAAGTTTGTGGGAAAAAAGTACCCATGGACTTTGTCCCAAAGTGAAGTTTGAATATTGCTCCCAGAAAGAACACGCAACCATCATTTCTGCTATCAAACTTAATTCTAGAAAATGAAAATGGGAAATCTATTGTACCAGAGGTCTGCTAAGTTTGGGAAAAAAAGAATATGGAAATTCAAATTAAACTTACATTCATGATCTCTTGGAATCTTGAACTTTTTCAGTAATACCCTAATAGACAAAATAAGGTAACTTAGTTTTTCTTATTAAACAATTTAGAAAGCTCACACTTAACAGAACTAAAATAGCACCTTTCCATTTTCTTCATTGTTAGACTCGGGCATGTTTGGTTTGGGAACTTATGGCGAGGTGTGATGAAGTGTGGGTAGGGTGTATATACAGTATGCGGGAAGTGTAGTGTGTATGTTTGTCTGTGGGGAGGGTATAAGTGTGTGTATGTTATCAGGTGTGTGCGTGCGCATGACTGAGTGTCCAGGGTGTGTGTGTGTGGGTAGTGAGAAAGAGAGAGTGTGTGCAGATGTATGTGTGAGGAGTGGGTATGTTTGTGTGTATAGTATGGACATATGCAATCTGGGGGGAGGGTGTGTGTGTAAGGATAGTATAGTAGATGGTGTGCATGTGTGTAGGGGTATGGGTGAGGGGTTAGGTATGTGGGAGGGTGGTGGTTTAGACTGTGTGCGTGTGTTTGTATATCTGGGAGAGGGTTTGGGGATATCTGGACGTTTTTGTGGAATATGTGTATGTGGAGGGTGTGGGTGCATAGTTGGGGCATAGAGGGGTGGATGTGTAAGAGGCATAGTCTTCCTTTCAATCCACCACATCCTACAATCTCTTCCCTTCTCTTCCTCCTCTTCCCTTGCATTCTCTTTTCATCCTCCTCTGCTCTGTACTTTCTTCCCTATACTTTGGACTCTCCCCTTTCTTCCTCATTTTCCCCTCCTCCTTTGCACTTTCTACTTCTTTTCTCCCTTTCACTCTTTCCCCTTTCAAACTTCCTATAACCTGCCATGACCACCACTAACTTCCCCACCACCCTTGACTTACTGGTCCTGACTCCACCAGCTGCCACCATACTTTTGGTGGTGGGATTTGACTCTTTGCTACTCAGTGACTCACTGCTCCTGCCTCTATTCTTCAGGAGATTGAATGAGGACAGTTTGAAGTAACGGTGCAATAAAGCTAAATAGTATAAATGGTATATATCTGATGGTGAATATGTTTCTGACTTGCATGATCTGAGGGAATTCAGGTTATCCTTGTGCCATTTAAATGAATTTGAATTGGAAGTGTTTGAATTAATAAAGATAAAAGATACACATATGGGAAGGAGTTTTCCAGGGTCCTTGATGTGTCGGGAATGAGTGAAGGCTTGAGTAATGTTTACCAAATGTCTGTAACTCTGACCTCATGAGGTGCTGAGACCCTTTTCTCCTCTTTTCTTTTCAAATAATTATCTTTGGATTGAGTATAAGAAGCTAAGAAGATTCTAAGTCTGCAAATTTGGTGGAGTGATTTTTGTTTGTTAATGGTTTCATCTATGGTCACTCTGGAAATGACATGCTAGGTTTGTATCTGTTCTTCAGGTGGCCGGCGCCAGGCATCATGTCACATCACTGCTTCTGCCTTGACTGCCACTGGCTTCCTGTCTGTTTCAGGAGGCGGGGCTTGAAATTCCCACCACTTGATGGCTCCCTACTTCTCCTTCCTATTTAGACTCAGTCCATATGCATAGGCCAGCAGACTGACAGAAGGACTGATCCTCGACCAAAAGCAATCTCGCTTTTTTGTGGAACTTGCCTAAAAACTGAAAAATGAGTAACAATGAATTCAAAATCTTTTGCACTAGAAAAAAGTCAGATTCACACTTGGGCAAGGGCCATACTTTGGAAAGTATGAAGTGTAAGGAGGACTATCTAAACTGACTGTAGATTCCTCAAATAAGCCAAGAGTTTCTTGGTGCGGTAAAATGATTGATTTCTGAGCCATTTAAATGTAACAAAAGAGAAAGTATTTTACGAATAAGTATGTCAAGGTCCATCTCTGGTCCTATTCAAACCCAGGCTAAAAACTCATCTCTTCAAGGCTGCCTTTGGATCCAGACCCCTTTATTAACCTGTCTATACTCATGTGTGTTTTAATCATATCCTGTAAAAATTTATTGGAGTCCCCTGTCCTGTTTATCTTAAGAGATTGCATGCTCTCTGGAGAAGGAACTGTTTCTTAGGTATTAGGGATGTGCTCTTGTTTTGAAATGAAAGTAGCAATAAGGCGCACTATTTAAAAAAAAAACAAAAAACAACAAAAAAACCCAAAACAAAACAAAACCCCCAAAAAATAAAACAGATCTGAAGGCATTCCTAACAGGGTCTCAACTGCAAGCAAGGTAAGACTGTGTGGCTTTTAATTATTAGCTCTCTGCCTGAGAGCTCCTCAAGGAGTTTTGAGGTACATTTTTAAAAAGCTACATTCTTTTTTAGGTGCTGTATTTCAAAAGTGGAATTTTTTTTGTCGTGTTGGTTTAAAACTCTGCTTTTTAGTTTCTCTTTCCCAGCTCTTTGAAGCCACTGACACCTCATCAGGAGTTAGTAGGCCTTGATTAGCTTTCAAAAGAACTGAGGGCAGCTGAGGACTCCATAAAGGTCTTCAGAGCTTTGCAAGTTCTGGCATTCCTACCAGGGTCTCCATTGTAAACAAGGTAAGACTGTGTGGCTTTCAATTACTAGCCGTCTGCCTGAGAGCTCCTAAAGGGGTTTTGTTGTACATTTTTAAAAAGCTACATTCTTTTTTATGTGCTGTATTTCAAAAGGAGATTTTTTTTTTGTGATGTTGGTTTAAAAGTCTGCTTTTAGTTACTTTTTCCCAGCTCTTTGAAGACACTGACACCTCATCAGGAGTTAGATACCTCCCTACCCATCTCAGCTCCCACCCACTCCATGTGAGATTTCTTGCAATATAGGAAAACTCCCCAGTTAGCTTGACATACAATTTGCCATTGTTCAGGGTGCTTTGATTGGGTAATTTTACAAAGGGAATACATTGATCTGTATTCTTCAGACATGTAATATCAACATTTATGAATGTAAAGTACTAACTGTCATGTAAGGAAGTGGGGCTACACACAGTGACATAGAACAGCACTGTTAGAACACACATTAAAGGTTAACTGCTTTTTCTCTGAAAGAACAGCTGGAGAAAAGTTAGGGATTTTGGTAGGTCTCTTGTTTACTTCAACAGGTGGAAAAGCTCCACCAACTGAATGACGGCTGGGAAAAAGCGTCTTGCCAAAACTGTTGCTGCTGTTCAGAGAGCCCGATGCACTTTGAAAGACTGGTTCCATGTGCAGGATGCCTGCAAGCTGAAACCCCCATAAAACAAATGGAGGAGCTCAGAAAAGAGGTGGCAAGGCTGAGAAGCATTCGAGGCAGCGCAAGTACATCAATGCGATGCTTCTTGAAACATCCAAACTGTCCAACAGAGGCAAAGATGGGATGCTACAGAGTGAAGCGAGTTGGACAAGAATCATCAGGGCCTGCAGAATCAACATCCAACTCCTCCAACCTTTGAACTGAAGAACCAGTATAAATCCCTGGAAGTGGAGGAGGTGAAAGCATCCCAGGAAAGGGGGAAGTACCAGAGCTCAAGCACCCCAAAGTTACAGAATCAGTGACCTCCAAGGGTAGTGGTGGTTGGTGACTCTCTTCTAAGGGTTACTGAGGTGCCCATCACCTGACCAGACTTGATGTCCAGAGGGGTGTGCTGTCTGCCAGTTGCCAAAATCCGAGATGTTACGGAGAGTTTGCTGAAACTCATCAAGCCTACTTACTTTTATCTGATGTTGCTCATTCATGTCGGCACAAATGATACTGTCAGGTATCCTTCTGAGTATATCAAGAGTGACTTCATGGCTCTGCGACAGAGGGTGAACCAGATAGGTGTGCAGGTGGTGTTCTCATGAATTCTCCCTGTTGAGAGTAAAGGCTGAGGCAGAGAGGCTCGCATCCTGGAGATCAATGCATGGCTGCATGAATGGTGGCACTGAGAGCGTTTTGGTTTCCTGGACCATGGGGTGATTTCCAATGGCTTCAGAGCAGAGACGGTGTCCATCTGTCCAAGAAGGGTTGAAGTGTCTTCCGCAGTAGAATGGCTAACTACTGAAGAGAGCTTTAAATTAGAATAATTGGAGATGGGTGAAGAAAGCCCCCAGGTAGGTGCAGGGGTCGGGTGGGGTGCCCCGCTGGAGGTAAATACCTCTGTAGAAATGGGTAAAAGGGGTAACATCTGGAAAGCGGTGTGTATAAATGCCCATAGCATGGGAAATAAGATCTCAGATGTTGAGGCTTTAATAAAATAGGCTGACTTGGATTTAGTGTCTGTTACTAATTATACCAGGCTATACTTTATTCAGGAAGGACAGGGTAGAAAGAAGGGGAGGAGGAGTGACATTATATGTAAAAGATAATATTAAAGCTATAGTATTACAGGCTTCAAAAGGAGTGAGGAGGCACTGTGGGTTGAACTAGAAAGAGTGAAAGGGAAATTCATTTGCATTGGTGTGATATACAGATCTCCCTCACAGGGAAGACATGCACAGTATTGCCATGAAAGGAGAAGTACTCCTGATTTCACTATGCCAGATATTGATTGACACATCCCTGCTGCAGTGTTATCTAGAAACAGGGAGATCTAGATTCAGTATAGGGAGAACTATTCCAGCAACTGGTAACAGAACCCACACGTGAAGGGGCCATACTGGAGTTGGTGCTTACCAATGGGGAAAGTGTTTCTGATGTCATAGTGGGAGATCATCTCGCATCCAGTGATCACCAGATGATGTGGTTCAGTATTAGGACTAGGGTTGATAAACTCTATCCAAAAGCGAGGGTTTTAAACTTTAGGAAAACAACTTTGCCAAGATGGGATAATACCTCAAGGAGTCGTTAGCAGGATTTGTGCATCTGGGGGAGGTAGAAAAGCAATAGGCAAAACTGAAAGGGGATATTTTATTTATTATTTTATTTATTTATTTTATTTAGCGTCTCTTATATACCACGCTATTTACATTTAACAAAAATGTGGTTTACATTTAACAAAAATGTGTGCAGTGCAGGCAGAACCTACACTGGACTTACAATGAGCAGGAACATAAGAACATAAGATATGCCATACTGGGTCAGACCTAGGTCCATCAAGCCCAGTATTCTGTTTCCAACAGTGGCCAAACTAGGTCATATGTACCTAGCAGTTTCCCCAAGAGACACAAGTTCCACAATGCTTGTACTGGGTCAAGCATTGATATCTTCGGTCACTTCTTAATAATGGTTTATGGACCTTTCCTCCAGGAACTTGTCCAAACCTTTTTTAAACCCAGCTACACTAACAGCCTTTACTACATCCTCCGGTAACAAATTCCAGAGTTTGATTACATGTTGAGTGAAAAAATATTTTCTTTTATTGGTCTTAAATAGTTTACCCTGTAGCTTCCTTGCATGTCCCCTAGTCTTTCTATATTCTGATAACGTAAACAATCGATCTACGTTTACCCGTTCCATTCCATTCATTAATTTATAGACTTCTATCATATCTCCCCTCAGCCGTCTCTTTTCCAGTTTAAAGGGGTCTCTAACAAGGCTAACAAGGGTAACTATGTACAGGCAAAGCCGGCTGTCACCGGCTACGTGAGCAGCTCACAATTATTTACAGGTTGGCCTAACTATATACAGATTGGCAGGTTAGTATGGATGCACTGTTCCAGTCGAGGGTATTGGGAACTAGAGGGCGGGGCTGCAAATATGCGTGGTAGCTGTATTGGGGATGTCAGCCTGGTTCCCGAGTGTGACTGGCTGTGAGACGGCATCTGAGTCAGTAAAGTGCTGGAGGAAGAGGTATTGCTTTAGTGACTTCCTAAACTGGACGAAGTCAGTGATGGTACGGATGGCCGGAGGCAGGGAGTTCCAGCATGTGGGCGCATACAATGCGAAGGCTCTGTTTCTTGTTGCCTGTGAACATTTTGTAATCGCCTTTGGGAGTAACAGAGTATTGGTGGCAGCTGATCTCTTAGCTCTGTTGAGGGGGGTGGTCTGGATGAGATCTGTGAGGGAGGTGGAGGAGCACTTGTTGATGGCTTTGTAGGCCATAAGAAGAATTTTGAAGGACAGTCTACAGTGGACTGGTAGCCAGTGCAGATGTTTCAGAACTGGGGTTATGTGTTCTCTCCTGGAGGCTCCGTGCAAGATTCTGGCGGCTGCATTCATTGCCAGCTGCAGAGGATTCAGCATGCTCTTCGGGAGTCTGTGGAGTATTGCGCTAGCATAGTCAAAATGTGGGATTACTAGGGCTTGATAGACTGTCCGGAAGTCTTCTGGCTCAAATAGCTGTCGCAGGTGACGGAGTGTCCGAATTTTGTGGTAGACCGCTTTGACCATGTTGCTTATCTGGGCTTTCAGGTTGAGCTGTTGGTCTAGCATGACCCCTAGTTACCATATTGTGGGCTTGCTAAGGAGCTCTGCAACCCGCACCTTCAGCGAAGTGGGCGGGGTGAAAGCTGGGTTCCTGGAGACAAATATAACCTCCGTTTTGTTGAAATTTATTCTGAGCCTCTGCGTGTGTAGCCAGTCTGTGACGGCATAGAAGCAGGTGGATAGTGGAGAGAGGTCTGGATGTTCTGTTGAGATAGACATATATAGCAAAACATTGTTGGCATAGACCAGGCAGTTGATTTTGAAGGAGCAGATGAGATTGCAAATGGGCTGCATATAAACGTTGAACAGTAAGGCTGAAAGCGAAGATCCCTGTGGCACGCCTTTCTCTTGTGGGAAAGGTGTGGAGATAGAGGAGCCGGTTCAGACATGCTGCCATCTGTCTGCTAAATATGATGCACACCAGGTTTGCACTGACCCATAGACGCCCTTCTCCTTGAGGCGTGTTAAGAGTATTTCATGGCTAACGGAGTCAAAGGCTGCAGCAATGTCCATGAAGATGAGGGCAAACCCCTGTCTGATATTATCCAAACCAATGGTCAGTGAGCTGAATAGAGTGGTCAATAGGGTCTCAACACCATGTGACTCCCTGAATCCATGCTGGCACGGGTCGAGGGGTGAACTGGACTCGATGTGGTGCTGAAGCTGGTTTTGGACGACCTTCTCAATAATTTTTGCCAGAAGGGGGATGCTCAATATTGGTCTGTAGGATTCCATCTTGGCAGGGTCTAGCTTGTTGTTTTTTTTAGTAGCGGTCTGATAGCTGTTTGCTTCAAGCTTTGAGGGAAGGTCCCAATGGAGAAAGAGAGCTCTATGAGTTTGGTCAGGAAAGGGCTGAGGTCAGCACATAGTGATTTTATCCAAAATGCTGTTCAAGGGTCATTAGGTGCTGTGGTGGTGTTTATGGCTGTGATGATGTCTTGAAGGCCTTTCTCTGTCGGGGCCAAAAAGGTAGAGATGACGTGCTGGGTGTCCTTTCGTGACTGGCATCAAGGAAGGTGCAGGGGTTGGGTGGGGTGCCCCGCTGGATGTAGAGACATCTGTGGTCGTGGAGGTCTGGTTCATTTTAGCGTGCAAGTAGTCAGTGTACTCCTCTGGGTCGGGAAGGCTAGGTTGGGTAGGGGAAGGCTCTTTTGTTAGGGTCTTGACTAAGTTGAAGAGTTTGTGTGGCTTATTCAGGGAGCACTGCAATATCTCGGCGTGGAATTGCTTCATTCTTGCTGTTACTGCTGCACGGTGCCTTCCTAGATGATCTATGTATAATTTGTGTTTCTCAGTTGACCGTGAGCAACGCCTGTGTCTCTTGAGCTTTCTGAGGTGAAGCAGTGATGTCCGTAGCTCGAGGGAATACCAGGGAGCATTCTGTCTTCTTCCTGGAGGCTTATTTGTGGGAGGTAGATGGGCTATGGCAACCAGGCTCGTGTTCCATGTGGAGACCATTTCGTCAAGACTGTGTGCTGGTGGGTTACGGAAAGGCTGGGCTCTGTCCAGAATTTCCTCTTTGTTGAATGACCGTAAATGTCTTGATATTGCGAGGGCCTTAGCTGAGGGCTGGGGGCTAATATGGTCAGGGTGTGTTGGCATCTGGAATCTGATCAGGCTGTGATCTGACCATGGTACTGGGCTAATGGATAAATCAATGTTGTGCCTGGGGTCTAGGACTGCCCGCAGGGCAAAGATCAGGTCCAGCATGTTTCCCTTTGCATGGGTGGGGGCATCGATTATTTGTTTATATCCAAGTTCTTTGAGAGCCTCAAGCAAGGCCTTGGTGTGGGTGTCTTGGAGCGCAGGGAGATTGAAATCGCCCAGCATCCAGTTTGGCTTACGAGCGTTTTTGGGGTTGCAGGCGAGGTCAATTATTGTGGATAGGTCCTCCGAGGAAGGGGAGGGAGCTCTGTAAACCAGGTTGATGGTGCTGTACTTATTCGCTATGGTAACGGAGTCGAGGTGTGAGGTGCTGCTGGAAGAGATCAGCTGGAATTGTAGGTACGTCTTGGTCAGGATGAGTGCTCCTCCTCCTCTTCGGTCAGCCCTGTGGCAGGAGTGGATGGAGATGGACAGCCATGAGAGTGTCTGCGGTGGACAGCCATGTTTCACTGATGAATAGGATGTCCAGGTTGTGTGTGGATACCAGGTCGGCTAGGGCTGGCCATTTCTTCCGGACCGAGTGTGCATTTACGAGGGCACACTTAAGGTTGCAGGAATGTGTGTGCTTCACCCGCTGGGGATGTTTGGCCTGCTGGAGGAAGATATAGATGAGGTGCGGGCACGGCATGTGTTTACCCCCCGCTGATGGATGGTGGGGGGATTGGACCACCTCCTCCCCAAGCCATGTATGACTGGGATGGGATTGTGGGAGGATGTGAGGCGAGGGTGCCGTGTAGGAGACCTAAGAGAATGCAGCAGCTGGTTAAGGTACCGGGGTAAGGTGTCATCATGGGTATTGGTATTGTGGTGCAGGTAGTTAAGTATATCAGGCAGTGTTTCATGCAGAGAGTAGCAGTCTAGCATGGGATAAACAGACAACACTATATAGTACAGATCTAGCTTGGTATAAAATAGGCAATCCTAGATAGAGACTATGAAGTGTAGCATCACTATATAGCACTGGATGAAGTCTATGACAGTGTAACAGCACTATACAGCACAGGTTAGATTGGTACAAAATAGACAGCACTAGATAGACTATGACAGTGTATCCGCTACGAGCTATAACGTTTACTGGTATACTGGAGCAGTCTCTCAAGTCACTTGAAGCTCTCGAGTCATCTGAAGCTCTTGCGGGGATTCGGGTGGAGACTTCGCGCAGCTGTCATTGGGGATGAGCACTGTTGACCTCAGTACTTGACCGTTTTGTGCGGGGCTGCGGTGGCTTTGTTGGGGGCCGCGCCTAAGGCCCATGCCAAAGGGCCCTCTGGTGAGGCCCAAAGGCGCGGGCTCACTAGCACGGATGCGCCCAGTGGCGGTTGTTTTAAAATATCCTGCCGATGATTGGGCAGCTCGGGGCCACGTAGAGGATTGGAGGCAGTGCGTGCAGTCGGATGGCCCCGGAGGCTCTATCCTTGCTGGGAGAGCTACGGACGGGGACTGGAGGCGGCTGTGTCAGTGTGCTGTCAGTGCCCGGTGGCAGTTGTTTTAAAATATCCCGCTGACTGCCCCGATTGGGCAACTTGGCGCCACGTGGAGGATTGGAGGCGATGCGTACAGTCTGGCGGCCCCAGTGGCTCGATCCTCGCCGGGAGAGTTATGGCCGGGGACTAGAGGTGGCTGCGTGAGTGTGCTGTTGGTGCCCTGTGGCGGTTCTTTTAAAATATCCCACCGACTGCCCCGATTGGGCAGCTCGGCGCCATGTGGAGGATTGGAGGCAGTGCGTACAGTCGGGCGGCCCCGGCAACTTGATCCTCGCTGGGAGAGCTACAGCCGGGGACTGGAGGCAGCTGCATCGGTGTGCTGTCGGCGCCCGGTGGCAGTTGTTTTAAAATATACCGCCGACTGCCCTGATTGGGCAGTTCAGTGCCACGTGGAGGATTGGAGGCGGTGAGTACAGTCGGGCGGCCCCGGCGGCTCGATCCTCGCCGGGAGAGCTACGGCCGGGGACTGGCAACAAACGTTTTTGTTAGAAAGGAAATAAATGTAAAAGGAAAAGGAAGACCCTATAGTTCTCAAAAGAAGTAGCTGAAAAGGTGAAGAAAAAGAGGGAGGCCTTCATGAAATACAAGAGATCACAGAGAGAGGAAGACGAGCATCTATATTTGGAAAATCTTAGAGAAGCTAGCAAAGTAGTCAGAAAAACAAAGATACAAAAAGAAGAAGAAATAGCCAATGCAATAAAAAGGAGGAATAAGACATTTTTCAGATGTTAGCGAGAGGAGGAAGGGCAAAAGTGGTATTGTCAGACTCAAGGGTGCAGGGGAGGAATATATAGAAGCTGATGAGCATAAAGGAAAATTGCTTAACAAATATTTCTGTTCTGTGTTCACAGATGAAGGGCCAGGAGCAGGATCTCAGAAAACACTCACAAGGATGAACAGTAGTGATGGGGATCTTAAACGATTTTCAGAAGACTGTGTTCGGGAGGAACTAGCTTAACTAAAAGTAGATAAGGCAATGGGACTGAATGGGATACATCCCAGAATATTGAAGGAACTTGGGGACGTTCTAGCGGCTCCACTGACTGACCTTTTCAATGCTGCTTTAGAGTCAGGAGTGGTCTCAGAGGACTGGAGGAAAGCACATGTGGTCCCAGTTCACAAGAGTGAAATTAAGGATGAGGTTGACAACTGCAGGCCAGTTAGTCTAACCTCTGTGTTGAGTAAATTATTGGAAGCGCTTTGAAAATAGACCATAGTGAGGTTCCTGGAGTCTAATGGATTGCAGGATCTGAGGCATCATGGTTTTACCAGAGGTAGATCTGCTCAGACAGATCTGATTGATTTCTTTGACTGGGTGACCAAAGAGTTAGACTGAGGGAGAGCCCTTGATGTGGTGTATTTAGTTTTAAGTAAAGCCCTTTGATACACATAGGCAACTTATAAATAAACTGAGCACCCTAGGGATGGACCCTTAAGTGACTGACTTGTTTAGAAATTGGTTGAATGGGAGGTGACAAAGGGTACAGGTAAATGGAGCTTACTCTGAGGTGAAGGTTACCAGTAATGTACTGCAGGGATCTGTCCTTGTTCCGATACTTTTTAACATCTTTCTTTGTAAGGGATATTACGGAAGGGCTGTCGAGTAAGGTTTGCCTATTTTGGATAATACAAAATCTGCAATAGAGTAGATAACATGAGCTTGAGGAATGGTTGAGAATTTGGCAGCTGAGATTTACTGCTAAAAAATGCAGGGTCATGCATTTGGACTGCAAAAATCTAAGGGAGTGGTATAGTGTGGGGGTGAAATACTTCTGTCCACAAAAGAAGAGCAGGGCCTGGGCATGATAATCTGAAAGTGGCTAAACAGGTAGAAAAGGCGACAGCAAAAGCCAGAAAGATGCTTGGGTGTATAGGGAGAGGAATTGCCAGCAGAAAAAAGGAGCTGATAGTGCTTCTGTACAAGTCTCTATTGTGACCACATTTGTAGTATTGTGTGCAGTTCTGGAGACCACACCTTCAAAAGGATATAAGCAGGATGGTTAGAGGTCTTCGTTATAAAGCATATGTATACATTAGAGG
This sequence comes from Ichthyophis bannanicus, assembly GCA_033557465.1. Lineage (NCBI taxonomy): Eukaryota > Metazoa > Chordata > Amphibia > Gymnophiona > Ichthyophiidae > Ichthyophis > Ichthyophis bannanicus. The sequence goes on from CM066036.1 coordinate 551,030,361, forward strand.
AAAAGTGGGATATGATAGAAACATTGAAATACCTCCATGGCATAAATGCCCAAGAGGAGAGCCTCTTTTGATTGAAAGCAAGCTCTGTTATGAGAGGGCATAGGATGAAAGTGAAAGGAGATAAACTCAGGAGTAATATGCAGAAATATTTCTTTACAGAAAGGGTGGTAGATGCGTGGAATAGAGGACGATATCTGAATTCAAGAAAGCATGGGACAAGCACTGAAGATCTCTAAAGGATAAAAGGGGACTATTGTGGATATGGAAGGGTAGACTAGATAGGTCATGTGGTCTTTTTCTGCTGTCATTTTCTATGTTTCTATGAAAAAACTGAACCCCACCCAACAAAACAAAGCTAAATATTTTTCCCTGCACACCCCTATTATGTATATGTGTACAGTGCTGAATATGTCTAGTAGCGCTATATAAATGATAATAACTAATAGTAGTAGTAGTTTCCATTTTAAAATTGTGATAGAGAAGGAAATTGGGTATAGGGTGCAGGGATGGCCCAAGGGTTTCTGCTGCCCTAAGCAGAAGCCCCTCTTGCGTTGCCATCACCCTCCCCTCCCTCTCATCGCTGCCCTCCCCGTGCTGCGACTACTGACACCCCCCAAAATCCATCTTATCTTGCACCGGCGTCAGCCTGATCCCATTTTGAGCCACCACCACTTCCAAAATAGAGTTGGGCCGCTGCTGCAAGATGAGAGTGTTGGATTCAGGGGCAGTGGCAGCCTGACTCCATTTTGAAAATGGTGGTGGCTCAAAATGGAGTCAGGCCGCTGCCAGCGCAAGATGAGAAGATGGATTTGTGGGGCTATGGTGGTAGTGGTGGCAGTAGGAGGGTACTTTCAAAATGGAGTCGGGTCATTCACTTGGGTCTGCTGCCCTAGGAAGCTGTCTAATCCGTCTAATGGTCGGGCCGGCCTTGATAGGGTAGCAATTTCACAAGGAGCAAGTCAGCTATCTTAGGGCTTCATTTACTAACATATGTTAACCAGTTAATATGTTTTAATATACATTAATACACATTAATTTGAATTAAGTGCATAGTTAGTAAATAGACTCCATTAAGAATAAAGGGGCTTGTTTTATTTAATGTGCATTAATACGTTAACTGGTCAACACACTTTAGTAAATGGGGCCCTTAGTTTGAACAGATTGATAAAAAAATTTGATTTTGCAGCTAGCTTCATGTATCCTTGACCCGCTCTATCATGAATGGTTAAAGTTCATAGGGAAACCTTGTGTGGATGGTTAGATAGATACAGGGCCGGCTCAAGAGTTTCTGCTGCCCTAGGCAGAAACCCTGGTAGCTCCGCCCCTGCTAAGCCACATTGCCAACCCCCCTCGGCTGCTGCTGATTCCGTCTCAGGGGGGGGGGGGGGGGCAGCGACAGCAGCAGTATTTCAAAAGGTGGTGGCATTTTGCTGCCACTTTCTTCCCTGTGGTGGCAAAAAGTCACTGCTTTTTGAAGTACTGCTACTGCCGCCTTCTCCCGCAACAGAATCGCCTCCACCCCATGGCCGGTCATCTGTGCCACCGCTGACCACCTGGGCAGCCTAGTGGATGAGCTGGCCCTGCATAGATAGTTAATGCTTTCCTCACTGAGGTTGTGGTACCACAGATTTTGAAAAGAGGATGATTCATTCCACCTTATCAAACCAGATTTGGATACTAAAGAGCTCACTAATTTTTGTGGATTATCAAATATTTCAGTTCTGAATAAAGTCTTAGAAAAAAATTGTGAGTTTGTAATTGCAGTAATCTGCATAGATGATAAAGGGTATTTGGATGATTTGTTGGGAAGGTTAGATCAGGGTGAAAATGCATTCTCTTGATGCTGGATCAGACCTCGGCTTTCAACATGGGTGGGCAGTCAGTCACACACACACACACACACACCCCACCTCACCCAGCTGTGGTCAGGCAGCATAGAGACACACTCCACAAACACATGAAACCCACCGTGATACAATCCTGTCACACTCGCTTCACTCCTATGCAACCCACTCACACAAACATGATCATCATCCACTCACACACCCCTCACCATCAATTTACTACTTGTGCAACTCCACACTCACGTATACAGAACCCACCTACTCAGTAGATGGGAGGGGCCAATTTGTAATGTTTTAGCAGGCACTTTATTGTGTGGATCATAAGGTATTATTGGCTCTGGCTCAGGCTTGTTTATGCTTAGATTGGATTATGGCCTTGGTATTCACTTTCAGTCCTCAAGGGCCACCAATGGATCAGTCTTTCAGGATAGCCCTGAAGGATAAACATGAGAAAGACTTGTATATGTAACCTCTGTCTGTGTGTGTCCCTATACATGCTGTTTGGCAGACTCGGGCTGCAACCTTCCAAGAGCAATGCTGTCTTTCAGTCTGTACTCTCAGGGATTATTAGGGTTCATGAAGTGGGCCCATTATACACCGGGAGGCCTTTGGCACTTTTAGTCCACTCACTCCTCTTCCCCTTCTCTCAGAATTTGTGCTCTGAACCAAAGGACTTACTTAAAGAAAATTTAGGATCACCAATAACAATAACAATATAGATATTGGCAGAGTCAGAAACTGTTAAAAGCAGTTCTTTATCTTTATCTTATCTTTATTAAAATTTGATAAACCGCTTTTCGTCGAAACATAAAGCGGTGTACAATAAAAGGTTGGCAATGCACATATAAAGAAAAGAACGCCAAAGTAAGACAGGAAAGCAGAAGTATAAAAGCATAAACAGGTAAAATGGACAGAACATAACAAAACAGAACAAAAGGGCCAGTATTTAAAAGCATAAAGTTACTAAAAACAAAAAATTACAGCAAGGATAAAAATAATAGGCCCACATTGGGGAAGACGGAGATAGACTATGGGTAAACAAAGTACAAGACAGGACAAGTATACAAACAAACAACAACTCATATCAACTGAAAAAAACATCAGGGAGAACCATCGGGTGAAAGTTGAAAGGCTTGCTGAAACAGGTGGGTTTTGAGTAGTGTTTTAAATTGAGAATAGGAAGGTTCCAATCGGAGAAACGGTGGTAGTGCATTCCATAGTACTGGGCCTAAGAAGAAAAAAGCTGCATGACGGGTTTGTTCGAGGTGTGCTTGTGACGGGGAGGGGAGGGACAGACGATTGGCGTGGAGAGAACGAAGCTGACGGTAGGGGGTGTGAAGCGAGATCCGGTCTGCTAGATATAGGGGAGTGTTGGTATGAAGGGCACGATGAATTAAAATAAGGAACTTGTACTGAAAACGAAAACGGAGGGGTAACCAGTGCAGGCGGAGTAGAATAGGGGTGATATGATCAAAGCGGTGTGAAAATGTGATGAGTCGAGCAGCGGCATTTTGGATGCACTGAAGACGTAGTAGCTGAAATTTAGGGAGGTTGGCAAGAAAAACATTACAATAGTCTAAACGGCTTATAACTAAGGCTAAGACAAGGGTAACTAAGGAAGAGAAGGGGAGGAGGGAACGAACTGCCCTGATCTGACGCAAGGCAGCAAAGGAACGACGAATAAGAGAAGTAAGGTGCTGGTGAAAGGAAAGCGTGGAATCAAGAATTACACCAAGATAACAGAAGGATGACACAAGAGGGAGAGGAATAGAGTCAATCGAGGGGGCTATAGAAGGGCAGGAACCACTTAGTGAGACCCACATAGCTGTGGACTTAGATGGATTTAAGTGTAAGAAGTTTTGGGATAACCAGGAGGAGATCTGGGAAAGACAAAGATTTAGCTGAGTGATATCCGGAGTCAGAGGTGAAGTATGAAAAAGTAAGATAATATCGTCAGCATACATGTAAAATGACACAGGGAACTGCTGGATCACCAGTGACAGGGGAGCCAGAAAAATGTTAAACAGAAGAGGGGAGAGAACAGAACCTTGTGGTACCCCGCAAGTGAGAGGGAAAGAAACAGAAGACTGACCGTTAGAGTGAACAGAAAATGAACGAGCTGTGAGGAAAGAGCAGAACCACTGCCAAACCGTACCATGAAGCCCTATATCAGATAGACAAGAAAGAAGAGTACGGTGGTCAACCAAATCAAAAGCCGCAGAGAGATCGAGGGAAACCAAAAGAGTGATATTACCGTGGTCGTGAGCAACATGCAAATCATTTAGGAGTGCAAGAAGAACCGTTTCTGTACTGTGCCCATGACGAAAACCGGCTTGACGAGGGTGGAGAGTGTTAGTAGATTCGACATGGGAGTTAAGTTGATCAAAGACAAAACGTTCCAAAAGTTTAGCCAGAAAAGGGAGATTTGAGACAGGACGCCAATGAGACAGAACAGAGGGATCAAGAGAGGGTTGTTTCAGAATGGGACGAACAACAGCTGACTTCCAGGATGAAGGAAAGTGACCGGTAGAAAGACTAGTGTTAATGATGGAGGTAATAAAAGGTATGAGCTGCAAGGAAGGTTCAGACAACCAGTAGGATGGAATTGGATCCAGCTGGCAGGTAGTCTTATTGGATTTTGCTAGGATCTGGAGAACTTCAGCAGGGGTGATTGAATGGAAGGAAGACCAGGAATAAGCTAGAGCAAGGTTGGGTAACGAAGGGGGCGATGGCGATTGATGAGCAGCGGCCAGGGAACCAGAGGAAACAGGTGGCAAGAAATAACAGGGTGGGGATAAGGGCGGCGGAGGGGAAGGGTGTGAGAAGGATAAGCGAAGATTGAGAAACTTATCCGAGAAGAAAGTGGCTAAGGACTGAGGGTCGGGGGCCAAGGACACTTGCCGATGAACAGGACCAGTCGCGGAAAGTTTACGCAAAATAGCGAAAAGTTGTCTAGAAGAATTTGCAGCAGTAGTGATCTCAGTGGCATAAAAATCACGTTACGTTCCTTTCCCTGAATCAATCTATATTACAGGCATTTTACACTCTTGTCTCTTTCTCTCTTTCTTTCAGCTTAATGTTAGAAAATGATTCCAAGTTATTCCTCTCCTTACTACATGGTTAGCCTGGAAGGGGAACCTTCACTAGTGTGCCTTGAGCTGCTGGCTGCTGTAGGCGCAGGTCCTCGATACTGCACTCTAGTAGCCATTGGCTCAAGTGTCACTTAAGTACAGAGAAAGTCTGCTGATTCCTCTCCTTTGGTTATTCAGTGGCTCTCGGATGTTAGAATTTTATGAATCGTTTTCAATTATGTAAACATTTTTATATGTATGCTGTCAATAGCGATTTATATTTGAGACCTGACCCTTGACAAAGATGGCACCGAAACATGGCCATGTAGGGTAAAGTATTTCAACTCCTCATGATAACTTTACTTTCAGTACACCTGTGGGTTGTGTCTTTGACCAATCACCTCGCTTCGTCTTTGACCTGGCTCCTTCTTCTATCCACTTTTCTTCTCCTTATCTGATCTTTGGGGTGTGCTGGCAGAGTCTGCACAGACACAGAGAAATTTGGATGCATGGCTTAAGCAACCGGGAGCACACACCTACCTCCTCTGTTCCTTTCTGATGCAGTAGCTAACCTGGTGGATCTAGCTGGGTGGTATGATGTCTGGTGAGCCACAGCCACCTCTCCCCTTGGGGCAGACTCCTACTCCATCTCTGTGGTGAAGTGGCTGGTGAAGCCAAAGACTGCATTCTGCCTTTGAATGTGGTTTATATAGTGCAGTGATGGCTAACCTTTTTGAGCCCGAGTGCCCAAACTGCCGCACAAAACCAAAGAATTTCCTCAAAGTGCCAGCACGTCAATTAAAGCCTCATTTGCATAAGGTGCCTCATTTGCATAAATATTTGCATAATGTTACCATACACTAACTTTTAGTAAACATGCCTCTTAATGAGTATATGGATAAAGAAAGACTAAAAGGTTTCTACATTACTATAATCCAGTACCAACCGCCAGGCACATTAGGAACTACTACAAACGCTGCCCATTTAGAACCCATAGCAAACCCGCCGTATCCTAACAGCACTACCAGGACTCACAAAGCACCATACCCTAACTATCAAAAGGCAACACTGCAAATATTAAACCAATACATTTCAGAGAACAATACATGACCTACTGGGGAAAGAACAAGTGGCAATGTCAAATAGGAATTATATAAACAGAATACCTCAGCTCAGTTACACATGCAGAACAGACCATCACCAAACAAGGAATCACAATTTAGAAACAGGAAGACAATAATTAAACTGGGAACCCCAAAAGCCAAACTTGGAATATACAACAACACTGTAGAAATAAAACTATAAATTAATTTCCTCTTGTACTAAACAAAGCGCAAAAATTAATGATGCACATTTCCCAGAGCTGACATATTCCAGTTAATAAATTCAAAATAAAGAGATATTTTTCTACCTTTTGTGCATTTTTTTTCAGTTGCAATTGTTCCAGCCACTTTCTTCTGGTTTCTTCGTGTCTTCTGCTAACTCTCCATCTGCTGTCCATTTGTCCTTTCTTCTGTCTTCTTGGTTTTTTTTTTCCATTCTCTCTCTACATCTGCTTTAACATACTAATCTTTCTCCTTTTGCTCTTTCCTCATTCCTATTTCATCTACTCAAAATTTACCCCTCCATCCTCAATCCCCACTTATTCTCCCAATACCCGGCCAATTGTAGATTTTTATCCCTCCCACACAAAATATTTTTCCCCTCTCCATTTTACTCTCCCAGCCCCATCCCATTCTAATCCTCCCCCAACACCAGCTCCCTTCTAGTTCCAGCCTCACCCAGCATCCATTCCCTTCTAGTCCCTGCATCAGCCCATTTCCAGTCCTAGCAGCCCCCCAACCCATTTCCAGTCCTAGAAACCCCCCAACCCAATACCAGTCCTAGCCCCCCCTCATCAACCCACTTCCAGTCCTAACCCCCCATCACTCCATTTTCAGTTTAAGCCCCCCCTATAACCCATTACCAGTCCTAACCCCCATCAGCCCACTTCCAGTCCTAACCCCCCCATCAGCCCACTTCCAGTCCTAACCCCCATCAACCCATTTCCAGTCAGCCCCCCATAGCCCATTGCCAGTCCTAACCCCCCCATCAGCCCACAGTCCATTATCAGTCCTAACCCCATCAGCCCACCTCAAGTCCTAACCCCTCCCCATCAGCCCATTTCCTGTCCTAGCCCCCCCATAGTCCATTATCAGTCCTAACCCCCCATAGCCCATTACCAGACAGCCCCCATCAGCCAACAGCCCATTACCAGTCTTGACCCCCCCATAGCCCATTGCCAGTCCTAACCCCCCCATCAGCCCACAGCCCATTACCAGTCCTAACCCCATCAGCCCACCTCAAGTCCTAACCCCTCCCCATCAGCCCATTTGTTGTCCCAGCCCCCCCATAGCCCATTATCAGTCCTAAACCCCCCCATAGCCCATTAGCAGTCCTAACCCCATCAGACCACCTCCAGTGTTAACCCCCCATCAGCCCATTTCCAGTCCTAACCCCACCCAAAAGCCCACCTCAAGTCCTAACCCCTCCCCATCAGCCCATTTCCTGTCCTAGCCCCCCATAGCCCATTACCAGTCCTAACCCCACCCAACAGCCCACCTCAAGTCCTAACCCCTCCCCATCAGCCCATTTCCTGTCCTAGCCCCCCATAGCCCATTACCAGTCCTAACCCCACCCAACAGCCCACCTCAAGTCCTAACCCCTCCCCATCAGCCCATTTCCTGTCCTAGCCCCCCATAGCCCATTACCAGTCCTAAGCCCCCATCAACCCACTTCCAGTCCTAATCCCATCAGCCCATATAGACTTAGCTCCCCCATAGCCCATAGCCCCCCCATAGCCCATCACCACTCCTAACCTCCCCCAGCCCATCACCACTCCTAACCCCCCCATCAGCCCATTTCCTGTCCTAGCCCCCCATAGCCCAGTACCAGTCCTAGCCCCCCCCAACAGCCCACAGCCATTACCACTCCTAACCCCCCCAGCCCATCACCAGTCCTAACCCCCCAACAGCCCACAGCCATTACCACTCCTAACCCCCCCCAGCCCATTACCACTCCTAACCCCCCCAGCCCATCACCACTCCTAACCCCCCATCAGCCCATTTCCTGTCCTAGCCCCCCCAGCCCATCACCAGTCCTAACCCCCCAACAGCCCACAGCCATTACCACTCCTAACCCCCCATCAGCCCATTTCCTGTCCTAGCCCCCCCCAGCCCATCACCAGTCCCAACCCCCACCAGCCCACACCCATTACCACTCCTAACCCCCCCCCCCCCATCACCAGTCCTAACCCCCCCCCAGCCATTACCACTCCTAACCCCCCCCCCCAGCGAAATTTTTTTTACAAAGAAAGCTGTCGCTGCCGGGGCCGGGGCCGCCGCGGCAGAATCGAGTGTGCCGCGGGGCCTCCCCGCCCAGCAGAGCCTGCCCTCCGTCCCTGGTATCACCTCTCTCAGCTGCCTCCAGTCACACGCGCCGGCTTTCAGAGCGCGAGGGAAGTTTCTCCCTCGCTGCTCTGTTAAGCCCGCGGGGGCTGATGGGAACTTCCCATCAGCCCCCGTGGGCATAACAGAGCAGCGAGGAAGAAACTCCACTCGCGCTCTGAAAGCAGGCGCGTTTGACTAGAGGCAGCTGAGAGAAGGTGATACCGGGGACGGAGGGCAGGCTCTGCTGGGCGGGGGGGCCCCGCGGCACACTCGATTCTGCCGCGGCGGCCCCGGCCCCGGCAGCGGCAGCTTTTTATTTTTATTTTTTTAATGCCGCATATTTTGATTGCGGACCTTCCCGCGTGCCAGCTGCAAGGCCTTCGCGTGCCACAGCTGGCACGCGTGCCATAGGTTCGCCATCGCTGATATAGTGGTTGGATTTTCTCATCCAGGACAAGGACATTGGGCAAGAGTAACCTCTCTTGTTCGGGAAAATTACCAGAATAAATACAGGTCAGATTGTATTTATTCCAGTAATTCTCTACACCAGGGTTGGCCAACTCTGGTCCTGGGTCATTTGCATACAATGGGAGGCATTGGATGCAAATATACCTCATGAATATTCATTAGGGACATCCTGAAAACCAGGCTGGATCGAGGGACACTAGGACCGGAGTTGGCCACCCGTGCTCTACACATACAATATAGATAACTGGCAAGTCTTTCTCATGCATATTTATTAAGGACATTCTGACAACCTGACCCTTAAGGATTAGGAGAATGAATACCAAGAGATTATGACAACAGATTGTATAACAACCTGCCTCAGGCCAGTGTGAATGCTCCCTGGATTGTTGAAAGCTGAACAGCAAGAGTATTAATCAGTTACTCAGTTAGGGATCATATTATTGCTGCCTATTCCTGCCTTGAGCACATTACTTTGGTTACCTGTGCAATTTTGCTGCAGATTGGCGATATTAATGCTGGCAATTAAATCTTTGTGGTGTACTGAACAAAGTTATCTAAAAATGTTTGACAGCACTACTAAAAGCCCTTGGAGTCAATGAGAAACAGTATAAGAAATCAAGTGCCCCAAGAGTTGAGATTAATTTATGATGGTGTTAATTTCAAAAAGTGCTAGCAACCTTGCTGGTTCAGGATGCGTTTGACTGAAAGGGTTTCTCAGAAGATTTTTAAAGAAGATGATGTATTACAGATTTGTGGGTCTTTTTAGTTCAAATAATGAAATGTGTATAATTCATTTATTTGATAAATTGTAGTTCATGTAAATTACTTGAAATGTTCTTGTATATCACTAGAGGCATTATGTGGAAGTGACCATTTATAAAATCAAGATAAAGTACATTAATAAATAATGGAAACATAATTATATGAATGGATTTACAAACCATTTCATTCTAAGTGAAAGGCATGCTATTCGATCTTATCCTAGATGCAAATTTGAAATGAGAAAGCAAAATGAAACAAAAAAAATATGCCATTTTGGGGCTGGGGGAGGGGCGGGGGTGCAGAGGTGAGCTTCTGGGTATGCCTTGAGGTCAGGGCAAGATTTAAGAGGTTGGTGCACATACTGTAGGCAGGACTGGAGAGTAGTGGGGAAAGGAGGTTTGTCTGTGAGAGGTCCTAAACATGGTCCTAAAGCAAGTGCAATAAGGGTCTAGATTAAATTAGACCCTTTTCTGCACCCTGGGCAGAAGCCTATTTTGCATACACCTTAACTATGCCTGTTTGATATGTTAATTCTATTTACTTGCTATACTTACATAAAATGAGATGATATCTAGCATTCTATTTGCTCTCTTGGCCACCGCTGCACACTGGGCGGAGGGTTTTAACATGTTATCCACGATGACGCCTAAATATTTTTCCTGGGTGGTGGTTCCCAATGTGGAACCTTGCATTGTGTAACCATAGTATGGGTTGTTCTTTCCTAGGTGCATAACTTTGCACTTGTCCACATTAAATTTCATCTGCCATTTGGATGCCCAGTCTTCCAATTTATGAAGATCCTCTTGCAATTTTCCACAATCCTCTTGAGTTTTAACAACTTTAAATAGTTTTGTGTCAGCTGCAAATTTGATAACCTCACTCGTTATTCCCTTTTCCAGGTCATTTATGAATATGTCAAAAAGCAGCGGACCCAGCACAGATCCCTGGGGTACTCCACTATTCACCTTTCTCCATTGGGAAAATTGACCATTTAGCTCTACCCTCTGCTTTCTATCTTTTAACCAGTTCCTGATCCACGATATTACACAGCCTCCTATCCTGTGACTTTTTAGTTTTGCCAAAAGTCTCTGACCATTTGACCTTGTCAAATGCTTTCTGAAAGTCCAGATACACTATATCAACTGACTCACCTTTGTCTACCTGTTTATTCACACCTTCAAAAAAACATAACAGATTAGTAAAACAAGATCTTCCTTGTCTAAAGCCATGTTGGCTGTCTCTCATTAAGCCATGGTATTCTCATCATACTCCATTAAGCAGTGGTAGGATGACCAAAGCAACCACCGTTGAAGTCCCACTGGCACTCCTTGTGGCCTTGGACAAGTCATTTAACCCTTCCTTGCCTCAGGTAGAATGGGACATATTTAGTGCTGCCTACAAAACCTACCCTTTAGACTGTAAGTCTTCTGGGGACCGGGAAATACCTGGTTATAACTCAACTTGAACTGGTGTAAGCTAAATACTAAAGTAAATTAAAAAAAAATAGAATACCTCGTCTATCTAGACCGTTTGCTGCTCTGCCCACAGATGGCACTGATGCTGAGGTAGTCTGTAAAATAATCTGGATAGGCCACTGAAGATCTCAACACTTATCCAGACAAATGCCTCTGATTATTTGCCCCCCTAAATTTATTGTAGCTGCATTGGTCCTTGAGGAAACTGGATTTTCTGTAGGATGTGAGACATTTTATTCAACCAGCATTAACATGCTGCACTATTACCAGATCAGCAGAAAAATCACCCAAAGATATAACAATCTACAAAACAAAATCCTCACTGTAAACTGAGAAACAATATTAATGCTACTATGTAAACATACTAAAAACAGTTGCAGTTATAGTATACATCTGTGCACAGAAATGTACAGCAGACGTGCCACAAACTTAGCAAATTCTATTAAGTGAAGACCAGATGGAAATATTAATTCAAATAAAGATAATATATGGTGTTTAGAATATGCCATCTAACATTTTACAAAAGAAGGTGGTGATAGTTTAGTTAAGAAAATCTCAGTATATTTGGCACTTAAGACAGTGTGGAGGGGTACCCAAGTGCTTAGGGAAGTGGGTTGGACCCAGTCAAGCCAGGGTTCACCTCCCACTGATGATCCTTGTGGACTTGGGAAAGGAATGGAGAATAAAACCAAAGATGATATAATGTCTCTGTATCGTTCCATGGTACAACCGCATTTTCAATACTGTGTGCAATTCAGGTCTCCATATCTTAAAAAGGATTTGGCGGAACTGGAAAAAGTATAGAGAAAAGCCACCAAAATGATAAAGGGAATGGAAGGATATCCCTATAACGAAAGGCTTAAAAGGTTAGGACTCTTCAACCTGAAAAGAGACAGCTGAAGGGAGATATGATAGAGGTCTATAAAATAATGAATGGCGTAGAACAGGTAAACATAGATCGGTTGTTTGCTCCTTCAAAAAGTAGAAAGTCTAGGGGACACGCAATGAAGTTGCAATGTAGCACATTTAAAACTAATAGCATAATGAAACTCTGGAATTTTTTGATGGAGGGTGTAGTAAAAGCTATTAGCATAGCTGGGTTTAAAATAGGTTTGGAAGAGTTCCTGGAGGGAAAGTCCATAAACCATAAAGTGGACTTCAGAAATCCACTGCTTACCCTGGGACAAGCAGCTTGGAATCTGTACATCTTTTGGGAGTCAGACAGGTACTTGTGACCTGGGCTGGCCACTGTTGGAAACGGGAGGGCTTGATGGACCCTTAACCTGACTATGGCATTTCTTATGTTCTTATGCTCCATTGCCTCAGGTGCAAGCCTTTCAGGGACTGGGAAGTAACCCATGTACCTGAATCCAACTTGGCTTGCACTATTTGTAGAGAGGTGTGAGCTAAAAATATAAGATACTGTAATTGGGGTTCTCAACCTAGTTCTCAGGATACACCTAGCCAGCCAGTTTTTCAGGATAACCACTATGAATATGCCTGAGAGAGAACTGCATATAATGGAAGCAGTACATGCAGATCTCTCTCATGTATATCGCTGTGGTTATCCTGAAAACCTGCATCCTGAGGACTGGATTGAGAACCCCTGTTCTAAATGGACCTGATTCTTCAAGATCTTTTACCAAATCTACAATATATATTGTGATAAGGAAGCTTGTAGTGAGCCTATGGAAATAGGAGAAACTAATGATTTTGCTTTTAAGAAAAGTGACATCCCTGCAGTGCACAGGTTTCAGCGTTGGCCTAAAGAAAGCAAGCAGAGAGAAATCAAACCTAGGCTGCCACACCCAAGCTCTGCTGACATAGTTGCAGGCTTGGAAGATAATTGCAAGCACCTGTCCAGAGAGGGAGAGACACTGCCCGGGAAGCAGGGATATAAACCTTGGCTAGAGAAAGAGAAGAGAGCCCGGAAGGGGAGAGACCGGAGGGGGAGAGCACGGGAAGAGAGAGACCGGAGGGAGAGAGCATGGAAGGAGAGAGCAGAGAAGGCTCCAAACCCCAGTTCCTGATCAGAAGGCTCAGAGAGTTCAGAGGTGGGAGCCCAGGACTCAGCACAGGAGTCAAAGGAGCCAAGCCTGGAACAGGGAGCCGTGGCAGAGCTCCAGGAAGGAACTCAGGGAAGTGAACCAGGGACTGTTTCCCAGAAGCTGGAGGGAGACTGGTGAACACAGCCAGGGAGAAGTGACCACAGCTTCAGGTACAATTTATCCTTACCAGGTGGAGCTGTGCTCAAGAGCGACACAGGGATCCTCAGAGAGAATAGACCCTGAGACATACGTTAAAAGCTCAGAGCAGGGCACTGCATTACCGGAGCCAGAGGAAATGCAGGTTGAGCCTATTGAGCAGGATTTATTGCCTCCAGTAGTACTCATGGACGGTACTCTATGTCAAGCTGTTAGCATTGAGTCCCTTTGCTAAAGAATAGCTGAAAAGATAAAGTCTCCTGAAAAGTAGAGTAATGAAACCTAGCCTGAACTGAAGGTAGAAACTTGCTCTTTTTAAGGGGAAGATACTTGTTGCCTGTACATTGGAATGCTTAATGAAGACAAAGGTAAAAAAAAACAGATTTTTACTTTGTTGAATGAAGAAGCTGTGTTTTCTTTATCCGTTATATTGATAAGCAGCTGCATATAATTAATGACTGTGAAGCTCATCCAGCCTAAGTTGTAAATAACCTTAAGCGAATGAATGGAGAAGTATCCTGTTACTTTGTTTGCGTTTGGGGAATAAATTTTGTCATTTGCCTTTACTTTCGGTTTCATGACTACACTTCATCTTAGAAGGCCAAAACTACAACTTCCAGCATGCTTCACTGGAGAATAGTTTATTCAACCTTTTATAAGAGAAGTTAATGACAACCCTACCCCTCTAAGCCTTAGGCAGAGGGCTGGGGCATGACAATATATATATATATATATATTCAAACCTTTACTGCAATAAAAATGCCTTTTTGGGGTACAGACACCAAATAGTAAATGTGTTGTCAGAGCAAAATAATGTATATATTGCTAATTGCAGCGTCATACGGTGAACTTACCAGCATATGTGCTTACAGAGGTCTTTTTCCTTCAGAAAGGTAGAACAGCTGCAAGAGTGTGGATCCCCTAAGAATACCTGATTCAAAGAAGAAAAACACTGTCATGCATTTACATTTATACTTCTAAGGCAGGCGGATGCCGCCATTCCTTTGCTGTAGGGGAATAACGTTTTGCAATGAAGTTATTCAACTTCTTGTTTTCAGTTAACTAGATAAAACACAAGTCACATAGATAGAGCTGGTCCCTGCTCTAGAGATCTTATAATCTAATTAAGACAGATAAGACAGAGGATAAGAATAAGGGAAAAAGGAGGGTAAGGAGACACACAGAATGTTTTTTTATGAATTCAACCATGTCTGGTAAAAGAATATATGAGTTAAAAATAATGATGGGGACATTTTCCTCTCTTATGCTACTTGTATTTCCATCTTTATAGATATTAAACCCCATTTTTCATAGATCTAGTTGGGCTCATTTATAAAAAATGCTGACCGCCGTGGGCTAAATATGACCCCCGAGCTTATAAGATGGTATTTCTGTAACTCGTCAATAAGTATATCTTTGCAATATCCTATCAGTTAAGATTATGTGTAGGCAGTTTCATGATTTTACTTTGAAATTCTTTAGCTCTTCATCTTCCTTCAGCAAGAATCCAGTGGGGCCAAACTCTTTGAGTATGTAAACAGTTGTGTTCATAGCCTGGTCTTGATGCCAACTCACGACATCATTCACAGTTCTCCTCCAGCCCGTACTCCTGGACATGTTGTCGTTCTGGAATGTAAGAAAAGATGTGAGAAACGGGAGGAAGGAAATAAATAACTGAAAAATGAATGTGTTTGATAACCTGCGATGTAATACATCAAGCATTTGTAGATCATTTACTGCAGACCGAGATGCAATGACTTTGTCAGCGTAAATATTGCTAGGTACTCAGTTTTATAGAAACATGCCCGGCTGGGACTGGCTAAGATTAAGCATGCTCCTTCCCTTTATCCTCATCATTTAAGGAGCATCAATTAAAGTTACCAGATGCCCCTCTTTTTAGAGGGATTGTCTCCAATTTCCCCAAGCCCCCACCTGTTTGGAAGCCTCCTATGCCCAATTCCAGCAATGGGGCGGGGGGGGGGGGTGAGAAAAATTTTTTTTTTTTCAATTTTGTGATTTGAATATTTCAGTTTTTAGGATTTCTATCCATTATCGTTATATTTTGCACAGGATGGGGGAAATGCATCGCCGTTTCTATTTCTCTATTGATTTGCCTGCTTGGAAGTGATATTGTTGCTGTCAGGGGCTGGATGAGAGGGGGAGAGTGAACAGGGTAATGACTCCTCTTCCCTCCTCCAGGCCCGTTGCCCAAACCTACAACTAAAGTGTCACTTCCTCACCTCCCCCCTTCTGATAAATGTCTCAGATTTGGCTGCAAAAAATCTGGTAACCTTAGTGTAAGGCTAGCAGATGTCCCTGATTTTCGGGGATTGTCCCTGATTTTAGAGCTGTGTCCCTGATTCCCACCTTTTTGTCAGCCTCCCGTCTCTGATTCGGCAATGGGGACAGAGAGGGTAGAAAAGAAAATATTTTCAGTTTAGTGATTGAATATGGCAGCTTTTAGAATTTTCATCCATTATCTTTATATTTTGCACTGTACCGCTTAGAGGTGATATTATTGCTGTCCTCTATCCCTCCACCTTTGGATGTGTCCCATATTTGTCTGCAATATATCTGGTAACTTTACCTTCAAAACCCAGCTACACTAACAGCTTTTACTACATCTTCTGGTAACAAATTCCAGAGTTTGATTACACATTGAGTGACAAAAATATTTTCATCGATTAGTCTTAAATGTGCTACCTATTAGCTTCATTGCATGTCCTCTTGTCTTTCTAGCTTTTGAAGGAGTAAAGAACCGATCTATGCTTATATATATTAGTTGCACCTAAACACATAATGAGCCTGAACATAACTGTTGCATGACTTCATAAAAATGCCAGTCATTCCCAGGGCCGGGAGGGCAACCGAGACTCTTGCCCTGAGTGGCTGAGTAGTCTAATGTTTAAAGTAGCAGGCAGGCTCAAATCCCACTGCTGTTCCTGGGCAAGTCGCTTAATCCTCCACCGCTTTGATTATAAGCTCTCCAAGGGATAGGAAAATACCTACTACACCTGAAAGCCACTCATCTTGAGCTACTCCTGAAAAAAGCGCGAGCTAAATCCAAACTTCCTTTCCCCTGGGCTCTCTTGCGCCAGAGGTCTTATGCTGAAGGAAGCACAGTGATTTGGTGCTACCTCCCAAATTCCTACTCTGGGCCCTGGCCATTCCTATTATAGCAACCTCAATGTAAACTAAAGGCATATATGCAAAAACAAAATTACTCAGGAAACTTGTCCTACGTACTTATTCTTCCTCTCTGAGCATCTTCAAATCCATTTTTGATGTCTCATCTTCCCAATCCTTTTCCATGATTTTTAGGCATGGTTTGTGAAATTGAAACAAAGCTCCGTGAGGAAAATTTGCCCTTGCGTCCTCTACTATGTGACTGCAGGTGGCTGTCCATCCGTCCACATACTGAGCTATGAGGCATACAGAGTAGGACGTGAGGTGTAAGGAATGCACTTGGAATTCCTGTCTATTCCAAAAAGGAGTCCGTCTTTCCGAACTTGCAAAGGTTTGTAACTATCCTGCCTAATGGCTTCAGCCAGGCTCCTAGAACCAGCTCAGGAAAGAGCTCTCTAGTGCTACGGGGAGAGCCTTGGTCTTGCTTTCAGCTTGTGTCTCTGTTACTAGGCAACTAATTAGATGCATCTTGGAGAGCAGAGAGAGGTTACAGTCACCAAAGGCAGAGGAGGAGGAGGAGGAGAATGAGGGGAGGGAGGGGAGGGCTGCAAGGTCAGAAGCAGTTTCACTCCATGGATCAAATTACTTTTCTCTCTGCTTCATGCAGCACTGAGTTGCAGATAAATATCATCCAGACAACAGTAATGAGGAGACAGACTAGCATTATATGATGCAAGCCTGGATTTGGGCAGAAGCAACATGCACAATTGCGTAGGGTGTCAAATTTTGAAGGCACTAAATACAGATGTGAGGGGGGAGGGGTAGAAAGGGGAAGCACACTGTCTCTACCCCTCTTACTCACAACACCTTGAATTTGCCTCACTGATCACTCTCCATCTGGATTGGCAGCAGGGCAGCATTAGCCTGGACTGGGGCAGGTGGAGGTGCTTCACACAGCGCTGCCCATTCTCCTTCCTTTCCCTGCAATGACACTGGGGAGTGAAGAGATATTACCAGGACTCTTGGCAGCACTTCTACTAGCTCCTCAGAGTTGCCAAGTTACGAGTTCCAGGAGTGAGATTTTTAACTCCTTCTGGTTTTAAATTAGCATTGCAATACAGTATGGTATTTGCAGTCCCTGCATTTACCCATTGGAATCAGTGCTGCACATCCCATAATGCATCAGACGGAGATGGTCAGAAATCCAGGACTGGCTTAAAATCTCACTCCTGGAACTGGGTAATTTGGCAACTCTGGCTCCTGTTCACTGCATGGGTATCGAGTTTCAGATAAACTTTATTAGCATATTTTATGTCTTGTCAAAGTAATACATAGGTATCAGGGATGGCCTAAAGCAGCATCTTTTTTTGGGGGGGGGGGGGGGGGGGGGGGGCGGCTGGCCACTGGCCAGCCGGCCAAGAACAGTAGAAGTGAAAGCAAAACAATAGGTCCTCAGCCATATAAACTTAAAGAACCATTAGCATCTATTTTCACTTGCAGAAAGGCTGAACAATTTTCATATAGCCCACATAACAGAATAAACAAACATCTGTCTGGGTAAATGACTTTTGGAAGTTGCCCTCATAGAATAAATCTGCTAAATCCTTTCCTCATGTAAAGCATGTTTTACACGCATAAACGGGCTCTCATAAAACCGTGTGTGGGTACACACTCGTGCAATGATGTGCTGACATGAGAGATCTACACTTCGAGGGAGCTGAGGGGCACAGATGTGATATACTTGGTCATTTTATAAAATGTGTAGGTTCTCACAGAGAACATACACCTACATTTACACCTTCTTTGTAGCAGATGTAAATTTCTGTGAAAGCCTTTGTGCTCTATTGGAAATCATTGTAGGAATCTGTTTTATAAAAGCCCGTAGGCAACGATGATGTTTTTATTAAAATACAATCACTTATATTTATTTTTATTACACTTTTATTAAATCTTTTAGTGAACCTCAAATTGCAAGAAGCACAATAGTGGATCAATTCATGCCTATTATCTTGCACATTTCATCATAGACCCAAGCTTATTTTATCTGCACATAAAAATGTCCATATCTGATTTTTAAAATATTGGCATATATAGTTATTATTTATCTTCATGCTCCATGGCCAGGGTTGGGGCAGGCTCAGGGGCAGCCTCTGGTGGATGTGCAGAGACTCATTGTGAGGCCTTATTTGGCATAAATATTTGCATAACCACTGGTCCTCATCACAATCAGGTTAATGATGGGAAGGAAGTCATAACGTAAGAAAAATAAGTTGAAAACTGCACACATAGTGTGACAAAACAATGCAGTTCCTCTTCCTCCATTGGTGGGACTTGGGTGTGAAGTAACATGGCAAAGTGCAAACTGTCTCTTGCTATGGTAACAAGACCTTTGGAGCTGTACATATGAGACATCTCTATTAATGCCTATCTTAAGAGTGTATGTGTGTGTGTGGGGGGGGGGGGGGGGGGTAGGTGATGTAGGAGTAGGAAGCCTGACATTCTTTGTGTTACTAAGTCATGGGTAACAAACTCTGATGTTATGACCCTCAATCAATTATGTCCACTGAATTACTGTTAGGAATTCTTTAGACGTTCAGTGGGTTGTGAGGGATGAAGAATTGGTTTTGCTGAAGAAAGAATATGTATGCTCACAAATACAACTGGAGCCTTTACAGGACTGTGAACTTTTGTTATTTTTTCATCTGTGGGGTATTTGATACATCAGTCCCCATATTTTGGTTTGTATCTGTTCCAGTTAGTTGTGTTTAGGGGCATTAAATGTTGTAACTGCTAATTTTATAATACTATGTGATATTAATGTGCCCATCAGCTTCTCCACACCATCCTAGTCTTGTGCCAATTTTTAGATGCAACGGAGACACTTGATCATCGCCTGATAGTGAATTGCTCTACCCCTAAGAGTGGTCGTGGTCTTGATTTGATCTTTATACCAACCATGATGGATACTATTTGTATTCCATCATTTTTTACCAAACAAATGCCTTGATCGCATCACTATTTATTAAGTTTAGTTTGGCCCCCTCCGATATATTGTACTGATTTACTGTATGTGGACATCAGTTAACTAGGAGGACATGGTCAACTATTGATCTGAATTTCTTTTCCTCATTTTGGAAAGGGACAGATGATTCTGAGAATTCCGAGACATTAGTTTATTATTTATTTTATTTGTGAGTTTTTATATACCGCTTTCTCAGTATAATCAAGGCAGTTTACATATAACAATTGAACAAACTTAAAACAGTTTACATTGAAATGTAGTGTTATGAACAATACAGCATAGCAAACAAAACAAGCAGAATTAAACTCAATAACTTAAACTTATTTACAAATACAGGGAAGGTGTTTGCATTGATATAAAGTGAACATGTAATACAGTTTTAGACAGTGTTAAGTGGCCTATTTATAGATGCAGTTGGAGTGGTGTTTGCAAGTCATAGATGTATGTATTTATGGTGTGTCAATGGTGAGCGTATTCAATTGAATGATCATGTATTAATGGAGTATTAGGTGGGATGCGTATGAGTTATATAGGGAAGATATTCTGATCTTCCATTTTGATCTGATAATATCCCATGAATAGGTGTGTGTTGATTCTTTAACGGAAGGTGAGTAGGTCTTTTATGTTTCTTATTTATTTATTTATTTTATTTATTTAAAAGTTTTTCTATACCGCCTTCTCCTTTAATCAAGGCGGTTTCCACAGCAAACAATCATAAGAGTGGTTCAAGTGTGTTTATGCAGTGATACAGATTGTGTGTTTGTGTTGGTGTATATTAGATTCTTTAGGGCTATTTACATTATGAGCTATATACATTCTTATGTACAAGGGACAGGGGAGGGGGGTTGGTCTTTTGTTCTCGTTTGTTGAGTAGATCATGTGATGTGTCCATAGTGTTCAATGAATAGTGTTGTCTTAAACTGCTTCCGAAAGTCTTTGAGGTCTGTTGTTAGTCTTAGTTCATCTGGGAGGGTGTTCCAAATTGCTGGTGCAAACAGGGAAAGGGCTCATTCTGCTGTGTCCTTGCGGACCTTGGTGAGGTCTTTTGGGTGTTAACACGATTGGAAGTGCCTCTCCTCTTTGGTCGTGTACTTCTGTCAGGTTGTATGAGTGTTTGTAGGCTGAGGGCTCATGACTGTTGTTTGATCTTGAAGATGTTTATGGCTGTCTTATATTTGATGCGTGAGCTGATTGGGAGCCAGTGGAGGTCTTTCAGTATGGGTGTGATGTGTTCATGTCTTGTTGTGCCAGATATTATATGAGCTGCTGTGTTTTGTGCCAATTGCAGCGGTCTGAGAGTTTGTTTTGATAGACCAAAGTAGATTGGGTTGCAGAAGTCTAGTAGTGGGGTTATTAGTGCCTGGCAGACTGTATGGAAGTGCTCTGGGGCGAGGAGGGGCTTGAGGCGTCGGATAGGTCTCATCCTGTAGTATGCGCTTTTGATGGTTCTGTTTATGTGTGATTGTAGGTTCAGTTCCTTGTCCAGGGTTACTCCGAGGTACTTTACTTCCGGTTTTATGGGTATGGTTGTGTCTTTTATCTTGATGTTAGGTGGAGGGATGAAGTCTGTGTTTCGAGTAATGATTAGTGCCTCAGTCTTGCTATAGTTTATGGTGAGGTTGTTGTTTTGAAACCAGCTGGTCATGTGTATGAGATAGTTTGTTATTTTGGAGTAGTCCGGGTTGTCGACTGTGATAGGTGTGTATATCATGATGTCATCGGTGTAGATTGTGTATTGTATATTGTGTTCTTTCATGATGTCGCATATTGGCTGGATGTAGAGGTTGAACAAAAGTGCTGATAAGGCTGATCCTTGTGGTACTCCTTGTAGGACTTTTATGGGTCGGTAAGTGTTGGGGCCTACCTTGACCTGTATCTGTCTGTCGGTTAGGTATGAGTGGAACCATTTCAGGGTGGATCCATGTAGCCCAATGTTCTGTAGTCTTTCCAGTAGAGTTCTGTGATCCACTGTGTCGAATGCTGATGAAATGTCGATGAAGATCATTAGTATTCCTTTCTTGGAGTTGTCTATGATGCGGAGATGTTATTGAAGAGGTATAGCAGGAGTGTTTCAACCCCGTGGTTGGGGCAGAAACTGTGTTGGTTGATGTCTAGTGGTGCGTGGTTGTCAATGTGGTCTTGTAGCTGGTGCTATACTGCCTTCTCAATTATTTCTGCCAGTAGGGGTATGCTTGAGATCGGTCTGTATGCTGCTGGGTTGTTCTTATCGAGTGTGGATTTCTTCGGGATAGGTCTTATTGTGGCGAGCTTTAGTTAATTTGGCATGTTCCCTTGGGTCAGAGAACTGTGCACTATGTTGTGTATGGGGTGGATGAAGTTTGATTTGGTGGCTTTGATCCATGTCACTGGGCATGGGTCTGTTGGAGCCATGCTTGTTTTGATTGCAGTGATGACGTGAGAGAGCTGTTCTGTGGATGGAGTGCTGAATGTGCCCCAGGTTTTCATGGGTGAGTTTGGCTTTGAGGTTGTGTTGGATCTTTGTTGTACTGTCGAGTGGAATTTTTCTTGTATGTGGTCAGCAAATTTTTGTGGGTTTATTTGCACTTTGTTTTCTGCTTTCTGTTCCTTGGTGAGGGTTTTCACAATTTTGAATAGCTCTCTAGGTTTGTTGGTGGATTTGAGTATGTTTGTGTGGTATTTTCTCTTTGTTTGTTTGATGAATTCATTGTAGTGTATTTGCTTTGTTAGGTATAGTTCCTGGGTTATGGATGACTTGGTGTGTCTCCATCTCCATTCTAATTTTCTGAGTTCCCTTTTTTCGTTCTGTATGGCTTTTGAGTACCATGGCTTGTGATGTAATATGGTGCAGCGGGTTTTCTTGGGTCTGTGATCCGCGACTTTGGCGGTGTCATTGATGGTGGTGTTACAGTTTCCGATTTGAGCTTCTAGATCATCTGTTTCTGGGGTTAGGTGTGGTATAGTGTCCTGTAGGATCTGGACCCTGTCGAAGCTCTTGAATCTTCTTTGTGTGGGTGTGTTGTCCGGGTATTTGTCTTGTTTTCCTCCTTGTGGCACAATATTTATTTCAGTTATGTGGTGGTCTGACCATGGTACTGGTATGACAGTGGGTGTTGAAATTAGTCCTCTCGTGATTAGATAGTTGGGTGCGAAGATGAGGTCTGGTGATGATCCGTGTCTGTGTGTCGGGGTGTTAATTATTTCGGTGAATTGAAATTAACTCATCGCTTGAAGGAAAGCTTCTGCATCTTTGGTGTTGGTAGATTTGAGGTTGAAGTCTCCTAGCATTAGAGTGGGTTTGTGGTTTGAGCTGATTGCGCAGACTGCTTTGAGGGTGGAGGCAAGTTCATCAGGTGGTGCACGGGGTGCTCTGTAGGTGAGGCATAGGGCCATGAGTTTGTTCTCGACAGTGATGGTGTTGCATTGTTGGGTGTCTGTGGCACTTCGTGATTTGAACTTTAGGGTGTTCTTTGCAATTATCAAGACTCCTCCTCCTCGCCGGTGAGCGTGTGGGCAGTTGTATGCTGTGTATGTGTGGGGCACTAATTGATTGAATAGTACATTGTCGGTGGGGGTGAGCCACGTTTCAGTGATGAAAAGTATGTCGGGTTTTTGATCATCTATGTGGTCTGCTATTGTGTAGATCTTGTTACGTATGGATCTGGCGTTTATGAGCTCTATTGATATTGAAACTGGGGTGTTTGTTCCGTGTGCTTCCTTTGGGTTTGCGTGGGTGTCAGTCTTGCGCCTGGTTTGCCTCTTGAGCATGGGTGTTCTGTGTGTGTTCCCGTGATTATACTGTGGGCGTGTATATGTCCATGCTGTTGGTGGGGGCCATGGTGTGTTTGTGTGTGGGTGGTGGTTGGGTGCGTGCGGTGGGAGGAGTTGTGTGAGGAGGAGGCTGATGGGGAGAATTAGGGTTTGTGATAAGGAAGCTTATCATAGCTCAGGAAGGAGCTATAGAAAAGGTGAAGTGACTCTGAACAAGCAACCTGTCAGTTCTGGTAGAAATAAGAAAACAGAATTTTGCCATAAAAGACTACCAGTCCCAGAATGCACCAGGTTTCCAATAGCCATTAGAGGAGCTGAGGTGGGGAAACGTGTGTTCAATCAGGAGGGCTATGAGGTAATCCCTAAGCACTCATCTCAAAGGGCAGGGCCTGATTCAGCACAGCTGCGCTGTGTTAGGGAGGAGCACTCATCTAGGCAGAATAAGAGTAGAGTTTATTCTACAGATGACCATCTTCATGATCACCTTGGATATCCAGAGAAGGATCATCAGTTTCATCTGAAGGATCATCAGAAGCAGAAGCCAAACCGGACGGACAGAGAGGGAAAGAGACCCTCTGGAAGAAAGAGGAGAAAAGCCTTTGAGAGGTCTAGAAGAGTCCAAAGCAGTACGTATACTGGGAGGCATTTCAAGGGCCAGCATACACCATTGGACTGGGGAAAGCCAGAGGAATGGTGCTGCAGAGCTAGGAATCACCAGACGCTACCTGTGAGGGAGACGGCTGCACGTGGAAGGGACCCTAAGACCTATGCCAGAAGGTATGTGAAGAGAGATCCAGTGTCCAGGGATCTGGATTGGAAGGCTGGACATAAGAACTGGACTACATACTGGCCAGGCTATATAGAGAGGAACTCTAACAGCAATGGAAGCTCAGGTATGAACACTGATCTATGCCCTAGCTATAACCTTGAAAGACAGCAGGGAAACAAGTATTCTCCTGAAAGTTCTCCATTGAGAGATTCATCTGTGCCAATCCATGATATTGAACCCATGCTTGTTGAACAAGGGGGAATAATAGCAGATGAAGATCCTGTTTATATGGACTGCTCTCTATCTAAACTCCGTTGGTAACTTTCTGTTATAAAGTACAGCAACCATCACAAAGAAATACAAATTTGTTCTTTAATCTACTCAGAAAAGCTCCTGAAGCAGGATTTGACCCACACAGTAGAAAGCAAGCCAGCTAAGGGGTTTCAGCTGGTAACTGCTAGCAATCGAGCCTCACCTAATTGCTTGTGAGCTAGGAGAGAATCACTTCTGAATCTGTGTGGGAAGTAATCAGAAGTTAATCTGAAAAGAACAGTTTGTTTCTTGCTTTGTGGCTTTTCATTTGTTGTTTTCCTGATTTTGACTTTGTTTTTCCAAGTTAACACTGAAAGCAAGTTACCTGATTTTATGTGCTACCAAGCATATCTGTGTTGGGAGAAATAACCCCATAAATAAATATCTTATTGGCTTTACCCAAGAGCACAACTAAATTATTGTCAGCAGCTGTGTCTGGTGTGAATGAACTACATTGCCCACAATACCTTGCAAATCATATAGAAATATGCACTTGACAAGACTGTGAAGATTCTCACCCAGGCAGCCGTCTGACAAATGGCGTAGTTTTTCGGATTGCTTTTGTACAAAAGGGATTTACTTGCTGAGGATTACAACTACAGTTCAAGTTTAAAGCTGGAAAAAAAAAAGATTTTCCCTCAACTGCACTTTGGAGGAGAAGTGGTTGTTCCAGGAAACTGTCCCAGGAGGAAAAGACCCTGTGCAGAGCTGGATTCATCACTAGCACAAGGTAATAAGTACCTGGGCATGTCTAGTGGTGGATGGGAGTAAGCACAGGGGTAATTGAAAAAAAAATAGAAAAAAACACACCTGTTTGGAAGGTGGTGCACTTTGGTTTTTTTTTTCTTTGTTTCTTGCAGGGTTCAAGATGGATCCGAGGGAGATGGCTAGCTGGATGGCAGCCCAGTTTAGCAGGCAACAGGAGCTAGCACAGCAGGCTCAGGACACTGCTATGAAAGCCCTAATGGACCAGCAGAAGCCAGTGCTTGATCTGGTGCAAGCCCTAGTTCAGCTGCAGAACCAAAGTGGAACAGATGCAAGACCAGCAGTAAATACTGGTACACCACATGTGGACAGTGTGGGACTCAATCAAGGGATTGGGGCATTTAGTTTTGGGAAATTAACTCCAGATGATAATGTTGATGATTTTCTAGAGTCTTTTGAAAGAGTGGCACAAGCATTAGCATGGCCAGAGACCCAGTGGGCGGTAAGGCTGGCAGCCTCATTAACTGGAGAGGCGCTTGCAGCTTACAGAGCAATGCCAGCAGCCCAGGCTTTGAATTATAAGGATGTAAAGGCTGCTATTAGAGATCGCCTAGGGTTGTCTATTTCAGAGTATAGGCGAATGTTTAGAGCTACTACATTGAGTGTGGGTGAAACACCCAGGGCTTTGAGTCAGAGAATCAGAGGTTTAGCTGTAAAATGGTTGGAGCCTGAGTAAAAGACGGTAGAAATGTTATTAGACATTATAATGCTGGAACAATTTATGTCTGCTATGCCTAAAGATCTGCACACTTTCCTTATACAGCAAAATTGCCAAAATCTTGGAGAGGCAACCATGCTAGCAGAGAGATTCTTGGGAGCCACGCAGGCTTGCCATAGAATGGGTGGCCCTCTGAAGATAGGTGCTGAGGCAAGTTGTGCTGTATCAGAAAAGAAAATAGTTAAAAATATTTCTGAAAATAAATGTACTGTGCCAAACCAGATGACACAGGGGAGTGAAAAGAAATGTTTCAAGTGTGGAAGCTGGGGACATTTAGAGAAGGGATGCCAGTCACACACTAGCTTAATGGGTCTGGATTTAAAACAGCCCAAAGAAGGATTTCTTTTGATGGTTGATGTGCAAGGAATTACCATAAATGCTTTGTTAGACTCTGGGGCAGACCAGAGTATGATGTCAAAAAGGCTTTGGAAGAGGATAGAGGCCCAAGAAGGATTTGTGCCTAGAACCCCTGAAAGCCAAGTTCACATCGGATGCATTCATGGTGCTGCAACATCACATCCCACCTATAGGCTAAAGGTTAAGTGCCTGGGGGAACAAGAGGAAGTCCTGGTAGCAGTGGTGCCTAGGCTACCCTTTGATTTGGTTCTAGGAAAGGACTGGCCAAGATTTAAGCAGGGTCTAGTGGAAGGGCTAGGAAAGAAGGAGGGAGAAGGTTTAATAATGGAAATAGCTCCTGGGCCTTTCTTTGGAAGTCCTCAGTCCCTAGCTAAAAAGATGGTTCAGCTTCCAGAAGGCCAAACTATGGGTAATAAGAGGGGCCTTGTATCCACCCGCTCGCAGGCTAAGATAGAGAGCCAGCAGAAGGAGGAGGGGGAGCAGGCAGAGTTATTAGGAGACTTACCCTCTCATGATGATTTAATAACCCCATCATCTGGTAAAGTAAGAAAGTTGAAAGCACAAAAGCGGCGTGAGAGACTTTGCAGAGCACAGGGTAGGGCTGAGATGTTAGCTGGTCAAAGTTTACCCTGGGTGCCAGCTGAGTTAGTGGCAAAGTTTCCTAACTTTCCACAAGAGCAGCGAGCTGATCAAGCTCTCACCCGAGCTTTTAAGTATGCTCAGGAGGTCAGGGAGGAATTGCCCAGATTCAGACTAGATAATGAAATATTATATAGAGAGAGTCAGGACCCCAGAAATGGGACCATACGTAAACAATTGGTGGTACCCACAACTTTCAAAGGGCTAGTACTTAGATTAGCACATGATCATCCAGGTGGAGGTCATAAAGGGATGCAAGGAACGCTGGATCAAATACTTAAGCATTTTTTACTGGCCAGGTATTTTCAAAGAAACTGCCCAGTTTTGTGCTGCATGTCCAGCGTGTCAGCGAGTTACAGCGGCTCACCCACCGGTGGTGCCATTGATTCCCATGCCAATTATCACAGACCCAATTGGTCGCATTGCCATGGATATTGTAGGCCCATTAGTCAAAACGCCCCGAGGTTTCCAATACATCCTAGTTATGGTAGATCAGGCAACAAGGTTTCCCTGGGCCATACCATTGAGGAATGTTTCTGCAAAAACAATAGCTTTAGAGCTAGTAAAATTGTTTTGTGAAGTGGGATTCCCAAGAGAGGTGTTGACTGACCGAGGGTCCAATTTTGTATCCAAATATTTGGCCCAGGTCTGGGATGCCTTTGGCATTCATCACGTGAAAACCTCAGCCTACCATCCACAATCAAACGGTTTGGTGGAGAGATTCAACCAAACTCTCAAACAAATGTTGAGAAGGGGGTTAGCAGGAGAGGTAAAAGAATGGGATATGTTATTGCCCTTTGCCTTATATGCCTGCAGGGAAAGAATTCAGGTGTCCCTAGGTGTAACTCCATATGAATTGATGTATGGTAGGGCTCCACGGGGTTTGTTAGATATTTTGAGGGAACAATGGATTGATCCTGAACCAGGAAGTCAGGAGGTGCCACTGTTTCTACGTGACTTGAGAGCACATTTGAAAAGGACGTCACAGGTTGCTGAGAGGAACCTGCAGGACAGTCAAGTGCGCCAGAAAGGGTGGTATGATAGGAAGGCCAAAAGCCACCAATTAAGCATTGGTGAAAAGGTTTTGGTTCAAGTAGCAGGTACAGCTCCAAAATTTGAAGTACAGTGGAAAGGGCCATGGAAGGTTGTTAAACAAGTGAGCCCAGTATCATATGTGGTAGAAAATGCAAGAGGGCGTAGGCAGACCTACCATATTAATGTACTTAAGTCTTGGAAGGAGAGGCCTCTAAATAATAATGTCCCTGAAGCCAGTCAGGAAGTAAGTGAGCTTCAAAATGATAACACTCTCGTAGGTATTACGGACTGTAGGAAAGAAGTTTCACCAGTTAAACCAGTCCGTAATAACTTAAGCAGGGGGGTATGTGATAAGGAAGCTTATCATAGCTCAGGAAGGAGCTATAGAAAAGGTGAAGTGACTCTGAACAAGCAACCTGTCAGTTCTGGTAGAAATAAGAAAACAGAATTTTGCCATAAAAGACTACCAGTCCCAGAATGCACCAGGTTTCCAACAGCCATTAGAGGAGCTGAAGTGGGGAAACGTGTGTTCAATCAGGAGGGCTATGAGGTAATCCCTAAGCACTCATCTCAAAGGGCAGGGCCTGATTCAGCACAGCTGCGCTGTGTTAGGGAGGAGCACTCATCTAGGCAGAATAAGAGTAGAGTTTATTCTACAGATGACCATCTTCATGATAACCTTGGATATCCAGAGAAGGATCATCAGTTTCATCTGAAGGATCATCAGAAGCAGAAGCCAAACCGGACGGACAGAGAGGGAAAGAGACCCTCTGGAAGAAAGAGGAGAAAAGCCTTTGAGAGGTCTAGAAGAGTCCAAAGCAGTACGTATACTGGGAGGCATTTCAAGGGCCAGCATACACCATTGGACTGGGGAAAGCCAGAGGAATGGTGCTGCAGAGCTAGGAATCACCAGACACTACCTGTGAGGGAGACGGCTGCACGTGGAAGGGACCCTAAGACCTATGCCAGAAGGTATGTGAAGAGAGATTCAGTGTCCAGGGATCTGGATTGGAAGGCTGGACATAAGAACTGGACTACATACTGGCCAGGCTATATAGAGAGGAACTTTAACAGCAATGGAAGCTCAGGTATGAACACTGATCTATGCCCTAGCTATAACCTTGAAAGACAGCAGGGAAACAAGTATTCTCCTGAAAGTGCTCCATTGAGAGATTCATCTGTGCCAATCCATGATATTGAACCCATGCTTGTTGAACAAGGGGGAATAATAGCAGATGAAGATCCTGTTTATATGGACTGCTCTCTATCTAAACTCCGTTGGTAACTTTCTGTTATAAAGTACAGCAACCATCACAAAGAAATACAAATTTGTTCTTTAATCTACTCAGAAAAGCTCCTGAAGCAGGATTTGACCCACACAGTAGAAAGCAAGCCAGCTAAGGGGTTTCAGCTGGTAACTGCTAGCAATCGAGCCTCACCTAATTGCTTGTGAGCTAGGAGAGAATCACTTCTGAATCTGTGTGGGAAGTAATCAGAAGCTAATCTGAAAAGAATAGTTTGTTTCTTGCTTTGTGGCTTTTCATTTGTTGTTTTCCTGATTTTGACTTTGTTTTTCCAAGTTAACACTGAAAGCAAGTTACCTGATTTTATGTGCTACCAAGCATATCCGTGTTGGGAGAAATAATCCCATAAATAAATATCTTATTGGCTTTACCCAAGAGCACAACTAAATTATTGTCAGCAGCTGTGTCTGGTGTGAATGAACTACATTGCCCACAATACCTTGCAAATCATATAGATATATGCACTTGACAAGACTGTGAAGATTCTCACCCAGGCAGCCGTCTGACAGGTTGTATGCATGTTGTCTTTGGGGCTGTCTTTGCTGTATGTTCTTGTTTGCATCACTTATGTTTTGCTGCTTTATTCTTTCTGGTTGCTTCCTGGTGTTTTCCGTGCAGCTTCTGTGTGTCTTGTAGGTGGGTCTGCTCCTCTTTTTCTTTTGTTATTTCGTGCTCGCCTCTGTGCCTTGCCTAAGGGCCACGCCAAAGGCCCTCTGGCGAGGCCCTCAGGTGTGTGCCCGGCAGGCGCGGGCGCACCCTGCTGGGGCTCTGCTTTTAAGCTCGGTTTGTTGCTCCCACTGCCCCAATTGGGCAGGAGCTTCTGAGCAGGAGGATTTCCTGCTCAGGCGCTCTACCCTGATCGGAGGACCTTCGGAGCTCGGCGGGCGGGTGGATGATGACAGCTGAAGCGGCTCCCTCTTTGCTGGGGCGCTGCTTTTAAGCTCGGTTTGTTGCTCCCACTGCCCCGATTGGGCAGGAGCTTCTGAGCAGGAGGCTTTCCCGCTCAGGCGCCCTACCCCGATCGGGGGAGCTTCGGAGCTCGGCGGGTGATGGCAGCTGAAGCGGCTCCCCCTGTGCTGGGGCACTGCTTTTAAACTTGATTTGTTGCTCCCACTGCCCCGATTGGGCAGGAGCTTCTGAGCGGGAGGATTTCCCGCTCAGGCGCTCTACCCCGATCGGGGGAGCTTCGGAGCTCGGCGGGCGGGCGGGTGATGGCAGCTGAAGCTTTGAGGTAGCGAATTCCAATGGACTGGAGTATAGAAAGTGAAGACTCTGTTGTTCGTTGTTTGGCTTGTTTTCCTAAAGTCTTCAGGTAAGTGCAGGGAGTTTTGGGTATCACCTCTTTGCCTTGTATTGGGTAGGATAGTAATTAGGGAGGTTAGGTGTTCTGGGGCTAGGTCATATAGAATCTTGAATGCGGTTACTAAGGATTTGTATATAATTCTAGATGTTACAGGTACCCAGTGCAGTTGGAAGAGGATGGGTGTGATATGTTTGGTTTTAGCTGCCTTGTTTATGGTTCTTGCAAGAGTATTTTGTGCTAATTGAAGTTGGTTTATTGTTTGTTTTGGCAAGCCTAGTAGTATGCTGTTGCAGTAATCAAAGTGGGGGCTGATCAGGGCTTGTAGAACTGAGCTGAAAGTAGTGGTCTTAGGTGTTGGGTCATTCTGATTTTATTATATATTGTCCAGGTTATTGAGGTAATGTGTTTAGATAGATACCTAGGAGTCATCCTAGATCGGAATCTTAACCTAACTTCATTCTTGACTTCGAGAAATCCATTTCTGACATGTATTTTGTCTGGTGGAATGAATTCCTTGTCTCTGGTGATGAAGAGGACCTCCCTCTTATTAAGTCTTATGCTGAGGTTGCAGGATTCTAGCCATTGCGATGCTTCGTTGAGACAGTTTGTGATCTGTTCAAAGTTTTGTTTTCTTGTATCAAAAAGGGTGAACAGCATGATGTCATCTGCATATATCCGGTATTGTACTTCGTGTGCTTAGAATATTTTACATATTGGCTGCAAGTAAATATTGAACAGAAGTGCAGATAGGGCGGATCCCTGAGATATTCCTCAATGCTAACTGTATATTTTTGATGTTAGATTTCCTATTTTCACTTGCTGTGTCTGATCTAATAGGTATGACTTTAACCATTTGAGTGTGGTACCATTGATGCCAATCTGTTGAAGCCTTATCAGTACTATATCATGGTTGATTGAATCAAATGCTGGAGTTAGGTCTGAGAATATTAATATGTTGGCTTGCTTGTTTTTTTTCTATCCCTCATATGAGCTTGTCAAATAGTGTTATTAGCAGTGTTTCAACACCATGGTACGGCCTGAAGCCGTGTTGATGTATTCCAAGCGGTGCATGTATGTCTAGGTTGTCCTGTAGTTCTTGTATGTTTTTTTTCAATAATTTTGGCTAGACTAGGAGACGTGGCTCCCAGGCATTCTGAGGAGCTGAAATTAGCTAATCAAGTACTGATTAAACATCAACTTAAACGTAAGCGTAAGCTGTGCCAAGCTGAGAGGGCTTGGAGGAGATGGAAAGGTAATGATCACCTGAGCCACTAAACTACTATAATATTTTGCTTACCAAATGTAAGCGGCTAGTATTGACTGTTTGTAAGACCTTTTTACTAATAGAATCAACCAGGCTATATCGAAACCATGAGAACTATGGATGGTGCACGGTCTAGCTACCGCAGCAACTCACAGGATGGTCCCCTCCGAGTGACAGCAGATGTTTACACACAATATTTACAGTCCAAACAATTACTGGCTGTTTTTGGTAAGACTTTGGATGGTACGAGTTGTGATCCTATTCCTTTGGAGGCGCCTATGCCATGGTCTAATTTTTTGCTGGTGTCCCCAGATTATGTGGGTAAATTGATAACCTGTCTTTCCAGCGCCTCTTGCTGTTTGAATCCAATTCCTCCAATGTTGCACATTGGAGGAGTGGCCTCGTGGTTGGGGCAAGGTACTTCAGGCCGGAAGGTTGGGGGTTCAAATCCCACTAGAGGACAGCAATCTTGGGCCAAAAGGACTGGGGTTTCTAGTCTCACAGGTGCTCCTTGTGGTCTTGGGCAAGCCACTTAACCCTCCATAGCCCATGTTCCCTGTAAAATAGTTATCTCCAAGTTATAATGCCCTGTTCAATGTAATTTCAGTTTGTTCAATGTAAACCGCACTGATGCAGAATAGCGCGGTATATAAGAGAATGTAAATAAATAAATTTGTTGAAGGCTTGCAAGACTGTATGCGCTGTATTTTGGTGTATTTGATTGATAGTTCCCTTACTCTTTGTGATCTGAAAAAACCTAGGGACGACCCTGAAATGATGATGAATCTGCGACTCCTTCTAACTTGCCATTTTTTGCGAAGATTATCGAGGACATTGAACTTGATCATTTGCAGCTACATTCAGATTCAAATTCTCGGCTGGGTGAATATCACTTTGTTTTCAAGATGGTTTCAGCATGGAAACATTATTATTGTCTATAATTATTGATACATGGCAAGTATCTTTAGCCAGAAGGAACTATGTCATGGTACTTTTTCTAGATTTTTCAGCAGCATTTGATTCCATACTGTACCCTGCATTATTGTAGAGATTTGCATCAATCGGTGGGTAGGCCTTTAGTTTTAGAGATGATTCAGATTTTTTTTGGGCCGAGCGTGAGCAATGTGTGAAAATAGGAGAGAGTATATCAACTTGGTTCCTGATGTTGCATGGTGTACCACAAGGCTCCGCTTTATCAGCTGTTTTATTTAGCAAATATTTATCGCATCTATGTGCAGTTTTGAAGTCTTTAAATGTGGAGTTCCACATGTATGCAGATGATATCATGCTGTTTTTGCCTGCTGGCAGAGATCTGCAGGAATCTTCGAATCGCATGGGGGTCCATATTCAATCCATGGCAGGCTGATTGTCTGCCCGTGGTCTTTCCCTGAATTCGAAAAATCTGAGCTGATAGTATTTCATCATGCTGTGAAGATTGCCGTCCTGCAAACCTGGATAATCGAAGGGAAGACGTTTATTAACGCTGAGGAGGTTTGCTATCTGGGTGTGATTGCTACTGTTTTGTTCTTATATTAAGGAAATAGTTAACATTTTTAAATTATGGTTGTTCAGAAGGTTTAAAGCTCATTTAGTGCCCTCAGAGCTGAAAGTAGTACTACAATCTTCAATCCTATCATCTGTTGATTATTGCAATTCTCCTTATGTGGATTCCCGGCATCTCATATAAAAACAATGCAAGCAATTCAAAATGCAGCAGCGCGGCTGGTATCAGGTACAGGTCTGTATGATCATACAATGCCCATTCTGTGCTTGTTACATTGTAAGAACATAAGAACATAAGATATGCCATACTGGGTCAGACCGAGGTCCATCAAGCCCAGTATCCTGTTTCCAACAGTGGCCAATCTAGGTCATACGTACCTAGCAGTATCCCCAAAAGACACAGGTTCCACAATGCTTGTACTGGGTCAAGCATTGATTATCCTAGGTCCCTTTTTAATAGTGGTTTATGGACCTTTCCTCCAGGAACTTGTCCAAACCTTTTTTAAACCCAGCTACACTAACAGCCTTTACTACATCCTCCGGTAACAAATTCCAGAGTTTGATTACACGTTGAGTGAAAAAATATTTTCTCTTATTTGTCTTAAATAGTTTACCCTGTAGCTTCATTACATGTCCCCTAGTCTTTCTATATTCTGATAGCGTAAACAATTGATCCACGTTTACCTGCTCCACTCCATTCATTAATTTATAGACCAATGCTTTGCTGGATTTGTTGTAAACATGGTGTTTAAGTCGCTACAGTTGGAAGTCTTTCTTCTTATTGATTCAACTTCTGCCTTTTATCAACCAGGGTGGTCACTGAGATCTTAAGCCCAAGGACTGTTGGTCTGTTCGTCCTTTCCCCACAATTTTAGGATGCAAATTCTAGAGCTGATAGTCTCCTTTTCTGGTCTAAATTCTGGAATGTTTTGCCTGAAATGATCTGGCCAATTACTGACATGATTGATTTTCATTAAAAGGTAAAAACCGCTTATTTTAACTTAGCCTTTGGGAATAAGTTACTGAACTGGTTTTATTATATTGTTTAGTAATCTGATTTTTTTATGTTTTGTGTTGTCTGTCTAGTTGAATAGATTCTCCTTGATTATTTCTGATGTTTATTGTGAACTGCTTAGGAATGTTATGATTTTTCAAAGTGCAGAAGACCAGAAAGCTGCGCTCAGTGCTGGGATTTTAACACAAGCTCTAAGGAGACATAAAAGGTTGGTTTATAGATCTGCACTCAGTGCCGGTGAGGAATTTCTACCTGTTTCTTTTGTATCTGAGCATCAGCACCCACATTTTTATGGCTTTGCTGGAGGGAATGTTAAAAAAATGTCAGGGGAGGTATGCAGGAACAATGTTATGTACATGTAGTGGAATGCTATCAAGTGCATAAACAGCAATACTATTCTACAAAGAGTGTCTGTGGAAAATATCAGTTTATGAACACCAGTATTGCTCTGAAGAGAACTGTGTAGAATAAATATTGCTGTTCCAGCACATGCGCACAAGCGTGAAACCGTTTTTTGTGCAGAAGATAAGAGGTGCTCTATGCACATGCATCTGGTAACTCTCCTTGTTTGGTGCAGACGTTTTGCACGCAACTTATTTGCATGCTGTTTGCTTACAGCACCGGAGAGCAAAATGTCTGCTTTAGACTTGTGTTAGGTAACCTTGTGCGTTGTGTTGAGCTTTACGTAGTGCAGGGCTCCAAAGCAGAGTTCCTGCATCAGCCCTTGAGATGTGACGCTGCTGCGCTGTGTTCCAGTGTCTAGTTACCGAGCTGCTTGGCAGAGTGCAGCCATAGTACTCTGACTTAATTTTAACTCCAGGTCTTTACTAGAAAAAAGCCAATTACAGGATTTTATTAATAGAGTAAGAAGCTAGAATTACTTTTCAGGTCATATGACTTCTGATACCTTTCTCATTTATCAATCACTTTGGAGATGTAAATTATCTGTAATGATTTCAGATAATGCTCTTGGATGACAAGCTTATTACAAATGAATTTAAAATGACACAATAAACTCAGTTTTAAGAATTAATAAAAAATACAGTTTGGATTTAATAACTTGCATTTTCAAATTTGGGCTCACAGTAAGCTATATTCAGATACTGTAGATAATATCCTTCTCAGGAGGGCTTATGATCTAAGTTGTATAAGGGGTAATGGAAGTTTAAGTGACTTGCTCAAGGTCACAAGTAGAATTCGTAACCTTGTAGGCTAATCATATACTTTACATTTATGCAACGGACTGTACTTTTAATAAGCTAAAAATAATTTCAGGACTCAGGAACTATTAAAACCAAACAAAACAAGAAAATAAAAGTTTAGAACACAAGGGTGCACACATTCAATGTTCAGCAGCACTTATTTGGTTAGCAGTACCTGCTATATGGATATGTGGCATTGAATATCCTTACAGACAGCCCCATCGCTATCTGCATAGTGCTGGAGCGGCCCGGGGCAGAGTCAGAAATGATCCATATAGCGGCGTTATTCAGTGCTGCTATATAGGTAGCTACAGTATATGGATAAATTAGGACAGCAAACAAAGCTATCCTAAGGTTATCTGGATACCGTAAGAACATTGAATAACACCACTATATGGAGAGCAATGATACACTAGCCATATATTCAATGCTAGCCACTACCCCCCTCCCCCAAAAGCTAACCACCGCAACTGAATATTGTCCTGACTTCTTGGGCTGCCTTTCTCCAATTGTCAGCTGTCCTTCTCTAGCACTACAAAGATCTACACCCACCAACCTGAGTGTCCAAATGTAGCTCTAACAGCAAACTTCCAGTCTCTTGTCTGCAAACATTAGAATCAAAATCTCCTTTTTCATTCTGTGGTTCCCATGCCGACCATGGAACCCCTCAGGGATTTCAGAGATAGGTTTCACTTGCACTTTTAAATCAGTAGTGAACATGCATTCACTCCAGATTCACTGCTGCTTGTGATTCACTAGAAGAAAGCGGGAGAGCAAGTTACATATTAATCCTGGATCAAGTTACACAGTTTTCAATCATGCTCGTAATTCTAGTCCCAATGCAACTTGGCCTAAATTTACTCTCTGTTTACATTCATGCTCAGACATACCAAGTCACATGTATTAGTAAGGTTACCATATTTTTTTCAGGAAAATCTGAGTGGGGGGGGGGGGGGTAGGGGGGTAGGGGGGAAGGAAGGTTCGAGCAAAAAGATGTGGAGGAAGGAAGAGGAGTTATTACCCTACCACCCCCCATGCATTCCATAACAGCTACAATATCACTTCCAAGCAGACAAATCGAACAGTGATGCACTTCCCCCATATTGTACAAAATATAAAGATAATGGATGTAAATTCTAAAAACTGACATATTCAAATTCCTACCCTGTCTGTCCCCATCGCTCGAATTGGGGACAGATGGGAAACAGGGACACAGGGCAATCTCCAAAAACTGGAGACATCTGATAACCTTAGCATTGGGCAGATAACACACGCATTCAGCCTCTTCTCATGCTCACACACTAAGGCTCTCTCCTCTCGGGCATTTATGACAATGGAACAGGAGGATGGCCCCCAGGACCTTAGCCTTCATCCATGCACTAACCGCTTTGCAGTGCAGAGCTGCGACATTCCCCCCAGACCACAGGAGGAGCGTGTCACCTCTGGAACAATCATGGTTCAAAAGCACCCAAACAATAAGCTCTTACTGCAACCCACAAACATCTGTTCCAATGCTCTTATACCAATACATAAGCAGACCCACCCCAGGCAGGAGGAGGATGGCAAAGGCAAGGAATACTGGGAACTGTAGTTCTCTCACCGTTCTCTGTGATGAGACTAGGGAGGGGAAGCTAGGACTGCAACTTAGAGGAAGCTGCAGAAATCACTAGTGGAATTCTGGGAGATGGAAGACTTGAGGGAGGAAGGGGCCTCAATGGAATCAATGCCATCAAGAATGAAGCACGATACAGATAACTGCTCCCAGTAGACACTGGAAATGGTAAAGGCGTCTGGGAGTTGTAATTCTTACAGGGGATGGAATGTTTTTGAAGTGGGAAAGACAGGTCAGGATGTTTGGTGACCTTTATTGGGTGTCAAATTGCAATCTTGGAACCTCCAAATGGAAAAAGAGGGGATGGAGGAGTTGGAAAAGAATGCAGGGAGAAAATGAGTGACTGAGAAACGTGTGAGGGGATTGCCTGGGAAGAAACCAAGTGAACAAACTGGAGAGGGTGTTGAGGAAGACCAGGGGTTTGAAGACTGGCAGGGAAAGTGAAGGGATTCAGAAGGCATAGATGGGGTGAAATGTTTGGAAGGAGTTGGGTCCCACATCCTCCAACAGGAAAATTGCTATGGAGGGGACGGAAAGCAGAAGAGTTTGAGCAGCATCTGCACTCAGAAGCCCCATGCCATCCATAGTTACTTTAGAATTATTCAGGGCAACTGTCGGAGGTAGGGTGATGGGGATGGGGAGGGGAGGGGAGAGATGATGAACATGAGGGAGAGGGGAGGGGAAATACTGGGCACCTAGCTGGGGTGAGAAGAGGAGGAGATGTTGGCCACCTTGGTGGGGGGGGGGGGGATATAATTGAGGTCATGAGGAGATGCTGGAGGAGACAGAGCGATTGATTGAAGCCAAAGAGAAGGGATTGCTTGGGAAGAGGGGTTTTGTGTGTAAATGTATACTTTCGAAAATCTGCTGAAAAATATCACTCATTGAGGCAGCAAATTTCACTTGTGGGATAGGCCGTCTTGGAGTCACTGCATAGTGAGCAGCCACCCCTTAATACCTTATTTTCTGTTATTTAGCTCACACCTTTTTAGTAGTAGTTCAAGGCGAGTTACAATCAAGGAGTGCCAGTGGGATTCGAACCTGGTCACAGACCAATGTTCTAACCAGGGCCGGTGCTACCACTAGGTAAACTAGGCGGCTGCCTAGTGCACCAGACCTCAGCGTGAGCCTATTGCTGTGGTGGTTACCCTCTCTGATGCCTGCAGTGGTGGCAATAGCCCCCAAACCACGACGCAGCACTAACAAATATTCCAGGGTTGTGTTGCAGTTTCCTACTTTTTGCAATGTGCCGTTTCTGTCCCTCTCTGAAACTGGAAGCGGCATCAGTGGGCGCGGAAATGGCACATTGTGAAAAGTAGAAACCATGATGCAGTGCCGGAGGTTATCAAATTTGCAGATGACACAAAACTATTTAAAGTTGTTAAAACCCAAGAGGACTGTGGAAAATTGCAAGAGGATCTTGATAAATTGGAAGACTGGGCATCAAAATGGCAGATGAAATTTAATGTGGACAAGTGCAAGGTTATGCACCTAGGGAAGAACAACCCAAACTATGGTTACACGATGCAAGGTTCCACATTAGGAACCACCACCCAGGAAAAAAGATTTAGGCGTCATTGTGGATACCATGTTAAAACCCTCGGCCCAGTGTGCAGCGGCGGCCAAGAGAGCAAATAGAATGCTAGGTATGATAAGGAAAGGAATGGAAAATAAAACAAAGGATATTATAATGCCTCTATATCGTTCCATGGTGAGACCGCACCTTGAATATTGTGTGCAATTCTGGTCGCCGTATCTTAAAAAGGATATAGAGTTATTAGAAAAGGTTCAGAGAAGAGCCACCAAAATGGTAAAGGGGATGGAAGGATACTCCTATGAAGAAAGGCTAAAAAGGTTAGGGCTCTTTAACCTGGAAAAGAGACGGCTGAGGGGAGATATGATAGAAGTCTATAAATTAATGAGCGGAGTGGAACGGGTAAACGTAGATCGATTGTTTACCTTATCAGAATATAGAAAGACTAGGGGACATGCAATGAAGCTACAGGGTAAACTATTTAAGACTAATAAAAGAAAATATTTTTTCACTCAACATGTAATCAAACTCTGGAATTTGTTACCGGAGGATGTAGTAAAGGCTGTTAGTGTAGCTGGGTTTAAAAAAGGTTTGGACAAGTTCCTGGAGGAAAGGTCCATAAGCCATTATTAAGAAGGGACACAGGATATCAATGCTTGAACCAATACAAGCATTGTGGAACCTGTGTCCCTTGGGGAAACTGCTAGGTACTGTAACACCTATAGTCCCAGCAGGGCTGGGGTATAGGCAGTTAGCCAAGCTATTAAGTCACCTGACCTTGTATTGGAAAGGAGTGTAGTCGTGGATCCAAGTGGTCAAGGTTCAAAAGGATTTTATTTCCCTTCCCGGGGTTTATGGATTTTCAAAAACATCAACAACAGAAGTAAAACTTAGGATACAAAACTGGATGAACTTAAAGGTAGCAAACTTGCTTTCAAATGTAACAGAAACTGAATTATTATAGCAGGCAGCTGATAATCTCTTCTTAACCTTTTGTACCCGTTTACAACAAAGAAGGATTCTCATCAGCTATCATTAGAGAGCATTCCATTTCTTCCAAGCCTGGATTCAAACAGCTATCTTCTGTGATCATTGGCTCAATATCATTGTCCTGTGAACAAACAGCCTGCGTATATCTTTGCTCTATATCTTCTCCTGGGTTTCTCAAATAGTCATAGTCAATACAAGGCAAGTAATTACCATTCACTTTATAATGGCAAGGCAGAGAAACACACTTCCTGGAATAACGTTTCCCTTTGTTAGCTGCTGGCTCTCGGCTACTCCCATTTACTGGTAGCTCACAGCACTGCTCTTTATAATAAACAGGTTTCTCTCTTATCACTCTGTGCCTTGGTTTATCTGGTATATAATTGTCTGTCTCATCCATGCAAACATTTTCAATATCCCAGTTTCCCTCAACGTTCTGAGACCGCTTCTTACAAGCCTGCTTCTCAAACACACATGGCTCTTTCACTGTCTCACGTCTCTCCCATTCAAGTAGGTGTTGAGGAATTCCTCTCTGTATCAGAGGTGGATATTTCTTTTGACTAACCTGCCAAGTGGAACCTTTTCTAGTTCCTGGTGTAGAACTCTTTTGTAGCTTTCTGACTGGAACTGCAGGGGGTTCAAACTCCGTCTCTGAGAAGTCTGAGCTTGCTTCAGAATCACTCAGCACTTCTCCCTCATGGCAGCTTCTGACGTTACAACACCCTCTGTAACTTCCTCTGAAGTCTCCCGTGTAACTTCCTTTGGAGTTTCCTGTTCCACTGGTCCTATCAGGTCTCTGAGTTCTCTGGGTCCTCTCTGAACTCCTCGTCCTCGCTGAACTCCTGGTCCTTCCTGAACTCTTCGTCCTGTCTGAGCTCCGGGTCCTCTCTGAACTCCGGGTCCTCTCTGAACTCCGGGTCCTGTCTGAGCTTCTCGTCCTGTCTGAGCTACCGGTCCTCTCTGAGCTACCGGTCCTCTCTGAGCTATCAGCTGTTTTCTCTACACATTTTTTATAATGCCTTAGGGGCGTGTCTTCCCTCACGTGGAAGTTGTTCTCTCCCTCTAATGAGAGGTGTTTCCTAACTAGGCACGGCTGCAGATCCTGTGCCTGCCTGGGTTGCTTATGGCAACAGAAATGCTTCTGATCTGCCTGCCTGTCAGAACCTAGCCTGTTTGCATCAGGTTTTTGTCTATTTAAAGCAAGGGACAGATCTGCTGTGTTACAGTACATATGACCTAGATTGGCCACTGTTGGAAACAGAATACTGGGCTTGATGGACCTTGGTCTGACCCAGTATGGCATATCTTATGTTCTTATGTTCTTATAATGCTGCGTCCTGGTTTGGGGATTATTGCCACTGTTGCAAATCCCGGAGAGGGGCGGCTGCAGCAGCAATGGGGCAGGGGCCACAGGGGGAGTGGCAGGATGGAGAGCCCGCCTAGAGTGCCTCCGATCCTTGCGCTAGCCGTGGCTCTTATAACTCCTCCTCCATAGCTTCTTTTCTAGGAGTTAAGGTTGACCCTGAATTAGCTACTCCAAGAGCAGCTGATGCTTTATTAAATGTAAATTAATTTGGGGAGTGTTGCCTGCAGTTTCACACGCTGTG
Source organism: Ichthyophis bannanicus (assembly GCA_033557465.1). Lineage (NCBI taxonomy): Eukaryota > Metazoa > Chordata > Amphibia > Gymnophiona > Ichthyophiidae > Ichthyophis > Ichthyophis bannanicus. The sequence goes on from CM066036.1 coordinate 551,071,437, forward strand.
GAGAGTGAGAATAGCTGGTGCTGGAGAGAGCCGGCTCGTGCGGGGCAGTCACTGCTGACGTCATTTTGAGGCTCCATAAAGGATCTGTGCATGGAGCTGTTTCTTGGGAGTGTTGCCTGCAGTTTCACACGCTGTGGAGATTGAGAACAGCTGGTGCTGGAGAGAGCCGGCCCGTGCCCCTTTGTGAGCCCCTTAGGAGCACATTGGGAGCATTTATGGATCTGTGGCGATGCCCGGCGGTAAAAGGAAAAAGAAAACTCTTGTGGCTGTGTCTGCTGGTGGCCCTATGGACAAGCACGTAATATCTACACCGGTCTTAACAACACCAGGTACTGTTCCTTTTGACCCCTCGCTGGAGGGGCCGAGTCTTAGCTCTCCTGAGCGTACCCCTCCTCTTCCTCCTGATTTTTTGGAATTGTCCGCTGTGCCTCAGTCCGGTGTTTTGAGTTCACAGAAGGAAGTTGTGCTCCCCAAAATGGTTTCTTGGTCGGAGCCCTCCATTCCACCTGGTGACTCATAAGTCTCCTCTATTTCTCTTCTGGATATTTGGCAAGTAGTTAATCGTACTGAACGGATTCTTGCTGAGGCTGTTCCCTCTTTTATGTCAATTTACTAGGGACACTGTTATTAAATTTCAGAATCTTGATGGTCAGATTGGAACTTTGCATTCATCTATTTCGAGTATAGATACACAGGTTTATTTATTTATTTAAAAGGATTTCTATACCGCCTTCTCCTGTAATCAAGGCGGTCTACACAGCAAACAATCAAAGAAATACTGATTTTTTTGTGTGCATGCAGTGAAAACCAGTGAATGCGTGTGTGTGTGTAGGGTAGTTTTGATTTGCCATGGGCTATTTACAGCGTGCGCTATTATACAATACTATGTACATGAATGAGAGGGGAGTGGGGTTGGTCTGTAGTTCTGGCTGGCGGGCAGGTTATGTGACGTCACCGTAGTGTTCAATGAAGAGGGTCGTTTTGAGCTGTTTCCGAAAGTCCTTGATGTCTGTTGTTCATCGTAGGTCATCAGGGAGGATGTTCCATATTGCAGGTGCGGCCAGTGACAGAGCTAGTTTTGCAGTATCCTTGCGTACCTTGGTGAAGTCTTTTGGGGTATTGATGAGGTTGGAGGTGACTCGCCTCCTCGGTCTTGTGCTGCTATCGGATTGTATGAGTGGTTGTAGACTGAGAGCTGAGGTCTGTTGTTTGATTTTGAATATGTTTAAGACTGTCTTATATCTGATGCGGGAGCTGATTGGTAGCCAGTGGAGGTTTTTTAGAATGGGTGTGATGTGCTCTTGTCTTGATGAGCCAGATATTATGTGTGCTGCTGTGTTTTGAGCCATTTGCAGTGGCCTGAGTGTCTGCTTTGTTAGGCCGACATAGATTGGGTTGCAGAAGTCTAGGATTGGTGTTATTAATGCCTGACAGACTGTGTGGAAGTGTTCCTGAGAGGAGGGGCTTGAGGCATTGGATTAGTCTCATCTTGTGATATGCATTTTTGGTGGTTCTGCTGATGTGTGATTGTAGGTTCAGTTCTTTGTCGAGTGTCACTCTAAGGTATTTCACTTCCTGTTTTATCGGTATTATTGTGTTGTTGATCTTGATGTCGGGTGGAGGGACGAAGTTGGTGTTTTGGGAGATGATTAGTGCCTCGGTCTTGCTGTAGTTTATGGTGAGGTTGTTGTCTTGAAACCAGTTGTTCTTATGCCTGAGACAGTCTGTTATTTTGGAGTAGTATGGGTTGTCGAGGGTGACTGGTGTGTATATCATGATGTCATCGGCATAGATTGTGTATTGTATTTTGTGTTTTTTCATGATGTTGCAGATTGGTTGAATGTAGAGATTGTATAATAGCGCCGATAGGGCGGAACCTTGTGGGATGCCTTGCTTGACTTTTATGGGTCGGAATGTGTTGGGGCCAACCTTTACCTGTATCTGTCTGTCCGTTAGGTATGAGTGGAACCATCTCAGGGTGGCTCCGTGTAGTCCAATGTTCTGTAGTCTTGCTAGTAGATTTCTGTGATCCACTGTGTCGAACGCTGATGAGATGTCTATGAAGATCATAAGTATTCCATTCTTGCAGTTGTCTATGAGGTGGAGTATGTTGTTAAAGAGGTATAACAGGAGTGTTTCGACTCCATGGTTGGTTGATGTCCAGTGGTGCATGGTTGTCAATGTGGTCTTGGAGCTGATGCTGTACCGCCTTTTCAATAATGGTATGCTTGTGATAGGTCTGTAAGCGGCTGGGTTGCTCTTGCGAGCGTGGATTTCTTCGGGATTGGTCTTATTGTAGCTAGCTTTAGCTGGTTTGGCATGATTCCTTGGGTCAGTGAACTGTGCACCATGTTGTGGATGTTGTGGATGAAGTTTGTCTTTGTTGCTTTAATCCATGTCACTGGGCATGGGTCTGTTGGTGCCATGCTTGTATTGAGTGCGGTGATGATGTGTGAGAGCTGCTCTGTGGATGGGGTGCTGAATTTGTCCCAGGTTTTTAAGGGGGTAGCAGGTTTTGTGGTTGTGCTTTTTGTTGGTTGTGATGAGGTATGGAATTTTTCTTGGAGGTGGTCTGCGAATGCTTGTGGGTCTATTTGCACTTCGCTTTCTGTCTTCTGTTCTTTGGTAAGAGTTTTCACAATTTTGAAGAGCTCTCTTGGTTTGTTGTTGGATTTGATTATAATGTTTGTGTGGTATTCTTTTTTCGTTTGGTTGATGAGTTTGTTGTAGTCTCTTTGCTTCGTTAGGTATAGGGCCTGAGTGTTGGGAGACTTGGTGCGTCTCCATCACCGTTCTAGTTTCCTTAGGTCCCTCTTTTCATTTTGTATGGCTTTTGAGTACCAGGGTGTGTGATATGATTTGGTGTGGCGAGTTTTCTTGGATTTGTATTCAGTGGCTTTGGCAGCAGCATTGATGATACTATTCCATTTTCTGATTTGCTCATCTAGATCATCTGTTTCAGAGTTCAGGTGAGGTATAGTGTCCTGTAGAAATTGGTCTCTGTCGAAGCTTTTGAATCTTCTTTGTACAGGTGGGTTGTCCCGGGTCTCGTTGCATTTTTCCCCTTGTGGCACAATAGTTATTTTAATTATGTGATGGTCTGACCATGGCACAGGTGTGACAGAGGGTGTTGATATGTTACCTCAGTCAGGTAGATAGGTTAAATCGTTTTCTTTATTCCAGTCTGCTACCATGAAAGAAAGTTCTGTTATGTGTCAAAAACTTGAGAATTTAGAGAATATGGCTAGGTCTAAGAATTTGAGAGTTTAAAATTTTCCTTCTAGTAGTTTATTATCTCCATTAATACTGTTTAGGAAATATTTAAAAGATGTTCTTCTCCTCCCCACCGCCGATGCTATAGTGTTTGCTAAATGTTATTATATTTCCTCAAAAATTGTTTCTCCAGGTGTTGGGAAAGGGGAAGTAGCTGTTCTTGAAGATAAAAATGGGTTTAACTTGACTGCCTTCTTGGAAGACACTCAAGATATTATTTCCACTAGAGCCACATTAGCAACTTTGGTTTCTGAAGAAGATAAAGTCTCTATTCGTAAAGCTTATTTTCGGAAAAGGGACAATCTTTATTGTGGTGATAAGGTCTCTATTTTTCCTGATGTATCTCGCTCAACACAAGTACGTAGGAAGTCCTTTCTTGCTCTCAAGTCTAGAACTCTTGCCTTAGGCGCTACTTTTTTCTTGTGCTACCTTTGTAAATGCTTAGTATCTCTTGGACAGGTTTGTCTTTTTGTCATTTTTGGATTTGGAAAGGTGGATTCTTGATAGGGAAAAGGCACAGTGACCTTTGCTTTTCCTTTATGTTATTATGCTGTTTAGAAATTGTCAGACGGTGGGAGGGTATAATTCAATGACTGTTCTGTGTGGCTGGGACACCTTTCTTTGGTTTGGTGTTCCTTGCCTTGTTTTTTCTTGTCATTGATTTCTTATGGTTTTCCCCCCGAGATGTGGGCTAATGTACTTGTTTGTATTATTTCTCTTTTGAATTATTTCTATTGTTGACTTATTGTGTTTCTCTATACTTTATGAACATTGTATAGTTTTGAAAATTTCAATAAACAGAATTAAAGTAAATGTAAATTAATTCAGTTTTCTAGTCAGTTGTAGAACATAAACAGCCGCTACTCCACATTCAGTCCACAGCACACGAAGAACAGAAAGTGAAAGAAGACATGATAGACTTAGAACTAAATATATGGATATAGCCATTGAGCAACTTGATAGATGAAAGGAAACACTGTAGAGTTAGTGGAATAGACCGGCCTGTGTTTAAAAACCTGTGGGTATGATATTCAACTGAAGTTGTGTTCACTGGTGACTGGTGGACATATAACTTTCTTATCAGGCAATCTTTGGCAACTATATGGATAGTATTGAGCCAAAGAGCTCTCTATCCATATAGTGAAGGGGTGGATGGAGAGTGCAGTGAGGGCTATATTGCAAGACTATCCAGATAAGTGGTGATTTTCAGCCACTATCCAGATAAGCTATACATTTAGATTAGGCCACTGGATACCTTTGAAGTGCCAGTGTATAAACCAATCCACTCACTACTGGTGCTGAAAGTTGATTTCTTTCCAATAATTTATTTTCATGTGTGCTGAAATTGTGGGCAGTGCCTAAGCGAGTCAGCCAGGCTGCCAGAGAGGAGATGAGAAAAGGCATGCACATTTTGCATTGCAGACACATTTATCCTTTGCATGCCTGCATAACTCCATCCATGTGTAAGAGAGGCTGCGGGGACCCTAACTGTTCCCACGTGCTCTGGTCATGGACCATATAATTAGCAGAGCAGTGGAGAGGTGTAAATTAGTTAGCTACGGTATCACCAGCTGAGATGGCCGCAGTGCTTCTGACTGAATCTATTGACTCCTAGGCAGCAGGGTGCATTTACCTTGGCATGGAGTCTGTGGGCTGTGGTGTTCTTGTGGCTGTTATTTTTCTTTATCTTGTGAAAGAATCTCCCCTGGAATTTTGAACTGTGTGAAATATGTCGTGGTGGAGACATATTTAAGTAGGATTTTAATTTCTCTCCTGCTGATTTGTGGGTTCTAGTGCCCTTGTATGTGTGAGGATAAACTGGATTAGTATGGGTAGCAGCCCAGGGTCAACAAATCTTGTACCCTTTAACCTTCCTGAGCAATAAATCATCATTGAGTAGAAACCTTAACCAACTTTGCTGTGAATTCAAAGATAAGTGTGGAGGAGGAAAACATCAGCCAAAAAGTATACAATACAATTTTTCTTTACAATACATGGTGATTTTATACACTCTAACAAAAGTATAATTATAAGACTGAAAAGGTGACAATAGGAAATATGCTTCAGTAATCTTCTACTATATAATTTTATTGATAACTAACATGGCATAGATTGATTTTCCTGAGATCTCCCTCTTTTAATTACACCACCCAGATGCTTGAGGATGTTCTCAGTGGCTAATTTGCAACCCGTTTTACAGGATATTGGTGAAGGAAGAGAGACTGGTTGGAAGAAACTTCTGGAAGAGAGATTGCTAATGGGAAGGAGGTTGCACGGTAAGGCATTCTGAGTAAGGATAAAAGGAGAATGCTACAGGAAAAAAGCTTGTAACAGGGCTGGATGGAAACGGTGAGACGCAAGGGAAGGGATTTGGAGAAGGGATGGAAAGAGAGTTACAGTAGGAAGGAGGATGCAAACAGGGAGGAAGGGGTAAACCGCAGGTGAAGAGCTTATGAATGCAGGTGGAGACTGGGACTAATGCAGAGTGAGAATGTGATTTTGAAGAGAGTGACGCATTGTGTCAGAAAGGAGGAAGCCACAAGATGGCGGCTCATGGACTCAGGTGGAGATGGAGTGTGATTAGGGCTTCTGAGTTTATAACATGGGATGTGGGTCTGTCTGAAAACTTAGGCTTGACTGGCCATGCTTTCTGAAAGACAGGCATTCATCCTTGCTAAAGAGTATTGTTTTATGGTGTCATATGTAATATAGTGCTTTGTTTTTTTATAAGACAAATAATCTTTTTTTTAAAAAAAGGTAAGTTTTTCTGTATTTTCTGAGACTTCTCTAATCACCCGTTGAAAATGACCAGGAACCCTTAAAAAGGGCCAATGTAATGCTAATTTTTAAATAGGGTTCCAGGGGTGATTTGGGAAACTACAGGCCAGTGAGCCTGACATCAGTACCTGGCAAAATGGTAGAAACCATGATAAAGAACAAAATTACTGAACATGTAGGTAGTCTAGTTTAATGGGAGAAAGCCAACATGGCTATTTATGGAAAGACCCCAGTAGGCTTTAGCCAAGGAAGGTCTTCTCTTACTAATCTATTATATTTTTAACATATTCATAAATGACCTGGAAATGGGAATAACAAGTGAGGTAGTCAAATTTGCAGATGACACAAAATTATTCAAAGTTATTAAAACCCAAGAGAATTGTGAAAAATTGCAAGAGGACCTTGATAAATTAAAAGACTGGACTTTCAAAAAGCAGATGAAATTTAATGTGGACAAGTGCAAAGATATGCACCTAGGAAAAAACACCCAAACTATGGTTACACAATGCAAGGTTCCACATTAGGAACCACCATCCGGGAAAAAGAGTTAGGCATCATCATGAATAGCATGTTGAAACCCCTCTGCCCAGCATGCAGTGGTGGCCAATAAAACACATAGAATGTAGGAATCATAAGGAAAGGAATGGAGAATAAAACAAAGGATATTATAATGCTTCTGTATCGTTCCATGGTGCGACCGCACCTTGAATATTGTGTGCAGTTCTGGTCGCTGTATCTTAAAAAGGATATAGCAGAATTAGAAAAGGTACAGAGAAGAGCCACCAAAATTGTAAAGGGGATGGAAGGATACTCCTATGAGGAGAGGTTTAAAAGGTTGGGGCCCTTCAACTTGGAAAAGACATGGCTGAGGGGAGATATGATAGAGTTCTAGAAATTAATGAATGGAGTGGAATGGGTAAACGTAGATTGATTCTTTACACCATCAAAAAGTAGAAAGACTAAGGGACATGCAATGAAGCTACAGTATAACTCGTTTAAGACTAATAAGAGAAAATATCTTTTCACTCAATGTGTAATCAAACTCTGAAATTTGCTGCCAGAGGATATAGTAAAAGCTGTTAGTGTAGCTGGATTTAAAAAAGGTTTGGACAAGTTGCTGGAGAAAAGGTCCCTAAACCATTATTAAAGACAACAAAGACTGTTCTCCCCAGTCTTCAGATTGTCTAATCCTCTTCGCCGCTTCCACGGCAGGCTCGCTCACCTTCATGCCCGCTGACTTTTTTCAGCTGTGTTCCTGCACCGAAGAGTGGCTGCTTATCCCTTGCTGGCGCATACAGAATGCCGTATGCATCAGCAGGACAAATTCCGGTGAAACCCCCCCCTGGGGCTCCTCTGTTCTCAAGGGCCTGAGATGTGGATGGACTGGGCGAAGACTGGGATCCATTCGTGGGCTCTAGCAGTGGAGGCACGGTCCCCGCTAACCTGGGCTGCTTTTCTGCTGCATCTTCGTGGGTCCCCAAGAGACTCTCCTGCTCTGAGCCCTTGTCCATAGATTGGGCCTCTTTCTCGCACCCGTGGCACACACCCGTGTCCAAGACCGCGCCTCTCCGAGTGCTGCATACTAAACACTGTGGTCTCACAGACATGGTCTGTGGACTACCCCCTTCTGCCAGTCTAGCCGGCCACACAGGCTGAGAAGGAAGGAAAGTGAAGAAGAATCCAAAATTAAACTTAAATGTAAAATTAAACACCAAGTGTCCCCCTAAGATGAAGGCAGGGTTTCCCATAAGCTCTTGACCTCTTTTATTTATTTATTTTTACTACTAAAAACAGCAAAGAAAAACTCCAAAATAAGTAAATTAAACAGCCCTTAAAAAACCAAGCTATGCTACCGAAAACCTAACGATTCCCGGAGGAGAGTTACTTAGCCACCCCTTTTCCCCCGCACGGTACCAGGGGCTGCTGAGACAAATGGCAATTTTCCCGCACAGCTGCTAGGCTGCTGCAAACCACGTGGCAGAGCAACCTACAAAAGTCTTTTCTTCGCGCCTCAGCTCTCGGCTCTCCTGCCTCCTGGGCTGGTTTATGCCTTCCCTGTGCTCTGTGCCTCAGTTCTCAGCTCTCCTGTCTCCTGGGCAAAGTTTAACTCTGTACTTCACTTTGCCACAAGCTTTTCTTGCCAGTCTGCCTGCTTTGCGCTCAGCCGTGTGTCCCCCCCCCCTGGCTTCGACGATGAGGAGAAGACTGAAGTGCTTCCTGCTGGCTTTGTGGCTCCTTACCCGGCAATGGGTTCAAGAGCCGCTTTTGCTCTTGATGGCCTTTTCTTTATATGATAACCACCCCTGAAGCCTCCTCATTTGCACCAGGTGGATCTGGTGGCGGGGGAGGGGGGAGGAGGGGAGAATCTCCCACTCCTGCAGGCCCAAGAGCTTCCTGTTTTTTTTTTTCTGTAGAAAATTTGCAAGTTAATGTGGGTCAAAGGAGAAAACAAAAAGCCCACAAAAAATCAAACTTTAAACTCTCTCCTTAGTTGGCTCACTGCCTCCTCCAGCTGTTTGGAGACTGAGCATACTGGGGCTGGTAGGTAGTGCCAGTGGCATAAGTACACTGTTGTCATCAAAAGGACAACACGCTCAGTCTCCAAGCTGCTGGAAGAGGTGTACAACCCAGAAGTGTGGGACTGGACTGGAGGGACAATAAGGAATAAAGTTGTTTTATTGATGATGTCACTGTAGCATGAATGTGAATGGCAGAAGGAGTACTTAATGGCGATAATATTATGTTAGTAGGAACAGCTTTTTCAATCATCTGGAGACTTTTTCAACTTTTTGAATGGGGCCACTGAGAGCAAGAAGTGAGGTGTGGATCCTTGAAGCTGTAGGCAAACCTCAGTATTGAGCCAGGTCATGCCATGCTGACCCACCTCAGTTTTAGTAACTTTTTCTTTTGGTGACACTCTTTTGTTTAATTTGGCTTTATGGTACTTTTGTTATTCTGGATGCTACTTCTGAAAATTATTTTAAATCAACTTATCATAGAGTTTATTTCAAAGTTGTAAGCCTATATATATAAAAGAAAAAAGAAAATAAGAAGATTGTTTCAGTACAAGGAAATAAATAAATAAATAAATAAGGACTTTGGGATTGATGAATGAAAGGTTGAGCCCCACAACTGAAGCTTATTAACTTATGGAGAGGTGTCTTAGTATTTCTGATGATCCCTTTATTATATGTACCAACATTTTATTGTTATCTTAATAATTTTTTCCAGGACATTTTTTTGGTGTCATTTTGAGATTTTTTTCCTGTGGTATATTGAGTTTATTTTGAAGCCCAAATATGTATATTCCTTACTGCTAATTATACAGATAGTGGTGCTGAATATACAGAGTGGCCCAAAAAAGGTGAGAACATCTCGTAGCATATAAGTATTTCAAAAAGACAGATGTAAACGACTGACAAATTAAAAAAAAAAAAAAAAAGATGGCGACCGGAAATTGTCGAAATAAAGACGTTATATAGCTAAAAAAGGTAAATAAGTAAACTATTTAAGCTTTTAATTTACGAGATGTTCTCACTTTTTTTGGGCCAACCAGTATGCAATTAGAGGCCCTTTTACTAAATACCCCTAAGGTTGTACATTTAAAGAGCATTTCCTCAGATTACTTCTGAGTTAGCAGCATTTTTTGCTAGACTCTTCTTGTCTGGGGCTTCAGGTCACAGCAGTGGCGTAAATTCCGTCTAATGCGGGGGTGGAGGATCCCGGGCAGAAAGTAGAACGGCACAGTGGCAATAAGGCAGCATGGTCAACCTACTTGATGATCTTTGCCGCACTGCCTCCATTGTTCTAAGTTTGCCTGATGCCCAATGGCTGTTTGCCACCAGGCAGAGGCCTCACAATAACAGCCACACAATGACACTTCGGCCTGGCAGGTAACAACCACCATGCATGAGGAAAATTTAGAAGAGCGGAGGCAGTGCAGCAAAGATCATCAAGTAAGTTTGCCATCGCTGCTGCATAGCAGGATGGGGGGGGGGGGGGGAGGTGTGCCACTGCAATAATGGAGAGTCCCTCGGTAAAGTTTTCCTTGGGGGCCCCTTATTGGAACTAACACCCCTGGGCCACAGCATAAGCTAATAGGAGGGAGGGTTGTCGGATCCCAGGGCAGCCCTTGGTCCAGCTGGATTGTTAAGTATGAAGGAGGAATGTTATTATTTTGTTATTTTTTATGTAAAGGTTTAGCTATATTATTTAGTGCTGTATGGACATATATTTTGTGAGTTTTAGACTGCATAGATATGGAAGTGTTAGGTGGCTAAGCAACTGTAAATAAATAAAACTAAATACATCCATTTTATGAGGAAACGGAGCATAACCTCAGACCCTTTTTAACGCCACCAGAGGTTTATCCCACAAACTGGGAGCTGCTCCAATAAATGACCTATTCCAAGTTTTTCGCACACTGGAATGCACATGTAAATCAAATCCCTAACTAAATCACGAAGACCTGGATGATTTATGCTGCGCTATCTTTCCCTTGAGATAGGCAAGTTCATAACCATGAAAGGCCTGATAGGAGAAGATGGAAAAGCTTTATGAATTTCATCCTGCCGCCTTTCCATCTCTGATATCTTCAAAATTCAGCATTCATACTCAATAAACCTTAACACCCTAGCTCACATTTCACTGGATAAATTTGGTTTATCATTAAGGGATAGCACTACTTCAGGCTATGTTTCTAAAGTCTTTAATCTACTGAAAACTGTATCCAGTAATACTCCAGTAACCTGTGTAACTTTACTGAAATAACTGGCTTAAATTGCTTTATAGCCCTGAATTGCTTTATAGTCCTGAATGTTGCAATACTGAGAGTGATAGAACTCTCCCAGAACAACTTTGGAGTCCTGCTAAATGCATTATGTTGCCAAACCAATATTTTTTCAGCAGTCTCCAATTTCCTATTTGATTTACTGTTCTTTATTGCTTCCTTTGCCATTCTAAAGATGAAGGGGGTCTTTTACTAGAAGGCGTTAGCTGACAATGCGTGTTGTGGTGCACGCTGAATGTGCTTCGGGATACGCACAGCAATCTAGTGTAGCACCATGACAGTTGGTGGCGTTAAGCACACCTGCGCCAATGTGCCGTGTGCTAAGGGACAGGGCTCTGTGTTAACCGTCGTCAAAATGCGTTCCACACACTCGACAGTTAATGCCGTGGTGTTGCACCTGATGTGACAGTTTCAGCACTGTCGTTGCGTTCAGTGCAACACACTAGTGCCCTTTAGTAAAAGGGCCCCTAAGTATAGACGCAAAACACATATCTAAGAATTTTATGCGATGCCAAATAAATATCTGAAATAGAAATATTTTTCAGAATGTTATCGAAGAACTTGCATCAAGAATAAATGCAGAAATTCTGAAGGGTGATTATACAATCCAGAAGATAGTGAGATGGAAAAACACTGAATGTACTGGACAATGGACAAACCCGATGTGTCTGTATATGAACAGGGAGACATTTCAGCCTTCCTCTAAGCTCAAAGTCACTCCTTCGGGTAAATGTGAGTAAACCCTAAACCTTCCCTTGCCAAAGGTCAGACGTCCTCATAAACTGACCATCTAGCCTAAAATGAGCAACGTCACAGGATTTAACTTGCTTTGTACAGTTTCAGGGAGATTCTGGTGGCCTTGGACTTTCCCCATGATTGTTTAGCATTCTTATTTATATATTTATTTGCTTTTATATACCACACTATTTAGTATCGGCGCGGTTTACATGGAACGTGAACAGTCAAGCAACTTTACATAGAACAGGCATTAAACATCAAATCTAGCTAACATAGAACAAGTAATTAGAAACAACATTCCATGGGGATATAAACTTGGATGGGGAGGGGGAATAGGGGAGGGATAGAGGGAGGGGAATAAGGGGAGGGATAGAGGGAGGGGGAATAAGGGGAGGGATAGAGGGAGGGGAAATAGGGGAGGGATGGGAGAACTAGTTGCAAGTTATGCGGCCGAGCCTCAAGGGATATGCTATGTAAGTGAGGAAGCCCTTCATTGAGTTATGTGGTCATAAGCTAGCTGGAACAGGTGAGTCTTTAATACCTTTCTGAATGTAGACTGGTCAGCGATGGCTCAGATTGAAGCATGAAGGGCATTACAGAGGGTTGGTGTGTATAAAGAAAAGGCGCAATTCCTGATTGCCTGAGTGCAAGTCCTTATTGCTGAAGGTGTAATCAGAGTGTTTACCATGCTTGATCTTCTCATTCTGTTGTCTGGGATATGTTGTATCATTGATGACAGGGAGTATGCAGATAAGTCATGAAGAATTTTAAACGTGAGTAGAAGGGCTTTGTAGGTCAGACAGCTAGTTATGGGGAGTCAGTGTAGCTGCATCAAGATGGGCAAGATGTGCTCGTACCTGGACACACCTTGGAGTGATCGGGCAGCTGTGTTCATGGCCAATTGGAGTGGTTGGAGGATGTGTTTTGGGAGGCCATGAAGAATAATATTGGCGCAGTCAAAGTGCGGGAAGATGAGAGCTTGGAAGACTGTACGAAAATCTGAGGGGTCTAGGAGCGGGCTTAGATGATGTAGGGTCATTATCTTATGGTAGACTGCCTTGATGACATTATGTATGTGTGCAACCATTGGTCCAAGATTATTCCCAGATAATGTACTTCCTGCTTGGTCAGGAGCTCTACATTTCTCACCCTCAAGGAAGTTGGCGGGGTAAATGTCTGGTCTTTAGTTATAAATTATTAAAGACAGTACTCTTCATTGAACACTACGGATCAAACAATTAACTAGATTCCGTCTATTGTAGCTGTTTTATAAAATGATTTTCTATATTAGTTAACCTATGTTATTTATCCTACCTTACTACTCTGGTATTTTGTTTATACAGTGTATGTTTCCCTTACTTTATAACCTTTGTATGTCTTGTAACTGCTTTGATTTAAGGAAAAGGCGGTATAAAAAACTTGTTAAATAAATAAATAAGAACTCCGTCTTCCTGCAGTTAGCCATCAGGTTGTATGCAGCGAGCCAATCTGAAACTGAGTTGAAGCATTCTGAAATGACTGAAAAGTCAGGGCTGTCAATGGAGAATGGGGTATAGAGTAAAACATCTGCATCAATGTGGTATAGGATGTTGAAAGACTGAATTATTGCACAGATTGGCTGTATATAGATGTTGCATAGCAGGACTGAGAGAGACAAGCCCTGTGGGACTCCTTGAGTTTGCTGGAAGATGCTTGAAGACTGTGTTCCTATGCGGACCTATTGCTGGTGACCCGTCAAGTATGATTTAAACGAGTTGAGGGCTATGTTATATATCCCTTTTTGTTGTAAGCAGTCAAGAAGAAGATTATGACTGATGGTATCAAAGGCAGAGGCAATGTCCATGAAGATTAGGATGAATCCCTGCCTCTTCTTATCTAAGCCTCTTATCTTATCTAAGAAAGTTACTAATAGGGTTTCAACCCCATGCTGTTGGCGGAACCCATGCTGCTGTGGGTCAAGAGGGACATGGGAGTCAATGTCGTCTTGGATTTGTTACTCGACAATCTTTTCTAATATCTTGGTCAGGAAGGATAGGTTGGATATTGGTCTATATGAACTGATGTCTGAGGGGTTTAATTTGTTGTTTTTTTAGCAGAGGTCTGATGAAGGCAGTTTTCAGGGGCAGTGGGAGAGAACCTGTAGACAAGGAAAGGTGTATGAGTCTGGAAATAGCTGCACTTAGGTTGGTTCTTGCTTGCTTGATCCAGAATGCTAGGCAAGGATCAGCTGGGGAGGTGGTGGTATTAATTGTGCCAATGACGTTTTCTATTTGCTCAGCCGAGTATGGGTAGAAAGTATCAAGGGTGGGTATAAGTGCACCTCCTGTGGGGGGAAGTTCAAGAAAGGAATATTCAGCATCAAGCTTCTCTGAGAGCGAACTGATCAAATTCGTTTTACTCTGGAAGTGTGAGGCAAAGTCATCCAGGCTGGGGGTACTTATTGGTAGGTTCTTGGATGCGTCATTTGTGAGGGATCTAACAAGACTGAAAAGCTCCAGGGGCTTGTTAAGAGAGGGCATAAGGGTGTTGGTATGGTATCCCCTTCTCTTGTGATTGACTGCTCTTCGGTGTTCTTGTAGTTTGACCAGGTAGGCAACATGGTTGAGATCATGCCTAGAATGCCGCCAGCATCACTCAAGCTTTCTGAGGAGTATTAAGGATTCACAGAGATCAGAAGTAAACCATATAACTGTGTGCTTCCTCCTGGTGGGCTTAGTGGATGGTGGAAGGAGTGAGGCTTTAGCTAGGGTGTTGTTTCCATATGTCTATTAGCTTATCCAGATCATTGGTGTAGGGACTGAGATCATCAAGAATGTCACTGAGGAATGTTTCCTTATCAAAGTGTCTGAAGCGACGTCTGGGGGCTGGAGGATTGGATTTGGAGGGCAGCTGTTTTCCTTCAGGATCTGTAGGAATGTGGCATTATGATCAGACCAGAGAACAGGAAGGACAAGAGGTGGGTCCTGGCTGCTCAAACTCTGGAGGGGTGATGGAGCAAAGAAGAGGTCCAGGGTGTTAACTCTAGAATGAGTAGGTGTGTGTATTAGTTGATGATAGTCCAGAGCTGTCATTGCATTAAGGAAGGCAGTGGAGTGCTTGGTAGGGAGAGCTGGGAGATTGAAGTCCCCTAGAAGCCAGTGTGGTTTGTGTTGGGTATTCCTATTACATGCTAGGTTGAGGATTATGGCCAGCTCATCAGCACATGCAGATGGTGAGCGGTAGAAGAGACAGGCTGATAGGAACTTGTTAGAAATCTGAATATAATCAAGATTGGGTGCACTCTGAGCAGAACTACATTGGAAGTGGAGATTACTTCAGGCAATTATGAGGATTCCGCCATCTCTCCGGTTTGCTGGAGGGCAATTAAAGAGGTCATAACCGGGTGGCCTAAGTAGATTGGTAAGCACAGTGTCCGCGTCAGTTAACCTTGTCTCAGTGACGAAAAGCAAGTCCAGATTCCGTTGCTCAATATAGTCAGTGAGGATGGGCCATTTATTGCGGATGGATCGAGCATTTATGAGCATGCAGTTTAGGTGTTCCGGGCGAGAAGACTTACGTTTGTGAGTTTCCGGCAAGGATTAGCAGATTATGTGTATAAGCCACCGCTGGAGCGTGAAAGGACTAGCTCTCCTAATGTTAAAAGTATCAGTATGGTGTAAGGGGGGGGGGGGAATAGGCCATATTGATGTGTATATGATTCAGTCCAAGTGATGAGATGGGCTATACAGAATAAGGCCAACAATAAAGTGAGACCCCACGTCATTGTGCTGAGCTAATTGAGAAGATAATGGACAGTCAATGGATTAAAGAGGTGCTCTAAAGGAGAGCTCCACAGCATTTGTGGGGTGTTGCCTGGGTGGTCTGAGGTTGCTTGAAGATCAGAGGGGGCAGAGTAGATGAATGCTTTATGCAGAATCTTACCTTGTAAAGCTAAGCATAAGAGGAGTGGCGGATCTGGCGGTTCAATCCAGTTACAGGGATATGGAGTGGAGGGATGGCGTTCTGATTGGCATAGGGGCTGATACCTCAGCTGGTTTTATGAAGACATTGAATAAGTGGGGATGAGCCAATTAGTAGGCAAATTTAGGGCTCCACTGAAGGGCCAGGCCTAAGGGCCCTCTGGCGAGGTTCTCAGGCACGGGCCCACCCGATGGTGCTGTGAATGTAAAGTTGCTGTGTGCCGGCCCTGATTGGCCTGCTGCTGGGGATTGGGGAAGAGCTGTGCTTCC
The DNA here is from genome assembly GCA_033557465.1 of Ichthyophis bannanicus. Taxonomy (NCBI): domain Eukaryota; kingdom Metazoa; phylum Chordata; class Amphibia; order Gymnophiona; family Ichthyophiidae; genus Ichthyophis; species Ichthyophis bannanicus. The sequence continues at coordinate 551,087,244 of CM066036.1, forward strand.
CGCTACTTTGCTGACCGCTGATCGGGGCCTGGGAGAAGAAGGCGCTGCTGCTGTGTCCTGCGCCCGATGGCGCTCTTTCCAACTCCCCCCTCGAAACAAGATCACCCCAATCATTAAGCAAACTAGGCAGCCACCTAGGGCAGCAGCTGATGGGTGTGGGGTAGTAAAAAGCAGGATATTCAAAATTATACAATAACCCGGGGGGGGGGGGGGGTGGATGTAAGACTTAAGGTTTGTATAGGGTGCCAATACCTTGAACCAACTCTAGGGCTGGCTGTGCCTCAAAATGCCATGGCAGTCAGATCAAGGAACATGCCTCTTCCAGCAGGCATTATCCCATTGATGACAGCAGATGGATGTTTTGTAGGATTTAAACTTGCTTGTATATGGGCAGGAGCATTGTCTATGATCAAAGGCACAAGAGTACTGTCCTTGACAACTTATGGTCCCTTATGCCTCATCTTGCAGACCAAGGCATCTTACTTGTATTAGTAGGCTTGTCTCTTCATTTTTCACCCTAACTCTATAATTAAAGGGATAGTTTGAATTAAATTGGTGCTGTTTAATTTAAGTAATTTTGGGCTGGATATTCAAAGGGACTTATACGTTTATTATCAGCTATTAAATGTACAAGATCCTTGTCTGCGAATTTTCAGCAGCACTGTTTGTATAGTACCACTGAAATTTTCCTCTCACCACTTTGGCACAATCTGTAGAGTGTCAGGATGGAGCAAGGTTGGAGCGTGAGAGTTTTGGCCAGCTGTCCATATAGCGGTGATATTCAATATGATGATGATGTTGTTAAGTGCCGTCGAGACGGAGTCGACCCTTTGGATAGTAGTCTTAAACTGTGTTCAGTCTTCAGTCAAGCAGCTCATTGTTGACAGATTGGTACCCATAGCTTCTGTTATTGTATCGATCCATTTCCTTGCTGGCCTCCCACTTTTGCGTTGACCTTCTACCTTGCCAAGCATGATGTCTTTCTCTAATGATCTATCTTTTTGCATGATGTGTCCAAAGTATGAAAGCTGAAGTCTTGCCATCTGAACTTCTAAAGAAAGCTTAGGTTTGATCTCCTCTAGTACTGACTGGTTTGTTCTTCGGGCAATCCTTGGTATACACACTATTTGTCGCCAGCACCATAATTCAAAGGCATCAGTTTTCTTCCTGTTTATCTTTTTTGCTGTCCAACTTTCGCATCCATATGATTTTAATGAAAATACCATGGCCTGAACAAGTCAAATCTTTGTATGGAGAGAGACATCTCTGCTCTGGAGAATCTTGTCTAGGTCCTTCATAGCCATTCTGCAAAGAGCATTTCTTGACTGCTTCTTGCTTCTTTATTGATAGTTGATCCAAGTAGGTTAAAGTTGTCCACTATTTCAATTTCTTCTCCATCAACGATGAACTTATTGATTTTGCCAGTGTTGGGATCTTTGTCTTCTTTACATTGAAGTGCAGGCCCTTTTTAAGACACTGTTTCTTGATCTTGAGAAGCAAATGTTTCAGATTGTCTTCGCTTTCAGCCAGTAATGTGGTATCATCAGTATAGCGAAGGTTGTTGATGAGTCTCCCATCAATCTTCACACCTCAGTTGTCTTTATACAGTCCTGATTCTCTGATGATTTGTTCTGCATATAAATTGAACAGGAAGAGGGAAGGAATGCAGCCTTGTCATACACCTTAGCTGATTTTAAACCATTCTGTTCTCCTTTTTCCATTTGGACTGTTGCTTCTTGATCAATGTAAAGGTTGTTCAAGAGAATGGTCAGGTGTTCTGGTATACCCATACTTCTTAATGTGACCCAGAGTTTCTCATGGTTTACACAGTCCAAAGCCTTGCTGTAATCAATTGAACACCTATAGATATCCTTTTGGTATTCTTTAGCCTTTTCAAGGATCCATCTCATACCTGCAATGATGTCTCTTGTTCCGCGCCCTTTCCTGAACCCTGCTTGCACTTCAGGTAGTTCTCGTTCCAGGTATGGTTGTAATCTTTGTTGAATAACCACCAGTAGAATCTTGCTGGCATGTGGGATCAGAGCGATTGTGCAGTAATTTCCAGTCAGTTGGATCACCTTTCTTTAGTATTGGTATAAAGACAGATCTTTTCCAGTCAGTTGGCCATGAGGTTGTCTTCCAAATTTCCTGGCAGAGCCTTGTAAATATGGTATCAGCTGCATCAGATTGCTGTAATACTTCTATGGGAATGTCATCAATGCATGGTGCTTTGTTAAGGCTTTCAATGCTGCTTCAACTTGTTGTTTCATCACCAATGGTTCCGGATCATAAGGTACAGGTTGAAATGGTTGTTGGTCCACTTGATCTTTATCATATAATAACTCGGTATATTCTTTTCCCCTTTTCTTGATCTTCTCAGCATCATTCAACATGGATCCTTGAGCATCTTGTAACATTCCAATTTGAGGTTGGGATTTTTTGCTTAACTCTCATAGCTTTAGGAAAGCCAATCTTGTTCTTCCTCTAATAGTTTCTGCTTCTATTTCCTTGCATGCGTCATTGTAGTACTTCTCCTTGTCTTGTTTTGCTGCACATGGAAATCTCTGTTGAGTTCTGTGATTGACTCTCTCTTCTGGCTTTAGCTTCTTTGCATTTCTGGGAAATTTTCAGTTTCTTCAGTCATCCATTTTGGCCGTTTTTGCTTTTTCACCTTTTGTAGAGATTTCTCACTTTCTTCCAGTTTAACCTTCTTGATGCCATCCCATAAATCTTCTGGAACTCTGTCATTTGTATCTAAAGCAGCAAATCAATTTTGCAGGCAGTCTTTAAATTCCAGTGGTATATTATCAAGATCATATTTTGCTACATTCATGAGTGGTTTGCTCTTTTTCAACTTTAGCTTGAGTTTGTATTCTAGTAGTTAGTGATTTGTACCCCAGTCAGCTCTAGGTTTTGTCTTTGTTGATGTTATAGAGCTTTTCCATCGTTGACTTCCACAGATATATTCAATTTGATTTTTGTACAATCCACTGGGTGAAATCCATGTGTACAGTCGCCGCTTGTTTTGCTGGAAGAAGGTGTTTGAGATGAATTGATTGTTGGCCTTGCAAAATTCTATCAGTCTTTCTCCAGCTTCACTGATTGTATTGCATTTCATTACAGTTGTTGCAAGTTTCTTCTTAATTATAAATGCAACACCATTTCTTCTTTCTTTCATTTCCAGCATAGTAGACTATCTATGTGCTAAGTATGATAAGCAGTGATAAGTGGGTCCAGTTTAGGAGACTGACCTAAGTGAGACTGAACACTTATATAAACAGAGTTTTTTGAGGGGAGCCCTCTAGGCTGGGGCCAGAATCATTCTGAACCTGGGGAAAGGAACCAGCCCCTAGAAATAGGTAAACCAGTGGCACAGATAGGAATAGGGAATGAGTTAGCAAGCTGCTCAGAAGAGGAGGGGGCTTCCAGTTCACCTGGGAGAATATATTCTGCTTCCTAGAGCCAAATGGGCTTCAGAGTAACAGGCAGGGGCCCTACTTACTTTCAAGAGGATACAGCAGAGGAGGGGGAAGAGTATATGGAGGTGGTCAATGAGAATCCAGCTTTCAGAAACGAAGGGGAGAAGATGGGGTTTTCAGAGGAATGTAATGGAACAGTCCCAGCTTCAATGTAGGAGGCATGGTGGGAGGTCTGTCACAAAAGGATACTATGGAGCTACTCGTACAGTGAGTGGGTGCCTTCCCAACTTGTTCCTTTCTTTTTTCCATGAGGGATTTAAAGCTGCATTTAAAGGAGGGAGCACAAGGAGAATATAACCAGCTTTGGTGGAAAAAAGACAGGGCTGGCCCAACCACTAGGCAAACTAGGGCAGCAACCTCTGGAGGGCTGCAAAAGCAGGCCATTCAAAGCTAAATAATAGATTTTGATAGCCAGAGGAGGCGTAAAGCTTGAGGTTCACTTAGGGCTCCAACACTTTGAACCAACTTTAGGGCTGGCCCCGGATAAAGGACACTGCCTGCAAGACTGTGCTGGAGAACTTAAGGTTGTGCAGAGGAATTTAAAAGCAGTTTTGCTTGTTTAAGGAGCAGGTTTTTCTTTTTGTCACATTTGAGCTGAGAAACCAAAAGCAGCTTTGCTGGAGAAAAAGAATACTGGCTTCCCTGTTTAAAGAAATATTTCTTACTTTATATTTCACTCATAAAAACATTTTAAGAAAGCTCTTGTGGATTGGTAGAGCCAGTAGCTTCTTTCTTGCTACACCTCAGCCTCTAAAGACTGTTTCTGCCTCGCTGAGTAAATCCATACCAGAATTTAGGGCATGATATTCAAAAAAGCAAAGCTCCTAGATCTAGGCTTCTAAATTTGCGCCCTATTTTTATTTCCAATGGCTGTGCACCACTACGGCGTATAGCCGTCACTGCCAAACTTTAACTCCAGATATTCAATGGTGGGGTCATATTGACCACAAAGACAAAGACGCCTCAGAAGCTAATCGGGCAGTGGTGATATTGAGCCACTGCCCTGTTAGCTCCCATAATAAAGATAGGCCAGCTTTTACTGCGCCTGGCTTTACTCATGGATTGCTAATCGGGAAGCGGTGCAATATCGCCGCCACCTGATTAGTGACTGGTGCTGCCTCGGACGCCCACAACATGCCCCGGTGCTAAGTGGTTAGCATCGGGGCGTGTAGCGGAGTAAATTGGGGATATTCCCTGCTGAATATCCCTCTAAGTGGCATTTATACAGTTTACAAGTCTGTAATCCGTGTAAATGCTTTTGAATATCAGGCTCAAAATGGCCAGACAACAAGGGTAGAGCGATTGGAAGATGCCAGTTTTGGGAATTCACATTATACTCTCTTTATATTTTACAGAGTGCAGGGGAAAATGCTTTATTTTCTATTTCTCTGGCATTGAGCTACATACAGAGTGTAACTTCTTGGGGTTTCAATTTAATTTCTGCCTACATATTTCTATTTTAAATTTGTGGTTGCTTTTTCTGTATTTGGTGGAGGTCTGTCTGCATGTGTGACCAAGTCTAGGTGTTCTGTTTCATGACTTTTCTATCTTGGCATCTGTAGTAATCTGACTTGTTCAATTTCCCAATAGATGTATTGATGTAATAGGGTCCACTACATTATTGATGGTGCTGCCTTTTCCTAAATAGGGCCTTGCTATGTGACTTGTGCAAGTTAGTGCTGTTATAGTATGGTAAAGTTGCTGCATAGCTCCTGAGTGACTTTTGTAGGGTTTTATATTACTTCACAATATGTCCTGGTAGAGGAGAGGGTTTATATTCCTCTTACTGAGATTACGCCAAAATCAGATTTTTCTTTTTTTGCATAGTAGACTCTCAGGAAATGCCCTATTTCTGCTCGTTAAAGAAAAAGAAAGGAAAGGAAAATAAGGTGATATATTTTTATTGAACTAACTTAATATGTTTGTAGACTAGCTTTCAAAGGTTAAAATCTTCTTCCTCAGGTCAGGACAGTATGAGCAACAGATGCTGAACCACCTTTTAATGATGAACTATCTTCTGAATCTACCTCTTGAAGGCTCATACTGTGATCTCTTGCTCTAGAGATCTATTTCTTATGAAAAGGGTTGTTTCTTGTGCATAATTTATATTTTTGAGGTATTGGAATGCTTCTTCATTCCTCATCATCCCCGTGTTGAAAAAATGATCATACCAGGGAGAGGGGAAGCATTGTGTGTATGCGTTTTGGATGTGATGTCACTTCCAGATCTGCCCCCCCCCCCCCCCAGCTTCACCCACAGCCCCGCTTCCACAGTTCCACTTCCTTTTTATCTACAAATTAAGCCCTGACTATCTAGTTAGTACAGGACCAGTCTGTGGATGGAATGAGGGTGGTATCACTTATCCAGATTAGTGCCAGCTATCTAGAATAGATAGTGACAATTTTAAGTCAGCATTTACCCAGATAATTTAGGCCACATGTAGAACAGGCCTAAGTTGCAATCCGGAAAAATGCCGATTGAAAATCATTACCATATAAATGCCCCAGGCTGCCGTTCAGCTACCCTAACTGAATATCGCTGCTGTCTGGTTAACCGGCGGTGCTGTCCCCACCCCCCAGATCGCCAAGATGCTGGCTGGCTAGCTTTGGGGCATGCAGTGGCGGCACCCAAGGATGTTCAGTGGCACTTACTGTGTTAATCACCTTGAATATCCCCCTCAATGATTTTAGAGCTTTTAAACCTTGGACATTACTTTGATCTGTTAGAATGTGAGTTCTTACTGGGCATTAAATGCACAGCTCGGGCCTCGCTGTCTCGTATAAAGCTAACATCTATATGGAATGGTCAGGAAATGAAATAATAATGCCCAGGTCCCAGCGTGTCACTTATAAACTCACCAACTGAAGGAAGCAAATCTGCTGTGTTGGAGTTAGAATATGCTTTGCTGATGCTCCGCTTTAAGGGGGTTATAGTCGCACTTTGTGACGAGATTGTCCTACATTAGCTGCCCTGAGACTGATGTTTCTTATGATTTACTGCAGCTTTTCTTTCTGATGCTCATCATCATCACCTAATGTACTGTACAAGTAGATGACGGGAATGTCTTCATGATAAAGTGGGTCATAAATAGTTTTGGGGAATAAAATAAATTTCTCTTTAATCAGACTGGCACATCCCCACAGTGCATTGTGGGTAGAAGTATGTTGCACAGATAATGCGAACTGAATTTACCCAGAGACAACTAAAATTCAGAGAATATGCAGTGTATTGCTCTTTTATGTCCAAGCTATTTTACAAAGTTGAAATAAGAGCAACTTTGAAAGGCACTCGTAGTTTCTGTAAACTTAAGGCTTTTCAAATTGTGGGCACACTTAGCAATAAATACACAACCACTAACTCTCTCCTCTAGTAGTGATTTGCCATCATTTTCTGTGTCTGTGGATGTTTTCAAGGCCTTTGAATATCAAAAACTTTACTGAGCCATTCAAACCACTAGATGTCAGTATAGCCTAAGCCGTGGTTAATCTATACTGAAAAATGTCTCCTTATACAAGGTTTCATATTTGATCACATACTTTCTATTTAAAAAATTACAAATTTGAAGTCTGCTGGTTTATGAATTAAATAATATTGCATCTAGCAGACCGGAAATAGCAAACACATGTATCATTTGATTTTTAAAACATTACGTAAAGGAGATATTTTATATATGCCCAATACTAGCTAAAACTACTACAACTACTACTACTGATCTGAGGTTTTAGTTGGTAAAGATTAAATTATTTTACTCTGAAAGAAGGGAAGAGACAGAAGAATATTTTTCAGAAATAAAACAATATGTTTGCATCTATGCCTTTGCTTGTCAATATGCAACTTTTTTTAAGGGAAATCAAAAATGGCAGTTTAGTCAAAATAGTGAGTCATATAAGAATTCTGCATTAAAAACTGTGAGTCCTTGTAATAAGTTTGTTATATCTGTTTACTGTGTAAACCACTTAGACGCTTTGGTACAAGCGGTATCTCAAATGCTCCAATAAGCATAAACAAACATAAATAAATCACATTGTGTGCACGGGTCGAAATCTATGCTGAACGTTTGTGATGCTCACCTACCTGATTGCTACCAGAGCCACATTACGATATCAAGACTTAGGTAAACATACATGTTGTAGGATCCTATATTGGACTTCCATTTATTACTATTCTCAACCCCTCTTCTCCACAGAGTCAGATTCATTCTCCCACTCCCCCCCCCCTAAGGATCTTCTTTCATAGCTTTCCCTCCACATTTCACTTTTTCCGAGGTAGCACAAAGAAAACTGCAAGCAGGGCTAGCTCTACCATTAGGCGAACTAGGCGGTCACCTAGTATGCCATCCTTCTGGGGGCACCCATTGTCACCACCGCCACCCCTCTCCGGGGCCAACAGCAGCGTCAATGGCAAGGGATCCGCGATGCAGCACATACCTAAGGCTCCAGTGCTGTGTTGTGGTTCCTGCCTGCTATTATCTGCCACTTCCGCCCCCTTCTGTCGCAGATTTCCAGTTTTTGTATAAAGCGGACGTCTGTGTTGGAGTGGGGCGGATCCTGTCAATCTCATTCTCTTGTAGTGAGTGGCTCCCAAACTAAATTTTGCTGAGAACCCTCCCACGGTCTATGGAGGTCCTCTTCCTCCCCGCAATTGTCAAATTTACCTTAAAATATTTGCCAGCTGCCCCCACTGCCACTGCTTTCTGCTAAAAGTCTTTCTGGCCCAGCCGCCAGCATCTCTCTATGCAGGGCTGAAGTCTGGTTGTGATAACAGGTGTGGAACCACGGGGGCTACTTTGGCAATACAAACCTGAGATCCAAAAAGCAGACACCTCAAAGAGCAAGATTTACGGGTGATGTGTTTGAGGTATAAACGTAGAATGATTTAAATGACAAAAAGGCTTCTTGAATGGAAATTATATTTAGCCTTCTTCGGTTCCTTTGAAAGATATAAACAGTGTAGAAGCTGAAAACTTCCCTCCACTTACTAGAAAGACCGATAGACTTCTTTACTCCAGTCCTAATTTTCAAAGGGGAACTCTATTTATATGGCACTAACCCCACCAGAGAAACAGACACAGGGGAGATACACACATGTGCTGCCTTGCTTTCAGACACACACACAAACGCTCATGCATGCTCTCTCTCTCTCTGCAGACATACATTCTCCTCTGGTGCTGTTCTGCTGCCTTCTACTGACGTGTTCCTGTATCACACCATCATGCAAGGTTCTTGCAGTTGCTGGCAGCAATATTCCTCAGCTTGCAGCAGCCCTGCATATTACTCCCCATTCCTACCACTTCTCAACGGCCCCCTCAAGGATATTCACTGGCTGCACTGGCTCTCTCCAAGGCCAGCCAATGCCCCTTGAACATCTTCCCTTACCTCACTTATGGGCCAATGCAGAAAACTAGCATGGCCTTTATGCGCAGATAACAAAACTTTTAGGCACAATTACCGCCACAGGCAAATGCAGAAAAGAGACAGATGCACACGTAAACAGCAAAGGAAAAGCAAGCGCACATATAATGTCAAGAATATTTAAATTATAGGCAAATGAGCTGAGCATACTAAAATGGCATGCTAATATTGTCTCTGCCTGATGCAGAGAAACGCATAGAGGATTTCATAACCAGCTTTAGTGCCAGTATCTGTATGCCTTTTCTTGAGGTGGCTTAAACATCTTGCGCGTGCCCCCAACAGTATTTTGATGGCATCAAACTTCCCTTCAGATGTTCCAGGCATCGGGGAAAGCCCCCCAATGCCATCAAAATACTGTCGGGTGCATATGCAAATTAGCTGAATGGTGCCCCTGTTTCTCTGGGAGAGCATACCAAATTTGCACCAACTTTTCTATGCATGTTTAGCTTGCTCTCCCAGTTTAATGCTGCCGTTTGCGCCAGTTTAATGCATGGATAATTTGCATATGCGCTCCTTTCTGCATGCCGGCACTGAAGTCGCGCGCTATTGGTGCACTGCAAAGAGGCGTACAGCGTTTATAGCGCGTGACTTCAATGCTGAATTTCTGCATTGGCCTGATAAACAGCACAGGAATTTCCCTAACACAACCTAGAGTTTTCCAGTGCTCCTACCTCCACTGCCTTCCCATTGGCTGGATCCTTCCCACAGTCTCTTTTGCCTAGTGATGCTGGAAGCAGGCAGGCCAGGCTTACTCATATAGGGGGATAGGATTGGTTAAGGTCTAAACTCTTGGCATTTGTGTAACCCATGTGCCTGTGCAGGCGAGGTTGGTAGCTCAGGATCTTCTTGCATCTCTGGTGATGAACCAGGACCAAAATAAACTGTTTGGGGAAGGAAAGAGCTACTCCATAAATTCACAAACGGCTCTACTAATTCACCTCAAAGTAGCATAAGATTCTCAACAAAAGTGAAAATGGAGACAGCAAACCTCAGAATACCCCGAGAAAAACCTTTCGCCATTAACAGGCATCAGGTATTGCAACCAGGGCTAATTGCATCAATGGTCTGCTAATATTTCCTCCATCCACCTTAACTAGCCCTGGTTGAAATACCTGATGCCTGTTTAATGGCGAAAGGTTTTTCTCGGGGTATTCTGAGGTTTGCTGTCTCCATTTTCACTTTTGTTGAGAATCTTATGCTACTTTGAGGTGAATTAGTAGAGCTGTTTGTGAATTTATGGAGTATCATTTATAAGCTCTGATACTGACCTAAGTTTGTTTGTTAATTTACGAAGGAAAGAGATAGGCAGTGACCAAAAATAATAAAATTTTGAATAAACTGTATTGGGGTTTATGGAGTGGGACAAAATAAATAAGAAGGCAAGATGAAAGAACAAACATCACCTTTGAATGATGCAACACCTGTTAACAATTTCAAGATTAGAAATATGATCAGCAAAAACACCTTCTCCAAGAACCTACTTTGTAAGAATACACTACTTATTTAAGTAACTCTCCCAGGAGGACCTCTCTTTGCCAATAAGAGTTCTATTTTTAACTACAGTAATATTAATTTGTGGAGAGGAGGAGTAGCTTAGTGGTCAGAGGAGTAGCCTGGTGACCAAGAGACCAGTGTTTGATTCCCACTCCTTTTGACCTTTGGCAAGTCACTTTCTCTCCACTACCTCAGAAGCAAGGCCTGACACTCTACTTCCCTGATGTCTGGGTAAAGGATGACTATTTTACAAGGCTCTTCCTCCCTCTAGCGACAGTAGTTATAGTTATATTTATTTATTTATTTCTCTCTCTCCGCCTCCCCTCCCCCCTTGCTGTCAGTATGAATGAGGGTTTATAATATGATCAGAACACAGCCTTTTACATGATCATGATATTTATTAAGGAGGAGAGAATCCCTCTTTTACAGCCCCCCTTTTGAATATTATTTTCAGGACCACACACACAGTTCAAGTCTGGTTCTATTTGTGAAACTCGGGGACAAATACCGATGGCTGAGAAGAGATGTTTTATCTCTTCTTTTTATCTGTAATACTTTCTGTTGTTATGTCTTGCAACATTTTTTTTACTTAGGTTTGATCCATGGTTTATGGATCTGGTTTATATATTAGTTGTAACGTGCCTGACAGTACCTTTCTTGTGATTTACATATTCATTTATTTAAATGAAACACACGTATTTCCAGTAACTTTTGTTTTTAGTTCATCCCCCCTTTTTTAGTTTCATTTCATTGCGATTTTTTGGTTCTTTAATTTTAGAAGTATTTTTAATTACGCCATGAAGATTTCTGGATTTTAAGTTTTTAGAGTTATGGCCCTTTAACTCCATGTTTTTGGCACGGAGATTAATTGAATGGAGAGGGTTGCTGCCGGCATTCTTGGATTGAACAATCTGCAGAACAGAGTACTCGGGTTGAAGCAGAAAGGTAAATCTGCCTATTTTAAATGAATGTCTGAGATGCATATTAGATAGAGAATGGCATTTTCTACCCAATGTACACGTAGTTCTCTTATTATGGTTACTGAGGCAGGTTTAAGATTGAAAGTTGGAAACCCTTGTTTTTTAGTATGGTTTTAAAGGTAACGTACCATTCTTACGCCCTGGTTTGAGGTATGAATTAATACTAATAGGCTTTGTAAGGAATTTAGTTTTTTTTTTCACTCCTGCCCCTTGATCTTTTAATGCAGTTAGGAATGGGCATGTAATGATTGACTGTCTCCTATTTTGATTGTCTGCTTGTTCTTCATGAAAAGGACATATCTTTTCACTCCTGCCACCCGATTTCTCAGTGAAATTAGGAACGAGTATATAATGATTAACTGTCTCATATTCTGTTCTGTCTGCTTGTTTTTAGACGGAAAGGAGTGTTGCTCCATATGACCCCACAATGGTCTGTCTATGAGTTTCTCATTTGCATTACTATTTTTTATACTTCTGTTCATTTTTAATTAGTGCATTGTTTATTAATTTATTTATTAAGGATAATGTTTTACAATATCTCATTATCTCTTAGTTTTAGATGTTGTTCTAATGTTTCTTAATGATTCCCAAGGATGGCTGTGTTTTATATAATTTATTATATGTGTTCTTAAAAGTTTTTGTCTGTTAAGCTATATTAATATTATTTATGTTTGTATTTATCATTTTAGTGTGCCAGAGAACTCCTGAGGAAGGCATTGCCAAAACATGGCTATGTTGGGTTTGGCCCTAATCACCCCGGTTTGTGAACTTTTATGAATAAAGTATTTTATGTTAATACCATGCTTCATATTGGTTTGGACTACTTTTACGTGATAACCGTGCTTTCAGTTGGACCAGTTCCCTGTTGTATACTTCACTGGTATCAGGAATTTGAGTTTAGAATTGCACCACCTAAAACCCAGCAATTGAGCTAAATTACCCTAACCACTGAGCAGTGTGTGTGTGTGTGTGTGTGTGTGTGCGCACCAGTCTCACCACAGTTGGTCTGGGGTCCCATGTTCTGATGGTGCGCTGATCTGCAGGGTTTCTAGGTGCCGGGAGTCCCATAATATAGGCCACTGGGCCCTCCTATCCCACCTCATACCTATCTATCAAGGGAAAATAAAACCTCTCTATTGAAGCAGGCAGGCCAGCAAATCTCAGACCTTGCCTCAGATATGCCTGATCTAGAGTGTGCACTGTTGACACTAGAGCTAAACTAGAAGCAAAAAAAAAAAAAAAAGACCGCTTTCTAGCCAACTAGCAACTATTAGATTTATTTCCCTAGATGGGTCTCCTTCGGGGATTTCTTGTGGCTCCAAGTCCTTCATGAGCAGACTTTCTTTTCCTGGAATAAGCAGCTTCCTTCTGCCATTTGCAGCTCCTAGTCAGGCTACTTCCCTGACAGTGTCTTCTCACCTCTTCTCTCAAATACCCTGTCTGTGGCCCTCTGTCCCAGCTGGTTACCTTCAGCTCTTGCCATTCCCTTTTAACTCTGTAGCCCTGGGACACTGGTGGCTCTGTGCACTCCTCTGACTGTCTTCCCAGCTTTCAGAGCGCTTAGCAGTCTCTTTCCAGAAACACTCTGCTTCACTACGTCCTCTTTGCACCACTCTGTCTCCTCCCCCATGCTGGGCAATGCTGCTCTCAGCGTCTGTGCGTCACTGTCTCTCTTCTGCTTCTTTCATCTTCTTCTGCTCTCTTAAGCCGCGAATACACTAGGTGCAATGCAACCTAGCTTGCAACATGTTTGCCTAGTTGGGACATGTTCATGAATGGCCGTGTGCATCTGCATTCCCCTCGTGCTCGTTTGGGTCCAAACTTTGTCATTTTTTGCCACAAACACAAAGAGGTACATAGCATTAGTTGAAACGCTGTTTGGAGCACTTCCCTGATTAGTACGTGCTTGCAAACTAAGTGGATTACATTGCGTGTAGCTTGTCTCCGAGAATGCACTCTTTGTACATGCTCTGCATCACATATAGCTAGAGTTTTGTTGAAGGGTTGCATTGCATGTTTGGATCACCCATGTTTATGTACCTTTAGGCACCACACACGGACGCTCAGGGCTCTCTTCTTCAGAGGGAGGGGTGAGGGGCTTCTTATCTCAGGCTGCACTTCCCCTCCCCCTTTTCTCTCTTTTTCCCCTGGAGCTGCTTTGAAGTTGAGGCATGGACTTTGCTGCAGCATTGCAATGCTTCTTCCTTATATGGGCAGTGCTTCCCCTTCTTTTCTGTGAGTGTGTATGTCACTTCCTCTGATAATGAAGATAGAGGAATGAAGGTTCACTGGAAACAAGCAGAAAGTCAGTCCTCACATATGGGTGTCATCGGCGCTGATGGAGCCCTTGCAGAAGCATCCCCCCATCTTTCAAAGAAAGCCTTTGGGAGATGCCACTATGCATGTGTGATCCCCTTCCCGCCCAAGAAAGCCATCTTGCTCAGTCTCCTTTTTTCCCGCAGAGCCCTTCAGACGTCTGTCTGCTTTCCCATGGCAAAAGCTGATTTCTTTTGACCTGAGTTTCATACTCTCCGGTTCTCTTCCCACCACCGGGCTCCGCTGCCCCAATATAGTGTCTCGGGTCTATAGATTTTTTCTCTGTCTTGTCACCTTCATGCCCTTTTTTTCCAACTGGTGTCTCTGCAGGTCTTCAACATCACTGGGATACTTTTTTCTCTCATGGCTACCAGTGGTTTTAAAAAGTGTGAATGGTGTGCCAAAATCATGTCTCTGACCGACACACAAGACGGCTGCCTTTGTTGCCTGGGGCCGGACCACGACCCCACGGCATGCTGCCTCTGTAAAATGATGTCCACCAAGGCCCTCAAGAGCTGCCAGCAGTAGCACGATTAGTTCTTCCCGGAGTCTCTGGTAACTCTGAAGGCCAAAGCCTCATCCGAAACCACGGAATCCCAGGTAGCCTGACGGACCCCGATCGACACCTTTGTTTCTCGGTAAGGGGGTCTCCCTTGAGAGAACTGAAGAAGAAGAAGAAGGCCTTGATGGCGGCGTCCCTGGATGGCTTGGATGGGCTGGGTAAGTTCAAAGCCAGGTCCCGCAGTTCTAGATGCTTGTCCGAGGGATTAGAGAGGGAGTGACCCACGAAGATCCCTCGAAAGGACTTTACCTTGAGCCGGCTTCGTTCGCCTGACACCATCCTCATTGAGGACTCCCCTTCTGGGGAACTGGTGTCTGGCCCGATTCCTTTGGTGCCCACGCCGATAGTATATTATAAGGTAATTATACCTAATGTCTTTTTAACTATTTATGATATATGATTTTGTCTTTTATTTTGTTTTTATGCTTTAGTATTTTTGTTTTTGTAGGTGTTCTTAATCATGATTTTTGTGGTAATTACTTTTTATATATCATAGTTAAGGTTACTAATTACATATATACCTTTTTTCAATGTACTAATTTCACAAAATTTGCTATATTTATTCTGCCTATTTATTCACCATAGATTGGGATGTGGCTTGGTCCACCCCTTAGATGCTTCTGTTTTGTCCCCCTTGGTATTTTTAATGTATTACATTTTTTATGTATTTTACATTTTTGTTTGTATTATGATTATTCATATTTTAATTTTATGTCCATGTTGGTCTTTAGACCCCTGACGAAGGCCTAGGGCCGAAACTGGTTAAGTTGGGTCTACAATAAAGTTTTGTGGATATCTCTTTGTGTTTGGCCATGGTTTTTGTTTTCCTCTATCTTCACTGTACAATAGGTTCAGGACAAATTGGTTGACATCCCATGCCAAGGAGAGAACCTCTTTGACAAACCCATGACCGACAAGGCTGCTGAGCTGGAGACTGAGTTCATGACGAGGACCAGGCTCTCTAAAAAGATCACTGTTCCTCTCCGATGGAAGGGCTCGGGTTAAAAATCCTTCTACCCGAGGAATGGGGCTGCTTACAGAAACTACCCATCTTTTCAGGCCTCCCCAGTGTGAGAAAGGAAGGACTGGCCAAGGCCCCCGAACAAGGTTAGAGTCTATAGCAGAGACTGATGAGCTTTTGTGTGATAAGGTAACTTACACTAATATAAATCACCCTGTCTATGGCAATCTTGATCTTGATCTTGATATGGATAGTGATGACCCTATTTATGGTACTCTTGATATAGATACAGATAGTAATGAAGGCACAGATAATGACGGAAAAACAGGACTGCGAAGGTGGCTATAGCCATATACCTTTAATCGGGTAGAAATATATGTTTATTGTAATGCAAGGCTGAACTGCGAAACATACATTTTTAGATAGAAGCTTCTGTCCCTGCAAAAACTGCTGACAGATATTGCAAAAGAGATTAACTAACAGATTGTGTATATGTCTACTATTACCAAAGGTTAGCTTCTGCAAATTTTGGGGACTTTCTATGTGTTACAGACATCCCTCCGCTCTTCCTGTGGTAAATGATTGGTCAAATTTTAGATAACAACTAATTTCAGCACTATTGCATTAACTTTCCGAGAATCAGAGACCTTAGGTCAACATGTAACTGGAAATCAAATAAAAGCTTGAGAAATCAGCAGAATTTAGAAAGAAATTATAAGTGTAACTAATCAGCTCTTGTTTGATGAAAGAATTGTAGCGATCCCTGCTGTCACTTTGTGATTATGATCATGGCCTTGTAACTTCCGCTTTTATATGACTTTTTGCAAAGCATCTGCAGAAAAATGATCCTGTAAGCAGATTTTATTCCAGACCTGTAATTTTGTAACATGATTATCGTCCGATGTTAATTAAAAATTAACTGTCAGTTGATGTTGTTGTTAAGTGCCGTCGAGTCGGAGTCGACTCATGGCGACCCTCTGGATAGCTATCCTAAATTGTGTTCGGTCTTCAGTCAGGTGGCTCATTGTTGACAGACTGGTATCCATAGCTGCTGTTATTGTATCGATCCATCTCATTGCTGGCCTTCCTCTTTTGCATTGACCTTCTATCTTGCCAAGCATGATGTCTTTCTCTAATGATCTCTCTCTTCGCATGATGTGTCCAAAGTATGAAAGTCGAAGTCTTGTCATCTGAGCTTCTAAAGAAAGCTTAGGTTTGATCTCCTCTAGTACCGACTGGTTTGTTCTTCGGGCAGTCCATGGTATACAAAGTATTTGCCGCCTGCACCATAATTCAAAGGCATCAATTTTCTTCCTGTCTATATTTTTCACTGTTCAGCTTTCACATCCATATGATGTTATTGAAAATACCATGGCTTGAACAAGTCGAATCTTTGTATGGAGAGAGACATCTCTGCTCTTGAGAATCTTATCTAGGTCTTTCATGGCCATTCTGCCAAGAGCAATGTGTCGTCTGATTTCTTGACTGCTTGTTGCTTCTTTATTGATAGTTGATCCAAGTAGGTTAAAGTTGTTCACGATTTCAATTTCTTCTCCTTCAATGATGAACCTGTTGATTATGCCAGTTGTCATGATCTTTGTCTTCTTTACATTAAGGTGCAGGCCCATTTTGAGACTGTTCTTTGATTGTGAGAAGCAAATGTTTCAGATCATCTTCACTTTCAGCCAGTAATGTGGTATCATTAGCATAGCGAAGGTTGTTGATGAGTCTTCCACCAATCTTCACACCTCTGTTGTCTTCATACAATCCTGCTTCTCTGATGATTTGTTCTGCATATAAATTAAACAGGTAGGGGGAAAGTATGCAGCCTTGTCTTACACCTTTGCTTATTTTAAACCATTCTGTTTCTCCTTGTTCCGTTCGAACTGTTGCTTCTTGATCAATGTACAGATTGTGCAAGAGCACGATCAGGTGTTCTGGTATACCCATGCTTCTTAATGTGGCCCAGAGTTTCTCATGGTTTACACAGTCAAAAGCCTTGCTATAGTTGATAAAGCACAAATAGATATCCTTTTGGTATTCTTTAGTCTTTTCAAGGATCCATCTCACATCCGCAATGATGTCTCTCGTTCCTCGCCCTTTCCTTTTGAATAATCTTCAGTAGAATCTTGCTGGCATGTGGGATCAGAGCGATTGTGCAATAATTTTCACAGTCATTTGGATCACCTTTCTTTAGTATTGGTATAAACACAGATCTTTTCCAGTCAGTTGGCCATGATGTTGTCTTCCATATTTCCTGGCAGAGCCTTGTAAGTACGGTAAAAGCTGCATCAGATTGCTGTAAGACTTCTATGGGAATGCTATCAATGCCTGGTGCTTTGTTCTTTGATAAGGCTTTCAATGCTGCTTCAACTTCTTCTTTCATCACCAATGGTTCCCGTTCATAAGGTACAGGTTGAAACGGCTGTTGGTCCACTTGATCTTTATCATATAAAAACTCTGTATTTTCCTTCCATCTTTTCTTGATCTTCTCCGCATCATTCAACATAGAACCTTGAGCATCTTGTAACATTCCAATTCGAGGCTGGAACTTTTTCTTTAACTCTCGTAGCTTTAGGAAAGCCGATCTTGTTCTTCCTCTAATAGTTTCTGCTTTTATTTCCTTGCATGCGTCGTTGTAGTACTTTTCCTTGTCCTGTCTTGCTGCACGTTGGAAATCTCTGAGTTCTGTTATTGTCTTTCTTTCTCCTCTGGCTTTAGCTTCTCTGCATTTCTGGGCAATTTTCAGAGTTTCTTCCGTCATCCATTTTGGCCATTTTTGCTTTTTCACCTTTTGTAGAGACTTCTCGCTTTCTTCCAACACAACCTTCTTGATGTCATTCCATAACTCTTCTGGAGCTCTGTCATTTGTATCTAAAGCAGCAAATCAATTTTGCAGGCAGTCTTTAAATTCCAGTGGTATATTCTCAAGGTCATATTTTGCTGCATTCATGAGTGGTTTGCTCTTTTTCAACTTTAGCTTGAGTTTGCATACTAGTAGTTGATGATCTGTACCACAGTCAGCTCCAGGTTTTGTCTTTGTTGATGTTATAGAACTTTTCCATCGTTGACTTCCACAGATGTAGTCAATTTGATTTTTATACAATCCATTGGGTGACGTCCATGTGTACAGTCGCCGCTTGTGTTGCTGGAAGAAGGTGTTTGAGATGAATAGATCATTGGTCTTGCAGAATTCTATCAGTCTTTCTCCAGTTTCATTTCTGTTGCCAAGTCCATATATTCCAACTACTTTGCCGCCTTCTTTGTTGCCAACTTTTGCGTTCCAGTCAACTGTGCTTCCTGCTACTCCAGCTGTCGGTGGAGACTTGCATCCCATTAGAGAGCTCCCCAGTGGTCCTCTTGCAGGAGGGGAGGATTCTCTCTTGCACCCCAACCTGGGATCCCTGTCACTGACATCATGACTCTAGCCCCTTTCAACCTCTTGGAAGATGTAGAGGAGATCCTGCTGGCTTTCCCGTAAGCCCTCCACCAGGAAGGCATACGCCCTTAAGTGGTGCAGATTTTTAGTCTGGTGCAGAGCAAGGGATCAGCCCATTCTCCTGCTCGGTGCAGCTGGTGCTGCAGTATCTTCTCCATCTCTTGCACACTGGGCTCAAATCAAACTTCGTCAAAGTGCACCTCAGTGCCTTGGTGGCGCATCACTACCTGGTGGAATGCAAACCCCTCTCAGCCCAGCCTTTGGTGACCCACTTCATGAGGGGACTCCTTTTATCAAAACCCCTGGTACACCCTCTGGTGACCGAGTGGGACCTCAACGTGGTAATGGTGCAGCTTACTCACCCACCTTTTGAATCTCTGGCTACCTGCGACCTGCCATACCTTTTGTGGAAGGTGGTGTTCCTGGTTGCGCTCGCCTCTGCTCGCAGGGTCAGCAAGCTCCAAGCCTTGGTGGCAGAGTCACCTTTCACCAGTTTCTACAAGAATAGGGTTGTGCTCCGCACACACCCTAAATTCCTTCCGAAGGTGATTTTGCCTTTTTACCTCAACCAGGATGGTGGTGCTTCCCATCTTCTTCCCGAGGCCTCATGCCAGTAGGGTGAAGACTGTCCTCCACACCCTCGACTGTAAGAGGGGCCCTGTCTTTCCACATTTAACATACCCAAGGCCATCATAAAGCTTCTCAGCTTTTTGTTTCGTATGATCCCAGTAGACTGGGGGAAGTGGTGACCAAACATATCCTCTACACTTGGATGGCAGACTGTATCACCCTCACCTATGAGCAGGGGGGGGGTGGGTGCTTCTGCTGGATGGAAGGGTCACGGCCTCTGTGGCAAACCTGCGCTCCATCCGGTTGGTGGACATCTGCCGGGCTGCCACCTGGTCTTCCATCCATACCTTTGCAGCTCATTACTGCTCCAGGCCATGCTCCGTAATCTTTTCAGGGTCTAGGCAACTCCTACCCTCCAGCTCTTCTATGTTCAGGCTTTCAAAGTGCTGGTTCCCATATGACACACAGGTTCTACTGCAGTCTGCACCTGCAGACTCAATTGCTGCTGCTCACGGCTTCCTATGGGCTTTTGTAGCCCGTAGCTAGGGAGACCCATATGTGAGGATTGACTTCCTGCTTGTTCCCGGTATAAAGCGTAGTTACTCACCTGTAGCAGGTGTTTTCTGGAGACAGCAGGAATCGGTCCTCACAACCCTCCCTCGTCCCCTTGGAGTTGCTTCTTTACCATCTTCTTTTCTTTTTGCCTTCTTTAGCTATGTCATCTGGCTGAGCAAGATGGCACCCTTGGACGGGAAGGGGACCACGTATGCGTGATGGCATCTCCTAAAGGCTTTCTTTGAAAGCTGGAGGGATGCTTCTGCAAGGGCTCCATCGGTGCCAACGTCACCCATATGTGAGGACTGATTCTTGTTGTCCCCGGAGAACGCCTGTTACAGGTGAGTAACTACACTTTCCCATCAACCCCTTTCTGATTCCTGTGCTGGGAGGGGGGGGGGAAGAGTTACTTGCTAATGTTTCCTAGAGTCTGAGGGGCATAGAGCTCTTCCTGTTTGTGGCTGTCTGGTGTTCTAGAACTCCACTTCTGCTCCTTATAAGTAATTTTAAAAGTCTTTTTTCCCGTATACTGTTTATATTTGTGAGAGTCTTTAGCCATCCTTCTTGCTTATGGATATTCATAAAAATATCTGTACAGTCCTTAAAAAATCTAGAGAGTTGGCATCCTCTAGCCTCCAGAGTCCTGAGCACAATTAACAGGGCCTTTCTAAACATTTGGGCTCTAGGCATCTGCCTAGTTTTCCTATGCTTTAAGCCAGCCCTAATTGCTTCTGCTCAGACACCTCCACATCTCTTTCCTTATGGCAGCAGGTGACGAACACCTCACTACTGCCAACACTTCTCCACATCCTTCATTGCTGTCATTCCTAAACAGTCCCCGCCACTGCTTTTGCCCTCATCTAGCCTCATCCTGTTGCCGCACCTCAACAGGCCCCACCATCACTGCCACTCTTCCCGATGCTGTCACTCCTGTCTGTGCATATTTCCCTTCCCTACTAAACCTCCACAGCTCCTCCCCCACCTTCATAACTGCCTTTTCTCTCCCTACAACCTACTGAAACTGTTCCTGCATATCCACAGCCTCCATCACTCCTTTATCTCTAGCACTACCACTGTTTTACATCCTGCAAACACCTCTCCTTCCTCCATGTGCTCCTAGGGCAGGGGTCGGCAACCCGCGGCTCCGGAGCCGCATGCGGCTCTTTCTCACCTTTGCCGCGGCTCCAGAGCACACTGCCCGCCCGGTATTAAAACGTGGCGTTATGGGCTCCCTCCATTCTTCTGCAGCCGCGCGGCTCCCTGCCTCTTAAGGAACCGCGGCTGTGCTTTTAAAATCATCTCGGAGCCCTTCCTGTCTTGACGGGCTCCGTGCAGCATTGTCCCGCCTCTAAAGGAAGTTTTGGAGGCGGGACAATGCTGCACGGAGCCCGTCAAGACAGGAAGGGCTCCGAGATGATTTTAAAAGCACAGCCGCAGTTCCTTAAGAGGCAGGGAGCCGCGGCTGCAGAAGAATGGAGGGAGCCCATAACGCCACGTTTTAATACCGGGCGGGCAGTGTGCTCTGGAGCCGCGGCTGCAGAAGAAGGGAGGGGGGCTGACATGGAGGGAGGGGAGCTGACATGGAGGGAGGGAGCTGATATGGATGGATGGAGGGAGGGGGGCTGACATGGAGGGAGGGGGGCTGGCATGGAGGGAGGGAGCTGATATGGATGGAGGGAGGGGGCTGACATGGAGGGAAGGGGGCTGACATGGAGGGAGGGGGGCTGACATGGAGGGAGGGGGGCTGACATGGAGGGAGGGAGCTGATATGGAGGGAGGGGGCTGACATGGAGGGAGGGAGCTGATATGGATGGAGGGAGGGGGGCTGACATGGAGGGATGGAGGGGGCTGACATGGAGGGAGGGGGGCTGATATGGATGGATGGAGGGAGGGGGGGCTGACATGGAGGGAGGGAGCTGATATGGATGGAGGGAGGGGGGCTGACATGGAGGGGGCTGACATGGAGGGATTGGGGAGGCGGGCTGACATGGAGGGAGGGAGCTGATATGGATGGAGGGAGGGAGGGAGGGGGCTGACATGGAGGGATGGAGCACTGGTAATGGGGTTGAGGGGACGAGCACTGGAAATGAGCTGATTAGGGGAGGCTAGGACTGGTAATGATTTGATGGGGGTAGGACTGGTATTGGGCTGATTAGGGGAGGCTAGCACTGGTAATGGGGTTGAGGGGGGATTAGCACTGGAAGCGAGCTGATTGGGGGGCTTTGACTGGGCATGGGCTGATTGTGGGGAGGGGAGGATAGAGCTGCTGGCCCTGGAAGATAACTGGGGGCTAAGGCTACAAATGGGCTGATATGAGGGGATGGGAGAATGGAACTGGATCTGAGAGGGGCTGCCATGGTATTTGTACTAGAAGGGACTGGTCAGTGGGGAAGGAGGAGGACTGGAAGGAAATGGACACCAGTGGCAATCATGGGAATGCAAGTTGACATTGGAAGGTACTGGGAGTGAGGACTGGAAAGGGGCTGATATTGGGGAGGGTTACTGGGACTGGAAATAGGCTGATGGAAAGAAGTGAAGAAAACGAAAGAAGAGATAAGAAATGGCAGATGGACCATAGACCACAGAAAGAGAGCCAAGAGAAGAAAGGAAAGCAGAAGCCTCAGATCGGGACCAGCATGATCAAAGAATAAATTGGTCAGACAACAAAGGTAGAAAAAATAATTTTATTTCATATTAGTGATTTGACTACAAAATCATCATCATTTTGAAATCAAATATTGTTACTTGTTGTTGTGATATTTTCTGGCGTATTTTTTTTGGTGTGCGAAGGAAGAGGGGTAGTCTTATATGGCGAGTATAGGCCAAACACCTATATTTTAACAGGAAAAGTAGGGGGTCGTATATAGCATTAAGGTAAGAAACAATATATGCAGTGTTAGATTTGTTTTAAATGTCGCAATGGTTTTGCGGCTCCCAGTTTTTTTTTTCCCTTCGGAAACGGGTCCAAGTGGCTCTTTATGTCTTAAAGGTTGCAGACCCCTGTCCTAGGGTCTACTCACTTGCTGCTATCATTCTTTCTCCATGGACTAGCAGGATTGCGTCAGCCACACCTGGTGACATCATCCAATGGCGCCGAGACAGAAGTACTCTCCATAGCTCAGAAGGGCTTTCACCCTTCTGAGCATGAGCCAACTGGCCCCACCCCCAAGCCCGCCCCTAGCTAGCCAGTTTCAGTTCTTCCGCCTTGCCAGCAAGACGGACTTTTCTACTCTCCACCGATTCTAAAACAATTAAGACATTTCTTCTACTTTGTATGTATATAGTCAGTTTTATAACTTGCCATTAATGTTTCCAAAGCTTCTTTTCAGAGCTGTTCCAGCTAAGCACGGATTCCTGCGAGCTGTGTGATCCCAGTCTCGGCAGCTCCCTACGGGCCATGTGCTCTTAGCCTCAGCACAGCCAGCCCAGCAGCAGACACCTCAGAAGGTCTCCCCTCCGCGGCAACACTGATCATGAGAAGGAAGCAGGAAGCTCCCAGGCAGCAGTGGCCCACGGCAGCCCAGGACGTGCCAGGTAGGCCTCCGTCCCCGGCCAGCCTCCTTGGACCTCAGGTACTGCTAGCCTCCTACCTCGCTCCCCCGATGGCAGAAGGATCCCAAGAGAAAGGAGTGGAAGCCCGCAGAGGGTAGCCCTCTGGGCAGCCCGGGACGTGCCTGGGAAGGCCTCCGTCCCCGGCCAGCCTACTCAACTCACCGACACTGCTGCTACTGCGGGGAATTGGATCGGCGACATTGCTGCTGCCTCTGCTGACTCCCCGGTAGCTCTGAGTGCGCCCTCAGGGGCATCCGCTCACAGCCCACGGCCCTGGACAATGCTGCTCCTCCGGTGCCTGCTCACAGCCCCAACAGCTCCAACCGGCCACGAGGTTTCCATGGCGGTGGCCATCTCACTAAAAAATGGACACGGTAGGCTTCAACATCTATGCCTCCAAGTACAGCGTCCCAGAAGCTCTGGATGTGTGGGCCTCGCGGCAGTCGTGCCTGGCAATGCCCCATCCCCGTCCCTGCTCTCAAGAGACCTGCCGCACATGTGGGGACATGGGGGCAGCCATCTTGCCCCGTGCTGCCACCTAGCCGCACCTCGAAGAAGCAGAAAGGGAGTTCACGATTGCGTACTCCGCCCCGCGACACTGCTTATTGGCTAAGGGATTTCCACATTGCTCCACCCCCTGACGCTATTGATTGGCACACGGGGCCATTGGCTGGCACCATGGCCACCAGTGAAGCCCTATCCGCAACAAGAAAAGGCGTCTCTGTTCAGCTCCACCCCTTCTTCAGCGCAACTAGTCCACTGTGCAGCAGGGCAAGCAAACAGCCAACAACACAGAGAGTCCTCGGCGCCGAGATAATCCGCAGGCAGAATCCTCGGTGCCAAGCTAAGTGCCTGATGGATAGTGAACCGGGGACTCCAGGGGCGGTGCCGAAAGCACCCGAGGAAAGCCTTTCCTGCGTCGGCGCAGAGGAACTTCTCCCCCGGCACCCGAGGCAAGCCTTTCCTGCGTCGGCGCAGAGGAACCTCTCCCCCGGCACCCGAGGCAAGCCTTTCCTACGTCGGCGCAGAGGAACTTCTCCCCCGGCACCGAAAAGCACCGGAGGCAAGCCTTCCTTCAGCAGCAGGAAGCTGCATTGTTTGCCGCCGCGGAGTCTGCTCGATTCCGCTGGCACCGATTCGCCACATTCCCTCTGTGGCCACTTGGTACTGGAGGCGCGTCCCCCAGGGTGCTGTGGCGGCATCCTTTGGCGTGATGCATTTGGGCTAATTGTGCTTCCTGACCTCCGGCGGATCGACACTGACTACCTGGCCAGTTAACAGCGCTGCGACCCGAGGGGAGGCAGCCCTTGATCCGGAGGCACAGTCCTGCGATATGCTGCAGCCAATCCAAACATTGGGCTAGAACAGATGGTTCCTCAACCCTCAAGATAGTATGTCCTCCGCAGTTATGGCGGCAAGGGGATCCATACCAGTTACGGATGGGTCCTCTGGCAACTGATCAGGTCAGCCTCCTAAAGGATTGCCCCTTGGGTATATGGTAGCGTATGTATTGCGATGCCACTCGCCATACAGCCCCTTACTGCCCCCTAAGTAACTTCAGCCAGCCCGGAGCCCTATGGCTCAGCTTCTTGACACCTGCAGGATTAATTCCTCAGGTGCTCCTGGGCAAGATATGTAATTCCTTTGCTTGGAGGAAAAGGCTTGGCAATCTATTCCTGGTTCCAAAGCAGAGAAGCGGGCCCTACCGCAAGAGTGGGTTGGCAAACTATGTCTGTGTATTTACTTATTTCTGTTCGCTGCTGTGGGCTCTTAGTTATTACCATAAAGCCCCAGTGGAACTGTGCTAGTTGCACAAGCGTGTTCCCTTGGACAAACAGGTCCCGTACAGGACAGCACTGCTTGAGTGCCTACCCGATGTGTTATTTATTTAACAACTCTTATATACCGCGCTCTTCTCATCAGTGCAGTTTACATTGAACAATATAGTACTTGGACAGTCAAGTCTGACCTAAGTTTACATATAACAGGGGACTTAACAGTTACCGAACTGGTAAACTAATTACAATCACGTACATCTTAGAGGATCAGTCAACAGATGTTTGAGTTGCTGTGGCCCCCAGGAAAGTCCAGGCAATCTAACCGTCCACAGTGAGATGCACTCCTCAGTGCTCTGAAAGGAACGATGCACTCCTTGTCGCTCTCAGAAGGAACGCTTGCCAGCCCACCTCCAGCGGGACTGCCAAGAGATCAAGAAGCTCGAATAACTGCAGGGCTTGGCCAGCTATTCTCGGGTTCCAACCGCATCTAGAAATGTGGAAGATTACAATCACAACTCTGCGGCAACAGTGTGGTGCAGTGCACACAGCCGGTGTGTCCAGTAGCAGAGGGTCACAGGTTCAAGTCCGAGCTGTGGATCTGTCAAAACATTCTCTATGTTTAAGCCTACTGCTGCACATTGCCATAGAGAGGACAATCCTCATCATTCAATGGGTTTTCAATAAACAAGGTCTGCATCGTTCAGACAGCCCAGGCTCGGTACACTCATCCTACAGAGACCTGCCTCTGCTCCCGCAGGGCTGAGGTTGTCCAAAAGAGAGGGTGCCCAGTCTCCGCAACTAAAACGAAATCTTCAGGAGGTCAGAGCCTGAGGTCCCAAAGTAAACAGCACCCACCATCATGTTGGGAATCGCCTTCCACTTCTCAGTCTCAGCAGCGCTGTCATTGCTACCAAGGCGCACCCTGCTAAGCCTCCAGCCCCTTTCCAGACAGATGGGGTTGTGCTGCATGGACCCGGTTAAGCATCTGGACCCTATTCGGACAGATGAGGCCACACTACAGGCCTGTGCCCACATACGCTTCTCAAGAACATGCGGTGGCAGCACATCTCCGGGGAAATGGTATCGGTCTTCCTTGTAGGTGTGCTTGCCTCAGCCTTACCATCTCTGGAGACCCATACAATGGTCCATACCCTCCTGTCTCCACTTTTCTGGTTAGCCACCTCAGGACCCATATTGACCAGATGCTGTTGGAGCGGACAGCAACACTGCAGTCTCCAAGGGAATCCTCCCATTACTTGGGGGAAAACCATCACCTTCGGCCGCATGTCACAGAGAGTTCATGTCAGATGGACCCCGTACTAAGCAGGCTCCCTAGCAACCTCTATGGCACTGAACCACGGAACCAAAGGTCACAGTGTGCATAAGGACAGAGAGGCAGACTCAAGGCCAGCCTTGAGATCACCAGTTTTGCATCTTACATTATGATCAACCCAAGGGCAGCACTTGACTTGCTGTACGAAAAATGATATAGCCAACCACAAAATGCACCACAGTCACAGGTTCAAGATCTGGCTGAGGACCAGGCCGGGAAAATACAAAGCATCACCACAACACGCTGCACTCTAAAGCCCTTGATTGTGAAGATCGGACGCTCCAGGCAGTCGACAAGGTGACCATGGCCTCACAATATTACACAAGGGAAGCGGGTTAACAAAAAAAACAAACAAAAAAAAACCCAATCAGCCGTGGGCTGACCGCTAATCAATCTACTCACCACGTGGTGAACACGAAGTGCAACTATCAAGATGGATAGCACCCAGTACACCTTCAGACACCAGTGTGCTTCAAATGAATAGCACCCAATTCATCCTCAGACACCAGTGTGCTTCACTCCCTGGGGGTCAGCTCTACCCCTCAAATGCTCACAAGCAACACACACACACAACGCAAGAGCCTGACCCCGTCGACAGATTGTAAAACCCCGTCGACAGGTTATAATCCTGACATAGCCATGTTGTTTCCTGCCTCCAATACGCTGCAGATGATCGGCTACCATACACACCTATACTATCAGTATGCCGTCCTCAACAGCACTTAGCGTGGGCATGGTTAGCCGGACAGGTTACTAAATGCCCTCAACTGACCCCCGCTAGCCTTCTGCCGGCTAATACGGGAACTCCTCTAGGGCTGGGCTCTTGACAATCCCACTGCCGTGTCACGGCAGCCAGATTCCAACCACATCTAAAATAGACCCAGCATCCTAACTGCCAGTCCTGGTGGCACCCCCTGCCACACACGCCACGCTGCCTACTACCCTACCCCCTGGCCAGCCGGGCCTCCGGCCTACAGGAGCCTTTCCCGGGAGGAGCTGATGCTACGAACTCTGGAAAGTGTGAGAACCCTGGGCTACGGTACGCCCAGGACACGGTGGCAAATAAAGAACAAGTGTGCAAACAACCAGGCAAGTAAGGGCCTAGCTACCGCCCCCAGCGGACTACTCCTCTGGGACTCCACATACATCTCCACCTGCCCGGATGCAGGCAGGGACGCGCACAGGACGCAGGCAGACAAAGGACCCTTCCTCCTGCTGCGCACTACTCTTCTAGCAGGCCACCTTGATCCGGCAACAGGGACTGTCACATCTCCCGCCAGGTCACCGGTGGCAGCGCTTGGGACACCCCACTATGTACCAGATTGAGAAGCACAAGGTCGTGGACTGTTTCTACTCCTCACAACAGGATACTGCCCAGCCAAACATTTTCTCTTCAACCTACTGCAGGCTTCGGGATCAATCTCATGCCAATCTCGTAGCACAGTCCATACTGCTTGCTACATAAGAACATAAGGAGTGCCCTGGGCCCACGTTTTCCATGGACCCACCAAACCCAGTTTCTCCTCCCAAGTGAAAAATCTATCTAGGTCGTAAGCACCTAGCAGTTAAAGACACATGTTTTCCCTACGCTTGTTTTGGACCAAGCGGTGATTCCCTGCTGTCTCAATACTTCATTTCACACCACTCTCACAGCCTGCCAATATTGGAGATGGTGCTACCCTTGCTTACAGTGACCGGCTCACTACTGTAGCCATATTAAGGCTCTGATTTGCACCACCCTCGTGGCTGGCCTTCCTCGAGGCCGTTGCTATTCTGGATCGCTGTGATTACCTCACTACCACTGCTTTAAGCACTCGTTCGCTGTGATCACCTCACTGCTGCTGCCCGAGTTGACTGCATACACTGTGGGCACCTAGTATCTGCATACTTCACAACCACGATGGTCGCACATGCGTGCTTCGTGACTGCAAGCCCACATGCCCTTGTTGCGGCATGCTGACTGCAAGCCCACATGCTCTTGTTGCGGCATGCTGTGCCACATGGCTGCATGACCACATGCTGGCCCTGAGGAAGCGACCTAAGCTTCGGCCTTCACCCATCCACCACAGTGCATGGCAGCTTGGGAGGCACCAGGTGTGGCTGATGCAATCCTGCTAGTCCATGGAGAAAGCGAGGTTACTTACCTGTAACAGGGGTTCTCCGTGGACAGCAGGATAAGTCAGCCACACATTCCCGCCCACCTCCCCTGGGAAGGGCTTGGCCTCCAGAACTGGTGCCCGCCTCCTAGCGGCAAAGGCTCAGCTAGTGACGAATTGGCTAGCTAGGGGCGGGCTGGGGGGTGGGGCCAGTTGGCTCATGCTCAGAAGGGTGAAAGCCCTTCTGAGCTATGGAGAGTACTTCCGTCTCGGCGCCGTCGGATGACGTCACCAGGTGTGGCTGACTTATCCTGCTGTCCACGGAGAACCCCTGTTACAGGTAAGTAGCCTCGCTTTCTCCTTGTCCATGTGCTACTGTTTTTTTTTTCCTCTCTCTCTCCCCACCTTCATTTCCCTGACTCTTTCCACCCCTCAACCTGTAGGTATTAACTTTCCATGGCGCAATAGCATAATATATATATATAATTTTTTTGTCTTAGAAAAACATTTCAAAACCTCTTAAGCATTTATCAAGTACAAGAGGATTTGCATGAGAACATTCATCTGTGGTCTGACTCTACTTGCAAATGCTTTTTTCCTGTTGAAACGGTATCGGTTAAAATCCCACTGACACTCCTTGTAACCTCGGGCAAGTCATTTAACCCTCCATTGCCTCACTTTCAAATAAGGGGTGATATTCAAACCGCAGTTGTCAGCATTATTTAAACGCCGGCTGCTACGGTTAACTCGTATCTGGATAGTCAGTGCTAGTATCAGGGATTAGGGCTGGTGAGGTTGGTGCCGGCATTCTCCAGATAGTGGCTGCATTCAGCTGTTACGCAGATAGACGATCTGCATAGTACATTAGGCAGCGTTTTTGCTGTCCTGAGTTATGTGGATTGCTCCCTGGATAATAGCGCTGAAAATTGCCGTTATCTGGATAAGTGCTGATCTCCGCCCAGGGACTGCCCCGGCATTACCCAGATAAAGCTGAGACAGTCGGAGAGAATATTCACTGGCAGTATCCGGAGAGTGCTGCTGAATTTTCCTCTCAGTGGGACTTACTACTACGACTATGAAACATTTATATAGCGCTGCAAGGCATATGCAGCGCTCTACTGGCCCCTGCTCGTCAGAGTTCACAATCTAGCCAGACAGTATAGTAGATGAGAACAAGGATACAAATAGGGAAAGGTAAGGAGAACAAGGGATTAGGATCCAAAAGCAGCAAAGAGATCAGCCTTCAGAATTGATTTGAAAAGAGGGAGAGAAGAAACCTGATGGATAGATTTGGGTAGTTTAGTCCAGGCTTTTAGGATATCCACTATGAATATTCATGAGATAGATTTGCATACACTGCTTGCACCACTTGCATATCTACCTCCTGCATATTCATTGTGGATATCCTGAAGACCCACCTGGCTAGGGAGCCCTCAGGACAGGTTCGGGAAGGACTGGGAAGTCCTTTTGAATATTGTTCCTTAGATTATAAGCCTTTCTTTTGCCCCCATCCTGGGGTTCTGTGCTCCTGATCCTTCCCCCCCCCCCTGGTTTGGGGACAATTCACAGCTATGAAGGTTGTGGATCCGCTTTTTTCTTCCATGGCCAGCCAGAGCTAAAGTTCAGGCAGCCATCTTGAGATCTTGAGCAGTGAGATCAGCAGCCCCCCCCCACCCCGATTATAAGCCTTTCAACCTTCTCCAGAAGGCACACCTAGCCTGTCGGGTTTTCAAGATATCCACAATAAATATGCATAAAATAGATTTGCATTCAAGAGACCTCCATTATACGCAAATCTACTTATGCATATTCATTGTGGATAGCCTGAGAATCCAGAAGACTAGGTATACCTTCTGGAGAGAGTTGAGAAGCACCAGCCTAAAGAAAGGGCAACACGTACTGTTCCCGACTGTAACTTGCCTTGAAGGTTAACCCCTCCAAGTCTTTGGCCATTTGGTTCACCTCTGGCAATCCTGCCCCCCTCTTACCCTCCTTCTTTCCTCTTCCCCCATTCCTGTCATCACATCCTTATGTTACCTCGGTGTCACATTTGATTCGTCCCTTTCTTTCAAAGAACATATTTCATCAGTGGTCCAGCGCTCCTTCCATACCTTAAGGCAACTTCGCGCTGTCCGATCTTTCCTTTCCGCCCGCTCTCTGACCACCTTGCTGCTGTTCCTTGTCATTCCCCGACTGGATTACTGCAGTGTCACCCTGGCTGGCCTCCCCCAGTCCCAGTTATGTAGACTTCAGCTCATCCAGAACACCGCCACACGTCTTCACACACCTCACGCACAGATCACATTACTCCCATTTTTATCCATTTGCATTGGCTTCCAATTCCATTCCGGATTCAGTATGAGATCCTCATCTTTGTGTACAAATCATTACACACCGGTGTCCCCCTTTACCTTTCCGATCTGGTTCATCTTCATATACCCCAGACTCCTTAGGTCCATTCACTCTAACCGTATGTCCCTTCCATCCCCATCCCAAGCCCACCTGGAATCCACCCGTTCCTTTGCCTTATTTTTCCTTGGCCCCAGGCTCTGGAACTCACTCCCATCTGTCCTCCACCTGGAACACACTCTCACCACCTTTAAGGCCCAAATGAAGACCCATCTTTTCTGCACAGTTTTTGACCTCTCCCCCCCCCCCCCGCTGAGTTTTCTGTTGGCTCTCCTCCCCTGTGTCACAACCCTCTATTGTCTGCTGTGATTGCCCTACTTTTCTATTTCTTTCCTATTTGAGTACTGGCGTTCTGTTTCCTTTCAAAAGCAGTATTTATTTTTAAACAATTTTGTAAACCGTTCTGGTACCACTGGTGTGAGCGGTATATCAAGCTGACGATAAAGATACAGATGAACTAAATCCAAATAAAATAAAAATAGAACTGTGATATAGAGGTATTTAGGAGTCAGAGCTGTACCACTTGGGAATGTATTGCCTGACAATGAGCTCATTATAAATTGGCTAAAATCTAAAGTGTGATGGGAGAAAAAAAAATCCTTCTCACACAGTTTTGCTCTAGCACTGCCTGACCCTTTATAGGTGTGGTTCAGTGAAAGAATAAAACCTCACTGTGAGAAACAATTCATGCTGGCACCATGGAGTGAGAAGCACTTGATCTAATCAAAAATGAAAATACCAAACGGACAAGAGCCCGATACATTTAAAGATTCTCTGCTGTTTCTTCAGGCTGCCTTATGTAAACCTTATTGTTTGAAAGTCTTGCAGTTGGTAAAAGGGCTTCTTCCAATGTCCTAACAAAAAAGATTAGCCATGATAGCTTTTTATGTATGTTTCCTCTTCATGACCAGCCCTCCCAGCCCATTTCCTTCAGTGATATCTGGAGAGGATCTGATAAGACCTAATGCTGCCTTATAGGGGTCAGAGGACATTGTTTACCTCTCCACTCAGCAGAGCACAGATGCAGGAAAATATCAGGCTGGTTAAAAGGTGCTGGAGTTGTGCTGGGAGTACCTTGGATTAAGTGATGTCTGTTCAGCGCTGTGAATGGATCATCCCTGTCTGCTCAGTGTAAAGAATAACCATGAGAACATGTGATCCGTGCTTCCAACTTTCAGGGAAACAGTGCTTTCAAGATGTAGTGTGGATCTGAAGACTATGGGGGTTGTTTTGGAAGCCCTATTCATGCTTTGGACATCTGAAAATAGGCATGGAGATATCTAAAGCACAGAGACATTTCCAGAGACATTTTAGAAGCTGGGTCTGTGGACATCCCCAGCGCTATGATGTCCAAGTCTGAACGGTGGTGGAGATATGGCCAGGGCATTCCTAAGAACCTGGACATCCCACCTGATCTCAGAAATATTCTGGACGTCCGGAGTTGCGTCTAAGTTTATACCTGCTGCAGGCATGAACAGGCATCTGTTCCTAACCCACTGATCTAACCTTTAGTCTATTCCTAGACGTCCAGGTTCTGAAATATTATCTGGGGCTCTCTGTGTAGACACCCCTGTAGATGTCCATATCGGGCATGTCCATGTTTGTGGAATCATGTCTGCATCTGGATGTTTGCTTTTTTCTTTCAGACATTCAGATTGCACTTGGACGTCTTTCTAAAATGCCCCTCCATGGGACCAACCCCAGTGCACCTTCTCAACAATGAATATACTGCAGTTTATAGCTCTGCATCTTTCTGCTGAGTCCATGCAGAAGCCTTCATGTTCTTCATTCAGATTCAGATGATTTGTAAGCTTGCTTCTCTGTGAACAAGCAGGAAATAAGTCCTCACGTATGAGGTGATGTCACCGATAGAAACCAGCATGGAATGCTCCCTAGCTTTTAAAGGAAGCTTTTGGGAGTTACACCGTGCATGTGTGCTTGCCTTCCCACCCGCCATGGCTCCATATGCTCCAGTCTTCTTTTTTCTGCAGAGCCCCTAGGACATGTTCCTGCAGTCTGGAAAAAGTTTGATTTTCTTGTCCTTGTGGCTGAGCTTTTGCTCATTTTTTCACACGTCATCTGTTAGCTTTTCTCTTATCTTTTCGGTGTCTTTGTTTTCTCTAGTTTTTGTTGTGCCTTTTGGTCATTTTTTTTCCCCTTCAGGGGCTTCTCCCACCCATGGCCATTTTTCAATTTGATTTTGTCAAGGAAGTATTTTTCGGCATGTCTAAACCTGTTAGCAGTTTTAAAAAATGCACCAAATGTGGCAAGACCATTTCTGCCACCGACTGCCATAATTGGTGCCTACAATGCCTTGGACCCAACCACCAGCTGGCATCCTGCGAGCTCTGCCTGAAGTTGACACGTCGAGGACTGAAGGATTGGGAAAAGCAGAAGGAGTCCTCCTTTGGCTTATCTGATTAAGCATCCTCAGCAGGGCCGTACCGAGGGAAGATCGCGCCCTGTGCGACTTGCACATCGGGCATGCCCCCCCTCCCACAGCGGGAGAGAAGAGGCGTATCCGATGTGCAAATTGCCAGTATGCTAAGCAGATCTTTCCCTCCTTGCAACAGCAGGGAGGAAAAGATCTGCTTAGCATGCCGGTGGAAGGCTTAAGGGGCACATTTTAGCTTTCTTCTATTGCCTGCCACTGCTGAGAGAAGAAAAAGTGGCGGCGACAGGCAACGGAAGAAAGCTAAAATGCTCCCCTTAAGTCTTTGCACCCTGTGCGGCCGCACCGCTCGCACAGGGCTAGGTACGGGCCTGATCCTCAGCACTGACCCCACTCATCCATGCCTGAGGTGGCCAAGGGAAAAGAGCAGAGGGCTCAGTCATAGCAGAAGGGTTCGAGCAAAGAGGGGCAGCCTTTTGCAGAGACCCCATATATGCTGAAAGCTGCATATGCCTTGTAGTGGCATAAAATGTTCAGTAATAGCACAAGGAGAAGATCCATGTGCAGCACCACGGCAGCCCCACTTGGCATGAGACAGACAGCGAGGGCGGGAAAGGCCAAAAATCCTTCCCTGGTGGGAAGACATGACCTGGACAGTGGAGTCCACTCCCAGTGCCCTGGAGGGCAGCCGGATGTCTCCCGATTCTTGAGTCATTGTGGAGTCCCCACCAGAGGGTTCACCAGTGATGTCCGTGGATGCGGCATCGATGTCCTTGGTGGTGGTGGTTCTGGAGGAATGCCTATGAGCCTTAGATGCTCACTTGGTGGCGGTGGAAGCGGCGCAGAGCACATCATCATCACACTCCTTCCAGCTTATCCTGGAGACCCATGCCCTGCCTGTTGCGGCTGGGACATCTGGTGGGAGATTGGTATCTACTCCAGTGGCCAGAGCCATCTCCCTCTCTAGAGTGTCGGGGTCCGAGGCCTCGGGGCATCACCATTGGCATGCTGAGCTCAAGGGGGACCATCAACATCTACACTCTCCTGAACCATGCAGTTGGCATTCGGAGGAGACTCTGCATTATTTTGACTTCCTCTTGGAATCCAAATCGGGATGGGAAACCTAGGCAGAATCGATGGTGTCAGACCTTCATACCCTAAATCTCCCATCTGACCTGTCGCCCCCTCCAGATCGGTGGAACTCGCCCCTGGAGGACATATCCTTTCAGGATTTTATTCGAGACCTGGCCAAGGCCATCCCCCTTTCTCTGGAATTGGAAGAGGAACCAAGGGCAGAGGAACTGTAACTCTCCAATACCCCTCAGCCTCCTATGAGGCAATGACAGTTCCTGTCCACTGTGTCCTGCAGATGCTGCTACTATGGCTGTGGGAGGCTCTGCTTACATAGCTGGTTGTCAGCCGTCAGCTTTTCTCCCTGTACCAGGTCCAAAAGGCGTCGGGATTCAAGAAACCTCAACTGCCCCACAATTCCATTATGGTCAAGTCTGCCCTGAAGCACACAAAGAGTGCTAAAACACACTCCTCGATGCCACCCATGCAGGAGGTGAGGACTCTGCAGGAGGAGGTGCTTCCAAGGTTCTATTCTGACAGCCAGGATCCTGGCTACCATACTTACATGGCCATGTTCTTCAAGGATGCCATGCTGGACATTGAAGACTTTGCTTCCCTCATTCCCGAGGACCGCCGTGAGTCCTTCCAAGACCTTGTAGCTCATGGCAAGGATTGCTTGAAATTTATGGTACGGATTGCTTATGATGCCTTTGTATCTGCCAGTAGGTTGGTGGCCATGGGCATCGCTGCATGGTGGATGGCCTGGTTATAGGCTTCTGACCTGGAGCAATGGGTTTAGGACAACAATGCCAGCGTCCCCTCTTGGGGTTAGAACCTTTTCGGCACGCCCATGGAGAAAAAGGCCGAGGAGCTGGAGGAGGAGCAAATGACCCCTCACCAGGCTTTCCAGAAAGACTGTGGACCCCACACGAAAGAAGCAACAAGCCAAGAAGGCTTTCTTCTTGTGCCTGTGACGGTACTTTCTTGCCCAGCTGCAGGTGCAGCCTAAGGCCCAGGCTCCCTGCTCACAGCAGAGTGAGAAAACCCCAAAGGCGCAACCTGCCCCCAGTCCAAGATGGGCTTTTGATGGTATCTTCAGGAGCATAGCCAGTTGACCACTGTCCACTGAGGTCCCCCTACAGATGGAAGGGCGGCTTGTCCACTGGTGGCCTCTAGTCACCTCGGACGCCTGGGTGCTTCAGATTGTTCAACATGGCTATCAGTTGCATTTCATCCAGCTGCTGCCCTCTTACAATACCGGGGAGTACCCCAGGGACACTGCGCACCAGAGCCTCTTGCATACTGAAGTCCTGGCCCTGCTGGCTGACCTCACTATTGAACCTATTCCCCTGGCTTAGATCAGGCAGGGCTTTTACTCCAGATACTTCCTGATCCCCCAAAAGACCAACAGGTTCCATCCCATTCTAGATCTGTGAAACCTCAACCGGTTCTTGGTGCGTGAAAAGTTCAAGATGATCTCATTGGGGACGCTGCTCCCATTCCTCCTGCAAGATGACTGGCTATGCTTCTTGGATATGAAGGATGCATACACGCATATTCTGATCCACCCACATCACAGACAGTACCTTTGTTTTGTGCTGGGTGGCCAGCACTATCAATACCGGTTGCTACCCTTCAGGTTAGGCGCAGCCCCCAGGGTCTTCACAAAGTGCCTGGCGGTCGTGGTTGTCTTCCTTCAGGCCCGGGAGGTCTTTGTCTTTCCGTACCTGGACAAGCGGCTTGTAAAAGGCCCCATGCCGGCCAGCATACAGCGGTCCACCAAGCTCACCATTCAGGTGCTAGAAGGGCTCGGCTTCATGATCGACTATCCGAAGTCTCATCTCCAGCCAGTACAGTAACTGGAGTTTATCAAGGCACTCCTTGATACTATTTGGGTGAAAGCATTTCTGCTGGCAGACCACCTGCAGCGTTTCATTGAGGTGGTGGGCACATTGCAATGCCAGTGCCACAGCGTGCCCTGTGGAGTGCTGAGAACCCTCGGACACATGGCAGCCATGGTGCATGTCACCCCTCAGGCCCACCTCTGCAGGCAGCTGGCTCAATGGACCTTGAAAACACAATGGCAGCAAACTTCAGGCCACCTGTGGGACAGGGTTGTGGTCACTGCACATAGTGCAGGGTTGCGCAGTCCCTTGAGTGATGGCTCATGCCTGGAAACCTGTGCTGGGGCCTCCCATTCCAACCAGCAGCCCCCTGCAGGTTGCTCACAATGGATGCCTCCAAGCTTGTCTGGGGTGTGCACCTGGACGGTCTCCGCACCCAAGGTCTGTGGTCCAAGAGTGACAGCCTCCATCAGATTAACTTCCTCAAACTCTGGGCTATCGCAAATGTTCTCTGTGCCTTTCGGATGTACCTGGCAAATCAGGTGGTTCTGATCCAGGTGGATAACCAGGTGACCATGTTCTATGTGAACAAGCAGGGGGGCACGGGCTCATACCTCCTCTGTTGGGAGGCTGTTCGCCTCTGGAAGTTTTTTCCTGCTTCATGGCATGGAACTCAGGGCAATGTGTCTTGGTGAGAGCAACGGCCTAGTCGATCACCTCAGCTGGTTCAGCGACACAAGTGGACCCTCGAGGGAGGCGGTGGAATGGATCTTCCAGGAGTGGGGCACCTCTGACATGGACCTCTTTATTATAGCACAGAATGCCCAGGTAGCTTGGTTCAGCTCTCAGATCGCCTGACTCCAGATGCTTTTCTTCTTCACTGGAGGGAAGGCCTACTGCTGATCCCGCTTGTCATGAAGATGCTCCTAAAGCTCCAGGCCAAAGGGGGTTCCATGATTCTCTTCACTCCTTACTGACCTCGACAACTGTGGTTTCCGCTACTGTATCAGCTCTCACAGAGGGTACCTCTCTGCCTGGGTTACGACCCTGACCTCATCTTGCAGGAGAGTGGCTCCTTGTTGCATCTCAATGTCTGCTCCCTGGCACTCATGGCATGGATGCTGACCAGGTAGTCCTTGAGGAGCTCGCCCTCCCGGAGGGCGTCACTGAAATCTCACTGGCGTCCTGCTGGTTGGGCTATTTTTCTCCTCGAGTTCTGGTGGCCTGAAGCTTGGAAGTCCCATACGTGAGGACTTATTTCCGACTTTTTCACAGAGAAAGCGTAGTTAATCACCTGTAGCAGATGTACTGCGTGAATAGCAGGAATAAGTCCTCATAACCCTCCAACCTCCCTGGGGAGCTGTCTCTTTTAGTTCCTGCTATGTGATCATACTGGAGAATATGGTGCTGCGGGGGCAGGAAGACAGGCACGCATGCGCAGTGTACCTCCCAAAACCTTTCTTTGGAAGTTGGGGAGAGTTCCATATGGGGCTTTGTCGGTGACATCACCCCATATGTGAGGATTTATTCCTGCTATTCACGGAGAACATCTGCTATAGGTGAGGAACTACGCTTTTGGTTGCCATACTTCTTCTGAAATTACGTACTTGGGTTTGCACTAAATAAATGCCGCATGTTCTAAAGGGACTGTCCTGGCTTGTACGGCTGAGGAAAGTTATCAAAGAGGCTGGTGTTCCAGAATGTCTGTGGAAGTGAAGGAGGGCATCTATTTTAATGATCTTTTTGAAAGACTGGCGCCAGGGACTAAGAATATAATTAATCATGACATTCAGAAGTAATACTTTTGTATGGGATCCCTTCGGGGCCCTTAGGAATAACCATGTGCTTTGTGTGCAGGAGCATTCCATTACTAAGCTTAGGAGTAGCTGCATGCCATCTTGTTGTAACATCTGCCTTCTGGGATGATTGCTTGAGTTCTGCCTGAGCCATATGTAAAGGGCCGGTGCAAGGATTAAAGGCAGCCAAAGCGAACCCTTAATCCTGCTGCCCTCTCCCTCTCCTGCTGCCTCCACACTCTCCCCCGCTACCGCCCCACTTCAGGACTCGAAGCTGTGGTAATGGCATTGAAGCCATGATACAGTATTTATCTGAACTTTCCAGTGCTGCCCTCTTTGACCTGCTGCTTCCACCCCCTTCCGACTCTGTGGCTGAGAGTTCAGGCAAGTACTGCGACGCAGTTTCAATGCCATTGCCGCTACTGTAGGTCAGAGAGATAGGGTGGCAGCGGTGGCAATTGGATGCCCCTGGAACGTCAGTGCTCTAGACGATTTCCTAGTTTGTCTAATGGAAGTACCAGCCCTGCATATATAACTCCAGTACAGAAGAGGTGAGGTGCGGTTTCCTTGTGGTTATCCCTGTGGTCTTTGCTTAGGTTTGTGGTATGTGCAAAGGCCTAATCTTTTGATGTATTTTATGTCCAATATGGAGTCAGCCCTTGATTCTTGAATTGTCTGCATGTGAAGACTGGAGAGCTGGTCAGAGGATTTTCCCACCCCTCTACTGTGAGAGAGACTGGAGAGCAGGCTTGCTACCCAACCCTAACAGAGTAGTTTGCTGTACAGGAGACTCTTTATTTATTTACCAGCTTTTCTAAGATGCTGACTACTGGAGGAGGTACAGTAGGTGAGTGCAAAGGATTAGAGGAACAGGATCTCAGAGGGGGTAAAGAGATTTAATCTGCTAAATGTATAGGAACCCTAATCCAGGATCCTTCTGCCAGTAGTTAAATTGATAAATATTTTAATTGGGATCACAGACACAAATGCTTCAAAGGGAAACTAGCTGTGTTACCCAAGGCTGTGTAATTATTATTATTGAACTAGAGTGCTGTTTGAGTTGGATATTTTACCACAGTAAAGAGAACTGGAGCCCCTAATTCGGAGTCAAGAGTCACTTTGATTTGTACACTAAGGGCCTTGAAGGAACTTTCCCCCCCCCCCTCCCTCCCATCTGGAGAATCTGCTTCCTGTCGATAAGAGCGCGTGCTGGCTGAGCAAAGGAGTCGGACAGAGCCCAGGAAAAAACTGTTTTGTGATCTCGCCCCTCCAGGGCCCTAGGGCACGGAAGGGGTTACACTTTTATTTTTCATTTTTTCCGGTTTCCTCACCTCCTAGTTTTTTTACTACTGTCTGTTTAAAATCTTGTTATACTACATGCTTTCTTGGTGTTCAGACTAGGACACAATACAATAAGTAGAAAAATGATGCAATAATAGTTTCAGTTATCACAAAAACACAATGATATTCTTTTACATATCCTATCAAGATATTTTTTCACAAACGAGGGGCTATCAGGTTGCTCTAAAATGGACAGGATAGGACAGAATTTTACAAGTATGGCTGCTTTAAGCAGTAATGCGCAGTATTTAACCAGCAGACATGGTGAAATATGTTCTTATGGTATCAGCAAGTCTCAGGCCTGCTGCATAATGAAGTGCAAAGCTGGAGACTTGATTAGTAATGATATCCATCAGCATTGCTCTATATCATAATTAAATGATGTTTATTTCTAGTTTTTCAAGTATTTTGAACACTATCTCATAGTGGAACTTTCTAGAATGCATGATTGGCAATTAGTGCACAAATCAACACGTGGTAACTGTCATGCCCCGTGGTACCAGTATCTGTGGGCCTTTGCACACATTTATTGTGGTTGAAAATGTGCATCATCTGTTTAGCGCACTTTAGTAAAAGAGCCTCTGAAGTTGCAAGTTTACCTATTAGAGGGGATATGATTTTCAACATGCCTCACTGAGAAAATGGTACATCGATCTGTGTCTTTTCTGAAGAAGTATTTATAGTCTAATAACAATAAAATTACAACATATATTTGAATCTTGGTGATATACATTACATCCCCTTTTTCCAGTACTTCTGGATTCGGTATTAGATTTCATTGTTGTGCCATGCTGAAATCAGTGAGAAATTCTTAAATCTCTCAGATCAGCCAATCTAGATTCCTGTGTTGGTGAGGGAACTGCTTCAACAGATCAGGGCCAGCCCAACCAATGGGCAAACTAGGCAGTCACTTAGGGCACAGCTTCGGAGGAGGGGGGGGGGGGGCAACAAAGACAGAACATTCAAAGCTAAACAATAGATGCTGACTGCCGGTGTACGTGTGTAAGGCTTAAGGATTGCCTAGGAAGGGCACCATCACCTTGAAACAACTCTGGGGCCAGCCTGCAGCTGATCCTTCTCATCTCTTTCCGGATGAATGAATGGATAAGTAATGATGTT
Source organism: Ichthyophis bannanicus (assembly GCA_033557465.1). NCBI lineage: Eukaryota > Metazoa > Chordata > Amphibia > Gymnophiona > Ichthyophiidae > Ichthyophis > Ichthyophis bannanicus. The sequence goes on from CM066036.1 coordinate 551,127,742, forward strand.
TTGCACCTTTCTCCCCTTTATATAGTCAAAATGAAATATATAGTATAAGGGCAATTTTATAACAGTTGGTCTATGTGTGAAGGCCACGTAGGGTCCTAATTTTAGCCTATTTTATAAAGACACATAGGTAGGTGTGGCAGAAATAGCAACTAGATTGAAGCTGCAGCAGACCTTTACGCCTCCTTCCAGTGAGCAGGCAGACATGTCGGCATGTAAAGTATGCACACATGAACGCATTTTACAAAATACACTTGTAAATTATGACTACTAAGCACATGAATTAGTCTGCACTGTTGGAAGGACATCTTGTGCTAATTCATGCACTAACTGCATAGCATATTATGGGGCAGGAAATGGGTGGGGGTTATGCTGAGGAATGGGTGTGGACTGCACATCGCAATTAATGCATGGTACTTTATCATGTGCTGTCACTAAATAGGAGGTGCTAAGTGAATCCACGCAAACTGTCACGACACTTATCAGCCAGTAAAGTGCTTTTCCTTGTGATGACTGTATGTGAACTTGGTGGGAACATCCACAAACAATTAGTGCACAGGAAGGGTAATTTTATAACGTCATTAAGGCAACTAGTTACTAAGATGCAGTAATGTTAACGTGTTAATTCACCATTAATACACATTTTTAGTAACTAGGTTCCATTGAAGCACATCCGACCTACACTAAAATAATGAAAATTACGGTACATTAATGTGCATTAACATAAGAACATAAGATATGCCATACTGGGTCAGACCAAGGTCAAGCCCAGTATCCTGTTTCCAACAGTGACCAATCCAGGCCACAAGTTCCTAGCAGTTTCCCAAAAAGACACACAGGTTCCACAATGATTATATTGGGGCAATCAGTGGATATCCCAGGTCCTCTTTAATTAATATTAGTGTGCCTTAGTAGCTACCCCTCTAATATGTATATGTGTCAGTTTGTGTGCATTAATTAACTCATAAAATATTCACTTGCATGAAAGTATGTGCTTTGATATGAAGGTATGTGCTTTGTTGGTGGGCGAAGCTGGATGCGTAGTCTGGGCAGAGCTGCCAAGTACATGCGTTGATGATAAAATACGTTAATTTACACACATACCTGCAAATTTGATGTGCTTTCACTTACACCCGCTATAGAGCAGGCATAAATATCTGTGCCTTAAAGCACAATCGCCGCCACTTATGCCAGTACTTTCTAAAGATAAGTAGGCGCCTACTTGTCTTTATAAAAATAGCCTTAATATAGCGCATCTTGGCTGCCTTAAACGACAGTAGTTTTATAACAGAGTGCCTAGGATAAGAAGGTAAGCAGGCACTTATCTTAAGCCTATTTAATGAACACATGTAGGCATCTATTTGTCTCAATAAAATACGAGTGAAAGTGGCAAGGATCGCTCCTTAAAAACAGATTCAGACGTTTGCACGCGCTTTATAGCAAGTGTAAATGAATGCACATAAAATATGGAGGTATGCACAGAAATTAAAGCTGTTTTTATAATCAATATGCCTACTTACAACTCTGCCTGTGCTCTACTTAGACTATGTCTCTGTTTATGCCTAAAGGCAAAATACGCACAGTCCTGCTAACATCTGTACTTTTATGCTGCTTGGTATTTTACTGGAGACCATTATTTATTTATTCATTCTTTTATACCACATTTCCTAGGATCAATGCGGTTTACAGAGACTATGCATTAACGATACATGGAACAATTTTACAAAAACTGGATTAATTAAGCATGTTAGATAAAACAGAGAACAGGGTAACTATATACAAAAGAGAGGTTGCTCGAGATATGTATATCTTAGATTGGGGTGGGGGGAGGGAGGAAGGCATGCGCACATATGTGGCCTCATATGCGTGAAAATGACTATAAAATGAACCCCTACCATGTGTTAAGTTTTTGCTTTTAATAGAGCGTACCAGAATTCAGTAAACAGGCCTCATAGCTTCAACTTTGTTGCTATGTGCCTTTGTAAAAATTGTTCCCATGGATCACTTTCCAAAGATATGATATGATGATCTGTTTTTAGCTGGTGATCTTTAGATGAATGTTCAGCCAAACCTAGCCAGCTAGGTTTTTGGCCACCAAAATTGGACCTGCTGGATTAATGACTGCTATTTGGATGACTGGATTTGTTTCTGTTAATATAGTCATATAGAGGGTAATTTTATAATAGGGCTAACAAGGCACATACGAGATGCATTGCAGTAATTTAATTTGCTGCTTATCAAATTTACCTGACTTTATTACACTGACATTTGGCCATTTTACTATAATTATGCTGTTACTATAATGTAAATTGCCTGTGCCCACCACCTTTGGTAAATCTCTTCATAAAGATAGTTAATAAATCATAATAAATAAATACAATGAGGGTAATTTTATAAAGCCCTGCATTGTTAATGCATGTTTTCATCCATCTGTGTCAAGCCTGTTTTATAAAGAAAGCTAGGTACTTGTGTTTCTTTATTGATGGCCAAATAGGTTCATTGCACCAGAAGTAAGATGTGAACCTGGACCAAGAGATGGTGTAAATGCCCATACCTAGATGTGTAAAGAACATGCATATATTATAGTATTTTATTATTTACACACGTACTTGTATTCTCTGTCCATGCACCAGTCAAACATGCATGCATATGTGTGCAGGGAAAATATGTGCCATCAAGCTAATGTGTGCACTAATTCTCTTGCCTCTGACCCTTGCTGTCTCTTTCTTCAAGGTCCCTCCTCCCCCAATCTCTCCTTCACTTTCTGCTCAGACTTGGCTATTTCCATGACAAAGTCCAAAAGATTAGTCTTGAATTCTCCACTTCCCTTCCTCCTCTTCAATCCCAAATCCTTCTCTCACCGTCGGTCACCCTTTCTTACTTTTCTGAAATCGCTGAGGAGGAAACTATAAATCTTCTCTCCTCCTCCAAATTGACTACCTGCTCCTCTGATCCTATTCCCACTCATCTACTATGCTCTATCTCTTCCGCCGTCATCCCTTCCATCTGTCATATCCGTAACCTATCGCTTTCCACTGGAACTGTTCTGTGGCCTTCAAACATGCGTGGTTACACTTCTCCTCAAAAAGCTTTCACTAGATCCTATCTGTCCTTCCAGTTATTGGCCTATCTCTCTCCTCCCTTGCTTCAAAACTACTTGAATGAGCAGTTCACCGCCACTGTCTTGACTTTGAAGCCCTTCTGGGTCCACTGCAGTCTGGCTTTTCATCCTCTACATTCCACAGAAGCGGCTCTTGCCAAAGTCTCCATGTATTGTTCCATGCCAAATCCAAGGGCCTTTACTTGATCCTCATCCTCCTTGACCTTTCTGCTGCCTTGTCCTCGCTTGAATTTAGTAGGTCTATTCTGTCCTGATTTTCTTCTTCTCTTTCCCAAGGCGCTTTTAGTGTATGTTCGGGTGGATCCTCCTCTACTGCCCCCATCCCACTTTCTGTCGGTATACCTCAGGGTTCTGTCTTGGAACCTCTCCTTTTCGCTCTCTACACTCAGTCCCTTGGTGCAGTATGGTTTGAGTACTATCTTTATGGTGATGACTCTCAGATCCACCTCTCTGTGTCTGAAATTTCTCCAAGAAGTCAGTCCCGGATCTCTGCTTGCTTATCCGACATTGCTGCCTGGATGTCTCACTGCCATCTGAAATTGAATATGGTCAAAACTGAGCTCCTTATCTTTCCCCTCTAAACCCACTTACCCACTTCCTCCCTTTTCTATTGCTGTGGATGACAATACACTCCTCCCCGTTTCCTCAGCTCGCTACCTTGCGGTCATTTTTGACTCTCTCTCTCTGCACACGTCCAACAGACAGTTAAAACCTGCCACTTCTTTCTCTATAGCGTCAGCAAAATGTGTCCCTTCCTTTCTGCTTACACTACTAAGACACTCATCCACTCACTAGTCACCTCCCACCTTGACTATTGTAATTTGCTCCTCACTGGTCTCCCTCTGAAACATCTCTCTCCCTTTCAATCTGTTCAAAAATCAGCTGCACAGCTTATCTTCCCCCAGTGTCATTATGCTCATGTAACCCCTCTTCTCATGTCACTTCACTGGCTCCCTATCAATTTTTGCATCCAGTTCAAACTTCTCCTACAATCATTCTGTGGCTCTTCACTACCTTTCCTCTCTTATCTCACTTTACATCTGTCCTCGGGAACTGAGCTCCTCTGGCAGATACCTTTTCTCTGTGCCCTTCTCTGCCACTGCCAACTCCAGGCTTCGTTCATTCCACCTTGGTGCTCCATATAGCTGGAACAAACTATATGAGTCTGTCAGGCTCCTTCTCTACCCTATTCAAATCCAGGCTAAAAACCCACCTCTTTGAATCCGGATGCTCCACTTCTCCTCTCTACTACTTATGTATATCTTGCCATACTCCAGTCCCCAGTTTTGCAATGTTTTTCATCTTGCTTAGATTGTAAGCTCTGATGAGCAGGGACTTTATGTACAGCACTGTGTACTCCTTGTAGGGCTATACAAATGATTAATAGTAGTAGTAAATGCCCATTTATGCGCATAGCTTTAGGCCTGTAACTTTAGGTGCCTCCTTTTAAATTATCCCCATAGAGAGTGATTTTTTAAGGAGGTGCGTTAAGGTGGCTATGTTAAGTCTTTTTAATAAAAGCAAGTAGGCGCCTACTTGTCTTTATAAAATACCAGCTTAAGTGGCAGAATCATGCCTTAAGTTGAGACAGACGTTTATACCAGCCCTAGAATTGGCATAAATGCTGATGCCCAGACTTTTCAAGAATGTGTGTAAATTATAGTATTTTGTCATCTATGTGCATACTTGTGCACACTCCAGACTCTGCCCATACACATTACCCACCAGCAAAGAATGCACCATTGAGCAGCACACATATTTTTATGCTGCTCAGAGGCCATTGCCATGCGCATGTGGCTTCATATGCATGTTAATAACTAAAATAGCCCCCAGTTAGGTGCGTACCTAGTTCCTAAAAGCCCTCACCCCCTTATAAAATTACCTCCATAATGCTGTTCCTGTTTTATAAAGGCTGAAATTTAATCAACACCAAAGTTCAAGATAGCTGAATCACTTCAAAAATAGAATAAACCCCAACCGGTGTATCAGGACCTTTGGAATTCAGAGTTTTTAAACAGTATCACAGGACTCCATGGAGAAGCTTACAATTTTAGCCATCAGTCCCACAGTCCGTTTCTTAGGAAAAGGTTTTTCGATATACGGACATAAAACTGTATTCTGGAGCGATTCTTTAAAACGGAGTCCTTTTCAAAGCTGAAAATAACGTCTGCATCCACATATACATAAAAGATATTGGAAACAAAATACTTTTCAGAGATGCCGATTTTCCCACCTGCGTTCTTACGGAATTGCCAGTGGCACCAAGTTTTGTAAATGTAAAAGGGGATAGCCTGGGCTGCTGTTGTGATAGTGCACTTAGTTGTGTTTTAATTTGCTTTGTTTCAGATGACAGTGAATTCAATGCTCTGGAATATAGCGCCTATAGAATATGCAAGCTGCATTGCTGCTATACATAGTAATTTTGATACGCTGAGATACCGCTGTGAACTGACTCTAGTAGGGCATTCATTTGTTATGTAAAATTGGGTACTACTGATAAAATTAAAACATTGAGGAGTTTTTTAGATCTATGAAGATGCAATATGGCGCATCCCCTTCAGGCAGATAATTTCTTCTGTTGCATAGAGGGAGAAGTAGCTTCGCTGAGGTCTTTTCTCCTCTACCTATAATGGTAAGGGTAGCGTTTGTGTAATTGAAAAAATTGTAAAAAAATTATAAATTGGTGTCTCCTGAGGGTTTAGGAATAATATTTAGTGGTTTGAAGCATTTCTATACAGCCGTAAATAATAATACTGTTTTAAAAGCTCTGACTTCTGAAGGTGCTTATATACTTCTGGTTGGGGTTTATGGTATTTTATCAAAACAATATAAGGACCTATGTGCCTTTATAAAATTACCACATTGGACATTCACATCTTCTCTGAGACAGGTGGATTTGTATGTCTGTTTGTGCTAGAAAGAATATAGGTACATTATTATGTACTTTATAAAGTTCCAGTCCCATCCAGCACTGGATTTACACATAGAGGCCTATTCCCTACTGGATATCTAGCACATGTACGGCCCCTCAGAATTGGATCTACTTGGCTTCCCCGCTTAGGCAACCTATTATAAAATTGCCCTTCATGTGTTTACAGTCAGTGCTAACCAGCTAAATCATATGCCTATCAGCCCCTTATACCTTTCTATTTTTAATTGGCTAGATCTGGCTGCCTTGTGACTTGTGAAAGTCAATGTGGAAAATGTTTTAAACACAATGGTTAAATTGACTCTTGAAGAGCCTGTTGTACTAAAATGCAAAACGGGATTGACACAGAGCAACAACATATGACAACATACAAATAATGCCAGCTTTGTAATAAGCTTTCATGTATAGTCTATTATTTGCAAAAGTTTATTTAAACTGAACATTAATTAGCTGCTGCAATGCAAATGAATACAAAGCAGCCTATTAACATTCTGATTTGTAAAAGGAGGCAAGCAGAAAAGGACTTGTAGACCTTTTTTCACAAAACCATAAGTACACTTTCCTATAAAAAGAAGTGTGGTGCATGGATCACCATGGCTCCCCCCCCCTTCAGTCTTAGCTCCCTAGGTGTCCACTCCTGAAAAGGGTGGGAGCAGTCTCAGTTACTTCTACCCCCATGATGCCATCTTGAAAAATTGTGCCATATAGCTCCTAGTGGTACATCAGGGGGTGGGGATTACCAGGGGTGGCCAACATTTTTTTACTTTGAGCAGTGCTGAGGGGAATTGCTAGTGGGCCATGGGCTACCCAGTAGTTTGAGGTGTTCAGTTTAGGGCCTCTGACACAAGATGAGTGGCTCCTTTAAAATTATGTTGTCACGTTGCATGTAAGAAGATCAAAGAAGAAATGCACATACATGAAATATAGGAGTAAGAACTTTTGTTGTAGGAAGAAATGTTTTATACTAATATTGTGCCTGCAAATCACTTCTTGATGTGTATGGTTCTTAAAGTCTTATTCTTTCCACATAAGGCACTATTCCTCCACGTGTCTCTGTGTGACATTGGTGTGGAAGCAACTTGCAAGGTACAGTTTTTGGTACTTAAGCTTACCTGTTTAATAGACAGTCAATATGTCAACTTCAACATGACCCTTGCATTCTTATTTTAAAACATAGTTTAATTTAATTTAATATTTAATTTTGTTCACATGCATTGAGTTCGGTGTAAACCGTCTTGACTGGTAGAAAGATGGTATAAAAAAGATGTTAAATAAATAAATAGTTTATTTCTTTGGAAGGGATAGCTCCTTAACAGGATACTGGGTTTGACAGACCTTTGGTCTGGCCCAGTATGGCATTTTTTATGTTCTTATATTACAGTGCATATGTACATTCAAGCACATCAAGAATGAAGGAATATCATAGCAATTAGGCAATGATAAATGATCAAATCCATGTATATTTTTCTAACATACACATTCTGTGAAATCCCTTTCTGTTCTTCAGAAGCTCATTGGTGCTTTTCCTTGATATGCCTGTTCAGCCTAGAAAACTTAATTGGTTTTACAGCAGAATCGTTCTCTAGAAACATGATTGAAAATGTGAAAAGTAATCTAATTATTCATGTGCTCTGTTCTTTAAACAGATGTCTGTGACATGTCACAGGGCTAAGGAAAAGACTTCACAGCACAGCGAACTTAGCCAAAGGATGCATAACAATTCTTTTCAAAAGCATTACAAAGAAAAAGATGCAGGATATGTGCAATAATTATAACATGTATCATACTTTCTGGGTTAAAATGGCCAAAATGAACTGGTAAATTAATAGGTTTTCTGTAAGAGTTAGTCAGACACAAGTACAATTATCCCAGCAATGTTGGCTGACTGCCAAAAATGACAATGCCAGGAGTGTATTGTTAAGCCAGGAAACTCTGCCCTGACAGCACATATAAGATTTCCTTATTAGGGGACTTATCCTCTCTTTTGAATAATCTGTCCTCTTTAATACCTCTCTCTTCTGTTTTAAAAGCGGAATTAGCTGGAAGGGTTTAAAAGCACAAATGGAAAGATAAATCTAGGATGTTTATAATAAAAGAGCTTTCGACGTCTTCAAAAGTGAGCACGACAACAATGGAAAGTTGTGGGGGGTGGGGCGGGGCGCTTACGTTGCATCCTCCGGCTTGAAAGCTGATTTTCAAAGGGCCGAGAGCTTACCTGTGGGTAAAAGTACTCATGTATTTTATACCTGTAAGGAAGCAGGTGCAAAGTGATTGCCCAAAGTATGCACAAGGGCTTAAATGAAAGCCACATGCGTCCTCTTCTATATTTTCCCATTGGTGCTGCCAAACGTACATGCCATGCCATCTAACACACATACTTTCGGCTGTGTTCAATGAGGGCAAAAATGCAACTCCATTTTTTTATGCTGGTAAATGCATTTACCATCCTAAAAGCTTTTCATCATTGCCCCTTAAGAGGGTAATTTTATAAGGGGGTGCCTTTGAAGGCTTACTTTAAATTTGTAATCCATATTCTGCAGCCGGGTTAATGTTTGCATATTTCAGGAAAATTGTGCCCGTCTTATTCAATATTTTATAACAGTGATTTTCTTTCTGCTATGGTCATGTACAGTATTATATATCATTTGATAGAAAAATGAGACAGCAATTTTGGATCCTGAGAGTTTTGGGACCGGCCTGAATATAAGGTTAAAGGAGTTTTAAGGTCCCTATCTTAAGCCTTAGGATTTGGATGAAGTGAGATTGGGATAGGCTTGTTAAAAATTCTCAGTATACAGTAGTAAGTGATTACAATTGTTCTCTTTCCTTGCCTCATTCAAAGGTGGCTCTATTCTATATGGCTATCGGACTTACTGGGGCTCAAACCCACAACCCTCAGTAAGAGAGGTTAGAGATTTACAGTATATCTCAAGATATTAGAGCTACACAATTATGGAAGAAACCAATGACTAGTCTTCTTCTGGACTGCAGTAGGCGTGATCTGCTCCCAGAGAAGTCGTCCACTGAACAGCATGAGGTCTGTCCTTGATTGGAGACCATATTGGAGGGGGATGGAAGTGGCAGGTAGGAGAAGATGGAAAGCATGACACAGCGCCATATCCTTTTAGTAAGCGCTGCATCGTGGTTTTTGAGTCATTGTGGCGGCAATGGGGTTGGGCAGCAGGATGGAGGGCCTAGGGCACCTCCGTTCCTTGCACCGGCCCTACGTATAGGTGCATATTTTATGAAACATTTATTTATTTATTTTATTTGGCAGGTTTTATATACTGCCTTTCCAAAGATCAAGGCGGTTTACATACAACTGAACTCAACGTTCCATTGAATGAGCACGGAACATTTAGAGGCTAAACATAACATGTAACATTATAACTTAATATATAACAACTAATTACAGATTGTGGGTCTATAGGATAGATATGTGTAAAATATGTGTGTATATTGTGACTGTCCAACTAACCAAAAAATATTCTCGGTCTAAGTATTAATCACAGATATCCTTATCCTTCAGTATTCACTATTTGCTCATTTATTTAAGATAAAAATTTTCCTCAGTTGTAACCGATATCCCTCTATATGGCAGATCACTGCCAAGAGGAGTTGCCTTCCGCCGATATCACAGGTCATTAAAAACACCTTTGGTTTTCATGCTTTTTTATTATTTTTAATACTATGAGGGATTCCCGGTTAAAATCCCATTTTAACAACTTTAATTCAATTATAACTCAAATATACAAAGTGGACAGATCTGCCCACAATATAATGCAGCTTAAAGCGACAACGATTTTTAATACAAACTCAATTGCAACAATATCTGCAGACTCCCATCCCTAGATTAACAAAGAATAGAAATTCACTGAAGTACCGACATCACCATTTTACTCTACTGAAAAATCATTCACTTAGCTTCATATAGCATAGCCAGCATCCCTTGAAGGAAAACATTTTGTTCTACAAAGATTTTCATTTTGAGGATGATGTAAAAACAGGTGACTGGTTAGTGACATTAGACATCAATTCATTATATACAAATATAGATCAGCAAGAACCTTTGGCTGTGTTAGAATCTATGGATTGACAGGTAAATATACTAGCTTGTTTGCCCAAATCCTTTATTCTCCAGAAGTTGGAAATGGTCTTACGTGAAAACTATTTTTGCTTTAATATTACCATCAAGATTATTTAATAGCAATGAGGGCCAAAGTGGCTCCCATCGTAGCCACCTTATATGTTGCTGTTTTTGAACAATTTCTGTATTATTCACATTGGATGGCCTCTATTTGCATATGGAAACGTTATTTAGATGACATATTTTGCTTATGGAGGGGGTTATTGTCCTCTTTAAAGGAATGTATTACATGGCTTAATGCACAAAACCTAATTTACAATTTGAATGTTTGTTTGAGTTACATCAAATACCTTTTTTGGATTTAATAATTTAAAAAATCAGGAACAGTCCTTTTAACTACTTTATATCAGAAACCTGTGACACATAATAATTTGTTATATTTTTCTAGTCACCATCCAGTTAAATTGAAAAAGGGTCTTCCTGTAAGTCAGTTTTTAAGACTGCATTGGATCTACTATGATAAAGAAGAATATAAGGAGCAGGCGATATTTAGATCGTGGACATCCACGTAATATAGTAGAGCCTTTAAGACAGATTAAAATGCACAGCATGGGCATCTACTTTTAACCTCACTGAAAACTGAGGGAGTAAGTGTGCCCTTAATAGGTGTTTTACCTTTTTCTGTTAAGGCTCCGATTATAACTTCCTTTATTTATAAATATTGGAAGATACTGCAAGCTCATGCTTGCTTTGTGGAAACTCCTACAGTGGTTTATCGCCATGGAAAAAATGTAGCAAATTATGTTAGTAGGTTAATAACTTTGGAAAACAGAAATGAAAGTTTCAGATGGTGATGCGGGACATTATGTCTGTGGTCAATGTGACTTTTGTCATTCCATCATTGAGGGGAATAGTTGGATTCCTCTTTCTACTAAACGGTCTATAATTTTGCAGTGGAAATCATCTTGCCATCTTTCAGGCCGATGCAGAAAGCTAGTGCAGCCTTTAATATCCCATAACGCCATGTTTAAGCACACTTTACAAACCTTTTAAATGCAGAAAACAGACGTAAACGTCGATGGAAAAAATAGCTCCCAATTAACACCACACGTATTTAAATCTGTTTAATTCAGCTGCGCATAATGGTCTGGTATGCAAATCATGGCTACGCCTACAGAGACAGGCATAGAGGATTTTGCAACCAGCCATAGCGCCAAGGTTTTGACTGCAGAGTCTGAAGGTGGTTTAAAGCTCTTAACAGTTTTTTGATGGCACCAGATGCTTTTCCCGATGCTTAGATCATCATCTCCTCAGATGATCAGGCATCGGGAAAAGCCCCCGATGCCATCAAACACTGTTGGGGACCATGCCCAACTAAAAAGAATCCCTTGTGGCCAGCGGCCCTGTTTCTGCTCACTGACAGTATTTTGATGGCATCAGGGATGATCACGGCATCGGGAAAAGCACCCAATGCCATCAAAACACTGAAGAGGGCCAGTGCCCCAACAGAAAGTAAGTACCTGGTGGTCTAGTGGCTCCTGCACTCCCTACCCCCAAGTAAAATAAAATAAAAATCACCTGGTGGTCTAGAGGCTACTGTATGCCCACCCTCACCCCCAAGTAAAATAAAATAAAATCACCTGGTGGTCTAGCAGCCCCTGTACCCACCACACCCAAGTAAAATAAAATAAAAATCACCTGGTGGTCTAGTGGCCCCTAAATCCAATCCCCCTGTACCTTAAAATAGGTGGGAGTGCTGCCTATGTGCTCCTGCTCTGTCCGCCATCTTGTAAACTGGCAGCACCTGGCCTCATGCGTTGCATCCTGGGATGTATTAGGCGGGTTTAAACTGCCATATAAGGCATAGTCTACCTTAAATGGCAGTCTGACCTCACCCGGTACATCCCAGGATGCATCGCGTGGTGCAGGCATTTTCATTTTACAAGATGGTGGACTAGAGCAGGAGCATATAGGCAGCGCTCTCGCCTACTTGAAGGTACTGGGGGGGGGGGGGGGGTGTTGGATTTAGGGGCTGCTAGACCACCAGGTGATTTTATTTTATTTTATTTTACTTGGGGGTGGAGACTTAGACAAGATCCATTTCAGTAGAATGTAAAGGACGAAAGCCAGATTGTAAAGGATCCAGGAGGGCTTGAGCGGACAGAAAGTCAAGGCAACAGTGGTGATCCACACATTCAAGTAGTTTAGAAATGAAGTGGAGGAGGGAGATGGGTCAATAATTAGAAGGACAGTGAGGGTTTCTTGAGGAGAGGCGTAACCACATCATGCTTGAAGGCTGCAGGAACAGTAGCTGTGAAAAGCAATAGGTTGAGAATTTGAGAGATGAAAGTGATATTTCATTGCCATCTTTCTTTGTTTCATGTCATTTGAAAATGAACCTGCATTTTTCATCGTGTTTTTCATTTCATTTTCAACTGAATGCAGTCCCTATTCATTTTCGAATGTTAAAGAAGCCCAAATTATTTCTGTGAAAACATGACTTTTTATAAGGCTGATGAATGTGTAAAGACACAGGGCCACATTTAAAATTAACATGGTTAGCAGGCCAGCTAACTGCGTTTATTGCGCTGATCGGGATATTCAGCGGCGCTAATGCGGTTAGTGGCGCTGAATAATTCCCAGGTACCACTGCTAGATGCCTATCACTGGGGCATCCTGGGGGGGGGGGGGGGAAGGAGGGTCAGAACCCAGGATAACCGGGCAGCTGCAATAGTCGGCCACTGTTTGGTTATTCCTAAGCGGCGAAAGTTAGGCATAGTAAAGCCCGGCCTCACTTTCACTGCCAAAGCTAACTGGACAGTGACTGAATATCCGGCTGACCTGGAGAGCTGGTGGCTGGATATGGCCCCAGCATCGAATATCTAGATCTTAGCCTCCGTGACAGCAGCTTGCCGCTTCAGAATTGGCTAGCTGCTGCCATTGCTGAATATTTGGCCCACGATTGTTAGGGGGCCACTCATGCAATGAGGAAGGAACCTTGGTAGCGCTAAAAGCTTCCATCCTCGAACATTTGTCAGTGGTATGAAGGTGTCATCCCTATTCAACTGCTTCTGTGGTTTGCGTTTAACAGATCTTATTTTTGTCTATGTTGTACTGGACTCTGTTGGTGAGATTCTGAGCGTAGCTCTTCTCAGCTCTTTCACTGAGTGTACAGCAATGTCCAAAGGGAATGAATGACGTTAAAAGATGGCATACTGCAGCACAGCTCATAACTCGCTGCAAACTGATCGGCTCGCAGTAATTATTCAAGAAGGTCAAGTTCAGGCAGCTTTATTTTCCTTTCCTGGGTTTTCCCACAGTTCAGTTTTCTACAAGAAAAAAAGCCTTTTCCTATGCTGCTACTGTATTCAAAGTAATGTTTATTCAGCACATTGCTATATCTATCTAACTGAACACAGTTTGACAACCACACAATTGTGTTTCTGCTGATATATTTCACTTGAGAAACAAAACTTAAACCAGAATCTCAGAGTGTGATTTATGGGATAGTAATTCTCCTTTTACAAAAATGCGATTGCCATGGGTCATTATTTCCATAACTTTTCTTTTTCTTCTTTGTAAATTACCTTTTTTGTTTTACTGAAAGATATCATAATATAAATATACCAGAAATCTTCTTCAGTGAACTTTTTCAACCACACCTAAGAGGCCCTTTTACTAAAGTGTGCTATGCAGTTAATGTACAGTTTGGCACATGTTAACTGCATGCTCTGGCCCTTGTTTTTATGCTAACTTCCAATTATGCATTAGAGTGCCAAATGGGTTAAAGGTGAAAAGTGGGCATAGTAAGCACATTGCTGTTATCGGGCAGGGACATGTTGTGCACTGTCAATAGGTGAAGGTAAGTGCACTTGCAGTAATAGTGTGGTGCGCAGGAGTGTGCTTTTGTATGTTAACTGTTGGAGACATGCTGCTCACGCCTCTGACAGTTACCGCAGAGACTTTGCACTTAACGCATGTTTAGCACAAAAACTAACATGCACTAAGTGCAAAAAATGAACTGACTTTAGTTAAAGCGCCCCTAAGAATATGATGATGTATTTAAATGCCATACTTCTAAAACGTCTAAGTTATCAGGATATTATGTCTGCTTGACAGATTATGACAGGGCAATTTTATAAGCTGGCTTGGGTGCCTATTTCAAGTCTATTTTAAAAGACACATGCAGCAAAGTAGGCATTCACACTCCTCACCATCCATTCGACCCACAAGCAAACCCTGGAGAGGTGCTTGGCAAAGCATTGGCCACAGCTTTAATTCAACATCCAAATATTTAACAATAACATATCAAAGCAAGTAATATTCAGCTCCACCAAAGGTCGGACTAGACGGTATTGCCCTAGCCCAGCACTAATCCATGCTTCCGCGCTCTTTCTCCCACCAACCCCCCACCCCCCAGCCTGCGGTGACACCAAGCTGAGGTTGACTTCCACCTGTGAGAGTCTTAATGTAACTGGGACCGCACATGGCGGTGATGCCCATGCTGCAGGAAGCCCCCCCCCCCAGTGCTCCCATCCCCCTGTCTTCCTCCCATCCTTTTCGGCCACCTGTAGATCCCGCCAAGAGCGGAAACTGCAAATTGCATGTCTCTGCCTCTCCCACCATTGCTGTGGCCTGAAATGCCTTACTACACTCCTCCACAACATCCTGGATTGAACTTAGAAAGATATCCTGACCAATATCCAACAAATGCACCTCACCTGGGCAGAAAAGCCCCGAGCAATCAACTGAAATTAAGTCATAAGCCATCACCAGCCCCTGCAATAAGTGAATGAACTTTGGATATCACCACGCTCACCTGCTTCTGCAAATGCTCTAATGCTTGCAGTTATTGCAGCCACTGAGGAATTATCCGCGACCAAATGACCATCACAGTAGGGAAGTAGCAACGGATTAAAAAAAATTCCCTCTTCATTTGTTGGATAAAGTCCACCCCTTTCACCTCACAAAGATCATTTGCACCCAAATGAACAAAAATACAATGTGGCTGATTATATCGATGTGTCTCCAGTAACGAGGGCAGCAGTTGGGACCAGTGCATCCCTCATAGGCCCATCCACTGCAGCAGCACTCCACCTTCAGTTAGGCCAAGATTCAAACCCCATTTGGTTTCCGCTGCTCCTTTTCAGGCTCAAAAAATGAAAGAATGCCCACACATCTAAACGAGGAACACTCTCCTCTGCCCACCTGGGGAAGAAATTGAAAGAAAAGGAAGCTGACAAGGCTGTTGAGGAGTCTGTTCAGCGCACATATCTCTTATACAGATAAGATTGCCAGCGACCCAAATGCTGAATTGCTGGCACAGAAAGGCCTTGCACAGCAGCCCTGATGTGGAACGAATGTGTTCCAAACTCCTGTGGCGGGAAACCCACTAAGGCTAAACCCCGCTTCAAAAGAGCAGAAAACTGGAACCGGATCAGTGGATCTCTCCGCTGGCTGAGAAAGTAAAAAGGACCGGGCACAATGAACAGGACAGGAAGCCAAGCCAGAAACAATCTGCAACCAGACCCAAGCCCTATGTCCCAGCTGATCCGTCTTGCTACGACGCATATGCAACTGCACTTCCTCCTCCAACAGCACCACATCATCAGCCAAGAGCCCCCTATCACCTAAAGAGGACTTGGAGGTTGCTACCAACTCCCTTACTTTAGGCGCTGCGAAGAAAGCAAAGGAAAAAACAATGCTGAATAACCCCACTTCAAACGAGGTAGAACACACGCGTGGCAAGACTGCCAAAAGAGCCAATAGCATATCATGCTAGATGGGTTGCTGCACAGGCCGCACCACTGAGGCTGACTGCACACTAGAAAAACCTTTCACAAGTTTGTGGACTACAAAAGATACTGTAGGGGCTGGAAAACCAAGTATCTTAGATACAAAAGCAAAACTCATCAATGTCCCTGAGAGAGCATGCAGTGGCAAGTGACGCTCAAATGCTAGCTCCAGAAAGCGTAAAACATCTTCAAGCATAATCTGCCATACTCGGGCTGGCACTAAGTTCAAGAAACACTGCCAGTCAGCTGCATAGGCTTTCCAAGTTTTCGCAGCTAAAGCAGCCTTCAACATTCTTGCAAAAGATGTGGAAGGACGTCCCAACAATTCTTCAGGATCCAGAAAGGGGCAGCATCCGCAGCTGGAGCCAAAGTGCGAAACCAGGCCCACTGCAAATGAGATAAAGCATCAGCAACTGAATTATCCACACCAGACACATGCTTCACCCCCAACAATGAATTCAGCTGTAAGCACCGAAGTGCCAACTTGCGCAGCAGTCCCACCACCAAGAGGGAGCTAGCAGACTGCCTGATGATCGTCATCACCACCGCCATATTATCGGAAACCAAAAGCAAGCTCCGATTATGCAGGCACTCTCACCCCACAGTAGCAATGCCAGCCAACCAGGGAACATTTCTAAAAAGTTAGTGTTATTGCGCCAGTCCTGGCCCCTCCAAACATCAGGCCAAGCCTCCGCATTCCATACATCTCCAAAATATATCCCGAAACCGATTCTTCCTGATGCATCCGTATATAGCTCCAGATCATGGTTAGACACCACCGGCAATTGTCACACACAAACCCCATTGAACTCCAGCCAAATTCCCAAATCTGGCCTCACACTGTTGCTCAACTGAATAAAGTGATGCTTCTTCTGCACCACTCTAATCAGGAATGTGAGCCGCTGCTTGAACATAGGTATCACCCGACAAGCAAAATTGAAATGCCTCAAAAGTTCCTGCACCTACCCCAACATCAACTTTAAATAGGACAGGGCCTGCTGAATCAAAACCACCAATTTGGAAACGTTCTCTGCAGGCAACCGAAATTCCATACTTACGGAATCAAGTTCAGTGCCGAAAAAGGTGAGTGAGGTAGATCCTCCGTCTTCACCTCTGCGAATGGCACATCAAAATCCTTTGCCAACTGCTGGAAGACCCCCCAATAACTGGACACACTCAGGAGACCCCGTCAAAGTTACCACAAGGAAATCATTTAGATAGTGCATCATCAAGTCAGAATGGGCCGGAAGCTGGAAAGCCCAATAGAGGAAGGAAGAAAATGCCTCAAAACAGGCACAGGCCACCAAACAAGCCATGGACCTGTACTTATCAACATAATACCACCCCTGAAAATGAAAGCTGAGCAGATAAAATTAACTGGGATGAATAGGGAGCAATCGAAATGTGGACTCCATATCTGTCTTTGCCATCAAAGCCCTCCGCTCTGACCTCCGAAGAAGGCAGACAGCGGAATCAAATGAAGCATATTGTGCCAAACAAAGAGCCGGGTCAATAAAATCATTCACACTTCTCCCTGCAGGATATGACAAATTATAGATGAGCCGATAATTGCATGACTCCTTTTTTGGCACAACCCTCAAAAGTGACACTACCAGATTGGCAGAGGAGGATGCTCACAAAGACCAATGATCCTGCCCAGCTCTAGCTCCCTCTGCAACTTTCTGGAGACAATCCCCTGCAGCACAGACTTGTGAAACAGAGGTGGTCCTGAAAAAGGAATCACAAACCTGTCCTGAAAACCCTTGTGTAACAACTGGGCAGCTGCCAAATCTGGATAACCTTGCAACCAGTATGCCAAGGCCACCAGGTTATTGGGTGATAGAGCCTTGTCCAGGGACCATTGTTGAAGGTGCAGCACTCAACCTGGCCTGTCTGCCCCTAAGGGGCCCCCCACCCTGGATGAAACATTGAAAGGCTGGGTGCCTTTCCAGACACATCAAACATTTATGTTTTAAGCGACACACGGTTGGTCAAAATGGCCCATATTGAATTGAAAATGGGCATTGTCTGCTCTGATGCTCCAAAACCTGCAAGACAGGGGAAAATCCCCACCCCACTGTATGAAAACCCAGCACCCCCACCCCTCCCACCACCCCATCCACTACTTACCACCTGCAATCAACCCCCCAAGGAAGCCCCAGCAGAGGATCCCGGTAATCCCACATGCCTGGCTTCCCAAAAGGAGACCTACAAGGAGTCATTTTTCCAACAAAATATCCACATCCCAAAACCCCCAAGGCTCAGTCATGTCCTAAACCAAGCTGTTCCTAAACTGCTCATCATAATTGAACCATGTCCAATCCCCATAAGTCCTATGAGCCCGCAAGATCACATCTGAATATCGCAATAGCCCCAGATAAAGGGCTGGCTTAGCCCCACCCAAAACAGAGGAAAAGACATTGAACACCAACAACAAGTTACTAATGGTTTTAGGAACCCCCCAGCTGCCTAAATCCCCCCACTTCAACAATTCCTCAACTAAACACCCAGTCAAACCTGGAAACACCGGCCTCTCCACGCTATAGAGACCCCAGAGACCGTGCCTCAGCACCTCCCCCCCCCCCCCGGCACCAGCACTTCCTCTGTCTGCCCGACTCCACAGAAACTCTTGTTGATCCAGCCCCATGACAGCGAAGGGAAGTCTGAACCATGACATCAACTTGCTGTCCCCCCCCCCCCAATCTGGCACAGTAATGTCCCCTCCTAGCCTGTACCAGCAACTCTGCCATACCGAGTCTACTCCTCCTGATGACTCTCTGCCGCACCGAGCCTGCTCCTTCTGCCCTACTGCTGCTGCTGAAGCCCGCCAAATCTGCTGCCCTGGGGAGTTTGCACCCCACTTCTCCCCCTGACTGATGCCTTCCCTTTCCTTCCTGTCAGGTCCATTCCCCTCCCTCCAAGCAAATGGATGGCGGGCTCAGCCATGTTACCGACCCCACTCTCAATTCACTGGAGCACTACTATGTGTATTTATAAAATTGCTTCGACAAACTGGCAGACATTGTGGCTAAAACAAAACCATGGTATTTAAACCTACTTGGGGGCAGGTGTAAATATTCCATGACATAGACTCTCTTGAGCAGGGGTTCTCAACCCAGTCCTCTTGCACACTTAGTCAGTCAGATTGTCAAGATAACCACATTGAATATGCATGAAAGAGAATTGCATACAATGGAGGCAATACATGCAAATCTATCTCATGCACATTCATTGTAGATATCCTGAACACCTGACTGGCTGGGAGGCAGTTTTAGGAACCCCTGAGCTAGTCAGTCAAGTTTTCAAGATAATCACAATGAATATGCATGAGCTAGATTTGCATGCACTGCCTCCATTGTATGCAAATCTCTCTCATGCATATTCATTGTGAATATTTGGAAAATTCGACTGGCTGGGAAGGCCCCAGGAAATCGTTGGGAACCCCTGGACTAGGTATATTCCAATCACTGGGTTGAGGACCACTGCTCTACAGAGATTAGAAAAAGACAGTGACCACAGAATTTTTGTCAATCCTAGAAAGATCAAGGGAGGGGACAGAAACCAAAGGATTGCTTGTCCCAAACCAGGTCGTAGAAAAAGCATGGTTCCTAGGATAAACAAAGAGGTTGGTGTCAAAAGTGGGCTGAGGCAAGGACTATAACAGTTGAGCAGGCAGACACAGTTCAGTCTCCCTCAGGAGGCTGAAGGAGGAGGTGAAAACACTGCTCCCCAATGACCAAGCATGGCTGCAGTGAAGAGAGGCACGTATACATGCCTTCTGAAATCATTTCATCTCCACACCGCAAAATGAACGCCTGAGTAGTCCATTCTGGAGATGTCCCCCCCTCCCCCTCCCCCTCCCCCTCCCCACACACACATAACAAGGCTGTGTATATCAGGGGCGGTCCAAGGGGGGTGCGGGGCCATGTGCGGAGACTCGTGCGGGGCCTCATTTGCATAAGTTGCCTTATTTGCATAAATATTTGCATAATGTTACCATACACTAACTTTTAGTAAACATGTCTCTTAATGAGTGTATGGATAAAGAAAGACTAAAAGATTTCTACATTACTATAATCCAGTGCCAACCGCCAGGCACATTAGGAACTACTAGAAACGCTGCCCATTTAGAACCCATGTTAACACATGTGATAGGACAAGCCTAAACTCAAACTGTAACCTGTGGAATAATGTTGTAAAACACAGTGTCAGGCCTTAAGGTCTCAGTTTAAAACAACGCAGCAATCACTTGGATTTTTTAACAAGTTTCTCAATGAAACTACGGCTGCTGTTCACATCAACGACCTTTGATAAATGCCTTCTGCTCTGTCTCACAACCAAAAACGCTTTTCCTTTATTATTTTTTCATTTTTTTCGTTTTCTTCGTTTTTAATTTTTCACTGTTTTACTTACTCAGTTGTTTTAAACTGAGACCTTAAGGCCTGACACTGTGTTTTACAACATTATTCCACAGGTTACAGTTTGAGTTTAGGCTTGTCCTATCACATGTGTTAACATAGAAGCTCAATAGAGAAAGCCCATATTTAGCATTTAGAACCCATAGCAAACCTGCCGTATCCTGACAGCATTACCAGGACTCACAAAGCACCATACCCTACCTATCAAAAGGCAACACTGCAAATATTAAACCAATACATTTCAGAGAATACTGGGGAAAGAGAACAAGTGGCAATGTCAAATAGAAATTACATAAATAGAATACCTCAGCTCAGTTACACATGCAGAACATAGACCATCACCAAACAAGGAATCACAATTTAGAAACAGGAAGGCAATAATTAAACTGGGAACCCCAAAAGCCAAACTTGGAATGTACAACAACACTGTAGAAATAAAACTATAAATTAATTTCCTCTTGTACCAAACAAAGCGCAGACGTTAATGATGCACATTTCCCAGAGCTGACATATTCCAGTTAATAAATTCAAAATAAAGAGATATCTTTCTACCTTTTGTGCATTTTTTTCAGTTGCAATTGCTCCAGCCACTTTCTTCTGGTTTCTTCATGTTTTCTGCTAACTGTCCATCGTCTGCTGTCCATTTGTTCTTTCTTCTCTCTTCTAGTTTTTTTTCCATTCTCTCTCTCTACATCTGCTTTGACATACTAATCTTTCTCCATTTGCTCTTTCCTCATTCCTATTTCATCCACACAAATTTTACCCCTCCATCCTCAATCCCCACTTACTCTCCCAATACCCGGCCAATTGTAGATTTTTCATCCCTCCCACACAAAATATTTTTCCCCTCTCCATTTTACTCTCCCAGCCCCATCCCATTCTAATCCTCCCCCAACATCAGCTCCCTTCTAGTTCCAGTCTCACCCAGCATCCATTCCCTTCTAGTCCCTGCATCAGCCCATTTCCAGTCCTAGCCCCCCATCAACCCATTTCCAGTCCTAGCTCTCCCATCCATTTTCAGTCTGAGTCCCTTCATCAGCTCATTTCCAATCCTAGCCCCCATCAGCCCATTTCTAGTCATTTCCTAGCCCCACCATCAGCCCATGTCAAATTCTAGCTCCCCTCCACTCAGCCCAATTCCAGTCCAAGCCCCCCATGAGCCTACTTCCAGTTCTAGCCCCTCCATGAGTCCATTTCAATTCAAGCCCCCACCACAGCCCATTTCCAATCTTAGCTCCCCCCAACAGCCCATTTCCAGTCCTATCCTAGCTGCTCCATCAGCCCATTTTCAGTCCTAGCTCCCTTCCCTCACAGCCCATTTCCATTCCAAGCTCCCTCCCCATCAGCTATTTGCAGTTCAAGCCTCCCCTTCCACTCAGCCCATTTCCAGTCATAGCAACCCCCAACCCATTACCAGTCCTAGCCCCCCATCAACCCACTTCCAGTCCTAACCCCCCATCACCCCATTTTCAGTTTAAGCCCCCCCTATAACCCATTACCAGTCCTAACCCCCCCATCAGCCCACTTCTAGTCTTAACCCCATCAGCCCATTTCCAGTCAGCCCCCATAGCTCATTGCCAGTCCTAAACCCCCCATCAGCCCACAGCCCATTACCAGTCCTAACCACATCAGCCCTCCTCAAGTCCTAACCCTTCCCCATCAGCCCATTATCAGTCCTAACCCCCCCCATAGCCCATTAGCAGTCCTAACCCCCATCACCTCATTTCCAGACAGCCCCTATCAGCCCACAGCCCATTACCAGTCTTAACCCCCCCATAGTCCATTACCAGTCCTAACCCCCCCCAACAGTCCACAGCCATTACCAGTCCTAACCCCTCCCCAACAGCCCATTTCCTTTCCTAGCCCCCCCATTGCCCATTATCAGTCCTAACCCCCCATCGCCCCATTTCCAGACAGCCCCCACAGCCCACCGCCCATTGCCAGTCTTAACCCCCCCCCCTCCCTCCCTCCCTCCCTCCCTCCCTCAGCTTATGGCAAAATTTAAAAAAAAAAAAGCTGGCTCTGGCTGCTGCCGCTGCCGCCGTCACGGCAGCGGCAGAATGAAGTGTCCTGCAGGGCCTCCTCTGCTCGCTGAGCCCCTCTGCAAGGGCTTTCAGATTCGCGAAGGGAGAGTGTCTCCCTCGCGTCTCTGTTAAGCCCGCAGGGGCTAATGGGAAATTTCCCATCTGCCCCTTTAGACGCGAGGGGCTGATGAGAAATTTCCCATTAGCCCCTGTGGGCTTAACAGAGACGCGAGGGAGACACTCTCCCTTCGCGAATCTGAAAGCCCTTGCAGAGGGGCTCAGCGAGCAGAGGAGGCCCCGCGGGACACTTCATTCTGCTGCGGCAGCGGCAGCAGCCAGAGCCAGCTTTTTTTTTTAATGTAATTAAAAAAAAAGCAGAATGTTCTTTGCACGGGGCCCCCTGAAACGCGCGGCCCTGTGCAAAAAACATTCTTGCTCAATGGACGGGACGGCCCTGGTGTATATGGTCGGGTATAGGCCATTTCAATGTCCACAGAAACAGGTACTTGGATGTCCCAGACAGGGTATTTCAGAAGGCGGGGGAGGGACTGTGTTCTGAGATTAGAACATCCGGGCTTGCCATTTCCGATATTCACATATAACAACTCCTACAATTATCATGTCACTTAATGTGAATCATAAAGAATT
Organism: Ichthyophis bannanicus; assembly: GCA_033557465.1. Classification (NCBI taxonomy): domain Eukaryota; kingdom Metazoa; phylum Chordata; class Amphibia; order Gymnophiona; family Ichthyophiidae; genus Ichthyophis; species Ichthyophis bannanicus. Next base: position 551,150,761 of record CM066036.1, read on the forward strand.
AATTTAAAGAGACCCTCAGTTTGGGCTTTCGCATATATCACTTAAGCATCCTGTAGCCCATAGCACTTTCATTGGTCTCACCATTGTGCTATTTTAAAAACATATTTATATATGTTGAATAGCGTGGTATAAAAGAGACTGTAAATAAATAAATAAATAAATATTTTTTTTTTGGATATTAAAATCTCTTATGTCCAATGATCTTGACATGAATTCAAGTTTCAAGCTCACTCAGAGCCCTGTTTCAGGGGAACATTTAACAATAAATAATTCAACATTCTTTCTTGTATATAGAGATTCTTCAGCAATTATCTGCTGGCAATCAAACGCTCTTTCAACACCGCCAGTGTCTTCTGACGTCTTGCTCCTAGCACTTCATCTGTGAACACAGAACAGAAATATTTGTTAAGCAATTCTGCTTTATCCTCATCAGCTTCTACCACTTTTTCCCTTCCACCTCTCACGAACATATCTGAAAAATGTCTTATGCCACCATTTTATTACATTGGTTATTTCTTCTTTTTGTATTTTTGCTTTCCTGAATACTTTAATAGCTTCTCTAAGTTTTTCCTGTCTTCCTCTCTTTTTGATCTCTTGTATTTCCTGAAGGCCTCCCTCTTTTTCTTCACCTTTTCAGCTTCTTTTACATTTATTTACCTTTCAAAAAAAAAAAAGGTTTGTTGCCCTTAAAATATCCCCTTTCAGTTTTGCTCACTGTTTTTCTACATCACCCAGCTGTTCCCATTCCGCTAACGACTCCTTGAGGTATTGTCCCATCTTTAGTTTTCCTAAAGTTTAAGACCCTCACGTGGTTTGCAGCTTGTCGTGCTCTGAGGGCTTGATGCTGAAGGCTAAGCTATTGGTAGATTAACGACTGGCAGAGTCTCCCAAGATGGACAGGTTTCAGCTGAGGTGCCAGACCAAGACAAACCAACCATCTGAGTATCAGCAGAATGGGATGGTGTTGGCGGCGGAGGATCACATATCTGTGACAATGGCAACAACACTAGAATTAAACTGCATGTAAGAAAGGCCTGGCAATCTACTTCCGTATCTTGCTATGAAAACCCAATGGATAATCAAATAAAACAAATTGCACTATAGTGCTGGAAGATGAGACTCCCAGGTGAGAAGGCATGCTACTGGGGAAGAGCTGAAGACTTTTCAGAGTAAAGCCAGCATTTATGATGTGGTTGGATCAAAGTTCTCGGGACTTTTGACTGCTGGTGTAGTTCCGCATGAAATGAGAGTCAAAGGCTGCAAAGATGTCTTACATATGGGGACATGGAATATACGAAGCATGAACCAAGGGAAGTTGGAGGTGGTCAAGAATGAAATGGAACATGTACAATTTGATCTGTTTGGTGTCGGCGAACCGAAATGGACTGGCATTGGGCACTTTGCATCTGATGATGACATGGTCTACTATGCTGGAAATGAAAGACAAAGAAGAAATGGTATTGTGTTTATAATTAAGAAAAAAACTTGCAAGAACTGTAATGAAATACAATGCAACCAGTGAATGCTTAATTTCTATTTGTCCATGAGAAATGCCCATCAACACAACTATAATTCAAGTATATGCCCCAATAACAGCTGCAGAAGAGGACAAAGTTGATGAGTTTTATGAACAAGTACAAGCTGAAATTGACAGAACATGCAAACAGGATATCCGGATAGTCATGGGTGACTGGAATGCAAACGTTGGCAACAAAGAAGGCGGCAAAGTGGTTGGAAAATATGGACTTGGCAATAGAAATGAAGCTGGAGAAAGACTGAGAATTCTGGAAGAACAATGATCTATTCATCTCAAATACCTTCTTCCAGCAACACAAACGGTGACTGTACACATGGACTTCACCCAGTGGATTGTACAAAAATCAAATTGACTATGTCTGTGGAAGTCAACGATGAAAAAGCTCTATAACATCAACAGAGACAAAACCTGGAGCTGACTGTGGTACAGATCATCAACTACTAGTATGCAAACTCAAACTAAAGATGAAAAAGAGTAAGCCACTCATGAATATAGTAAAATATGACCTTGAGAATATACCACTGGAATTTAAAGACTGCCTGCAAAATCGATTTGCTGCTTTAGATACAAATGACAGAGCTCCAGAAGAGTTATGGGATTACATCAAGGTTGTGTTGGAAGAAAGTGAGAAGTCTCTACAAAAGTTAAAAAAGCAAAACTGGCCAAAATGGATGACTGAAGAAACTCTGAAAATTGCCCAGAAACGCAGAGAAGCTAAATCCAGAGAAGAAAGAGAGGCAATCACAGAACTCAACAGAGATTTCCAATGTGCAGCAAGACAAGACAAGGAGAAGCACTACAATGACACATGCAAGGAAATAGAAACAGAAACTATTATAGGAAGAACAAGATCAGCTTTCCTAAAGCTACGAGAGTTAAAAAAAATTCCAGCCTCAAATTGGAATATTACAAGATGCTCAAGGATCCATGTTGAATGATGCTGAGAAGATCAAGAAAAGGTGTAAAGAATATACAGTCATTATACGATAAAGATTAAGTGGACCAACAGCCGTTTCAACCTGTACCTTATGATCAGGAACCATAGGTGATGAAAGAAGTCAAAACAGCATTGAAAGTTTTATCAAAGAACAAACTACCAGGCATTGATGGCATTCCCATTGAAGTATTACAGCAATCGGATGCAGCTGTTACCATTCTTACAAGGCTCAGTCAGGAAAATTGGAAGACAACATGATGGCCAACTGACTGGAAAGGATCTGTGTTTATACCAATACTAAAGGCTGTGGAAATTATTGCACAATCACTCTGATCCCACATGCCAGCAATATTCTACTCAAGATTATTCAGCAGAGACTACAACTATACCTGGAATGAGAACTGCCTGAAGTGCAAGCAGGGTTCAGGAAAGGGTGAGGAATGAGAGACATCATCGCGGATGTGAGATGGATCCTTGAACACCTGATAATTCTCTTCCACAACCTTTACATTGATTAAGAAGCAACAGTTTGAACAGAGCAAGGAGAAACAGAATGGTTTAAAATCTGCAAAGGTGTATGAGAAGGTTGCATACTTCCCCCCTACCTCTTTAATTTATATGCAGAGCAAATAATCGGAGAAGCAGGACTGTATGAAGACAACTGAGGTGTGAAGATTGGTGGAAGACTCCTCAACAACCTTCACTATACTGATGATACCACTTTACTGGCTGAAAGTGAAGATGAGCTGAAACATTTGCTTCTCAAAATCAAGGAACATAGTCTTAAAATGGGCCTGCACAGTAATGTAAAGAAGACAAAAATCTTGACAACTGGCAAAATCAAAAAGTTCGTTGATGGAGAAGAAATCGAAATAGTGGACAAATTTAACCTAGTTGGATCAACTATCAATAAAAAGACAACAAGCAGTCAAGAAATCCAACGAAGCATTGTGTTTGGCAGAATGGCTATGAAGGACCTAGACAAGATTCTCAAGAGCAGAGATGTCTCTCTCCATACAAAGATTTGATTCGTTCAAGCCATGGTATTTTCAATAACATCATATGGATGTGAAAGTTGGACAGTGAAAAGGATATCTAGGAAACAAATTGATGTCTTTAATTATGGTGCTGGTGACAAATACTTGTGCATAGAATGGACTGCCCAAAGAACAAACCAGTCAGTACTAGAGGAGATTAAACCTAAGCTTTCTTTATAAGCTTAGATGACAAGACTTCGACTTTTTCATACTTTGGACACATCAAGCGAAGAGAGAGATTATTAGAGAAAGACATCATGCTTGGTAAGGTAGAAGGTCAGTGCAAAAGAGGAAGACCAGCAATGAGATTGGTCAATGCAATCTTTATCTTCTTTATTAACATTTGATATACTGCTCTAGACTTTTAGGGTATCAGAACGGTTTACAATTTCTGAAAAAAAAAATGGCAGAGCAGAGATGTCTCTCTCCATACAAAGATTCGACTTGTTCAAGCCATGGTATTTTCAATAACATCATATGGATGAGAAAACTGGACAGTGAAAAAGATAGACAGGAAGAAAATTGATGCCTTTGAATTATGGTGCTGGAGGCGAATACTGTGTATACCATGGACTGCCTGAAGAACAAACCAGTCAATACTAGAGGAGATCAAACTTAAGCTTTCTTTAGAAGCTCAGATGATAAGACTTCGACTTTCATACTTTGGACACATCATGCGAAGAGAGAGATCATAAGAGAAAGACATCATGCTTGGCAAGATAGGTCAACGCAAAAGAGGAAGGCCAGCAATGAGATGGATCGATACAACAATGAGCCGCCTGACTGAAGACCGAACACAATTTAGGACAACTATCCAGAGGGTTGCCATGCATCAACACCGACTCGATGGCACTTAACAACAACAACAACAACAACAATAGAAAATAGAAAAGAACTTCATAATTAGACAGGACAGATTGCGAAGAGATGCAGAGAAGTGTAGGCAAAGCAGGACACAGGGCAGTCAATTAGAGCTGGAGGGGGGTAGTCAAAGGAAAGTTGGAATAGGTGGGTCTTTAGCATCGATTTGAATCTGGAGAATGAAAGTTTGGAGTTTCCCCCTTTCCCCCTCCATCCCCTCCTCTCTCCTTCCCTCCCTCTTTCCTTCCCCCCCTTTTCCCCCCTTCACCCCTCCCTCTTTGCCCCTTTTCCCCCTTTTCCCCCTCCCCCTTTTTCTCTTTTTCCTCTTTTCCCTCCCTCCTCCTTTTTTCTTTCCCTTTCCCTTCTCCCCTTCCCCTCTTCCCCTCTCTTTCCCTTTCCTTCCCCTCTCTCCCCCCTCCTTCCCTTTTTTCCTTCCCTTTTCTTCCCCCCTTACCCCTCCTTCCCCTCTCCCCCTCACTGCCATCCCCCTCCCCATCTTTCCCCCTCCCCTCTTCCCCCCTTTCCCCCTACCTTCTCCTCCCCCTCCCCCTTTGCCCCTCCCCCTCTCTCCCCCCCTTTTTTTCTTGGATTTTCATTTTTTATCATTTTTTTGTAACTGTACAAGAAATTTGGATTCTCACAATTGGTTCTTTTTTTGGTAAATTTGTAATACGGATATAACCTTTGAAGCATAACTTTTCATCCCTGTACGATGGGGAAACACCGCTAAGCCCAAATAGATCTTTAATTTGGACTTCACCATTGCTGTGCAGACAACGTTTTAGACTGCGGTAAGATGGTTATTCCCAGTCATGATCTACAAACGAACAAGATAACAATTTCGAAAGACTTTATAAAAGCCAGAAAGTCAACTAACAACATAGCATTCTCACACTCGGCCCCCACACTATGGAATTCTCTACCTGAAGAAATCTGAAATCTAACTGATATCAAGGAATTCCGTAAGAAATTAAAAACTCATTTATTTATGACACACTATGGCACACTGGCAAACACAATATTCCTTAATGACAATGAATAATAGAAAATAATTATTACATCTTAATCCAAGTAACAGCATACAAGTAAAACTAACTCATTTCTCTAATAACGGCTACAGAATCTTCACACTTGTTGTCTTGACTGCCAACTGCACTGAAATGTATTCAGCCCACACAATGTAACACATTTTATGTACATAGTTGCAATGCACTCTGTAAAAGGTTATTATGTATATAGTAGTTGTCCATTGTTATAGCTCCGGTTTAATGTAGTAAGGCATAGGCCTATTGTACATAGTTCGATGATGTTTTATGTAAGAAGAACAGGCTTTATATTCACTCCTGCTTCTTTACTTTGTTTATTGTAAACCACACCTGATCCATGGGAAAATGCGGTATATAAGTGTTTTATTATTTTTTTTTATATTCTTTATTTTGCATTTTAATAGACAAACAACAAGATGTACATATACAACAACTATGATTATACACTCATAATACTATAACAACATGATCTTAGCTCCTCTTCTTCTGGTACATATACATCTACCCTTTAACATAGCTACCTACTGAATATAACATTAACATTAAGTTCAGAAAATTAAGTCTGTGACGAGCACCACCCCAGTAAGGACCAGCCACCCAATTTTCAAACAGGAGTCTTACAGGTCGAGGGTATTCCATTTATTCAATTGCGATCGGAAGGAAGGATGTCTAGCTGCATACGTTTTCTCGCAGACCTGATGATAACAAACAAGATTCCACCAGTAGTCAACGTGCAGACTCTCAAAATTTTTCCAATGACTCATTATAGCTTTTAGGGCAAGACTTAGTAACAGATCAAAAATTACGGTATTGTGCTTTTGCAACGTTGAAACTTCAGCCAGCGACTTATATACCACAATACGGTATGTCAGCGCTGTGTTTAGGTCTAATAATTGAGAGATGCGAGACCAGACATCTTGCCAGTACACTTGAAGTATAGGACAGTAGTATGTCATATGAGCCAAGGTGCCGGCTGTTGTCCCACAAGACCAGCAAGTTGCATCTTTGTTCTCACTCCAATTAGCCATGCGGGCAGGCGTCAAGTAGGCGTGGTGAGCCAGGAAGTATAACATTTGATTGAGCGAGGCCGCTCTCATTAACCTTCTCTGCCTTTGCCATAACTCGTCCCACATCTTGGGATCCGGCAACCCTCCAGCCTCAGCTTCCCACACCATTTGTAGGCCCGTGCAACATTTTTTTCCACCAGCCCTGATAATGGCAACAAATTTGGAGAGGAGTTTCGTCCCTGACCTCAATTCTTGAATTTCTTGATGAAAAGGACGTACCTGATCTAATGTTGAAGGTATGACCCCAGCTTTACTTAAACAATGTCTCAATTGGCACCATTGATACAGGCAGCGGTTAGGCAGGTTATACTCTTGTTGCAGAGATTGAAAGGATTTGTAGACTTTATTGAACACCAGCTGTCCCAGGTAGTAGATGCCCTGTTTCAGCCAGGGGAGCCATAAAAAACTACGGCCTTCTATCTTGAACCTCTCATTATGCCACAGTATCGTAGTATCTGCAAATTCCTGATCCGCATACATATGCAACTTGAGCTGTTGATATGCCCGCTGAGTATCCTGCATGATCTCATTGCCTGGTCCGACGCTACCATATTCCGCCCCCAGACGCAGCCACAGTGGGACCGGCTGGCTCAAGGCGGTCTCAACTCTCAGCCAGGTCGGATCATCTTGCTCCACATACTCCTCACTCCATTGGGCTCCCTGTTTTAGGAGGGCAGTTGTATGGTACCAATAGAAGTCTGGAAAGTGTATTCCTCCTCTAACTTTAGGAGATTTGAGCTTCCACGTCGCTATTCGAGGCGTCTTGTTATGCCATAAAAAAGATACCAGTAATTTCTCGACTTTCGTATAGAATTTTCTTTCAAACAATATCGGCACCATATTGAGTATATAGCAGACTTTAGGCACAATAACCATTTTGATAGTTTCCATTCTTCCCCACCAGGTCAGATTCAGCGGGGACTGTTTGCCAATATGTTCTTGCACTATACTTTCACATTGCTCCATGCAACATCGGATCGTGTCTTGCAGAGTAACTCCATACGTCACTCCAAGATATTTAAACGAGGTGGCTTCAATTTGAAACGGGTAGCTGTGCATGTGCGAAGTAGTGACATACTTATTCAGAGGTATGATTGTAGTTTTGGACAAGTTCAGCTTGTACCCGGATATACCAGAGTACTCAAGGATGACATCCATTGTAGTTTTCAGTGATCCAGGATCTAAGAACAGCAGGAGGTCATCCGCATATGCAGATAGTTTGATCTGAGAGTTCCCCATTCGCACACCCTCTATACTTGGGCATTGCCGAATTTTCATCAGCAGCGGTTCCAGCGCCAAGTTGAATAGCAGGGGTGATAAAGGGCATCCCTGCCTTGTGCCTCTTGACAGGACAAATTCAGAAGAGAGTCCATTGTTAGCTGCTATCCACGCCGTGGGTCTGAAGTATATCATTCTAACACTATCCAGGAAATCTTCAGGAATTCCAAACCACTGCATTACCCAAAATAGATAGGGGAGCTCCACGCGGTCGAAGGCTTTCTCCGCATCGAGTGCGAGACCAACCACTGGCACCTTCAGTTGGTGGACTCACCACAACACGTGTGCCAGCAGACGTCCGTTGTCTGTTGTAGCCCTGCCCGACATAAATCCGCATTGATCAGGTTGGACCAGTGTTTCCATTACCGTGCTGAGCCTGTTAGTCAGGATCTTAGCATATATCTTGTAATCTGCATTGAGAAGCGAGATTGGTCGATAGTTCTCCACTTTCTGATCGTCCCTTCCTGGTTTGGGATGGATCACTATTGTAGCTGTCGCTAATGATCCGACTGCAGGGCCCTCTTTTTTAAGCTCCGTGTAATATGCGTATAGCTCGGGTATCAGTTCTTGTGAGAAAGCTACATAAAATTCAACTGGCAGTCCATCTGGTCCACTTGCCTTTCCTTTGGCTAGCTGTCGCATTGCTAGTTTTATTTCCGTACATGTTATGTCTTCCGACAGCCTAAGCTGCTGAGATTTCTCAAGTTTAGGACCTACTACTCCCGAGATGAATCTAGAGAAACCATCTTCGTTGAAGACTCCTTCAGTTCGATAGAGCTGCGAGTAGAACTCTTCACACAGCTTCAGTATATCTTCATCTCGCCTATGCACTATCCCATCTGCATCTTTCAAACCTGCGATGTGCGAGTTAACTCTTTTGGCGCGCAGTGTACGAGCTAAGAGCGCACTTGCCCTATTATTTTCGTGATAATACACCCCTTGTTGAGCTTGAATCTGCTTGCTCGCTTCTTCATTAAGAATAGAATTGTATTGATACCTCAGTCTTTGCAGTTGAAGCAGAATGAGCGGATCGGAGCGTTTAGATAAAATCCGTACTCCCGTGCGTATTTCGCATTCCAGGTTGGTCAATTGTGCTGCTGCTTCTTTTTTCTTATGGATACTATATGTTGTTATGCAGCCGCGCACAGTGGCTTTAAATGCTTCCCACCATGCCCAAGTTGGAGTAGCGTGCAACACGTTATGATTAAAGTAATCTGCAATCATTGGACGCATATATTCAAGGAAGTCACCATTATTCAGCCATGCCCGATCAAATTGCCATTTGGGCCTGGTCTTCGCTGCTTGCCCAGATCTTATTTCCACCATTATTGCAGAATGGTCTGACACCGTCCTGGCAGAAATGTCTACTGCAGTAACTAGGGGGACCAACATCTTGGAGATCAGGAAATAATCGATTCGTGTCTGTGTGTTATGCGGCATGGAATAAAAGGTATAATCTCTCTCAGCAGGATATAGGAGTCTCCATGGATCGATCAGACCAAGTATTTCCATCATGCTCAGCAGTGTCTTGCTAGACCGTGGCTTGTGTTGCTGCTTGTAGGGTACATGATCTATCAGCGGGTCTTGTATTAAATTGAAGTCCCCTCCTAGTATTACATTTGTGGCTCCAGCTATCAACAGCTCTTGAGTGGTCCGTTCAAAGAATTGTGGATCTTCTGAATTCGGACCATAAAGTGTCATTAGAGTATATTCATTGTCCGCTATCTGCACTCTCGCTTTGGCCCATCGCCCACACGAGTCTATCGCCGTGTCTTCAACTATCGGCATTAATGCCTTTCGGACCAGTATTAAAACACCCCCCTTCCATTTAAGGGCCGGCGCTGATAGGATATTTTGGTAACCCCCTCCAGCTACCTTATGTGACTCAGATAGTGACAGATGGGTTCTTGTATGTAAACCACATCCGCATTCAATTTCTTGCAATAGTTTATTATTTTCTTGCGTTTAGCAGGGTTGTTAATCCCTTGCACATTAAGGGATACCACTCGCAACCTTCCACTAACCATTACAGCAGCCGTCCTTCCTCCTGGTGGTAGCGCTCGTCATTTGCACATTCTTAAACAATAAAATTATAACATTCTTAAAAATAACATTCTTAAAAATAACAGGTCTGATCATCATGCGACCAGAACCCAACTTTATTACTTGAATGGTGGAACCCGACCCGCTCCCCCTCTACTCCACTACCCGCAATTCCCACTCCTCCCCGCAACTTTCATTCTTACTTTCATTCTCACACCCCCCATCTGCCCAACCCCGGACAACGTCATCGCTGTTTATAACACTTTCTAACATTATATTAATGTCAAATCAATACAAGCGCATCAGTATTAATAACAGAGTAAAACAAAAGGTACCAGACTACCAAACATTGAGTAGCTTTACATGTTTCATATGGGTACTCGCTGATGTTCTAAGTCCCTACCTCCATGTGTGCATATTCTTGGAGATAGGAACGAAGACTTTCTCCACTGTCAAATGTGCGCGTGCTGTTGCCCAGCGTGACCCGCATCCTGGCAGGATAGTAGAGGCCATAACGCGCTTGTAACTTCTGTAGCTGCGGCCTACATTCCAGCAAGGCCTTACGCCTATCCACCGTTTTCTTGCACAAATCCGGGAAAAAGGCAATTTTAGATCCGTCTATCTGAATACCAGCTTTCTGTTTGGCTGCTTGCAAGATCTGAAGCACCTGCGGATATCGTAGCACTTTAATGATGAAGGGTCTTGGATACTGTCTTTTCCCCGTCGCATGCGTCGGTACTTGGTGGGCCCTTTCAAGTTCAAACTGTGAATCAAAGGTGAGCTGTAATATCTCCGGGATCAATTTTTGCAAATATCCAATCGGATCCAATCCTTCCCGGCCCTCTGGTATACCTGTTATTCTGACATTGTTCCGTCGCGCACGGTTGTTTTGATCTTCTATTTGGTCTTCTAGTGCTACTATTTGTTTGCTTAGGGGGCCCATCTGAGCCAGAAGTACATTGTGTCGTTCAACCACGGCCTCCACTTTATGTAAGCACTCGCATTCTCCAGTCAGCCGTTCTTTTACTTCTTGCATGTCTTCTTGTAGCTGTGAAAGCGATCCATTATTCGACGCTATCATTTCTTTCATCACTCTGAGCTCTTGCAATATTTCTCGGACACCCTCTACGGCTTCTTTCTCCGCCGCCATCTTTTGTGGAGACGCCGCTTCTTGTTTGGTGTGTTTAACAGCATGTCCAGCCGCTGGCGTGAACTCTAGCCTCGCCGGTTTAAGAGAGGACATCCTGTACAACGTTATCCCCTAGTTTGCTGGTATGGCTGATAATATCTAGGGGGGTGATAGTCAGGATTCTTCAGCCTGGGTAGGAGCGGGACTTTTAGGCAGCCATTTCTGATCGCGGCAAGCTCCGCCCTCCATAAGTGTTTTATTAAATAAAATAAATAATAAAAATATTGTAGAATTTACTATTTTATTTATTTATTTATTTATCATTTGTATACCGCTACTTCCAGTGATCAGAAGCGGATAAACTTGCATGTCAAACATAACTATGGTTACATCTGTAATGAGTTAAGAATTTACATTTGATTTTCGGGTGAGAATCATTAAAAATTACAAGTAATTACAGTGTAGGAGTAAACATGTATACAATATAGGAGTGATCATATATACAATATGAGATTATATATACAAGTTTTGCATGAGAAGAGCCATATGGCTATGCTTGTGGTGGTTCTATAGACAGTGATTCATTCTAAAAAATTTAGGAGTGTTAATTTTGGCTCTTGGTATGGTTAAGTTGGATCGTATACTTCATTAAAGAGGTGTGTTTTTAACTTTTTTCTAAAGTCTATTAGGTCGTTAATTGATCTCAGGTCTGTTGGCAGTTGGTTCCATATGGTAGGTGCTGTGTATGTGAAAGCTCTCTTACTCGTGCAGGCTTTGACTGATCTGATACTGGTTAGTATGCATAGAGTGTTTGTGTTGCAGATTCTTCTATTTCTGGAAGGGGATTGAGTGTTTATGAGGTTGTTGAGGTATGATGGTGCTATGGTGTGTATGAGTTTGAATGTTGTAACTAGTAGTTTGTATTTTTTACGGGCGGTTATGGGTAGCCAGTGTAGTTCAGCTAATATTGGTGTGATGTGTTCAGCGATTTTCTTCTTCATGATCACTCTGGCTGAAACGTTTTGAGCCATTTGAAGGATCTTTAGGGGTTTTTTTAGGCAGGTCTTGAAGGATGGAATTACAGTAATTGAAGTGCGGGATGAGCAGTTTGTGCTACAGTTCTGAAGTCTGAGTGGTCGAGGATGTTGCGTAGGGGTTGAATAACCTTTATTTTGTGGAAAATTGCTCTGTTGGTTAGTCGGAGGTGTTTTTCCATTTTTAAATTTGTGTCAAGAGTTACTCCTAGGTATTTTATTTCTTCCTTTACCGAGTAGGTGTTGTTGTTCATTGTTATTGTTGGGGGTGGTTTGAAGTCTTGATTTCGGGAGATGTACATTACTTCTGTCTTTTTATGGTTTACGGACATATTGTTTTGCATTAGCCAGGTTTGCATCTCTTTTAGGCAGATCTCGAGATGATTGTAGTTTGGGTTTTCTGTGTCTAATTGTGTGTATAGTATTATATCATCAGCATACAAATGGTATTGTATCTTGTGCTTTCGAAATATTGAGCAGATCGGTTTTATGTAGAGGTTAAAAAGTAGAGAAGATAACGCTGATCCTTGCGGAATTCCTTGGGTTTGTGGAAATGTTTTTGTCTTTTCACCGTTGAATTGAACTTGTTGCATCCTGTTTGTTAAGTAGGATGTGAACCATTTCAGTGTAATTCCTGTTATTCCCATAGATGCCAATCTGTTGATGAGTGTTTTGTGATGGACTGTATCAAATGCCGCTGATAAATCTATAAATAGTAATATATACATTTTCTTCCTGTCTTCAAGTCCTTTGAGTAGATTATCTAAAAGTACCAGAAGTAGTGTTTCAACACCGTGGTGTGGCAGGAAACCATACTGTTGGTCGTCTAGTTCTTCTCTTCAGTCAATATGGTCCTGTAATTGTAGTTGAACTGTTTTTTTCAATAGTTTTGGCTAGGAACGGAATACTTGAAATTGGGCGGTAGGAGGTTGGATCGTCCTTTTTGAGTGCTTTGTTTTTCAGTATTGGTCTTATGAGTGACTTTTTAAGGGGCGTTGGCATGATTCCTTGTTGTAGAGATTGGTTCACAATATGTGTAATGAATTGGGCAATTTCTAGCTTAGAGGTTTTGATCCAGGCTGCAGGACAGGGATCTAATTGGGAGGTTGTGGTGTTTAGGTTCGAGATTAGGTTTACTATTTGTTTCTCATCGTTTTTATGAATTGTGTTCCATTTCTCCATTGTGTTTAAGGTTGCAGGTTGTTGTATCGAGTCGTCATTTTCTTGGCTTAGTATGGGTATTGAATTTGCTGTTGGGTTTAATTTTCTGGCATAGTGGTCCGCCAATGTTTGCGCTTTAATAGGGTAGTTTGTGGTGTCTTCTTGGGATGTTTTTGTAAGTGATTTAATTAATTCAAACAATTCTCTGGGCCTGTTCAGTGATTTGTTGAGTAAGTTGGTATGGTATATCTTTTTTGCTTGATTGATTTCCTCTTTGTATTTTGTGAGGAGCGTTAAGTATTCTGTTTTATGTAACTGGGTACGGCAGACTCGCGCTTCCCGCCCATATCCCCTTTCCCCTTTCCCCCACTCGCCCCTTTTGCCTAATCCATCACAAAACAAACCATTACACATTTTTTGGACTCAAACTGGTCGCAGCTTTATTAACTTCAAACAATAACCATTTACAAACTCAACAACATAACTTAAACCCCCCCCCCACCAGCAGAGCGAGCCATCACCAGCCGTATTATTAGCAAGGTGACGCTGCTTCTGCCTCCAGCGGGTACAAGTCCCGAGTAAAATCGCTTCCCCCTCCCTCATCCGGCTTCGCCATATTATTAGCAAAAACCTGAGGGATTGTCCGGGTCGGGGGTACCCCACCCCCGCCCTAAATGCTTGCATCCGGCTCCGGACCCCGGAAACCTCCGGGATCCCGCCAACCCCCTCCAGCTGCAACACCCCAACTCCCTCAGCCGGGAACCCAAGTCAGCGTGGGAGGGTGGGTGGGCGTCCAGCGTCCTAGTCATCCAGCAAAAGAGGCTGGAGCCCCGCCGCACCCCCACCCATAACCTCCAGCGACCGCCCGCTCTAGCACTCCCATTGGCTCCCGCACCCCACAACAACTTGTGGGGCCAATGGGAGCGCTGCCTACCTGCAACCCCACCCCCACCCTCCCCATGTCAGCATACTCTGACGGGGCGACGCTTGGCCACCCCCCCCCGGTTAATGTTGGCTGCTAGCACATGGCTCTGCGGCCTCGCTATAACCGGGTACGGCGGACTCGTGCTTCCTGCCCATATCCCCTTTCCCCTTTCCCCCACTCGCCCCTTTTGCCTAATCCATCACAAAACAAACCATTACACATTTTTTGGACTCAAACTGGTCGCAGCTTTATTAACTTCAAGCAATAACCATTTACAAACTCAACAACATAACTTAAACCCCCCCACCCACCAGCAGAGCGAGCCATCACCAGCCATATTATTAGCAAGGTGACGCCGCTTCTGCCTCCAGCGGGTACAAGTCCCAAGTAAAATCGCTTCCCCCTCCCTCATCCGGCTTCACCATATTATTAGCAAAAACCTGAGGGATTGTCCAGGTCGGGGGTACCCCACCCCCGCCCTAAATGCTTGCATCCGGCTCCGGACCCCGGAAACCTCCGGGATCCCGCCACTGGCTCAGGCCACCCTGGAACTGAGCCGCCCCCCAAAGTGAAAGCTGCGACCAGCACGCATCCCATCCATGATACACTCCAAGGCCTCCTGCCAATCGTTGAGGAGCAAATCCATCCCCACCGGAGACAGATGTACTCCATCCAACCGAAACAGGCCAGCGCAGTCAACATCTACCCACGGGTACAAGATTTGGCACCCCCCCGTGCTCCCCCACCCATCTGCCAATCTGGCGATTAATCTTAGCCAGCCCTCTGGACCAACGTCGCTGCGCCCGGCAAGCAGGCCTTGGAATGACGTCAGACCAAACCACGACTATGCCCGGGAACATAGTCATAACCACCCCCAAGTCCTTGAGCACCGCCCGAATTAACTGCCGGCAAGTCCAGGAACTCAAGTCGTTGCCTCCAAGGTGAATCAACAATATATCCAGTGGCATCCGCAGCAGGTGCTTGTGGTGCCGTAGCAAAGGTAAGAGCTGAATCCACCTCAGTCCGCGCTCACCCAGCCATGATTAGAAGTGTCCAATCCAAGATTCACGCTCACCGGCCGTGTTGCTGCTCGCCGATCAGCCCAGTAAACGAACGAGTGGCCAATCACCCAACAGCGACACAGTCCTTGCGCTATATCTGTAACATAATTGGAGAAAGTTAGTCACCCCCGCCGCCCTTATAACCGCACGTAACCGCGGAAGGCCTGGGACCTCCATCGGCCAATCCGCTGGATCTCCCTCTCCGATAACCCTTCCGCTGCTGCACTGGTAGCCGCACCAATCCAGAAGGAGTGCGGGGCATAACGACGCGGGTCCTCCCCTATCCGCTGGAGTGACATCCGCAATACTGCTGTAAACTGAAAACGGGTAAGCACCCGCGCATCCTCATGCACAAAAAGACAGCCTGCACCGGCCGGCCGTACCCGCAAATACTCCGTTAGCAAGGTACACGGACACATGGGGGAACCAGACACTGCAAGCAAGACTACGCAGGCCCCTTTTCCCCTCTGATCCGTTTTGGAACGCGCCAAAAGAATGCGAACCCATCCCTCCCCCAACGATACGTGCTGCACCTGTAAGCCGCCGCCCCTGAAGCGGCGACCTGACTCCGCCACCAATTCACCCACACGGAAGGCACCAAAAAAGGCCACAGAAAACACCGCCCGAAAAAGCAGTCCTTCATAGCTGGACGAGACAACTTGCGTTAATGCGACACATAACTGGCCTAAAAGGTCATGCGTTATAGGCTGCCGCCCATCACCCGAAGATGGACAGGACCGCTCCCAACCTTGTAGAAGCCTGTGAGTTAGAAAGCCCCCCCGCGGCCCCACCCCACCGCCTGCATAAAAAATGAAAATCCAGCCAAATTCCTCCGCACCTTGGACCGCGAGAAACCCGCCACTTTCGCTGCCAGCACATACCGATCAAGCAGGAAATCTGAAACGGGACCTGGACTCCATCCCTGGTCCTGCAGGAAAGTCACCACACTGCTGCAGCCCCGCTGGTATGCCTCCCAAGTCGCAGCCGACACGGACTTCTTCAGCAAGTCTGTAATGTCCCCAGGCCAATCTGCCATAGGTGCTCAGGGATCACAGCCCCTTCCTCCTCGGCATCCGGCGCCAATGCCCGAAAACGCTCCCACTTAAAATGGGAAAGAGCATCAGCAATTAAATTAGTATGCCCTGGAATATGACGCGCTCTGAGCACTAAATTCAAGCGCAAACAAGCTAAAACCACCTGACGCATTAAATCGGCTACTGGTCTTCACCAAGGGGCATAATTATTAAGCACGCTGACAACTGCCTCATTGTCGCACCACCAGACGACCTGGCGATTCCGTAACCGATCCGGCCAAAAGGACAACACTACCACAATCGGGAACAACTCCAAAAAGGTTATGTTCTTAGTGAGGCCAGCCTCGTGCCAGGACTGCGGCCACTCCACCGCACACCAGGATCCCCCAAAGTACACCCCCAAGCCTGCCCCACCCGCCACATCCGTATATAAGTGCAAGGCCGCACTGGAGATCACAGTATCACGCATCACCGTGACACCGTTGAAATCGCTCAAAAACTCATCCCAGACTCTTAAGTCCTCCCGCATGCTCTGAGACACCCTGATCCGATGATGAGGTTTTCGCATCCCCGCTGTAGCCGATGCAAGACGCCGCAAGAAGACTCTCCCATGGGAATGACCCTACATGCAAAATTAAGGGAACCGATAAGGGACTGCATCTCCCGCAACGTCATCTTCGAGGAGACAAGCACGTTGGCTACCAATACTCGCAGTCGGATCACCTTATTGGCTGGCAAACGGGCTACCATCAACTCAGAATCGAGCTCCACCCCTAAAAAAGTAATACAAGTCGCGGGGCCCTCCATCTTTCCGGCCGCCAACGGCACCCCCCACTCCTGTGCCTGCAATCTAAAGCCATCCAACAAGGCGCGACACTGCTCAGACTGAGCCGTCCCCACGAAAAAGAAATCGTCCAAATAATGGACTATCTGGCTACAACCCATCCGCGCCACGATAGTCCAATGCATGAAAGAGCTAAACCGCTCAAAATAAGCACAGGATATCGCGCAACCCATGGGCATACACTTGTCAAAATAAAATCGCCCCTCAAAGCTAAATCCCAACAAAGGAAAAGCCGACGGGTGCACCGGCAATAACCGGAAAGCGGACTCTATATCCGCCTTTGCCATGCAGCACCCCGGGCCACAACTCCAAAAAGGTTATGTTCTTAGTGAGGCCAGCCTCGTGCCAGGACTGCGGCCACTCCGCCGCACACCAGGATCCCCCAAAGTACACCCCCAAGCCTGCCCCACCCGCCACATCCGTATATAAGTGCAAGGCCGCACTGGAGATCACAGTATCACGCATCGCTGTGACACCGTTGAAATCGCTCAAAAACTCATCCCAGACTCTTAAGTCCGCCCGCATGCTCTGAGACACCCTGATCCGATGATGAGGTTTTCGCACCCCCGCTGTAGCCGATGCGAGACGCCGCAAGAAGACTCTCCCATGGGAATGACCCTACATGCAAAATTAAGGGAACCGATAAGGGACTGCATCTCCCGCAACGTCATCTTCGAGGAGACAAGCACGTTGGCTACCAATACTCGCAGTCGGATCACCTTATCGGCTGGCAAACGGGCTACCATCAACTCAGAATCAAGCTCCACCCCTAAAAAAGTAATACAAGTCGCGGGGCCCTCCGTCTTTCCAACAAAGGAAAAGCCGACGGGTGCACCGGCAATAACAGGAAAGCGGACTCTATATCCGCCTTTGCCATGCAGCACCCCGGGCCACACTTTTTGACTAAAGCCAAGGCCTCGTCGAAAGATGCATATCGCACGGCACACAATTCCCGCGGAATGTGGTCATTGACAGACGCACCCACAGGGGAGGACAGATTATGGATCAAACGATACTTTCCCGGCTCCTCCTTCGGAATTATACCCAAAGGGGAGACCACAAAGCCCTCAAATGGCGGCACCGTAAAGGGGCCAGCGATCCGCTCTAACCGCATCTCTCCCGCCACCTTAGCCCGTACAATATCGGCTAAACGCCTAATTGATGACGAATTCCTAGACTTACTCCCCGCTACCTTACCCACCACGGGAATGGGAAACCCACATCGGAACCCCTTTTCCAAAATAAAACTGTCTTTCTGCTTGGGATAACATCGCAACCATGGTTGCAAGGCTTGAAGCTTGATAGGAGTGGGGGCAATGCCCTCCCCGCACCTATTGCTTAGAAGGGGGGGGGGCTCCAGCAACACCTTTCCGCACACATTTGAGGGCAGAATGTCCTCCGCCACAGACAGAGCAAGCGTGCCGGAATTTACAGTCCGGAAAGGGGCATGATGACTTGTTGAATCACCAACAGACATCCCCAGTGCCTCCCCCCCCCGCAGTTCTCTGTCCTGCCGAGGGCACGCCCCCATGAAAGGGCTTCCCCGAGCCCGCAGCCGCAACCGACACCCCTTTTTGCCCGCTAGCCCCCCCGATGCTCTGCCGAACAGCCATCTGCGTCAGCCACAAATTGATATCTTGAGTCCCCCAGGACAACCCCTGATTTTCTTCCATCTTATCGCGGAATTTCTCATCATAGTTGAGCCAGGCCCAACTGTCATGCGTCTGTGACGCCTCTAAGATGGAATCAGCGTAAGCCAACATCATACCGTACTGCTCCGGGTGCACCTGGCCCCAAACACTAGCTAACCGCAGAAAGGCTCGCATCCAATTCACCACGCTCCGCCCAACTATCTGCACTCTACCGGCTTTCTTGTCCTCCTTTCTCTTCTTCCTACTGTCCCCTGACCGCTTCCTACCCTCCAATAATCAGAAAATGTCTATATATCTCCGCTTTTGTATTTTCCGCCGCAACTTCCTAGGCACGCCCTCCCATAACTCCGAGAACGCCGCCACAGTGGGCAGTGCCATGCCTTTTGTAAGCCCCTCAGCTGGCGCCCTTTGGATTGCATTATTACTTCCCTCCTCTGAGCACAAACCAGACGATGATAGGGACGACGACGAAGACAAGGACTCCGACCGCCTACGCCTATAACACGAATTCCGGCTTCGTTTCTTCTGACCCATGCCACTCGTACCCGCTGCTTCCCCCACCCCCACATTTTGGTCAACAACCAACTCACCTGAAGCGATCTCCGCCGCTCCCATAGAAACATCATTCACTGGATGCTCCGACACCGTCTGCAAAGCTGGCTCCGCCGCTCCAGCCGCTCATCCCGGAGCCTGACGTCCCTCAGATCCATTGCCTTGCCGTGACGTACTCTACCAAGGGCTCCCCGCATACTGCCAAACCTGGTGAACCTGTGGAGAGAAGACAGGAAAAGGCGGAGAGACACCTGCCATAGCCCATGGTGGCTGCCAAGCTCCAAGCCACTCTGCCCGGGAGGAGCCCTGTCCCCCGCCCTGCCAGTGCTCCCAAGAGGCCAGAGACCCCCCGCCAACAGCCCCTTGCCAACCATATGGGCCTGGGAACCCCCCCATATCGCCGTTCCCTAAAACACCTACCCTCCCTTCCCCGGGAACTGGTACAGGGCCCAAGCAGCCAATGGACTCCTGTCCCCTATCCTGCTGTTCTGCACTGTCTAAGCCCCGACCTGTCAAACCGCCCCTACAGCCTCTATATGACCGACTGTCGCCCGGTAGCTCCCCACCCGGCACAGCACTAGCACCCGCAACCGGCGCATGAGTCTGTCCCACTTCTGACCCGCTGCCCCCCTGCCCCCCACTAACCATGAAAGGCCCACTGCCCCTCCGCCCCCGACTCCCCTTGCCACCAGCGGAGGCCTTAGTCCCCCCGCCCCCTCCTCCCACGCGTTGCAATACCTCGGGACCTATCCCCCTGCACCAGGGCAACGCCACCCCCCTGCGCAGCTCCATTATTGGGCCCAATCAGCCCCCCATCCCCTAGTGGCCCCTCAGTCCCCCTCCCCCTACTAGGCTCCTTTCCCTTGCGGGAACCCCCCCATTTTGCATTACCACAACGCATTGTAAAGGGGCAATGTTCTTTAAATTGTACTATCCTTCGTTATTGTAGTTGTTTTTATTTATTTATTATTTTTTTTTTTTGTTATTTTCGTTAGGCTCACAAGGGCTGGCCAAGCAAGCTCAAAGCTGACCCCCAGGAGCACCTCAACTCTAAGGCAGCAGCTCCAACAGACGCGTGCACTGGTATCCTCGTCCCCCGGTCCCACGAATATTCTTTTTTTTTTTTTTTTTATATACGCCACAGCAGGAAGCCCTCGACCCACATCCCGCTGCCTTTGAAGCAGGAGGAAACAAGGCGCTCAGCGCGCTGAGCGCGAGACCCGTAACGGCCGACGACTCATCCCCGTTCCCACTTGCGCCCACCTCCCCCCAATCAAATAAAGCACTTCTTCCCCCGTTCCCACCAACGACTGAAAGCTCACTAAGTCAAACCTGACTCCTCGTCCTCCATTCCCACTATCCAAAAACCGCTCAAATTAGGCCCACCGCACTATTGCCGCTGCTCTCCGCACGCGTCCGGTGTCCTAGGCATCCAGCAAAAGAGGCCGGAGCCCCGCCGCACCCCCACCCATAACCCCCAGCGACCGCCTGCTCTAGCACTCCCATTGGCTCCCGCACCCCACAACAACTCGTGGGGCCAATGGGAGCGCTGCCTACCTGCAACCCCGCCCCCACCCCCCCATGTCAGCATACTCTGATGGGGCGACGCTTGGCCGCCCCCCCGGTTAATGTCGGCCGCGAGCACACGGCTCCGCGGCCTCGCTATTCCTGTGTTTTCTCATGTCTCCATTTCTTTTCCAATTTTCTTAGGTCCTTTTTCATCATTTCTAAAGCATCATAAATAGTATATATGTATATATAAAAATTTTTAGACTATTGTCTTAGAATATGTTACACATATTATGTGTGGCTGTATCCGCTGTAGCGGACTCGGCTTTCTTACCATCTCTACAATTTGTCATAGATTTGTTCCTTTGCAAATTTGTAACATGTATATAACCCTTGATATATAACCTTTCACCTTTGTACGGCGGGAAAACACCATTAAATACAGACTTTCATTTTGTACCTTACCACTGTTATGCAGACAACGTTCAAGAGTGCGGTAAGACAGCTGTTTCTGTTCACGATCAATCGCAAGATTTATTATCTTTTTTCTCTTTTTTAAGTTATATATATTGTTTGAACTAGTGCTTGAGAGTATGTCGTAAATATCATGTATGGCTGTGTTCGCTACAGCATACTCAGCTCTTTCAACAAGTTCCTTTGCACTGAGCCTGCAGTAGCATGTCTATTACTCACTACATATAGAATAATAACTTTGATGGTACGTAATTGGATGTAAAGTATATATTTTATGTGGATAATTTTATAAAAAGGTTGGATCTTTTTCTCCTTTGATTCAGCATGGAAACGCCGTTATAACAGATGCGGTTTGGTATTATATTCCTATTATATTAGTCATTAAATATCACTGATTTATCAATAACATGATCTATGTTGAAACGTTCACGTTTGTATTGCATTTTCTTTCAGTTTAACAAGAAATGCCGATGTGGTTAGTTTCTTTGTTTTTAACGTTTTGTTATTTGCATATAATATTTCTCCCCAACCCCCAAAATTTTAATACTTATGAAAATTTTTACACTTATTTTATCTTTCTGGTGTTACGGTAGTCTGTAGGGTAGTAAAGAATAATAAATACTTGTCAGCACAACATGACAATTTATTATTACCTTTACTTATTCGACCCAGCGGGTACATGCTGAAGTGGCTGGTCCTTTCATTTTCACCACTATAATGTATGACATTACTATAGTTCAGTAAAGGACAACAATAAAGTTTTTTCAGCACGTTATTATTATTATTTCTATTCAGTCTCATTTGGGCAAGCTGTTTTGAAGATCCAATAATTGGAACAATATTATTTATAAAACATCTTTTTTCTTGCACAACAAGTAAGAAATTTCCCTGCTGGTTTGGGTCGTTGTAGTGCTCCTCCTTTATCGTGGTCTTCTTCATTTCTAAAGCTGTTCTACATATCACGTTGTATTTATCATGGTATATTTCAATATACTTTAGTGTACATCATGTTCTCTGTTTTCTAATTATTAACGTTTGTGGCATTAGGGCATTAATATAAAGATATCCATATTGTATTTATGCTTTTAAGTGTTTATGTATTATAATGGATTTATTATTATTATATATTTTTGAGCATGTCTTATTCTTTTGAAGCAGATTATTTATTAATGATTTTATATGGCATTTATATTGTTTATTGATTTTATCATTTTACCTGTTGTGTATTATTTATTGTTTTTTTTATTCTTTTATAGTGATCATTGTTCTCCTTTTAACAGAAGTCCTGTGCAGAAAAGGTATCGGTAGACATATTTATAGTTTTAGTTATGTCCTCCTCATCTCATTTTCTGTCTGGTTTTTAACATATTTATGGTTTTAGTCCATGTCTTCCTCATCTCATTTACTATTTGGTTGTTAATGTATATAGGTTCAGAGAACTTTACATACATTTGTATTAGATCTTGGTGATCATCATTGGGTGATTATGAATGTTAGCAGTTTGGTTTCTCCAGCTGTTATGTTTTTCTTTCTTTTTCTTTTGATTTTATGCATTGTACTGCTTATTGGTTTTAATTAATTTTTATATTGTTTATTAACTATTTATGTGATTGATTTTAATTATCAATGTTTGTTTTTTTGAGGTTTGCATCCCCAAGATATCCCCCTGAGGAAGGCCATAGGCCGAAACGCGTAGGGGAAATAAAGGAAGGTGTTTTTTCAAACCTGAAAACTCTGCCAGTCTGGGTATCTGTTTTTTTCATTCTGAAGAACAAGTTCAGGACATTACTCCTAGCAAAAACGTAACATTAGAAACAGCCACACTATTAACCCACATATCAATGCCAAGTGGGAAGAGGCATGTAGAACAAAATCCATGCAAAGTACAGGTAAGCCAGTCAACAAATGCTGGAAAGCAATGAGTACAAATGTTTGAAGTCTAGCCAACAAAGTTCCTCACCCGGAAGCCCTAATGGTGAAAATGGACTTGGACATTGTGGCCATTACAGAAACATGGTTTAACGAGTCACATGAATGGGATATAGCCATAGCTGGCTATAATTTATTTAGGAGAGATAGAGAAGACAGAAAAGGAGGAGGAGTAGCCCTATATGTCAAAAACAATAATAAAGCTGCTGAAATGCAGAGGACGTGGGGAAAAGAAGAAGCACTGTGGATTGTGTTGGAAAAGGAGATAGCACTATCCTCCATACTGGTGTAGTCTACAAGCCTCCAGAAATTGATAGAGACTTGATTATTGATATTACAAAGGTAGCCATAAATGGGGAAGTGATCATATTGGTTGACTTTAATCTACCCGATGTGGATTGGAGCATTCCTTCTGCAAATCTGGAAAGAAGTAAAAAAAATTGTGGATGCCTTCCAAGATACATGGCTTAGACAAATGGTGATGGAACCGACCAGGGAAAGTTTGATGCTGGATTTAATACTCACCAATGGAGATAGCATGTCGAATGCCTATGTTAGCAGCAGCGATCATCACATGGTGTGGTTTGAGATAAAAGCCAAGGCAAAGTTCAATCACAGTAAACTCAAAGTCCTAGATGTTAAAAAAAAGCTAACTTCAGTAAAATGGCCAAGTGCTTGAAGGAGGAGTTGGCAGGGTGGGAGGAGATAAGGGAAGTGGAACTGCAGTGGGCTAAACTAAAGGAGGCAATAAAAGGGGCAACAGATACATATGTAAGGAAAGTAAATAAAAACAAGATGGAAAGGAAACTTATTTGGTTCTCCAAAGAAGTGGCTGCACAAATAAAGGCAAAAAACACAGCTTTCACAAAATTCAGAAGTTTGCAAACAGAGGAACACAGAAAAGAATACAGAATAAAGCTGAAAGAGTAGACAAGGGAAATAAGGATAGCAAAATCAAAGACAGAAGAAAAGATGGCTAAAGATCTAAAGTGTGATGACAAAACTTTTTTTCAGGTATATCAGGGAGAAGAGGAAGATGAGAGGTGGACTTGCAAGACTCAAAAGTGCCGAGAACGGATTTGGGGAAAGTGACATTGAAAAAGTGAACATGCTAAACAAATACTTCTGTTCTGGTTTTACTAAAGAAAATCCTGGAGAAGGACCACCTGTGATTGACAAATATACAAACTGGAATGGTGTAGGTACCACACCATTCACAGAAGATGATGTGTTTGAACAGCTTGCAAAACTGAAAGTGAACAAGGCCATGGGACCGGATGGGATACATCCCAGGATACTGAAAGAGCTCAAAGAGGTTCTGGCAGGGCCTTTAAAGGATGTTTTTAATAGATCCTTGGAGACAGGAGAAGTTCCACATGACTGGAGAAGGGCTGATGTGGTACCTCTTCACAAAAGTGTTAATAGGGAAGAAGTGGCAAAATACAGGCCTATAAGCCTTATCTCAGTGGCAGGAAAAATAATGGAGGCGCTTCTGAAAGAGAGAATAGTGGACTTTCTTGAAACCAATAGGTTGCATGATCCAAGGCAACATGGTTTTACCAAAGGATGAACATGTCAAACAAATCTGATTGAGTTTTTTGACTGGGTTACCAGAGAACTAGATCAAGGGCAAGCGATGGATGTGATCTATCTAGATTTCAGGAAAGTCTTTGATATGGTTCCTCACAGGAGGCTTATTAATAAACTGAACAGCCTGGGGATGGGTTCCAAGGTGGTGAACTGGATCAGAAATTGGTTGACTGACAGATGACAAAAGGTGATGGTAAACAGAACTCATTCAGATGAATGGAAGGTGATTAGTGGCATGTTCTAGGGATTGATCCTGCGACTTGTAGTGTTCAATGTATTCGTAAGTAGTATTGCTGAAGGACTAAATGGAAAAGTCCATCTTTTTGCAGATGACATGAAAATTTGCAAAAACGTAGACTCTCCTGAGGGAGTGGATAACATGAGGAAAGATCTACAAAAGCTGGAAGAATGGTCTAATGCTTGGCAGTTAAGATTTAATGTGAATAAGTGCAGTGTCATGCACTTGGTATGCAGGAATCCAAGGAAATTGTATGCGATAGGGGGTGAGAGGTTGGTGTGCACGGACCAGGAGAAGGACCTTGGAGTGATTGTTTCTGAGGATCTCAAGGTGGTGAAACAGTATTTTATTTTATATTTCTTATATACCACCTTTCATGACATTGAACAAACTGAAATTACATTGAACAGGGCATTATAACTTGGAGATAACTAATTTACAGGGAACATGGGCTATGGAGGGTTAAGTGGCTTGCCCAAGACTACAAGGAGCACCTTTGGGACTAGAAACCCCAGTCCTTCAGGCCCAAGGTTGCTGTCCTCTAGTGGGATTTGAATCCCCAAACCTCCGGCCTGACTAGGCCACTCCTCCACTCCACTTTTTTTTTTCAGTATGACAAGGTGGTGGCCAAAGCAAAAAGATGCTGGGTTGCATACAGAGAGAAATTACCAGCAGAAAGGAGGAGGTACTAATGCCACTGTACAAATCGCTGGTGAGGCTTCACTTGGAATATTGTGTTCAGTTTTGGAGACCTTTTATCTCTCAAAAGATATAAAAAGACTGGAAACAGTTCACAGGGAGGCAACCAAAATGATTTGGTGCCTACGCCAGAAGACATATGAGAAGAGACTTGAAGGCCTAAATATGTATCCTCTAGAGGAGAGGAGGGACAGTGGAGATATCATACAGACTGTTAAATACCTAAGGAGTATAAATGAACCAACAAACCTTTTTTGAAAGATGAGTAAACTGCAAAACTAGAGGACAGACACATGAAGCTGCAAGGGGGTAAACTGAAAGGTAACGTCAGGAAATACTTTTCACTGAAAGGGTGGTGGATGCTTGGAATGCCCTCCTGATGGAAGTGGTGGGGGCAAACACAGTGACAGAATTCAAAATGGCATGGGACAGACACAGTTGATCCCTTTATAGCAACAGGATAAAATCAAAATAACCTTAACTGTCTCTGCTATCTCAACAAATAAGGATGACCTGCACGGAGTGGTGGGTACACCCCTAAACAAAGGCATGGGGAGGGGGACCTGCACGGAGTGGCAGTTGCACCTACTCTTGCCACCTTGCTGGGCAGACTAGATGCACCATGATGGTCTTTATCTGCCGTCATGTACTATGTTACTATGTAATATTGAACCCCATTATCTGGTGATCACTGGATGCGAGATGATCTCCCACTATAACATCAGAAACACTTTCCCCATTGGTAAGCACCAATTCCAGTATGGTCCCTTCACATGTAGTTTCTGTTATCAGTTGAATAGTTCTCCCTGTAGAGAATCCAGGATCTCCTTACTTCTAGATGACACTGCAGCAGGGATACGTCAGTCAACATTTGGCATATTGACATCACCTTCAGTAGCACTTCTCCTTTCATGGCAGTGCTATGTATATCTTCTATTAAATCTCCATCCACTTCTTCTCCCTGTAAGGAGGATCTGTATTTCCTTTTCCCTCTTTCTAGTTTAACCCACAGTGCCTCCTCTCTCCCTTTTAAGCCCTGTAATTCTAAAACTTTAATATTATTTTTTTCATACAGTGTCACTTCTCCTCCCCTTTTTCCTACCCTGTCCTTTCTGGTTCACAGAAAGTGACATGATAATTGTAGGAGTTGTTATATGTGTATTTAGGTTAGTGTGGGATTACTCCTGCCGAAGATCATATTGATGGCTGTATATTTCTGATTCAGACATGCAGCGGTGGGCCTGTAGTATGTTTAGATTATGTAGTTACACACAGGTTTCTTTGGGCAGGAAATAATAACTGCAGTAATGAAAGCGCATTTTGAGCTTTCCACTGGAAGCATTGCATCCATGAATAAGCACTTTTTTCACCTTCGTCATGGTCAGGAGCAGGTATAGGTATGGATGTCTTGCCAATCAGGGCCAGATGTGCTTATGCCATTCTGAAATCACACCATGATATGCATCTCTCTTGCTCCAAAGACAAAAGGCAAGAGGTATGGTGGTCACATGCGCTTTATTAGTAAAGAAACGCCCCAATGCGTTTCGGCAACGCCTTCGTCAGGGGGCTGAGAAGGTTACTGCTGAATGTACAAATCAGCAGTATAGGCTGTTCTAGCTACAGCTCAATCACCATAAGATTGATTAATTTCTACGCAATTGTTCTCTTTTGTGCGCTCCATCATTTTAATGATATCTATAACCTTCTCAGCCCCCTGACGAAGGCGTTGCCAAAACGTGTTGGGGCATATCTTTACTAATAAAGCGCATGTGACCACCATACCTCTTGCCTTTTGTGTCTTTGAGGTTCTCTGCAAGTAGGAGCTCTTTTGTTTGGTTTTCTCTCTTGCTCCATCCAGACCATGCCTCCATCAACCCCTGTTCTACATACACATTCTCATGCTGGGGATGTCTATATACCTGGCTTCTAAAATGGCCCCAAGGACATCTCCATGCTTTGTAGATCTAAGGGCCCATTTTCAGACATCTAACTCATGAATAGGACTTCTAAAATGACCCCCATATGGGGGTTATTCTGTCATATGAATAGCGGGGATGGACGCCCCAGTGGGGACATCCATCCCCGCTATTTGTGACTTCCATGCTGGCGACTAACTTCCCCGCTGGTTGTGCAGGGAAGTTAGATGGGGTGGCTTAGGGACAGAGTCTTGGCGGGCGGGCGGGCGGTGGGTGGTTGCCGGCCCTGAATGTACATGGCCAATTCTAATGTCGGCCCTGTACGTCCAGGGCCAGCAACTTGTGCGGGGAAGTTATTCCACCTCTGAGGTGGAATAACTTCCCTGGATGTGTTTTCTTTTTGGGCCCGGGGCACGGATGGTGCAGGGGGGGGGGGACAGAGCATATTCCCCGCAGCCCGACCCTGGCATTAGGAGCCAGATCGGGGGTCGGGCTGTGGGGAATAAGCTGTTTTTTCCAGCGGCCGGCATTGTGGCTTTTAAATGGAGCCACGATGCCATGGCAAACAGATGCCATGGTTCCACGGCTCCATTTAAAAGTCCTACTGAGTTAGTCGCGCTTGTCGTGTATGTGCAGGCCAGGCTGAATCGCAGTCCCAGCCTGCACATACATGACTGATCACAATTCTGATCCGTGGGGCTAGATGTGCCTCGCAGGATCAGAATCGCGACCCCCCCTCTGTACGTCTGGTCAAACCGGATGGACAGAGGGGGTGTATGTCCCGTATGGAATAAGCCTTTATGTGTTTAGAAAAAGGTAGAGTCAAATTTAGTTTTGGGATAATTGAACTCTCTCATAAACTATTGAAATAAGCAAAAAGATCTGGATCTTCCTGGAAACTCCTGAACAGACGTCTCTACAATGATGATGCAACTCACGAACTTTGTTTAAACTCACTCGGATTTCCTACTGTTTCTGTACATCTGCATAGTAAGTAAAAATTAAGAATTTCTTTGTTCTGTTTTTTCAGCACATTTCTAAAACAGTTGCCAATAAAAACTGTCTGTGGGTCACACAATACTCCCAGCCTAAGCTTTGTCCTGAATCTCAGCTGTCCAAATAATGTAATTTTGTTTTCATGCCACCTGCTGAGAAGTCACGTTTGCCTGGAGAAACAGGTGTGCTCTGCTTTACTAACGATCTTGGCCACTGGAATGTATAAGGAAAATAAACTTTCACCATAACACTGCTGTACAGGTTGAAAACTCTCTAACTTAAGTGTTCACACGTGAATGCAAAAATAGCAGGAATAACGTTATATGAGTAAGTTATGTCTTTTAGCATGATGCCAGCATTTTCTGTAATTAGGCTTGAACACATAGCTTTGCTGAGAATGTCTATAACTTTAAGATTATGTATCTGCCAATCAGCTGAATATCAGCCTCCAGACCTTTCTGACGTCAATTAACCAGCTATAGTGGAAGCAGCCCATGACACTTCTTAGGCGATTGCTATGCCTTAGCTTTGGCAGTCACTAATGGTCTGCAATCTGTGGTATTAACCCTCATGGACACATACCAAGTACAATCCCAGAAGCTGGAGAATGAGTTTACCTTGTGCAAGTTGGAGGTTAATATTTTCACAAAATTACAAATTGCTTGAATGAAATTTCAATCAGACGCTTACTGTATTTTCTCGACAGAGGATACAGCCTTTTAGGGAAAGTTAAAATTTGAGAGCGCTTAAGTTGAAAACTCCTAGAGCTATTAACTTTCCAAAAGATAGCGAACACATCTGAGAGGAGTGTGCATGGCCCAAAAAAGTTCAGTTCATGTTTGTTTAAAATTAATTTTTTTCCCAGTTTTTGAGCATTCTTTTTTGTGCTCATTCATTTTTGTGCGTACTTTATGCATGCAAAATTTAATTTTAATTTAACGTCAAACAGCATTTATAGTCCACTTTTCTCAACCCATGCAATTCAAAGTGGATTACAAAAAGTTAAAATTTACATTAGATGATCAAGGAGTCTACATTGAGAGGCATGTTTACTAAGCCCTACACCAGTAATGTGCGTGTGAGCTGCATTACCAGCATGGGACTTCTAGCTAACTTTTTAGCATTGCACCAAAACCATGTGCTTAACCCCACGTAAAACTGGTAACACGGTTTATAGATGCTCCTAAATTTATCCAAATACTAAAATAACTTATTCCTGTTTGGTAATCCAGTTTAGTCCTCCAACATCGGGTAGTGCCCCTCCTCCTGCAGCCTGGAGATTGGACCAATCAAGTCTTCTGTAGTATATATGCAGACGGAGCTCCCAGAAGCCCCCAGTGTGTCCAGTCTCCTTGCAGCTTGCAGACTTCTGTGCCCTTTCTGGGCACACTAAGTGACACTTGAAGGAGCAACACTAGTTAGTTAGTTCTTTTGGGGTTTTATTTTGGGTCCTTTATTTACCATTTCTTTGTTAGGTAGCTGTATCTTTAAAAAACAGGGGACATCCTGGAGGAAGCCAGACCTGCATTGGGCTCCTGCCTTCCTGCCTGGGAATATCTGAAACCTGGGTTGAGCTCTCCCCAAGACTGTTCGGGGAAGAGCCATACCTGCTACAGCATTGCCTGTCACTTGGAGAAGTTGGCTGAGTTCCTTGCTGTTCACTGAGCTGGTAGGAATTTTCCTTGCTTTATCTTTTCAGCTCTGTTGTTTTTTGCATTGTCAGAGGCTCTGTCGGCTCCCCTGGCTTCCGAATTGCACTTTTTCCTGATTTTTTTCGCTTGCCCTGTATTAGAGGGTCGTTTTCTTTCTTTTCCATATTATTTGGTTACCTTTGTATTTTCGCGCCCTTTTTTATTGTGGGTGGAAAGGTGCGGCGGCCATTTTGGATTTCTAAAGTGTGCTTTTTAAGGGCACTTTTTAACACTTGTGCACGGGTTCCCCTGGCATTTTTGGGGTTTCTTTTGCTGGCGATTTTGCTCAGGGCACCCCTAGGATTCTGGGGAGTATTTTGTTTTCTGTAAAAAAAAAAAAAAAAAAAACGTTTTAATTTTAAAGCTGTACTGATTTGAATATGGTTAGTCCCTTTGCTGTGGGCTTCCCTGTTCCTGTTTCCTTCTTTCCCCCTGGAAGCAGGTTGCCTTAGCATGGCTGCCAAACCTCAATGTGGGATTTGTGGGTCCCGCAGAGGTACAATGACTGACTCTGGCATCTGTAAGAGCTGTGCTGCAGTTTCTGCAGAACTAGAATGTCTTCTCCCTCTGCTGTTTGCAGCTCTGTGGTAACTCGATTGATTTTTCTTGATTTTTCAGCGATTTTAGGCATTTCTCTCATGCCTGCAACCCTCCCACCTTCTTTGACTTTTTAAGTTAATTCCTTAGCTTTTGGGGGTTTTAATTCACTCTTTTGGTGTTTTATTTTTGCTGGTGGCCATTTTGAATAGCTAATGAGCCTCGGTTTTTGGCGGGAAGCCAGATTACTTTTCTGCTGGCTTCTAAAAGCTATATTGTTGTTTCAGTTTTTTTCTTCTTTCCACAACACTTGCTAGAGGTCAGTTGTGCAGAGGTTACTTTTTTCTCTGCCTCTGTATGAACATAATGGATAAAAAGTACAGAAGGCATGGATAGAGAACAGTATGCAATTCAGAGCCACAGTACAATGCTGAGTCACTGACGAAGGGTGCAGGGCTCATGGCTTCCATTCCCCACTGTGCCCTACAAAGAAGGCTGGCTGAGGCATTACCTATTATGGGGAATATTGTTAAATGCCTGTTCCGGGGGACGCAGTTATTTCTTTTTAGTTCTCCCTGTGCCTTATTCAGGTTTTTTTTTTTTTTTTAAACTTTTATTTTCATTTTGCAACAAACAAAAGAAACAACACACCAAAAGAGACAAAACAGGCATACAATAAGGAAAAGTAAACCCATTACCCCCCACCCCGATGCTTCTTCTCTACCCGATTATATCAGCATGTGAGCGCTTCCAATTAACAGTGATTATACATCAAACGATCAAAAGAGTATCTACAATACAGCATGATCATGGGACAGAGATATATACAAAGTTAGACAGTCAGATGAGAGCATTTAGCAAAATGTACATAGTCATTGAGCAGCTTCCATTGAGACCAATGAGAAGGAGTCTGAACGGAGGAAGCGAACAGACGAGGTATTTGTTCATATTTACTGTAAAGACAGGCATGATTCCACCATTCATTGGGGCTCAGATGGGAGCTAATTTTCCAGTATTACTTAATTAGGGAAATAGCAATGCCAAGCATAAAGTTCGAAAGGAGATAAGCCATTTTTGGGAGAGAGGGGATCCCCGCAATTGGGCGAAGTCCCACTATCCTCCAAGAAAGGGGCTCCTGAGAGTGCGAGATAGACTAAATACGACCCCAGACCCGACGCCAGTAATACTGTAGTGCGGGATATTCATGCATAACATGAGGCAATGAACCAATGGCCGCAGGACGTGTCCAGCAACCATTGCCCTGAGTAGTGTTCCATTTGTCTAATCTGTGAGAAGTGTAAAAACACCGGTGGGCTAGAAAGAAGAGGGCCTGAGTGAGTGAGGCGGATCGGGAACCCGTGTCCCTCTACTCCAGATAAGGCTCCATTGCTCCGAGGTCAAAGTCACATGCAATTCTCTCTCCCATACTTTCTGCGCTATAGGGGTATCTCTAGTTATAGCATTACATAAGGTTTAGTAAAATTGGATGCTACACCCGGTGAACTACCGAGAGATCGGAAAGTCTCCAATCAACCTTATGTAGGGAATGCCGATGGCGGGAGTACTCTAGTGCTCCGAAGGCGATGCCGAAGTTGCACTGACCAGAGTCGGGAGTCTAAAGATTGCATAAGAGTATTAAAGGCACCTAAAGTGTCTAAAAGCATTGGTAGATAGTAGGAGTCTGATGGGAGAGTCATACCAGGGAAAAAGGTAAGAGGAATCGGTTTGCAAAGGCCCACTTCTATATCTAGCCACACAGGTCTACTCGGTACTGGATCTTCCAACCAACGAGCACCCTGTTTGAGAAGAAAAGATTGAGGGAACACTTGAGTAAAATCGCCACCAAGTATTAATGGAGCATTGGCAGAGGCCAAGGCCAACTGCGCAATACTTGCATAGTAAGCAGGGTTGTCCACATTCGGGGCATAATGCAAATACACGTGAATTCACTATCTCCAACCTCAAGGTGTACACGGGCCCATCTACCCTCCTTGTCAGCGCTAATATCAGGTACAGTAGCATGCAAAGACTTCTTAACCAGAATGGTTATCCCGTACCATTTAGAAACGGTGGGAGAATAGGCAGCGACCCTGTGAGGCTTAGCATTGGGTTTCAGTGTTTCAGCAGAGTTTAAATGCGTTTCCTGAAGAAACACTAAATCAACATGCACATGGCTAAAATAGCTAAGGATTTTCTTTCCTTTGAGTGGACCATTAATGCCTTTGACGGTGAATGATAAGATTTTACATAAGGCCATTCAGAAAAGTTAAAAATTCTGAGCATGATAGCACACATAATTTCACTATATCCCTCAAACTGACTGTATCTGGCTGTACACATGACATAGGAAAAATAAGCTAATATAATACAATGAAGCGCCCCACATTAACAAAGAAAAACCGCAGTACGGTAGAGGAGAAGCAAAACCCCAAAATTACTGGCGACCATGTGTCTGCGGGGAGAAACCCCAGAGAAGGCCTAAATTGAAAAAACACATAACCTGTAGGACTGTGCGTGCTCCGAATCCGACCGAGGCACACATCATGAAGGGATAGGAGACCAAAAAACAAAAGTCATATAGAGAAAGAAAGAAAGTCCAGGCTATTTCTGTGCTTGGCTATGACCGCCGCATCGGGCCCTTCAAAATGGCGGATAGAGCCGGCAGATAAGAGTCCAAGATTTGGGATTAGCGCATCTGCTCTGCTTCTTTGGAGTCTAAAAATGTTGATAGTAGATCAGGATCTTCGAACGTCCTGGTTTGGTTGTGGAGAGTCACTCGGAGCTTCGCTGGATACAACAGGCCAAAGCGAGCCTGTAGCTGTTGAAGTCGAGGGCGAAAAGCAAGGAGTTTCTTCCGACGGTCAACGGTAGGCTTTGCCAAATCAGGAAAGAAGGAGACCTTACGACCTTCAAATTCCAAATGATGATTCGCTCGGGCAGCATGTAAAATTTGTTCCACTTGTTGATATCGTAGCAAGCTAAAGATAATAGGCCGGGGGGTCGTGCGGTTGAGCGCCATGTGGGCAGGAACACGGTGTGCGCGATCGATTTCCAGTTCTCTGTGAAAAGTGATCTTCAGCAAGGAGGGAAGAGTTTTGAGCAAGAATTCTCTTATATCTCCTGCTTCCACCCCCTCCGGCATTCCGAGGAGCCTCACATTGTTGCGACGGGCTCGATTATTGCTATCTTCTAACTCCTTTTGAAGATTCTGTATCTGGCGCTCAGCCTTGTCCAGTTTGCCCAAGCGCACCTCGTGCGAGTCGAGGACCCCCGCCATGTTGTCCTGCCGTAATGAAAGACTTTCAAGTCGGTCCTGGAGCACTCCAAAGTCTTCTCGCATGGCTCAAAGCGCTTCTCCATTGGACTGCACCAATTCCTTCACGCCGCGTATTTCCTCCAAAATCTCCAGGTGCATTTCGGGGTTTTCACGAAATGGGACCATCTTCTGTGGGGAGGACACCTCTGTTTTGGAGCGTTTTCCGTGAGAAGAAGAAGGAGACCCGAAGTCCAAGCGCGCTGGTTTATGGGCCGCCATCCCCCCCAAGGTGCCCCGGTCAGCTCGGAGCGAAATAGTAAATTTGTATAGGTATTAAGTCAGGATTCTAAGTAGGCCTCTCGGGAGCTTCAACGCAAAGCGTCCTACCCGCTGGACATCAGGCTCCGCCCCCCGCCTTATTCAGGTTTAAGCTGCATAGGCTGTCAGAAGAAACACAGGGACCTCAGGCATCAGCTCTGCTCTTCCCCCCGCATCTTGCTTCCCCTGAGGAACTTGGGAACTCCGGAGCATCTTGCTTCCCCTGAGGAACTTGGGACCTCCGGAGCTTGGCTTCGGGGGAGCTCTCCATTGGCTTTACGCTGCACTGAGTCTTTACCACGAGAGTTTGAATACCTCCAGGAAGTTCAGGTATCATTTTCTGTAAGAAAACTCTGTTTTTGTTTTTTCTTCCTTGCCTCAGCTGCTCTGGGATGCTTTCAGCTGTATCCGGACCGGCTGCCCCTGAGTTGGAAGTGCCTACTTTGACTTTTTAGTCCACAAACTGCAGCCGGGTTACTTTGTACGTCCTACTGATTATTGTACCTGTCTTATTCAATATACCATTTGGTTGAGGTTTTAAGTCAGTGTTTTGGATCCTGACTGTTTTGGGGCTCGGCCTCATTAAGCATGCTCACTGTAATTTTCCTATGGCTGGATTGAGCTTCTACATCCCTCCCCAGAAACACCTTTCAGCCCCTACCATGGAGGTCTGAATGGCTGCGGAGGGATCCCACTCTAATTTCCCTACTTTCAGTCACTGTAATTGCCTTACCCTGACCTTGAAAGTTCCTCTATGCCAGCACAGTGAATGACTGACAGTTCCCTTCTCAGTTCTGCGAATACCTGACAGTTTTTCGGTGCCAGCGGCTGTTTTGTTTTTCTCTTCAGTGTTTCTTTTTTGAGGCAACAGCTCTAAACAGCAGTTTCCACACACTTAATCATGCTGTGGAGGCACGTGCAGTTTCAAAATCCTTTTCTTAAACAGTCTTGGGTTTCCCTGAGCCTTCCTTGCTTTTTGTTTTAAATGCAAAAAAAAATAAAAAAATAACATAAATAAATAAATGAAACCCCACACAAGAAGAGGAAAGGTGGTTTAAGTCTCTACAATGCTTTTTTCTATGGCTGTATTATATGTGAAATGTAATCAGCCGAAGGGTACATTAATAGCTTGCTTGTGTTACACCTGCACGCTGCATCCCGGAGGCTTCCCCCATACCCACTGCGTTGCTAGCTGGGTCCCCCAGCACCTTATCTCCCCCCTCCTCAGAGCCCCTGCTGCAGGATCTTCCACAGCCGCTGCAGACCACATTACACATTCCCATCCGGCCGTCTCATCAACGGTTTCTCCACTTCGCTCTTCCGTGGGGCCACTTCCAATTTCCGGCCATGCCGTTTGGTCTCGCCACGGCCCCCCGCACCTTCACAAACGTGATGGTAGTGGTCGCGGAGGCCTTGTGCACAGAGGGCATCCTGGTCCATCCGTATCTCGACGACTGGTGGATTCGGGCAAAGTCCAGTCGGGAGTGTGTGCACGTCACGAGCAGGGTGGTGGCTCTGCTGCGGTCCCTCGGCTGGGTGGTGAAAGAATGCAAGAGTTGTCTGTGCCCGACTCAGGATCTCGAGTATCTGGGAGTGAGCCTCGACACAGCACGGGGCTTGGTGTGCCTGCCGGAGCGCCGCATTCGGTCTCTTGTCCGACTCTTCAGGGGGATGCCCGCTCCGTCTGCATGGTGATAGCTACAGTTCCTCGGTACGATGGCAGCAACCTTGGAGGTGGTGCCCTGGGCGCGCTTCCACATGCGCCCGGCTGCAGAGTGCCCTGCTGCGCCGTTGGTCCAACCAATTCGACTCGTTGAACAGGAGATTGACTTGCCCAAGGGCGGTTCGCCGATCACTCCGGTGGTGGCTCTCCTCCGAGAACCTGGCGCGGGGGATTCCCTGGAGCCTCCACTTTGGGTTCCGTTCACAACAGATGCCAGCTTAACCGGCTGGGGGGCTCACTGCGAGACCCGCTTTGCTCAAGGGGAA
Source organism: Ichthyophis bannanicus (assembly GCA_033557465.1). Classification (NCBI taxonomy): domain Eukaryota; kingdom Metazoa; phylum Chordata; class Amphibia; order Gymnophiona; family Ichthyophiidae; genus Ichthyophis; species Ichthyophis bannanicus. Next base: position 551,187,101 of record CM066036.1, read on the forward strand.
TGGTCTCCCCTGGAGACTTCTTGGTCGATCAACCTCCTCGAATGGCGGGCGGTGTGGCTAGCCCTCTTGGCCTCAAAGCCCTAGTTCTCGACCGGCCGGTGCGAGTCCTCTCGGACATTGCGACCACCGTAGCTTACATCAATCGCCAAGGGGGCATCGGCAGCATGGCCCTGGAATCAGAAGCGATGGCCTTGGTCACTTGGGTGCAGTCTCGTCTTCCGGCCATCTCGGCAGCGCCTATTGCAGGCGCAGACAAGGTTCAGGCCGATTTTCTCTGCAGAGTGCGGGTGGACCCCGGAGAGTGGGAGCTAAACCCGCAAGTTTACGCGCAAATAGTTCGTCGGGGGGGGGGCCGCCCTTCATGGATCTCATGGCGACATTTCAATCGGCCGAGACAGGACGCTTCTTCAGCAGGCAAAGGGAGCGTATGTCCGAGGGGCTCGACGCTCTCATTCAGCCGTGGCCAACGTCCGGCCTTCTTTATGTCTTTCCTCCGTGGGTTCTGATTGGCCGGGTCGTTCAGCGCATCGAGGGCCATCGGGGTCGAGTGTTACTGGTGGACCCGGACTGGCCTGGGTGGCCCTGGTATGCCGATCTGGTGCGGCTGAGCGACGGCATTCCTTGGCTCCTATCCACGCTGCCGAATCTTCTTTTTCAGGGACCCTTGCGGATGCCCCAAGTGGGTCAATTCTCGCATACGGTTTGGCCATGGAGAGGGCTCGGCTGAAAAAGAAGGGTTACTCCCCCGCGGTGATTTCTACCCTACTGCGGGCGGGGAAAACGTCCACTTCTCTTACTTACGTTCGGATTTGGGGGATCTTTGAAGACTGGTGCTCCCGGCGTGGAGTCCGGGCGGCGACGGTTTTCGTTTCCGTCGTTTTCAGTTTCTTCAGGTTGCTTTTGATAAGGGCCTTGCGGCTAGTTCTCTGAAAGTCCGGTTGGCGGCTATCTCTTGTTATCGAGGCAAAGTTTTAGGCCGTCTCTACGGTTCTTATCTGGACGTACGTCGTTTTCTTACGACTGTTTTTCATTTGCGGCCCTCCCGCAGGATTTTCGTTCCTCCGGGGGACTTGAATCTAGTGATGCGGGCCCTGGTTCGTGAACCTTTTGAACCCCTGAGTAGGGCGTTTCTGAAAGATTTTACGCTGAAGACGGTTTTTCTTGTAGCCATCGGTTCGGCACGGCGTATTTCAGATCTACATGCGTTGTCCTGCCGAGAACCTTTTTTGTCTTTTTGTCTTTTTCCCCGGTCCCTTCCTTTTTGCCGAAGGTGGTTTCCCCTATTCATGTGAATCAGGCAGTGTTTCTTCCAGTTCTTTCTTCCCACTCTGTCGGGTCGGCGGACAAAGGTCTTCACCGTCTCGATGTGGGTCGTGCACCTCGTCATTCTTTGAAGGCTACCGAATCTTTCGGAAGACTGACCGGTTATTCGTGCTCTTCGGTGGTGCACGTAAAGGGGAAGCGGCGGCTAAGGCCTCCGTTGCAAGATGGCTCAAGGAAGCGTTCGCGTCTGCGTATCTGTTGCAGCAGCGGTCTGTTCCGGAGGGGCTACTGGATCATTCCACTAGGGCTCGGGCTACCGCTTGGGCGGAGTATAGCCTAGTTCCGCCAGCAGATATCTGTAAGGCGGCCACCTGGTCGTCTCTGCATGCTTTCAGTACACACTATCGTTTAGATGTGTCAGCGGCTCGGGATTCCTCTTTTGTTCGGCGGTTCTGCGCGCCGGATGGCAAGGTCCCGCCCGGTCTTAACTGCTCTGTTACATCCCGATGTTGGAGGACTAAACTGGATTACCGAACAGGAAATGGAAATTACACTAACCTGGTAATTGTAGTTCCTGGAGGGTCCAGTTTAGTCCTCCTTCCCTCCCGACTATCTGTTATAAAAATGCGGCGCGCTTTCCGAACGGTGGATCATAAGACGGTTCCTCTTGCCGTTCGAACCTTTTTTGCAGCCGCGTTTTTGGCTATGGCTCTTCCTTTCTCAGGTGTTCAGTCAGCTCCTGAGATTTCTGATACGGAGCTGTATTTTGATTTCTGGGGCGTTGGTTCCAGCGCAATACAGTGTTCTGACTTCCTCGTTTGGAGAGAAAGTTGGATATTTTTGTGGGGGGAAACAAATTGTTCTTTAATTATGTCATTTTCATTATGTCATTTTGTATATTAATCTAATGTGTTGCTTCGTTAAGTATGCTTTGTTACTAGTACACTGGGGGCTTCTGGGAGCTCCGTCTGCATATATACTACAGAAGACTTGATTGGTCCAGTCTCCAGGCTGCAGGAGGAGGGGCACTACCCGATGTTGGAGGACTAAACTGGACCCTCCAGGAACTACAATTACCAGGTTAGTGTAATTTCCATTTTATATACAATCTTAGTTATATAGGGCCCAAAATTGAAAAGGCATTTACACGGTTAACAGCCAGTTAACCATGTAAATGCCTCCTAACCGGATATTCGATGGCATATTGACGGCACTGTCAAGCTATTCTCCACTTTGTACTTAGATTACACATACCCACCTTTAATGTTACATTCCATTGCAGACATCTACGATCTGTAACACCTCACAACTGAGCTGAATCCCCTCAGGCTCACAATAACTATGGCTATCAAATTCACATCTGCACTCTGGATACTCTGCTTATGTTTCAGCATAATCAGTGACAGCACTAGAACCCATGCACTCACTCCAACCTACCCCCACTCTATACCCATAATTTACAACACCTCTAGACACACATACTTACCCACTCTCTACAGACACAGACTTAACCCAAACATAATCAAAATAGATTAATCACAATAAAACCAAAACCTACTACCACTTCTGCTCCTTCCCTAATCACTACACAATACACAGACCTAAAATGCTATCTTATCAATACCAGATCTATAAGAAACAAGATACCCATTTTCCAAGACCTAATCACTGCCAACTCACCAGATCTAATCTGTATCACAGAAACCTGGCTCAACAAAACAGACACTGTATTAATAAACCAATTAAAAGCCCCAGGCTACGCTATATTCCACTTTCACAGATCAGCGAAAAGAGGAGTCGGAGTCCTAATAATCATAAAAGAAAATCTGAAAGCCTCCCTAATTACTGCCAACACCACCGAGAACATCAACATACTCACCATAAAAATCAAACACCTTCACATCTCTCTAACTTACAGACCCCCAGACCCAAAACCCGACAACCTAGACATCCTTTCCAAACTAATATACTCCTCTACAGAAAATAACCCTATGATCCTACTAGGAGACCTCAATCTACATCACTATCACATAAACAATTTCCAACTTAGAAACATAGAAACATAGAAATATGACGACAGAAAAAGACCACATGGCCTATCTAGTCTGTCCTTCCATAACAACTACAACAGTCCCCTTTTTACCTTTAGAGATCCTCTGTGTTTGTCCCATGCTTTTTTGAATTCAGTTACTGTCCTCATCTCTACCACCTCCACTGGGAGACTATTCCACGGATCCACTACTCTTTCCGTAAAGAAATATTTCCGCATATCACTCCTGAATCTATCTCCCTTCACCCTCATCCCATGTCCCCTCGTAGCAGAACTTGCTTTCAATTGAAAGAGGCTCTCTCCCTGAACATTTATACCACAGGGGTATTTAAACATCTCAATCATATCACCTCTATCCCGCCTTTCCTCTAAGGTGTACATATTAAGATCCTTCAGTCTGTCCTCATATACTTTATAATGAAGACCACTAATCATTTTAGTAGCCACCCTCTGCACCGACTCCATCCTGTTCACATCCTTTTGAAGGTGCGGTCTCCAGAATTGCACACTATACTCCAAATGAGGTCGCACCAAAGACTTACACAGAGGCATTATCACCTCCTTTTTTCTGCTAGCCATTCCTCTCCGTATGCACCCAAGCATCCTTCTAGCTTTTGCCATTGCCTTTTCTACCTGTTTAGCTACTTTAAGATCATCAGACACAACCACGCCTAGGTCTCGCTCTTCTTTAGTGGACAAAAGTACTTCACCCCTATACTGTATTGCTCCCTTGGATTGCTGTAGCCTAAATGCATGACCTTACATTTTTGAACATTAAATCCCAGCTGCCAAATTCTAGACCATTCTTCAAGCTTAGCTAGATCCCTCCTCATGTTATCTACCCCTTCCTGGGTGTCTACTCTATTGCAGATTTTGGTATCATCCGCAAAGAGGCAAACCTTACCTGAAAGCCCTTCCGCTATATCACTAACAAAGATGTTAAAAAGAATCGGACCAAGGACAGATCCCTGGGGCACACCACTGATAACATCCTACTCCTCAGAGTGAGCACCATTTACTTGTACTCTTTGTCGCCTCCCACCCAACCAATTTCTAACCCAAGCAGTAACTTTAGGGTCCATCCCTAGGGTGCTCAGTTTGTTTATAAGTCACCTGTGAGGAACAGTGTCAAAGGCTTTACTGAAATCTAAATACACCACATCTAGGGCTCTCCCTCGGTCCAACTCCCTGGTCACCCAGTCAAAGAAATCAATCAGATTTGTCTGACAAGACCTGCCTCTGGTTAATCCATGCTGCCTCAGATCCTGTAATCCACTGGACTCCACAAACCTCACTATTTTCTCTTTCAGCAGCGTTTCCAATAATTTACTCACCACCGAAGTTAAACTAACCGGCCTGTAGTTTTCAACCACATCCTTACTTCCGCTTTTGTGTAAAGGCACCACATGAGCCTCTCTGCAGTCCTTTGGCACCACTCCCAACTCCAACGAGGCATTGAAAAGGTCAGTCAGTGGAGCTGCTAGAACGTCCCCAAGTTCCCTCAGTATTCTCGGGTGTATCCCATCCGGTCCCATCGCTTTGTCTACTTTAAGTTGAGATAGTTTCTCACGAGCACAGTCTTTTGAAAATTGTTCAAGATGTTCTTTGCTTCTGTTCCTATTTGTGGGTGTTTTCTGAGGTCCTGCTCCTGGTTCTTCATCTGTGAGCACAGAACAAAAATATTTGTTAAGCAATTCCACTTTATCCTTATAAGCTTCTACATATTCCTCCCCTGCACCCTTGAGTCTGACAATACCACTCTTGCCCTTCCTCTTCTCACTAATATATCTGAAAAATGTCTTATCCCCCCATTTTATTGCATTGGCTATTTCCTCCTCCTTTTGAATCTTTGCCTTCTTGACTACTTTGCTAGCTTCTCTAAGTTTTTCCAAATACAGATGCCTGTCTTCCTCTCTCTGTGATCTCTTGTATTTCATGAAGGCCCCTCTTTTTCTTCACTTTTTCAGCTACTTCTTTCGAAAACCATAGCGGTCTCCTTTTCCTTTTACCTTTATTTACCATTTTAACAAAAAGGTTGGTTGCCCTTAAAATATCCCCTTTCAGTTTTTCCCAATGTTTTTCTACATCCCTCAGCTGTTCCCATCCAACTAACGACTCCCTGAGGTATTGGCCCATCTTCGCAAAGTTAGTCTTCCTAAAGTCTAAGATCCTCGCCTTTGAATGGATTCTAACAGCCCTAGTCCTAATACTGAACCACACCATCTGGTGATCACTGGATGCAAGATGATCTCCCACTACAACATCAGAAACACTTTCACCATTGGTAAGCATCAAGTCCAGTATGGCCCCTTCACGTGTGGGGTCTGTTACCAATTGCCTGAATAGTTCTCCCTGTAGAGAATCCAGGATCTCCTTACTTCTAGATGATACTGCAGCAGGAATGTGCCAATCAACATCTGGCATGTTGAAATCTCCTATCAGTAGCACTTCTCCTTTCCTAGCAATGCTGCGCATGTCTTCAATTAACTCTCTGTCCACCTCTTCCTCTTGTGAGGGGAGGTCTGTATATCACACCAATGTAAATAGATTTCTCTTTCCCTCTTTCTAGTTTAACCCACAGTGCCTCCCCTCTCCCTTTTAAGCTCTGTAATTCCAAAGCTTTAATAGTAGTTTTTACATATAGTGCCACTCCTCCTCCCCTACTTCCTACCCTGTCCTTTCTGAATAAAGTATAGCCAGGTATAGTTACACCCCAATCATGGTTTTCTGTGAACCATGTTTCTGTAACTGCCACTAAATCCAAGTCAGCCACTCCCACCAAAGCTTCAACATCAGGGATCTTATTTCCCATGCTACGGGCATTTATACACACTGCTTTCCATATGTTACCCCTGTTACCCATTTCCATAAAGTTATTTAATGTATCACCTCCCTGGGGGCTTTCACTTACCTGGGGACTTTCTTCACCCATCCCCAACGAATCTAGTTTAACCAGTCTACTACTGAAGACGCATTGACCTTTCTTGGACAGATGGATGCCATCTCTGCTCTGCAACCCTTGGAACAGCATACCATGGTCTAGGAAACCAAAACGCTCTTGATGACACCATCCACGCAGCCATGCATTCATCTCCAGGATGCGAGCCTCTCTGCCTTTGCCTTTACCCTCAACAGGGAGGATTGAAGAGAACACCACCTGTGCACCTAACTGCTTCACCCTCTGTCCCAGAGCCATGAAGTCACTTTTGATACGTTCCGAGGTATACCTGGCAGTATCATTTGTTCCAACATGGATTAGCAACATTGGGTAATAGTCAGTGGGCTTGATGAGTCTCGGCAAACTCTCCATAACATCTTGGATTTTGGCACCAAGCAGACAGCATACCTCTCTGGACATCAAGTCTAGTCAGCAGATGGACGCCTCAGTACCCCTCAGAAGAGAGTCTCCAACCACCACTACCCTTCATTTCCTTGTGGTCACTGATTCTGCAACTTTGGGGTACTTGAGCTCTGGTTCTTCCCTTTCCAGGAATGCTTTCACCTCCTCCACTTCCAGGGCTGCATAATGGTTCTTCAATTCAAGGGCTGGAGAATTTGGATTGGTGATTTTGCAGGTCCTGGTGACTTGTGTCCAACCATCAACATTCTGTTGGCACCCATCTTCTCCTCTGCTGGAGAGCTTGGTTGCTGCAAGAAGCATCTCATCAATGTACTTCTCACTGTCTTGAATGCTCCTCAGCCTCGCCACCTCCTCTCTGAGTTCCTCCACTTGTTTCCTCAGAGCTTCAGCATGCAGGCACCCTGCACATGGAACTGGTCCTTCAACTGGCATTAGAACCTCTGTCTGGACCAAGGCAGAAGCTGTAACGGAGGCAACAGCTTTAACGATATGATTTTTCCCAGCAATTGTTCTGTTTGTGGAACTTCCTGGCCTCCATCAGCGACTCCGATCACCACCAAATAATTAACACCCAAACCCACATCAAAGGCAACACGCTAGACCTAGCATTCCTACCAACACCCATCTACAAAGACTATGACCCAACAACCTTAGAGGTCCTACCCATCCCCTAGTCTGACCACCACCTGATCAAATTCCATTTTCCATACCACACCACCATGCAACCAAAACATACACACACCTCCCACCTCAGACGATTCAAGAAATTCAACAAAGAAGAATTCCTGAACCAAACCATCCCGTACCTCATTCAAGACCCAACCAACCTGAATGAAGCCGTAACTGGTTGGCACGAAACAATAGCTAATGCATCAATAATACAGACACAACCCCCCTTCACACAAAAAAACAAAATGCATCATGGTTCTGTCCTGAACTAAAGCAAATGAAAGCAAACCTATGCAAATATGAGCGCAAATGGCACCTGACAAAATCCTAAACCCACCAATCACTATACCAATAAATGTTATAACTATACAAAGAAACAATCAACACTACCAAAAAAAAGCTACTACTCCAAGCTACTATCTAACTCACTAAACAGACCAAGAGAAATAGTCAAATCCCTCACTAAGAACACCGCCAACAAGACTTCCCCTGACTGTACCATCACACCACAGATACTAGCTAACTATTACAAGGAGAAGCTATCTCACCAAATCACAGCTAAAACACACAACCACTACCCAACTTACACAAAACTCCTGGTCAACATTCACCCTTTTGATAAAAGACACTCAAATGCATCATCTGGAGTGGAGGAGTGGCCTAGTGGTTGGGGCAAGGTACTTCAGGCCGGAAGGTCAGGGTTTCAAATCCCACTAGAGGACAGCAACCTTGGGCCTGAAGGACTGGGGTTTCTAGTTCCACAGGTGCTCCTTGTGGTCTTGGGCAAGCCACTTAACCCTCCATAGCCCATGTTCCCTGTAAAATAGTTATCTCCAAGTTATAATGCCCTGTTCAATGTAATTTCAGTTTGTTCAATGTAAACTGCACTGATGCAGAATAGCACGGTATATAAGAGAATGTAAATAAATAAATCTCCAAGACCAACACAGCCACCTCATACCTTGACCCTTGCCCAATCAATTGGATAAAAGGATCAAAACCAGAACTCTCTTCATTTATCCTCCCCATTATAAACCTCTCCCTTCAGCAAGGTCACCTACCATCCCCACTTAAACATGCAATAATTTGCCCAATACTAAAAAACAACACACTAGACAAAAACTCTCCCACATCCTATAGACCCAACTCACATCTCCCCTTCATGGCCAAACTAATAGAAAAAATAGTACAAACACAACTCCAGGATTACAAAGACTCCCCACCCCACTTGACAAACACCAATACGGTTTCACCCATTCCACGGAGTTGAGATACTCCTCACCATCTTATTTGACCAACTAATATGAGGAATCGACTATTCCAAGAAAGTCTTCCTCCTCATCTTTCTTGACATCACCACAGCCTTTGACAACATAATTCATCGCATTATGCTCCTCAGACTCCAACAAATAGGTATAAAAGACACAGTTCTACAATGGTTCTCATCATACCTGGCCAACAGAACACAACAAGTTAGAATCGAACACCAGATGTCTAAACAATATAGACAAGATAAAGGCTTACCACAGGGTTCTGTGCTCTCAGCCATACTCTTCGATATTTATATCCAACCTATCTGTGCCATTTTCAAAAAATTCAAAATAAATTATCTACTATATGCAGACGATATAATGTTATATCTCCCATTCAATACAAAAAGCTCACCAACCCATAAACTGTCAAAGTGCTTCGCAGAAATAACAGAATGGCTGACAAATCACAACCTTATGATCAACCTCACAAAGACCGAGGCAATGTATGTAACAAGGAACCACAACTTCACCCTTCCAACTTCAATCAAGATACAAGATACTTACATAACAGTTAAAAATGAAATAAAATATCTAGGAGTCATCATTGACCGTACCCTTAACATGACATCACATATAAAACACACAACAAAATGATCCACTACAAACTTAAAATGCTTAAACTACTCCGTCCATTACATCTCAGTGACTTCAAAGCCATAATTCAAGCAATCATAAACCCTCATTTCGACTTCGTAAACACCACTCTTCAGGGTATAATAAAACAAGCACTAAGAAAACTCCAATTAGCACAACATACTGCAGCCAGGATAACCATGAACATCAATCCTACAGAACGCATAACCCCAACACTACATGACCTTCACTGGCTTCCTATACAAAGTCATATAACCTACAAGATACTTGTAACAACCTTTAAATTAATCCATGACATCTCCCCCTCACACCTCTCAACACTGATACAAAAAGAATCCAATCCCCGCTCCCAACGAGGCTGCAACAAAAACAAAATCACTATACCACCCGATTTCAGAAAAGCAACTAAGACAACCAATACTAAAGCATTCTCTCACATTGCCCCCAGCCTCTGGAATGCCCTACCTGACCACATAAGAGAAATAAATGACCTCAAAATATTCAGAAAACATCTTAAAACTCACCTATTCACCCTCCACTTTGGCACAAACCCCAAATACCACATACAGCACCCCACCCCAGCATTCACCAACTCATACTAAAAACCAATGAAAATCACATTATCCAGACAAGACCATAACATACAAAAATGTGCACTCCAAATACCATTTGTCTCTATTGCATCTCCAACATCTGTAAATAGATTGCTAAAGTTAATAAGTGAGTTAATAATATTCTGTATATGATTATACTGTATATAGTTTGAGAAAAATGTTCCCTGTAATTGAATAACTACCTGTTATGTAATATTCAAACTGTTGTTAGATGTAAACCGCTTTTGATACTCTGGAAAAACGCGGTATAAAAATTTATAATAAATAAAATAAATAAATAAAATATACACGTGTAGTGCCGTCGAATATCTCAACTAAGTCCCCTACGTGCTAGCATTGGGGCATGCCGAGGGCGTTGCGAAGAAGAGGCGGGGACTGGCACTAACCGTGCAGCACCAATATTGGAAGCTGCACGGTTAGCGCTTGGTGCCTACAATATAAGATAGGTGAGGAAAACCTTTGCCTATCTTATAGGGGCCAAGGCTAACTGTGCAGCATCCAATATCGATGCTGCACAGTTAGCCTTGGTGGCTTCTGGGCAGGGCGGCCAGACCTGGATATTCATTTCCCTTGCCATGGGAAAGGCATGCAAGGTGGGTCCCCGCTGCCTGCTCAGGACCCTGGAAGCCCCTGTTGGGGGTTGGACAGCAGGGAATCGGGGTCTCAGCGGGCAGCGGCTGGTTGTGCCGTGGGGAAGACGTCCCCAGGGCTTGATCCTGCACCTGCGGGAGCGTCTTGCTCCCACGGTACAGAATTGGTTCCTAATGGGCCTGTCCTGGTCAGGGCCATCCAGATGGCCCGGACTTATCCCTTCTAGGGTTGGGCTCCACGTGTTTCAAAATATTAGTGCAAATCCTGCAGAAGTCGTACTAGATTGAAAGCATGGACATTATGCCTGCTTGGGATCAGATATAAATGTCCATGACTAGAGTATGCAAGTACATGCATAGATTAGTGTATTTTATAAACAACATATACGTATATGTTATGGCTCTACCCAGGCCATGCCTTTTACAATGCCTACAGCAACATTACATACATTCATGCCATCATGTATATGTAAGGGATTTCTCCAGGACCGTTACCATTCCCACATGCTTTCTGTGCAAGACCATTCCATTTCTAGACTTGGCAGTAAGTGCATAGCATCTTGCTGTAGCATCCCCCTCTCGGTATGGTAGCTTTTCTTCTGCCTCCTTTTTATATAAACTCAATGCACAGGATGTAAAGTGTGGTTTCTGTGAGGGTTGTGGTCTCTGTGGGTTTCTTCAGTGTGGTTGTTGGTTTCAGTTTGCTCTGTTGTGTGCCCAAGGCTCTACTTGGAACCCAGTCTTTAATTTTATTTTTGTGTCCCTGCAAGAACCAGCCCTTGATTCTTAAGCCTGTCTGTTTGTGAAGATTGGAGAGCCCTTCAGAGGTTTTACCCACCTCTCTGCCAGAGTGTGGAGAGAAAATGAAAGAGCTGGCTTATTATCCAAGTCTAACCAAGAAGTCAGAGAGAAGGAGTTGGCTTGCTAACTTGAGCCTAACAAAGGACATTGCTGTACTGGAAAAGATTTTCCTGCTGGAAGAGGTAGAGCAGGTTGTCTGTGAACAAAGTACAGGAAGAATTAGAATAGGATCTCAGTAAGGAGGGAGTAAAGATTTTGCAAGCTACTAAGGGGGTATTTTACTAAAGGGTGCTAGCTGTCAATATGGGTCTAACATGTCACAAAGACGTGCATTGGACCTGCCTTCACAGCTAGCATAGCGCCATGACAGCACCATTGGAGTGTGGCACTAACTGTTCATGGTGTGTTAGGGTTGCAAGTGGGAGAGTTAGGAGCAGAGAGTGGACAGAGAGTAGACACCCACACTACCTGTGCAGTGGGCTAGTAACATGGATGCACTCACTGCTACCTCCTTAGGTGACGCTGAGTGCACCTGCACTTGTCTAGTGCCGTGCCATACACTGTATGAACAGCCGGGAACATGCTTTCCAAGCTCCTGGCAGTTAGCACTGTGGAGTTGCCTTAATGCACCATGGATTCACGTTTGGTGCAATAGCACAGTGACCTTTATTTATTTATGTATTTATTTATTTAACAATGTTTCTATACCGCTTTATCCACTGGTCAGAACATATTACATAGAACAAGGAAAACAAACCTGGAAATAACAACATAATCTATTTAAAAAAAGGGACCCCTAAGTGTATAGGAGCTCTAATCCAGGATCCTTCTATTAATGATAGAACTGTTTAATATTTAAAATGGGATAACAGACACAAATATTTCAGAAGGACCCGTGTCTCCAAAGATTTCATATCATCATATCATTTGTTATTGTGGAATTGGATATTTTAGTTGCAGTAAGCTCACTTCTGAGTCAAGAACTTCTTTAATTTATGCGCCAAGGACCTTGAAGGGATTCCCCTTCTCCCTGGAGAAGTTGCTCCAAGGTGATAAGAGTATGTGCTAGCTGATTGAAGAAGAGGGAGAGAGCCCAGGATAAAAAATACTGCTCTTGATCTACCCAGCCGGACCAGCCTACTGCCGTAGAGTAAGGGAGGGTTCTGCGGGAACAAGTAGGAAGTCAGTCCTTACATATGGGTGATGTCGGTGCCGACGGAGCCCTTGTGCGGAACAAATCCCCAGCTTTCAGAGAAAGCCTTTGGGAATTGCATCATGCATGCGCGGTCCCCTTCCCGCTCAAGGGTTCCATCTTGCTCAGCCTCCTTTTTTCCGCGGAGCCCTCCGGATGTTGTACTAGTGTCCCCGTGGAAAAAGTTAAAAAGTTTAAAAATTCTTTCTTTCCCTTACCGGATCGACACCAGTTCCTCTTCCCGCCTTCGGCTTGGTACACCAGTATCAAGTCCAGCTTGATTTTTCATTTTTTGTTCTTTGTGACCGGCGTTCGCCAGTTTTCTTTTTCACTGGCAGCTTGGGTCTTCGACCTCACAGGGGCATTTTTTCCCCAGATGGCTGCCAGCGGGTTTAAGAAATGCTATCGGTGTGCAAAACTAATGTCCCTCACCAATACGCATGACTGCTGTCTCTGGTGCCTCGGGCCCGACCACGACCTGATGGTCTGTGGCCCATGCAGGAAGATGTCCTCTAAGGCCCTGAGAAGCTGCCAGCAGCAGCATGATAAGAGTTTTCCTGAGTTGGTATCTTTGCAATCCCAGACCTCGTCTGAGGTTGCTACGTCTCGGGGGGAGCACTCCAAGCCCGAGTGTCGTAGGGGTTCCTCAGATAGGGGGTCTCCCTCATGGGAACATCAAAGGAAGAAGAAATCCTCGAAGGTGGCATCATTGGATGGCTCTGAACGGCCTGGTCCCTCCTGGGACTGGTCACAGAGCCCCGAGCGCCGGCCCGGATCCTCGGAAATGGAGCATCCAGCGAAGCTTCCTCACTGGGAGACGGAGCAGCCGAGGCAGGTAACAACTGTCCTCATTGAGGACTCCCCTCTGGGGGAACCAGTGTCAGGACCCGACCCGGTGGCTGCGGGGCCTTCTGGACGCGAGTTCAGAATGGTGGCCCTGGAGCGCAGTATGTCTGCTTTCATGGAGGAGTAGCAGGTGCTGATGGCCAGTCTGACTGGTTCTTCCACCCCGACCACTGGGCCACCGATGTCTAAGTCGACCCCGGAGGCCGAGCTGATCCTCGAGGCCATGCAGGCTCGAGTCGATCCTCGTCCAAGGTCCCTCTCGGCTTCCCGTTCAGGACCGAGGTCATCGCTAACGGTCCTCCTGGCATCGGTGAGGTCGATCCCAGGGCCCTCGATGCCAGAGCCCATCGATTCCTCCTCGGAGGCATCAGGATGGGAAACAGAGGAGGAGGAGTCCCCAGACACCTGTCGGCACAGGAACATCCCGTCCGATTTCCCGCTGTCCAAACCTCGGAGAAGGTCCCCTCTGGAGGACACGAAGTTCTTGGACTTCGTAAGGGATATGTCCAAGTCTTTGGCATTCCCCATGGAGTCCGAGGAGGATCATCGAGCCGACGAGCTTGAGATCCTGCAGTATGAGGCTCCCCCTCGGGAGGCCCTTACTGTACCCGTGCCTCCGATCCTGGAACGACTGATGCTTCACATGTGGGAGACACCGGCATCGGCACCAGTGATCAGCAAACGGATCGACTCGATTTATCGAGTCTGCCAGAGCCCTGGTTTTCAAAAGTTACAATTGCCACAGAACTCCATGGTTGTGGTATTGGCCATGTGCAGGCTGAAGAGCCAGAAGACGCACTCCTTGGTGCCTCCTGGCAGGGAGGCCCGCAACTTGGATGCCCTCGGCGAAAAGTGTTTCCAGGGTTCAATGCTGACTTGTTGAATCCCGGCCTACCAGCTGTACATGGGCATGTACCTGAGAGACCTGGTGAAGGAACTCGCCGGGTTCTCGGCTGGTCTCTCTGAGGGGCCTTGTAGCACTTCAAGAGCCTGTCCACCGGTGTCCATGAGTGCTCGATGTTCATGACTCGAGCGGCCCATGACGGGTTCGAGTCGGCAGCCTGGGTAGCTGCGGCTGGCATCGGTGCATGCCGCCAAGCATGGCTACAGTCTTTGGATCTCGAGCAATGGGTTCAGGACAAGTTGGTCGATGTTCTATGCCAAGGGGAGAACCTCTTTGGCAAGTCCATGACCGACAAGGCTGCGGAAATAGAGTCTTGAGTACATGACGAGGACACGGCTCTCAAAGAAGACCTCTGTCCCTTCTTGCAAGAAGGGCTCGGGTCAGAAGCCCTTTTACCTGAGGAAGGGTGCTGCTTACCGAAGCTACCCTCATTTTCAGTCCTCCCCAGCTCCCCAACAGGGGCAGCAGGCCAAGGGACAGGAGCATGGCCTGCGCAAGCAGAAAGCCCCCAAACCCCAGGCACCGGCTCCTGCCCAGCCTGGTAGTGGCTTTTGACTCTCACAGCATGGCCCCTTTCCCCACAGGGGATAGGCAATGCACAGGAGGAAGGCTTGCCCTGTATGCCCACAGATGGACAGCCATTACCACCGATACCTGGGTCCTGCAGATAGTCCATCAGGGCTATCTCCTTCATCTGGCCCAGGTACCCCTCCTTATTTCCTAGGAGAGTCCCTCAGGTCTCCCCTTCACCGGGACCTTTTTCTGAAGGAGCTGGCGGGTCTTATCAAGGATCAGGCAGTAGAACTGGTGCCCCACCACCAACAGGGCTTCTATTCCAGGTACTTTCTGGTACCAAAAAGAACAGGAGGCCCAGACCCATCCTCGACCTGCGCAAATTAAACAGATTCCTGGTGAGGGAGAAGTTCAAGATGCTCTCCCTTGGAATATTGCCTTACCTCTTCCAGGGAGACTGGCTATGCTCCTTAGACCTAAGGTATGCATATACACACATCGTGATACACCCAGACCACAGGCAATATCTATGCTTTGTGGTGGAGACAATCACTACCAGTACAGGGTACTCCCCTTTGGTATGGCCTCTGCCCCCCAGGGTATTCACAAAGTATCTGGCGGTGGTGGCCACCTTTCTCAGACTTCAGGGAGTCTTTGTCTTCCCCTACCTAGACAACTGGCTAATCAGAGGCACTTCAGCCAGAGAGGTCCATCAGGCCACATCTCACACCATCCAGGTGCTCCAGCATCTGGGGTTTGTAATCAATTACCCCAAGTCCAGCCTTGTTCCCACTCAACAACTAGAGTTCATTGGGGCCAGACTCGATACCTTTCAGGCAAGGGCCTACCTGCCAGCAGACAGGGCAAAAAAGCTTTTGGCTCTGGCATGTCAGGTGAGTCACAGATCTACAGTGTCAGCCAGACAATTTCTGTGCCTTTTGGGCACATGGCATCCACAGTCCATGTGACACCAGATGCCCGCCTCCACATGCGAACTGCTCAGTGGTGCCTCAGAGACCAGTGGACACAAGCCACAGGCTGTCTCAGAGACAGTCACAATGTCCAGACGACTGGTACAGTCCCTGGACTGGTGGCTTCAACCACTCCACTTGGAGACGGGAATGCCTTTCCAGGTTCCTCGACACATGAGGATCCTAACCATGGATGCATCTCTGCTGGGCTGGGGAGCCCATTGCCAGGGTCTTTGTACTTAAGGAGTATGGTCCCCAAACGAGAGAACACAACAAATCAATTTCTTGGAACTCCATGCCATCCGCCTAGCTCTAGGAGTCTTCTGGTGGACCCTGGCTCATGAACCTGTCCTGGTACAGACAGACAACCAAGTGGCCATGTTCTGTGTGTACAAGCAGGGCGGCACGGGGTCCTGCCTACTCTGTCAGGAAACCCTGGATCTGTGCTCCTTTGCAGCCCGGCATGGCATACATTTGCGGGTAGTTTACCTGCTGGGCCAGGACAACTGCTTAGCTGACAGGCTAAGCAGGATTCTCTAGCCCCACGAGTGGCAGCTGGACAGGGGAATAGTCCATTGGCTTTTTCAGGCCTGGGGACGGCCAGTAATGGACTTCTTTGCGAGTCCCGTCAATCACCAGTTGCCCCTGTTCTGCTCCAGGGAGCCACACCCGCACAGGGTGGCTGCCGATGCCTTTCTGATATCATGGTCTGTAGGCCTCCTGTATGCATTTCCTCTGACGCCTCTGGTGGCCAAGACTCTATTCAAGATCCTCCAGGACAAAGCCTCAGTCATCCTGGTAGCCCCAAGGTGGCCGAGGCAACCCTGGTTTCTGCTTCTACTTCAGCTAGCGGTGGAGGCCCCCATTCCCCTGGAGTCCTCTCCAAACCTCCTGTCCCAGGAGGGGGCACTCTCCTGCACCCCAATTTCAGCTCCTTCAACCTAATGGCATGGCTGCTGAAGGGTAATACTCGCACCACTCCTCCTTCCAAAAAATGTTGAGGAGGTCTTGCTGGCCTCGAGGAGGCCATCAACTAGACAGACCTATGCCTTGAAGTGGCGTAGGTTTGTGACTTGGTGGAAGGAGCAGGGTGTAGATCCTTTCTCCTGCCAGGTTGCGGTAGTTTTACAGTACCTTCTCCACCTTTCGGATTTGGGCCTTAAATACAACTTCGTCAGAGTTCACCTCAGTGCCCTTGCAGCAAACCACTTCCCGGTGGAGATGCAACCTCTCTCCGCCCATCCCTTGGTCTCTCGATTCTTGAGAGGCCTGCTTCTGCTGAAGCCTCCGGTTCGCCCTCCGGCGGCCGAGTGAGATTTGAATGTGGTTTTGGGGCAGCTTACTCAGCCGCCCTTTGAGCCAATGGCAACCTGCCATCTACGCTACCTTTCTTGGAAGGTGGTTTTCTTGGTGGCACTCACGTTGGCTCGGCGGGTGAGTGAGCTTCAGGCCCTTGTGTCAGACAGGCCTTACACAAGGTTCTATTGGAACTGGGTGCTGCTTCGCACGCACCTAAAGTTCCTTCTGAAAGTGGTCTCCTTATTCCATCTCAACCAGGAGGTTGTGCTGCCTTTTTTCCCAGGCCGCATGCCAGTTGGGCAGAGACAGTACTGCATACCCTGGACTGTAAGAAGGCCTTCTATATTCAGTGTACACAGGGCCATAGAAGGGCTTCTCAGCTCTTTGTATCCTATGACCCCAGTAAGCTGGGGATGGCTGTTTCCAAGTGTATGCTGTTCACCTGGGTGGCTGACTGTATTGCCTGGGCATAAAGGGCAGCCGAGCTTACGCTGGGGGGTCATGTCACAGCGGCATTAGTGGCTCATTTCCGCTCTGTTCCTCTGGCAGACATCTGTCGGGCCACCACCCGGTCTTCGAGTCAGACTTTTGCAACCCATTATTGCCTGGATAGGGAGTACCAACGGGACAGGGCTTTTGGCCAGGCTGTACTCCGTAACCTTTTTGAGGTCTAGGCAACTCCTGCCCTCCGACCCTTCTGTGTCAGGCTACCGGAGTGCTACTCTCTCAGTTAGATTCCTATTGTGGCTGCTTGCGATTCTCTTAGAGGGAGCCTATTTTTCAGCTGTGGGTTCTCGATACCTATAGCTTGGGAGTCCCATATGTGAGGACTGACTTCCTGCTTGTTCCCAGAGAAAGCGTAGTTACTCACCTGTAACAGGTGTTCTCCGGGGACAGCAGGAATTGGTCCTCACAACCCTCCCTCCTCCCCTTAGAGTTGCAGTCCTATTATTATTATTGTTTTGTTAATTTTTGCTGTCTTTTAGCTATGTCATTTGAATGAGCAAGATGGCACCCTTGGGCGGGAAGGGGACCGTGCGTGCATGATGCAATTCCCAAAGGCTTTCTCTGAAAGCTGGTGATTTGCTCTGCACGAGGGCTCCGTTGGCGCTGACGTCATCCATATGTGAGGACTGATTCCTGCTGTCCCCAGAGAACACCTGTTACAGGTGAGTAACTGCGCTTTACATGTGCTTCTATAGCTGCTACAAGAACCACTTTATGCATATATGTAGCAGGACAACAAAATGTGCCGTGCATTTGTTATCATGACAAGCATTCTGACTACCATCAAAACCTAATGGGGGGAGGGTCTAATTTGGAGAAACCCTGGTAGTAGGTGTTTCTAAAACTTGGAGGGAGGTATAAAAGTAGATGCTAGGGAGTGGTCTTTTGTTTTCCCACTCAGAAACCAAAGGGGCAGGATGGTAGCAGATGATAGTCTGGCCTTTCTCAGGGAAGAGGAAACCTGATGCGGTAACTTTTCTAATGCTCTGATGGAGAAAGTAGATAAGGCAGAAGCCTCACCATCTTGCCCAGGAGGAAAACAGGGTGCTCAGAAAGGGTTCTGAGGAGGAGATATCAAAGGCATTTTGGGTTCTAACTCTGACAGGGAAAAGGAAAAGGAACCATAAATAGGAACTCAAGAGTGGAGTATCAGGAGCAGACAGTGTCCACTCCCTAAGGGATCAGAGGGGATGGAGCTTCCACAGCACTGAATCAGAGCAGAAAGAAGTGTAGGATAAAAATGTATAACTGAGAGGCAGAGAGAGTATAGAAGTCCAAGTGGTGGACCCCAAGAGGCAATAAGTATGCATGATCCAAGTCTTGGGTGCATCCTTCAAACTAAAGGGTTAAGAGGGATCATAGAAATTGCCTTGAGAGAAGAGATTACGCCCAGGAAGGAGAGAGTGGGCTATAGCCTGTGAATACTTACACCAACTGTACTATTGCATTAACTGCTCTAGGAGGAGTAAGGAGAAGGGGTCCTTCCCAGATCCTTAATATGAGCTAAGAGGGGAAAGGAGATGAGAAGGAAAGATGATCTTCTCAGGCAAATAATACCTCAAGGATACAAGAGAAGTGAGGAGGGTTCAATAGTGTAAGATAGAGCAAGGAGCAACCAAAGACCATGAGCAAGTTTGAAATATTTTGCTCATCATTTGACACTATTTTTGTGGATTGTATGCCTGATCATCTTTATTGTTGTTGTTTTTTTGCATATTTTCATTCATTTGTGGAGTGCCTATTAAACTGTTCTGTGTTTTTCTTTCTTTTTTTTTTACTACAAGTTACTTCCTGGCTATAGAGTTATGTTTTTCTGTCTGCTCTCTTTTTTTCATTAAGTGATGAGAAGATGATGTGCAGTCCCCTGGGAACCCTTACTAGTGTACTGGGCAGGGGACAAAAGGAGAGTAACATTTAACACAGACACCAGCATTTTGGTCCGTATCTGACCTCTGGGGGTCGCCCTTAGTCCCGCCAATACAGGACTTTGCCATGTGCGAAACTGGCTTTGTAAATGACCCCTTTAAATGCATGTATTGCATCTCCTTTTCTTCTTTGTTCCAGTGAATGTATTTTATCTAAAGGTCCCTAAATCTGCTATGAAGCTATTGGACTCAAGTTTTTCTGCTCTGGTAAGAAGTCTTGGGTGTGCAACTTTGCTACTGTATATAGGAAGCTGTTGATATGGGCACTGCTCCCATAGGAGTGAAAATACTAAGTTCGGGATCTACTTTGCAGGAAAGTTCATTGGTCCCTAAATTCTACTGATGTAGACAAGAAGTTATTTGTCCATTGTGGCTGAATATTTTCTCTGTCTAGTCCATTAAAAACCATGTCAAGTTATATTTTATGAAATTAGAATCTATATTATGAACCAAGATGAGCAGGTTATAAATATTATTAAATAACGATGTATGGTCCAGCTTTGCTACATAAATCTTTCATCTATTTCATGTGTAGCAGGACACCAAAATGCTTCCCTGTATTTACAATGAAGACATTTCTGAAGTCCCTACTCTTGATCTGGCCAGCATATAAGATGATCTAATGGAGGATGAGCCTGGGTGTCTGTCACAGGGTGTGGATGTTCCCATCTTGCATTTTGGAGGGAACTAGATGGCAACAAGACAGGGCGGGTTCCACGACCTCAGAGCCATTTCTTCAGACACAGGGGGTGCCACAGGGATCATCCCTATCTGCATTGATGTTTAACATTTCATGCAGCCCATCTGTGGTTTGATCCGCTCCTTAAACGTCCAATGTCTCGCCTATGCAGACGACATCCTGCTATACATGCCATTCACGATCGACCAGCCAGATTTCTCACCAGTAATAAGATGCTTCGAAGCAGTGGCTGACTGGCTCCTTACACAAAACCTACGGATTAATCACAGCAAAACTGATGTTCTATTCGTCACGAGAAACCAGAAGTTTACGCCACCTTCGTCATTACAAGTCAACAATGCTGAGTTGAAAACTAAATCCACAATTCGTTATCTAGGCATTACGCTTGATCATCGGCTCGACATGACAACACATGTGAAAAACGCCACGAAAGCAGTATATCACAAGATACAAACACTACGTCATCTTCGCCCACTGCTTGACTTCACCGACTACCGAACAATCTTCCAAGCCTTAGTGATCCCACATCTGGACTTCGCTAATATCATCGTCCACGGACTCCCACAGACAACACTAAATCTGCTCTGACTTGCCATGAACTCAGCCGCAAGAGTACTTGTAGGATTATCAAGATCTGACCACATAACGCCAGTCCTGAAGAAACTCCACTGGCTTCCTTTGCAGGCCAGAATCCATTACAAGACCCTAGTCCTGACATTCAAAGCTCTAAAAAAATCATCCGCCCATGCCCATCAGCAAGTTGATCCATAGCAGGCCGGACAACAGAAACAGAAGACCTACAATGATGAACACATTAGAAGTCCCCAAGATGATGACAAAATGCATAAAGACAACAGCCAGTAGGGCCTTCTCGATATTCGCACCTAGAACCTGGAATGCCCTCCCATCTGAAATTCGAGACATCACAAGCCTGGCTTTATTCAGAAAAGCTTTGAAATATCACCTTTTCTTAAAATACTATCCAGAAACTAACCCAGGAAAACACGCAACCAGCACTCTGCCTGCCTGCCCAAGCCGCCCCAACACTCCGACCCAGAAAGAAAATGGTTAGCCAGCTCACTTCCCCTGTCCCACACCGCCCTGACCCACAAACGTATGTGTAATATGCAAAGGATTTGTAGACAGTGTAAAGTTAATTTGTATATAGTTTCCACGGTTACATCCATGTTCACTACCCCGTTCATTGTAAACTCAGTGTTGCTTGTTGCATTGTAGTATGTTCTGTTCAATGTACACCGCACTGATCCTAATAGCGCTGTATAGAAGAAATGTAAATAAATAAATAAATAACTATAATGGGGCCCTTCTTAATCTGGGTTTAAAGGGAGTGGGAAAGTTGCTCTTGGCCAATGCTAGGCTATGGCCTTACAGAAGAGAAAGGGAGTTTTCCAGGCTGGCTTAGCTTAACCAGTAAAGATCAGATGAGAGCAGTACAGACCCAGGGAGGGCATATTCAACTATGAGTTACTATTAGAAGCAGCAGAATAATAAAGAGTATCAGTCAGATGTCCCAGAATTCAGGCTGCAAGGTTTGATTTATTCTGTTTTTTTGATGGGATCTGGAGAGTGCAGCCTACTTAACAGAGATGCTGAACCCCAGGCATTTATTTTTATTTATTTAGACAGTTTTGTATATCATCTTATCCTTCAATCAAAGTGGTCACAACACAATTGGGGGGATACATTTAACACGAGGGGATATGAGACACATACACTAATACAGGGAACATGGGCATCCTAGCCAACCATACAATAAGGAAGAAAGGAGCATTTTGCTGTTTTGACTTTGAAGCAAAAGTAATGTAGTGGATGATGGCAGATAAAAACCGACATGGTCCATCCAGTTTGCCCAGTAGAGTTGCTAGGCCAGAACCTGCAACTCAGTGCAGATTGCTTCCCCATACATTCAACAATCCCCAAACATATTTAGCCCGATTCTGTCCCAGACGTTAAAGCCCTCTATACGTCTGGTATGAACTGGATGTACACAGGGCGTCGCGATTCTGATCCCGTGGGGCACGTCTAGCCCTGCGGGATCAGAATCGCGAACAGTCCTGTATGTACAAGCTGGGATTGCGATTCATCCCTGCCCCCATGCCACCCTCATCCAGCACACCCTGCACAGTGGCTCTGTTTTTGCAGGGGGCATATGAGGCAGAATATGGTGCCGGCAGATAGTGGGGCTGGACATCTCGCTGGGATGTACAGCTCCGCTAGTCGCATTTCAGAATCAGGCCCATTAAGTACAAAAACCTAATGTATGTTAAATGCAAAGCTCCACTGTAACTGTTGGGACCTGATCTTAACAACAGTTAACATGCACAATCACTTGTACGCACTGATGCTTACAAATTAACACACATTGATCTGTATGCTTAGAAAAGATCTACAACTCATAAAATGTGTGCTGTTACAGTGGATGCACTTACCTCCACCTACTAATTTAACGTTAGGCAAACACGCACTAAAGGCAGCATTGGCAGTGTGCAATATGTCCCACTGCACTAACTGCAATGTGCTTGCTACAGCCACTCTTTGCCCCTACCCTACCCATTTAACAACCTAACATGCAGGTGGCAGTCAGTGACAAGGTCTCTCATGAGCTTTTTAAAGTCATGGGATAGGAGGCAGTGTATTATTGTGGACTGGGAACTAGTTAAAAGATAGAAAACAGTAGGGCTAAATGGACAATTTCTCAATGGAGAAAGGTGAATAGTGGAGTAAATGGCTACATTCACTTCCTGTTCCATTTTCACAATGGTGAAGACAAGAGTGCTTCCTGAGACAATCAGAAAAGCCATTATCATCTAACTTCAAAGGAGTACAAGGCCATCTCCAAAGACCTTGGGATTCCTGTGACTACAATTTGCAATGTTGTTAAGAATTTTTCTACTGCTGGAACTGTCAAGAACCTCCCAGGATGTGGTGGGAAGAGTAAAATTAATCCAAGAAGTCTTCAAAGGTTAGTGTGATCTATTGGAAGAGCACCACCTACAACATCCAAAGAGTTTAAGGCTGACCTGGAGCAATCTGGAATGGTGGTTTTGAACTCACACCATAAACCGCACACTAAACAAAGAAGGACTTCATGGGTGAAGGTCAAGGAGGACCCCACTGCTCAAACTGACATAAAAAGGCACACTTGATCTTTGCCCAAACCCACCTTGAGAAACCATAATCCTTCTGGGAAAATGTTCTATGGACAAATTAAATCAAACTTGAGCTCTTTGGCAATGCAGACTAGCGAAACATTTACAGGTGAAGAAATGAAGCTTATAAGAAAAACCCCCCACTCTTCCTACAGTTAAATATGGTGGAGGTTCCATAATGTTGTGGGGCTGTTTTACTGCCTCAGGAACTGGAGGCCTGGAATGTATTAAAGGAATCATGAAGATATTTTGGAGTGAAATATGCTACCTAATGTCATGGGTCCTCCATCAGGACAATGATCCAAAACGTACATCCAAAAGTACACGAGAATGGTTAAAAAGGAAAAAAAATGGACCATTTTAAACTGGCCAGCAATGAATCCTGATCTCAATCCATTTGAGAACCTTTGGAAAGAGCTGAAATCTGCCATTGCTAAAGGGAATCCTGGAAACATTCATGAGCTGGAATAAATCACAATTGAAGAGTGGGTGAAACTACCAGATATACAAAACCTATAGATGACTACAAGAAATGTTTGGAGGCTGTCATCACTGCCAAGATTAGCGTAACCTAATAGTGAAGGGTGCCATTAATCCTGTCCGAGTCAAATATTGTTTTTTTCTTAGAAATTACTCTGTCTAAATTGCATAGACCTCTTTTTTGTTGTATACCTTTGAACATACTATTAAAATATTATGACATACGTTTGACATATTTCCAATTATTTCTCAAGATATTGTACACAACATACCTAAAATGCAAGGGTGCCAATAATGGTGACCACAACTGTCTATTTGTTCACTCTTTCAGAAAGTAGAAAGCAATTAAGCTGCAACGTGGCACATTTAAGACTAGCTGGAGCAAATATTTTTTCACTCAACACGTAATTTGTTGCCAGAGGATGCATTAAAACCTGTTAGTGTGTAGCTGGGTTTTTAACGAGATTTGAACAAGTTCTAGGAGGAAGAGTCCTTAAACCATCATTAAAGTGTTTTGGGGAAATCCACTGCTTATCCCGGAATAAACAACATGGAATTTGTCTACCTTTTGGGAACCTGACATGTACTTGGGACCTGGATTGGCCACTGTTGGAAACAGGATACTGGGCTTGATGGACTTTTGGTCTGACCCAGTATGGCATCTGTTATATTCTTATGTAGCTGTCATGCCCCCACAGTAAGTTACCACAGGCCAAAGCACACGGTTGCCATGTGTGAAAATGCACACTAACAGCTTAGTGCACTTTAGTAAATGGGCCCCTTTGTCTAACTGCAGAAACCTGTTTTCATAAAGTAAAAAGCAGTGGGAACCAGTTTACTATGAAAGATCTCACCCACTTAACGTATTTACCTGTGAACAATATAACTGGTCAATGAAAGCATCCCCTTTTACAAAGTATATTTTTTCAAATTACATTCATTGAGGGTTTCAGGACCGAATGGCTGGTCTTTTTCCTTTGCAAAGATTTATTTTTGACCTGTAGCCTCCAGAACAAAAAAAATTTAACTGATAACTTTGTTCCAATTCAGGGGGCTAATGAATAAGGCAGCTTTATTTTGTTCAGCCGTGAGTGGGTTAAGTCATGATTATCAGGCATTTACTTGCTGTTTCTCCAGTATATGTAGTATCTGCATGATAAGTCATCCTGCCATAGGCTATGGGAAATTTTTGAACAGGGAGGGTAGTTTGAAGATCCTGGAGTATTTTTGTTTTTATAGACCCTCTAGCTAATTTTCAAAGGGAAGCTATGTGAGCAGTCACCTTTTCTAAACATTTGCTTTGGCAAGGTTCATGATTACTTGGGACTTTGCATCTGCTTTCACTGCAGGAAGGGTCCATGTGGAAAAGTAAACATAAGAATTTGAAAATCGAATTCCCTCGTTCACTTTCCTTTCCCGCACCCTGAAGAATACCCATCTTTAGCATACCAAAATCTAACCATCTTGCAAAACTTTGCTGCTAGCTTTACCTGCAGTGTAGAGGCAATTATGGAAACCCAAGATTTGGATTTTATTCACCTTTTTTCAAACTCAAGCCCAAGGCAAATTACAGTTCAGGTAGTGTAGGTATTTCTCTGCCCAAGGGAGGTTTAGCATCTAAAGCATACCTGAGGCAATGAAAGACAAAGTGGCTTGCCTAATATCACAAGCAGAGTCAGTGGAAGAAGCAGGATTTTAATGTTGGTTTCCCTACATCTCTGCCCACTTCTAGGCATTAGTCTAGTCCTGCACTCCAAAGTTCTTCCTGGGTATCTTCTTAGTTATCATAAAACTCTTTACGTACTTGGCTAAATCTTTTTAAGAATTTTCCTTTATTATCTGGAATTTTGCCTGCTATCCATAAATCCTTCATCCTGTCATCATTTTCCATGCTATGTTTTTACCATACCCCATGAATTGCGGTTATCTCTGTGCACAAACAGGAATGAGTATGGGTGATGTCCCTGACTGAGCCCCTGTGTGGGAGCACTCCCAAGCGTCTACTGGAAGCTTTTGGGAGGCTCTATGGCACCTGCACAATTCCTTCCCACCTGCCATCATGGCACCATTTTGAATCAGTCCTTCGTTTTCTGCAGAGCTTTAAGGACATATTCCAGTCATCTTCTGCTCGGTAAACCTTTCTTTGCCCTGTGGGGATTTTTTGCACTTTGGACTTTTTGCCTAATCATCTGCTGTTGTGTTCTCATTTCCCTTTGAGTTTTTCTCCCTCAATCATTAGTTTTATTCTTTGCTGCGGTACCTCTGCCCTTGCCAGCGCCAGTGCTCTGGTCGGGCCTTACTCTCCAACATCAAGCTGTTCGACTTCACCGTGGCTATTTTCCCAGATGACATGTTCCAGAAACCTGTTAGTGGATTCAAAAAGTGCTTCTAGTGTGCTAGGACCAAATCTGCCATAGATACACACAGCTGGTGCCTACAGTGCCTGGTACCCAATCATCAGGTCTCTTATTGTAATTTGCGTTTGCAGATAAGAACAAAAGAAATGCCTTACTGGTCAGACCAAGTTCCATCAAACCCAGTATCTTGTTTCCAGTAGTGGCCAATGCAGGCCAGAAGTACCTGGCAGGTTCCCAAAGAGGCACACAGGTTCCACAATACTTGGATTTCCCGGGTCCTCTTTAATAATGGTTTATGGACCTTTCCTCCAGGAACTTATCTAAACTTTTCTTAAACCCAGCTACACTAACAACTTTTACGACATCCTCCGGTAACGAATTCCAGAGTTTGATCACGCATTGAGTAAAAAAATATTATCGCTTACACTGGTCAACACTGAAATCGTTACTGACTTTAAAAGGCCCTAATCTGTAGTATCTTTGTGAGCTGAACACGAATATAACATTAAAAAAATTTTATTGGCTCTTGTTTTGAAGATATTGCATGTAGTTCATTTTTGACGTTTCACCGTGTAAATTTATCCAGTAGGACATCAACAACATCCCAAATAAGCCTTGAATGATGTAATACTGCATCACATTGCATAATACCAGCATGCACACATCATCCAGAGTTGATTGCATCATTTTCTGATGCAATGCAATACTACTGCCAGACGGCTGCTGAAGCTATCTGACGTCAGCACTGTACTATACGCAGTCGGAAAGGAAAGTAATCTGGTATTCTGTTCCGATATTGAAAGCCTCACGAATGCCTTAAAATTCACTCATGACCCACAAGACTGGAGACTATTTATAGACTCTTTGAAACTGAGTCTGAAGGCTGTGCTTTTGAACAATAGAAACCGTCTTCCATCTATTCCAGTAGTGCATGCCGTCGACATGAAAGAGACATACGATAACTTAAAGCATCTACTGACTTCCATTAACTATAACAAGTACAGCTAGCACCTCTGTGGTGATTTGAAGGCTGTTGCCCTTTTAATGGGACTGCAGCAGGGATATATAAAATACATGTGTTTCTTATGTGAGTGGGATAGCCGAGCAAGAGATTTGCACTACTTGTGGAAGGAATGGAATCACAGACAAAATGTAACAGTTGGAGAGAAGAAAATCCAGCACCCAGCTCTGGTTGAGGCTCACAAAATCCTGCTACCACCCCTTCACATCAAACTAGGTTTGATGAAAAACTTTGTGAAAGCCATGGATCGCACTTTGCCAGCTTTCCGATACCTGCATGAAAAATTCCCTCGACTCAGCGAAGCAAAGATTAAAGAGGGAGTTTTTGTGGGTCCTCAAATTCAAGAGCTCTTCAAAGATGACCGGTTCAACAACTTGATGCAGGGTGATGTGAAACAAGCATGGAATGCTTTTCGCCTAGTGTCAACAAACTTTCTCGGGAATTTTAGGGTAGAAAACTACAAGGACCTAGTAGAAGACATGGTGATGCAGTATCAGAAACTTGGCTGCAATATGTCTCTAAAGATCCATTTCCTTGATTCCCATCTCGATTTCTTTACTGACAACTGTGGTATGGTTAGTGATGAACAGGGCAAACTTTTTCACCAGGATATTGCAACGATGGAGCAAAGATACCAGGGAAAGTGGTCCACTACAATGCAGGCTGACTACTGCTGGACACTTCCCAGAGAGGCTCCCCAACAGCTGTACAAGAGACAGGTGAAAAAATCTAAGAAGTAGTCTATGACTTGTTTTTTTACAGGTATTAACTGAAGGCCTATTATATATTTACTATTGACATGCATTTCATGACGTAAGCATTAATTCTTGTAGATTACAAAAAAACTAGAGCCAACTTTGCAATTTCACTGTCATATTCGTGTTCAGCATATAAAATTGATAAGAAATGACTATTTTTATTTCAGTAACATGACTTTTGTAAAACTTTGTTTGACCAGTGTTATTAGTCTTAAATAGTCTGCATTGTAGCTTCATTGTGTGTTCTCTAGTCTTTCTACTTTTTGATGGCATAAAAAAAAATCTCCATTAACCCGTTCCACTCCATTCATTAATTTATAGACCTCTATCATATCCCCCCTCAGCCGTCTCTTTTTCAAGATGAAGAGCTCCAACCTTTTAAGACTCATAGGAGTATCCTTCCATTCCCTTTACCATTTTTGTCACTCTTCTTTGTACCTTCTCTAATTCAGCTATATCCTTTTTAAGATATGGCAACCAGAAATGCACACAATTACAGTTGCCCCATGGAACGATACAGAGGCATTGTAATATCCTTTGTTTTATTTTCCATTCCTTTCCTTATGATTCCCAGCTTTTTATTTGCTTTCTTGGTTGCCTCTGCACACTGGGCAGGGGACAAAAAGATGACTCAAAGGCCAGGAGAAGCAGCGCAAATCACTTCTTGGCACTCAGAAGTCTGATCCATTGCCTTCAGCATTGACTTCACCAGTCTCTATGGCTTCCAAGCTGCATATGATGCTTATGGTGCATCAACTTCAAGGAGCTCTCAAGCTCATTCGGAGCCAAGCACTTATAGTGCCCCAGAGTATTTGTCATCAATCGATCTCCACCCAAAGATGAGGAAGGATTCTACTTCGTCTTCTTCGACATTGAGGGGTGATCGCACTGAGCACCAAGTGAAGGCTCTGGTACTTTGGTAGAGGAGCCCATTGAGGCATGGTGGCATCAAGAGTGATGGGGGTTTTTGTGAGCACTCCTCATAGGTGCCCCAAAGAAAGGAGAGCTCATTTTCCAGGACATTTGAGGGGCACTGACTGCCGAGATCTAGCAGCCGATACCCCTGTTCAGATAACGGGTACAACTGATCAAAGTTGCTCAGGCCCCACAGCCTTCAGAATTGACAGCCATGGAGAAGCACCTTCTTCAAGTGCTTGAGGAGTGCATTGCGGCACTGTTGGTGGTGGAGCATGCTGGGATCTTGATAATCAGCTACATCGACATTGGCCACTGCACAGCCAATCTTCGAGATGCATGCCCTGCCTGTGGGAGAGGCATCGGGTCATCGAAGGACCCCAACACTAGTGCCTGCCTTGCTGATATCCCTCTAGCATTTCGGGGTCCGATATGCCCTTGAAGTCTAGATGGGTATTGGTGCATCATCGCTCCTGATGGAGCTCCCGATCTCCTTGGGGAAGGAGAGAGATCGAGGCAGACATTCAGAAGTACTTCTGGCTGAAGTACTTTGACTTCCTCGCTGAGTCTGACTCAGAAGGCTGGGTCACAATGTGGAATTGGAGGACGTGTCAGAGGACAGGTCCTTTGGGCTCCCGTTGGACCCTTCTCTACCTCATTAGTGATGTAAGTCACCTCCTAAGGCCATGACCTTCTAGGAGTTTGTAAGGGACATGGCCAAAGCCATACCATTTTCTTTGGAGACTGAGGATGAATCCAGGGCAGAAGAGTTGGAGATCCTACAGTACTCCATGGCCCCTAAGGAGGCAGTGACAGTGCCCGTGCACTGCATCCTACAGAGAGTATAGATGAGAATGTAGGAGAACCCCCTCACTGTGCCTCCAGTTAGTAGAAGGCTTGCCTCAATGTACAGAGCTTAGAAGGCTCTCGGGTTCAAAAACCCCCAGTATCTGCAGCAAAGCCATCCTAAAGAGAATCAAGAATATCAAGACTCATTCCTCAGCACCACTTTCGTAAGTGTAGGTTCTTTCCAAGGATCCACACCTCCCAACCCAAATAGACTCCTTGCCTACAGCAGCATCAAGAGAAGCTTCAGAAGGCCCAGGTGGCTCCTCAGCCAAAATCTGGGGTGGGGTTTTGACTGGTTCTTTCAGAGCATAGGCACTCTTCCAATAATCGCAGTAGGAAACCCTCCATTCAGGGGAAGGCTCACCCTTTTTGCCCAGAGGTGGCCCCTCATAACCTCAGACTCATGGGTTCTACAAATCATCCAGAGCGGTTCCAAACTACATTTTTTGGAACTGCCACCAAATTGCCCACAAAGGATGCATCATCTTGACCCTCTGCATCAGAAAGTGCTTCAGCGAGAAATCACCGCCCTCTTGTTCTTTCTTGCAATTGAGCTTGTGCCACCAAAACAAAGAGGTCTGAGGTTTTATTCCAAATAATTCCTGATCTCCAAGAAAATGGGGGGGGGGGGGGGGATCCGTCTTATCCTAGACCTAACAGATTTGAACATGTACTTGATCAGAGAAAAGTTCAGAATGGTTTCTCTAGGCATCCTGCTTCTTTACCTTCAAAAAGGAGATTGTCTATGCTCCCTGGATCTGAAGGATTCAGGGAGCATAGTCACATACAGATACATCCCGCTCACAGGAGTTATCTCAGATTCGTTCTGGGGCGACAGCACTTCCTGCATTATGTTTTGCCTTTTGGCTAGTCTCAGTGCCTTGCATGTCTACAAAATGCCTTGCAGTAGTAGCGGCATACCTCTGGACGCTGAGAGTCTTTGTCTTCCTCTCTGGACAATTGGCTGATCAAGAGTATCACTCCAGAAGGAGTCCAAAAAATCAACATGATTGACCATTTGGGTGTTGGAAATACTAGGGTTTGTTGTAAATTACCCCATGTCCCACCTTTAGCCCACCCAACAATTGGAATTCATAGGAGCCCTGCTCGACATGACTCAGGTGAGAGCCTTCCTACTGCACAACTGACTTCACCGTTTGACAGCACTTGTGTGAGAAACTTAATTGAATCAGCAGGTATCAGCTTGCAGGATGTTGACTGTACTAGGCCACATGACCTCTACAGTATGTCATACCCTTGACATGCCTCCAAATGAGGCAAGCTCAGTGGACTCTGGATCCAGATCATGGGTTGACTCAGGGATAGTCAATATGTCACCACCCCTCTTGTTTAGTCATTACACTGGTGGGCAGTCCTCCACAATTTGCTTAAAGGTCTTCATTTCTAAATTGCTGCATCCCAAAAAGTTCAGAGGACAGACGCATCCAAGCTGTAGTGGGGAGCCCATCTTGATGTTTTGTACACCCAGGGTGATTGGTCAGTGGTGGGATTCGATCCAAACAGGAACCGGTTCGGATCGATTCCGCCACTGACAGAACCATGCGGGTGGCAACACAGTATGCATTTGCATTGCCGGTGCCACACATTCAGTCACCGGTGGCCACCACAGGGCAACAACTCCCTGGTAGCCCAGTGGCCCAATCCCCCAATTCGCCAATGGTTTGACAGCATCGTGAGCTTCCCCCGATGCTGCGGTCCCCCGATGCTTTCAAACCACTGGTGGGTAGGGGGATTCCTGCCAGTACAGCGCCGGCATCGGGAGGCCATTTTGGTCCGGTTCAGTGAATGTGGCCTGTGGAAGGAACTGGTTCGCACAAACCGGGCTGAACTGACTGAATCCTACCACTGCGATTGGTCCATCCAAGAAAGTCTCCATCAGATCAACTTCTTCAAACTAAGAACAGTGGCAAATGCTCTAAAGGCTTTCTGAGATCAACTGGCCAACCAAATTGTTCTGATTCAGACCAACAATCAGGTTGCCATGTTCTACATCAACAAGCAGCGAGGAATAGGTTCGTATCTCCTGTGTTAGGGATGCAGTCAGTTTGTGGAAGTTCATCATTGTGCACGGGATGGACTTAAGAGCCATGTACCTGCCAGGTGAGCAAAACACACTGACAGAGAAATTGAGTAGAGTCCTCCAACCTTATAGGTGGATGGTGGACAAGGAGGTTGTGGCTCACATTTTTCTAGAATGGGGCACCCCCTTGATTGATCTATTTGACACCCTGCAGAGTGCCCAAGTGGATCAGTTCTGCTCTAGGATAAGATCACAAAGCAGACTAGCATCAGATTTCCTCCTGCATTGGGGGAGGGTCTTCTTTACGCATATTCTCCAATACTTCTCATTGCAAAGACCCTCCTAAAGCTCAAAACAGACAGCGGCATGATGATTCTCATCACACCATACTGGCCCCAGCAGCCTCTACAGCTCTCCAGTCAGGAGCCATTCTGGCTGGGCCATGCACCAGATCTGATATCGCAGGATGGCGTGACGATGTTGCACCCCAACAGCTGGTCATGGCCCCTCATGGCTGGATGTTGAGAGGCTATTGTTGTTTGAGCTCAATCTACCAGACAGTGTAACTAAAGTCCTTTTGGCCTCCAGGAGGACCTGAATGAGAAAGTCTTAGTCTTATTCCTGCAAAGAGGAGAGGTTTTCAGGACCAGGCTCTAGATCCTTTCATATATTCTACATAAAAACTGCTTGAATATCTTCCACACCTTTCTGAGTCTATACTTATGTCCAACTCTGTCAGGGTCTACCCCAATTGAAACTTACCATCGAGGTGTGGAAGGAAAGTCTATCTTGGTACAGCCTTTAGTTGGTTGCTTCCTGCAGAGGTTGCTTCTCTTGAAGCCTCCTTACCAGCTTCCAGCAGTGACTTGGGACCTCAGTGTGATTCTTGCACAGTTCATGAAAGCTTCTTTTTGAACTGCTCAATTCCTGTCCTCTGATGTTCTTGACTTGGAAAGTGTTGTTTCTGGTGATGGTCAATGTTCCCTCTAAGCTGCGCTGGGTCCGCTGCCAACATTCCTCCCGGCGGTTGTGTGTGTGTGTGTGTGCAGTGCGATCGATCGCTCCGCCCGTCCCCCCACAGACGGGAATGCCGGCGGAGGACCCGGCGCAGATGAAAGGGAACATTGCGAGGGTGCTGCAGCGTGTGTTAGATAACACATGCCGCAGCATGGCATGCAGAGTCAGCGAGCTTCAGACTCCTGTAGTTATCTGACTTACACCAAATTCCACCATAATAGTTTTGGTCCTCCATACTCATCCTAAATTCCTTCCAAAATTGGTATCGCATTTCCACTGTAGTCAATTGTTAACATAGTAACATATAATGGCAGATAAAGACCAGCATGGACAATCTAGTCTGCCCAACAAGGTGGTAAGAATAGGTGCACCTGCAGCTCCGTGCAGGTCACCCCTCCTCATGCCTTTGGGGCTGTACCCACCGCTCCATGCAGGTCACCCCTATTTGTTGATAGTTAAGTTTATTTTGATTTTATCCTGTTGCTATAAAGCAGGGGTCTCAAACTCAAATTGCTTTGAGGGCCAAATGAGGACTTGTAAAGTAACCCGGGGGCCGCATAAGACGCGGGGCCTCATTTGCATAAGGGGCCTCATTTGCATAAATATTTGCATAATGTTACCATACACTAACTTTTAGTAAACATGCCTCTTTAATGAGTATGGATAAAGAAAGACTAAAAGATTTAGAAACAAGAAGACAATAATTAAACTGGGAACCCCAAAAGCCAAACTTGGAATGTACAACAACACTGTAGAAATAAAACTATAAATTAATTTCCTCTTGTACTAAACAAAGCGCAAACATTAATGATGCACATTTCCCAGAGCTGACATATTCCAGTTAATAAATTCAAAATAAAGAGATATTTTTCTACCTTTTGTGCATTTTTTTCAGTTGCAATTGTTCCAGCCACTTTCTTCTGGTTTCTTCATGTCTTCTGCTAACTCTCCATCGTCTGCTGTCCATTTGCCCTTTCTTCTCTCCTAGTTTTTTTTCCATTCTCTCTCTACATCTGCTTTAACATACTAATCTTTCTCCTTTTTCTCTTTTCTCATTCCTATTTCATCCACTCAAATTTTACCCCTCCATCCTCAATCCCCACTTACTCTCCCAATACCTGGCCAATTGTAGATTTGTCTTCTCTCCCAGACAAAATATTTTTCCCCTCTCCATTTCACTTTCCCAGCTCCATCCCATTCTAATCCTCCCCCAACATCAGCTCCCTTCTAGTTCCAGCCCCACCCAGCATCCGCTCCCTTCTAGTCCCCCCATTAGTCCATTTCCAGTCCTATCCTAGCCTCACCATCAGCCCATTTCCAATCCTAGCCCCCCATCAGCCCATTTCCAATCCTAGCTCCCTCCCCTCACAGCCCATTTCCATTCCAAGCCCCCCTCCCCATCAGCCATTTGCAGTTCAAGCCCCCCTTCCACTCAGCCCATTTCCAGTCCTAGCAACGCCCCCCAGCCCATTACCAGTCCTAGACCCCCCATAGCCCATTACCAGTCCTAACCTCCCCATAGCGCACTTCCAGTTTTACCCCCCATCACCCCATTTTCAGTCTTACCCCCCCCCCATAGCCCATAGCCCATTACCAGTCCTAACCTCCCCATAGCGCACTTCCAGTTTTCCCCCCCATCACCCCATTTTCAGTCTTACCCCCCCCATAGCCCATTACCAGTCATAACCCCCTGCCAATAGCCCACTTCCAGCCCTAACCCCCATTACCCCATTACAGTCAGCCTGTCCATAGCTCATTACCAGTCCTAACTCCCCCCATCAGCCCACCTCCAGTCCTTCCTAACCCCACCTGCCCATTTCCAGTCCTAGCCCCCACATTACCCCATTACCACTCATAACCCCCCTGCCAATAGCCCATCTCCAGTCATAACCCCCCCCCCCTGCCAATAGCCCATCTCCAGTCATAAACCACCCCCCTGACAATCGCCCATCTCCAGTCATAACCCCCCCTGCCAATAGCCCCTCTCCAGTCATATCCCCCCCCTGCCAATAGCCCATTTCCAGTCATACCCCCCCCTGCCAATAGCCCATTTCCAGTCATACCCCCCCCCTGCCAATAGCCCATTTCCAGTCCTACACCCCCCCCTGCCAATAGCCCATTTCCAGTCCTACACACACCCCCCCCCAGGTAAATTAAAAAAAAACCTGGCTTCTGCTGCTCAAGCAGCAAAATCAGCTGTCCTGCGGCCCCTTCCCCTGTGCCCGGAGATCCGAGTCTGCTCTATCAGCGGCGTGCTTTTCAAGCCGCGAGGAGAGTATTCCCCTCTCGCGCGGCTTGAAACCGCGCGAGAGGGGAATACTCTCTTCGCGGCTTGAAAAGCACGCAGCTGATAGAGCAGACTCGGATCTCCGGGCACAGGGGAAGGGGCCTCAGGACAGCTGATTTTGCTTCTTGAGCAGCAGAAGTCGGTTTTTTTTTACATTGGACAATTGATTCTGCCGCTGCCACGGCGGCAACGGCAGAAGCCAGGGTTTTGGGGTTTTTTGTTTTCCTCCGTCGCGGGCCGCACAAAGTTGTCTCGCGGGCCGCATGCGGCCCGCGGGCCGCGTGTTTGAGACCCCTGCTATAAAGGGATCCATTGTGTCTGTACCATGCCATTTTGAATTCTGTCACTGTATTTGCCCCCACAACTTCTATTGGGAGGGTATTCCAAACATCTACCACTCTTTCAGTGCAAAAGTATTTCCTGACGTTGCCTTTCAGTTGTCTTGCAGTTTCATGTTATGCTCTCTAGTTTTACAGCTTCCCTGTCTTTGAAAAAGGTTTGTTTATTCATTAATACTCTTTAAGTATTTCAAGGTCTGTATCATATCTCCCGCATCCCTCCTTTCTCTAAGATGGTACTTATTTAGGTCTTTAAGTCTCGTCTGATACGTCTTCTGGCATAGGCTCCAAATAATTTTGGTTGCCTTCCTCTGAAGCATTTCCAGCCTTTTATAAGAACATAAGAACATATAAGAACATAAGATATGCCATACTGGGTCAGACCAAGGTCCATCAAGCCCAGTATTCTGTTTCCAACAGTGGCCAATCTAGGTCAAATGTACCTAGCAGTTTCCCCAAGAGACACAAGTTCCACAATGCTTGTACTGGGTCAAGCATTGATATCTTCGGTCACTTCTTAATAATGGTTTATGGACCTTTCCTCCAGGAACTTGTCCAAACCTTTTTTAAACCCAGCTACACTAACAGCCTTTACTACATCCTCCGGTAACAAATTCCAGAGTTTGATTACACGTTGAGTGAAAAAATATTTTCTTTTATTAGTCTTAAATAGTTTACCCTGTAGCTTCATTGCATGTCCCCTAGTCTTTCTATATTCTGCTAAGGTAAACAATCGATCTACGTTTACCCGTTCCACTCCGTTCATTAATTTATAGACTTCTATCATATCTCCCCTCAGCTGTCTCTTTTCCAGGTTAAAGAGCCCCAACCTTTTTAGCCTTTCTTCATAGGAGTATCCTTCCATCCCCTTTACCATTTTGGTGGCTCTTCTCTGTACCGTTTCTAAAATCACTATATCCTTTTTAAGATACGGCGACCAGAATTGCACACAATATTCAAGGTGCGGTCTCACCATGGAATGATATAGAGGCATTATAATATCTTTTGTTTTATTTTCCATTCCTTTCGTTATCATACCTAGCATTCTATTTGCTCTCTTGGCTGCCGCTGCACACTGGGCCGAGGGTTTTAACATGGTATCCACAATGATGCCTAAATCTTTTTCCTGGGTTATGGTTCCTAATGTGGAACCTTGCATCGTGTAACCATAGTTTGGGTTGTTCTTCCCTAGGTGCATAACCTTGCACTTGTCCACATTAAATTTCATCTGCCATTTTGATGCCCAGTCTTCCAATTTATCAAGATCCTCTTGCAATTTTTCACAATCCTCTTGGGTTTTAACAACTTTAAATAGTTTTGTGTCATCTGCAAATTTGATAACCTCACTCGTTATTCCACTTTCCAGGTCATTTATGAATATGTCAAAAAGCAGCGGACCCAGCACAGATCCCTGGGGTACACCACTATTCACCTTTCTCCATTGGGAAAATTGGCCATTTAGCCCTACCCTCTGCTTTCTATCTTTTAACCAGTTCCTGATCCACAATAGTACACTGCCTCCTATCCCATGACTCTTTAGTTTTGCCAAAAGTCTCTCATGAGGGACCTTGTCAAAGGCTTTCTGAAAGTCCAGATACACAATATCAACCGACTCACCTTTGTCCACCTGTTTATTCACTCCTTCAAAAAAACATAACAGATTAGTAAGACAAGATCTTCCTTGTCTAAAGCCATGTTGGCTGTCTCCCATTAGGTTGTGACTATCTACATGCTGAGTAATTATATTCTTTATGATGGTTTCTACCATTTTTCCCGTTACTGACGTCAGGCTCACCGGTCTGTAGTTTCCCGGATCACCCCTGGAACCTTTTTTAAAAATTGGGGTTACATTGGCGATCCTCCAATCTTCAGGTATTAGAGATGATTTTAATGATAGTTCACAGATTACTGATAGCAGTTCTGCAATCTCATATTTCAGTTCTTTCAACACCCTTGGATGTATACCATCCGGCCCAGGTGATTTGCTACTCTTCAGTTTATCTAATAGTTGTAAGACATCTTCCCGATGTATCGATATTTCCTTCAATTCTTCCGCACCTTTAAATACCACTTCAGTCATGGGTAACATCCCTACATCTTCCTCAGTAAAGACCGAAGCAAAGAATTCATTCAGTCTCTCCGCTATCGCCTTGTCGCCTCTTAGTGCTCCTTTAACCCCTTTATCATCTAATGGACCAACTGACTCTCTCACAGGTTTTTTGCTACGAATGTACTTGAAAAGGTCTTTATTTCGCGTTTTTGCTTCCGCAGCAAGCTTCTTCTTCTCAAAATCTCTCTTTGCCTGCCTTATCAATGCCTTGCATTTGACTTGCCAGTGCTTGTGCTGTTTCCAGGTTTCGTCGTTTGGCTCTTTTTTCCATTTCCTGAAAGATGCTTTTTTGGCAACAACAGCCTCTCTGACCTCACCTTTAAACCATGCTGGCAGTTTTTTGGACTTCCTTCCACTTTTCTTAAAACGTGGAATACAGCTGGTCTGGGCTTCCAAGATAGTATTTTTCAACAAAACCCAAGCTTGATGTACGTCTTTAACCTTCGCAACTGCTCCTTTTAGTTTTTTCTTAACTGTTTTCCTCATTTTATCATAGTCTCCCTTTCGAAAGCTAAAAGGTAGTACTATGGATTTCCTTACTATCCCTCCTCCACTAATTAAATCAAAGGCGATCATGCTATGATCACTATTGCCAAGTGGCCCCAACACCCTTATCTCTTGCACTAGATCTGGTGTTCCACTAAGGACTAGGTCTAATATGGCTTCCCCTCTGGTCGGTTCATGAACCAGCTGCTCCAAGAAGCAGTCATTTTTTTCATCTAGGAACTTTATCTCCCTAGCATGTCCTGACGTGACACTGACCCAGTCGATACCGGGGTAATTGAAATCACCCATTATTATTATTTCTTTGAGTATTTCATCATCCATTTGGTCATTCTGGCCAGGTGCTCGATAGTACACCCCCACTGCCATTGCCTTCCCCCTTTTATATGGAATTTCAATCCATATAGATTCTACAGCAGATTTTGTTTCCTGCAAAACTTTAATCCTTTCTGAGTCAATGCCCTCTCTAACATAGAGCGCAACCCTTCCACCAATTTGATCAGCTCTATCATTATGATATAGTTTGTACCCAGGTATCACAGTGTCCCACTGGTTGTCCTCCTTCCACCATGTCTCTGATATTCCAATCATATCTAACCTTTCATTTAGTGCTATATATTCTAACTCTCCCATCTTATTCTTTAGACTTCTAGCATCTGCATACAAGCATTTTAGAGAATGTATTTTACTCATGTTAATTTGGCTATTGTTAGATATGGGTAAATTGGGATCTTTAAGCTCTGTCTGCTCCATACTTGAGGCCATTTGGGCTACTTTACTCTTTTGTGGAACCTCTCTGCTTTTGGCAGTATCCTTCAAGGAAACATTCTTCCGAACCATCTGCTCTTGGGCGACTGTCGGCTTTCCCCTAATATCTAGTTTAAAAGCTGCTCTATCTCCTTTTTAAAGGTTAATGCCAGCAGCCTGGTTCCATCCCGGTTAAGGTGAAACCCATCCCTTCGGAAGAGCCCCTCCTTTCCCCAGAATGTTCCC
This sequence comes from Ichthyophis bannanicus, assembly GCA_033557465.1. NCBI lineage: Eukaryota > Metazoa > Chordata > Amphibia > Gymnophiona > Ichthyophiidae > Ichthyophis > Ichthyophis bannanicus. The sequence goes on from CM066036.1 coordinate 551,226,053, forward strand.
CAGTTCCTAACAAATCCAAAACCCTCATCTCTGCACCATTGTCTCATCCACGCATTGAGACTCCGGAGCTCTGCCTGCCTTTTGGGTCCTGCGCGTGGAACAGGAAGCATTTCGGAGAATGCTACCCTGGAAGTTCTGGATTTCAACTTCCTACCTAAAAGCCTAAATTTTGCCTCCAGAACCTCCCTACCACATTTTCCTATGTCATTGTTACCGACATGTACCAAGACAGCAGACTCCTCCCCAGCACTATCTAAGACCTTATCTAGGTGGCGCGTGAGGTCCGCTACCTTTGCACCAGGCAGGCATGTTACCAGGCGATCCTCACGTCCACCAGCCACCCAGCTATCTACATGCCTAATGATTGAATCACCAACTATAACGGCTGTCCTAACCCTTCCCTCATGGTCCTGGAGAAACGTCCTCGGTGCGAGAGGGTTTTACATCACCTGGAGGACAGGTCCTAGTTACAGGATCACTTCCTGACACACCAGGGTGATGCTCTCCTGTCACGTGACCTCTCTCCTCCATGGCAACAGGGGTGCTGCCAGACTATAGGTGGGACTTCAGGACTATATCCCTGTAGGTCTCGTCTATGTACCTCTCTGTCTGTCTTATGTTTTCCAAGTCTGCTACTTTAGCCTACTAGAGAACGGACTTGTTCCCTGAGAGAAAAGAGCTCCTTGCACCTAGTGCACACGTAAGACCTCTCACCAACTGGGAGAAAATCATACATGTGACACTCAATGCAAAAGACTGGAAAGCCCCCATCCCGCTGCTGGACTGCTGTCTGCATCTTAGTTTTAAGTTTGTGTCTAGATCTTTAAGTTCTTACTTACTAGGGGTTGCTATGGGTATTTATACCAATAAAACTGTACCTAATACGTTTAATATACCTTGTTCACCTGAAGCTTAATTAATCTCAGGTCCTTAGTGTATGACTGATTTGGGTAATGAGCTTCACCTGAAAGCACCTCCTGTCTTTTAAGATGTGTAAGTACTTATAAAGCTATGATTATCCCAGGGGTGGGAGGGAAATAACACTTATTAAAAGAGGGCTGCTACACAGTACCCTGTCTTGTGCTGCTGAGGTAAGCTAAATTCTGATTTGATTTAAATTATAGCTCTTAGCTGCTGCTAGGCTCTAACTTCTTATGAAATTTAAACTACAAGCTCTCTGCTGGGTACTTTGTGAGATATGGTCGCCAAAACTGAACACAATATTCCAAGTGAGGCCTTACTAGCAACTTGTACTGTGGCATTAGTACCTCCTCCTTTCTGCTGGTAATTTCTCTCTGTATGCAACCCAGCATCCTTTTGGCTTTGGCCACCACCTTGTTCACACTATTTCACCATCTTCAGATCCCCAGAAAGAATCACTTCAAGGTCCTTCTCCTGGTCCGTGCACACCAGCCTCTCGCTCCCTATCGCATACATTTCCCTTGGATTTCTGCATCCCAAGTGCATGCCACTGCACTTCTTCACATTAAATCTTAACTGCCAAGCATTAGACCATTTTTCCAGCTTTTGTAGATCTTTCCTCATGTTATCCACTCTCTCAGGGGAATCCACTCTGTTGCAAATTTTTGTGTCATCTGCAAAAAGACTTTTCCATTCAGTCCTTCAGCAATATCACTCACAAATACAATGAACAGTACTGGTCCCCAGACCGATCCATGGGGTACACCACTACTCACCTTCCTTTTATCTGAGTGAGTTCCGTTTACCATAACCTTCTGTTGTGAGTCACTCAACCAGTTTCTGATCCAGTTCACCACGTTGGGACCCATCACCAGGCTGTTCAGTTTATTGATAAGTCTTCTGTGAGGAACAGTATTAAAGGCTTTGCTGAAATCTGGGTAGATCACATCCATCACATGCCCTTGATCTAGTTCTCTGGTCATCCAGTCAAAGAACTCAATCAGATTTGTTTGGCATGATCATCCTTTGGTAAAACCATGTTACCTTGGATCATGCCTGGGGATAAGTGAAAGAGATGCAGTCTGCTAGCCAAATTGACAGAGTATCAAAGGATTTCAGCAAAGCCTTTGATACTGTTCCTCATAGTGGACTCCCCTGAGGGACTGAATAACATGAGGAAATATCTACAAAAGCTGGAAGAATGGTCTAATGTTTGGCAGTTAAGATTTAATGTTCTTCTAACATTCTTTCTAAGATTTCATGTCCACAAAGGGGCAGCCATGTTGCACATGTTAGATTGCAAGCGAGCCTTAGCCTTCTTTTTGGAGCAAACATAAGTCCATAGAAAGTCCAACTCTTTGTTTCTTTTGACCCCAACAAGCTAGGAGTTGCCATTTCCAAATATTCTCTTTCAATTTGGCTAGCCGGCTGCATTTCTTTTGCTTATGCCCAGGCAGACCTGAGCCTTGATGGTTATGTCACAGCTCACAATGTCAGAGCTTTGGCTGCATCGGTGGTCAATTTATGCTTGGTCTCCATGAAAGAGATCTGCAGAGCTGCAAGTTGGTCTTCAGTCCACTCATTCATATCTCATACTGCCTAGATAGAGATTCCTGATGCAACAGCAACTTCAGCTAATCCGAATTGGTTTGGGGATTAGAATCCAACTCCATTCCTCCTAGGCCCAGTCTATTCTGTCCAGGCTACCAAAAAATAAAAAAAAGGAAGAGAGAATTGCTCATTTTGTACATAGTTGAGTTATATGGCCTCCCGCCATACTGCATTTGAGTTTTGCCCCTGTTGGGCTTCTCAGTGGTCTTCTCAGTTTTTGGTAACCTGTAGTTTGGGAGTCCCATACGTGAGGACTGTGATAAGGAAGCTTATCATAGCTCAGGTAGGAGCTATAGAAAAGATGATGTGACTCTGAACAAGCAACCTGTCAGTTCTGGTAGTAGCAAGAAAACAGAGTTTTCACATAAAAGACTACCAGTCCCAGAATGCACCAGGTTTCCAGCAGCCATGAGAGGGGCTGAAGTGAGAAAACGTGTGTGCAATCAAGAGAGCTATGAGGTAATCCCTAAGCACTCATCTCAAAAGGCAGGGCCTGATTCAACACAGCTGCGCTGTGTTAGGGAGGAGCACACATTAGAACAGAATAAGAATAGAGCTTATTCTACAGGTAACAGCTTCAGGGGGAGCGACAGCAATGGCTACAAGCTCCAGCCCAGCTTCAGGAAAGGAGACAGCAACAGCTTCAAGCTCAAGCACCAACATCATCTCGAGAAGCAGAAGCCAAGCCAAGCGGATAGAGAGAGAAGGAAATTCTCTGGAAGGAAGAGAAGAAAGGCCATTGGAAGGTCTGGGAGAGTCCAAGGCAGTACCTATACTGGGAGGTATTCCAAGTGCCAGCAGAGTCCATTGGACTGGAGTCAGCCAGAGGAATGGAATGGCAGAGATAGGAATCACCAGTGGCTACCTGGAAGAGAGAAGACTGCACGTGGAAAGGACTTTCAGACCTATGCCAGAAGGTATGTGAGGAAAGATCCAGTGTCCAGGGATCAAGATTGGAAGGCTGGACATCAGAACTGGATTACATACTGGCCAGGCTATACAGAGAGGAATTATGATAGCAGGAGAGGCTCAGGTATGAACACTGATCCAGACCCTATCTATAATAGTGAATGGCAGCAAGGGAATAAGCATTCTCATGATAGTGCCTTATGGAAAGACTCGTCTGTGCCAATGTATGATAGTGACCCTATGCTGATTGATGAAGGGGGAGATACAGCAGATGAAACTATTGATTACATGGACTGTTCTTTATCCAAGTGCTATTGCTAGCTTTCTGTGAGCAAACACATCAGTCATCACAAAGAAACCTAACTTTGTTCTTTATTCCACTGCAAACAGCCACTAAAGCAGGATTTGGGTTCACACAGTAGCAGCCAGCCAGCTAAAGGGTTTCAGCTGGACAATTGATAGTAATTAAAGCTGCACCTGATTGTGTGTGTGAGCAAGGGAGAATCACTGCAGGTTCTGTGTGGAAAATAAGCAGAAGTTAACCTAACAAGCAAAGTTCATTTATTTCTTTGTGCCTTTATTTGGTAATTATTTGCTAAGAAACATTAGCTAATTGCCTGACAAGCTGAAGGTTGTTTTCTGATTTGCTTTGTGACTTTATGTTATCCATTTAAACACTGCAAGCAAGTAGCCTCATTTATATTGCTACCAAGCATACTTGTGCTGGGTGAATTAAACCCCCATCAATAAAAGAAGTATTTTATTGGCTTTACCACTGGTTACACAACTCAATTATTGTCTTCAGCTGTGTTTGGGAGTGAATGAACTACATTACCCACAATACCTTGCAAGAATCATATGAATATATGCATCGTCAAGATTGTGTAAGTTCTCACCCTAGGCAGCCGTCTGACAGGACTCATTCATGATTGTCCACAGAGAAAAGGTAGTTACCTACCTGTAGCAGGTGTTCTCCGTGGACAGCAGGAATAAGTCCTCACAATTCTTCCACCTCCCCGAGGGGTTGATTTTTGCTACAGCTAGGTTATCAGACTGATTTAAGGTGGTGTTGTGGCAGCAGGTGATGAAGGAGGCACGCGGGTATGGTGGAGCCTCACAAAAGCTTCCAAGGGAAGCTGGGGAGCGTTCCCGCAGAGGCACTTCATCAGGGGTGCCACTCACACAAGAAGACTATTCCTGCTGTCCATGGAGGACACTTGCTACAGGTGAGTACAAAGTGGTATAGTTCCAGATATGAACTTCAAGAGGAATGAAGGGTAAAACAGTTTAAAGAAGTAATGATATCTTAGGGGTATGTTTACTAAACTGTGGTAACGTAGCAGCAGCTACGTTAACGCTCGTTAGGTAACGTTAACGTGTGCTATGTAACCTTAATGTGTGTTAACGTTACCTAACGAGCGTTAATGTTACTAACGAGCGTTAGTATTCCCGGCTGCGGTAAACACCGCAGAGGGTGGAGAGAGGGCGGAGAGAAGGGGTCAATGGGTGGGGAGTGGGCGGGGAGAGGCTCCCTGCACACTAACACTCTGAACTGAAGGGCTGAATCCTACCGCGAATGAAAACCTGCCGTTAGAGGCACATTTGAAGAAGAGAGAAACCATTTAAGTGTCAGCAATGTTCAGCATAGGCAGGGAGCCCAAGAAAAGTGATAGTAGTGCTCCATTTGCAGCAACAGCATAGTGCCCAAGTATGAAAGGCAACTATGGTGATGGTTCAAATGGGGCATGGGGGGCTGCAGGCGGGACATGTAGTGGGGGAAGCTGGGGCACAGGGTGGACTAGGTGGGCGCCTATGTGGCACATAGGAACATAGAAACCGGAAATCAGCAAGACAGCAGCTGACAAAGGCCAAACACAATCCACCTACATCTACCTGGTCCACCCGAGCTAACAGTTGCCAGTGCACTGACCTGACATCCCCCCAGCCAACCCTCCCCCAAGCAGAAGGGACATATTATTGGTAGGCAGTGATGGGGGGATGTGAGGATGCTCATGTATGCCCCCTGCCCCACACCCCGCTCCCTGGTCATGTCAGCATGGCAGGGGTGTGTGCCAGTGCTGGAGGGGGCAGTGGCACCTGCCTGCAGTGGACCTAGGGCATGCCCTGTACCAGTACGTAGTGTGCAGTGAAACATAAAAGGTCTGGCTGAGGAAAAGTACAGGTAGCTCCAGAGACTGCCATGCATCTGTGGCATCAGTGTGGTGCAGTACACCCAGCCAGTGTGTCCAGAAGCAGAGGGTCACAGGTTCAAGTCCCAGCTGTGGTTCCTGCAGAGCATGTCCCTATATTTTACCCTACAATGCAGATACAACAGCAACATGTGCAAAGCCCAAAGCAGTGGCGAACAGGGGTACAAACACCCACTCACACAGGCTCCACAATCCAAAGCTGCATGGAGAGTCAGGCAGTTGGCCCCAGCATTGAGCTGCAGTTATCACCAGAGCACTACTACTACCTCCTGCACAGTTTAGCAATGTTGGCACTGTGATCAGGACCAGTGTGGCAGGCAGGGTTGCCAACCACCCCTATCTTTGCACAATGCTGCAATAGGAGTGGGTGTGTGTATGTCTATCCATTGTTCCATGGCTGCCTACCCCTCACTGGGCCCAAAATGTCCCACTGTTACCAGCATTAGCCTGAATATGTGCATAATGAGGAGCAAGGTATTGTGGGTATGGCCTGGACAGGGCGGATTGGCCAGGATGCATCTTCACAGGTTGTGGGGCAATGGCTGGGACACTGTAGTGCCCGACCACCGCCTGCATGGACAGGGTGGCCACAGCATGTCATGCTGGGAGGGCATGAGCAAGCACTATGGACTGGCTAGTGGACTGTCTGCAGTTAGACTGTGCATGGTTGGAACACCTATAAGGTGCTGTCTGCTGGTGACTGGCAGACAGTGGTGTGAGGCAGTTGGGGTTTTCCAGACCTAACCCCAGCATTGTTGCTGGTCTGCCCCAGTCACAGGTATGGCTCTGGCCCACCAACCCTGGAGGGCTATCTTATACCAGCAGGACGGAGGCTGCTCCACCGGGGCTGGGGCACCTGTCCCTTACCTACAAAAGGGGTGATGTGGGCCCTTTGGGGTATGTACTGTATACCACTGTGACCTATAAAGGCACTGCTACACAAACCCCATGCAAGTCTAGAAACCCCTCTGCCCTGAAAACAAGTGCCCATGTCAGCCAGATCCTAACACAGGGTACACACTAATCTGGGTGGTGTCTGGTCCCAGAGGGCAACATGTGACTGCAAGATACAGATGGACACCGAATTACCTTCGGCTGCACTGCAAAAAACACCTGTCACACACTGGTAGTGATGGGGATGTACAGCAGGACCTATCTCTAGCACCACATGTACTGCGGACCTAGTGCTGGGCACCCATCCTATCCCTCAGGGTGAACACAGAACCTGCACAATGGCATGGTCTGTAGCTACTCTGTGCCAGTATCACGCACTGTCGGTTCGTCTTTCCAAGCTGAGGTATCGGAGAGGTGCAGACCTCATTTGGTGATCAGCTGTTGAGTGCTATTCAGCATGTGCATTGCATCATGGGTACTGGTGGGGTTACCCTATCGTGGCACTCAGAGCAGACAGTTTGTGCGGTGACCTGCAGTCCTTCTGTACCCAGCCACTGCTGTGACATACACCATGGAGGTATAGCCTACTGGTTAATACAATGCCATTCTTGGCAGTGTTCATGGGTTCAATTCCTCATTGTTCCCTCCTCTCCTGCCTGTCCTACTCAAATAGTGTGCATGCCTGTAACAGTCATTTTTTTTGCAGATCTGTGCTGCCAGCCCATAATACCCTCGCCACAATTGCCAACATTCCCTCGGTCCGTCTATCTGTGTCTGTCAGCTGTGTAGAGTCCTGTCTGCTTGTGCAGGCTGCCACCCCATGTCCTGCACTGCTACCCTTCCCTGCATTGCGCCTCTTCATGCTTGCCTTGCCTGTGCCTGATCTGCATGGCACCACCACTCCTCTGTCCACCCATCATTGTAACTATCCTGCCACCTCCGCCTCCACTGGGGACACGTATTCCCATCATCTGCCACCAACTGTCCTTCCAACATTGCCAACACCCTGTGCTGTGGTACAGTTGCCCCCACCATGTTTGTTATCAGTACTGGCAGCCACATGGGCTGCATGCAGATATGGCAGGTCCAACGGCTCCCAGCTCTCCTTCCTTCACTCACCTGTTCATTGCCTTTCCTGAGTGCTCTATCTAGTGTTAGGGCTAAATCTGTCTCTGTTCCTCACAGGTCATGCATGTCATTCTTAGGCACCTTGCAGCCCTTAGGGCACACTAACCTAGGGCCACCTTAACTTATGGTTCCATAGTCCAGGGTGCTTTCTACGGTGCCTTGTCTAGGGGTGCCTAAAAAGGCGCTTAGCCTACGGAGCCCTATAGGGTGCCTTATGGGGCACCTTACGAGGCAACTTACATGGCACCTTATAAGGCACCTTACAAGGCAGCTTATCATGCACCTTACAAGGTACCTTACAGCCCTTAGGGCACACTAACCTAGGGCACCATAACCTTGTTAGGCCACCTTAACCTATGGTTCCATAGTCCAGGGTGCTTTCTACGGTGCCTTGTCTAGGGGTGCCTAAAAAGGCGCTTAGCCTACGGAGCCCTATAGGGTGCCTTATAGGGCACCTTACAAGGCACCTTATAAGGCACCTTATAAGGCGCCTTATCAGGCGCCTTGTAACGTGCGTTAGTCTAAGGCGCCTTGTAACGTGCGTTAGCTGATACGGCTTGCTGTAATGATGCACCGCCCACGCCTTTATACGGACATCTGTACCTTTACCTAACGCGAGTGACATTACCGCAGTTTAGTAAACACACCCCTTAGTCTTTCCTGATACTCTTATTTTGTTAGGTTTCATAAAATGTGTAGAATACAACAATCACTGTGGTCCTCAATACAGAGCTAAAGTTATTAGAATGTCAAACTCTGCAATATTACATGAAAGTTCCAGCACCTTCTATTGACACCAATACTAAATTGTACAGACTTAACTGGCTAGCAGGTCTCAGATTAATTCGGGCAATAATGTGACCACGTAACTGCGGTCAACTAGCCCACCACACATCAATGACCTTCTTATAGCCACAGTCTATAAACAAAAAATTTTTTTTCTTGTTTTCTTTTTTTCTTTTTTTCGTTTTGTATCTTTATATCTTATATATTTAAATATGTTGTTTATAAAAATTGAACTTAGCTTCAAACATCCAATTTCTGCAGGTGAGCATTACCGCTGGTAACAGAATTAAACCCAACGCTGAATGTGCGCTACATTGACGCGTTTCACCATATGTGGCTTCCTCAGGGGATGGCAGAAACACTGAAGCTTCTTGATTCACACTAAAAACACAAGATGTTTAATTAGTGCACACTTTCAAAAATGATAAAAGTACTTCCAGAATAACATCCCAAAGACTCATAGCAAAAGTCAGATGAAATAGAAATAAAGTAGAAATAACAGGACAAAACCTGAAGCTTCTCTAATATGCACTCCGAGCTTGTTACCACGCATTTCTCATTTCAAACCGCTGTCAAACGCCACGCATGCGAGTTGAACAAAATAGGTTTGAAATCTTACGTCAGTGCATACGTCATGATCACATGCAGGCTTCCCATTCTATGCGGGCATTCAATCCTGCTGGCTCTACGGAGTTAAGTTTATGGATCCATTGTTGTTCTCTGTAAAGCAATGCATTCTCACGGGATCTTCCATATGCTGATGTTAATAGTTGATCAATGCAAAAACATCTCAAATCTTCATATTTGTGTTGTAATGCTATGCAATGTTCCACTATTGGTGCCTCTCTCGTCGACTGCAAGTCAATCTGCTCTTGTGTTCATTCATACGGACTCGGAATTGCCGAATAGTTTGCCAACATATATAAGACCACAAGGGCACTTAACGCAGTATACAACATGCGTCGAGGAACAGGTCGTGAAACTCTGAAGCTTGTATTGTGAACCATGATAAAAAAACTCAGATGTTTCTAAGGTGATTGCACATATATTACATGCTCCACATTTAAAGTGTCCTATCTGAGAGGAATTTGTGTCCAAACGTGGGGACCTTAAAACTGCTGGACTTAATAATTCTTTAAAATTTTGTTGTCTCTTCCAAACACACCGGGTGGAGACTTTTTCCAAAACTGGTATTGTGTGTAGTACATTCTGATGGCGTTGCAGACTCTTTTTCAATAAATGACTATACAGAGAGAAAGTGGTCACCAAATTAATCTGTTGGTCCTCGTCCTCCACTTCGGATCGTATAGGAGGATGGAGCAACAAATCCCTATTCACAAATAGAGCTCTTTTATAGGCACGATGAATAACCGCTGAAGGGTACCCCCGAGCCGCAAAATCATTCTTCAGAATTTTAGAGTGTTCTTTAAACTCATTAATATGGGTGCAGTTCCGACGAAAGCGAATGTGCACTAATTAAACATCTTGTGTTTTTAGTGTGAATCAAGAAGCTTCAGTGTTTCTGCCATCCCCTGAGGAAGCCACATATGGTGAAACGCGTCAATGTAGCGCACATTCAGCGTTGGGTTTAATTCTGTTACCAGCGGTAATGCTCACCTGCAGAAATTGGATGTTTGAAGCTAAGTTCAATTTTTATAAACAACATATTTAAATATATAAGATATAAAGATACAAAACGAAAAAAAGAAAAAAAGAAAACAAGAAAAATTTTTTTTTGTTTATAGACTGTGGCTATAAGAAGGTCATTGATGTGTGGTGGGCTAGTTGACCGCAGTTACATGGTCACATTATTGCCCGAATTAATCTGAGACCTGCTAGCCAGTTAAGTCTGTACAATTTAGTATTGGTGTCAATAGAAGGTGCTGGAACTTTCATGTAATATTGCAGAGTTTGACATTCTAATAATTCATAAAATGTGTGACAAATTTCATCGTTGACTGGTTATAGCATTTTCTGGGGAAAGAGACTGTGAATCCAAATAGGCAGCAGAATTTTACAGACCATCATTAATAGCCATGGTCCATCTCTTCTATAGCTTTAAAATGTAAGATGCCCTATCACAAGTCAATGAGTATTTCAGAGATGGATGACATTTCTTTCAATTGCAATATTGTTGCTCCTGGAGACTTACTTAGAGTAAAAACCTGCATTAAGTGCAAAGCCTCCATGGTAACTGATGGGCGGGAACTAGAGCATTATTAAACTAGAAATATAACAATATTATTGAAAAATAGTGTATTTCTGCATGTTTGCTCCATTTACAGAGATATGAAATAGACATCAATAGCTACATAAAATGTCATTGGATTTTGAATTTTATTTTTGATTTATTTTATTACATATTTGAGTAATACTTACTTTGATATAATTTGTCATTGTATTTAGGGGTTTATTTTAGAAGCCCTATTTCTGATCTGCATGTGTGAAAATGGCCATTCACACGTGCAAATCATCTCCACGTCCAAGGAGCCATTTGAGAAAGGCTAGATTTTACATGTCCGCCTCAATAAAATCAGTGTTACATGGGGCATGTCCAGGATAGGCTAAGAAATATTGACATTTATCTTGGATTTCACATCAGCAACACATGTTGAAAGACACAAATAGAGACATCCATAATTAGACCTGCCCCCCGACATGAATAGGTAGTTCAAAGTGCTCATTTCTGCCAGCTGTCACCAGTAGGCTCTTTCAGTCCCCCAATAATTTTCTCACCCTCAAAGAGGAATACCAAGTAAATATCAAGGCCTATTTGTTTGCTACCTTGCTGCTGCATGTCTCTATTTGAAAAAAGGCTGGCTCGAATCTGTATATGATGACATGTCCATGCCGTTATTCTGCATGTTCAGCTTTTCTAGTACATTGACAGAGATGTTTCTCTTTCAGAGCAGTGATAGGTCAATTTTCAAATGCATTTGCATGGTCTACCTTCTCTACTGTCCCTCATATGGAGTTTTCGGCATTTTGACTTGTTCGTCTCAGGGGGCATGTAAACGTCTTATCTAAATTGTGCCTTCACATGATTTATATATTTTTTCAGATTTTTGATATGTATATAAATATTGGTATGTATATATAATTTATTGTTTTTTATATTTTATATTTATTTAAATTTGGAGTTACAATCTAAGAAATTAATTCTAGTTACAGAAAACAAAGGAGATTCAAAGAGAAAACAGGAAAAAAAAATAAAAGTGGCATTTTAGAAAGAGCATCCAATTGCAATTTGGAATGTCCAGGGCAGAAGATGCAGCAAAACACTGGGGACATCTATGTTTTGGTCTGATTTTAGAAACAGATGCCCCTGATGTGGATGCCCATGCTGGTATCCATGTAGACATCCCCACTATGAAAGTGTGAGGCGGGGACGTCCATTTCAAGCAAGGTTGCCTATGGGGACATCCAACGGCATGACAAAATGAAAACATGAGCCTTATTCCCTGTTGTTCATTGACAAATTGTAAAATGAAGGGGATATGAGTATACCTACTTTTTCACACCCTTCAGTTGTTTGCCTTTTCAGATGCTGGAGCAGATATAATCTCCTATATGGCTCGAGATATCCAGGGTGTTTCTGAAATCAGGGAAGGATGTCCAAATTCTTTGGAATGTCCTAGCCATGCCCCCACCATGCTCCCATTCTGACTTGGATGTCCTTGTATTGGGGACAGCAACAGACCCCACTTCTAAAATGGTTCCAGTGACATCTCTGTGTTTTGGATGTCTCTATGTCCATTTTCAGACATCCAAAGCATGAATAGGACTTCTAAAGTAACCCTTTAAATCTGCAAAAGGATATTCAAAGCCTTACTTTAAACCAGTCCATTACATTATAGGCTGATGTCGGGGCCTGGCCTGCAGTCCTGGGTGGGTTGCTGGAGGAGTTGAGGACTTTGATTGGGGAGTCGTAAATGACCTTGGCTGTCCCTCATCAAGGCCAGTGTGGATTAGCCGGCATTGGGGAAAGCCACGGTTGTTGTGGCTTTCCCCAATGTGTGAGGGGGGCCAAATTTGAGCAGCAAAGACTCTGAGGCCCTTAGGCAAGGCCTGAGATTAGGAGAAGATTCTGGGCAGACCCAGGAAATTGAGGGGGTGGGACTTGGAAATGCCCCAATTGTTGCAGGAGACCTGCGAAATTGGGCTATGGAGAGCCCCATTGATGTAAAGTTGGAGGGTCTAGAGGTCCTCGCCGTCCCTCGCTCTCTCTTTGCAACTCTCAACTCCTCAAGGAACCTCCACCTCCAACCCCTCCCTTCCTTTCTGCCCAAACCCTGGCTGACTACTTCCATGACAAAATTCACAAGATCACATTCCAAGTCCCAACGAGATCAGCTACTTCCCCTCCTCCCCTTCTGCACTCCTAACTTTCTCCCCCCTACCTCTGCTACCCTTTCTTCCTTTTCTACGATCTCTGAGGAGGAAACCACTAACATTCTTTCCTCATCCAAACTCACTACCTGCTCCTCTGATCCTATTCCTACCCATCTCCTTAGCTCCATCTCCTCCACTGTAGTCCCTTCCATCTCTCATATTCTAAACCTATCGCTCTCCACTTCAACTTTCCCTGCAGATTTCAAGCATGCTGTGGCCACTCCTCTCCTCAAGAAACTGTCACTAGACCTTATCTGTCCTTCTCACTCTTGACCCATCTCCCTCCTCTCCTTTTGTTTCTAAACTACTTGAATGTGCGGTTCACCACTGTTGCCTCGACTTTCTCTTCTCTCAAGCCCTTCTGGATCCTCTACAATCTGGCTTTTAACTTTTACATTCTACTGAGACGGCTCTTGTCAAAGTCTCCAGTGACCTGTTCCTGGCAAAATCAAAGGGCATTTACTCAATCCTCATCCTTCTTGACCTTTCTGCTGCTTTTGACACTGTTGACCACAACTTTCTCCTTGATACCTTGTCCTCGCTTGGTTTTAAGGGCTCTGTGCTATCTTGGTTCTTTTCTTCTCTCCCATCGTTCTCTCAGTGTTTGTTCTGGTGGATCCTCCTGGTGGGTCCACTCCTTTTCTCTCTCTATACCCAGTCCCTTGGTGCACTCATCTCTTCCTATGGCTTTCAATTCCATTTTTATGCTGATGAATCACAGATCTACCTCTCTACATCTGAAATCTCTCTGGCAATCCAGGCCAGGATCTCTACCTGCCTTTCTGACATTGCTGCTTGGATGTCTCACTGCTGTTTAAAATTGAATGTGGGAGTGGAGGAGTGGCCAAGTGGTTGGGGCAAGGTACTTCAGGCCGGAAGGCGGGGGTTCAAATCTCACTAGAGGACAGCAAACTTGGGCCGGAAGGACTGGGGTTTCTAATCCCACAGGTGCTCCTTGTGGTCTTGGGCAAGTCACTTAACTCTCCATAGCCCATGTTCCCTGTAAAATAGTTATCTCCAAGTTATAATGCCCTGTTCAATGTAATTTCAGTTTGTTCAATGTAAACTGCACTGATGCAGAATAGCACAGTATATAAGAGAATGTAAATAAATAAAACTGAGCTTCTTATTTTTTCCCCCTAAGCTCTTCTCTCCTCTTCCTCCATCTCTGTGGATAACTCTCTACTCCTCCTCCCTGCCTCATCAGCTCACAACTTTGGGGTCGTCTTTATCTCCTTCTCCACACACATCCAACTGATAGCTAAAACCTGCCATTTTTTCTTCTACAACATTTTTTTTTCTACCGTGCTATTTAGAATCAGTGCGGTTTACATGTATACTAACAGGTACTTTTTATTCCCTTGTCCCCGAAGGGCTCACAATCTAAGTGTACCTGAGGCAATGGAGGGTTAAGTGGCTTGCCCAAGGCCACAAGGAGTGGCCATGGGACTAGAGACCCAGTCCCTCTGGCCTGAAGTTGCTTGCCCCCATGCGGGAATTGAACCCCCAGCCTTCCGGCTTGAGGTAACCTGTCCCAACCACTGAGCCACTCCTCTCTCATACAATATTCACCCATTCCTTTCGGAATACCCTATTAAAACACTTATCCACTCCTTGATCACCTCCCTCTAGACGATTGTAACCTACTCCTTGCTCGTCTTCCTCTGAATCATCTCTCTCCCCTTCGATCTGTTCAAGACTCTGTTTCGCGGCTAATATTCCACCAGCCTCATCTATACTGTACTGTAGTAATTTGACTTGTTCAGCTATTCAAATAAGTGTATGGGTGTTCCAGGGCCCATGGTAGTATTTACAGTGACACTTTTTTTGGATGGGCTCATGTGAGTTTTGGAAGTTGGTGCTGATATGATATGGTATGGTAAATTTGCTCTATAGATACTCAGTGACTTTGTTGTAGGGTTTTGTATTAGTTCACAATATGCCTGGTGCTGGAGAATGTTTGTTGTTGTTAGTGAGATGATCAGAATCAGATTTTTTTTAAGATATTGAATTCTGTGGGTGCATGTCCTGGTTCTGCTCTTCACTCATTGTTGAAGGGGGTTCTGTGGATGCAACATATATGTTGAAAAAGAAAAAGCAAGAACCATAACGCAGTTTATAACAAAATAAAAATGAGTTATAATTTAGTTTGATAAACTGTTCTGTAGTTCTTGCTCTCTTTTAGTTCCTTGGTGTGCAAGCATCTTGCATTTCCTCCATATAATCTAATTTGGTTCAATCCGAGAATGGAGTTTTGAAAAAGCCTCACCCCCTCTATGGGGGGTGGGTGCGCGCCATCTCATCCTTCGCCTCAGGCAGCAGTTTGCTTTGAGCCGCCCCTGTCTGCGAGAATGACTTTGATGTTTGGTGTCCTATTTTAACCTGATGCAATTGGTTAGATAGGTATGACTGAAACCATTGCAAAGTGGTGCCTTATAACCCAATTTGCTTAAGCCTTTCAATAAGGATGAATGACTAATCGAGTCAAAAGGAGCTGCAATATCTAAAAATATTAGGAGGACTGCTCGTTTAGGATTATCAATGATCTTTATTAGGTTATCAAAGAGCCCAGTAAGAAGGGTCTCAATACTATGGTATGGTCTGAAATCATATTGGTGCATGTCTAGTGGAGCATGAGTATCAATAATGGTCCTGTAGCTCTGAGTGAACAATTTATTTCAATGATTTTGGTCAAAAATGGCAGGCTGGACATTGGCCTATAGGATGTGGGGCAGAGTTTATCCAGTGATTTGTTTTTCAATATTGGATGTGTTGAGGCTCGCTTCAGGAGTTTAGGCATTATTCCCTGTGTCAGTGACATGTTGGCCATTTCAAGGACGATAGGTACCACTTCTGTGCGGACCACTTTTAGCCAGTTAACTGGACAGGGGTCAAGACTAGAGGTAATGGTGTTAATGTTAGAGATCACTCTCTTTAGTTGTTTAAGGGATAATTTATGGAAATGAGACCAGATTAGATTGGGTGTCCTTTGATTGAGGGTAGATGGTATTAGAAAGTCTGATTTAGGTGAGAGTTTGCTAATATAGTAGTTTGCAAGGGTTTGAGGTGTTATAGGGTGGTTATTTAATTGATTTGGCACACTCGTTAGATTTCGAACAATCTCAAAAGGTTCCCTGGGACGGTTCAGTGAATTAATGAGTATCTTAATGAGTATCTGCTGTCTGTTAATGAGTATCTTAATGAGTATCTGCTGTCTGTTCTGTTGTTGTCCCCTTTGAGGAACATGAACTGGACAGTGTCCCTGATGGGTGTAAGATGGGTAAAATTTCTTTTTCTTGTTGAAAAAGGGTTTCTTGACTGACTTTTTCTTTGCTGGGTTGGCTGTAGACTTTGATAGTCTGTTCAAGGTAGTATTTTCAGATTCAGTCTGATTGGCCTTGTCTTGCCAATCCTTGCCAAAGAGATTTTCTCCTGTGCAAGGAAGGTTTCCCAGTTTATCTTGCACCCATTGTTCTAAATCTGCTGCCTGAAGCCAGGCAATACGACTTGCACCAATGGAAATAGCAGAGGTTCTGCTAATGCATTCAAAGCAATCAAAGATTGCACGGTTTACAAATTTAGAGACATCCTGGGCATGTTTGACCAGAGTAAGGAATTCCCCCCTTTTTTTCTCAGGGAGAAGAGGGCTCATGAGCTCCAAGTCACCTGTAACTTCTTTGAGGAACATTTGAGAAACCTTTTCAATAGGTGTTAACACCAGGTGGCAGATCAAAAGGCCATTTTGAAAGACTCCTCCTATCCAAGCAAGGACTGTTAATTACCCAGGAAGTTGGTCACAGCTTACCTCAGCAGTACAGGCATAAATAGCTCAACCAGAGCTCTGTGATCCTCTGTCTTGAAGGACTAGAAAAAGGGACTGTTACTTCTGGAGAGAGATCTGCAACTGTGAGTATATACTTCTGGTAATTTTCTAAAAGGAATTCTTTGTATTAAAGCTAATTAATCTGTGAACCCACTATTTTTTGTTAAATCAGTCAGGGCCTAGTAGCAGCAGTTAAAATTTAAAACACAGAGGAGAACTTTCTGGTTACATTTCATACCCAGCAGAGAGCTTGTAGTTTAAATTTAATAGTCACTCAGGGCCTAGTAACAGCAAAGTACTTTTAGTTTAAATTTAAAACACAGAAGAGAGCTTTCTGGTTACATTTGGAAGCCAGCAGAGAGCTTGTAGTTTACATTTAATTGTCACTCAGGGCCTAACATCAGCAAAGTACTTTTAGTTTTAAAACACAGAGGAGAACTTTCTGGTTACATTTCATACCCAGCAGAGAGCTTGTAGTTTAAATTTAATAGTCACTCAGAGCCTAGTAACAGCAAAGTACTTTTAGTTTAAATTTAAAACACAGAAGAGAGCTTTCTGGTTACATTTGGAACCCAGCAGAGAGCTTGTAGCTTAAAGTTCATAAGAAGTTAGAGCCTAGCAGCAGCTAAGAGCTATAATTTAAATCAAATCAGAATATAGCTTACCTCAGCAGCACAAGACAGGGAACTGTGTAGCAGCCCTCTTTTAATAAGTGTTATTTCCCTCCCTCCCTCCCCACACTCACCCACCCCTGGGATAATCATAGCTTTATAGGTACTTACACACCTTAAAAGACAGGAGGTGCTTTCAGGTGAAGCTCATTACCCAAATCAGTCATACACTAAGGACCTGAGATTAGTTAAGCTTCAGGTGAACAAGGTATATTACACATATTAGGTACAGTTTTATAAGTATAAATATCCATAGCAACCCTTAGTAAGTAAAGAACTTAGATCTAAACACAAACTTCAAACTAAGATGCAGACAGCAGTCCAGCAGCGGGATGGGGGCTTTCCAGTCTTTTGCATTGAGTGTCACATGTATGACTTTCTCCCAGTTGGTGAGAGGTCTTACGTGTGCACTAGGTGCAAGGAGCTCTTTGCTCTCAGGGAACAAGTCCGTTCTCTAGAGGCTAAAGTAGCAGACTTGAAAAGCATAAGACAGAAAGAGAGGTACATAGACGAGACCTACAGGGATATAGTCCTGAAGTCCCACCTCCAGTCTGGCAGCATCCCTGTTGCCATGGAGGAGAGAGGTCACATGACAGGAGAGCATCACCCTGGTGTGGCAGGAAGTGATCCTGTAACTAGGACCTGTACTCCAGGTGATGTAAAACCCTCTCGCACCGAGGACGTTTCTCCAGGGCCATGTGCCCATGACGGAAGGGTTAGGACAGCCGTTATAGTTGGTGATTCGATCATTAGGCATGTAGATAGCTGGGTGGCTGGTGCACGTGAGGATCGCCTGGTAACATGCCTGCCTGGTGCGAAGGTAGCGGACCTCACGCGCCACCTAGATAAGGTCTTAGATAGTGCTGGGGAGGAGTCTGCTGTCTTGGTACATGTCGGTAACAATGACATAGGAAAATGTGGTAGGGAGGTTCTGGAGGCTAAATTTAGGCTTTTAGGTAGGAAGTTGAAATCCAGAACTTCCAGGGTAGCATTCTCCGAAATGCTTCCTGTTCCACGCGCAGGACCCAAAAGGCAGGCAGAGCTCCGGAGTCTCAATGCATGGATGAGACAATGGCGCAGAGATGAGGGTTTTGGATTTGTTAGGAACTGGGGAACATTCTGGGGAAAGGAGGAGCTCTTCCGAAGGGATGGGCTTCACCTTAACTGGGATGGAACCAGGCTGCTGGCATTAACCTTTAAAAAGGAGATAGAGCAGCTTTTAAACTAGATATTAGGGGAAAGCCGACAGTCACCCAAGAGCGGATGGTTCGGAAGAATGTATCTTTGAAGGATACTACCAAAAGCAGAGAGGTTCCACAAAAGAGTAAAGTAGCCCAAATGCCCTCAAGTATGGAGCAGACAGAGCTTAAAGATCCCAAATTACCCATGTCTAACAATAGCCAAATTAATATGAATAAAATACATTCTCTAAAATGCTTGTATGCAAATGCTAGAAGTCTAAAAAATAAGATGGGAGAGTTAGAATATATAGCACTAAATGAAAGGTTAGATATGATTGGAATATCAGAAACATGGTGGAAGGAGGACAACCAGTGGGACACTGTGATACCTGGGTACAAACTATATCGAAATAATAGAGCTTATCAAATTGGTGGAGGGGTTGCTCTCTATGTTAGAGAGGGCATTGAGTCAGAAAGGATTAAAGTTTTGCAGGAAGCAAAATCTGCTGTAGAATCTATATGGATTGAAATTCCATGTAAAAGGGTGAAGGCAATGGCAGTGGGGGTGTACTATTGAGCGCCTGGCCAGAATGACCAAATGGATGATGAAATGCACAAAGAAATCAAGGAAGCTAATAAAAGTCACAGCACAGTAATAATAATGGGTGATTTCAACTACCCCGGTATCGACTGGGTCAGTGTCACGTCAGGACATGCTAGGGAGATAAAGTTCCTAGATGAAATAAATGACTGCTTCTTGGAGCAGCTGGTTCATGAACCGACCAGAGGGGAAGCCATATTAGACCTAGTCCTTACTGGAACACTAGATCTAGTGCAAGAGATAAGGTTGTTGGGGCCACTTGGCAATAGTGATCATAGCATGATCACCTTTGATTTAATTAGTGGAGGAGGGATAGTAAGGAAATCCACAGTACTACCTTTTAACTTTTGAAAGGGAGACTATGATAAAATGAGGAAAACAGTTAAGAAAAAACTAAAAGGAGCAGTTGCAAAGGTTAAAGACGTACATCAGGCTTGGCTGTTGTTGAAAAATACTATCTTGGAAGCCCAGACCAGCTGTATTTCACGCTTTAAGAAAAGTGGAAGGAAGTCCAAAAAACTGCCAGCATGGTTTAAAGGTGAGGTCAGAGAGGCTGTTGTTGCCAAAAAAGCATCTTTCAGGAAATGGAAAAAAGAGCCAAACGACGAAACCTGGAAACAACACAAGCACTGGCAAGTCAAATGCAAGGCATTGATAAGGCAGGCAAAGGGAGAATTTGAGAAGAAGCTTGTTGCGGAAGCAAAAATGCGAAGTAAAGACCTTTTCAAGTACATTCATAGCAAAAAACCTGTAAGAGAGTCAGTTGGTCCATTAGATGATAAAGGGATTAAAGGAGCACTAAGAGGCGACAAGGTGATAGCGGAGAGACTGAATGAATTCTTTGCTTCGGTCTGCTATTAGTAATCTGTGAACTATCATTAAAATCATCTCTAATACCTGAAGATTGGAGGATCGCCAATGTAACACCAATTTTTAAAAAGGGTTCCAGGGGTGATCCGGGAAACTACAGACCGGTGAGCCAGACTTCAGTACCGGGAAAAATGGTAGAAACCATCATAAAGAATAAAATTACTCAGCATGTAGATAGTCATGACCTAATGGGAGACAGCCAACATGGCTTTAGACAAGGAAGATCTTGTCTTACTAATCTGTTATGTTTTTTTGAAGGAGTGAATAATCAGGTGGACAAAGGTGAGTCGGTTGATATTGTGTATCTGGACATTCAGAAAGCCTTTGACAAGGTCCCTCATCAGAGACTTTTGGCAAAACTAAAGAGTCATGGGATAGGAGGCAGTGTACTATTGTGGATCAGGAACTGTTTAAAAGATAGAAAGCAGAGGGTAGGGCTAAATGGCCAATTTTCCCAATGGAGAAAGGTGAATAGTGGTGTACCCCAGGGATCTGTGCTGGGTCCGCTGCTTTTTGACATATTCATAAATGACCTGAAAAGTGGAATAACGAGTGAGGTTATCAAATTTGCAGATGACACAAAACTATTTAAAGTTGTTAAAACCCAAGAGGATTGTGGAAACCTGCAAGAGGATCTTGATAAATTGGAAGACTGGGCATGAAAATAGCAGATGAAATTTAATGTGGACAAGTGCAAGGTTATGCACCTAGGGAAGAACAACCCAAACTATGGTTACACGATGCAAGGTTCCACATTAGGAACTACCACCCAGGAAAAAGATTTAGGCGTCATTGTGGATACCATGTTAAAACCCTCGGCCCAGTGTGCAGCGGCGGCCAAGAGAGCAAATAGAATGCTAGGTATGATAAGGAAAGGAATGGAAAATAAAACAAAAGATATTATAATGCCTCTGTATCGTTCCATGGTGAGACCGCACCTTGAATATTGTGTGCAATTCTGGTCACCGTATCTTAAAAAGGATATAGCGATTTTAGAAAAGGTTCAGAGAAGAGCCACCAAAATGGTAAAGGGGATGGAAGGATACTCCTATGAAGAAAGGCTTAAAAGGTTAGGGCTCTTTAACCTGGAAAAGAGACGACTGAGGGGAGATATGATAGAAGTCTATAAATTAATGAACGGAGTGGAACGGGTAAACGTAGATCGATTGTTTACCTTATCAGAATATAGAAAGACTAGGGGACATGCAATGAAGCTACAGGGTAAACTATTTAAGACTAATAAAAGAAAATATTTTTTCACTCAACGTGTAATCAAACTCTGGAATTTGTTACCGGAGGATGTAGTAAAGGCTGTTAGTGTAGCTGGGTTTAAAAAAGGTTTGGACAAGTTCCTGGAGGAAAGGTCCATAAACCATTATTAAGAAGGGACCCAGGATATCAATGCTTGAACCAATACAAGCATTGTGCAACCTGTGTCCCTTGGGGAAACTGCTAGGTACATATGACCTAGATTGGCCACTGTTGGAAACAGAATACTGGGCTTGATCGACCTTGGTCTGACCCAGTATGGCATATCTTATGTTCTTATGTTCTTATATAGAGAATGTAGGAGCTAATCTTGGCTGCCAACATGGAGGATTGGAAACATTGACGCCCAAAGGCATCGAGCGTCCTCGATTCATGGCCCGGAGGATTGGAAGAATGTGTTTTAGGACTCTTAATCCTACGCATCGCCGATTCCACTACCATTGAATGGTGTGGTAACCGAGTCTTCTGAAAGCCAGGACAGCTTGGAACTCAGTACATGGTATTGAGTTGTCGAGAGTGTGGAGACACCGTTAAAGGAGTTTCCCACATTCTTAGCATAAGATCATGCAAGATTCTGTGAATGGGCAGAGTAGCTGCCTCTTTAGGAGCCTTAGGGTTCTGAAGAATTTCTAATTCTTCTGCTCTGGGTTCCTTCTCTGGAGTCACCATGATTGCAAGACCCCGAGCTAAATCACGTATAAAATCCTGGAAGGGATATATCTTCTGGAGGAGACATTCTGTGTTGAGGAGAAGGAGATGGATCCTCTGGAAAGATAGCTCTAGTACCGGCAGAGTCATCAGAGTCATCGGA
The DNA here is from genome assembly GCA_033557465.1 of Ichthyophis bannanicus. Taxonomy (NCBI): domain Eukaryota; kingdom Metazoa; phylum Chordata; class Amphibia; order Gymnophiona; family Ichthyophiidae; genus Ichthyophis; species Ichthyophis bannanicus. The sequence goes on from CM066036.1 coordinate 551,248,130, forward strand.
ATTGGATGATTCAAAGTATCTCTGCGCCGGGTGTTCTTCCAATGCATGGTACCGGTATCGCTCGAAGTCTGTATCGGGGTGTCTTGGTACCGATCCGTCGATACCTGAGATAGACTCAAGGCTCGGCATGGGGGGAAGTATACCCTCTGAGGCACTTGGTACCGGTGTCGGTACCGATACCTGTGGAGCCGTCTGTAGCGGTCTTAGCAGTACCGAAGCTGCTAAGAGGACCGCTAGACTGCGTTCGATAGCGAGGATTCTATGATCCATCGGCTCCTGCCGATGCTTGGGTGTCGGTACCGGTTGAAGCGGAACCCAGAACCCAGAACATGGCACCATTAGTTCCACAGAGGTGGAAGTCTCTGGAACATTTTGGAGCCCTGTTAATGCTTTGGAGACCAAGGCCTCCCACCGGGGCTGTTTTGCCGGTGAACTTTCCTTGAGGGCAACGCCAGTGGCATCTCGATACTTGGAAGGAGATCTACCCTTTGAGGACCGGCCAGTCTTAGAAGACTTAAGTTTAGTTACCTGAGATCCATGGGAGGAAGGTGAAGCCCTGGAAGACATTGATGCAACTGACATCGTATCTGCGGCAAAAAGGGTATCGAGTTTTGCAGCTCTATTCTGCAGGCCACTCTTGGTCATCTTTCTGCAGGAGAGACACTCCGATGGAGAATGATCAGGACCTAAACACTTAAGACACCATTCATGGGTGTTGGTGATGGATATGGTACTGCCACATTTAGAACATTTCTTGAAACCACTAGCTGGTTTCTCCATGTTTGAAGAAAAATGGGCCTAGTGCCCAAAATGGCGCCTAGCCCCAAGAGGGGAAAGGCCCCTGAATGAAAAATCTTTTAGAAAGTTAGGGTTTTTTTTTTTTTGAAAAAGAAGAAAAGAGAACCGGTGGTACCGGTAGGCGTCAAATGAAGGCAGATGCAACCACAAAAAACAAAAGAATAAGGATAAAATGTTCTGCGGTGACAGGGTATGCATCCTGTCGGCTCCGCGGAAAACAAAAAACTGAAGAGGGAGAGTTGGAAAGGCGGGAAGGCAGCACGTAGGCGCTATGGGATGCTCCCAAAAGCTTTCCTATTGGACGCTGAGGAGCGTTCCCGAGCAGGCTCCGTCGGTACCGACGATACCCATATGTGAAGACAACATTCCTGCTTATTCCTGAAGATCGGGTAAACATAATTTGATTGTTTATGTCATCAGTATATAGAAAGAATAGGGGACATGCAATGAAGCTACAGGGTAACCTATTTAAGACTAATAAGTGAAAATATTTTCTCACTCAACGTGTAATCAAACTCTGGAATTTGTTACCGGAGGATGTAGTAAAGGCTGTTAGTGTAGCTGGGTTTAAAAATGGTTTGTACAAGTTCCTGGAGGAAAGATCCATAAACTATTATTAAAAGGGACCCAGGATAAGCATTGTGGAACCCGTGTCTTTTGGGGAAACTGCTAGGTACTGTGATAAGGAAGCTTATCATAGCTCAGGAAGGAGCTATAGAAAAGGTGAAGTGACTCTGAACAAGCAACCTGTCAGTTCTGGTAGAAATAAGAAAACAGAATTTTGCCATAAAAGACTACCAGTCCCAGAATGCACCAGGTTTCCAACAGCCATTAGAGGAGCTGAAGTGGGGAAACGTGTGTTCAATCAGGAGGGCTATGAGGTAATCCCTAAGCACTCATCTCAAAGGGCAGGGCCTGATTCAGCACAGCTGCGCTGTGTTAGGGAGGAGCACTCATCTAGGCAGAATAAGAGTAGAGTTTATTCTACAGATGAGCATCTTCATGATCACCTTGGATATCCAGAGAATTTTCCTCAGTATCCTGAGAATCAGCTTGAGTTTGATCATCAGTTTCATCTGAAGGATCATCAGAAGCAGAAGCCAAACCGGACGGACAGAGAGGGAAAGAGACCCTTTGGAAGAAGGAAGAGAAAAGCCTTTGAGAGGTCTAGAAGAGTCCAAAGCAGTACGTATACTGGGAGGTATTCCAAGGGCCAGCATACACCATTGGACTGGGGAAAGCCAGAGGAATGGTGCTGCAGAGCTAGGAATCACCAGAGGCTACCTGTGAGGGAGACGGCTGCACGTTGAAGGGACTCTAAGACCTGTGCCAGAAGGTATGTGAAGAGAGATCCAGTGTCCAGGGATCTGGATTGGAAGGCTGGACATAAGAACTGGACTACATACTGGCCAGGCTATATAGAGAGGAACTCTAGCAGCAATGGAAGCTCAGGTATGAACACTGATCTATGCCCTAGCTATAACCTTGAAAGACAGCAGGGAAACCAGTATTCTCCTGAAAATGCTCCATTGAGAGATTCATCTGTGCCAATCCATGATACTGAACCCATGCTTGTTGAACAAGGGGGAATAATAGCAGATGAGGATCCTGTTTATATGGACTGCTCTGTATCTAAACTCCGTTGGTAACTTTCTGTTATAAAGTACAGCAACCATCACAAAGAAATACAAATTTGTTCTTTAATCTACTCAGAAAAGCTCCTGAAGCAGGATTTGACCCACACAGTGGAAGGCAAGCCAGCTAAGGGGTTTCAGCTGGTAACTACTAGCCATTAAGCCTTACCTAATTGCTTGTGAGCTAGGAGAGAATCACTTTAGTATCTATGTGGGAAGTAATCAGAAGTTAACCTGCAAAGAACAGTTTGTTTCTTGCTTTGTAGCTTTTCATTTGTTGTTTTCCTGATTTTGACTTTGTTTTTCCAAGTTAACACTGAAAGCAAGTAACCTAATTTATGTGCTACCAAGCATATCTGTGTTGGGAGAAATAACCCCATAAATAAATATCTTATTGGCTTTACCCAAGAGCACAACTAAATTATTGTCAGCAGCTGTGTCTGGTGTGAATGAACTACATTGCCCACAATACCTTGCAAATCATATAGAAATATGCACTTGCCAAGAGTGTGAAGATTCTCACCCAGGCAACCGTCTGACAGTACGTATGAGCTAGATTGGCCACTGCTGGAAACAGGATACTGGGCTTGATGGACCTTGGTCTGACCCAGTATGGCATATCTTATGTTCTTATGTTCTTATCTTCTTATGGTAGTTTTTCTTGCTGATTGTTTATTGTATTTTGGTATATTTGAAGTTTATCCTTATATAGTTGTTTATCATGGTGGAAATGAGATATTCTCCATTTTCGTTCAAGTTTCCTTAATTGGTTTTTTATCTGCCTTATCTCTTGAGAATACCATGGTTCAGATGTTTTTGTCTTATTTTAGGCTTATCGGTGCGTGATTTTGGGAGGACTGTGGCTCTCTCTATTGTATTGTTCCAATTTGCGATATAGCTTTCAAGATCAGTATGTGGGGAGGTGATATCTGGAATGATGTCTCTTACAGTTTACAGTTAGAGTTTATTTGATATATCACCCAGGAAGTTATCCTTACCACATTTTTTATATCTTGTGTGTGGCATGTAGGTGAGTTTTGGTATTAAGTGGTTTATATGGTATGATAGTTTAAAGTTGATTAGAAGAAAGAGACATATGCTCACCTACTTTACACTTATAACCTCTCCACCACATCAAGAGCAAAAGCTCAGGCCCATAATCTCAACACTTGATTGCTATCTTATAAAAGCTAGGTCCATAAGGAATAAAATCCAGTCATTACTGACTTACTCTCTGAAAAAAAAACCAGGTATCCTTTTCATAATGGAAACCCGGTTAATGGATTTAGATTGAAACCCACTAACTATGACCTCTACCATTGCCTTTGGATCTGTAAGAGAGGTGGTGGAGTCCTCATTATCATTAAGTCTCACCTTAAAGCCTCACTGTCCTACACTGAGAACATCAAAGACACAGACGTGCTCATGATAGAAACCTCTCATCTCTCACTATGCCTGCTTTATAAACTCCCATCTGCTGACACAAAAAGTCTTACATCTATCCTAGAGACAGCTTGCTCCATTACGTCAGCAAAACAATTAATATTACTAGGGGATTTTAACCTCCCTTCCCTTAATACTGCCCATGCTAAAATGTTCCTCGAAATCATGACTGAGTTGGATTTTCATCAAATTATAAACTTCCTGACATAAAAAGGAATACACTAGACCATGGGACAGAGGTAGCTTGGGGAGGGACAGAAACAGCAACGAGGGGTTGTGCCAGGTACGAAAATTGGGTCTAGTGTATTCCTTTTTATGTATGTCAGAAACATTGCCCAATGGATTGTAGAAAAATCAAATTGACTACATCTATGGAAATCATTGATGGGAACACTCAATAACATCAAGAAAGACAAAACTTGTAGCTGACTGGTACAGATCACCAGCTACAAGTACACAAACCAGCTAAAGCAGGATTTAGACTGTCTGCAAAAACAATTTGGATACAAATCTCAGAGCACCAGGAGAGTTATGGGATGTCTTCAAAAAAGTTGTGCTCTAAGAGGCATGTTTACTAAAGCGTGGTAGGGAGCGTGGGGTTAACGTGGAATTCACATGTTAGTACCATGCTGGAGCCAAGCAGTGGTGGTAAACACAAGGGGCATGCCCACAGTACTCTACCACTGCAGCAGTAGCACAGTGGTAGCAGACACACAGCCAAGCATATGTGCACAGTGTGTGTGCATGGCCCAATGTATGCACACAGTGAGGCTGATTCCGTACTGGCCATCCAACCCCTGTATGGCCAATCAGAATCGGGGTGTACAGAGGTAGATTCAATTCTGATCCTGTGGGGGCTAGACATGCTTGCTAGATCAGAATCAGGTCTACGGCCTGGAGGTGCAGGCCGGGCCCAGATTCTGACCGGCTGCATGCCCAGCCACATACCTGGCTAACTCAGCCTCGATCCATAATGGAACCGCAGTGCCATGGAGTCTCATTGCCATGGCATCATGGCTCCATTATGGAGCTGCGATCCTTGGCCGCCAACCCAAAATGCCCTTTCCCCGAAGTCCAATCCCTGATCCAGCCTCCCATGGCCAGGGTTGGGCTATGGGGAACCCCCCCTTGCCCCTCACTGGTCTGTCCCCACCATCCGCCGCTGTCCTCCAAAGTCCAGTGGGACTTATTCCACCTCTGAGGTGGAATAAATCCCCTGTCTACCCGGCCAAACCTGGACGAACAGGACCGACCTTTGAATCAGCCCTGTACATCTGTGGTCTCGCACCGCCCATGCCACGCATTCATCCTGCCTTCTGCCTACCCCCGCCTATGGCTCCCCATACAGCATAGCTGTATATACGGGGAACCTGTGCACTGGGGCGGCAGGGGGATGAAAAGTGGAGATGTACGTCCTGACAGGACATACATCCCCATTGCTCGTGGTCTAGAATGACCCCCAGTGTGTGCAGTCTCCATGTGCCTTGGAAAATAGAATGCTACAAGTGCAATATTGGGATATCTGTGGGTCTTGGATTCATTTTGAAGAACTGCCCCTATCACCCATACAGGAAGGTAGGAATTGACCAGTCCAGAACAGAGTGATGACTGGGAGTGAGCCAGCACAACTCAGAGCACACAGGCTAAGTACAAGATGGCAGGGCATGCAAGTCTGAAAGCAAACATATGCATAGAGTATGTGCTGTGCTAAACCGTAGGTGATAGGGTGTGAATGTGGCATCTGGAAATGCAGAGGGCCATACATGGGATCAGGTAGGATGTCTACAGAAATAGATCCCTTCATTCTGAGGCAACAAGGGTGGCTGCACATCCCTGATTTAACTTGAACAGCCTTTCTAAAATCCCCCTCATAGGGTCACTCCTTCATCAATTTGATCCAACCTATCATTGCACTATAATTTGTACCCTAGTAGTACAGTGTCCCATTGGTTTTCCTCCTTTCAGTAGGTCTCTGAGATACTTAATGCTATACATACGAACTGCTATCTGTAGTAATTTGCAGATTTTTCCATTGTTTTCTTTTTGCCATTTCCTGAGGTTCAAATTCGGTCATAAGGTGTTGTAATTTTAGTGAGATCCATGCGCTTTGCATAACACACATCTTCCTTTGTCTAATGTTTTCTTTGCATTTCAACACATAAGTCGATTCAAATTAGATCCAAATACAAGTGAACTTAGAGTGCCCATGTCTGTGCTAGTGCTTTTATTTAAGAGATCTCCTTCACCCATCTGAAGCAGGCATTCAAAACATTTTTAAATATCATGGGAAAAGATTATTAAAAAAAAACAATCTTATAAAATATAGCAGAGAAACTAAAGGAACATTTTCCTTAGTTTCTACAAGAAACAAAATATTCCTAAGAAATGTTTCTGCTGCAGTTTGAGATTTCATTGCAGCAGGGAATTGTTAAAAGCAACATTGCACCCTGCCAGTACCTGGTCTACTTATTCACCGCTCATCTTTCTTCTGCTTTTCATTAACATGCAGGGGAGGGCAGCACAACCAGCAGTTTCTTACTGGGCAAAAAGCATGCCATGAATTAATAGAGAGTGATGGCAAGTCTCTGAGCTATTGGAAGGTAATTGAATCACAATCAAAGTAATTATTCCACTCTAGACATATTTAAATTAAGAGATCAAGAAAAGATCGTACATCTTTTTGATGTTCCAAGATCTCTGACATCAATCCAGGGTAATTCAAGATTAATTAGCAATTCTGTTGGCACTCTGTTGTGCATTGGTATCAGGAAACCCTGAAATCGGTCCTTTTGTCCAGGAGCCTAATTATGAAGCTGTAATGTGACAATGCATGCTTTGTAATTTAAAGCATGTTAAAAATGTGTGATATCAACGTTTGAATAAGAATTGCCAGTATTGAAATAAAAATTTGGCTGAACCTAAGGAAATATGCAAAGCACCCTTACTAATATTAAAAAGGCTTAACTTGGATCACAGACTTTGGATCCATGATACACACCGGAAAGTTACCCAGTGCTCAAGAAGTGCCATTAACTTTTTCCATGGACAAGCAGGACTGAGTCAGGCAAACAAGTGAATTAGGATCTCCAGGAACAAGCAGGAATGTAGTCATCACATATGGGTATCGTCGGTACCGACGGAGCCTGTGCGGGAACGCTCCCCAGCATCCAATCAGAAAGCTTTTGGGAGCATCCCACAGCGCCTGCGTGCTGCCTTCCCGCCTTTCCCAACTGCCTCTCTCCAGTTCTTCTTTTTCCGCGGAGCCAGCAGGTCGTGTTCCTGTCACCGCAGAAGAATTTCTTTATTTCTTTATTTCTTTTTGTGGTCGCGTCTGCCTTCTCTTACGCTCTACCGGTACCGCCGGTCTTTCTTTTCTATTTTAAAAAAAAAAAAATATATATCTGTTTTTCCTTTTCTTCAGGTGCACCCGCCTTTTTGGGTCTTAGGCCCAAAAACTTTCCTTAACATGGAAAAACCTGCCTCAGGTTTTAAAAAGTGCACAAAATGTGGCGGTACCATTTCCGTCACCGACACCCATGAATGGTGTTTAAAATGTTTAGGTCCTGACCACTCTATCACAGATTGTGTGTCCTGTGCTATGATGTCTAAAAGAGGTCGACAGAACCGAGCTGCTAAGCTCAGTACCCTGTTTCCCTCTGATGCGGCTTCGGTGGCATCGATGTCTTCCAGGGCTTCTTCTTCTTCCCGTGGATCTCAGGTAACTAAACATAAATCCAGCCGGTCCTCGAAGGGTAGATCTCCTTCTAAGCATCGAGATGCCTCTGGCGTTGCCCTCGAGGATTCTGCACCGGCAAAATTACCCCGGCAGGAGACTTCGGCTTCCAAAGCATCATCATCGGGGTTCCAGGATGTTCTCGATGGCTCGGCCTCAACAGATCTCCTGGTGCCATACTCTGGGGTACCGGTGGTTCCCACCGTTACCGACTTCCAGGCATTGGCAGCGTCTATGACCAGAGAATTCTGTCCATAGAACGCAGTCTAGCGGCTTTCCTTGTGGCATCGATGCCTCTGGTACCGCGAAGACAACTCCACCGGTACCGGCACTGGCACCGGCATCGGTATCAGTACCGGTACCGATAGCATCGACATCGGCATTGGTGTCTGTTATGCCGGTACCCTGTCCTCCGATGCCCTCCGGTACCGATTCTCCGGTACCGGTTATTCCCGATACCGATCTTGCTCGGTACGGGTATCGGGCTCTGCAGGAGCATCCGGACAGACGATACTTCGATTCCTCAGAAGAATCTGAGGATTCTGAAAGTTCTGTCAATGCAGTGATGCTTCTTCCACAGGAGTCCTCCTCCCCTAAACGCAGGATGTCTCCTCCAGAGAACATGTCTTTCCAAGACTTCATCAGAGAGGTGGCTCGGGGCCTGTCCATCACTGTGGCCCCTGAGACAGAGCCAAGGGCCAAGGAGTTGGATATTTTACAATATCCCAAAACTCCTAAGGAGGCAGCTACCCTACCAATTCATGAGATTCTATATGATCTCATGTTGAGGATGTGGGAAACACCTCTTACCACCTCTCCTCATTCTCATAGGTTAGATACTATGTATCGTGTCCCTCCTTGTCCTGGGTTCCATAAAACTCAGCTTCCTCACCACTCTATTGTGGTGGAATCTGCTATGAGAAGGATTAGAAGTGCAAAAAAACATGCCTCTAATCCTCCAGGACGTGAATGCAGAACTCTGGATGCTTTTGGACATAGAGTCTTTCAAGCTTCCATGCTTGCTGGAAGAATCAGTTCCTATAGTCTCTACATGGGAATGTTCCTAAAGGAAGTCACTGATCATTTACAGACTTTAAGTCCTTTCATCTCTGAGGATAAAAGACAGGAGTTTCTCACTTGGCTCAAACATGCCCAAGATGTCTCTAAATTCTCCAACCGTGTAGCCTTCGACTGCTTTGAATGTATAAGCAGAACCTCGGCTATTGCCATAGGTGCACGTAGAATTGCTTGGCTCCAAGCATCTGATTTAGAGCTCTGGGTACAAGATAAATGTGGAAATATCCCTTGTACTGGTGAGAACCTGTTTGGTAAAGATTGGCAAGAAAAAGCCAATGAAATGGATGCTGAAAATTCCACTTTGGATAGACTATCCAAGTCTACTGCTGATCCTGTTAGGAAAAAGTTGTTCAAGAAAACACCTTTTTCTAAAAAGAAAAGATTTTATCCTGCTTATGGTCAGCAGGCATCTTCTGCAGGTCAGTTTTCAACCAAACATCAGCAACCACCCAAACAGAAGAAGGCAAATGCTGCTAGGCCTCAACCGGCCCAGCAGCCTCAGCCTCCTCAGGGCCTTTGACTTTCAGCTAGAGAACTTAGCCTTTCTGGATCTGGAAGGACCAGAACCGTCCACATTCCAGGAAGGTTATGTCATTTTGCGCCCAGATGGGGGCAAATAACAGCAGCGCATTGGATACTCTCCATCATAAAGGAGGGGTACAAACTTAATTTTTCAAGTATGCCCCCTCACACAATAGTGAAGCAGTTCAATTCTCCAACTTCTCTCGTCAACCTGTTAGGCCAGGAGGTTACCATCCTTCTTCCTAGGGAGCAATAGAAGAAGTGCCTTCTCATCAACAGGGCACAGGGTTCTATTCCCCTTATTTTCTTATCCCAAAGAAAACAGGGGGATACAGACCTATCTTAGATCTCAGAGAATTGAACAAATTCCTTGTCAAAGAGAAATTCAAAATGGTTTCTCTCGGAGCTCTGCTTCCATACCTTCAGAGTCAGGATTGGCTGTGTTCTCTAGATCTCAAGGATGCGTACACCCATGTTCTCATCCATCCAACCCACAGAAGGTTCCTGCGGTTTCTTTTCCAGGGAAAGCACAACCAATACAGGGTGTTTCCTTTTGGTCTGGCCTCTGCACCAAGGGTGTTCACGAAATGCATGGCTGTGGTGGCAGCATTTCTGCGCACTCTGGGAATATTCGTCTTCCCTTACTTGGACGACTGGCTCATTGAAGCTCCAACACAGTCAGAGGCCAAGACTTCTCTATCCTGCACAATGCGTATCCTTCAGTATTTAGGGCTGGTGATAAACATCCCAAAATCCAATCTAACTCCCACTCAATCTTTAGAGTTCATAGGAGCTCTTCTGGATACCACAAGTGCAAGGGCCTATCTTCCCCAGGCCCGTTGCCTTCGCTTGGTGCAGTTAGCTTCTCAAGCAGTGCTAAAGCCTCATCTAACTGCTCGAGAAATGTTGCAATTGCTGGGCCACATGGCATCCACCGTGCATGTGGTTCCATATGCTCACCTCCACATGAGGGCAGCTCAGTGGACTTTATCCACCCAATGGACCCAGGCATCAGGGTGCCTGTCAGACAAAATAACAAACACAAATCGCCTCATTTTGTCCCTCCAATGGTGGAAGTCCACTCAAAATCTGTTGCTGGGGTGCCCTTTTCAACAACCCTTACCCCAAGCAACTCTTACAACAGATGCTTCTCCAAAGGGTTGGGGAGCTCATCTGCAAGACTTCTCCACCCAGGGCACCTGGTCTCCCCAAGAGAGTTCTCTACATATCAACCTCTTGGAACTCAGAGCAATCTTCCTAGCTCTGCAAGTATTCCACCCCTACTCAGCTACAAGACAATCCTCATTCATACGGACAATCAGGTAGCCATGTTCTATGTGAACAAGCAGGGGGGAACAGGCTCTCTGTCACTTTGCAACAAAGCTTTGCGACTATGGGCCTTCGCCAGAGAGCATCAGATTCATCTGCTGGCATTTCAGGGACACACAACTTCTGGGGTCTCTCCCTGGCACCTAAAGCTAGGGAGTCCCTATATGTGATGACTACATTCCTGCTTGTTCCTGGAGATAGCATAGTTACTCACCTGTAACAGGTGATCTCCGGGAACAGCAGGAATTTAGTCCTCACAACCCACCCACCTCCCCTAGGAGTTGTATCTCTCTATCTATCTCTTTCCTTTCCCTCTCTCTCTCTTCTTGTCTCAGCTTTAAAACTCAACTGGAGAGAGGCAGTTGGGAAAGGCAGGAAGGCAGCATGCAGGCACTGTTGGATGCTCCCAAAAGCTTTCTGATGGAGCATTCCCGCGCAGGCTCCATCGGTACCGACGATACCCATATGTGAGGACTAAATTTTATTTATTTATTTATTTATTTATTTCATATTTCTATACCGCATCTTCCAAAGTTCAGTTGCGGAGATCACCTGTTACAGGTGAGTAACTATGCTTTATCATAGCGCTGGGATGGAACTGCTCTCCCATACTAGAATTTTACACTAAAGTTCTGAGCTATGTGCAGGCCTTCCCACATACAGCAGTCTCCTCAACTTCTCAGTTTTGTTTATTCCGCTCTGCAGAACAGATGTGAAAAAAAATGCTCTCCCGACAAATTGTTGTTTTGATTCAGAAACAATTTTTCTGTATGCTGCCTTTTATCAGCTTTCTTTTTTTTGTCAATGTTTAAGTTTATTTTTATTTTTCTATTAAAATGTCATTGAAGTTCAACAGAAAGATCCTGAACGTTGGCACTCATTCTAGTTATCTCCTCTGTTTGGGCCCAGACCACAGCCAGAATGTCTGCAAACATTGTGCTCAGAGTCTCAGAGCATGAAGAGAATTGCCTAAGTTGCCTCTGTGGCCACTTAGAGGCTGAAAAAAGACTACTTCAAAATACTGCAAAGGCAACTCCCATGCACAGAAAACTACAAACTCAACGCAGACCAATTGAGAATCTTCTATGGAGTGAATTTCAACCATCTAGGGTAGTGACTTCGAAAGTCCACTTTGCACAAGAGGAATGTAAGATATCTTTCAAGTTGGAAAACAAAATAATGTATGTTTCCAGACCTATGATGTAGCTGCTTTTAAAGCAACTGCGTAAGCATTAGAGTAAGGTGGTTTCTTTAACTCCCTTCTGAGGTGCTGCTGAAGCAAAAATAAAAAATAAATCTAGTACTGTATTGCCTCAGACCAAGAGAATGCACTTGGACTCCTTTGAGCAGAAACCTCAACGCAGAACAAGTGCACTATGTTGATGAGGTCGGAATAAGGCACAAGAAGGGGCAGGTCTCCACTGTCCCTATCTTCTACTCCAATACTAGTCATGATAGCAAATGAATCTTCATCTGTATCTCTAACTCTCACGAAGTAGCCACATTTGTTTTTTATTTTCACAAAATATGTTCAATAAGTTTTTTAAAGGCTGATATAAAAACCTCCCAAATATTTGTTATCGGGAACCTTGGCAAGAGCCGTCTCATTCCATGGGACTTACTCCAGCCCAGAGATACTCATTCTTCTCAGGATCCTATACTATCTCTGCTATCCATTCTGACTGGGAACCAGTGCATTTCCTACCTCCTTTCTCTGGAGTCCAACATTTCTCAAGTAGAGGACTTTTGAATCCATTTGATACTCATATGCACTCGCCCGATGACGGTTCTATTGAAATTCCATACGACCCCTCCCCTCTTACAACAAGAAACAAATCTCCATATGAGGATGATTTTTAATCCAAGATTTGTTCAAAAAATGTCCAATGAAGTACCTTTCCCATTGCAGCAAGATGAGCAGATGGTTTGGGCCGAATGAAGTGTACAGAATCTCCAAAAACTGTAGCAGTTCCTATTAATGGCCTACTCCAAGATCAATAGTTCCATATGTGGAAAAATCCACTGACTGTTCAGCCTGTGTTCAAAAAGCTAGATGTGAAATATAACATCTTACTAGCTCTAGGTTACTACTACTACTACTGAGCATTTGTATAGCACTACAAGACGTATGTAGCACTTCACAGACACATGTAAAGGACGATCCCTGCTCATCAGAACTTACAATCTAGCCAAAGCAGACAACACAGTAGCTGTAGACATGGGATGCATCTAGGGGGAATGGTAAGGAAACAGAAAGGAGATCAGGTGAGTCAGGATCCAAAAGCAGCAGTAAAGAGGTGAGTTTTCACCTTGGATTTGAATAGGGCCAGATATGGAGCCTGATGTACTGACTCAGGTAGTTGTTCCAGGCATAAGGAGGAGCAAGGTGAAAGGACGAAGTTTGGAGTTAGCAATAGAAGAGAAGGGCACAGATCGAAGCGATTTGCCAGAAGAGCGGAGTTCCTGAGGAAGGGTGTAGGGAAAGATAAGAGAGGAAAGGTAGTGAGGAGCTGCAGAGTGAATGCACTTATAGGTCAGCAGGACAAGTTTGAACTGGATGTGGAAATGGATAGTGAGCCAATGAAGTGACTTGAGAAGAGGGGTAATATGAGCATGAAGAAGCTGGCGGAAGATTAGCCACGCAGCAAATTGTTGAACAGATTGAATGGGAGAGAGATGATTCTGAGGGAGACCAGTTCTTCCCCTGGAGTTTTTAGCGAATTGATTCATCCACATTGATTTTGGTGAAATGATGGTAAACTGCAGATATTGATTCTGAGGTTGGTTAAAACTCAGTATTGAAGCTATTTGACTATAGTAAACCTTTGAAGTTCTGCCACTTGCCTATCTCAAAATAAAAAGAAACATCTTAGGAACAGCAGATTTTCATGTAGAGTTATGCTATTCTTTTGGTAGTTCAAACATAAGTTGTTTCATCACTGGAGGTCCTAGTTCTATAGTATCTTAGTGCAAAATGCTTTTTTTTATGAAGAAAGAGAAAACTAACAACATATGCATGCACACTGCAAATGTAAGGAGAAAGGGAACTGGATTTAACACGCCTTTCTCAGAAGTTCGAGATTAATGACATTCAAGTATTTTCCTGTCCCTAGAAGGCTTACAATCTATGGGCCATGTTTACTATTAGTGCACACTATCTACCCCCTAGGAATAACCGGGGTGCTGCTGCAAATAGTACTCACTAATTTTTAGTAAACTCCTTCCTACATTTGCACTTCAGATAGTGGATGATTAAGTGACTTGCCCAATGCATTTGGGACCAGCTATACTAAAGGGTTTTCCTGTTTCAAGTCTATGGGCAGAACCCTTAGTACACAGGCTTCTTAATAAGAAAATAGTTACTTGCAAGCGCTCCCGAGACACAGTTTAAACACTGAAGAATGCAAGAATTGAATGGTATTGATGAAAATCTTATATGCTGCTCAATATTTGTCTTTGCATTTGTAATGATGTGGTGGTTATGTTCTAATTCATCAAGGACTTTCTCCCTAAGTACATAACGGGAGAAAAACCTTCATGAATCAGGATCTTAGTCTGTCATTACCTTTGCTAATTTGTCATAAATTCCCCTGTGCTATACTGTAGATTACAATGGACTTAAAGCTCAAACCATTTCTGTCAGTAAAAAACAGAACATCTTTCTTTCATTGTATTTCTGACTGAGTCACAGTTGATTTTCAGAATATCGTTTCAGGTATGCAGTTCATCTCACAGGATAGCAAGATTATATTTAATACCACGGAGACTCAATTTAAATGTCAGTTCTTAATCTTGTTATCTTATTTAATTTGTACCTTTATACAAATTAACTATGAAGGGTTACAGAAACAAAAACTTTGAATTAAGCAGCAACAACCTATGTCTTCTGTTGTAATTCTGCTAATAACTCTCATATTGACTGCATTTATTGCCTGGGAAAGATGTGAATCATCTTCGTGATCTCTTACTAAATCAGTTTTCTAAAACAGTGATGTATTGTCTAGTTCTATTGCGCCTTGTGTATTAATATACTGATGGTATTCATCTGCTAGGGGGGCATGTTATAGATATAAAGTGTGTCTCTAAACCTAGGAGCAATGAGACCTTGCCTGATAGTTTGCCTCTAGAATGGAGAGGAACAAAGGGTCATGTTTTGGCTGGGGTAACAGTTACCATGAGCTACTGTATTTGGACCTACAGAGTTGCCAAGATATTCAGTTCCATCATGATGCATAATGGGACCTGCAGCCCTGATTCCAATGGGTCAAATTAAGGACTACAAATACCATACCATGCAAATTTAAAGCCAGAACTGACAAAAAAATCTCACTCCTGGAACTGGGTAACTTGGCAACTCTGTAACTAGGTCCCCTTGAATAACATGGTACCTAGTTAAAAATAGCCCATGCTAAGCCTGAGGCTTAGTAAACATGCTCTATATTATGTTTGCAGGAGGTTTCCTGGAAAAAAGCCGAGATAGCAAAGAACTGCAGAAACTTGCCACATGAAAAGATTAACTCGATGCAACTCGTTTGTTTTTCAGTCCTGGCAGCTGTAGTGTCTTACCTGATAGTCTGCAGGTTGAACCCAGTTATCAGATACAATTCTGTCTGTGGCATCTTTGGAATGTTTATTTCTTGATCCCAGAAATCTTGACAATACGCTAGTTGTGCTCATTTGGAATCAAGGAACTGGCCTACAGGTTTGCATGTTTAGTCCTATTCTCTGATCCGAAGCATGAGCTCTTTAAATTTAAAAAAAAAGTAATTCTGGGCTCTTTCCTGGCAGAGGAAAAAGTCTTTTAAGGTTCCAAGGCTATAGAGTTTTTCTCTGGCACTTCCCACTAAAACCAAACCAACCCCCACCCCTTTATAAATCGCTCCAGATGGGTATTCCATAATTAAACCACAGTGGCAGTAGTGTAAATTTCACCTAAGGAGCCTCTGCAATGCTTGGGGACCTAGCGAATGAGCGGGGCACATTTATAGCCACTTCTGTGTCTTCTGAGGTGGATCCTCTATGCTTTGAGGGCCCTTTTTGATATTTTGCTTGGGGGCCTTTAATTTGAATTTCTGCAAACTGGTATTCAAGGAAGACATTTATTAGACTGTACATTTTGAGTTTGGTGCAGTCTGTACATAGTAACATAGGGCTTGATATTCATAGGCATTTACATAGTTTACAGAGCTGTAAACCATGCAAATGCTGCTAAGCGGAATATTATGCCCCGATGCTAACCGCTTACATTCTGGGGGTGCTATGCGGGGATAACTGTACAGTGGTGATATTCACCTGCTGCCCGGTTATCCCTCAGCGGTGAAAGTTAGGTGCAGGAAAAACTGTTCTGACTTTTGCTGCAGGAGCTATCTGGGAAGTGGCTGAATATCGCCGCCGCATGGTTAGCTTCTGTGCCATGTGCGGCTGTGCAGCGATCCCAGATATTCAATGCCGCTGGCCAAATATTGGGCCCATAGTACCCATTTGGAGTGATCTGTACCCATCTGGAGCAATGATGCAGGTTTTTTTTGTTTGATTAGAGGGGGGTGACCTGCACAGAGCAGCGGGTACAACCCTAAACAAGGGCATAGAGAGGTGGTGACCTGCATGGAGTGGTGTGTACAGCTACTGTAGCCACCTTACTAGGCAGACTAGATGGACCATACCAGTCTTTATCTGCTATCATATATTAGGTTATTATGTACAGATTGCCCCAAACTCAAAATGTACAGTTTAGTAAATGTCTTCAGTGAGTACCACTGTGCAGTGGCAGAAACTCAAATTATGGGCCCCCAAGCAAAACCCTCAATTGGTTTGCAGCTTGTCGTGCTGTGAGGGCTTGTGTGCATCAGTGATGCTGAGGATAAAGTTATCGGTAGTTTAACTACTGGCAGGATCTCCCAAGATGGACAGGTCTCCACTGAAGTGTGAGACCAAGACAAACCACCCATCTGGGCAGCAGCAGAATGGGACAGTGTTGGCAGTGGAGGATCACATTTCTGTGACAATGGCAACAACACTAAACTTAAACTGCATGGAAGAAAGGCCTGGCAATCTACTTCCGTATCTTGATACAAAAACCCAATGGATAGTCATAACAAAACAAATTGCACTATAGTGCTGGAAGATGAGACCCCCAGGTCAGAAGGCACTCAACTGGCTACTGGGGAGGAGCTGAAGACTTTTCAGCATAAAGCCAGCATTTATGATGTGGTTGGATCAAAGCCCTCTGGACGTCTGACTGCTGATGTAGCTGCACATGACATGAGAGTCAGAAACTGCAAAGATATCTTACATATTGGGACATGGAACATACGAAGCATGAACCAAGGGAAGTTTGAGGTGGCCAAGAATGAAATGGAACGTGTACAACGCTATCTGATGGGTGTCAGCGAACTGAAATGGACTGGCATCGGGCACTTTGCATCAGATGATCACATGGTCTACTATGCTGGAAATGAAAGACAAAAGAAGAAATGGTGTTGCATTTATAATTAAGAAGAAACTTGCAAGAACTGTAATGAAATACAATGCAGTCAGTGAATGCTTAATTTCTTTTCGTCTACACAGAACGCCTATCAACACAACAATAATTCAAGTATATGCCCCAACAACAGCTGTAGAAGAGGATGAAATTGATGAGTTCCATGAACAAGTAGAAGCTGAAATTGACAGAATATGCAAACAGGATATCCTGATAGTCATGGGTGACTGGAATGCAAAAGTTGGCAACAAAGAAGAAGGCAAAATTGTTGGAAAATATGGACTTGGCAACAGAAATGAAGCAGGAGAAAGACAGAATTCTGTAAGACCATTGATCTATTCATCTTAAACACCTTCTTCCAGAAACACAAGTGGAGATTGTACACATGGACTTCACAATGGATTGTACAAAAATCGAATTGACCACATCTGTGGAAGTCAACAATGGAAAAGCTCTATTACATCAACAAAGAAAAAACGTGGGGCTGATTGTGGTACAGATCAACTACTAGTATGCAAACTCAAGCTAAAGTTGAAAAAGAGCAAGCCACTCATGAATTTAGCACAATATGACCTTGAGAATATACCACTGGAATTTAAAGACTGCCTGCAAAACCAATTTGCTGCTTTAGATTCAAATGACAGAGCTCCAGAAGAGTTATGAGATGACATCAATAAAGTTGTGTTGGAAGAAAGTGAGAAGTCTCTACAAAGGGTGCAAAAGCAAAAATGGCTAAAATGGATGACTGAAGAAACTCTGAAAATTGCCCAGAAACACAGAGAAGCCAGAGCTAGAGGAGAAAGAGAGGCATTCGCAGAACTCAACAGAGATTTCCAACGTGCAGCAAGACAAGACAAGGAAAAGTACTACAATAACACATGCAAGGAAATAGAAGCACAAGATCAGCTTTACGAAAGCTATGAGATTTAAAGAAAAAATTCCAGCCTTGAACTGGAATGTTACAAGATACTCAAGGATTTATGTCAAATGATGCTGAGAAGATCAAGAAAAGGTGGAAAGAATTTACAGTCATTATATGATAAAGAACAAGTGGACCAACAGCTGTTTCAACCTGTACCTTATGATTGGTGATGAAAGAAGAAGTTGAAGCAGCATTGAAAGCCTTATCAAAGAACAAAGCACCAGGCATTGAAAGCATTCCCATAGAAGTATTACAACAATCTGATGCAGCTGTTACCATACCTACAAGGCTCTGCCAGAAAATTTGGAAGACAACATGATGGCCAACTGACTGAAAGAGATCTGTGTTTATACCAATACTAAAGAAAGGTGATCCAAATGACTGTGAAAATTAATAGCACAATCGCTCTGATCCCACATGCCAGCAAGTTTCTACTGAAGATTATTCAACAGAGTCTACAACCATACCTGGAACAAGAACTACCTGAAGTGCAAGCAGGGTTCAGGAAAGGGTGAGGAATGAGAGACATCATTGCGGATGTGAGGTGGATCCTTGAAAAGACTAAACAATACCAAAAGGATATCTATTTATGCTTTATTGACTACAGCAAGGCTTTTGACTGTGTAAACCATGAGAAGCCATTCCTCTGGCATCGGAGCTACCAGAGGAATAGCTTGGTGTTGGCCTTCCACTTCACCATTGTGCAAACAGGGTAATTTTCCAGGCACTAAGGGAGAAGAGTTTAACTTTAGATCCTCACAGCTGTCATCTTGATATGCCCCAGGCTGCACAAAAATAGTTTTCCTAATATAGCTGAACATTCATTTGATGAAGGTTGTGTCCTCATTATTTTAATACTGTGTTGTTCCCATTAAGTTCTCCTTTCTCTTTCCAACTTAGTGAAACCAGTGCTGAAAACACCTGGTACGTAAGTCCTCATTTATAACCTCCAGGTGAGTTTCTCCCTATTTTCATAGGCACTTATGCTAGTCGTAGTCTGGCCATTGCAATAAGAATCCTGAGAATGGGAGTCATATCCAGGCATCTTCCAAAGCCCTGTAACGTGGGCTCTAAATGCAGTCATTGGATGTCATTGTTGTTGAACACTGCCTCTATAGCATCCTCAGTCCTGGCTGGCCAGGGATATAGAAGATCCAACTGGAAACTAAACCATGGTCCTTTTGCATAGAAATGAACAGTATTTGCCACTGAGACTTTGGAACAACCATATGTTAAATGTAGTTCCCATCTATCCAGGTCCCCAAGGGAGCACACAACCTTACAGAACCAATAACCAGACAAAAGTGAGCGAGGTGTGGAAAAAAGTCCTTTATTAGAACACCTCGACATGGCCATGTTTTGACACACTGCTTTCTTCAAGGGGAGCCTCAAAGAATAAAAAATACATACATCAATAAAGCATAAAAATCATAAATACAGTTGAATTATAAAATGAAACCAAATCAAAGCATAGTAGAAGAAAATACAGTACTATTACTACTAATAATAAACTAAAACCAGATAAATAAAAGAAAATTAAAAGTGATCATTGGACCATGTTACTACAATAGAACAAATGATACAAGCAAAAAATTGTAAACATATGACCATAATATATTAGATAATCTAGTAAAACAAGAGACAAGGTACTGGATAAGAAAGACATATTACCAAAACAGGGCAGATTCTACAAACATAAAAACATAAACACGTAATAAAAACATGCAGGATTATATATATTATGTGATCAGTGTAACATGTAATAAGAGCATACAGCCAATGTAACAAAGACAAGATGCTGGGTTAAAGGGATGCTAATCATAATCTTTGGACATTAACACTAGTACATGAGATAAGGATGGTGTCACACCAAACTGAATGAAAAATGGAAGAAAGGAGTATGAGGGAAAGGGAGAGGAGGGGAGGTGAGAAAGGAGGGGGTAGGGGGGAAAGGGAAGGAAGGGGGGAGGGAAAGAAGGGGATAATCGTCAGACCCAATAGAGAACTTGATAGACAGTTTAGTTTTTTTACTGTTCATGAAGCTCTCATGACCAGCACATATGCAGAAAAAAGGCTGGAGCCGAACTCCAAATTCACAAGAACAACATCCTAAATTATAATTCTATGTTTATAGATATTAATAAATTATGTATTTAGAAGTTCTTCTTTATCATCATTGTGACATAGGTAACAGTTATCACAGGCCATTGCTGCCCACTGAGACATGTGTTAACCACTTAGTGGGCTTTCTTTGAAGGGTCCGTAAATATTCTACAATAACAAACCCAATAGAAAAGGGATGATAACATGGGATGATTACACTGTGGTAGCAGCTAACGCAGATCAAATGCAGATATTACAATGATTTTCTGCGACGTTTGCATTTTGTGTGGTAGCTGCAGGCCTGGGCAGAAACTGAATAGGATTAGGGCAGAGAGAGAGCTTGACTGCAAGGTGCAATTTCCATTTATGTAAACATCATTATAGGTTATGGAGGGGGGGGGGGTCTGCTTTTTTTAAAATTTCTCTTAATTGCCAAAATAGTTCATGCTGGCTTGTTAGGTTTCAAATGCTTATCTGTTCTGTTAAGTCCTGAGTTAGACCAGCATACTTTACTACATAGATTTCCCTTTATTATGGAACTAATAAATGCTTTAAGTTATAAGCTTTTGAGACTAAGGCCATCTAGGCAATGCCATGGAGTCCTAGTCATTCTTTAAAATGCATTGAAAAAACTATCTCCAATAACTGGTTTCCAGCCTCTTAATTGGTATGGAAACCAGAGCGGATGCTTGCTTATGTTATAATAAAATATGATATGATATTGTAGCAATGTCAGTTAGAAACTCCCTCATCTATTTAATATACACTGACTCATTTTATTATGTAATGTTAACAACCTCAATAAATTACTCACTAATATTTGTTATTTTAGAAAGCTCTGAAAAAATGTTGCCTTATAGAATCTCATAATATGACTTTGGAAGATGTATTATAACTATGTGATAAACTAAATAGCAGCAAATCACCTGGACAGCATGGCATACATTCCAGGGTGCTCAAAGAACTGAGATATGAGGTTATAGATCTACTTTTAGTAATCATGAACTCTACTTAAAATCATCTGTAGTACCTGAGGATTGGAAAGTAGCCAATACAATGCCAATTTTTAAAAAGGGTTCCAGGGGTGATCTGGGAAACTACAGACTAGTGAGCTTGATGTCTGTACTGGGCAAAATGGTAGAAACCATAATAAAGAACAAAATTACTCAACATATGGATAGTCATGGCTTAATGGCAGAAAGCCAACATGGATGTAGCCAAGGAAAATCTTGTTTCACTAATCTGTTATATTGCTTCGAAGGTGTAAATAAACAGGTAGATAAAGGTGAGCCAGTTGATAGAGCGTATCTGGATTTTCAGAAAGCCTTTGACAAGATCCCTCATGAGAGACAAATTAAAAAGTCATGGAATATACTAGTGTGGATCAGGAAATGGTTAAAGAATAAAAGCAGAGGATAGGGCTAAATGGCCAATTTTCTCAGTGGAGAAATGTGACTACTGGAGTATCTCACAGATCTGTGCTGGGCCTACTGCTTTTTAACACATTTATAAATGACCTGGAAATGGGAATGAGTGAAGCAATCAAATTTGCAGATGACAGCAAAATATTCAAAGTTGTTAAAACACAAGAAGATTGTGAAAAATTGCAAGAGGACCTTGAAAAATTGGGAGACTGGGCACCCGAATGGCAGATGAAATTTAATATGGACCAGTGCAAAGTTATGCACTTAGGAAAGTACAACCCAAACTGGTTACACGATGCAAGGTTCCACATTAGGAATCACCACTCTGGAAAAGGATCTGGGCATCATTGTTGATAGTACTCGTACCTTGAAACCCTCTGCCTAGTGTGCAGCCACGGCCAAGAAAGCAAATAAAATGCTAGGAATCATAAGGAAAGGAATAGAAAATAAAACCAAGAATATTATAATGCCTCTGTATTACTCCATGGTGCAACCACACTTTGAATATTATGTGCATTTCTGATCATTATATTTTATAAAGAATATAGCAGAATTAGAAAAGATACAGAGAAGAGTGACCAAAATGGTAAAAGGGATGGAAGGAAATCCCTATGAGGAAAGGCTTAAAAGGTTAGGGCTCTTCAACTTGGAAAAGACAGCTGAGGGGAGATATGATAGAGGTCTATAAAATAATGAATGGAATGGAATGGATAAATGTAGAGTGGTTGTTTACTGCTTCAAAAAGTAGAAAGACTAGGGGACACAGAATGAAGCTACATTATGGCGTGTTTAACATTAATCGGAGAAAATATTTTTTTCACTCAATGTGTAATCAAACTCTGGAATTCATTACCGGAGGATATAGTAAAAGCTGTTAGTGTAGTTGGGTTTAAAACAGGTTTGGACAAGTTCTTGGAGGAAAAGTCCATAAGCCATTATTAAAGAGGACAAGGGAAATCCACTGCTTACCTTTAGGACAAACAGCATGGAATGTGTATGCCTTCGTAACTTGGCAGGTACTTAAGACCTGGAATGGCTACTGTTGGAACTAGGATACTGGGTTTGATAGACCCTTGTTGTGACCTAGTATGGCATATTTTATGTTCTTAGAAGATCTACAATGAGCACACTTATGGATATTTTTACAAAAGAGCAGTAGGCTTTTACTGCTAATACCAGTGTTATTTGCAAAAGCGCCATGGTAGCTGCAAATGTTGTGTAACCAGCATTTCTCCAGCAGATAATGTGGTAGAAATGCAGGGATCGTGGCAAGATGGCATCTCTGATGCAGTTAACACCACCTGTAGAGATGATGGTAACTGCATATACGATGTCTGCAAAATGTACGGCTATGGTGCACTGCTAACACCCATGGTGACCACACAGTACAGGTACTCACACTTTCTGCTGACCCCCGCCCACATACGCTGCAGACATGCAAAATGCAGCTATCATGGAAAATTGCCTGCAGTAGCTCCATTTGTCCCACATGAGCTGTCACTGTGGTATGATTTTTATATGTTAGCATTGTGAAGACAGCTAATGCCCTTTAGTAGACATACTCCTTATTTTCAGTTTGTTTATTGCAGCAAATGGGATGCTCCTCTTCTTTGCTGTTCATCCGTCTACCTGATTTTTGGGTTTAAAAATTCTTACATCAGGAAACTGATGTACTAAAGTGCACAGACTTTTGCACACGGGAGCCAACATAAGTAAAAACGGGGAATGAAAAAACATAACACCAACCTTTCAGGTTTTGCATACTTTTATGCATGTAGAATATTTGCAAAATGATTTGGTCAGTCCTTGTAGAAAACATTAGTGTGCAGTCTACTATATGAAAGAGTATATGCAAATTCAAGAATACTGCATGCTGCAATGCAAAAATATGCAAAGCAACTCATCGATTATGAATTTTTTGAAAACCAATTCAAAAATGTCTTTGCACTCCAGTTTCTGCAAAAAAGATGATGCAATTAATATCAGTGCAAAATCAGGTAGTCTCATCTTTCTTGGATTGGTGCTGTGGAACAGGTCCAAGCACTTCACACCTCCTCAATAATGCCAAGGAACAGCATCTCTTGTCACTGACTGCACACTTCCTTTTTCTTTTTTAATATGCAGCAGGGATATGAACTCATGAGCATACATTCGGTTCACTGAATATAACTTGCCTTCAGCTACTCCTGGAAAAAATGTGAGCTAAATCCAGAATATTAGGACAGGCAACTATCTGTCCAAATCATTGAGATTTATTGCAATAATCTTATGAATCATGGCTTTCAGAGTGTAATTTTATAAGGGTTGCCTAGTTTTGCATGCAAATCACACTTATTTTTATAAAGAAGAACAGTTGTCTACTTTCCTGGATGGGAATAGCTGAGGGATGTAGAAAAGCAGTGGGCAAATCTTAAAGGGGATATTTTAAGGGCAACAAACCATTTTGTTAGATAAGTAAATAAATATAAAAGGAAAATGAGGCCTGTATGGTTCTTGAAAGAAGTAGCTGAAAAGGTGAGGAGAAAGAGGGTGGTCTTCATAAAATACCGGAGATCACAGAAAGAGAAAGAAAAGCATCAATATTAGGAAAAACTAAGGGGTATGTTTACTAAACCGTCTTAATGTTACTGGCGTTGTTGCAGTCTTACTGTGATGAATGCAATATAAGGTAGTGGGCGTTCTGGTCTTAGGGTAGCATTTCAGGTTATAGCGCGATAAAGTCCGTTATCGCGTGATAGAGGGAGTTGTGACATGTTAACGTGCATTAACCTTAATTAGGCGCGCTGACCTACAAACACAGCAACAGAGGTGTAGCACAATGGTTAATACATTTACTGCTGATCCAGTAGTCATGAGTTTGATCCCCCAGTGGGCTCAGTTAAAAGACTGTCTGAGGCAATCCATTTTCCTGCTTGTAACAGTCAGACACATCCCAACAATTTGCACTGTCAGCCAAAAAAGCCTCACCCCAGTGCCGCAACCTAATGCACCTTTTAGGGCGCACCATAAGGCACATCATAAAGCACCACGTCATCCAAGGCAGGTCATAATGTGCCCCAGAGGGCGGCAGGAAAGTTTGGCACCCTCCAAGGCAGCATCTAAGGCACCCCATAAGCTGGCCAAACCTAAGGTGACGCGAAAGATGCCCCAGGGATGCCAAGGTGACACAGGAGATGGTGCCCAGGGGCACAAACGTGCCCCAAAGTTATAAGCATGAAATGTATGGCTGAAACACAGATGTAACCATAACACTGCACAGAGCACCAAGGAAAGGCAATGAACAAGTGATGGAAGGAAGTAGATGACGGAGCTCATGGACCAGCCAAATCTGCATGCAGCCCATGTGGCAGCAGGTAAAGTGGACAAACATATCGGGGGCAGCTGTACCAATGTACAGGGTGACGGTAATGTACAGTGCAACAATGACAGTGTGTGGCAGAGGATGGGGATACGTGTCCACCAGAGGAGGTAGAGGTGGCAGGATAAGTGCAATGACAGGAGGACAGAGGAGAGCAGTGCCATGCAGAGCAGACACAGGAGAGGCAAGCATGAAGAGCCGCAATGCAGAAAAGTGTGCCAGTGCAGGACATGGGGTAGCAGCCTGCACATTAGGGCAGGACGCCACACAGCTGGCACACACACATAGACAGACAGAAGGATGGATGGCAACAGTGATGAGGGTATAATGTGGCGGCAGCACAGATCTGCACAGATATGACTGTTACACTAATGAAACGTAGTTGCATAGGACAGCCATAAAAAAAAAGGGGGAACAGAGAGGAATCAAACCCATGATCTCTGCTATTGAAGTCATTGCATTAACCATTGTGCTACATCACTATGGGAGTTATCATACCAATGGCTGGCTAAAGAAAGAGTGCACGTCACCATAAAACTGTCTGCTGTGGCTACCAGGATAGGATAGAACCAACAGTACCCATAATGTAATTCACATGCAGAACAGCAGTCTACATCTGCTCACCAGATGGGGTATGCACCTCTACAGCATGTCAGCTTGGTAGGGGGGAATGACCGTGCGTGTTACTGGCACAGAGTACCCACAGGCCATGCCAATGTGCGTGTTCTGTGCTCACCCTGAGGGTGAGGGGGAGTGGCCAGCACCAGGTCCGCAGTACCCGGGTTGGTTGAGGTGGGCTGTGCTGCAGATCTCCATCAGTGCCAGTGTGTGACAAGTATTTGTTGCCGACACCTTTAGGAGGTCTCTGTGTCCATTTGTAATTGCCAGTCATGTCTGGCCCTTCTGGACCATGAGGCACACAACATAGTGCATATCCACTGTGCTTGCTATGGTCACCTGTTTAGGGAGCAGGGGTGTGTCAGGGCTCACATGGCAACAATGTACTTAGCAAACCACCCTCTCTGGGTCAGGGTGGGGGACATGATCTGCCCCCAACAGACCCACACTCTCACCCTTTGCAAGGGGGGCAGTGGAGATACACGAGGACAGGCTGTGGGACCAGCAACCCCAGTCCTGGTGGCAAACGGACAGCTGCTAAAAAATCTGCACTTGGGACAGGGCCACTGGCAGATAGGTAGTGGGCCCAGTCAGCTCAGCTGCCCCCCACTACGATCTGACATTCACCAGCAGAGGGCAGTCAGTGTGCACTTGCTGCACCCTGCAAGGTGGTGCGGCCATACAGATGCTAACTGCAGACAGTCTGCTAGCTAGTACATAGTGCATGTTCCTGGAGGAACTGTGTGCACCCAAAACTAGGATGTCAGCACACACACCACACAGATATGTCAGTGATTGGGACCCAGAAAAGAGAACCCATAAATATCACTTGAGAAAAATACTGTATAGCACTATGGGGGAACCTAGTCATGCCATGGTCACTGCTCAGTAAGGGTGAGAGTGACCTCCCAGCATGACATGCTGTGGCCACCCTGTCCGTGCAGGTGGTGGTCGGACACTACAATGCCCCAGCCATTGCCCTATACCCTGTGCAAATGCATCCTGCCCATGACACCCTGTCCGGGCAATACCCACAGTACCTTGCTCCTCATTATGCACATTGGCAGGCTAACACTGGAAACAGTGCAAGCAATGTGGGCTCAGTAAGGTGTAGGCAGCCACAACACACTGGATAGACAGACACACACTCCCACACCTATGCCAGCATTGTGCAAATATAGAGGTTTGTGGCAGCCCTGGCCGTCACTCCAGTCCTGGGCACAGTGCGGACATTGCTATGGTACTCACTACTGTTAGGGTCACTCCCCGGGGTGGTAAACACTGTCAGAATCAATAACTGAAACACACTCCACAGATATCAGAAAGGTTGCTATGATGAATCTCTATCAACAAGTTGTGTTTAACTTAGGATTTGTTAGCTGACATTAATCATAACAACCTTTTGATAGATGTGGAATGTGTTCCCAAGTTTAGGACTGCATTGCTAAGGTATGCAGGTGCCAGTATTGGGAGATGCTGCTCCG
The DNA here is from genome assembly GCA_033557465.1 of Ichthyophis bannanicus. Lineage (NCBI taxonomy): Eukaryota > Metazoa > Chordata > Amphibia > Gymnophiona > Ichthyophiidae > Ichthyophis > Ichthyophis bannanicus. The sequence goes on from CM066036.1 coordinate 551,275,056, forward strand.
CACAGGGCCCATCAGCCTGACTCTCCATGAGGCTTTGGATAGTGGAGCCTGTGGGTGTGGGTGTTTATGCCCCTGTTGGCCGCTGCTCTAGGGCAGAGGTTCCCAACTCTGGTCCTGGTGGGCCAAACACTGTTCAGGTTTTCATGCTGTCTCAAATGAATATGCATGAGATACATTTGCATACAATGGGGGCGGTGCATACAAATGCAGCACAGGCATATTTATTAGGGTCAGCATGAAACCTGAATGGTGTTTGGCCCTCCAGGACTGCAGTTGGGAAACTATGCTCTAGGGATTGCACATGTTTATGGTGTCTGTGCTCTGTAGGGTAAAATATAGGTGTTTCAGGCATGTTTATTTTATCTGCAATAAAGGTTCCATCTTTATTACCATGGTTTAGTACTGGGTAAAATATGGGGGCAGGGTTGGCAGGAGCCACAGCTGGGACTTGAACTTGTGACCTTCTGCTCCTGAACACACTGGCTGTGTGTACTGCACCACACTGTTGCCACAGGGATTGATCATTCCCTGGGGATACCATGACTGTTCATCAGACAGACCCTGTCTGTTGCAGTGCACGGCACCCACCTAAACGGGGCTAAGCCATGGTCTGCTGGTGGTATGCAGTCCTAGACCATCCAGTGTGCCGGTAGGCAGCTGCCTATGGTGTGGGTTCTCGGGTAGGGGTGCCTACATGGACATGCGCGCTTTCCCCCGGTACTGCCTGTCAATGTTATGTGCCCTTGGGGGTACCTGCTGGGTACTGTCCCCTGTGACTCTGTGGGACACACACTCATGCCCATGTTGGACCCTTGTCAGTTGCTGTCTTGCTGCTTTACACTTTCGGCATTCTTATGTGCCACCTAGGCATCTGCTTTGTCCGCACTGTGCCCCAGCTTGACCACAGCATGTGCCGCCTGCAGCCCCTGATCCCATTTACAGCATCAGTACAGTTGCCCTTTCCTACGTGCCCACTCTGCTGTTGCTGCACATGTGCACGCCATAACAAACCTGCCCAATCTAAACGACAGAAACCCTGATCAGCGCTATTTCAATGTGAGATCATTCACTTTGTAGGGGGACAGAGCATAGACCCTTCCAAACATGATATCTTAAGTTTTACGCTTTGTCAGTAGTGTTGCTTTATGTTTATCATTAATATCACTATTGGCCAGCTTGGTTATTGGGATTTTAAATGTGGTTCTGGTCATTTTATATGTTTATTTGCCTTTTTGGTTCCTGCACATGTATCACAACTATCACTTTCCTGGGTTTCCCTGCCTTTGCTGCACATTGCTGACTTAAGCAAATGTGCCTAATGCGAGGGTTTCACTGGCGTTAGTGTTCAGACCCGAATTTCACAGCGTTAGTGTGCTTGGAGCCTCTCCCCACTCACGCTCCGCCCATTGACCCCTTCTCTCCGCCCTCTGGGAAGCCTTACTCCACCCTTCAGACCAGGATTTCACAGCGTTAGTGCACCTTAATGCCGCCGCCGCCACGTTATCGCGCGATAAGTGACGCGATAACATCACTTATCGCGCAATAATACCACCGCTGTGAAGTTAAGACGGTTTAGTAAGCATACCCCTAAGACAAGCTAGGAAAGTAGCCAGAAAAGCAAAGATACAAATTGAACAAAAATATCCAATACAGTAAAATAGGAGACAAAATATTTTTCAGATATGATATTGAGAGGAAGTTCAAAAGTGACATTGTCAGACTCAAGAGTGAAGGAGAGGAATATGTAGGAAGCTGATGAGGATAAAGCAAAATTGTTTAACAAACATTTCTGTTCTGTGTTCACAGGAGCAAGACCTCATAAAAACACTGACAAATAGGAACAGGAGCAAGGCAGATCTTGAGCGATTTTCAGAAGACTGTGTTTGTAAGGAGCTAGTTAAACTAAAAGAAGACAAAGCAATGGGGCCAAATGGGATACATTCAAGAGTATTGAAGGAACTTAGAGAATTTCTGTCAACTCCATTGTCTGACCTTTTCAATTCTTCTTTAGCGTTGGGAGTGGTCCTAGAGGACTGGAAAAAGGATGCTTGGGTCCCTCTACACAAAAGCGGAAGTAATAATGAGGCTGGGAATTACAGACTGGTTACTCTGACCTCTGGTGAGTAAATGAATGGAAACGCTGCTAATAGTAAGATTTCTGGAATCCAGTGGATTGCAGGATCCAAGGCAGAATGGTTTTACTAGAGGCAGGATTTGTCAGATAAATCCGATTAATTTCTTTGATGGGGTGACCAGAGACTTGGACCAAGGGAGAGTGCTAGATGTGGTATACTTGATTTTCTGTAAAACCCTTGATATTGTTCCGCACAGGTGATTTATAAATAGAGTGTCCTAAAGAAGGACCCTAAGGTGACTGACTGGGTTAGGAACTGGTTGAGTGGGAGACCACAAAGAGTACAGGTAAATGCAGTTCACTCTGAGGAGAAGGATGTTTTTGGTAAGAGATATTGTGGAAAAGCTGTCGGGTAATGTTTACCTTTTTGCAGATGATATCAAAATCTGCAATAGGGTAGAAATCCAGGAAAGTGTTGATAACGTGAGGAAGGATCTAGTGAAGCTTGAAGCATGGTCAAGAATTTGGCATCTGAATGGTCATGCATTTGGGCTTCAAAAATCCAAGGGAGCAGTACAGTACAGGGGGTGAAGTACTTCTGTCCATGAAAGAAATATGGGGCATGGGGTGATTATTTCTGATAATCTTAAAGTGGCTAAACAGGTAGAAAAAGCAACAGCAAAAGCCAGAAAGATGCTTGTATGCATAGGGAGAGGAATGGCCAGCAGGAAGAAGGAGATGATAGCGTCTCTGTTTAAGTTTTTGGTGAGACAACATGTTGGAATATTGTGGGCAATTCTGAAGACCACAACGTCAAAAGGATATAAACAGGATGGAGACGATTCAGAGGGTGGCTACCAAAATGGTCAGTGGTTTCATCATAAGGCATATGGGGAAAGACCCCAAAATTTCAATATGTATATTTTGGAAGAAAGGCAGGAGAGAGGAGATATGATAGAGGCGTTTAAATAGCTCTGTGGGATAAATGCACAAGAGGATAACCTCTGTCAATTGAAAGGAAATTCTGTAACAAGGGGGCATAGGATGAAGATGAAAGGGGATAGAATCGGAGTAATTTGAGGAAATATTTCTCTATGGAAAGAGTGGTAGATGCATGGAATAGCCTCCCAGTGGAGAGGATAGAGACAAGGACTGTATCTGAATTAAAAAAAAAAAAGCATGAGACAAACATAAGATCTCTAAGGGGAAAAAAAGCCACTTTAAAGCTTAGTAGTTGGTATGGAAGGGCAGCCTGTTAGGTTGCATGGTCTTTATTTTCTGATATTTCTCTCTGTTTCTACCACCTTAATGTTTGAGCAAACCATTCCATTAACCCACAGGTTGGTGTGTGGTACTGTGAAGATAGGCAGAAAGAGCCCACACCTTCCTCAGAAGTCATGATCTGAAGTCAAGTCTGCCATCTGTAAGTTTCCAAGGAAATTCCATCGGGCAGAAAGTCTTTATCATCTTACATGCAACTATACTAGCTGAGATTCTACTAAAGGGACATGTTTACACATGGCAACATGCATCTGGGCCATGAATCTAGCATAAAGACCTGTACCAGCTTCAGGGTGTGTGTGCATGCAGTCCCTTGCCATTAGTGCATTGCAAACGTGCAGCACCATGCTTATAGGCACATGGGTGCACTTAGCACCAATCACTGAGGTGGCATTAGCACAGGTGTACATAATAGTAACATTTGCGGTTAGTGCATGCCCAAAACACCCATGCTAACTGATGTGCCTTTACCGCTCATGTCCCACCCCTAACCCACCTAGTCCTCACCAGTCACGCACTACAGAGTTAGCATCGGCTTTATAGCATGGGGTCCTGTGCTAACTTTTACCACAGGTCACTTACCACACATTCTACCCCGCAGTAACACTTAGTAAACATGGCCAAAAATGAATGGACTTCTTAACAAGGATGGTTTCCTCTTTTCCTCCTCCTTGTGACAGAGATTTTCCCCTCTGTGATAAGAACTCCCACCCTATAGGATAAAGTATCTTCCCCTATGCCATCAGCCCCCAAAAGCTTCCCCAAGATTTCAGAACCCTCTGCCTCCTTAGTTCCCTAGCTTACTTGAGCCCTCCTGGCATTCATCTGTGAAGTGCACTTACTAAATAAAGTTCTTCTTTCAGCACTGCCATATTTTGCTTAATACCAGAGCTATGGTTGCATCACCATCATGTGACGGGATGAGTTTTATTGCATGGCCCTCTTTGGTCGACGTCTTTATTCACATGATTCCCAAGATTAATTTTGAGTTCTCCACCAGGCTTCCTCCGAATTCCCTACTTCCTTGGATCCCTGACACCAGGAATGTGCATTTGATTTCTGGTTTTGGTTTGGAACATTTTAGGTGCTTAAAGGACACACACTAATTTGATTTTAGATGCCAAAAACCTATGAGTTAATGCGTGTAAAATGTGACCCGGCCACTGGGCGTACCTGCCTTACTGATACTCCACTAGATGTTGCCGTAGTCATGTAGCCGTACCTCAGGCTGGAACACCTCTGGAGGGGCTACAGTGGAAAAGCACTACCATCCAGCAACTTCCTTATCAGAGAACTGACAACAAATTCACTGGAGCAATAAAATAACTAAATTCGGGATACTTTTGATGGTAATACCTAAGATGTTATGAATATTGTATTGTATGTAGGAGTGGAGGAGTGGCCTAGTGGTTTGGGCAAGGTACTTCAGGTCGGGGGTTCAAATCCCACTAGAGGACAGCAACCTTGGGCCAGAAAGACTGGGGTTTCTAGTCCCACAGGTGCTCCTTGTGGTCTTGGGCAAGCCACTTAACCCTCCACAGCCCATGTTCCCTGTAAAATAGTTATCTCCAAGTTATAATGCCCTGTTCAATGTAATTTCAGTTTGTTCAATGTAAACCACACTGATGCAAAATAGCACAGTATATAAGAGAATATAAATAAATGTTCAGGTGAGGTGATACAAATCTTTTACAATATGCACCCTTAAATGTGGATCCAGAGTCCTTCTGAAGTATTTATTACACGTAAATATTTTATTAACTGCATACTTAAAATGCCTAATATAGGAATTACAATGTCTAAACAGCAACAATTGCACACAGCTAGTATTAAATAACCTAACTAGGCTTTCTTTCTTCCCATCAGGACAATAGTAGATAAATTATACAACTGTTTAACTACCAATGCAATATATTCTAGCTTTGGAACAAGATTCTTTCTTTAAAACTGTGTTTCTTTTCTTTTTAGGATAAATGATCTTCTTATAACTGCAAGTATTTCATTTACAACTCAGGATTGTTGTACATATTCCTTTATAGCTTTCAAGCTTACTAACTATATCCTCTTTTCTCTATTGCATGCTCTTCAGGAATATTCCCAGGTAAGTATACCTGGAGTCAGATATTTAAAAAATCTAAGGGGCTTGTTTACTGAGCAGTGGTAGCAGCTTCCGATCGATATCTGAGCCACGGCCCCATTGAATTCACTCCAGACAAACAAAAATGTACGCTTATCTTCCAACCAAAAATTCTTTCTTGGGGTTGGGGCCCATGTCCATGCAAATTCTGGCCTACTTCAGGATCTGGTTCTCTCAATCTGTTTCTCTGGACACCCAGTTGACTCTTCCTCAAGTGACTCTTCAGCTGGTCTTGTCCCTACTCCCTGATTTTACAAAACTAAGAAGGGAAAACGCTATTCTTCCTTTATATTGCCTTTGGTGATAAGACTGAGGCTGAACAAATAAAGCCTTTTCATCTTTTTCGATGTAAACACTTTTGCTACCCCTAAAGAAAAAGATAATTAAACAAACCCTAACTAAACCTCTCCCCCCCCCCCCATCCTCACACACACAAGCACCTACACACACACCAAACTAGCTGTGGCACTCTAAAAATTCTGCTTCTGCGGTTACTTCAGGCTGTCAGAGAAAAAGAAAAGCTGTTTGCTTTTAAAAGCAGTGCTTTACTTTCAAAATCAAAGCTGTAGCAGAGCCTCAGTTAAGCTGTAACAAACAGTTAAAACCAGTGCACACAAATTAATGTCACAGCCTGGTTTCACAGCCTTTGTCTCTACACACAACAGCTTTACCCTTTACAGATGATGGAGTCACTAAAACTTTTTTTCTCTCAGATCTTCTCACAGAAAAACAGTTTAAAACTGGCAAAGCCTCTTAAGGACCTTCATTTCTGGGAAGCTTTAAACCAAATTGTCAGCTTTAAACAGCTTTGACAACTGTCTGGCTTCTTAACCCAACCCAATGTTCCTTGAAATTAGTTTTCAGCTTTCAGCAATTAAGTATTAGACAGTTCAGTAAATTTCAGAACGATATTTAAACCACTTGTTCAATGGAGACCCAAGGAAATCTTACCAGGTAATCATTTTCCAAAAATATCACCTTTACCTCTTTCTTTTCCACAAAACTATGAAGAGACATGCAATTTCTTTTAAATACCCATGGATTCTCTCTTTTATTTTCCCAAAATCTCTAAAAGTAAAACTTTCCTTTCTATCACAGCCAGCACACCAACCTCTCTCTTCACAAACCCCAGCTGACTCTCAACTCAGACACACACCAGCATTCCAAACAGGCCAGATAAGTATTCTTGGAATTAAATTTCTTTGGGAAGTGAGTGGAAGTATTCTTCCACTCACTTCCCAAAGAAATTAAATTCCAAGCACCCTTCAAAACTCATTCTTGCCTACAAATTAAAAAACGTCTTCCCCATAACGCCCCTAATTACTCTCTTAAATGATTTTTAGGTGGACTGATGGGGAGAGGGGCGAAGTAAGATGGCCGTTGAGCACTTTCGGCGTATTTGATGCCTAAGAGAAAAGGGAAGGCAAGGGTCTTTCCCTCGGAGCCCCAGCCTTCAGTCCATGGTCTGATGGATCGTTTTGTTGACTTACCCCAGGTGAAGATGCAGGAGATTAGGTCCGGCTTGGGCACGGCTGAGAAGGAGATGAGGTCACCGCCTTTGGAGCTTGATATCTCTCTGTCTCCTGATTTGAGAATGCCGCCGCTATGTCCCGCTGAGCTGCTCCCTGCGGCTGATGATTTTGAGCTGCCCTCCCCGCATGTCGGAGAAGTATTGGGCTCTATTCAAGGGGATATTGTGAACTTGCCGGGTGATCAGGTCTCCGGTGTCTTTGGAGAACTTCAGGGGACAGCGCGGCAGGCAGATACATTGGCGGCCAGTGCTCCAGATTGTAAAGGGAGTATGTTGCAGTCTCCTTCCCTTGCAGTTTCCACCCTGATGGCGTTGTTTCCTATGAAACCCAAGGAAATTACCTTGGAGGTAATCTGGGAAGCTCTTGCAGGACTTTCTGATGCTGTAACTAAACAAACTTTGGCCTTTTCTACTAAAACACACCAGAACCCAGCTCGGATTGATACTATTGTGAGTACTGTTGATCTTATTAAAGTTCAAGTAGAAGATCATGGAAGTCAACTGGCAAGATTTTCTGACTTGAACTCTGTTTTGGTTAAAGACAATGTAGCTCTATGCTATAAGTTAGAGGGTTTGGAGAATTCTGCTCAAGCAATGAATGTGAGGGTTTTGAATTTCCCCAAATCTAAGGGGGTTTCGGCCCATGATATGTTTAAGCGATATTTGATGGAAGTTCTAAGGGTTCCACAAGAACTTATACCACCTCTAACAAAAGTTTATTATCTCCCAACTGGGAAGAAGATGCCAGATGCCTTGTAAGGGGATTCTAATTTAGATGTTTTAAATGTATCCGAGTTACTTGATGTTCTGGTTTCTGAGGTTTATAAACCTTCTACTTTGCTAGTATCTTGTGCTTTGGTCTCAGATAAAGAATGGCTGCTTAAAATGTTGTTTAAAAAGCGGCTGGAAACTTTTTGTGGTTATACAATTTCTGTTTCCTGATATAGCCAAAGAAACACAGAGGAGGAGGAGGCAGTTTCTCCTTCATATATTTGGAGTTTTGCAACTTGGGGGTTCTTTTTATTTAAGATTTCCTTGTAAATGCTTAGTGATTCATAAGTCTGTTAGGTATGTTTTCTTTCAGCCTGATGAACCAGGCACTTTTATAAATGCCCAGTTGTCAGTTTTCTCTCTTTCTGAGCCACAATAATGTATTTAAAAATTCTCAAATATTGGTTAATTTCTGAGGTTTCTCAATGGTCATCTTAATTTCCTAAGTGTGGATAATTTTCTTTTATGTTATTTGAGGGGTTGCTCCTACCTCAGGTTTATTATTCCCCTCTTCCTGTTGTGGACTACAAGAAATTTTTGGGTCATTTTCCTCTTTTTTTTACTTGTACTTCTGAAATTATATCTCTTTTCTGTATGGGACTTTTGTCTTGATGATTTGTTAAAATTCAATAAATAAATTTAAATATAAATGATTTTTAGTGCCCTCATTTTAAATTCTAATAGAAGTACAAGTTACAAAACTACATCACTGAAACTCTGTCTTCCTTCCTGCAATAGGCTTCAGCAGAGCTCTCCAGGGAACTCCCTGCTCTGCCTGATCTCTAGTAGCCTTGTGCTCTTTCATTTAACTCTTTAAGTACATGAAAGGCAGCCCCAGTATTTATTTAATTTTGTACTGCAGCCATGTTTATTTTTATTCCACAATTGATATACTGCTTTTAGCCATAAGTACCAAAGCGGTTTACAAACAAGCAGGCAAATTACAAACAATAAAACAATTTACAAAAACAAAACAAAACAAATATAAGCATAAGGAAACAAAAAGAATGCTTTTTAAAGCCTCTTCAGCATTACAACCCTATTTTTTTCTTTATTTTTGACACTGTTCCAGCTTTCTACTGCTAAATGCCCGCACCACCAACAAACCAAAGGCACCTGAAACCCCAGATGAAAACTTTTATTTTTTTGATTCTTATTATAACCTATTGGTTACATAAACATGCTTATGGAGCAGTAGCCTATTGCTTAGAGCAACAGAGTGGGGTGGCAAGAGACCAGGGTTTGATTTCTATTGCTGCTCCTTGTGGTCTTGAGCAAGTCACTTTACCCTCCACTGCCTCAGGAGAAAGGCCGGGCAAGGCAGGCACTTATGTCAGCCTTGCAAAAAAATGCAATATGTGCCTTTGAGTCAGTCCTTACTCCTGGTGACCCAGAAGCTCCTGGGTTTTCTTGACAGTGTCACTGAAAGTAGATTGCCAAGCCTTTTGTTCTGGGGCAGTGGAGAGTTAAGTAACTTGCCCAAGGCCACAAGGAGTGCTAGTGGGAATTGAACCCTAGTTGCTTGGTTACCAAGCCAGTGTTCTAACCACTAGGCTACTCCTCCATGCCTTATGTCAGCCTTATGACTGGTGTAAATGCCCATATCTAGATTTCTAAAGAATGCACATAAGTTATAGTATTTTATAACTGGGCTGCTGAGTCAGCATTGACAATGGCATACATTGCAAAGTTGATTTATACGTATTAAAAACATTTTTTTCATGTCATTTTGCTTGGATTAATTTCTAAAATGAATCTTACTGATTAGAAAATGAACCAATTTTTTTTTTGTGCACATTTCTGCCTATTACTCTCCTTTCCTTTTTTATGAAAGCAGGAGGAGGAACAGCGTAGTGATTAGAACTGGGGTTCTAATCCAACTTGTACGTAGGGTTACCAACCGGCCGGTTTTCAGCTGGCCTGGCCGGTTTTTCTGTGGCCAGGCCAGCTGCCGGCAAAGAGCAGAAACCGACACTTGAAAAATTGTTTTTTTGCTCTGGCCGCGAGATCGGGAGTGGCCAGAGCAGAAAACCGGCTTGTGATCCGCGATCCGTGCCCCCCCCCCCCTTGCAGCTGCTGCTTCTGTTTCTTATAGAGCAGCAGCTGCAATAGAGTTAAATTTAAAAATAAAAGACAAACCTATGAGGAGCCCTCCGGCCCTAGGAAACTCCTGCTGCAGTGCCCACCCCCTCTGATGTCACTTCCTTTTCAGCCACGGTGCTGCAGCATGAGTTTCCTAGGGCAGAGGGCTCCTCACAGGTTGTCTTTTTTTTAAACTTTATTGCAGCTGCTGTTCTGTAAGAAGCAGGAGCAGCTGCTGCAAGGAGGTGAATCTACTCTGGGGGGGAGGTAAAGCTACACTGGGGGGGGGTGAAGCTACACTGGGGGTGGAGTGAAGCTGCACTGGGGGGGGGGGGGTGAAGCTGCACAGGGGGTGGCAGAAGGCTGCACACAAGTTTGATTTTATTTTTAACTTAACTTTATTGCAGCCGTTGCTCTGTAAGAAGCAGGAGCAGCTGCTGCAAGGGGAAAGAGGTGGCAGAAGGGACTGACAGAGGGAAGGTGAGGGCTGGAAGAGAGCTGAAAGACCGGGGAAGGAGGTGGCAGGAAGGGAGCTGACAGAGTGGGTAAGGAGGGGGCTCAAAGGGATCTGACACCTGGAATGGTACTGGTAAGTGACTGGGTAATGGGGAGGAGGCTGGAAAGGAGGGGGCACTGGGACTGGAAGGGAGCAGAAACTTGGGGATGGCACTGGAAGGGGGATGGACAGAGGGTAGGGTGACTGGAAGGGAGCTGACACGGGGAAGGCACTGGGAGTGGAAGTGAGCTGATACCTGGGATGGTGTTTGGACTAAAAGGGGTTGGACAGTGAGGAAGGAGGGGGACTAGAAGGGAATGGACACCACTGGGAAAACAAGGGGATTGGCATTGGAATGTAATGGTAGTGGAGGACTGGAAAGGGGGCTGACGTAGGGTTACTGAGACTGGAACTAGGCTGATGGAAGAAAGTGAAGAAAAGAAAAGAAGAGACAAGAAATGGCAGATGGACTATAGACCATAGAAAATGAGCTAAGAGAAGACAGGAAAACGGAAGCCTCAGATCGGAACCAGCATGATCAGAGAATAAAATGGTCAGACAGCAAAGGTAGAAAAAATAATTTTATTTACAATTTAATAATTGGACTTTGTACTACCTTTATAGTTTACACAGTATGGGGAGCTGCATCTCTTATTTATCTGATACTGCACTGCATGCAGAGTCTGTCTTGTGGTTTCAGTTTAATTTTTGTCTATATATTTCTCTTTTTGTTTTGTGCTCATTTATTGATTAAGACCTGTGTATTCTGTGTGCGTGTACAACCAATGCTGCGTATTCTGTCAGTGTATAATTTCTGTTTAAGAATGTGAGAAGTCTTGCTTGTTCAGTTTGCACATTGCCCTCTCTGCAATTTTTTTGGGGACAGGGGGTGGAGCAAGGGTGGGGTGGGGGTGGGGCAGGGGCAGGGAAAGGGTGGGGTGGGGGTGGGCATGGGCGGAGCATGACTACCCACATTTGGCGGGTTTTCTCTTTCAAAAGGTTGGCAACCCTACTTGTACGCCAACGTGATGATCTTTTTGACAATGGGAAAGTCATTTAAGCCTCTGTTGCTTCAGCAACAAACTGAGGGCTAGAGTTAGTAACCTGCACTAACACCCATTAATGTATGTTATTTACCATGGGATTCTTTCATTAATAACATGAGCTTAATGCCTTTGTAAAGGCTAGTAAATCTTCCCCTTAGATTGTAAGACCTCTTGGTCTGATTGTAATCCATCTTGAGTCTGGATTTGGAAAGACACAGATCTAAAATCCAAATTTTCTGTCCTCCAAACAGGGTAACCCTGTAGATAGCTTTCCTAAACATTGTTTTTTTAACTTGTTCTGTATTCCCTATTCCCACTCAGCTCCTCAGTGCTGCCTCGCCTGAAGTTATCCCTTCTATCTGTGGCATCTTCAGTCTTTCACAAAAGAGCATACGATATTGCATGTTGGGTCAGATCACAGGTCCAACAAGGCCAGCATTCTGTCTCAGACAGTGGCCAATTGGAGCTTCTAGGAAGTATCTTGCAGATACTTCTTAGAAGCTCTTTCCCAAGGATGAACAGTAACCTTCCAATGTCTACAGTACTTCGTTAATAATTTAGAGATTTTTTTTCTCTAGGAAGTTGTTCAAACCACTTTTAAATTAAGCTATACTAGATGCCTTCACCACATCCTTTGGCAACAAATTCCTTAGCTTAATTGTTGAGGGAAAAAATACTTTTGCTAGTTTGTTTTAAATCTGCTACTTGTTATTCTCATGGACTGTTCCCTAGTCCTGATATGGTTTGAAGGCATAACTCATTCCCTATTTATTTGCTCCACCCCATTCATGATTTTAGAAATCTCATATTTCATCTCCTCTCAAACCAAAGAACTCTAATTTGTTCAGCCTTTTTTTTCATAAGGGAGCCACTCAATTTCCTTTGACTTTTTGCTGACCTTCTTTTTGCCTTTTCTAGTTCTTTTATATCTTTTTTGAGATGGTTTTACCAGAACTGCATCCAGTATTCAAGATGCAGTCACAGAGTGGATTTAAACTTTATTATTTCTGAATAATTCCTAACATTCTATTTACTTTATTTCTACTGCTCTATACTGATCTGAGGCTTTCAATGTATTGTCACTTTGCAGTACCGGGGCACTCCTGCTGCCTTCAGGCTTGCTGTGATCATAGTACTCCTCAAAAAAATAAAAATAAAATAAAATCATGGAATCTTACCCACCCTGAACCTTAGGAGTATGATTTGTGATCGGCGGTAGCGGCTTCCATGCGATATTGGAGCCACGGCCCCACTGAAGTAAATGGGGCCGCAGCTCCGATATTGCACGGAAGCCCTTCAGCCGATTAATAAGCATACCCCTTACTATCTATTGTGCCATTCTCTCCTCACCTTCACATCCAGACTACTCAAATGTGCTGCCTTGGTTTTCTTTCATATGAAGTCTTTTTGATAGATTCCAATCTAGCTTTTATCTGCTACATTCCAGTGAAAATGGCTCTTTTTATGATTTTTAATGACCTTTTCATGGCTAAAACCAAGGGCCTTTACTTGATCCTTATCCTTCTTGACCAATCTAGTACATTCAACAGCATTGATCACCACCTACTGCTCAATACTCTGGCCTCCCTTAGAGTTCTTGACTCTGCCCGATCTTTGTTCTTTTTACCTCTACCATGGAGCTTTTAGGATGTAATTTTATAACAGGTCACCTATTTGAAAAGTTCTAAAAGTGCCTATTTTATAAAGGCAAACTAAATTTAAAAAAAGTCCAGAAAGGTCTTACTGACATAGTAACATAGTAAATGATGGTAAATGGCTCATTTGGTAGCTAACATTGTAACTGCCATTTTGTGCAGTTACTCTCAGGTCAATGCAGTTACTCTCAGGTCAATGCAGAAAGCTAATGCCAGTTTGTACGTGTGCTTATGCACATAGAATATAAGTTTTATGCTCAGGAATCTGCACGCCAAATGTAGAAAAAGATGGATGCGCACACAGAACACCACGTGTATTCAAATGAGTTGTGTGTGCTTAAATAACATGTTGAGGTCTGCGCCCAATTGGACCGAGGGAGAGCTCTAGATGTGGTGTATTTAGATTTCAGTAAAGCCTTTGACACTGTTCCTCACAGGCGACTTATAAACAAACTGAGCACCCTAGGGATGGACCCTAAAGTTACTGCTTGGGTTAGAAATTGGTTGGGTGGGAGGCGACAAAGAGTACAAGTAAATGGAGCTCACTCTGAGGAGAAGGATGTTACCAGTGGTGTGCCCCAGGGATCTGTCCTTGGTCCGATTCTTTTTAACATCTTTGTTAGTGATATAGCGGAAGGGCTGTCGGGTAAGGTTTGCCTCTTTGCGGATGATACCAAAATCTGCAATAGAGTAGACACCCAGGAAGGTGTAGATAACATGAGGAGGGATCTAGCTAAGCTTGAAGAATGGTCTAGAATTTGGCAGCTGGATTTAATGTTAAAAAATGTAAGGTCATGCATTTGTGCTGCAGCAATCCAAGGGAGCAATACAGTATAGGAGGTGAAGTACTTTTGTCCACTAAAGAAGAGCGGGACCTAGGCGTGGTTGTGTCTGATGATCTTAAAGTAGCTAAACAGGTAGAAAAGGCAACGGCAAATGCTAGAAGGATGCTTGGGTGCATACGGAGAGGAATGGCTAGCAGAAAAAAGGAGGTGATAATGCCTCTCTATAAGTCTTTAGTGCGACCTCATTTGGAGTATAGGGTGCAATTCTGGAGACCGCGCCTTCAAAAGATGTGAACAGGATGGAGTCAGTGCAGAGGGTGGCTACTAAAATGATTAGTGGGCTTCATTGTAAACCATATGAGGACAGACTTAAGGATCTTAATATGTACACCTTAGAGGAAAGGCGGGATAGAGGTGATATGATTGAGATGTTTAAATACCTCCGTGGCATAAATGTTCAGGGAGAGAGCCTCTTTCAATTGAAAGCAAGTTCTGCTATGAGGGGACATGGGATGAGGGTGAAGGGAGATAGATTCAGGAGTGATATGTGGAAATATTTCTTTACGGAAAGAGTAGTGGATCCATGGAATAGTCTCCCAGTGGAGGTGGTAGAGATGAGGACAGTAACTGAATTCAAAAAAGCATGGGACCAACACAGAGGATCTCTAAAGGTAAAAAGTGGACTGTTGTAGTTGTTGATATGGAAGGACAGACTAGATAGGCCATGTGGTCTTTTTCTGTCATCATGTTTCTATGTTTCTATGCAGAGAAATGCGTTAGAAATTACCCAATCAGCTGTTAACTATGAGTGTGTCGTTATTTGTATGCCTGGTCAGGAGGTGACGTTAAACTCTAGCATGTCCTTCACCATATACCGCGTGGACGGCTTCAATGGTCCATATTCATCGGTGTGTGAACATCGGCATTTCAAGATCAGTGTTTTATACGCTTCTCATCAGAATATCTTATTTTGGCATTCAGGAAGATTTGAAGATATCTTTTGCTGCTTATCCTCCTGCCATTTTGCTGTTTGCAAGAGCCAGACAAAGAACGGAGAACAACAGAGACCTGAGAGAGGAGCATGAGGAGGTACATGCTACACCCATCATCATTGTGAGGCCCTGCAGTCAGCGCCTATTAAGAAACAGGTCAATAGTGGATGGATTCCCAGACAGGCGTCTGACATACGCATGCTCAATGGAGCACGTTTTCCGTTTGTGTTCTTTGCGCATGTGTTGCAATGCAATGTGTACCTTTGAGTTAATGCTGATTCCTGGTGACCCAGAAGCTCCTGAGTTTTCTTGGCAGTGTGACCGGAAGTAGATTGCCAAGCCTTTCTTCCGAGGCAATGGAGGCTTAAGTGACTTACCCAAAGCCACAAGGACACTGGTTGTATGCCAATGTTTCATGATCATCTTTTCTTTTGCGATAGGATTTATGCTGTATAAGCTCAGTTATACGCATCCTTCATTTGCATCCCTGCCCTTTTTTGCATTAATGAGTAAGAGTTATGCACTGTCTGTGCGCTACATAGACACGTAAAGAGTCACTACCGCACGTCTTTGTTTAGGGGGTTGTAAGTGCTGCTTCGTACAGGTTACCTCCCCACCCCTTTGTTTAGGGTTGGAACTGCTGCTCCATGCAGGCTACCCCTTTCTGTGCCTTTTTTGAAGTGTGAAAGTCATTTTAAATTTAGATTTTAGTGGAAATGCTCTATACTTTGATTCTATCCTGTTGCAGTATAGTGATCCTCTGTTTATTCCACACCTTTTAAAATTTTGTCTGCTTTTTGTATATGCAAAAGAAGGGGCAACATTAGAAACAACTTCGCCTTGCCTACTTGGCCATCCGCTCACTGATGATGTCTTTAAAAGGCATTTGTGAAATGGCTCCAGAGATATCTCAGTGATTTAGATGCGCATGTGCATGTCTTCAGACTTGCAAATCATGACTAAGACTTTTAAAATAGTTCCCTTAGACTTCTAAGTGTGGCTGAAAATAGGGCACTAATTTAGGAGTCTAACTTTGCCTTTCTAGCAATAAAAATGTCATGATGTAAAATTCTCTTTAACAGGGATGTTATTGCCAGCTAACTTTATAGAGTCACCAGATAGAAAAAAAAGGAAAAATGAAGACGGGGGGGGGGGGGGGGGGAATATTAAAAGGCAGACCTGCAAACCGTGAAAATGGCGGTTAGCAGGATATTCAGTGGCACTAACATGGTTAGTGCCCCTGGATATCCACAGGTACTGCTGCTACTCGCCCGGATGCTATGCGGTTAGCACTGGGGTGTGTCATGGGTGTTCCGGGCTGGAGCGGAGGTGGCACCTGTCACTAACTGAGCAGAGGATCGATATCAACGCTGCCTGGTCAGGTTCCAGATTCTACGCCTACCCCAGATATTCAATGCCGGTGGCTGGATATGGCCCCGGCATTGAATATCCAGCGTTAGTCTTCAGCAGCGACAGCTATGCACTTTACAAGCACTAGCCACCGCCACTGAATCCCCCCCCCACCCGGAGTTTCTTTTTCCCTCATGTTTATTGTTTAAAGAGACTGTTCATTATTCCTTCATTATTTTTCAGTGAAATATGATTCATTCAGAAGCCTCCTATGTCGTGTGAAGCGGGATTTTAGAAAGGACATGTCGGTAGTGGAGGAAACGTGCAAATAAGGGCATGCCGCTAATGGAGCCGATTTCAGCACCAGGCCTGTGAATATGCAGCCACCATCTCAAATTGCCCTGCAAACATCCGAGAGGTTAGATATATGGCACAAGACTGCCAGCAGCATGTGTGGTACATGGGAAATAAGGCCATGCAAGAACCTGTTTGCAGAAATGGAGGTGCAGAGACGCATGTGCAATGTAAAGAACACATTTTATTATTTATTTATTTAAGGTTTTTTTTAATACCACTTTATCCTGTGGTCAAAGCTGTTGACATTATGACAGAACAATATACATTGTAACAGGGTGTGGAGTGGAGGAGTGGCCTAGTGGTTGGGGCAAGGTACTTCAGGCCGGAAGGTCAGGGGTTCAAATCCCACTAGGGGACAGCAACCTTGGGCCAGAAGGACTGGGGTTTCTAGTCCCACAGGTGCTCCTTGTGGTCTTGGGCAAGCCACTTAACCCTCCATAGCCCATGTTCCCTGTAAAATAGTTCTCTGTGTGCTGTGCTTTCCTGTCTAATCAATGTGTTTATAACTCAAAAATTTCCTGTCATGATTTGACAATTTCCAATCTGTAATCAAACCGCTGCTGATCGCTGGAATTAGCGGTATACAAATGTATAATAAATAAATAAAATAAAATAAACAGGTTTTTGAACTTTGAGAACACATTCAACAGTAACTTGAATTGGCATAATTAGATAATTTAATCTTCATGTGGATGAAGGGCCCCGGTGGCCCAATGTTGACAGCTTTTTGATTGTGATGTAGGGGTTGGGGTTTACCCGATAAGTATTTTTTCCAGTGCATGCCCGGCGCTATACCCTGGACTCAGTGTTTTCCCCAGTATCTGTAAAATCTCAGATCACTTCTAGTTTATTGCCAATTTCTCACTTCCTTGGACTGATTACGTGCTTGTCCAGTTCAGGGTTACAATTAAGCAACTGTGCCTTCTTCCCGCAGCCCAAATGAGACTACTAACTCGGCTGATGGTTCACCAGTCCAATTTCGAGGTCTCCTGGCTTTATGGAACTGTCATTCCTGAGAATCAGACCACTGATCAATTAGTTACATTGTGGGATTCTGAATTTGTGAGGGCCTGTCATGTTCAAACTTTTAGAGTAAGGTATGCTCCTTGGTTTAAGGAAGCATCATATGAGTTGAAAAGACAAATGAGGCGGGCAGAGAGGTACTGAAGTAGGCTCCATTCAGAGGAGACCTACATCTTTTCCTTTTTTATATTCAAACCATGTAGGGCAAAGACTGATGTAGTTGTTGATATGGAAGGACATGCTAGATAGGCCATGTGGTCTTTTTCTGTTGTCATATTTCTATGTTTCTAAGACTGAAGCTGTGAAGTGTCAGTATTATGCTGATGGGATAAAACGAGCTTTATCAAGACCAAAGGAAATTTTCTCGACAATTCAATTCTTATTGCATGAGTCGGGGACCCTTGTTTCTAGCAGATGGTTTTGCCATATTATTACCCATTCTGGGTGTAATGAATAGGTAATGAGCCTCTTTTTTACTGAAATTACTATTCGATGATATCTTGTACTAATTGTCACACCTGGGACCCACCTACTGTCCACTTGATTGCCTTTCTGTGATGGCCCTTTGAGCTTTGAAAAGCACAGTTTTGCTATTTTCATGTGCCAATATTTTTCTTTGCTGTGGGTGTAGACCAGCAATGCTGAAGTGGGTGTCCGTAAAACCTCTGCTCAACGCTAGGGAGGTGATGTCAGTGAAATGAGTAGTTAACCGTCCCATTTCATATCCCCCCTTTCTAGCAAAAATGATAGAGCAAGCCTCCTGTGTCCAACCTGAACAGTTTGGTGAAGATCATCACATCTTAGACATCAGTCAGCATGGCTTCTGAAATGGGCATGGTCTGGAGTCACTATTGCTCTCTTTGAAGGATTGTGGGAAGGTTGTGTATGTTTTTATTTCTTGATGTTGTTTCTGCCTTTGACTCAGTGGTTCTCGACATCATGTTAAACAGTTAGACTGGCTAGCAATGTTAGGGGTGGGTGGAGGGGCCACAGTTTTGAAGCGGTTTGAATCTTCTTTTACTAACAGGACCTGGCAGATTTGTCTCCCCAGGGGAGTATCCTCATGGAGGCCTTCAACCTGAGGGGTGCCGCAGCGTTCAGCATTATCCTCTACTCTGTTTAATATTTATTTGGAACCTCTTTGTAGGCAGCTTCACAACCTTTGTTTGGATTTTCTTCTGTATACATACAGTGGTCTAATTTTCTGGCAATTTTCAGTGACATCAGATGAGTCCTCTTTGTGGATTCTATGAGACTTTTCCACTGTAATGCAGTGGATGACAAACAATGGTCTATTAATAACTTTCTGAAAGACAGAGGCAATGTCTGTAGGAACTCCTTATACAATCCCCCAACTGTTATTTTGTTGGATAATTATGCTAGTCCAGTTAAAAAAATAAACAGATCTCATACTTAGGGATCTTACTGGATTCACAATTTTTGTTCTGGGCACAACTGGTGGCAGTGGTTCGAGCTGTGTTTTTCAAAGTACATCTGGTGCAGAAATTGCGATCTGTTTTAGAACATTCAGATTTCCATACAGTAGTCCAGATGTTGGTTTCGCACCACCTGGATTACTGTCTGAGGCTACTGCAATGGATGTCAAAACCATTACTGTTGGTTCAGAATGCTACTGCTCATTTAACTATGGGCCTGCGCAGACTTTTGATCATATTAGCCATTTGCTTTTCATCTAGAGTATAAATGTCTGTGTTTTGTATTTAAGACACTGTATATGTTTATATCTTTGGAAATATGCTTGACTCTAATCCTCTATAGTCTAGGGTATAGCTTGAGAGCACGCTTGCCCAAGTTATGGAATGCATTACACAATGCTAGGAAAAATGTTAACTCACTTTTATTGGCTTGCCTTTCAATAATTTATTTTAGAGAGCAAAACCTGTTTGAACGAGAACTGCCTGAAGTGCAAGCAGTGTTCAGGAAATAACATCATGTTCTTGTTATACTGTCCTTGAGCGGCATTCAAATTCCAGTATAAGTTGGTGGAAATGTTCGCCTTGCTCCTCTGAGTAGGCCCCCATGTTCTCCTTGAATTTATTAAGATGAGTATCAAAGAAATGGACTTTGAGAGACATCCTGCAGCCCAATAATGAAAACTGGAAACAACATAAGCACTGGCAAGTTAGATGCAAGGCATTGATAAGGCAGGCAAAGAGAGAATTTGAGAAGAAGTTTGCTGTGGAAGCAAAAATGCATAATAAAGACTTCAAGTATATTTGTAGCAAATAACCTGTGAGTCAGTTGGACCGTTAGATGATAGAGAGGTAAAAGAGACACTAAGGGAAACTACAGACCGGTTAGCCTGATGTTAGTACCAGAAAAATGGTAGAAACCATTATAAAGAACAAAATTACTGAACATGTAGATAGTCATGGCTTATTGGGAGACAGCCAACATGGCTTTAGCCAAGGAAGGTCTTGTCTTCCTAATCTGTTATGTGTTTTTGAAGGTGTGAATAAACAGGTAGACAAAGGTGAGTCTGTTGATATAGTGTATCTAGATTTTCAGAAAGCTTTTGACAAGGTCCCTCGTGAGGGACTTTTGGAAAAATTAAAAAGTCATGGGATAGGAGGCAGTGTACTATTGTGGATCAGGAACTGGTTAAAAGATAGAAAGTAGAGGGTAGGGCTAAATGGCCAATTTTCCCAATGGAGAAAGGTGAATAGTGGAGTACCCCAGGGATCTGTGCTGGGTCTGCTGCTTTTTAACATATTCATAAATGACCTGGAATTGGAATATCAAGTGAGATGATCAAATTTGCAGATGACACAAAATTATTCACAGTTGTTAAAAACCCTTGAGGACTATGAAAAATTGCAAGAGGACCTTGAGAAATTGGAAGACCGGGCATCCAAATGGCAGATGATATTGAATGTGGACAAATGCAAAGATATGCACCTAGGAAAGAACAACCCAAACTATCGTTACACAATGCAAGGTTCCACATTAGGAACCACCACCCAGGAAAAAGATTTAGGCGTCATTGTGGATAACATGTTGAAACCCTCCACCCAGTGTGCAGCAGCGGCCAAGAGAGCAAATAGAAAGCTAGGTATCATAAGGAAGGAATGGAGAATAAAACAAAATTCCTCTGTATTGTTCCATGGTGCGACCGCACCTTGAATATTGTGTGCAATTCTGGTTGCTGTATCTTAAAAAGGATATAGCATTATTAGAAAAGATACAGAGAAGAGCTACCAAAATGATAAAGAGGATGGAAGGATACCCCTATGACACCAGCTTTGACCTTTGCATCAGACAGTTTAGGGAAGAAGTCTTGAAGGTACTTGAAGGCTGTTAACTCTTTGAGCTGTGACAAATTGTTTCATAAAGCCCATTTTGATGTGCAGTGGTGGCATCAGCACATTCTGTGGTTCCACCAGTGACTGCCACTTCACGTTCTTTATCCCAACAGAAAATTCAGTTCGCTGTGGCCAGTCCTGCCTGTGGTAATGCACCGCAATGTCCCTGTTGTCCCAAAGACAAAGATAGCAGGGAAACTTGGTAAAACCACTTTGGGGACCCATCAGAAATGCCACCATTTTAAAATCTCCGATAACCTTCTAGCTGTACTCAGCATACTTCAAGGCTTCTAGCAAGGTCTTGACACTGCTTTAATCGTCTTTGAGGCTCACTGAGTGAGCTAGGGGAAGAGATAGGTATTTGTTCCCATTATGTAGCAGCACAGCTTTGAGGCTTTCAGAAGAGCTGTCAATGAACAGGTGCCACTCCTGGTTGCATGCAGTTCTGATAGTGTCGAACAGACCGATCATATTGTGGCAAAAGCAGAGTCCAACTTGACTAGTGAGGAAGCTCAAAAAAAAGTGTGGTGATGCTTCCTCTGACCTGTGGCTTGCACACTTTCATCCAGCAAGTTCCACTGCTTGAACCTGGATGTCAAAAAGCTCGGCATTGGACTTGATTAGATCAAGATCTCTGACCAAGTCATTGATGTCATTTTGGTTCGGGTAGTAAAGGTTTCTCTCCTCAGCTCCACCTCTGATATTGTAATCTAGATCTGCAACATCTTCTTCGTTTTGTGAATTGCTGCTTTTTTATGGAGAAGTGGGTACAGGGAGTTCTGGGCAGTTTGGCACCAGGGCAATGGATGAAGGAATGCTCGGATACATGACAGAAGGAGCATTCGTGCCAGTCGGACGTTTGGAAAGATCCATCATGCAGAAGTAGCAATTGTTCAAGTGGTCAGTGGGTTGCCACCAAATTCTTGGGATAGCAAACTGCGTGACTCTCTTTTCCCCTCTGTACCAACCTGCCAAAGAAAAAATAAAAAATAATTATATGTCATTATGTTGATATAATTAATTTGAATTAATGATGTTCTTGCTAAATATTTCATACATTATATAAAAATTCAGTAATAATAAAGATTTTATAACATAAAATGCAACAGTCTATGCCAGCATCAATTGTCCATCTTACCTTCCAGAGTTTTCTTGCAGTGCTCGCAAGTGAAATGAGGCGCCCAGGGTTTGTCCTGATCCCCAAAAGGCATGCCGAAATATGCCTTGTAAGCTTCACACACCTTGGCAGATGCTTCCACGGAGTACTTTTTCACTCTTGTCTTCATAAAATCTTTACAGACATAAAAAATGCATCTGGCAGATGCTTACAGCCTCTTGATGCCATGTCAGTCCACTTAAGAAGCTAGAATGAAAATAAACCGGTGAGCTTAAGACACATCATGTTGTTGCTCCCTCCTAGGTTTCCAGTCGGTAAGGAGGCTGCTGAACAACTGTGTTCACTCCGCACAAATCCATTGCGCTTGCCAAAGTCTCTAATGACTTGTTCCTAGACAAATCCAAGGGCCTTTATTTGATCCTCATCCTTCTTGACTTTTCTACTGCTTTTCATACTGTTAATCACCACCTTCTCTCAATACCCTGTCTTCCCTTATTTTTTAAGGGCTCTGTCCTGTCCTTGTTCTCTTCTTATCTCTCCCGTTGCACTTTTAGTGCATGTTCTGGTGGATCCTCCTCTACTGCTATCCTGCTCTCAGTTGGTTTTTCCCAGGGCTCTGTCTTGGGACCTCTCCTTTTTTCTCTCCACACCTAGTCCAGTCCTTGGTGCACTCATCTCCTCCCATGGTTTTCCGTACCATCTTTATGCTGATGACTCTCACATCTATCTCTATGCATCTGAAATCTCTCCAGAAATCCAGGCCTGGATCTCTGTCTGCTTATCAGGCATGTCCCGCCAACATCTGAATTTGAACATGGCCAAAAATGAACTTCTTATCTTTCCCCTTAAACCCACCTTCCCTCTTCCTCCAACGGCATAATGCGGTGAAAACATAGTCATGCTAAGTACTCAAGCCTTTATAACACCGTGCACAAAGATCAGAATGCTTTTTTTTTTTTTAAGACGTTTATTTTCATTTTACAACAAACAAAAGTAACAACACACCAAAAGATACAAATACACACATACAATAAGAAAACAACCCCAAGTACCCCCCACCCCTATGCTTCTTCTCTAAACTAATAAGAGTCATCACATAAGCGCTTACACACAACAGTTATTGTACAGCAAACAAGCAGAAATGGTATTGATGATACAGGCTGATCCTGTGGCAGAAATGTATACAAAGTAAACAGCCAAATGAGAGCAGTTAGCAGTTAGTACATAATCATGGAACACCTTCCTTTTATACAAGCAGTGAAGGGCTTGAGTGGAAGAGATTGACAGACGAGGTAGTTGCTCATAATTACAGTAAAATGGACATAATTCCACCAATCATTGAGGTTCAGATGGGAGCCAATTTCCAGTATTTCGTAATAAAGGAGATAGAAAATAGCTATGCCCAGTAAATGGGCCTCCTGAGAAAACACTAACTCAGAATAATCATGATTAAGAGAGCTAGGGATTGTCCCTCCTTGGAATGGACTATTGATGCCTTTTACAATCAGTAGTGATAACGTACATAAAGCAATGCCAAATAGTTAAACAATCTGAAAAAGAAACATAATAGCGCACAGAGGTACACAATGTCGCTCATAGTACCAGTAAATGACTGCAGAAACAACATGATAGGAATTAAACTAAGGAAAACCATGAAGCGCCCCTTATAACAAAATAAGCACCGGAGTGCCTAGAGAAGAAGCAAAACCCCAGAAATCACTGGCGGCCTGATGTCTGCGGGGAGAAACCCCAGAGAAGGCCTGAATTGATACATAAATCCTACAGTGCTATACAGGCTCCGAAGGCTCCGAAACTAACCAAGGATCTCATCGTGGAAAGAAAGGAGACCAATAAGGTATATATAAAGAGAAAGAAAGTCCAGGCAGTCTCCGTTTCAGGCAGCAATCACCGCATCGGGCCATTCAAAATGGCGGACAGTTCCAGCGGGTTCCATCCAAGCTGTTGGGTTAGCGCATCTGGTCTGCTTCTTTAGAAGCTAGAAATGTTGCTAGCAGATCAGGATCTTCGAAGGTACGAGTTTGGTTATGGAGAGTCACTCTAAGCTTCGCTGGATATAAGATGCCGAAGCGAGCCTGTAACTGTTGAAGTCGAGGTCGAAAAGCAAGGAGTCTCTTCCGACGGTCAGCTGTGGGCTTAGCCAGGTCAGGGAAGAAGGAAACTTTATGATTTTCAAACTCCAAATGACGATTCGCCCGGGCAGCATTTAGAATTTGCTCAACTTGCTGATATCTCAGTAGACGAAAAATGATGGGCCGGGGGGTCGTCCGATTGAGCGCCATGCTGGTAGGAACACGGTGTGCTCGGTCAATTTCCAGATCTCTGTGAAAAGTAATCTTCAGCAAGGAGGGAAGAGTTTTGACCAGGAATTCTCTCATATCTCCTGCTTCCGCGCCCTCCGGTACACCAATGAGCCTGACATTGTTGCGACGGGCTCGATTATTGCTATCCTCTAACTCTTTTTGTAGATTCTGTATCTGACGCTCAGCCTCATCCAGTTTCACCAAGCGCACCACGTGCGAGTCGAGGACCCCCGCCATATTGTCCTGCCGTAATGAAAGACCTTCAAAACGATCCTGAAGCACACCAAAATCTTCTCTCATGGCTCGGAGCGCTTCTCCGTTAGACTGCACCAGTTCCTTCACACCACGTATTTCCTCCAAGATCTCCTGTTGCATTTCGGGGTTATCCCGAAATGGCACCATCTTTTGTGGGGAAGGCAGCTCTGTCTTGGAACGTTTTCCGTGTGAAGAAGATGGAGATCCGAAGTCTAAGCGCGCTGGTTTATGGGCCGCCATCTCCCCCGAGGCACCCCGGTAAGTTCGGAGCAAAATATCAAGTTAATGTAGGTATTAAGTCAGGATTCTGAGTAGGCCCCTCGGGAGCTTCAGCGCAAAGCGTCTAACCCGCTGGACATCAGGCTCCGCCCCCCCAGATCAGAATGCTTTTAACAAACATCCTGTGTGCAGGCTGAAATGGTATGGAGCGGCATAACACAGTCAAAATAATCATGCTCATGACATCCAACACCACTCTGCACCAGGGGTGGCCCAAGGGTGGTGTGGGGCCTCATTTGCATATCCATTCCACCTCATTTGCATAAATTTAATTAATTTTATTTTAAAATGTATATGTTGCCAACTGAAATTTTAGGCGGTTTTCAAAGGAGCCCTTCACAGCCTCTCTTTTGGCCTGGCAATGACTTAGGGGCAAGCTAAGTATAATTTGTTTGCCTGATACTGCATTTCAATTTCCCAACTGAAGAATATCTTTATCTTTATCTTTTAGCTTTATTTTACACTTGATATACTGCCCACGCCATGTCATTAGGGCGATTTACAATAAAATACTGTATCAGTGCTGCGAGAAAGAGGAAAAGAACGCCATTTACTTGATAGGAAAGCAGTAGGAGGTATAGTAGAGGCTAACGGAGACAGTAAGGGACAGAAGGCAGCAACTAAGGAGGGTTCGTAATTGGGAGCTCAAATGAAACAGGTGAGTTTTGAGGAGTGCCTTAAATTTCTGGTAAGAAGGTTCAAGATGGAGCGGAGATGGTAACGCATTCCAGAGTGAGGGGCTGAACACAGCGTGGCGAGTTAGCTCTAGGTGAGCCACGGAAGGGGATGGCAGGATAAGCCAATTTGTATGAAGTGACCGGAGTTGACGGTAGAGTGTGTGCAGTGCTATGAGATTGGCAAGATACTGAGGGGTTGAGTTATAAATAGCTTTGTGAGTCAAAATCAGAAACTTATACTAAATTCTATAATGGAGGGGTAATCAGTGGAGACGTATTAGAAGGGAGTAATATGATCAGAATGCCTAGCATGAGTAATAAGACGAGCTGCTGTATTTTGAAGTAGCTGTAGACGCTGAAGTTGATAGAGAGGCAAGTTTGCAAGGGCCACATTAATCTAACCTACTCATTACCAGTGCCAGCAGCAGGGTGATAAGTGAAGAGGGTGGCAACAAAGGACGGACCGCTCTAATCTGCTGGAGTGCGCAAAAGGATCGGCGAGTGAGGATGGACACATGTTTGTGAAAAGAGAGTGAGGAATCCAGTGTTACACCCAGGTAACAAAATGAGGAAACCAGAGAGATCAGTGTATATCTTTACCAGAGGGATTGGAGTATATCTTTATGCACCTGAGGAGGTTTTTTATGACCAGTGATGCAGTGATTTGAAAGCCTTTTCTTGGCCTATATTTGTAAATGAAGCCAATTTTTACGTTGGCTCCTTTACATCACTGAGGTCTTTATCCTCCTTCTGTGAACATACCAGTTGAAAGTTTGACATTTATATTCTCTTCTATTACACGTCTGTGTTCATGACAAGAGCTAGATTTTTTTGTACTTTGGACTGTTTCTTTCTCTATAACATCTGCAAAATTCACCCCTTTCTTTCTGAACATGCTCCCTTCTAGACTATTGCAACCTCCTCCTTGCTGGTCTCCCTCTGAATCATCTCTTCTCACTTCAGTCTGTTCAAAACTCAGCTGCATGGCTAATCTTCTGCCAGTGTCGCTACGCTCATGTGACCCCTCTTCTCAGGTCACTTCACTGGCTCCCTGTCCATTTCTGCATCCAGTTCAAACTTTCCCTACAGACCTATAAGTGCACTCATTCTACTGCTTCTCACTAAGTTTCCTCTCTTATCTCTCCCTACACCCCTCCTCGGGAACTCCGCTTTTCTGGCAGATCCCTTCTATCTGTGCCCTTCTCTTCCACTGCCAACTTCAGATTTTGATCTTTTCACCCTGCTACTCCATGTGTCTGGAACAAACTACCCAAGTCAGTATATCAGGTTCCATATCTGGCCCTATTCAAATCCAGGCTAAGACTCACCTCTTCAAGGCTGCTTTTGGATCCTGACCCGCTTAGTCTCCTGTTCACCTCTTATGAGTTTCCTTTCCATTCCCCTAGATCAGGGATTCTCAACCTAGTCCTCGAACACACCTAGCCAGTCAGATTTTTAGGATAACCATAATGAATATGCATAAGAGAGATTTGCATACAATGAAGTCAGAAAAAAAACAAAAGATTTCAGAAAAGCAAAACACCCCCCACAAAACACAATGCAATTGTGTGCAATTTCTTTTTGTCAGAGAATGCCAACACAGTGTCGGGAATTCAATCCAGGCACCACCGTGGCAACTCCTTTTATTAAAGGTAAATATGTGGATTAAAAATTTCAAAATCCAAGAACTTAACTTTGGTATAGTGCTGTCCCGCACCGCAAAAACATGCCAGCAGAACACAATGACGACGTGGCTCCACGTTTCGGGTGTGACATCAAATGAGAGAAATGTTGAACACCCTGCTTCAGGCCCATCCAAACTGGCAAAAACTCAGAGCTTGAATGAAAAAACCACGGAGGTGTATCCCACCAAATAGGCATCGGCGTCTGACGTATACTTCCAAAAACAGCTCAAATCCACCAATCACAGGACAGAAACACCCCGAACAGAGGGAATCCCACTTATCAGGGAAACCCTCAACAGGAGCCTGCCAAAAGTCGTTCAGATGATAGTATGCCAATCCACCTGAAGATTAAGACCCCGAGGGGCAATAGAGTTCAAAGAATATATCCAGCGTTCTCGCCATTGAAGACGATATTCTCTGTCACCACCCCTGGGATCGGCAGGGATAAAATCCAAAACCCGCCAGCGTAACGAGAGAAAATCATGCCCCACTGTCAAACAATGGTCCACCATAGGGGCAGAAAGAGTCTTAGTGCGTAACCGAGAGGCATGTTCAGCCAAACGCGTCTTCACTGCCCGTGTAGTCCGCCCCACATAGTAGAATGAACAAGGGCACACAATCAAATATACTACAAAGGAAGTGGTACAGTCAGTATGCCAGATTGTAGTATAAGTGCGAGAAGTGTGTACATCCATCCAGTCTGGACCCTCCATCGCAAGAGAGCAGTACATACACTGTCCACAGGCAAAGTGACCATTATCCCCGTGCTGTAGTACAGGACGATCTTGCAAAGAGGTAGTGTGCATGATTAAATCCCGTAGATTAGCTGTGCGGGAATAGGCAATCCTCAAAGGAACATCCCGAAAACATTCATGGGATCCCAAAATTGGCCAAAAACGATGTAACAACTTAGTGACTTGAGGCATATTAGGGGTGTAAGGCAAAACCCCAGTAATCACCGAATCCAGAGACGTCGTATTTCTTGGAGAAAGAAGCCAATCCTGATGCAAATGACGGGCCCCCGTGAATGCCCGATTAACAACATCCAGAGGATACCCTCTATTAGCCAAACGAGATTTTAACTCCTGTGCATGAAAATGAAATTCAGCCAAGGTCGAACAGTTCCGCCGGAGACGCAGGAACTGACCAAAAGGAAGACCCCGTTTAAGCGCTCGAGGATGGAAGCTGTCAAAATGTAACAAAGTATTTCGTTGAATGGGCTTTCGATATAAGGTCGTCTCAAAACCTTGAGGAGTCAAGACTACCCAAATATCCAAAAATTGAATACGATAAGGGTCTACCTGCGCTGTAAATTGAATACGTTCCACATGGGAATTTAATCTCCACAAAAACTGATCCAGATCCTCCCGAGAACCCGTCCAAATGAAAAAAACATCATCAAGAAATCTCTTCCAGAATGGAACAAATTGAAATGCCACATCAGTATAAATATAAGACGACTCAAAAGCTGCCATTAAAAGGGTTGCTATAGACGGGGCAACAGTAGCCCCCATAGCAATGCCATGAATCTGTTTGTAGAAATGTTGTTGGTACAAGAAGTAATTATTACTTAAAACCAACTCCAACAAATCTAACACAAATGATTTAGGAATCCGATCTGGAAGGTCTAAGGTGTAACTCTGTAAACAGGCAATTGCCTCACCTTGATCAATGTTGGTGTAGAGGGATTGTACATCAAGGGAGACCAGATACGTATAAGCGCGGACATCAGAGCAAACCCTCGATTGATTCAAAAAATCTCCTGTATCTCGAATGTAAAAACAAACTTTGGACGCCGCTGGTTGCAGGAAAAGGTCACAGAATTTTGATAAAGGTTCCAGTATAGAATCTCTGCAAGACACTATTGGCCTCCCAGGGGGACTGCATAACAATTTATGTATTTTAGGCACCAGGTAAAATACCGGTATTTTAGGATGCTTCTTCTGAAGAAAATCAAATTCTCGCTTTGTAATCCAATTGTGGAAAAAGGCAGCTGAAACCACCGAATGAATGCGAGAACAAATATCACGAGTTGGGTCCCCAGGTAAAATCATATAATTAGCTTGATTACATAAATGGACCTCAACCTCCTTCTGGTATTGATCTACTGCCAGTAAAACCGTAGCTCCCCCCTTATCCGCTCTTCGGACCACAATGTCCAAATTCCGCAATTGATGAAGTATCTGATGGTGAGTAGGAGAAAAATTGCTATAGGTGCGTTGCTTATTTTGTTCTAAACAAGTAAGATGTTGCAAAACCAAATCCTGGTAGACCATGATAACCGGGTCTGGAGCCCCCGGGGGAGTCCAACGAGAAGGATTCTGTATCAAAGAACAGCTCCCAGCCTCAGGCTTACCGGAAAAATGATGAATCGCCCTCAGTTTTCTAAAAAAGCGATGTAAAGCCACTCTAGTATTAAATCCATCATACCTAGATGTAGGGACGAAAGACAAACCCCTTTCCAACATCTGTAACTCGGGAGTGGACAACTGATGGCCTGATAGATTTATAACGGACGATTCTTGGTCCGGGACCGCGTATCCGGTCCCTGCCAAAAATCCTGCTGATAGTTACGACGGGACCGTCGCCCCCGAGAGGAATTACCCCTAGACCGTTCCGCCTGGGTAGTGTGAGGGGTCACCGAATCAGATGATCGCTGGTCAGTAACTTCAGAGTCAGTCGTGTCACTGGAGTCCACATCAAAGGTAACTCTTCTCCCTGTAGAAAACTGATGCATAGAAGGCCAATGGTAAACACAGTCATTATCGTAATCCGATTTATCACTTTTAAACTTGCGGATCTTAAGATTGCGAATATGATCCTGAAAAGTATCTAATTGTTTCTGGGTTTCCACCCAATGAGATTGAAAAACAGCCAATTCCTGAGTTTCCAAAATCTTCTTTTTAAGCTCCTCAGCCTTGGCTGCCAAAGCTTCCTGTTCCTGTAATGAACGCTCAATCAGCAATGCGACTAAATCAAAGCCACACTTGTTTAGAATAGCATTCCATTTGTTCAGGAATAACTGATCATCAGTAAATTGCTTGGGAGGTTTTAAGACCCGAAGGCCCCGTGGAAGCACCGAAGATGTAAGATACCAAGTCATTGCTGATCCATGCAGCTGAACACGGATAAGCTTCTTGTGTAAATCTTTCAATTCCAACAACGTTGGTGGCAATTGACTCAAAGAAGTCATGGTGTCCGTGTCAAATAAAGACTTATATTTCTTAAAATTGGCTAGCTGTTCATCGGTAAAAGCAAATGTCTCCGATGTCATGGTGCCCAGGTTTATAAACTATTCACAAGAATCCAAAACCAAAAAAACCCGCTGAAATCAATCTAAACAACCCAAAAAAACCAAAAGATTTCAGAAAAGCAAAACACCCCCCACAAAACACAATGCAATTGTGTGCAATTTCTTTTTGTCGGAGAATGCCAACACAGTGTCGGGAATTCAATCCAGGCACCACCGTGGCAACTCCTTTTATTAAAGGTAAATATGTGGATTAAAAATTTCAAAATCCAAGAACTTAACTTTGGTATAGTGCTGTCCCGCATCGCAAAAACATGCCAGCAGAACACAATGACGACGTGGCTCCACGTTTCGGTTGTGACATCAAATGAGAGAAATGTTGAACACCCTGCTTCAGGCCCATCCAAACTGGCAAAAACTCAGAGCTTGAATGAAAAAACCATGGAGGTGTATCCCACCAAATAGGCATCGGCGTCTGACGTATGCTTCCAAAAACAGCTCAAATCCACCAATCACAGGACAGAAAAACCCCGAACAGAGGAATCCCACTTATCAGGGAAACCCTCAACAGGAGCCTGCCAAAAGTCGTTCAGATGATAGTATGCCAATTCACCTGAAGATTAAGACCCCGAGGGGCAATAGAGTTCAAAGCATATATCCAGCGTTGTTCTCGCCATTGAAGACGATATTCTCTGTCGCCACCCCTGGGATCGGCAGGGATAAAATCCAAAACCCGCCAGCGTAACGAGAGAAAATCATGCCCCACTGTCAAACAATGGTCCACCATAGGGGCAGAAAGAGTCTTAGTGCGTAATCGAGAGGCATGTTCAGCCAAACGCGTCTTCACTGCCCGTGTAGTCCGCCCCTGCCGATCCCAGGGGTGGCGATTTTATCCCTTCCGATCCCAGGGGTGGCGACAGAGAATATCATCTTCAATGGCGAGAACAACGCTGGATATATTCTTTGAACTCTATTGCCCCTCGGGGTCTTAATCTTCAGGTGGATTGGCATACTATCATCTGAATGACTTTTGGCAGGCTCCTGTTGAGGGTTTCCCTGATAAGTGGGATTCCCTCTGTTCGGGGTGTTTCTGTCCTGTGATTGGTGGATTTGAGCTGTTTTTGGAAGCATACGTCAGACGCCGATGCCTATTTGGTGGGATACACCTCCGTGGTTTTTTCATTCAAGCTCTGAGTTTTTGCCAGTTTGGATGGGCCTGAAGCAGGGTGTTCAACATTTCTCTCATTTGATGTCACACCCGAAACGTGGAGCCACGTCGTCATTGTGTTCTGCTGGCATGTTTTTGCGGTGCGGGACAGCACTATACCAAAGTTAAGTTCTTGGATTTTGAAATTTTTAATCCACATATAAACCTTTAATAAAAGGAGTTGCCACGGTGGTGCCTGGATTGAATTCCCGACACTGTGTTGGCATTCTCCGACAAAAAGAAATTGCACACAATTGCATTGTGTTTTGTGGGGGGTGTTTTGCTTTTCTGAAATCTTTTGTTTTTTTGGGGTTGTTTAGATTGATTTCAGCGGGTTTTTTTGGTTTTGGATTCTTGTGTACAATGAAGTCAGTGCATGAAAATTTCTCTCATGCATGTTCATTGTGGTTATCTTGGAAATCTGACTGGCTGGGTGTGTCTTGAGGACCGAGTTTAGAACCCCTGTCCTAGATATATCCTACTTCCCAGTTGTTGTGTTGTCTGTCCTGACCAGACAAACAGTGCTGTGTATATCTTGTAGCGCTATACAAATGATTAGCAGTAGTTAGTAG
This sequence comes from Ichthyophis bannanicus, assembly GCA_033557465.1. Lineage (NCBI taxonomy): Eukaryota > Metazoa > Chordata > Amphibia > Gymnophiona > Ichthyophiidae > Ichthyophis > Ichthyophis bannanicus. Next base: position 551,307,322 of record CM066036.1, read on the forward strand.
TAGTAGTAGGAAGTGTGGGGGAAGTGGTTTTGAAAATGGTTTTATCACTATCCCTCGACAACCACTTCAGTTAATTTTTGCCTGTGTTGCTCTTTGGCAGAGTGCTGGAAGGGTGAAGAGAGCTTTTGGAATGGAATGCAGATTCTAACAGTTATAATAGCTTTTAACAGGTTCCTGTAGAAAGCAATGAGGATATTTTTCTCATAGAAAGTAATATGGATTTTGTTTTCAGAGGCTTGTTTCTCTGTGGGTGAACTGGAGTGGAGATGCACGTTATCTTGTTAGCATCACTTTTCAGACCTCCAATCAGATAACTATGAACATAGGCGGCCATTTTAGAAGACCTGTTCATGATTTCAGTGTCTGAAAATGCCCATTCAGATGTTGAAATCACATGGACGCTCCCTGAGTCATGTCAGAAACCCCCGATTATACAAATTGCCAGGCATTTCTTATGGCTTCTGTACCACTGCATATCCCCATTTGACAAATGGTAGGCCAGGACATGTACATGGGCACATTCTGAAATTGTGCCATCTGCACATCTGTGCTCGAAATGCAGGCGTCCACATCCGACATGTGCAAGTTTCTGAAATAGGGTGAAAACCTGCCCGTGTTTGACCCATTGTTCTGCCCATCTTCGTTTTGTTTATTATGCACCAGACACAAGTATCTTTCAGGGTAGAGTCAGGTCGATTTCACAAAGCACTTGCACATATCCGCTTTCTCTGCTGCTCCTCCCATTAAAATTCAGACGTTCTGATGTGGACATCCCAAATTTCACTTACTTGGCCTTTCTATAATTACCTTCACGTTAGGCCAGATTGAACACTATCCTAACATTATCCAGTTAGCTATCTGGCAAACTGGCTAAATATCACCGCTGTTCAGATGGTGGCACTGGTCACTGCTGAACTCGGATAGTCAGCGCCAGCCAATATCTGAATACTGTCGCTATCTGGATTTTATTTAGCTACGCAGTCAGTGTTTAAACAAAAATTATGACCAACCACAACAGAATATTCACTCCTAAATTCTGAAGGTGCAGTAATGAAAACAGAAAATACATAAATATTGCAAATCAACTAGCCGCCTTTCTGATGCATATGGACCACAGAAGTGTTGAACCATTTTGCTTTTTACTTTGAATCAATATACTGCTGTTTAGTAGCCACACCATCTAATTTTTGATATCACAGTCATCCAAATGGAAACAAATGATTGTGAAAAGACAAAATGTCCTTGAGAAGAATTGTTTGAACAGATCTGAGCGATTTGTGATTTCAACTATCAAAGCAATGACTCATTCTTCTGACGTTGTCTAAAATAGCATAATACACACAGTCTAAAATAGTGGAATGTTCTGAAGCACTGAATGGTTAATTGGATTTAAGTACATCAACATTTTAGTTGTTGCCCTGAAGAATACAAACATGGTTGTTAGTTAATTTAAGAATTGGTTTCCATATATAGCCACTTGTTCTGTATCACTTTTTCAGATTTAAGACTAGATATATTGGATAGCTGTCATGCATATTTTGTCAATTTCTGTCAGAGCATCATTATTCTTGACCTGTCTTGTCTAAAACATAATTGTGCTCTCAATCACTAAACCTGTGGCATCTAATTTTAAACTTGCTCTTGTATAATAAAAAAAGGCTCATTTTGCATTCTTGACAAGTTTTTCAGGAGATACAGAATAAATGTTTAATCAATTAAGCTACAGGAACTGACGATTTGAAAACGCTTTCACCTGAATGAGAAAGAAATGAGCAGTACCTTTTCAGATAAGATTAATAAATCACATAGCTGCTATAAATGGATGGTGCTGTGTGGCTCCCCAGAACACTGTGAGGAACTGGGTGCAGGTGCGGCCAGACTTACGTCTTCCCAGCTTGCATTCCCATAATGAGGCCAGATGACACTGCGCCGCATGACTGGGAGATGCAAGGAAGAACAGTGTCCCTTTGCATGTTGGTCAGTGGGCTGCAGCATACAGACAGACCTGCTGGACTCAGATTGATCTTGGATGGGTAAGGGAGGGAGGTGTGGGGTTTAAAACAGTTTCAGGTATTGGTCTGAGCCTCTTTCAGTCTCAGTAGCCTGGCAAGCACACTTTGCCCAGCTCTATGAGCAGTTTCAAAGGTGAACAAATTGGGGAAATACATCCAACAACTTGGTTGGGTGCACATTAGATATGATTGGGTCCTTGTACTGTAATGATAGAGTACATCTCTCTGACCTCTCTTTGGATCTATTTCTTTCCTCTGTCAAGACGTTTCTATGTTTTTCCCACCATTTACACTAGGTGCCTTAATGGTTCTAATACCAAGGCTGCAGCTGTATTAGGGAGGGGCATGGTGTCTATTTATCCCTTTTTAGGTCTTTCTGTCACTCCCTCCCTTATGGTGGAGTACCTGAGCTGAGATGGATGGGAGAGTGGGATGATGCAAGCTACTGTAGCATGCCAGAAGTTGGGTTGCTGGGTCGTTCCGTGCCTGGTTGTTCCATGCGTGGGCCGTGAAGCTCTGAGAAAGTAATAGACCTACAGTGCTTGGCTACAACCAAGCAGGCCTTGAAGGGTTTGTTGGCTTGTTTGAGTAGGGCCAGGCTATCTGAAAACTATAATACTAGTCTTACTTGTAGAGGGTGGACCAACTCTGGGGTTAGGTTAATGCTGCCAGTGATCAGGCTCAGATTTAGGCACAGGCAGCATAGGCAATTGCCTAGAGCAGCACATTTAGAAAACCCTAAATAATCAGGTTTACAAGGAATCTGGCCCTGCTTACTATAAGCCATGTGCATGTGCTGCTTCAAAGGGATCTGACTATGGTTCTATGGGCGTCCTCTGCTCCTCTCCTGGCTCCCCAGGCTTTGGAGATCTCTGACATTCCATCCACTCTGGAATCTGCTGCCTAGTCTTCCCTGTGAGTGCCAAAATCATAAGTCTTGCCCTGGTAGTAATAAGTTGCTTGGTTCAAGTATGCAGGTTGTTAGGATATTAACAATAATAAAGCGGTGGTATTTTTTAAATGCCATTCAAAACTGGCCTTGTGTCCACTGAGTCTATGATGAGGGGAGGCTGCAGTCATAGAAACATGTCAGCAGAAAAAGACCACATGGCCTATCTAGTCTGCCCTACTATATCAAATACTATAGTCCCTTTTTTTTCCTTTACAGATCTTTTGTGTTTGTTCCATGCTTTCTTGAATTCAAATACTGTCCTCATCTCTACTACCTCCACTGGGAGACTATTACATACATCTACCACTCTTTCCATAAAGAAATATTTCCACATATTACTCCTGAGTCTATCCCCTTTCACCCTAATCCTATGCTCACTTGTCGCAGAGCTTACTGTCAATCGAAAGAGTCTCTCCTCCTGTGTATTTATGCTATGGAGGTATTTAAATGTATCTATCATATCTCCTCTATCCTGCTTTTCTTCTAAAGTACACATGTTGAGATCCTTAAGTCTGTCCTCATATGCTTTATAACGAAGACCACTGACCATTTTAATAGTCACCCTCTGCACCGACTCCATCCTGTTTATATCCTTTTGAAGCTGTGGTCTCCAGAATTGTACACAATACGCCAAATAAGATCGCACCAGAGACTTATACAGAGGCACTATCACCTCGTTTTTTCTGATGGTCATTCCTCTCCCTATGCACCCAAGCATCCTCCTTGCCTTCGCTATTGCGTTTTCTGCCTGTTTAGCCACTTTAAGATCATCAGAAACAATCACACCCAGATCCTACTCTTCATTCATTGGCAGAGGAATTTCGCCCCTAGAGTGTACCGTTCCCCTCATCATTCACAATTGATCCAGTTACTGTTCTTTCACCTATTATATTCTGAACAATGCATGGGCCACTTACAGCATTTCCATAGAAATGGTGATGCCATACATGGTAAAATACTGACCTTGGGCCTTGGGCAAGTCACTTAACCCTCCATTGCCTTAGATTGTAATCCCTCTGGGGACAGGAAAGTATCTAGTGAATGTAGCTCATTTTAAACTACTATTCGAAAGTGTGAGGCCCTGTTACTCACAAGAGACCGATTACTAATTATCACTAATTTCCTGTATAGTCCAGATCCAAAAGTCAGTACAGGTGCAATCAGAATCTCTGTTTATTAGATAACTGATGGACAAACACAGGCAGGGGAGAGGAGAGCTTCTGTCAGTCATCAGACACCAGACACCTCCAGAATTCCTCCTCCCCCGAGTACAATAATCATATTACTTATATACAATTTTCTGATTTCCGTATACGTGCACAGCTCCCAAATCTATCTCCCCCCCCTTGTATCTCATCTCCTCTTGCCATCTGTTTCCTGTTACTTCCTCTCTATCCCCTTGTTCCTGTTTTGATACCCACTCAGGTTCCTTTCATTTGCTCTTACTCCATACCTACCAACTATCAACCGTCTTTCTTCTTCAGGGCTGATGTGCTCAGCATATACATTTTTGCATTGTTTCCTGTGTTCATGCTTGCATGACTATTTCTGGGCCTTCCAGCTCAGTAATATGCAGTGCAAAGATTTATTTTTTCTTATATGATTCCATGCTGGCCTGTTTTTTCCTTGCCCACTGTAATGACAGACTGGTTGATATATATTTTATTAGAGCAGTCACCTATCAGGACCCTTGAGTGATTATGAACCAGGAACATATCCCTAAACCTTATAATCCCTACAATTCTCCCATTTTTGTTTTTTTTTATTGTGGAGGAGATAAGACCAAGTCAGAGGATTCAGAAGTGGGGACCGCAGCATAGGAAACATTCACATGTGTATGGCATGTTTGAACAGGCATAAGGGATGACAAGAGAAACAATACAACAAAAGGACAAGGCAAAAATTAAAAAGATGCCAGCAGAAATTAAAAGGCCTTTCAGGCCAGCACCTAGCGAGTGAAACCAGGAGGTAAGGGATGAGAACCAATTACCTACATTCAGTCCTCCCTTAAAGTCATCAATATGTAAATCTGACAGGTGGCGTATTTTATCCATAGCATATTCTGCTCTAGGGACTCTGACAACTTACTAATAGAATCAATAACAGCTTTCATTTGAACATACAGTAAGCATTGCAGACGGCGTATAGCCATACCAAGTTCAGCAGTTATGGCAGGGGTCTGGAAAGGTACCAAGGAAGTCCAGCATCTAACCTACGTTTAATAGCAATGGAGAACACAAGGGTATCAAAAAGTTCAGCAGAATGTCCCGATAAGAGTTCAGTTCAAGGCAGGGTTGAAGTGAGAACTTCTTTGGAGATGTGGGTTGTATTGTGAACACGCAGAAGTAAAACTAATTGTCCATCAGGATGAAGGAAACAGATGGTGTTCCAAGGAGCAGTTTTGGCAGCAATCATCTTGGTCAAAAACAGTTCATACAGGAAGGAAGTAGATCAAACAGAGGTGACAGTTGGAGAAACCTTCAACTGACTGACATGAGTCCAAGTGTCAGTATCATTCAAGTGGGCAGCAAAGGGGGAAGCAACAGTGACAATGGTGAGCTGGATACAGACTGTGTAGCAGTCACCCGATCAGCCATTTCTTGAAACGCGATCCGAAGCCCTGCAAGGGAAATTACGGAGGCTCTGGTCGAACCTCTCTAATGTAATTAGCCAAATCAAATAGACAATGTGGGAATCACTTATTCAAAAGTAGCCTTAAAGAGGTAAGCCTAAAACATGGCTTAGAAAAAGAGCAGAAATAGAGCCTGATACACTAGCTTCCAGGCATAAAAAGGATTAAGTACAACAACAGTGAAACCCTGATATTCCTGGATACATGATAGCATTTAAAACATAATGCAGCAGACACTTGCCACTCTCCAGAGAGAGAGCAGAAGGAGAGAACACACAATACTGTTTATACCATTATACCATTCTTCATAAATTGCAAACAAGCTTGAACCAGTTCAAAAGGTCACACAAAAGTCAGCATTATGTAGTTGCAGTAGGGGTCGCTGTTGTCCACAGGTGTGCTGCATCAGATCTGAAATAACTTCTTATCAGAATGTCTTTCACTCGCTCCACCAATTCAGTTGCCTGAAATTCTACAAGTACAAACAAAAGAATACTATTTCCCTCCCCCCTTCTTCTTCTTGGATTGCATTCTGGGATTGCTGCTCGCACACAACAGCTAATCCTGCTTCTAAAACAATTGTTAAAAGTCAGTATTGTGGCAAACAAAGGGGAGGCAGAAAATATAAATTTAGATTCTTAAACAGTGTCCCAGTCCCACTAACTTAATTGGTGTAGTTTGAATGGATATATGTGCTCATTCTAAACAGCAACTAAAGACAGAACTCCTGGAACTGAAATTTAAAAGACTTCCAAAAAAAGGTACACTTTTGCTCTGGACACTAACACATGACTTTAAAAACAGGTGAATGTATCCTAAAATCCAATATCGTAGCAAATAAAACTGGGAAGATGAGTGAACGCCCATGGTGGCACTGGCCTGTTCATCAGTCATCAGTGCAGAGCTTAACAACACACACAGTAATTTACCCTGAATCTTACAGTTCGGGGAAGCAGACATTTAAAACTGATACTTTTTCATGAAAAGACTGGTGGACATCTGGAATGCAAACACTTCCCTTTGAAGTTATTTCAAAGCAAATCACTGAGAGTTGCAGCCAACCTCGACCTCCATGAGGTGCTTGCCACAATATATAAAATCCCTGTTTAACTTTTAATTTTTGCTTAATAGCATAACAATCAGAACAAAATCTAAACATGATTAACTTCTTATTCACTCAGGATTTAAACCATTCTCAAGTTGCAATCTGGCAACCACTGGCCCAGAATACCACATTATCCTGCAGGGCTTTTAACCTCTACTTTGGAGGTCAAAGGAAAAACGGAAACAGTCTTCCCTTGTTGTATCAGTAGCAAAGAATTTTAAGCAGTTCAATTCCAGAGATCATAAAATCTAATTAAGAAAGCATTGATTGCGTGAGTGTTATACAGAACTAAAACAGGCACTTCCAGAAGGGAAACAGCTGCACTGGTAATTCTGCTTCAAAAGCAAAGTAACTTTTGAATCACACTCTGCAGTTATCATAGCTGTTATTGTTCCTCTATTACCAATTTTGTTTCCAGAATATATATTACCACAAAACAATAATCATATATCAAAGCATGGAAGATCTTCCCATTCATTCATTCATTCATAACAATTTATAACTAAAAATACATCACACATAGAATGGAATCAGGTCCCTAAGTTTTCTAAACAGTTTTTTCTTTCTCTCAGCGTCATTTCCGTACCTAGAAAGCTAGCAAGCTAATTACAGAGGAAAAAATACTTCACCAAAAGAGTTCTGAACTTCATCTCCTGTTTCGACTGAATAAATCCTTTATTTAAACAAACAAGAAAGACTGCTCAATCGAGAGTTTCCTCTAGGTAATGCGTCCATTCCCAGAAGAAATCCCTTAGCAGCCTTTCTCCATCTCTCTAGCTGAAACAGGCAACCATCTTATCCTGCTGCAGACAATTAGCTATCTTTCATCAGATGACATATAGGGGCAGATATCCATTAAACACAGCCAAGACATTGGCCAGGTATCTGACAATGTTCAAGGAAAAATACCTCGAAGTTCAGAACTCCATAATTACAATTGATGTGTATCTTGTTTACATTGTTATGTAACTAGACTGGTTCTTTTCAATTGATCTAATTGTCACCCTCTCTGGTCTGATCCCAGATAAGGAGATTTCTTCCATTTTTTGTTTTTTTTGTTTTAGAACAATCTTTTATTCTCCTTCACTGTCCCTCAGCCTATAATCAGTAAACCTGGTGTTTTCACTGTGTGGGGGTGAAAATAGACAAAACTTTCTCTATTTCCTTTCCTAATAAGGGATTATCTCTCATCATCCGTTCGACCGGAGTCACTGGGGAAACTTGATTTACCATTATGTCCTGATTGCCATCTTTCTTTCTCCTAAACAGAGACATGATTCCTACGTGCAACCTTTTATTTAAGGATCTCAATATCCAACCTCTTTATTTACAGAGGAAGGAAGTGCACGAAATGTCCAGGACACCTTTCAAACAAGAATTCGCTTCGTTCAAGCCCAGCCAATCTCCTCGCGGAGGTATGGAACCGTGAGCAAGAACACACACATGCTTCGTGTCAGACGACACGTGCAGTCTCAAACACTTATCATTCAGTCCCAGTTTATAACAGCACATTTTTCTTACACTTTATTCATATAACAAAAACAAAACTTAAACACTTACCAAGCTTGGTTAAAAATACTTATACTCATGACGCCATCTTCACAGCCGCCGTCATCCTAGGGAATCTGTCACTCACTTCTTCTCCTCCGGTCTCTACTACGCACCGGGAACGTACCTCCCTCTTCTTTCTTGAGGGGAATCCAAATCTTTAAATTTGTATCTTGGTCATAAAGACCCACCCGTATCCCAATCCCGGGTGTTCGGCACCAATTGTGAGGCCCTGTTACTCACAAGAGACCGATTACTAATTATCACTAATTTCCTGTATAGTCCAGATCCAAAAGTCAGTACAGGTGCAATCAGAATCTCTGTTTATTAGATAACTGATGGACAAATACAGTCAGGGGAGAGGAGAGCTTCTGTCCGTCATCAGACACCAGACACCTCCAGAATTCCTCCTCCCCCGAGTACAATAATCATATTACTTATATACAATTTTCTGATTTCCGTATATGTGCACAGCTCCCAAATCTATCTCCCCCCCTTGTATCTCATCTCCTCTTGCCATCTGTTTCCTGTTACTTCCTCTCTATCCCCTTGTTCCTGTTTTGATACCCACTCAGGTTCCTTTCGTTTGCTCTTACTCCATACCTACCAACTATCAACCGTCTTTCTTCTTCAGGGCTGATGTGCTCAGCATATACATTTTTGCATTGTTTCCTGTGTTCATGCTTGCATGACTATTTCTGGGCCTTCCAGCTCAGTAATATGCAGTGCAAAGATTTATTTTTCTTATATGATTCCATGCTGGCCTGTTTTTTCCTTGCCCACTGTAATGACAGACTGGTTGATATATATTTTATTAGAGCAGTCACCTATCAGGACCCTTGAGTGATTATGAACCAGGAACATATCCCTAAACCTTATAATCCCTACAAAAGGCATGAGGTAAATACTAAAAAAAGAAATAATGGTCTATTAAAAGTAGATGTGACTTTTTAAAAAATAATTTGGTGTGCAATTATATTGAAAAAGTTTGTCTTTACATTCGGTTCTCATGGTCACAGAAGAGTTGCTATTCAAAGCAGAATTTTCAAATATTAGTAACGATTTTACATAAGGAGGCCACTTTATTAAAGTGCATTAATCCTGATGCAGGCATTAATGTGCATTATTATTTAATTCATTTTAGCATGTTAGTCGGCATTAATGTCAAGATGACCTTAACACAGAATAATACAAAAAAAGTTTAGGTCGTATCAATGGGCTGAAAGCTGTAGTCAAGTTATACCAAATCCTCTGCTAGCCAGTGCAAGGTTTGATGTGTACCATGATCTCCATCCCACCAAGCAGAAACCCTTGCGGGAGGGGTACTGCTTTCCCCTACATCCCCTAATTCATTAATAAAACCCTTATGTGGTGGCATAACCTCCTTATTTTCCATGTACTGACTAAGTCAGATGGTCTTTTGAATGATGGAAGTTTATCGGTTTTAGGGATGAATTTATTAAAGGCTTAATGCCTTTATAAAATGCACCATTAAAGCGACAGCTAACACCTGCTTTTACTGCATCTTAGCACAGGTGAATGAATGAAGCATCAGATTCAGAAGATAAACCCTTATGCTAAAAATTTTAGCTTGGCAGAGATTTTCTGCCTGTTGTGGTGATTTGCATATTTGTTTGCAAACAATAAACCCATGCCTTCTTCAAACTAGGAATTGTGATGGCAAACAATTTGGGAGCCAATTAGATAAAATAGAAATCATAGGGCTTTATGCACCCAATATAAATGTGGATTTTGAGGGGAAAAATAGGAAAAAATCAAAATAGCAATTATTATAAATGAAGATATTTGGCTTTAAAGAAAACCTCTTCATCATGGTCCCAAAAAGATATTTGAATCATGCAGTAGAAGAGGAGCTACAATATATTACAGACTACTGAGCTCTACTTCAATCCCAGATCTGTCCTGAATATATTAACCCCTACTACTCCTACTCCTGTCATACAACATATGATGGTCCCTGTTTACTAAAAGGCATTAGTCAGTAATGTGATTGTAACACTTTTGTGGCAGTGACTAAATATAGTAAGTTGGTACTGTAATTTAGTGAATACCACGGCAAACTCCTCTCTGTTAAGGTTACCAGATGTTCCTAATTCTTGGGGACGATCCCTGATTTTAGAGCTGTGTCGCTGACCAGGGCCGGCACAGCCCACATTGCAAACATTGCACCCCAGAGGGCAGCAGCCTCAGAAGGTTCACTTTTGGCACTGTGAGCTGACCGTGCCAAGCTGTAGGACAGGTAAGCAGCAGGTGGCACAGCGGCAGGCAGCAGACAGCAGTGGATAGACAGTAAAAATCAGCTTAGAGTTTGAAGCCCATGCGCGTGCTGCACGTCTGATGTGCAGCAGGCGCATAGGTTCCAAAGCCCCGCACTGATTTTCAGGGGCATTTCAGCATTGGTTAAGGTGTCGGCTACCTGAATTGTGGAGCCATGTGGGAAAAGAAGTCACGCTGATCTCGTGATTTGAGAGATCAGTCCAAGCTTCCTGGCCCACGTGGTTCCCCATTCAGAAAGCCGATCGTGGTGCAGGAAGCTGCTGTAGCGTTGTATTCTGGAGGAGCTGCAGCACAGGATACAAGATGGATGCCAATGGGGGGAGGCAGTGAGAGAGAGAGAGAATCAGACTGGGGGAAGGTTGGGAGGTTATGAGAGAGAAAGAGAGAGAGAGAGAGAAACAAACTAGACGAAGCCTCTGGGGAGGGAGGCCATGAGAGAGAGAAACACACACACACACACAGCCCATGACACTCCCTATGATAGAAACACACACACACACACATGCACACATACACATGCAGCCCATGACATCCCTATGATAGACACACGCATGCAGCCCTCGACACTCCCCATGTCACAGACACATGCACAGAGCCCCCAACATTCCTCATAATAGACCCACAGACACATCCACCAAGTCCCTGATGCTGCCTGACACTTACTATGAGACACACAATGTACATCCCACATGCCTGATTCTGGAAACGGGGATACACCATTATATTGCACTGCTAGTGTGCACTTTTTAACTTGTTACAATTTATCTTCACCAATCTGAAAAGTAAGCTAAGGGGAGATGAAGCAGAGGAAGGAAGACCAAAGCTGTAAAGGGGAAAAAGAAGCAAGTTCAAAAAGATTCTGGAGGTGCTGATCTGGTGGAAAATCACCATTGACAGCATGCAAACTTTGGATCAACTGTGTAAGAGACCATGGCAGACCTCTATGGGCACTCATCTCAGGGATGAAGATGAATTGGATGCAGCCTGTTTGTTTGCTTGGCCTGTCTAACAGGAGGTGAAGTGTTAACATTATAAGCGTTAGCTAATTCTTTTTACTGGGGAAAAGCTCTGAGATGTGCAGTAAACTTTGAATCTATAGAGTCCTTTTGGGTATATGTTCTGCACAAATTGATGGCAGGAGACTGTATCATTTGATAGTTTGTGCATGCAGCATATAAGTGCAGTATCAGCATTTAAAGGCAAATTGCACAGAGAGGACAAACTTCAGAAATCAACTTTTGTCATAGGAAACTACTTATTTCATAGGGGATGAGGAGAAACTGGAGTGCAGGGGGGAACAGAGAGAGAGAGCAGAGACACTCAGCTATGAGGGTGGACAGAGAGGGAGTCATTGGACTCTAAGCAGTGGACGAAGAGGGATATACTGCACTCTAAGTGGTGTATGGAGAGGGTGAGGGACTGAAAGAAAGAGAGAGATGCTGGGTTCCAAGAGGTAAACAAAATGAGACCAATTTTGGGCTCTGAGGGGTAGACAGTGAAATTTGAGTGGATAGAGAGGGAGTGACCTAAATTGGCCACTGTTGGAAACAGGATACTGGGCTTGATGGACCTTGGTCTGACACAGTATGGCATATCTTATGATTTTATGAGTAAAGAAGGATATGGAGGAAGGAGCTAAAAGGGGAAGATTACTATGTCAAAGACAGCTAAAAGAGAGGCAATGGAAGAAGACAGGAGGAGCAAGGAGAAATGGAAAATGGACAGCGGACACCAGAAAGAGGGTTATGAGAAGACAGAGGATAGCAGAAGAGAGAATAAAACTATTGTGACCGAAAAATAAAATATCCAGACAACAAAGATAGGAAAAAAGTATTTTATTTTGAATTTATTAACTGGAATATGTTAGTTTTGGGAAATATGTATTACTGATATCTGTGTTCAGTACAAGAGGAAATGCATTTCGATTTTTATTTTTCCAGTGTTGCCATCAATGTGGAGGATGATTTCTTGGTGTTCGCTGTTCAATTATCGTTTTTCTATTTTTAATTTATGGTCTGTGGTTTTGTATTTGCTGAGGGCCGGTCTGTATTTTATATGCATTGCTGAGATATGGTATTCTGTTAGCATGTAATTTGTGTAGAGATCTATAGCAGGCCAATAGGAAAGGTAAAGGTATTCTCTAAGATGTATTAATTTAATATTTATAGTACTGCATTTTCATAGGGAGGAGTGATGCTATACGAGTCTTGGTCTCCGACTGGTCTTTTTACAGAGTTATATAGAACTTCCTCATGTATATGGTAGTTGGTGCTGGAGGGAAGTCTTGTAGAAAGAAATCTGATGTTCACCTATGAAGATATTGTTGGGACAGAAATGACAGAGGCTTGAACCTCAATAAATTGGTTAGTCTATAGGTTGTCATCTATAAAGTGCCATTTTCCTCTGTCATTGTTGCTACTTCAGACTAACAAAGCTACTCCTCGGAACATTTTCATCATGTTGGGACACAAGAGAGACTTGTGAAGGGTTCCATTTGAATCCACTGGGGTGGGACAGCACAATAATCGCTTGAATAGGGCAGCAAAAAAGCACCAGCCCTGTCCCAGACTCCCATCTGTTTGGCAGCCTCCTTGCGCTGATTCCAGCAATGGGGACAGAGGGGATAGAAAAAAAAATATCTTCAGTTTAGTAATTTGAATATGTCCGTTTTTAGAATTCACATCCATTACCTTTTATATTTTGCACAGTATGGGGGAATGCATCACTGTTTCTATTCCTCTGACAATTTTGTCTGCTTGGAAGTGATATTGTTGCTGTCAAGGGATGGATTGGGGGGGGGGCAAGGTAATAACTCCCCTTCCCTCTTCCATGCCTAGTCCTCCTTCCTCCCCACCCCAACACAATTTGAATAAGTGTCCCAGGTTTGCCTGCAAAAAGTCTGGCAACCTTATTGTTTGTCCATGGGAACTTGCATGAGAAGGTGATGGAGGGCTAAATGGATGAACCTCCCCAGTTATCTCAGCTTAATCTAGGCTAGTGTTTCTCAAGCCATGCCTGATGCACCTTTTAGCCAATCTAGTTTTCAGGATGCTCATAATGGATATGCATGTGAGATCTGCATGCACCACCTCCATTGTATGCAAATCTCTGTCATGCATATTCATTGTGGATATCCTCAAAATTATAATGGCTAGGGAGTGCACCAGGATTGGCTTGAGAAACCCTGCTCTACCCCAAAGTATATCTAAGATTGTTGCTTGTTCTTTCGGGGCTGTTTCTCCAAATGGGTGAGCTTTGTGCCTAACAAGCAACCCCAAAAAAACCTTAGCTAATTAATAAACAATCTCATCCCTCACCTTCACTTAACCCCAAGAATATACAAAATACATCAATAGACTGGTAGAAACTGGGGAACAGTCCAAATGCCAAATACAATTGCTAAAAGGGGAGAAAAAAGACCTCAGTACGACCAGTGCTCCTTCTATGTGGCAAAATTAATTACCATAGGGGAAATCTCATCTCACGCATCACCGGTCTTCAGAAATCTCCTCTAATATATTAAATTAAACAGATTGTGTGCTGACTCGTGGAGGGGGGGGGGGGGTGTGGGAGAACAAGATGGCCACAGGCAGGTGTGAGCTGTAAGGAGCGTTTCCTACGATGGGCTAAAGGAAGGCTAAATTGGGCCCTAAGCCCTCTCAGGCACCGGTGGCATCTTCCCTCTTACATTCTGGGACTTTAGAGCCTTTTCTAATTCACACCTTACAGCGGCCAAGAATACCAGTGATAGAGAGCCCCACTGGTTGCTTGATGGAGTGGGAGCGCTTGTCAAGCCGTTCGGGGCCTGAGATCACGTCACCAGAGTAGTGGCGTCTGCCTAAGAAAGCCTCACTGGGAAGTGCTTCTGCGTGCTTGACAGAGTCGATTCAGTCCCAGAGTGGTGAGCCATCGTCTGCTAGAGGGTTGGCAGCAAAGCAGAGTAGAGTGGAGTAGAGTGTGTGGTTGCTCTTCCTGGTCAGCGCTGCAGTGGTGTGACGCTGCAATCAGTGGTGAGAGTCTTGGCTGTTAGTCTGGCCTCATCTGGTATCCCCCCGATGACCCTGCAGACTTCAGAAGCTGGACTGGATTCTTTTGGAGCTCCTGGTTCCTTTGTCCTTATATGCTCAGAAGTATTTACCTTGGAGTCTATCTGGACAGCCATAGCCAGCCTTGGGGAAACGCTGTTCCCGCATGTTCAGACTCTGGCTGCTCAAGTGCAAGAGAATAAGCAACAATTATAGCAACATACGGAAGCGATTTCCTCCTTACAAACTTTAATGGTCAATATGCAAACCAAGACGGCTGGTGTGGAGGAAACAGTCATTGCTTTTTGTAAGGATACTCTTGCTTTACAGGCTAGAATTGAGACGTTGGAGAACTTTGCTAGATACTAATTATAATTATTAATTTTTCACGTTCTTCTTTTATAAGTGCTAGACAGTTGTTTAAGCTTTGCCTAACTGAAGGGCTTGGTATGCCAACTGATTTGCATCCGCCGATGGCTAAAATTTATTACCTTCCAACCGGTAGAAGATCTTCTGGAGGTGCAGGGATCCCTGGTGTTCAACCAGTGGATCCAATTGATGTTTCAGTGTTACTACTACTACTTAGCATTTGTATAGTGCTACAAGTCATACACAGCGCTGCACAGACATGTAAGACAGTCTCTGCTCATCAGAGCTTACAATCTAGTCAAAGTTGGTGTACAATCTAGTGTTGTTGGAATCTTCAGACGTGGAGTACAATCTAGTGTTGTTGGAATCTTCGGATGTGGAGACCTTTAGTCTTGCTACTTTGTTAGTAACTTTTTTGTTCCCATCAGACTGGGATTGGTTTCTTAGGGTTTATTTTCATAAGAGAACTATTGCTTTCAAGGGTTTAAATGTCCAGATTTTTCCAGACTTTTCCCAGGCAACACAACGGCAGAGGAAGGAGTTCCTTCTTCTCTGTCCAGGTGTCTAGCAACTGGGTGGACAATTTTTCCTAAAATTTCCTTGCAAATGCTTGATTAAATTTCAGTCTATTTCCTATGTTTTTCTTTTGAACCGTCTCAGCTGCTGGCGCTTTTGGATTCCCATAGGGCAAGTATGGGTATGGATTTCCCCACTGTATGAAGGTATTGTACAATCCTGGTTAACACCTGCCTTTTTTCCCTATGTTTGTGGTTTATATTGTATTTTAGACCTATTTTTGATCTCCTTTTTATGGTGTAGGGGTCACATTGTATTGCCAAATAGGTATTTCTTTTGTTCTTTTTCCTGTCAATGTTTTTGTATTTCCTTTTGTCCTCTCTTTTTCCCAAGTATTTTTTGAAATGCTTGATATCGTATGAAAATGAGAAATATTAAATAAAAAAAAAAAGATTGTACATCTCAACCCAATACATCCAAAAAAGTACTCCTTTAATTTATAGAATATAAATTTATTCATGTTATTTATTTATTTAACATTTTTTATATACCGCCTTTCAGATTCTCAAGGCGGTTTACATGGAACAGAACTTATTTATATAAAATGTTTCATTAGAATTATGTACAGCTATTAACAGTGATTACATTTAACAATTAACTATTTACAGCTTTGTCCGAGGTTATGGACAATGTTTTAAACGACTGGAGGGTTATGGAAATGCTCAGTGAATAAGTGAGTCTTTAGGAGCTTCCTGGAATCGGTGGTGTCTATGGTGGCTCTCAGAAGAGTTCCATAGTGAAGGGATGTAGAATTCAAATATTCTGTGTAGGGTATTCTGGGAAATTCCTGTGTATGATGTGGTGCTAGCAAGGGAGTTTTGGTGTTGGGTTCTCCTTGAACTGTGGTCAGGGGTTCTTCTGATTAAGGTTTTTAAGCAGCTGGCAGATTGGTCATGTTGAATCTTGAATGCCATCATTAAGGCTTTATATTTTATTCGAGAGCTGATGGGGAGCCAGTGTAGAGATTCAAGTATGGGAGTGATATGGTTGTGCTTGCTGGATCTTGTGAAATTATAATCTTAATTTATAGAACGTAAAAGACATCTACATTCCCTTGATTCCACTGCATACAGTATAATAAATGCTTCACTCTTTCATTAATTCTAGCAGCCACATATGGTGTAAGGAAAACTTCACTCTCCACTGTCACAGCCGAAAGCCACTCACACAGAGTCAGCCCAACTAGTATGACATGCAGCAGCGTCCTAAAACAGAGCAGGGCAACAGGGTAGTCTCAAAAATGATAGACAAACTATTCAGTTAGTATATTGCACTTATCTTTCTTTTTGAAAACTTTATTTAAACCCATGCACAATAAGAACATTGAAAACAGAAATCGGACTCCAAGCGGGGTTGTTTCTGATCCCCAACCTGGAGACCAATGAACGGTACAGGTGTATTTTCAAATTATACCCTCCCCTTCCAAACCCACCCCCACCCCCCTCCCCCCTTCCCATAGTCACCATCCAAGCTCATCTAAAGTAATCCTCCAGGGTCTGCACTGCGTTAGCCACCACAATAGGCCTATAACTATAGGCTTCGTTGAAGACCCACTTGCAACACTGCATTGCGACTGCCAGGGCTTAGGTTTTGAATGTAAGGGTCCCAGAGCCTCTGAAAGGCCGGCCACCTCCGAACACTACCCCGGGCACACCTACACTCCAAGAGCATCAATTGATGGAAGCTATTATGCCACTCCCAAAAAGAGGGCGGGTGCCGTTCCCTCCAATTATGTAACAGGGGCCCTTTACCCACCAGACAAGCCTTACGTATCAGTAAACGAGCCCATGTCCCTTTGGGCTGCGTGGGACGTAAAGTATCGAGCACAATTAGGGAGGCATCCCACCACACCCGCTGCCCCAGTATCCCTGTCAGAAAAGAACCAATTTTTGCCCAGTAAGGACGTATGAGGCGACACCACCACCACATATGCAATAAGGTCGCCAGTGGTTCAGAGCACCGCGGGCAACCCCCATCTAAAGTGATATGACAACGAAAGGCCCATCGGGGGGAAAAATATACCCTAGTTGTGCATTTAAATTGTATCTCCCTCCATCGGGCTCCAACCGCCAGATCCACAATTCTCCGTAGGGCTCCCAGCACCGTACCAGGGGGGATCTCGCACCCCATCTCCAGTGCCCATGCCAGTTCCACACTACGGTAGTCAGGGAGAGCCCTATATTGGGCAATCCGAGTTTTCAACATTCTTATAGACGGCGGGATCTCACCCTCCAATCAAAAAATTCCAATATCTGCGCCGAGCGCTCTGCGCGGAGTTCCCCCTCCGGCAACGAGGCCACATAATGAGCAATCTGCAGGTAGGTAAAAAAATTGCCAGGCCGCAACTCATATTCCCCAGATAAAGACATAAACCGCTTACATTTCCCCGAGGGATCCACCAGATGGCCAAGATTACAAATTCCCTTCTGGCCCCATTCCCAAAATATCACCGTATCAGTTCCTGGGGTAAACTGTGCATTGCCTTGAATGGGTAACCAACTCAAAACCCTCCAGTTCTTCCCCCAATAGATATTTAACTGCTTCCAGGTTCGCCGGACCGAACTAAGCAACGCACTATCCCTGAAGGTACTCCAAAGGAGGCGGTTTTCCTGATGTAAGAGAGCCAGCAAGGTGTTTGGCGCAACCAGCGCCTCCTCAAGGGCTCTAGGCGTATACACTTCAGTCCCGCCCAACCAATCCCCCAAATGTCGAACCTGGCAGGCCAGGGCATAGGCTCCGAGATCTGGAAGCCCCAACCCCCCCTGGCGCAAGTTGCCCACCAGACGGCAGAATGGGATGCGCGCTCTCCCCCCCTGCCACAGAAACCCCTGAAGTACGCCCTCTAATCGCCGAAGATCATGCCTCAACAACCAGACAGGAAGAGTCTGCAGCCAATAAAGTATCCGCGGCAGAACAATCATCTTAATCGCCGCTACTCTCCCCGACAAAGAGAAGGGAAGGGATCTCCACGCCTGAAACTGACCCTGAAGCCGAACAATGAGCCGATTAAAGTTACACCTATAAAGGCGGGAGGGCTGACTAGTCAGCAAAATCCCCAAATATAGAAAGTGGTTCTCTGCCCATTGCAGAGGGAAGTCCCCTGGCCAAGTGTCTCGCAGTTGCCCCGAGAATATTGCACTTATCTTTCTAGTGTCCACCATCCACCTAGAAGACCAATTGGCCTAAGACTGCACATTTTCAGCATCTGACATCACTACTTTTAAAGACTAAAAGACCAATTAAATATCCCAGGGAAGGGGGGGGGACCTTAACTGATGTAGCGATACTACACAAACATATACACTGAATTGATAATCCGCGGCTAAACTTTAGAACATGTCATTCAGCAGAAAACCTCCAAAAGGAAAATACTTATTTATACACTCAAATAACATTAAACAGCTGAGCTTCAAAGTCATACCCGCAGAGCATACCATTCAGCAAAAGATAGATACTTAAAGGCTTTCCTCTAGCAAATCTTCAGGAAAAGTAATTAGCTAAACCTCAGAGAAAATCAATAACAGAGATGCCACTCAGTCTTATTGTTGAGACCATTTGGGTCGAGAGTATTCAATCGAAATATCCATCTTTGTTCATGTTGGAACAAAGGTTTCCCACGATCACCTCCTCACACATTGAAAGGAACAAAATCAAGCACCGCACACCAAAGGTCATCAAAAATATGCTGACTGCAGTGTTTCACTAGCGTTATTCGTAGCTTAGACAAACTGTACTTATATTCAGTCAAGTGAACCTTCAGTGGTCGGGTCGTCTTCCCTATATATATAGCTTTTGCCAAGGTCATTTGATGGCATAGACTACAAAGAAGGTGATACAGGAAGTTGGCCATTTCAGATGATAAGTGATTATTAAAAACAAATGAGGAGCCTTCTTTCATAATTTTACAGTATGAGCATTTACCACAATGTATATGCCCTACAGTGACAGCAGTAAAAAGCATTATAGGAACTGAGGAACATAACAGATCTCTAAAGTTCCATCCTCTACTGTAGGTTATACGGGGATGGCTATTCACTAAGCATGGATGAATCGAAAGAGTTGACCATCGTCATCTTATAGATGCAGTCAGTCATTGAGACAGTCCTGAATACTGTAATACTCATGTAATAACTTCTGAGTCTGAAGAATCCACTTGAGATGTCACACGAGAGTCAGAATCCGATGATGACAACAACCATTCTCTATGAACGTATCGTGCACGTTTATAGGCTTTATTTAACACTGAGCTAGAATAATCATGTTCTTGGAATTTTTGATGCATCTTCCCTGCTTGAATTTTAAATTCGACGTACATCAAACAAATACGCCAATATCGTAATAATTGAGAGTATGGAAGACTATTCTTCAAATGATAAAGTACAGATAGGAGTACTGCAGCAAAGAATTCCTATCTGTGGGCTTAGAATACAGAGTGGTCACAAAACCATCATCAGTCTTTTGCACGGAAACATCCAAAAAATGAACACCTTGTCATCTGAACTTTGGTAGTTGGATTGTAGGAATTCAAATACTAAAAAAAAGCCTGGAGCTGATCATGTAAGCCTCTCCACAAAAGAAAAATGTCATCAATATACCTTCGCCACTCCAAAATAAAATACCTGTATGAAGAAGGGTAAATCCACTCAATCTCAAAATGATGCATATAAAGATCGGCTAATGAGGGAGTGAAGGTAGCTCCCATCACAGTGCCTGAAATCTGCTGGAAAAATTCTGATTTCTAAACAAAATAGTTTCTTTTCAGTGCCAACTCTTCTAGTTGTAAAAGGAAACTGGTGGGAACCCGATGTGGCTGAGATCTAGCTTCCCAAACAGAACACAACACATTCAGAGCTTCATCTTGTGGAATGGAGGTATAAAGACCAGCAACATCAAGTGCAGCTAGCCACTGTACACTGAAACTATCTGAAACATTTTGTAATAGCTGCAGAAAGTGAGTTGTATCTTTAATATATGAGGAGATTTTAGGAACCTCATCTTTCAAAAAAAAATATCAAGATATCTACCTACATACTCGAATATGGAGTTATTACTAGATAATATTGGTCTCCCTGGAGAACTGCAAAGCGCTTTATGAATTTTTGGTAGAATATAGAAAGCTGGGGGCTCAAAATGGTCCTCTCTTTATTGGTCTGATATCCTGATGCACAAGTCAACTCTACAATGAGGCTTTCTTGTTGCAATTCCAAAGTAGGGTCAACTAATAACTGTCAATAATTTGATAACTATTGGTTCACCCTCCCATTCATAATCTTCTGTATTAAGCACCGCAATGGCACCCCTTTGTTGGCTCACTTAATGGTAATCAGTTCATTAGAATGTAGGTACCACAAAGCTTCTAATTCTTCCAATGATAAATTGGAGGAGGAGTTCTTGTATCTCCATTCATAAATATTCAAATCATGCAACAACAGATTTTTAAAAGTATACAGATCTTGTTTTAAGGAGCCTAGAGGTAGCCAATTAGATTTAAGATGGACAACATATGTATCTACTGTTGATATTTGATCTGAAAAACATAATCTCAGCTGCAGAGTCGTAATAAGTCTTTCTATCACTACATGACTTTGAAACCATCATAGAATGGACCATTAACAAATGAGTTTTGTGCATACCGTGACAATCTTGAACTTCACTTCTAATCCAGGGTTTCTTGCTTGTTCTTTCAGTATATGCCTTGCTATGTTCTTACGCCTTGACAATAGCTGGTCTCAGGTTGCCCACTGTCCTTCCACTTGAAATTGATCTTTTATCTTCTCATTAGACCAATGTTCTTATTTGAAAGCATCTCCATGTGTAAACAGCAGCATGGACATATGTATATTGGCTACATGTGCAAACAAGCATTTAAGAAAGCCGCTGTTACCCATGGAGATCCACACCATGCAGAGATTTCAAGGTAGCATGGTAGGGGTGTGATTTGTCTGTGCCTAACAAAGAGTTGTGGCTTCCCTGTTTACCTTTGCACCTGTTCCAAGGCATGCACATGTGCCAGCTTGAAGGGGCAGGTAAAAAGACTGATAGAACCCCTCCCTCCAATCACCTGAACACCCCTTGACATCACCCTAGTCATCGTCAGCATTTGATTTGGTTGACCATGTTATCCTATTCTCTCATCTCCATGACATGTGCATTTGAGGTCCTGTACTGTCCTGGTTCATTTCCTTTCTTCAGGGTTGTTCATTTCAAGTAACAGTCCATGACTCCCTATCTGTCACACGCCAACTCTTTTGCAGTGTCACTCAGCTTTCATTGCTCTCTTCTCTCCTATTTAACATCTTCTTAAGACTCTTGGTAACTCTCAACCAAAGCTCCTGCATCTCCACTTACATTTACACTGATGATATATTGCTTCTTGCTTATACTGATAGCCTCGGCTCAGACCTATCTCTAATTAATACTTGCTTGGACAAAGTTGCCACTTGGCTCTGACAGAATTCGCTTGAGCTCAATCCTTTTAAAACCACAGTCACTTGGCTCACCAGTAGCCCTCATGCCTCCATGACTGTACCCATCTTGGAAGGATCTTTGATGATGCTTAAGCCCTCCTATAAATATCTGAGAATACTATTAGATTCAGATCTGTCTTTCTCCCCACAGATCTCCCAGATAGTAAAATCGTCATTCTTTGCACTCCGATTCCTGGCTATCCATCTATTTCTTGACCCCACAGCTCAGATTGCAGTCCTCCTCAGTACTGTGGTCTCTCGACTCATCTGCTGTAATACCATCTACTCCGGCTTGCCATCTGTACCCATCTACTCCGGCTTGCCATCTGTACTCATGGAGACTGTAAAAAATTAAAACCGCATCTATTTAAAAAGCTTTTTGGCACACAGATTAACACTATCACTGACACACTAACAGACAAAGGATAACGGACAACAAACCAAAACAAGCCCAAACTAATACCGATCCTATCAAACATCCCAAAATGTACGTAGTTGATACCCTACTCCCCTGTAAATAAACCAGTGCAGATTAGTCCACAAGCACACAACCTGAAACAAAATTTGCACTGCCTGTACATAGTTCCATGTTACCTGTAAAAAAGTTCCAAATGTTGTTCTAATTATTATGTCACCTGCAAAAAGTTACCTGTAAAAAGTTCCAGATGTTCCATGTATTAAGACTAGAGATGACTACTGTCATGCCTTGTAACAAATGTTCTTTGTAAATCGCATCCGATCCCTGGGAGGATGCGGCATAAAAGTGTTTTATTAAATAAATAAAATAAATAAAAATAAAAATAAATAAATAAAATAAAATCTGTTGAACTAAAGCATTTACAATCAGTCCAGGACACTGTCATGTGTATTTTCTCCTACCCATGAAAATCTAACTAAGTAACCTTGTTACTGATTTTTCATCATTGGCCCCAATAACGTCATGCATTCGCTACAAGATCTAGACCTTAACCTACAAGACCTCCATGAGGTGGTCCCAGACTATCTTTTATCCCTTTTACCTTACTCAAGTCTACTCCAGATACTCACTTTTGCATTCCACTCCACTTTCACATTTCTCTCCACTTGAGTATCTGTTGCAAACTTTCCTTTCCATTTCACAACTCTCTGAGATGCCCTGTCAGCTGGGTTCCCCTAGCAGAGACGAGGAGGTAGGTTGACACTCTCTCAGTCATTGTGGGAGGTTACGGAACCTCAGGTCCTCTCACAGTCTCAATGCCTCCACCGCGGTTTTGACAGTCTTAGTATTACTTTTTACTGTAAACACTAACCCAAAAGGATATGGCCAATAGTACCTTAAATTTTCTTTCCAGAGAAAGGCAGCTACTTCTTGCACAGCTTTCCTTTTTTAGAGAACCCCAGCAGCCAAATCATTGTACTGTTCCACTGCACAGCCCTCCCATTATATCTTTCCTTTCTTCTGGGCTGCTGACAAGAGCTACTCTTTATCCACAAATCTGGAAATATATACCACAATATCTTGCAGCTGAGCCCCTCTCCCGGGGCCCAAACTACAGTGGGCATGTAGAGTTTGAACTGTGAACTCAGACTCCGCGGTCCTGCCCTCAGTCACTAATGCAGTAGCTAAGTTGAAATCTACTACTTTACAGCTCAAAAAAAAGGGGGCTTCTCCAGGATTCCATGAATGCATAAACTATTTCTCTCTGTGCAGTTTTGAAGGTCTTTGACCTTGTTCAGTAATGCAGCATGTTCCACTGCTATTTCCTCATGCCGCTGCAGCATGGCGGCCATGTTTTGCCATGACATGCCATGTGGCCGTCCAGCTCATCCACTCAGCCCTCTTGACCTGTTAAATTCCAAAACAATTCCTCCACTGTGGCCATGATCTCATATTTAGCATTCTTAATTTTGTGTTTCAGGGCCGCCAAGAGGCCTCAAAGGTCTGGTTTTGTCACCTTCTAGCCACAGCTTTCCAGCTTTGATTCAGATTCCAGAGCTTCTGACTGCTCACTTGCTCTACCGGCTGCACCTGCTCTCTCCTTGCCTTGTTCCCGACTCAGATATGAATACTGGTAAGCTTCAAGCTTTTTTTCCGCTGACAGCAAGAGCTACTTTAGTACATGCACATCCACTTTGCAGCAGTAGATGTGAGCACTGAACACTAATTTATGAGTTATTTCCCATCAGCCCCAGAGAGCTCAAGCCTTAAACAGCCATTTGCCTTGGGTGATGTCAGTTGCTCCTAGAAAAATAACTTTCTACCTCATTTTGTTGGCATCATTGTAGAGTATATGGGCTCATGTACTGTTTCATACTGCTGTTGATGTTCGTTGGGTTATTATTAAATTTAAGTTAACCAGTTCATAACCAATTCATAAATGTAGACGGTTATCTGCAGAGAGGAAGGGCCTTGCAGAGATTCCCCCACCCCACCCCTGCTCTTCAGGATCTAGCACCTTTTTAGTTATGTTACCCCAGAGTTTGTCATCAAAGAGGGGTCTGCCTGAGGACCCCCTAGACTCATCTACAATATATTCAATATGAAATCACTTTCTATAAATAATAGGCATTGGCATTTTGAGCTTGTTTGTGCATTCTCTTGGGAATCCAAAAATTAAGTGTGCATGCAAATTGCTTGGGCACGCGATTACCTACAAATACACATGCACAGAATAGATTTCTGCATGCAAAAAAAAAAAATCTATAGCATACATAGGTGCTCAGTTATGATAAATACAAAAAGCTTTGGTTCATTTTCATTTAAAACTAACTTTTTTTGGGCCTTGCACATGCCTAGCAAATAATATAAATAATCCCAAAAAGGAAGTTTGAGTGTTTCAGATAACCATTGATTTGCATTTCCTAATTAAATTCGCTAATACTGTATCTGTATCTGGTATGGATGGGATGCTGAGCATTTGAGAACCCAAAAAATGAGGAGCAATGACTTAGAAGCTATATCGCTACACTTACTGATAAGAAAACACAGCTATAGCTAACTGATAAATTATTTAAAGGTTCACAAACAATCCTCACGTTGGCAGAGTGATCTGATTGCTCATGCAGCAACTGAAGGTACATCAGATGAACAAAGTCTGTCAGTGTCTCTTGAGTGAATGAATAAAACTGCAATATGTCCTTGGAAGCGTATTAGCTAGAATCATTTCTCTGCTCATTTAATAGAATATTTGAAAAGCACCTATTAGAACATTGAGTAGGATGCCCTTTTTGTGCTAGTACCTGGGTGAATGCCACTTAATCAGTTGAACTATTCCACTGCATGTTCTATGTCAGATGTTGCCATGAGTCAGTTTGCTTCTGGTAGATTTCGATCTAAACTGCAAATGCAGGTAAAGAAGAATCATTCCATTCTGAAGTTACACTTGACTTCTTGGAATTATATTCTGTTTTCATTCTTTTCTTTTGAAAACTAGAACAGGATTGTTTAGCAAAGAAAATGTTTTTACATTGTTATTAGATCTTAAAAGTCTGTCCTCCTGTGCTTTGTGATGAACATACCGTCCATTTTTGTAGCCACCATCTGGACCGACTCAATCTGGTTTATATCCTTTTGAAGGTGCGGTCCAGTATTCCAAGTCAACTCTCACAAGAGATTTATACAGAGTCAATTCACCTCTTTTTTTTCCCTGCTGCCCATTTCTTTTTCTGTGCACTGAAGAATCCTTCTGACTTTTGCCATTACCTTTTCTACTTTTTTATACCTTAACATCATTAGATATGCTCACCCTCAGATCTTGTTCTTTCTTTTGTTTACAGAAGTACTTCATCCCCTATACTGTATCAATACCTTAGGTTTTTGCAATTAATCTTAACTGCCACACTCTAGACCAGGAGTCCCCAAACTATGGGCCATAGGCCAAAACCAGCACACAGACCAATTTCCCCTGGCCTGCTTGCTGCTTTGCAGGCCAAGCAGTTTTCAGTCGGTGCCACTACCAAGATCTGTCTTCCCGGTGCCCCCCACCCCTTCCCAGTGGTTTAGTATCTCTCCATTTTCCTTTCCTCCCTCTTCCCTGGTATTGCAGTTACTCTTTTCTGGCAGTGGCAACAATTTACAAATACTACATCTTGCCAGTTCCAGAGCCTTCCCTCTGCCTTTTCCCACCACTGCTGGAAACAGGAAATTGAGTCAGAGGAAGTAGGGTGCAGCAAAGGGAAGGCTCTAGGGCTGGTAAGAGGTAATGTTTGTACATTGCTGCCACTTCCATGACAGCTGGAGGTAAAGGGAAGATGGACTGTGGAGGGGGTGCTACCAGTTTGAATATAGTACAGCTGCAGGAGCCAAAGCAAATGTTCCTGCAGCTGTGTTAATGTCTAACAGCCATGGCTAGGGAGGCAGAAAGCAAGCCAGTGAGGCAAGCTTCCTGCTCCCCTATTATGGTGTGCCCTGAGCCAGTGCCTCACTGGCTCACCTCTTAAGCCAGACCTGCTTCCTTCTCTTCTGGGTTTCATGAGAAATATCAGGAAACACTTGGATCTTACAACCCTTAGACAACTCACTCATATGTTGAAAATACTTTCTTAATATATTATTCCAGTTCATCTCCAGAGCAAAAGAGACTAAGAGGGTGGCTTTACCTATCACCATACAAAAGAGCTCTCAAGGAAGCCAATGAGATATAAACTCTCCAGCATTGCCTGTCGTTGATGAACCCCCCTCTATCCCAGCCCTTGAGGGCACAAATACTGGACTTTCACTAGTGGAGGCAAAACTTCCTTAGGAATTTTTAAGATCTCAAGACGGTATGTTCAAACCAAATCCAAAGACTTTAACAATGGTGACTTGGGTAAATTAAGAAACCATAAGTTGTTCTTCTTTAATTGGTTCTCCAAATACTCCATCTTCTGGGATTGGGCCAAATTGTCCTTGGTATGGATGCTACTCAGCATTTAAAACTCACTCAGATGAGTTTCAAGGTGGAACACCCTAACCACCTATTGTACCTGCTCTTAAGAGATCTCCCGGACAGTAGATTTAATAGATATTATCTCCAAATTCTCATCCATCAAAATGGAGGCCAAAGAGTCATTAAGGGTTGCAACGATATCCCATGAGCTATCCAAAGTTACTTGCATAGGTTTAGAACACCTGCTCCATTCCAGAAGCTGAATGCTCCGCAGCCTCACCATCAAGGCACTGACCCAGGGTACTAGGACCCGGTACTACTTCTTCCCCTGCTGCTGGAATGTCAGGCCTCTCTGAAGGACTACCCTCAACTCCCACACCCATTGGCCTGCTTGTACAACTCAGCGAAGGAGCAGCCTCACTCCATGACTAAGACTTCCATACTGGACCAGAGCCATGTGTATACCAGGGCTCAACACAAACTCTTTACTGCTCAGATCTGATTTAAAAAGCCCTGGATCTGCTGCTGCCAATGGCACTGCTACATATTGGAACCCCACTTGTTCCAAGGCTTTCTGGCTTATCGCTGGTGCTGCAGATGAGCCTGAGGGATGGATCTTTTGCTTCTGTTTCTTTGGGGCCATAGTGGGTGAGGCAGAAGGAACATCAATGATTGCAAAACTGGAGCAGGGTAAAGAGCACCTATCATCTTGGTCCTCTGACTCCCAGGCACATATTTTTTATGTACTGCACATAATTATGACAATTACAATTTAAAATGGGGATGGGGGCAAGCCATTCCTAGCTCAAAGAACCAGAAAGGACTTCCTTACGTGGAGGGAAAAATTAAACAAAATTGCTGTGTTGCTAAGTAATCCAAAAAGAGGGGGTAAGGACTTGAAAATGTTTTTCCATACATGCTTGATTTTGTTTAAAGGGTTTCAGGTTCGGGTTTTTCCAGATCTGTGCCGGGAAACCCAGAAAAGGAGGTGTGAGTTCCTTCTCTTGCATCTGGGGGTCCAGCAGTTGGGGGGGGGGGGAGTTGTCAGTTTTTTTCTAAAATTTCTATGTAAATGTATTGTCAAGATGCAGGCAGTTTCCTATATTTCTTTTGACCCATCTCAGTTGTCGGCATTCTTGAGTTCCCGGAGAGCTACTGCATTAGAGGTATGGAATACTGCTGTAAGTTAATTGTTGCTAGTCTGAGCCTCACTGATTCCTTTTCCTTTCAAATTGTGGTTAATTGTGGGTTATTGCCATTCCCCCTTAATTTGTGGGCTAGTGGTTGGCGGTCGTTGTGCTTTGTTATTTCCTATTGTGTTTTATGTTACCTGTGATATTTTTATTGCTGGATCGCTTTCCTTTTCTTTGTATATTTACACTTGAATTTTTTGTAAAATGCATAAATATAAAATTAATAAAAAAAAAGAGGGAGTAAGGGGGAGATTCATTATGCATTGCTTCTGGGCACTTACATGGAGGGGCAGAGACAGGCAGGACTTTAGAACAAAGTTAACTAGATGAACTCCTGGAAGAATAGGGGTTAAAATAAATTGAACCTGTTATGTACTACCCAAGAACATGCCTCTGAGTCATTATTACAATGCATTAGGTTTGTGGGCGGGGTCGCCAGAAGTCAGCATTGACTCAACAGCACATACACTACATAGGATTGGGCATGAGGATGGGGGATGAGAGAGTGGAGGGGGATTATGAGAGTCTCCTGGACATGCAAGTGTGGTTGGATAGGGTTGAATTCAGATTTCAAATGCCATCACTGCTTCCACAGTTCTGTTATTCTAGTTTCTGGCAGCAGGACTCTGATACACTGAAATAATGAAACAGCAGAAATTTTTACATCTACCATTCATATTGTGACATATGTTTTAATTCTCTTTTCATGTGACCTTGAAAATTGAATGTAAACCACTGTGTGGGAAAAAAATCAATTATCTACAACTTCTCTACAATTCTTTCATGAACAACATATAAAAGGAGACCAATAATAGAATAGCAAATTCTATGAGCAGTAGAAGCAATGGTAGGTCTTTGAAGAGTGGTATGCATCATTTGAACACAAAAGACCCTAAGACTGCTGCTGGGAAGCTTTAATCTTCTCAAAATCTCCATCCCAGTAGTCTTTACAAAACCCAGATACTAGCTAAAATACCTTATGCATACAGAGGGTAATGTTATAAAGTCATACCTAATGAACGTGTTTTATCGAGCATCTATTTTATGCCTATTTAATAAAATCAAGTACACATGTACTTGCCTTTATGAAATACTAGTGTAAGCAGCAGAGAATATGCCTTACATTAAGCTGCAATCACTTAAAATATCCCTAGATCTGGTGGAAATGACCATGCCTAATTTTTGCAAGAATGCACCTGAACTATAGAATTTTCTAATCAACGCACATGATTGCACGTCCCACCCAAACTCTGCCCAGGCACACATCCATACGCATGTTGCAAATAATGCACATACTTTTAAACGAGTCAATATTTTTCAGAGGTCACGTACATGTGTAAAGGACTAAAACACTGACATTTAGGTGATTGTTGGTATCTAAACATTGGTGGCTAAACAGCACAGCTGGCTTTACTATTTAAGAAAAAAATCAATTCCACAGGCAAGGTATAATCCAAGAAGGTGTAAAGTGAAACCTTACAATGTAGCATTTCTGTATTTTTAGACTCAGGAGCTGGTGTATGTTAGGGGTTGGGCGATGTAGATAGATTGTTTATGGAGGAGATAAATATTTGTAAGCAAAGGGCTTGGAAAGGTTATGTGTGTGGCTCTGTGTATGGCTGGACGTTTAAGAGTGCCTATGTATATATTTTGGGAATATATGGGCTGCGGATCATGTGGCATGTTGATGTGGATTGTGGAGTGGGGTTGTGGATGTATGTGAGGGGAATGGGGGAGGTGTAAATGAGGGGTTGATATACATGGGTGTTTGTAGGAAGTCTGTGGAGAGATGAGCATATGGTGGGATGGCATGAAATGTGTTTGAGTGGTTTGGGTATGTGTGGAGAGTCAGGGGTGTGTGTCAGGTGTGCTTTTTTGAGCATGCAGTTGGTTCTTTTTGTGCACCTAAAAATTGAAAGTGTGCACAAATTGCTTGTACAGGCTCATATCTATGAATTAATGCAAAGATCTTTGAATTTAAACTTCTAGTGCAAAAAAATCAAATAGGTGAAACAAACACAAAAATTGCCCAGAAATGTGCAAAAATATCTTTTAAAATGAGCACAAATTAAACATTTTTTTGGCCGCACACATCTGTAATATATGTGATTGGGGGAAAGAGATCGGGGGGTGTGTGGGAGCATGGAGTGGGAGGAGCTGGAAATGGCAGGGATGTGGTTGAGTTTGTGAGGGTGTGTAGGCAGTAGGAATGGCTAGGGGATGGGTGTTGGCAGAGGTATTGTGTATGTTTGTGTGTACACGTGTGCCTGCATATGTGGGGCAGCAGTGTTATTGCATGTATGGTATTTGTTTGTGATAGAGACCTTATACTGTGCACTCATCTTTCTCCTTTTGTCTACTCACAATTCTTCCTCAGTATTTCTCTCCCATCCAGGGCCAGCCCGTCCACTGGGCAAGCTAGGCAGCCACTTAGGGCAGATGGACCGGGCGGGTAGCAGCAGTGGCACACATGACCGGCTGCACCATTCCCCAGCTGCTGCCAATTCCGTCTTGGGAGGGGGAGGCAGGCAGTGGCAGCAGCAGTATTTCCAAAAGCGGTGGCTGTTTACTGCCGCTTTCTTGCCCACAGAAGCAAACAGCCTGAGATGGAATCAGTGGCAGTTGGGGGGGGGGGGGTGGGGGGTTCTGCCTTGGTGGCGGAAACCCTTGGGCCAGTCCTGCTCCCTTCCAAACCTCCCCAACCCCCTTTTATAGCCTTCTCCTCCTCTTCCCCCCTCTCTCTCCCCTTATAGAATCCGTTCTTCTCCCCATCTTCCTCCCCCCCTTTTCACATTCCCACCTGTTCCCCTCTTCTTGTAACCCACTCTCCCCCTCCATCCATAATCTAGCCTCCTTCTCTCTCTCTCCTTCCCCTTCCTTTCCCTCCCCTCTCTGTACTCTTTTCCTACAGTAGCTCCCCTTTCTCCTCAGCCACCATTACATTCTTGAAATTGGGTTCTGTTGGTTCCTCTGGGTGGTGGGTCTGGACCTACCCACCAGCTGTAGCCTCTATTTTTGGCATGCCACAGGAGACATTATTTGTTCCCCAGTAGAGACTGAGAACCTTCACCAACTTCTGCTTATACAGAAAACCTCTTCTTAGGTGCCAGGAGAGGTTGGGTCCACGTTGAAACACCAGTGATTTTGATGCTATGGTTTTCTTCTCTTTGCTGCTGCAACAAGAGTTGGGTTCCTGCCAGCACACTGGTGATTTTACCCTTGTGGGAGTGATTGGAGGTTCTGTGACACTGATATCCTTATCTGTAGCCCCCGCTGACCTTCAGGTGACTGGGGTTAGTCTCCTTGCCATCCCACGGCTCTGCTATTTTTCAACTCCATGCACATCTGTTGGCAAACATATAATCAGATAGAGATACATACTGATGGACAAAGAGACAGACAGACTGATCCTCTCGTTTTCAGAAATGCATCTAAACAAGAATGAAGTTATCTGAATATGGTGTCTGAGTGACGTGAAAAAACAATGTAAAATAAGCCTGTCAAAATCTGATATGTCTACTTTCACTGTAATACTGATTTATAGCAGTGAGTAGGTAGAATCCTCTGTCAGTTTGGGAGCAATTGTGGATCTGTTCCTTACAAACCACAGACCATTTGGGAAACAGTGAGGACACTATAGTATCATGAGATGATGAACAATGATAAAAAAGCAAAAGGAAAATCTGAGAATGGCAGGTGCTTGTTAAGATGTCATCTTTACATGCCTTATTGAGGAGAGTGCCATTTCTAGTGCATTCACCATGAATGAGTCAGGAAACTGAAGAGCTGATCCAGGAATCAAACTACAGACCTCTGTCAAAATATAGAGCACTTGTCGCTGAGTCAGCCGTAAGTATGCTATTAGAAGTTGATCAGGGTGCCAGCACTGGATTTCAAAACACTAAACTTGGGGAACTAGACAGTGACGGACCAGCTTTAAACAATTTTCTCCCACTGACTAGTTAAATTTAACCACCTAAATTCACAAAGGCAAAGAAAGTTAACCAGTCTAAAAGGACGAGGAGCACCAGAGTCCTAAGGGCTAGCTTATTTTATTTAAAGATTAATGTAAGTTTTCGTAACCCACTTTTTCAAGTCAATTGGCCAAACAAAGCAAGGAACAATTTAAGATAACATCAAAACAAGCTGGAAAGTGCACACATTGATTATGATAATGGCATGCTTCTCCTTTCCTCCATTCACAGACCAGACATGTCTGTGTGGGGGATTTGGCTGAAACAGCCGAGGTAAAGTGTGTCTCAGTAGGGTAACAGGGGATGTGTGAGTGGGTGACTGGGTGGGCGGGAATAGTGTGCATGTATTTTATGTGAGTGTGTGTTGTGGGTATGAATGTTGGCAGTGCATGTCTGTGTATGTATGAGGGTGTATGTCAGTGGGTATGCGTGTTGGCATTGTGTGTGAGGGGCTATGTGTGTGCATGTGAGTGTATGTATCGAGTTTGGGTGCCATTGTAGTTGAAAGCAGATCATATGGAACAATCAGTGAATTTATTTGTAAATAACTGGTGATTTAACAATGAGAGAATTCAACTAGGCAAATGCTGAGTGTTGGCAGTGTGTATGGGGAGGGGGGGGGGAGGCAATTTCTTCAAATGGGTTAGTTTTGGCATTAATACCAAACAAGACCGCTAGCTTCACCAAACATAAACCAATTACCTTATAAACTATACTTGTACTCAACCCAAATTAAATTATACCAAGAGTTTGACAGAGAACAACACTTCAAAGTATAGCTAGGGGAGAAAAAGACCTCAGGGCGACAATATGTCCTTCTATGTGGCAGCAGAACTATCATAGGGGAGACTGTAAGGATCGCATCATTGGTCTAAAAAACTCTCCAAACTTTATGAAATCATTATCCCATATGGAAAATAGACCGCCATTATGGGATATCAGCAGATTGACAGATAAGTGAAGCAGTATTTCTGTGTGTTTTGAATGTTACTTTATGCCACAATATTATTCTGTTTCCATCTAGGACTGAGATGCAAACCGTTCAGCCCTGAGCTGTCTTTTGACAGCAGCAAGTACAAGTATAGTTTATAAGATGGTATACGTTTGGTGAAGCTAGGAGTCTTGTTTGGTATTTTGTATTTTGTTACTCTTAGAACAGTTTTTGGTTAGTGAATAATTAATTTTAGAAACATAGAAACATGATGGTGGAAAAAGATCACATGGCCTATCTAGTCTACCCTTCCATATCACCCACAACAAGAGTCCTCTTTTTACCTTTAGAGATCCTCTGTATTTGTCCCATGCTTTTTTGAATTTAGATACAGTCCTCATCTCTACTACAGTACCTCCACTGGGAGACTATTCTATGCATCTACCACCAGTGCCCCTTCTGTGTCTAAGCAGGTGCAGGGGCATAGAAAATGCATCTAGACAAACAATAGGTACTATCCCTTAAGTCAAACAACCTGAAAACTGGAAACAGCACAAGCACTGGCAAGTTAAATGCAAGGCATTGAAAAGGCAGGCAAAGAGAGAATTTGAGAAGAAGCTTGCTGTGGAAGCAAAAACGTGTAATAAAGACTTTTTCAAGTAAATTCGTAGCAAAAAACCTGTGAGAGAGTCAGTTGGACCATTAGATGATAGAGGGGTAAAAGGGGCACTAAGAGGGGACAAGGCCATAGTGGAGAGACTGAATAAATTGTTTTCTTCGGTCTTTACTGAGGAAGATGTACAGATGTTACCCATGACTGAAGTGGTATTTAAAGGTGATACTGTGGAAGAATTGAAAGAAATATCGATACACTGGGAAGATGTATTTCAACTATTTGATAAACTGAAGAGCAGCAAATCACCTGGACTGGATGGTATACATCCAAGGGTGTTGAAAGAAATGAGATTGCAGACTTGCTATTAGTAATTTGTAAACTATTATTAAAATCATCTGTAATATCTGAAGAATGGCCAATGTAACACCAATTTTTAAAAAGGGTTCCAGGGGTGATCCAGGAAACTACAGACTGGTGAGCCTGATGTCTGTACCTGGAAAAATGGTAGAAACTATAATAAAGAACAAAATTATTGAACATGTAGGTAGTTATGGCTTAATGGGAGACAGCCAACATGACTTTAGACAAGAAAGATTTTCTTCCTAATCTGTTATGTTTTTTTGAAGGTGTGAATGAACAGATAGACAAAGGTGAGTCAGCTGATATAGTATATCTAGACTTTCAGAAAGCCTTTGACAAGGCCCCTCATCAGAGACTTTTGGCAAAACTAAAAAGTCATGGGATAGGAGGCAGTGTACTATTGTGGATCAGGAAATGGTTAAAAGATAGAAAGCAGAGGGTAATGCTAAATGGCCAATTTTCCCAATGGAGAAATGTGAATAGTGGAGTACCCCAGGGATACTGTATGTGCTAGGTCCATTGCTTTTTGACATATTCATAAATGAACTCGAAAAGGGAATAACGAGTGAGGTTATCAAAATTGCAGATGACACAAAACAATTTAAGGTTGTTAAGATCCATGAGGATTGTGGAAAATTGCAAGAGGATCTTGATAAATTGGAATACTGGGCAACCAAATGGCAGATGAAATTTAATGTGGACAAGTGCAAAGTTATGCACCTAGGGAAGAACAACCCAAACTATGGTTACAAGATGCAAGGTTCCACATTAGGAACCACCACCCAGGAAAAAGATTTAAGCGTCATCGTGGATAACATGTTAAAACCCTCCGCCCAGTGTGCAGCGGTGGCCAAGAGAGCAAGTAGAATGCTAGGTATCATAAGGAAAGGAATGGAAAATAAAACAAAGGATATTATAATGCTTCTGTATTGTTCCATGGTGCGACCACACCTTGAATATTGTGTGCAATTCTGGTCATGATATCTTAAAAAGGATATAGCGTTATTAGAAAAGGTACAGAGAAGAGCTACCAAAATCGTAAAGGGAATGAAAGGATACCCCTATGAAGAGAGGCTAAAAAGGTTAGGGCTCTTCAACCTGGAAAAGAGATGGCTGAGGGGAGATATGATAGAGGTCTATAAATTAATGAATGGAGTGGAACGGGTAAACGTAGTTCGATTGTTTACGTCATCAGGATATAGAAAGACTAGGGGACATGCAATGAAGCTACAGGGTAAACTATTTAAGACTAATAAGAGAAAATAATTTTTCACTCAACTTGTAATCAAACTCTGGAATTTGTTACCAGAGGATGTAGTAAAAGCTGTTAGTGTAGCTAGATTTAAAAAAGGGTTGGACAAGTTCCTGTTGGAAAGGTCCATAAACCATTATTAAAAGGGACCCAGGATATCACTGCTTGACCCAATACAAGCATTGTGGAACCTGTGTCTTTTTGTGGAAACTGCTAGGTATGTATGACCTAGATTGGCCACTGTTGGAAACAGGATACTGGGCTTGATGGACCTTGGTCTGACCCAGTATGGCATATCTTATGTTCTTAGCCTAACAAACATTATAATCATCATCAAACAACATAAAATCATAAAACAATTCTGGGCCATACTGGTCTTTATCTGCCATCATTTATTATGCTACTGTTTTAATATAAAACAGTATAATAAAATGCCATGCAATGCAACAATCAGACTGATTATGATGATGTCCATTCAACAGATAAAATAATAAACCCACCAACCACTCAAATATGAACTGATGTTGGCACCATAAAGTATTATAAATTTCATATGACTGATTTATAAAATCTTTATGAATTGACCAGTTAGTGCTAATTTCCAGTGCTAATCAGTTAAGTTTAAGCAGGCAAGCCCTCTTAAGTGTGACTCTAGCCTGTGGTACAGGAGGCTTTTGGAGGGAACCTTGGGGCCACAGGAGGATGATTTCTGGACACGCATTTATAAATATATGCATAAAGTGTAGATTTCTCTGCACCTGGTGGCTGTCCATTTCAAAATTTTGACAAGATTATAACTTTTGACTTAACTGATTTCTTTGAAGATTCTCAGGACAGCATTCCTTCCAGGGCCACCTTAGTAATCAGATTGCAAGCTGAAATAGATAAATCCTTAATTTTTAAGGTTTATTTTGAAAATAAGGATTATATTCCATGGTCAAAAAGTGCTTCTTTTTCTTGATATTTCCAGAATAAGACAGGGATGTCGGAAGAGCTTTCTTCAGTTGAAGCCCTAAGTTCTAGCTTTGGGCGCACCTTTCTTTTTGCATTTTCTGTGTAAATGTATCTTATCAGGGATCTAATAATGTTTTTATTGACCCTCTGCAGATGGAGGAATTTTTGGCTGGTATTGTAAGAGTTAATGTCCATCATTAGGTTGATCTATAATTATCTACTTTGTTCCCTTTTTCTTTTATTCCTGCATTTGGTTTCTGGCAGGGAATATTTCCTCTATTTGATTGAAGTTTTGTATCGCTTTCTTTGCTTATCCTTGAGATGTGGGCTGTTAATTTTGATCTTGTGTGAATGTATGTTACTGTATATATTGGGTTTCTTAAATTTCTTTGTTATTTGATGGTATGTGTACACTATAGATGTTGAATAAAAACATTTTTAATGAGATTATATCTACTCCTAGCAATAATTTATAGATGGGATACAAAATCCTCTCCTTATGTTGGCATGGATGTGGTCAATGTGGGGACTTGAACCATATGTGGTGAGGCTGCAGAAGTATCCATATTTTTTGGGTGGAGGTTCAAGGGATAATCAAAGTGACTATGGTGGCTCTACGTCTGCTTCAGTATGAGGTGATGATCCTAGTGGTGGAGGCCTTTGGGGAAGGGTTCCAGACTGCTAGATATATTATAAAATACTTTTTCCTAGTTGCTAGGTTTGTAGTTGCTTGCCACTGGAAGGACTCCCTACTCCTTTCCAAATCAAAGTGCTTGAGGAAAATCTCAGATATTTATGTTATAGAAAAACTTACTTGTGAATTAAAAGACAAGACTCTTGACTTTCAAAAGGCTTAGGAGCCTTATATTACCTTTATGAACAAATAGAGAGCTTGTCTGAGGGTAGTAGGATAATGCCATGGACATTTACTGTATGGCTTGCAACTTAAGGATTGATGATTCGGACAGATATGATCCTTGTTGTTCTTTACATTTGTGAAGTTAAAGTTTTATAAGAGAAGAAGCATAGGAGTTTTATAGGAGAAAAGTTTGAGGGAGGGGATGGGTATCTGACTTGGGAGGGGGGAGTTCTTTGATGTGATAGCGTATCTTCAATATTATGTTTCTCTCTTCTATCTTTTCCTTTTTGTTCCCCCACCACTAGGTTACGTTTCCAATGGAGATTTTCCCAAGTGCTTGACTGTGGTCCAGTCATTGTCTTTCTCATGCAGACGTGTTTCTTTTTTTTTTTTTTTACTGTGGAGGTTACTGGTGAGGTTTTATTTATGTTTTTGTATTCCTCCATAAATTGCTGCAAATGCATTTCCTTTTTGTTGGTTTTGTCAACAATCTATAAAAAGCAGATAATAGGTTATGTTTAATTATATTTACAAATAAAGCAATGAACCCTACAGGGATGTTGCAAGCAATCTGTACTCTCATAACAACTACTATGGGTGGTCCTCAAACAAGAGACTTGGAATAAAAAAAGCAGACAAACCCAGTAGCTCCAGAGACCTTCTGAAGTGCTGGCTTTTGTAAAATGTACTGATTTTGCAAAAGGATATAGATACCTTGGGTAACTGGGCCAAAGGGGTTAGAAACATAGAAACATGACAACAGAAAAAGACCACATGGCCTATCTAGTCTGCTCTTTCATATCAACCACTACAACAGTCCCCTTTTTTCCTTTAGAGATCCTCTGTGTTTGTCCCATGCTTCTTTGAATTCAGATACTGTCCTCATCTCTATCACCTCCACTGGGAGACTATTCCACACAGCTACCACTCTTTCCGTAAAGAAATATTTTTGCATATCACTCCTGAGTCTATCACCTTTCACCCTCATCCTATGTGTCCTTGTAGCAGAGTTTGCTTTCAATCGAAAGAGGCTCTCCTCCTGTGCATTTATGCCATGGAGGTATTTAAACATCTTAATCATATCACCTATATTTTCAAAACATCCCTACGTCTAAATAGCAGCATTTACACATGCAGATTGGAATATATGTGTAAATGTCGTTTTAAATCGGGGCATTTTAAACATGGGAATACTTATCACATTTAAATTTCCCAGAAATGTGTTGAGAACAGAGAGAGGGAGTGGTTTGGGGGGGGGGGGGGGATGGCCTATAATATAGTTATATATTCCCCATTTCACAACGGGGAATTCATATCTATAAAAAAATAATAGACATGTATTCTTATAACTGCCCTGAGGTAGATATAAGTGCTTGCTGGAAAGGCAGCTGCAAAGTCAAGGTCTGCTCCCTGATCATCTCCCAGACATTAATCCCTCCTCTGATGACCTCCAAGCATGCAACCCCCTCCCTGACCCCTCCCAACAGGCAATCCTCTGATACATCTGATCCTCCCATCCCTCAAAGCATCCATTCCCCTGACACACAAAATCCCCCCCTCAACTAAATCTCCTGGCAACAACATCCCCCCCCCCCCCAAAGCTCTTCCCAGAAGACTCCCCTGCCTCTGATCCCTTTCTCTGGTGTCTAGTGGGACCAGAAGCAATCCCTAGCTGTTCCTGCTGCTATGCCACTAGATTCCAAAATACTACTGATGACCCCTAGAGGTAATCTTACTATACTACTGCAGTACCACCAGATTATCACTAGGGGTCACTTTAAAAGAAAGAACAAATGGGGATTACTCCTGCTGGCACTAGACACTGGGAATCCCTCAGCAAGGGTGGTGAAACTGATCAGGGCTGAGGGGTGGGGGTCTGTTTGGGGAGTCTCAGGGGGAGTAGTTGCCAGTATTTGGGTGTACGGTCTTTGTGCTAGGGAGTTTGGTTGTGGAGGGGTGAGGAACATACACTTTGGAGGGGTAGGAGGAATGGCTATTTGGAGAGATTGTCTGTCGGGGGAGTCAGGGAGGGAATTACTTGTCTTGGAAGTCATCAAGGGAAGGATCAAGGTAGGAATTGAGGTCATAGGGTGATGGGGAGAAGTTGACCTGGTGGCTTGGGGCGTTCATGCACAGCAAGAGTAGCGAATTTACGAAACTGCTCCCACATATATTTGGGAGATATTTGTATGCTTTTTTCCCTCATGCAGCTTCTTAAAATTGTTTCCTCCGCTGAATATGGCGAGAGATTAATGTGTATTCCTGCACCTGTTTTATATGAGCCTTTACATTCTGCAGTTCCTCTTGTGAAATATTATGGGAATTCTCCAAGTCCTGACCTAGACTTGGGAATTCTCCTCTCCAGGTCCTACCTCTGAGATTATGGTATGAAACGAAATCCTTCATAATGTAAGGCAATATGGATCTCTCATCATGTTCCACTCTCAAATCTATCCCAAATCATTGATAATGGTCCTGTTATGTTGAGTGAATGTGCTGTATCAGTATCCTGGGCTTTAAAATTGCTCTCTTCCAACATTAGAAC
Source organism: Ichthyophis bannanicus (assembly GCA_033557465.1). Lineage (NCBI taxonomy): Eukaryota > Metazoa > Chordata > Amphibia > Gymnophiona > Ichthyophiidae > Ichthyophis > Ichthyophis bannanicus. The sequence goes on from CM066036.1 coordinate 551,346,837, forward strand.
CTCAAATCGCTTCTATAATCAAATCACCTTTCTTTGTATTATGATAAATTTGCATAGTAAAACCACAGTTTGAAAATGTCTTTTGCTTCAATATTATCTCAGATTACTGCAACCAACTATATAATAATCTTTCTCAGTGCACTATCCATCAGCTTCAACTACTACAAAATGCTGCCACCAGGCTTATAACTGAAATCAAGCATTATGACGACATCACTCCAGCCTTGCAAAGTCTACACTGGCTTCCATTTCCTTCCAGAATTTGTTTGAAAACACTAACTTATAATGCACAAATATTTTTACAATTTCCCGACCTCTTGTCATTTTTCAAGCATGCTACAACTTCAATATGTGAACCAACTCTCCTTTCCCTTCACCCTCCAAAATCTGCTTTCACCAAACAAGGCATTTTCTTATTTCAATCTTTTACAAGGCTTTCTGCCCCATACCTTAGATAGGAGCTAAATAAAACTCATTTTAATTCATCATTAACTATATACCTCTTTCAGAGGTATTAGGGAATGAATAACCTTGCCTTGCAGCTGGGGAGTCCAACGTCAGGGGAATGTATGAGCTCCCTCGCCCCTCTGTTTTCTGTCCTCTATCCTTATCCTCTTATTCATGATTTATGAATTAATGTAAAATTAGTAGTCTAATAAATCAAACTAGATTTATTGTATTTTTCTGTTTTCCTCCCTTCTGTTATTGATGTTTTTCACTGTAAACTGCTTCACTGGACCTTAAAAAGTCTGAGAGATGCTATATCAGGAAATTAAATAAATTAAGCTAGACTCTGCCTTTAAGTGTGTGGAAATGCACATGGGAGAGAAGGGTAGGCAGGTTTATTATAGTCTGAATGAGATTACTTACTAGCACTCTCCAAGAAAAAGACCATTGTATATCATTTCATAAACTGTGAATACGTTTATAAAACCAAACCAATCAGGCAGACCTCTATATATGATGATGTAAGTTAAATACAGGATAGACGCAAGGGATGAAGATGGTTTCTTTTCATAGTGTAAGAGCTTTATCATATATTTGAAGCATAAAGTACAGTTCTAGACACCCATTCTTAAAAGCAATGTCAAAATTATAGAGAAAATTTTACTTAAACTAATAAAAGAGAAATAGTAATTTGTCTATAACAAAAGAACTAGCTGAACTATATCTGTTTCCCTTAAAAACAAAAATGGACAAAAGGGTATGTTTAATTATATTTACAAATAAAGCAATGTAACCATACAGAGATGTTGCAAGTAATCTTTATTTTCATAACAACTACTATGGGTGGTCCTCAAAGAAGAGATTTTGCTACTTTCCAAAGAAGGGGTTCTTTACTCTCAGAAGTGATATTATATAGACATTTTGGGCAAATATAGAACATCATTTACTGATGATTAGCATATACTTATACTGTTATTGGCCCTGTGGTAGTTGATGTGTGATAATGGAGTTAGTAAATTAACCAATAAACAATATAATAATGATATATCCAAATATGTAAAACATTTGGGCATGTTTACTAAAGCACGGTAGCCGGGAGCATGAGTTCTAGAGTGTGAATAGCATGTTTATGTTTATTGGTTCTTGATATACTGCATCAAGGCAGTCACACTAAAAACGCTGTTGTCATGCCCCATCATTTCGTTCAATATTGTATTACCTATCTTAAAGACAATGATTGATGTAATGATGCAAGCTGGAATACTCTTTTATGTGCAAATATCCCAATAGCTATATTATATTATATAGCCAACCAGGCCAGTTGAAATCCCTAACGAAACCAGCTGGTGAAGCCTGTGACCAAGGTCAGTGTGATGTCAAGATGAGGAGCTGTTAAAGAATTTTACTCTGGATTCAAGATAAGTGTTAGATATGAGAAAACGTATTGAACTTTTGTTTCTGTGACCGCTAAGAACACAGTACTTATGCAATATACTGTATATTGTGGCAAGCATAAAAGTATAGGGCATGAGATTTTTGGAAGCGGTGATGAGAGTTTCACGTGTGGCATATGAGTATTAGTTGGCATGTTTAGTTTCCCTTTCTCATTATGAGTACTGTGTGTGAGTAGCCTGAGATATAACTTTTTAAATAAGGTTTGGTTATTGTATGAAAGAAAACTATGGGAGTCATTCTAGAACATGAATAAGGGATGTCCATGTGCAGTGGGGACGTGTAAGCGGTGAAAACGACCCCTACCGTATTCTGAAACACTGCTGACATGCACATCCAGGGCGGTAGCACGGCGAACTAAGAATGTGGGCAGGAGCGGGAGGAATAGGGGTATGGTCAGCCACAGAGACATAGAAAGCATATTCCCGAAAGGGCCATGTATGTATGAGGTATAACCCAGAAACGTCCACGTTATTCCTGCTGAAATGAGGTATAAGACTAGGACTTAGAAATTATTCATCTCTGCCCTGCAATGCATCCCATATAGGAGAATGGTTGTGACAAGTGGGTTTTGAAGTGGTGCCAATGCAGTCATAAGGTACAGGGAGCAGAAGTGAGGGAATGTTGTAGGGTAAAGAAACATATCTAAATACCTTTGCAGAAATATTAAGAAGAGAAATAGTGCCGAATCAGGCCATGCACCTATGCGCTGTATGTGTCAAAGGAGACAAATCCTATGTACAGAAAGATGGGACTGCTGATGCAGGGATAGTATGGATGTGAGCAGGGAAAAAGAGCTTTTGGGGTGAGAAATGGAGATCAGATATGTAGCCCTGGTACCCCATGTGCTTATGTTATGTCATAGCTGATATGTACAGGCACAGGGCAGCCTTCTGGTAGAATCATGTTGTCGCAGAAAGTAAGAGGGTGTTTGTGGTCTGAGGGGTGCATGAGGGGGATCTGGTGTGAGCAGCAGCAATGCAAGGGAGACATGAAAGCCCGGTCAGTACCTGGACCGTATGGATAACCACAGTGTCACCAGATGCCAGTGTGATGAGGCAGGCAAAGACAGAGAGGGCCCACCAGAACCAAATGTCAAAACATAACCCCAGAAAAGATAAGGGACCCTCATAATTAGGGCATACAACAGTGAAAACAGCACTAATGCATACCTATGATGCACAGTGTGCTGCTGAGTATGTAGTAGTGCTGTTTGTACTTCTGAATGCTTTTAGTCTAAGGGACGCTCTTAATGACAGCGATATTTTCTGACATGTAGCCATATGGAAACCTATGCTAGTACCATCTGGAGTATTCTACATAGAGTACCCCATGTACAGCAGATAGAGCTGGCAGTATGATAGGGCAACCACACATCCACGTTGTCTACCCTTAGGAGACATGACTGATGTAGTGCCAACATTCCCCGGATTATCCCATGCGGTGCATATCTCTGCGCAGGCCAGGATCCATGAGGGCTGTGATATATCTGGGGTCTGGCTACCTGGTGTGATGGCACAGGGCCCTCCCCCTAATATCCACATAGCTCTGATCGGGGGAGCAATACCACAAAGCTGGCTTTGGGAAGGCAGACAGGGTTGCCCTACAGATAGTGGATGTATACAGATTGACATACCCCAGATGGGCCAGGTGTAGCTGCTGTAAAGAATGCCAGTACCCAGATAGATGGGCCTCAGATGCTATAGCCAGAAGGCCCCATGACAGCCACAGCAACCACTACTGATCATTTCTATAGCAAAAGGTGTATGCAGTGCTGCACAGACACATGTAACAGATGGTTCCTGCCCAGCGGGGCATACAATCTATTCGAGACAGACAGCACAGCAACTGTGAGCAGGATATGTTCGGGGGGTGGGGGGGGGGAATGGACAGGAAACATAAGGGAGCCTAGGCAGATCTGACCTCAAAGCGGCACCAATGTGGTGGGTGCCCAGCCGGGATCTGAGTCGGTCCAGGGACAGAGCATGCCTTACAGACTCAGGTACTTTGTTCCAGAAATATGGAGCAGCAGGGTCAGGGCAGTGATGTCTGGAGATGGCTATAGAAGAGAAGGGCACAGATAGAGGCAATCTGGCAGAAAAGCAGGGTTCACGGGAAGGGGTGTAGGGAAACATATGACTGGTATGGTAGATCAGAGCAGCAGAATGTATGCGCATATAGGCCAGAGGCATAGAAAGGGCAGATGTGTTGCTCAGCAATAGTAGGCATTCTGCAGGGATCTACATCCCTTGGGTTGTGTGGACCAGGTGAGGGCCCATCCCAAGCCATCTAAGACGTGTTTGTAGAAATGACGAGGGTGGGAATCACTAGGGCTGCCTCTGACTGCAACATACCATGTGATGCAAGGTATGTCCTGATATACATATTCACAGTTTTATTCTGGAACCCCATATAAGTGTGCATTGGGCCTAGCTAGTGCCTTTCAGGGCATGAAGAGGTACTGATATATGGTCCAGGCTGCTGCAGCTGTAATTTCACATTGGTAGTAATGTCTGCTGTGCATCACCACACTGCTGTCTATGATGGGCAGCCTAGGAGATGTACGTTCTACCCAAGGGGCGTGGCGTCAGAGGTTACAGTGCAGGGATAGGTAGGATCGGAAACGTCAAACGTTCCAGAATACAGTGTATGTGGGGATGTCCAAAACCATTCCCCATGTCTGAGGCATGGGGGCGGCTGAATAGCACCTGCATGCGCCCCGCAAAACATGTTTCTGGCCTCATGGGCACATGCAGACCGTTGGATACAGAATCAGCTGCAAATGGTGCCCGTGTCTGATATAGACATGTCCGCAGTCGAACGTGCATGTAATGCAATCGCATCATGATATGTGATGAGGGCAATCCATGTCCACACTGTGGACCTGTCCAAAACACCCCCTCGTACTGCCCACACCACCCCTCTGAGGAATGTTAAGGTGGTAAGCATCCTGACATCAACAAGACGCCTAAGAAGGCATTTCCATGTGAATGGGAGTTCATACATTAAATGCTGCTGTCATGCTGTGGAACTACCTCTGAAACAACCCCCCAAATCTATTCACGAAGATTTGTTTTACCATCCATACGTATATTACTTACTGTGGTGGCGAGTGTGTTTTAAGTGTTTTAGAGAATATGTAAAGACTACTATATATGTTTATATAATTTTTTATGTGCCATATATTCTGTTTTTTATTTGCAGTTGCTCCCTGATGAAGCCCCCTTGTGGGGTGAAACTTTTAGCTACATTGGCTATATAATATCGCTGTGAAGACATTTTCACACAAGAGATTATTCCAGCTTGGATTGTTGCATCAATCATTGCCTTTAAGATACTGTAGGTAAGAAGAGAAAGAAGAATCCTCTGTAAAAAAAAACAACAGTCCAGCAGAAGAGCGGAGAATGACCATAACCACACTAATAAAATCTTCACGAACACAATTTTATTGAAAGGACCCGACTTGGCCAAGTTTCGGCATCAAAGCCTCTGTTAAGGTCAGTGAAGATGTAAGTCAATTCCAACTTGATGACAATGGAAGCTAAATAGTAGAGTGTACAATGACCAGAACAAAGGCTGGCCACAGAACTGTATTGCCTTAATCTTGTGCTTTGTCTGAGATTAAACTTAGAGTGAACCCACAGTAACTGAATCATACCGTATACTTTTTTTTGTCGGAAGTTTTTGCCGTGAGAGATTACTCCCTCCTGAGGCGTAACTTCCCTTTTAATCACTCAATGTGGTAACCTAACCACTGTATAAAACCATGTGAAGTAATTGCATACCTTATCCTATGCTACTACACATATACCCAATACCTTATAAATAACTTAAGTGCAGAATTCAAACGAACACAGTACTGCGTTTTGAGCCGTTCTTCCCTTTCCGGCCCTGTTTCAACGCTTTACTTTCCGCTCTATATTTTACTTATCGAAAATGAAGTCCAGCCCGGAGAATTTCATCTCTCATTCAATCCGCAGTTTAGTGGCAGATAACGGAGGAATTTTCTTTATTCTTTCAAGCTGGTGTCTCATCAATCCTCAGTTCAACTTGTTCAGCAGGATCCTTCAAACAGCGCATGGCATTTAAAGAATAAGCTAAACCCCACCTCTATGACATCATAGTAGGCTAGCCCAATCAAGTTCCTGGTTTAGCCCCGTAGGTTCCACTGATTTTAACCGAAAAATCCAACTTTGTGCAGCACTGTTTAGATTTTAATCACTCATTTTCCGACTTACAATGGAGGATCATTGATCATGTTCCACAGCATCCCCGGGGAGGGGACAGAGAGCAAAAATTACAATTATTAGTACAAAGTTGGATTTTTCGGTTAAAATCAGTGGAACCTACGGGGCTAAACCAGGAACTTGATTGGGCTAGCCTACTATGATGTCATAGAGGCGGGGTTTAGCTTATTCTTTAAATGCCATGCGCTGTTTGAAGGATCCTGCTGAACAAGTTGAACTGAGGATTGATGAGACACCAGCTTGAAAGAATAAAGAAAATTCCTCCGTTATCTGCCACTAAACTGCGGATTGAATGAGAGATGAAATTCTCTGGGCTGGACTTCATTTTCGATAAGTAAAATATAGAGCAGAAAGTAAAGCGTTGAAACAGGGCCAGAAAGGGAAGAACGGCTCAAAACGCAGTACTGTGTTCGTTTGAATTCTGCACTTAAGTTATTTATAAGGTATTGGGTATATGTGTAGTAGTATAGGATAAGGTATGCAATTACTTCACATGGTTTTATACAGTGGTTAGGTTACCACATTGAGTGATTAAAAGGGAAGTTACGCCTCAGGAGGGAGTAATCTCTCACGGCAAAAACATCCGACAAAAATAAGTATACGGTATGATTCAGTTACTGTGGGTTCACTCTAAGTTTGGTAATATATAATAGTTTAATAAGGGTGAAGGGTGGTAGAATATTTTGTCTGAGATTAAGGCAATACAATTCTGTGACCAGACTTTGACTGACCCCTGAAACAGGCTTTGATACCAAAACTTGGCCAAATTGGGTCCTTTCAATAAAATTATGTTTGTGAAGATTTTATTGACGTGGCTGTGGTCATTCTCCTCTCTTCTGCTGGACTTTAAGATAAGTAATGCAATATTGAATGAAACAATATTTTGCATAGTAGGGCATATTGTTGTTATTTATTTTTTATGAGACATCTCTGCAGAAAAAAAATTGTTAAGCTATGGGGCTATGATGAATTTAAAGAATGACGCTGCTTTAAGTCTTCACCATGAAGACATTTGATCCCTATTGGCTTTTATTTTTTGGTCAGTGAATTATGATGGGAATGTTGTTGTGAAATATAATATCATGAAGTGATTTATAAATATATTTAAATGCTGTTAGGAAGAATTGTCCTACAAATATTGTTTATTGGGTTATCCATTGCTTGAGAGGAAAAAATTAAGTATGTCTATTATTATGGTGATGCTTGCATCTGATATTTGTCTCCATGAACCATCATAACCCAGTTAACGTCCTTCCCCTGGCCTCCCACGGCATCATATCAAATCCTCCACTTAAACTGTTAATGCTTCTTGTAAATCAGTTTTAGTATCCATCTTGTAAATAAGGTTAGTATCCACATGATTCCCCACCCCATAGTATTACGTAACCACAAAGTAATTGTATCTATAATTATCATTCTATGTAACCTCTAAGTTTCGTTCAATGTAAACCACTTTGATAGCTGGAAAAGCAGTATAAAAGAAGTGTTAATTAAATAAATAATAATAAACTTGTTAGTAAAGGGCCCCCGTAAATATGTAGCTTCACGAAAATATGGGAACTGCTTTGAATGGTTAAGGGGTGGAAGAAGGGTGCAACGAGGGTGGCACCAAGAAATTATTCACATAGTAGCGATAGTCATCTTCCCTGGACCTTTTCCCTGGTGACCTTCCTCCGTGCAGCACTCACCATTCTAGCATCAGTGCACCCGCACTCCAGGTGAGCCACATGGTCTATCCCCCGGCGCACATCACATTTGCCAAGCTCCGCCCACAGGCATCATCACCCGGTGACCAGCAGATGCATTTAAGAGAACAGCAGCCTTTGTGGACCTCTTCCTGCCGTAGCTCTGGCCACGGACTTTTTCCCCGGCGATCTTCCTCCGTGCAGCACTCACCATTCCAGCAGCAGTGCACCCACACTCCAGTTGAGCCACACAGTCAATCCCCCGGCACACATCACATTCGCCAAGCTCTGCCCACAGGTGTCGTCACCTGGCGACCAGCAGATGCATTTAAGAGAGCAACACTAGGCGACCGCACCTGGCAAGCCCGCGCCTAAGAGCCAAGCCAAATGGCCCTTTGGCATGGCCCTTAGGAGGGGCCCAAATATAAGGAAGCAAAGAAGAACAGAAAAGGGAAGGGAACAAGCAACCACCAACTCTCCACATCTGGAAAAGAGCACAAACTGAACTCAGGTCAGTTACACCACAAACATGCATGCCAACTACCAGTACCTCATGGTCTACCTCACACTCCTGCACACTCTAACACTCTATACATGGAGTCAGACCCAGCACGCAGATACCACTGTTCCACCTCCTGCCTATCTAACCCACACAAATGTCCTGGGCATCCCTCCCTCAAGGGTTCCAGCATACTAAGCTAACAGCACGCAAGATACACAACACCTCACATATACCACCCATGCATTCCACACACACCACACACACCAACCCAATCATAACGTCCGCTTTCAGATGCGCATTACTGAATGCTAGATCAATCAGAAACAAACCAAATACTATCCACGACTTTATTCTGGACCAGAAACTGAACATAATCTGCATCACCAAGACCAGGCTTAATGACTCAGACCAGGTCATCCTGAACCAAGTCACTCCATCAGACTTCTCGACATTCAACTGCATCAGAGCGCACAAGAGAGGAGGAGGAACCCTGATATTGGCCAGAAAAGACTACAGATTCAAATTGATCTCTGTCAGTAACTTAACTGAGTCCAGCCCAATCAACATATCTAATAAGTACTTCAGCATCTGCTTCACTTACAGGCCCCCTAGTGCCACGACGGAACATCTTTCCACGGTTCTCAAATTAATATGCGCACATAGCAGACAGCACAAACCTCTCATTGCACTAGGAGACTACAACTTAACCTCTACACTTACCAAAGATGTTACAGCATTCCTTAAGGCCATGGAATCACTAAATTACCGCCAGACAATTGACACACCAACACACCAGCATGGTACCACTCCAGACCTTGTCTTTATTCCAATACAACTGGCAGAACTGGGCCAAGTTACAACTCCAACAATCACCCCAGTCCCATGGTCGGACCATTATGTAATTGCTTCTCCTTGATCCTGGATAACCCTGCTCGCCACACCGAGGAAGAGAGCAAAACCAGACGATTCAGAGCATACAACAAAGATGCTTTCCTAAAGGAAATAATTCCACAACTCCAACGAGAGTGCAACAGCCTTGACAAAACCATAGAAGAATGGAACCACATAATATCTGAGGCTGCATCAGCTCCAAGCAGAGAGGGACCACACGTGCACAGGAGATCCAGTGCTACCTGGTATTCAAAGATATCAGGTATGCAAAACGTGTACTCAGAAAACTGGAAAGGAAACGGAGGCGTGATATGTCACATGACTCTATGGTCCAATACAGATCCAAACAATTGGAATACAACAATCTGATCAATGAGCGCAAGCAACATCACCATACCAACCTAATCATGAGATCAGCCAACAAACCAAGGGAACTATTTAACATTGTGCAGAAGCTCACCAAAGATGCTACTCAGGACTGCATCCACCACTTGGACCCACAAGTATTTGCAAACTACATAAAAACAAAATCATCCAACCAATCACCCCTCTCTCCCAGGCATACAACTTGGAAATGATGGAGCCTTAGCAAACCTGGGAACACTTTAGCATACCCTCAACACAGCAAATAGAAGACATAGTGAATGCCCTTAATACAACAACCTCAACATCTGACCCATGCCCAGTGGCGTGGATCAAAGCTACTAGAGGCCAACTAACCCAGTACCTCCACAAAACCGTTAAGGAATCCCTCTAGCATGGACAAATGCCGCGATCCCTCAAACAAGACTCGATATATCCGATCCTCAAGAGCACCACGCTAAGCCCCTCTGATCCAAAATCCTACCGCCCCATCTCTAGCCTTCCATTCCTTACAAAATCATCGAAAAGACCATGCAAAGACAATTACAAGATCACATAGATTTGAATGCTCCACTTGACACCCACCAGCATGACTTTAAACCACAGCACAATGTGGGAACTCTGCTTACCTCCCTCTTCAACAATCTCCTAAAAAAGCATAGACGACATAAAGAATGGATTCCTGCTAGTGTTCATGGAAATCTCAGCGGCTTTTGACATAGTGTCCCACACCATATTTCTACAACGCCTACAGCAGATCAGAATATGTAAGAACACCCTAAAATGGTTTTCCTCCTACCTGAGTGATTGGACGCAACAAGTCAAATGTGCTCAAAAGAAAATCACTGCAGTTCCCCGTTACGCAAGGAATACCACAAGGTTCAGCACTGTCATCTATACTCTTTAATATATACATTCAACCCATATGCAACATCATCAAATGCCACAAAATACATTACCATCTTTATGCTGACGATAACATGGTATATGCCCCAATCAACCTGCAATCACCTGACATGACATCAATGACAAGCTGCCTTGAAGACATGAATACCTGGCTCACCAATAACAACCTGACGGTCAACTTTGATAAAACAGAGGCTATGTTCATCTCTAGAGACTCCACATGCAACCCACCCCAGACAATCTGTATTCTAAACAAAAATATAGCAATCAAGGATGAAGTGAAGTACCTGGGCATTGCCCTGGACAAAGCTCTTAACCTACAATCTCACATTAGAAAAACTGTGACAAAAGCCTACAACTGATTGAGGATCATCAGAAAACTCAAACCAGTCCTCAACCAAGACCACTTCCGCACAGTTTGCCAATCAGTCATCACCCCACATCTAGACTATAGAAACTCATTATACCAAATCCTCCCCCAGCAGACTATTCACCCACTTCAAATGGTGCAGAATACTGCAGTGCGCATCATCACGGGCACTGCAAAATCTGAACACACAAGCAGTTTAGAGAGGAATGATAGGTTCGAGAATGGATGGTAATTAGTCAGGACAAACTTGTCTAAGGAAAGCTTTTTAAGATGGGGGCGAATATGGGCTTCTTCCCATGGATGGGGAAAGACACCAGTAGTGACAGTAGTGTTCTATTTACTATATGCAGCTGTGGGATTTGGGACAAGCTGTGCACTTGGATTAAGGTAACTAATAGCTTTTATTAAATACTCTATATGAGTGGTTCATAAACAACTAAATGTGATTATTTTATGACTTGTTAATTTTTAAATGCATTTTTATCTTGCACGAATGTGATTTAATTCACTTTGCATGAGCGGATATCCCTGATAATGAGATACTACTACCTTAATAAAAAAACATTTAAGACCTGGATATTTAGGAACAAAATAAGAACAATTGTGTTCCAGCAGAGTGTAAACATGCTGAAGGGCTGAATTTCAGCCAATTGTTACCTGCTAAATATACACAACTGGACAATAAGGGGGGTATTTTGGAAGCCCTATTCGTGCTTTGGACGTCTGAAAACAGATATAGAGACCTACAAAGCAGAGAGACTACTCCAGAGCAATTTTAGAAGCCAGCTCTGTAGATGTCCAAATTTCATTGGAGGCATGGTTGGACCATTACCAGGAGCCTGGAGGTGTGGGTGGGGTGTTCCCAGGAATATAGATGTCACTGCCTGACCTCAGAAATTTATTTTTATTTAGCTGGATGTCTGGAACTGCGTCTAAGTTTAGACTGGCTCTAGGCAAAAACAGGCATCTGAAAAGTGCTTGTTTTTTGCTGAGAAACATCTAGAGCATGTAGAGAAGAAAGCACTCTATTATTCCCAGTACAATCTCAATGATTGCAGAAATGGGGTCTGAACCCTAGCTTCCCTATTCTTAGCCCACTACTTTAACCATTGAGTTATTCCTAGATGTCCAGGTTCTAAATACTATTCTGGGTATATTTATGTAGACACCTCGCAGTTGTCCATGTCAGGCATGTCCATATTTTTGACATTATGTCTGTGCCTGAACATGCATGCTTTTTTTCCAGATGTTCAGGCTTAGACGTCCTGATTGCACTTTGATGTCCTTTCTAAAATGCCCCTCCACATATCGTATCAATATTAACAAAAATCATAGAGGTGAAACAAACCATACACAGGACTGGAGCTTCTATTAGGTGAACTAGACAGTCGCCTAAAGTGCCAATATTCTGAGGACAGAGGGTAGCCAGCAGCCTTTTAAAATTTACTAGCAGGTGTCACCAGTAGTCGGCCCGCAGCATAGGCGTATGAGTTAGACTGCCTGGGGACCCTTATTGAATGAGTTGAGCAATGCTTTAGGCATGCATTGCTTCCTGGGAGTTGTAGTATTTTCCCTTTCAATAAGAAGCAGTTGTGGTGCGAGTGGTACAGGCAATGACAGGATTTTTATTTCCCCTCCCGGGCGGATTTAAACACAAAATAACTGAGGACAAAAAGGCCATACACTCTGGCACAAAATAAGTAAAGAATAAAACAGCTTCTCAACAGAAATCCAAAGTTCCACAGTATTCACAGCATACAGTCATTTTGCACAACAAAGGAAAAATCCTGTGCTCTTTAACTGCCAGTTCAAACAGCTTACGAATCACCTGGCTCAGCACAGAGACGTTATATCATCTGTAATCATTAAAATACAGTCCATCTGGTCATCTGATACTTCTTCCTCATGAGGGTCAATCAGCGTTGGCTCATGCTGATTCTCCGGTAGGTAAAGCTTCTGTTTGTTATACAAGGTTTTCAAACTTCCACCCTCTATCTGTTCCCGGGGCTTCTCTAACCAGCCCTCTGTGAGATAGGGTTCAGTATTACCACATATCAGAATAGCAGAGAGGAGAGTCACACCCTTCAGGGTTTTCACAAGAGAACTTCTTATAAGTACTTTTGTCCTTAAAGTATTTAGACAGCCTACCTTCTGGCTTTGAGACAGGGGAACGTCTGTGCACAGCTTGGTCAGCAAGGGGTTTAAACCTTAGAGATTTTCCTCTGAGTTTTGGCCTTTCACCCTCTTCTTCTGACATGCAAATATCCTCCACAGAATACCTTTCACTCCCTGGGGCTTGCAAGTGCTTCCCAGATAGCTTCACCGGTAACGTTTCCCTCTGGCTGCCTTCCCAATAGGACACCTGCCTGGAGTTCTTTCCACAGGGCTTTTGGGCTCTGCTTCTCCAGTTACTCCTGCTGGTTACCTCCTGTAGTTCTCTATCCGACTCACTCTCAGACTCACATTCTTCTGAGTCACTCACGTGCTTTCTCTCGTGCTTCCTTCCACTCTGAAACACACGTTGCTTCTGAATCTCAGTCTGCTTCCCAAACTGACGCTTCAGCTGTTCTCTCTCAGTCTGATTCTCGGCCTCAGACTTCAGCTTATTCTGACGCTGTTTCTCACTCTACGTCCCTCTAAGCTCTCCAAGCTCTCCAAGCACTCTACCCTCGTTCCTCTCAAACTCTAAGGGATGTTTCTTATATGCCTGGTTTGGAGCTAACCTAGCCCCTCCCCCATTCAGGTGAAAACTATTAGGCTCAGGAGATGGGTATTGTTTGCTAGCTGGGTGGGGCTGCTGCACTCGTGGCTGGGTTTGTTTATGCTGCTCCTGGCAACTGGGAGTCATGTGCTTTGCCTTCCTGTCAGCAACAGACCTACTTCTCTCAGATTCCTCTGTTTGCATGGCAAAGGACGTCTCTTCCCCATTACATATCCCCCCCCCTTAAGATTTCTTAGTCTGCCAGCACGTAATCCTAGATTGATTGGCCAAACATTCCTCTACCTTGACCAGCCTCACTGTTGCTGATCTGTCTCGCCAAGGTTTCAATAGGTTGAGGTGGTACACTTGTCGACGCCCCTTCTCGTTCTCCACCCTATAGGAGACAGGACCTACCTTTTCCCACCACTGTACAGGGTCCTTTCCACCTAGATTCAAATTTTGGGCCGGCATCTGCTACTAGGATTAATACCTTGTCTCCTACCGCTAACTGCCGTGTTTTGGTCCCCCGGTCATAATAATGCTTTTGCCGGCGCTGGCTAGCCTGCAAATTTTCTATAGACACTCGGGAGGTCCTCTCTAGGCGGCTCCTAAGATCCCTGAGAAACTGGGGTACCCCTATCTCTTCTACTTCTGGTTCGACCCATTGCTCCCGTAGGATGTCCAAAATCCCCCTCGGAGCCCGACCAAATAAAAGTTCATAGGGCGATGCCCCTAAAGATGCTTGTACGCGCTCTCGGCACGCATATAGGACAAATGGGAGTAAATTATCCCATTCAGCCATCTTTCCTTCTAGGCCATGCCGCAACATCTGTTTAATCGACTGGTTCATCCTCTCCACCAGTCCGTTGGACTGAGGATGATAAGCGGAGGTCTGGATATGCCGTACCCCAAAAGCATCCCATACCATAGCTAAGTGTTTCGATGTGAAATTACTCCCCTGATCCGTCAGAATTTCCTGGGGAAATCCAATCTCACAGAACAAGTTTATAAGCTCAAGGGATATTGTCTTTGCCGAGATGTTACGCAATGGGATGGCCCATGGAAATCGAGTTGCTTGATCTATAACCACTAATATGTATTGGAAACCCCTTGGCGTCCTAATGAGGGGGTCCCACTATGTCCATCGCTAGACGATGAACCGGTGTTGAAATAGTGGGTGTGGGTATCATTGGTACGGGTTTCGGTTTTGTAGCAGTGACTCTCTGGCAAGCGGGACAGGACTCACAATATCGGGCCGTCTCCTTAAAGACCCCTGGCCAGTAAAAACGGGTCAAGATCTGGTCCAACGTCCCCTGTATACCTTTGTGGCTGCCTACAGGATGGTCGTGGGCCAATCGCATAACTACTGCCTTAAAAGTAGTTGGCACCACCAACTGTTTCCTTACAGTTCCTGTACGTGGGTCTGTGCTCTCCCTGTACAATAATTCTCCCTCTAAAAAGAACCTGGGCAAGATGGTCCTATTTTCTTGAGCATACTCGAATGCTCTTTTTAAAGCAGGATCACCTTTCTGCTCTTTAGGGAAGGAAGGGAATTTCCGGACAAGCTCCGCTGGGACCCAGGGTAACCCTTCCCCTGCTTCCAACTCTGCCCTCGCTTAGGACCTACACCTTCTCTCCTGGCGTCTCTCGGCCTTTCCTTTCCTATCCTTAGAGGGAACGTTAATTAAATCATCATGAGAGGGAAGTATATCGGGTACCTCCTCTCCCAAACCATTCTCACATTCTAGGGCCTCTTCCTCATCCTCAGGGGCTTCGTTTGTCTCATCTCCCGGACCAACCCCTGTTCCGGAAGCCTTGCCCTGGGATCTGGTAGAAATCAGGCCTGTTTTCTCGGTCGAGCCACTTCTTAACCCCTTGTGGAATGGAGGGCAATCTCTCCCTAAAACAATGTCACGAGGGAGCCGTGGTATTACTGCCACCTGTACTTCCTCATCACTACCCAATCCTTTAACAGACACCTTATACACAGGATAATACGAGGATGCTCCATGCACACATCTCACTTTTACTCTCCCATCTGCTTGGCTCCGGGCGGATCGGGCGTGGTCATTGATGGTCCGCCACAGCTTCTGGGAGATCATGCTCTGGTCTGCTCCGGAGTCAAGCAGTGCCAGAGCCTCTATGCCCTCCACTCGGACCTTCAGCAGAAATCCCTTCCCCAAGTGTTTATCTCTTCCTGACACCAGGGCAGTTTGCAATTTACAATCTCTGCGGATATGTCCGACCTGGCCACAGTTATAACATTTTCTCCTGGAAACAAATTTTTCCACATTTTTGTCAGTTACATTCACCTTAGAGGTCTTTTCTAAGCTCCACAGCTTATCAATGCCAGCCACCTTTAAAACATTTCCTCTAGAGGTCCCGGCCAACTCCGCCTCAAAGTATCTTTCAGTGAGGTCAGCCGCTTCCTCATTGGAATTGCATTTTTGGAGCATTAGGAAAGCCTTTACCTCGGGAGGCACGGCTTCAAGATATTGCTTCAGAATGATTGTGTCCATTAAAGAATCCACCGTCCTCCTTTCGGGAGCAAGCCACTTCACCGCCAATCCCTTCAATCTCTGAAACAGAGCTTTTGGCATTTCCGTAGGCATAAGCCTAGCTTCTCTAAATAAGCGCTTGTAGTGCATGGGAGTCAAGCCCAACCTATCTCTCACAGCGGTTTTTACATCCAGATAATTGGACGCCAGATCAGCGGGCATTGTTTTGTAGGCCGCTAATGCCTCACCTGACAGAGACATAGCGAACCTGACGGCCCACTGGTCCACCGGCCACTTAGCCAACTCTGCAATACGTTCGAAAGCATCGGTAAAATCATCAAAATTATCATGTGTTTTAAGCTGTTCCAGTGCTAGTGCACTGCAGTTAGGAAGTACTACCCCCACTTGTACTGAGGGAATAGTTTCCTCTCTGTCCATGGTTTTCTTGACCAGAGCTTCCAGTAGCTCGTGGAGTGGCTGCTGTTGCGCGTTCATCGCGGCTACAGTCTTCGCCTGGATCATCCTCGCTAACTCGCTCTGCGCTTTCCATTGAGCTTCCATCCAGCTCTTGACCTCCTGGGGATCCATCTCGGGTTTCTGTACCTGCAGGGGTAGAAAAAAAGAGAACAGGGCCCACCAAGTGCGGCACAAAACTTTTCTGCCTCCTTCCTATAGCACAGATATTCCCACTTTCTCACCAATCCAACTACTCCGGTGCCCACCTACTTTTACTTGAGCACGGTGTAGGATCTTGCATTGAGAAAGCTGCCTTTGGTTCCTCCAGGTCAGGCTGTAACCGAAGTCCAGTCCGGGTCTTCCTCCTTTTTTTTTTCCTCAGGATAGCCAAACTCTTTTTTTTTCTCAGAGGTGATATCTTTTTCCTTTTTAAAAGCTCATATCCTTTTTCTTAATAATGTCCTTGTACTGTGTTTAAAAATCCGTAAAACTACGCCAATTCCTATCACCAGTAGTCAGCCCACAGCATAGGTGTACAGGTTAGACTGCCTGGGGACCCTTATTGAATGAGTTAAGCAATGCTTTAGGCATGCATTGCTTCCTGGGAGTTTTAGTATTTTCCCTTTGAATAAGAAGCAGTTGTGGTGCGAGTGGTACAGGCAATGACAGGATTTTTATTTCCCCTCCCGGGCGGATTTAAACACAAGAGAACTGAGGACAAAAAGGCCATACACTCTGGCACAAAATAAGTAAAGAATAAAACAACTTCTCAACAGAAATCCAAAGTTCCACAGTATTCACAGCATACAGTCACTTTGCACAACAAAGGAAAAATCCTGTGCTCTTTAACTGCCAGTTCAAACAGCTTACGAATCACCTGGCTCAGCACAGAGACGTTATATCATCTGTAATCATTAAAGTACAGTCCATCTGGTCATCTGATACTTCTTCCTCAGGAGGGTCAATCAGCATTGGCTCATGCTGATTCTCCGGTAGGTAAATCTTCTGTTTGTTATACAAGGTTTTCAAACTTCCACCCTCTATCTGTTCCCGGTGCTTCTCTAACCAGCCCTCTGTGAGATAGGGTTCAGTATTACCACATATCAGAATAGCAGAGAGGAGAGTCACACCCTTCAGGGTTTTCACAAGAGAACTTCTTATAAGTACTTTTGTCCTTCTGGCTTTGAGACAGGGGAACGTCTGTGCACAGCTTGGTCAGCAAGGGGTTTAAACCTTAGAGATTTTCCTCTGAGTTTTGGCTTTTCACCCTCTTCTTCTGACATGCAAATATCCTCCACAGAATACCTTTCACTCCCTGGGGCTTGCAAGTGCTTCCCAGATAGCTTCACCGGTAATGTTTCCCTCTGGCTGCCTTCCCAATAGGACACCTGCCTGGAGTTCTTTCCACAGGGCTTTTGGGCTCTGCTTCTCCAGTTATTCCTGCTGGTTCTCGGCCTCAGACTTCAGCTTATTCTGACGCTGTTTCTCACTCTGCGTCCCTCTAAGCTCTTCAAGCTCTCCAAGCACTCTACCCTCTCTACCCTCGTTCCTCTCAAACTCTAAGGGATGTTTCTTATATGTCCGGTTTGGAGCTAACCTAGCCCCTCCCCTATTCAGGTGAAAACTATTAGGCTCAGGAGATGGGGATTGTTTGCTAGCTGGGCGGGGCAGCTGCACTCGTGGCTGGGTTTGTTTATGCTGCTCCTGGCAACTGGGAGTCATGTGCTTTGCCTTCCTGTCAGCAACAGACCTACTTCTCTCAGATTCCTCTGTTTGCATGGCAAAGGACGTCTCTTCCCCATTACACAGGTAAGCTCCTGAGGCCACCAGAAGAAGGGTGATTAAGAGTTTGTTGGTTCTTCTGAAGCACAGGGTTAGTCTCATGAGAGTGACCCCACATCTTGGAAGAAACCGATGTACTCAAGTGCCCCTCTTCCTGCCAGCCTCAGGAGCTCAGCCACCAGTAAATTTAAAAAGTCTGCTCGCTGCTGTTTTTTAGGTTCCACCAGATGAACTTGTGCTGGTGGTGGCAGTGGTTGGAGGTCGCAAGACTGACAGCATGGCAGTGGGGCACCCCAAGAATGACAGTTTGTCGAAGGAGGAGATATCCTTGCACTGACTCTGACCACACAGAAAGATAAAAGACGCACTAAAAAGCATGGTTTATTAAGCTTTTCCTACATAAATGCAGAAACTATGAAGAACTAGATAAGAAACTAGAAAAATCCCAACAAGCCAATCTTTCTGCAAAGTGCAAAGTCTGATTCGGGGGAATATGGACTAAAAATAAATATTAAAAATAAATAGCTATTAGATACTTCAAGAAGCTCAATTAATATTGAAAGTGTAGTCCGTATTCAGCCACTACGAAAAAGGGGAGCTTTCAAAACTTAAGGAGGCTTCTAACCAGGTAACGACTATTTAGGAAGGAAAATCTTTGATAACATCTGATTAAAAAAAAAAGAAATATGCATATGTGGGATATAAAAGTATAAAAAAATATAGCTGTACATATTGTGCCTGATTGTGTAACAAGCCATCAGCACACTGGCCTGACCAGGGACAACAGAAGGAAGCAGGAAGGCAAGCACCTTCCCTGTTCCCCACCACTACTACCAATCAGATCCAACTAACAGTCTTCAAAATTTGGATCATGCTCAGGCCCTGATTTCCCTTAGCACACTGGCCTGACCAGCAGCAATGTAAGGGAGCAGGAAGGTAAGCTCCTCCTTGCTCCCTACCACTACCACCAATCAGATCCGGTCAGCAGTCTTCAAAATCAGAGCATGCTCGGGCATGCCGCACCTGGTGGGCCCAAGCCTGAGAGCCTCACGAGAGGGCCCTTAGGCATGGCCCTTAAAGTGGACCTATGAGTGGACCAAAACCTCTGCTACAGACACCACCTAACAACCAGTACAAGAGAGGTAAGCCTCTCACAACTCACACCACTTCCCCAGTCAAGTAACCCAAACAGCAAAGAGAGCACAATAAACTGCACCAAGAATGAGACTCACTACCCCCATCATATTACTGCTACTCTTACTCAGCCGAACAACCAACCCAGTTATGGCACTTCCACATAAGTGAATCATACCCATCATCTACAACCAGAATAAATTTACATCATACACCCACACTCCTCATACCAGCTTCAGGAAACAGCATAGACTTATACACATCTGACCAAAAATGACTCCCATACATCATCAGTACGCCTACCTCAATGATAACATGTAGACTTATCAACACACACTCCATTAGGAACAAAATCCTTGGAGTGGAGGAGTGGCCTAGTGGTTGGGGCAAGGTACTTCAGGCCGGAAGGTCGGGGGTTCAAATCCCACTAGAGGACAGCAACCTTGGGCCGGAAGGACTGGGGTTTCTAGTCCCACAGGTGCTCCTTGTGGTCTTGGGCAAGCCACCTAACCCTCCATAGCCCATGTTCCCTGTAAAATAGTTATCTCCAAGTTATAATGCCCTGTTCAAATGTAATTTCAGTTTGTTCAATGTAAACTGCACTGATGCAGAATAGCGTGGTATATAAGAGAATGTAAATAAAATAGAATAAATAAAATCCAAACAATAGCTGACTACATGTAAGATCAAAATCTACAGATTTATTTATTTTTATTTATTTATTTAGTAAACATTTATATACCGCTACTTCCAGCGATCAGAAGCGGTTTGATTATAATTTTGGGATTTGTCACAAATCAAGACAGAAAATTTGGGGCATAGATAGAGAGAATAGGGGTAATACACAGCACACATAATAGGGTCTAAAATATAGACCTTAATGTACCAACAAACATTTACAAAAGAGATTGTCCTTCATCTATTTACATTTTTACATACAGCTACTCACTTCATCTTTTATCTTCTTGGATTTACATCTGGTCGTAATGACAATTGAACAGATGTGTTTTCAATTTCTTCCTGAAGTCAACTAAGCCTGGAATTGCTCTCAGCTCATGTGGTAGGCGGTTCCATAAAGTGGGGGCGGAGAAAGAGAACGCTCTGCGGCTGGTACTGACTTTTACATGTCTGATGTCGTTTGGAACTATTAGTGTGTCTGAATTGATGGGTCTCCTACTTCTGGTGGTTTGTTGCGTGGAGATAAGGGTGGATAGGAATGAGGGGGCTAAGTTGTGTATTAATTTGAATGTAGTTACCAATGTTTTGTATTGAATCCTGGCAATGACTGGTAGCCAGTGCAGTTCCATCAATACAGGTGTGATATGTTCCGTGACGCTTGATTTCATGATGATCCTGGCCGCTACGTGTTGTGCCAATTGTAATATATTGGTCGTTTTCTTTGGTAGACCCTGTAAGATGGCGTTACAGTAGTCTAGGTGAGGCATGATGAGCGCTTGTGCAACCGACCGGAAATCACATGGATCAAGTATATTCCGCAGGGGTCGTAGTACTCGAAGCTTGTGAAAGATGGCTTTGTTGGTGTTGCTGAGGTGTTTTTCCATCTTTAGTTTGCTATCGATTGTGACTCCTAGATATTTAATTTCATTTTTAGTGTTGTAAGTATTGTTGCACAATGTTATTGTTGGAGGTGGTTCGAAGTCAGGTTTACTGGATATAAACATTACTTCCGTTTGCTTGTGATTAATCGACATATTGTTTTGTTTTAGCCAGCCCAACATCTCTCCCATACAGGTTTCAAGCTGAGCGTAATTAGGGTCTGCAGCCTCCAATTGGGTGTACAGCATGATATCGTCCGCGTATATGTGGTAGTTAATGCCATATTTTCTGAATATTTCACTGAGGGGTTGCATGTAAATGTTAAAAAGTAGTGCCGAGAGTGCCGAGCCCTGTGGTATGCCTTGAGTTTGAGTGAAGGCTTCAGCTCTTTCTCCATTGAATTGGACCTGCGGCTTTCTGTCTGTTATGTAGGAGGAGAACCATTTCAAGGCTGTTCCTAAGATTCCAATTGATGCCAGCTTGTTAAGGAGGGTTAGATGATGGACAGTGTCAAAAGCAGCAGAGATGTCGATGAAAATGAGGATAAACATTTTCTTTCTGTCTTCCAGGCCCTTGAGGAGGTTGTTAAGCAGTGCCAAAAGCAGGGTTTCGACCCCATGATTTTTTCTGAATCCGTATTGCTGTTTGTCTAGGGTTTCGTGGTCGTCGAGGTGGTCTTGCAGTTGTATGAGGGCTGCTTTTTCAATGATTTTCGCTAGGAAAGATATGCTGGAGATTGGGCGGTAAGATGATGGGTCCTCTTTGTTTAGCGAGTTGTTCTTTAGTATCGGTCTAATTATAGACTTTTTGAGCTGGTTGGGCATGATTCCTTGGCACAGTGATTGGTTCACAATGTGTGAGACCTGGTGGACGATATCCTTTTTTGCCGCTTTAATCCATGTAGCTGGGCAGGGATCAAGCAGGGAGGCGGTGGTATTGATACTGGTTATTATTTCAATCGTTTGCTTATCATCAATTTTGTGAAATTCGTTCCATGCCTGTTCTTGCTTCACTGCAGTTTTCCAATGTGGTTTGGCAACACATAGTGTGGGTGAGGTTGTTGTCAGCTTGCTTGCGTAGTGGTTTGCGAGAGTTTGAGGATGAATAGAGTCGCTCTGTTGTTCTGGCTGGTTTGTTTTGGTTAGTGTTTTCACTAGTCAAAATAGTTCACGTGGTTTGTTGATGGCTTTATTCAGCAGGCTGGTGTGGTGCTTCCTTTTTGCAGCATCTACTTCATCTTTGTATCTTGAGAGGAGGTCGAGGTATTCAGCTCTGAGCTCCAAAGTTTTTTTATGTCTCCACTTTTTTTCACACTTTCTAAGTTCTCTCTTCCTTTTGGTCAGTGTAGTTGTGTACCATGGTTCCGATTGTTGTTTACCTGGGATTGCTGTGTTATTCCATTTCGGGTTCACAGTAGCCTGAATTCCTGTGTCCCAGCTATTAGTTAGTGCATCGAGGTCTGTAGTTTCCAAGTCGATGTGCGCCTTGATGTTACTTGTGAGACCATCCAGATTAAGTTTGTTGAAACATCTCTGTTGTTGGATTTCTCGTTGTGCTTTCGCGTCTTTAGGTAACGATGGGAGTTTTATCCGTATGTCTATTTGGTGATGGTCAGACCAAGGTATTGATTTGATTTTGATTAGGGGTTTAACATGGTTGGGCTGTTTGTTTTTAGGGGTAAAGACCATGTCCAGTGTATGTCCCTTTTCGTGGGTTGGCTCGTTTATTATCTGATGATACCCGAGTTGGGACATAGCTTCCAGGAAGGAGTTGGCGTGCGCTGCTGTTGTTGACGCTAGGTTTAGGTCACCTAGGATGACTTGGAATTTCTTCGGCTGTGTTGAGGAGATGTTTTCTAATGCTGCAGCAAGTATTTCATGATTCTGTGAGGGGGATCTGTATATTAGACAGATGGATGTTGCTGAGTTCTCTACTTTGAGTAGGTCTATGTCTGGGTTTGAATCCATGGACGTGCATGAGAGTTTCAAGTTTGATCTGGCAATTATGAGAACTCCTCCACCTCTTTTGTTGGATCGTGGACAGTTATACATGTTGTAGCCTGGCCTGTTTAACTGTTCAATAAGGCTGCATCGGTGTTTGTGATCCAGGTTTCTGTTATACAAAGGATGTCAGGTTGCTCATCTTTGATTATGTCATAGATAATGTGGGTCTTGTTTCTGATTGATCGGGCGTTTATGAGGGTGATGGTACAGACCACTAATGGTGTTGGTGGATCCTGGTTTTGTGGAGCAAGGGGCCGGCGGGGCTTTCTCATCCGTGGTATTTTTGATTTTGGCTTGCGGTGCTTCTGTGTTCCAGCGCGCTTCCTGCTTGCGTGTCCTGGATAGGTCACGTGTGTTGATACTATACCGGTGGTATGGTAGAGTGTGGGAAGGGGTGTTTGAGGAGTGTGGATGGCATAGAGGATGTAGAGTGGGCCACATATAAGTGGTGTAGATTGGTACAGGTTTGTATTGATTGCGTATGTTGAGGTTAGGGTGACCAGACAAATTCCTAAGATAGGTTTTAGTGGATTCATGTCAAAGCGTGTGTGTGTATCAATAAAATAAAATAAAATACAATTTGATTAGGATCCAACGCTAAACGTAGGACAGAGGTCCTAGTTAGAGTATCGGCAAGTAATAGTGTCGGTCAATATGGTGCTATCATAGTAAACATCAGGTAACAGTGGTTCATCAGTAAGTAAGCAGTTTGCTAAGTAGTATCATGTAGTATTGGTAACAGTACATGTGGAGACAACAGTCAAAGCAGCATGTAACAGTATCTAGCAATAAGTAATACAGTTATCAAGTATAGTTAGCAGAGGGATATTCAAAGTAGCTAGTAGCCCAAGATTTGCAGGTAAAGTCAGTTGAGCAAGTACCGGTCAGGGTCAGTGTCAGCAGAGGGTATCTGTATCCGCATCAGGTATTAGTTGTTTTTGACAGCAGTAATCATTGTGGGGGTTGACCTATCAACTTCATAATGGTCCGGTTTGCGTTCTCCGGCGATGTGCATCACTGAATCATGGTTCACATTTGCAGATAGTGTCCTACTCAACCAGCTAACTCACCCGTCCCACTCCCTCCACAACTGCCCAAGAAAAACCAGGAGAGGCGGAGGCATCTTCACCCTAAGCAACAAACAGTTGAACTTCACCACCACTACATCCACCTCAACTGATAACTCAAATATCCTGGTAATTGAGAATAAAGACTGGACAATATGCCTGACATATCACTCACCAAACTCCAGCACAGAAGACCTCTCCACCCTGCTAGAAACAGCTTGCGGACACACAGCAAAAAACAGGCCATTCATTTTGCTGGGCAACCTAAACTTCTCCTCAGCCCCCACCAGCCAAACCAACTCATTCCTGCAAGCCATGGACTAACTAGGCCTTACCCAACTAATCGATATGCCCACTTACAAAAAAGGAAACTCCCTTGATCTTCTCTTTGCATCCACTGGCATCACCTCAAATAATCCATCCAGCCCAATCAAAGTTACCCCAACCCTATGGTCGGACCACCACATGATCACATTTGAACTCCTACAACACCCTCCCACAAATACTTAGGACAAGTAGCCCCACAACTCTCGAAGATTTAAGAAATTTGACAAACAATTTCTAGACCATGTAATCCCAAGACTGAACACCAACACTACCGATTTAACAGAACTGGTTAACTAGTTCCATTTGCCATAGCACCACAACTGAACAAAAGCACAAGAACTCAACAAACCCTCTGGTAGTCCTCCAAAATAAGACAAACCAAATGCAACTTAAGACAGACTGAACGACAATAGAGACACTCGAGAGACCCACACCTACTCACTGAATACTCATCCAAACCAACAGAATACAACAACCTAATCAACAAACACAAAAAGAATACCATACAAACCTAATCCTAAATTCACTGAACAGTCCTAGAGAACTATTTGAAATAGTTAATCCATCATTCGAGACCCACCACAACAACAAAATAAAGAACTGAGGCCACAAGACATAGCGATCTTCCTCCAGAACAACAACTACCTGATCTTGACATAAACCCGCTTGCACCATCAAGCCACCACAGAAATGGACAGCCTTTTACCCAATTACAGTCAAACAACTAGAACATACTCTTACATCTATCATTACCACCACCTCTCCACTAAACCCATGCCTGTTCTCATGGATAAAGATGGCTAGACACTATCTCTCCCATACCATATTCAACATCCTCAATTTATCCTTCACTCAGACCATATGCCCACTAATCTCGAAATCACCTCTATAAGACCCATATTAAAGAACATTTCCCTCGACACCACCCTTCCAAGCACCTACAGACCAATTGCAAGCATACCCTTTCTAGATAAAATAATAAAAAGAAACTGTACAACTCCAACTGCAGGAATTCATCAACACACCTGCCCCCCCTCGATCCACAGCAACATGGATTCAGATCAGGTCATAGTGTAGAAACACTACTCACCTCACTACTGAACATCCTAATCAAAGGAATGGAAAATAGAACAAGGCTTTATGCTAATATTCATAAACATTTCAGCCACATTCAACTCCATAAATCATAGCAAACTCATTGAATGCCTTGAGGAAATTGGGATATCAAAAGAAACCCTAGCTTGGTTCTGCTCCTACCTCACAGACCACACCCAAGTCAAGATGAAAACCCAAACATCATCCAAGTTCAACCAACTACAAAGAATACCCCAAGGCTCCTCACTATCTGCACTCATATTCAACCTCTACCTGCAACCAATCTGTAATCTCATAAAACACCACAACATACTCTACCACTTCTATGCAGATAATCTGATGCTATACGCCCCCTTCTCCACAAAAATCCAAATCCACAAAACAATCAACAAGTGCTTCAAGGCAGTCACATGGTGGCTAACTGATCACAAACTCACAATCAACTACACCAAAAACGATATTTGGCACATAACCAACGACCCAACCTATACACCCCCAGCAAACATCACAATTGACAACAATGAAATAAAAGTAAGACCTAAAGTCAAATACCTGGGAGTCACGTTAGACCAGAGAATAAACTTCCAACCTCACATCAAAAGAACTCTCTCAACAATATACCACAAAATCAGGACTCTCCACAAACTACGCCCTATGCTAGCCGACGACCACTTCAGGACAGTATGCCAATAATTAATAACTCCATACTTTGACTATTGCAACTCCCAAAACATACATTACAACCTCTACAACTAGCCCAAAACACAGCAGCTCACCTAGTCACTAGAACACAAAGACAAGAACACATCACATCCACCCTCAAGACAGTACACTGGCTTCCAATCCAAGCAAGGATCAAGTACAAAACAATAATTAACACGTTCAAGACCATTCACAATCAATCGTCAGAATACCTGCAATCCCTCCTCCAGAAAAATGCAGATACCAGAACAATAAGACAGATGCACCAAACCCTTTTAAACATACCAACCTGCAAAACTAAAAGCACACAAACTGCCTGCAACAGAGCTTTCTCAATATATGGACCCACAAACTGGAATGCCCTTCCAAGCAGGCTAAGAGCCATCAACTACATAACTAAATTCTGAAAGAAACTAAAAACACAACTCTTTCGAGAGTCTTTCGGAACTCACACCCAAACATCCCACCCATAAAACTCTCCTTTCCCTATCCCTTATCCAGTACCACCCCAGACAACCCTAAAGCAACCCATCCCATCCCACTGACCTAACCACCACAGAACCTGTAAATAAGTTGACTGCTAAAGTCAACATACCCATTCCCGAATGTTCTATGTATCAAGTTACTGTTCTCTATAAACTACTTTGATAGCCTGAAAAGCGGTATTGCCAGCCGCCGCTGATTTCCTTCTTCCCTGCAGCCAGACTCTCGATCCGGCCTCCCATGGCCAGGGTACGGCTTCAGGGAACTTACTTCGCCCCCCTACCTTTTTGATTGGGCCCTGTAGCATGATTCCCTGAAGTGCAGGGGGACTTATTCCACCTCTGCGGTGGAATAAGTCCCCCGTCTATATTCACGACCCCGGACGTACAGGGACCACCTCTGAATCAGCCCTGTATGTCTGGGGTCGGAGCCCGCCCATGCCCCATCCTCACTCCACCTCAGAAACGCCGCCTCTCACCTCCATCTAGGCCTCCCCATACAAACGCAATGTTAATACAGGGAGGCATTAGCCAGGGCCAGCAGGAGAGCAAATATTGGAGATGACATCCAAATGGAACATCCATCCCCACTATTTGATGTACAGAATGACCCCCATAGTGTAAAAGTCTATGTTCTGAGGAAGGTGCAAATGTGTGCATTTGCTCTACTTGTGTACTTACATATTTTATAAAACACATGTGTACATCAGAACTACCCCTCCATTCTGCCAGATCCATGCTCCAGAAATGCCTTTTCAGAGATCATATTTTCTATGCGAGTATACAGTCATAAAATGTTATAAAAGCCCTTTACACATGCAAAAACATGTTTTACATGAAAAGTCTTTATAAAATTGCACCCACAAATATTAAAAATCTATATAAAATACTACAAAAAACCTGTAAAATCAAAAATATAGGGCCAGATGTACTAATGGATGTTTACATTAGTTGTCTATCTCACCTGACCTTCACTCACTGTTTTTTTTTTTTTTTTTTAGGAATTTCCATTTAATACCACAGAAATATATAAAAAGAAACATGCACAAAATATCCCGTAGGATTGCCCAAATAATAATGCAATTAGTCCACATCTAAAGAGAGTAGAGGGCAACAACAACCTAGAGCAAATTACATATCAAGCTCTAAATTCCCAGATCCTAATAACAAACGATATCAAATAATAATCAACATAATCAAGCTACTCTTTAAGAGCCACTACGTACCCCACCCTCCCTGCTCTTCAAAAAACCCTCCAAATACTGAGGGTTCGTATAAACATAACAGACACCCAGCAGAGACACCACACATTTGCAAGGAAACCTCAAATAAAATGTAGCTCCCAATGCCATCACTTGTGGTTTTAACTGAAGAAAACTTTTACTTCAAATTTGAATGGCACAAGGCTCATCTGGGAAAACCTGAACCACCTGACCACAAAATAGACATATTTAAAATATAACTTCATAACCAGTGATTTCTCAAAATCAGCAGTAAAAGAAACCACCAAAGTGGCCCTCCCAGGAATATCATCCACTGACTTCTCCAAAAATTGGGACAAGTCAGTGGAAGCCAGAGGGGACCCAACGGGTACACCAGCCGGCTTATCTGGCAAGTAATATAGCTTAGTAATTTGTATCTTATCTGCATCTTCCATTTTCAAACATTTCTTAAAGTATTTCCGCAATAAAATTAATGGTAAGAACATAAGATATGCCATACTGGGTCAGACCAAGATCCATCAACCCACTATCCTGTTTCCATAATGGCCAATCTAGTTCATAAGTACCTAGCAGTTTCCACAAAAGACACAGGTTCCACAATGCTTTTATTGGGTCAAACAGTGATATCCTGGGTCCCTTTTAATAATGGTTTATGGACCTTTCCTCCAGGAACTTGTCCAAACCTTTTTTTAAACACAGCTACACTAACAGCTTTTACTACATCCTCCGGTAACAAATTCCAGAGTTTGATTACACGTTGAGTGAAAAAATATTTTCTTTTATTAGTCTTAAATAGTTTACCCTGTAGCTTCATTGCATGTCCGCTAGTCTTTCTATATTATGATAATGTAAACAATCAATCTACATTTACCCGTTCCACTCCATTCATTAATTTATAGACCTCTATCATATCTCCCCTCAGCCGTCTCTCTTCCAGGTTGAAGATCCTAAGCTTTTCAGCATCTCTTCATAGGGGTATCCTTCCATCCCCTTTACCATTTTGCTGGCTCTTCTCTGGACCTTTTATAATAATGTTATATCGTTTTTAAGATACGGAGACCAGAATTGCACACAATATTCAAGGTGCAGTCACATCATGGAATGATACAGAGGCATTATAATATTCTTTGTTTTATTTTCAATTCATTTCCTTATGATACCTAGCCTTCTATTTGCTCTCCTGGCCGCCGCTGCACACTGGGCGGAGGGTTTTAACATGTTATCCACAATTAATCTTTTTCCTGGGTGGTGATTTCTAATGTGGAACCTTGCATCGTGTAACCATTTTTGGGTTGTCCTTTCCTAGGTGCATAACTTTGCACTTGTCCACATTAAATTTCATCCACCATTTGGATACCCAGTCTTCCAATTTATCGAGATCCTGTTGCAATTTTCCACAATCCTCATGTTTTTTAACAACTTTAAATAGTTTCGTGTCATCTGCAAATTTGATAACCTCACTCGTTTTCCCTTTTCCAGATCATTTATGAATATGTCAAAAAGCAGCGGTCCCAGCACAGATCCCTGGGGTACTCCACTATTCACCTTTTTCCATTGGGAAAATTGGCCATTTAGCCCTACCCTCTGCTTTCTATCTTTTCACCAATTCCTGATCCACAATAGTACACTGCCTCCTATCCCATGAATTAGTTTTGCCAAAAGTCTCTGGTGAGGGACCTTGTCAAAGATTTTCTGAATGTCCAGATAGACAAAGGTGAATCAGTTGATATAGTGTATCTGTTTATTCACATTTTCAACTGACTCACCTTTGTCCACCTGATTATTCACTCCTTCAAAAAAACATAACAGATTAGTAAGACAAGATCTTCCTTGTCTAAAGCCATGTTGGCTGTCTCCCATTAAGCCATGACTGTCTACATGTTCAGTAATTATGTTCTTTAAGATGGTTTCTAACATTTTTCCTGGTACTGACGTCGGGCTCACGGGTCTGTAGTCTCCTGGATCACCCCTGGAACCCTTTTTAAAAATTAGTGTTAAATTGGCCATCCTCCAATCTTCAGGTATTACAGATGATTTTAA
Organism: Ichthyophis bannanicus; assembly: GCA_033557465.1. Taxonomy (NCBI): domain Eukaryota; kingdom Metazoa; phylum Chordata; class Amphibia; order Gymnophiona; family Ichthyophiidae; genus Ichthyophis; species Ichthyophis bannanicus. The sequence continues at coordinate 551,376,767 of CM066036.1, forward strand.
TGATAGTTCACAGATTACTAATAACAGGTCTGCAATCTCATATTTCAGTTCTTTCAACAACCTTAGATATATACCATCTGGAACAGGTGATTTGCTACTCTTCAGTTTATCAAATAGTTGTAATACATCTTCCCGGTGTATCGATATTTCTTTCAATTCTTCCGCAGTATCACCTTTAAATACCACTTCAGTCATTAGTAACATCCCTACATCTTCCTCAGTAAAGACCAAAGCAAAGAATTCATTCAGTCTCTCCTCTATGGCCTTGTCCCCTCTTAGTGCCCTTATTACCCCTCTATCATCTAATGGTCCAACTGACTCTCTCACGGGTGTTTTGCTACAAATGTACTTGAAAAGGTCTTTGTTACGTGTTTTTGCTTCCAAAGCAAGCTTCTTCTCAAATTCTCTCTTTGCCTGCCTTATCAATGCCTTGCATTTAACTTGCCAGTGCTTGTGCTTTTTGCAGTTTTCTGCATTTGGCTCTTTTCCATTTCCTGAAAGATGCTTTTTTGGCAACAGCCTCTCTGACCTCACCTTTAAACCTTGCTGGCAGTTTTTTGGACTTCTTTCCACTTTTCTTAAAGCGTGGAATATAGCTGGTCTGGGCTTCCAAGATAGTATTTTTAAACAACACCCAAGCTTGATGTAAGTCTTTAAACTTTGCAACTGCTTCTTTTAGTTTTTTCTTAACCATTTTCCTCATTTTATCATAGTCTCCCTTTCGAAAGTTAAAAGGTAATAATGTGGATTTCCTTACCATTCCTCCCCCATTAATTAAATCAAACGCTATCATGCTATGATCACTATTGCCAAGTGTCCCCAACACCCTTATCTTTTGCACCAGATCTGTTGTTCCACTAAGGACTAAGTCCAAAATGGCTTACCTCTGGTTGGTTCATGAACCAGTTGCTGCAATAAGCAGTCATTTATTTCATCTAGAAACTTTATCTCCCTAGCATGTCCTGCCGTGACATTGACCCAGTCAATACCAGGGTAATTGAAATCATCCATTATTATTACTGTGCTGAAACTTTTGTTAGCTTCCCTGATTTCTTTGAGCATTTCATCATCCATTTGTTCATTCTAGCTAGGTAGTCAATAGTAAACCCCCACTGCCATTGCCTTCCTCTTTTTAAATGGAATTTCAATCCATAGAGATTCTACAGCAAATTTTGTTTCCTGCAAAACTTTAATGCTTTGTGACTTAATGCCCTCTCTAACAGAGCGCAACCTCTCCACCAATTTGATCAGCTCTATCATTGTGATATAGTTTGTACCCAGGTATCACAGTGTCCCACTGGTTGTCCTCTTTCCACCATGTCTGTGAGATACCAATCATACATAACCTCTCATTTATTGCTAAATATTCTAACTCTGGTGAAAGATAATGAGTCCTAGAAAAGTTAAGAAATCTTGAATTTTTACTATGCATCAAATTCTCCAACAGTTCCAGTCACCCATGTAAAAGCAGTGCATCTCTCATCCCTGCCAAACTGACCACTTGAACATTGAAGAACTGACGATCTAAACCTAGATAATCCACTGCTTAATTGAGCAAAAATCACATCCTGTTGCTCAAACTTAGCAACAACCTCCTTAGAAAAGGAAGCCGTCTGATCAAAAACAGTTTTAAGAAACTGATTTGCTTGTGCAACCACTGTCCAAATGTCCATTAAAGTAACAGAAGCAAGAACAGACCCCAGCGAGGGTTGAGGAGCAAATAGAGAAACATCAAAATGCAAATGTGACGGCATAGTGATGAAGAGACACTAGAAGGAGGAGTCACTGAGAGGTTAAACTCAGGAGCACCCAGTCCCAAAGTTTATTCCCTCTCACCCAGTGGCTCCAGGGCATCTAAAGGCTGTGGAGGTGGGGTTCGAGCAATGAGGCTTAAAGTAGCCCCCAACTCAGAGGGTGAAGATAGCTGCATGGGAGAACTTGCCTGGATAGTTACAACAGAAGAAGAAGAAACATGTCTATCCATGGGGCCCACGATTTTACTCAGTTGCTGAGCTCCCAGATGTTGCTTGACCCTTGTTCTTTCTCGTGTGGCATCTCTCCAAATCAACCTCCTGACACCAAACTGACAACAAAGGGACAACTCCCTTTCTTTCATGTCCCTTTGTTGAAATGTCCGTGGCCGCACAGAAGAGCCCCGACTTTTAAAGAGGAGGTGCAGGCAGATGACACAGCCAAATGGGCGGAACCGATACTCCCGTGCTGATCTCCGGGCTTCAGGCAGGCTGGAACCAACACCCACTGCTCACCGCGACGTCCTCTAGCTCCAGGCAGGCACCCTGTGCTCCCCACTGTTCTCTCTTTATACCCTCATTCATGCATTGGGGTCAGCATTGCAGCATTTGCTGCTGATCCTCTCTGCCTCGGTTGCCATAATGAGACCACCTATGCAATGATTTTCTCTGTTGTGGGCCCAAACCTGTGGAACACTTTTGTCCTTGGCCCTCCGAGGGATTCATGATTATCTGGATTTCGAGAACTATGCTAAAACCTACCTTTTTCAATCAACATGCCCCTGAGTTCCTGTTTTATTATTAATTTTGATATATTCCTGTCTGCTTAAAGTATATACTACAAAATATCTCACAACCTGGAATGAAAAAATGTGGAGATAAAGAAGGATCACCAATCTGTGAGATAAAACAAGACCTGACAATAGTTTATTGTTCTATTTTTCATTTCCTGTTTCATCATGTTCATATTTTATCCATTATTTTTTTCTGCAACATATATACTGTAAGCCTCAAAGAAATCATTTATTAGCTTTTCACATTTTGGTCTGAAAGAGAGAATTCATTACACAGCATTAATGGTATTTAGGAAACACTTTGAATTCAAAAGCTACCTTTAAGAACAGCATTTTTTCTTAAATCCTGATGCATTCATTTTTATGGCATCTACTCTTGGGTAATAATAAGTTGCTATTTTAAGCTCAAAGTTTATTATTTTAATGAGATAGTTCAATAGTACAATTCAGTCCTGCATTTAGGAGCATGTTTTCCAAAATGCGCTAAGTTAGCATATGGTAAGCCCCCTAAATTAGTATGAGAGGTGGCATAGACCTGAGCTAACTGTGGGGGCATTCCCAACATGTCCCCCTGAGTTACTGTGAAGAGACACGCCTCACCGCACTAATTGGCCAACTATTGAGGAGGCAGTAAGTGCACCCACACTAAATGGCAGCAGTAGTGATTAGTGTGTGCCAATGATGGCCGGACTAACCATGGTGTGCAGTCAATGCCCACACTCCGCCCCTAACATACCAAGTCACCACCCCTTCCTGCTTTGATGTTTAATGCAGGGCTTTAACCACACTGTCCTGACCTGTCAGTACAGTGCGATCAGCACATGGTAAGTATTAGTGTGATTTAGTAAAAATGCCCCTTAATATTATGGCTTTTAGGGATGTAGACAGGAAAAAATTATTGGTTCATTTTCATATTTTTGGACATTTTATTGATTTTTAAACTTTCAGCTTATGTCGCGTTTTAATAAAAAAATGTGCATTAGAACATTTAATACAGCATGTGCTAAATGATTATATGAGTATTCTTAGTTTTACACACATTAAATCAACGTTGCATGCATTAAAGCCTTGATTTTCAGTGGTGGAAGTGACTATAATTTAAATGCCAGTGATGTTCATATTATTGGGCCCGATTTTCAACAAGGTGCCGAGGCCTGCCATACCCGCAGAAAGTTACCCGTTCAGGAAAAGTGCTTGAACCGTGAGTCATGTGCCTCCAAAACAGGCAAACAATGAAAATGCAGCACAAATCGAGCACAGCAGCAGGCACCCACCGTGGCATATACGGGTAAGTGCAGGGACCGTAACCTGGGTTCTGCGCCTAAGGTTGACCTGCGATACCCATGTATGTGTCCAAACCAGCAGCAGAGAAGCGGGATGGCAAGTATGCATGAACCTGTATATTACCTGTCTGGCATACCTGTGCATAGATGATACCGTCATGCAGGCCCCCCAGGCTGCCTGTGCAAGAGCCCCCTCTGGCTGGACAGATAGACCCCAGTGGCATGGCGGTGAGGAGAGCCATCGATTTCAACCCCAACAAGAGTGAGACTGTTGCTCGATCCGTGCTGCAACACAAGGGCGTTCTCTACCCCAGGGGGGCCGTCGGCCAAACCTGTGGCTCTCTACAGCTATATGGAGAGGGATCCAACTCTGGCTGTGCAGGTAAGGAGGCCTCTACGGGTGGGGCGAGTGGTTGAGCACCATGCCAGGATACACACATCCTAAAATGCAAAGCTATGTGTCTGTAGAAGGAGACAGGGTCAAGCCACATGTTGGTGGCAGCCCCAATGTATGCCAAACAGGTGTCGGTCAGGGAACAGGCCATGCATCGGTACAGGTGTCAAACGGTGGGGAGGCCACTGCACCACGTGGCGGTTGGCAGCAACACCACAGGGCATGCACAGCAATGGCAATGTCTGATGCTGGGGGAGCTGTGGTTGGGTTGCCCACCCCAGGAGACCCCGCCAGCCAGTGCGGATGCCATGGGCACCTCTCCCACCCCTCAGCCCCTGCGACCCTGGCACAGGGGTCCGAGGGGGCCAGTGGTGGAATCCACATATGTGTCCCTGTCCCTCCCTACAAACGGATCTGCCACCACTGCCCACCACCCCCTGTCCAGCTGTGGCAGCATGTCGATGATGTGATGCCACAGAACACGACAGAGCCTGCAGGCAATAGATAGGATCAAGGATCAAGGGAAGGGAGGGAGGACTGCAGAGGTGGCTGAAGAGGCCAGATGGGTGACACAGGTGAGTCAGTGGCCCAGATGGCACTGCTGTTGGTGGCACAGGGCACGTATTAAAGGACCAGGGGAGTAGTGGGCAGGAATATGGTGGCAGATGCCAGTGGTTTTCCATCACATGCACTCCACTCCTGCCACCCATGGGTATACCCTGCCTCTAGGATTGGCAGGTCACCAGACTGAGGCAGGATACAGGTATACACAAGAGGCAATATGGAAGCACCCAACTGAGCCCATATGTGTCCCCCCTCTCTCCCACAGTGAATATGGCATGTGATGCACCCTCAAGGCCCTGAAGTACCACTTTGGCACACGGCGCCGGAAGAGATTGAACCAGCTGCAGCGAATCAGGGAGCAGCTGGCAGCCAAGGAAGGTAGGTGAGGTACACAGTAGAGCCCAGCAGATGCAGAGGGTGGCAGCCATGGTTTCAGGATTGGTGCAGGCAGACCACCTGGTGGTGGACTCTCTCTTTACGCAATGATGTGAACGTGCTTTGGGCAGCCATGCCATTCCCCAGTGCCACTATCCCGTGTGCACACCAGCCGGCACCCAAGATATGCATGTGTGCTCACACATGGCTGGGGCTGGAGCAGATCTGTCCCTCCCTACTCTGACATCGCTTCAAAGGAGAAAGGGACCAAACCTGCTTAAAGTGCTGCGAAAATGTTTGGGGGGCGCATTTCCGCTGCCTGCTATTGTCCTGCCAGCAGTGGCAGAGCAACAGCAGACAGCCGAAATGCGCCCTCAAGCCTTTGCCCCCTGCGCGGCTGCACTGCTTGCACAGGGCTAGGTACGGTCCTGTTTGCACACCAAAGAACTAAAAGACAGCAAGAACCAACAGCACAGTTTATAAAACTAAATTATAACTCATTTTTATTTTGTTGTTATAAACTGTGTTATGGTTCTTGCTTTTTCTTTTTCAACATATATTTTGCATCCACGGTAGGTGCAGAGCAGAACCAGGACATTCACCCACAGAACTCAATATTTAAAAAAAAAAATCTGATTCTGATCATCTCACTAACAACAACAACAACAACTATTCTCCAGTACCAGGCATATTGTAAACTAATAGAAAACCCTACAACAAAGATCAAACCTACCATACCATATCAGCACAAACTTCTAAAACTCACATAAGAAGCCCATCCAAAAAAAGGGTCACTGTAAATACTACAGTGGGCCCTGGAACATCCATACACCTATTTGAAAAGCCGAACAAGTCAAATTACTACAGTACAGTATAGATCTTTATGTACAAACTCCTTGTTAACAGAACACCTGACCTCAATCACACACTCACGACATCGACCATCACCAAGTACAGAATAAGTAACCACGATAAAAATATGTAGACAAAATTTATACTGAAACCCCAAGAAGCCAGAGTCCACATGCAGTGCAACATGAGATAAATAAGAGATGCAGTTCCCCAATACTGTGTAAAATATAAAAATGGCGCAAAGTCCAATCACTAAAATCAAATAAAATTATTTTTCTACCTTTGTTGTCTGAACATTTTATTCTCTGATCATGCTGGTCCCGATCTGAGGCTTCTGCTTTCCTGTCTTCTCTTAGCTTTCTTTCTGTGGTCTATGTTCCATGGTCCATCTGCCATTTCTTATCTCTTCTTTTGTTTTCTTCACTTCCTTCCATCAGCCTATTTCCAGTACCAGTAACCCTCCCCAGGATCAGCCCCCTTTCCAGTCCTCCCCTCCCAGTACCTTCCAATGTCAACCACCTTTATTTATTACTTATTTATTTTTATTTCTTATATACCGCACTTTTAATCAGTGCGGTTTACAAATGAACAATTCAAACACAATGATACAGTCAGCATTGGGTTTTTTTACAATGAACAGGGTACAAAAAACTTGGCGGTAAACAGGGTTAATTATATACAAAAAACGTGGTGGAAAGTAGGATTAACTATGTACATGGCATTTTTGGTTAACTACATGGTAGTGGTAAATAGATATAATTATAGTACAGTATAAATACGGTATGGGTAAAGTGTGCAAGTATGAACCATCATGATTAGCCATTTTCCACCGGGGTCAAGTGGGCAAGATCAACATGCGGGCTATGTTCAATCGGAGTTGCTTCTGAATGTCGTGAGACTAGTGATGGCTCTAATTTCAGGTGGCAGGGCATTCCAGGCTCTGGGCGCAAACAGTGAGAAGGCTCTAGAGGCTGTTGATTTAGAGCATTTCGTAAGGAGTTTCGGAAGGTCAATGGAGTTCAATGCAGCAGATCTCCTGGATCTGTTTGTTGGAGTGACATATATCATATTGCTGATAGGTGATAGGGATGGGCTCTTTGCAGCTTTAAAAGTCATGACCAGGGTTTTATATAGGGTTCTGGCCTGGAGGGGTACTCCTCCCCATTACCCAGCCACCTACCACTCCCATCCCCAAGTGTCAGCTCCCTTCCATTCCCCCTTCAGTACATCCCAGGTGTCAGCTCCATTCCAGCCCCCTCCTTCCCCTGCCATATCAGCTCCTTTCCAGTCCCCTCCTTCTCCCATGTCAGCTCCCTTCCTGCCTCCTCCTTCTGCTGGCAGACCCTCTCAGTATACTCTCTCTTCCAGTCCTATTCTCTCATCCCCCCGCATCAGCCCATTTGTAGCCCCAGCCCCTAGTTTTCTTCCAGGGCCAGCAGCACTCTTCTCCCCTCCCCCATTAGCCCATTTCCCATCCCAGCCTATTTCCACTCCTATCCCCCTTATCAGCCCACTCCAGTCCTAGCCCATCAGCCCATTACCAGTCCTAACCCCCCAGTAAGTCCATTTCCAGTCCTTTCCCCCCAATGAGCCCATTTCCTGTTCTAGCCCCCCTAATCAGCCCATATCCAGGCCTAACCCCACCAATCAACCCATTACCAGTCCTAGCCCCCCCTCCCGAGCAGCACATTTCCAGTTCTAACCCCCATCAGCCCATTTCCAGTTCTTACCCCCCCATCAGCCCATTTCCAGTCCTAGCCCCCTCCATCAGCCCATTTCCAGTCCTAGCCCCCTCCATCAGCCCATTTCCAGGTCTAACCCCCACATTAGCTCATTTCCAATCCTGGGCCTCCTCCATCAGCCCTTTTCCAGTCCTAACCCTCCCCCCATTAATCCATTACAGTGCTATCCCCTCCCCCCATCAATCCATTACAGTGCTATCCCCTCCCCCCCATGCAGCCCAGCCCGACCTTCAAAGGGAAATTTAAAATTAAAAAATAAAAAAAACATTGAGCTCTAGCCGCTGCCACTGCCACCGCAGCAGCGGCAGAGTGAAGTGCCCCGCGGTCCCCCGCCTCCCCGGCAGAGCTCTCCTTTCAGCGCCGGCCTGCTTTTCAGAGCCGCGAAGGGAGAGTTTCCCTTTTTTGCGGCTCTATTTGAGCCCACCGGCACTGATGGGAAACAGGAAGGAAGTTTCCCATCAGTGCCAGCGGGTTCAAATAACAGAGCCGTGAGAAAGGGAAATTCTCCCTTCATGGCTCTGAAAAGCAGGCCAGCACTGAGAGCTCTGCCGGGGAGGCGCGGGGACCGTGGGGCATTTCATTCTGCTGCTGCCACGGCGGCAGCAGCAGTAGTGGCTCTGGCTCAATGCTTTTTAATTTTTTTTGCTTCTTTGTTTTTGAAGGCCAAGTTAGGTAGTCTTTTTGGTGGCAATTTTTGCTGCCCCCAAAATGTTGCTGCCTGAGGCCACCACCTCACGCAGCCTCATTATAGAGTCGCCCCTGACGTTGACAGTTAGCTTAAGGCCATGACAGTGCAGCTGGATTTCAGCACTAACTGTTCTTTACGAGTTAAGATTGCAAGTGGGTGGATTAGGGGCAGAGAGTGGGATGGGTGAGCACCTTGCAGTCATAACTATCAGTGCATAACCTCATGATTAAATCACAACAAGATAGATGTACTTTCTGTTTCTAGGAATCCTAACTTCACTCCCCCAGAATTCATAATCATTGCTAGCTCCAAGCTGCAGGTCAAGCATCAAGTTCATTACCTGGGAATTATTTTTGACCAACACTTTTCGCTCTCCACCCATGTTAGCAATATTGATAAGAACCTGTATTACAAACTCAGGACTGTTTCTTATCTCAAAGCTCTTCTGGATTATAATTATTTTCATACTGTATTACAGGCCCTTACCCTTCCTTCTATCAATTACTGCAACATTATTTTGCAGGGCCTCCCAACATCCACAATTTACCCATTTCAGCTAGCTTTAAATACAGCTGCCTGTATCCTCTGTGACAAATCAAAAGCTGATCACATCTCACCCATTCTCAAGAAACTGCATTGTTTTCCAATCCAAGAAAGGGTTAAATTCAAATCTCTACTAACAATATGTAAAGTGCTTCACAACTTCTCAGCTGTTCACCTTGAGACTCTTATTCAAAAGACACCTAGCAAAAAAATCAGAAGCTCTAACGCTGCCAACACATTATGCATACCAACACTAAACGTCAAAACCACTGTTTCAACTTCAAAAGGGCTTTCTCCCTTTTTGCTCCAACCTTATGGAATGCAATATCTCACATCCCTCATACCTCTAATGACTTGTTGACTTTTAGAAAGCAACTAAAGACACTCCTTTTCATCAGTTACTTTGTGGCTGATGAAGCTACTCAAGCATAATACTACTAAATCTTGACTTTGTTTAATCTTTTATTCTCCCTTTTTAAATCATTAATTCTCCCTTTATTCAAGCCCTTGTTCCATATAAAGCCATATTGGCTCCTTTTTTCATTGTAAATCACTTTGACTTTTAGACTAAGTAGTATATAAGCCTAGCTAAATAACTAAATAAAGAAATAACCGCAAGACAAGTAATTAGCTCATGTGCATTTACTACCACTTCCACAGGTGAAGATAAATGTACCCGTGCTATTTTAATGCTGTTAGGACAAGATGCATCGCGTTAACTGCTGAAAACATGTATTCCATGCCCCCGACAGTTACTACCATAGTTTGAGCATTATTGGTGCATTAGGCGCAACACCATAGAGCCTTTAGTAAAAGAGCCCTTCAATTTATTTATTTATTTAGACAGTTTTGTATACCATCTTATCTTTCAATCAAAGTGATCAACAACACGATTGGAGGTATACATTTAACAGGAGGGGGATCAGACACACATACATACAGGCTATCTGCTTATAGCTCTAATTGGGAATGGCTAGTTGGCGGGCCATTTGGGTGTGGGTAGCTGGTGGGCCATTTGGGGTGGTATGTAGTGTTTGGCAACTTAAGGTAGTTGTTCATAGGCCTCGATGAAGAGAAGGGTCTTGAGAGCCTTGCGGAAGTCCTTGGTATCATTTAGGGTCCTTAATTCCATAGGGAGGGAGTTCCATAATGCAGGCGCCAATAGCAAGGGAGCTCTCTTAGATGTTGCTTGCTTAGTCTTGTAATAACCTGTGGGTGTGCTGATCCTGTTACCATTATTGGCTCTCCTAGGCCTGGTACTGACATCCTTGATTATTATATCATGGAATGTGTCTGCCGAGAAGTGGTGGAAGATTTTGAAGATGTTCAGGATTGTCTTGAATTTTGCCCTTGCGATTATTGGAAGCCAGTGTAGCAATAACAACAACTAGCTACCTAACTTGAACTCTCCACACCCGTCAGTCTAGATTTCATTCTGGTCATTCCACTGATATCTTCTTCTCTCTCTTCTTAGTGAAGTTTACCATTCATTGGACGGTGGGGATGTCACAATTGCTGTTTCACTTGATCTATCTTCAGCATTTGACCTCATCAATCACAATCTTCTCTCCCAGTTGTATGACCTTGGGTCTCGTGGGATATTTCTTCAATGGTTTACTTCTTTTCTATTGCAGCAATCCTTTTGCATCATCAAGGGCACATTTGTTTCCGTCTCTCACTCTCTTTCGTGTAATGTTCCTCAGGGCTACGTACTAGAACCTGTTCTTTTCAATATTTTTCTCTCGCCCTTAGCTCTTATGATCCAACAGCTTGGCATTTCAAAATACTTTTATGCAGGCAAAATTCTTCTTCTATTTCACACGAACCCATCTCTGTTGGATTTCTCCCCCATGAATACATGCCTCACTCATGTTGCGGTCTGGTTGTCTACCAATTACCTTCTACTTATCTCTTCGAAAACTACTGCAACCTGGCTCACTGGTCCTACTACCCTTCCTTATGTTTCTCCTATTTTTGATGGGTCAACTATTCATCTCATGTCATCTTTTCGCTTCCTTAGAGTCACGTTAGAATCTTCACTCTCTTTCCATGATCACATCACCCAAATCATCCAACGTTCATTTTTCTTTCTTTGTCGTATCAGAGCAGTCCGTTCCCTTCTGATCACGCCTGCCTAACCACTCTTGTTTTCTCTCTCATTCTATCTAGACTTGACTATTGTAATGTAGCACTTGCTGGCCTCCCTCAATGCTCTTTAAAGTGCCTTCAACTAATTCAGCACATTGCTGCCAGATTAATTTTTCACGCATCCAGATTTGATCACATCACCATCCTCATTCGTTTACATTGGCTTCCTGTACCATCCCATATTCATTACAAGATTCTCATTCTGGTCCATAAAACACTTAACACTGGTTCCCAGGATTACTTAGCACCCTCCCTTATTCTGCTTGCGCTACAATGCTCTCTCCGTGCAATTCATATGAACCGTCTTCTCCTACCCTGGCATTCTTTTTATTTTCTGCTTCAGTTTTTATTGTATTCTATTGGAAATCACATTGCTGAACCCACATTAAGCGGTATATCAAATCTTAATTAAATGACATGAAATGAGATGAAATATATCATTCTGTACTCGCTAATTATCTTAAACTAGACATCTAGATAAATATTTTTTTTCTTCAAGCAATTTAGAAACATATGGAACTACTCAATGCTTAAATATTTTGACAATACTTTCAGTTAATTAACATCCATCTTGAACGTTCTTTCAAAAAGAGAAAAAAGCATAATTGAAATGCATGGAAATGCAACTTGATTGATATTCTTTGATTAAAGAATTTCCAGTAAGCAGAATTATAGGAATGTTTCTTGGTTAGTGTGCAGTCGATTAGCACACCTTAAAAATTTGCTGCATAAAAAATTGTTTTGATACATGCTAACCTACAAACTAATGCATATACAGTGGTTTGGTGCGCATTTAAAGTTCTATCTTGCGTTAATTTTTTTTATTGAAACAAAAAAAAAAATCAGCAAAACTTGGGAGAATAAGCCTCATTTTCTTAAACAAATCCAAAAGTTTTTTGCCTGTGCACATTCCCAGAGAATTATACTTCCGTCTTTATTCTTTTACCATACTTTTAAGTATTTTACGGTACATCTGGAAAAAAAGCTATTAGTTAATGACGTAACTATAACAAGAAAAATGAAACTCAGAGAATGCACATCCGATTTCCTCCTTTGTCATTCAATGCACTCTAGGAAATTTAAATGTGATAAGCATCCCCACATTTAAAAAGCCCTTATTCTAAAATTGAATTTACACATTATGCCATTCTACACGTTTAAATGCTGCTATTTAGACATGGGAATGCTACACTGGACAATGAAGGTTTTGCTTCCTGAACAATTTTGGATGTATCTTATGGATTTTTGGTTGCTGATCACAAAACTCACCTTGAAAGTTTCCTTTTTACACACCATTTTTTTGCAATTGCCTATTTTTGTAATTTCCTTACATATTTTAAGTCTACTCATATGTTGCCTAGAAAGTAAACTGTTTCGTTTAGTCCGGGTAAGCCAAAGCATGCATTCAGTGCAGGCTCACAACGTGCAATGGAACTGATACTGGTCAGAAATGTGTGGGCATGCTTAGTCAGGATGGATGCTGGCAGTAGAGGCTATAAAAACAGCTTTCATACACAAATGCTATTTGACGTTGATATCAGTTTGTGTACTTAACAATAGCATTTATATGTAAGCTTCTTGACTAAACACTGATTTGTTACAGCAAAAATGTCTCGTCAATTTCACAACAGTCGCAATATATTCTGTGGTGAGTATATGCTTAAGCCTCAAAGATGTAGCATGATAGCACTTATTAAGAAAGCGTATGAGATCTACTTTAGTTGTAAAGTTGGTAATCAAGACAAATCTTGGCTTCTCACATTTGCTGTGCAACATTTCTGTCCATCTCAGAGCTTGGATCAGAGGTTCTCGTAAGTCAATGCCATTTGCACTCCCGATTATATGGTAAGAACAGAAGGATCACATGACGGACTGTTACTTCTGTCTGACCAATGTATCTGGCTTCTCTGCTAAAAATAAGAAATCTATTGACTACCCCAGTCTTCCTTCAGCCATGAGACCAGTGCCACATGACAACAATATGCCAGTACCGAAGCCACCAGAGATATGGAGCCTAGATGAGGCAGAAAAAGATGCCATAATACACGGGTCAGATGTTGAAAACAACATGGATCTAGATTTTGAACCATTTATGTCTGGTGTGCCTCATCTCATAATACAGTCAGAATTGAATGACCTGGTGAAGGACTTGTTTGGTTCAAGATTGCAAGGATGGGGAATCATCTGTCTCCCCTTCAATCAGTTCAAATGTGTGCGGTGATATAAAAGGGGGAAGTAAAGGGGGGAGGGGTGGAGGAGGTGGGGAGGGAAAGGGAAGGAGAAAGAAGGGGGGAAGAGGGAGGGAAGGAGGGGAGGGGGAGAGGTAGAGAAGGAGGAAAGGAAGAGGTGGGGGAGGGGGAGGAGAGGGAGGAAAAGAAGGGATGGAGAGGGGGAAGGCGAGTAGGAGGGGGAAAGGGGAAAGGAAACGGGAAGGACACATTTGCGGTTTTAATTATTTAATTATCTTTTGGTTTCAATTGTTTTTTTAATTTGGTTTTATACATTTTGGATACATCTTGAGATTTTAGGTTCCCTTGGGTTTGCTTTTATGTGCAATTTATTATTATTTATTTATTATTACTACAATTTCTTATATACCGCACTATTGTCAGCGCGGTTTACATAAAACAAAATGAGCATAACAAATTGCTTGGCACAACATGCCTTAGACATTTTGCAGCAGCCATGTTGATCCTTCCTGTTTTTAGAATATGATATAAAAATAATACAAAAATTTGAACTTTGGTGTGTCTTTTCTTTTTTCTTTCTTGAGTCCCCCTTGTCTTGGGGTTTTATAATTATTCTCATTTCCCATGTACAACATATTTAATTTTAGCTAATGTTTAAGCGCAAGTGTTCTCCGGCCACACACACTGGATCCACTTGTTTATGCAGGACATATTAACTTTGGAAAGCCTGAATGCTAGTTCTCCCATTATATACACTGGAAGAACTTGTTTCACATTATAATTGCTTATACAAAAGCGTTCTTTCAGGTAAAACTGTGGGTGCATTTATTTTCTTCTCCCTCGTTTTTCATAATACATTTTCCACACTTGATACATTTTTGCAGATTGACTGAATGGCCTTTTAAGGTTTTTTTTTATGGTGTATTTACATAGAAACATAGAAATATGATGACAGAAAAAGACCACATGGCCTATCTAGTCTGTCCTTCCATATCAACAACTACAACAGTCCCCTTTTTACCTTTAGAGATCCTCTGTGTTTGTCCCATGCTTTTTTGAATTCAGTTACTGTCCTCATCTCTACCACCTCCACTGGGAGACTATTCCACGGATCCACTACTCTTTCCATAAATAAATATTTCCGCATATCACTCCTGAATCTGTCTCCCTTCACCCTCATCCCATGTCCCCTCGTAGCAGAACTTGCTTTCAATTGAAAGAGGCGCTCTCCCTGAACATTTATGCCATGGAGGTATTTAAACATCTCAATCATATCACCTCTATCCCGCCTTTCCTCTAAGGTGTACATATTAAGATCCTTCAGTCTGTCCTCATATGCTTTATAATGAAGCCCACTAATCATTTTAGTAGCCACCCTCTGCACCGACTCCATCCTGTTCACATCCTTTTGAAGGTGTGGTCTCCAGAATTGCACACTATACTCCAAATGAGGTCACACCAAAGACTTATACAGAGGCATTATCACCTCCTTTTTTTCTGCTAGTCATTCCTCTCCGTATGCACCCAAGCATCCTTCTAGCTTTTGCCGTCGCCTTTTCTACCTGTTTAGCTACTCTAAGATCATCAGACAAACCACGCCTAGGTCCCGCTCTTCTTTAGTGGACAAAAGTACTTCACCCCCTATACTATATTGCTCCCTTGGATTGCTGCAGCCTAAATGCATGACCTTACATTTTTTAACATTAAATCCCAGCTGCCAAATTATAGACCATTCTTCAAGCTTAGCTAGATCCCTCCTCATGTTATCTACACCTTCCTGGGTGTCTACTCTATTGCAGATTTTGGTATCATCCGCAAAGAGGCAAACCTTACCCGACAGCCCTTCCGCTATATCACTAACAAAGATGTTAAAAAGAATTGGACCAAGGACAGATCCCTGGGGCACACCACTGGTAACATCCTTCTCCTCAGAGTGAGCTCCATTTACTTGTACTCTTTGTTGCCTCCCACCCAACCAATTTCTAACCCAAGCAGTAACTTCAGGGTCCATCCCTAGGGTGCTTAGTTTGTTCATAAGTCGCCTGTGAGGAACAGTGTCATCTCACATGACTTTTTATTTAGTCTATGGTATGGCACACTACAGTATGTTTGGTGCGGACATTGGCGTTTAATAATGATGTTTTTCATAATCAGTTTAAGTTTTCTTATGGCCATTTATATGATTATTATCCAATGACAGCTACATTCCGCTGTCTTTCTAATTTCTATTTTTGATGACATGTGGTTTGTCTCACACTTTCAAAGCTGATCTTTGCCCTTTTCCTTTTGGTGCAAATCGAGCTTAGCGTTTTAAAAATCTGGCAGTGTTCACACATGGCCCTTTGTTTCACAATATAGTGAGGTTGTTTTGCCGTCTGCCAGGTAAGGTCTCCGTTCCCCTTTTTTATGTCACATTTTTCAGGCAATTTTATTTTTCTTACACATTTCGTCCTTCTAGGGTACAGCAATTTTGTTGTTCATTCTGAGAGGTTTTCTCTCTTCCGACTTTATAAGTGGTTATAAGATACAGGTATCTTCTGCTCTCCTTCCACTTTTAATTTATGCCCTAATAAGGGATGGCTTTACTTTATTTAAAATAGGATATGTAGTCACAATGGTTCCCTGTCCCATTCCTCCTCCTCTCAATCCACTGACATTACAGTTCTGTTAATATTATTCATTCTTGTCCGTCCTTTACATGTTTTTTGATGTGTTGGCATTATATATGGAAGCTCCTTTAGCACTACAGTGTTTGCTAGTCATCTGAGCATCAAGCTTATTTTATATATTTTGATTCTATCATTATTTTGTTTTTAATTATGTTATTTTTTAATTATTGATTTACATATGTTTTGATATTGATATTTTATGGTTATTAATATGCATATTTTGTATAGGTGTTTATTAGTTTTATGTATGTAGAATTTGTTATTTATTTATTTATTTAATTAATTACTCATGTTTTTTTATGTTTTGAGGTTTGTTTCTTCCTGAAGAAGGATCCAGTGGCTGAAACACATCGGGGGTCAATAAAGACCTGTTTGACCACCAGTGTGTGTACCAGCTCCTTTGTTTCATAGTACTGTGCTCATGTACTTGTCCTCTGATCTTGTTTGCATTTCCTCAACAGGGCCAGAAAAATTAATTATGCTTTTTCCCTCAAGACATTTTTAGCACATATTTGTCATTTCTTCATTTTCTCTTGACAACACTTCATGGAGATTTAGTAAGGAAAAATACCACATTTATGTCTCTTTTTAACAATTGATTACTATGATTGGAATCGGTCCATTGACTCAGAGTACATGTTTTGCTCCATGAGATTTGTTTTCAAATCAATACTTTTCTTCCAAATACTGAATAACATGCAACATCATCTTACATATGTGGTCAGTGGCCAAAACAGATTAGAAATTTTTGCCTAGATTTTTTACCACCTCTCTGAAACAGCTATTGATGTTCTGATTTGCTGCATGGATAGTCTGTGATTTTAATGCCAAATGCCTATGACAAGTTTATGCAGCTCATCTACTAAAGACTTTCACTGCAAGATTTATTCTCAGTGAATAAAGTATGGCTGGTTTTAGAACCTGATTTGCTAAGTTTTTGTTCTCGAATTCTGGCTTATGTAAAAAAGTTTCAGCGATTATCGTCTGCCTTCTATCAACAATGCCAGCACAAACAGAGATTCTAAGCCCTGCACAATTTCTTCTACTGAGAGATTTCATCTGATCAGGTTCTGTTCAGATGTAGAAGACCAACAGCAAAAGAAACTAATAAACTGAAACTGAAATAAACAAAAAAAAAATCCAAGTTCAAGCAGAGATTAGAGCTAGAGAATACACCAGAGGTGAGACGTGATCAGAAGCAGGCAGAGGTCTAATAGAAAAAAGTCAGTTCAAGGAATAATTTTAGTGCACAAGGAGTCAGTGTTAAGTCTGACTGTACTGGATGATCAACGTTGTATGTGTTTTCATTTTTAAGATGCCCACATGAACCAAAAATGTACATGCCTACTTTCTTCTTTGACAATGTCTAACAGTATTCCATCTCTAATGCATCTGGGTAGCAGGACATTAATCTGACATATTGTACAGGTTCTCAATTCAATTAAAAAGCATAGAAGGGATTGTCTTCAGCTCATAGCACAGACACTGTGTTTTTAGTCAGAAAGAGGCCAATAAGTAACACCATATATTTTATTAAAGCTGAGATCTGAATAAGAGTTCATCCACGGAAGATTTCATTTGTTCTGTTTTATTATTTATGATGATTCTTTATATTGCTAACATTTGTTTAAAGATACAAATTAATAAAAGGTGTACACAGATATGGTAATCTGACATGCAAAATTCTTTGGAACAGACACTGAAGCGGAAACTATAGTGAATTGAAAGATTTTCTAAATTTAAATTGAAGTGCATGTATATTTGGGGGTATGTTTACTAAACCGCGCAATTGTGCGGGGCGCACTTGAGCGTGCGCTAAGGTACCTTAGCGCACGCTAATAGTGCATTTTTGTGCCCCGCACATGTGCGCGCTGCACTAACGGGCCCGCACAAGTGTGCGGCGCGCTGATGTGCGATAGAGGCGTGGAAAGGCATTTTGAGGGCGGAGGAAGGCTCCCGAGGGGCGGAGGGACGGGGTCAATGGGTGGAGAGTGGGAGGCGAGAGGCTCCCCGCACAGGAGCGGGGCTGAAATTCAACTAAAAAAATACCGCGAGTGAAAACCTCGCGTTAGAGCCGATTTAAAGGGAAGAGAAACTATTTCTGTCAGCAATGTACAGCAAAACCAGGGAAACCTACAAAACGTGAGCAGTGTGATACATGTGCACAGAACAAAATAGCAAATAAAAATTGAAAATGACCACAACAAAATTCTAATAAATTATAATCCAGCTGGGCAATAGTGATAGTCATGGAAAACATCAAAAATCACTCCCAAGAAAGCCCCAAAAATGAAATATGAATTTTAGAGGGGTCTACGCTCCGTCCCCATACAAGGTGAATGATTCCACAGTGAAATTGTGCAGAGCAGGGTCATAAACCCTGCTCTGCACAATTTCACTGTGGGATCATTCACCTTGTATGGGGACAGAGTGTAAACACCTTCCACAGCCCACACTGCCAGCACTGTTGCCAGTATTGGCCTGCCAATGTGCATAATGAGGAGCAAGGTACCATGGGTATAGCCCGGACAGGGTGACCTGGCCAGGATGCATCTGCACAGGGCATAGGGCACTGGCTGGGACATTGTAGTGCCCGGCCACCACCTACACAGACAGGGTGACCTCAGTATGTCCTGCTGGGGGATTACTCTCACCCTGACTGTGCAGTGATGACAGCATGGCTAGGCACCCCCATAGTGCTATATAGTATTTCTCTCATATGATATTTATGGGTTTCCTTTTGGAGCCCAGTCACTGATTTATCTGCTTGTTGTTTATGCTGACATCCCAGTTCTGTGTGTATGCATTTCCACTGGGAACATGCACTATGGACCAGTTAGCAGGGTGTTTGCAGCTGGTATGTGTCTTGATGGAGTGGCTTGCAGGGTGCAGTGGTTGAAGGCCTTGTTGCAGGAGAATATCAGATGGTGGTGGGGTGCAGCTTAGCATATCCAGGCCTAAAGTCTGTCTGCTATTGTGTTATGGATGTGTACAGAGCTGCATTGACTGTGCTGTAGGGTGTCTGTTCCCCAGTAGGACTGGGGTTGATGGTCCCCTCTACTGCCACCATTGCAGGGAGGTAGAATGTGGATCTGTTGATAGGAGACCCTCTTTGCCACCCTTGGCCCTGGAGGAGGAGGGCAGGGGTTGGTGGTGGTGGTGGTGGTGGTACATGGCCCACCTGGAGGTCCATGGGGGCTACACCAGACTGAGACAGACAGAGATATCCAAAGTGTTTCTACAGAAACTACCTATCTCACAGATTAACACTGCTTTGGACCTCTGGCATGGCCTTTTTCAGCCATGGAAGGTGCTGTGGACCTGGTGCTGGGCGCCTCACTGCACCCTCAGGGTGAGCAAAGTACCCGCCCAATGTGACGGTGCCAGTAAAACACATGATCAGTACCCCCTACCAGGCCGAGGTGCTGTGGGGGTGCATTCCCCATCTTGTGTTTATCTGTGGACAGCTGATTTGCATGTGCAGTGCATCATGGGTATGGGTGGGCTAACCCTATCCTGGTGACCACAGCAGACTGTCTGTGTGGTGACGTGCACTCCCTCTGCAGCCAGCCAGGGGCTTGCTAGCAGCTTTAGGGCTGTAGCACAATGGTTACTTCACTGCCTGTGGAGCCAGAGGTCATGGGTTCAAACCCACAGTGGGGTTGTTTGATGGGGCTGCCCAGAGCATTATCTCTTTTTAATGTACATTATTGCTGCCAGCAAAAACACCCTCATCGTACTGTACCCATAAGGTGCCTCAGAGGGCGCTTTATAGGGCGCCCTATAGGTTACCTTATGGTTACCGTCCATATAAGGTGCACTATATGTTATCCTGTGGAGCAACTTATAGGGTGCCCTATAGGGGACATTTTAGGGTGCCGTGGCGGACAGTGCACTTTATAATGTGCCCTATGGAGTGCCTTATAAGGTGCTTTATGCGGCACCTTCAATTACGGCACGTGAGGACCTGTTTGCTGGCAGCAATTAATAAAATACAACTAAAGTGCTACAGGAAAAAATACATACATTGCAAAGCTGATGCCACAGCCAGCCTTACGTATTAGGCACACTGGAGAGCAAACTCAGGACCCCTGTATCAAGCAGTCAGTGCCTTACCCATTGTGCTACACTGCTACTCCTCCTTGCATGTCAGCACACCTACTTATGCTGTGCATTCCTTAAACTGCACAGTGCTGCCATCAAAAACATTGCTGTGACCTTGCGGTAACTCATACGGCACCCTATAAAGCGCCCTATAAGCAACATTCTAGGGTGCCTTGGCAGACAGTGCACTTTAAAATGTGCCTTATGGGGCGCCTTATGTTAACACGCTTTGAGAGTGCGTTTGCTAGTAGTAGTAATTAAAATAAAAAATAAAATGCCTCCTAAAGCAAACATACCCATAATAGGTAATGCTTCAGCCAGCCTTCTTCACTTGGGCACAGTGGGGGATTGAACCCATGATCCCTGCACCATTGGTCAGTGTCTTAACCATTGTGCTGTGGCTCTGCTCCTGTGCTTGTGCATCAGCGCGCCGCCTTATGCCGCCCAATATTAAAATGCCTCCTAAAGCAATAGTGCACCACTTTATGCTGCCCATTATTTAAACGCCTCCTAAAGTAATGTCTCAGCCAGCCATCTTCATTGGGCACTGTGGGGGATTGAACCCCTGACCTCTGCACCATTGGTCAGTGTCTTAACCATTGTGCTGTGGCTCTACTCCTTTGCTTGCACATCAGCGCGCCACTTATGCCTCCTGCGCAGTTTTCTCATGCGCTAATGTGCGGGGCGCACATGGGCGCCGCACACCTTAGCGCATATTTAAATCCCGGTTTTGCTTTTTCAGAAAGAAACGCCCACTCCTTATATGGCACCCGCACACTAGCGCGACCCGCACATTACCGGGGTTTTAGTAAACATACCCCTTAGTTTTGTTTTGATAAAAAATAATTCTTAGAGGGTCCAAATTTCAAAATGGCTGATAATTAAATGCCATGACAGTGAGCTGTAGCACTTTAAATATCGGCGGGATATTCGGTGGCACTATCTGGATAGGAACTGCCGCTGAATATTTGGACTGAATGGCACTAACCAGGAAAGTACTGGCACTTCCCCAGTTAGCATGGTTTTCAGCAGAAACTTATCCGGATTACAACTTAGGCTTGCTTCTCATGTGGCTGAAGGCTGCTGAAAATCACACTAACTGGGGAAAAACCAGCACCTACCTGGTTAGCACCGGCACTGTCCCTGCTCCACCTATGGACTGCCCCTGCACTAGTCAGATAGTGCTGGAACTGTCTGTGAACATATAACGCTATGCCGATAATGCCAATGAATATCTCAGTCTGCACCCTTAGCCCCCTCGTCTCCCATTGGGTGTCTGTCTAAGGATCTGAATATCGGTCTGAAAATGGATAGTGCAATAGGAAGAGGTGATCATATGAAGCAAAGTGGAATAAGGTCAAAGTGAATGTCAAAAAACCTTTTTCACCGATGGGGTGATGAAAACCTACAACTAATTTTCATAGGAAGTTATTAATGCTGAATACTAAAGCATTAATGGGACGTTAATTCATTATTTAACATTTTTATAGATCACCTTTCCAAGTCATCCAAAGTGATTTACAACTTTAAAACATCAAAAGTACAAAGACATAAAATTACAATCATATTGAAGTTAACACTCCCATTCAAAGTGCCACTATCGAAGATGTGTGGTTTAAAAGTGTGTCTGTTTCTGATGTTGTTGTGCTTTTGCAGGGGGTGGCGTGCAGGTCTTGACCTTCCACATCCGTCACCCCCTTTTCCTAGTTTAAATGCATATCCACATACTGCTTGAATTTTTCACTTTAAGATTATTTTCCCTCAAGTGAAAAATTCAGGCAGTATGTGGATATGCATTTAAACTAGGAAAAGGGGGTGACAGATGTCGAAGGTCAAGACCTGCATGCCACCCCCTGCAAAAGCAGAATAAGATTAGAAACAGTCACGCTTTTAAACCACACATCAAAAACAAGTGGGAAGATGTGGGCAGAGCAAAATCAATGCAAAATACACACAAGCCAGGTAAATGCTGGAAAGCAATGAGCACAGATGCTCGAAGCTTAGCCAACAAAGTTCTGGACCTCGAAGCCCTAATGGTGAAAATGGATTTGGACATTGTGGCAATTACAGAAACATGGTTTAATGAATCACATGATTGGGATATAACCATAGCTGTCTATAATCTATTCAGAAGAGACAGAGGAAATGGAAAAGGAGGAGGAGTAGCCTTGTATGTCAAAAGCAATATTAAAGCTACTGAAATGCAGGGGACAGGGGGAAAAGAAGAAGCGCTCTGGATTGCATTGGAAAGAGGAGATGGCACTGTCATCCATACCGCTGTAGTCTACAGACCTCCGACTCAAATTGAAGAGATTGATAACGAATTGATTATAGATATTGCCAAGATAGCCATAAAGGGGGAAGTGATCATTTTGGGTGACTTTAATCTACCTGATGTGGATTGGATTACTGCTTCTGGAAAGAAGCAAAAAAATTGTAGATGCTCTCTAAGATGCATCACTTAGACGAATGGTCATAGAACCAACTAGGGAAAGCTCAACGCTGGATTTAGTGCTCACCAATGGTGATAGCGTGTCGAATGTCTGCGTGAGTGCGCCTGTGAACAACAGCGATCATCACACAGTGTGGTTTGAGATAAAAGCCAAGGTACAGGCCAAACATAGCAAGCTCAAAGTCCTAAACTTCAAAAACACTGACTTCAAAAAAATGGCTGAGTACCTAAAGGAGGAGATGATAGGGTGGAAGAATATAAGGGAAGTGGAATTGCAATGGGCTAAACTAAAGGTGGCAATAAAAGGGGCAACAGATAAATATGTAAAAAAAGTAAATAAAAACAAGAGGAGAAGGAAACCTATTTGGTTTTCCAAAGAAGTGGCTGCTCAAATAAAGGCAAAAAACACAGCTTTTGCAAAATTCAAAAGCTTGCAAACAGAAGAACACAGAAATGAATACAGGATCAAACTCAAAGAATCAAAAAGAGAAATAAGGATAGCAAAATCAAAGCCTGAGGAAAAGATGGCTAAAGATGTTAAGGGTGGCGACAAAACTTTCTTCAGGTATATTCGGGAAAGGAAGATCAAAGTTGGAATTGCAGGACTCAGAAGTGCTGGGAAAGGACTCGTGGAAAGTGACATAGAAAAAGAGAACTTGTTAAACAAATACTTCTTCTCTGTTTTTACTAAAGAAAATCCTAGAGCTGGACCAGCTGTGACTCCCAAATATAAAAATGGGAATGAAGTAGATACCACACCATTCACAGAAGATGAGGTGTTGGAACAACTTGCTAAACTGAAAGTGGACAAAGCCATGGGACCGGATGGGATACATCCCAGGATACTGAAAGAGCTCAGAGAGGTTCTTGCAGGGCCGTTAAAGGATGTATTCAACAGATCCTTGGAAACAGGAGAGGTTCCTCAGGACTGGAGAATGGCTGATGTCGTACCTCTACACAAAAGTGGTGACAGGGAAGAAGTGTCAAACTACAGACCTGTGAGCCTTATCTCAGTGGCGGGAAAAGTAATGGAGGTGCTCCTGAAAGAGCGAATAGTGAACTTTCTCAAAACCAACTGGTTGCAAGATCCGAGGCAACATGGTTTTACTGAAGGACGGTCTTGCCAAACAAATCTGATTGAGTTCTTTGACTGGGTGGCCAAGGAACTAGATCAGGGGCATGTGATGGATGTCATCTACCTGGATTTCAGCAAAGCCTTTGATACTGTTCCTCATAGAAGGCTTGCCAACAAACTCAGTAGCTTGGGGATGGGTCCCAAGATGGTGAACTGGATTAGAAATTGGTTGACTGACAGACAACAGAAGATGATGGTACATGGAGCTCACTCGGATGAAAGGAAGGTGATTAGCGGGGTGCCCCAGGGTTCAGTCCTGTGCCCGTCACTGTTCAAGGTGTTTGTGAGTGATATTGCTGAAGAACTGAATGGAAAAGTTTGTCTTTTTGCAGATGACACAAAAATTTGCAACAGAGTGGACTCCCCCGAGGGAGTGGATAACATGAGGAAAGATCTACAAAAGCTGGAAGAATGGTCTAATGCTTGGCAATTATGATTTATTGCGAAAAAGTGCAGTGTCATGCACTTAGGTAGCAGAAATCCAAGGGAAATGTACGCAATAGGGGGTGAGAGGTTGGTGTGTATGGTTCAGGAGAAAGACCTTGGTGTGATTATCTCTGATGATCTCAAGGTGGCAAAACAGTGCGACAAGGCGGTGGCAAAAGCCAGGAGGATGTTGGGATGCATACAAAGAGGGATTACCAGCAGAATGGAAGAGGTACTTATGCCACTGTACAGGTCGCTGGTGAGGCCTCACTTGGAATACTGTGTTCAGGTTTGGAGACCATATCTTGCAAAATATGTAAAAAGACTGGAAACTGTTCAGAGGAAGATGACCAAAATGATTTGGAGCCTGCGTAAGAAACCCTATGAGAAGAGACTTGAAGACCTAAATATGTACAGTTTGGAGGAGAGGAGGGATAGGGGAGATATGATTCAGACCCTTAAATACTTAAAGAAGAACGATGAACAAACAAACCTCTTCCAAAGACGGGGAAGCTGAAAAACTAGAGGGCATAACATGAAGCTGCAAGGTGGAAAATTGAAAGGCAATGCCAGGAAATATATTTTCACTGAAAGGGTGGTGAAAGCTTGGAATGCTCTCCCGATGGAAGTGGTGGGGGCAAACACGGTGACGGAATTCAAAACAGCATGGGACAAGCACTGCGGATCCCTTTATAGCAACAGGATAAAAACAAAATAAACGGAACCATCTAACTTCTCAACAAATAGGGGTGTCCTACATGGAGTGGTGGGTCCACCCCTAAACAAAGACATGGGGAGGGGTGGCCTGCATGGAGCGATGGCTGCACCTACTCTTGCCGTATATTTGCTGGGTAGACTGGATGGACCATGTTGGTCTTTATCTGCCATCATTTACTATGTTACTATATGTTAGGACCTGCTCTCTTGTGTAAGACTATCAGCTCATCTCCCCATAAAAGCCCCATGACTTTGCATACTCATCATCATCCAGCCTCATACCAGAAAAAGACAAGTTTTCAACTTTGTATGGAACACTGCAAAATCCAATTCCAACTTCATATCATGTCAGAGATCTGGGACTATTGCTGAAAAAGGTCTACCTCACATTTCTACCTTCTTCACCATCTCCATAGTTGGGTTCTATCCTCACTTGCTTGATTTGAGCAGTATCTCAGGACATTTTATGCTGCCAACATAGGCCTTTCCCATACAAAATCCAAAAAGACAGCACTAAGAAATGCCATTGGCTTTAATCACTAGAAACCAGTATAATTGCTTCAGTAATTGGGCAGCTGAAATCTATCTTGCACTGACTTGATGGCACTTAAAAACAACAACAACTTCCATTACTAACCTAGTATCTGAATTTTGAACTGCTTGTAATTGGGATATCAGTTTCTTGTAAAGCTCTACATTTAAACTCATACAATAATCCAAGTATGCAAGAACATAGGATTGCACTACCATCCTAAAGAATGTTTCTGCCGAAAGAAACACAAAGGAATCAATTTTCAAAATGTCTAGGTGCCTATCCTTAAGGGTTAGGGGCCCAATATTTTCGAAAGGCATTTACACAGTTTACAGCCCAGCAAACCATGTAAATATCTTAAATGGCATCTGCAGGTGCCATTGAATAGCCCCTTCTATGTCCCCTATGTGCCCTGATGCTATCTGGTTAGCATCGGGGTGTTTTGCGGTCATTCTAGGGCAGAGCAGAGGCAGGGAGTATCACTAACTGGGTAGCAGTGATATTGGACCGCTACCCGGTTAGCACTCCTCGGCTAAACCTAAGCCTGCTTTTGGCTCGCCTAGTTTTAGCCATGGATACTAACTGGGTAGCGGTCCAAAATTGCCGTTACCTGGTTAAGCTCTGCAGCATTTTTCTCTGGGCGCCAGAATCAAATAGTCAATGCCGTCGTCACAGTATCTAATATCTGGGGTTAGGGATAAGAGGGCAGGGTTATGTGCCGTAGCAGAGCTTAGCCTGCCTACTTGAATATCTGGCCCTAGATGTCTAATATATTTAGGCCAGTATTCAAAGGGACTTAGCAGCCACGGCTGTACATGTACATGTAAATCCTCTATCTACAACATCAGCAAAATTCACCTCTTCCTTTCTGAACATACTGCTAAGACACTTATCCACTCTTTAGTCACCTCCTGTCTTGTCTATTGCAACCTCCTACTTTCTTGGCTCCCCCTGAATCATCTCTCTCCCCTTCAATCTTTTTAAAAGTCTGGTGTCTGGTTAATCTTCTGCCAATCCTGATATGCTCATATTGGAGTGGAGGAGTGGCCTAGTGGTTGGGGTAAGGTACTTCAGGCCGGAAGGTTGGGGGTTCAATTCCCACTAGAGGACAGCAACCTTGAGCCGGAAGGACTGTGGTTTCTAGTCCCACAGTTGCTCCTTGTGGTCTTGGGCAAGCCACTTAACCCTCCATAGCCCATGTTCCCTGTAAAATAGTTATCTTCAAGTTGTAATGCCCTGTTCAATGTAATTTCAGTTTGTTCAATGTAAACTGCACTGATGCAGAATAGCGCGGTATATAAGAGAATATAAATAACCCCTCTTCTTAAGTCACTTCATTGGCTCCTCTTCCGTTTCCATATCTAGTTCAAACTCCTCATTCTGCTGCTCCTCACAAACTTTCCTCTCTCATCTCTCCCTACACCCAGGGGCAGCTCTATAATGAGGCAGTGGCCTCAGGCGGCAACTTTTTGGGGGTGGCAAAAAATGCCCCTAAAAAGGCCGCCTCACTTGGCTTTCAAAATCTAAACAAAACAAAACAAAACAAAAAACCCGGTTAGAGAAGTTGCTGCTGCAGCAGCAGCGACAGAATGAAGGGCCCATGACCCCCCCCCCCCCCGCTTACCCTTTCCCGCGGCTCTGTTAAAGTTGAGCCCACCAGCGCTGATGGGAAACCGGCATTTCCTGTGCACGACAGGGGGTTGGGCTGGGCTGAGCTGGGGGGGGGGGGGGAGGGAATAGCACTGTAAATAGTAATGGGCTGATGGGGGAGGGCTAAGACTGGAAATGGGCTGACATCTGGGATGTACTGAAGGGGGACTGGAAGGGAGCTGACACTTGGGGATGGGAGTGGTAGGTGGCTGGGTAATGGGGAGAAGGCTGGAAGGGAGCTGACATGTGTGAATGGCACTGGAAGGGGGATGGACAGAGGGTAGGGTGACTGGAAGGGAGCTGACTGTGGGGGGTGGCACTGAGAGTGGATGTGAGCTGATACCTGGGTTGGTATTTGGACTAGAAGGGGCTGGACAGTGCTCCCCCCCACTTCCCCTTTCCCACGGCTCTGTTAAAGTTGAGCCTGCCGGCGCTGATGGGAAACCAGCATTTCCTGCGCACAACAGGGACTGGGCTGGGCTGGGGGGGGGAAATAGTAATGGGCTGATGGAGGAGGGCTAAGACTGGAAATGGGCTGATGGGAGGTTAAGAATGGAAACAGACTGATCGGGAGAGGGGGGACTAGGACTGGTAATGGGCTGATTGGGGGTTAGGACTGGAAATGGGCTGCTTAGGGGGCTAGGACTGGAAATAGGCTGATTGGGGGGCTAGGACTGGAGTGGGCTGATAAGGGGGATAGGACTGGAAATGAGCTGGGACTGCAGATGGACTGATGGGGGAGGGGAGGAGAGTGCTGCTGACCCTGGAAGAAAACCCTAGAGCTATAAATGGGCTGATGCAGGGGGATGGGAGAATAGGACTGGTAGGGAGCAGATATTGAGAGGGTCTGCCAGGGGAAGATGGGGGCAGGAAGGGAGCTAACACGGGGGAAGGAGGGGGCTGGAAAGGAGCTGACATCTGGGATGTACTGAAGGGGGAATGGAAGGGAGCTGACACTTGGGGATGGGAGTGGTAGGTGGCTGGGTAATGGGGAGGAGGCTGGAAAGGAGTTGACATGTGTGAATGGCACCGGAAGAGGGATGGACAGAGGGTAGGGTGACTGGAAGGAAGCTGACTGTGGGGGGTGGCACTGAGAGTGGATGTGAGCTGATACCTGGGTTGGTATTTGGACTAGAAGGGGCTGGACAGTGGTGAAGGAGGGGACTGGAAGGGAATGGACACCAGTGACAGTCTTGGGAATGCACGGCAGTTGACATTGGAAGGTACTGGAAGGGGAGGACTGGAAAGGGGGCTAATACTGGGGAGGGTTACTGGGACTGGAAATGGGCTGATGGAAGGAAGTGAAGAATGCAAAAGAAGAGATAAGAAGTGGCAGATGGACCATAGACCATAGAAAGAGAACTAAGAGAAGGCAGGAAAGCAGAAGCCTCAGACCGGGACCAGCATGATCAGAGAATAAAATGGTCAGACAACAAAGGTAGAAAAAATAATTTTAGTGATTAGACTTTGTGCTATCTTTATATTTTACACAGTATGGGGGAACTGCATCTCTTATTTATCTGATGTTGCACTGCATGCGGAGTCTGGCTTCTTGGGTTTCAGTTTAAATTTTGTCTACATATTGTTATTTTTACTTTGGATCATGGTTACATAAGAACATAAGAACATAAGAAATGCCATACTGGGTCAGACCGAGGTCCATCAAGCCCAGTATCCTGTTTCCAACAGTGGCCAATCTAGGTCATACGTACCTAGCAGTTTCCCCAAAAGACACAGGTTCTGCAGTGCTTGTACTAGGTCAAGCATTGATATCCTGGGTCCCTTTTTAATAGCGGTTTATGGACCTTTCCTCCAGGAACTTGTCCAAACCTTTTTTAAACCCAGCTATACTAACAGCCCTTACTACATCCTCCGGTAACAGATTCCAGAGTTTGATTACACGTTGAGTGAAGAAATATTTTCTCTTATTTGTCTTAAATAGCTTACCCCGTAGCTTCATTACATGTCCCCTAGTCCTTCTATATTCTGATAGCGTAAACAATTGATCCACGTTTATCCGTTCCACTCCATTCATTAATTTATAGACCTCTATCATATCTCCCCTCAGCCGTCTCTTTTCCAGGTTAAAGAGCCCTAACCTTTTTAGCCTCTCTTCATAGGAGTAGCCTTCCATCCCCTTCACCAATTTGGTGGCTCTTCTCTGTACTTTTTCTAATAACTCTATGTCCTTTTTAAGATACGGTGACCAGAATTGCACACAATATTCAAGGTGCGGTCGTACCATGGAGCGATACAGAGGCATTATAATATCCTTTGTTTTATTCTCCATCCCTTTCCTTATGATACCTAGCATTCTATTTGTTTTCTTGGCCGCCGCTGCACACTGGGCGGAGGGTTTTAACATGTTATCCACGATGACTCCTAAATCTTTTTCCTGGGTGGTGGTTTCTAATGTGGAGCCGTGCATCGTGTAACTATAGTGTGGGTTGTTCTTTCCTAGGTGCATAACTTTGCACTTGTCCACATTAAATTTCATCTGCCATTTGGATGCCCAGTCTTCCAATTTATCCAGATCCTCCTGCAGTTTTCCACAATCCTCTTGGGTTTTAACAACTTTAAACAGTTTTGTGTCATCTGCAAATTTGATAACCTCACTAGTTATTCCCTTTTCCAGGTCATTTATGAATATGTCAAAAAGTAGCGGACCCAGTACAGATCCCTGGGGTACTCCACTATTCACCTTTTTCCATTGGGAATATTGGCCATTTAGCCCTACCCTCTGCTTTCTATCTTTTAACCAGTTCCCGATCCACAATAGTACACTGCCTCCTATCCCATGACTTTTTAGCTTCGCCAAAAGTCTCTGATGGGGGACCTTGTCAAAAGCTTTCTGAAAGTCCAGATACACTATATCAACCGACTCACCTTTGTCTACCTGTTTATGCACACCTTAAAAAAAACAGATCAGATTAGTAAGACAAGATCTTCCTTGTCTAAAGCCATGTTGGCTGTCTCCCATTAGGCCATGACTATCTACATGCTGTGTAATTTTGTTCTTTATGATGGTTTCTACCATTTTCCCTGGTACTGACGTCAGGCTCACCGGTCTGTAATTTCCCGGGTCACCCCTGGAACCCTTTTTAAAAATTGGTGTTACGTTGGCGACCCTCCAATCTTCAGGTATTACAGATGATTTAAATGAAAGTTCACAGATTACCAATAACAGGTCTGCAATCTCATATTTCAGTTCTTT
Source organism: Ichthyophis bannanicus (assembly GCA_033557465.1). Lineage (NCBI taxonomy): Eukaryota > Metazoa > Chordata > Amphibia > Gymnophiona > Ichthyophiidae > Ichthyophis > Ichthyophis bannanicus. Next base: position 551,406,989 of record CM066036.1, read on the forward strand.
CAACACTCTGGGATGTATACCATCCGGTCCAGGTGATTTGCTACTATTCAGTTTATCAAATAGTTGTAATATATCTTCCCGGTGTAGCGATATTTCTCTCAATTCCTCTGCAGTATCACCTTTAAATACCACTTCAGTCTTGGGTAACATCCCTACATCTTCCTCAGTAAAGACCGAAGCAAAGAATTCATTCAGTCTCTCTGCTATAGCCTTGTCTCCTCTTACTGCCCCTTTTACCCCTCTATCATCTAATGGTCCAATTGACTCTCTCACAGGCCTTTTGCTACGAATGTACTTGAAAAAGTCTTTATTTCGTGTTTTTGCTTCCGTAGCAAGTTTCTTCTCAAATTCCCGCTTTGCCTGCCTTATCAATGCTTTGCATTTAACTTGCCAGTGCTTGTGCTGTTTCCAGTTTTCATCATTTGGCTCTTTTTTCCATTTCCTGAAGGTTGCTCTTTTGGCAGCAACAGCCTCTCTGACCTCACCTTTAAACCATGCTGGCAGTTTTTTGGACTTTCTTCCACTTTTCTTAATGCGTGGAATACAGCTGGTCTGGGCTTCGAGGATAATATTTTTAAATAACACCCAAGCTTGCTGTAAGTCTACATATTCTGTATTTGGTGAGGGTCTGTGTTCTGAGTGTGTGACTGAGGCCAATTGTTCTGTTAACATGGAGTTTTTCCATGAAGATCTATACTGTACTGTAGTAATTTGGCTTGTTCAGCTTTTGAAATAGGTGTATGGATGTTCCAGAGCCCACTGTAGTATTTACAGTGATGCTTTTTTTGGATTTATTTATTTATTTATTTAACAGGACTTATATCCCGTCTTCTCCTTTAATCAAGGCGGTGTACACAGAAACCTATCGAATTATATTGACATTTGTGTTATCGTGCAGTGTTATACAGTGCATGTGTGTGTGTATAAGTTGGCGTTGATTTGTTGTGGGCTATTTACAGCATGAGCTACATTACATTGTTATGTGCATGAGTGATAATGGGTGGGGCGACGGTATTAGTTCAGGGGCTGTCTGGCACTATTATGTGCTATCGCCGTAATGCTCGATGAAGATCGTTGTCTTGAGTTGTTTTCGAAATTCCTTAATATCTTCTGTCGATCGTAGTTCGTCAGGGAGGGCATTCCATATTGCAGGTGCTGCCATCGATAGAGGTCTTCTTGCGGTGTTCTTGCAAGCCTTTGTGAAGTCTTTTGGTGTGTTGATGGTGTCAGAGGTGCCTCTCCTCCTTGGTCTTGTGCTGGTGTCTGGTTGTATGAGTGGTTGTAGGCTGAGTGCTGAGGTCCAGTGTTTGATTTTGAATATGTTTAGGACTTTCTTGTACCTGATGCGGGAGCTGATTGGGAGCCAGTGGAGGTCTTTTAGAATGGGGGTGATGTGGTCTTGTCTTAATGAGCCGGATATTATGCGTGCTGCTCTGTTTTGAGCCATTTGCAGTGGCCTGCTTGGTTAGGCCAAGATAGATTGGGTTGCAGAAGTCTAGGATGGGAATTATTAGAGCTTGACAGACTGTACAGAAATGTTCTTGAGCGAGGAGGAGTTTGAGGCATCTGATTTGTCTCATCTTGAGGTATGCATTTTTAGTGGTTCTGCTGATGTGGGACTGTAGGTTTAGTTCTTTGTCAAGAGTCACTCTGAGGTATTTCACTTCCGGTTTTATGGGTATTGTTATGCTGTTGACCTTGATGGAGGGTGGAGGAATGTAGCTGGTGTTTTGGGTGATGAGTAGTGCCTCTGTCTTATTGTAGTTTATGGTCAGGTTGTTGTCTTGAAACCAGATGGATATGTGTTTGAGACAGTCTGTTATCTTGGTGTAGTCCGGGTTGTCGAGGTTGACTGGGGTATATATCATGATGTCGTTGGCATAGATTATGTATTGTATTTTGTGTTCCTTCATGATGTTGTAGATTGGTTGAATGTAGAGGTTGAATAAAAGTGCTGATAGGGCGGAGCCTTGTGGGACACCTTGCTTGATTTTTGAGGGTCGGGAGGTGTTGAGGCCAATCTTGACCTGGAACTGTCTGTCCATTAGGTATGAGTTGAACCACTTCAGGGTGGTGCTGTGTTGTCCAATGCTCTGTAGTCTTTCTAGCAGGATTCTGTGGTCCACTGTGTCGAATACTGATGAGATGTCTAGGAAGATCATAAGTTGTTCCTCTCTTGTGGTTGTTTATGATTTGGCTTATGTCATCGAAGAGGTATAACAGGAGTGTTTCGACTCCATGGTTCAGGCAGAAACCGTGTTGGTGGATGTCCAGCGTCAATGTGGTCCTGGAGTTGATGCTGTACCACTTTTTCTATAATCTTTGCCGGAAGGGGTATGCTTGAAATGGGTCTGTAGGCTGATGGGTTGTTCTTGTCTAGTGGGGATTTCTTCGGGATTGGTCTTTTGTAGCTAGCTTTAGTTGGCTTGGCATGACTCCTTGGGACAGTGAGTTGTGCACCATGTTGTGTATGGCATGGATGAAGCTTTCCTTCATTGCTTTAATCCATGTCACTGGGCATGGATCTATTGGTGCGGTGCTCGTGTTGAGCGCAGTGATGAGTGAGAGTTGCTTTGTAGATGGAGTGCTGAATTTGTCCCATGTTTTAGAGGGTGTGATTGGTTTGGTGGTTGTGCTTGTCGTTAGTTGTGGTGTGGTATCCAGCTTTTCTTGTAGGTGGTCTGTGAAGGATTGCATGTCTATCTGTATGTCTCTTTCGGTGTTGGGTTAGTTGGTAAGGTGTTTCACTATTTCAAATAGCTCTCTTGGTTTGTTGTAGACTTTGAGTATGATGTTTGTGTGGTATTCTCTTTTTGTCTGGTTGATGAGTTTGTTGTATTCCCTTTGCTTCGTTAGGTATAGGGCCTGAATGGAGTGGGGATTTGTTGCGTATCCATCGGCGTTCTAGTTTCCTTAGGCCTCTTTTAGCGTTACGTATGTCCTTTGAGTACCAGGGCGTGTGATGGTTTTTGATGCCATGAGTCTTTTTGGCTTTGTGTTCCCTGGCTATGGCGGCAGCATTGATGATACTGTTCCATTTGTTGATTTGCTTGCCTGAATCCTCTGATTCAAGGTCCATGTGGGGTAGAGTGTCCTGTAGAAATTGGTCCTTGTCGAAGCTTCTGAATCTTCTTTGCACGGGTGGGTTGTCTTGAGGTTTGTTGTGTTTTCCTCCTTGTGGCACAATTTTTCTTTTAATTCTGTGATGGTCTGACCAAGGTACAGGTGTGAGAGAGGGTGTTGATATGCAACCTCTGTCAAGTAGGTAGTTGGGGGCGAATATGAGGTCTGGTGAAGATCCACGTCTGTGCGTCGGTGTTTTGATCAGTTGAGTGTATTGTAGGGCGGTCATTGCTTGCAGGAAGGTTTCTGTATCCTTGATGGTAGTGGATTTGAGATTGAAGTCTCCTAATAGTAACAGTGGTTTGTGGTTGGTGTTGATCACACAGACGGCCTCTAGTGTGGAGTCTAGCTCATCTGGTGGAGCATGGGGGGCTCTGTAATTGAGGCACAGGGCCATCTGTTTGTTTTCCACAATGATTGTGTTGCATTGGTCTGTGTCTGATGAGCTTTGGGACTTGAGCTTTAGGCTGTTTTTTGCGATGACCAAAACCCTTCCTCCTCTCCTGTGTGAGAGTGGGCAGTTGAATGCTGCGAATGTAGAGGGCACTAATTGATTAAGGAGTACATTGTCAGTGGGGGTGAGCCATGTTTCTGTGATGCAGAGGATGTCGGGTTGTTGAGCTTCTATATGGTCGGCTAGCATGTTAATTTTGTTTCGTATGGATCTGGTGTTGATGAGCTCTATGGAGATAGCAGTTGATCCGTCTACTGCTCTGGTGGCTTTTTTTGGGTTTGCGTGGGTGTCGGTCTTGGGGTTGGATTGTTTATTGTGCTTGATTTTCTTGTGAGTGCTCCAGTGTGTGTACTAGAGGGGGGTGAAGACTGGTGGGGTTGTTGGTAACCATAAGGTGTATGTGGGTAGGTAGTGAGTGGTTGTGTGCTGTGGAAGGAAATGGGTAAGGAGGAGGCATATAGGCAGATATATGGTTGCAGTCATGTTGATTCCGGATGCACTTACTTTAGGGTGCTCTTGTTGCTTTTGGAGTTTTTTGTTGCTCTTGGGGTCCACTCCTGTGGTCTGGGGTTGTCGATCTTTTGTAGGGCCGCTTGGGGTTGTTGCTGTGGTCGTTCCTGTGGCCGTGCCTGAGGGCCACACTAAAGGGCCCTCTGGCGAGGCCCTCAGGTGCGGGCCCACCCGGTTGGGATGCCGCTTTTAAGCGTGTCTCCCACTGCCCCGATTGGGCAGGAGCTTCTGAGCGGGAGGATTTCCCGCTCAGGCGCTCTACCCCGATCGGGGGAGCTTCTGCGGGTCGGCAGGGAGGAGCGGGCTGTGTACGGTGCGCCCGGTTGGGATGCCACTTTTAAGCGTGTCTCCCACTGCCCCGATTGGGCAGGAGCTTCTTTAGGGTGCTCTTGTGTGAGTTTTGGAAGTTTGTGCTGATATGGTATGGTAGGTTTGCTCTTTGTTGTAGGGTTTTGTATTAGTTCACAATATGCCTGGTACTGGACATTCACCCACAGAACCAAATATTTAAAAAAAAATAATAATCTGATTCTGATCATCTCACTAACAACAACAAAGATTCTCCAGTACCAGGCATATTGTGAACTAATACAAAAGCCTACTGTGGATGCAAAATATATGTTGAAAAAGAAAAAGCAAGAACCATAACGCAGTTTATAACAAAATAAAAATGAGTTATAGTTTAGTTTTATAAACTGTGCTGTTGGTTCTCGCTCTCTTGTAGTTCTTTTGTGTGCAAACATCTTGCATTTCCTCCATATAATATAATTGGTTTTTTGGTTTGGTTCAGTCCCTGCTTGGAGTTCTGAAAAAGCCCCGCACCCCTCTACTGGGGGGGGGGGGGGGGCGCCATCTCATCCTTCGCCTCAGGCAGCAGATTGCTTTGAGCCGCCCCTGCCTACATCTCTCCTGGTCAACTCTGCTGTTCTACTGGCTTGCTTCTTTCTCTGCCAACTCCAGACTTTGATCCTTTCTCCTTGCTGCTCCTTATGCTTGGAACAAACTACTTGAATCTATATGTCAGGATTCATCTTTGAACCTTTTCAAATGCATGCTAAATGCATTTCTCTTTGAGGCTGCTTTTGGAAATAGATCCACTAAATCATCCATGTGTTTTCTTACCTTCCCTAGTTGTGGCTTTGTCCTCAGCTGTTGTATTATCTGTCTTGACGAGATTCTAAGCTCTAATGGGCAGTGACCGTCTTTTATATGTATCTGTACAGCGCTGCGTATGTCTTGTGGCGCTATATAAATTTTCAATAGTAGTAGTAGTAGTAATATCTAGGAATTGTCAGTGATACTACATGAATAGTGCCTGCAAATATTCCCTATAAATGCTCCTGCACTATTTGGATAGTGCTGGAGCAAAGCAAGTGTATTTAATCTAATTATAGGTATGGTGGTTGTCACTGCTTTAGATAAAACTAAACAGTTTAAGTCAAATCTGCAATAAAGCAACCTTGATTCAGTCTGCTTGAGGTAGAAATCCAGGCAGGGCTGAGAGCTGGAAGGGTTAAGTGAAAAGGATACACCCCTCTTGGTGAAGTCATGCCCTGGTACATGCTTGTCCCTCCCCTATTCCTTTGTCCTGCTGCTCTCTCTGCTTGCTAGAGAGAACTACTCTTCCTCTCCTTCGCTAGAGATAAGAGTACAGTAGACTTTCTCCAATCGGGACTATACTGTAATAAAGTGACCAATCATGAAGAAATGCTGTAATAATCTGATATGAGGTCTATATAATCTCTCTGAGCCCTCTGGTGGGGGCCCAGAATTTGGAAAAACTATTTTTCTCTGGGTCTGTGCACATTAAACAGTTGTTTCCTTCTAAGACTCCTTGGGTGTTTCTTTCTTCACTCATTTATCTGCTACATGCTTAGTTATGGAGATAATTTTAGAAGCCCTGTTCGTGATTTGGACATCTGTAAATGGTCATCCAGATGTTCCAATTACATCCACACCCAAGAGCCATTTTAGAACACCCTGTATTTACACGTGTCTGGCTCAATCATGTCCATGTTGCACCGGGGTGTGTCGGAGACATATCCAGTGCATTCCGGAAAAGATATACATGTGTGCCCAATTTCTGAACGGGTTCGCACATTTAAAACTGGCAGCAGACACGTTCATGTTTATACCTGCTTCCCCGGTCTTGCCCTCTTTTAATATCTAGATATATTAAAAGGGTCAGGATCAGGGAATGGGAATGAAGGGCCAGGGCATGGAAATGAAGTTAGAAATTTAGGGCCCGATATTCAAAAATCCTGAGCTCCTAAATTTAGTCTTGTGAGACTTTGGCCCAGGCAAGAACAACCACTGGGCCTGGAGTGGAGACAGCATGGCAAGCTACCCATGGCTTTAAGTTAAGTTTGCTGTGCTGGCTCTGCCATGTGGGCCCAATGGAGGGGTGCACCATGTGGGGTGGGGGTGCCCACAGGGCTTGGAACGCCACTGACTGAAGACCTCTAATGAGCTTAGCCATTTTCAAATATCAGGCTCTTAACAGCGGAGGAAGGAAGAAGACTACAGATCATGTAGGGCACTGTAAAAATGCTCCTGGGTTTTCTTGGTGGAGTGACCAGAAGTAGATTGCAAGGCCTTTCTTCCAAGGGAATGGAGGGCTAATTAACTTGCCCAAGGCCACTAGGAGCACTAGTGGGAATTAAACCTTGGTCTCTTGTTACCAAGCCAGTGTTCTAACCTCTAGACAAAGGTGGTTTTGTGAAATGGCAAAGATGTAAGAAAGTAATTAGATAAATTAGAGGCTTAACATTTTGCTCTTAAGAGAGCAGTGATTAATGAATGGTTAAGTGTTCCAACCTGCAGAGGTCAGTAGAGAATTTAGTAAGTTCAGTTCAGTTACCTAAGCTTTTTGCTAAATAAGAATTTAGTAAAACTCACTCGCTGGAGACTTTGGACTTTTCTACAATTATATACTGCAAAAGAATGCTTTAAAAACAGATGTCTAAGTGTTTTAATAATAAAACAATGAGGGATTCTATAGTACTCTTTGTGAAAGGAATCGGAGGCAAAATTACTAGACACAGAGCCAGTATTTGTTGAGAAGGCTCATCTGAAGAAAATGACCACATTTAAGGCCCAAACACTGCACACAAAGAGAATGTTTTTTCAGTGTTTAGCTCGGTACGAAAATTTCTGCATATAAATCCATGAAAATGCAACCATATTTTCAATGTGAAAATGTTAGAACAAAATTATAATGACTAAAAGAATTGCACAGTATCAACACTGAAGCAGTAGAATCAGATAAAATTCATTCAGGGATACCTTGAGCATGCCCGCTGTACTTAATGGGGATAATTTTATCAAGAATTGTTCACATGTAAAGCATGTTTTTCATATGGAAAATAGCTCTGGTAAAATTGTGCAGGGATGTATTCTCAAAGGACACATATGTATAAGATCTGCGCGTAGGTATTCTTGGGAGCATACAGTAGTTTGAATGGATCAGGAGCAGAGTTGCAATGTATGCACATATGTGTAGGCATAGAATACATGCCCACATTTACACTCTCTTCAGAGCCCATGTAAACTTGTGCAAGAGAATCTGGGAACTACTAGTGGTCATTGGAAGAGACTTTGGGAGTCATTCCAGAACATGAATAAGGGGTATGTATGTGTGGCAGGGACGGTTATGTGCAAAATCATCCCCGACTGTATTCTGACATGCATGTCCACGGCACTAGCACAGGGATCTCAGAACGTGGGCGGGAGAGGGCAGAACGGGGGAGTGGTCTGCCATAGAGACGTATAAAGCATATTCAGGAATGGCCCATGTATGTATTAAGTGTTGCTTGGACACATCCATGTTATTCGTGCTGAAACATGGTATAAGGCTAGGACAGAAAATATTCTGCTGTGCTCTGCAATGAGTCCCATTGAGAAGAATGGTTGTGACAAGTAATTTTGAACTGGTGTGAGTGGAGTCTGGAAAAATACAAGATACAGTCTTAAGGTACGGGAAGCAGAGGTGAGGGAATGTTGTAAGATAAAGAAACATTTTTAAACACCCTTACAGAAATATTAAGAAGAGAAATAATGTTTATTCAGGCTATGCACCTACGTAATGTTTGTGCTAAAGGTACTAATCTATGGGACCCTAACAATTCCCATGTTCCGAAAGATGAGACTGCTGTTGCAGGGATAGTATGGACATAGGCAGGGAAAGGATTCCTTTTTGGGTGAGAAACGGGGCTCATATTTGTAGTCGTGGTACTCCATGCGATTATCTTATGTCATAGCCATTATGTATAGGTTCAGGGCACTTTTAGGGCAGAATCATATTTTTATGACAGAAAGTGAGAGTGAGTGTGTGTGTGGTTTGAGGGGTGCATGGGGAGATCTGGTGTGCTCATCTGCAATTCAGGGGTGACATGAAAGCCTGGCCAGTGCTTAGACCATATGAATGACCAGAGTGTCACCAGGTGCCAGTGTGACTGGGCAGTCAAACTCAGAGAGGGTTCACTATAGCTAAATGTCAAAACATATCCCTGTCAATGATAAAGGACCCTCAGAAGAAAGGCACTCAACAGTGCAAGCAGCACTAATACATGCCCATAATGCACATTTTCTGGGACCAATGGTGTTGCTGTTGACATGTATCAGTGCTGTTAGCACTTCTGAATGCCCTTATTCTGAGGGTCCCTATTTTTGACAGGGGTATGTTTTGACATTTAGCCATAGGGAACCTTGCTGATTCCTTCTGGATTATTATACATAGGGTACTGTACATAGATACTGAAATTAGACTTACTTGCTAATTGTTATTCTTTGAGGAACTCCAGTCCAGTCCCGACCTCTGGGTAGTGTACCTCTTTCAGTAGCTTGGAGACTGAGCATGTCATCTTTTGATGACCTCACTGCACTTAGGCAGCTGGTTCCACCTACCAGCCTCAGTAACCTATTGACAAAGCAGACTCACAGGAGCAAGAAATAAGTTAAAGTAGGTCTACATTAGCCATACTCCAAAACAAAAAAACAAGGACCAAAAAAGAAGGCTTACCCATCCATTTTCTGAATGGACACTGATGGACTTCCTTCCTTGATACTATGTGCCGGACCACTATCGCCCGGTGGACTCTACTCCTGGCCTGGGATCACCAAACCGGCACAATTACTATATCAGGGAGGGATCCGGGACTGGACTAGAGTTACTCAAGAAATAACAATTAGCAGGTAAGTCTAATGTTGCTTTCCTTATCGTCCCTCCAGTCCATTCCTGACCTCTGGGATATATCATAGCAGTATTATGCTCAGGAGGGACCCGTGAGCCCGGCCTAAATGACTGCTGCCTTAGACTTTGCGCTCCCTTAGCTTGCGCATCCAGGCAGTCATGCTTCACCAAGGTCTGAAGAGAAGACCAAGTAACTGCCCTACAAAACACTGTTAGTGGTACAAAACCTGGGCCCTGCACTCCGTCATAGCAGAAATGCCAAATCTCTAGACAAAAACAACCTGTCCGCCTTTTGGGAAGGCTCTGTCCTTTTCAAATAGCACCAAAACTCAACTCATGGCCAACTGGCGCTACTGCTGGACAGAGGCCCCCTCCGATGCCCCCAACAAACCCCATCCGGGTGACTGGTTGGATAACATGAAAGCCGAGAGCACCGTAGGTTGACACTCCGGAACCGATCACAAGACTACCTTCTCTTTGAAAATGGAGAGAAAATTTCAGGATAGGACTGTGTTGGAAGTTCCGCTATCCTATGAGCGGAGCAGATGGCCACCAGGAATCTCCTCCTAAGCGTCCGTACCTTCAGGGTGATGAAGCTCAATGGCTCCTCTGCTCCCTTGACAACACTAAGCCAAGGTCTCTGGAAAGAACCACCTCCTGCCTCAGCAGGCAGTGCTGCTTGAATAGCATACCACCTCTGAGTGCCTCCATAAGGACACCCCCTAGATGTCACCCTGGTGGTCAATTCTTGCCGCCATCTGCACTGGCAAGCAACTGCAGGCCAACTCTTGACTAGGCTTGACTGAAGGAAGGCTAAAAACCATCAGGCATGGATACTGATAGAGGCCCGGCACTGGCGCTCCCCGCACCAAGCCTCAAAACATACAGCCCAAACGGATCGATGCCAACTATGCTGACCACTTCAGTGCCCTCACCATAGAGGCACAGAAGCCTTGCTTGCTCAATCAAGCCCTATCCAGGGCCATGCCATAAGACAGCATCGATCCTCTTGTGACCTCCAAATCGGCCCCTGTAGCAGGCCTGGCAGACGCCACGACTGCACCACCATCCTTCTGATGAGTTCCACAATCTGCAGTCCCCTGGACTAGTCATGGGCACTGAAAATCATTCGCCCTCGGTGCTCTCTGATTCGCTGTATGACGTTCCCCATGAGCGCCTTGGGAGGGAAACATAGAGCAGCCCCCCCGTGGGCCAACTCTGCACCAGAACATCTAGGCCTTCCGCCAAATTCTTCTGTCGCCTGCAGAACCTGTTTGCCTTGGCCATCACCAAGGTCACCCTCAGATCTGTTATGGGCGAACTACCCATCCACGTTATCTACGAGCAGGCTATGTCATTGAGCGTCCACCCTCCTGAGTCGAGGTGCCCATGCCTTAGCCCATCTGCCGCTATCTTCTCCTATGTCCATGACCTGGGTGACTGAAACAGCTAGTGGATGTGCCTCCACCCAATCCAGCAGGCTGCAGGCTTTACTTTCCAGGCAGACACTTCCTGTGCCCCCCTGCTGATTAATGTAGAACACCGTGGTGGTGTTGTCAGGGAAAAAAATGAACCAGCTCTCCTGACAGAAGGGGAGAAACTCCTAGCCTGCTAGGAATACTGCCCACATCTTGAGCCAGATGAATGCCCAGCCGCACTCTCCTTGTGACCAGCGAGCTTGGACCACCTGATCCTCGCAATATGCTCCCCAACTGAGGAGTCTGGTATTCGTTGTGAAAGTTAACCAGTGTGGTGACTCCAGAAGCATTCCGGCCTCTGGCTGCTTCACTGTAGTTGCCCTTTGAGTATATTACAGACTGCTCCCTGATTGAACAAGGATCAGCCCAGCAGAGACCAGTGCCTGGAGCAACAGGTGCAAGGAGGCCCACGCCCACTGCCCCACTCTATTGGAGCTGCCATCATCCTCTGCAGCTGAAGATAATGTCCCATAGAAGGTGACTGCCTCCTGGTCCTCTGTTCCCGGGGGAACCTCTTGCCATTGCGTGTACCACAGGAGACCCGAAGGTACTTCAGGTCCTATGAAGGGAACAGTTTATTCTGTGCTACATTGACCCAGCTGAAATACTGCTGCAACTCTACAACCACATTATAGCTCACTCTCTCCACTCCCGGGACTTTGCCAGAAAGAACCCATCCTTGAGAAAAGGATGAACCAGTGACCTTGAAGAAAGCAAGCGGGCCGTTGGCCAGTCAAAAAGGCATGCTCTGGACCAAAACTGCTCCTTGGGTTCGCAAAATGTAGGAACTGATGGTGTGCCGGACATATGGGAATGCGTAAAAAAACTCCATGAGAAGGAGGAAGGTAAGAAACTACTGTTCCTGAACGGCTGTCCGGAGGATCCCCCTGTGGCACTGAGGCATCCGTAAACATTTGTTTATGTGTTTGAGGAACAGAAGAGGCCGAAAAGTACCTCTTTTGATTTTTTTTCCTTTTGGTGTGATGACCTAAATAGAGAAAAAATCTCTGCCACCCTTTTGTGGCTCCTAACTGCATCACCTGTTCGAGAATGACTTGCCCAGCCTTTATGCTTGGGTCTCATATGAAGGAGGGATCAAGGAGCCTTGCGGACTCCAGTGTGCAGCCTTCCCAAAAAAACTTTGAGATCGCCTAGGCCTGGACCTGTCTCGCTTCCTCGAGTCACCTTCAGGACCTAAGAGGAGGTGGTGGGGTGGTAACCACACCCCGCTCCAAGGAAGCCCCAGCAGGCTTGTTCCCAAGAGGGACCCCTTCCCTCCGGTATGGGGCAACCTGTGCCATGTGGAATCAGCAAAATCGTCGACTGACCCCGTGTTGGCGCCGGAGAATGCCCCTGTTTCTGCTTGTCCTCGGGCAGGCGCCCCCTTGGACTCCCCCAAGTTTGTCATGAACTTCTTCAATGCTACTCTCAACAGAAGCTTGCCCTTAACCGGTAGCTTACTCCCCATGTCCTGGAGGAGACCTCCGCCGACCAGTTATGCAACCAGAGGTAGCGGAGTGCCGCTACCCCTGAGTTCATAGTCCATGATAGCCCTTGGAAAAGATTGCAGAAGGCCTTTGCTTGGTAACTGGCACCAGACGCCCAACTATCCACTGCTGCCACTTCCGGCCCCTGAGGCTGGTCTGCCAGCTCTAGAATTCTCTGTGCCCAGCTAGGGCAGGCTCTGGCCACAACAGCTCCACCAACAGAGGCTTGTAATGAAAGGGCAGTGCTAAACAATGCCTCTTTCCCCAAAGGAGCCAACCTTTCATCCTCAACATCCCTGAGGACCGCAGTACCCCCCCCCCCATGGGAAGAGCAGGCTTTTTCATTACCACCAACCACGCAGCATCCGCCTTGGGGGAACAGGGGGGCTCACTCATGAGTTCCGGCAGAGGGTAAAGATGCACCCCCTCAGACTGGCTCCTGGGAAGCCCCACATATTCTAATCATCTCTAACTCACTCGACTGCTGTGGAAATCCCTTTGTGACTTTCTGGCAGCCTGCCACAGCAGATCCTGCTTGGTGCTTCTTCCAGGATCCTCCAGTAGGCATACTAAGAGCTTTAAGTGCTTGGACTATTAGAGTTGCCACTCTTCGTGGCGGACAACTCATAGGATACGAGATTATCCAAGGGTTGTTCTCATTTCTTCTTCCACCTCATCCTGTCCTCCTGCGTCCCCCTAATCTTTGGAATGTAGGGAGCCCCCTACTCAAATCGTACCTGTGATGCGGAGGGTCCAGAAGAGGAGTGGTCCACTGCCCCATGTTCCCAATACCAGTGGCGTGGACCTCGCTCCTCTCTGGAGTTGGGTTGCTGTCATTGCCATTGTTGTAGGAGCAGCCAGTGCCCTCTGTGGCTTGCACTGCACCCTCAATGGCCCCAGAGGACCCCATACAATTGGAATTAGTTGTGCAGTCCTGTATGTCGTCCTCTGCCGCACAGGCATTCGTCCTACCCCTCGACCTATTCTTGAGGCTGACAGTGCCCTAGTGCACCCCACAGGTGTCACCTGGTCCTTGCCAGCATAGCAGAATTTGGGGAAGGGTAATCTGAGCCTCTGCTATCTTCTCTTTGCCCTGCCTGGCCCTGGAAGTCCTGTTCCAAAGATGTCACCTCCAGCGAGCAACCCCGGCAAATGCCAGTATCCGGAGACTGTCCCATGCCGGGTCCTGCAGACCAGGCACCATGGTCTGGCCGGCTTTCTGGGAGGGACTATGACCGCCCCTGAACAGGGGTCTCAGCAGACCACTAAGGGGCCTAAAATGACTGAACTGGCAGGAAATAAAGAAAATAAACTGAAATTAAATTAAGGCAGAAACAATAAATGCCCTTAAAAAAAATAAGTGAAGTGTCAGGATTTCAATTTTACCCTAACAACAAAATCCCAATAATAACAATTCTAATAATTGTAAGAAAAAATATGCAGGCAGCTGCCGAGGGAAACTGCCCCACAGGGGGGAGAGCAGCCCCAATTAGAAAAAGGGATGCTAAAAACTACAGGACCTGCTGGGCGAATGGCGGGAGCCACAGAGAGAGACGCCACTACTTTTCTTTCCTGCGCAGTTGCTAACAGCCAGCCAAGTGGTCTGAGGCCATGCGGATATCGAAAGTAAAACTTCCGCGACTCTTGCCGCTCCCCCCAACCCGTTCACTTGCCTGCTGCCTTCTCTTAAGTTAACTAGAGTACCTCAAAAAACAAAAACAAATCCTGCGATCAGAGTCTTCCGGCCTGGCCGCTGCCCTCCTTGTCGACTCTCCCTCGCGCTCAGCCGCTCCTCACCGACTTTAGCGCTGAGGGAGGTACACAGGGGAAACTGCTTCCGTGTAGTGGGCTGTAGCTGCGGCGGCTCCTCACCCGGTGACTGATTTGGGAGCCGCCGGTATCCCTGGGAAACTGAAGCCCCTTCAAAACCTGCTTCCCTAAAGATCAGGGGGTGGGGGGGGGGGGGTGTCCTCCTTCAGCTCACCGGATCTATTCTATCTCTTTATTTCACCTGATTAACAAAGGAACAACCCTGAAATCCAGGCAGGGAACAAAGCAAAACAAAATCAAATTAAACTAGAACTTAGAACTTAGAACATCTTTCTTAGTGATATAGCAGAAGGGCAGTCGGGTAAGGTTTGCCTCTTTGCGGATGATACCAAAATCTGCAATAGAGTAGACACCCAGGAAGGTGTAGATAACATGAGGAGGGATCTAGCTAAGCTTGAAGAATGGTCTAGAATTTGGCATCTGAGATTTGATGTTAAAAAAATGCAAGGTCATGTATTTGGGCTGCAGCAATCCAAGGGAGCAATATAGTATAGGGGGCGAAGTACTTTTGTCCACTAAAGAAGAGCGGGACCTAGGCATGATTGTGTCTGATGATCTTAAAGTAGCTAAACATGTAGAAAAGGCGACAGCAAAAGCTAGAAGGATGCTTGAGTGCATAGGGAGAGGAATGGCCAGCAGAAGAAAGGAGGTGATAGTGCCTCTGTATAAGTCTTTGGTGTGACCTCATTTGGAGTACTGTGTTCAATTCTGGAGACCGCACCTTCAAAAGGATATAAACAGGCTGGAGCCCATACAGAGGGTGGCTACTAAAATTGTTAGTGGGCTTCATTATAAAGCATATGAGGACAGACTTAAGGATCTTAGAGAAAGGTGGGATAGAGATGAGGAGAGCCTCTTTCGATTGAAAGCAAGCTCTGCTACGAGGGGACATGATATGGAAGTGAAAGGGGATAGATTCAGGAGTGATATGCAGAAATATTTCTTTACGGAAAGAGTGGTGGATCCGTGGAATAGTCTCCCAGTGGAGGTGGTAGAGATGAGGACAGAATCTGAATTCAAAGAAGCATGGGACAAACACAAAGGATCTCTAAAGGAAAAAAGGGGAATGTTGTAGTAGTTGATATGGGAGGACAGACTAGATAGGCCATGTGGTCTTTTTCTGTCGTCATGTTTCTATGTTTCTGACCCATTCTCCTTCATTGTCCTTTCAGTGAGTCCAGCCCCCTGGCTCACTACGTCCTCCAGCTGCTTGGTGACCGAGCATACTGGGGCTGGTAGGTGGAGCCGGCTGCCTAAGTACAGTGAAGTCATCAAAAGATGACATGCTCAGTCTCCAAGCTGCTAGAAGAGATACACTACCCAGAGGTTGGGACTGTGCTGGAGGGACAATAAGGAACAGATATTGTAGGCAGTGTGACAGGGCAGCCATATATCTGCTGTGCCTGGCACAGGGAGACATGACCGATGTGGTGCCACCATTCCCCGGCCTACATCCCTACCCAGATCAGAATCAATGAGAACTGCGAGAGTGGTGACATATATGGAATCTGGCTACTTGGTGTGATAGCACAGGGACCTCCCCTCCCATGCCCACACAGCACTGACCAGGGGAGCTGGCTGTGGGAAGGCTGACAGGGTTGCCCCATAGGTAGCTGATGCATACAGAACAACATATGCCACGATGGGACAGGTGTAGTTGCTGTGAGAAATGCCAGTACCCAGATAGGTAGGCCTCAGAAGCCATAGTCAGAGGCCCTACCACAGCTACAATAACTACTATTAATCAGTCGTGTAGTACCACAAGGCATATGCAATACTGCACAGACACATGCAATAGATGGTCCCTGCTCAGTGGAGTTTACAATCTAGTCGGGACACTCAACACAACAACTGTGAACAGGATACATCCAGAGAGAATGAACAGGAAACACGAGGGAGCTTAAGCAGATCTGATACAATAGCAGCATCGATGGAGTGAGCGCTCAGCCTGGATTTGAGAGGGGTCAAGGGTGAAGCCTGACATACAGATTCAGGTAGTTTGTTCTAGGCATAAGGAGCTGCAAGGTGCAAGGAGCAATATCTAGATTTGGCAATAGAAGAGAAGGGCACAGATAAGAGATAAGAGGGGAATGGTAGTGTAGAGCAGCAGACTGAGTGCACTTATAGGCTATAGGCACGAAACGGGCATACATTTGTTGCTCAGCAATACTATGCATCCTTTAGGGACCTGCAATGTTAGTTCTGGGTTTTGTGCGCTTCGTGAGGGTTCATCCCTAGCAGTTTAAGGTGTGTTTGTAGAGATTACCACGGCATGCATCACTGGAGCCAGTTCCTATTGTCACGTATCATTTGATGCAAGATATGTCCCGATATACATGTTCACATTTACATTCTGGTATACCGTATCAGGGTGCACTGGGCTTAACTAGCATTTTTCAGGGCATGAGGGGGACTGGTATATGGTCAAGGTTGCAGCAGCGGTCATTTTTCATTGATATTTATGTCAAGTGTGCATCAGCAAACTACAATCTGTGATGAGCAGCTTAGGAGATGCACTTTTTTCCCAAGGGGTGTGGTATCCGTGGGTACATCACGGGGGCAGGCAGGTTCTGAAACGTGTAATGTTTCAGAATACAGTAGGCATGTGGACATAGGGCCAGCTGAATAGCGCTTGCACGTGCCTGCTAAACACATCTATGGCAATGATTCCGGACCCTTGGGCACATCCAGACCCGTGGATGTGGAATTGGGTTCAAAGAGGGACCATTTTTGATTTAAACGTGTCCGCGCGCCAGACGTGCACGTTATGGAATCATGCTCCACGTTATAAAGGTACATAGGTGCCCATGCTGTCTTTATAAAATACTCAAACATCTAAAGCTGTTATCAGGAGAACATCAAAAACAACTCTTCTATTGATACTCCTAACCAAAACCTTTGTTTGTCAATGTGTTTTGTATATGCATGAATTACAGGATAAGAACTTATGTGGTTCGGCTTATTTTTTTATATATATTTATTGAACGTAGAAACTTTGTTTTCCTTATTTGTTTTCTTTATAATACTTATGTGAAGCATATGGGAGATATTATTCAGTCCTTGGGGTTAAATTCTTTTGATTGCAGATAGCATATGAAGTCCAATTTTGTATTGGCCATAAAAGGGATTTCTGAGTCAGTTTGTACAGTAACTAATTTGCAGTATATTTTACAAAAGGCTCATTGAACATGGAGGGCTCGATATTCAACTGGGCAGGGCTAAGCGCCATATCGCTTAGCCCTGCCCGCCAACCCCCAAACTCCGGATATTCACTTCCATGGCAACAAAAGTGAATATCCGGGTCTGGCTATGCTGCACAGTTAGCCTCGGCGCCTATAAGATATCTTATAGGCGCTAAGCGCTAACCGTGCAGTTTCCAATATCAGTAGTGCATGGTTAGCACTGCTCCCCACCTCCGCTCTGCTCCGTAACACCCCTGGTACGCTCCAATACTAGACAGCTAGCATCAGGGCACGTATGTTTATGTGTTTATGTTTATGTTTATTGAGCTTAATATACCGCCCTTCAGTAAACATCAGAGCGGTTCACATGATACAATAACATAAAGAAATCATATTTGTGAAAAGGGAAAGGAAGTTACAATAAAAACAGGAAAGCAAATCAGCAGAATGGGTCAACGAGACAGGAAGGGGGAGAGGAGAAGAGGGAAGAGAGGGGGAATGGGCTACACAGAAGGGTCAGGGAGGTCAAAGGCAAGGGCAAAGAGATGGGTTTTGAGTTTGATTCTGAAGGTGGTAAATGTCTGTTCAAGCCGGATGGAGGTGGGGAGAGAGTTCCATAGTGCAGGGCCAAGGAAAAAGAAAGCAGAGGAATGGGTGGACTGGCGGTGAGCGTGAGCAGGAGAAGGAAGATGAAGGCGATTGAGGTGCATAGACCGTAGGGAGCGAGCTGAGGAATGAAAATGAACGAGGTCAGCGAGGTACTGAGGGGAGTGGGAATAAAGAACACGGTGAAGAGTGGTCAGGACATTGAAATGGATACGGGACTTGACAGGAAGCCAGTGGAGGTGAACGAGCAGGGGTGTAACGTGATCACGGGGAGAGGAGTGGAAAATGAGACGGGCGGCAGTGTTTTGGATGCGCTGGAGGCGGTGAAGCTATGTGACAGGGAGACTGGCTAAAATAGAATTACAAAAATCAACACGGGACATAACCAGGGACAGGAGGAGTATAGTAAGTGCTTGGGCGGTGAGAAAAGGCCTGATGGCACGGATCTGGCGAAGGAAGTAGAAAGAGGATTTTGATATATGAGCGATGTGGTCGTGGAAAGAGAGCTGAGAATCGAAGTAAACACCCAGATAGCGGAAGGAGGTGACCAGTGGGATTGGAGAGCCAGAAAAAGAGGGGGCGATCTGAGGAGAGGTGTCACTGCGAGAGAACCAGATGGCAAGGGTTTTGGTGAGGTTAAGGTGAAGACAGTGCGTGGTGAGCCAGTTGGCAACAGCAGTGAGGCAGGCATTAAGAGGTGAGAGATCGGGGGAAAGGGGAGAAGTGTGGTGAAGAAGAAGCAAGTCATATGCGTAGTAGAATGCGGAGATACCATGTTGCTGAACAAGCAAGGCGAGGGGGGTGAGAAAAATGTTAAAGAGGAGGGGGGCCAAGACAGAACCCTGGGGAACACCGCAGGGGAGAGGAACGGGCTCAGAGGGGGAGGAGAAGGAAGAAGAGGGAAGAACAGAGTAGGACCGAGAAGAGAGAAAAGAATGGAACCAATGAAGAACGGTGCTGCAGAGGCCAGCATCCTGAAGACGAGCCAGAAGGAGAGAGTGATCAACAAGGTCGAAAGCAGCGGAAAGGTCAAGGGAGACTGCCACCGACAGATCACCACGATCATGTGCTGTGCGAAGTTCATTCGTGAAACCCAGGAGGACCGTCTCGACACTATGGCCGGGACGGAACCTGGATTGGCGGGGGTGAAGGAAGTGAGTGGAATCGAGAAAAGCGGACAGCTGCGAGAAAACAGCTTTCTCGAGGATTTTAGAAAGAAAGGGAAGGTTGGAGACGGGACGGTAGTTGGCAGGAATCATGGGGTCTAGAGAGGGCTTTCTGAGGATGGGACGGACCAGGGCGTGCTTCCAGGGCTTAGGAAAGACACCAAGGGAGAGGCTGGTGTTGATGATGGAGAGAGCAGGAGGAACGAGGGCCAGGGAGGGAAAAAGTAGCCAAGAGGAGGGAATAGGATCAAGTGGGCAGAAAGTCTTAGTCGGGGATATCCGATGGCACTACCTGTGCATGTGCCATTGAATATCTGGTTAGCAGGCATTTTCACAGTTAACTGGCTGTTAACTGTATAAATGCTTTTTTTGAATATTGGGCCCAGAGTCCTTTGTAAAATACATATTAAATACATATTACTGTACAGAGGGGACATCTATTTTATAAAAAAATACATTCAAAAGAATTGCAGTATCATGCAGGGATTTGTGCATATTAATGCCAACATTTACACATGTATTTTTACCTACATACGAAAGTACTAAATTTGGCAAAATTACATGTCCAAGGGTAGCCAGTTAAGGAACCAAGCCCCAAAATTCAATTTTTGTGCAGTTCAAGGTGTTTTTACCCCAGAGAGGTCAGCATAATTCCCCTTCAATCACTGCTCCAAATCTTAAGTCCCTGGATTGGACGTAAATGCCGTTGGGGAATTTTTTAATGTATATGTGTATGTCCTTTGCAGATTAGAAAATGCACCTGGGGAACATATTCAGCGGTGGTGGTTAGATTAATTAAAGTGCCTAGCAGTTATTGCTTTACTAAAAACGGGATATGCGGAACGTATCCGGTTTCTGCCATTCACCTGTCCTAACTTTACCTATAAATGTAGAAACATGCTGGCAGACAAAGACCATACAGAATATCCAGTCTGCCCTTCCATACCCTTTAGAGATCCTCTGTGTTTGTCCCATCCTTTCTTGAATTCAGATACAGTCCTTGTCTCTACCACCTCCACTGGGAGACAATTCCATGCATCCATTACTCTTTCTGTAAAGAAATATTTCCGCATATTACTCCTGAGTCTATCCCCCTTTCACCCTCATCCTATGTCCCCTCGTAGCAAAGCTTGCTTTCAATTGAAGGAGGCTCTCATCCTGTGCATTGATGCCATGGAGGTATTGAAATGCTCTATCATATTTCCCATCTCCTGTCTTTCTTCCAAAGTATACATATTGAGATAATTAACTCTGTCCCTATATGTTTGACCATTTTGGTAGCCACTCTCTGCACCGACTCCATTCTATTTATATCCTTTTGAAAATGTGGTCTCCAGAATTGCACGCAATGCTCCAAATGAGGTCTTATATAGCCTTATATAAAGGCACTATCACCTCCTTTTTTTCTGCTGACCATTCCTCTCCCTATTTACCCAAATATCCTTCTGACGTTTGCTGATATCTTTTCTTCTTGTTTAGCCATCTTACGAGCCTCAAAAATGATCATCCCCTTTGTAGACAGAAGTACTTTATGCCCAGTACTTTATCACTTTCTTGGATTTTTGCAGCCTAAATGCATGACCCTTCATTTTTTATTATTAAATCAGCTGCTAAATTCTCAGCCTGTCTTAAAGCTTTGCTAGATCCCTTCTCATGTTATCTACACCTTCCTGGGTGTCTACTCTATTGCAGATTTTGGTATCATCCGCAAAGAGGCAAACCCTACCTGACAGCCCTTCCGCAATATCACTAACAAAGATGTTAAAAAGAATCAGACCAAGGACAGATCCCTGAGGCACACCCACAGACTGCCCCGTTTCCTCAGAGTGAGCTCCATTTACTGTACCTGTACACTTTGTTGCCTCCCACTCAATCAATTTTTGACACAATCTGTCGCTTTAGGATCCATCCCTAGGGCACTCAGTTTATTTATAAGTTGCATGTGCGGAACAGTGTCAAAGGCTTTACTGAAATCTAAATGCAACTTTAGCTGGTTATGCTATCCGGTTAGCAGCTGAATATTGCCACTAACTGAATATTATTAAGAACCACCGACATTTTGGCACGCTGTTTAAAAGTGCAGGTTCCCTATGATAATATATTTTATATTTAGAGGCCGGTTAATTCCCACTATTTTATTTATTTATTTTATTTATTTATACTCTCTTATATACCGCACTATTCAGCATCAGCGCGGTTTACATAGAACAAAAATCTCAGTACATTCAACATACATGAGTTTACAGATAACAAGGGAAAGGAACTTGGATAAACAAGGGAAACTATTTACAACCTATTTACAGGGATAATTCTACTATAGGTGTAATGTACTATATGAGTAAACTGATCTTCAATTTGCTTAAAGTGTCATGTTAATATTGTATTTTTATTGCGCTTTAATATTGATTAAAGATAGAATTTGTTTAAATAGCACATTCTTGTAAAGGAAGTCCTGTTGAGCTTTATTCCTTTAGTAATACGGTAATGTGTTGACTCCAATAGATCTGTTTGTTGGCAAATAAAGATGTCTTTCAGTTTGATCTTAGCTGCGGTGATTTTTAATGTGAGCATGAATGATCTGTTTGATAGTATGTATTTTATGAATAAATGAGTGAATGTCTACTGTGATTGGGCTATAGTTTGGATAGGCTTGTTGTTCAGTACAACGATCGGTCGAGGAGCAGAACTTAGTTTGAATGCTGCTCTTGTAGAGGTGTTTTCTGATTGGTATAGAAAGACAGATAACGGCATTTGATTGGTTCCTTGTAGAGTGCTCTCTGATTGGAGCATTGGTAATTTAATTTTGGTGTTTTTTGTGAATCAGGTTTGTTGGTTAAATTGTTTGGGAGCCATACATAAGAGGACCTTCTGTAGAAGCAGCTGCTGTGATTATTACCCCTATATGCTTAGATGTATGCGGTAATAGGTAGGTTTTGTGGATGTTGTTTATTTGGGGGCTTGGTGATATTTTTAATGGAGAAGGCTGCCATGATTTGATGTAATGTAGATGTTTATTCATTGCTATTCTTTCTGTTCTAGTATCATGATTGCCTAAAATTGGCTTCCTGAAGCAGCTAGGAAGCAAACCGCTGCCAGCATCGAGGCATGATCTAAGATTTCTAGCTGAGCGATACATAAAGTTAAGTTATTGTCAATGTTTTATTATATGACTGCTTTTGATATTGAGAAGATGTGAGAGGCATATAATGTGATTTGAAGGATCTATTAAGGCCACTATATATCAAGTTGCCTGTTCTAAGTACCCTGTTATATAGAGCCACTGATGCCACTACCTCCCCTTTAATATTTTTTTCTGAATGAGCTCAATGCCATCTATATAGCAGTGTTTTTTTTTATTGTGACTAATTGAATAACGGCCGTCACTGCCCCCGATCCACCCACAGACTGCCCCGGTTTTAACCAGACCTTTTTTCCATGGTCTGTGAACATATTCAGCAACACTAACTAGTTAGAGCTGCTGAATACTGGGTTGAGCAACTAAAACACATTGAATGCGCCCCCATTGAATTTTAAGATGCACCTCACCCATGCCCAGAACTTGCCTCCTTCCAGTCTATGAATGCTGTAGGTATGTATGCAAAGAATAGGCATATGTGTGCATATTTTATACAATATGCATATAAGTATCAATCATGCCCC
Source organism: Ichthyophis bannanicus (assembly GCA_033557465.1). Classification (NCBI taxonomy): domain Eukaryota; kingdom Metazoa; phylum Chordata; class Amphibia; order Gymnophiona; family Ichthyophiidae; genus Ichthyophis; species Ichthyophis bannanicus. The sequence continues at coordinate 551,429,676 of CM066036.1, forward strand.
TGCTCTAGCTATTCTCTGCTTCCAGAAATGCCTGCCTCGTGAAAGTGGATGCTATGGATATAATGTTTTGAGCATTTCCCATCTGTAAAGCATGCCTTACATGAGAAATACCTAATATATAATTGTCTGGATATACAAACATGAAGTGATATAGCAAGGGTGGGCTGGTTGAAGGCTGCCCCTGGTGCAATGGCTAAATTCCAGGCACCATACGACGACAATGGTGACCCTCACAGTAAACTTACTTTAACTTATATGCCGGCTTGCCACCCAGCCAGGGGGTGTCATTGTGGGGGGGAGGGGGTGCCTACTGGGGGGGGGGGGGTCACTGCAGGGGAGTGATGGGGAGCCAGATGCTAAGATGATTCACCATGGGTGTCTAATAGGCTAGGTATGCCACTGTAAACCTATACAATTATGCATGCCCACAAGAACATATGTATTTTTATATAGACCACAGATAGGAATTCCTGAGGGGCTGTATTGGAGCAGAGTTTGAGTAGTACTGAAAGGTATAAAAATACATGTGTTGTAACACAGATTACATGCAAAAAGGTGCATTTGCCTCAGAGCCGATGTAACTTTGTGCAGGAGCATTTCTGAGGTATTGGCAATAAACGGCATACCAAGAGCGGGATGGTGGGTGTGCATCTCTTTGCATTTGTCCACATTAAATTTCCTCTGCAATTTATATACCCAATCTCCTAGTCTCACAAGATCCTTCTGCTAATCCTTGCAATCCTCTGCCATTTTAGCAAATTTGAATAATTCTCCATCATCCGCAAATTGTATCACTTCATCATTCCTATCTCCAGGTCAATTACAAATATGATAAAAAACACAGGTCCTACTACAAATCTTTGGGGCACTCCATTATCCTGTTCCATATGGTTAACTGACCATTTAGTCCTATTCTCTATTTCCTGTCTTTTAGCTAGTTTGCAGTTCACAGGGGTGTGCATTTATTTGAAATAACATGGGAAATAAAAATGACATTTTCCATGCCTTTTCATGTAATTTTAACCTGAAGTGACAGAACCCCTCCAAAATTTCAGCCTTTTTCTATGCCATCAATAGTGCGCACTGTTGCTCAATAGTGCACTCTATTGTGCAATAGGGAACACTATTGATGATATTGCTTCCAAAATGAAAACAAAAATGAAAAAGAAAACCTAAATAAAATGAAAAAACCCATGAGCAATATGGGAAACAAATATTTGCCGGCAAACCCCTAATGGCTTCCTATCCCATGACTTTTTAATTTCTTATGGAGTTTCTCATGAAGAACTTTGTCAAACGTCTTCTGAAAAATCACGTCAAACTGTTCACTATTCTCCACTTGTTTGTTTACACCTTTGTAATAAATTAGTAAGGTAAGGCTTACCTATGCTGAACCCATGCTGACTCTCGTCTAACTGTATAATCAGTAATTTTGTTTTTGGTAAATATAGCTTCAACCTTTCTGTTCAGCACCAATGTCAGACTCACAGATTTATAATTTCCCAGATCACCTCTGGAGCCCTTTTTAAATACTTGAGTTGCACTGACCATTCTCCAGTCCTTTGAATGATAGGTTGCAGATAGCTGGTAACTGATTAGCAATTTCACGCTTGAGGTCTTTCAGGACTCTGGGGTGAATATCATCTGACCCTGGCAATTTGCTTCTTTTGAGTTTGTCAATTTGATCTATTACATCTTCTAGACTTACAGTGATGTGCTTTAATTGCTCTGATTCATCACCATCCTAGAAGATTTCTGGTGTAGATATTACTGCAACATCCTCCTTAGTAAAGACTGAGGCAAAAAAAAAAAAATCATCTATTTTTTTTGCTATCGTTATGTCCTCCCTGAGCACTCCTTTTTCCTCTTGGTCATCGGACAGTTCAACCGTCTTCTCCATGGGCTCTTTGCCTCAGATGTACTTGAAAACATCTGTAATATTTCTGGACTCCTTTCAAACTCTTTCTTGGCCTGCCTTGTTATTTTTTGCATCTAACTTGCCAGTGCTTGTGTTCATCCCTGTTTTCTTCAGTAGGATTTGCTTTGCAGTTTGTGAAATGTGCCCTTTTGGCCTTTGTCGCCTCTTTCAGCTCATCCTTAAACCAAGCTGGCTATCGTTTGGGCTTCTTTTAATATATGAGATATATTTTATTTGGGCTTCCAAAAAGGTCTTTATAAATAATGCCCAGACTTCATGCAAACTTTTGATCCTGACAACTACTCCTTTCAGAATTTTCTAATTTCTTCATTCATTGTCATTTCCCTTTTTAAAATTTGTTTTTTTGGGAAGCTGGTTGGCATTTTCTCTGAGGGATTTGGTGGGGCTGAGATGTAAAATAGGTTGGTTACTCTAGGGGAAATTTTCTTTTAAATTTGTATATGGACTAAGTTTTAATATGTTTTTGTTTTGATTTTGTATACCACTTTGTACTATTATTTTGATCAGGGAAGAAGGTATATAAATTAGTACATGGAACAGAAAGCATATATATATATATATATATATATATATATATATATATATATATATACACACACATTCAACATTTTTATGTTGACATTGGTACAGGGAAATTATTTGTTTGTTGAATTATGTTCATTGTCCTCTTTGTTTCAAGGTTCCAAGAAGGGGAAGTACTCTCTGTAGACAAGGTGTGTAAGAGGTAGAGGTATAACTGTACATTTTAAAAAATCAGACTGCTATATTTCTGTAAACATGATGCCTATCCCTAGCATTACTGATTCAGTCTTCCATCATTCAAGGTAGATAAAATGAAATTAAACGATAGCTGTGTAATAATTGTTCAATCTGTCTAAAGGGCACTTTGCAACAATATATAAAAAATATTGTGTTTCAAAGATACAGTACCAGCTGATTAAAAACGCTGACATGTAAATATTTTTTCTTCAAAGGCAAAAGGGATACCCTTTTAACATAACATTTTGTGCAACCACAGCACAAAAGACCAGTTGATTCTATATTAGAGCTTCCTAAACATGTCTTGGGGACCCTACTGGCAGATGGGTTTCAGGATATCCTTAGTGAATATGCATGAGTTTTCAGTGCCAAAGTGAATAATCTATGCTTCGAAACTGGGTCCAATAACCACAAATGTCCAAAAAAAAAAAACCCAGCATACAATAAACCACAAGTAAATGTTTTTTTGTTGGAATGGCCAGCAAAGTGTGCAGGATTACGCCTGCCACCACAGTGGCCGGTCCTTTTTAATCAATTATAATACAAAGTTAAAACAGCTCTCATTGAAAAACGGCTGTACTTAGCTGTGCTGAAAAAATCTTCGGCTGAACGAATGTTGTTTGCAGCGATAAGTCGATGTTTGGCTCAGCAGGTCAGTAAAGTAACGACGTGTCACGTTTCGGGGGTATACCTATCAACCCCCTGCTTCAGGTCAGACCTCTGAATCAGGTAAAGAATATCTATCTTGTACCCAAAATCCACAAATCATTGGTGAATCCTCCAGGGCGTCCTATTGTCTCATGCAGAGACTCTATCTTAGAACCTCTATCTCAGTTTTGCGATCTTTTTTTGAAACCCCTGGCGACAACTGTGTCATCATACATCAGAGACACGGGGGACTTTTTGAATCAACTGGCAGTCCACTCTGATACTTCTCTTTGCACATTTTTAGTCACGCTAGACGTCCAAGCTCTCTACACCAATATAGATCAGAGCGAGGTTTTATCTGGCCTTCAACATTCATCAATCCCATTACCAAATCGCATTCCCAAGCAGTTCTTTTTGGACTTATTGGCTCTGGTATTGAATAAAAATTTTTTTCTCTATCAAGGGCAGTTTTATTTACAAACCTTTGGAATAGCCATGGGAGCAACGGTTGCCCCTTCCATAGCAACGATTTATATGGCTTGGTTTGAGGATTTATACATCTACTCCCATCCATTATTCACCCATGTACTATGTTGGAAGCGTTTTCTGGACGATGTCTTTTTATATGGACCGGTAATCGGCAGAATCTGGACACCTTTTTAGTCTCCCTAAATTCTTTTAAGTCAAACATACAATTTACTTCTCAGGTTGAGACCCAAAGGATTCAATTTTTAGACATCACCATCGAGTGCTCTCCTACTGGCTATCTAACTTCCTTATATAGGAAGCCTGTCCAGCGCAATACGTTGCTTCGTTTTGACAGCTATCATCCCCCGGCCTTGAAACGGGGTTTACCATATGGTCAATTTCTGAGGCTTCGCAGAAATTGTACAGAACTCTCGCAGTTTAAACACCATGCACGTGAACTAACTGCTCGCCTTTTATCTAGGGGATATCCATCTAAAGTGGTCTACTTAGCCAACAAAAGGGCACTCAATACACATCGAGAATGGCTTTTGACACCTAGGACGCCAGCTGCTGTTGAGGAGAAGACAACGGGGGTTCTTCCCAACTGCGGTGGTTCGTTTGCTACATCAATTTTGGCCCACTTTGGCGATCCACTCATGTTTTCGGAAGCCGCTCCAAATTGCATACTCCCGGGGTCCAAACTTGCGTAATTTTTTGGTTAAGACCAGATCCCCCTCAGACCAACTTTCTAAGGGAGATGAATCGGCGGGTCATGTTTCTTGTCAATCCTGCTTTTTTTGTTCGGGCACTTTAACGGGCACTTCTTGGTTAGACACCCGCACCAACAGATCTTATTATACACGATGGCACACTGATTGTACCACCAATCATGTGGTATATTTGATTGTATGTCCATGCCAGTTACCCTACATTGGAAGGACTTCACGATCTTTCAAGCTAAGGTTGACAGAACATGCCTCCCGGATACATACTCAAACACTGACAGCTCCTTTAGTCAGCCACTGCCTCGAGTATTCTCATTCATTTGTGGATCTCCGTTGGCGAATACTCGATCATGTCCCTTTAGACCCCTGTGGTGGGGATCGGATTCAACGTTTGCAGAACTTGGAACAAAGATGGATATTTAGATTAAATTCAGTAGCTCCAGACGGATTAAACCAGCAGATTGACTGGTACACCATTCGTTGATTTTCAGCTGGATCAAGAGAAGGGGAGTTTTCCCCCTGGATAGGTTCTTCCAACTGCCTATTAACCTTTCTCATCGGGAGGTGGAATCTGATTGGTGGTTTCACTTCTTTGACTGGATTGGTTCCCCTTTTTGGCATTTCACATTGGGCAGATGTGTCCCATTTTGTGCTTTTTACCGGCAGCCAGGTATTTATAAAAACCACCATTCAGGCTGTGTACGCCAGGCTGATATTCTTTACCTGATTCAGAGGTCTGACCTGAAGCAGGGGGTTGATAGGTATACCCCCGAAACGTGACACGTCGTTACTTTACTGACCTGCTGAGCCAAACATCGACTTATCGCTGCAAACAACATTCGTTCAGCCGAAGATTTTTTCAGCACAGCTAAGTACAGCCGTTTTTCAATGAGAGCTGTTTTAACTTTGTATTATAATTGATTAAAAAGGACCGGCCACTGTGGTGGCAGGCGTAATCCTGCACACTTTGCTGGCCATTCCAACAAAAAAACATTTACTTGTGGTTTATTGTATGCTGGGTTTTTTTTTTGGACATTTGAGTTTTCAGTGCCAGCATGTAAGTTAATCACTCAATGATGCTGAAAATTTATCCCATAGGGGCCAATGCTTAAACACTATGATCAGTATTTTTTAAAATGCCAGTTTGTTTATGTTTATGTTTATCAATCATTTGATATACCGCTCAGACCAAAAGGTATTAAAGCGGTTTACAATACTATATCATTTGAGGAAATAGGAAAAGAACGCCATTTGTAAGATAGAACAGAATAGAGGACAGAAACAGTCAAACAGATAAGAAGAGGAGAAGAACAAGAACAGCAAGTTACCATGAATGCAGGCATCACGATCCAGTTGTGGTAGTTAAGGATAATGCAGGTATTCACTGCCACTATCTGGATGAATATCCTTATAGGGCAGTCAGTATGGGAGCTATCTAGATAGTGGGCATATTGAGTCCACTATCTGGATAGTGTCTGGATATATTTTCGATGGTTTCTTTTTTTTTTGCTGTCTGTACTATCCAGATAGTTATCCGGATAGCAGTCTGAAAATCACTACTCTCCAGGTAACGTGCTGAATATACCACCTCAATACTATCTAGATAATTCTGAGGTGGTCTATAAGGAGATCCAGTGGCACTATCCAGATAGTGCTATTGAATATCTATATATAGGGATGGCTAAGGCATTTATCCAAATAATAGCTGCCATTGTTCACATAAATGTCTTTGAATATCAGCACGAGTAGAAAATCACTTGAACCAGATGGTATACATCCCAAGGTGTCTAAAATGAAATTGAAGACCTATTATTAATTTATAAACAATCATTAAAATCATCTATAGTACCTGAAGATGGGAGAGTAGCCAACAATTTTTAACAAGGGTTCCAAGGGTGAGCCAGGAAATTAGACCATTGTAAAGAACAAAATTACTAAACTTATGCATAGTCACTGTTTAATGAGATGAAGCCAAGATGTATTTAGCCAGGGAAAGTTTTGCCTCACCAATCTGCTACATTTTTTTGAAGGTATGAATAAACAGGTAAATAAAGGTGAATCAGTGGAGTAGGGGCATGTCCGGGCTGCCTGGACAGTCCTGAACAGGATGGGCCTGTTAGGACCCGATTCTGTACCATGGGAGCCAGATGTTCCTGTGGGTGCAGGATCCGGGACCTGGGAAACAACCCGACGTGCCCCAGTATCGCTGCAGGGACCTCATCCCTGCAGCACACCCTGCCCGCTGCCTTGGAGCCCTCGTTTCCCCACTGCCCAACGCCAACAGCGGCAGCTGGGGCCCGGATTGGGCGGCGGGGACTCACCCTGCTCCCTGCCATCACTACTGGGGAACTGGCCAGCCAATCCAGAGGGGCGGCAAGCACTTATTCCACCTCTGAGGTGGAATAAGCTGGCCGTCCCCCTGGCGATCCCTGGATGTATAGGGTTGTGACTGGAATAGTCCCTGTACATCCGGGGATCGATCCCGCCCACGCTCCACCCACTCTCTGCCCCCATGTTGCCCCCATCCCCTGCAGCATGCACAGTGGCTCTGTGTGTTGTGATCCCTCCCCTTTCCAGTACCCGTAGGTAGGGGTTAAGGAGTTTAAGTTCCTTCTTTAAACCAATGTTCTGCTACTTCCTGGAGCAGTGCTCGTAGGGAAATGTAGTTTACCACCAGTTCAAATGAAGAGTAGTGTGACTCAGAATGTTTGCAAGCAAAAAGGGATTTATTTCCCCTCCCGGGGTTGGACTTCACAAGGATAAAAAGGTAACACAAAATATCTGCTTTTCTGGCAGCAAAAAGGACAAAATAAGAATAGCTTCCTTCAGCGTGAAATAAACATTTTCTTTCCAGCAAGTTGCAATTCAGCACATGGTTTCATACAGCTCTGTTTCCCTCACAGCCAGCTTGTATTTGCTTCACCATATATTTCTAACATAAAGATATTATCTGTTCAGATAAAGTAATCGTGCAATCCATTTCCTCTGTGGGATAATTCATACAAGGTGGTTCTGTGTCCATTAGTTCCACCTCTGAGCTAGGATTAGTTTGACCAGTTTTTTCTAGGGCCGCGCCCTTTTCTCCAACCCTGAGCCTTTCAATACATTCAGGGTTTAAGTATTGCCTAAAGCCAGTACCGTAGCCCCAACCTTCCAGGCTGTTAAATTCACATGGATTCCTGTAATCCCAGCCATTGGGCTTACCTGGGGACCTGGCTGTGGAGGCCTTCCTCTGAGGTTTAAAAATACCGGTTGGTCCCCTGCTGAACCTGTGTGAGGCAGTTTCCAAATGCCTTCCTGGCTGCTTGTAATCCCGTGTATGCTTCAGCTGGTCTGGTCTGCTCCTTCGATAGCTCTCAGCCGGAGCCTCTGACCTCCCTTCAGCTGAAAACTCCTTCCAACTTCTGACCGGAAGTCTGCTTTCCTCTCTCTCTCTGCCTGCTGGGGCCTCCTTATGAGACAGCCTTCCTGGGTAGGGCCTGGCTCCACCCCCTAGCAGGTGTTCAGACTTTCCCCGTGACTCTTTGCTAAACTGATAGCAGGGGCGTGTTTCCTTCTCTCGTGCCTGGTTTCCCTGACAACTGGTAGCCATGTGCCTTTGTTTACCTTGCAGCCCTGCACTTTCTACCTGGTTTTTAAGCCTTTCTACCGGGCCAGAAGGACTTGCTATATCACAGTGTGCAGGAGGGCATACAGTTCAGGTGGCTAGCAGGGCTGTACGTCCCACCGGGCTAGTCGCCTTGCAGAATCGGGCCCATAGTGTTTCTGGATTTTCAGAAAGTCTTTGAGAAGGTCTCTCTTGAGAGACTCTTGAGAAATTTAAAAAGTCATAGGATAGAAGACAATGTCCTGTTATGGATTGGGAACTAGTTAAAAGATAGAAAACAGAGAGTAGGGCTAAATGATCAATTTTCTCAATGGAGAAATGTTAATGGTGGAGTCTCCCAGGGATATGTGTTGGGCCCACTACTTTTTAACATTTATAAATGACCTGGAAATAGGAATGAGTAAGATGGTCAAATTTACAGATGACACAAATTATTTAAAGTTGTTAAAACACAAGTGGACTGTGCAAAATTGCAAGAGATCTTTGCGTAACTGGGAGACTGGGCATCCAAATGGCAGATGAAAGTCAGTTTGGACAAGTGCAAAGTTATGCGCTTGGGAAAGAACAATCCAAGCTACATTCACAAGACGCAAGGTTCCATATTAGGAGTCGCCATCCAGGAAAAGGATCTAGGTGTCATTTTTGAAATCAACTGTTCAGTGTTGCCAGGTCAGCCAGGGCTGATGCAAGGAAATGAGGCACTCTAGGCAAACGCTGATTCCTGCCACCCCCTGCTCCCACCTTGCCCCCACTGCCACCACCGCTGCCCCCTCTGTGACCTGCAGCGGTGGCAAAGACTTTAAAACAGCAACCCAGTGCTTACCGAATCCTCCAATGCTGTGTGTTGTTGGTGCCACGCCTTGACAAGCTGTTTCGGCCCCCTCTGATGCAGATTTCCCGTTTGCATGGGGGCGGAAGTTGCTGGTCAAAGTGCACCACCAACAGCACATAGTGTCAGAGGCTTTAGGTAAGTGCTGCATTGCTGTTTTAATATCATTACCACTACTGCAGGTCCCAAAGAGGGGGCGCAGTAGAACAATGGAAGAGTAGCCTAGGGGTTAGGGCAGCAGCCTAGAGCCAGAAACACTAGAGTTCAAATCCCCTGAAACACCTTGTAGCATTGGGCAAGTCATTTAACCCTTCATTACCTCAGGTACAAACTTAGAATGTAAGCCCTCTGGGGACAGGGAAATCACTACAGTACCTGAATGTAACTTGAGCCTCTACTAAAAAGATGCGAGCTAAATACAAATAGAGGCTGGCACTCTATTGTAGGTGATTGCCTAGTTCACCAAATGGGTATCACTGGCTAATAATTATAAGGAAAGAATGGAGACTTAAACAGAGGCTATCATAACACCTCTGTAATGCTCCATGGTACGACTGTACCTTGAATATTGCATGCAGTTCTGGTCACCACATCTAAAAAATGATATAGTAAATTGGAAAAGGTACCGGGAAAAACAACACAAATGATTAAAGGGTTGGAAGGCTACTCCTATAAGGGAAGGTTAGGGATCTTTAGTTTGGAGAAGGAACAGCTGAGGGGAGATACGATAGAGGTCTTTAAAATAATAACAGAATAGAATAGGTAAACGTGAATCAGTTGTTAACTCCTTCAGAAAGTATAAAGAATAGGGGACATGCAATGAAGCTACAAAGTAGGACATTTAAGACCAATTGGAGAAACTTTTCACTCAATTTGTAATTGAGCTCTGAAATCTCAGAGGATGTAGAAAAAGCTGTTATGCTTGTTGATTTTAAAAAAGGTGTGAACAAGTTCCTGGAGGAAAAGTCCATAAATTATTATTCAAATGCACTGGGAGAAGTCCACTGCTTATGTCTGAAATAAACACCATGGGTTCTTTCTGTCTTTTGGGATCCTGCAGAAACATGTAACCTGCATTGGCCACTGTTGGAAAGAGGATACTGGGCTTGATGGACCATTTATCTGACTCAGTAGGGCAAATCTTAATGTTCTTATACTGTATAAGATGGCATGTGTAGAAGATGCATTCTGGTTGGTTTGCATGAATGTTTTCACAAAACTGATCAAAACCACCATTTATATGAAAGTTAGTTTTAAAGAAAGAACGTTATTGATCAGAACATTTCAGAAAATTAAGTTGTGCACCATCTACATTATTGTAGAAAAAACATTAAAATCAATAAATTCTCTATTGACGTGTCAATATACAAATGTCATGTTCAGCATTTTTTTAAACACTGGCCATGTTTTTTGAATTATTATCCACATATATTCAGTACCACCATTAGGATAGCAAGCCCACCACTCTGTGGATAGCGGCAATATATAGTCCTCTATCATAACGCTGTTCTAAATTAAACTACATACGAGGGGCTGATAAGTCTCTGGCCTTGTAATGAAACAGAAAGCTACAGGCACACTTCAGTTCCGGAGACCAAAAGTTCTCTGCAGTTTCCAAATAAAATGAACCAAAATGTGCCTGTAGCTTTCTGTTTCGTTACAAGGCCAGAGACTTAAAAGCCCCCCCCCCCACCCCTCGTAGCTATATAGATAGTAGTTGATATTTGGCTCACACTCTGCCCTCACTTCACTCCAGCAATGGCTCTGTCCAGAGAGTGCTGCTGAAAATTCATAGATAGTGGACTTATCTTTATAGTGGCAGCCGCAATACGAGTTAGTCCTTTTGCATATCAGTTTGAGTGAGTTTAATGGATAATAACCATTTGGCTGGAATTCTTTCTTTGGGGAAAATCCTGTAGTACATAGATTTGGATAGCATTAAGAAGCCAGGTTTTTATTACATTTGGAACAGATTTAAAAAGTGTCAAATTGCAGAATGGCAGCATTTCCACCCAAGAGAGTTGTGTGCACAAATGAAGATGTGCTGTTAAATACGTTTGTTGAATAAATGTGCATAGTACATATTTCAGAAAGTTAACCACAAAGTTTAACATACTTAACAACAGTACAGTACATTTGATTTTAGGGAATATTGCAGTATGCAGAATCTTCTACTATAAAAATATTTGCATCATGGAAAGGATCTCATGTTTGTTAGAAAACTTTTTTCTCAGCTGGCTAGCCCTCCTATACCTCTCCTCCCTCCTCACCTATGGCATTTCAACTCAACCTCCCCTCTCCCATTCCAATCATCCACCTTCCAAGACCTAGCACACCCCCCGCCCTACTTCAATAACGCACTCACCAATACAGACCTTCTCGCCTCACCTACCTCACCACAAACTGAATTATCCAACCCCTCATCCCCATCCACCACACAGTCTGTCCACACAATCAAATGCAGCCTGCCCATAACAAACTGCAAACTCTCTCTGACCACATCATTGATGATTCAATAGACTTCCTCTTCATCACAGAAATTTGGTTTACTGAAACGGACAACATCCTGCTTAATTAACTCAACACCAACACCCATAACATCCATAATTGCACACGATCCAACAACAGAGGTGGGGGAGTCTGCATGCTTTCCAACAAACAACTAAACTTCACAACCACGAGTGCAACATCATCTAATGGTCTGGACACCATCATCATAAGCAATAAACAATGTCATTTGCCTTGTATATAGGGCACCCCATCACAACCAGATCAACTTGACACACTGCTCGAAGTTGCATGCTCTCATATCTCCCAACACCAGCATGTATCCTTCTTGGTGACTTCAATCTTCCTTCAGCTAATGTCAAACAAAGCAACGCTTTCCTTCAAGCCATGGATGATTTGCAATTTATGCAACTAATCAATGCCTCAACTCATCTCAAGGGTGGTGCCCTAGATTTCCTCTTCGCCTCCAACCCACTCATCTCTTCATACCCATCTCCCCCATATCTACTCCGGTCCCTTGGTCCAACCATTACCTTATAATATTCTCCCTGCCCACCACCCTGTCCAAATGTCTCCCTCCCCACAAATCCCCCTCTGTGAGAAGATTTAGGAGTTTCAACAAGACGTCTTTCACTCAACAAATCACCCCCACTCTGAAGCAAGCGTTTCTCCACTCCAACCTTGACACTCTTGTACACTCCTGGAACACCACCATCAATGCAGCTGCCAAAGTTCCACTGCACAATCCACCTAAACCTCATCGTCCCTATGCACCCTGGTATTCAACTCACCTCAGAGATAAAAACGCTCCCTCCGAAAGCTTGATAGATGTTGGAGAAAATCCAAAGTTCCATAACTTCATGCCATCTATCTCAAACACCGAACAGCATACTCCGGCAACACCATCAAAGCCAAGCGTATACATCATGAAAACATACTGCTTCATTCCATAAACAAGCCAAGAGAACTTTTCAACATTGTCAAATCCTTTACAAATGATCCATCCCAACCTCACCACACCGGCACCATCCACCCTCAGCTAATAGTCGACTTCCTGATATCTAAGCACCAACCTCCTGGCTCCTCCACTATCATCATACCCCCTTCTACTCCCTCAACTGCCAATACAACTCCCTGGACAATGTTCAGAGATGTTTCCCCTGAAGAAATATTAAACATCATCAACCACATCAATGCTACCACCTCCCCCCTGGACCCCTGCCCAGTAACCTGGATCAAGCAAACAAAAAACACTATGTTACCATTCATCTCTACCATCCTCCAAGCTTCATTCAACCAAACATATCACCCTCCTGCTCTCAAGCAAGCCTCTGTGAGACCCTTACTCAAGAAACCTAACCTTGATCCTAATTCTCCTGCATCCTACAGATCTATAGCCAGCATTCCTCACCTTTCCAAAAAAAGGGGTCCAAATCCATCTTCAGGAGCATATGGACAGATCTGCCCCACTTGACTCCAGGCAACATGGTTTTCGTCCCTATCATAGCGCCAGAACTCTTCTCATCTCCCTACTAAATACACTCATCATTGGAAATGAAAAACCCTCTTCTGCTTTCATTCTGTTATTTCTGGACATTTCTGCTGCATTTGACACTGTATCCCATCAAATTCTGCTTAACCAGCTCACCATCGGAGTTCAATGTACCCCTCTCAAATGGATCCCTTCCTACCTATCCAATCGAACCCAGACAGTAAAAATAGGTAACCAAGCATCTGTGCCTTGCACCTTCCTCAAGGAGTCCCTCAAGGTTCCGCCCTCTCCTCCCTGCTTTTCAATATATACATCAGACCATGCTTCATCATACAGAAATTCAGGGTCGTCTACCAACCCTATGCTGATGATAAAATGAACTTCACTCCATTCCATACTTTCTCCCCTGACTATTTCTGCAACAACGAATGCTTCAACGAAATCATCCTATGGCTACAGCATCACAAATTTGCAATAAACTTCAACAAAACAGAGATCCTTCACATCTCCAAAGACCTCAATGACACCCCCCCCACCAACTATCAAACTCAGAAATATGAACATACAATCAAATCCCAAACAAAATACCTCAGCATCACCTTGGACCAGCCTCTAAGCTTCCAACATCATGTCAAGAACATCACCAAAAACATATATTTCAAAATCCGAATCCTCTAAAACCTTTGACCCCTCCTATTACCAGACAGCTTCCGGATACTCTGCCAAGCCTCCATTACTCCACTCCTCAACTACTGTAACTCTGTTCTCCATGGGCTCCCTAAGTCTACCATTGCTCCTCGGCAGGTTGCTCAAAACACCACAGCTTGCATCATAGCCAGTGTTCCAAGACAGTCGCACATCACCCCACATTGAAATCTCTCCACTGGCTCCCTGTTGTATCCCACATTAAATTTAAGATACTCACCATCATCCACAGAGCTTATTTCAACACTTTGGCTGAACAGATCCAATCCCTAATCAAGCAAGCTATTAACAACAGACTTTGTCGGCAAAATGCAGCCAATCTTCTCCTTCCATCAACACAATTCTGCAAGAAACCCCAATGTACTTGCACCAGAGCATTTTTATGCCCCTACCTTATGGAATCAACTCCCCCCCCCCTACCTTGCGCTGCATACAATCTCACATCACCTTTTAAGAAGCACCTCAAAACATTCCTATTTGACGAATACTATCTTACTTCCCCAGCATCCAACCCACAGCAAGACTATCCCATACTCTCTCACACTATCCCACCTCCCCCCACCATAACTCTCTCTTTTCCCCCCTCCTAGACATAAATTCACATATTTTCTTGACTTACTCCACACTACTTCCATCCACTATATCAACTCATCAACCTAACACCAGTTATCTCCGCATAGCTGACTGTATATAGTTTGCCAGAATTGACCTTGTGCATAGTTGACTGCACTGTTCTATAAAGTTATCTGCACCATTATTGACTTGTTCTATACAAACCGTTTTGTTCTGTTCTATGTAAACCATTATGCCTTGTAGAATAAGGGTATATCAAACCCTGTTAAATAAATAAATAAAACTGATTCCTAATATTTGTGTAGCTACATTTTCATCACATACCTAGGTGATGCTCATTAAAAATGGCCAAAATTAACTTAAGTAAGAATTTTCAAAACTTTTGGACTTTTGAGATCATGTAAGTCCAATCTTTAAATTTTAGTCACTGCATGTTTCATTAAGGGGCAAATGAAGAATGGCTATGAAGGTAGTCTTGAGTGTTAAAGGGCTGCTTTACTTTTTCTTGTCTGCGCAATATCTCTCTTGTAAGAATTTCTAGTGAGAACCTTCCTTCTTTCCAATGCTAAAAGAACATTATTTCAGACATTTCCTAATAAAGTCTGCATCATTATTCAGTGTCTGGAAAATATGCCAGATTACACACAGTTATAGTATCAAATTCAGCAGCTCTATTGCCAGATACATTGGACAAATTTGTAAAAACTGTGCTGAGTTAAGCCAACCTATGTTCAACCAATTACTGAAATGTGCTGTAGCCTGTAAGAGTAGCATAGCAGTGATCTGAACGGAGATGACAGTGCCTCTGTATGAGTCTCTGGTGCAACCTCATTTGGAGTATTATGTCAATTCTGGAAACTGCACCTTCAAAAGGATATAAACAGGATAGAGTATGTGCAGAGGATGGCTACTAAAATGGTTAGTGGTCTTTGTTATAAAGCATTTGAGGACAGACTTAAAGATCTTAATATGTTTATGTTAGAGGAAAGGTAGGATAGAGGAGATATGATAGAGACATTTAAATACCTCCATGACATAAATCCCCAGAGGTGAGTCTCTTTTGATTGAAAGCAAGTTCTGCTACGAGGGGACATCAGATGAGGGTGAAAGGGACTCAGGAGTAATATGTGGAAATAATTCTTTGCGGAAAGAGTGGTAGATGCGTGGAATAGTCTCCCAGTGAAGGTATTAGAGACAAGGAGAATATCTGAATTCAAAAAAGCATAGGGCAAACACAGAATATCTCTAAAGGGGAAAAAAGAACAATTTTAGATGATATGGTCTTTTTCTGCCATCATTTTTCTATATTTTCTGTGAACAATACTTACTTAAATATATTTATTCAATCAATTATCTAGGAAAATTGGTTTTCCTGTCATTCCAAACCTTATTATTAGTACTTGTGATGCTATCCTAAACTGAATAAAACACAAATACAAAATACATTTTCAATCTATATCTCACATGTGTGGGCCTGGTTGCAATGTATTAGGTCATACATGTTTTAATAGAATATCACTTCCCTTGTCCTCATGCTGCCTCCTGCTTTTCCTGGCTGGGTCTATTTAGACTTGCATGCAAGAGTGATGCTCATGGCAGCCCAAGCTGTGCAGAAATAATTGGCAGATTTCTGTAGCAGTTCTAGGACATAAAACTTTACCAGGTGCTGTACAGCAGATTCTGGTATAGGTGCCTCTTGAAATGAAGAAACATTCTTAGAAACTGGAATAGAAGAGGCCAAGTAAGCAAGAAATGATTTCAAAACCCATTCGCTTTGTTAACAGAGGTTCCTTCTCTTTTTCTAGCAGTATAGGCAGCGTATCATCATTTTTATAGTTTTTGTATTTTAAGAGGATAATTTTAGAACAGGGTGCCTTGTTAAAGCTCTTTTTAATATGCCTAAATTAACACTACTTTATAAACAAGTATGTGCCTACTTGGCTTTGTAAGATACCAGGGTAAGTGGTAGAGAACATGTCTTAAATTAAAAAGTAATCACTTGCATCCGCCTTGAAGTACTTGCAAGTATGCATGGAAGTTATTGTATTGTATAATCAATGCACATGCCTGCAAAAAGTAAGCATTGTCATTCACATCAGCTGTAGGGCTGGGATTAGTGATCGTGCCTTAATGTAAGGTACAATCTCTGCAATTTACACTAGTATTTTATCAAGACAAGTAGGAGTGTTAGTGGTGGAGAACACATCTTAAATTAAGACACATTTACTATACCTAACACCGGCTCTAGAGATAGTGGAAATGAATGTGCTTACATTTTGCAAGTACTTGTCTAAATTATCATAGTTTTTAATCAACATGTGTACTTGTCGCGTTCCACCTAAAATATGAGCCATGTAAACAACATCTGTACTTTTCACTCTGGTTTGTATTTTATAAGAGGTTATTCATGCCTCTGATAAGGCTATTAAGAGTGATATATCTAGCCTAAAATTAAAGTAAGCCAATCTATGTGGTCACTTATCTGTATAAATGATTGTCTAAAATACCAACATTTGCATGCATCGGTAGCACCTAAACATTCCTTATAAAATTACCCTCTAAATGTGGAATTGTATATGCTTATAAGACTCTCATACATACCTACTTTTGAAGGAGCAACCTACTGGTTCGAGCAGCAGGGCTGAGAACCAGGGAAGACGAGGTTCAGATTCTGCTTTGCTCACGACTCTCCTTGTTACACTGAGGCAAGTCACTCACCCACTATTGCTTCAGATACAACTCAGATTGTGAGTTCACTCTCTTCCCTTCCTTCCTCATCGTAGTGCTGTCTTTTCTCTCTTTTCTGCCCCTCAGAGGCCCTCTCCTTGCCTTATTGCCCTTATTTGTCAGCCTGACCTCTAGCAGTAGTACTGTAAGATTCCTGCTAGGGTCACGAGCACTATTTTGAACCTAGGACTCACAACAGCAGGTGTGACCGGGGATAGCTCCTGCTTCCGCTAGATTACTAGAGACCCAGAGGCACCGATAAGAACCACGGGATGGGGAACAGGGGTAGGAATGTGGGGTCTGCCATAAGGAGCTGCTAGGTTGGGGTATATGGATTTTCAGGGGTGGGGTCTGAATGTTGGAGCAGGTGTCGGTTGAGGTAATTGATGTTGGAGAGATGATCAGAAAGGTGGATTGGATGTCAGGGGGAAGTTGGGAGGGGGAATTAGATGCCAGAGGGGGCTTGAGAAGGTTCGGATATCAGGGGAGTGTCAGGAATGGATCAGCTGTCAGGGATTTCAGGATGAAGGATCAGATGTTGGAGGAGAGGGGCAGGGGTCCAGGATTGGATGCCAGAGGGTAATGGGGGGGGGGGGGGTATGATTGCCAGAAGGATGATCAACAGATGGAGGGAGAGACTTCTGTTGCTGTCAGGAAGCAATTGGGAGCTGTGTGGACATAGAAAGCAGCAATTTTAAAATGCTACTCCCACACACATTTTGGGGAAAAGTTGTATGTTTTTCTCCCTGCATGCAGCTTTTTAAAATCACTGCTCCGGCTGGATGTAGGTTTAGTTTTTACCATGCTATTTATGAAGGAGCTGAATTTAATGCATTACATCAAATGTTGTTCCTGGTATGGGGTCTCTGATAAAGAGTTCATGTGATGGCTCTGCACTTTTAGGGCGGCATGCTATGAGTTTAGAAAAGGCAGTGCAGACAGTGTCCTAAGCCTCAATCCTTCAAAGTTCTCTCTTACTGGATCCCTATATCAATTGTGCCCCTCCCCTAACTCCAGTTCCAAAATCAGTCCACCTCAAGAAACCGGGAGCTGTGATTATATTGAAAGAAACTGGGAATATAATTAACTAGAACTAGAGCAGCATTATAAACACGCTTAGAATCCTGTATTTAATAAGAGCTTGAATGTTTGAGACAATCAAATCACTCATCTAATACACACTCCTCATTTTAAATCCCCAAAGCTCTTTATTTGATAATGAGATTGTCCTTTCTTAACTCTGTAGCAGCATCAGGCAAGTTTAAGCTAATCCACTTCCAAACTGCTCATACCAGCTCAGACCAATAACAAACGCTATGTTGTTATTATAGTTACTCAACCTCCTGCCCCTTACAAAGAGAACAGACTGTACTAGCAAACTTGAAACTGGAACAAATATTCCTGATTGTAATGCAACCTCATATGACTTTCAATAGATCCAACAACCCTTTCCTTTAAGGATATTTTCTTTAAGATACAAATAATTGCAAAATAACATGAAATAAAATAAAGCTGCCTGACCCTTAATCTTATATTTCCTATTTCAATATCACACTATTTAATATAAAAGCATCACATATTTTTGACAAAGCTAATTGTAAGCTCTGTTTCTCTGCGCCAGATTCCTCCTGCCAGCAGTGGGAAACTAAGTTGTAATTTTCAGTTACTCCAGCAGGAGGTGATAGTGCTCAGCATTCTCTATCTCTTAAGCCTGTTGTGCTAACAGCATTTGCTTGCTTCCATGCTTTCTTAACTTTATAGGAAATGCTGAGCTCAGCACCCTTGTCTCCTGTTAGCCAGGAACATGGTCTTCAGATGATCTCTTCTCTGCACAAGCTCTGCAGTCAATAAGCAAACAAGAGATCAAAGGGGAAGAGAAAACACATTTAGGCTAAGAGGGGGTGGGAAAATAAGTGGCCCCAGGAAGCAAGAGATAAGAGAACAGAGAGAAAGGGGTGCTGCAGGGCAAACTGGAAAAACAGATGTAGCCTTTTACTCAGGAAATCAATTCCTGGTGGTCTATGATTTTTTTTTTTTAAAGTGTGGCGTACTAGCTGATATAATTGAGTGGGTGAAAGCACTCAAAAGCAGTGATGACCAATTTCTCCAGAATTCTGTTAGTCCAGACCTGACTATTCCATGACTGCAGACAGTGCCATGATATGATCACAGACAATTCCAACTGGTCTGACTTATTTGCAAGTATACCTAACTTTTACAAGCTGTTGTAGCGGCACAGATTGAGTGTATACACGGCTTAATGATATGTAATGCATATTGTGGACTCTGCCAGCTCTTCTTGAGTAATCTAATGACTGGGATGTAATTATGCCAGGCTATAGTTTATTCAGAAAGGACAGGGTAGGAAGAAGGGGAGGAGGAGTGGCACCATATGTAAAAGATAATATTAAAGCTATAGAATTACAGGCTTCAAAAGGAGTGAGGAGACACTGTGGGTTAAACTAGAAAGAGTGAAAGGGAAATTAATTTGCATTGGTGTGATATACAGATCTCCCTCACAGGAAGAAGAAGTAGACCAGGATTTAATAGAAGACATGCACAATATTGCAATGAAAGAAGAAGTGCTACTAATAGGGGATTTCACTATGCCAGATATTGATTGGCACATCCCTGCTGCGGTGTCATCTAGAAGATTCTATAAAGGGAGAACTAATCCAGCAACTGGTAACAGACCCCACATATGAAGGGGCCATGCTGGACTTGCTGCTTACCATTGGGGAAAGTGTTTCAAATGTCATAATGGGAGATCATCTCGCATCCAGTGATCACCAGATGGTGTGGTTCAGTATTAGGACTAGGGCTGATAAAATCCATTCAAAAGTGAGGGTCTTAGACTTCAGGAAAAGTAACTTTGCCAAGATGGACCAATACCTCAGGGAGTCGTTAGCGGGATGGGAACAGCTGGGGGATGTAGACAAACAGTGGGCAAAAATGAAAGGGGATATTTTAAGAGCAACCAACCTTTTTGTTAGAAAGGTAAATAAAAGGAAAAGGAAATGGAGGCTGCTATAGGTCTCAAAAGAAGTAGCTGAAAAGGTGAAAAAAAAGAGGGAGGTCTTCATGAAATATAAGAGATCACAGAGAAAGGAAGACAGGCATCTATATTTGGAAAAACTTAGAGAAGCTAGCAAAGCAGTCAACAAAGCAAAGATACAAAAAGAAGAAGAAATAGCCAATGCAATAAAATGGGGGGGGAGGGGAGGGAAGGCATTTTTTAGCTATGTTAGTGAGAAGAGGAAGGGGAAAAGAGGTATTGTCAGACTCAAGGGTGAAGGGGAGGAATATGTAGAAGCTAGGGGTGGCTCTATAATGAAGCCGCGTGAGGCAACATTTTGGGGGCGGCAAAAATTGCCCCCAAAAAGACCGCCTCACTCGGCCTTCAAAAACAAAGAAGCAAAAAAAATTAAAAAGCATCGAGCTAGAGCTGCTGCTGCTGCCACTGTAGCAGTAACAGAATGAAGTGACCCGCGGTCCCCGAGCCTCCCCGGCAGAGCTCTCAGTGCCAGCCTGCTTTTCAGACCACGAAAGGAGAGTTTCTCTTTCTCGTGGCTCTGTTATTTGAGCCTGCTGGCACTGATGGGAAACTTCCTTCCTGATTCCCATCAGTGCCAGCGGGCTCAAATAGCAGAGCCGCGAGAAAGGGAAACTCTTCTTTCGCGGCTCTGAAAAGCAGGCCAGCGCTGAAAGGAGAGCTCTGCCAGGGAGGCGGGGGGACCGTGGGCACTTCATTCTGCTGCTGCTGTGGGCTGGGCTGCACTGGGGGGGGGGGGGATAGCACTGTAATGGATTGATTGGGGGGGAGGGGATAGCACTGTAATGGATTGATGGGGGGAGGGTTAGGACTGGAAATGGGCTGATGGAGGGGGCCTAGGACTGGAAATGAGCTAATTGGGGGGTTAGACCTGGAAATGGGCTGATCGGAAGGGGGGTTAGAACTGGAAATGGGCTGATTGGGAGGGGGGACTAGGACTGGTAATGGGCTGATTGGTGGGGTTAGGCATGGAAATAGGCTGATTGGTGGGGTTAGGCCTGGAAATGGGCTGATTGGGGGGCTAGGACTGGAAATGGACTTATTAGGGGGTTAGGACTGGTAATGGGCTGATGGGCTAGGACTGGAGTGGGCTGATAAGGGGGATAGGAGTGGAAATAGGCTGGGACTGGAAATGAGCTAATGAGGGAGGGGAGAAGAGTGCTGCTGGCCCTGGAAGAAAGCTAGGGGCTAGGGCTACAAATGGGCTGATGCAGGGGGATGGGAGAATAGGACTGGAAGAGAGCGGATACTGAGAGGGTCTGCCAGTGGAAGGAGGAGGCAGGAAGGGAGCTGACACGGGGGAAGGAGGGGGCTGGATTGGAGCTGATATGGCGGGGGAAGGAGGGGGCTGGAATGGAGCTGACACCTGGGATGTACTGAAAGGGGAATGGAAGGGAGCTGACACTTGGGGATGGGAGTGGTAGGTGGCTGGGTATTGGGGAGGAGGCTGGAAGGGAGCTGACATGCCAATAGCACTGGAAGGGGGATGGTCAGTGGGTAGGGCGACTGGAAGGGAGCTGAATGGGGGGTGGCATTGAGAGTGGACTTGAGCTGATACCTGGGATGATATTTGGACTAGAAGGGGCTGGACAGTGGGGAAGGAGGGGGACTGGAAGGGAATGGACACCAGTGACAGTCGTGGGAATGCAAGGCGGTTGACATTGGAAGGTACTCAGAGGGGAGGACTGGAAAGGGGGCTGATACTGGGGAGGGTTACTAGGACTGGAAATGGGCGATGGAAGAAAGTGAAGAAAACAAAAGAAGAGATAAGAAATGGCAGATGGACCATGGACCATAGACCACAGAAAGAGAGCTAAGAGAAGACAGGAGAGCAGAAGCCTCAGATCGGGACCAGCATGATCAGAGAATAAAAATGTTCAGACAACAAAGGTAGAAAAAATAATTTTATTTGATTTTAGTGCTTGGACTTTGTGCCATTTTTATATTTTACACAGTATTGGGGAACTGCATCTCTTATTTATCTGATGTTGCACTGCATGCAGAGTCTGGCTTCTTGGGGTTTCAGTTTAAATTTTGTCTACATATTTTTATTTTTACTTTAGATTGTGGTTATTTATTCTGTACTTGGTGATGGTCGATGTTGTGTGTGTGTGACTGAGGTCAGGTGTTCTATTAACATGGAGTTTGTACATAAAGATCTATACTGTGCTGTAGTAATTTGACTTGTTCAGCTTTTCAAATAAGTGTATGGATGTTCTAGGGTCCACTGTAGTATTTACAATGACCCTTTTTTTGGATTGGCTTCTTATGTGAGTTTTGGAAGTTTGTGCTGATATGGTATGGTAGGTTTGCTCTTTGTTGTAGGGTTTACAATATGCCTGGTACTGGAGAATAATGGTTGTTGTTAGTGAGATGGTCAGAATCATATTTTTAAAAAAAATATTGAGTTCTATGGGTGAATGTCCTGGTTCTGCTCTGCACCTACTGTGGATGCAAAATATATGTTGAAAAAGTAAAAGCAAGAACCATAACAATTTATAACAACAAAATAAAAATGAGTTATAATTTAGTTTTATAAACTGTGCTGTTAGTTCTTGCTGTCTTTTATTTCCTTGGTGTGCAAACAGGACCGTACCTAGCTCTGTGCAAGCAGTGTAGCCGCACAGGGCGCAGAGGCTTGAGGGCACATTTCTGCTGTCTGCTGTTGCCCTGCCACCACTAGCAGGACAATAGCAGGCAGCTGAAATGCACCCCGAAACCTTTTCGCAGCATTTTAAGCAGGTATGGTCCCTCCCTCCTTCGACGCAATGTCAGAGCAGGGAGTGACAGATCTGTTTAAAGTGCCGGCGCCTTTCAGATCGGGCACATGCCCCCCCTCCTTTTTCCCTGCTGCCAGCGCCGCCTTGAAAAAAATGGAGGGCAGGACAGCAGGGAAAGAGCAGGCAGCGCCGGACGTAGGTATGGGGGTAGGGGTGTGTGTGTGTGTGTGCGCCTGAGTTGCAAGTCTCACAGGGCACGATTGCAGCTCGTTACGGCCTATGTGAAAACATCTTGCATTTCCTCCATATAATCTAATCGGCTTTTTGGTTTGGTTCAGTTTTTGATTGGATTTCTGAAAAAGCCAGGCCCCCCCCCCCTGTAAGGTGTGTGTGTGTGGGGGTACCATCTCATTCTTCGTCTCAGGCAACAGATTGCCTTGAGACGCCCCTGGTAGAAGCGCATGAGGATAAAGTGAAATTGCTTATCAGATTTTTTTGTTCTATGTTCACAGATGAAGGGCCAGGAACAGGACCTCAGAAAGCACCCACAAATGGGAACAGAAGTGACGGGGATCTTGAACGATTTTCAGAAGACTGTATTTGTGAGTAGTTAGCTAAACTAAAAGTAGACAAAGAAATGGGACCGGATGGGATGCATATGAGAATACTGAAGGAACATGGGGACATTCTAGCAGCTACACTGACTGACCTTTTCAATGCCTCTTTGGAGTTGGGAGTGGTGCCAAAGGACTGGAGGCTGTGGTCCCTTTACACAAAAGCGGAAGTAAGGATGTGGTTGAAAACTACAGTCTGGTTAGTCTAACCTCTGTGGTGAGTAAATTATTGGAAATGTTGCTGAAAGAGAGAATAGTGAAGTTTCTGGAGTCCTATGGATTGTAGGATTCAAGGCAGCATGGGTTTTCCAGGGGCAGAGTTTGTCAGACAAACCTGATTGATTTCTTTGACTGCATGATCATGGAGTTGTGAGAGCCCTAGATGTGGTGTACTTAGGTTTCAGTAAAGCTTTTGACAACATTCCGCACAGGTGACTTATAAACAAAGGGCCCGATTCTGTGTTGGATGTGCCGGCCCTCTGTTCACCCTGTCGCAACCAGATGCACAGAGGGAGCCGTCCAGCTCTGCGGGATCAGAATCATGTCCAGGCCTGTACATACAGGCCAAGACCCCAATTCAGGTCGACCTGCACATACCGGCCTTGCCCGGCTAGTTCAGTCAAGGCTTTTCAATGGAGTTGCAGTGCCATAGTGTCCAGTTGCCATGGTACCATGGATCCATTCAAAAGCCATGATCCCTGCCTGCCGGCTCAAAAAATGCTTTCCCCGCAGCCCGACCCCTGATCTGGTCTCCCAAGGCCAGGGTTGGGCCGTGCGGAATGTCCTATGCTCCCTCTTGCCCTTTCGGAGCCCCGGGCCTGCCATCCTCTGCCAACTAGGAGGTGGAATAAGTTCCCCATTCAAGCCGCTGGCCCCGGACATACTGGGCTGACATTGGAATTGGCCCTGTATGGTCCGGGGCCGATGACCGCCCACTGCCTGCCCTAATGCCACTTCCTATCTGCCCCTTTCCCACATCTGTCTAGTTTCCCCATACAATGCGGGGAAGTTAGATGGGATCGGGAGAGGGCACGAATAGCGGGGATGGACGTCTCAACGGGACATCCATCTTTGCTATTCATGCCTCAGAATGACCCCTAAACTGAGCAACCTTGGAATGGACCCCAAAGTTACTGATTGGGTTAGAAATGGTTTGAGTGCGAGGCACCATAAGGTACAGGTAAATGGAGCTCACTGAAAAATCTCGGATAAGGCATTTACATGGGTAACTAGGGCAGTTAGCCGTGTAAATTCCTTTGAAAATGCTGCCCAAAATGAATTTAAAAAATCCTTCCTAATAATGCACAGGAAACATATAAGAAAAGAAGATGGGTAGGGATGAGGCCAAAGTTCAAGGGGGGAGGGGGGTACATATCAGGACTGCTAATTCTTGAAAACTGCCCATCCTTTCTAACCAGGGGATTGCCACTCCAAATGCTGATTCATACAAATATGTCTTCAATGGCTTCTTAAATTGTTGGAGGTTTAATTCCTTGTGTACATCCGCTGGGAGCAAATTTATATCATTGGGGCTGCAGCAAAAAAAAGCTGATTTTCTAGTAATCTCAAACTTAAGCAATGATGGAGATGGAATATATAGCCGAAAACCATGCAGCAATCGCAGCGTCCTAGCAGCGGCATAAAGGGTAACCAAAAATACTAAATATTCTGGTGCTAAGTCATGAATTGCTTTGTACGTGAATGTTATGACCTTAACAAGAACCATAAATGCTTCAGGGAGTCAATGATGCTGCACTAGAAGGGGTGTAATATGATCATATCTTTGCGGGAACTAACGTACGTATGGCTGAGTTTTGAACTGATTGCAGTTGTTTCAGCTGATATTGTGGGATGCCCAGGGAGATGACATTAAAATAGTCTACTTTAGCCATGACAGTTTGTAATAGCACTGATACCTGTGCCACTGGATCTGAGAATGGTTGCACCCCACGAAAACACTGCAATGCACAAAAAGAGGATCAAATAACCTGTGTCAAGTGTGAAGATAATGAAAGTTGGAAGTCCAAGGTGACCCCAAGATTTCTTAATGTAGGTTGTAATGTTATAGGTATTCCATGGATCTTAGGTGCTATTACAGGGATCTGAGATGAATTTGTAAACAATGTTTCTACTGTCTTTGATGGATTTAGTTTTAATGAACTAGAGTCAACTAGGTGGCTATGTGTTCCCGACAGACATCTATCTGCACAATGTCAGGGGAAGGTTCATCAGTAGCAAACACTAGTAATATATTGTCTGCATAAATGTAACTTGGGACCCCCAGGTCTGAATAAGCTTGCTAAGGGAGCTAAAAAAAAACATTAAAAAGAGATGGCGATAAAGTTGAGCCTTGAGGTACCCCACATGGAAATATATAGGAAGAGGATAGTGAGTCTTGAATACGTACCTTAAAAGAGCAATCCAAAAGAAATGGAACCATGCGAGGACAATGGCTTGAAGTCCAGCATCAAACAACCAATGCATCAGGATGTCATGATCAACTAGGTCGAATACTGCTGACATGTCCAATGAAATTGCAATAAGTACTTTACCCTGATCTCATGATCAATATATTTCATTTAAGAATGCAGTTATAATGGTTTCTGTATTATGTTTTGGTCGGAAACCTACTGTCTAGGATGTAATACTCGAACCTGTTCCAAATGTTCAGCTGAGCGAACATTACGAGTTCTGTTACTTTGGATATAAATTGGAGGTTTGCTTTAGGTTTATAGTTTTTCAAATCAGTTACACCTCCTTGTGAGTCCTTCAAAATGGGCTTAAGCAGGGACTGTTTCCATGAATTTGGAACCACACCAGATGAGAGGCTGGCGTTAATAATCAGGAGCATAATTGGCACTAGTCCCAAGGATTCATGCGTCAACCAGGTGGACAGGATTGGATCAAGCAAACAAGTAGTTTTATGAATGGAACGCACTACCTTGGACAGAGTTTCCAAGGTAACTGTAGTAAAATTAGACTACATTAGACCAATTGGAGATGTATTAGGTAGAATGGAAAAAGGGGATGTGATGGAAGAGTGTTCCGAGTTTGAATAACCTTACCGTAAAAAACCTGTCCAAATCCTCTGCTGAGGGTCCTAGCCAAAGCTGCTCTTGATCCCTTTACCTAATAGATGACAATTGGTGGTTAGAGCAGTGGGGTAAAAGCCAGTATAAACCTATTTCAAATCCCGCTGTAGCTCCTTTTGACTTGAGCAAGTCGCTTATCCCCCCAGTTACAAGTTTAGATTATAAGCCCTCTGGAAACAGGAAAATACTTAGTGCACCTGAATGTATCTCACCTTGAACCCTGAGAAAGGCATGAGTGAAATATGAGTTGTATTTACATGGTTTTATTTATTTGTTTGTTTTTGTTTTGTTATTGCTGTTTGATTATGTTTTGGACTGGCAGAAGTGAACTTTTTTAAAATAAACATTCCAAGTCACAGTTTTTACAAATCCCTCCTCATGAAAAGCCTTTCTCTTAGTATAGGTTCAAATGTGAAGCTTTAGGATCATGGATCTCAGTCCAATACCTATATATAATATTTCCTACTGAACTTTAAATATGCCACTCAAAGCAAAGCTCTGAGATTTTATAGTGTGTGATGTCTCCCAAGCTTACTGGAAGAATGTATCCTTCTGACTCATTCCCTACTGAATGCCTCCTTCTCTGAAGAGGTTCTACCCAGAGAAACTACTGCGAGGGGTGAAAGCCATCATTTTAGTACTCCAAGTAGCGAGGGCAGGAGTGGAGGGAGACTGTTTCTCCCCTGGCCCCAGTAGACACTAGGGAATCCCCCAGATAAGTTCTGGGGGGTGGGGCAGGTGAGGGGGGGGGGGAGGTATCATCTTTACGGAGGGGGTGTCATCTTTAGGTGTGGGAGGATTTGAAGCAGGACGGGGGGTGTCTGGTGCAGGGTTGCCTCTGCTCTTTTAGCTAGTGCTGCCCAGCAGTGGAGCAGGCACAGATACAGGGCGAGGAAGCTCATTGGTGAGGGGGGTGGGATTCATTGCCTGTTAAGGAGGAATTGGATCTGGGAGAGATTTGTTAGGGAGGTGGATGTGATCGGAGGGGTGGGTGAAGGGGGTGCAGAGTAAGTGCAGCCATGGCTTTTCTGCAAAGCACTTAGGTGCTGGGGCTGCATGCTTCCTGTCTCAAGAAGTGGCGTTACGTGCTGCTGTGCTTTCAGCACTTCTGACAGCTAGTGCTTGGCAACATCCCACACGCTAGCTGTCACTCTCTGTCCTGATCCCACCCCAAAGCACTAAGAGCACTTAGAGCAGGATTTTAACCATGCTGGCTGCTCTTAGTGCACAGTAGCGGTTCCCATTGATCCCATTGAGTACTAAACCCTATGGTAACCACTACTGCGCTTTAGTTAAAGGGCCTCTTGGTGTCTCTGCTCACAAGTTGAAAATTTGTGCTAATATATTGATTTCTTCATTTCAAAATAATTATATGCTGCAAATCATAACACCATTAAGCAGTTCACCAAAAACATAAGAAATAATTAAAAATAAATACAAAGACAAACACATTGATTCATAAAATAAAGCATCCGCCAATTTGTGTACAACATTACAATAAAATCAAATCTTACAGAACATCCCTAGAAGCATGGGTACATTAAAATGCCTTCATACTTGTTATGGAAATCAAAACCTCATTGCGCCTTAACCCTACATGGAAACGCTGAATGACTCTGTAGAAACGGGAATCATGCTTTTGAAGGACATGTGACAATTTGTAAGGCTAAAAATCCAGGAGTCCGTATTCAAAAGGGAGACAGTCAGTGGCACTCTGTGAATAGTACTACCTCTCACTGCCTTGGCACTATGCAGATAGCGCTGGGCAGTCCATGGATGGAGCTGAGGTGGAGCCAGCCCTTTTCCAGCTAGCGGCAATTTTCCACGCTACTATCTGGATGATGATCTCCATGATTTAGGACAGCAAAAAAGCTGCAGATTGTCCATCTGGCTAGTGGCTGAATATCACTGCTCTCTGGATAGCGCTTGCACCCGCCCCTAAACCCAGAGGTGCAGCACTAGCCAGTATCTGGATACTGGTGCTGGATTTCCAGATTATATTTAACCACAGGGGCTGGCATTTAAAAAAAACCTGTTGTCGCTGTTAAATATTGACTCATCAGATTTCATACCCATGGCTGCATCTGAATCTTGATATGCAAAGTCCCTGAGTTAGCTCAGACTAACAGTAAATTGACTTGCGGCTTTTTTTGTTTTATTAGCATGGGGGCTGATTTAAATGTTTTGAGTGCCTATATTTTCACTATGTAGGATTTTGCATTTGTCTGGATTTTGCATTTGTCTGGATTTTCCAGAGTATAAAGTCTAAGTGGGTTGCGGAGAAGGCAGAATATCCTACAGCTGGGTGCAACTAACAAATGTGATTGCATACCTGCTGAGCTAGAGCCATGCTTTTACCCAGTCCTAGATTTTCCATGTAGCATACCAGTTGGTTGGTTGAGGCATGTTTACTAAGCTGTGCTACCTGTTAATGCACAGACAGCGCATACTATTTGGTTGTGTTAACAGAGAACTCATGCAAAATGCAGCTAACACAGTGATTTTCTGCATTAGCTGCAGAAAGTGCATTATCTGCATGAGTGGGCAGGAATAGGGCAGAGATTGGGTGTATCTGAAATGCTCGGTTACCATGAGCCTCAACAACACGTAATAAAATTATCGAAAAAGTAGTCCAACACCAACTACATGATCACATTGATGCACATGTGCCAGTAGACCCACAGCAATATGACTTCAGACCATAGCATGGAGTTGAGACGCTACTGACCTCACTCACAGAGTCATCAAAGGCATAGAGAAACCTATTCAGGGCTTTGTTCTAATTTTTCTTAATACAACATCTATGTTCGACTCAGTCTGCCACGACATCCTACTTCACAATTACAAGCTATTGGAAACCAGAATACAGCACTAAAATAGTTCCACACATACCTAACTGGACCACTCAAATCTATTCCATACCCACAAAAATGAGGAGCATTTTAGGGCTCTGCGCTATCCTTGCTACTATTTAACATCTATATTCAACCAGTATGCAACATCATACAGGCTCACAGAGTCCACGATCATATATATGAAGATGATATTATGATTTACTCATTTTTTTCTACTACAAAACTAAACTACTCAGCAATAATAGATTGTTTTAATGCAATCCCACTCTGGTTATTGGATCACCAGTTAAAAATAAACTGGAAGAAAATAGAAGGGTTTTATATAACGAGAAATGAGGACTTCAGTCCACCAGCAACTCTAAAAGTAAAAGAAGCAGAATTGGAGATAAAACAAGAAGTTTGCTATCTAGGAATAAATCTTGGTTAGTGCCATTCACTACAAACATTTATTAGCAAAACTGCAAAACCATCAGAATAATCTACAACAAAATAAGAATCCTCCAACACGTACGCCTTCTTCTCGAAGCACATAATTTTCGAACAGTATTTCAAGCTATGAAATTCCCACACCTGGACTGTAACATTACATACAAGGGTCTTCCAAAATATTTATTATACTCCCTACAAATAGCCCAACACACTGCAGTTTGAATCTTTCATGGTGCCTCTAGAATTGACCACATCACACCCATTTTAAAACCGGCTTCCACTTCTAAGCCAAATTAAATGCAAAGTCATAATAACCATTTTCAAAATAACACATAATTTAACTTCACCTTACAGTATCTACAATCCATCGTGCGTAAAGCACCAGACAAAGAGCCAGTAGAAGCTGCACAAGGAACACCTTCACCATACCACTGGCAAAAACTAAGGGCCCTGTTTACTAAGCATTTTTCCCATACACACAAAGTAACCAAACTACATGCTCATGTGCATTCTCTTTATATGCCCCAGCACTGCCTGGAAAAAACAAGAGCTATCTTGGACCTGGCAGCATTTTGCAAGGAAATAAAAACTCTGCTATAATCAAAGGGCCCTTTGGAAATGACTCATAGCATGGCAGCTCAACCAATGGCGTAACTCACACTGACCACGACTCCCTTTGCAAACCTTGTTTACTTCAGGCAAGACTGAGTTAAGCTCCTAATCTATAAATTCAAATGCATCATATAAAAGTTTATTCTCTTTAGTTTGTACCCCATAAACTTCCCTGTTGAGATTTCTAGTTAATATGTAAAGTTGTTATGGTTATCTGTAAACGGCTTAGATTTAAGAAAAACAGTCTACACAAAATGGCAAATAAATAAATACATGACTGTAGGATCTGCAGACAGTACAGTGGGTGGCATTGGCTGCATCCACCGTGCTTTATGCCTTTTTGGCGCACTATCTGCTGGGGAAATGCATGTGCTTGCCTCCAGCTCTGCCAGCTAACACTACTCTATCTGCATTTTTTTTTTGTCACGTTAGCTGGAAAAGCCTAACACGCTTCCTAAAAGGACCTCTAACGTTTAGGGCTGTGCACAAAGTTTGGTCTGTTTGTGGATTTCCCAGATTTTTCTATATTTTTGGTATTTTTCGCACATTGTGACCTTGGGCAAGTCACTTGACCCTCCGTTGGCTCAGGTACAAACTTAGATTGTACACCCTCTGGGGACAGGGAAGTAGCAACGATATGTGAATGAAACTTGAATTACTACTGGAAAGCTGTGAATTAACTACTAATAAAATAAATAAATAAAAAATGCATGCCTTGGGTGCATGCTGGGATTTTTTTTCACATGCAAATCTATTGTACGCACCTTAATTCATAGGTATGCGTTTGTACAAGTGATTTTCATGCACTTAAAATTTTTAAACTCCCAAACAAACCAAATGTGCACACGCCCTACTGACTTTCATATGTAGGGGTTATACAAAACGTGTTTCCTCATCTCAGCCAGGTGCAACTAATGGTTTATCCAAATATTAATAAGGACATGCACTATCAAGCACTGTGCTGAGAAAGTTTCTTTGAAATATTAAAAGTTTCTTTATAAATACATTTGTTTACCAAATGTTTTGGAGTCAGCTCATTGGCAGTGGTACTGGTGGTCAGTCCGGGGGGGGGGGGGGTTTGCTGACCCTTTCTTGTTTTTATATTTGATTTTACTGTAAACCGCTTTGATGTGCATTTTTGAAAAGTGGTATATCAAATAAAAGTAAACCATAAACCAGCTCCAGAAAAGATCTAGAGAGTACAAGAGCCAGAAGTCAGCATGAAACTGTTAAATGCTAGTTAGGGTATGTTTACTAAGCAGCGGTAGGGGCTTCCGTGTGATATCGGAGCCGCGGCCCCATGAAAACTGCTACTGCTGCTTAGTAAACATACCCCTTAGTTTTTTGCACCAGCAATGTAGTGGACCTGAAAATCAAATATTGGTAATTTATCATTGTCTCTCTCACTCATACTGGGTTGGAGTAAGGAGTTACTCAAGGTTCAAGGTTGAAAAGGGCACTACACCATCAAGAGAAGTGGTGGACATTAGAGAATCTTACAGTTCTCATAAACCCTGCCCTTTTTCAGTTATGGGTAACAATGAGCCATTCTGAACCTGAGAACCATAAAACTCATTGATCATAAAGGAAGACTATCAGGCCAATATTGAGCTCGCAGCAGTCCGCGTTTAACCGGATATTCAACAACAGTATCAGTCCAGCGGCTGCCAAGGAATTTCTGAATTTTGCAGTCAGTGGTAGTGGCAAAATTCAGATATCTGTGATTTTCCGCTGTTATCCGGATAGCCAATCCACATAAACCTAGGATAGCTTTTTTCCTTTTCTAAGTTATGCGGATATTTATCCGCATAGCAGTACTGAAAATTAATGCTATCTGGATAAGTGCCAGTTCCTCCCTAGCTCTGTCCATGGACCACCCTAGCACTAACCGGATAGTGCTGCAGTGGTCAGAGGAAATATTCAGATAGTGCCACTGACTACTGAGCTCACTGGGGTTAATTTAGTTCACAAAAATGCCCTTTTGAAGAGCAGGCGCGATTGTTGTCTAATCCCTGGATAACGTTAAATATGTTCTAACCCCTGAGTAAGCATTAGGTACATCTTACTCATCTGACAGTAGAACCCTGTGCTAAAGACCCTTATTGACTTTTGTTTAGATCTGGGTGAGGGAGTCTTGAGAAGGTTTTGGAGAAAGTGCACCTAGAAGTGCTGCAGGAAATTGAGCAGGGATTCAGGTATTAAAAGGACAGTAGAACTAAGTGATTGGATAAGTAATATGTAGGAATATGAGATAGGGCACAGAAAGGTTTAAAAGCTTCATTTTATTTGATATACTACTTTTCCAGTAGTACCTGAGTGATTTGCAATGTACTGTACAAAATCAAATCAAATAACACTTCTTGAGTAAAACAATAAAATCAGCAAAATAAACTATCATAAAAATAATAATAACAGAAAATATCATACAACTAACAAATTTAAAAAAAGAGACTAAAGAGCTAATGAAATAGAAAGCAAAGAAAAAAAATATTGGTTAACGAGAAAAAGGAAGAAAAATAGAAGGAAATACAGAGTCTGTGCATTAATCCCAAGACCACTAGTCTGAGATAATAAGGCATCAGAGGTGAAATGCCTTATGAAAATAATTGGTTTTCAATAATGACTTGAAGTGCTTATATGTTGTTTCTAACTGAATGCCTAATAGCAGATCATTCCACAAGTATGTAATGATAATATGATAATAGCAAAAGCTGATTATCTTATGGATTCAAAACTTACTTACGAGTAGGTCAGAACAACTAGGGGGCTTTGTTGAGCTGATCTAAAAGATCTAACAGTTGCATAAGGAATTGGAGAATTTGTGAGGAATACTGGAAAACCAGAATAAAAAGCGCTATGAGCCAAGACTATCCATTGGGTTTTCATGGCAAGATACAGAAGTAGATTGCCGGGCCTTTCCTCCGCGCAGTTTAAGTTTAGTGTTGTTGCCGTATACCATTCTGCTGCTGCCCAGATGAGACCCCCAGGTCGGAAGGCACTCAACTAGCTACTGGGGAAGAGCTGAAGACTTTTCAGAGTAAAGCCAGCATTTATGATGTGGTTGGATCAAAGCCCTCGGGACATCTGACTGCTGATATAGCTGCGCATGAAATGAGAGTCAGAAGCTGTAAAGATGTCTTACATATTGGAACATGGAACATACGAAGCATGAACCAAGGAAAGTTGGAGTTGGTCAAGAATAAATGAAACGTGTACAACTTGATCTGTTGAGTGTCAGCGAACTGAAATGGACTGGCATCGGGCACTTTGTATCAGATGATCACATGATCTACTATGCTGGAAATGAAAGACAAAGAAGAAATGGTGTTGCATTTATAATAAAGAAGAAACTTGCAAGAACTGTAATGAAATACAATGCAGTCAGTGAATGCTTAATCTCTATTCGTCTATGAGGAATGCCTATCAAGACAACTATAATGCAAATATATGCCCCAACAACAGCTGCAGAAGAGGATGAAATTGAAGAGTTCTATGAACAAGTTCAAGCTGAAATTGACAGAACATGCAAACAGGATATCCTGATAGTCATGGGTGACTGGAACTCAAAAGTTGGCAACAAAGAAGAAGGCAAAGTGGTTGGAAAATATGGACTTTGCAACAGAAATGAAGCTGGAGATAGAATTCTGCAAGACCAACGATCTATTCATCTCAAACACCTTCTTCCAGCAACACAAGCGACGACTGTACACATGGACTTCACCCAATGGACTGTATAAAAATCAAATTGACTACATCTGTGGAAGTCAACAATGGAAAAGCTCTATAACATCAACAAAGACAAAACTTGGAGCTGACTGTGGAACAGATCATCAACTACTAGTATGCAAACTCAAGCTAAAGTTGAAAAAGAGCAAACCACTCATGAATGCAGCAAAATATGACCTTGAGAATATACCACTGGAATTTAAAGACTGTCTGCAAAATCAATTTGCTGCTTTAGATACAAATGACAGAGCTCCAGAAGAGTTATGGAATGACATCAAGAAGGTTGTGTTGGAAGAAAGCGAGAAGTATCTACAAAATGTGAAAAAGCAAAAATGGCCAAAATGGATGATGGAAGAAACTGAAAATTGCCCAGAAACGCAGAGAAGGTAAAGCCAGAGGAGAAAGAAAGACAATCGCAGAACTCAACAGAGATTTCCAAGACAGGGCAAAGAAAAGTACTACAATGACACATGCAAGGAAATAGAAGCAGAAACTATTAGAGAAAGAACAAGATCGGCTTTCCTAAAGCTACGAGAGTTAAAGAAAGAATTCCAGCCTTGAATTGGAATGTTACAAGATGCTCAAGGTTCTATATTGAATGGTGCTGAGAACATCAAGAAAATGTGGAAAGAATATACAGAGTTTTTATATGATAAAGATCAAGTGGACCTACAGCCGTTTCAACCTGTACCTTATGATCCGGAACCATTGGTGATGAAAGAAGAAGTTGAAGCAGCATTGAAAGCCTTATCAAAGAACAAAGCACCAGGCATTGATGGCATTCCCATAGAAGTATTATAGCAATCTGATGCAGCTGTTACCGTACTTACAAGGCTCTGTCAAGAAATTGGGAAGAGAACGTCATGGCGAACTGACTGGAAAAGATCTGTGTATATACCAATACAAAAGAAAGGTGATCCAACTGACTGTGGAAATTATC
Source organism: Ichthyophis bannanicus (assembly GCA_033557465.1). NCBI lineage: Eukaryota > Metazoa > Chordata > Amphibia > Gymnophiona > Ichthyophiidae > Ichthyophis > Ichthyophis bannanicus. Next base: position 551,464,696 of record CM066036.1, read on the forward strand.
ACACAATTGCTCAGATCCCACATGCCAGCAAGATTCTACTGAAGATTATTCAAACGAGACTACAACCATACCTGGAACAAGAACTACCTGAAGTGCAAGCAGGGTTCAGGAAAGGGCAAGGAATGAGAGACATCATTGCGTTTGTGAGATGGATCCTTGAAAAGCCTAAAGAATACCAAAAGGATATCTATTTGTTCTTTAACGACTATAGCAAGGCTTTTGACTGTGTAAACCATGAGAAACTCTGGGCCACATTAAGAAGCATGGGTATACCAGAACACCTGATCGTTCTCTTGCACAATCTGTACATTGATCAAGAAGCAACAGTTCAAATGGAACAAGGAGAAACATAATGGTTTAAAATAAGCAAAGGTGTAAGACAAGGCTGCATACTTTCCCCCTACCTGTTTAATTTATTTGCAGAACAAATCATCAGAGAAGCAGGATGGTATGAAAACAACAGAGGTGTGAAGATTGGTGGAAGACTCATCAACAACCTTCGCTATGCTGATGATACCACATTACTGACTGAAAGTGAAGATGATCTGAAACATTTGCTTTTCACTAGCAAAGAATATAGTCTCAAATTGGGCCTGTACCTTAATGTAAAGAAGACAAAGATCATGACAACTGGCAAAATCAACAGGTTCATTGTTGAAGGAGAAGAAATTGAAATTGTGAACAATTTTAACCTACTTGGATCAACTATCAATAAAGAAGCAACAAGCAGTCAAGAAATCTGATGACGCATTGCTCTTGGCAGAATGGCTATGAAAGACCTAGACAAGATTCTCAAGAGCAGAGATGTCTCTCTCCATACAAAGATTTGACTTGTTCAAGCCATGATATTTTCAATAACATCATATGGATGTGAAAGCTGGACAGTGAAAAAGATAGACAGGAAGAAAATTGATGCCTTTGAATTATGGTGCTGGCGGCGAATACTGTGTATACCATGGACTGCCCGAAGAACAAACCAGTCAGTACTAGAGGAGATCAAACCTAAGCTTTATTTAGAAGCTCATATGACAAGACTTTGACTTTCATACTTTGGACACATAATGCAAAGAGAGAGATCATTAGAGAAAGACATCATACTTTTCAAGATAGAAGGTCAACGCAAAAGAGGAAGGTCAGCAATGAGATGGATCGATACAATAACAGCAGCTACGGGTACCAGTCTGTCAACAATTAGCTGCCTGACTGAAGACCGAACACAATTTAGGACAACTATCCAGAGGGTCGCCATGATTCGACATCGATTCGATGGCACTTAACAACAACAACAACATGAGTCAAGATCAGGATCTTAAAAGGAATTTGGTATGACTTGGGGAAAGGTGAGGAGATGGTTGAAAAACTTAGGGTTTGGAGAGGACTGAGAATGTAGAAAAAGGCAGCGGATATGGAGAGAGTGAAAGACAAAGAAAGAGGGCAGATTTTGATAGGGGTGAGAAATGGTAGAAATGAAGGAGCTAGAAAGGGAAACTGGCTGAGTAGTGGGTCAGAGACAGAAGAGGGAGATCAGAGGTGCAGAAGAGATGAGTGACAGGGAAGAAGCTAGGATTGCTGATGGGATGAGAAACAAGAAGATGAATGGGGATCATTAAATCAAATTATATCAAAAGAATTTTTGGGAAACATTGTGATGGAGAACTGAAGCTGCAGTATAGATGGATGACTGCAATGGCAGCAATAAAGCCTGTTTTAGCTAGTTGAATTTGATGTGTTACAACAGTTAAACTATACTGGACAACATAAGTACAGTTTCTCTATCCTCTTTGGGTCATACATGTATATATAATAATATTGAAAAGAGCATGATGGGCATGATTCGCTGAAGGTGTATTGCGTAGTTCACTATTTGAGCTCTTTTCCAGTAATAACATTTTTTAAGATACTGGTACTTTTGGATCATACATGGTTGATTAATTAAGTAGGTTAAATATGGTATATAATTTGAAAGTACAAATGTTTCTTTGTTGGGACATTATGGGGGGAATAGTCAAAGGCATGTACACAGTTTTCAGACTTGCAAACCTTGTAAAGGCTGGTCTGCGGGATATCCAGTGGCACTAACACAATTAGTGCCGCTGAATATCTGTGGGTGCCGCTGCTGCATGCCGTGATGCTATGCGGTTAGCAGTGATACTGAGCCACTGCCTGGGTAGCAACGCATGGCAAAAGTCAGGAGTGGTAAACCCTGGCCTTACTTTCATCGCAGAAGCTAACCGGGCAGTGGCTCGATATCACTGCTGCCCAGTTAACTTTGCAGCAATCTGAATATTCAATGCTGGAGCCCAGATATGGTTCTGGCATTGGATATCTGGGTTTAAAGTTTAGCGCTAATGGCTAGCCACTGTAGGAGGGCTTGCTGGTGGTGCTCAGTAATGGGCCCCATCTGTATAGTATCAGGGCAGAGCATGGGCCCAGCATAGACAGTCCTGGAACTTATCTAAATAGTGGACTGAATTGTGCCGCTATGTGGATAAATTTGGGCCAGGAAATAGGTAGCCCTCAGCTATGTGGATAGTAGAATAAATCCGCGTTATGCAGCTTACACCAGCCCTGACTGCAGTAGATATAAATATTCAGTGCTGGCCAGGATAAAGGCACTGAATATACCTAGTTTATTTAACCACCATGACCTATGTTTTAAAAAAATGACTGAATATTTGACCCATGATTATTAACCCATGTGATGGTTCCTTCAGTTTTCTTTATTGTGGTTTGGTTGGTTTGTCACGTACAGTAGCTTCTGAGGTTCCTTTCTGCAGTTTTTCAGTGATTGCTACTGTTGTCTTCATCTTTTTCCATTTGTAAACTATGGGCCCAATATTACAAAGCATTTACGTGGTTTACAGAGCTGTAAACAATGTAAATGCCCATAAGTGGGATATTCGGCAACACTAAAATGGTTAGTGCTGCTGAAATTCCCAAGTAACGGCACTGTACGCCCCGATGCTAACCGCTTAGCATCAAGGCATGTCGGGGGCGTTACCCAGGGATATTCAGCCGCTGCCCGGTTCGCTTCTGCGCCATGCGTGGCTATGCAGAGAACCCAGATATTCAATGCCTCTGGCTTGATATGGTCCCGGCGTTGACTCTTCAGCGGCGATAGTAAGCGCTGTACTTGCACTGGCCATCACTGAATATTAGGACCTATCTGTCCTAGAGTAGATGGATGGAATCTAGGGATGTGGACAGGGCAAAATCCTTCAGTGCATTTGGGCAATTTTTGGACATTTTTTTCAGTTCTTTTCACACATTCATTTTAATAAAAATGTTTTAATGCATGTTAGACCTCTTTAATGCATGAAGATCAATTTGATGCATGCTTATTTGTAAATTAACATGCCTTAAATTGACTTTACCGTACTATTTTTAGGGGATCGCGTATGCCATTTTGAACCTGGTGGAGGCCTGGATCAGAGTGAGAAGGGGTCACTCCCATCCAGGCTCCACTAGACCAACAGGCTTGTTTTAAGGTAGGGGTGAGGGAGTTTCAGGTCGAGGTGATGGGGGGATTTAAGGGGAGGTCTTGGACTGTAGTTTTGGTGGGAGAAAAATTGGATGCTTGTGAGGGGAGGAAGTGGTGCATTTGGGGGGGGGGGCACCCTGACTCCTTAGTGGTGGAGGGGGGGGACCACTGGGTCCACCAGTTGTATATTACCCTCATGGTCCCTTTATGATGGCAGTTGAAAGCACTGGGTCACTTTTAGTGGGCAAATGCTTCTGGTGGAAAAATAGCATCAGCTTGAGCCGGTGTTCTTTTTTCAAGATTAACACAGCTTGCTGTGATTTACTGCAATATTTAATTTGAATAATAATGAGGTGTTTGCATGCATTTACATCTCATTATTATTGCACATGTGGTGCTGGGCAAATTGTGCATTGTGGGAAAATAATGCACATTATTTTCCTTTAGTGTGCATTAAATGCCAGATAGGATGTGCTATTTTCGTAATGCACTTCTCTGACTGTCAGTGTACAGCCATAGTAATTGCGCTAGAGAAAGCCAGCAGAATATGGAGCTGCAACTCTTCTAGAAGTAACCAAAGTGCTTTTTAGATATTTGGTACCCATTTATAATGACCATTGCTCTGAAAAGAAGGAATAATCTTCAATTTGGCATGTTTATAAAGCAGGAAGTGAGGTTGAGGTATGGGTATGAGGTGTTACATTGTTTTTTCAGGTTTCTGGGACTCATATTGTGGTGGTAGGAATAGGCAGTATAAGTTAGTTGTATTGCTATTTTGACTTGTGGCTGCATCATTTTTTTCACCTGTGGGTATAGAATTAAAATCAATAAAAAGATAGAACATAATACAATGTTTGCCACAGTCTGCTTCTGTCACTGCGGTTCGAGGTCAAGTGGGCCTCCTGGCAGCATGGAGACTGCTTGGGTGGAATTTATGCCACTGCTATGAAACATACTCCAATTTACTTCAATCTAAGGTTACTAGATGTCCCCGACTTTTAAGGATTGACCACGATTTCCAGGGACTGTCCTCAGTTTCTGACCTTTCTTCCTGTCTTTTCATCTTTTTGGCAAGCACCTGTCCCTGATTTCAGCAATGGAGACTGTGGTGCTGTTTCAGGGAAAGGTGGCAGATGGTGGCATAATTCTGTAGTGATAGAATGGGGTTCTAAATGCCTTCAGTGCAGTAGGTGGCTTGGAGCTTGTGAGTATATGTGTGCGCTTATGACCTATCATGTCCCACCCTCTCTGACTGGAAGTTTGTCCTGAAGGGGGCAAGATGTGGAAAGTCTTGTACATGCACATGTGCAAAGGGCCTGCCCCATGTACACTGATCTTTAGGGCAGGAGGATAGCCAAGTAGAGATGGTTCCAGCACTGGTAGCGGATAAGAGGAGGGAACAGGCCCAGCAAGAGGATGGGAAGAAATGCTTGACACAGGCTTATGGGGGAGGGAAAATAAGGAACTTAAGGAAAGGAGAAATGCTGCAAACATGGGGGTTAGGGAAGAGAAGGAGAGATGCTGGATACCCGGAAGGGGAGGGGAAGATAATAGATACCTGAGAGGGGCAAGGAAGGGCACCTCGGGGTGTTGAAAGTGATGGGAAAAGGAGATGTTGAACACAAATAGAATGCTAGGTATCATAAAGAAAGGGATGGAGAATAAAACAAAGGATATTATAATGCCTCTGTATCGCTCCATGGTACGACCGCACCTTGAATATTGTGTGCAATTCTGGTCGCCGTATCTTAAAAAGGACATAGCGTTATTAGAAAAAGTACAGAGAAGAGCCACCAAATTGGTGAAGGGGATGGAAGGCTACTCCTATGAAGAGAGGCTAAAAAGGTTAGGGCTCTTTAGCCTGGAAAAGAGACGGCTGAGGGGAGATATGATAGAGGTCTATAAATTAATGAATGGAGTGGAACGGATAAACGTGGATCAATTGTTTACGCTATCAGAATATAGAAAGACTAGGGGACATGTAATGAAGCTACAGGGTAAACTATTTAAGACAAATAAGAGAAATTTTTTTTTTTCACTCAACGTGTAATCAAACTCTGGAATCTGTTACCGGAGGATGTAGTAAGGGCTGTTAGTATAGCTGGGTTTAAAAAAGGTTTGGACAAGTTCCTGGAGGAAAGGTCCATAAACCACTATTAAAAAGGGACCCAGGATATCAATGCTTGACCCAGTACAAGCATTATGGAACCTGTGTCTTTTGGGGATATTGCTAGGTACGTAGGACCTAGATTGGCCACTGTTGGAAACAGGATACTGGGCTTGATGGACCTTGGTCTGACCCAGTATGGCATATCTTATGTTCTTATGTTCTTACTTGGGGTGTAGTAAATGGATGACAGATGCTGGACACTTGGTGGCGTAGATAGCGATGGGAAAGGGGAATGCTGGACAACTGGGGGGTAAGGAAGGGAAGGGAAGATGCTGAATACCAGGAGGAGGGGGTACAGAAGGGTAGGGAAGGGAAGAGAAGGGGAAATGCTGGACACAGAATAAGGAGAAAAAATGGAAAAAATTAGCAAGACAACAAAGGTAGAAAATAATTTTATTTTCAGTTTAGTGATTGGAATGTGTCAGTTTTTTGGAATTTACATTTCCCCCTGTACTGTTCAAAATATAAAAATGTCAGCTATATCTCTCTTTCTATTTCTTTGGTGATTTGTCTGCATGGAAGTGATATTATTGCTGTCACAGCGTGGATGAGGAGAGAATGACTCATCTTCCCTCCCCCACTCTCTGTTGTGCAATCCTGGAACATAGTGGTTATGGTTATGGTTTTAGGCATTTGATATACCGCCCTTTACTTACGCATCAGAGCGGTTTACACATATATACTAACAGGTACTTTTTATTCCCTTGTCCCCGAAGGGCTCACAATCTAAGTGTACCTGAGGCAATGGAGGGTTAAGTGGCTTGCCCAAGGCCACAAGGAGCAGCCATGGGACCAGAGACCTCAGTCCCTCCAGCCTGAGGTTACTTGTCCCCATGCGGGAATTGAACCCCCGGCCCTCCGGCCTGAGGTAACCTGTCCCAACCACTGAGCCACTCCATCTAGTCTGTCCCATAATGGAAGGTGACTAGAGTTGTAGAATTGTACCTGCCACTCCTGGCAGGTTACCCCTCTTTATTTAGAAGTTATTTATGTTTGCTTTGATTCCACCTTCTTGTTATATAGTGATCCTGTGTGTCTGTCCCATGCCTTTTTGAATTCCGTCATTGATTTTGCACCCACCACCTCCTTCGGGAGGGCATTCCAGGCATCCACCACCCTTTCCATGAAAAAGTATTTCCTGATGTTGCTTTTAATTTTACCTTCTTGTAGCTTCATTTTATGTCCTCTAGTTCTACAGCTTCCATGACTTTGAAAAAGATTTGTTCATTAATACCTTTTAAGTATTTAAATGTCTATATCATATCCCCCCGTCTCTCCTCTGTTCTAGGGTATACATATTTAGGACTTCAAGCTTTTTCTTATGCCTTCTAGAACAAGCTCCAAGTCATCTTGGTTGCCTTCCTCTGACCCATTTTAAGTCTTTTTGTATCTTTTTTAAGGTACGGGCTGCAAAACTAAACACAATACTCCAAGTGAGGCCTCACGAAGGACTTGTACTCTCTGATGGTTATTCCTCTCTGTATGCAGCCTAACAACTTCTGGGTTTGCTTGCGCTTGTTACACTACTTTGCTACCTTGAAATCCTCAAATACTATCACATCGAGGTCTCTTTCTTGGTCCATACACATCAACCTCTCATCCCCTATCGCGTACAGCTCCTTTGGATTTCTGCATCCCAAGTGTATCACGCTGCACTTTTTTGCATTAAATCTCAATTGCCAAGCATTTGACCATTCTTCTAATTTTTGTAGATCTTTTCTCATGTTTACTCTCTCTCTGAAGTGTCCACTCTGTTACAAATGTTTGTATCATCTGCAAAAAGGCAAACGTTTCCTTTTTTTTTTTTTTTTAAATTCTTTATTTTCGTTTTATAACAACAAAGGAAAAGGAAGACATACAGCTAAAAGACAGATACATAAAGTGTAATACATACACCAAAGTAAACCCCTGCCACCCCCTCCCCCCTGCTTCTTCTCTAGAAAACTAATCATTCCCGAAGCGGGCGTGTACGTACATTATTGTGTTACAAAACCTAACGGTGATCTGAAACATGATGAGTGCATATTATACAGGCATGTTGGAACAATGAGCAGATTGTACATAATCATTAAGCATCTGCCATTTAGACAAGCGAGAGTGAGTTTGGGCATGGGGAATAGCTCTCCGAGGTATCTGCTCATATTTACTATATAAGCAGACGAGGTTCCACCATTCATTGACAGTAAGTCGAGAGCTACCCTTCCAATTCCTCGTGATTAAGCATATGGCTATACCCAGCATGAAATCAAGGAGAAAGCGACCCTTCTTTGATCAGGGAGGTAAGCGTGGTGTGACTCTTGGGGGGACCACTTATCCTAGGCGGCTGTTTGTCAATCAGGGGATCAAGGACTAGATTGAAATCCCCCCCAATTATCAATGAAGTATTAGCAGAGGCCTGCGCAACCTGAGCAATGGTAGCAAAAAAGGCAGGGTCATCCACATTAGGAGCGTAAAGGCATATACATGTAACTTCAAGGCTACCTATCTTGAGGTGAACTCTGGACCATCTACCTTCTGTATCTGAGCTAGTCACAATAATAGTAGCATGCAAAGATTTCCTAACCAGTATGGCAACCCCACATTTCTTAGAAACGGCTGGGGAATAGGCGGCCACCATGTAAGGTTTAATATTGAGTTTAAGAGTTTCCTTCGAATTTAAATGCGTTTCTTGGAGAAAAATCAGATCCGCAGCTTCCTGACTTAGGTAGCTTAGGATTTTCTTCCGTTTTATCGGATTATTAATTCCTTTTACGTTCAATGAGAAAATCTTACATGGTGCCATCAATCGGTAATAGACATTTTAGGTAAGGGCGCTTGAAAACATACAACATAATCAGAATCTGTGCAACAATGACATAATCACCGAGTATGCTGGCTAATACACCCCATATTGAAAAGTATGTACCAAAGTATCTTAGAGAAGAAGCAAAACCCCCAAAGAATATGGCGACCAGATGTCTGCGGGAGGAGGCCCTAGAGAGGAAATAGAAAGACATGAAAAAAAAGGAAAAGAAACACCAGAGTCCATAATTAACACTGTCTCTGATACTCATCGAGGCTACTGTGGGTAGATGGAGTCGGGTCACAGATATCATCAAAAGTAAGGCAAACAAACTGCCCTCGCCAGACTCTTTGCTGGGCTGCGGCAGATCCAATATGGCAGGTACAGCGGATATGAGAATACTTGCAGGAATATTCTGGAAGTCAGCGCATCAAGTCGGCTTCTTTGGAATCCAAAACCTCCGCTAGTAGATCAGGGTCCTCAAATGTTCTTGTCTGATTGTGAAGCGTGACTCGGAGCTTGGCCGGGTACATCAGGCCATAGCGTGCCTGTAGTTGTTGAAGCCTCGGCCGGAATTCCAGAAAGCGCTTTCGGCGGTCGACCGTGGGTTTAGCCAAGTCAGGATAGAAGGAGATCTTGTGGCTCTCAAACTCCATATGGCCCTTTGCCCGAGAGGCACTTAGAATTTGCTCCACGTGTTGATATCTCAAAAGTCGAAAAATGATAGGCCGCGGGGTCTTCCTGTTGAGCGTTATGCTTGTGGGTACACGATGAGCGCGATCGATCTCCAAGTCTTTGGTAAAGGTGATTTGGAGCAGGGAAGGGAGGATTTTGCATAAAAACTCTTTCATGTCTCCCGATTCCGCTCCCTCCGGTATGCCCACGAGTCGTATGTTGTTGCGGCGCGCTCTATTATTGCCATCTTCCACTTCTTTCTGCAAGGCCCGCACCTGACGTTCAACTTTGTCGAGTTTGGACAACCGGGCCGCATGGGAGTCCAATATGCTCTCCATTTTGTCCTGACGCGAAGAAAGCCCTTCTAGCTTGCTTTGCAGCACACCAAGATCTTCCCGCAGCGCTCGGAGTGCTTCACCGTTTGATTGCACGAGGTTTTTGACCCCTCTTATCTCTGCGAGGATTTCCTGCTGCATTTCGGGGCCCTTGCACAAGGCCAGCCCCTTCTGCGGGGATGGGGGTTCAGTTTTGGAACGTTTGCCGTGAGAAGCCGCTGGAGATCCAAATTCCGGGCGCGTGGGTTTGGTCCCCGCCATCTCACCAATGTGCCCCGGCAAGATCAGAGTAGAAGTTCCAAGTATGTACGGTGTTAATTCAGGATTCTGAGTAGGCCTCTCGGGAGCCTCAGCGTTATGCGACCATCCCGCTGGACATCAGGCTCCGCCCCTCACAAACGTTTCCTTTTAACCTTTTGACAAAATCACCCACAGACATTGAACAGTTAGTGGTCCCAGGACTGACTCCAGAGGCACTCCACTACTCACCCCCCTTTCTTCAGAGTGAGTTCCATTTATCACTACCCTCTATGGTCTGTCAATCAACAAGTTCTTGATCCAGATCACTACCTTGGGATCCATCCCCAGGCTGCTCAGTTTATTCACAAGCCTCCTAAGAGGAACAGTATCAAAGGCTTTTCTGAAATCTAAATAGACCACATCCATCACATGCTCTTTATCTAGTCCTTTGGTCATCCAGTCAAAGAAATCAATCAGATTTCTTTGGCACAGCCTTCCCTTGGTAGGCCATGTTACCTTGGATCTTGCAACTTGTTGGCTTCCAGAAAAAAACACTTTCCTTTCTTTCAGCAGTGTTTCCATTACTTTTCACACCACCGAGGTAAGGCTTACCAGCCTATACATTGCCACATCTTCTCTGTTGCCCCATTTGTGAAGAGGAACCATGTCAGCTCTTCTGCAATCCCAAGTCTCCAGGGATCTATTAAATACGTCTTTTAAAGGTCTTGCCAAAACCTCTCTAAGCTCCTTCAGTATCCTGGGATGTATCTGATCTGGTCCCATGGTCTTGCCCATGTTCAGTTTTGCAAGCTATTCAAAAACATCTTCTTCTGTGAATGGTTTTACATCTTGTTCCTTTGCCAGTCACGTGTAGTCCTTCTTCAGGTTTTTCTTTTGTGAACACAGAAGAGAAGTATTTGATTCCACACATCAGTTCTCAGCATCTTTGAGCTTGTTTTTCCACTCTTGCTTTCATCCTTTCCCCAATATACCTGAAAAAGTCTTGGCATCTCTCTTTACATCTGTAGCCATTTTTGCCATCCTGATTCCTCTCTTGGCCTCTTTCAGTGTTATTAGGTATTCTTTTCTGTGTTCCTCTTTTTGGTTTCCTGGACCATTGGATGATGTTCCAAGGGCTGCAGAGCAGAGATGGCGCCATCTGTTCAAGAAGGGTCAAAGTGTCTTCAGCAGCAGACTGGCTAACCTACTGAAGAGGGCTTTAAACTCGATTCATTGAGGATTGCTGAAAAAAGCCCTCAGGTAAGCAAAAACACTCAAGTAAGTGAAACATTAGATACCTCTGTAGAAATGGTAAAATGGGCAACATCTGGAAAGCGGTGTGTATAAATGCCCATAGCATGGAAAATAAGGTCCCAGATGTCAAGGCTTTAATGGAAGAGGCTGACTTGGATTTAGTGGTGGGTATGGAGACATAGTTCACGGACAACCATAATTGGGATGTAATTATACCATGCTATACTTTATTCAGAAAGGATAGAGTAGGAAGAAGGGGAGGAGTGACACTATATGTAAAAAAATATTAAAGCTATAGAATTACAGGGCTTCAGATGGAGAGAGGAGGCACTGTGGGTTAAACTAGAAAGAAGGAAAGGGAAATCCATTTGCATTGGAGTGATATACAGACCCTCTCACAGGGAGAAGTGGATGGAGATTAAATAAATGAGAAGTGCTACTGATAGGTAATTTCAATATGCCAGATGTTGATTGGCACATCCTTACTGTGGTGTCATCTAGAAGTAAGGAGATCCTAGATTCTATACAGGGAGAACTATTCCTTCAACTGGTAACAGAACCCACATGTGATGGGGCCATACTGGACTTGGTGTTTACCAATGGAGAAAGTATTTCTGAAGTTATAGTGGGAGATTGTCTCGCATCCAATGATCACCAGATGGTGTGGTTCAATACTAGGACTAGAGCTGATAAAATCCATTCAAAAGCGGGAGTCTTAGACTTTAGGAAATGTAACTTTGCCAAGATGGGACAATACCTCAAGCAGTTGTTATTGCGATGAGAACAACTGGGGGATGTAGAAAAACAGAGGGCAAAACTGAAAGGTGATATTTTAAGGGCAACCAACCTTTTGTTAGAAAGGTAAATAAATGTAAAAGGAAAAGGAAGCCACTATGGTTCTCAAAAGAAGTAGCTGAAAAGGTGAAGACAAAGAGGGAGGCCTTCAGGAAATACAAGAGATCACAGAGAGAGAAAGACAGGCATCTATATTTGGAAAAACTTAGAAAAGCAAAGATACAAAAAGAGGAAGAAATAGACAATGTAATAAAATCGGGGGATAAGACATTTTTCAGATATGTTAGTGAGAGGATGAAGGGCAAAAGTGGTATTGTCAGACTCAAGGGTGAAGGGAAGGAATATGTAGAAGCTGATGAGGATAAAGAGGAATTGCTTAAGAAATATTTCTGTTCTATGTTCACAGATGCAGGGCCAGGAATAGTACCTCAGAAAACACCCACAAATAGGAACAGATCTCAAACAATTTTCAGAAGACTGTTCATGAGGAACTAGCTAAACTAAAAGTATAAAGCGATGGGACATTCTAGCAGTTCCACTAACTGACCTTTTCAAAGCTTCTTTGGAGTTGGGAGTGGTCTCAGAGGACTGGAGAAAGGCACATGTGGTCCCTTTACATGAAAACGGAAGTAAGGATGAGGTTGAAAACTACAATCTAACCTCTGTGGTGAGTAAAGTTTTGGAAACGTTGTTAAAAGAGAGAATTATGAGGTTTCTGGAGTTCAATGGACTGCAGGATCTGAGGCAGTATGGGTTTACCAGAGGTAGGTCTTGTCTGACAAATCTGATTGATTTCTTTGATTGGTTGACCAGGGAGTTGGACCGAGGGAAAGCCCTAGATGTGATGTACTTAGATTTCTGTAAAGCCTTTGACACCGTTCCACACAGGCAACTTATAAACAAACTGAGCACCCTAGGGATGGACCCTAAATTATTGATTGGGTTAGAGATTGGTTGAGTGGGAGGCATAAGAGGGTACAGGTAAATGCAGCTCACTCTGAGGAGAAGGAGGTTACCAGTGGTGGGCCACAAGGATCTGTCCTTGGTCTGATTCTTTTTAACCTCTTTGTTAGTGATATTGTGGAAGGACTGTTGGGTAAGGTTTGCCTGTTTGTGAATGATACAAAAATCCGCAATAGAGTAGACACCCAGGAAGGAGTAGATAACATGAGGAGTGATCTAACTAAGCGTGAAGAACGGTCTAGAATTTGGCAGCTGTTGGGTCATGCAATTGGGCTGCAAAAATCCAAGGGAGCGGTACAGTGTAGGGGATGAAGTACTTTCCCCTTCCCCCTCCTTCTCCTTACACCCTTCCCTCCCTCCCCTTGCCCCTCCCCAGTTTTTTCCAATTTTATATTTTTATGATTTATTATTTATTTCTTATGTTTTGGTCTTATTGTTTTATTAGTTGCTGTTTTACAGTGCCATTAATAATCCAATGGTTTTTAGTTTAATTGTTTATTTATAATCTTAACAATGATAATTTTTTGTAACTCTAAGTTTGGGCTATGTGAAATGTTTTTTTATATTAATTGGTTTTAATATGGATTTTATGGTCTTATATTTTTAGTTATTTATGGTTGTAGGGTATCGTTAAGGTGAGGATAATACATTTTGGATCATGGTCATTTTATGTGCTCATACATTTGCCGATTTTAAATGTACGGTGGTAGACTGTATCCCCGTGAGTATTCGGGGAGGAGATCGGGGGAAGCTGCTATTGCAGCAAGAACAGCGATGGATTTTTAATCTGCATACACTTGCTCCACATGGACTCAACGATAGAATAGATTGGGCATTATTTTTCTGTTTGGCTCTTTTGGAGTTCGGGGCGCACATTCCTCTTGTTTAGGATTGGTCAGGTTCAGCAGGAAATGACATCATCTTTTGACAGCGTATTAGAGTTTGAGGCTGGTCTTTAAATTGTGGTGTCAGGAATGGTCGTTTTCAGGTTGGAGGCATTCATTGTCCGTTTGAATGTATTTTTGAGTTGTGAAGTTGTGGTTATAGTGCTTGAGTCCACTGTCCCTGAAGAAGCCTATTAGGCGAAACAAAAGCTTTTGTTGGACTTCTAAGAACTTTCGTGGCACTGACTCTGCTTCTTCAAATTGAGGCTATTGGATTCGCTATTAAGGAATTGAAAAAGTATGTGCGGTTTGGATATCAAGCGTGTGCGGGAGATCTCTGAAGAACCTTAAGTTGAGTATGCTATTTACATTTTTCATGTTATCTTAACTAACTTTGAAAGGTTCTCCTTATCTTTTGTAGGTTACGGAGCCTCGGGTGAGGCCTGATAGCACCCGTATTGGGTATTCTGCACATACTTTTCAGTTGTGTGGTTAAGATAATGAATTTTTTTGAAATCCCAAAAAAGTACTTTTAGGTGATTTTTAATTAGGTCTAATTTGATTATAGATAATTGGTGTAATTAAATTGTTATAATAGAAAAGTGAAAGGCTTTTCGGCCCGTGATGTGGAATTTTCCATCTAACCCTATGGTGACCCGGTTCGCCAAGTGAAGGGTAAGATTTCTCTGAGGCCTGTTTGCCTTTGTTAAATTAGTGATTTATTTTAATGTTGGAACAGTAAGGAACGTTGGGGTATAGGAAGGTTGGTGTCTGTTTTACCATTTTATGGCTTTGCCATTTTAAGCGTTCATTGAAATTTATTTAGTTCTTTTAAATGTATACAGGTGAACCAGTAGGTTGAAATATTAGTATGTATGAGGCATAGTGATTAATGCTATTGATTCGGTATGAGATTATGGTGCAGGTCAGAGAGTAGTAATTTGAGTCTTGTATCCAGCCACTACCTTTTATTCAATACTAATTTAATTATCTCTTGGCCTCTGCAGTTTTAATACGGTTTACACCCTGCACAAGTTTTAAATCTCTTGGAGTGTTTTTGGAGTTAGCACTCCCCATTCTCTCTCTCCTAAACATTAACATAGAATACCATCAATTTAGGGCTACTGTTCTTAATCATCCCCAATTTTACATTTACATTTTAAAGATAACATAACTTTTCATTACCTGTCTGACATCGAGGTAATAGTGCTTGAACGTGCTTTTTCAGTGCTGATTATGAATATTAGTACAATTGACACGCCATGTATGGTAAGATCTAACAAATTCTTCTTTTTGCCATATTGCCACTTTTATTGCACAGTGTTCACTATGGGACCAATGGCTGACATTCATTTAAAGCTTCAAGTTATTTAGACGATCGGTCATTTTGTTTTTACGATGTCATCCTTTATGTCAGTTTGAAGTTAAAGATGCCTACATATTTGTTTAGGTAAAGGCTCCTAGGTTGAGTAGCCTTAGTATAATATATTATTTTTTGTTATAATAAGTTTGCACATGAAGCCAGGACACTGCAATTAGTACATATCAGCTGATGTTGAGATCCCGCGGAGATAAGAACAACAGACAGCGCAAGTGCGGGCGTTTTCACTGTCTGTGAAGGAATCCCGAGGCCACGGGCAGGGTCCCGGCGGCCGATACTAACCAGGCGCGCGGCCCGGCGCAGGGACCCTGTGCGCGGCCTGGGCGGGGTGCGCGCGCACGGCCCTGGGGCGGCGCACGCGTCTTTTAAATTGATTGGCTCCCGTGGGTTGCAGTCCCACGGGAGCCAATTAGCGCCTCAGGGGTTGGGGAGTGGAGAGGGGGGGTTGAGCTGTGCAGCCTCCGCGTGGTCAGTCGAGCGGAGGCTGCGTTCGGTGCCGGCGTCCCTGCGCGCTTCGTGGCTGTCGGGTGCTGCGGGTTCGGGAGCAGGAGCCTGAGCGGGAGCTGGGTGGTGCTCCGTGTGTCGCCGGTAGAGTGAGTGTGGGGCGGCTTGTCAGGGGTCGCGGGTAATTTGGGTTGCTGCACGTGGTGGGGCCTAGCGGCTCAGAGGCTTTGTTTTGTTGCAGGTCGCTGCCGGTTGCGGCTGTGTTTCAAAAAAAAAAAAAATATAAATAAAAGGTGCAAGGAGAGATGCCTGGCAAGGCAAAGGCTGGGGGTGCTGCCCCTGCTAAAGCTGCGGCAAAGGGGCGGGGGTCTAGGTCACGGGGGGGGGACTGGGAGAGGTGGGGGCTTGACTGGGCCTGTCTGTGGGGTTGGGGTGGGGGTGAAAGGGGCCGAGGAGGTGCGGTGCGGGGCCGAAGGGGCAGAAAGGGTTCCCACCCTCACGGTGGGTCTCAGGGGGGGGGGGAGGGGTTGCAAGGCGGGGCTGGAGCGGTACGGGCAGGGGGTGTGGGAGGGGGGGCTGGGGTGGGGGTTGGGGGGGCATGGGGGGGGGCGGAGGGTGAATTCTGGGCACTGGGCCAAGGGGGAGTGTTACAGCCCGATGGGGCATCGTGGGTTGCTAGCTGTGGTGGTCCCGCGGGGTGGTTCCCGGCCCCGGTGGCTTTGGCACACCGGGGGGGGGCTTCCCCATGGGAGCAATGGATGTCTGGGGGGCAGGGTACATCTAGGGCGGGGTGGGGAGGTCCTTGGCCTCCGGCCTGGCCGGTGTCGGTTTCCCCCCCTGTTTTTCCCTTTTTGTCTCCGCAGGGGCAGTTTATGGCACAGACCTCGTGGCCCGTGGGCGCGGCGGGTGGAGAGAGCTGGATGAGCCCTTCGGCTGGGGCTGAGTCGCAGCGTGGAGCGGCAGCGGAGTCGGCCCAGCGGTGATCCAGGGATGTGGCGTGCGCCGAGGGCGAGGACCTTGCGGTGGCTGGTCAGCGGATGGCTGCGCCGGGTGAGTTAATGGGGGAAAGGGGTGAGTCGACCAGGGATAAAGGGGGGGCTTCGCGCAAAAAGCATCGGAGGTCGTGTCGGCGGCGTCGCAGTTCGGACTTGTCCTCGTCCTCTTCCTCCTCGAGTGGTTCGTCCGGGGGGTCGGAAAGG
Organism: Ichthyophis bannanicus; assembly: GCA_033557465.1. Lineage (NCBI taxonomy): Eukaryota > Metazoa > Chordata > Amphibia > Gymnophiona > Ichthyophiidae > Ichthyophis > Ichthyophis bannanicus. The sequence continues at coordinate 551,481,299 of CM066036.1, forward strand.
GGGGGTTCAGCAGCTTACAGATTGCGGGGGGGGGCTTAGGTGTGGGTGGGGGGGGCCGCTTCGGTGGTGTCTTTACCGGAATTGTGGGTGGGGGGTGCCACGTAAGCTGCGGCGTAAAATCCGAAAGCGGCGCTACATTGATATCTTCCGTTTGTTAGAGGGGCGGAAGCGTTCGGGTGAAAGTCAAAAAAAGAGGAAGGACGATGAGAAGGCCGGCCGGGTTAGGAAGGTGGCGCGTAATGTGGTAACTGGACGCGTTCCTTTTTGCGGTTGGCCAGTGTTTGGGGCCAGCGGGATCCGGCGCAGTATGGGATGCTGCTGGCGTATGCTGATTCCATCCTCGAGGTGTCTCAGACGCACGATGGCTGGTCTTGGCTGAATTACGATGAAAAGTTCAGGGACCGGATGGAGGAAAGCCGCTCACTTTCGTGGGGCACGCAGGAAATTAACCTGTGGTTGACCCAGATGTCGGCGCGGTCCGGTGCGGGTGCTGGGGGCGGGGGTAAGAGTGGTGTCGGGGCTGTGGGGGGGGGGGGGCGGCGCGGCCCTTTCGAGGGGGGGCGGCCGGGGTGCCCTCAAAGGCAGTCTCGGCCGGGAGCGGTGACGTGTGCTGTCGTTTCAACCGCTCCACATGTCCGTTTCCCGATTGCAAGTTCCAGCATGCTTGTTCCTTGTGCGGGGGTCCCCATTCCGCGGTCAAGTGCATTAAGAAGGGCACCTCTGGCATGGCCGGTCCCGCCCCAAAAGGGCAGTGAGTGGCGCGGGCGTGCCCCCTCCCCAGTGCGGGTGGAGGCCTTCTTAGGATGGCTAAGTCGTTATCCCCGGAGGCGTGTGGCGGCGATTCTGGGCTTTGGGTTTAGGAACGGTTTCGTTATCCCGGTGAGGGGGGTGGTGTCGACGCCGTCTGCTCGGAACTCCCCCTCAGTACGTCGTTGGGCGGAGGTGGTGCAGGGCAAATTGTTGAGCGAATTGCAGTTGGGGAGGGTGGCGGGCCCCTTCTCGGAGCCTCCGTTTCCTAACATGGTGATTTCGCCTTTGGGTGTTGTGCCCAAGAAGGAGCCGGGCAAATTCCGGTTGATTCACAATTTGTCCTGTCCAACCGGGGCTTCCGTGAACGATTCTATCCCGCGTCAATTGTGTACGGTTCGCTACGCTTCCTTCGATAAGGCGGCTTTGCTGGTGCGCGGGGCCGGTCGGTCGGCTTTACTGGCGAAGGTGGACATTGAATCGGCTTTTCGTTTGTTACCCGTCCACCCGTCTTCCTTCCCCTTGCTGGGGTTTTGCTTTCAAAGTGGGTATTATTTCGACAAGTGTATGCCGATGGGCTGTTCTATCTCTTGCGCTTACTTTGAGATGTTTAGTACCTTCTTGGAGTGGGTGCTGGTTCACGCATCTGGCCTGTCGTCTGTGGTGCATTACCTGGACGATTTTTTGTTTGTCGGAACAGCTGAATCCGGGGAATGTCAAGGGCTGTTATCTGGCTTTGTGCGGCTGGCACAGGAGTTTGGGGTCCCCTTGGCAGACGGGAAGACCGAGGGTCCGACTATGCGGTTGACCTTTGGGTGTGGAGTTGGATTCGGAGGACATGGTGGCGCGTTTGCCTCAAGACAAAGTCGTTCGCTTGCGGATTTCGGTGGCCAACGTGTTGTCGGCTCGCAAGATTTCCTTGCGGGATTTGCAGTCGCTGTTGGGGTCCTTAAATTTTGCCTGTCGGACGATTCCGATGGGGCGAGTGTTTTCCAGGAGGTTGGCCTGTGCGACGGTTGGGGTGCAGAAACCTCATCACCGGATTCGGGTGACGGCAGCAATGCAGGCAGACTTGCGGGTGTGGGATCGTTTTCTGGGGGACTTTAATGGGACTTCTGTTCTGCTGGAGCCCGAGGTATCCAGTGACGATTTACAGTTGTACACTGATGCGGCGGGGGGGACTGGCTTGGGCGTGTATTTCGGAGGGGCCTGGTGCGCCGGAGTCTTGGCGTGCGGCGGGCCTGACCAGGAATATCACATTTTTGGAGCTCTTTCCGATTCATGTTGTTTTGGCACTCTGGCCGGAGCGCCTTCGGAACCGGAGGGTACTTTGGTGGTGTGATAACGCGGCGGTCGTAAGTGTGATTAACAGATACACTCCAAGGTGCGTGAGGGTAGCTGACTTGATGCGGGAAGTCGTCTTAGCGTGTTTACAGTTGAATGTGGTGGTGCGGGCTCGGCATATTCCCGGGTCCACTAACGAGATTGCTGATGCTCTTTCTCGTTTTCAGTGGGAGCGGTTCAGGGCGCTGGCCCCCGAAGCGGACAAGGATGGAGCGGTGGTCCCAGAGAAATTGTGGAGCATTGGCCTCGAGAGATGCTAGACCTGCTGAGGAATTCGGTGTCTGCGGGGACCTGGTCGGCGTACCGGCGGGGGTGCAACAGGGTGGTCGCTTTTTTGTGCTCTTGCGGGTGGCGGGCGGGGGTGTACCGGAGGGTTTGGTGGCTCGATATATTGTGGCGGCCAAGGGCGCCGGTTTTTCGCGGTCTGCGGTGCGCTCGCATTTAGCGGGGTTTAGCTTTTTTGCGAGCGCGGTGGGTTGGGGTTCCCCGGCTGGGGGGGTCTTAACGCATCGACTTCTGCAGGGTTGGGAGTGGGTGCAGCCTACGCCGCACGATTCGTGGTTGCCGATCACGCATGGGCTCCTGGTGCGGGTTTGCGGGGCCTTAGGGCAGGTGGCTTCGTCTGAATATGAGGCTTCCTTGTTCCGGGTGGTTTTTTGTCTTGCCTTTTTTGGGGCGTTTCGTATCGGGGAACTGGTTGCGGGCTCTGGCCGGGGGGGGGGGGGTTGGGGGGCTGTTGGCACGTCACGTCCGTGTGGTAGAAGGGGGGGGGGTGCGGATCCTTTTAGCTAAGTCCAAAACAGATCCGCTTGGTAAGGGTTTGTGGGTGTGCCTGAGCGTGGACGCGGAGCCACGTACTTGCCCGGTTCGGGCGTTGCACCAGTATGTTGCGGTGCGGCTGGCGGGCGCAGTTGGGTTTTTCGTACACGCGGATTCTCGGGTTTTAACCCGTTTCCAGGTTTCTGCGGTGTTGCGGCTGGTGTTGTCCGCGGTGGGGGAGGATCCGCTGCGATTTGCTCCCCACTCCTTTCGGATTGGGGCTGCCACTAGTGCGGCGGCTGCGGGGTTGCCGGCTCATGTCATTCAGGGCATTGGGAGGTGGCGTTCTTCGGTTTTTAAAGGGTATGTTCGGCTTTAGGTGCCGGGATGTTGTCGGGTGGGGGCTTTAACTTTCTATTTCTCTTTCAGATGGGGGTGTCGGACCTGGTGGATGTTGGGTTGCTGGCCACTCTTTCGTCCATTGGGTGGGTCTGCGTGCGGCGGACCGCCCTATCGGCGCTAATTTGGGATTGAACCCATCGTCGGTGGCTGTGCAATGGCTGGGCGTGCGAGGCATGCGGTGGCCGCAGCTGCTGCCTTTGCTACGACGCCACGGGAGGACGTTGCGGTGGCCGGCCGCCCTGTTGGTTCATCTGGGTGGCAATGACCTGGTGTCCTGGTCCTGCCTGCAGCTGATCCGGGAGGTTCAAGATGATCTGGGACTGGTGTTGCGGATGTTTCCTGGTGTTATTGTTCTTTGGTCAAACAAACACAAGGAGCAGGAGATGTTTAGAAGAGAAGGGTCTTTATTGTGCACAGGACACCCCAACGCGTTTCGGCAACGCCTTCCTCAGGGGGAGGAACACTAACAAATACAATCAAAGTGTGTACATTAAAAAACAATGTGTACATTAAAAAAACACAGTTAAGAAAATTTAAAAACATATTCACAATATGAAAGCACCGGCAGGACATGAAACATAGATTATTATGATAATAATACAATAAAAAGTACGATAAAAAACACAAAGCACAAAGCAGGGCTGAGGGAACAAAAATATATCTAGAACAGTGTATAAGGAAAGAAGAGCATAACATAAAAATCATAAAAATAATGTGGAAGCATGTAAACTGGAACTGATATGCTAATAAAATTGACAGAAAACAATGAGACTAGCGCACATCTCTTATAACAACTGGTGAAGCACAGAAGACGAAGGACCTGAGTGGGCCAAGTGAATTACATGTAATTATAAACAATGAATGAATGAGTAATGGATACTATCCAAATAAAACTTCATACACAAGGACAAACAAACACCGAAGTGATTAAAACAGTAAGTATGTAGTAAGCAGTATAAAAAGAGAAGGAAATAAAACAAATTAACCATCTAAAAAGAATAAAAATAAATTGAAAATAAGATATTAAAAAGTTAAGTTAAAAATAACAATATAAGAAAAGTGTTGTAAAATTATAAATAAAAATAAAATGTATGAAGATGATGCAATAAGACAATAAAAAGGTGAAGGATTAAAATTAATTAGAATCGCAGATTTAAGTTGAACTAAGCCACTGAGACTGAGACAATGAACATCGATAAATATGGCATAAATCATACGAAAAAGTCCACTAGAAACAAATCATGTTAAATACATGTTGAGGATAAAAACTTAACTTCAAAATAAAACAAATAAAAGTGAAACAAGATGAGTGCTGAACAGATAGCATATATAACAATTAAAGTTGGAAGACATGCACCATTCTATGAGCTCACTCAAAATTGCAGCTGTGTACGAGGATATGAACCAGGGGGACCATGGAGTACCATCTCAAACCAAGTATAAAAACATATAATGAAAACTAGGAACCTCTAAAAAATGTGTTAAAAACAAGAATAAATGTGTGTGCAATAAATAATAAAACAATAAATAATGCTAAAATACTATACAAATATGAATAAATAATGATATTAAAATTTAAAATTTATATGTGATAATAGTAAATATATTGTAAATCCTGTGAAAAAGTTTTGTGAAAATGGTGATAGTATTTATTCCCCAGGCAGCTCATCGCGGTGGAACAAAAAAACTTATATGAAAAACCAACTGAGGCAACAAGAGTGCAACGCTATTCGGAAAAAATGCCGTTTGAGCAAAACTTGTGTGCAATAGTGGCAAACCTACAGAGGTGGAAGGAACAGGAGAAATTGCAAGTGTGTCCCAAAGAGTATCTGCACCGTGTGAGCAAAATGCAGAAGAGAGAGGCATTGAGTGCCGTGATTGCACGGCGAACTGAAAAATGTTGAGTAAATTACAGCAAACTTAACCTTATGAGGCCATATCGCAAGGTGCAAAGCACAACCACCAAATAAATTACATCACCACACTAGGGAAGCCGGGAATGTGACCACAGAGAGAACTTACAGAGAGTCAAAAACGGCTTAGTACTCCAGCAGAATCACATGTCCAAGAGGGAGAGCCGGGAAAGATAAAAGCCATGGGGGAAAGTGCGCCCACTTAGATTACATGATCCCAAGGAAAGTCATAGGCACAACCGACAAGTGGAGGCGTGAAAACAGTGGTAAAAGGCAGGATGACGCCGCAGTGTATACTAATGCATGAAGGAAGGCCGCACCGGCTCCAATAAAGTAAAGGTATAGCTGAAGGAAATTAATAGTACTAATATAAAGGAGGTACGAGAACTCACCCGTATGCACTTTGGTAGAAATCCCACCAACCAGAGTAAAAATGAATCGCAATGTTGCTAAAGGAAAATGATAAGCAGTCAAACCAAAAGAGAACTCAGAGAAAAGTAGAAGTCTCATAAAAAATAGGCACCGACTGACGTACTCACGATCTGGCAGAACCTCAAACTGCAAAGTCAGTCGTGTCAAATGAAGAATGTAGCGCTAAAAGCGCGTTCAAATCAACTGAAGAGATTAGGTGGCTGAACTGCAGTACTATTTAAATAACGATGTTGGCGCCAACTTTAAAAAAACGTGACGTTTGGGGGAGGAGTCTCCAGCATGTTGGATTGTAAAAGTGATTGAAAGCAAAAGGGGCGGAGTTACTTAAATTGTGAAACACTCAGGTGTTAGAGGAGATCCTCAAACGTACTGCATTATGATGAGAAAAAACGGAGAAGATAATGATTATATATAATACTCAAAGAGTAACAGGAATAAGGTTATGAAAAAATAAGGAAATGTGCTACAAGGGAAGGGTGGTCAGCCCAAAACAACTGATAAATCTACCTCTTGATTTAAACCTCCAAAATAATGAATTCGTAATTGAACAGTTGTTCAAAACTAAACAATAAAATGATCAAAAACGATGAAGATAATGACACAAAGAGTGACAGGAATAAGGTGATGAAAAAAATGAAGAAAAATGTGCTACAAGAGAGGGGTGGTCAGCCCAAAAAAATGGATAAATCTACCTCTTGATTTAAACCAAATGGTTCCAGAGTATTAAATTCATAAATGAACCGTTGTTCAAATCTTAACAAAGTTTTCTCTATGTTACCTCCCCTCCAGTGGGGAATAATGGTTTTAAGCACCATGAATTTGATGTCACTGATATGATGATTCATATCCACCCAATGGGAAACCAAAGGTTTATCCGGGTGTTTCCTAGAGATATTGCTGCGGTGTTCGATTATGCGGGTGCGAACCTGTCTCAAAGTTTTTCCAATATATAATTTCTGACATGGGCATTGTATTAAATAGATTACGTTGGCCGTCTTACAGTTAGAGTAATGATGTAAGAAACACTTACGGCCAGTATTGTTGTCCAAGAAAAAATCTTTAACTATGATGGCATGCGTGCACACCGAGCAGTTGCCGCAGCTGTAATGACCCTTGATGGTTGGAGAGGGCCTATACCCAGTCAGAGCAGATGGAACAAGTGAATCAGACAAATTAGAGGTACGCTTATAAGCGATCATTAATCTTTTAGTAGCAAAGGCCGGAATGGTGGAAAGAAGATGCCACTCTTGTTTTAAGATGTTGACTATATCTTTAGAACAACCTGAGAATGATAAGGGACAAACAATCTTATCAGAATATGTACGTGTGGTCTTCTCAAGAAGGGAGGAACGGTCGGTGGCACATGCTCTCTGATAGGCTGCCTTAATGCAGGGTGCCGGATACCCACGTTGTGCAAACCTACTCATCATGTCTGCAGCATGATGTTCAAAATCCTTGTTGTCTGTACATAATCTTTTAATCCTTAAAAACTGGCTAACCGGAAGGTTATTCTTAAAAGATGGATTGTGGCTGCTGTCATATTTGAGAAATGTATTACGATCCGTGGGTTTACGGAAAAGTGTTGTTGAAAAACCTGAGTCGGACTTTTTGATAAGAATATCAAGATAGGAAATCTCTTTGCTATCGTAGTTGCCCTCAAATTGTAAGTTTGAGTCTAGTGTGTTGAGCCACGTATGAAAAGTCTGTAACAGTGTCTCCGTACCATACCATATTATGAAAACGTCATCAATGTAGCGCTTCCAAAGAAGCACGTTAGATTGATATGGATGACATGTCAAGAAGGTGGTCTCAAAATTAGTAACGTACAGATTTGCTATGTCGGGCGCCATGGGGGAACCCATGGCCACCCCTTTGATCTGCTTATAGAAGATACCTCTAAAACAGAAATAATTTTCGGTCATAGCCAATTCTGCTAACTGTGTGAGGAAGAAGGTCGGAGTACGTACGGGTTTAGGTCTTCTAATTAAAGTATTGGCTAATACCTCCAAGGCAGCCTGTTGTGGGATGTTGGTGTATAATGAGCGGATGTCGTAAGTGACCAGAAGGACATCTTCCAAAGGACCTTGAAATGACTGTAGAATCTGTATGATATGTGTAGAGTCCCTAACATAAGAGGATGCTTGTGTAACAAAGGGTCTCAAATGTACATCAAGAAGTTTCGATAAGGGCTCAAAAAGTGATCCAATCGCCGATACTATAGGCCGTCCCGGTGGATTCTGTAAAGATTTATGTATCTTGGGGAGCATATATATAGTGGGTGTGATGGGGTGTGAAACTGTGAGATATGAAATTTCTTTTGTAGTAAGGTACCCCGCTTCTTTGCCAATGTACAGCAAAGTTTCAACCTTCTGTCGCAGTCGATCAGTAGGGTCATTAAAATCTTTAAATAGTATTCCGTGTCATTCAATTGGCGCAGGACTTCTGTTATATATGTGTCTTTATCTTGTATGACTATGGCCCCACCCTTGTCGGCCGGCTTGATGATAATGTCATGGTTAGACTTTAAACTCTGAAGGGCTGCCTTTTGAGGACATGTCAGATTATAAAAAGGTTTCTTGGTGTGTGACTTATACAGATGGTTAATCCTGCTAAGGACGACCGACTCATAAGCTGCAATCATAACATTGGGTTTGCACGGTGGCATCCATGTGGATGGTTTTTTAACAACCGAAGGATCAGCTGCATCATTGCTAGGTACGTCAAAAAATGATCTATAATTTTTAATTTTCGAAAGAATTTAAATAACTCAACATGAGTGGCAAACCTATCATGAGACTTGGTGGGTACAAAGGAAAGGCCCTTGTTAAGAACTTCAAGCTCTGCCTCTGATGGTGAATATTTAGAAAGATTAATAACTGCATCTAGAGGTCCCAGTCGAGTTGCCTCTTGGACATTAGGCCCTGACTGTGCGTTCTCATTCGTTGTGGGTATTGTCTGTTCGGTGAATGCCTGGGCTTGTATGGACGATGTTGTGGCGACTTTGGGGACAGGTTTCTTTTTCCTTTTTCCCATAATCTGTCCATCATAAAATCCCGTTTCTTACCATAATTGTTATCTTTCGGCGGGGGTCGTTCAGTGGAGAATAGAGAAGCAGAAGGGTTGACCTGTTCTCGTGAGTGGTGTCTTGTTCTTTTAGTGTGTCTTTCGACTTCAGGAGTAATGGATGGGGATCTGGATCTATTCCTTACATTCCCCCTGGGTTGTTTCTATAGATCTGTCTAGGTGACTCCCTTCTTCTATAGGAAAAATTTCTCTTCCTATCCCTAAGGTCGGATTTATTGTAGGTCCAATAGTACACCATGTTCAACCTGTAATCATCTTCATCCCGCTATGACCGAAAATTATTTCTGTTTTAGAGGTATCTTCTATAAGCAGATCAAAGGGGTGGCCATGGGTTCCCCCATGGCGCCCGACATAGCAAATCTGTACGTTACTAATTTTGAGACCACCTTCTTGACATGTCATCCATATCAATCTAACGTGCTTCTTTGGAAGCGCTACATTGATGACGTTTTCATGATATGGTATGGTACGGAGACACTGTTACAGACTTTTCATACGTGGCTCAACACACTAGACTCAAACTTACAATTTGAGGGCAACTACGATAGCAAAGAGATTTCCTATCTTGATATTCTTATCAAAAAGTCCGACTCAGGTTTTTCAACAACACTTTTCCGTAAACCCACGGATCGTAATACATTTCTCAAATATGACAGCAGCCACAATCCATCTTTTAAGAATAACCTTCCGGTTAGCCAGTTTTTAAGGATTAAAAGATTATGTACAGACAACAAGGATTTTGAACATCATGCTGCAGACATGATGAGTAGGTTTGCACAACGTGGGTATCCGGCACCCTGCATTAAGGCAGCCTATCAGAGAGCATGTGCCACCGACCGTTCCTCCCTTCTTGAGAAGACCACACGTACATATTCTGATAAGATTGTTTGTCCCTTATCATTCTCAGGTTGTTCTAAAGATATAGTCAACATCTTAAAACAAGAGTGGCATCTTCTTTCCACCATTCCGGCCTTTGCTACTAAAAGATTAATGATCGCTTATAAGCGTACCTCTAATTTGTCTGATTCACTTGTTCCATCTGCTCTGACTGGGTATAGGCCCTCTCCAACCATCAAGGGTCATTACAGCTGCGGCAACTGCTCGGTGTGCACGCATGCCATCATAGTTAAAGATTTTTTCTTGGACAACAATACTGGCCGTAAGTGTTTCTTACATCATTACTCTAACTGTAAGACGGCCAACGTAATCTATTTAATACAATGCCCATGTCAGAAATTATATATTGGAAAAACTTTGAGACAGGTTCGCACCCGCATAATCGAACACCGCAGCAATATCTCTAGGAAACACCCGGATAAACCTTTGGTTTCCCATTGGGTGGATATGAATCATCATATCAGTGACATCAAATTCATGGTGCTTAAAACCATTATTCCCCACTGGAGGGGAGGTAACATAGAGAAAACTTTGTTAAGATTTGAACAACGGTTCATTTATGAATTTAATACTCTGGAACCATTTGGTTTAAATCAAGAGGTAGATTTATCCATTTTTTTGGGCTGACCACCCCTCTCTTGTAGCACATTTTTATTCATTTTATTCATCACCTTATTCCTGTCACTCTTTGTGTCATTATCTTCATCGTTTTTTCTCATTGTATTGTTAAGTTTTGAACAACTGTTCAATTACGAATTCATTATTTTGGAGGTTTAAATCAAGAGGTAGATTTATCAGTTGTTTTGGGCTGACCACCCTTCCCTTGTAGCACATTTCCTTATTTTTTCATAACCTTATTCCTGTTACTCTTTGAGTATTTATATATAATCATTATCTTCTCCGTTTTTTCTCATCATAATGCAGTACGTTTGAGGATCTCCTCTAACACCTGAGTGTTTCACAATTTAAGTAACTCCGCCCCTTTTGCTTTCAATCACTTTTACAATCCAACATGCTGGAGACTCCTCCCCCAAACGTCACGTTTTTTTTTAAAGTTGGCGCCAACATCGTTATTTAAATAGTACTGCAGTTCAGCCACCTAATCTCTTCAGTTGATTTGAACGCGCTTTTAGCGCTACATTCTTCATTTGACACGACTGACTTTGCAGTTTGAGGTTCTGCCAGATCGTGAGTACGTCAGTCGGTGCCTATTTTTTATGAGACTTCTACTTTTCTCTGAGTTCTCTTTTGGTTTGACTGCTTATCATTTTCCTTTAGCAACATTGCGATTCATTTTTACTCTGGTTGGTGGGATTTCTACCAAAGTGCATACGGGTGAGTTCTCGTACCTCCTTTATATTAGTACTATTAATTTCCTTCAGCTATACCTTTACTTTATTGGAGCCGGTGCGGCCTTCCTTCATGCATTAGTATACACTGCGGCGTCATCCTGCCTTTTACCACTGTTTTCACGCCTCCACTTGTCGGTTGTGCCTATGACTTTCCTTGGGATCATGTAATCTAAGTGGGCGCACTTTCCCCCATGGCTTTTATCTTTCCCGGCTCTCCCTCTTGGACATGTGATTCTGCTGGAGTACTAAGCCGTTTTTGACTCTCTGTAAGTTCTCTCTGTGGTCACATTCCCGGCTTCCCTAGTGTGGTGATGTAATTTATTTGGTGGTTGTGCTTTGCACCTTGCGATATGGCCTCATAAGGTTAAGTTTGCTGTAATTTACTCAACATTTTTCAGTTCGCCGTGCAATCACGGCACTCAATGCCTCTCTCTTCTGCATTTTGCTCACACGGTGCAGATACTCTTTGGGACACACTTGCAATTTCTCCTGTTCCTTCCACCTCTGTAGGTTTGCCACTATTGCACACAAGTTTTGCTCAAACGGCATTTTTCCGAATAGCGTTGCACTCTTGTTGCCTCAGTTGGTTTTTCATATAAGTTTTTTTGTTCCACCGCGATGAGCTGCCTGGGGAATAAATACTATCACCATTTTCACAAAACTTTTTCACAGGATTTACAATATATTTACTATTATCACATATAAATTTTAAATTTTAATATCATTATTTATTCATATTTGTATAGTATTTTAGCATTATTTATTGTTTTATTATTTATTGCACACACATTTATTCTTGTTTTTAACACATTTTTTAGAGGTTCCTAGTTTTCATTATATGTTTTTATACTTGGTTTGAGATGGTACTCCATGGTCCCCCTGGTTCATATCCTCGTACACAGCTGCAATTTTGAGTGAGCTCATAGAATGGTGCATGTCTTCCAATTTTAATTGTTATATATGCTATCTGTTCAGCACTCATCTTGTTTCACTTTTATTTGTTTTATTTTGAAGTTAAGTTTTTATCCTCAACATGTATTTAACATGATTTGTTTCTAGTGGACTTTTTCGTATGATTTATGCCATATTTATCGATGTTCATTGTCTCAGTCTCAGTGGCTTAGTTCAACTTAAATCTGCGATTCTAATTAATTTTAATCCTTCACCTTTTTATTGTCTTATTGCATCATCTTCATACATTTTATTTATTTTTTTTTTTAAACTTTTATTTTCATTTTGCAACAAACAAACAAAAGAAACAACACACCAAAGGAGACAAAACAAGTATACAATAAAGAAAAGTAAACCCAATTACCCCCCACCCCCACGCTTCTTCTCTAGCTGATTATGTCAGCATGTGAGCGCTTCCAAACAACAGTGATTATACATCAAAACAATCAAAAGAGTATCTGCGATACAGAATAATCATGGGACAAAGATATATACAAATTTAGACAGTCAGATGAGAGCATTGAGCAGAATGTACATAGTCATTGAGCATCTTCCATTTAGACCGATGATGAGGGGTCTGAATGGGGGAAGCAAACATACGAGGTATTTGTTCATATTTACTGTAGAGACAGACATGATTCCACCATTCATTGGGGCTCAGCTGGGAGCTATTTTTCCAGTATTTCGATATTCGGGAAATAGCAATGCCAAGCATAAAGTCCAAAAGGAAGTAAGCCGTTTTTGGAAGAGAGGGGATCCCCGCAGCTGAGCGAAGTCCCACTATCCTCCAAGAAAGGGGCTCTTGAAAGTGCAAAATAGACTGGATACGACCCCAGACCCGACGCCAGTAATACTGTAGTGCGGGACATTCATACATAACATGAGGTAGTGAACCAATGGCCGCATGACATGTCCAACAACTATTGCCCTGAGTAGTGTTCCATTTGGCTAATCTGTCAGGAGTGTAAAAACACCGGTGGGCTAGAAAGAAGAGTGTCTGAGTGAGTGAGGCGGATCGGGAGACCCGTGTCACTCTACTCCAGACAAGGCTCCATTGCTCCGGGGTCAAAGTCACATGCAATTCTCTCTCCCATGCTTTCTGCGCTATAGGGGTATCTCTAGTTATAGCATTACATAAGGTTTTGTAAAAATTGGATGCTACACCCGGTGAACTACCGATAGATCGGATAGTCTCCAACCAACCTTGTGTAGGGGAGGCCGATGGCGGGAGCACCTTAGCACTCCGAAGGCAATGCTGAAGTTGCACCAACTGAAAGTAGTGTTTCGCTGGGAGACCAAATTCAATTTGCAATTCACTAAAAGTTTTCCAGCGACCTTCATGGAACAACTGACTAGGAGTCCAAATGCCCCTAGTGTACCAGGGGCTCCACGCCATCGGCTTATTTTGTATTCGAAATCGAGTGTTGTACCAAAGTGGGAGCTTGTCTAACGGACAGAGTCGGGAGTCTAAAGAGTGCATAAGATTATTAAAGGCACCTAAGGTGTCTAAAAGCATTGGTGGAAAGTGGGAGTCTGATGGGAGAGTCATACCAGGGAGAAAAGTAAGAGGAATCGGTTTGCAAAGGTCCTCTTCTATGTCTAGCCACACAGGTCTACTCGGTACTGGATCTTCCAGCCAACGAGCGCCTTGTTTGAGAAGAAAAGATTGATGATACTTCAGGAAATCAGGGAATCTGACACCCCCATTTTCCTTATCTGCTTGCAGCTTATGTTTCGCTATCCTAGGTGTCTTGTTTTGCCACAAGTATCTAGTCAGAAGGCCCTCTATATCTTTATATATACGTCGAGGGAAGAGACAGGGCAACATTTCTAAGATATAATTCACTTTCGGAACAATCATCATTTTTATGGTTTCTAATCGACCCCACCAGGTAAGTGCTAAAGGAGTCCAGCGGTGAGTAAGCGCCCGGACTTTAGAGGTTAAATCTTTGGCATTGAAGGAGATAGCGTCTTCCAAAGGAGAACAATAGTGAACCCCAAGGTATTTGACCATGCGAGGTTGCCATAAAAAGGGGAAGGGTTGCATATCTGCCTGATGAAGCAAAGGATTTAATGGAAAGGCTACCGACTTGGTCCAATTTATCTTATAACCGGACAGTTGTGAGTATTTACCAATTTGCTCTAGGACAGCCGGTACTGAGTCTATAGAGACAAAAAGCATAAGGTCATCAGCATACGCTGAAATTTTGATTTCCCTATGGGTGAAGGGGACTCCATGAATCTCCTCCGATTGCCGGATTAGTAAAGCCAAGGGTTCGAGTGCAAGATCGAAGAGAAGTGGAGACAGTGGGCATCCCTGGCGAGTGCCGCGTTGAAGGGGAAAAGGCTGAGACTTTAAAGCATTGGCACATATACTGGCTGTAGGCTGTGCGTACATGGTGCGAAGACAACGGAGAAAACCTTCCCCGATTCCGTACCAGCGGAGGACTGCAAACAGGAAGAGCCACTCTAAGCGATCAAAGGCCTTCTCAGCATCAAGTGAGAGGCCAACAAATGGGCGATCAAGATTAACTGCGGTAGTCAATACATGGCATAGAGTCCGAGCATTGTCAGCAGTTGATCTACCAGGAATGAAACCGCATTGATCTGGGTGTATTAAGGTAGGCATCCTATCCGAGAGCCGGGTAGAGAGAATGGTGGCAAATATTTTATAGTCCGCGTTTAGGAGGGAAATTGGACGATAATTAGCTGTTAGTTGCGGGTCTCTCCCCTCTTTCTCAAAAACTACTACATTTGCCACTGAAAAGGACCCAGAAGGAGAACCCTCCTCGGCCAGAGCAGAAAAATAAATTTTCAAAACTGGAGCTAAGTCAGCGTGAAAGGTTTTGTAGAATTCAGCAGGGAGACCGTCTGGGCCTGCGGCTCGACCTGAGGCACATTTCTTGATAGCAGAATGAATTTCTGAGACAGTAAATGGTGTGTCCAAGGCCACTCTATCTTCGTCAGATAGGGTCGGTCTTTGTACCCCTGAAAGTAAGCGTTCAAATACATCTGGCTCAAAATCACATTCAGATTGATAAAGCCGAGTATAAAAATCACGAAAGAGTTCTAAGATTTCGGTATCTTTAGTGACCAAGCCCCCCCCCGACGGATTACGGAGGGCGGTAACACGCTTGGCTTCTTTTTGACCTTTTAGGGCATTTGCTAATAATTTGCCAGCACGATTATTTTCCCGATAATATAGCCCTTGCTGTGATTCAATATTTTTAACAGCAGCAGTGTACAAAAGCTGATTGTATTGAAAACGCAAGCGTTGTAAACGGAGTAAAATACATGGGTCAGTACGGGACGTGAGGAGACGCTCCCCAGCTTGTATCTGCTGCTCTAGAATCAGTAAATGCTGCTTTCTTTGTTTCCCCTGCCGAATTTGATAGCTAGTTATAGTGGCGCGGATAGATACCTTAAAACCCTCCCACCAAGCCCACTCGCTGTGTCATGGGGTGAGTTAAAATGAAAATAATCTTGGATAGCGGCCTTTATATCAACCTGAAAATCTTTTTGTCCCAGTAGGGATCTATCAAAAAACCAAGCTCGGGGAGAATCGTCCCGCGCAGTGACACGTAATGATAAAGAGATGGCAGCATGATCTGAAATATGGAGAGGATGAGTCCTAGTCGTGTCTACTTGAGAAATCAGTGCTTTGGAAATGAGAAAGAAATCTATTCTAGATTGGGAGTGATGGGGGGCAGAAAAGAAAGTGAACTCTAAGTCGGAGGGGTGAAGCAGCCTCCATATATCTACCAGCGCAAGATCTTGCATCAGAGCTGTAAGGGTAGCAAGACTCTTGGGTGGACTACTCGTTCTAGGCGGCTGTCTATCTATCAGAGGGTCTAACACTTGATTAAAATCACCGCCAAGTATTAATGGAGTATTGGCAGAGGCCTGTGCCAACTGCGCAATACTTGCATAGTAAGCAGGGTTGTCCACATTCGGGGCATAAATGCAAATACATGTAAATTCACTATCTCCAACCTTAAGATGTACTCGGGCCCATCTACCCTCCTTGTCAGCGCTAGTATCAATTACAGTAGCTTGCAAAGATTTCTTAACCAGAATGGCTACCCCGCACCGTTTGGAAACGGCGGGAGAATAGGCAGCCACCATGTAAGGCTTAACATTGAGTTTCAGTGTTTCAGCAGAGTTTAAGTGCGTTTCCTGAAGAAACGCTAAATCAGCATGCTCATGGCTAAGATAGCTAAGGATTTCTTTCTTTTGATTGGACTATTAATGCCCTTTACGTTGAGTGATAAGATTTTACATAAAGCCATTCAGACAAGTTAAAAATTCTGAGCATGATAGCGCACATAATTTCACAATGTCCCTCATATTGACTGTATCTGGCTGTACATATGGCATAAAAGAAAATAAACTTAGATAATACAATGAAGCGCCCCACATTAAAAAAGAAAAACCGCAGCGCGGTAGAGAAGAAGCAGAACCCCAAAAATTACTGGCGACCATGTGTCTGCGGGGAGAAGCCCCAGAGAAGGCCGAAATTGAAAAAACACATAACCTGTAGGACTGTGCGTGCTCCGAATCCGACCGAGGCACACATCATGGAGGGATAGGAGACCACAAAACAAAGTCATAGAAAGAAAGAAAGAAAGTCCAGGTAGTCTCTGTGCTTAACTATGACCGCCGCATCGGGCCCTTCAAAATGGCGGACAGAGCCGGCAAATAAAAGTCCAAGTCGTTGGATTAGCGCATCTGCTCTGCTTCTTTGGAGTCTAAAAATGTTGATAGTAGATCAGGATCTTCGAATGTCCTGGTTTGGTTGTGGAGAGTCACTCGGAGCTTCGCGGGATACAACAGGCCAAAGCGAGCCTGTAGCTGTTGAAGTCGAGGGCGAAAAGCAAGGAGTTTCTTCCGTCGGTCGACTGTAGGCTTTGCCAGATCAGGAAAGAAGGAGACTTTGTGACCTTCAAATTCCAAATGAGGGTTTCGCCCGGGCAGCATTTAAAATTTGTTCCACTTGTTGATATCGTAGCAAGCGAAAGATAATAGGCCGGGGGGTCGTTCGGTTGAGCGCCATGTGGGTAGGAACACGGTGTGCACGATCGATTTCCAGTTCTTTATGAAAGGTGATCTTCAGCAAGGAGGGAAGAGTTTTGAGCAGGAATTCTCTCATATCTCCCGCTTCCACCCCCTCCGGTATTCCAATGAGCCTCACATTGTTGCAACGGGCTCGATTATTGCTATCTTCTAACTCCTTTTGAAGATTCTGTATCTGGCGCTCAGCCTTGTCCAGTGTGCCCAAGCGCACCGCGTGCGAGTCGAGGACCCCCGCCATATTGTCCTGCCGTAATGAGAGACTGTCAAGTCGGTCCTGGAGCACTCCAAAGTCTTCTCGCATGGCTCTAAGCGCTTCTCCATTGGACTGCACCAATTCCTTCACGCCGCGTATTTCCTCTAAAATCTCCAGGTGCATTTCGGGGTTCTCCCGAAATGGAACCATCTTCTGTGGGGAGGACACCTCTGTTTTGGAGCGTTTTCCGTGAGAAGAAGAAGGAGACCCGAAGTCCAAGCGCGCTGGTTTATGGGCCGCCATCCCCCCCGAGGTACCCCGGTCAGCCCGGAGCGAAATAGTAAGTTTGTATAGGTATTATGTCAGGATTCTAAGTAGGCCTCTCGGGAGCTTCAGCGCGAAGCGTCTTACCCGCTGGACATCAGGCTCCGCCCATACATTTTATTTTTATTTATAATTTTACAACACTTTTCTTATATTGTTATTTTTAACTTAACTTTTTAATATCTTATTTTCAATTTATTTTTATTCTTTTTAGATGGTTAATTTGTTTTATTTCCTTCTCTTTTTATACTGCTTACTACATACTTACTGTTTTAATCACTTCGGTGTTTGTTTGTCCTTGTGTATGAAGTTTTATTTGGATAGTATCCATTACTCATTCATTCATTGTTTATAATTACATGTAATTCACTTGGCCCACTCAGGTCCTTCGTCTTCTGTGCTTCACCAGTTGTTATAAGAGATGTGCGCTAGTCTCATTGTTTTCTGTCAATTTTATTAGCATATCAGTTCCAGTTTACATGCTTCCACATTATTTTTATGATTTTTATGTTATGCTCTTCTTTCCTTATACACTGTTCTAGATATATTTTTGTTCCCTCAGCCCTGCTTTGTGCTTTGTGTTTTTTATCGTACTTTTTATTGTATTATTATCATAATAATCTATGTTTCATGTCCTGCCGGTGCTTTCATATTGTGAATATGTTTTTAAATTTTCTTAACTGTGTTTTTTAATGTACACATTGTTTTTTAATGTACACACTTTGATTGTATTTGTTAGTGTTCCTCCCCCTGAGGAAGGCGTTGCCAAAACGCGTTGGGGTGTCCTGTGCACAATAAAGACCCTTCTCTTCTAAACATCTCCTGCTCCTTGTGTTTGTTTGGACTCTCTGCGGGAGGTAGCTCCTCCTTGTGTCCCCCATTGTTCTTTGGTCAGACATCATTCCAAGGCCGGCCTGTCGGGATCAGCATCGTTGGTCCCGGGGGTTGACCAAGGTCAATCGCCAGATTGGTCGTTGGGTCTGTGAGAGGGGCGGGTATCAGATCCTCCACGACTGGGTGGACGTGGGATGTTCGGGCCTCTATCGGGCTGATGGGGTTCATTTGTCGCCAGTCGGCATGGACCTACTCCTTAATGACTGGCAGGAGGCCTTGGAATATATGTCTGGCCATGATGCACGCTGGTCGCAGCTTGGGGCCAGGGGGGGCGGCACATGAGCAGTGCTATGTGCCGGTGGCGGGATCCCGGAGGTTTCCAGGGTCCGGAGCAGCAGGCTACATTTGGGCGGGGGCGGGGTGCCCCTGACCCGGTCAAACCCTTGGCCAACTTTTGCTTAACATGGCGAGGTCGGGGAGAGGGGTATGGTAACTTGCCGGGTGGCGAGTTATGGCATTAGCGGTGGCAGGCACTTTGCTGAGGTATGGCTGGTGCAGCCGGGTGCCGCTAATTGAGGGGTTTGAAAGTTTATTGTTGGTTTGTTAAATTGTTATGGCTAATAAAAGCTGCGACCAGTTGTGTTCCATGAAATTTTGGTGTGATGTTTTTTGTGGGGGGGGGGTTCGGGGTTGTTGTGGGGGGGGGGGTGAGAGGTAGGGGCCTGGAGCGCCGGGTCCGCCTGCCTCGGTTATCCCGAGGCCGCGGGCAGGGTCCCGGCGGCCGATACTAACCGGGTGCGCGGCCCGGCGCAGGGACCCTGTGCGCGGCCTGGGCGGGGTGCGCGCGCGCGCGTCTTTTAAATTGATTGGCTCCCGTGGGTCGCGGTCCCACGGGAGCCAATTAGCGCCTCAGGGGTTGGGGAGCAGAGAGGGGGGGTTGAGCTGTGCAGCCTCCGCGTGGTCAGTCAAGCGGAGGCTGCGTTCGGTGCCGGCATCCCTCCCTCCCTCCCTAATGTTAGGCGGTGGGTGTTTGGGGTGTTGCAGCTTGGGGGTGGGGGGCGGGATCCCGGAGGTTTCCGGGGTCCGGAGCAGCAGGCTACATTTGGGCGGGGGCGGGGTGCCCCTGACCCGCTCAAACCCTCGGCCGACTTTTGCTTAACATGGCGAGGTCGGGGAGAGGGGTATGGTAACTTGCCGGGTGGCGAGTTATGGCATTAGCGGTGGCAGGCACTTTGCTGAGGTATGGCTGGTGCAGCCGGGTGCCGCTAATTGAGGGGTTTGAAAGTTTATTGTTGGTTTGTTAAATTGTTATGGCTAATAAAAGCTGCGACCAGTTGTGTTCCATGAAATTTTGGTGTGATGTTTTTTGTGTGGGGGGGGGGGGGGTGGGTCGGGGTTGTTGTGGGGGGGGGGTGTGTGAGAGGTAGGGGCCTGGAGCGCCGGGTCCGCCTGCCTCGGTTAGCTCTGGACGGGGCGTTTGAAAGATACTGCATGCTCTTAAGAAACTTAAACTTGACATTAGGTATGATTTTTACAGCAAAATTCAATGGTTCCTTATACGATGTGTAGATTTAAGGTTTTGAATGGTCTGATTAAAGCGGTATGATACAAAGGGTGCGATCTCTATACTCTAATGAAAAGTCCGCATATAATGTATGCTGAGATCCGGAGTAACGTTTGATAGTTGTTTAGCCTATATAGCTAGACATCCCTGAATAACAGGTTTTATCTCCCTGCACCCCCCCCTTTTTTTCAACAAGTTTGTCCAATTTGTTTTAGAATTTAGATTTATAACAACCAATCATACTCAGGCTCCTCTAACTGTATATTTTATGAAACAGACAAAGATTTAAAATGTGAGAACTATTAAGGAAAGTCCCGATTTATCAAAGTAATAGATTATAGCTTGCTCTTTTTATCCACCTCTTCATAAACTTAATTTTTATGGATTGCATAGTTTTTGAAGATTAGAAATATGGATGATTTTCCTCTCCTGCTTCGTTTACATTTATTTTAGTGTTTTGAGAGTTGATATTGATTATATAAAATATTTTTCTTTCCTCTCCCTTCAGTTGCCACATATTTTGACAGGGGTCTTGTTAGAAGAATACAATCACACCCGGTTTGTTATTAGTTCTTTTATACAAGTCACATCCATTGTTTTCTATATAGATAGTTTTTCTAAATAGATTTTTCTATATAGACACTTCTCACATACTCTGGTTATTTTACTCATTACTGTTTTATGGATTTTAGACAATGTGTTTAACCAGTAATTTATTATTTGATAGTTTATCTATTTATGTTACCATTCCGGATAGTTTTATATATTTTTTATATATGTTTTATCACATTTGCTCATGAAACCATATTTTACGACAATGTTTTTATGTTTACATGATATTGTTTTTATAATTTCTTCTGTTTTAATATGTTTTTAATGTGTATTATTTATTATTTTAGCTAGCCAAGAGAAACACGGCCTGTGAAGGGTTTGGCTGAGGCACCCCTTGTGGGATGGTCGTATTGCACCCCTAAATAAAATCCTCAATAAAAGCTTCTTTGTTTACCAAGCATAGACTGGGTTTCTGTTGGTTTATGTGGTACGGTATTTTTCTGTTGGATCTTAGGAAAAAATCTGGGCCATGAGAGGCACTGGACTGCTGCAGATACAGGAAATGAGGTATAGGTTTGCCTGGCCCTGTTCAGTTGAATGGTCAATGCATAAAATTATATGGATATTTTATCCATATAACTTTGGGTGGATTTTCAGCCAGGCATGAAGGCACACTTTAAAAACGATGGCTAGGTGCAATTTGGGATATCCATGTCCAAATGTCTGTAAAATGCCATCCATGTGCAAGTTTCATCCTGATTTTTGAAACTTCCACGTGCTTGAAATGGATAGCAGTGGCTCTGGCCACATAGATGTTGCTGTGATAAAAGGTTATGACGGGGATGTTTATCTCATGCTGAATCCACATTCCTACCAGATATTTTGCAAGTAGACATGTGCATTGGTGTGCCGACCTGAACACAAATGCCCATGTTTTCCCTCTATTTTCTTTTTGGTCATGAAAAGTATTGTGGCTATCAGTACCACCATCTCTACTCCCTCCAGGCATTTTGGTGGCACACAAGAATTTTTATGATGGCTATTTGTGCCCCGGAGCAAAAGTACACATGAACAGTACCACTAGCTGTTTCTGAAATCAGGAGTGTACGATTAACTTTACTGGGAATCCCCCCCCCTCCCCCCGAACACACCTCTGCTTTCTTGCCTCTGTGCGACATGAACATTCTTGTGCAGTTAATAAAATGATTCCAGGAAGGTCTCCATGATTTGCACATCTACGTGCCCATTTTTGGATGTCCATCTCATGAATAGAGTTTCTAAACTAACTGTCTATATATACATCCAAGCCTCAATGCTAGAAATGTCAGCATAACTTTAAATGAATAACTTATTTCTTTGAAGTTATTCCTAGTCTTTCTATATTCAGGCTTAAATGCTTAAGTTAGATGGAAGGCGACTGAATTTCACCACTCTTTGTTTAGCTTTTAACTCCCTCTCTTCCATCTTAACTGAAAGGTTTGGCCCTAAAAGAGGTCGTTTTCTAAAATAATTTCCACACATTGGTGGGCACATACTTGCACAAATGGCTTCTTACAAAATTCCAACCAGTGTACGAGGTACATGCTTTGACATTTTGGTGTGTACCTTGCCAATAGGTATGGTTGGGATGCGGTTGAGCCAGAGCATGGGCAGAGTACACAAGTATGCCCATAGACTATAAAATACTATAATTTATGTGTATATCGAAAAATTATGGGTGTGGACATTTACCTGAGTCCAGCACCGTACCAAGGGCTGTGCAAGCAATGCGGCCGCACAAAGGGCAAGTACAGAAGGGGCACTGATATCATCACTGGACTTCCAGAAAGTTCAAAAAATTGAATTACTGGGCGTGATTGGGTGGAGGAGGGGTGCCAGACTTGTTATTCACACAGGGTACATTTCTAGCTGAGTACGGTCCTGCCCGAATTCTAGGGCTGGTATAAATATCTGTGCTTTCAATCTAGGCGCAAGATCTACCACTTAGGCAAGGCATCTTCTTAATTTATAAAACTACCTTCATAGAGGTCCCTGAAAACATCCTTAATCTAGGTGCCCCCTTATAAAATTACTTTCATAACGACTTATAGGACCAAAAAGTTATAAGGGGAATTTTTTTCTTTAATTTCTTTATTTACATTTTCAAACAAATTACAGCAAAAGTAAAAATTACAATTAAAATGATAATCCTCTTTAAACATAAAAGCAAAAAAACCAAGGCTTTAACAGCCCAACCCAACCTTACCCCACCCTTCACCCTGCGATCATCGAAAAAAACCTTTTGAAATGAGCACCAAAAGGGGGACCTGCAGGGGCTATGACTCCACACCAGCTCCTCACCATGTGATAACATGATGGCATGTCTACATTGCCCCTTAATTTACACCATATCGTGCTTTAGGGATGTAAGTATTTAGGGGTTTCCACTTGAGGAGGGTGGAAGGCGTGACAGTTGTGCCATAACGTGGCATTTGTTCATATTTGCAGCATAAGCACAGACGGTTCCACCATACGTGCCAGCTAAGCTCTGCAGTATGTTTCCAGTTTGCAATAACGAGATGCAGAGGCACTCCCATCATGAAGTTCAATAAAAAATGGCAATCCTTCTGTAACGATGAGATGCCAATTGTTGACTGAAAAATGACCACAGACCAGGAGAGAGTGGCTCTGAATCCCAAGACTTCTTGGATTCAGTTACAAATCAAAATCCAATATGACTGGATATTAGGACAGTCATATACCACAAGTTTTAAAGTGCCAGCATCACTCTGACAAGACCAATATTCATTCCCAACCGTTTTATCCCATTTAGCAACCTTTATCAAGGTAAAATGAGCTGTGTGCAAAAAAATATAAAGCTTGTGAAATAGAGGCAGACTGAGATACTCTATTTGTCTTGCTCCAGAATTTTACCCATGATTCTGGAGAAGGAGTCTCCCCTGTATCATGTTCCCTTATCCGCTGAGCACCAATGGACTGTGGAGTGTGGTTCTGAACGACCAATTTATAATAGTAAGAAGCCACCCCAGTAGCTATTTGGGCTGAACCTATAATGTTCAACAACCCCCATTCTTCAGGTAAAGATTTAATATCAATAGGGGATTTCTCTATACAAAGTCCCAGCTGAATCCACTGGAAGTATAAGGATTGAGGCAAGTCAAAAGCCCTCTGTAGACAAGCAAAAGGCTTCCACTTGCCATCTAATACCAGTTGGTCGATGGTCCAAATACCCCTACTGAACCATTGTTACCATACAAACGGACTTTGATGAATTTTTAAGAAAGGACTGTGCCAGATGGGGATTAGTTTTGATAAGCATTCCTCCTTAGGAATTGCCTTCGCTAGCTGCTGAAAGGCCCTTTGAGTGTCTGCTTTTATCCTGTAAAATTTCAACCTCTCAGAAGACACCATGCCAGGGAGGAGTTTTAAGGGGAACGGAGCACTTAGGGGCATGTTTACTAAAATCCGCAAAATAGCGCGCCACAAAATAGCGCACGGCAACGCGGCACTGAAACGCGCAGAAACGCGTTTAAACGCCCCGCACACGTGCGTGTCACCCCCGCACAGGTACGCGGCTCACTAACGGGCCCCGTACAAGTGCGGGCCCGCAAATGTCCGATAGAGGCGTGGAACGGCGAAAGGAGGGCGGAGGAAGGCTCCGGAGGGGCGGAGGGACGGGGTCAATGGGTGGAGAGTGGGAGGGGAGAGGCTCCCCGCACAGTACCGGGCCCGAATTTGCATGTAAAAACTAACGCGAGTGAAACACTCGCGGTAGAAAGCATTTAAAGGGAAGAGAAACCATTTCCGTCAGCAATGTACAGGAAAACCGGGGAAACCAGCAAAACGTGAGCAGTGTGATACATGTGCACAGCACAAAAGTGAAAATAAAAATAGAAAATGACCACAACAGAACCATTAAAAAGAGTAATTCAGCTGGGGAACAGTTATAGTGATGGGCAAATACAGAAATCACACCCAGCAAAGCTCCAGAAAAAAGAAATGAATTTTGGAAGGGTCTACTGAGAGGAGACTCTTCCAAAAAACATTTCCACGTTTTGGAGCTTTCCTGGGAGTGTTTGCTATGGTTGCCCATTAATATCACTGTTGCCCAGCGTGGTGATATTTCGTCCCACATTTCCCGTGGTCATTTCCGGGGTTTATGTGCACGTCTGTCACCAGACAGGGTGCATATGCCCACAGTAGAATTGCGTAGAGCAGGGTTTGTGACTCCATCCTGCCAGTCTTACTGCCTCCAGGGGCTGCACTGTCTCTGTGGCCAAAGTGTGGTACAGCGGACAGAGTCATTACCTCTAGGACCAGAGGGCAGAGGTTCAAAACCCAGCTGGGGCACCTGCCAGCCCAGTCCCTATATTTTACCCACCACTAAATAAAGATAGCGCAGACACCCCTGTATGCATGGGGAAAACACCCATATTTTACCCAACACCGCACACACACCACAACAATGGGCATTACCTACAGCCAAGTCCCCCAAATGCAGTCCCATACTGCCACATTGCAATCAGGTCAACTGCTTTTTCTGAGAGACGTTCATGCCAGCATGTTGGCGGACAAGTACATGTGGTGCAGGGGGCAGTGGCTGCTAACCACAGAAGACAGAGGCCTAGCCATGTGCAGGCTGGCACAGTCCACTGCAACAGACAGGTCCTGCCGGATCCACAGTCATGGACAGTCCAGGGAATCCAACCAATCTGTGGCTACACAGTGGTGCAGTGCACACAGACAGTGCATACAAGAACAGAAGGTCACAGGTTCAAAGCCCAGCTGGGGCTACTGCCAATCCTGCCCACATATTTTTCCCACAACTAAACAGTGATAGTAAGGACACACCTTTCATGGCGGGGACATATGCAATGGTAAGACATCTATCTTTTACCCCACTGAGCACAGACACCATGAACAGGGGCAGTACCTAGAGCAGAATCACCCAAATGCAGTCCTGGTGGGCCACACACCAGTCAGGTTCCATGCTGACACTCATACAAATGCCTGTGCTGTATATCTATGCACCACCCCCATGGCATGTAGATGTAGCCCATGCATATTCATGAGGGATAGCAGGAAAACCCGAACAGTGTGATGCAAACCTGGACTGGAGTTGGGAATCTGTGCCGTAAAGCAGCAGCCATCAAGGGCAGACACACCCACACCCACAGGCCCCATTGGCCAATGTCTCCTGGAAAGGCAGAACATTGGACCGTGCATGCAGCACCCAAAACGAGCACTTGCATAACTTACCAATGTCACCCTACACCTGAGGTATACGGTACACAGCTCGGAGACGTTTGCTAGGAGCACAGGCAGGCAGTTATCCATACGTTACGTACATACTGCTAGTTGACCCCATCCAAACAATCTGTTAGGTGTTTGCGGGGCATGCTCCAGGCCTGGCCTCTGACGGTGCTTACCACCCTGGGGAGTGACCACCAGCTGTAATGCGTACCATATCCATGCCTTGCCGTGCTCAGGACCGGTTTGGTGGGCAAGGCTACTTACCCCCTCAATCGTAGCACCATGATGGCAGAGGTGTGGAAGTGTGTGTCTGTCTATACAGTGGGTGTTGGCTGCAAGCCCCTTCAACAGCCCGCACTGCCAGCACTGTTGCCAGTATTGGCCAGTCAATGTGCATAATGAGGTGCAAGGTACCATGGGTATAGCCAGGGCAGGGTGGCGTGGCCAGGATGCATCTGCACTGGGCATAGGGCCCTGGCAGGGACATTGGCTGGGATATTGTAGTGTCCGGCCACCACCTACACAGACAGGGTGGCCAAAGCATGTCCTTCTGGGGGATCATGCTCACCCTGACTGTGCAGTGACCACAGCATGGCTAGGCCCCCCCATAGTGCTGTATAGTAGTTCTCTCATGTGATAGATATGGGTTTCTCTTTGGGGCCCAGTCACTGATCTATCTGCTTGCTGTGTATGCAGACAGCCCAGTTCTGGGTGCATGCATCTCCATTGGGAACATGCACTATGGACTAACCAGCAGACTGTTTGTAGCTGGTAAATGTCTTGCTATAATGGCTTGCAGGGTGCAGTGGCTGTTGGCTTGCTGCAGGGGAATATCTGGTGGTGGAGTGCAGCTTACCATACCCTGGGCTTATGTCTGTCTGCTATTGTGTTATGGCTGTGTATGGAGCTGCCTGCCTGCCTGGGGGGGGGGGGTGGTGGTGTTCCTCAGCAGGACTGGGGTTGATGTTGCCCTCTACTGCCACCTTTGCAGGGAGGTAGAGTGTGGATCCCTTGATGGGGACCATGTTTGCCCCAGGGGGGGGGGGGGGTGTGCCTGATGGCGGCAGACAGGGATATCCATGGTGTTTGTGCAGAAACTAGCTATCTTACACATTAACACTGCTATGGAACGCCCGCTTGGCCTCCATCAGCCATGGCAGGTGTTGTTGACCTGGTCCTGGCCACCTCATTGCACACTCAGGGTGAGCACAGTACCCGCACGATGTAACGGTGTGTGGCTACTCTGTGCCAGTAAAACACCCGGTCAGTGCCCCCTACTAGGCCAAGGTGCTGTGTGGGTGCACCCGGTCACTTCCCCCAACAGGGCCGAGGTGCTGTGGGGGTGCATTCCCCATCGTGTGTCCATCTGCGGACAGCTAATTTGCATGTGCAGTGCATCATGGGTACGGGTGGCCTAACCCTATCCTGTTGACACCAGCAGACTGTCTGTGAGGTGACGTGTAGGCTATCTGCAGCCAGCCAGGGGCCTGCTTACAGCTATGGAGCTGTAGCGCAATGGTTACATCACTGCCTGTACAGCCAGAGGTCATGGGTTCAAACCCACAGTGGGGCCCTTTGGTAGGGCTGTCCACAGCTTTATTTTTATTTACTGTACATATGTCTATGCCGGCAAGACCACCCTCAGCTTACTATACCCATTAGGTGCCTCTGAGGGTGCTTCATAGGGCGCCCTGTAGGCCACCTTATGGTTGCCATCCCTATAGGGTGCACTATACATTATCCTGTGTCGCAACATACATGCTGCCCTATAGGGGTCATTCAAGGGTGCCTTGGCGAACAGTGCACTGTAACATGTGCCTTATGGGCCGCCGTATGTTAACATGCTGGGAGAGTGCGTTTGCTAGTAGTGATGACAAAATAAAATTATACAGCCTCCTACAGCACTCCACAACATAATACATACTGCCTCAGCAGGCATTTTTCACTGGGCATTGTGAGGAGTTGAACCCCTGATCCCGGCACCATTGGTCAGTGTTTTAACCATTGTGCTGTGGCTCTGTTCCTGTGCTTGTGCATCAGCGCGCCGCCTTCTGCCGCCCAAGGGGACCAGTGCGCCGCCTTCTGCTGCCCAAAAATAACTGTGCGCCGCCTTATGCCGTTCCAAATTAATTTGCCTCCTAAAACAATGTTAATCACTACAGTTACTGCCTCAGCTGACCTTTGTTGTTGCGCACACTGGGGGATTGAACCCATGGCCCCTGCACCATTGGTCAGTGTCTTCACCGTTGTACCACGGCTCTGTTGTTTTGTATACTCAGCAGCGCGCCACTTTGCCTTTCCACGCGCTAATGTCGACCCCCGCACATTAGCGCGACGCACACACGTCCGGTGGCTTACTACCGTTTTTTGTCTATTTTCTGCCTGAACCGCCCACTCCTTATATGGCACAGGCACACTAGCGCGGCCCCGCACGTTAGGAATGTTTAGTAAACATGCCCCTTAATCTCTCTTCCAGGTCAAGCCATACTGGGCGTTTTCCCCCAGCCCCTCCACCCATTTTGAACCTTGTTTTAGTAGAAAAGCACAATGGTAGGCCTGAAAATCAGGGAAGTTCATACCCCCTTCCTCTTTTTTAGACTTAAGCTTCCTAAGAGCAATTCTAGGCAGTTTATTTTTCCATAAGAATTGGAGAAGAGTCCTTTCAAATTCACGATAAGTGTTACTTGTAAGAAAGACTGGTAACATTTCTAACACATAGTTCACTTTAGGAGTGATAGTCATTTTTATTGCTTCAAGACGACCCCACCAAGAAAGATAGACCAGCAACCACTTTGCAGTTATATTACGAACCGTAGAAAGGAGCTCCCCTTCATTGAACAGTAGAGTTTCACAAGTGGATAGCAATAGTGGACTCCCAAGTACTTCACCATTTTAGGCTCCCACACAAAAGGAAAATCTTCCAGATCCACCCTACAAACCCTTGAATTTAAAGGGAACACTACAGACTTTGACCAATTGATTTTATAACCTGATAATCCTGAATATTGATCTATCAACTCTAGAAATGCCAGTATAGAGCTGGGCATGGTAAACAGCAGTAAATCATCAGTGTACGCAGAAAGTTTAATTTCCAAGTTAGCTATAGACATACCTTTAACCGCAAGGCTTTGTCTTAACAATAGGGCCAAAGGTTCCAAGGCCAGATTGAAAAGGATGGGTGAAAGGGGCAACCCTGACGGGTGCCACGCCCCAAAAGAAAATCTTTAGACTGAGTCGTATTCACAGAGATATTAGCACTTGGTCTCGCATACATTAGTTTGATCAATTTACAGAAACCATCACCAAACCCAAACCACTTCAGAACAGGGGAGGAGTGGCTCAGTGCTTGGGACAGGTTACCTCAGGCCAGAAGGCCAGGGGTTCAATTTCTACATGGGGACAAGCAACCCAGAGGGACTGGGGTCTCTAGTCCCGTGGCCTTGGGCAAGCCACTTAACCCTCAATTGCCTCAGGTACACTTAGATTGTCAGCCCTTCAGGGACAAGGGGATAAAAAGCACCTGTTAGTATACATGTAAACTGCACTGATTCTAAAGAGCATGGTATAAAGAAAGAAAAAGCAGCAAACAAGAAAGGCCACTCCATTCAGTCAAACGCTTTCTCTGCATCTAGCGATAGTCCCACAAGTGGGCCCTCTATTCTTTCTGCACCTTCCAAAACATGACACAACACTCTAGCATTATCGGCTGTGGAGCGTGTCTCAGTGAAGCCACATTGGTCCGGATGTATCAAAGAAGGGATCAATTTGGAGAGACGACCAGCTAAAGTGGCTGCAAAAATTTTATAATCTGCATTTAGTAATGAAATTGGGTGGTAGTTACTAACCAACTGAGGGTCCCTCCCAGGTTTTTCAAGAACCACAATATGCGCAGAGGCAAACGCGCCAGTCTGGGCCTCCGCTTCCAAAAGAAACCTGTAATATTGTTGAAGATATGGGCCTAAGACTTTGGAAAAGGTTTTATAAAATTCAACTGGAAGGCCATCTGGGCCAGTGGCCTTGCCCACTTGCATAGAGTTAATAACCTGGATAATTTCCATGACCGTAATCTGTTTGTCTAGTCCTGCCGCTAAATCTTGGTCTAACACCAGCCTCTGTGTATTGGCCAGTAATTTATCAAAATCCTCCTCAGAGAAATCTATCTCTGGGGAGTATAACTGAGCATAAAATTAGCGAAAGGCCTCTGTGATGTCAGAGTCCTTGACAATCAATTGTTGCACCTGAGGATCTCTCAAAGCAGTGATGTGAGAAGCTTCCTTATGGCCTTTTAACGAGTTAGCTAGTAACCGTCCATCCCTGTTACCTTCTAAGTAATACTGCCCTTTCTGCACTTGAGTATTCTTTGAAGCCTCAGTAGTTATAATCGAGTTATATTTATATCTAAGACGCTGTAACCGTATCAGAATGTTAGGATCAGTTTTCTGACCTGTCGTATAGCAAAACTGGTAATGCTGGCCCGCATATTAGCTTTAAAGCCTTCCCACCATGCCCAATCCGAGGTATCCTGAGGTAAATTAAACTGAAAATACTCCTCTATAGCCAACAGGATAGTTTCACGGAACTGCTGGCTGCCAAGAAAAGTTCTATCCAAGTGCCAGCGTGAATGAGATGGGCTGCTCGTTGAGTCAAATAGGGCGAATGAGATTGCAGAATGATCAGAGATATTAACCGCATGTATATTGGACTCACTAATTCTAGAGCATAGACCTTTGGAGACTAGGAAATAGTCTATGCGTGATACCGAGTTATGAGGGGGAGAGAAGAAAGTATTCTTTGTCCATAGGGTGTTGCAACCACTATATGTCTGTCAACCCCAATTCTTGCATTAGAGACAAAAGAACAGGGTGAGCTTTGGGGACCTTATTAGTTCTCACTGGACTCCTGTCTAACAAGGGGTCAAGTATGAGGTTGAAGTCTCCCCCACAATAGTTGGATAGCTGGACACCTCTTGTGCCAAGGCCACAATGGAGCTAAAGAAGGATGGCTACCCCGTTTATTTTTATTGGCAGCAGAAAAAGCCACTAGTGAAAATGGTTTTATATCTAATTTTAATGGCTCCTTCACATTTAAAAGTGTCTCTGGTAACAGTAAGATGTCAGCACTTTCCTTGCGTCCATATAAAAATATCTTTTTCCTCTTTATGGGATTGTTAATGCCCTTAACATTCAGTGAGACTATCTTAAAGGAAGATATATTGACAATATAGAACAAAATGACAGTCAACTGTTACAGAAACATACCAAGTTGTAACATATGATTTTACATTGTTGATCCACACCTTAAAAGACCTCACAATGATAGCTGCACTTAAAGCCCAAGAAAAAAAACACAAAAGGAAAAGTCACTGCTTAGCTATTGCCCCTATGGAAGATCGCTCAAAAATAAAACCACATAGTTCTAAATAACAAAGCCACCGAAACGCTGGGGGGCAATAACAGCTCAAAACTTAGCGGGTGAGTCCAAAGGGACAAGACAGGCATGGAGGGAAAAATTAACTAGTTTACTTTAACTCCTCTGCCGCTTAAATCAACTTAAACCATGCACTACCCATTCCAGAAACAGGAAACAGTGTCCCCAAACCTGGCGCGCCAAAGGTTATAGCGAAACTGCCTCCACCAAAACAATTTATGTTCACAAAAGGCCGCATGTATGTAGGCAATTGCCGTCCCGCTCCTCCAAGCCCCGCTGCTGTGCCAACCACAACAGACATCACAAACAACACAAAACGAAAGAAGAGAGAAAGAAACAAAGAGTAAGACATTATTGACCAGGGCAATATCCTGGAGTTCCTCCAAGAGAGTCACATTGAATGACACAACGGATGTCAACTCTGCATGATTGAATGTCAACTCTGTATGGATGAGTCGCTACTTCACGACCTCAGACCAGTCAAACATATTGACTGGTCTGAGGAACCAGAAACTGAGGACCAGGAATCAAACATTTACACCTCCCACCTCACTAAAAGTAAGAGACGCCAAGCTCCTAAGCAAACCCATGGTCCGCTATCTAGGGGTCACATTAGACTAACATCTAGACATGAAAGCCTATATAAATAACATGGTCAAGGCGGTCTACCACAAGATACGGACAATCCAGCATCTATGACCCTTGCTGGAGTTGGACGACTTCAGGACAATTTATCAAGCACTCATAATCCCCCACTTCGACTATGCCAACTCAATTCTACATGGACTCCCAAAGAACACTCTGAATACACTTCAGCTTGCAATGAACGCTGCCACCAGAATACGACACGGAGCCTCAAGTAGGGATCACATAACACCAATCTTGAAGCACCTCCACTGGCTGCCTATCCACTGCCGACTCTCCTTCCAAATATTATTACTAACCTTCAAAGCCATCAACAATTGCTCCTCTGCCTCACTCACGGACCTCGTCCACCCCACTCCCCCCAACAGATCCAGAAGGTCATTCGCTGCCAACACACTGGTAATCCCAAATGCAATCACGAAATGCTCGCAAGCAACAAGGAACAGAGCCTTTGTGTTCTATGCTGGAACGCCTTCCCAACCACCATCCAGTTCATTACGGACCTTGCCCAGTTTAGGAAGGCACTGAAACACTATCTCTTCCTCCTTCACTACTCCCAGGCTAGTGATAAACCACAATCAGACATACCCAACCACCAGGACAGCACCCCCACTAGCACAACTGTATAACCTGTAAATAGCAACATGTAAATAGCAACATGTATATAGCTATGTATTCTTGTAAATAGTTGCCAAGCAACTCTGGTCAATACTGTATTTGTGATCTCAGTGCCCAGCCTGTATATAGTTACCCATGTTAGTCCCAAGTTACACCACTTGTTCATTGTAATGTACAGTGCAGGTTTCCACTGCATTGTACAGGTTATTGTTTGCCTGTAAACCACATTGATTTTAAAGAGTGTGGAATAGAAAATATATTAAATAAATAAATAAATAAAATAAACCACCCAAATAAGAAAGTGTTGAAGAACTTTACAAGCCACTGATTGCAAGGCAAGCTTTCACTGCATCAACCCCAACTCCTTATCCTCCAAAAACGCGTGCAATTCCCCTGGATCATCAAAAGTCCTGGTCTGGTTGTACAGCATGACTCTCATGCGAACAGGGTAGAGTAACCTGAAATGGGCCTGCAGCTGCAATAAGCGTGGACGTAGTGCCAAAAACCTCTTTCTCCGATCTACCGTCAGCTTTGCGAAGTCAGAGAACAATAAAAGTTTGTGCCCCTGATATTCCAAGGGAGAGTGTGCTCTGGCTGCTTCCATTATTTGTGTTACTTGTTGAAAGTGCAAAACTTTGAGAATGATTGGACGTGGATGCTTGCCCACAACCACGGACTGAGTAGGAACTCGATGGCGCGGTTGATCTCAAAAGGCATGGCGAACTTCACCTTAAACACACCCAGGATCATTGACTGCAAAAAAGCTATCATGTCAGGACCCTCGGCTCCCTCTGTAACTCCAAAAATTCTTATGTTTTTCCTTCGATCGCGATTGTTACCATCTTCCAACTCTCTTTGCAGTGACCATATCAACTTTACTTGTTTCTCAACGGCCCTGAAGCGCTCCCCATGCATTGCCACCACGCTCTCCACCTTCTCCGATATGACCGTAATTGACTCCAAAGTATATCCTCCTGCATTGTGCATGAGTCTCCATTAGCTTTGACCAAGTTCTTAACAATGCAAATCTCAGCCAGAAGTTCTTGTAAGGCCTCAGGACAATCTCTGATGACCGCCATCTTGTGAGGTGAGAGAGGCTCCATTTTGGTTCTCTTTGCGCTGGCGTTTTAAGGTATTTGGTAACCCAGCCGCGTTGGCTTGGGGCCAGACATATCCAAGATCGAATGATATCAGAGTAGGTAGGAACTACTTAGTTGAAGACTGCAGAATTCAGGATTCTTGACCATTGCCCTCCGGAGCACAGTTCTTACGTGACCATCTTGCCTGATGCTAGGCTCCGCACCCCCGTTATAAGAGGAATTTTAGAAGGGACATCCAAGTGCAATCTAGAATATCTAAGCCAGAATGTCTGAAAAAAAAAAAGATGGCACGTCCAGGTGCGGACACAATTTCACAAATGTGGACGTGCCTGATGTGGCCATCTGTGGGGCATCTACGTAGACAGCCCCAGAACCATGCTCTAGGAATAGCCTGGTGGTTAGAGTTGTGGGCTAGGAATGGGGAAGCCAGCATTCAAATCCCACTGCTGCTGTCATTGAAATTGTGATGAGTTTTGGAGATGATGGAGTGCTTTCTCCTCTAAACCCTCTGGATATTTTTCAGCAAAAACAAACACCTTTCTTGATGCCTGTTCCTGCCTGGAGCAGGTCTAAACTTAGATGTGATGCTGGATATCTGGGACGTCCAGGTTCTTGGGAACACCTCCATCAAACCCCCATTCAGACTTGGACATCCACAGTCCCAGCTTCTAAAATGGCTCTGGAGACATCTCTGTGCCCATTTTCAGATGTCACATCATGCATAGGACTTCCAAAATGACCCCCTATGTGTGTAAGTGCTGCCGATTTATTTTTAAAAAGCAGTTGTGTGATTGGCAGTCACTACCAGTCACTTAAGTGCTGTTTTTAAACACTGAGATCTGTAAGTTTTATGAACTATTGACAGACAGGGCTGGCCCGTCCACTAGACAAACTAGGCGGTGTCCTAGAGTGGCTGACCCGGTTGGGCACCTTTGTGCTGCCATTTTGTTGCCTGTGGCAGGCCATGTGCTTCAGCACCCATGACCTGCCACTTCTGATCCCTTTTTGATGCAATTTACTGTTTTCTCCCTTTTCCTTTTCTTTCACAGGTAAAGATATGCCTGTGGTGAGAAGGATGAACATTCTGAGGATAATTTTATAAGAATTGTCTAGATTTAAGCACAGTTTAATGCACATATTTCATGCCTATTTTAAAAAAGGAGGTACGCACATACTTTATAAAATAGGGGCTTAAATGGTTCAAAATGCATGAGCACTTATGCCAGGTCTATGCAGTTGTAAATGCTCGCGCCTATCTTTTGCAAGAGTGTGCAAAAATTATAGGGGGGGATTCAGTGGCAGTGACCAGCACTACTAAAACAGCTGGCCGCTGCCGCTTTAAACTGAAACCACATTCAGCACCGGTACATATCCAGCAACTGCACTGAATATCCAGTTTGCTCGGATTGTAGTTTTGAAATGGCACTAACCGGATTGCAAAATAGCACAAAGTTAGGAAAGCTTTCACCTGTCTTAACTTCATGCATTTTGACTATCTGGGTAGCAGCTGAAAATCACTGCCAGCTGGATAGTCAACAGCGCCACGCCTGCTCCGCCCATGGAACACCCCAGAGCTATCTGGACAGTGCCAAACATTTAACCTGGGAAAGTGGCATTTAAGAGGCATTTAAGTGGTTTGTAGATACTGCAGAGGATTTGCACTTACTGTACTTTTACTACTACTACTACTATTTAGCACTTATAAAGCGCCACGCACGCAGCGCTGCACAGCTAACCTACAAGAGGTAGCCAACATACAAGAGACAATACCTGCCCATCAGAGTCATGCTCATCGGAGCTTACAGTCTAGTTAGAAGAGTAAAGAGCATTAGTCAGTTCTGCGGAAGGTACGGTATGGTACAGTTTGGTCGTAAACGTTGACGGGGGTTAGGGGATTACCGTAGACAGCAACAATCCCTACAATGGTAAGTAGCGTGGGAAATCCCGTCGTATCTGTTGATGCAGGGATCGTGGGATCCATAACAAGTGCAATGGGAGGACAGAGCAAGTAAATCCTCTGTCCCCCCTGATTTCACCGACACCCCCCCTCAGAGGTGCAGATCTGTCCCCTCCAACCTGCGTCCATTGCCGGTGCCATGGATCTACCAATCCACGGCACTGACAATGTAAAAGGCCTGAATCTACACCCCCTCTTCAGTACCAACTCCTCCTCCCCCCCCAGGACAGCTCCTAATTTTCACCATTGAGGGTTAACCAGTTAATAGCTGAATATTGCTGCTGCCTGGTTAGCTTCATCGTTATCCAGGCAACCCGGATAGTCAATACTGGGACCAGGATATGGCCCCAGCATTGAATATTTGGGTCTAGTGTTGAGCGACGGCAGCTAGCTGCTGCCGTTGAATATCAGGACCCATTATGTGCAGGATTCTCAAGCAGAAGGTTTGATAGCAGGAAACAAATTCAGAATACTGTGAATCCCAACATAACTCTTCAGCATGGAAAATGAGAAAAATTCACATCATTGCTCATAGCATGAAAACAGAATCCTGTGCAGCTGTGCTTCAGTGTTCAAGGCCGCACCTGGGTTTTAAGCTATCTGTGCTTTAAACCTTTGCTAAGTAGGAAGGCAGTTCATTGGAAGACCGGGTTACATCTCTGGAGACTACTTCTGGTCATTTCAGTATTGCACAGATGTACTGACACTGTTTTGGGAAGAGCAGCAGACAATATGTATAAGAAAGATCCCATAACCTCCGCTCACTAGGGAATCAAAACGAGGGGTCTCTGTTTGGGATGAGTCAGACTTTAAAATCTTACTTTAACAACAGAAGGAAGCAGAGTTCAAGTCTGTTGCTAACAAAGAAGCTTTCTGGGTCATCGGCGCTGGCCTCTAGTTCTGTTTTTCAAATAAAGTGCTGAAAGTTAAAGTTAGTCTCTTGGGTAAATGTTTGAACTCTA
This sequence comes from Ichthyophis bannanicus, assembly GCA_033557465.1. NCBI lineage: Eukaryota > Metazoa > Chordata > Amphibia > Gymnophiona > Ichthyophiidae > Ichthyophis > Ichthyophis bannanicus. Next base: position 551,517,682 of record CM066036.1, read on the forward strand.
AACACAAATAGTATAGACTATCAGGGAGGTTTCTAAACAGCTGAGAGCCTAGAGGAAGGAAATGTGACTATCAAATGGTAAACATGGAAACAGCAACAATGTTGATTTCATTTTCTTCAGTGCCTGCATGGGATAGATACAAAGGGTCTGTAGTGAAGGGTGAGAGAGAATGAGAAGACCCCAGACCGAGACCTATGACAGCACAGTAGGCAGAGACAAAAGCTCACTAACCGAGGTATCCGGAGGCCCTGCTCGGCCTGAATCCCCAACCCATTATCGCCCACCCCCACCCCTTGACAAAGCAAGCGGACGTCAAGTGTTGGTGTTAAAGCATGGTCGCAGCTTTTATTAACAGTAAGCAAACCGGCCCAACATGGGCCAACACAGCAATTCAACCATAACAGAGAAGAGCCCCCCCCCCCCCCCAACCCGTCATCCGGATGATGCCCCCCACCAGCCGTATAGCAAAGTGGAGCACCATCCAACCCACCCCCCCCGGCTGCCCCTTCCCGCCCGCCTCGCCATGATAGCAAAGGCCGGCTGAAGGGGCTGCCTAATTCCGGGCGGAGACCCCAACCGGGACGTCTCCCCCCAACCAGCATACCCGGGCCGCTCACAGGAAAGCGGCCTCCAGCTGAAATGATCCGCCGGGTCAACGAGCACCAGCTCGCCACCCCGCTCGCGGGTGCCACCTAACACCCGACAACCCCACCCCCCCCCACCAGCTGCGACAAGATCCAACCTACCCCCCACCCCCACTGAAACAAGGGCGGGAGGGCGGGAATCCGCTCCGATCGCGAGCAAGGAGGGAAAGAGGGAATCGCCTACAGGCGTTCCCTCCTTGCTCGCGCTGACTCCGCCCCCCCCCCGCGACCCTGAGGCCAATCAGTGGGCTCCCGCCGAGGAGCCCGAGAGACTGTCGGGTGCGCGCCTAGCTGCGCGTCACCCCCCCCCCCCCCCCCGACAACGGCCTGCCTCGTGGCCGGGCCCCGGGAACCCGGTTACTGGGCTGCCGCGGGACCGGGGCCCGGCGGCTAAGCCGGCACTAACCGAGGTATCCGGAGGCCCTGCTCGGCCTGAATCCCCAACCCATTATCGCCCACCCCCACCCCTTGACAAAGCAAGCGGACGTCAAGTGTTGGTGTTAAAGCATGGTCGCAGCTTTTATTAACAGTAAGCAAACCGGCCCAACATGGGCCAACACAGCAATTCAACCATAACAGATAAGAGCCCCCCCCCCCCCCCCCAACCCGTCATCCGGATGATGCCCCCCACCAGCCGTATAGCAAAGTGGAGCACCATCCAACCCACCCCCCCCGGCTGCCCCTTCCCGCCCGCCTCGCCATGATAGCAAAGGCCGGCTGAAGGGGCTGCCTAATTCCGGGCGGAGACCCCAACCGGGACGTCTCCCCCCAACCAGCATACCCGGGCCGCTCACAGGAAAGCGGCCTCCAGCTGAAATGATCCGCCGGGTCAACGAGCACCAGCTCGCCACCCCGCCACCGGCGCTAGGTAGAGAGCTATCCTAGCGCCGCCCCCCCAAGGGAAAGCTGCGACCAACACCACGACTCGAGCGCCTCCTGCCAGTCGTTCAGAAGAAGATCCTGCCCCACCGGGGCAAGGTGGACCCCATCGAGCCGGTACAAACCAGCGCACGCAACCTCCGCCCAAGGGTGCCGAACCTGAACCCCCCCCGTCTGCTGGACCCAGCGCCCGATCTGCCGATTAACTTTGCACAAGCCCCTTGACCAACGCCGCTGGGTCCAACAAGCAGGGCGGGGTATAATGTCCGACCACACAATGACCACCCCAGGGAGGAGCCCCCGCAATAGAGCAATGTCTCTTTGAACAGTCCCAATGAGTTGCCGGCAGGCCCAACCGGCAACATCGTTGCCTCCCAGGTGGAGCAGCAGCCCGACCGGCCGCTGGCGCCGTCCAAGTTCCGCGTGCACACAGTCCAGGAGCTGGTCCCAACGCATGCCGCGGCGGCCCATCCAACACAAACGCACTCCAGCTCCGGCGAGACCCAGGTGGACACCCAGCGGCCGCACCGCCGCACGCCGCTCCGCCCAGTAGACGAAGGAGTGCCCAATGATCCACCAATCGCCGGGCACCGCACCATCTGAAAGAAGAAAGGAATGGACCACCACCTGCAAGCAATGCTGCAAGAGGAAACAAAAGATTAGTGCCCCCCCCCCCCATGGCCCACTCCCCATCGCGGGCAAACCGCCACCGCAGCAGCACCCCCGCACTACTCCGTACCGCCGCTAGCCGACGGGCGAACGTACCCGGCGTACGCACCCGATCGCCAGCGGCCAATACGCCGAATCACCAGCGGGTCCAACCCAGCAGCCGCCGCACTGGTAGCCGCTCCGATCCGGAACGAGTGCGACGTGTAACCCCGCTCATCGAGACCCAAGGCCCGCAGGGCCAGGCGAAGCACAGCCGTAAACTGAAACTGCGTCACCGGCCGACCGTCCGCATGGATAAAGAACTGGCCGAGCGCCACCGGGCGCCGTCGGGTGTATACACCCAGAGCCCTCACAGGACAGGACAACAAGGGAGAGATAGCGCTCAGCAGGACCCAGCCCCCTTTTCCGGACTGGTCCGTCTTGGAACGGGAGAGAAAAATGCGAACACGCGAAGGCTCCACCCGGACGTGTCCCGCCGCCAGCCCCCCAAAAGCCCCCCGCCGCGCCGACCGAGGAACCAACTCGGACACTCGGAAGGTGCCGAAAAAAGCAGTGGTGAACAAAGCGTGAAACAACACCACCTCAAAGCCCGAGGCGGCTACCCTCGGCAGAACCTCACACACCTGCAGCAGCAGCTCGTGGGACACCGGGCGCCGCCTATCCGGTAGCCCCGGCTGAGCGCGGGCCCAACCAGCGAGCAACCGCCCGACCAAAAAGGAGACGCGTGGATTTCCCCAGCCAGCCGCCTTAGCAAAGAAGGAAAAGCCCGCCAGCGCTCCGGCAGCCGCCGACCGCGCCCATCCCGCCTCCTTTGCCCAGAGCACGAAGCGGCCAACCAGGTCATCAGGCACCACCCCCCCCACCCACCCACGCGCACACAAAAAGGCACTCACCTTAGCATACCCCTTACAGTAAGCCGTCCAGGTACTGCGAGCCACCGACGCCGCCAAGAGATCCATCAGATCTGGGTCCCAATCGTCCAGAGATGCTCCGGAACCCGCGAGGGCAGCTCGTCCGCCCCTGGAGCCAGGCGCCGGAACTGATCCCACTGAAAACGTGACAAAGCGTCAGCGATAGAGTTCTTAGCACCCGGAACGTGCCGCGCCCTCGCGGTGACATTCAGGCGCAAACAAGCCAGCACAAACACCCTCATCAAGGCAGCCACCCTGGGGCAGCGCGGGGCATGGCGATTCAAAACCTCAACAACCGCCGAGTTGTCGCACCAGAAAACGACCCGCCGATCCCGCAACCGGTCAGGCCAGACCCAGAAGGAAACCACGATCGGGAACAGCTCCAGGAAGGTGATGTTGCGCGTCAGGCCGGAGCGCACCCAGGCTGCAGGCCAAGGCTCCGCGCACCAGGCACCGTGACAAAAGGCCCCGAACCCGAAGCTGCCCGCCGCGTCAGTAAACAACTGAAGGTCGCCATTCGACAACTCCGGCCACTGAAGCACAGAGCTCCCGTCAAAGCCAGCCAGAAACGAGTCCCAAACCCGCAAATCTTCGCGCATCCCCGAGGACACCCGAATCCAATGGTGGGGCAGCCGCGCTCCCGCCATCGCCAAGGACAGGCGCCTCGAAAAGGGGCGTCCCATGGGGAGGACACGGCAAGCGAAGTTCAGATGCCCAACCAACGACTGCATAACGCGAAGAGAAGTCTTCGCAACGGCACAGACAGAGGCCACCAGCTCGCGGAGGCGCTGCACTTTCGCCGCCGGCAAGCGGACCACCATAGCCATCGTGTCTATCTCGATACCAAGAAAGGTGAGGCAAGTGACCGGACCCACAGTCTTGTTAGCCGCCACGGGGACACCGAACGCGGCGGCCACCCGCAGGAAGGTGCTCAACAGATCGGAACAAGTCGAAGCCCGCTCTGGCCCGACAAACAGGAAGTCGTCGAGATAGTGAACGATGCTGGAGACTCCCGACTGCCGTTCCACTACCCAATGCAAGAAGGTACTAAAGGCCTCGAAATAAGCACAAGAGATCGCGCAGCCCATGGGCATACACATATCGAAGTAATACCGTGCCTCAAAATGGAAGCCGAGCAACGGGAAAGCGGAGGGGTGGACAGGCAGCAAACGGAACGCCGATTCAATGTCCACCTTGGCCAGCAGAGCCCCCGGACCGCACTGACGAACCAGGGAGACGGCGGCGTCGAAGGACGCATAGTGAACCGTGCAGAGCTCGCGAGGGATATGATCGTTGACGGAGTCGCCCGGAGGGCAGGAGAGGTTGTGTATCAGCCGGAACTTGCCCGGCTCCTTCTTCGGAACCACCCCCAACGGCGAGACCGTGAACGGGGAAAAGGGGGGGTCCAAGAAGGGCCCCGCCACCCGGCCCAGAGCACACTCCTCAGAAATCTTGCAGCGCACAAACTCGGCGTGGAGCCGCGCAGAGGCAGCGTTGCGTGAGCCGCCCAGAGCTGAGGGCCCCCGGACGGGAATGCGAAAACCCCGCGTGAAACCCCAGAGGAGCAAGCCGGCCGCCCTCCCCCGGCGGGAACGCCCGTAGTCGAGCAGCCACGGTCGCATCGCCGCCACGCGCACCGGGGTAACAGCCAGCGCGCGGGACACCTCACTTCCCCCCCGCCGGGGCCCCTGCGACCCCCTTTCTGCTGCACTTCGAGGCCGCGTGCGCCCCGCCGCACAAGGAGCACGCGTGCTTAAACTTGCAGTCCGGAAAAGGGCACGACGCTTTGTTGAAGCGCCAACAGACGTCCCCCCCGGCAGCCGCCGCCTTCTGCTGTGGCAAGGCGGGGGTGGAGGCACGAAAGGACCGGCCCCCCTGGGAAAGCGTAGACGAGCCCGCCTTAGCCCCCGTTGCGCCGGTGCCGGCACCCCGACCCCGCGACATCTGGGTCAACCACAGGTTGATGTCCTTGGTCCCCCACTGCAGGAGACTGTTCTCCTCCATCTGGTCCCGAAACTCTTCGTCGTAGTTCAACCAGGCCCACCCCTCGTGGGCCTGGGATGCAGCCAGTATGTTGTCGGCATAGGCCAACAGTGCCCCATATTGGTTCGGGAAGTAACGCCCCCAAACACTCGCCAAGCGCAGAAAAGCGCGGGTCCAATTGAGCGTGTTGCGGGAGACCTTACGCACACGACCCGCCTTCTCATTGTCCTTGCGCTTTTTCCTGCTCTCCCCAGAGCGCTTCCGACCGTCGAGCAGACGGAAGATGTCAATGTACCGGCGACGCCGGATCCGCCGGCGCAACTTCCGCGGAACCGACTCCCACAGCTCAGCGCAGCGTACGACAGGAGTCCCGTTGGGGACCCCGCCATCCTCCGCCCCCGGAACAGAGCAGCGGGACGAAGCCGAGGAGGACGACGAGGAGGATGAGGACGAAGACGCCCGCCGGCAACGACGGGCGCGCTTGCGCTTCCCCTTCCCTTTGCCCGCCTCCCCAGAGCCGGGAGCCGAGTCGGGAACCCCACCCTCCGCCCCGCCCGTATACTCACCACTCACCGCAGAGGAGACAGCCGTAGCGCCCCCCGTGGGCGCCGCCTGGACCGGAACCACCGTGGATGCCGTAGAACCAGAAGGGCAAGCTCCCACCGGTCGGTCGGAAGCAGCCATGGCAGCGACACTCGTCGAGCTCGTCGGAACCTGCGGAGACAAAGGAGAGAAACCAGCAGCCAGGGCCCCCGGGGAACTGAGAACTGCCGGGGGCCCAACCCCCCAGGAGCGCGCCGAAGGCCCCAAGCCCCCGGCCTCCCACGCCGCCGCACCCCCGGCCCCCCCATGCCCCCCCCAAACCACCCCCCCCAACCACCCCCCCAGGGCCCCAGACCCCCCCACGGGACCGCGCCGTACGCCCAAGGGGCCGGGGGACCGAGAAACCCGGGAGGAGCAGTAGAGACCGAGGAGGGAGGCGAAATCCACCCGCTCACCATTCCGGGAGGCGGATCGGGCCCCAGGGCACGCGAGGAGACCGGCCCGGGGGAGACCGAGGAGCCCTGCTCGAGCATCCCCGCAAGCAGCTCCCGATCACCATCCCCGCCGGAGATTCCCGCCGGAGGAGCCGGCTCGCCCGCAGCGGCGCCCTCAGCCGCCGGAGCAGGCAGGGTGCGCCCCCCAGAGGCCCCACCCCCCCGGACCCCCCCAGGCCCACTGCGCCCCTGCCGGGCAGTAGCCCGGGTACGGACAGCCGCAGCAGCAGGGAGGGCCCCCCCACCGCGGCCCGCAGGAGCGGGCCCACGTCGGACCATACCACGCCCCCGCGTGCCCCCCCGCGGCCCCTTAGCGGCCTGTTTAGCCATGGGCTCTCCCGTGGCCCAAGGGCTGGCGGCCTTAGGGTTGGCTGGGCCCGAGCAAGGAAGGGCCTCCCTGTTTCTTGTGGTTATTGTTGTTTATTCTTTATTTATTTCTATTTATCGTTGTTTTTTTTTTTTTTTTTGTTTTTGTAATTAGACCCGGACCCCTGTCTCTTCCCCTATAGGGGGGCCACACGCTCACCCCCTAACACGGCCCGCTGCACCCCGAGTGCCGGAAAGCGGCAGCAGGCTAGGCCGCAGGCACACGAGGCAGGCACAGACCTGCCCTCACCCACGTGCGCCGGGGAGGCGCGCCCGACGCCAAGCAGCCGATCGGGACAGCCAGGCGATGCCAGCGCCGCGCGCTTGACGGCGGCGCTGAAGGGACCCCACACCCCGGCTCACCCCACGAAGGGCCCCGCGGGAGGACCAACCTGAGCCGGTAAGCCGAAATCCGCTCCGATCGCGAGCAAGGAGGGAAAGAGGGAATCGCCTACAGGCGTTCCCTCCTTGCTCGCGCTGACTCCGCCCCCCCCCCGCGACCCTGAGGCCAATCAGTGGGCTCCCGCCGAGGAGCCCGAGAGACTGTCGGGTGCGCGCCTAGCTGCGCGTCACCCCCCGCCCCCGCCCCCCCCCCCCCGACAACGGCCTGCCTCGTGGCCGGGCTCCGGGAACCCGGTTACTGGGCTGCCGCGGGACCGGGGCCCGGCGGCTAAGCCGGCACATCTTCTGTTTCTGTGTTTCATTTACAATCAGGTTTTGTTTTCTAAGTAATTATTCATTTTACTGCCTCTTTAGTGTTTTACTTAGGCACAAATCGGTGAAGTGATATTGCTGGAAGAAAGGATCAGGAATGTTTCATCTCAGTTCTCTTGGGCTGTCTAGTATTAAGGTGTTTTTTGCCCTATTGCAGCAGATTTAGGGATGCGTTTTCATTCTGAAATGAAACAGAAATGACTGCTAAATATGAAAATGACTACTAAATATGAATTCTATTTTGTGTCTTTTATAAAATGATACAAAAAAAAAAGAAAATTGGTGGTGGGGAGGGGGGGGGAATATTCACGCAGTTTGCAGACCCCTTTATGCACCTTTTATTACTTATTCTGTTTTCTCTGAGAGGTAACACTATTCTGCAGTCAAAATGCTTCCAAAATAAATTCAGTCACACTGAGAACGAAAATGATGCTTAAAATTGTCAGTCTATCCTACTTCGACTTTGGAAGTGCTAATGATATGCAAGTTGTAATGGGAAGGGATCTTAATTTAAACCATAAATTACTAAAACACATGCACATCTTTGACTGGATTTGTGATAAATCTGTTTTTTTTGGACAGTACTTGCTTTTAGGCAAAACAATTAATAAATGAGGCAATTTGAAGGTGCTATTGCATCATACATGAAATGAATTGTATCATGTTATTCCTAGAAGTCATAGATGAAGCAATCCTAACTCAGCTTAATTACATCACTCTGTAGAACAAATTGTGCAACATTTTTTTTAATGAATATGACGTGTCAGTAGTATTTTTCTTGTTTGATTTTTTCTGTGTAGCCAAAGTGAGAGATGCCTCGTAATTGAACAGTGCAGATAACTTCTGCTACATTTGTGGTGAAGTGACTTTTGCATCTCAGCAAAAATGCAGCATAATTGGTTTGATTAAGAAAGTCTACCACCTTTACTTTGGCTGTGAAATTAGAGATCAGAACAAGAGCTGGGCCCCACATATATGCTGCAACACTTGTGCAATACATCTTCACCAGTGTTTGAATAGAAAAAGGAAGTCCATGCCTTTTGCAGTGCCAATGATTTGGAGAGAGTCAATTGTTACTTCTGCATGGTGCCTCCATTTTGGAAAGGTTTGTCAAAGAAGAAAAAGTGGACTGCGCAGTATGCAAATACTCCATCAGCTATACACCCAGAACCTCATGGAGAAGGACTGTTAGTTCCTGATGTTCCAGAATCATTCTCAGTCGAGTTAGACGAGGAAGAGGAAAGGGATGGAACTTCTGGTCCCGAACCATCAATGTCACATGATCCAGATTTTCTCCCATCCTTCTCCTTTGAACCACACCTCATAACACAAGGTGAACTGAATGACCTTGTCAGGGATTTACAATCAACTAAGAGTAAGGCAGAGCTGTTGGATTCCAGACTGCAGCAGTAGAATCTCCTGTCTGGTGATGTTAGGGCTTCCATGTTCTGTACACGTCAAAAGGATCTTGTTACATTTTTCTTCATGTAAGATGATCTTGTACCCTGCAACTATATTGATGGTCTGATCACAGCCTACAACATCGTTCATCATCCAGATGAGTTGAGACTGTTCGACTCATTGAAGATGAGTCTTAAAGCTGTTTTGCTGCACAATGGCAATGTTTTGTCATCGATTCCAGTTGGTCATGCAGCCCATATGATGGCACCCTATGACAATATAAAACAGTTGTTGAGATGCATAAATTATGACCAACATCAGTGGCAGCTTTGTGGTGATTTGAAAGTCATTGCTATGCTGCTCTTTCTGAAGACTGGATACATAAGGTACTGCTGTTTTCTCTGTGAATGGGATAGTTGTGCGAAAGATTCCCACTACATCAAGAGAGATTGGTCACTCCAACAGTCATTGGATCCTGGAAAGAAAAGTGTGCAGCATCCACCACTTGTTGAAGCTGGGTCTAATGAAAAATTTTATCAAGACCATGGACAAAACAAAAAACAGCTTTCAAATATCTCAGCGGGAAATTGCCAAGACTAAGTGAAGCTATCATTGTTGGTTCTCAGATTCGTGAACTTCTTTGAGATGATGCATTTAACCATATGCTACGTGGCAAAGAAAAGATGGCATGGAAAGCCTTCCAGTTAGTGGCAACAAGTTTTCTTGGAAACAATAAGGCAGATAACTACAGAGAGTTAGTGGAAAAACTTTGCAATGCATACAAAAGCCTTGACTGCAACATCTCACTAAACATATATTTTTTGCACTCTCATCTCGATTTTTTCCACTAAACTGCCGTGAGCAGTGAGCATTGAGCAATGAGCATGGCAAGCGATTTCATCAGTACATTACAGCAATGGAGAAAAGACATCAAGGCAAATGGAGCCCGTCGGTGCTTGCAGACTATTGCTGGACAGTGACAAGCGATACTTCATTTGCAGAATACAAGAGACAAGCCAAGAAATGCAGAGTAGACACTGAATAAGGTCTGAAATGAATACTAATGCATACATAGTCATTTCTTGCTTTCTGTTTCATACTAACTTTATAAATAAATTGTATTAAATAACCCTATGGTTGATTTTTAAACTTTTAAACAAAGACAACAGGTGAAATATTATCAAGGTCATATATATGGTAACTATAAACACAAGAAAAGACCTAGGTTTATAATAATTTGTCATTAAAACTCTACTACCAACATGCTATATATATGCATAAAATGGAAAAGCTTAGATATTTTGGAAACAATAGTCAATCTGCAGTTTTAATTGTCATTTTTGAATTCAGCGCATGAAAATCCTTAAGAATTGGCAGATTTTGTCTCTGAAGCACACAACTTTTAAAAAATTGTAGACCAAACCCTCTCTTGTAATTTCTGCATTCTTTCCCAGTGTACCTGAAGCTGATGGTGATGCGCATACACAGGTACTTGATACTCACTAGCTTACTCCTAGATCTGGTGTCAATGGTGTTTGATAAGTTCTTGGGTTCCTTTTCTTCCTGAGAATTGGGGGCTTCTGTAGATGCAGGTCCCTGAAACTGTTCTGCAGGGCTTCTGACTCTGATGAACTGGAAGATTTGGTTGTTGGTACAGTTCTTGGAACCTCTCTCACATGCTGAATACTTTTCCTCCTGAGATAGTACTGGTAGGGTTTGGACAGACATCAACCCTCTGCTCGCTCCTCCTATACTGCTGTCTGTGCAAACCTTGCCAGCACCCCTTATCTCAGGAGGAAAGGTGTTCAGCCTGTGAGAGAAGCCTTTTGCTGACTCTGAATGTTATGAATAGCTGTATGCATAAGTCTCCTTCACTCCCTTCTGGTGCAGTGACTGTGTGCCCAAGATACCAGATGCATAAGGGCAGATGCATGGTACAATGGTTATGTGCCGTTTATATATGAAGTGGGATTTTCCCACCTAGAGAAGTCTCCTTCCAGCATGAAGTGACTGGCAGCCAGAACATCCTCTATTCAGAGAAATGTCAGGCTTTTCTCTATCCTACCTTGTAATATTTAATAGGGCCCTAGATGGCGCTGCTGCTCACATAGTAGAATCCAAGCAGTCTCTATAAATATAACAAAACAGATTTGTTTCATTTCAAAAGAAACAAATTTAAAAACAATCAACGTTGTTACTTTTTCTTTTTCTTTTTCTTTAGATTAGATTTACTAAAGTATGCTAATATGACAGTGTGTGTTCATGCCATTAACCTGCGTTATTAGTAAATAGGTCCCATTGCATGAAATAGGACCTGTAATAAATAGACATTATAGGAGTGCTTACTTGTTAGTAAGTATTTGATTCATTAGTGCTTATTACAAAATTTTTAGCTGCTAAATTGGTTTAGGGGGTTATTTTAGAAGCCCTGTTTCCACTTGGAAAGTCTGGCACTTATATGTGGAAATTGTATCCATGGATAAGTTTACACGTGGATGTCATAATATGTAGCAATTGTAAGGGGGGATGACAAGAGTATGGTTAGAGCATGGTTTAGGCAGGTCAAAAATCTACACATTTTCCCCTTTTTTTATATAGGAATTGCACATGCATTACCAAAATTGTCGATATCAGAATTTACAAATGCTTCCTGGCATTTATAGGTTTTTAAAAAATGCTCATTTTGGCCAGCCATTTATTCTATTTATTTCCCCCTCCAAATTGAAATTCAATAAAGATAGCTGGCTCTGTAGTTAATTTATCTTTATTATGTTATTTGCTTGACCGCCCAGGCCAAGGCATCAGGACGGTTTACAATAATAAACAGCAGACTGCAATTAGAAAAAGAAAAGAAAAGGAACGCCAGTCATGTGACAGGAAAGATAAGATAAGCGACAGTCAGAGGAAGAGAAAACAAACCATGTCTGTAAGTGGTGAGGGTATGTCAAACACCTTGTAGAAGAGGTGAGTTTTCAGTAATGACTTAAACCGGGGGTATGAGTGCTCAGAACGGAGAGAGGGGGGTAGGGAGTTCCACAGGACTGGCCCAAGGAAAAAGAAAGCAAGATGATGGGTCTGTTCGAGACAGGCCCAGTTAGGAGAAGGGAGAGCCAAGCGGTCATTATGGAGGGAACAGAGGGTGCCGGGTGGGGGAGGGGGGAGGTAAGCATAGATAAGATCAGCAAGGTATTGAGGGTGGCTGGTATGGATCACTCTATGGACAATGATAAGAACTTGGTATTAATAACAATAGTGTATCGGAAGCCAGTGGAGCTGAATTAAAAGGGGGATGATGTGATCTCTGTGGCTGGCGTGGTTAATGAGGAGGGCTGCGGTATTTTGGACAAGCTGTAGGCGACGAAGTTGATATAAAGGGACACCTGCTAAGACAACATTGCCATAGTCAAGGCGGGATAAAAGGAGTGACACTGTGAACATGACCAGGGAAATAGAGGGAAGGAAGGAGCGCACTGCACAAAACTGACGAAGAATACAGAAAGGTTGACAGACAAGGGAAGAAATGTATTGGTGGAATGTGAGGGCAGAGACAAGAGTGACCCCCAAACAGCACAGCGTTGGTGCGAGTGGGATAGGAGTGCCGGCAAGAGAGGGTTGCAGGTCAGGGATGGGTGCACCGAAAGTGAGCCACATGGCTGTAGACTTGGAAGGATTCAGATGGAGATAATTTGCCACCAGCCAGGAGGAGATACTGGAAAGACAAGCATTGATGGGAGAGAGGTCAGGAGAGAATGGGGAGGCTTGAAAAAGGCATAATAATACACCCACAATCCAGACTGCTGAATGACTAGTGTAACTAGGAAGAGATTGAAGAAGAGCAGGGAAGAGAGGTAGGGGGAGAGGAAGAAGAGCCCATGTGAACCGAGAAGGAGTGAGAGGATAGGAAAGATCTGAACCATTTGAGAACCGTTCCACACACCCCGTAATCAGCAAGGCATGTCAAGAGCATGGGATGGTCCACAAGATAAAAGGCAGAAGAGAGATCCAAGGAAACCAGGAGAGAGATGTCACTATGCTCGTGTGCTATATGTATCTCATTGAGAAGGGAGGCATTTATACGTAGAGGTTTGCAAAATGGCCCACATACACGTTTAAGTGCGGTACTTACAAGGGTAAGCTGCCGAGTTGCTGCCATCGATTTTTTCCCCACGTGTAGATTTGTAAACTGATTCTTCTGGTTCGGTGTTAGCAAATACATGTGCACTCCTGCATATCCTTATATGTATTTTAATGTATTCTAGAAAAAGCACATTTGGCAGAGCTTTGTCTAAAATACCGCTGGAATTGTATATATTCTGACCTGGACATCTCAATTTGAATCTACTACTACTACTACTAATCATCACTACTCCATGTACTATTTAAAATTTGTTTTGTAATGAATACTGACTGACAGCATGAATGTGTGACACTAAGTAAAAAGACACCTGAGAACTGGAAAAGGTTGTGAAAAAATGAATCTGAATTTCTAGCCCGCATGAAAAAAGCCCAGTGATTCATGATATTGTCTTTCTGCAGTTGTGTAGTCATTTCTCTAGATTTGTGGAGCCTTTATAATGTGGCTGATGAGAGATCTGCAAATAGGGCAATTTTATTTCCATCCCAGCTGAGTATTCTTAGTGGCCCCATACATACTACAATCATTTCTTCAAAGTCATAAATGTAAATTATGGGCCTGATATTCAGTGGCTAGCACAAGTACATTGCCTAGCCATTGCCGCTGAAGAGTTAACCTGGATATTCAAGGCCGGGACCATATCCAGCCACTGGCATTGAATATCCGGGTTTGCCACACTGCTGCACATGGCACAGAAGCTAAGCGGGCAGCTGCAATATTCAGCTTTGGTGACAAACGTTAGGACAGCTATTGCAGCTGAAGGATAACCAGGCAGCTTTTGAATATCGTTGCTGACTAGTTATTCCTGGGACATGTTCAGGGATATTCAATGGCACCAACTGTGTTAATGCCGCCAGATCTTCCATTTAGGGGCATTTACACGGTTTACAGCTCTGGAAACCATGTAATGGCTTACAGTATCAGGCCCTATGTCTACAGCTTCCCAAGAGATATATGTGTTCTATCCAGCTTGACTTCAATATTAGTCACTGGTGTTCTCCAAATGCCAGAAATGGCTTACATATTCTCACTGCCACCTTCAGAATACTTGTCTACTTCAGGGCCGCCTACCCCCCTCCCCCTTCATTCGGACGCTGTTACAGCACATTCTACTTTTAATTTTTCCACTTCCTATCTTCCACCCTGCCACTTTTATGTGCATTGAACTGAGCTCCTCCAAATGTTCCTCCATATGAAGCAAAGCCTTCCAGTTCGTCAATTTTTTCGTCTGTGCTAGTTGTGCTCTGTGGACAGTGACTTTTGAGTACAGGCAGACATTATAGCGAGCCAGTTTGTAAATTGAGGATACCCTAAGTATTGTGTACGACCAATTCTTTCAGGTATAGCGCATTAAACATTTTTCTTTTGTTGAACAAGCATACATTTTATAAAGAGTTACCACTTTTTTCATTCTATTGGGGTCGTAATCTAAGGGGTATGTTTACTAAACCATCTTAACGTCGCAGTGGTGGTATTATCGTGCAATAAGTGACGTTATCGTGCGATAATGTCACTTATCATGTGATAATGCAGCGGCGGCATTAAGGCACACTAACGCTTGAAATCCGGGTCTGAAGAGTGCAGTAAGGCTTCCCAGAGGGCAGAGAGAAGGGGTCAATGGGCGGAGAGTGGGAGGGGAGAGGCTCCAGGCACACTAACGCTGTGAAATCTGGGTCTGAACACTAGCGCCAGTGAAACCCTCGCGTTAAGGCACATTTGCAGGAAAGAGAAACCATTTCAGTCAGCAATGTGCAGCAAAGGCAGGGAAACCCAGAAAAATGATAGTTGTGATACATGTGCAGGAACCAAAAAGGCAAATAAACATATAAAAGGACCAGAACCACATCTAAAATCCCAATAACCAAGCTGGCCAATAGTGATATTAATGATAAACATAAAGCAACACTACCAACAAAGCGTATAAATTAAGATATCATGTTTGGAAGGGTCTATGCTCTGTCCCTCTACAAAGTGAATGATCCCACATTGAAATAGCGCTGATCAGGGTTTCTGTCCTTTAGATTGGGCAGGTTTGTTATGGCATGCACATGTGCAGCAACAGCAGAGTGGGCACGTAGGAAACGGCAACTGTACTGATGCTGTAAATGGGATATAGGGGGCTGCAGGCGGCACATGATGTGGTCCAGCTGAGGCACAGTGCAGGCTAGGCAGATGCCTAGGTGGTACATAGGAATGCCGAAACTGTAAAGCAGCAAGACAACAACTGATGAGGGTCCAACATGGGCACGAGTGTGTGTCCCACAGTGTCACAGGGGAGAGTACCCAGTAGGTACCCCCAAGGGCACATAACATTGGCAGGCGGTGTGGGGGGGGGGGGAGCGCGCATGTCCATGTAGGTACCCCTACCCAAGAACCCACACCATAGGCAGCTGCCTACTGGCATACTGGAGGCCTGGGACTGCGCACCACCAGCACCATGGCATGGCAGCATGGTGGCGGAGGGGTGCTGGTGGCGGAGGGGACAGTGGCATCTGCCCACAGCAGACCATGGCCTAGCTCCGTTTAGGTGGGTGCTATGCAATGCAACAGACAGGGTCTGTCTCACGAACAGTCATGGTATCCCCAGGGAATGAGCTGTCCCTGTGGCAACAGTGTGGTGCATGCAGTACACACAGCCAGTGTGTTCAGGAGCAGAAGGTCACAAGTTCAAGTCCCAGCTGTGGCTCCTGCCAACCCTATCCCCATATTTTACCCAGTACTAAACCATGGTAATAAAGATGGAACCTTTATTGCAGATAAAATAAACATGCCTGAAACGCCTATATTTTACCCTACAGAGCACAGACACCATGTGCAATCCCTAGAGCAGAGTTTCCCAACTGCAGTCCTGGAGGGCCAAACCCCATTCAGGTTTCATGCTGTCCCTAATAAATATGCCTGTGCTGCATTAGTATGCCCCACCCCATTGTATGCAAATGTATCTCATGCATATTCATTAGGACAACATGAAAATCTGAACAGTGTTTGACCCACCAGGACCGGAGTTGGGAACCTCTGCCCTAGAGCAGCGGCCAACAGAGGCATAAACACCCACACCCACAGTCTCCACTATCCAAAGCCTCATGGAGAGTCAGGCTGTTGGGCCCTGCGTGCAGCAGCATCTCCCAATACTAGCACTTGCATACCTTAGCAATGCCGCCCTAAACTTGGGAATAAGTTCCACATATATCAAAAGGTTGCTATGATTAATGGCAGATAACAATTCCTAAGTTAAGCACAATTTGCTGATAGAGCTGCATCATAGCAACCTTTCTGATATCTGTGGAGTGTGTTTCAGTTTTTGTTTCTGACAGTGTTTACCACCCCGAGGAGTGATCCCAACGGTATTGCGTACCATAGCCATGCCTGAACTGTGTCCAGGACTGGTGTGGTGGCCAGGGCTGTCAAAAGCCTCTATATTTGCACAATGCTGGCATAGGTGTGGGAGTGTGTGTCTGTCTCTTCCGAAGGGATGGGCTTCAGAAGGGAGGGGCTCTTACAAAGGGATGGGCTTCACCTTAACTGGGATGGAACCAGGCTGCTGGCATTAACCTTTAAAAAGGAGATAGAGCAGCTTTTAAACTAGATATTAGGGGAAAGCCGACAGTCGCCCAAGAGCGGATGGTTTGGAAGAATGTATCTTTGAAAGATACTACCAAAAGCAGCGAGGTTCCACAAAAGAGTAAAGTAGCCCAAATGCCCTCAAGTATGGAGCAGACAGAGCTTAAAGATCCCAATTTACCCATGTCTAACAACAGCCAAATTAATATAAATAAAATACAATCTCTAAAATGCTTGTATGCAAATGCTAGAAGTCTACAAAATAAGATGGGAGAGTTAGAATATATAGCACTAAATGAAAGGTTAGATATGATTGGAATATCAGAGACATGGTGGAAGGACGACAACCAGTGGGACACTGTGATACTTGGGTACAAACTATATCGTAATGATAGAGCTGATCAAATTGGTGGAGGGGTTGCTCTCTATGTTAGAGAGGGCATTGAGTCAGAAAGGATTAAAGTTTTGCAGGAAACAAAATCTGCTGTAGAATCTATATGGATTGAAATTCCATGTAATAGGGGGAAGGCAATGGCAGTGGGGGTGTACTATCGAGCGCCTGGCCAGAATGACCAAATGGATGATGAAATGCTCAGAGAAATCAAGGAAGCTAACAAAAGTTACAGCACAGTAATAATAATGGGTGATTTCAACTACCCCGGTATCGATTGGGTCAGTGTCACGTCAGGACATGCTAGGGAGATAAAGTTCCTAGATGAAATAAATGACTGCTTCTTGGAGCAGCTGGTTCATGAACCGACCAGAGGGGAAGCCATATTAGACCTAGTCCTTAGTGGAACACCAGATCTAGTGCAAGAGATAAGGTTGTTGGGGCCACTTGGCAATAGTGATCATAGCATGATCGCCTTTGATTTAATTAGTGGAGGAGGGATAGTAAGGAAATCCACAGTACTACCTTTTAACTTTCGAAAGGGAGACTATGATAAAATGAGGAAAACAGTTAAGAAAAAACTAAAAGGAGCAGTTGCAAAGGTTAAAGACGTACATCAGGCTTGGCTGTTGTTGAAAAATACTATCTTGGAAGCCCAGACCAGCTGTATTCCACGCTTTAAGAAAAGTGGAAGGAAGTCCAAAAAACTGCCAGCATGGTTTAAAGGTAAGGTCAAAGAGGCTGTTGTTGCCAAAAAAGTATCTTTCAGGAAATGGAAAAAAGAGCCAAATGACAAAACCTGGAAACAGCACAAACACTGGCAAGTCAAATGCAAGGCATTGATAAGGCAGGCAAAGGGAGAATTTGAGAAGAAGCTTGCTGCAGAAACAAAAATGCGAATTAAAGACCTTTTCAAGTACATTCATAGCAAAACACCTGTGAGAGAGTCAGTTGGTCCATTAGATGATAAAGGGGTTAAAGGAGCACTAAGAGGCGACAATGCGATAGCGGAGAGACTGAATGAATTCTTTGTTTCAGTTTTTTCTGAGGAAGATGTAGGGATGTTACCCATGACTGAAGTGGTATTTAAAGGTGCAGAAGAATTGAAGGAAATATCGATACATCGGGAAGATGTATTACAACTATTAGATAAGCTGAAGAGTAGCAAATCACCTGGGCCGGATGGTATACATCCAAGGGTGTTGAAAGAACTGAAATACGAGATTGCAGACCTGCTATTAGTAATCTCTGAACTATCATTAAAATCATCTCTAATACCTGAAGACTCGAGGATCGCCAATGTAACACCAATTTTTAAAAAGGGTTCCAGGGGTGATCCGGGAAACTACAGACCTGACATCGGTACCGGGAAAAATGGTAGAAACCATCATAAAGAATAAAATTACTCAGCATGTAGATAGTCATGACCTAATGGGAGACAGCCAACATGGCTTTAGACAAGGAAGATCTTGTCTTACTAATCTGTTATATTTTTTTGAAGGAGTGAATAATCAGGTGGACAAAGGTGAGTCGGTTGATATTGTGTATCTGGACTTTCAGAAAGCCTTTGACAAGATCCCTCATGAGAGACTTTTGGCAAAACTAAAGAGTCATGGGATAGGAGGCAGTGTACTATTGTGGATCAGGAACTGGTTAAAAGATAAAAAGCAGAGGGTAGGGCTAAATGGCCAATTTTTCCAATGGAGAAATGTGAATAGTGGTGTACCCCAGGGATCTGTGCTGGGTCCGCTGCTTTTTGACATATTCATAAATGACCTGGAAAGTGGAATAATGAGTGAGGTTATCAAATTTGCAGATGACACAAAACTATTTAAAGTTGTTAAAACCCAAGAGGATTGTGGAAAATTGCAAGAGGATCTTGATAAATTGGAAGACTGGGCCTCAAAATGGCAGATGAAATCTAATGTGGACAAGTGCAAGGTTATGCACCTAGGGAAGAACAACCCAAACTATGGTTACACGATGCAAGGTTCCACATTAGGAACCACCACCCAGGAAAAAGATTTAGGCGTCATTGTGGATACCATGTTAAAACCCTCGGCCCAGTGTGCAGCGGCGGCCAAGAGAGCAAATAGAATGCTAGGTATGGTAAGGAAAGGAATGTAAAATAAAACAAAAGATATTATAATGCCTCTATATCGTTCCATGGTGAGACCGCACCTTGAATATTGTGTTCAATTCTGGTCGCCGTATCTTAAAAAGGATATAGCGATTTTAGAAAAGGTTCAGAGAAGAGCCACCAAAATGGTAAAGGGGATGGAAGGATACTCCTATGAAGAAAGGCTAAAAAGGTTAGGGCTCTTTAACCTGGAAAAGAGACGGCTGAGGGGAGATATGATAGAAGTCTATAAATTAATGAACGGAGTGGAACGGGTAAACGTAGATCAATTGTTTACCTTATCAGAATATAGAAAGACTAGGGGACATGCAATGAAGCTACAGGGTAAAACTATTTAAGACTAATAAAAGAAAATATTTTTTCACTCAACGTGTAATCAAACTCTGGATTTTGTTACCGGAGGATGTAGTAAAGGCTGTTAGTGTAGCTGGGTTTAAAAAAGGTTTAGACAAGTTCCTGGAGGAAAGGTCCATAAACCATTATTAAGAAGGGACCCAGGATATCAATGCTTGAAGCAATACAAGCATTGTGGAACCTGTGTCCCTTGGGGAAACTGCTAGGTACTGTGATGCAGCGGACCCTCTTAAAGAGAGAGAAAAAGTTTTAAAACCAGAAAAAGGCAAGCACAACTTGCAATATTGGGAGGATCCATCTAGGGGGAGCAGGAGAGTCGAGAGAGAGATCGAGAAACCACGCCCCTCTGGGCGGGACGCAAGCCCAGACAACTTCTTTTTGAACAGAGGCAGGTCTGACTTAGGGGGAGAGGAGGAGAAGGACCAAAGCAGCAGCCAAAGCAGAAGCAGCAGCCAGAACCAGAGTAGAGGAGGCCAAGAGGAAGGCAAAATACACTGGCAAGAGCAGAAAGAAGCAGAGTCCTGAGCAGAAAGCAAAGCAGGAACTTCAACCAGAGTTTGAGTCGAATAAGGAACAGAGAAAAAGCCAAGAGAAGTACTGGGACCGCAAGGGAGTACCTGGTAGAAGGTCCTCACAGCAGCCGTGGAATAAAGCGGTTCGTCCATTTTCAGAGGTGGGAAATGTTTGTTTGGAAGAAAGAAAACATCCTTACCACTATGGTCTGAAGTCTAAGGAAAGACCGCAGGACAGCCTGAGCACTGCTGCGCTGAAGCCAAATCAAGGTAGGCCTCAAGCCTTACTAGAAAGAAGGAAGAGAAGCCTCAAAGGTAAAACTCTTATTACTGATAATTACCTTCAGAAGCCTAAAGTATGGGGAAGACAGTGGGAAGAGGATTACTGTTACCCTAAACATTCTTGTAAGCAAGACTATGAAAGAAGTTTGCCTAAGAAGAGAAGTTTGAGTGGGAAATCTTTTTATGAATCTGCTTTTGAACCTCTAATCAGAGAGGGACCGTTGTACTGCAAAACTCCTGGAGACCGACGCCCAAAGCTAAATGCTAGGCATTGGGACATAGTGCAACAAGTATATAAGAAACCCGATTATGATTACCCTGATGCTACAGATTCAGAGGCTTCTGAGGTTGAATCCATGCAAGTAGGATCAGAGGGGGAAGAATCAGATAATGCAATGGATTGTACATATTGTGCCTCAGGGAATGTTAAATATATCTCCAATGTATCAGATAACTAAGTGAAGGAAGTTTATTGTTTTGTACAAAATGTTCTGTGAAGATAACAGCCTTTACTTTATTGCTTGCCTTTATTTTTCCCTATCCTGAAGTAAGGACATTTCAGTTGTTACCATAACCAATCCTTTTGAACCGTTTTGTGCAAGAAAGGGAAATAAAGCCTTTAACTTTCCCTCCACTCTGTGCATTCGTTCTTTGAGCGTTGGTTACAAGGAAGCCACAAGGAATAACCACCCTTGACCCTTGCAGCATAGGCCAACCTCAACCCTCACCTTTCTTGTGTCCGGGTCCCTCCCGGGTCTACTACCCCTCTACAGAGGGTGCCCTGCGACAGTACATATGACCTAGATTGGCCACTGTTGGAAACAGAATACTGGGCTTGATGGACCTTGGTCTGACCCAGTATGGCATAGCTTATGTTCTTATGTTCTATCCAGTGTGTTGTGGCTGCCTACACCTTACTCAGCCTACACTGCTTGCACTGTTTCTAGTGTTAGCCTACCAATGTGCATAATGAGGAGCAAGGTACTGTGAGTATGGCCCAGATAAGGTGGCCTGGGCAGGATGCATCTGCACAGAGCATAGGGCAATGGCTGGGACATTGTAGTGCCCGGCCACCACCTGCACGGACAGGGTGGCCACAGCATGTCCTGCTGGGAGGTCACTCTCACCCTAACTGAGCAGTGACCACTGCATGGCTAGGTTCACCCATAGTGCTATGCAGTATTTCTCTTAAGTGATATTTATGGGTTCTCTTTTCTGGGGCCCAATCACTGACTTATCTGCTTGTTTTGGGTGCACACATCTCCAGGAACATGCACTATGGACTAGTTAGCAGACTGTCTGGAGTTAGTATGTGTATGGTTGGAACACCTTGCAGGGTGCAGTGGCTGGAGACTCACTCTGCTCGCTGCTGGAGGATGTCAGATAGTGGTGGGGATCAGCTGAACATTTCCAGGCCTACTGTCTGTCTGCCATTGCCTTATGGATGTGCACAGATCTGCATTGACTGCCCTGTAGGGTGCCTATTCCCCAGCAGGACTGGGGTCGATGGTCCCCTCTGTTGCCACCATTGCAGGGATGTAGAATGTGGATCTGTTGGTGGGAGATCCTGTCCCCCACCCTGAGCCTCAGAGGGTGGGTTGGGTGGTGCTACATAATCCACCTATGGGTCCAAACACCCCCTTCACTTAAATCATGTAACCATGGCACCCACACATGATATGCACTATTCTGGGTGCATCATAGTCCACAAGGGCTAGACGTGACTGGGAAATTCGGATGGACAAAGGTGTATCCTAGGTGTGTCTGCAAGGACTACCTATCACACACTAGCACTGATAGCGACCTGCAGCATAGCCTATCTCAGCTAAGCCAGGTACTGCGGACCTGGTGCTGGCCACTCCACCTCGCCCTCAGGGTGAGCACAGTACCCCTACAATATGTGGGTCTGTAGCTACTCTGTGCCAGTAACATCTTTTCCAGAGTCATTATAATTTGAATTAACCTAAGAGGTCTAAGTCCAGAACATATTTATGTACTCCTGCTCATTTATGTATAATGTATATATGTATATATGTAATTAGTACTCATATACTTAACAAACCCCTCGTGTGATGTGCCTACCCTCCTGATCAACCTGTACACACCCAAATTTTACTGTACTGATTGACAGTCCTCCTTATGTTCTCCTTGTGTAATCAGACCGCTGCTGATCGCTGGAAGCAGCGGTATATAAATGTTTGCTAAATAAATAAATAAAATAAATAAACACACACAATCAGTTCCCCCTAGCAGGACGAGGTGCTGTGGGGGTGGGAGGAGTGGCCTAGTGGTTAGGACAAGGTACTTCAGGCCGGAGGGCCGGGGGTTCAAGTCCCACCTGGGGACAGCAATCTCAGGCCGGAGGGACTGGGATTTCTAGTCCTATAGGCACTCCTTGTGGTCTTGGGCAAGCCACTTAACCCTCCATTGCCCATGTTCCCTGTAAGTATTAGCGTATGTGTGTCATATCCCCTCGTGTTAAATGTATCTCCCAATTGACCGCTTTGACCCGGTGAAAAGCGGGATATAAATACAGCCAAATAAATAAATAAATAAAAATACCCCATCTTGTGATCATCTGTAAACTGCTGATCTGCATGTGCAGTGCATCATGGGTATGGGTGGGTTAACCCTATCCTGGTAACCACAGCAGAAAGTTTGTGTGGTGACCTGCAGTCCTTCTGTAGCCAGCCAGGGGTTTGTTAGTAGCTATAGAGATGTAGCCCACTGTTTACTTCACTGACTGTGGAGGCAGAGGTCATGGGTTATTTGATAGGGCTGTATGAGGCATTTCCTTTTTTTATTTAAATTAGTGCTGCCAGCAAAAACACCCTCACTGTGCTGTAACCTTAAGGTGCCTCATAAGGCGCCCTATACGGTGCCTTATAAGGTGCCCTATAGGGAACATTATAAGCTGCCTTGGTGGACAGGGCACTTTATGATGTGCCCTCTGGAGTGCCTTATAGGGCGCCTTATGCGGCACCTTAGGTTACGGTACTATGAGAGTGTGTTTGCTGGCAGCACTAATTTAAATTAAAAAAGAAAATGCCTCAGACAGCACTGATTTAAAGTAAAGGGTAATGCCTCAGACAGCCTTACTTATTAACTCATGACCGCTGTTTCATCAGTCATTGTATTAACCAGTGTGCTACACCTCTATTGCTGTGATTGCAGGTCAGCACACGAAGTTAAGATTAACATGCGGTAACATGCGCGGCTCCCTCTATCGCGTGATAATGGACACGGCACACTTTATCACGCGATAACCGGCGCACTTTATCACGCGATAACCTGCGATTGCTACCTTAAGACCGGAACGCTCACTCCTTATATGGCATCCTTCACATTATCGCTGCAACTAGCGCTGGGAACATTAAGACGGTTTAGTAAACATACCCCTAAGGGATATGTTGGTGCCCTCCTGTCCTGATGTTTTTCAGGGTCCA
Organism: Ichthyophis bannanicus; assembly: GCA_033557465.1. Classification (NCBI taxonomy): domain Eukaryota; kingdom Metazoa; phylum Chordata; class Amphibia; order Gymnophiona; family Ichthyophiidae; genus Ichthyophis; species Ichthyophis bannanicus. Next base: position 551,541,107 of record CM066036.1, read on the forward strand.
CGGAAACATTTTATAGATTTGACAACTTGTGGTGGTTGTCAGTTTTCTGTCCAGTTAAAGGTTGGGAATTATTTGTTTGTATATGGGCAAACCAATATTCCTGAGATTTAGTGAAGATCGTAACATCAAATTGGTTGCATAACTTTTGATTTGTCTTTGTTCTCTTTATTTGGGAAAACATTTAAGAAGTTTATGTGTGCAGTCAACTGAACATAAAAACAAACTTCTGAAAGCCTCTATAGAGACTCCATTGATTACACATTATTGTAAATAGCAGCATGTGTTCACACAATTTCAAGTTGCTGTGTTGGAGCAGATTCACCCCTCAGTTTGGGGGGCGATACAGATCGGTGTTTATTACAACAGGAATTTTTTTTAAAAGCATTTTTTAAAGAATTTTCACTTTAAGAATTACAAAAAGAACACTAATAAAAGAGAATTAACAGTACCCTCCCCACCCTGACCATATAAATCAGTAACATAAGCATCAAGAAGTTTCTATTTCAACTTGATCTGTGTATTCTGCATAGATCGAATATCATACATCAGCTCATATTTATGATATAGACAAATCAGATTCCACCAATAATGCCACTCAAGCATTGAATAATCTTTCCAGTTATTAATAATCAACTTTAGTGCAATCCCAATTATGAAGTCAAATAGAAATCTATCTTTCTTAGCTAAGGAGAGTATACCTGCGAGAGATCTGAAAATCATGATATGGAAAGTCAACTCCAGTTTAAGCTGGAGGACATCCTTAATTTTAGGCCATACTTGTGACCAAAAGATCTTAATGTTCAGACATTCAAATAGTAGGTGCGAAAATGTACCAATATGTGCCTTACAAGACCAGCTGTGATTACCCTGATTTTTCTGCCATTTTGCCAACAAGACCAGAGTAATAAAACCCTGATAAGCCAAAAAAAACAAGGATTGGATTAGGGAAACTGATCTGGTAATACAAATCAACGATACCCAAAACCGACCCCAGTGCCAACTAGGTAAAGACTCCCCCATTTCCAACCCTTTTTTACACCTACACAGGGCCAGCCATACCAATCTCTAATGTTGGAGTCAAATTTGGAAGCAGCATTGATTGAGCCTGCCAAGATATTTGCCATGTTTGTTAGCACCCATTCGTTGCCTAAATCTGGTAAATCAATACCCACCTTTAAGATGCAATACTGCAGTTAAAACCACTGAAAAAAAACCATTTGTCTGGCAAACCAAAATCATGCTGCAATTCCGGAAGTGGTATAATGGAATTAGAAGACCCAAGTTGTCCTAAGGTCCATATTCCTTAATCTTGTCATATCATCCAGTTAATCACCTCTTGTTGAATTTTGAACATTGGGTTATGCCAGAGGGGTAGTTTATAGGAAGGTGGATTATCCTTTTTAAGTAAATGGGAAACTACGTTAAACGCTGACTGTATGGCAGCCACTACCAGGGAAACTCCATTGGCCTCAGAATGACAATTAGCAATAAGGAGTCACAAAGGGACAGGAGAGACTATCTTCTCTTCCAACAAGAGCCATGTAAGCTTCATCTGCCCCAAGAGTTCACCAACCCATTTCAAACCTTGATTAAGTAAGGACTGATAATACCATTTAAAATCTGGGAATTGACGACGACAATGACCTCATGGTATAGACCCCAATTAACTTGGAAGCACCAAACTTAACAACCATCATCCATTGTCTGGAAGATGTAGCCACCTGACTCAACAGCAACAACCTCAAATTAAACTACAAAAAACAGAAGCAATTTACATCAGTAGAAGCACTACCTTCAACCCGTCACAACAAATCCAACTGCAGAACCAAACCATATCTGTAAAAGATGAAGTGTGCTACATAGGTGTCACCCTAGACAAAAATAGCAATCTCCAATCACATATAAACAAAACAGCAATGGAAGCATACCGCAAATTAAACCTCATAAGAAGACTAAATCCATTTCTACACCAAGACCACTTACAGACAGTTTGTCAAGCCATTATCACACCGATACTGAACTATGGCAACTCACTCTACCAAGGTTTCCCAAAGCATGTCACACATCCTCTCTAGATGGTGCAAACCATGACAGTACGAGTCATCAGCGGAATCAATAAGATCGACCATATTACACCAGTATTACGCCATTTACACTGGCTCCCAATTAAAGTATGGGCCAAGTTCAAAACAATATTAGCCATCTTCATAATCATCCACAATTCCACAGCAGACATCCTGGAAACTCTCTAATAACAAGAGAAACCAGCACACACCCCAGAAGGATAAACAACAGATTACGATCAAGGTGCCTATGGACTATCGAAACAGCAACCAATCAACCTCCAAGACAGCATTCTCACTAGCAGCACCACACCTATGGAACACCCTCCCCGAACAAATCCGCTCCACCAAAGACATTAAGGACTTCCAAAAAAGACTCAAAACATTTCTGTTCATAGAGCATTATGGACATATCACTTAACCTGACTGCCACACTGGCCCTAACATACATCTACTTCGAAACAACACCACTCTCAATGATAGCACCTAGGTGCAAATGTTCAGAACCTTGTAAATATGTTAAGTAACTTGTAAATAGTTATCACTGTGTAATATACCCCAAGTTAAATTAATTGTACCCTGTTCAAGTTTGAAGTTCAATGGAAACCACTTTGATTCCAGGATAAGGTGGTATAAAGACAGGCTTAATAAATAAATAAATAAACTGAACCCCTCCTGCATCCTTCTGTAACTTCAGCTTCTATGTATCAATGTGGGGGGGTCTTGTGTTTTCACAAAAAGAGACCAATTCCTGATATAATTGCATACTTAAAACAGTTAACGTTGGGAACTATCGTCATCTTGATCATTTCAATATGGCTCCACCATGATATATAGAGGAGACCATTTAGTAATAAGTGACTTCACCATACTAAGACAATCCGCAATGTTTTTAGTAATAGTATCCACAATAGCAGAGCAGAATCATACCTCAAGATATTTAAAAGCGGTACCTTCCCATTGAAATGGAAAATGATCTGACTTAAAGACATATTTGCTTAGGGGAAACACTAATGATTTGGACCAATTGATTTTGTACTCAGATTACTGTTTTATAATCGATAACAAGGCTGGAATAGAAGAAAAATTGACAAACAAAAATAGATCATCAGCGTAAGCAGATAGTTTGACTTGATCCTCACCAAGATATATGCCAACAATTTATTTTTATTTATTTTATTTATTTTTATATATTTATATTTTTTTTATTTTTAACAATATCAGGTGTTTGTCATATTAGAAGTGTTAAAAGTTCCAAAGTCAGGTTAACTAGTAAGGGGGATAATGGGCATCCTTGACGGGTGACCCTACATAAAGAGAATACCCTTGATAAATTGGAATTTGCATAGATTCTTGCAGTGGGGTGAGTATTGTGATAAGGAAGCTTATCATGATAGAGGAGAAAGGGATAAAGGAAAGGAATTCACCGTTATAAAAGGACCTATTTTGCAAGGTCAGAGAAACAAAACCCCAATCACACCTAGAAAGAGGGAAATTCCCAGATGGGATAGGTTTCAGAGTTCCCCTAGTGGAGAAAAAGAGAGGGAATACAGGCCCAGGGTAAAGGACCCTTACGTCACTGAGTTCCCTAATTACCCAGCTGCCAGGAGGCAAGCTGATCTCCGTCATCTGAGAGGAGAAGAGGTGGGGCTGGAGTTTGGAGATTTAAGTCTAGGATAGAGAAAGATGAGAGGAGAGAAGGAGGAGAGTCCCAGAGAGAGTCTCAGGGAGAGATCCAAGCAGAAACACAAGCTGGAGGACAGGACGAGGAAGCACAGGAGAATGGTGGCCAGAGCATGAGGGAGGAGAAGCTGCTACAAGCCCAGGCCCAGGTATGATCCTTGAAAGCTTGTCTAATACAGAGCAGTGCAGAGTTGCAAGGGATACTCTCAGCTCTAACGGAAGACAGTCAGCTGAACCCTGTGAACTGGAAGGAGAGGTAGAGCCTATGCAACTAGGTGAACCAGACCTAGCTGTGAATGATGAAGACTCATACGTGGATTGCTCCTTGTGCCAATCCTTTACTGCAGAAGGATTGAAAGAAAACCACCCTTAAGAGAAAACCTTCAGAGTCAGGTAACCTTGAAAGCCTGTAGATGGTTTTGTGCATGTCCTGTGTTTTGTTTGCAAGGAGACAAACCAGCCTGGAAGTGTTTGGGACTATGAGAACAGAAAACTGCCATTGAGAAATGCTGTTTTTGTTTGCTTTAAACAGCAATGCTAGCCAAGCTGGTAGCATTGACTGTTAAAAGGTTTTTCCTTTGAGTTGAAGAACACTATAAGCTGAAAGTTTGCTTTGAGTTTATGTCCTGATGTGTATTGTGAAGAATCCTGGAAAAAGTATCCAAGGGTAGTATTTGTGAACCTTGCGTTTGAGTCAATAAATTCTGTCATTGCCTTATCATTCCAGCCAACTACAAGTGTTTTTTCTACCTGAAGCCAAGTGGATTGCGACTGAACTACCTTTCCCAAAGGGCATGGCTAAGGAACCAGTCAGTTAAAGGCTAAAAGGTGAAACTTTCTATGATAACCACGCCCCTCCTTAATGGAAGTAAGGGGCAAGGGCGTGACAGTGATGTCGTTTTTAGGATTTTTACACTCATGGGTATACCAGGAGGTCACTTCAGGTTACAGCTGCAAGGATTTCCAAGCTGAAGAACATGGCAGCAGGATTTTTCCTGATGGTTGTGGTGAGCAGAGTGACTGGTCCGGTTGCAGTGCCAAGAAAAAAGACACCTGTATAAGCGAGAGTCAATGCCTGAACAAGGTAAAAGATACCTAGGCATGGCTTGTACTGGATTGAGGGAAAAAAGAATGCTTGTGCATTAAAGGGGGCACATATAAAGCAAAAAAAAAAGCTGTTGTGGGGTGCCGCCCTTGGTGTTTTCGCCTCTCTTTTTTCTTGCAGGTCACCGAAGATATAGATCCTAAAGAGCTGGTGAATTGGATGGCGACCCAGTTCACATGTCAGCAGGAGTTAGCGCAGCTGGCACAGGACAATGCAATTGCTGCAATGAGGGAACAACAAAAACCAGTCCTAGACCTGATGGAAGCTTTGATCACGCTCCGGAGCCAAGGAGGCGGAGGAGTACCAACACCAGTAGGGCCAGCTACACCTCGTGTGGACAGTCCAGTAGACTTTCATAATACTGGAGCATTTAGTTTTGGGAAGCTTACCCCAGAGGACAATATAGACGACTTTCTTGAGTCCTTTGAAAGAGTGGCTCAGGCTATAGGTTGGCCAGAGACCCAGTGGGCAGTGCGTCTAGCTACATCCTTAACTGGAGAGGCACTGGCCGCTTATAGAGCCATGCCGGCAGCCCAAGCTATGGATTATAAGGCCATAAAGGGTGCCATTAAGGATCGCTTAGGGTTAACAGCCACAGTATATCGCCGCATGTTTAGAGCCACAGTCCTGAGAGCTGGCGAGACGCCAAAGGCTTTAAGCCAGAGGATTCGTGGTTTAGTATTGAAATGGCTGGCGCGAGAGGGAAAAACTTTAGAAATGGTCATTGACATGATAATGTTAGAACAATTTATGGCAGCAGTGCCAAAAAACATACAGTCCTTTCTTATCCAGCAGAATTGCCAAAGCATGGGAGAGGCAACCCTTTTGTCTGAATGTTTTATGGAGACTGAGTTAGCTCGTCAGCAAAAGGGAAGCGCTCCAAAGATAGGTGCTGAGGTCAGTTTTGCTGCATCAGAAAAGAGGAAGGAGAATACTGTTGAGTGTGGAAAAGTTTGTCTGCCTTCTCAAGATGGGAGGTGGGCTGGAAAAAAATGTTTCCGATGTGGGAAATGGGGACACTTGCAAAAAGGTTGCAAAGCCTGCACTAACTTAATGGGAACAACTACGAAACAACTTGGGGAAGGTTTTCTTTTAACGGTTAGCATACAAGGGATTACTACTAACGCTCTCTTGGACTCTGGTCACAAAGGCTTTGGCGAACAATAGAGGCCCAGAATAAGTCCGAGCAGAGGAAGCCAGAAGGTAGAGTTCAAATTAGATGCATTCACGGTGCTGCTTCTTTTTACCCCACATACAAACTAATGATCAAAGGGTTAGGGGTGCAGAGAGAGATCCAAGTGGCAGTGGTTCCCAAACTCCCATATGACTTAGTATTGGGAAGGGACTGGCCCCAATTTAAGCGGGGATTAGAGGAAGGCTTAGGGCAGAAGAGTGGCCTTATATCCACCCGATCCCAGTCCACGGCCAATAGCTAAAGGGTCGAGACCCTGGAAGATTCACTAGGAGTTTTACCTTCACACAATGATTTAGTGGCTTCCCCGTCTGCTAAAATTAAGAAGGGGAAAGCGCAAAAGCATCATGAGAGGCGGTGTAGGGCACAGGGAAGGGCTAAGATAGAGGTTAGCCAAGGGTTACCCTGGGTCCCACCTGAATTATTTGAGAAGTTTCCAACTTTTCCCCAAGAACAGCGAGCAGATCCGTCTCTCACTCAAGCATTTGAGTATGCCCGAGTTGTATGCGAGGTCCTTCCCAGATTCCTTCTAGACAACGAGATACTGTATAGGGAAAGTCAGGATCCCCGAACAGGTACGATCAGAAAACAGTTGGTGGTACCCACGACTTTTAAGGGGTTGGTTTTAAGACTTGCCCATGATCATCCAGTAGGTGGCCATAAAGGGGTACAGGGAACATTAGATCAGATTCTGATACGCTTTTACTGGCCTGGCGTTTTTAAAGAAACCTCCCAGTTCTGTGCCGCATGCCCGGCATGCCAGCGCGTCGCAGCTGCACGACCCCCAGTCATGCCTCTCATTCCAACGCCCATCATATCGGAGCCCATAGGGCATATCGCTATGGATATAGTGGGATCCCTGGTTAAAACACCCCGAGGTTTCCAGTACATTCTAGTCATGGTGGATCAGGCTACAAGGTTTCCCTGGGCAGTTAACTTATGAAATATCTCGGCCAAGACAATATCCTTAGAGCTAATAAAGCTGTTTTGCGAAATTGACTTCCCCAGAGAAGTATTAACAGACCATGGGACCAACTTTGTATCAAAGTATCTGGCCCAGGTTTGGGATGCTTTCGGAAGTCATCATATAAAAACAGCCGCTTACCATCCCCAGTCAAATGGTTTGGTGGAGAGGCTAATTCAAACATTGAAACAAATGTTGAGAAGAGGTTTAGCCGGAAACTTGCAGGATTGGGACATACTACTACCTTTTGTTTTATACGCTTGCCGGGAACGGATTCAAGTTTCCCTGGGCGTATTTCCCTACGAGTTGATGTACGGTCAAGCCCCTCGTGGTCTTTTAGACATATTAAGGGAGCAGTGGTTAGAGCCGGAGAAGGAGGCCAAGGGAGTCCCCCACTTCTTACGTGATCTAAGAGCACGATTGAATAGGACCGCACAGATTCCCGAGAAGAATTTACAGGGCAGTCAAGTCCGCCAGAAGGAGCGGTATGACCGAAGGGCCAAGCCGCGCCAGTTAACCTTGGGAGAAAAAGTCCTGGTACAGGTAGCAGGTGCCACTCCCAAGTTTGAGGTTCAGTGGAAAGGGCCATGGAGGGTGGTCAAACAAGTGGGCCTAGTGTCATACGAAGTGGAAAGTAATAGGGAACGCAGACAGATTTATCACATAAATGTGCTTAGGTCTTGGCAAGAAAGATCTACAGCAGATAGTTTACCCAGTGCGGAACATAGCGCAGAAAACCCCCATCCAGACAAGGATGCCCTCTCAGGAATTATGGACTGTTCGGAGGGACACTCACCACCTCCGCCTGCCCATAATATTGTGGGTAGGGGGGTATGTGATAAGGAAGCTTATCATGACACAGAAGAAAGGGATAAAGGAAAGGAATTCACCTTTATAAAAGGACCTATTTTGCAAGGTCAGAGAAACAAAACCCCAGTCACACCTAGAAAGCAGGAAATTCCCAGATGGGATAGGTTTCAGAGTTCCCCTAGTGGAGAAAAGGAGAGGGAATACAGACCCAGGATAAAGGACCCTTACGTCACTGAGTTCCCTAATTACCCAGCTGCCAGGAGGCAAGCTGATCTCCGTCACCTGAGAGGAGAAGAGGTGGGGCTGGAGCCTTGGAGATTTAAGTCTAGGATAGAGAAAGATGAGGGGAGAGAAGGAGGAGAGTCCCAGAGAGAGTCTCAGGGAGAGACCCAAGCAGAAACACAAACTGGAGGACAGGACGAGGAAGCACAGGAGAATGGTGGCCAGAGCATGAGGGAGGAGAAGCTGCTACAAGCCCAGGCCCAGGTATGATCCTTGAAAGCTTGTCTAATACAGAGCAGTGCAGAGTTGCAAGGGATACTCTCAGCTCTAACGGAAGGCAGTCAGCTGAACCCTGTGAACTGGAAGGAGAGGTAGAGCCTATGCAACTAGGTGAACCAGACCTAGCTGTGAATGACGAAGACTCATACATGGATTGCTCTTTGTGCCAATCCTTTACTGCAGAGGGATTGAAAGAAAACCACCCTTAAGAGAAAACCTTCCGAGTCAGGTAACCTTGAAAGCCTGTAGATGGTTTTGTCCTGTGTTAAAGAAGAAATACGTTTGCTGAAAAATCAAGAGCAAGCTGAAGCTCTCTGATTGTGCTTGATAAACACCTGATATCCAGAGCAGTGCACCGACAAGAAGCCGATCTAATGGTGAAAGGAAGGAAAGTTTTTGGCTTTGTTTTTGATTATTCCTAAAGCATGGAATAGAGCATTATTTGCTTATGAGAAGTTTTTGTCCAGTTAAAAGTTTTACTTTGTTTGTAAGGAGACAAACCAGCCTGGAAGTGTTTGGGACTATGAGAACAGCTAGCCAAGCTGGTAGCATTGACTGTTAAAAGGTTTTTCCTTTGAGTTGAAGAACACTATAAGCTCAAAATTTGCTTTGAGTTTATTTATGTCCTGATGTGTATTGTGAAGAATCCTGGAGAAAGTATCCAAGGGTAGTGTTTGTGAACCTTGCATTTAAGTCAATAAATTCTGTCATTGCCTTATCATTCGAGCCAACTACAAGTGATTTTTCTACCTGAAGCCAAGTGGATTGCGACTGAACTACCTTTCCCAAAGGGCATGGCAAAGGAACCAGTCAGTTAAAGGCTAAAAGGTGGAACTTTCTATGATAATCACGCCCCTCCATACTGGAAGTAAGGGACAAGGGCGTGACAGTATATAGCACCTTATCCATGTCAAGAAATCACTTTCCTATTCCAAACCATTGCAATGATTGAAATAAAACAGACCATTCCAATCTATTGAATGCTTTTTCAGCATTGAGTGATAGCCCCACCATGGGTAAGTCTGAATCATAGGAAACTGCTAGGATATTACATAATAACCAAGCATTATCTATGGTGGAGCAACCCGCAACAAAACCACATTGATCCGGATGTATTAAAGATGGGATTACTGTAGATAGTTGGTGACTAGGATCTCTGCATACATTTTGTAATCTACATTTAATAGGGAAATCGGTAGATAATTTTCTACTCTCCATGGGTCCCACCCTGGCTTCTCATGAACCACTATAGTGGCTTCCACACAGGAGCCCACAGATAGAGATTGCTGAAGGGAGCGCGGAGTAAAAACCAAGTAACTTTGAGGCTAACTCGGAACTAAATGCCTTATAAAACTCTAAAGGGAATCCATCTGGACCTAAATCCTCCAATAGACATCTGTTTGATGGCCTGAATAATTTTGTTCTTTTGAATGTCTTTATCAAACGCCGCTTTCTGTTCAAATGATAAGGTAGGATGAGTCAGATGACCCACCTTTCAATCAAACTCTCCCTGTTCCCCAGCTGTATCAGAAGAATAAAGCTCCTCATAAAATTCACAGAATCATTCTAAAGTTATTGAGTTCTTCATTAGCAAGGTATTGTCTTCATCTAATAAACCAATGGCCTTCCGGGATTTTAAGAAATTCACCAACAATTGTCCCGCCTTATTGTTCTCGGAAAAATATCAACTTTGCTGAGAAAATATGATCTGACCAGGCTCTTCACTTATATCATATTGCAACTTTATCTAAGTTTCTGTAAATGTAGTAGTATGGTAGAGTTAGAACTTTGGAGCAAGACACATCCATTAGCTTTAATCTCCTGGTCCAGATCTCGCAATGCTTGCTTCCATTTCATAGCTACCCCAATGGCATAACTAGTAATGGTTGCTCTCATGTTTGCCTTAAAAGCTTCCCACTACATCTACCCAGGTGGCAGATGAAACTCAAGTAGGTGGAAATTGACTCACAGATGGTGGCAAGAAAAATTTCATCTCCTAGCAGAGATTTATTCAACCTCCCAAAGGATTGAGATGGATCTGTTTGAGGAATTTGCAAACAGATTGAAATCACTGCATGATCGGAAATTGAGATACTGTGACATTCAAACAAGACACCAGGCTTTTGGGGACTGAACAGAAATCTAATTTAGAATGAGTGTTATGGGGGAGAAAACAAAAAATATAATCTCTTTCTGTAGGCTGTTGGAATCGCCATGAGTCTACCAACCTAAGATTCTCCATCATGGCATGGACTACTTGGAGAGCTTTCAAGGGTTTACCAATTTGTTTAGATTGTCTGTCTAAAAGGTTATCTAAAACCAGATTAAAATCTACCCCTAGTATTACCGGAATGTTCCCTAGTTTGCTATCTTCTTTAGAAATAGTGTGAAAACCCCCCTGGAATATCTAAATTTGGTGCATAGAAAGTGTTTTTTTTTTTTACTATTTCAACACCCCCAGTCAGTAGAAGTGTTTTAGCCCACCTGCCTTCTAGATCTCTTTTGATACAGCAAGGGTATTGTAACTCCATTTTTCTTCCCCAAAACTGGGGAACAGAGTACCAGTTTATAGAATCCCATACCTAACCTTTTAGATTCAGAAAGATTTAAATGAGCCTCTTGCAGGTGTACCACATCAGCAGCCTCTCATTGACAACAGAAGAGAATCTTTTTGCTTTTCATCAGATTGATAATCCCTTTCATATTAAGAAATAAAACTTTAAATGGGGTAATCGTTGCTACAACAAAACATAATTCCAGGCCATTATCTTACAAATATCAAACTAACAAAGAAAGGAGGACAAATATCAAAGGAGAAAGAAAAAAGAAACAAAAAATCAGAACCTGCACCTCCCAGCAAGAATAAAGGCAAGAAAAGCACAACAAAAATCAAAGCAGTATGCACCTCCCAGCAAGAATAAAGGCAAGAAAAGCACAACAAAAATCAAAGCAGTACAAGGAAATAGAATAAGATGTCCAGGGAGAAAGTATCCAAGGGTAGTATTTGTGAACCTTGCATTTAAGTCAATAAATTCTGTCATTGCCTTATCATTCGAGCCAACTACAAGTGTTTTTTCTACCTGAAACCAAGTGGATTGCGACTGAACTACCTTTGCTGAATCTCTGCAAGGATAACTTTTAATCCATCATCCGGATCAAGGCCGGTAGCCATCTTGCTTGGAGAAGAAGTCTCTGATTTAGATTGTTTTACCCCTTGATTTTGTGATGGAGGGTAATCTAGTTTAGCAGAATTTATTGCAGTCATGTTCAAAAAGCCAGGTATGTGAGCTGAGGATCCCCCGAGGGGAGTATGGGGGGAGAGATCATAAGGATTCTGTAAAGTACCTCAGAGCAAGCTAGCTCTGTCCCCCTACAAAGGGAATAGTTTTGGATTTACGATCTTCAGACGATGTTCCCAGCGGGTGTTAATGCTGATTGGAAGTGGTCTGCATTTTATTAAGATTTCTTTTCTGTATTTGTTATGTGCTGGGGACTTTATCATGAGCCAATGGGAAAGTGTTATGTAGATTTGGGGGTGGTGCTTGTGAATATCTTTTTAAATGCAGGTTGTCAAGATGGCACGGACACAATTGCAGTGTCAACAGAAAGCAGTATATTATGAGCCAGGCTTTTTGGAATAATTAATGTTGGTGTCCTTGATAGTCGTGGTCCCCTGAAGAAAGCAGTATGCTGAAACATCAATGTTGGGACTTGGCTAAGGACGTGTGACAGCAGGATGAACTTTGACTGATTGTTTGGACAAATGGCTGTGATGAAATGAGTTTCAGGCAATGACACAAGAAATCTTAGAACAGACCAGAGAGGTAACGCTGCCTTTTGAGTTTATTTATGAACACTCTGGGAGACGTTTACAGAGATAGATATATGCACATATACATTTTGTCAGCCTACAAGGATATTTTGGTAGCAAATTTTGCAGTGTGATGATCTAGAAAATGTTTTAAAAAGTATTAATGGACTATGAGCTAGGGAGTCAAATTATGAAATGCGTAGATTGAGATGTAGTGTGTATACTTAATCAGCTTTGCAATCTGTATTTGATGTCTCCTTGAGGACTTATTTAATAACTTTTCTAAGCTCTTGTGACCTTCTGTTGTTTCCATTTTATAATCCACTTCCTCGACTCAATGACCACATGTCGCTATATCTGCCTCATCTTGCTTATTGCCTCCTTAAGCTCCTCTTTTACCACCAAGATTTTGTTCTTTAAGTCCTTAAACCGATGTTGAAAGTCTTTCCAGATCCATGTACTGCAGCCTCCTTTTTGCTCAGTCCTACCAGGCCTACTGCAGTTGCCATAATGGAGATCTTCTTGCTCCTCACCTCTTGGACATCTGTAGTTTATAGTTTATTAAAACTTGATATGCTGCCCCTCGTTTCCACATTGAGATGGTTTACAAACATAAAATTAAAATAAGATAAGAAAAGCACGCCATTGTAAAAGCACTCCATTGTGAAATTTAATGTGGACAAGTGCAAAGTTATGCACCTAGGGAAGAACAACCCAAACTATGGTTACACAATGCAAGGTTCCACATTAGGAACCACCACCCAGGAAAAAGGTTTAGGCGTCATTGTGGATAACATGTTAAAACCCTCGGCCCAGTGGGCAGCGGCAGCCAAGAGAGCAAATAGAATGCTGGGTATCATAAGGAAAGGAATGGAAAATAAAACAAAAGATATTATAATACCTCTATATCGTTCCATGGTGAGACCGCACCTTGAATATTGTGTGCAATTCTGGTTGCCTATCTTAAAAAGGATATAGCGTTATTAGAAAAGGTTCAGAGAAGAGCCACCAAAATGGTAAAGGGGATGGAAGGATACTCCTATGAAGAAAGGCTAAAAAGGTTAGGGCTTTTTAACCTGGAAAAGAGACGGCTGAGGGGAGATATGATAGAAGTCTATAAATTAATGAACGGAGTGGAACGTTTACGTTATCAGACTATAGAAAGACTAGGGGACATGCAATGAAGCTACAGGGTAAACTATTTAAGACTAATAAAAGAAAATATTTTTTCACTCAACTTGTAATCAAACTCTGGAATTTGTTACCTGAGGATGTAGTAAAGGCTGTTAGTGTAGCTGGGTTTAAGAACATAAGAACATAAGAAATGCCATACTGGGTCAGACCGAGGTCCATCAAGCCCAGTATCCTGTTTCCAACAGTGGCCAATCTAGGTCATACGTACCTAGCAGTTTCCCCAAAAGACACAGGTTCTGCAGTGCTTGTACTAGGCCAAGCATTGATATCCTGGGTCCCTTTTTAATAGTGGTTTATGGACCTTTCCTCCAGGAACTTGTCCAAACCTTTTTTAAACCCAGCTATGCTAACAGCCCTTACTACATCCTCCGGTAACAGATTCCAGAGTTTGATTACACGTTGAGTGAAGAAATATTTTCTCCTATTTGTCTTAAATAGTTTACCCCGTAGCTTCATTACATGTCCCCTAGTCCTTCTATATTCTGATAGCGTAAACAATTGATCCATGTTTATCCGTTCCACTCCATTCATTAATTTATACACCTCTATCATATCTCCCCTCAGCCGTCTCTTTTCTAGGTTAAAGAGCCCTAACCTTTTTAGCCTCTCTTCATAGGAGTAGCCTTCCATCCCCTTCACCAATTTGGTGGCTCTTCTCTGTACTTTTTCTAATAACTCTATGTCCTTTTTAAGATACGGTGACCAGAATTGCACACAATATTCAAGGTGCGGTCGTACCATGGAGCGATACAGAGGCATTATAATATCCTTTGTTTTATTCTCCATCCCTTTCCTTATGATACCTAGCATTCTATTTGCTTTCTTGGCCGCCGCTGCACACTGGGTGGAGGGTTTTAACATGTTATCCACGATGACTCCTAAATCTTTTTCCTGGGTGGTGGTTTCTAATGTGGAGCCTTGCATCGTGTAACTATAGTGTGGGTTGTTCTTTCCTAGGTGCATAACTTTGCACTTGTCCACATTAAATTTCATCTGCCATTTGGATGCCAAGTCTTCCAATTTATCCAGATCCTCCTGCAGTTTTCCACAATCCTCTTGGGTTTTAACAACTTTAAACAGTTTTGTGTCATCTGCAAATTTGATAACCTCACTAGTTATTCCCTTTTCCAGGTCATTTATGAATATGTAAAAAAGTAGCGGACCCAGTACAGATCCCTGGGGTACTCCACTATTCACCTTTTTCCATTGGGAATATTGGCCATTTAGCCCTACCCTTTGCTTTCTATCTTTTAACCAGTTCCCGATCCACAATAGTACACTGCCTCCTATCCCATGACTTTTTAGCTTCGCCAAAAGTCTCTGATGGGGGACCTTGTCAAAAGCTTTCTGAAAGTCCAGATACACTATATCAACCGACTCACCTTTGTCTACCTGTTTATGCACACCTTCAAAAAAACAGATCAGATTAGTAAGACAAGATCTTCCTTGTCTAAAGCCATGTTGGCTGTCTCCCATTAGGCCATGACTATCTACATGCTGTGTGATTTTGTTCTTTATGATGGTTTCTACCATTTTCCCTGGTACTGACGTCAGGCTCACCGGTCTGTAATTTCCCGGGTCACCCCTGGAACCCTTTTTAAAAATTGGTGTTACGTTGGCGACCCTCCAATCTTCAGGTATTACAGATGATTTTAATGAAAGTTCACAGATTACCAATAACAGGTCTGCAATCTCATATTTCAGTTCTTTCAACACTCTGGGATGTATACCATCCGGTCCAGGTGATTTGCTACTATTCAGTTTATCAAATAGTTGTAATATATCTTCCCGGTGTAGCGATATTTCTCTCAATTCCTCTGCAGTATCACCTTTAAATACCACTTCAGTCTTGGGTAACATCCCTACATCTTCCTCAGTAAAGACCGAAGCAAAGAATTCATTCAGTCTCTCTGCTATAGCCTTGTCTCCTCTTACTGCCCCTTTTACCCCTCTATCATCTAATGGTCCAATTGACTCTCTCACAGGCCTTTTGCTACGAATGTACTTGAAAAAGTCTTTATTTCGTGTTTTTGCTTCCGTAGCAAGTTTCTTCTCAAATTCCCGCTTTGCCTGCCTTATCAATGCTTTGCATTTAACTTGCCAGTGCTTGTGCTGTTTCCAGTTTTCATCATTTGGCTCTTTTTTCCATTTCCTGAAGGTTGCTCTTTTGGCAGCAACAGCCTCTCTGACCTCACCTTTAAACCATGCTGGCAGTTTTTTTGACTTTCTTCCACTTTTCTTAATGCGTGGAATACAGCTGGTCTGGGCTTCGAGGATAGTATTTTTAAATAACACCCAAGCTTGCTGTAAGTCTTTAACCTTTGGAACCGCTCCTTTTAGTTTTTTCCGAACTATATTCCTCATTCTATCATAGTCTCCCTTTTGAAAGTTAAAAGGTAGTACTGTGGATTCCTTTACTATCTGTCCTCCACTGATTAAATCAAACATGATCATACTATGATCACTATTGCCAAGTGGTCCCAACACCCTTATTTCTTGCACCAGATCTGGCGTTCCACTAAGGACTAGGTCCAGTATGGCTTCCCCTCTGGTCGGTTCATGAATCAGCTGCTCCAAGAAGCAGTCATTTATTTCATCTAGAAACTTTATCTCTTTAGCTTGTCCTGCTGTGACACTGTCCCAGTTGATACCGGGGTAATTGAAATCACCCATTATTACTACTCTGTTGTGGCTTTTGTTAGCTTCCTTGATTTCTTTGAGCATTTCATCATCCATTTGTTCATTCTGGCCAGGTGGTCGATAGTATACTCCCACTGCCATCACCTTCCCCTTCATAAATGGAATTTCAATCCATAGAGATTCTACAGCAAATTTTGTTCCCTGCAAAACTTTAATCCTTTCTGACTCAATGCCCTCTCTAACATAGAGCGCAACCCCTCCACCAATTTGTTCAGCTCTATCATTACGATATAGTTTGTATCCAGGTATCACAGTGTCCCACTGGTTATCCTCCTTCCACCATGTCTCTGAGAGTGCAATCATATCTAACCTCTCATTTAGTGCTATATATTCTAATTCTCCCATCTTATTGTTTAGACTTCCAGCATTGGCATACAAGCATTTTAGAGACTGTATTTTATTAATATTAATCTGGCTATTGGTAGGCATGGGTAATTGGGAATCCTTATGCTCTGTCTGCTCCTTACTCAAGGGCATTTGGGCTACTATACTCCCTTTTGGAACCTCACTGCTTTTGGTAGTATCCTTCAAGGATACCTTTGTCCGAACCATGCGCTCCTGGGTGACTGTCGGCTTTCCCCTATTTTCTAGTTTAAAAGCTTCTCTATCTCTTTTTTAAAGGTTAATTCCAGCAGTCTGGTCCCATCCTGATTAAGGTGAAGCCCATCCCTTCGGAAGATCCCCCCCTTTCCCCAGAATGTTCCCCAGTTCCTAACAAATCCAAAACCCTCATCCTTGCACCATTGTCTCATCCACGCATTGAGACTCCGGAGCTCTGCCTGTCTTTTGGGTCCTGCACGTGGAAAAGGAAGCATTTCGGAGAACGCTATCCTGAAAGTTCTGGATTTCAACTTCCTACCTAAAAGCTTAAATTTAGCCTCCAGAACTTCCCTACCACATTTTCCTATGTCATTGGTACCAACATGTACCAAGACAGCAGACTCCCCACCAGCACTATCTATGATACTATCTAGGCGGTGCGTGAGATCTGCTACCTTCGCACCAGGCAGGCATGTTACCAGGCGATCCTCACGTCCACCAGCCACCCAGCTATCTACATTCCTAATGATTGAATCACCAACTATAACAGCTGTCCTGACCCTCCCCTCATGGGGACATGGCCCTGGAGAAACGTCCTCGGTGCGAGAGGGTTTTACATCACCTGGAGGACAGGTCCTAGTTACAGGATCACTTCCTGCCACACCAGGGTGATGCTCTCCTGTCATGTGACCTCTCTCCTCCATGGCAACAGGGATGCTGCCAGACTGGAGGTGGGACTTCAGGACTATATCCCTGTAGGTCTCGTCCATGTACTTCTCTGTCTTTCTTATGTCTTCCAGATCTGCTACTCTAGCCTCTAGAGAACGGACTCGTTCCCTGAGAGCAAAGAGCTCCCTGCACTTAGTGCATATGTAGGACCTCTCACCAACTGGGAGAAAATCATACATGTGACACTCAATGCAAAAGACTGGAGAACCCCCATCTCGTTGCTGGACCTCTGTCTGCATCTTAGTTTAAAGCTTGTGTTTAGGTCTTTTAAATTCGGTATATAATAAGGATTGGTGTAGATGCTTATACTAATAAAAGTGTATCTAATACCCCTAATACACCCTGTGTACCTGAAGCTTAATTAATCTCAGGTCCTCTGTGTATGACTGATTTGGATTAAGAGCTGCACCTGAGAGCAGCCCCTTTCCTCTAAGATGTGCAAGTACCTATAAAACTACAATTACCCTAGGGGTTGGTGGGTGCTGGGGAGGGAGGGAGGGAGATAAGTCCTATTAAAGAGGGCAGTTACAAGGTACCCTGTTCTGAACCCTCAGCAGGGGGATGGGGGTACCACACAAAGCCCAGTTAGTTGAGAGAGGCAAGGTAAGTACAGCTGAGAAGGCTGAACTAGCACACCACTAAGACAAACAATAAATAATTAAACAAACAAACAGTTAGACAAACAGTAAATAATTAAATAAACAGCTAGAACTCACAGTAAGATGTCCCAGGAGGCAAATATCCACTCACTAGCAGAGCTCTGTAAAAGTTCAGCCCTTCTCTGATCAGAGAAAAGCAAACTAAAACAGCCTATGCACACGTGGAGAAAACAGGAAGAAGGCTAAACAATACTTCAGGGGGAGGGGGGGGGGAGGGGGAGGATTCACTCAGGCAGGCAAGGACAGGAAAAAAGCTTTACAAACAGCAGGTTCTGGGGAGAGAGATTTAATTCAAAATGGCTACCACACAAAGCCCAGTTAGTTGAGAGAGGCAAGGTAAGTACAGCTGAGAAGGCTGAACTAGCACACCACTAAGACAAACAATAAATAATTAAACAAACAAACAGTTAGACAAACAGTAAATAATTAAATAAACAGCTAGAACTCACAGTAAGATGTCCCAGGAGGCAAATATCCACTCACTAGCAGAGCTCTGTAAAAGTTCAGCCCTTCTCTGATCAGAGAAAAGCAAACTAAAACAGCCTATGCACACGTGGAGAAAACAGGAAGAAGGCTACACAATACCTCAGGGGGAGGGGGGGGGAGGGGGAGGATTCACTCAGGCAGGCAAGGACAGGAAAAAAGCTTTACAAACAGCAGGTTCTGGGGAGAGAGATTTAATTCAAAATGGCTACCACACAAATCCCAGTTAGTTGAGAGAGGCAAGGTAAGTACAGCTGAGAAGGCTGAACTAGCACACCACTAAGACAAACAATAAATAATTAAACAAACAAACAGTTAGACAAACAGTAAATAATTAAATAAACAGCTAGAACTCACAGTAAGATGTCCCAGGAGGCAAATATCCACTCACTAGCAGAGCTCTGTAAAAGTTCAGCCCTTCTCTGATCAGAGAAAAGCAAACCAAAAGGTTTGGACAAGTTCCTGGAGGAAAGGTCCATCAACCATTATTGAAGAGGACCCAGGATATCAACTGCTTGCCCTAGTACAACTGCTTGCCCTAGAAACTGCTAGGTACGTACGACCTAGATTGGCCACTGTTGGAAACAGGATACTGGGCTCGATGGGTTGGCTGCAAGCCTTGCTGATGATGCTGAAGGAAGGTGGAGACGGTTGGCATATATGTAGTGGAGCACCCGTTGAGGAGTATGGAGAATAATGCAAAATCTTTCAGAGCTATTGTTTTGCTATATGAGGTCTTCATCAGCCCACATTCCATCTTTGCGGACACCACTAAGGGGCCTTTTTACTAAAGAGCGCTAGAGTTTAGCACCTAATGCACATTTAGCGCTAAAAATAATGTGTGGTAGTTGCAAACCCTGTGTTCTAACTACCAGGGGTGTGGCTAGCATGTTTACGGCAGTTACCATGCAGAACGGCACCCTAATGTGCTATGGCAGTATGTACTAATACTGCGGGTGCACTGAACACCACCGTGTGCTACCTGTGCCTTGTGCAATTAGCGTGGTTCACCGATAGCCACAACAGTTGAGGATATTTTGTGGATTGTGTATGGTTATACTTTTCCCTATTTGTGAAAGATAATATACTTTGGATATTTCAACCAAAAACAGAAGAAGCACATATTAAATTAAAACTAATGCTGCTTTTTTTTTTTTAGATAAACAAGCCAGTGCTAAATATAGGTTAGTAATAGTGTACCAGCACTTTAATGTTATCATCAAATCAGTAAATCATACTAAGGGGGTTAGTTAGTAAGTTGCAGTAAAAAAAAATCACATTTTGAAAAATCTGTCCTTCATTAGTGGCTTAATCATCTACCTGATAAATTGATCATTGGGGGGCATAATTGAATATCTGCTTCTTTTGGCCTCTCTCCATCTCCCTCCCTCCCTTTTGTAGAAAAAAAGGCCTTTTTTAAATCTCCTTACATGCATTCTTTTCATTGATTCTGGCATGTCTCTCCTCTCCATTTGAAAGTCATTCTGTATAGGTGCAGGAGATGTGAAGAGGGAGGCCAATGGATTGAAATAGTCATCAGAATTGCTTCTAATTCTCTTGTTGTTTCTGTCATTGTCTAATCTATCATTTGCATTCAAGCATGTATCACTACCTTTCTTAGCTATAAAAGTGACCTGATTCTTAACACGTTTGTCTATATTATTTTTGGATTGCTCGATGAATAAATGGAGTCATTCTTTTAATCTATTTGAACCCTCACTTATCTTCTGTTCTACATCTCTCAAGATTTTTATTATATTTTCTATTAACGTGTCAAGGCCTAAGTCCTTTTCTTTTAAATATTTTATCTTTGAATACTTGTTTGTTTTATTGTAGTATTTACTTTATTGTCTTTCAGTAAGGATCAACAAAGTAGCTTACATCATGGTATAAACTGGATCAAAAAGGAAAAAGGAACTCCAATGAAAATAGGAATGCAGGTGGCGTTGATTAAAAGGATCAGGTGGTCCAGATAACATTTATTCAGCATAGCATAGCATTACTATTTTTAATAAAGTCCATATGATCTGTGAATATTTTCAGTGCTTTTAATATTTGGAGGCCTCTAGGAATTCTCTGAGCTCTGCAAAACTCTATAAGCATGGCATAATGTAATTCAGATCTAAACATGTGTTTTATGTTTATGTTAATATTGCCTAATATTTAATTAATGTAATATTTATATATTTATTGGTTTTGTTTCATTTTAAGTGATCACTTTACATTTGTCCACATTAAATTTCATCTGCCATTTAGGCACCCAGGGGCCGATTACCATTGGGCCTGTCCAGACACCCAAAATCTGAACGGGCTGGATTGGCACCCAATTCTGAACCCTCAAGAGCTTTATGTTTCCACGGGATCACAATCATGTGCAAAGGCCTAGATATGCAGGATGTGCCCCGATTCTGGCCTGCTGCACACCTGGCCTTCCACCCTTACAATCCACCTAAGGCTCCTGCATGGAGCCTTGGTGCTGTGGCGCCCCATCACCATGGCACTGGAACACCATGCAGGAACTCCGATCAACCACAAGCAGTGCAAAATATCCTTTCCCTGCCACCCAACCCCCGATAGGGCCTGTCAAGACCAGGATCAGGTGGTGGGGCTCCCCCTGCTCCGCCCACCTTACATAAGAACATAAGATATGCTATACTGGGTCAGACCAAGATGCATCAAACCCAGTATCTTGTTTCCAACAGTGGCTAATCTAGGTCAAAAGTACCTAGCAGTTTCCCCAGAAGACACCAGGTTCCACAATGCTTGTACTGGGACAAGCAATTGATTTCCCGGGTCCCCTTTAATAATGGTTTATGGACCTTTCCTCTAGGAACTTGTCCAAACCTTTTTTAAGCCCAGCTACACTTTTACTACATCTTCCAGTAATGAATTCCAGAGTTTGATTACGCATTGAGTGAAAATTATTTTCTCTTATTAGTCTTTGGGGACGAGGGATTATAATCAGTACCTGCTTGTAGTGATTGTAAACCGCTCTAATGCCCTTCAGCCTGGGCGGTATATCAAGAAATTGCATAAACATAAACATTTATGGGTTACACTGTAGCTTCATTGCATGACCCCTAGTCTTTCTACATTTTGATGGTTTTAACAATCTATCTATGTTTACCCCTTCCACTGTATTCATTAATGTATAGACCTCTGTCATATCTCCCCTCAGCCATCTCTTTTCCAGGTTGAAGAGCCTTAACCTTTTTAGCCTCTCCTCATAGGGGTATCCTTCCATTCCCTTTACCATTTTGGTGGCTCTTCTCTGTACATTTTCTAATAACGCTATATCCTTTTTAAGATACAGTGACCAGAACTGCACACAATATTTGAGGTGCGGTCACACCATAGAATGATACAGAGGCATCATAATATC
Organism: Ichthyophis bannanicus; assembly: GCA_033557465.1. Lineage (NCBI taxonomy): Eukaryota > Metazoa > Chordata > Amphibia > Gymnophiona > Ichthyophiidae > Ichthyophis > Ichthyophis bannanicus. Next base: position 551,562,923 of record CM066036.1, read on the forward strand.
CTTTGTTTTATTCTCCATTCCTTTCCTTATGATTCCTAGCATTCTATTTGCTTTCTTGGCAGCTGCTGAAAACTGGGCAGAGGATTTCAATGTTATCCACGATGATGCCTAAATATTTTTCCTGGGTGGTGGTTCCTAATGTGGAGCCTTGCATCGTGTTTATAGAACACTACGGTCATGCAATTAACTAACTTAATTTGTCTGGAATGTAAATCATATACATATTGTATAATAGCTCACATTATAGTATAGCTCACTATGTAGATAATGCAACTCACTCTAACACATTATACCATAACTTTAACTTTTATTTCTTTACATTTTCTCACTAATACTCTTAATATCTTTGTTTGTAAGACCGCTTTGATTGTATGATAAGGCGGTATAGAAATCCAATTAAATAAATAAATAAATAAATAAATAGTTTTGGGTTGTTCTTTCCTAGGTGCATAACCTTGCACTTGTCCACATTAAATTTCATCTGTACAGTCTTCCATTTTATTAAAGTCCTCATAATTTTTCACAATCCTCTTGGGTGTTTTTTAATGCATTTACTTGTATACATATACAAGAAAAAAGAAAGGAACAGCATCTTACAATACAATCAAGAGAAGAAGAAACTCATCCAAAAAAGAAAAAAAACCACTAGAAAATAAGCCTGCTAGGATGCTAAAGTCCACATCAAGGAGAACATCAGAGGCCCGAGTTAACCCAGAAAATAAACCGAAACCTCTTTTAACTATCCCAACTCACTACCTAACAGTTATCTAGAAGAAAAGTCTCTAAATGAGATACATCTGTAAACACATATTTCAAACCAGAATACAATATAACACACAAGGAAACTTCAAAAAGAAAGTCCCTCCAATGGCCAGAACTTTAGGTTTTAATTGCAAAAAAGCTTTCCTGCGAAGCTGAGTAGATCGAGCCACATCAGGAAAAATATTTAAAGAATATCCACAAAAATGGACCGCCTTCTTAGGAAAATACAATTTCAATATGGCTGACTTATCTGCTTCTGTCCTAAAAGTGACTACAAAGAGTTGCCCTTTTGTGGACCTTCTCCAGAGCTGACTAAAAATTGAGTCAGATCCAGATCATCCACATTTTGTTCTTTTGCCTCACCCTCCAAAGAGAGCTGAAAAGAAGTCTGAGGGATATAATATAAAGAAACTATCATAGATTCTTCAAAAGCAGAAAACTTCAAGATATCGCTCATATACTTCTTCAAAAGCTCAAGGGGGAGAACAGGCGGACAACAGCAACATTTAAAAACCTCAAATTTTTAGCATTATTCTCCAAATATTCAATCTCATTATGCAATAATAAACTATCTTTAACAAAAGTATTACATACTGACTGAACACCTACCACTGTGCTCTCCAGTTTGATTGCTTTACCTTTCAAACTGGAGTGCCCAGACTCAACTTGATGTATCACTTGTGTAACCCCCTGTGAGAAGGTACACAATTGAGTTAATGTCCCCTTTAAAACTTCTTCCTTCCAGGATACAATTAACCAAACATCTTTTAAGGAAATATCCGCCCCCCCCCCCCCCCAAGGCCATGACTGGGATGGAAGGGTCCAGGATCTTAAGGACAGGGCAGATCAAAGCATGCTTATAAGAAGAGGGACTGCATAAGTATTTGGTCTTTGAATCTTATGCCACAGTCCATTTCCTATACTGATGGTGATAAAGGTAAATAGAATGTATATATGGAGATGTAAGTCAGAGAATACCAGCCTGAGTATATGCAGTGTGCCAGTCAGGACAGAGCAGACGTGAGAGTGTGCTCAGCTTGTGCCAAGTGCACTAATGCTCTGCTTCAATGACATCATTTAGCTTTGCCAAGAACATAAGGGATACCATATGGAGTCAGACCAAGGGTCCAGCAAGCCCAGTATCCTGTTTCCAGTGGTGGCCATTCCAGGTCTCAAGTACCTGGCAGGTTCCCAAAAGATATACAGGTTCCACAATGCTTGTCCTGGGGCAAGCAGTGGATTTCCCTGCTCCTCTTTAATAATGGTTTATGAACTTTTCTTCCAGGAACTTATCCAAACCGCTTTTAAACCCAGCTACACTAACAGCTTTTACTACATCCTCTGGTAACAAATTCTAGAGTTTGATCACATGTTCAATGAAAAAAATATTTTCTCCGATTTGTCTTAAAAGTGCTACATTTTAGCTTCATTATGTGTCCCCTAGTCTTTCTACCTTTTTAAGGAGTAAAAAACTGATCTACATTTGCCTGTTCCACTCCACTCATTATTTTGTAGACCTCTATCATATCTCCCCTCAGCTGTCTCTTTTCCAGTCCTTTCCTCCTAGGGGTATTCTTCCTTCCTCTTCATCATTTTGGTCACTCTTCTCTGTACCTTTTCTAATTCCACTATATCCTTTTTAAGATATGGCGATCAGAATTGCACACGATTGCATGGGGGCCCCAGCCAATCCTAAAATGGTCTGCTTCCCCTCCCAGCCATCCTAAAATGGCCTTAATAGCACTTGTACAAAGAAATAAGTCTGCTTTTGCTTTCCTTCTTTGGTAATGAGTAGATTTTTTTAAAGCCCTTACTAATATATAGTAGTCGAGTTCTCAGTCAATAAGGAGATAAGCTATTTATAAGTCCCATAAATGAACTGACATCTGGAGTTCATGCAAATACTTTGCATATGTGCAAATACTTTGCTTACCTAGTACACTTAAGTCACTTGTACTGTCTTTGGATAAGTCAAAAATGTTTGTCTTTCCTTTTCCTTTTGACCTCAAAGACATTCCAGTTCAAATGCATTTAATACATCCATAAAAAATATGCCACTATTTAATTCATTTGTATTATTTTAAAGTACAGGCTGCAACCTCATTTTTTGAATCCTGGGAGTGGGTGAATAATGATGCACAGTTGAGGAAATGTCAGATAAAAGTGCATCCTGGGAGTGTATTTGTCCATCATTTTCAGGAAGTGATAATCTAGTTCTCTCTCAAGTCAGTCAGCATAAGCCCACTTGGTTCAGCCAGTTTCCTCCAATTCATGAACATATAAGCAGTCAGGTTTTGGATAGGCGTGCCTCTCCTAGTGCAGCTTTTAAAGCCCCTTCTAGGAACCAATTTCCATCTTTCCACCATTTCCTGCCATTGTTCTACCTCAAGCTGAAAAAGTGAAGCTATAGCTGGGAAAAGGCGGGGTCCTGGAACTCTACATTTCCTGCTTGTCACCTGAACGGCTGCCAAACAAAGGGGGAAGGGACACAGTGAACCATACCAGCTTCATAAATAAATGGAAATTTACAGAAGGAAGCTTAACCTTACGATATCCAACCAATGTTAATTTTAATGAATGCTTCCAGTAATGCATTGCTGTAGAAACCAGTGCAATTTGAAACAGCTTTGAAATCCACTATCTGTTCATGTTACTTCCATGGTAAACCCGCTTAAGGACAGACACCTTAAATTCTCTGTAACCAGATATCTATTCCTAAATCTAGATGGCCAAAGATGCCCAGTAAATGTGGATTTAAGAAATGATCAAGAACAATGGCTGACATTTAAATTCCATGCTTGGTATTTCCTTTAAACTCTGGCTGCAACATTTAAAGATATACCTAGATATTTAGCACCAGTCGATATCCAGATAGCGGCAGTAAAGATCTGGGTATACCGATGACCACCTCCACTATTTAGCTAACAGCTTAAAGTGGACAGTTTCTGGATAATTTGACACTCTGCCCTGACTCTGAATCAGCAGCAACCTGGTGCTGTTCAGATAGTGCTGAGGCAGTCTATGATGAGTTTCAGAGGCATTATCCAGGTCATTCAGATGTGCAGATCATATCAATGTCCCAAGAGCCATTTTAGAATTACCCAAGCTTAAACGTGTCAAGCATGATCACATCTATGTTGCATGGGGACATGCCTGGGGTGTTTCTAAAAACACACACATGTGTGCCTGATTTTAGAACGGAGCTGCACATTTGGACTTGGCGGCAGACACGTCCATTTCCATTTCTTCCGCTGAGCATGAATAGGCATCTGCAAAGTACTCATTTTGGCAACCGAAGATCTGTACAGAGACGAGGAAAAAGCCATCTCATTCCCCCAATAATTTTTGACACTCTCAAAAAGCACATAGGTAACTGCCATGCCACTGTGCATTTCCACTTGCAAAATAGCAGGCTGGGACGTGTATATGGGGGAGAGATACATGTACCCATTCTGAAATATTATCACGGACACATCTATGCTGCTGGTTCCACGGCCGTCCTTATCAGACATGTGCAAGTTTCTAAAATCGCCTCGATACTTGCATGTGCCTAGGTATAATTCTATATGTCTCCCATGTCTTTCTATTTGATGGAGATGAGTAGGTACTCACCTTTACTGCAGTCCCTCCCATAGAATTTTGGACATTTTCACTTGGATGTCCCAGACTGTACCTAAACAGCCTTTCTATAGATTTTTCTCTGAGTGCCAGAGAAAAAAAATCAGTTTTTGTTTTTATGGAGTAGTTTTGTGTTTCAGTAAAAGATACCGCTCTTCCAGTGGCACAATTTATGGCAGACCCTTAGCAACTCCTCTCTCTCTACCTTTCAACTTGTAACATTTATATTAGAAATCCATAGCTGCAACATAAAACAAAATTTCAAAATTAGCAGTATAAAGATAGCATAATGCCAAATCAAATATAACACATACCACTGTCACAGTATATGCACAGCTGAGTAATAAGACAAATATAAGGAAATACTTAGCATGGGAGTGCATAACAGTAAGCACAGCAGCATCCTTCTCTGCAGGTTTGCAACAAATATCTGTAAGGGAAGTGACATTAAATCTCCATTTGCCCCTCTTATTTCTGGAAGAAGAGTGGTCATCAGAAGCCACTCTCCTTGTTTTTCTGACATCACCATCACAGGTCAGAGCTGTTATCATCATAGGTTAACTGTATGCTCCCACCCTATATGTTAAATTGCAACAGAATATTGGCACTTAAGACATATACCATCAGACAATATAACAAACTAAAAACATCAATACTACAAATGGACAAATAAAAAAAAGGCATTTTGACTAAAGTGTACTGAGCAGTTAGAGGATTGTGTGCATGCTAACAATTAGCATGGGTCCACGATAACAGCTACCATGTGTTAAAAATAGCTAAAAATCCCATGCTAAGTGCTTGCTGAGGTAAGAGTGGGAACTGGGTGGGTTATTGAAGAATGAGTGTAGACTGCACAATGAGTTAGCATGCTATACTTTCCCATATGCTAATCGTTTTAGTTGCTGATAGCATGGGTGCACTTAATGCCTCTTCAAGAGATGTTAAGTGAAGCCATGTTACCAGCTGGCAGGTAGCATGGTCCACTGAAAAAGAAATGCAATCAGCTGATCAGAAGGCCAAACTCTTCCACCTCTCCTGATCAGCATCCTGACTCTCCCAACCCTGAACAGCATGCCCAATCCACTGCCCACTCCCTGAAAAAGCATCAAGGCAACCAATCATCCCTCCCCACACCCTTCCAAAGTGGCATCTGACCCTCCCCTACCACCAATGCCCCCCCTCCTGCACATACTGGGAATTTCCCTGGTGGTATTGTGGTACGGCAGGCGCTATTCCTATATGCTCTTGCCCTGTTGTCATTCAAGGTTAAAAATGGCAGATCTGACCCCTAATGGTAGGGATCAGAGCCACTATTTGAATCCAGGACTTTAGTGGGGCAGGAGCTCCTGGAGATCACTCTTGACCCAGCACTAGTCCACCAGAGAACCCCCTCCGGTAAGTGCTGGGTGATCATAGGTGATGTGTGTGTGTGTGTGTGGGGGGGGGGGGGGGTCAGATGCCTCTTTGTGGGTGGGCTGTGATGATGATCAGGTGACTTGTTACTCTTTGAGAAGGGGAGGGGGTGATAGTGATCAAGTGTTTTGATGCTCTTCAGAGAGATTGGAAGATGGGAGTAGTACTTGAAGATTGGCTTTTTTTTAACACACGGGACCATGTTAACTGATGCAATTACCATACGGTAAGTATCTGCCCTCTTGTAGTTTAAATTTCATAATAGGTTAGAGCCTAGCAGCAGCAAATAGCTATAATTTAAATCAAATAAGAATACAGATTAGCACAAAAGGCAAAACAGGGTCAGTACTCTTTGAGCAGCAAATAAAGTCTTCTAGAGACCTTTACAAAGAGGCCTTCTACCTAGGGGGCAAGAGATCTGTGAAACTTTTTCAATAGGTGTTAACACCAGGTGGCATGTCAAAAGGCCATTTTGAAAGACTCCTTTTATCCAAGCAAGGACTGTTAATCATCCAGGAAGTTGGTCACAGCTTACCTCAGCAGCACAGGCATAAATAGCTCAACCAGAGCTCTGTGATCCTCAGTCTTGAAGGACTAGAAAAAGGGACTGTTACTTCTGGAGAGAGATCTGCAATTGTGAGTATATACGTCTGGGAATTTTCTGAAAGGAATTCTTTCTATTAAAGCTATTTAATCTGTGAACCCACTATTTTTTGTTAAATCAGTCAGGGCCTAGTAGCAGCAGTTTAAGTTTAAATTTAAAACACAGAAGAGAGCTTTCTGGTTAAATTTAGAACCCATCAGAGAGCTTGTAGTTTAAATTTCATAATAAGTTAGAGCCTAGCAGCAGCAAAGAGCTATAATTTAAATCAAATAAGAATATAGCTTACCTCAGCAGCACAGGTAATGTGTAGCAGCCCTCTTTTAATAAAGGTTCGAGGGGTGATCCGGGAAACTAGAGACCGGTGAGCCTCACGTCAGTACCGGGAAAAACGGTAGAAACCATCATAAAGAATAAAATTACTCAGCATGTAGATAGTCATGGCCTAATGGGAGACAGCCAACATGGCTTTAGACAAGGAAGATCTTGCCTTACTAATCTGTTATGTTTTTTTGAAAGTGTGAATAAACAGGTCGACAAAGGTGAGTCAGTTGATATAGTGTATCTGGACTTTCAGAAAGCCTTTGACAAGGTCCCTCATCAGAGACTTTTGGCAAAACTAAAGAGTCATGGGATAGGAGGCAGTGTACTACTGTGGATCAGGAACTGGTTAAAAGATAGAAAGCAGAGGGTTGGGATAAATGGCCAATTTTCTCAATGGAGAAAGGTGAATAGTGGTGTACCCCAGGGATCTGTGCTGAGTCCGCTGCTTTTTGACATATTCATAAATGACCTGGAAAGTGGAATAATGAGTGAGATTATCAAATTTGCAGATGACACAAAACTATTTAAAGTTGTTAAAACTCAAGAGGATTGTGGAAAATTGCAAGAGGATCTTGCTAAATTGGAAGACTGGGCATCAAAATGGCAGATGAAATTTAATGTGGACAAGTGCAAAGTTATGCACCTAGGGAAGAACAACCCAAACTATGGTTACACAATGCATGGTTCCACATTAGGAACCACCACCCAGGAAAAAGATTTAGGCGTCATTGTGGATAACAAGTTAAAACCCTCGGCCCAGTGTGCAGCGGCAGCCAAGAGAGCAAATAGAATGCTAGGTATCATAAGGAAAGGAATGGAAAATAAAACAAAAGATATTATAATGCCTCTATACCGTTCCATGGTGAGACCGCATCTTGAATATTGTGTGCAATTCTGGTCACCCTATCTTAACATGGATATAGCGTTATTAGAAAAGGTTCAGAGAATAGCCACCAAAATGGTAAAGGGGATGGAAGGATACTCCTATGAAGAAAGGCTAAAAAGGTTAGGGCTCTTTTACCTGGAAAAGAGACGGTTGAGGGGAGATATGATAGAAGTCTATAAATTAATGAACGGAGTGGAACGGGTAAATGTAGATCGACTGTTTGTGTTATCAGAATATAGGAAGACTAGGGGACATGCAATGAAGCTACAGAGTAAACTATTTAAGACTAATAAAAGAAAATATTTTTTCACTCAACGTGTAATCAAACTCTGGAATTTGTTACCTGAGGATGTAGTAAAGGCTGTTAGTGTAGCTGGGTTTAAAAAAGGTTTGGACAAGTTCCTGGAGGAAAGGGCCATAAACCATTATTAAGAAGGGACCCAGGATATCAATGCTTGACCTAGTACAAGCATTGCAGAACCTGTGTCTTTTGGGGAAACTGCTAGGTACGTATGACCTAGATTGGCCACTGTTGGAAACAGGATACTGGGCTTGATGGACCTTGGTCTGACCCAGTATGGCATATCTTATGTTCTTATGTAGTAACTGCAAGGCAAATGCTGGCCACAACCCCAACATTCCTGGGATCACAGTCTCACGCTGCTGAATCCTTCCTTGGATCAACATCGTGTTTCAAGCTTCCAAATCTTCCAGCTCTTCGCATGAGGAAAAGCCGGAAGATTTGGAGACTTGAAACACGATGTTGTGTTGCGATCTCAAGAGCGTTCTAAGGAAGGATTCAGCAGCATGAGACTGTGATCCCAGGGCAAATTTAGTAGTAAGAGATTAGATGGACAGTTTTACCAGTTTTGGTAGGAAACCTATTAAGTGTCGGGCACGCAATGGTTAAACACAGTGAGAATACAGGATTTTTCAAGCAAAACTCAGACGGGAGTATGTTCTCCAAGAGAAGTGGGGGAGCTCTATGCCCTGTGTTCATTTAAGAGCCACAAATAACTACATAGCACGACCTGTAGAGACTTTCAAAAATTTCCTGAAGTTGCGTGGCTGGACACAGTGCTGATGAACACTACAAAGATAAGTATTTCGAGGGTCTGCTTGGTTGCGTTGTTCCTCCAAATGCTTTTTTAGACTGGGAGGCATGTTTGTAAGAGAAAAATGGAGGGTGAGCCACGAGAAAGCAATTCCTTTCACGGCAAACAATCCAACAAAAATTCAAAAAGTATTGTGGGGAAGTATTAGTTGATGCAGGTCAGAGTAGTGGATTTTAGATTGGGTCTTACCTTTAATCTTTGGCATTGTGGGGCTGTTTGCTTCTACCCCCTTTCTGACACCCGATGCCATAATGACAAGGGTGCTGGAAGGGGGAGGAGGCACAAGGGATGAGGGTTGCTTAGGGTGCCTCATCTCCTTGCACTGGCCTTGCCTCAGTACATCACAAAGAAGATGCAGTTACAAATTAAACAATATTACTCCTAAGTATTTGAACTAAGTTTAATGCTAGCTGAGAATTAAGACATAAAAGGCATACATACTATGGAAAAGTCGACTATGAATATTGATTGCCTGGTCTTCATTGACCACTGAAAAGTGGCTCCATCTATTATCTTGAATTTAAAATAAGCATTTGTAGAGATGTAGGGGAGGGTGGGGGAGGAAGGGAGAGGGGCTTGAGGTACAGCACAGGGTGTGTAAGGAACACCGCACTCTGTATATGGATGGTTGTTTGTCAGCTTCTACCCCTCCCCGGGATGGGGAGTTCAAAGGGAGTGGGACCAGGGGAGATTGGGAGGGGGAGGGGGAAATAACAAAAATGTTGATAATATATATATATTGATTTATGTATGTCATATGGCAACTGGATTTGTATGCCCTTTTTGCATGGTGTTATTTCTCTAATAAAACAGTTTTGAACTAAAATATTGTCAAAGCAGAAATTTTTCTAAAAACACTTAGGGGGTCATTCTGTCTCATGAATAGCGGGGATGGACATTCCATTTGGACATCCATCCCTGCTATTCGACCTCCTGCTGGCCCCGGCAAAAGCCACCCCATATGAACAACACATTTGTATGGGGAGGCCTAGATAGGGTCGGGAGGGGGTGTTCTGGAGGCAGAGTGAGGGTGGGCCATGAGCGGGATGCAACTCCTGGCATACAGGGTCAATTCAGAGGTCATCCCTGTACGTCCGGGGCCGTGAACTTAGATGGGGGACTTATTCCACTGCAGAGGAAATGGAAAAAAGAGCCAAACGACGAAACCTGGAAACAGCACAAGCACTGGCAAGTCAAATGCAAGGCATTGATAAGGCAGGCAAATTGAGAATTTGAGAAGAAGCTTGCCGCAGAAGCAAAAACATGAAATAAAGACTTTTTCAAGTACATTCGTAGCAAAAAACCTGTGAAATATTCAGTTGGTCCATTAGATGATAAAGGGGTTAAAGGAGCACTGAGAGGCGACAAGGCGATAGCAGAGAAACTGAATGAATTCTTTGCTTCGGTCTTTACTGAGGAAGATGTAGGGATGTTACCCATGACTGAAGTGGCATTTAAAGGTGCAGAAGAATTGAAGGAAATATCGATACATCGGGAAGATGTATTACAACTATTAGATAAACTGAAGAGTAGCAAATCACCTGGGCCGGATGGTATACATCCAAGGGTGTAGAAAGAACTGAAATATGAGATTGCAGACCTCCTATTAGTAATCTGTGAACTATCATTAAAATCATCTCTAATACCTGAAGATTGGAGGATTGCCAATGTAACACCAATTTTTAAAAAGGGTTCCAGGGGTAATCCGGGAAACTACAGACCGGTGAGCCTGACATCAGTACCGGGAAAAATGGTAGAAACCATTATAAAAAATAAAATTACTCAGCATGTAGATAGTCATGACCTAATGGGAGACAGCCAACATGGCTTTAGACAAGGAAGATCTTGTCTTACTAATCTGTTATGTTTTTTTGAAGGAGTGAATAAACAGGTGGACAAAGGTGAGTCGGTTGATATAGTGTATCTGGACTTTCAGAAAGCCTTTGACAAGGTCCCTCATCAGAGACTTTTGGCAAAACAAAAGAGTCATGAGATAGGAGGCAGTGTACTATTGTGGATCAGGAACTGGTTAAAAGATAGAAAGCAGAGGGTAGGGCTAAATGGCCAATTTTCCCAATGGAGAAAGGTGAATAGTGGTGTACCCCAGGGATCTGTGCTGGGTCCGCTGCTTTTTGACATATTCATAAATGACCTGGAAAGTGGAATAACGAGTGAGGTTATCAAATTTGCAGATGACACAAAACTATTTAAAGTTGTTAAAACCCAAGAGGATTGTGGAAAATTGCAAGAGGATCTTGATAAATTAGAAGACTGGGCGTCAAAACGGCAGATGAAATTTAATGTGGACAAGTGCAAGGTTATGCACCTAGGGAAGAACAACCCAAACTATGGTTACACGATGCAAGGTTCCACATTAGGAACCACCACCCAGGAAAAAGATTTAGGCGTCATTGTGGATACCATGTTAAAACCCTCGGCCCAGTGTGCAGCGGTGGCCAAGAGAGCAAATAGAATGCTAGGTATGATAAGGAAAGGAATGGAAAATAAAACAAAAGATATTATAATGCCTCTATATCGTTCCATGGTGAGACCGCACCTTGAATATTGTGTGCAATTCTGGTCGCCGTATCTTAAAAATGTTATAGTGATTTTAGAAAAGGTACGGAGAAGAGCCACCAAAATGGTAAAGGGGATGGAAGGATACTCCTATGAAGAAAGGCTAAAAAGGTTAGGGCTCTTTAACCTGGAAAAGAGACGGCTGAGGGGAGATATGATAGAAGTCTATAAATTAATGAATGGAGTGGAACGGGTAAACGTAGATCGATTGTTTACCTTATCAGAATATAGAAAGACTAGGGTACATGCAATGAAGCTACAGGGTAAGCTATTAAAGACTAATAAAAGAAAATATTTTTTCACTCAACGTGTAATCAAACTCTGGAATTTGTTACCGGCGGATGTAGTAAAGGCTGTTAGTGTAGCTGGGTTTAAAAAAGGTTTGGACAAGTTCCTGGAGGAAAGGTCCATAAACCATTATTAAGAAGGGACCCAGGATATCAATGCTTGACCCAGTACAAGCATTGTGGAACCTGTGTCTTTTGGGGAAACTGCTAGGTACTTGTGACCTAGATTGGCCACTGTTGTAAACAGGATACTGGGCTTGATGGACCTTGGTCTGATCCAGTATGGCATCTCTTATGTTCTTATGTTAAGTCCCCCTGTTGTCGGGGGATGATGCTGCCGGGCCTGCTGTAGGAGGTGCAGCAAATTCCCCGCAGCCGGACCCTGGCCATGGGAGGCTGGATCAAGGGTCTGACTGTGGGGAAAGGAGGGTTTTGGCAGAGGCTGGCATTCTCAGCTCCTGAATGGCGTCGCGGTGCCATGGCGATGGGATGCCATGGAACTGCGGCTCCATTCAGGAGCCTGACTGAGGTAGCCGGGCTTTTGGCTGGGAGTATAGGCGATCAGAATCGGGGCGCAGCCTGCACGTCTAGGCCGTAGACCCAATTCTGATCCCATGGGCTCATCTAGCCCCGTGGGATCAGAATCGGGTCTATCTCTTGGAGTCCCACTTCTGATCGGCCGCACATGGTGCTGGACGGCCTGTTTGGAATGTGTCTCACTATGTTATCTGAATGCATTCCTCACTAGTACTAATGAGCTTTTCAGTAGAAAACAAATCAGTGATAATCTTCACACTGTTGTGGACTTTCTTGTCAGCTGACCTTAGAAAGAAATGAACATGGCCACTTGTGCTTATAATATGATGGTGGATTATAAGATATGGCCTTGTTCAACTGAAGGAAATCTAGCATTCTTTTTATCTATTAATTGTTATGTTGAGGGCTTAATTAGTAGACATAAAGGAAGTGGAACTGTGGGTGGAACCTGGGCCAGAAGCGACCTGTGGAGGTGGGGCCGGGGCCCTGAACAGAAGTGACCTGTGGAGGTGAGGCCACGGCTAGAAGTGACCTTATTTCTGGATATACAATGTTTCATTTGGGGGTAAAAGGAAAGCTGGTATGTACATATATATTTGGAAAAATAGTATTTTAAAATATGTGTTTGTTAACATATTACCAAACATTTGTAATGCTGCATTCATATTCTCGGACTAATCAGACTGCCCCTCTTCCTGGCACAATTCCACCATTTTCCCTCTCCCTGTCTCTGTCCCTCTTTGTTAAAATTTTGCTTTGCCCCTGTCCCTACCTCCCCCCCCCCCAACCCTCACCACAGGCATGATTAAGATTGTTAAGTTTGTTAAGGGAATATTCAAAATATCCAGATCACAGTGGTTGAAAAAAATATTAGTTTGGTTTAGTAAATGGAATTTGTCAGCTTTTGGTATGTGACTGCGCAGCATTTCTGATATCTGTATTTTGTATGGTACAGGGGAAAATAGATTTCTGTTTCTGCTTTTCCACTGTTATATTGCCAGTTCAGTTTGTCTGCACAGTTCTATTTATAATTATAGTCCCTTATTCTATATTTCGTGAGGGTCTGTCCATGTTCTGCTGGTGTGTAGCTTCTTTGTAGGGATTTGTAGCACTCTGACTTGTTCTCTTTTCCCAGTCAGAGGTGTTTCTGTTCTAGGGACTGGTATGATATTTGCAATGCTGCCTTTTCATAGGTTTGTGGTCAGTTGCCAGAACCAGAACCATTGATGGTCACCCCACACCCCCCTCCACTCACACACACCTTACCATAAGACAGGACTGCTCCCTGCATGTGAATATTGGCATCTTCTTCTTCTAGAAAAGAAGCACTGTATATTTTAATACGTCATTTGTAAAAGTTTTTCTGAAGGAATGTTCCCTGGATCTCTGTCCTGTAGGACACTTCACTCATCTGCTTGATATATTGTTGCTGTCACAGAATGGATGAGGGAGACTACCTTCCCTGTTCCTCAGTGTTGGAATGAAGGTGTATTCCCAATCTTCAGGTTGGGAAAACAAATGTCCCAGATCTGCTTTCCAAAGAGGTGGTAATTTTATTGAGAGAGAGTGATAAAGTTAATATCTGAGCAGACTGCATTTTAAAGACTGCCATAGGAATGAAGAATGTGATGTATGAATGTGATTTGCTTTGGGAAGTATTCAAGGTACCATAATTCATCAACTGAAGCCAGGCTAAGTGACTATTGAGCTGCAGAATTGTTTGAGGTGAAGGCCTTGAGATGGAGTCCCTGAGGGAAGCTCCAAAGAGAGAGGCCTGAAAAACTGAAAAGCTGCTATAAATTATTAACAGTGGAGTTCTGGGTCTGTACTATCCAGTAGTGACTGGGTGTAAGTGAGCAGAGTGAAATGAATGGATATTCGTGCCTTGATCCCATTAGTTAGGGTTAAACAATTCTCCTTTTATTTTGAATAGTCAGGGACAACATTGGGACTTTTGCAAAGCCGTTAAGGGTTAAAATTAGAGACTATTGTGCAGTGCTTTTCAAACTTGTATCCTGGATGACCCCATTTTAACAACTGAAAATTCACATGACCCCAAATGATGATGAAATCTAAATAGCATGTTTCTAGCCTCCTTCCCATCATCTAAAGTAGAAAGCAGTGGCAACAGCTGCAGCAGTCAGCACGGGGTCCCTTGTGTCAGTGTGTAGAGTATGCTTACAGACAACAGCACTCAGCATGGGTTTCCAATCTAACAGGAAGCTTACCCAGGAGGGGGCAAGGGCTTATGTATGTTCACTGGCTCACAGGCTACATGACTGATTGCCACTATTTGGAATAGGCCACAGTGAAGGTCCAGAGAGATAAGGAAATGGCCATGTTTCTCTGATCTCATCCACTGATGATGTGACCCCATTTGGGGTCCCGACCCTAAATTTGGGAACCATTGCAACAGCTGCCGAAGGGTACTGAAGACTGGAAACAGTAATTCACCTCATAGTTGGCTGTGAAGATCAGATGGCAGAAAATTTCTATACTGAAAGGCACAATAAAGTAGCATGTTGCATCCACTGGAAACTGTAATTTGGTGAGTGTCACTGAATATCTGTGGGGTGCCATCGGTGCACCCCAAGATGCTAACCATCTAGCATTTGGGTGTTCCCAGGGCGGCACCCGGGGATAACTGAGCAGTGGTGATATTGAGCCACTGCCCGGTTATTGCTATGCGACAAAAGGCATGTTAAAAGCTGGCCTAACTTTTGCTGCAGAAGCTAACTGGGCAGTGGCTGAACATTGCTTCTCCCCATTTAGCTTCATCACTATCTGGCTGACCTGGATATAAAATTTCACTGGCCAGATATGGCCCTGGTATTGAATATTCAGGTCTAAAGTTCAGAGGCGGCAGCTAGCTGCTTATTATTGGGCTGAATATTGGGCCCACTGATTTTAGTGATGAGAATTTTTTTTGAGCTGATTGGTTTGGGAAATGTGAGAAGCACACATAGACACACAAATGCAGAATACACACAAAGCATACTTACCTGACTTTGAAGAGAGAGGGGATGGGGGGGGGGGGGCTTTCCAGTAGAGGGAAAAGAAGCACAAAGTATCAACACATTGGGGAAACAAATGTAACTTATTGGAAAGGGGAGCAAGTAGAAGAGAGAGAGTGAAGAAAGAGAAAATGGAAATGAGATCCTAGAAAAGGACTTAGGAGAAAAGCAACAAGAGGAAGTGGGAAAAAGAGAGCAACTGGAAAAATAAAATGATCAGACAAGAAATGTAGGTAAAAAATTATTGGCAGTTTTTAAAGAATGAAATCTGTCAACTTTGAAAATGTGAATTTCTTTGTATTTTGTTCAGTCCAGGAGGGAATATATCTCTGATTCTCTTTTTTCAGTATTACATTTCGCACAGAGCCTAGTATCTTCGGTTTTCCATTTCATTTTTATGTCTGCATAGATTTTTCTAATTTGTAGTTTCTTGTTCTTTATGACCTGATGTCTGTGCTTTCTCTACATGAGGGATTCGTTGTATTTGCAGGGCTTTGTGTTACTTTGCACAGAGGCACATTCCAACATGTGCGTCCAGGCCTCTGTGCGCCTGATTGGAATTGGGACGCACAGAGGTAGACCCGATTCTGATCCCGCGGGGATTAGATGTGCCCCGCGGGATCAGAATGGGTCTAGGGCAGCGATGGCGAACCTATGGCACGCGAAGGCCTTGCAGCTGGCACGCGGGAAGGTCCGCAATTAGGTTTTTTTTTTTTTTTCAATTTTACTTGTCTGCTGCTGCTGTCGGGGCCGCCGCGGCAAAATCGAGCGTGCCGCGGGGCCCCCCTGTACCCGCAGAGCCTGCCCTCCCCGTACCAGCTCTCTCTTTGGCAGTTCTCTCTTTGGAGCTGCAGTCAGCCGCGCCGGCTTGCAGAGCGCGAAGGGAAGAGTTTCCCTTTCGCGACTCTGTTAAGCCCGCGGGGGCTGATGGGAACTTCCCATCAGCCCCCGCGGGTTTAACAGAGCAGCGAGGGAGAAACTCTTCCCTCGCGCTCTGCAAGCCGGCGCGTCTGACTGCAGCTCCAAAGAGAGAGCTGCTACGGGGAGGGCAGGCTCTGCCTGATACAGGGGGGCTCCGCGGCACGCTCGATTCTGCCGCGGCGGCCCCGACAGCGGCAACAGACAGGTTTTCTTTTTTTTTAATTTTCCCTGGGATGGAGGGGGGGTTAGGAGTGGTGATGTGATGGGCTGGGCTGGGCTGGGGGGGGGTTAGGAGTGGTGATGTGATGGGCTGGGCTGGGCTGGGCTGGGGGGGGTTAGGAGTGGTGATGGGCTGGGCTGGGGGGGTTAGGAGTGGCGATGGGCTGGGCTGGGCTGGGGGGGGTAAGGAGTGGTGATGGGCTGGGATGTGGGGGTAAGGAGTAGTGATGGGCTGGGCTGGGGGGGGTGTTAGGAGTAGTGCTGGGCTGGGGGGATTTAGGAGTGGTGATGGGCACTGGGCTGGGGGGGGTAGGAGTGGTGATGGACACTGGGCTGGCTGGGGGGGGTTAGGAGTGGTGATGGGCACTGGGCTGGCTGGGGGGGTTAGGAGTGG
The DNA here is from genome assembly GCA_033557465.1 of Ichthyophis bannanicus. Classification (NCBI taxonomy): domain Eukaryota; kingdom Metazoa; phylum Chordata; class Amphibia; order Gymnophiona; family Ichthyophiidae; genus Ichthyophis; species Ichthyophis bannanicus. The sequence continues at coordinate 551,579,591 of CM066036.1, forward strand.
TGATGGGCGCTGGGCTGGGGGGGTTAGGAGTGGTGATGGGCGCTGGGGGGGCTTAAACTAAAAATTGGGTGATGGGGGATTAGGACTGGAAATGGGCTGGTGGGATTAGGACTGGAAGTGGGTTGATGGGGGGTTAGGACTGGTAATGGGCTATGGGGGGCTTAAACTGAAAATTGGGTGATGGGGGATTAGGACTGGAAATGGGCTGGTGGGATTAGGACTGGAAGTGGGTTGATGGGGGGTTAGGACTGGTAATGGGCTATGGGGGGGCTTAAACTGAAAATTGGGTGATGGGGGATTAGGACTGGGAGTGGGCTGATGGGGAGGTTAGGACTGGTAATGGGCTATGGGGGGGCTTAAACTGAAAATTGGGTGATGGGGGATTAGGACTGGAAATGGGCTGGTGGGATTAGGACTGGGAGTGGGCTATGGGGGGCTAGGACTGGTAATGGGTTGGGGTTGCTAGGACTGGAAATGGGCTGAGTGGAAGGGGGCTTGAACTGCAAATAGCTGTTGGGGATGGGGCTTGGAATGGAAATGGGCTGAGGGGAAGTGGGGGGCTTGAACTGCAAATAGCTGATGGGGACGGGGCTTGGAATGGAAATGGGCTGAGGGGAAGTGGGGGGCTTGAACTGCAAATAGCTAATGGGGAGGGGGACTTGGAATGGAAATGGGCTGAGTGGAAGGGGGCTTGAACTGCAAATAACTGATGGGAAGGGGGGCTTGGAATGGGCTCTTAGGGGAGGGAGCTAGGACAGGAACTGGGCTGATGGATGGGCTAGGATAGAACTGAGAATTGGGTGTTGGGGGAGCTAAGATTGGAAATGGGCTGTGGTGGGGGCTTGGATTGAAATGGACTCATGGAGGGGCTAGAACTGGAGGTAGGCTCATGGGGGGCTTGGATTAGAAATGGGCTGAGTGGAGGGGAGCTAGGATTTAACATGGGCTGATGGTGGGGCTAGGAAAGGACTAGAAATGGGCTGATGGGAGGCTGGTATTGGAAATGAGCTGATGAAGGGACTCGGATAGGACTGGAAATGGATGGGGGAGCTAGGACTGGAAATGGACTGATGAGGGGACTAGAAGGGAGCGGATACTGGGTGGGGCTGGAACTAAAAGGGAGCTGATGTTGGGGGAGATTAGAAGGGGATGGGGCTGGGAGAATGAAATGGAGAGGGGAAAAATATTTTGTGTGTGAGGGAAGAAAAATGTACAATTGGCCGGGTATTGGGAGAGTAAGTGGGGATTGAGGATGGAGGGGTAAAATTTGAGTGGATGAAATAGGAATGAGGAAAGAGCAAAAGGAGAAAGATTAGTATGTTAAAGCGGATGTAGAGAGAGAGAATGGAAAAAAAAACTAGAAGAGAGAAGAAAGGACAAATGGACAGCAGATGATGGAGAGTTAGCAGAAAACATGAAGAAACCAGAAGAAAGTGGCTGGAGCAATTGCAACTGTGTAACTGAGCTGAGGTATTCTGTTTATGTAATTCCTTTTTGACATTGCCACTTGTTCTCTTTCCCCAGTAGGTCATGTATTGTTGTTCTCTGAAATGTATTGGTTTAATATTTGCAGTGTTGCCTTTTGATAGGTATGGTATGGTGCTTTGTGACTCCTGGTAGTGCTGTTAGGATACGGCGGGTTTGCTATTGGTTCTAAATGGGCAGTGTTTGTAGTAGTTCCTAATGTGCCTGGCGGTTGGCACTGGATTATAGTAATGTAGAAATCTTTTAGTCTGTCTTTATCCATACACTCATTAAGAGACATGTTTACTAAAAGTTAGTGTATGTTAGCATTATGCAAATATTTATGCAAATTGACGTGCTGGCACTTTGAGGAAATTCTTTGGTTTTGTGCGGCAGTTTGGGCACTCGGGCTCAAAAAGGTTAGCCATCACTGGTCTAGGGTCTGTACATGTAGGCCGGGACCTAATTCCAATCGGCCTGCACATACAGAGCCATGCCCGGCTAACTCAGTCAGGCTCCTGAATAGAGCCGTGGTGCCATGGTGTCCTGTTGCCATAGCACCATGGTTCCATTCAGAAGCCAAGATCCCAGGCTGCCGACCACTCTTTCCTTTCCCTGCAGACCAGCCTCCAATCTGACCTTCCATGGTCAGGGTTGGGCTGCGGGGAACCCCCTTCACCCCCTCACCTTCCTTGCGCTGCCCATGCCTGCTGTTTCCCGTCCAGTTTTCTGACCCCAGACATACAGGGCCAACTTCAGAATCAGCCCTGTACATCCAGGGTCGCGGACTGCCCACTGTCTGCCCTAACTCCTCCTCCACAATGCACCCTCACGCCGCTGTCTAAGCCTCCCCGTACATACTCCTTGTTTGTACGGGGAGGCTTTTGACAGGGCCAGTATGGGGTGAATAGCGGGGATGGACATTCCAATGGGACAGAATAGACCACCACAGTGTCTAGCAATGGAGGCAGCTTGTGTTGCTTTCACCGATATGATACTTGAATTTGAATAGAATATTTTTTTGTATGTTGATTTTTAAAACAAAACATCCTATTTCTTCTCTGTGCCTATTTCAGGGGAGTTTTATTGGTTGGTCTGGCAATGTTGCATGTGAATTTATGATTACATTGTACTGGACCAAGAGTCAAAGGCAATTATGCATTCGATAGTGAATGCATAATTTGCCTATCCAGATAACATCAGACCATTTGAATAATTAAATGGCTAGACCTTATCCATATATTTGCAGGCCGGTTAAGGGGAGGTGTGAGTACAGGCCAAAAATTATCTAGATAGCACTGCTACCCATATGGATAGCGGTGCTGAGTATACAGATTAAGATGGAGGTGAAAAAGCAAAGGTTGGCTCAGACTGCCACAACCCCTGAACCACTCCTGACAGGGAGTTAGGGGTCAAGATTCTCAGGGATGAGATAAATAATCCTCCATACCGCTTTTTGCCGGGTCAAAGCGGTATACATATAACGAGAGGTGGGATTGGTCCCCCCTTAAATAATGCTATGATTTACAACTCTGTAAACCATGTAAATGTCTTGCAATATCGGCCCATTAAATTTAACCAATGGCCAAGGAGTAGCCTAGGACTTAGAGCAGCAGACTGGGGACCAGAAAAGCCAGGCTTCAGATTCTACTGGACTTGGGCAAGTAACGTCACTCTCCATTGACTGATGGAACAAACTTAGATTTTAAGACCTCTGGGAACAGGAGAATACCTACCATATCTGAATGTAACTCATTTTCAGCTACACTGGAAAGGCATAAGTTAAATACAAATAAATATTAACCCAAGTGAAATATAGTAATCAAATTCATTCCACTCTCACCTTCCCTTCTGTCTTCTCTCTATCTTGCATCAGTCACCCCTTCCCAACCTGGCCCTAAAGAATTGGATGCAGCTACAACTGCACATACTTCCAGAAGAGCAGACAGCATCCCCACACCCAGAAGTGACATGCTTGGTCCATGAAAATTGTGAGATGGGGTTAAGCTGCAATCGTGGGGATTAGAAGCACATCCATTTGTGGCAGGTTCAGCAGTCCTGGGCTGCAGAGATAATGGCTATTTACTTGTCTTATTCTCTGACATTTTCGGGCAGAGAAAAGAAGGATAATTTGAGTTGTGGGAAAACTGATCAGAGAAGGATAGAGAGAAAAGGACCACTGAAAGCGAAGCTGGACTGCTCACTGCTAGATGAAATCTCTGACTATAGAAAGGAGGAAGAGGAAGAGACAGGATAGAACACATGGATAAAAAAAAATTAAAACAAACATATTTTCTTCAAAGACCAGATTTGATCTGAGGACAGAAAATAAATGGAAGCCAGAAAAATATTGCTCCTTGGGCAGCATCCAGCCCTCAGGCCATGGTTTGGGGTTCCTGCTACTGTATATAAGGAGAGAATCTGATGAACATGGACCAGGAGAGAAACCTCAGGGTGATCATGTCTGATGAACTCAAGGTAACAAAACAGTGTATTATGCAGTGGCCAAAGCTGGAGGGATGCTGGGTTGCATAGAGAGAAGCATAACCTTCAGAAGAAAGAAGGTGATAAGCTACCTTACAGGTCCTTGGTGAGGCCTCACTTGGAATACTGAGTTACATTTTGGAGACCCTATGCTCTTAACATCATAATAGGCTGTTTTTTCCACACCACAGTCTTGCTCAACATGAATCTACCCAACAACCAGCCTTCTTCTTCTTAGCACCAGTTCTGTAGAACTTGATTGCTCTTTACATTAAACAAAATATGTCACTAAAATCCTTCAAGAAGTCTAAAATCATACTTTTTTGAGCAGTTGTACAGGTGGTTCTCAGTAGGGTGGTCAACAGGACAGAGGTCTGAACCACATAACGTTCCCATCTTTCTCTGTGCTTTTCCCCTAACCTCATCTAACCTATTGCTTTTCTTTCCTCTACTGTATTTTTAAATTTTTGAGTTTTTGTAAACCACTTTGTCGCCCCCAGCTAAAGGCGGTATATCAAGTTTAACATAAACCATAAACGATAAACTTCTTGGAGTAGCAGTTAAAACCTAAATTGAAAGCAGCTGTTAGGCAGCCCTTCAAAAATAGGAAAGTGAGTTAAGTCCTGGGATGTGGTCCATCCAATTGCATGTCCTCAGTTATTAGTTTAACTTTACAAAGTTTGAGTACAACTACTGACTAAAGGTAAAGAATAAACACAAAGTTAAATTATACAATGTTTTGGTCCTGTCCTTGCTCATTGAGACATTGAGCTGAATATGATCATCTTAAAAGCAATATCAAACCTCAAACTCTTAAATTAAATGTATTGATTGTTGTAAGTAGATATTAAAAAGTATAGGTGAAATCATGGAGCTCTGTAGTATGCTACAATGAACCTAGAACGAATCAGAGAGAAACAGCTCCACAGACAGCCCTTGGCTCCTATCTTGGAGGAAGGAGGAGAACCAGGCAAAAATAGTCCCCTGAATATCCAGACCTATTAGATAATCAATCAATTCATTATGGTCAAAGGTCCTGAAACACAGAAACATAGAAATATGACAACAGAAAAAGACCACATGGCCTATCTAGTCTGTCCTTCCATATCAACAACTACAACAGTCCCCTTTTTTCCTTTAGGGATCCTCTGTGTTTGTCCCATGCTTTTTTGAATTCAGTTACTGTCCTCATCTCTACCACCTCCACTGGGAGACTATTCCACGGATCCACCACTCTTTCCATAAAGAAATATTTCCGCAAATCACTCCTGAATCTATCCCCCTTCACCCTCATCCCATGTCCCCTCATAGCATAACTTGCTTTCAATTGAAAGAGGCTCTCCCCCTGAACATTCATGCCATGGAGTCTCAATCATATCACCTCTATCCCGCTTTTCCTCTAAGGTGTACATATTAAGATCCTTAAGTCTATCCTCATATGCTTTATAATGAAGACCACTAACCATTTTAGTAGCCACCCTCTGCGCCGACTCCATCCTGTTCACATCCTTTTGAAGGTGCGGTCTCCAGAATTGCACACTATACTCCAAATGAGGTCGCACCAAAGACTTATACAGAGGCACTATCACCTCCTTTTTTCTGCTAGCCATTCCTCTCCGTATGCACCAAAGCATCCTTCTAGCTTTTGCTGTCACCTTTTCTACCTGTTTAGCTACTTTAAGATCATCAGACACAACCACGTCCAGGTCCCGCTCTTCTTTAGTGGACAAAAGTACTTTGCCCCCTATACTATATTGCTTCCTTGGATTGCTGCAACCCAAATGCATGTCCTTACATTTTTTAACATTAAATCCCAGCTGCCAGATTCTAGACCATTCTTCAAGCTTAGTTAGATCCTTTCTCATGTTATCTACACCTTCCTGGTGTTATCCAAGTTGTTACTCCTGTTCTATGTGAAGCCAAGCAGTTTGTTATGGTCATTTTGTTGTATGTAAACCGCGCTGACAATAGTGCGGTATATAAGAAATTGTAATAAATAATAATAATAATAATAATACTCTATTGCAGATTTTGGTATCATCTGCAAAAAGGCAAACCTTACCCGACAGCCCTTCCGCTATATCACTAACAAAGATGTTAAAAAGAATCGGACCAAAGACAGATCCCTGAGGCACACCACTGGTAGCATCCTTCTCCTCAGAGTGAGCCCCATTTACCTGTACTCTTTCTCGCCTCCCACCCAACCAATTTCTAACCCAAGCCGTAAATGTAGGGTCCATCCCTAGGGTGCTCAGTTTGTTTATAAGTCGCCTGTGAGGAACAGTGTCAAAGGCTTTACTGAAATCTAAATACACCACATCTAGGGCTCTCCCTCGGTCCAACTCCCTCGGTCCAGCCACACAGCGTCCACAGACACACAAACAAAAAGTCCGCAAAAACACAATTAATTGAACATACACAGCCCTCTCTCAGACAGTTCTCCCAAAGACACACCAAAAAATCCACGAAAAAATGGAAATAAATTCCACCACACCCCCACACACACACCCCCACTTGAATGACGAATACTCTACACTATAACTCATTGTATCCTAACCTTTTTGTAAATAACATCTGTAAATAGCAATGGCAGTTCGTTGCCTATTCCCTGTAAAAAGTTAGAAACTTCTGATCAATATAACGATACAGAAGTATACAAAAGTATACACCTTGTAAATAGTTTTAACAGTTTAATGCTCTGTTATATGTAAAAAGTTAAAAATTTTTGTTCAATGTAATGTTATACGAACGTATACAAAACTATTAAATTGTTCCATGTAAACCGCCCCTGATCTCTGGAAGGGGCGGTATAGAAGAAATAGATAAATAAATAAATAAATAAATAAACTCCCTGGTCACCCTGTCAAAGAAATCAATCAGATTTGTCTGACAAGACCTGCCTCTGGTTAATCCATGCTGCCTCAGATCCTGTAATCCGCTGGACTCCACAAACCTCACTGTTTTCTCTTTCAGCAGCGTTTCCAATAATTTACTCACCACCGAAGTTAAACTAACCGGCCTGTAGTTTTCAACCACATCCTTACTTCCGCTTTTGTGTAAAGGCACCACATGAGCCTCTCTCCAGTCCTTTGGCACCACTCCTGACTCCAACGAGGCATTGAAAAGGTCAGTCAGTGGAGCTGCTAGAACGTCCCCAAGTTCCCTCAATATTCTAGAGTGTATCCCATCCAGTCCCATCGCTTTGTCTACTTTAAGTTGAGTTAGTTTCTCACGAACACAGTCTTCTGAAAATTGTTCAAGATGTCCCTCTCTTCTGTTCCTGTTTGTGGGTGTTTTCTGAGGTCCTGCTCCTGGTTCTTCATCTGTGAACACAGAATAGAAATATTTGTTAAGCAATTCCGCTTTATCCTGATCAGCTTCTACATATTCCTCCCCTTCACCCTTGAGTCTGACAATACCACTTTTGCCTTTCCTCTTCTCACTAACATATCTGAAAAATGTCTTTTCCCCCAATTTATTGCATTGGCTATTTCCTCCTCTTTTTGAATCTTTGCTTTCCTGACTACTTTGCTAGCTTCTCTAAGTTTTTCCAGATATAGATACCTGTCTTCCTCTCTCTGTGATCTCTTGTATTTCATGAAGGCCTTTTTCTTCACTTTTTCAGCTACCTCTTTCGAAAGTCACAGCAGCCTCCTTTTCCTTTTGCCTTTATTTACCATTTTAACGAAAAGGTTGGTTGCCCTTAAAATATCTCCTTTCAGTTTTGCCCACTGTTTTTCTACATCAAAGCTGAACCAAGGTTGAGTAAGACAAGAAGGGCATCATTGCCTTTATCAAATTCCAATCTGAGGTTATCTAAAAGAATCACAGATGTAGACTCAGTTCAATATCCAGCCCAAGAATGAGATTGGAATGGGTCCAAACAAATAGGTTCCATAAGAAACCCAATTAGCTTAGGAAGAACATCTTTCTCTATTAATTTACTCAGAAAAGGAGTAGTAGAAATGGTAGAAAAATTGCCTCATTCACAGATATCTAAATTGTTATTCTTTAAGTCCAGGGGATGCCACAGCAGCCTTGGAGGCTTTATATAATTTTATCTCTAATGAGGAAGAGACCACCTCTAGAGGCCTTCGTCAGCTGTGCAGGGCATGTGTTCAAAAAGCAGTTAACTGTTTTCAGATAAACTAATGGTTTAACCAGTTCAAAATGATTGACTAAAGGAGAAACCAAAAATGAAAGTTGAGATAAGTTTGATTTCATAAGCAGCACATATAGAAGGAAAATTCTGATACTTTGCTTATCTACATCAGTCGTTTGCTTGATAATGGAAATTTTGTCAAGAAATAATTGAGTACATTGGGCTCATTTGCTGGTAGGCAGATAACAACAGATGAAATATCATTAGCATGTACAACATTCTAGAAATATGGGATAACGATTTCTGTTCTGGAAAGAATTAAAGAATTCATTAAGAAATCCTGCTTAGCAGAAAAAAACCTTATAAAGCTTAATACCATTTGCCTGTAGGGTTTATATTATAATCAGAAATCGTTTCATCAAGCTCTTTCAAACCTGCATATACTTCTTTTAAAATCATGGACGTGATTGCTAAATCAGGGACTTCTCTTAATCGCTCATGTAGACCAAGAATTCATAGGAGTAATAGAATCCAAGGTCAACTGTGCATCATGGTTCTCCAGCTCAATCATGTCAGCAATCAGGAGGCCGTCTGTGAGAGAACTAATATTAACAACAATGAAATTCTCAAGGACCTTTTGCATCAGGTTTTTGTTATCATCATAAGAGAAACAGATGTTTTGGATCCTTGGCATTGGTTGGAGTTTCCTTACACTGCTGTATTTAATTGCATTGTATAGGTCAGGGTTACGAAACCCTATATTAAAGATCCAGAAATCCAAATATAAACACTGTAAGAAGACTCATGAAGATAGAAAAAAGAATGCAGGTTTTTTGAGGCATTGGATTCATTGGTAGCTATTAGGGATGTGCACACCCAAAATGTTTGTGTTGGTTATTATTCATCCCTGGACCAATGTTTGGTTAATCTTCATTTACCAAAACTCTGTGCTTTATCTTGTTGATCCCCATTTACATTTTTGGAGCAAGCAATTTTAGACTCAGAGTGCAGTTCTTCATCCATTTTAAATGAAACCTATTTGAAACTTGCTCAAAGACATCTGTAACAGAGGAAACAGCCCTACAAGCCATCAAGAATATTACAAAACCCCCACAGCTCCAGAAGAAGGCTAAACGACAATAATAGTGGCAGGAAGACTACCAAAAGCCATCATCAGATGGGTAAAGCAGCACAAAGAGCTGAAAAAATGTTCCAAGGTCGTAGAAGAGGGCAAAGGATCAAAACTGACGGGAGAAGAGCAGTGCACTTTGAGAGGAGTAAACGGTACTAACAGCAGTGACAAAGCCAGCAACAACTAGGGTGGCACTAGGCAAATACAGTACAGCAAAGCAATGGACCATGGGAGAAGGCTTGACAGCAGAAGAGGAGGAGAAGGCTGCGATCAACAGCATAAAAATTTTGAGGCAGAGGGATTTTGGTGCACAGAAAGTAGCAAAAATATAAAGGGCAGTTGTATTGAGAAAAGAAGAATGGTGGGGGGAATGGACGGCAGGGAGTAAGACTACAAGGGGGAAGGAGAAAGGAGAGAGTCTGGGAAGGGAAAAAGAGAATAGAGGTCTTGGGGGGCCAGCAGGAGATGGGTTGGATGGTGGGAGGGAAAAGTGCAAGAGATTGGAGGTTAAAAAGATGAATGCATGGAGGGTAAAGGGCACAGTGTTTATATGTCAAAAGGTGCACCCTCTCTCACCACACACACACACAAGCAGGGGCGGCCCAAGGGGGGTGCGGGGCCATGTGCGGAGACTCGGTGCGGGGCCTCATTTGCATAAGTGACATCATTTGCATAGATATTTGCATAATGTTACCATATACTAACTTTTAGTAAACGTGCCTCTTAATGAGTGTTGGATAAAGAAAGACTAAAAGATTTCTACATTACTATAATCCAGTGCCAACTGCCAGACACATTAGGAACTACTACAAACACTGCCCATTTAGAACCCATAGCAAACCCGCCGTATCCTAACAGCACTACCAGGACTCACAAAGCACCATACTCTACCAATCAAAAGGCAACACTGCAAATATTAAACCAATACATTTCAGAGAACAACAATACATGACCTACTGGGGAAAGAGAACAAGTGGCAATGTCAAATAGGAATTATATAAACAGAACACCTCAGCTCAGTTACACATGCAGAACATAGACCATCACCAAACAAGTAATCACAATTAGAAACAGGAAGACAATAATTAAACTGGGAATCCCAAAAGCCAAACTTGGAATGTACAACACTGTAGAAATAAAACTATACATTAATTTGCTCTTGTACTAAACAAAGCGCAGACATTAATGATGCACATTTACCAGAGCTGACAATTAATAAACTCAAAATAAAGAGATATTTTTCTACCTTTTGTGCATTTTTTTTCAGCTGCAATTGCTCCAGCCACTTTCTTCTGGTTTCTTCGTGTCTTCTGCTAACTCTCCATCGTCTGCTGTCCATTTGTCCTTTCTTCTCTCTTCTAGTTTTTTTCCATTCTTTCTCTACATCTGCTTTAACATACTAATCTTTCTCCTTTTGCTCTTTCCTCATTCCTATTTCATCCACTCAAATTTTACCCCTCCATCCTCAATCCCCACTTACTCTCCCAATACCCGGCCAATTGTAGATTTTTTATCCCTCCCACACAAAATATTTTTCCCTTCTCCATTTTACTCTTCCAGCCCCATCTCATTCTAATCCTCCCCCAACATCAGCTCCCTTCTAGTTCCAGCCTCACCCAGCATCCATTCCCTTCTAGTCCCTGCATCAGCCCATTTCAAGTCCTAGCCACCCATCAGCCCATTTCCAGTCCTAGCAACCTCCCAACCCAATACCAGTCCTAGCCCCCCCATCAGCCCACTTCCAGTCCTAACCCCATCAACCCATTTCCAGTCAGCCCCCCATAGCCCATTGCCAGTCCTAACCCCCCCCATCAGCCCACAGCCTATTACCAGTCCTAACCCCATCAGCCCACCTCAAGTCCTAACCCCTCCCCATCAGCCCATTTCCTGTCCTAGCCCCCCTTAGCCCAGTATCAGTCCTAACCCCCACATAGCCCATTACCAGACAGCCCCATCAGCCCACTGCCCATTTCCAGTCTTATCCCCCCATAGCCCATTACCAGTTCTAACCCCCCCAACAGCCCACAGCCCATTACCAGTTCTAACCCCATCAGCCCACCTCAAGTCCTAACCCCTCCCCATCAGCCCATTTCCTGTCCTAGCCCCCCCATAGCCCATTATCAGTCCTAACCCCCCATAGCCCATTACCAGTCCTTACCCCCATCAGCCCACAGCCCATTACCAGTCCTAACCCCATCAGCCCACCTCCAGTCTTAAGCCCCCCAGCCCATTTCCAGTCCTAGCCCCCCCATAGCCCATTACCAGACAGCCCCCATCAGCTCACAGCCCATTACCAGTCTTAAACCCCCCCACAGCCCATTACCAGTTCTAACCCCCCCAAAAGCCCACTGCGCATTACCTGTCCTACCTCCCTCATCCCACCTCCATACCTAACCCCCCCACGCCATTTCCATTCCTATCCCCCCCCATAGCCCATTACCAGTCCTAACCCCCCCCCCATCGTCTCAAGTAAAATTAAATTTAAAAAAAACGCTGGCTGCTACTGCTGCCGCCGCGGCAGCAGCAGAATGAACTGTCCCGCGGGGCCCCCTCTGCCCGGCTGAATCCCTCCCTCCCTCCACGATGGCTGAGCCCCTCCGTGCCGGCTTTGAGAGTCGCGAAGGGAGAGTGTCTCCCTCGCGTCTCTGTTAAGTCCGCAGGGGCTGATGGGAAATTTCCCATCTGCCCCTGCAGGCTAAACAGAGACGCGAGGGAGACACTCTCTCTTCGTGACTCTCAAAGCCGGCACGGAGGGGCTCAGCCGTCACGAAGGGAGGGAAGGAGGGATTCAGCCGGGCAGAGGGGGCCCCACGGGACAGTCCATTCTGCTGCTGCTGCGGCAGCAGCGGCAGCGGTAGCAGCCAGCGTTTTTTTTTTAAATTGAATTTTGAAAAAAGCAGAATGTTCTTTGCGCGGGGCCCCCTGAAACGCGGGGCCCTGTGCAAAAAACATTCTTGCTCAATGGACGGGCCGGCCCTGCACACAAGCCCCCCACCCCCACAGTACACACACGCACACATATATATATATATATATATATATAAATATATAAATATATATATATATTATACACACACATACAGTACATACACATACGGGCATCCCAGCATTGCCTGTGGCCTACTGAGCCGCAATCTCTGAACTGAATCCGACATAGACTGCTGCACTTCACAGGCTTCTTTCCTGGTTAAGTTACAGAAGCTACCTACTTGTCAAGTGCCTGTGTGTGGACACTGAAGACCATGGGTTCTTTGTTCTGTCCAAGTGGTAGATGCATGGAAGTCTCCCAGTAGAAGTAGTAGAGATAAAGACTATATGAAATCAAGAAAGCATGGGACCAACACAGAAGGTCTCTAAAGGAAAAGATGGGACTGTAGAGCTTAGTAGTTGGTATGGGAGGGCAGACTGGATAGGCCATTTGGTCTTTATCTGCTGTGATGTTTCTCTGTTTCTATATTATACAATTGTTATATATTAGATGCTGTTTTGTACATCAAGTGGGTGAGATATTGCTACAAAGAAGTCTATCTCTCCTCTTGTGAAACGGATAGACTAAGCTGGTCCTCATCCCTCTCTGTCTCATATACAGTGGTCCACTTCTCTGCCTGCATCAGCTAGCAGTGTAGACAAATTCAGAAAGCAAGAACACCTTCCACTACTCTTTTTTTTCTATATTTCTCATGATATACTTTAATTGGCAGCTATAATCTCCAACAGATTCAGTTTATGTTACCTGCATTCTTATATTTTCCTCTATTCTAATCAAAGGAGAAATTTTCAAAGGGATTTTCATGGGGAAATAGCTGTTTGCTCATGGGAAAAGATTTTCCTAATCTGTCCCTACTCCTGACCCAACACACACTTTGGCAATGCACAGGAGGGGGATATTTCCTAAGGGCAGATCTGGTGCCAAAATCCTTAAATGAGATACCTAGATTAAAGGTAGGCAATTGTTTGGCTTAAGGGCTATGATTGGGTAGAGAGCCAGTGGAAGGACTGAGAAGTGGGAAATGAAGATTGACCACCATTATATGAAACTAATCTTTCATCCAGACTCTAGCATCCCCCTTCCTTGTCCCCTTTATTCTTCCAGATAAAACAAAAATAGTGAACAAATTCAGCATGTTTTTGTTTACCAGTAGATTATTTGAGTCATGTCTTTCATATAAGATTTTATGACCCACGAGGCAGGCAATGTGCGAAAACCTTATTATGTTGAATCTTTCATGAAATGTTTATGGACTTATTTTATGTTTATTAAATAGTTTCATTACTTTCTGTCTTCCTTCACTATTTTACCTTTAATTTTTTGTGTATGTTTTTCGTCTCTCTCTCTCTCTCTTGGTCATTCTCAATATTCTCCCAGCTACACCACAGAATCACTCTCCTATCTGAAAGACTGGTGAGAGTAACTTCTACCCTATGATGTCTGACTCATCCGTCTTCCCAAACAGCAGCCTCTTTCACCAGCTGCGTTGGATTGTGGAGGTCAGATTATCTGCTTTGACTGAATAGGACCATGGTGCCTGACTCTCCTTTTAGCCACCTGTACAAAATGTTAGTGTCTGGTTTCTTCTCCTTTGGACACATGGGACCACAGCACCTGATTCCCTCTTTGGCTGGCAGTGCGATGGTATCTATAACTCTTACTGGAGGTTGATTTAGGTGAGCTGATATTTCCATTCAAAGATATGGATTGTAAAAACCCACTAGTAAAGATGCTATAATTTGTATAAGGTACACCATGGTCCATATCATGGGCCATCCGGAATCAGGATCCATGGTTGGGACATACAGCTTGAAACATTGGTCTGGACAGTCTTCAGGCACTGATCTGGTGGCTACTGACACTGCTGTTGCTACTTCAATTTTAGAATTAACCGCCTCTCTAGCTTCAACTATATCTGCTCATGAAGGTTGGGAGGGTGGAGGATTGGACCCCGATGACTTCTTAATCCCTTCAGTTTAAAGGAACCTTTTACTGTGACACCAAATTGCCAGAATATCTACAAATCTTTCTAAGTAGTTCACACTGTTAACTCTGCAGAAGCAACCAGTTTCATGCAGTGCCTGGTTTCTGCTGATTTACTCAAGTATAGCAAGCCTGTTAACAAAGTATCACCAAGTTTACCTGAATGTAATTTGTCTTGAACTACTGAGAAAAGCTAGAGCTAAATCCAATCCAGTTTGTATGACTATTTGTAATGGACGAACACTGCCATATACTGTCACTGGGTTTACAAAATGGTAGTGGAACTTTTGATTTTTTACCATTTTGCCCTTTGTAACAGTGAACATAAGAACATAAGAACATAAGATATGCCATACTGGGTCAGACCAAGGTCCATCAAGCCCAGTATTCTGTTTCCAACAGTGGCCAATCTAGGTCATATGTACCTAGCAGTTTCCCCAAGAGACACAAGTTCCACAATGCTTGTACTGGGTCAAGCATAGATATCTTCGGTCACTTCTTAATAATGGTTTATGGACCTTTCCTCCAGGAACTTGTCCAAACCTTTTTTAAACCCAGCTACACTAACAGCCTTTACTACATCCTCCGGTAACAAATTCCAGAGTTTGATTACACGTTGAGTGAAAAAATATTTTCTTTTATTAGTCTTAAATAGTTTACCCTGTAGCTTCATTGCATGTCCCCTAGTCTTTCTATATTCTGATAAGGTAAACAATCGATCTACGTTTACCCGTTCCACTCCGTTCATTAATTTATAGACTTCTATCATATCTCCCCTCAGCCGTCTCTTTTCCAGGTTAAAGAGCCCTAACCTTTTTAGCCTTTCTTCATAGGAGTATCCTTCCATCCCCTTTACCATTTTGGTGGCTCTTCTCTGTACCTTTTCTAAAATCGCTATATCCTTTTTAAGATACGGCGACCAGAATTGCACACAATATTCAAGGTGCGGTCTCACCATGGAACGATATAGAGGCATTATAATATCTTCTGTTTTATTTTCCATTCCTTTCCTTATCATACCTAGCATTCTATTTGCTCTCTTGGCCGCCGCTGCACACTGGGCCGAGGGTTTTAACATGGTATCCACAATGACGCCTAAATCTTTTTCCTGGGTGATGGTTCCTAATGTGGAACCTTGCAACGTGTAACCATAGTTTGGGTTGTTCTTCCCTAGGTGCATAACCTTGCACTTCTCCACATTAAATTTCATCTGCCATTTTGATGCCCAGTCTTCCAATTTATCAAGATCCTCTTGCAATTTTTCACAATCCTCTTGGGTTTTAACAACTTTAAATAGTTTTGTGTCATCTGCAAATTTGATAACCTCACTCGTTATTCCACTTTCCAGGTCATTTATGAATATGTCAAAAAGCAGCGGACCCAGCACAGATCCCTGGGGTACACCACTATTCACCTTTCTCCATTGGGAAAATTGGCCATTTAGCCCTACCCTCTGTTTTCTATCTTTTAACCAGTTCCTGATCCACAATAGTACACTGCCTCCTATCCCATGACTCTTTAGTTTTGCCAAAAGTCTCTGATGAGGGACCTTGTCAAAGGCTTTCTGAAAGTCCAGATACACAATATCAACCGACTCACCTTTGTCCACCTGTTTATTCACTCCTTCAAAAAAAACATAACAGATTAGTAAGACAAGATCTTCCTTGTCTAAAGCCATGTTGGCTGTCTCCCATTAGGTTGTGATTATCTACATGCTGAGTAATTTTATTCTTTATGATGGTTTCTACCATTTTTCCCAGTACTGACGTCAGGCTCACCGGGCTGTAGTTTCCCGGATCACCCCTGGAACCCTTTTTAAAAATTGGTGTTACATTGGCGATCCTCCAATCTTCAGGTATTAGAGATGATTTTAATGATAGTTCACAGATTACTGATAGCAGTTCTGCAATTTCATATTTCAGTTCTTTCAACACCCTTGGATGTATACCATCCGGCCAAGGTGATTTGCTACTCTTCAGTTTATCTAATAGTTGTAAGACATCTTCCCGATGTATCGATATTTCCTTCAATTCTTCCGCACCTTTAAATACCACTTCAGTCATGGGTAACATCCCTACATCTTCCTCAGTAAAGACCGAAGCAAAGAATTCATTCAGTCTCTCCGCTATCGCCTTGTCACCTCTTAGTGCTCCTTTAACCCCTTTATCATCTAATGGACCAACTGACTCTCTCACAGGTTTTTTGCTACGAATGTACTTGAAAAGGTCTTTATTTCACGTTTTTGCTTCCGCAGCAAGCTTCTTCTCAAATTCTCTCTTTGCCTGCCTTATCAATGCCTTGCATTTGACTTGCCAGTGCTTGTGCTGTTTCCAGGTTTCGTCGTTTGGCTCTTTTTTCCATTTCCTGAAAGATGCTTTTTTGGCAACAACAGCCTCTCTGACCTCACCTTTAAACCATGCTGGCAGTTTTTTGGACTTCCTTCCACTTTTCTTAAAGCGTGGAATACAGCTGGTCTGTGCTTCCAAGATAGTATTTTTCAAGAACACCCAAGCTTGATATACGTTTTTAACCTTTGCAACTGCTCCTTTTAGTTTTTTCTTAACTGTTTTCCTCATTTTATCATAGTCTCTCTTTCGAAAGTTAAAAGGTAGTACTGTGGATTTCCTTACTATCCCTCCTCCACTAATTAAATCAAAGGCGATCATGCTATGATCACTATTGCCAAGTGGCCCCAACAACCTTATCTCTTGCACTAGATCTGGTGTTCCACTAAGGACTAGGTCTAATATGGCTTCCCCTCTGGTCGGTTCATGAACCAGCTGCTCCAAGAAGCAGTCATTTATTTCATCTAGGAACTTTATCTCCCTAGCATGTCCTGACGTGACACTGACCCAGTCGATACCGGGGTAATTGAAATCACCCATTATTATTACTGCGCTGTAACGTTGGTTAGCTTCCTTGATTTCTTTGAGCATTTCATCATCCATTTGGTCATTCTGGCCAGGTGCTCGATAGTACACCGCCACTGCCATTGCCTTCCCCCTTTTATATGGAATTTCAATCCATATAGATTCTACAGCAGATTTTGTTTCCTGCAAAACTTTAATCCTTTCTGACTCAATGCCCTCTCTAACATAGAGAGCAACCCCTCCACCAATTTGATCAGCTCTATCATTACGATATAGTTTGTACCCAGGTATCATAGTGTCCCACTGGTTGTCCTCCTTCCACCATGTCTCTGATATTCCAATCATATCTAACCTTTCATTTAGTGCTATATATTCTAACTCTCCCATCTTATTCTTTAGACTTCTAGCATTTGCATACAAGCATTTTAGAGAATGTATTTTATTCATGTTAATTTGGCTATTGTTAGACATGGGTAAATTGGGATCTTTAAGTTCTGTCTGCTCCATACTTGAGGGCATTTGGGCTACTTTACTCTTTTGTGGAACCTCTCTGCTTTTATTAGTATCCTTCAAGGATACATTCTTCCGAACCATCCGCTCTTGGGCGACTGTCAGCTTTACCCTAATATCTAGTTTAAAAGCTGCTCTATCTCCTTTTTAAAGGTTAATGCCAGCAGCCTGGTTCCATCCCGGTTAAGGTGAAGCCCATCCCTTTGGAAGAGCCCCTCCTTTCCCCAGAATGTTCCCCAGTTCCTAACAAATCCAAACCTCTCATCTCTGCACCATTGTCTCATCCACGCATTGAGACTCCGGAGCTCTGCCTGCCTTTTGGGTCCTGCGCGTGGAACAGGAAGCATTTCGGAGAATGCTACCCTGGAAGTTCTGGATTTCAACTTCCTACCTAAAAGCCTAAATTTTGCCTCCAGAACCTCCCTACCACATTTTCCTATGTCATTGGTACCGACATGTACCAAGACAGCAGCTCCCCAGCACTATCTAAGACCTTATCTAGGTGGCGCGTGAGGTCCGCTACCTTCGCACCAGGCAGGCATGTTATCAGGCGATCCTCACGTCCACCAGCCACCCAGCTATCTACATGCCTAATGATCGAATCACCAACTATAACGGCTGTCCTAACCCTTCCCTCATGGGCACATGGCCCTGGAGAAACATCCTCGGTGCGAGAGGGTTTTACATCACCTGGAGGACAGGTCCTAGTTACACGATCACTTCCAGCCACACCAGGGTGATGCTCTCCTGTCACGTGACCTCTCTCCTCCATGGCAACATGGGTGCTGCCAGACTGGAGGTGGGACTTCAGGACTATATCCCTGTAGGTCTCGTCTATGTACCTCTCTGTCTGTCTTATGTTTTCCAAGTCTGCTACTTTAGCCTCTAGAGAACGGACTTGTTCCCTGAGAGAAAAGAGCTCCTTGCACCTAGTGCACACGTAAGACCTCTCACCAACTGGGAGATAATCATACATGTGACACTCAATGCAAAAGACTGGAAAGCCCCCATCCCGCTGCTGGACTGCTGTCTGCATCTTAGTTTTAAGTTTGTGTCTAGATCTTTAAGTTCTTACTTACTAGGGGTTGCTATGGGTATTTATACCAATAAAACTGTACCTAATACGTTTAATATACCTTGTTCACCTGAAGCTTAATTAATCTCAGGTCCTTAGTGTATGACTAATTTGGGTAATGAGCTTCACCTGAAAGCACCTCCTGTCTTTTAAGATGTGTAAGTACCTATAAAGCTATGATTATCCCAGGGGAGGGTGGGTGTGGGGAGGGAGGGAGAGAAATAACACTTATTAAAAGAGCGCTGCTACACAGTACCCTGTCTTGTGCTGCTGAGGTAAGCTAAATTCTGATTTGATTTAAATTATAGCTCTTAGCTGCTGCTAGGCTCTAACTTCTTATGAAATTTAAACTACAAGCTCTCTGCTGGGTACTAAATTTAACCAGAAAACTCTCTTCTGTGTGTTAAATTTAAACTAAAAGTACTTTGCTGTTACTTGGCCCTGAGTGACTATTAAATTTAAACTACAAGCTCTCTGCTGGGTATGAAATGTAACCAGAAAGCTCTCCTCTGTGTTTTAAATTCAAACTTTAATTGCTGCTACTAGGCCCTAACTGATCCAACAAAAAACAGTGGGTTCACAGATTAAGTAGCTTTAATACAAAGAATTCTTTTTAGAAAATTACCAGAAGTATATACTCACAGTTGCAGATTTCTCTCCAGAAGTAACAGTCCCCCTTTCTAGTCCTTCAAGACAGAGGTTCACAGAGCTATTTGAGCTATTTATTAGTGCAGAAATACCTGTGCAAAATGTTACAATTAGATCTGTCTGAATCCAGGCCGTTTTCAGCAACTTTAGGCTGGCTGAGGCCAGAAAGGTTATATAGCCGGCAAAGTACAACTGGCTGCTTCCACTTGAAGACACTCCCCAAGATGCTTGGCTTGTAGCATTGAGAGCCGGAACAATTGAACAGATCTTGTTCTGTGTTAAATGCTTTACCTGTAGAGTAGAACAAGAACCCTTCAGTACACTGGTAATTGGCCTTTATTATTTTAATTTCATTAAACTGAAGGTAGACTTTGATGCCGTGTTCCTATTCTATAGTGTTGACATTCATTTCTGTTGTACCTTACAGTCCATCTTTACTGCATCTACCACTACAATTTGCCAACTTCACAATTTTCTCTCAGTCTTGTTGGTAAAGCAGTAATTAAAAATTTTATCCAAAGTCCAACTCAGGCATGACAAGTGTTCCTAGAATGAGTTTATCAGGTAAACAGTCTGGCACCAAGAATATCTTCCTGACAGGAGAGCAAATAGAAATGATGAAGCACCTATTCTTGCCAACATTTAAAGCTTCTACTTTACAAGCCACCTAATTCTTCTCTTGAAACAAAGGGATCCTGAGGAGTTTCCAATTGAATTTTTACATCTTAGTCCAACTACTATTCACAGAAATTGAGAACCATAGCAGCTCACTGTTTCCTGTGTTTTGCAACTTGC
Organism: Ichthyophis bannanicus; assembly: GCA_033557465.1. Lineage (NCBI taxonomy): Eukaryota > Metazoa > Chordata > Amphibia > Gymnophiona > Ichthyophiidae > Ichthyophis > Ichthyophis bannanicus. The sequence continues at coordinate 551,599,643 of CM066036.1, forward strand.
TTGACTCTTGTCTCATAAACAAAGCCAATTTGGAATCACTACTGATGCCTGAGTAGCTTGTTATTATTTAGAGTTACACAGGAGGACTTGCATTAACAGCCACAGAGAGAAATACTGCCTTTACCACAAGTCTCTGCCCAAGATTCACCATTACTGCTGTTTAATCTAAGAAATTCAGAACCCTTCAGGAATTCCCCCCCTGGAAACAACTAGCTACAATGCATGGATAAAAATGCTTAAGTATAAAGTCTGTGCTACACTCTGTATCTATTTCCTGCACATGAACCTAATTACTTGGGGAGTTCTGGTGCTCTGCTATTGTTGAGGTTATCTTTCAAGGTAAAGTCTGGGCCTCACTATTTGCAAACACAAACCTTATCACTTCTTCCTGCTATTGTAAGTCTGCTCCCTAGCTTCCAGGAGTGCAGTTGACCTTTCGTTTACTGAGTATCCACAATGACTGTTAGGCCACACCATGTTCATTTTAATTATAGAGACTGCAAACAGCCCATGTCTGTGATGCTGGCTTCATGAGCATAGAGGTAATGATTGGGTGGGGATAGGAGCTTTTTTAACAGATGTGGTCTTCATTTTTCATACTAAAACTAATATTTAGATGCAACCACATGCCTCTTTGTGACAGCATACAGACAACTGGAACCTCATCACTTCAAGCGTGATCCCTTGAGATCTCAGAGTAGTATCAAAACCAGAGACAATATATACATTCCCTCCATTGTATTGGCATACACTTCAACTTGGTTGACAAATCCCCAGTTATGGGTCAAATAAAAGGTAGGGCTACCTAATTGAAGGATACTCTGATGTGAAATCTGCATTTATATGCATCACTGAAATTCTGGTAGCTGTTGTACCAGTCAGCACATGGTATATGTGTAGGCTGTTTAGCAATATCAGGTAACATATAGTAACATAGAAAATGATGGCAGATAAAGGCCATTATGGTCCATCTAGTTTGCCTAGTAAGGTTGCTAGAGTAGGTGTATCTGTTGCTCCATGGAGGTCACCCCCTTCTATGCTTTTGTTTAGGGTTGTACCCGCTGCTTCATGCAGGTCACCCCTCTCTATTTGTTGAAGTATACAAAAATAGTTAAGTTTATTTTGATTTTATCCCCCACTGTGTCTGTCCCATGCCATTTTGAATTCCATCACTGTATTTGCCCCCACCATCTCCATTGGGAGAACATTCCAAGCATCCATGACACTTTCAGTGAAAAAGCATTTCATGATGTTGCTTTTAAGTTTACCTCCTTGCAGCTAAATTTTATCCCCTCAAGTATTACAGCTTCCCCTTCTTTGAAAAAGGTTTGTTTGTTCATTAATAACCTTTAAGTATTTAAACTGTATCATATCTCCCCTGTCGCTCCTTTCTTCTAGGGTATACATATTTAGGACTTCAAGTCTCTTCTCATACATCTTCTGGTGCAAGCTCCAAATCATTTTGGTTGCCTTCTTCTGAACCGTTTCAAATCTTTTTATGGTCTCCAGAACTGAAGAAGACACTCCAAGTGAGGCCTTACCAGTGACTTGTACAGGGGCATTAATCCCTTTCTGCTGGTTATTCATTTCTGTATTTATAACCATAGCTAATAGATCCTTTAAGTCTGGTGGCAACAAGCAAGGTGTGATGGGGACAGACTGAAGATGTGTGATCAGTTGACATAGATCAGGATAGATGTGGCACTTGCTTTCTGAATGGACATCAGAGCAGAAATAATGATGATCTCTCCCTGTGGGGACAGGGCACAAGTACCGAAAAAGGATCTGTAGGGCAAACAAATATGTATATAGCTCACAGATTATGCCTGTGGATATGTTCACCAAACTCCTATGGTCCTCATAGCTTACTGGCAATGAATGGCAAATTAAAGGGCAAGTTCTGTATATGTTATGATTTATTATGACATAAAAATAGGATTCTCACAAATTATTACTTTTTTTATTTTTAAGGCCATCAAGTCAATGCTGATTCCTGGCAACCAAGCAACAATAAAGGGTAAAGTGACTTGTCTAAGGAGTGCCAGTGGGAATCAAATCCTGATCACTTGGATATGAGGCTGTTGCTCTAAGTACTACACTATACAAAACTGAAGGAGAATAGTTTGTAGCAGAAGGTAATAGTAAAAGGCTTATGCAAACAGCTAATAAATCCTAAGATGAATTATTATGTTCTATCTTGCACTTTATGACAGCAGAAAAGAAATCTTTCTGACTGACTGACCCCCTCCCATCAGCCAAGAGAAAATGTAGAAACCAATGGCTTATAGCTCTGCCTGGAAGATGGAATATACTCAATTCCAAATCCAGTCCTGAGAACAACACAGCTCCAGGAAAGGTAGAGTTATCTATTATGCAGGCTTAAGCCCTCTGTATTATTTATTTATTTATTTATTTATTTATTTAACAGGTATTTTTTAAACTGTTTTATCTTTTCAGTCAAAGTGGTTTACATTGTAACTTAAACTTGGTCATGCACATTAAACAGGGATATTGATAACTTGGATTTTTTTTTGTGTAGCCCAGAAATCAGATTCCTCTCATAAATCAAGATTAAAAAGGGTATTGAGCACACTAAATGCTTTCAGATGTCTTTGACTTGTCCTTCAATAAGGGCAGACTAGCCTTGGAGACAATGCAGTGCTTTTGGCAAAGGGAACTTCACAATGGCAGTATAAATTCTGGGTAGCAAAAATCCCTGCTTTTCTATAATGCTTTGTTCAGACTGTTTTGGGCACATGCCTAGTTCTCAGATTGTTTAGACCAGGGTTCTACTGGGTGGCTGTACAAATCAGAAAGCAGCTATCTGGAGGTGGTTACCTGTACAAGAGGGTCTATGAAGAAAAATGGAACACAGTACCAGATGATCAGCGTCCTAATACAATGTTGCATATTCCAAGGTTGTTGAAGCAATTCTCAGGCAGAGAAAAGCCTAGAAGTCAGGTTCTTGGCAAGTAGGTAGCTTCTGTAACTTAACCAAGACAGAGGCCTATGCAGTGAAGAAATCTATATCAGATGTGTTGTTGTTCAGAAGGGCACAGGAAGATCATAGATAATGGCCCCACACAGTGGTGCTCCCAGTCCCCTCCTGCACTGCTGGTGCCCCCAAACATGGCATAGGGGTGCATCCCCCTCCTGGCCGGCACCTGGGATGGACCAAACCCACCATCCCACCCTTGATATGCCACTTGCCCCACAGATTCTAAAAAATGCCTTTCCTTGCCACAGTCTGCCAGGTTGCTGACAATGTCTTATCATCTAATAATGAAGTAAAAAACAACCAACCAACAAAAAAAACAAAACATGAGATTTGACACACAAAAAAATGCACACTCTTATTGACAATGACTCAAGACCAGAAAGGTACACTGCTCTACTTGGAAGGATGCTCAAGAAAGATTCCAAATTACCCCTGCCTACCGATAACCAGAGTGATATGAATAAAATACAACCTCTAAAATGCTTGTATGCAAATGCTAGAAGTCTAAAAAATAAGATGGGAGATTTGGAATATATAGCACTAAATGAGAGGTTAGATATGATTGGTATCCCAGAGACGTGGTAGAAGGAGGACAATGCTGCAGTACTGAGTGACACTCAGTCTTGAATGACTACCAAAGGGACTATTACAGCTAGAAATAGAGTTGCACTTGTAAGTACTTATCTTCAAGAATATACTCTAAATCTTGGTGGAAAAGGGAATTCTTTGGATTAAAGCTGATAAAGCTGTGTATTTTAGAATTCAGTGTTTTGCTGAGTCAGTCAGGTCTTAGTACCAACAGAGAGCTTTTCATTTAAATCAAATCAGAGTATAGCTTAGGGAAGGAGGTGCCCATATTCATTTTCAGGTATGGCTGGTTATCCTCATTAGGAATACATTAATTAAGAACCTGAGATTAATTAATCTTGAGGTGAACAAAATCCATTAATTGTATTAGATTTAGTTGTATTAATACAAGTATACCCAGCAAACTTAAGAAAGTAAACATCTTAAATACCTAAACAAAATCTTAAAACTAAGATGCAGACAGCAGTCCAACAGCAAGATGGGGGCTTTCCAGTCTTTTGACTTGAGTGTCACATGTCTGATTTTCTCCCATTTGGTGAGGGGTCTTATGTGTGCACTGAATGCAAGGAGCTCTTTGTTCTCAGGGAATGAGTCTGATCTCTGGAGGCTAGAGTAGTCCCACCTCCAGTCTGACAGCCTCCCTGTTGCCATGGAGAAGAGAGGTCAAATGACAGAAGAGCATCACCCTGGTGTGGCAGGAAATGATCCTGTAGCTAGAACTTGTCAATCCAGATGATGTAATACCCTCTCGCAACAGGGAGGTTTGTCCAGAGCCATGTGCCCATGAGGGAAGGGTTAGGACAGCTGCTATAGTTGGTGATTCAATCATTAGGCAGAATTGTACATGTCTATGTCCACCCCAAATCTATAAATGTTGCCCCCTGGTGAAGGCCCTACCCTTTAAATTATTGCCCCCCCCTTTTTGTTATATGTTACACCGCTTTGACCCGGTGAAAAGCGGTATATAAATGCAGTTAAATAAATAAATAAATAAATAAATTAGGCATGTAGATAGCTGGGTGGCTGGCGGTCATGAGCATCATCTGGTATGAAGGTAGCGGACCTTACTTGTCACTTAGACAAGGTTTTAGAAAGCGCTGGGAAGGATTTTGCTGTCTTGGTATATGTTGGTACCAATGACATAGGAAAGTGTGGTAGGGAGATTCTGGAAGCAAAATGTAGGCTTTTAGGTAGGAAGCTGTAATCCAGAACTTCCAGGGTAGCATTCTCAGATATGCTTCCCATTCCATGCACAGGACCCAAAAGGCAGGCAGAGCTCTGAAGTCTCAATGCATGCACGAGACAATGGTACAAAAAAGAAAGTTTTGGATTTGTTAGGAAATGGGCAACATTCTGTGGAGAGGAGGAGCTTTTCCAAAGGGATGGTATCCACCTTAACTGGAATGTAACAAGGCAGCTGGCATTAACCTTTAAAGAAGAGATAGAACATATTTTAAACTAGATAATAGGGGAACACCGACAATCGCCTAAGAGCGCATGGTTCAGAATGATGTATCCTTGAAGGATACTAACAAATCGACAGAGGTTCCAATAAAGACAAAAGTAACCCAAATGCCCTGAAGTACAGAGCAAACAGAACTTAAAGATTCCAAATTACCCCTGCCTACCTATAACTAGATTAATATGAATAAAATACAACCTCTAAAATGCTTGTATGCAAATGCTAGAAGTCTAAAAAATAAGATGGGAGAGTTGGAATATATAGCACTAAATGTGAGGTTAGATATGATTGGTATCTCAGAGACTTGGTGGAAGGAGGACAACCAGTGGGACTCTGTGATACCTGGGTACAAATTATATCACAATGATAGAGTAGATCAAATTGATGGAGGGGTTGCACTCTGTTAGAGAGGGCATTGAGTCGGACAGGAGTTTTGCAGGACACAGAATACACGGTAGAATCTCTATGGATTAAAATTCCATGTAAAAAGGGGAAGGCGATGGCAGTGGGGGTGTACTCTTGACCGCCTGGCCAGAATGAACAAATGGATGATGAAATGCTCAAAGAAATCAGGGAAGCTAACAAAAGTTACAACACAGTAATAATCAGTGATTTCAATTGCCCCGGTATGGACTGAGTCAGTACCATGGCAAGAAATGACTGCTAGATGAAATAAATAACTGCTTCTTGGAGCAGCTGGTTCATGAACTGATAAGAGGGGAAGCCATTTTGGACCTAGTCCTTAGCGGAACACAAGATCTGGTGCAAGAGATAATTGAGGCCACTTGGCAATAGTGATCTTAGCATGATCACGTTTGATTTAATAAATGGAGGAAGACAGGCAAGGAATTCCATAGTACTACCTTTTTACTTTCAAAAGGGAGACTGATAAAATGAGGAAAATAGTTAAGAAAAAACTAAAAGGAGCAGTGGTAGAGGTTAAAGATTTACATCAAGAATGGGTGTTTAAAAATACTATCTTGGAAGCCCAGACCAGCTGCATTCAATGCTTTAAGAAAAGTGGAAGGCAGTCCAAAAAACTGCCAGCATGGTTTAAAGGTGAGGTCAGAGAGACTGTTGTAGCCAAAAACTCATGTTTCAGAAAATGGAAAAAAGAGCCAAATAGCGAAAATTGGAAACAACATAAGTACTAGCAAGTTAGATGCAAAGCATTAATAAGGCAAGCAAAGAGAGAATTTGAAAAAAAGCTTGCTGTGGAAGCAAAAACGCATAGTAAAACATTTTTTCAAGTACATTTGTAGCAAAAAACCTCTGAGAGACTCAGCTGGACCATTAGTTGATAGAAGGGTAAAAGGGGCTCTAAGAGGGGACAAGGCCATAGCGGAGATACTGAATAAATTCTTTGCTTCGGTTTTTACTGGAGAAGATATAGGGAAGTTACCCATGATTGAAATGGTATTTAAAAGTGATTCATCAAAAGAATTGAAAGAAATATTGATAAAACGGGAAGATGTAGTACAACTATTTGATAAAGAGTAGCTAAATCACCTGGACCTGATAGTATACATCCAAGGGTGTTGAAAGAATGAAATATGAGTTTACAGGCCTACTAATAGTAATCTGTGAACTATCATTAAAATCATCTGCAATACCTGAAGGTTGACGAATAGCCAAAGTAATTCCAGTTTTTAAAAGGATTCCAGGGGTGATCAGGGAAACTACAGACCGGTAAGCCTGATGTCAGTACTGAGCGAAATTGTAGAAACCATTATAAAGAACAAAATTTCTGAACATGTAGATAGTCATGGTTTAATGGGAGAAAGCCAACATGGCTTTAGCCAAGGAAGGTCTTGTCTTTCTAATCTGTTATATTTTTTTGAAGGTGTGAATAAACATGTAGACAAAGGTGAGTCAGTTGATTTTGTGTATCTGGCTTTTCAGTAAGCCCTCATGAGAGACTCTTGGCGAAATTAAAAAGTCATGGGATAGGAAGCAGTGTACTATTGTGTATCAGGAACGGGTTAAAAGATAGAAAGTGGAGAGTAGGGCTAAATGGCTAATTTTCTCAGTGGAGTACTTCAGGTCCACTGCTTTTTAACATTTGTAAATTACTTGGAAATAGGAATAAGGAGTGAGATGATCAAATCTGCAGATGACACAAAATTATTCAAGTTGTTAAAACCCAAGAGGTTTGTGAAAAATTGCAAGAGGACCTTGATAAATTGAAAGACTGGGCATCCAAATGGCAGATGAAATTTCATGTGGACAAGTGCAAAGTTATGCACCTAGGAAAGAGCAACCCAAACTCTGGTTACACGATGCAAGGTTTCACATTAGGAACAACCACCCAGGAAAAAGATGTAGGCGTCATCATGGATAACATGTTGAAACCCTCTGCCCAGTGCGCAGCGGTAGTCAAGAAGGCAAATAGAATGCTAGGAATCATAAGGAAAGGAATGGAGAATAAATCAAATGATATTATAATGCCTCTGTATCATTCCATGGAGTAACAGCACCTTGAATACTGACATATCTTAAAAAGGATATAGCTGAATGAGAAACAGTAGAGAGAAGAGCTACCAAAATGGTACAGGGGGTGGAAGGATATGTCTATAAGGAGAGGCTTAAAAGTTAGTGCTCTTCATTCTGGAAAAGAGACATCTGAGGGGAGATATGATAGAGGTCTATAAATTAATGAATGGTATGGAACAGATAAATGTAGATCTATTATTTATGCCATCAAAAAGTAGAAAGACTAGGGGACATGCAATGAAGCTACAGTGCAACCCATTTAAGACTAATAAGAGAAAATATTTTTTCACTTAACACGTAATCAAACTCTGGAATTCATTACTGGAAGATGTAGTAAAAGCTGTTAGTGTAGCTGGATTTAAAAAAAAGGTTTGGACAAGTTCCTGGAGGAAAGGTCCATAAACCATTATTAAAGAGGACCCAGGAAATCCACTGCATGTCCCAATACAAGCATTGTGGAACCTGTGTCTTTTTGGGAAGTGCTAAATACTTGTGACCTGGTTGACCACTGTTGAAAACAGGATGCTGGGCTTGATGGACCTTGTTTTGACCCTGTATGTCATTTCTTATATTCTTATGTTCTAACTTGTCTCCTAGAAGAATCAGTTCTGACAGTGGTTGGTATGGGCTACACATTCTACTGGATAGGAAAACCTAAAGATGAACTGAAAGCATCTGAAGTGGGCTTTGTGATTTGTACATCTCTGATATGCAATTTGCATATACTTCCAAAAGGAATGAATAGTAGATTTAGTTTTATCAGAATAAATATCTCCATGGACAGACATTCCCAGTTCCTGTCCCTCTATCATTAATTAGACAGAGTCATAAAGAATGACTTTCATGAAATCAAATGAGTTTTATATTAGATAAAACATTCCCCTACAACCCTTACCAATTTGAAATAACTAAGAACCCAACAATGTTAGAATATAAGCAATAGTCCAGCAGTGTGATGGGCACTATTCATTGTTTTGTACCTGTGTCACGGATATTATTAACCACTTAGTAAGAAGTTGAATGTATGTACTTGGTGCAAAGAGTTCCTGGCTCTCAAAAATGAGCCTGATCTCTGGTGGCTAGAGTGACAGACATGGAAGAGGTGAAGCAAAAAAAAGAGGTTTAACAAGAAGACCTACAAGGACATAGTAACAAGGCCCCAACTCCAGGATGTCCTTCATTTCCCTCCTATTACCCTTGTGTCCAGCATCTCACCTTTGTATCCCTCTGTTCTACTTCCTATATCCAACATCTCCCTATAGTCTCCCTATAAGGCCGTGTTCAGCATCACATCCATCTCAAAAATTGCCCCTCTTTGCTCTCTCTATGCCCCTTTCTCAAGTCCAGTATCTGCCTTCATCTCCCTAGTCCTCCCCCCTCTGAGGTATAGCACATTCCCTCTGCCTCCCTATCCTCCCATCTCCCCTCTATCTCCCTATGCACTTCCACATCTAGCATATCCCCTCTCTGGGCCGTGATCTGCGCTGCTTTCCCACGGGCAGGATTCACCTCTCTCACTGCCGCTTAAAATTGAACATGGCCAAAACTGAGCTTATTTTTCCCCCTAGACTCTCCTCTCCCCTTCCTCCTTTCTCATCTCTGTGGATAACTCTCTACTTCTCCATGTTTCCTCAGCTCACAACCTTGGGGTCGTCTTCAACTCCTCCCTCTCCTTCTCTACACACAACCAACTAACAGCTAAAACCTGCCATTTCTTCCTCTAGAATATCACCAGAATTTGCCCATTCCTTTCTGAATACAGTACTAAGACACTTGCCCACTCTTTAGTCACCTCCCATCTTGATTATTATGACCTACACCTTGCTGGTCTCCCTCTGAATTATCTCTCTCTCTCCTTCAATCTGTTCAACACTCTGCTGCGTGGCTAATCTTCCACCAGCCTCATCATGCTCATGTTACACCTCTCTTCTTAAGTCACTTCATTGGCTCCCTATCCATTTCCCCATCCAGTTCAAACTTCTCCTGCTGACCTATAAGTGCATTCATTCTGCAGCTGCACGCTACCTTTCCTCTCTTATCTTTCCCTACACCCTTCCTCGGGAACTCCGCTCTTCTTGCAAATTGCTTCGATCTGTGCCCTTCTCTTCTATTGCTAACTCTAGACTTTACTCCTTTCACCTTGCTGCTCCTTGTGCCTGGAATAAACTACCTGAGTCTGTGGGTCAGCCTTCATCTCTGGCCCTTTTCAAAACCAGGGTTAAAACTCACCTCTTTGCTGCCGCTTTCAGATCTTGATTTGCCTAATCTCCTTTGTGTCACCTTACTATTCCCCCTTGACATATTCTGTGTCTACAGGTATTGTGTTGACTGTCTTGACTAGATTGTAAACTCTGATGAGCAGGGACTGTCTTTTACATGGGTCTGTGTGGTATTGTGTACATCTTGTAGCGCCATACAAATGTTCAGTAGCAGTAGTGGTAGTAATAGTAGAACAAGAGCAATTGTGCCACCTGCCGCGCTTACTGAGCTTATCACCTAGTGCCGGCCCTGATCTCCAGGGTAGCATTCTCAGAATTGTTCCCCAAAAATAGGCAGAGCTCTGGAGTCTCAGTACACGAATGAGATAATGGTGCAGGGAAGAGGCCTTTAGATTGGATATGCTCTGGGCAACATTTTGTGGAAAGAGGAGTCTATTCTGAAAGTACAGGCTGCATCTTAACCAGGGTTGAACCCAGCTGCTCGTGCTTATGTTTAAAAAGGAGACACATCAGTTTTAAATTAGAACATTGGGGAAGTTGACAGTTACTCAGCAGCACATGGCTCATACTGAGGTATCTGCGAACTTAGAGACGCCTGATGGAGAGGTTACATCGAAGGCAAAAGTAGCCAAGGTACCTTAAGAAAACTGCAGAGAGAGATGAAAGATCCCAAATTATTCCTGCCAACTGCTAGGCAGATTATAAATATAAACAAAAAATATACTTTGAAATGTCTGTATCCAAATGCGGTTCATTTTTGATGAACTGTTTAAAACTGCACAGCACAGGAAGGAATGCCATTGGCTGTGGTGTAAGAGAAGCCAGATGGTCTGCAGCTCTGTTCTTCTTTAACTGGGACCTTGATCATGGTGAGGGCTGGGGGAAACCAGGTTCTCAAGTGGGGTTTTGCCAAGTCAGGGAATTTTCCAGCAGCAGTGCTGTTTTTAAACCCCCACTCTAGAGTTCATCTTTTTTTTTTGTCAATGCTGACTCCTAGTAGCCTAATAGTCCCTAGGTTTTCTTGGCAAGGTATGACTGGAAGTAGATTGTGAGGTCTTTTCTTTCAAGGCAGCGGAAGGTAAAGTGACTTATCCAAGGTCACAAGGAGTGCCAGTGGGAATCAAAGCAAGATCTTTTGGGTGCTAGGTTGTTGCTCTAACCACCAGGCTACTCTTCCACTATGTGGCAGTTTTACCGTCCATTATAAATGCCGAGTCATCCAGATGAGCTGCTTCCATAGGCTTCAGATGTGTGAAAGGAGCACTTCACCACACTTTTTCAGTTTCCATCCAAAATTCTTTCTCTAGCATCCAAATTTTCCTCTGTGTCATCCAATAGGGAATCATCTTACCCCCTGCCCTCTAATCTCTTCCTCGATCTCCTGGCCACAATTTTTTGAAGTACTGGTCCGCATGGTTATCTTTGCTTACAATATACAGATTGTTTATTTCACTGACTTATCTTCTCCTGAACTTTCTCTATTAAAGTCTGGATTGGAAACAATGGTTCTTTCATTGGCTCCAAAACTATAGCATAACATTGAAATCCACCAAATCAAAGATCATGTGAGACACTCATCATCAACCTTCTCCTTATCTCCCCTCTGATCAACAAACAACCAGTACCCCTTTATGAATGCATTATCATCCTGGACTTTAGAACTGATGCTCCCAATCCATGTAACTTTAGATTTCAACTGTTCTTAAATCATCATTCGTTATTTCTCTGAAAAATACATTCCATAAAGCCCTTCTTAGAGATCACTAATATCAAAACAATTATGTTCACCCTGGTTCTAAACTGCATGGATCATTGTAGCTCCCTCTATTTTGGATTATAACAGCCTACTTAAAACTGCCTTCAACCTCTCCAGAATTTAGCAGCTAGACTTCCCGACAAATTTGACCATATCACTCCTGTTCTAAGATGTCTTCATTGGCTCCAATTATACTTTTGGATCAAATTCAAAATCTGTTTAATTATGCACAAAGTTATACACTCTGGCTCCCTCAAGCACCTTTCGAACATCATAATCTCCTATAAACCATCCTGTCCTACTCATTCTGTCTTAAACAACTCGTTTTACCAAATGTCTACAATCTCCTCCTTGAAATTACCACTCATATACGGTATTTTCTTGTTATGGGCCTCTTCTCTGAAACTCCCTACCTACCTATTTAAGAGAGTCAAAGTGATCAGCCTTAAAAACATACTTTTTTACTTTGGGGTCTGCTGATTCTCCAGTCTTCTCCCCACAGTGATCCTGGAGCCAGCTCAACCCCCTTTAACCCCCCTCCAGTCTTCTTATTCCAATTTCATTTTACCTCTTGCCTTCTATTCTCCGCTCCCACCTCTATCCCTAGCTTTCTTAATGGATTTCTAATTTCTTGCTTTTGTTCCTTGTTTTAGTATAAACTGGTTTGATATATGCCGAATTAGCCTTAGTTGAATGATGGTATATCAAGACTTCCAATAAACTAAACTAAACTGAACTAGTGATGATTACAGTCACAACTATGTCAGAATTACTGTAAGGAATCACAGTGAACATTGCTTTGGATTTATAGTAATTAAGAGATATGATTTCAAACACCTCTTTCATTCTATGTTATTGCAAACATACCAAATATATATGCAGTAGCTCCTGATTGCAACAAAATCTCCCTTGCACCTCTCCCTACATAATTTATGAGAGTACAGCTGCACAGTTAAGAGTCCATAGAAAACTCGCACAAGCAGTTTGTATGGGGATAAAGTGGTGGGGGTGGGGGGTGTTGTTTCCTGCTTGTTCAAATATCCTTTCTTTAAGTGTACATGTACTCTAGCATTGACTTGTTATAGCTATCTAAGCCAAGTAGAATCAACTCAGCAGGAAATCCCACCCATCATAGTTCCTGCCATGTACCACCAATTCTGTCTCCAAGCAAAGTGTAGGCCTTTGAATTACATTAGTGGAAGACGGGTGAAGGAAAAAACTGAGTTGGATAGAGAAGTATTTTGAAAATAAAAGAAGTGAAAACGAGATAAAAGGAAAAAGTAGGAAAAATATGTGAGGAGTACTGAGGGCAAAAGAATAACTGTGACTGGTAAATGAAAAAAAGAAGTCAGAGATAAGAAATAGAAGGAAAAAATTGGAGAGAACATACTTAAAGACTAAAACATGAATATTTTTAGGCTTAACACTAACACTCCTAAATAAATATATTTATTACGTTAGCTCATATACATGCAGCAATTTGCTTAGTAAATTTTACATTATAAAAAAACTATCTAAAAAAGTAAAGTTATAAAAGTTGTGACTACTTGTTCCTCATTGTTGTTACCATCAGTGCAAGGGCTTGTCTGAACAAATTTCTGCACTATAACATACCTTCATGTCTGTGACTTGTCTATTTCTGTAACCAGGAGGTCATTGCACAAAGTTGATCAGTACCACCAAAGGTATGGAATTGGAAGTCATTCAAAGGTTCTCCAATAATTGCATGAAATGAAAAATTGCTGTAGAAATTCAATTAGTGTTACATCAATTAGTATTACATTTGTCTATAGTACCTGAGGATTGGAGAGTAGCCAATGTAACTACAATTTTTAAAAAGGGTTCCAGGGAAACTACAAACCGGTGAACCTGACATCAGTGCTGGGCAAAATGGTAGAAACCATTATAAAGAACAACATTTCTGAACATGTAGTCATGGTTTAATGGGACAAAGCCAACATGGCTTTAGCCAAGGAAGGTCTTGTCTTACTAATCTGTTGTTTTTTTGAAGGTGTGAATAAATAGGTAGACAAAGATGAGTCAATTGATATAGTGTATCTGGATTTTCAGAAAGCCTTTTACAAAGTCCCTCATGAGAGACTCTTGGCAAAATTTAAAAAGTCATGAGATTGGAGGCAGTGTAGTATTGTGGATGAGGAACTGGTTAAAAGATAGAAAGCAGAGAGTAGGGGCTAACTGGCCAATTTTCTCAATGGAGAAAGGTGAATAGTGGAGTACCCCAGGAATCATTGCTGGGCCCACTGCTTTTTAACATATTCATAAATGATGTGGAAATAGGAATAAGGTTATCAGGTTTGCAGATGACACAAAATTATTCAAAGTTCTTTTTTTTTTTTTTTTAAACGTTTATTTTCATTTTACAACAAATAAAAGTAACAACACACCAAAAGATACAAATACACACATACAATAAGGAAAACAACCCCTATTACCCCCCACCCCTATGCTTCTTCTCTAAGCTAATAAGAGTCATCACATAAGCGCTTACACACAACAGTTATAGTACAGCAAACAAGCAGAAGGGTATTGATGATACAGGCTGATCCTGTGGCAGAAATGTATACAAAATTAAACAGTCAAATGAGAGCATTTAGCAGTTAGATCATAATCGTGGAACACCTTCCTTTTAAACAAGTAGTGAAGGGCTTGAGTGGAAGAGATTGACATACAAGGTAGTTGCTCAGAATTACAGTAAAAATGGACATGATTCCACCAATCATTGAGGCTCAGATGGGAGCCAATTTCCAGTATTTCGTAATGAAGGAGATAGGAAATAGCTATGCCCAGTAAATGGGCCTCCTGAAGAAACACTAACTCAGAATAATCATGATTAAGAGAGCTAAGGATTGTCCTTCTTTGGAATGGACTATTGATGCCTTTTACAGTCAGTAATGATAACTTACATAAAGCCATGCAAAATAGTTAAACAATCTGAGAAAGAAACATAATAGCGCACAGAGTTACACAATGTCGCTCATAGTACCTGTAAATGACTGCAGAAACAACATGATAGGAATTAAACTAAGGAAAACCATGAAGCGCCCCATATAACAAAATAAGCACCGAAGTGCCTTAGAGAAGAAGCAAAACCCCAAAAATTACTGGCGGCCTGATGTCTGCGGGGAGAAACCCCAGAGAAGGCCTAAATTGAAACATAAATCCTACAGAGCTATACGGGCTCCGAAACTAACCAAGGAGCTCATCGTGGAAAGAAAGGAGACCAATAAGGTATATATAAAAAGAAAGAAAAGTCGAGGCAGTCTCCGTTTCAGGCAGCGATCACCGCATCGGGCCATTCAAAATGGCGGACAGTTCCAGCGGATTCTATCCAAGCTGTTGGATTAGCGCATCTGGTCTGCTTCTTTGGAAGCTAGAAATGTTGCTAGCAGATCAGGATCTTCGAAGGTACGAGTTTGGTTATGGAGAGTCACTTTGAGCTTCGCTGGATATAAGATGCCGAAGCGAGCCTGTAACTGTTGAAGTCTAGGTCGAAAAGCAAGGAGTCTCTTCCGACGGTCAACTGTGGGCTTAGCCAAGTCAGGGAAGAAGGAGACTTTATGATTTTCAAACTCCAAATGACGATTCGCCCGGGCAGCATTTAGAATTTGCTCAACTTGCTGATATCTCAGTAGACGAAAAATGATGGGCCGGGGGGTCGTCCGATTGAGCGCCATGCTGGTAGGAACACGATGTGCTCGGTCAATTTCCAGATCTCTGTGAAAAGTAATCTTCAGCAAGGAGGGAAGAGTTTTGACCAGGAATTCTCTCATATCTCCTGCTTCCGCGCCCTCCGGTACACCAATGAGCCTTACATTGTTGCGACGGGCTCGATTATTGCTATCCTCTAACTCTTTTTGTAGATTCTGTATCTGACGCTCAGCCTCATCCAGTTTCACCAAGCGCACCACGTGCGAGTCGAGGACCCCCGCCATATTGTCCTGCCGTAATGAAAGACCTTCAAGTCGATCCTGAAGCACACCAAAATCTTCTCGCATGGCTCGGAGCGCTTCTCCGTTGGACTGCACCAGTTCCTTCACACCACGTATTTCCTCCAAGATCTCCTGTTGCATTTCGGGGTTATCCCGAAATGGCACCATCTTTTGTGGGGAAGGCAGCTCTGTCTTGGAACGTTTTCCGTGTGAAGAAGAGGGAGATCCGAAGTCTAAGCGCGCTGGTTTATGGGCCGCCATCCCCCCCGAGGCACCCCGGTAAGTTCGGAGCAAAATATTAAGTTAATGTAGGTATTAAGTCAGGATTCTGAGTAGGCCCCTCGGGAGCTTCAGCGCAAAGCGTCTAACCCGCTGGACATCAGGCTCCGCCCCCCCATTCAAAGTTCTTAAAATGCAAGAGGATTGTGAAAAAGTGCAAGGGGACCTTGAAAAATTGGAAGACCAAAGGAGTGCCATTTGGGAGTCAAACCCTGATCTCTTGCTCTAACTACTAGGCTACTCCTCCACTCTGAATGCTGTAAATGAATGTTATAAATATTTTTTTTCTTGTAAATTAGATAATATTTTGTAGTTGCTACATGTGTTATGCAAAATGTAATGCACAGTTACTACAAAATCTCTGTGTTAATGGTTAGGGGTGTTCCAGCATCTTCCCATTCAGTTGATGGAGAGGAAATTCCATTACATTTATTCATGTGGCATCACCTGTGCTGTGTTATGTGCTGAGTTAAGAATGCATGCTAACTATCTCCACCTTAACTGTAAGATGCAGTCCCTGCTCATTCTCCACCCATTCCATACCCCATTATATGTTAACTGTTCACTGAGGAAGTCCATGCACTTTAATGGTTTATGTGCCGCATTAGCTGTTAATGTGAGGGTCGTCTTGTTAATGCCCACTAACTGCCACAGCTAACTTAGTAAATAGTCCCCTGTATTGATTATCTAAAATTTTCAGCCTTTCAAAATTAAAGACCTAGTAGGTTAAAGTTCAGTATAACTCCCCTCTCTCTAGAACAATGCAAGCAGTTCTCAGATCTGTGCACTGGATGTAGATCTCAGACATCTGATATTTATTTATTTATTTAAACGTATTTCTATACCGCCTTATCCTGCAATCAAGGCGGTCTGAACAGCAAACAATCAATAAGATACAGTGTATAGTGTGCACATGCAGTGAGTAGTGTATGTGTGTGAGTGTGTCTGGACGTTGATTCTTGTGGTGCTATTTACAGCGTGCGCTATTTACAATTCTATGGGTATCAGTTCCTTTCTTAATTACAATTATAGTGACATGTGGGGGAATTGAGGTGTCTGTTGCATGGTTTAAGTAATGTCACCGTAGTGTTCTATGAAGAGGGTTGTCTTCATTAGTTTCCTCAACTCCTTAAGGTCTGTTGTTGAGCGCAGTTCATGGGGAGGGCGTTCCAGATTGTTGGTGCCGCCTTTGATAAGGCTCGTTTTTCTGTGTGCTTGCGTACCCTGTTGATATCTTTAGGTGTGTTGACACAGTTGGCTGTGCCTCTTCTTCTCGGTCTTGTGCTGTTGTCTGGTTGTATGAGTGGGTGTAGGCTGAAAGCTGATGATTGATGTTTGATTTTGAAAATGTTTATGATTGTCTTGTATCTGATGCGGGCACTGATAGGCAGCTTGTGGAGCTCTTTTAGGGTGGGTATGATGTGTTCTTGTCTTGTGGTGCCAGCAATTATGCGTGCTGCAGTGTTTTGTGCCAGTTGCAATGGTCTTATTGTCTGTTTCGTTAGACCTAGATAGATTGGGTTACAGAAGTCTAGGATTGGGGTTATTAGTGCTTGACAAACTGTGCGGAAGTATTTAACTAGGCTTGTATACCACTTTGCTACCAGTCCAAGCAGTGTACATTCAGGTACTGTATATATATTAAAGTTGGTATTCTCTTTACCTGCTGTATCAACATAGTAGCATCACAGTGAATGACATCAGATAAAAAGGAGTAGCCTAATGCTTAGGGCAGCAGCTTAGAATCAGGAAGACCAGGATTCAAATCCCACTGACATTCCTCCATTGCCTCAGGTACTAACTTTGTTTGTAAGCTCTCTGGGGACAGGGAAATGCCTACTATACCTGAATGTAACTTACCTTGAACTGCTACGGGAAAGGCATGTGCTAATTACTAATAAATTATAAAGACCAGCAGTCTAAGTAAACTATCTAGTATGGTAGCTAGAGTTTTAGTTCTACGGCCACTTGCTGGAGTTGTAGTAGACGCTGCTACTTTGTGCAGGTGACCCCCCCTCCCCAATGCCTTTGACTAGGGTTGACCCTGCTACTCCATACATTTTGCATCTGTGAATAATGATCAAGAAATTTGAAATAAGAATCATTGCAAACCACCGTAGGGGTGTGTGTGTGTGTGTGTGTATGTAATGAATGGAAGAAGAGAGAGATCATATATTTTTAACCAACTTACTAAACAGTTTGCTGTTAATGAACACCTGAAGCTCAGTAAATTGATTACAGTAAGTTTAGGGTTGCCAACAGGCTCCAGATGCACCCGACAAGCTTGATCCAGTCCTGGGTTTACCCCATTGCATGGAGGGACTTCTAGTCTTCTTTTCTTATACAGTGCAATAGAGAAATCAGAACTACATATCCCTGCATGCAGAGGAGTCAGGGGTGGCTCAAGGCAATATGCTGCCTGAGGCGAAGGATGAAATGGCGCTCCCATCCCTCCCCAGTAGAGTGGGGGGGGGGGGAACCTTCTCAAAACTCAGTCAGGGACTGAACCAAACCAAAAAGCTAATTATATAATATGGAGGAAATGCAAGATGTTTGCACACAAAGGAACTAAAAGAATGAGCGAGAACCACAGCACACTTTATAAACTAAATTCTAACTCATTTTTATTTTGTTATAAACTGCGTTATGGTTCTTGCTTTTTCTTTTTGAACATATATTTTGCATCCACAGAACCCCTTCCCTCAACAGTGGGTGCAGAGCAGAACTAGAACATTCACCCACAGAACTCAATATCTTAAAAAAAAATCTGATTCTGGTCATCTCACTATCAAATATGTTCCAGTACCAGGAATATTGGAAACTAATATAAAACCCTATGTTTATGTTTATTAAAAACTTAATATACCGCCCATTACCAGAGCATCTGGGCGGTTTACAAACAAATTTTAAAAGCTGCAATGAAAGGAAAAATAACGCCATTAAAATTGTAAAAGGACAGGAAAGTTAAGACCAGGAGACAAACAGAAATTAGACATCAGCGAGGGGGAGGAGAGAGAGGAGCGGAGGGAGGGGGAGATTGAAAGCGGAGCAAAAGAGATGAGTTTTTAGTTTGACCTTGAAAGCCTTAAATGAAGGTTTTAAGCAGAGGGAGAGTGGGAGTGAGTTCCAGAGTCATGGGACGAGGAAATAGAAAGCAGAAGAGCGGGTAGATTCCAGGTGGGCTTGAGATGGGGAGGGAAGAGACATGCAATTGGCATGAATGGACAGGAGGGAACGGTGGGGGGTGTGAAGGTGAACTTGATCAGCAAGGTAGGGGGGTGCCTGTGTGGATGGACCTGTGAACAAAGATGAGGAACTTATACTGGATCCGGAAAGAAATAGGGAGCCAGTGCAGACGGAGAAGAAGGGGGTGACATGGTTGAAACGAGAGGCATGGGTGAGGATACAAACAGCAGTATTTTGGACGTGTTGAAGATGAAGAAGCTGGGACTGAGGGAGACCGGCCAGGGAAACATTGCAAAAGTTGAGGTGGGGTATAACAAGAGAAAGAAGCAAAATGGGCAAAGCGGAAGGGGAAAGAAAAGGATGAATCGCGCAAAGTTGTTTCAGGGAGAAGAAGGAATGCTGGATGACAGAGGAAATATGTTCTTTGACAGAGAGAGAAGAGTCAAGGATGACACCCAAATACCGAAGGGAGGAGACAATAGGAATGGGCAAGAAGGAGTGTGAGGGGACAAGAGAGGGGGGGGGGGGACTCCCAAAAGTAAACCAAATAGCGGAGGTTTTGGAGAGATTAATGTGTAAGAAATTAGAGAAAAGCCATGAGGCCACCACGGAAAGGCAGGTGTTGAGAAGTGTGATATCGGGAGTGGAGGAATCTGTGTGGTGAAGGAGAAAGATATCATCCGCATAGTAGTAAGCAGAAACACCGTGTTGTTGAATTAGAAGGGTAAGGGGTGCAAGGAAAACATTGAACAGAAGGGGGGCAAGAACAGATCCCTGGGGGTCACCACAAGGGAGGGGGGTGGAGGGGGAAGAAGAGAACCCGGAAACGACTGAGAAAGACCAACAGGAGAGAAAGGAATGAAACCACTGAAGGACTGTGCCGGTGAGGCCAGCTTCCCGAAGATGTGCTAAGAGAGTGCGATGATCAACCAAGTCAAAAGCTGCAGATAGGTCAAGGGAGACAGCGAGAGAAAAGAAACCGTGGTCGTGAGCAGCATGCAGTTCATTTAGAAGAGAAAGAAGGACATATTCCATGTTGTGACTGGGGTAGAAACCAGATTGCTGTGGGTGAAGGGTGAGGGAGGCTTTGAGGTGAGAGGAGAGTTGGGAGAAAACCAATTTTTCTAGGAGTTTTGAGAGAAATGGAAGATTGGAGATGGGGCGCCAATTGGAGGGGGAAGAGGGGTCAAGGGAACCTTTCTTCAGAAGGGGACGGATGGAGGCATGCTTCCATGATGAAGTAAAGATACCAGAAGATAAACAAGAGTTGAAGAGGGAAAGAATGTGAGGGGAAAGGGCTAGGGAGGGTTCACGGAGCCAGTGTGAGGGAATGGGATAGGCAAGGCAAGTCATTTTCTGGGTGGATGAGAAAGCGTTTGATAAAACTGAAGCAGAGAGTGGCATGAAAGTAGACCAGAGATGCGAGAGTGGAGGGGTAGGGGAGGAGGAGGAGGGAGAAGGGAGGGGAGAGCTGGAAAGTGGGGATGAGGCAGGGGAAAGAGGGGAGGCGGGCAAGAGGGAAAAGAGAGACGAAGAGAAAGAACCTTGGAGGCAAAGTGAGATGCCAGGGAGGTGGGGTCGGGAGAAGAAGGGGAGGGGGGAGGGAGAAGGAGTAGAATGGGGTGCAGAAAGAGAACAGAGAACAGAGTAGAGTTGACGAGAGGAATTAGTAGAGGAGGAAATAAGGTTAGAAAAATAGTCTCATTTAGCCGCGTAGAGAAGGGAACAATAGTGACGATGACAAAGATGAAAGTGGTGCAGACTAGAAGAGGAGGGATGTTTACGCCAAAGATGCTCTGCATGGCGAAGATACCTGTGGTGAAGGAAAAGACTGGGGTGAAACCAGGGATGATGGGAACAGTGACAGGAAGAAAGACAGGGCCGAAGGGGGGCAACAATGTCAAGAGCAGCTGAGAGAGAAGAGTTCCAGAGGTGCGTCTGGGTGTCGACAGAAAGTAAGTGGAAATCTGCGGGAAACAGGGTGTCGGAGGGGGGAAATTGAAGAAGGGTATTGGTATTTATACGGTGAGAGTAAGTCTGAGGGACAGAACATGTGTGGGGATGGAAGTGAGAGCTGGAAGGGGAGGTTGGGAGGGTAGAGGAGAAAGAGAGGGAGAAGTAAAGACAGAGATGGTCGGACCAAGGAAGGGAAAGGGAAGAGAGAGAAAAAGGGTGGAAAGGAGAGGAGGCATAAGAAATGAGAAGATCAAGAGAGTTACCAGCAGAGTCGGTGGGAAAGGAAATGAACTGGCGAAAGGAAAGATCTGATAGAAAAGTGGGAAAAGCAAGATCTCTAGAGGTGGAAGGAGAGTCAACATGGATATTAAAATCCCCTAGGATCAAGAGATGGGGTAGCCAGAAGGGAGTCCCATAGTTGGGGTGATAGGGAAGGAGGGGAATAAATAAGAAGAAAATGGAGAGGAACCTAAGCGAAGGAGCAGGGATTCTGGGTAAGAAAGAGCAGAGGAGGAGGGAAGTTCCTGGAGAGGGAGCGAGGAGCGATAGACAACAGCAACTCCCCCGTCGATTCCTGCCCCGACGTGTGGTGGATAAGGCTGATAAGCCTGGGGGCAGGCAGCGATAGAGGAGGGGCTCCTCACCGTCCCTCAGCCAGGTTGCTGTCAGAAAAAATACGTCTAGGGCATGTTGCGAGATAACGTTGTGGATTAGGAGGGTTTTGGAGTGGATGGAGCAGCAGTTCAAAATCTGATTCTGGTCATCTCACTATCAAATATTCTCCAGTACCAGGAATATTGGAAACTACAGTCAAACCTCAGTTTTCATTTGCCCCGGTTTTCATACGTTTCGGTTTTCAACGTCTTTTTTGACTGAGATTTTGTCCCGGTTCTCATACATCGCTTCGGTTTTCAACGTCTTTTTTGACTGAGATTTTGTCCCGGTTCTCGTACATCGCCTTGGTTTTCGTAAAGTAATGCAATGAGTGCCTTCGAGTCAGTCCTGACTCCTGGCGACCCAGAAGCTCCTGGGTTTTCTTGGCAGTGTCACCGGAAGTAGATTGCCAGGCCTTTCTTCCGAGGCAATGGAGGGTTAAGTGACTTGCCCAAGGCCACAAGGAGTGCTAGTGGGAATCGAACCCTGGTACAGTACTGTAAATACATACACCCTCGCGCTGCACACCGGTCTGTATACACTGCCAGAACGCCCGCCCGGTCCCGTCAGCACTGCCCCCCGGACTCACTGATCGCCAGCGTGATGAGAAGCGAAAGCCAGCTGAGCACGTAAATGAAACACATCCTCGAGCCTGGTCAGAGTTAGAGAGGCAAGGATTGCGCAGAGAGGAGGGCTCCGATCTCGTCCACTGCCTGCCCGTTCTCTGGAGCACCCCCTCAGGCTCGGAGGTAGCAGGGAAGAAAAGCTGTCAACGTAAGCAGGAGATGTTGCATGAATGTGGGAGGCAGTTCTTTCTCTTGCAGGGTACGTCTGAAGCTATATCATTAAGATTTTCTGCCATTCTGAAGCATTGAGCAGATAAAGTAAAGGTATTTTAATGGGCTGAATCCAATGTGATTCCGAAGAGAGCTGGGCACAGCAGCTTGTCAGGGGTGGCTAAGGCCAGATGCTAACATACTGTACTGTACTTAGCTTGCTTTCAGTGATGTTAAATGTTCATTTATCCATTTCATTAATCATTTATATTTATTTCTCATTGTTTTCTGTATGTAAAAATATAGTTATTCTCTATAAAATGTATTTTTTGTGAATATTTTTGGGTGTCTGGAACGGATTAATTGGATTTACATTATTTCTTATGGTAAATATTGCTTCAGTTTTCATACATTTCGGTTTTAGTCAGACTTTTTCGAACGGATTAATCATGAAAACCGAGGTTTGACTGTAATATAAAACCCTACAAAAGTCACCGAAGATCTACAAGGCCAAATCTACCATAACATTACCAGCATAAACTTCCAAAACTCATACAAAAAAAGCAGCACTATAAATACTGCAGCAGGCCCTAGAACATCTAACACCTATTTGAAAAGCTGAACAAGGCAAATTGCTACAGTACAGATCCCTACATACAGATTTCATGTTAACAGAACACACAGCCTTGGTCACACACTAGGAACACAGACTCTCACCAAGTACAGAATAAGTGATCACAACCTAAAGTAAAAATAAAATATTTAGAGAAAAATTAAACAAACCCCAAGCAGACTCTGCATGCAATGCAACACCAGATAAGAGATGCAGTTTCCCTTACTGTATAAACTATACAAATAGCACAAAGTCCAATCACTAAATTGAAAATAAAATTATTTTTCTACCTTTGTTGTCTGACCATTTTATTCTCTGGTCATGCTGGTCCTGATCTGAGGCTTCTGCTTTCCTATGTTCTCTTAGCACTCTGCCATTTTTGTCTTTTGTTTTCTTCATTTCCTTCCATCAGCCTATTTCCAGTCCCAATGACCCTCCACATGTGTCAGCCCCCTTCCAGTCCCAGTGCCCTTTCCCTGCCAGCCTCCTCCCTATTACCCAACTACCTACCAGTCCCATCCCCAAATGTCAGCTCCCTCCAGTCCCACACCCCAGGTGTCAGCTCCCTTCCATCCCCCTTTTTCCCCCATGTCAGTTCCCTTCCAGCCATCTTCTTCCCATCTCAGTTCCCTTCTGCTTCTTCTTCTTCCCCCATGTCATTTCCCTTCCAGCCATCTCCTTCCCCTCTCTCAGTTCCCTTCCAGCCATCTCTTTCCTCCCCTGTCAGCTCCCTTCCAACCCTCTTTTCCCTTGTGTTAGCTTTCTTCCAGACCACTCTTTGCCCCTCTCGCTTCCCTTCCAGTCCTCTCTTCCCCATCAGCTTTCTTCCAGCCCCCGTCAGCTCCCTCTCCTTCCTCCCTTCCCCCATGTAGCTTGTTCCTCTTCTCTCATCCCTCCCCTGTGTAGCTTGTTCCTCTTCTCTCATTCCCGCCCCCGTATAGCTTGTTCCTCTTCTCTCATTCCCCCGTGTAGCTTGTTCCTCTTCTCTCATCCCCCCACCTCATGTAGCTTGTTCCTCTTCTCATTTCCCCCCCCCATGTAGCTCATTCCTCTTCTCTCATTCCCCTGCCCCATGTAGCTCGTTCCTCTTCTCTCCCCCCCCCCCCCCGGTGTAGCTCGTTCTGCTCTGCCGACCGTTTCTCCATAGTTCTGCTCCTTCTCCTTCGACTGCCTGTGATAGCTTTTGAAAAGAGAGGAAACTGGTGTGGAGCCTCCTGGCAGTATGGAACCTCTGCTGTTGCCATGTCCCACTCTAACGTCATTTTCTTTTGGGGGTGGGATGCGGCAGCAGCAGAGGTTCCATACCGCCGGGAGGCTCCGCACCATTTTCCTCTCATTTCAAAAGCTATCGCGGCTGCAGCAGTTTGTCCGCGTTTTTTTTTTTAAACTGAAGGTGGAGTGAGGCAGCTCTTTTGGGGGCATTTCTGCCACCTGAGGTCACTGCCTCACTCCGCCTAATTATAGAGCCGCTTCTGAGTAGAGTAAACCGAAGACTAGATCAAGCTTGTCAGCTGCATCTGGAGCTAGTTGGCAAACCTAAATATGTTAAATATGATCCCCTTCCCAAAAGTAAAATCTCTTGTCATGATGGCAAGAATTGTTATCATCTAGCAACTACAGTTCTAGAAGGGATGAGACATCAATTATTGTAAAAATGCTGAACTGGAGCAGCTGCAATGTTGGGCTGAATTAGCCTTAGGACTCCTTTTAACATATGTTTTGTGTTTCAGTGATTCTCTTTTGTTGTTTTTTAATACATTGATGCCTTAGTTGTTATTACATTTGGTTTTGGAGTTCTTGGATTTCTCATGTTGAAAATTAAGATCGTGAAACTTTTAGCTCAAAAGGGAATTCAAGTAGCAAGGCTGATTATTCTATGACAGGAGCTTCAAGCTGCCACATGGGAGATCCGAGTGTGATTTCCAAGGTTGACTTGTGCTTCTTGAGTTAACAGGGGGCAAGGGATGCTGCTGAGGCAGCCTTCATCCCATCTGCTCCCCCTTCCCCACACCCATACCAAGAGGAAGGGAGTCTCAGCCAGGCCCATCATATACCACTGATAGCTAGTGGTCAGATTCAGGCTACCCATGTAGTTGGAAATGAAGGCTCAAGGTGCCATAGTGCAAAAGAAGTCCGCTCCAAAATGAACTGGAGCAACTGTTAGCTAAAGGTTTACCTAATTAGAGGGCCATTTGCTAACAGTGTATGCTAATGCCATCAACATGTGCTATTTGCATGTACTAAGTTTTAGTAAATGAGGACCTTAAGCTGGGAAAGCTCAGTGTGACAATAGGAAATTTAAAAGCTGGCACTGCTTAATTATATTTGAAAATAAAGCACTACTTTAAAAACTACACATTTCTGTGAACACAATTGAAACATTTGGGAACATATTTGAGTGGAGAGTGGTTTTAAAACTTCATTCAGGACTATATAGAGCAGCATTTAAGTGATTACCATTCTTCCTCCCTTAGTGTTAATAGAGAGAGAGAGAGAGAGAGAGTTCAGGATGTAAGATAAGATCAAGTTTTAATTTGGGCCATACAAGTAATGCAGCTGTTAGTAATGTGCTGCAGTCGGCTTTGTGCTGAGAGTGAATGTACATGATAGACACCATCTTATTTATATACTGCCTGCTCCTGACGCTATGGGATTGAGAGAATCTATGTATAGAAAATGATGCCGTGCCAATCTTTTTAAACGTTTTATATTTCCATCTGTTCTCCTTATCTGTCACTACAGGATCATTTCGTCCCAAAGTCATTTTGTTTGTGAGGAAGTCTGTTCTCAGAGTTCACAAGCTAGCTGACAGAGTAAAAGTAAAGTCAGCCAGCCTCCTGAAAAATAGCCAGGAAAACCTTTGCTCCCTGCTGGTTAACACTCATTTTTTTTTAAAGCTGTTTCTGCTTCAGCTATGATGAAAACTAATGTGTCTTTGTTCACTGATCAGACATACAGTAATTGTGCAGCAACTCAGAAGTTTGAGGCTCTCCAGTTTCTTCCTGTTATAGTAAGAGGTTATCAATGATACTCCAGTACACAATGCTCTCAGATAACATCTAGCCATCAGAAACAGTAAATGAGAAACCTGATATGTTACCCTAGATTTGAGTGGGTTTTTTACTTCCATTTTAACTTCAATGGTCAGACGTGAAAGAGAAGTTTAACTTGCACCTCTAAACATAGTTACAAAATAATTAGAGGTCTGGGAGGCCAATTATAGTTAGTCAATCATCTTCAGCTACAATTCAAGCACTGGAAATAAAATTGAGAGGGCCTGTTACTAACGTGTGCTAAATTGTTGCACCGAATCATGAATAGCACCGAAATCATGGTGTGTTATGTGCATCTCCCCCGTGGATTGTCGGGAGCATGGAAAGCATTTCCCTGGCAGTTAACGTGAAGCCCTGTCCCATAGCAAGTGCTGCACCACCCCCATTCTCCAGTCCTACCCCTCCAACTCGCGCCTCTAACTGGGGTTGCAGTTAGTATGGGAATCATCCTGTGCTAACTGCCATGGCAATGTGCTACCTGGCAATAAACGTCCCAGTGTACCTTTAGCACACACCAGAACACATGCTGCCAGCTAGAGCCTGTTAGTAAAAGATCCTCTAAGTAGTGTCAATCTAGAATTTCCCTGATACTAAAGAAAATGGAGGAAAGACGGGAATGTGTTGCTGCTCTGACAAAACGGACCTTGGCTTGTCAAAATAAACTGGAGGCTTTGGAGAATGTGGGGAGACCAATAAGAGAAAATATTTTTTCACTCAATGCATAATCGATCTCTGGAATTCATTACCAGAGGACGTAGGAAAAGCTATTAGTGTAGCTGGGTTTAAAGAAGGTTTGGACAAGTTCCTGGAGGAAAGGTCCATAAACCATTATTAAAGAGGACCCAGGAAATCCACTGCTTGCCCCGGGGCAAGCATTGTGGAACCTGTGTGCCTTTTGGGAACCTGCCAAGTACTTGTGACTTGAATTGGCTACTATTCAAAACAGGATACTGAGCTTGATGGACCTTGGTCTGACCCAGTATGGCATATCTTATGTTCTTTTGAGAATATTTACCTTGTTATATATTTATTTACATTCTCTTATATACCATGCTATTCTGCATCAGTGTGGTTTATATTGAACAAACGGAAATTACATTGAACAGGGCATTATAACTTGGAGATAACTATTTTACAGGGAACATGGGCTATGGAGGGTTAGGTGGCTTGCCCAAGACCACAAGGAGCACCTGTGGGACTAGAAACCCCAGTCCTTCTGGCCCAAGGTTGCTATCCTCTAGTGGGATTTGAACCCCTGACCTTCTGGCCTGAAGTACCTTGCCCCAACCACTAGGCCACTCCTCCACTTATCTTTCCAAGATCTAAAGGGCTACCTGCAGCTGACATGTTTAAAATTGTTTTATTGGAACTAATGATTTGTACAACTTGTGAACTCCCGCCTTCCAAAAAGACTGAGAGAACATAAGATATGCCATACTGGGAGAGGGGGGGGGGGGGGGGGTGGAGCCTTTTCAAGATGGCGATATCCAACTAACCGTGGCTGCACGCTTTTTCTCGATGGGTAGGAAGCGTAAAGGGAGAGGTCGGTCGGTACCCTCCCAGCCCTCCTCGACCTCTACCCCGGTTTCTGTTGGACCTTTAGATTCCTTTGTGGTACGTGTCGCCCGGGACCCGAAGGAGGGGGAAGAACGCCGAGCTGCTTCTGTTTCGGAGTTGGGTGACTCGATGGGAGCTTTGGCTATATCTATCTCCCCTTTGAGTCCGGCGCCGGAAATCTCCCGACAACTCCTACCTGAGAAGTTCCTGGAGTTGGACCTTCCCTTGGATAAAGGTGAAGTTTCAGGCTTGCGAGGGTCAGGCGTGGAGGAGTGTCAACAGCGGGAGAGTGCAGCTCTTGAGCAGCATAGCCCAGTTTTGGGCTCTACGCCGTTGAGTGGATCTAACATGGGTTGAATTGTGCCTGTGTTATTTGGAGACTGGTCACTAGCGCCTATGGAACCTCCTGCCGTAGCTGTGTCTTCGGCTGTGTTTTCCTTGCAACGTCCTGAGAGTTTTGCTCTAGAAGCCATTTGGCAGGCGATTGTTTCGTTGGGAGAAGCTTTGGTTCCTAGAATTTCTTTGCTGGAGTCCAAGGTGACTAACACTGTTTCTTTAGTGGAAGATTTGGAACGGCGTGTGGTGGAAGTTCGTTCTGAAGAGGAGGAGGATCGAAGAAGAATTGTGGAGTTGGCTGAACAATCTGATGCTTTCAGGAAAAATTTAACTTTTATCCAACTAAAACTGGAACATTTAGAGAATACTTCCAGAGCAAATAATTTAAGGATAATAAATTTTCCTAAATTGTCTACTGCTTCTCCTAGGGAGATGTTTCGTCAATATTTAGTGGATGTCCTGGGGGTTGCTTCGGAGCTTCTTCCACCTATGGTAAAAGTTTACTATTTACCTAAGATTAAATTGCAACCTGATTTATCTCGGTTGGGTGGGGAAGGGGAACAGGGGAAGTTGTTAAATGTTTCTGCATTGTTAGAACAGTCTGATTTGGAGACCCCAGTTCCTTCTACTCTCTTAGTCACCTTTGCACTGTAATCTGATCGTGAATGGTTTCTAAAGCTTTTCTTTAGAAAACGTAACTTATTGTTTAGGGGCTTGATGGTTCGTATCTATCCTGCCTTAGCGAGAGAAACACAGAAGCGCAGAAGGGATTTTCTTCTTCTACGTCCTGGAGTATTGTAATTGGGGGGGGGGGGGGTTCTTTTTGAAACACTCATGTAAGTGTTTGGTTAAATATCATTCTGTTTCTTATGTTTTTTATGATCCCCCTCAATTGACTTCTTTCATTAGTGCTAGGAGGTCTGAGTCCCCTGCTGAGGGTCCACCTGTACTCATTTGAATTAATATAGGGTTAATTGGTGTATTGCTTGTTGTTTTCTTTGGATGAGAACAAGAATAGTCCCCTCCTCTATCTTCTTTTTGTGGTGGGTTAGTGTGAGCAAACACGTTATATTTTTGCTTTTGTGGATTATGATGTTTCTTCTGTTGTTATTTGCTTGTGTTGTTGCTCTATTTCTTTCAAGAATAGTTTGTAACTTTCTTGGATTAAATTGTAAAATTATTCATAAATAAAAAAAAAAAAAAAAGATATGCCATACTGGGTCAGACCAAGGTCCATCAAGCCCAGTATCCTGTTTCCAACAGTGGCCAATCTAGGTCATAAGTACCTAGCAGTTTCCCAAAAGACACAGGTTCCACAATGATTGTACTGGGTCAAACACTGATATCCTGGGTCCCTTCTTAATAATGGTTTATGGACCTTTCCTCCAGGAACTTGTCCAAACCTTTTTTTTTTAAAATTATTTATTTATGGATAATTTTACAATATAGTACAGTAAAATTTATAACAGAGGAAAAAAGAAATACATCAAAGGTAACAAATAAAGAAGAATACTAATACAAAATTACAACCCACATCACTGGGGAGACATGTCTGAAAAATCAATAAGAAAATAAAATACTAAGGATAAACAAGGCTACAGAGCCCTGAAAGAGTCTGTAGCCAACATATATAGCCGAATGAGAACCCTCCCCCTCCGAGCTTACTCGCTGCCCTTGAGTTTCTCCCTTTCCAAAATCCATATTTCAAGATCAGAGGATGACAAGAAGATAAACTTATCATAGTTAGAAGTAATACAACATTTACAGGGGTATTTTAAAAAGAAAGTAGCCCCTAAGGCCAAAACTCTAGGCTTCAATGCAAGAAACAGTTTTCTACGTGACTGCGTAGAGCAGGGGTCTCAAACTCAAATTGCTTTGAGGGCCGAATGAGGACTTGTAAAGTAACCCGGGGGCCGCATAAGACACGGGCCTCATTTGCATAAGGGGCCTCATTTGCATAAATATTTGCATAATGTTGCATAATGAGTGCATGGATAAAGAAAGACTAGAAAATTTCTATATTACTATAATCCAGTGCCAACCGCCAGGCACATTAGGAACTACTACTAACACTGCCCATTTGGAACCCATAGCAAACCCCCCGTATCATAACAGCACTACCAGGACTCACAAAGCACCAGACCCTACCTATCAAAAGGCAACACTGCAAATATTAAATCAATACATTTCAGAGAACAATACATGACCTACTGGGAAAAGAGAACAAGTAGCAATGTCAAATAGGAATTACACAGAATACCTCAGCACTG
This sequence comes from Ichthyophis bannanicus, assembly GCA_033557465.1. Lineage (NCBI taxonomy): Eukaryota > Metazoa > Chordata > Amphibia > Gymnophiona > Ichthyophiidae > Ichthyophis > Ichthyophis bannanicus. The sequence goes on from CM066036.1 coordinate 551,629,789, forward strand.
TAGAAATAAAACTATAAATAATTTCTTGTACCAAAGCACAGACATTAATGATGCACATTTCCCAGAGCTGACATATTCCAGTTAATAAATTCAAAATAAAGAGATATTTTTCTACCTTTTGTGCATTTTTTTTCAGTTGCAATTGCTCCAGCCACTTCTGGTTTCTTCGTGTCTTCTGCTATCTCCATCGTCTGCTGTCCATTTGTCCTTTCTTCTCTCTTCTAGTTTTTTTTCCATTCTCTCTCTCTACATCTGCTTTAACATACTAATCTTTCTCCTTTTGCTCTTTCCTCATTCCTATTTCATCCACTCAAATTTTACCCCTCCATCCTCAATCCCCACTTACTCTCCCAATACCTGGCCAATTGTAGATTTGTCTTCTCTTCCAGACAAAATATTTTTCCCCTCTCCATTTCACTTTCCCAGCTCCATCCCATTCTAATCCTCCCCCAACATCAGCTCCCTTCTAGTTCCAGCCCCACCCAGCATCTGCTCCTTTCTAGTCCCTGCATCAGTCCATTTCCAGTCCTATCCTAGCCTCACCATCAGCCCATTTCCAATCCTAGCCCCCCATCAGCCCATTTCCAATCCTAGCTCCCTCCCCTCACAGCCCATTTCCAGTCCAAGCCCCCCTCCCCATCAGCCATTTGCAGTTCAAGCCCCCCTTCCACTCAGCCCATTTCCAGTCCTAGCAACCCCCCCAGCCCATTACCAGTCCTAGACCCCCATAGCCCATAACCAGTCCTAACCTCCCCATAGCGCACTTCCAGTCTTACCCCCCCATCACCCCATTTTCAGTCTTACCCCCCCATAGCCCATTACCAGTCCTAGTCCCCCCCATAGCCCACTTGCAGTCGTATCCCCCATCACCCCAGTTTCAGTCTTTCCTCCCCTCATAGGCCCTTACCAGTCCTAACCCCCCAATCAGCCCACCTCCAGTCCTAACCCCCATCACCCCATTTTCAGTCCTAGCCCCCACCATAGCCCATTACCAGTCATAACCCCCCCTGCCAATAGCCCACTTCCAGTCCTAACCCCATCTGCCCATTTCCAGTCCTAGCCCCCACCATAGCCCATTAACAGTCATAACCCCCCCCCCCTGCAGATAGCCCTCTTCCTTTCATAACCACCATCTGCCCATTTCCAGTCCTAGCCCCCACCATAGCCCATTACCAGTCATAACCCCCCCCTGCCAATAGCCCACTTCCAGTCCTAACCCCCATCTGCCCATTTCCAGTCCTAGCCCCCACCATAGCCCATTACTAGTTATAACCCCCCCAGCCCATTACCAGTCATAACCCCCCCTGCCAATAGCCCACTTCCAGTCCTAACCCCCATCTGCCCATTTCCAGTCCTAGCCCCCACCATAGCCCATTACTAGTTATAACCCCCCCAGCCCATTACCAGTCATAACCCCCCCTGCCAATAGCCCACTTCCAGTCCTAACCCCCATCTGCCCATTTCCATTCCTATCACCCACAATAGCCCATTACCAGTTATAAACCCCCCCCCAGCCCATTACCAGTCATAACCCCCCCCCTCCCCCCTCTGCCAATAGCCCACTTCCAGTTCAGTCAGCCCCTCCATAGCTCATTACTGGCCAACAAAAAACCCCCCAAAACCCTGGCTTCTGCTGCTGCCGTTGCCGCCGTGGCAGCAGCAGAATCAATTGTCAAATTTAAAAAAAAAACTGACTTCTGCTGCTCAAGCAGCTGTCCTGCGGCCCCTGTCCCTCTGCCCGGAGATCCGACTCTGCTCTATCAGCGGCGTGCTTTTCAAGCCGCGACGAGAGTATTTTGAGACCCCTGGCGTAGAGTAAGAAACATCAGGAAATATCTGTATCCTTTCACCACAGAACTTCACCTCTTTTCTCCTAAAATATGCCTTTAAAATATCGACCTTTTCCTCCTCAGAGGAAAAGGTCACCAGTAAAGTAGCCCGTGAGGTGATGGTATCTTGGGACTCTTCTAAAAAAGCCGTCAAATTAAAGTTCTCGGAAGTAGAGGGAGGAGAAGCCTCTTCCTGTTCCACAGAGCGACGAGGTAAATTCTTAACAGATAAATAGTAGCATTTAACAATCACACAAGTATCAGCCTATGGAAAAAACAAGGGCTTCCTTCAAGTACTTCCGAAGCAAAATTAAAGGGGATAACAATGAACAGATGGGAAAATTTAATAGACGCAAATTCTTAGCGCGAGAAACATTTTCCAGATGCTCAAGTTTCTGGTGTGAAATTAGACTGTCCCTAGCGTGAGCTGCCGAAAAATAAGAAGCAGACACCGCTTGGGACTCCAATTTCACCACCGCGGAGCTCAAGGCTCCAACTTAAGAATCCAGTGAATGAAATTGTTCTACAGTATCCCGTGTAAATTCACACAACATAGAAACAGTCCCAACAAGAGTCTTTTCTGTATGAGTAATCACTTGCCAAACATCTGAAAGGGTAATCCCAGAAGTTGGAAGTACAGTGGGGGGAACAGAAGGCGGGTTCCACGAGACCACCTTCGGAACCACACCACATCGAGATGACACAACATTAGAGGAGAGTTCACCGGTCAGCTCCAAAAAGCCCGGGGGGAGCGGAGGGGTTCGCTCAACAGAGCTTAAACTCACTCCCTCACTAGAGAGGTCAAGAGACACAGTACCTGAGATGACAGCACGAGGTGTAGAAACCAAATGTTTCTCGATGGCACCAACCTGGGAAGCCTCAGCCGAAGGCTTTTTCTTCCGCTTTCCTCCCGGCATTTTCGGCACTCCTAATCCGGTTGGGCTACCTATGTGCTCCTAAGGGGCTCACAAGGGGCGTGGCAATACCCCTTTGGAGACACCCCTTAGGAGACGCGCCGATGGCTAGCGCCGTAGCGAAGAACTTATATAAGGGCCCAGGGAGATGACGCCAGCTGGGCTGCCCGCTCCAATCGCCAGCCTCCAAACCGGCACCTCTCAGCCCCAAAGGGAAACCAGGCTGCAAGATAGATGCTCCCGAGGAGAATGCAGCAGAGGGATCTTATATCGGGCCCCGAAAGTGACGTCAGCTGGGCTGCCCGCTCCAATCGCCAGCCTCCAAACCGGCACCGCTCAGCCCCGAAGGGAAACCAGGCTGCAAGATAGACGCTCCTGAGGAGAATGCAGCAGAGGGATCTTATATCGGGCCCCGAAAGAGACGTCAGCTGGGTTGCCCGCTCCAATCGCCAGCCTCCAAACTGGCACCTCTCAGCCCCGAAGGGAAACCAGGCTGCAAGATAGACACTCCCGAGGAGAATGCAGCAGAGGGATCTTATATCGGGCCCCGAAAGTGACGTCAGCTGGGCTGCCCACTCCAATCGCCAGCCTCCAAACCGGCACCTCTCAGCCCCGAAGGGAAACCAGGCTGCAAGATAGACGCTCCCGAGGAGAATGCAGCAGAGGGATCTTATATCGGGCCCCGAAAGTGACGTCAGCTGGGCTGCCCGCTCCAATCGCCAGCCTCCAAACCGGCACCTCTCAGCCCCGAAGGGAAACCAGGCTGCAAGATAGACGCTCCCCGTCCAAACCTTTTTTTAAACCCAGCTACACTAACAGCCTTTACTACATCCTCCGGTAACAAATTCCAGAGTTTGATTACATGTTGAGTGAAAAAATATTTTCTTTTATTAGTCTTAAATAGTTTACCCTGTAGCTTCATTGCATGTCCCCTAGTCTTTGTATAGTCTGATAACGTAAACAATTGATCTATGTTTATCCGTTCCACTCCGTTCATTAATTTATAGACTTCTATCATATCTCCCCTCAGCCGTCTCTTTTCCAGGTTAAAGAGCCCTAACCTTTTTAGCCTTTCTTCATAGGAGTATCCTTCCATCCCCTTTACCATTTTGGTGGCTCTTCTCTGAACCTTTACTAATATCGCTATATCCTTTTTAAGATACGGCGACCAGAATTGCACACAATATTCAAGGTGCGGTCTCACCATGCAACAATATAGAGGCATTATAATATCCTTTGTTTTATTTTCCATTCCTTTCCTTATGATACCTAGCATTCTATTTGCTCTCTTGGCCACCGCTGCACACTGGGCCGAGGTTTTTAACATGGTATCCACAATGACGTCTAAATCTTTTTCCTGGGTAGTGGTTCCTAATGTGGAACCTTGCATCGTGTAACCATAGTTTGGGTTATTCTTTCCTAGCTGCATAACTGCACTTGTCTACATTAAATTTCATCTGCCATTTTGATGCCCAGTCTTCCAATTTTTCAAGATCCTCTTGCAATTATCCACAATTCTCTTGGGTTTTAACAACTTTAAATAGTTTAGTGTCATCTGCAAATTTGATAACCTTACTCGTTATTCCACTTTCCTGGTCATTTACGAATATGTCAAAAAGCAGCGGACCCAGCACAGATCCCTGGGGTACACCCCTATTCACCTTTCTCCATTGGGAAAATTGGCCATTTAGCCCTACCCTCTGCTTTCTAACTTTTAACCAGTTCCTGATCCACAGTAGTACACTGCCTCCTATCCCATGACTCTTTAGTTTTGCCAAAAGTCTCTGATGAGGGACCTTGTCAAAGGCTTTCTGAAAGTCCAGATACACTATATCAGCTGACTCACCTTTGTCCACCTGTTTATTCACACCTTCAAAAAATCATAACAGATTAGTAAGACAAGATCTTCCTTGTCTAAAGTCATGTTGGCTGTCTCCCATAAGGCCTTGACTATCTACATGCTGAGTAATTTTATTCTTTATGATGGTTTCTACCATTTTTCCCGGTACTGACATCAGGCTCACTGATCTGTACTTTCCCGGATCACCCCTGGAACCCTTTTTAAAAATTGGTGTTACATTGGCGATCCTCCAATCTTCAGGTATTAGAGATGATTTTAATGATAGTTCACAGATTACTAATAGCAGGTCTGCAATCTCATATTTCAGTTCTTTCAACACCCTTGGATGTATACCATCTGGCCCAGGTGATTTGCTACTCTTCAGTTTATCTAATAGTTGTAATACATCTTCCCAATGTATCGATATTTCCTTCAATTCTTCTGCACCTTTAAATACCACTTCAGTCATGAGTAACATCCCTACATCTTCCTCAGTAAAAACCAAAGCAAAGAATTCATTAAGTCTCTCCGCTATTGCCTTGTCACCTCTTAGTGCCCCTTTAACCCCTCTATCATCTAATGGACCAACTGACTCTCTCACAGGTTTTTTGCTACGAATGTACTTGAAAAAGTCTTTATTTCGCGTTTTTGCTTACGCAGCAATCTTCTTCTCAAATTCTCCCTTTGCCTACCTTATCAATGCCTTGCATTTAACTTGCCAGTGCTTGTGTTGTTTCCAGGTTTCGTCGTTTGGCTCTTTTTTCCATTTCCTGAAAGATGCTTTTTTGGCAACAACAGCCTCTCTGACTTCACCTTTAATAAACCATGCTGGCAGTTTTTTGGACTTCCTTCCACTTTTCTTAAAGTGTGGAATACAGCTGATCTGGGCTTCCAAGATAGTATTTTTAAACAACACCCAAACTTGATGTAAGTCTTTAACTTTTGCAACTGCTCCTTTTAGTTTTTTCTTAACTATTTTCCTCATTTTATCATAGTCTCCCTTTCAAAAGTTAAAAGGTAGTACTGTGGATTTCCTTACTATCCCTCCTCCACTAATTAAATCAAAGGCAATCATGCTATGATCACTATTGCCAAGTGGACCCAACACCTTTTCTCTTGCACTAGATCTGGTGTTCCACTAAGGACTAGGTCTAATATGGCTTCCCCTCTGGTCGGTTCATGAATCAGCTGTTCCTGCTTATTAAAAGAGGGCTGCTACACAGTACCCCATCTTGTGCTGCTGAGGTAAGCTATATTCTGATTTGATTTAAATTATAGCGCTTTGCTGCTGCTAGGCTCTAACTTATTATGAAATTTAAACTACAAGCTCTCTGCTGGGTTCCAAATTTAACCAGAAAGCTCTCTTCTGTGTTTTAAATTTAAACTAAAAGTACTTTGCTTATGCTAGGCCCTGAGTGACTAGTCTTAAAGGCGATTTCTGTATAAAGTAGTCCTTTTTCTCACAAACAGACAAAAATATCTTGACTAAAGGGGGAAGTTACTAAGCTGCAGTAAAATGCAGCATTTTACTGCAGCTTGGTTTACCGCAGGAGTCACTAATCTACAGTAACTCAGAACCACAGGTTAGGGAAAATTAATGACATCTGAATGCTGGTGTTATTTTTCCTGGTGGGAAGCATCAGACTGCTAACAACCAGCCCATTGCTCCCAGCCACCATCTTAAAGGGGCTGCTCCCTTTCAAACGATCACTGGCCCCCTCTGCCATGACCATTCAAACTCCCCCTAGACTGCCAAACAAGCCTCCTCGTCTATGATCCCCGTTGAAGGCCTACCTCAAGCCGTTATTGGTTCTCAGCGGTAAGGGGACAGGAGTGATCCCCAGTCACTCCTGCTCTTTCTGACAACGGGTTCAAAATGGCACTCCTTGAACCCTAGTGGTAGTCTTGTGGTTACAGCTGCTAGAGGTCAAGAAGAAGTGCCTAGGCTTGTTCCTGCCCCTTTACCCCAGACCACTAATAGTGGCTTAAGGTAGGTCCAGGGACCTATGGGAGGTAGAGGGGACTTCAAGGGATTTCCTTCATGAAGAGTGGCAGATGGGGGGGGGCTTCTTTTGGGGGTAATGATTAGGATGTCTTACGGGGGTGGGGGGGGTTTGGATGGCAGCCTTTGGGGGTCTTCTGGGTGGTCTTGAGTAGTTGTGGGGACGAGGGATCTGGGAATCTTTTGAAAGGAAGTAGCACCTTTAAGATGGCAGTCAGAAGCATCAGGCCACATGCTAGCAGACTGCTTTTTCCCTGGAATAATGCAGCTTGCAAAGTTCAATGCAAACTGTGTTATTTGATCTGCATAATAATGAGAGGTTTTTTTATGCATCTGCATGCTTTTCATCTAATTATTGTTTTTTTATTTGTTCCCCAGTGAACCATAGATCCAAAAAGAAAAAAAATAGGAATTAATCATACCAGATTTCTAACCTGGAAACAACAACTGAATTTTTCTTTCCCCCTTTTTACTCTTATCCAGGATCAGAGCCTTAACATTTCTTGCAATGCTGAGGACATTCTCCTGGTCCATTATTTCCCTACAAACAAGTCCAAAGCAAGGTGTCAAACAAAATATTTATTAGAAGCACACAGGGAATATTTAACCCAACTTAGCCGTGTTTCGGTGGAGCCTTCATCAGGGGTTAAGACTAAAAGTAAAACATGTTCATAAAATTAAGAATCATCAATAAATATATCTTAAATAAATAACTAAAATAAATAAAACAAGATAAAATCAGTCAAGAGAACATGTGAAATATCCAACAGAGTCAATTTTTTGATGTCAGAAAACAAAATAATATCACGTTTGTGGACTAAATTAGCACAATGCAGTGTGAGAGGAGGAAATACTGAGTGAGTTCAATAAAAAAATGTAAAAGAACATTAAAAAAAGGAATACATAATTAATAATCAGACTTGAAAAATATAAAAATATTAAAGAACAACATATAAAACTAATCATATATAGATAACATGTTCAGTTTATAAAGTGTCATATGTATGGAGAGGTCAGAGTTTAAATCTTGTACCACCCTTAGAAAAAAGAAAGAAAAAAGAAAGCTTTTTCTAAGGGAGGAACATCCTCCTATGGGAGGTGTGGGGGGGGGGGGGCTAAATCTATGCTGTTTCTTTGTCTGTTCCGCAGTCCATGTGGCAGCGGCTAGCGATACCGAAGTTTAGGATGGCTCTTCTGTATCTGGCATATATTGTCTCCATCCGTTGTTGCTTATATGTTCTCCTTTGTTTTGATCCATATAGTTTTTATATGCCTGCTGTATTTACTGTTTCATCTGTTTTTAAGAATAAAAAGATTTAAACACTAAATCTTGTACCACTTCACATCAAAATAATTAACAAAGGAGTAAGGAAGGAGACAAACTTACATGTGAGTAGTGCTGGGGAGTTATGGAATGTAGGTAAAGTTGCTGAATAGTGGTGTTGTAATCCTGGGGGTCCCAGAGAAGTAAGGTACCCCCTTACCTCCATCTCCCTCCCTCCCTTCCCACTCCCTTTCCCCTTCCCTCCACCTTCCCTATTTCAATCCAAGTTTTTATATTTCCATATTTCCATAATTTTTTGTCCTTTATTATTTTCAAAAGAGGGTACTTAACCATGTTCCCCCAGGTGGCAGTCCAAAAGGCCATTTTGAAAGACTCCTTCTATCCAAGCAAGGACTGTTAATCATCCAGGAAGTTGGTCACAGCTTACCTTAGCAGCACAGGCATAAATAGCTCAACCAGAGCTCTGTGATCCTCATTCTTGAAGGACTAGAAAAAGGGACTGTTACTTCTGGAGAGAGATCTGCAATTGTGAGTATATACTTCTGGGAATTTTCTGAAAGGAATTCTTTCTATTAAAGCTATTTAATCTGTGAACACACTATTTTTTGTTAAATCAGTCAGGGCCTAGTAGCAGCAGTTTAAGTTTAAATTTAAAACACAGAAGAGAACTTTCTGGTTACATTTCATACCCAGCAGAGAGCTTATAGTTTAAATTTAATAGTCACTCAGGGCATAGTATCAGCAAAGTATTTTTAGTTTAAATTTAAAACACAAAAGAGAGCTTTCTGGTTAAATTTGGAACCCAGCAGAGAGCTGTAGTTTAAATTTAATAGTCACTCAGGGCCTAGCATCAGCAAAGTACTTTTAGTTTAAATTTAAAACACAGAAGAGAGCTTTCTGGTTAAATGTAGAACCCAGCAGAGAGCTTGTAGTTTAAATTTCATAATAAGTTAGAGCCTAGCAGCAGCAAAGAGCTATAATTTAAATCAAATAAGAATATAGTTTACCTCAGCAGCACAGGACAGGGTACTGTGTAGCAGCCCTCTTTTAATAAGTGTTATTTCCCTCCCCACACCCACCCACCCACCCCTGGGATAATCGTAGCTTTATAGGTACTTACACATCTTAAAAGACAGGAGGTGCTCTCAGGTGAAGCTTGTTACCCAAATCAGACACACACTTAGATTAATTAAGCTTCAGGTGAACAAGGTATATTAAACGTATTAGGTACAGTTTTATTGGTATAAATATCCATAGCAACCCTTAGTAAGTAAAGAACTTAAAGATCTAAGCAAAAACTTAAAACAAAGATGCAGACAGCAGTCCAGCAGCGGAATGGGGGCTTTCCAGTCTTTTGCATTGAGTGTCACATGTATGATTTTCTCCCAGTTGGTGAGAGGTCTTAAGTGTGCACTAGGTGCAAGGAGCTCTTTGCTCTCAGGGAATGAGTCCGTTCTCTAGAGGCTAGAGTAGCAGACTTGGAAAACATAAGAAAGACAGAGAGGTACATAGACGAGACCTACAGGGATATAGTCCTGATGTCCCACCTCCAGTCTGGCAGCATCCCTGTTGCCATGGAGGAGAGAGGTCACATGACAGGAGAGCATCACCCTGGTGTGGCAGGAAGTGATCCTGTAACTAGGACCTGTCCTCCAGGTGATGTAAAACCCTCTCGCACCGAGGAAGTTTCTCCAGGGCCATGTGCCCATAAGGGAAGGGTTAGGACAGCCGTTATAGTTGGTGATTCGATCACTAGGCATGTAGATAGCTGGGTGGCTGGTGGACATGAGGATCGCCTGGTAACATGCCTGCCTGGTGCGAAGGTAGTGGACCTCACGCGCCACCTAGATAAGGTCTTAGATAGTGCTGGGGAGGAGTCTGCTGTCTTGGTACATGTCGTTACCAATGACAAAGGAAAATGTGGTAGAGAGGTTCTGGAGGCTAAATTTAGGCTTTTAGGTAGGAAGTTGAAATCCAGAACTTCCAGGGTAGCGTTCTCCGAAATGCTTCCCGTTCCACGTGCAGGACCCAAAAGGCAGGCAGAGCTCCGGAGTCTCAATGCGCGGATGAGACAATGGTGCAGAGATGAGGGGTTTGGATTTGTTAGGAACTGGGGTACATTCTGGGGAAAGGAGGGGCTCTTCTGAAGGGATGGGCTTCACCTTAACCAGGATGGAACCAGGCTGCTGGCATTAACCTTTAAAAAGGAGATAGAGCAGCTTTTAAACTAGATAATAGGGGAAAGCCGACAGTCGCCCAAGAGCAGATGGTTTGGAAGAATGTATCCTTGAAGGATACTACCAAAAGCAGAGAGGTTCCAAAAAAGAGTAAAGTAGCCCAAATGCCCTCAAGTATGGAGCAGACAGAGCTTAAAGATCCCAAATTACCCATGTCTACCAATAGCCAAATTAATATGAATAAAATACAGTCTCTAAAATGCTTCTATGCAAATGCTAGAAGTCTAAAAACTAAGATGGGAGAGTTAGAATATATAGCACTAAATGAGAGGTTAGATGTGATTGGAATATCAGAGACATGGTGGAAGGAGGACAACCAGTGGGGCACCGTGATACCTGGGTACAAACTATATCGTAATGATAGAGCTGATCAAATTGGTGGAGGGGTTGCGCTCTATGTTAGAGAGGGCATTGAGTCAGAAAGGATTAAAGTTTTGCAGGAAACAAAATTTGTTGTAGAATCTCTATGGATTGAAATTCCATGAAAAAAGGGGAAGGCAATGGCGGTGGGGGTGTACTATCGATCGCCTGGCCAGAATGAACAAATAGATGATGAAATGCTCAAAGAAATCAAGGAAGCTAACAAACGTTACAGCGCGGTAATAATAATGGGCAATTTCAATTACCCCGGTATAGACTGGGTCAGTGTCACGGCAGTACATGCTAGGGAGATAAAGTTCCTAGATGACATAAATGACTGCTTCTTGGAGCAGCTGGTCCATGAACCGACGAGAGGGGAAGCCATATTAGACCTAGTCCTTAGTGGAACACCAGATCTAGTGCAAGAGATAAGGGTGTTGGGGGCCACTTTGCAATAGTGATCATAGCATGATCGCCTTTGATTTAATTAGTGGAGGAGGGATAGTAAGGAAATCCACAGTACTACCTTTTAACTTTCGAAAGGGAGACTATGATAAAATGTGGAAAATAGTTAAGAAAAAACTAAAAGGAGCAGTTGCAAAGGTTAAAGACTTACATCAAGCTTGGTTGTTGTTGAAAAATACTATCTTGGAAACCCAGACCAGCTGTATTCCACGCTTTAAGAAAAGTGGAAGGAAGTCCAAAAAACTGCCAGCATGGTTTAAAGGTGAGGTCAGAGAGGCTGTTGTTGCCAAGAAAGCATCTTTCATGAAATGGAAAAAAGAGCCAAACGATGAAACCTGGAAACAGCACAAGCACTGGCAGGTCAAATGCAAGGCATTGATAAAGAAGGCAAAGAGAGAATTTGAGAAGAAGCTTGCTGTGGAAGCAAAAATGTGAAATAAAGATTTTTTCAAGTACATTCGTAGCAAGAAACCTGTGAGAGAGTCAGTTGGACCATTAGATTATAGAGGAGTTAAAGGGGCACTAAGAGGCGACAAGGCGATAGCGGAGAAACTGAATGAATTCTTTGCTTCGGTCTTTACTGAGGAAGAAGTAGGGATGTTACCCATGACTGAAGTGGTTTTTAAAGGTGCAGAAGAATTGAAGGAAATATCGATACATTGGGAAGATGTATTACAACTATTAGATAAACTAAAGAGTAGCAAATCACCTGGGCCGGATGGTATACATTCAAGGGTGTTGAAAGAACTGAAATATGAGATTGCAGACCTGCTATTAGTAATCTGTGAACTATCATTAAAATCATCTCTAATACCTGAAGATTGGCGGATCACCAATTTAACACCAATTTTTAAAAAGGGTTCGAGGGGTGATCCGGGAAACTACAGACCGGTGAGCCTCACGTCAGTACCGGGAAAAATTTTAGAAACCATCATAAAGAATAAAATTACTCAGCATGTAGATAGTCATGGCCTAATGGGAGACAGCCAACATGGCTTTAGACAAGGAAGATCTTGTCTTACTAATCTGTTATGTTTTTTTGAAAGTGTGAATAAACAGGTGGAGAAAGGTGAGTCGGTTGATATAGTGTATCTGGACTTTCAGAAAGCCTTTGACAAGGTCCCTCATCAGAGACTTTTGGCAAAACTAAAGAGTCATGGGATAGGAGGCAGTGTACTACTGTGGATCAGGAACTGGTTAAAAGATAGAAAGCAGAGGGTAGGGCTAAATGGCCAATTTTCCCAATGGAGAAAGGTGAATTGGGGTGTACCCCAGGGATCTGTGCTGGGTACGCTGCTTTTTGACATATTCATAAATGATTAGGAAAGTGGAATAATGAGTGAGGTTATCAAATTTGCAGATGACACAAAACTATTTAATGTTGTTAAAACCCAAGAGGATTGTGGAAAATTGCAAGAGGATCTTGATAAATTGGAAGACTGGGCATCAAAATGGCAGATGAAATTTAATGTGGAAAAGTGCAAAGTTATGCACCTAGGGAAGAACAACCCAAACTATGGTTACACGATGCAAGGTTCCACATTAGGAACCACCACCCAGGAAAAAGATTTAGGCGTCATTGTAGATAACATGTTAAAACCCTCGGCCCAGTGTGCAGCTGCAGCCAAGAGAGCAAATAGTATGCTAGGTATCATAAGGAAAGGAATGGAAAATAAAACAAAAGATATTATAATGCCTTTATATCGTTCCATGGTGCAATTCTTTTCGCCGTATCTTAAAAAGGATATAGTGTTATTAGAAAAGGTTCAGAGAAGAGCCACCAAAATGGTAAAGGGGATGGAAGGATACTCCTATGAAGAAAGGCTACAAAGGTTAGGGCTCTTTAACCTGGAAAAGAGACGGCCGAGGAGAGATATGATAGAAGTCTATAAATTAATGAACATAGTGGAACGGGTAAACGTAGATCGACTGTTTACGTCATCAGAATATAGGAAGACTAGGGGACATGCAATGAAGCTACAGGGTAAACCTTTTAAGACTAATAAAAGAAAATATTTTTTTACTCAACGTGTAATCAAACTCTGGAATTTCTTACCGGAGGATGTAGTAAAGGCTGTTTGTGTAGCTGGGTTTAAAAAAGGTTTGGACAAGTTCCTGGAGGAAAGGTCCATAAACCATTATTAAGAAGTGACCGAAGATATCAATGCTTGACCCAGTACAAGCATTGCAGAACCTGTGTCTTTTGGGGAAACTGTTAGGTACGTATGACCTAGATTGGCCACTGTTGTTAACAGGATACTGGGCTTGATGGACCTTGGTCTGACCCAGTATGGTATATCTTATGTTCTTATGTTCTCTTATTCTCATTGTATTTTTTTTATTATTATTCTCACTGTATTGGTTTTAGACCTGTTTTTATCCCTCTCTCTTTACGTTTATTATTTTTTTATTTGCAATTCTGACTGATGGCATGGTGTTCCTCTTTGTATGCAATGTGTGCCTTCGAGTCAGTCCTGACTCCTGGCGACCCAGAAGCTCCTGGGTTTTCTTGGCAGTGTCACCGGAAGTAGATTGCCAGACATTTTTTGGCTGAAACTCTAGTTATATATGCCACACACAGACCTTAGTTATACCACTAGGATCCAGTTTATAGGTCTCCAGATTTGCTTTCATTTTCTGGATTAGGGAGGCCGCAGGGCCCGTACCTGGCCGGCCGGGTTTAACCGGGCCGGCGGCTCGTGGCACCCTCATCGGGCCGCGGGGGCCGGAAGAATGCTGGTGGCTGGCAGCATTTTTTGAAGCGATTGGCTCCCGCGGCTGAGTGACAGCGGCGGGAGCCAATCAGCTCGGCTTGACTGGGGGGAGGGATAGCCAGCATCTGGGTCTGTGCTCGGGGCGCGCATTCGTGGATGCGGGCCCCGAGACAACGGACGTCCCTCCCTCCCACCCAAGGGGCAGGGTGTGGGGGTGGTTTGGGTTGTTGCAGCTGGGGGTGGCGAGTGGCGGGATCCCGGAGGTTTCCGGGGTCCGGAGCCATGGGTATTAGTTGGGCGGGGGTGGGGTACCCCCGACCCGGATAACCCCGGTGAGGCTTTTGCTAGTAGTATGGCGAAGCCGGAGAAAGGGGTGGTAGGATGAGCAGTAGCCTCGCTGCTGTGGCAACAGTGATGACCTCACTTTGCTACCCACATGGCTGGTGAGGCATTACTGTTGGGGTGGAGGCGGAATGGTGTTGTTGGAATTGTTGTTCAAGTTGTTAAGGTCAATAAAGCTGCGACCGGTGTTTGATGCCAATACTGGAGTAGTGTGTTTTATTGGGGCATGGGGGGGGGTAAGGGAGGGTGCGCCGAGTCCGCCGTGCCTCGGTTATCAAGATCACTAACCATCTAATTGCAATGTCTACTTTAAATTTTTGGTAATCGTCCCTGTTAGCTTATGCAGATTCATATTCCATCCCAGTATTTTCATGAAACTACCTTGAACGGTATAATTGCATATGACATTGCTATGTGAATGACATCATACAACTATTTCACATGCCTAGGGAGATCCCATCTTCGCTTTGTACATTCTTTTATATATTTTATATACTGTTCCTTGATTTTGATTGCCTGCACCTCATGCTTTTATTGCATTTTTATCACCACTTTTTAAGATTGCCAATAAGCCGACACTCAGGTTTATTTACCCGGTCCCATGCTAACCCTTGGTTCATTGATTTTTCACGTTTTTATTATCTTTTTAATTATTTTTATTCAGTGTTTTTAAATTCCTTCTATAGCTATTCTTAATTACCTTTGTTTACCATATTTTAATGCTGCTGAGAAACTGGCACTCTGATTTGTTTATTTGGTCACCATAGTCACTTTTGATTGGCGCCAAAATCTGCTTTTAAATGCCGGACCTGGTTTACTGGCTCTTCTGACATTTAGAAGATGCTCAGTTCCCAATGCTGATCAGGACAGATTGAGTATCTATAGTTCAAAGTGTTTTTTAATCTCAGGTAATCATTGTCTTTTATTTTAGGCAATTATTCCTTTCAGTATATGCTGGACATTAACAATTTGCACTCTGAGAAGGTTTTTTTTACTAATCCCAGTACTTCCATTCTTAATGCTGATAAGATTTCCTACATATTAAAAAGTATGACACATTGATCTAATGCCCCATTCATTTAATTTTCAAGACATTTATATTCTTCTCTTATATGATATGAATGATGTGTTTATTAGTCCCTCTTTTCACAAATTCATTCTCTGATATGGCTTAAGCGGTTGCACACGTACAACTACCTATGCTGTTACACCATTCTCCAGTGCAATCTAAAGGATCATTCAATAGATTTCACAGTTATAGGTGTCTAAAGCTCAAGGACACATAAACGTTTTGACGTTTTTTGTTATTCAACCTAATGAAGTTGTGCAAGGGTACCTTATTTCTCTGGAACTGCTGGGATTCCAACAACGCTATTCAACAACTGTACCCACATTCCATAACTTCTCAGCAGAATTCACATGTAAGTTTGTTTCCTTTCTTACTCATTTGTTAATTATTATTGATATGAAGTGGTACAAGATTAAAACTCTTTATGACCTCTTCATACATGTTGTTGTTAAGTGCCACCAAGTCGATGTTGACTCATGGCGACCCTCTGAATAGTTGTCCTAAATTGTATTCAGTCTTCAATCAGGCGGCTCATTGTTGGCAGACTGGCACCTGTAGCTCCTGTTACTGTATCGATCCATCTCACTTTACTTTACTTTACTTTATTAAAACACTTGATAGACCGCCCAGGCCAAAGCGTCAGGGCGGTGTACAATCATAAAATGTGACAGCTGCTGAGAAAGGAAAAAGAAAAGAACGCCAAAAAATAATAGAACAGCAAAGAAATAGTAGAGAATAACTACTGGCCTTCCTCTTTTGCATTGCCCTTCTATCTTGCCCAGCATGACGTCTTTCTCCAATGATCTCTCTCTTCGCATGATGTGTCCAAAGTATGAAAGATGAAGACTTGTCATCTGAGTTTCTACAGAAAGCTTAGGTTTGATCTCCTCTAGTACTGACTGGTTTGTTCTTCGGGCAGTCCATGGTATACACAGTATTTGCCGCCAGCACCATAATTCAAAGGCATCAATTTTCTTCCTATCTTTTTCACTGTCCAACTTTCACATCCATATGATGTTATTGAAAATACTATTGCTTGAACGAGTCAAATCTTTGTATGGAGAGAGACATCTCTTTTCTTGAGAATCTTGTCTAGGTCCTTCATAGACATTCTGCCAATGTGTCATTGGATTTCTGGACTGCTTGTTGCTTCTTTATTGATACTATAGTTGATCCAAGTAGGTTAAAGTTGTCCACGATTTCAATTTCTTCTCCAACAATGAACTTACTGATTTTGCCAGTTGTCATAATCTTTGTCTTCTTTACATCAAGGTGCAGACCCATTTTAAGACTATGTTCCTTGATCGTGAGAAGCAAATGTTTCAGATCATCTTCACGTTCAGCCAGAACATAAGATATGCCATACTGGGTCAGATCTAGGTCCATCAAGCCCAGTATTCTGTTTCCAACAGTGGCCAATATAGGTCATAAGTACCTAGCAATTTCCCCAAAAGACACAGGTTCATCAGTGCTTGTATTGGGTCAAGCAGTGATATCCAGGGTCCCTTTTAGTAATGGTTTATGGACCTTTCCGCCAGGAACTTGTCCAAACCTTTTTTAAACCCAGCTACACTAACAGCTCTTACTACATCCTCAGGTAACAAATTCCAGGTTGTTGATGAGTCTTCCACCAATCTTCACACCTCTGTTGTCTTCATACAATCCTGCTTCTCTGATGATTTGTTCTGCATATAAATTAAACAGGTAGGGGGAAAGTATGCATCCTTGTCATACACCTTTGCTGATTTTAAACCATTCTGTTTCTTCTTGTTCCATTCCAACTCTTGCTTCTTGATCAATTTGCAGATTGTGCAAGAGAATAATCAAGTGTTCTGGTATACCCATACTTCTTAATGTGGCCCAGAGTTTCTCATGGTTTACACAGTCAAAAGCCTTGCTGTAGTCCATAAAAAACATAGATATCCTTTTGGTATTCTTTAGTCTTTTCAAGAATCCATCTCACATCCGCGATGATGTCTCTCATTCATTGCACTTTCCTGAACCCTGCTTGCACTTCAGGTAGTTCTTGTTCCAGGTATGGTTGTAGTCTCTGTTGAATAATCTTCAGTAGAATCTTGCTGGCATGTGGAATCAGAGCGACTGTGTGATAATTTCCACAGTCAGTTGGATCACCTTTCTTTAGTATTGGTATAAACACAGATCTTTTCCAGTCAGTTGGCCATGATGTTGTCTTTCAAATTTCCTGGCAAAGCCTTGTAAATATGGTAAGAGCTGCATCAGGTTACTGTAATATTTCTATGTGAGTGCCATCAATGCCTGTTGTTTTGTTCTTTGATAAGACTTTCAACCTTGCTTCGACTTCTTCTTCAATCACCAATGGTTCCGGAACATAAGGTACAGGTTGAAATGGCTGTTGGTCCACTTGATCTTTATCATATAAAAACTCTGCATATTCTTTCCACCTTTTCTTGATCTTCTCAGCTTCATTCAACATAGATCCTTGAGCATCTTGTAACATTCCAATTCGAGGATGGAATTTTTTCTTTAACTCTCATAGTTTTAGGAAAGTCAATCTTGTTCTTCCTCTAATAATTTCTGCTTCTATTTCCTTGCATGCGTCATTGTAGTACTTCTCCTTGTCCTGTCTTGCTGCACATTGGAAATCTCTGTTGAGTTCTGTGATTGCCTCTCCTTCTCCTCTGGCTTTAGCTTTTCTGCGTTTCTGGGCAATTTTCAGAGTTTCTTCCATCATCATTATTGGTATAAACAGATCTTCCATATTGGTATAAACAGATCTTTTCCAGTCAGTTGGCCATAATGTTGTCTTCCAAATTTCCTGACAGAGCTTTGCAAGTATGGTAACAGCTGCATCCAATTGCTGTAATACTTCAGTGGGAATTCCATCAGTGTTCGGTGCTTTGTTCTTTGATACGACTTTTAATGCAGCTTTGACTTCTTCTTTCATCACCAATGATTTCTGACCATAAGGTACACATTGAAACAGCTGATCTTTATGGTATAATGACTCTGTATATTCTTTCCACCTTTTTTTGAAACTTCTCAGCATCATTCAACATGGGCTCTTGAGCATCTTGTAACATTCCAATTTGAGGCTGGAATTTTCTCTTTAACTCTTGTAGCTTTAGGAAATCCGATCTTGTTCTTCTTTTAATAGTTTCTGATTCTGTTTCTTTGCATGCATCATTGTAGTACTTCTCCTTGTTTAGTATTGCTGCACATTGGAAATCTCTGAGTTCTGTGACTACCTCTCTTTCTCCTCTGGCTTTAGCTTCTCTGCGTTTCTGGGCAATTTCCAGGGTTTTTTTCGGTCATCCATTTTAGCCATTTTTGCTTTTTCACCTTTTGTAGAGACTTCACACTTTCTTCAAGCATAACTTTCTTAATGTCAACTTGATCAAAATGTAATGTATATTTGTAATTCTATGTGATTGTAGCTCATTTTTGTTACTCACACCTGGATGATCAAAATGTAATGTATATTTGAAATTCTTTGTGATTCTGGTGTACCCTTCCCTCAAATCATACTGTATCTTTGATTGAATAAGTTACTCCCTGTATTTACACCATGGTCCGCTGCTGATCGCTGGAAGTGGCGGCTTATAAATGTTTACCAAATAAATAAATAAATAAATAACATAAGATATGCCATACTGGGTCAGACCAAGGTCCATCAAGCCCGGTATCCTGTTTCCAACAGTGGCCAATCTAGGTCATAAGTACCTAGGAGTTTTCCCAAAAGCCACAATTTCCTCAATGCTTGAATTGGGTCAAGCAGTGATACCCCGGATCTCTTTTAATAATGGTTTATGGATCTTTCCTCCAGGAACTTGTCCAAGCTTTTTTAAAATACAGCTACACTAACAGCTCTTACTACATCCTCCGGTAAAAAATTCCAGAGTTTGATTACACGTTGAGTGAAAAAATATTTTCTCTTATTAGTTTTAAATAGGTTATCCTATAGCTTCATTGCATGTCCCCTAGTCTTTTTATATTCTGATGACATAAACAATTGATCTACGTTTACCTGTTCCACTCCATTCATTAATTTATAGACCTCTATCATATCTCCCCTCAGCCATCTCTTTTCCAGGTTGAAGATCCCTAACCTTTTTGGCCTCTATTCATAGGAGTATCCTTCCATCTCCTTTACCATTTTGGTGGCTTTTCTCTGTACCTTTTCTATTAAGGCTATATCCTTTTTAAGATACGGCGACCAGAATTGCACACAATATTCAAGGTGCGATCGCACCATGGAACGATACAGAGGCATTATAATATCCTTTGTTTTATTTTCCATTCCTTTCCTTATGATACCTAGCATTCTATTTGCTCTCTTGTCCGCCGCTGCACAACTGGGCAGAGTGTTTTAACATGTTATCCACCATGCCGCCTAAATCTTTTTCCTGGGTAGTGGTTCCCATTGTGGAACCTTGCATCATGTAACCATAGTTTGGGTTATTCTTTCCTAGGTGCATAACTTTGCACTTGACCACATTAAATTTCATCTGCCATTTGGATGCCCAGTCTTCCAATTTATCAAGATCCTCTTGCAATTTTCCACAATCCTCTTGGGTTTTAACAACTTTAAATAGCTTTGTGTCATCTGCAAATTTGTTAACCTCACTTGTTATTCCCTTTTCCAGGTCATTTATGAATATGTCAAAAAGCAGCGGACCCAGCACAGATCCCTGGGGTACTGCACTATTCACCTTTTTCCATTGGGAAAATTGGCCATTTAGCCCTACCCTCTGCTTTCTATCTTTTAACCAGTTCCCGATCCACAATAGTACATCATCTCCTATCCCTTGACCTTCTTGTTTTGCCAAAGGTCTCTGATGAGGAACTTTGTCAAAGGCTTCTGAAAGTCCAGATACACTATATCAACCGACTCACCTTTGTCTACCTGTTTATTCACACCTTCAAAAAACATAACAGATTAGTAAGACAAGATCTTCCTTGTCTAAAGCCATGTTGGCTGTTTCCCATTAAGCCATGACTATCTACATGCTGAGTAATTTTGTTCTTTATGATGGTTTCTACCATTTTTCCCAGTACTGGCCTCAGGCTGACCAGTCTGTAGTTCCCCGGATCACCCCTGGAACCCTTTTTAAAAATTGGCATTACATGGGCGAACCTCCAATCTTCAGGTATTACAGATGATTTTAATGATAGTTCACAGTTTACTAATAGCAGGTCTGCAATCTCATATTTCAGTTCTTTCAACACCCTTGGATGTATGCCATCCGGTCCAGGTAATTTGCTACTCTTCAGTTTATCTAATAGTTGTAATATATCTTCCCGGTGTAGCGATATTTCTTTCAATTCTTCCACAGTATCACTTTTAAATACCACTTCAGTCATGGGTAACATCCCTACATCTTCCTCAGTGAAGACAGATGCAAAGAATTCATTCAGTCTCTCCGCTATAGCCTTGTCCCCTCTTACTGCCCCTTTTACCCCTCTATCATCTAATGGTCCAACTGACTCTCTCACAGGTTGTTTTTGCTAGGAATGTACTTGAAAAAGTCTTTATTATACATTTTTTATTCCACAACAAGTTTCTTCTCAAATTCTCTCTTTGCCTGCCTTATTAATGACTTGCATTTAACTTGCCAGTGCTTGTGCTGTTTCCAGTTTTCGTCATTTGGCTCTCTTTTCCATTTCCTGAAAAATGCTTTTTGGCAATAGCAGCCTCTCTGACCTCACCTTTAAACCATGCTGGCAGTTTTTTGTACTTCCTTCCTCTTTTCTTAAAGTGTGGAATACAGCTGGTCTGGGCTTTCAAGATGATATTTTTAAACAACACCCAAGCTTGATGTAAGTCTTTAACCTTTGCAACTACTCCTTTTAATTTTTTTCTTAACTATTTTCCTTATTTTATCATAGTCTCCCTTTCAGAAGTTAAATGGTAGTAATGTGGATTTCCTTATCATCCCTCCTCCATAAATTAAATCAAATGCGATCATGCTATGATCACTATTGCCAAGTGGCCCCAACACCCTTATCTCTTGCACCAGATCTGGTGTTCCACTAAGGACTAAGTCCAAAATGATATCCCCTCTGGTCAGTTCATGAACCAGCTGCTCCAAGAAGCAGTTATTTATTTAATCTAGAAGCATTATTCCCTATCCTGTCTTGCTGTGACACTGACCCAGTCAATACCGGGGTAATTGAAATCGCCCATTATTATTTCTGTGATGTAACTTTTGTTAATTTCCCTGATTTCTTTGAGCATTTCATCATCCATTTGTTCATTCTGGCCAGGTGGTCAATAGTACACCCCCACTGCCATCACCTTCCCCTTTTTACATGGAATTTCAATCCATAGAGATTCTACAGTGAATTTTGTTTTTTGTAGAACTTTAATTCTTTGTGACTCAATGCCCTCTCTAACATAGAGCGCAACCCCTCCACCAATTTGATCAGCTCTATCATTACGATATAGTTTGTACCCAGGTATCACGGTGTCCCACTGGTTGTCCTCCTTCCACCATGTCTCTGAGATACCAATCATATCTAACTTTTCATTTAGTGCTATATATTCTAACTCTCCCATCTTATTTTTTAGACTTCTAGCATTTGCATACAAGCATTTTAGAGACTGTATTTTATTGATATTAATCTGGTTATCTCTAGGTAGGGGTAATTTGGAATCTTTAAGCTCTGTCTGCTCTGCACTCAAGGGCATTTGGGCTACTTTTTTCTTTATTGGAACCTCTCTGCTGATGTGCCCTTACTTTATTTTTTTTGTAGTATCCTTCAAGGATTCAGTGTTCCAAACCATGCGCTCTTTGGCAACTGTCGGCTCTCCCCTATTATCTAGTTTAAAAGCTGCTCTATCTCCTTTTTAAAGGTTAATGCCAGCTGCCTGGTTCCATCCCAATTAAGGTGAAGCCCATCCCTTCAGAAGAGCCCCTCCTTTCCCCAGAATGTTCCCCTGTTCCTAACAAATCCAAAACCCTCATTCTTGCACCATTGTTTCATCCATGCATTGAGACTCCGAAGCTCTGCCTGCCTTTTGGGTCCTGCGCTTGGAACAGGAAGCATTTCGGAGAAAGCTACCCTGGAATTTCTGGATTTCAACTTCCTACCTAAAAGACTAAATTTAGCCTCCAGAACCTCCCTACCACATTTTCTTATGTCATTGGTTCCGACATGTACCAAGACAGCAGACTCCTCCCCAGCACTTTCTAGGATGTTGTCTTGGTGTCACGTGAGGTCCGCTACCTTCACACCAGGCAGGCATGTTACCAAGCAATCCTCATGTCCTCCAGCCGCCCAGCCATCTACATGCCTAATGATCGAATCACCAACTATAACGGCTGTCCTAACCCTTCCCTCATGGGCACTTGGCCCTGGAGAAACTTCCTCATTGCGAGAGGCTTTTACATCACCTGGAGGACAGGTCCTAGCTATAGGATCACTTCCTACCACACAAGGGTGATGCTCTCCTGTCACGTGACCTCTCTTCTCCTTGTCAACAGGGATGCTGCCAGACTGGAGGAGGGACTTCAGGACTATATCCCTGTTGGTCTCGTCTATGTACCTCTCTGTCTTCCTTCTGCCTTTCAAGTCTGCTACTCTTGCCTCCAGAGATCAGACTCGTTCCCTGAGAACAAAGAGCTCCTTGCACCTTGTGCACATGTAAGACCCCTCATCAACTTGGAGAAAGTCATACATGTGACACTCAATGCAAAAGACTGGAAAGCCCCTATCTTGCTGCTGGACTGTTGTCTGCTGCTTTGTTTTAAGGTTGTGTTTAGATTTTTAAGTTATTTACTTACTAAGGGTTGCTGGGGATACTTATACTAATACTTATACCTAATACGTCCTTAATGTATGCTGATGAGAATAAACAGATGCACCTGAGAGTGAATATGACACCTGCTTTCCTTTAAGAGGTTTAAGCACCTATAAAGCTACAATTATTCTAGGGGTGGGTGGGTGATGAGAAGGGAGGGAAAAAGACGTATTAAAAGCCGGCTGCTACACAGTACCCTGTTCTGTGCTTCTAAGGTAATCTGTGACCAATCTCCAGGGGGAGTCCCACAGCCCTTGCTTGGATAGAGGGAGTCTGGGGTTCTAAATTTAACCAGAAAGTTCTCTTCTGTGTTTTAAATTTTAACTAGGCCCTTACTGAATATTACATTTAAACTGGAAGCTTTCTGCTGGGTTCTAAATTTAACCAGAAAGCTCGCCTCTGTGTTTTAAATTTAAACTGAAAATCTTTGCTGCTACTAGGCCCTGACTGATTTAACAAATACACTGGGTTCAGAGATTAATCCACTTTAATCTGAATAATTCCCTTTTCCCCTAGATTTAGAAAAATTCCCAGAAGTAATACTTACAATTGCAGATCTCTCTCCAGAAGTAGCAGTCCCCTTTCTTAGTCCTTCAAGACTCTTCTAGTGTTCTTCCATTTGTATCCAAAGCAGCAAATCGATTTTGCAGGCAGTCTTTAAATTCCATTGGTATATTCTAAAGGTCTTATTTTGCTACATCCATGAGTGGATTGCTCTTTTTCAACTTTAGCTTGAGTTTGCATACTAGTAGTTGGTAAGCTGTACTACGGATGATCTGTACCAGATATAGTCAGTTTTATTTTTGTACAATCCTTTGGGTGACATCCATGTGTACTGTCTTCTCTTGTGTTGCTGGGAGAAGGTATTTGAGATGAAGGTGTTTGGCTTTGCAGAATTCTATCAGTCTTTCTCCAGCTTCATTTCTGTTGCCAAGTCCATATTTTCCACCCACTGTGCCTTCTTCTTTGTTGCCAACTTTTGCATTCCAGTCACCCATTACTATTAGGATCCTGTTTGCATGTTCTGTCATTTTCAGCATGTACTTGTTCATAAAACTCATCAACTTCTTCCTACTACTACTGAGCATTTTTATGTCACTACAAAATGTACGCAGCACTGCACAGACATGTAAGAGACAGTCCCTGCCCATCAGCGCGTACAATCTAGTCAAGACAGACAACATAGTAGGTGTAGACAGGGATACATCTATGGGGAATGGTAAGGAAACATAAGGAGATCAGGAGAGTCAAGATCCGAAAGCGGCAGCGAAGAGGTGAGTTTTCAACCTGGATTTGAAAAGGACCAGAGAAGGCGCCTGATGTACAGACTTGGGTAGTTTGTTTTGGGCATAAGGTGCAGCAAGGTGAAAAGAGTGAAGTCTGGAGTTAGCAATAGAAGAGAAGGCACAGATAAAAGCAATTTACCAGAAGAGTGGAGTTCCCGAGGAAGGGTGCAGGGAAAGATAAGAGAGGAAAGGTAGTGAGGAGCTGTGGAGTGAATTCACTTATAGGTCAGCAGGAGAAGTTTGAACTGGATTC
The DNA here is from genome assembly GCA_033557465.1 of Ichthyophis bannanicus. Lineage (NCBI taxonomy): Eukaryota > Metazoa > Chordata > Amphibia > Gymnophiona > Ichthyophiidae > Ichthyophis > Ichthyophis bannanicus. Next base: position 551,654,168 of record CM066036.1, read on the forward strand.
GGAAACTGGTATGGAGACAATGAAGTGGCTTGAGAAGAGGGGTAATATGAGCATGACGAAGCTGGTGGAAGATTAGCCGCACAGCAGAGTGTTGAACAGATTGTAGGGGAGGGAGATGATTTAGCAGGCGAGCAGCAAGGAATAGGTTGCAATAGTCAAGACGGGAGGTGATTAAGGAGTGGATAAGTGTCTTAGTAGTGTGTTCAGAAAGGAATGGGCAGATTTTGTTGACGTTATAGAGAAAGAAACGGCAGACCTTAGCTATCAGATGGATGTGTGTGGAGAAGGAGAGAGAGGAGTCAAAGATGACCCCAAGGTTGTGAGCCGAGGAAACAGGGAGGAGTAGAGAGTTATCCATAGAGACTGAGAAAGGAGGAGGAGGAGAGGAGTTTTTAGAGGGAAAAATTAGAAGCTCAGTTTTGACCATGTTCAATTTCAAGCAGCAGTGAGACATCCAAGCAGCAATGTCAAAAAGGCAGGCAGCATGCTACTCTCACCTTTCTTCTTCTGCAGCTGTTGGGGCAGAACTGAATAATAGTTGTGTTGATGGGCATTCCTCATAGACGAATAGAAATTAAGCATTTACTGATTTATAGTATTTTATTACAGTTCCTGCAAGTTTATTCTTAATTATAAATGCAATACCATTTCTTTTTTGCTTTCATTTCCAGCATGGTAGACCATGTGATCATCAGATGCAAAGTGCCCGATGCCTATTTCATTCTTGACTACCTCCAACTTCCCTTGGTTCATGCTTCATATGTTCCATGTTCCAATATGTAAGACATCTTTGCAGCTTCTAATTCTCATTTCATGTGCCGCTACATCAGTAGTCAGATATTCCGAGGGCTTTGATCCAACCACATCAGAAATGCTGGCTTTATTCTGAAAAGTCTTCAGCAGTCATTGAGTGCCTTCTGACCGGGGGTCTCATCTTCCAGCACTATAGTGCAATTTGTTTTGTTTTGATTTTCCATTGGGTTTTCGTGGCAAGATACGGAAGAAGATTGCAAGGCCATTCTTCCATTCAGGTAATGCTAGTGTTGTTTTTGTTGTAGAAATGTGATCCTCCACTGCCAACACTGTCCCATTCTGCTGCTGCACAGATGGGTGGTTTGTCTTAGTCTGGCACCTCAATTGAAACCTTTTCATCTTGGGAGACTCTGCCAGTAATTAAGGTACCGATAGCTTAGCTCTCAGCATCACTGATGTACACAAGCCTTCACCGCACGGCAAGCTGCAAACCAAGTGAAGGAACTCTATGCTAACTATGTAATAAAGTTATAAGATCATAAGGATTGTCGATGGCCTCAACAAAGTTCCCTGGGAAGTATCTCCTATCTCTCCCATAAGCTTCATGAACCCAATGCAGGTTAGCAGCAATATTATACATATGTACATTTGGTACACATAAGCCTCCTTTCTCCTTTTCAAAGATCATTTTATAGTGATTCACTCAGGCATTCTTTACTCACTATAAAAAGGTACAAGCTATACTTTTAAACATTCTCCTTATCTTGAATCCAAAAGGGCACAATTTACAATTGAAAAAGTATTTTAGGTAGGATCACCTTTTTAAATAAAGCATTACATCCCATAAGGGACAAGGGTAAAACATTTCCAATTTTCACACAGACATTTAATGCTTTATAATTTAGCCCTAATGTTTTTCTGATACAGTAATTGCCAGTTCTTACTTAAATGCAGTCCATATAGAGTTCCTTTTGCTCACCTCAAAGGACATGGGTACTCCCAGGTTCATCCTCATTTTAATTGTAGAGCCTCTGATTTTTCTAAGTTTATTTTAAAGCCTGTAAAAGTGCAAAATAGTTGTATCACCTCTATAACTCTATGTATATCCCACATAAGGTTGCCTAAAAATAATAGCATAGTACTTGGGAATAAATGGATTTTTTATTCCTAAGTGCCCAAATGAACTCTGCAATATCCCTATCCTCTCATATCTTTAGCACAAGAAGCTCCAATGACAGTCTAAGTAACATTGGGAATAGCAGACGTTCTTGTTGCTTGCCTTGCTGCAAATAAAAATGCTTTGTAAGTCCCCCATTAACAATTAACTTTGCCTCTGGGTCAACATAGAGAGCTTTTATCTATCATAAGAATCCTCCTTTGATTCCAAATCACTCCAATACCCTAAATAGATAACCTTTGACAGAGTGAAGTGTCATGCCCAGCCTGCATGCTCTGTCTGCTGTCCCCCCTACATATCCCTGCCACTTGTGGGTCTGTTATTGATATGTCATTGTGGAGTGTTGGAGGGACATGTGTAACTCCTGATACCTGCTCATTGGTGTCATGTGTATAGCTGTCTGGCAAACGTGGCTACTGTTCTGGGTGTCTGTTTATGTTTGGGTACCCATGGATCTCGGTCGGCGGGCTGTCTGAGTGCCTTGTGGACACGGGTTGGGGGGAGGAGGCCTCTGCTACTGTCTGTACTTCATGGCTGCATGTAGCTGTTCTTGTGGTGTCTGCATATTGTTGGTGTCCAGCAGACAGGGCTGGGTGGGTGTCACCTATACCTCTTCTTCACTGGTTGGTGCTCCCTGTGATGTTGTGGTGGTCTGTACTGGTGTGGGCATCGGGTACAGATGCAGTGTTGCTGTGATGGTCCTGCCTGCGGGGTGCCCATTGGAGAATTGCTGGGCCCAGGGAGGTTGGTCCTGGACCAGTGTTTGCAATCCTGTCTCCAGGCCTCTATGGCCGTGTTGGGCTGGGGCGCATTTGTGGGTGTGAGTTGCACCTTCCCAGGTGTGCTTTGGTATCCTCAGGGTCTCTGTTCTGTCCTGGGTCTCCTCCTGTCCCTCCTGGCGCTCACTCTGTGTTTGTTCTGGTGGCCTGTCTGCGATGTATATCTCATTCGCAGTAGGTGTCCCCAGAGGGTCTGTTCAGGGCCCCCTGCTTTTCTCTCTCTACACCTCATCCTTTGCTGCTCTCCACAGATCCCATGGTTTCAACATACTATCTGTACTATGCTATTTATTCACAGATCAACACATGATATATCCCCTGCACTGCAGGCCCATATCTCTGGCTGACTCTCAAACATCTCTATGTGCATGTGTCACCACTGCTGAGTGGTACACATGGACACACCTGGCCCTATTGTCTTTCCCCCAGGACCTTCCTTACCATGTCCTCCTTCCTCTCGCCCTGTGCGTGGCAGTCTTCCACTCCCTGTTTCCTCATCCCTTGACCTTGGGGCCATTTTTGCTCCCTCCCTCCCTTTCTGCTCAGATAATAGGTGCTTTGGACCAGTGGTATCACTCATCTTTATTTGGACTGTTTATTACCCTTCCTCTCTGGGCACACTACTACCACACTTGTCCATTCTCTTATTACATCACATCTCAGGTTTTGGGACCTCCTTCTTGCTGGTCTCCCTCTGGATCATCTCTCTACCTTTCACTATGGTCACAGCCCTGCTGCACAGGTGCATGTTTGCCAGACGCCCTGTACTCATCGGACCCCTCTTCCCGGTGCACGTTATTTCCTCCCTTTCTGCTTCACTTGCCATTTCACACCCCTCCTTCTAAACTATGCTTGCCTCACTTTGCTCCTCACTGTTGTACCTCTCTCACCTCATTCTTGACCCCTTCCTATATGCTCCACACCTCTACTGGCTCACTCTGCTCATTGCCCTAGTCATCCACTGCTTGGCCCAGACCTTGGTCCCTCCACCGAGTGCCCCCTTATGCCTGGGACATGCTTCCAGGGTCTGTTTGTCTGGTTCTATCTGGCTCTATTTCTGCCCCTTTTCACATCTGTGCTTGTGGTGCACCTCTTTGAGGTAGCCTTTGGCTCATCCTGGTTCCCTTGTGTCTCCTTATCTTTCCCTTCACTTTGGTTTTATCTGTCCTGCATGGGTTGTGTGGTCCAACGGATGAGAACAATCTCTGTGTTTGTACAGTGCTGCATCTACCTTGTGCTACTTTCCATACATTTTATGGTGTTAGTTGTGCTCATGCAACCTTCAGACACATTTAGGTTTGGTGTGTGGACAGTGTACATGTTAGCTGCATCACTGTTCAGGAAAGCGGGGTCATGCGCTTCTGTATCATGCACCCAGGGCTGTATGTCTTTTCATGTGTGTCTTCCATTCACATTTCACTTCTCATGCAGGTATGTGAAAGTGTTTCATAATGGACATGGGGGGAAGCTACAGACTGGGCCACTGAATCCCAGGGTGGTGCTTGTGGTGGTACCACAGCCAGCCACCTTTCCCTCTGCATCTCCCACAACATGAGACACACCTATCAACCTACAGCATCTTGCCCTTTCACAGGGATACAGACACACCTGCTGCCCCCACCACTCGCAGGCTCCTATTTACACACACTCTTCCCAGCTCTGAACAGTGCACCTTGTCTGTGTTGGCTCCCACAGTGTCGCCACCAGTGCTAATGTGTCTTTGGTCTGGACTAGTTGTACAGGTGTGGTGTCTCCAAACTCTCTATCGCATCTACCTACTGCTGTGCCTCAGCCTGGGGGGGGGGGGGAGGCAGTGCTAGCTTATGCGGCTCAGCGTCATATTTGGGGACACACTAAAAATGTGCACTCACCTTGTTCCTGCTGTAGATGCTGCCTGAGCCACAGTATTATCCTTGGCATTGTGCAGTGTATTGTCTGGTACCAGACCCTGTATGTCTCTGTATCCCTCATAATGTGGAAGCATCTGTGGACATGAAGGTTAGGGAACTCCATGAGTGCATGTACTTTTCCCACTCAGGTCAGACCCTACAGCAGCCTGCCCGCAATCCCATATCCTGTGGTGGCCAGACCAATTCCCAGTGAGCTAACATCTCCACAGTTACCTCACCCTGGACTGAAGCTTTCCCTGCTCCCCCAGGCCTCTTGACACATGTGCGGCTGCATAGCCTACTGGTTGGTGCATGGGCTGAGGGGACAAGGGTTCAGTTCCCACTCTGGCTCCTTCAGCCAGACAGCATTCAACATTGTTCATGGGGACCTGTGACATCTACTGCTTAGTCTGGGATGCACATGGTGGGCCCTACATGCTTTTTTTTTCAGAATTAACAGAGTCTTGTCACCTGTCTGGGGCACAGCTGCATCCGGGATATAAGGCACTTTACACCATCGTCTGTCACACTGTTGATTTTCTTATGCTCATTAGCCATTCTGCCTTTTTCATACCTGTCTTGGCCATATCAGTTCTATGGTGTGCCTCTTTGATAGCTTGTCAGTGTGCATCTGGTCACATTGCAGCGTTGCATTGTACCTTCTTTGCACCAGTCTTTTTGAACATGCCTGTGGTTGGGCTTTCACAGGTGCCTCATTGCATGTTCACAGCTGGCCTGGTGGTTGTTGTCTCAGCTTGTGGTGGGGTTTCGTTGGTGTAGCCCATTGGTTCTGGCACTGGCCTGGTGTACATGGAGACAGGGTTCAATTCCCACTGGCTCTCCGTATTTTGCAAGACCTGTTGGTGTTATTCCCACATGTTATCAATTCTGGGTACTCATAGTCTCTCTGTCTTTCTCTGTATATTCTTTCATGGCACTCTCCCACAGGTCTGAGTGGTTTTCTGTTTAAACCTGGCTTTTACAGCACACAGGGTGTCATGCTACTTTGCCTCATATCACAGGGCTGTCACTGCCCTTGCTATGGACATGTTGGTGGTTGCTGCAGATTGTCTGTCTGCATTGGAGGGGAGGAGTGGCTTAATGGTTAGGGCTTGGGAACCAAGCAACCGGGGTTCAATTCACATTGGCACTCCTTTTGGCATTGAGCAAGGAACTTAATCCTCCATTGCCTCAGATACGGACAGTTTATCAGTGTCCCTGTTGAATGAATATTACCACATTTAGGTTACAATATACCCCACTTTGGCTGAAATGTAGCAGTATCAAGACACTTACATATATTGATTTTTAACTTCTGGGAGGCATGGGGATGGTATGTAGGATGGTTGGTGTGTTCAACTGTACATGTATGTGTGTGTGTTGATTTTTGGGTCATCTGTTCTTTGTACCTGGGCATCAATATTGTCTCCATAGTATTCTCTGTGGCAGAATGTTTCTGGTTCCGTGTTTCCTGTGGCTACTTGTTTGCTGCCTTTGTGGTCACTGCTCTGATCATATGAGATTCAGATGGGGACACCCTATGTGTTTTTTCCTGGAATGGGGGCCCTGTTATGTGTGTCTATACATTTGGTAATATGGTCTCGCTGTGTGCCCGCTCTCTGGGTCCACAGGACCCTCCAGGAGGTGCGCTTCACATCCTGTCATTCACATTGGGGCTGTGCTGTGGGGCAACATTCCTTACTCTCTGCACTGTTGTTGTTCCTCCACATGCATTCATCCTGCCCATGCCTTTCCCTCTCTCTGTCCCTCACATTTTGATTGCATTCTTTCAACAGTACATGTCTGCCAGCTTTACTGCTATTGCTCTACTTACTGAGCTGGGGTAGTCATTATCCTCTGCCAGCCCCTTCGTGCTGCAGCATGAGCTGGCCATCTGTGCCCCATGGGGAGCAGCACTGCCTCATCTTGCAGGACCAGTCTGCAGAGCAGGGGGGGGTCTCAGGCTCAGAAAAGTTTGGCTGGCATGTTGCTATTTTTCCAACTCTCACTCTGGCTTTCACTGCAGTGGGTGGTGGTGTGGGGGGGGGGGGTTCACTCCATCCTGTTTCCTGTTGCACGGGGACCACAGTACAGGTGGGCATGTTTTTGGACTTACATGTGGATGACTGCATCGGACTTACATATGGACGGCAGCAACGGAATGCAGGGGTGGTTTTGACAGGTGGCAGGGAGACACATTTTCATTGTTTGCATGCAGGGGGCATACACACATAGTGGGCACTGCTAAACGCATAGGCACGTATATGTCCCCCATATAGTTCCTTTGGTGCGAGTACATACATCCATACACCTATGGAATTGCCTCTGCTGGATGCCCGTCTCCAGCCTACACATTTCTGTCGGGCCTGCACATCCTTACCTGAATTGGCTTCCACGGAAGTCATTCCAGAACACAAATAGGGGATTTGTACATACATCAGGGACGTTTATGTGCTGAAAACATCCCCAACTGTATTCTGAAATACTGCTATCATGCACATACACAGTGCTAGCATGGGGATCTCAGAATGTGCTCAGAAGGGGTGGAACGGGAGCATGGTCAGCTATAGAGACATATAAAACATATTCAAGAAAGGCCCATGTACGTATTAAGTGTTTCCCCTGGAATAAGGCCAGAACTTAGAAAATATTCTGCTGTGCTCTGCAATTTGTCCCATATAGAAGAATGGTTGTGACAAGTAAGTGCCGAACTGGTATGACTGCGGTCTGGAAAAACACAAGATGCAATTACAAAGAACAGAAAGCAGAGGTGAGGGACAGGGCTGGCTTGCCCATTCTGCGGGAATGTTGTTCACACAGGGGCCCACTCTTCAGGGGGCCCTGTGCCAACTTCATCCCGCACATGCTGTTGCTCCTGACCATTTGCATGGCTGGCTTCAGAGGGAGCCAGGGAGGCCTGTGGCCCTGGCTCACCTCTGCACAGCTGCTGGAGTGAAGAGTAGCATTTTCCTTCACTCCAGCAGCTGTGTTCTCGTGAAGCCTGCTGGCATGCTGGAGGTTAAAGGGCATTTCCTGTTTCCCAGTACTCAGCACGCTAGCGGGCTCCACGAAAACACAGCTGCTGGAGTGAAGGAAAACGCTGCTTTTCACTCCAGTGGCTGTACAGAGGTGAGCAGGGGCTTCGGGCCTCTGAGGCCGGTCTGATAGGCGTGGGGCTCTTCGCAGGGGTGGGGGGGGGGGGTTAGGATTGAAAATGGGCTGATTGGGGGGACCTGGACTGGAAATGGTTCGATTGTGGGGGCTTGGACTGGAAATGGGCTGATGGGGGGCTAGGATAGGTCTGGAAAGGGCTGATGCAGAGCTAGAACTGGAAATTGGCTGATTGGGGGGGCTTGGACTGGAAATGGGCTGATTGGGGGGGCTAGGATTGGAAATGGGTCGATGGAGGCTAGGACTGGAAATGGGCTGATGTGAAAGTATGGGAGAATGGGACTAGAAAGGAGCTGATGCTGGGTAGGGCTGGAACTTGCTGATGGGGGAGGACTAGAAGGGGATGGGGCTGGGGGAGTGAGGATGGAGAGGGGAAAAGATATTTTGTGTGGGAGGGAAGAAAAATCTACAATTGGCCAAGTATTGGGAGAGTAAGTGGGGAGTGAGGATGGAGGGATGAAAAAAGAATAAAGAAACTAATGGAGGAAAGAGCAAAAGGGGAAATATTAGCATGTTTGAGCAGATGTAGAGGGAGAATGGAAAAAACTAGAAGAAAAAAGAAAGGACAAATGGACAGAAGACAATGGAGAGTTAGCAGAAGACATGAAGAAAACAGAAGAAAGTGACTGGGGCAGTGGCGATGGAAAAATAAAATTCCCAAACAACAAAAAGGTAGAAAAATACTATTTTATTTTGAATTTCTTAACTGGAATGTCAGCTCTGGGAATTGTGCATTGCTAACATCTTTGCTTTTTGTTTAGTACCAGAGGAAATTCATTTATAGTTTTATTTCTCCAATGTTCTACTTTCTAAGTTTGGCTTTTGGGGTTCCCAGTTTAATTATTGTCGTCATATTTCTAAATTGTGATCCCTTGTTCTATGTTTGCTGACAGTCTATGTTTTGCATGTGTAACCAAGCTGCAGTATTCTGTTCATGTAGATTCTATGTGACAGTCTCACTTGTTCTCTTTCCCCAGTAGGAGATGTATTGGTATTCTCTGAGATGTGTTGGTTTAATATTTGCAGTGTTCCCTTTTGATAGGTAGGGTTTGGTGCTTTGTGAGTCCTGGTAGTGCTATTATGATGCGGCAGGTTTGCTATGGGTTCTAAATGAAAAACGCTCAATTCATCAACATAGAACCAAAAAACAAATAACCATTATAGTTAATCTCTGGTGGTCGTTGATGCTATTGGGCACTACATTTAGGCGGATTATCTAGTCTGCAAAAAAGTGCCAAAGAAGTCTGAGACCTCCATTAGTAGTAGAAAAAAACCTCAGAAATTAACTACCAGAGATTAACTATAGTGGTTATTTGTTTTTTGGTTCTATTTTGATGAATTGAACGTTTTTTATTTTGAAATTTTTTGGGGTCACTATCGCTCAGGAAGAGACCAATAGTAATGGGTTCTAAATGAGCAGGATTTCTAGTATTTCCTAGCAGTTGGCACTGCAGTATAGTAATGTAGAAATCTGGTAATCTTTCTTTATCCTCGCTGCCCATGCAAATGGTATTCAGACACTCATTAAGAGGCATGTTTAGTTAATGCACATTCACAAATGTGCAGAAACCCCCATTTATTTCTATTGGCACAGTGGCACTTAAGGCACATTAATATTTAGTAAACATGCCCCTAAATCATTGCCAGGACAAAAGAGAGGCTTGTGAAGGACTCCTTTGAAAGCTGCCTAAAATTTTAGATGGCAACATATACATTTTAAAATAAATTAAATTTATGCAAATGAGGCCCCATGGATATGCAAATGAGGCCCCGCAATGAGTCTCCATACATGACCCCACATCACCCTTGGGCCCCCCTGGTAAGGGAATGTTGTAAGGTAAAGAAACATTAATAAACACCCTTATAAAAATGTTAAGAAGAACAATAGTGTTTATTTAGGCTATGCTGAATTGTGCTGTTTGTGCTAAAAGAGTTGATCCAGGGGACCCTGACAAATTCTGTATTTTGAAAACTGGGACTGTTCATGTAAGAATAGTATGTGAGTGAATCTGGAAACAAATCATGTTGCAGTGAGAAAGTGCATAATGGCAATCATAGGTTAGGTTTGTTAGAATGATGTCTTTTGTGACTGCAAATGAGAATGTGTGGTTTGGGGTAGCATGGGAGGATCTGGTGCGTGATCTGCAATTCAAGGAGACCATGAATGGCTGGCTGGTACTTAGACCATATGGACGACTACAGTGTTACCAGGTGCCAGTATGATAGGGCAGCCATACATCAGCTGTGCCAGACACTGGAAGACATGTCCCCCAGATCGTGCCATGAGGCCTACATCCTTCCCCTATGCAAGTTGCAGGAGTGGTGATATATCTGGAGGCTGGCTACCAGAGATCCCCTCTCTTATGCCCACACAAGCCTGACCAGGAGACCAGTGTCACGAAGCAGTCTGTGGGAAGGCAGTCAGGGTTGCCTCACAGATAGCAGATCTATACAGACCGACATATGCCATAATGGGACAGGCGTAACTGCTGTGAGAAATGCCATTATCCAGATATGTGGAAATCAGATGCCATACCAGTAGGCCTTACTACTACCACTACTACTATGACTGATAATCTGTTTAGCTCTACAAGGCACATGCAGCACTGCCCAGACACATGTAAAAGATGGCCCCTGCTCAGCGGAGCTTACAATCTAGTCAAGACAGACAACACAGTAGCTGTGGACAGGATATATTTATTTATTTAACAGGGGTTTTTATACCACCCTATCCTTAATTCAGAGCGGTTTACATATAACATAGCACCAAAACAAAACTTTTACATAGAACAGGGTGTTAAACTCAGATGATTATATCGGATTCAAAGGCATGTATTAAAGAACAGCTATTAACATTAAAGCAGCAATGGTTTATACATTTAGGGGGAATGGTAAGGAAACACAAGGGAGCTTAGGCGGATCAGATCCAAAGGTTGCATGAAGAGGTGTGCACTCAGCCTAGATTTGAGAAGGGCCAGAGAAGAAGCCTAATGTTCAGATTCTGGTAGTTTGTTCCAGGCATAAGGAACAGCAAGGTGAAAGGAGTGATTTCTGGAGTTGGCAGTAGAAGAGAAGGGCACAGATAGAAGCGATCTGACAGAAGACCGGAGTTCCCAAGGATGGGTGTAGGGAGAGATAAGAGGGGAATGGTAGTGCGGAGCAGCAGAATGAGTGCCATAGGCATGAAAAGGGCATACATTTGTTGCTCAGCAATATCACACATCCTTTGGGGAACTGCAATGTCAGATTCTGATTTGGTGCACTTGGTGAGGGTCTATCTTTAGCAGTTTGTAGAAAGGACCAAGGTAGGAATCACTGGGGCCAGTCCTGACATGCCGTATTTTAGCGCATGTAACGCGCACCCACATAAAACACGAACCCACATATAAAGCGCAATTTTCGGCCTGTTCTGCAGAGAATTTCTCGCATTATGCGCACGCGCTTATATCGCGCATGTGTCGAGTGCACTGTGAGGTATATAAAAGGGTGTTGGGGCCACTTGGCAATAGTGATCATAGCATGATCGCCTTTGATTTAATTAGTGGAGGAGGGATAGTAAGGAAATCCACAGTACTACCCTTTAACTTTCGAAAGGGAGACTATGATAGAATGAGGAAAACAGTTAAGAAAAAACTAAAAGGAGCAGTTGCAAAGGTTAAAGACGTACATCAAGCTTGGGTGTTGTTGAAAAATACTATCTTGGAAGCCCAGACCAGCTGTATTCCACGCTTTAAGAAAAGTGGAAGGAAGTCCAAAAAATTGCCAGCATGGTTTAAAGCTGAGGTCAGAGAGGCTGTTGTTGCCAAAAAAGCATCTTTCAAGAAATGGAAAAAAGAGCCAAATGATGAAACCTGGAAACAGCACAAGCACTGGCAAGTCAAATGCAAGGCATTGATAAGGCAGGCAAAGAGAGAATTTGAGAAGAAGCTTGCTGCGGAAGCAAAAACGCGAAATAAAGACCTTTTCAAGTACATTCGTAGCAAAAAACCCGTGAGAGAGTCAGTTGGTCCATTAGATGATAAAGGGGTTAAAGGAGCACTAAGAGGCGACAAGGCGATAGCGGAGAGACTGAATGAATTCTTTGCTTCGGTCTTTACTGAGGAAGATGTAGGGATGTTACCCACGACTGAAGTGGTATTTAAAGGTGTGGAAGAATTGAAGGAAATATCGATACATCGGGAAGATGTCCTACAACTATTAGATAAACTGAAGAGTAGCAAATCACCTGGGCCGGATGGTATACATCCAAGGGTGTTGAAAGAACTGAAATTTGAGATTGCAGACCTGCTATCAGTAATCTGTGAACTATCATTAAAATCATCTCTAATACCTGAGGATTGGAGGATCGCCAATGTAACACCAATTTTTAAAAAGGGTTCGAGGGGTGATCCGGGAAACTACAGACCGGTGAGCCTGACATCAGTACCGGGAAAAATGGTAGAAACCATCATAAAGAATAAAATTACTCAGCATGTAGATAGTCATGACCTAATGGGAGACAGCCAACATGGCTTTAGACAAGGAAGATCTTGTCTTACTAATCTGTTATGTTTTTTTGAAGGAGTGAATAAACAGGTGGACAAAGGTGAGTCAGTTGATATTGTGTATCTGGACTTTCAGAAAGCCTTTGACAAGGTCCCTCATGAGAGACTTTTGGCAAAACTAAAGAGTCATGGGATAGGAGGCAGTGTACTACTGTGGATCAGGAACTGGTTAAAAGATAGAAAGCAGAGGGTAGGACTAAATGGCCAATTTTCCCAATGGAGAAAGGTGAATAGTGGTGTACCCCAGGGATCTGTGCTGGGTCCGCTGCTTTTTGACATATTCATAAATGACCTGGAAAGTGGAATAACGAGTGAGGTTATCAAATTTGCTGATGACACAAAACTATTTAAAGTTGTTAAAACCCAGGAGGATTGTGGAAAATTGCAAGAGGATCTTGATAAATTGGAAGACTGGGCATCAAAATGGCAGATGAAATTTAATGTGGAGAAGTGCAAGGTTATGCATCTAGGGAAGAACAACCCAAACTATGGTTACACGATGCAAGGTTCCACATTAGGAACCACCACCCAAGAAAAAGATTTAGGCGTCCTTGTGGATACCATGTTAAAACCCTCGGCCCAGTGTGCAGCGGCGGCCAAGAGAGCAAATAGAATGCTAGGTATGATAAGGAAAGGAATGGAAAATAAAACAAAAGATATTATAATGCCTCTATATCGTTCCATGGTGAGACCGCACCTTGAATATTGTGTGCAATTCTGGTCGCCATATCTTAAAAAGGATATAGCAATTTTAGAAAAGGTTCAGAGAAGAGCCACCAAAATGGTAAAGGGGATGGAAGGCTACTCCTATGAAGAAAGGCTAAAAAGGTTGGGGCTCTTTAACCTGGAAAAGAGACGGCTGAGGGGAGATATGATAGAAGTCTATAAATTAATGAACGGAGTGGAACGGGTAAACGTAGATCGATTGTTTACCTTATCAGAATATAGAAAGACTAGGGGACATGCAATGAAGCTACAGGGTAAACTATTTAAGACTAATAAAAGAAAATATTTTTTCACTCAACGTGTAATCAAACTCTGGAATTTGTTACTGGAGGATGTAGTAAAGGCTGTTAGTGTAGCTGGGTTTAAAAAAGGTTTGGACAAGTTCCTGGAGGAAAGGTCCATAAACCATTATTAAGAAGGGACCCAGGATATCAATGCTTGAACCAATACCAGCATTGTGGAACCTGTGTCCCTTGGGGAAACTGCTAGGTACGTATGACCTAGATTGGCCACTGTTGGAAACAGAATACTGGGCTTGATGGACCTTGGTCTGACCCAGTATGGCATATCTTATGTTCTTATGTTCTTATGTTCTTAAGGCCCTCGGTTCTATTATACCTTACATTTAAACTTTGCGATCTCTTCTATTATAATTCAGTCATCATGCCCGGAATTAAACGCAAGTCTTATACTGCGGACTTCAAGCTGAAAGTTGTGGCAAAAGCTGAAGAAACAAGCAACAGAGCAGCAGCAAGAGAATTTGATGTTGGTGAGTCATCTGTTCGCGACTGGAGAAAGGAGAAAACGGCACTAGAGGAGATGAACCCGCAAAAACGTGCGCGTCGGGGTCCCAAAGAAAAGTGGTCAGAGCTAGAGAGTGACTTAAAAAAGTGGATTCTGTCTAGAAGGGAGCAAAATCAAGCTATCTCAACTATCGCAATTCAATTCAAAGCAAAACTGCTGGCCAATGAAAGAGGAATTTCACGTTTCCAGGCTAGTTTCAACTGGATTTGCAAATTTATGAAGAGGAATGGTCTTTCCGTGCGAATAAGAACAACTGTAGCCCACAGGATTCCGGATGACTGGGAACAAAAGATGGCGGATTTCGGCACATTTGACAGCAAAGAAATTTCAGAGTTCGGCATTTCGGCAATGGATGTTATTAACATGGATGAGGTTCCTGTGTCTTTTGACATTCCACCAACCAGGACTGTAGCTGCTTCGGGTTCAAAAATTGTCGCAATAACAACAACTGGACACGAGAGGGCTTGCTTCACTGTAGTCCTGGGTTGCACAGCGAGTGGGCTTAAATTAAAGCCGATGGTTATTTTCAAGCGAGTAACCATGCCCCGCAAAAAATTTCCACAAGGTATTGTTGTTCACTGTAACAAAAAGGGATGGATGGACTCTGAGGTCATGAAAATATGGATTGATAAATATTATAGAGCCAGGCCTGGTGGTTTCTTTTCTAAAAGGTCTTTGTTGATCTTCGATTCCATGGCTGCCCATAAAGAAACAAATGTGCAAAATTATATTAATTCGACTGGTGCCCATATCGCAGTGATACCGGGTGGTCTTACTTGCAAGCTGCAGCCGCTAGATATAGCAATTAATCACCCGTTCAAAACGTTCATCAGACGAGAGTGGGATAATTGGATGCAGCGGGGAATTCATGAATTCACACCATCGGGACGATTAAAGAGGGCTACATTAACGGAAATCTGCAATTGGTTGTGTTCTGCTTGGGACAAAATATCCACGGAAACCATAAGAAATGGATTCCGAAAAGCCGGGATTGTTTATAAGAACGAGGATCGGGTGCGTAGTGATGACGAAGATGATGATGAAAATGTCGAAAGGAGTGGCGATGAAAGTGCATATGTTACGGAAGAGCATCTCCAGACGGTTTTAAATTATTTCAATGATGATGTTGATGAGGGGAGTGATTTTGAAGGTTTTGTGGAATCAGATGATGAAAATTAATTAAATATATTTTGAAACCATTATATTCTTGTAAGGACTCTTTTATGGAATCGGTTCCTTGTAATAAAGTTTCGGTATAGTGCGCCCTCGCAAATACCGCACGAGAGGGTTGCGCGGTAGGTAAAAAAGTGTATAGCGTGCGCAGTTTATGCGCGAAAATACGGTACATGTTCATATTTACATTCTCTTATACCATATTAGAGTGCACTTGGATTATCTAGCACTTCTCAGGGCCTGTAGAAGACAGGTATGTGGTCTAGAGTGAGCAGCAGTCATTTCTTGTTGGTATTTGTATCTAGTTTGCATCAGCAAACTACTGTTGGTGTGAAGAGCTGCTTAGGAGATGCACGTTTTTCCTGAGGTGCTTGGCATCCACGGGTACATTGCAGAGATAGGCAGGATCCGAAACGTGTAACTTTTCAGAATACAGTGGGCGTGGGGACATCCAAAACGTTTACTCGTGTCCGATAATATTGACGGGGGACAAGTTTCTCCATCATATCACATGACCCATGCCTGCACCCTTATGTGGGCATGCACGGGCCGGCTGAATTGTGCTTTGCCCGTGCCATGCTGAACACATTTACCTTCACGGTTCCGGCCCACAGGCACGTCTAGACCTGTGGATGCGGAATTAGTTTTAAACGGGGCTCATTTCTAATTTAGATGTGTCCATGGGCCTGACGTGCATGTTATGGAATTGGGCTCCACATCTTAGAGCCATCATGACTCTTGCTTTATTCATGTATGCTTGTATCCCTTTTATAAATCCTGTCTGATCATCATGTATTAACCTAGGCGGCATCTCACTCTGCTTACCTGGTAACACTTCCACTAATGTCGTCAAATCTTGATTGATGAAGGAGATTAGTGTATAAGACCCCACTCTTGTGGGGTCCTTACCTGGTGTGGAATAAAATTACCCGAGCTTGATTTTGATGCTTTATCAAGCTACCCCTGGCTAGAATGTCATGAAACATCTCTTTTAGGGAGGCTGCTACTAATTCCTCAGGTAATTATATTTTACGGAAGATGAATCTAGGGAAACGCAAGAGATTTTTTTAGAGGGCTGGAGCTGCTGGTCCTGGATGAAGAGACATCACAGGCTCCGAGCAGACCAAATACATCAGCAGAAATTAGGACAGTGATTCAAGAATTAAGATTGACCAAACCACCAGGCCTGGATGGCCTAGGGAGATGAATTTTACAAAGCACTTGAAGCTTACTAAGGGCTTGATTATTTAAACATTTTTTATCTGTGTTGCAGCATCTGCTACCTGGATAAATGCTGTTAAGCCTGATATTCAGTGGCATTATCTAAAGTAGTTAGTGCTGCAGAGCTAATTGTGGCTGACATAGGTGTATAGGAAGGGACATATTTTATCAATAAAACTAAGACAGATTCCAGAATTATTGACGACATACCCATACATAAACCTTATAGACTAATCAATTTATTAAGGTGTGAACGTTTGAGGACAAGACTTCACTTTGACGTGGACTCTTAACCTGGAAAGCTCATATCTCAATAAATTGGTTAGCGTAAAAGGTACCACCTGCCTCTGCCTTTTTTTGCTACTCCGGACTAACACGGCCATCATCTCAGAATTTACAACATGGGACAAAGGAGAGGCTTGCTGAAGAGCTCAATTGGAATCAGTGAGGGCGGGGACAGCAGTGATGGCGAGGACAGATGTGGAGCAGCACAGAAATCATTCGCACATAGTGGAAAAAAGGTAGCACCAGCCCTGCTTGATGATTACGGTTTCTTATCTTAGATTCCTCAAATAATCCATTATTCCTCTCCTACTATTGTAGAATAACCATTCCCATTATCTTGTCAATAAGTTTCCGATGCTTGTTACCCTGATGAGCAACATAGTGTTTCTGCATGGCAAGGATAAAGGTAATTCCATTCGGAAAACAGGAAGGAAGCTTCTGCTGCTATTCAGTTCCACGTTCTGTTCCATACACAGCAGATGCTACGAACCCATGCAAGAAGCTCACAGGATCTAAGCAGCCGGAAACAGCCTTGGAAAACATGAACATCCTTCTCCTGTGTCAGATACTTAGGAAATGGATACTTGAGGACCAGTGAGCCAGCAGTAAGCCTATTTATAGATGCCCGTAATTGTCTACAGTCATGAATCTTTCTGCCAGTAGGAAATAATGATCTCTGTAGGAAGCTGACAAAGATGCCACAGTAAATGTGATCAGTAAAGTCCCCACTCATATTATTCATTTACGGCAGAATTACTGAATGTATATATGTTAATCCATTTGAAAAGATGCAGCTGTGAAATTTAGCAATGAGTTATCAAACGTCCTTCCACAGTCATATTGCCCGTTCAGGTTTTGTCTCCTCAATCAAACTGAGCTCTGTTAACTGAGAGCCAGTAAAGTTCCAGACTCCTAGTGTCTATTCATTGAGTGACCAGAATGAGTAAGAATGAAAGAAAGGTTTTTAATATCTGAATTCTAAGTCAGGTTTAACAAGTGGTTTTTCAGCATGGTTTGCTGTGCTTTAACTTGTTCAGTTTGGAGTGCATACACTTTCATTCAGAACAATACTTCATTATGTGTGAGAAATGAGAGAGAGAGGTGGGAGAGAGAAACCAAGGCCCTTAGTTTAGAAGCAACTAGACATATAAATGGCATCATTTACTGTGTACTTCTAGATCGCATAGGCATGTAAATAGAGGCTTTAGAATATCCCTATCTGCATGTATATGCACCCCAGGATCAATAGATTTTAGGGGATTATGGCAGGGCATGACTTGGGACTGCCTCTAAAGTAGATGTATACTTCCCATTTTATATTGAGAATCCCTGGCTATATTTAACAAGATGCACACTGGCTCTTGCAACTGCCACAAGGCACATACAAATGCAAGCTCCCCAGTTAGACAGTGGGTTTTAGGCAAGGGCAGGTGCAAAGGCCTAAACCCTCCCTCCCCCCCCCCCCAACATCCCAGTACTCCCCAGACACCATCAGCATCACCAGACCCTAAACCCCACACCCTAATATGCCTCCGACATCACCACAGACCACACCTCTGTCCTGACACCCTCTGGCTCTTACTGGGGGTTTTCTTGGTGGTCTAATGGGGAGCAAGAATGATCTGTAGTTGCTCCTGCCCTTTCAAATGCCCATCATCAAAATGATGCCTCTGACCCCTAGTGGTAGTCTCACAGGACTACCACTAGAGGTCAAGCTGACAAACAAGGGTACACACTCATACCACTAGAAGTCAGAGATGCCATTTTAAGCTGGCACTCAACGAAGAAGGAATGAACAGGAATCTCTCCTGCTCTCCACTGGACCACCAGGAAGACTACTAGTAAGAGCCAGGGAGTATCAGCAGTGGGGAGGCAAGCTATAATGGTGTCAAGAGGTATCATCAGTGGGAGAATCTGGTGATGGTGTTGGGAGATGTCTGGGGGTGGAGAAGTCTGGTGATACGGTTGAGGGGAGTGTCAGGGATGTGTGTCCTGGGGAGATATTGTGGATATCCAAGAGAGTTTGGGGGATATTGATCCTACCACTTGCCCCTTTACGAGACAGAGGGCTTGACTTAGGGCTTCCTATCTAGGTTGCTTCAGCCAGAAACCTATGATATTCCAGACTGTAAAAATGCAACAGTGTGAAATGGGGATGTTCTTTTTTTCAGTGTCTGCATTTCTAAAATCATTGTTCCCAGTGTACAGGCTGGCATGCCTGTTTGGGTATTTTACAAAAGGCTCCATTTTTCTCAGACCCTTTTATAAAATAGAAGGGGAACTGAGCACATCCTGACTTTGATGTCTCAATTTCTCTCTCTATGACCCATATAAAAAGGGCCTTCACATATAGTGATCTATGATAATATTGATCTCTGAAGTTCCAAG
The DNA here is from genome assembly GCA_033557465.1 of Ichthyophis bannanicus. Taxonomy (NCBI): domain Eukaryota; kingdom Metazoa; phylum Chordata; class Amphibia; order Gymnophiona; family Ichthyophiidae; genus Ichthyophis; species Ichthyophis bannanicus. The sequence goes on from CM066036.1 coordinate 551,673,078, forward strand.
CAGGTATGTGGACTAAAATGAAGGAGCAGTGCGCCCATCCAACAATAGAAGTGCCAGTCTCCATTATTCAAAATGAAAAGCAGTGTACTTTATTCCAGAAACACATTTAGCACTTATTGCATCTGGGATGTACAGTGCCTTGTGAAAGTATTCATCCCCTTTGTGTTTGTCCTATTTTATCGCATTACAACCTAGAATTAAAATGGAGATTTGAAGGTGCAAAATATCTTTTATTGTGACAAACAATAAGTAAGATCCCCCCACACCCGAAATCATGAGTGTGCATAGGTATTCCCTCAAAGTCAATACTTTGTAGAACCATCTTTTGCAGCAATGACAGTTGCAAGTCTCTTGGGGTGTGTCTCTATTAGCTTAGCATATCTAGCCACTGGGAGTTTCACCCTTCCTCAAGGCAAAACTGTTCCAACTCCTTCAAGTTAGACGGGTTGCGTTGGTATAAAGCAATCTTTAAGTCATGCCACAGATTCTCAATCAGATTGAGGTCTGGGCTTTGACTAGGCCATTCCATGACATTTAAATGTTTCCCTTTAAACCACTCCAGCGTAGCTTTAGCAGTATGTTTAGGGTCATTGTCCTGCGGGAAGATGAACCTTCATCTCAGTCTCAATTCTCTGGCAGACTGAAACAGGTTTTCCTCAAGAATTGCATTGTATTTAGTGCCATCCATCATTCCTTCGATCCTGACCAGTTTTCTTGTCCCTGCCAATGAAAAACATTCTCACAGCATGATGCTGCCACCACCATGTTTCAAAATGGGAATGGTGTTCTTGGGGTGATGGGAAGTGTTGGGTTAGCGCCACACATGGCGTTTTCCATGATGGCCAAAAAGTCGAATTTTTGTCTCATCTGACCAGAGAACCTTCTTCCATGTGTTTGGAGGGTCCGCCATATGCTGTTTTGCAAACTCCAAATGTGTTTTCTTATTTCTTTCTTTAAGCAATGGCTTTTTTCTGGCCACTCTTCCATAAAGCCCCGCTCTGTAGAGTGGTCAGCTTAACGTGCTCCTATGGACAAATACTCCCATCTTCGCTGTGGATTTTTGCAGCTCCTTCAGTGTTATCCTTGGTGTCTTTTTGGCATCTCTGATTAATGTCCTCCTTGCCCGGTCTGTGAGCTTTGGTGGGCGGCCTTCTCTTGTCAGGTTTGTAGTGGTGTCATATTCTTTCCATTTTGTTATAATGGATTTAATGGTGCTCTGTGGGATATTCAGAATTTGGAATATTGTTTTATAAACCAAACCTGATCTATACTTCTCTACAACTGTCTCTGACCTGTCTGGAGTGCTCCTTGGTCTTTATGTTGCTTGCTTAGTGGTGTTGCAGAGTCAGGGGCCTTTCAGAACAGGTATATTTATACAGGCATCAGTGACAGATCATATGACAAAACAGGACAAAAACCAAGGGGAAGAATACTTTCACAAGGCACAGTATAAAACAATGATCATCTAAAAAAATTAACTATATTTATTTATTTATTTATTTAGATTCTCTTATATACCGCGTTATTCCGCATCAGTGCGGTTTGCATAGAACATCAAAACTTACACATTTCTGTAGCTGTGTTTACAATGAACCAGTACATGAACTTGGGTCAAACCTGGGTAACTATTTACATATTGGGTAACTATTTTCATCTTGACAAACTAATATAACTATATACAATTTTACAAATAGCTGAATGATAAAGGTCAGCATTTCAGTCTCCAACCATGCATGAGGTAATCCAAGGAAAGAAGCCTTACCCATTTCAAAGCCTAAAATGCCAAAAATCACTCAACATATGGTACCCATCCAGAACCAGGCCACTCTTTACGTTAGGTGGCAGCTGCCTATCACCACAGAGGTTAGCTCACAAAAAAGAGATTAAAGGGTCTTTTTACTAAAGTGCACTGGATTTTGCACCTAACACATCAGTAGCATGCAAAACCATGGAATAATTAGGTTCAACACCACCACATTAACTGTTAGGGGCGAGGACAGCATGTTCCCATCAGTTAACATGCTGTACTTTACCCTAACGCATGCCAAAATTTGCATGGGTGCACCTATCTCCACCTATTTACGTGGCAATAATTGCACCCACTCTAATTGTAAGTCTTGTAGTTAGTGTGGGCAAATTGACTACAAGGTATTCACCATGCCCACTCTCTGCTCCTAACCTGCCCATTTACTGCTCAATGCATGAAGCAGAGTTAGCACAGAAATTGAGCAATGCTAACTGTGCCGGTTTGCGATCGGCTCCACCCCTCCTCTGCCCTGGAATGCCTCCGGCATTACCCCAATGCTAAATTAGCAACGGGATGTATAGTGACATTAGTCTGGGATATTCAGCAGCACTAATTGTGTTAGTGCCGCTGAATATCCCATTTAGGGGCATTTACATGGTTTACAGCTCTGTAAACTGTGTAAATGCCTTGGAATATCAGGCCCATAGATTCCCAAACTTGAACATACACCATCTCCCCTCTACCCTTTCAATTGTGTTTATCCATTTCAAGAACGTTTAAATGATGGCATGATATTCAAAGAAAGCTGAATGACTAAATTTAGGCTCCTAAGTTAGGTTCCTAAATTTGTATCCTATTTTCAGCCTAACTTTGATGCCTAAGTTTTCAGTTGATAAGTCATCATAATTTAGGAACTTAAAAGTCCGATATTTAAAGGAATTAACACGATTAGCAGACCTGTTAGTGCCACTGAATATCTGTGGGTGCCGTTGCTGCCTACCCTGATGCTAACCAGTTAGCACTGGGGCATTCCGCAGGTGGCACCCCAAGATAAGCAGGCAGTGTCAGTACTGAGCCATTGCCCTGTTATCGCAAAGTGGCAAAAGTCAGGCGCAGCAAAGGCAGACCTGACTTACCACAGAAGCTAACTGGGCAGCGGATGAATATCGCCGTTGCCTGATTAACTTCATTGCTATCTAGGCAACTGAAATATTCAATCCTGGGACCCAGATATGACCACGATATTGCATATACAGGTCTAATGGTCAGCGGCGTTAGCTAGCCACTTTAGCTGTGCTAGCCACTGCTGCTGAATATTGGCCCCTATGCTTATAAATTTAGGCCTGCCAGTCATTTGCCTAGATTTTATGGGCTTAATTTATGAGCCTAGTGCTGAAAGTCAATGCAAAGTTCCTAATTTTTTTACCCCACCTTAAATCCTTCCCATTGCTAATCACCTGTTGTGGATAATTTTATAACAGGGTGTCTAGTTCAAGGCAGCCAAAACACTCCTATTTTAAGCCCATTTCACAAAGAAAAGTAAGTGCCTACTTATGTTTATATAATGCTAACATAAGTGGCTGAAAATATACCTTAAGATAAGACACAGACATTTACACCAGTCCTAGAGTTAGTGGAAACGCCTGGACCTAGATTTTTCAAGAATGCATCAAAATTAGAATAGTTTATAATATAGGCATATTAATTTATTTAACAGTTTTTTTATTCTGCCTTTGTACCAAGGCAGTTTACAATGAACAACAGCACATAATCTCAAGCGATTTGTTTTACACTGAATAAAGGCTAAATAACTTGGAGCTAAATATTGGGCTTATGCTTGAGTCAACGGAGAGTAGGTGGTTAGTATATCAGAACATAAGAACATAAGATATGCCATACTGGGTCAGACCAAGGTCCATCAAGCCCAGTATCCTGTTTCCAACAGTGGCCAATCTAGGTCATACACTTAGATAATGTCATTAGGCCCAAAATGTTCTATGAAGAGGTACATTTTTAATAGTTTCTTCATATCTTGGGTAGATTGAGCAGATCTGATGGTTTCAGGTAGAGTTCGAGATCTTTTGGAGTATATAGCGAGAACCCCGCCCACTCTCTGCCAAAACTCCGCCCATGTGGATGCCCACAGTGAAAGTACATACCATGCAAACAAGGCACGCACTTCTATGCTGGTCAATATTCTCTGAGTTTATTTATGCGTACAATTGGCCACATACTCATGTAAATGACTAAATCTAGGCAGCTTCTTAGAAAATTATCCCCTTTATGCTCTTAAATTTAGGAGTTAGTAACATTTTAAGTACATAAATTTAGGCACTCGACTCTAGTATATTTTCATATACGTCAATGTTGAAGCATAACTCGCAAAGTTAGGAATATAAATTCTTTGAAGATTAACCTCTCTGTTTTTGCGCTCGTTTCCATAGCCTCCACTAGTGGGCTATGCCTGGTCTTCATGTTTTTCTCTTAGGTTTCTTCAAGTCCAGTCTTAATCCAACACACAGGCCATTTATGTTTTGCCATCAAGTTTTGTAAGAATTCAACAGCCATCAAAATTAAAGGCTATTGTGCAGATCATTCCAGTCTTGTTGAAGGCCTGAAAGTTACCTGAATCATAACATTATATTTAATCAAACAAATATCATGATATGGTTTATACTAGTGACGAGACGTCTTAGGCCAGGCCTTGACAAATTTTCTTGGAATCTAGGAGCCCTACAAATTTAGGGGCCAGCCACTGAACCTCAGTCACAGTGCTTTCCCCTACTCCCCAAAAGGTGTATCACAGCTCCTTTTTAAGGGCTTGATTTAATGTTTTCCCAATTTTTGGGCAACAGAAAGCTTAATAAATCAAATCTTAATGTGCTGTTTACACTGTGCCAACAGAAGGCAGCAGCTCTTCTCCTCCTCTCCCATGGTAATCCATGGGAAAGAAGCCTTCCCTGCCCAATATGCTTGGATGTCAGCAGCATATTGGTGACCCTATATAGCTGCATCTGAGGAAACTTCCTTTTTTGCTTTACATGTCATCATGGCCTGGTAATATATGAAGCAAAATAATCTCCCAAAGCCTACGGACTCAGCCTACACCTAGTCTTTCTCTCTCATAGCCCCTCTTCCAGCCATCACCCAGTCTCTCTCTCTCTCTCTCTCTCTCTCATTGTCCCCTAGACATTACCCAGCGTCTCTCTTTCTCCCTCTCATAGCTCCTTAGCCATCACCAGTGTCTCTCTTTCTCTCTCTTTTATACCCTTAAGCTGTCACCCTGTTTCTCTCTCTCTCTCTCTCTCTCACTCATTACCTCCCCCCCCAACCATCACCTGTGGGTTTCTCTCTCTCTCCTCATTGCCTCCTCCATGTAGCCATCACCCCTGGTCTCTCACCATTCCTGCTGTGCAACACCGAAAACCCTGTACTTCCTCACTCTTCCTCGATCCACTCTCTACAAAGAGCTTGAACTGCGTGGTGACTTGAAACAGCGAGATCAGCAGACACTTTCTCCACTGTACAGCTCAAGCTATTTGTAGAGAGATGATTGCGGTAGAGTGAAAAGCGCCAGGGCTGAAGTTTAAAGGCCTTGAAATATGAGGCACCAGGGAGCAATTTGTAGGTGCTATGATGACCTGGTGCCCTGGATTTGTCAAACTCTGCCTTAGGTCCTTTTTCTCTGAGCAGCAGAGACCTCTAGTGGTTCTATGAATATAAGACCTGATATTCAGTGCAAGCGGCTATTGCTCCTACACTGGCTAGCCAATGGCATTAAACCTTAGACCCATACCTGGTTACTGGCATTGAATATCTGGGTTGACCGCAGAATCCAGAAGCTAACCGGGCAATGACGATATTCAGCCGCTGTGTGGTTAACTTCTGTGTTGAGAGTAAGGCCAGCCTTTGCTGTGCCTGACTTTTGCAATGTGTCGCTAACAGGGCAGCAGCTCAATATTGCTGCTGCTTGGTTAGCGAATGGTAGCGCCCTGGAACATCCCCAGAATGCCCCGAAGCTAATCGCTTAGCGCTGGGGACATGCAGTGGCAGCAACCATGGATAACCATGTCAGTGCCGCTGAATATCCCGCTGAGCAGCGTTCACATTGTCTGCAGGTCTTCAAACCATGTAAATACTGTATTATGACCTAGAAGTGCGATGGTAATTTTCTGGAATAGGAGAGGTTTACTTTTTCTCAGTGTTGTTATTCTGGGAGGAGACTCCCCTGGGGGGGGGGGGGGGGGGCGGGGCGGGAATTCAACTACTAAAAAAACCCCACCCAAAGGCAGACTTCTCTCTTTGGCCAGTCTAGCCATCCTAATATTAAGATGAATCCATCTGATTAGGCAGAGCTGCAGGGAAGAGCAGTGGGGTTGGACAGTTCCATAAGGTTACTTAGACCTTGCATTCAACTTCCACTGTGTCCTGGTGAACATCTTCAGCAGGAGTCAATCCTACTAGTGGCGATGAGAAGGAGTAAAACTATGGAATATCTGGGAGCAACTGGTCCAAAGGATAAAAGGAGCTGTTCTGGGCACCTCCATCTATGGCAGTCTCTAACTCAGAAGTACTCTGCAACAAGATGATGCAGGATGAGGTTTTCCCAACCTTACAATAACTATGGAGCAAGGAGAAAGGATTGTAACTGCCTGTAGTATAATTTTGTCTCTGTCGATAGTTACTACTTTTTTGCTGTTGTCAGTGATTGCTCAGTAATTTTAAGTAAATCCTTTGCTTTAGAACACTAATTTCTGGCCTGGACTCTATTATTGAGAGAAAGAGAATTGAGGTGAATAGAATGTAAATGGCAGAGACCTCCCAGTAGTTACATATCACACTTTATTTATTTATTGAATGGCTTTTATATACCACCCCTTCCAACAATCAGGGGTGGTTTACATTGAACAAAAATGAGAAAAACTTGGTTACAGGGAACATTTTAAACTATAATACAGCAAACTATGTACAGGTCAGCTAGGCACTTATACAGTTGTATTGTGGTAGCTGCGTCTTAAATATTTACATGATATATTGCGAACAGTGTGAAATGTTGCAGACAGTGTAAGATATGGGGTGTAGACATATCAGGGGGTGGGGGTAGTAATTAGTGAGATAGGAGGCGGTGTCAGTGAGATGGGTGGGCTATAATATTCTGAGAAAAGTAGGGTTTTTAGGAGTTTACAAAATGCTTGTAGGTCCTTGGTTGATCTAATGGAGTCTGGGAGGGAGTTCCAGAGGGTCAGGGCAGAATATCTGAAGGTTCTGTTGCTGTGGCTTTCTTGATTTTCTTTACTGACGGGGGCAAGGCTAAGAGGTCCTTTGTACATGCCCTTCTCAATCTGACATCAGACTGCGGTTGGATCAAGGTAGATAAATAGGAGGGGGAGATGCTATTGTGTAGTTTAAAAGTTGTGACTAACATTTTGTATCTTACTCTGGAAGCGATGGGGAGCCAATGGAGATTATAGAGAATTGGTGTCATGTGATGTGATCAGTAAGTCTTGCTTTGGTAATAATCCTAGCCGTTACATTTTGTGCAAGATGCAGTGGGTGAGTTGTCTTTTTAGGTAGGCCTTGAAACAGATTGTTACAGTAGTCCAGGTGAGGAGTAATCAAGGCCTGGACTACTGTTCTGAAGTCATGGGTGTCAAGGATCGGTCTGAGGTGTTGTATAGTTTTTAATTTAAAGAATATTGTCCTAGCTGTTTGTTTGACTTGGGCAGTCATCGTGAGTTCTGTATCGATAATGACACCTAGGTACTTTACTTCCTGTTTGACTGGCAGTTCAATATTATGAAGGAAGAAGGGGGCGTAAAGTTCTGGTTTCTAGTTGTGAATAAGATTTCTGTTGTCTTAAAATTTATTTGCATGTTGTTTGCATTTAACCATGATTGGTTAAATACAAACAACATGGAACTCTAATCATCCCTGAGAGTTGAAACTGAGAGGTAAGTGTTCCCTCTTGGAAGCTGTGCCCCCAGTCTACCAGCCAGCATGCTTAACCACTGAAAGGGATACCTAAGCTGGCATGGCTTACACTAGTTTTCACTAAAACAGATTTTTCTGATATTATCCTTGCCTATATTAGAGATATGGAAATGTAACTAAAGTAACAAGAATTATCATCACATCAATTATATTTTTTTCATATTATTGCAGTTCAGGGATTTTAAAATAACTCAGCAGTAATAGAAGTGCATCAGAAAGAGTAATAGTGTGCATTGAGCAATGCCACCTTGAGAAGAGATTAACATACACCAACATTTTACGATAAAAGCATAACAAGAAACTTTCAAATGTTTGGTAACCACAGACAGCATGAAATTCTTGTTTGCTGCAACCCCTGTTTTTGGCAATGAAGACTCACAGGAAACCATTTAATTTAATTACATCATTTGCAAATTTTTGAATAGACTGTGACTTCATGCTGAAATAAGAATTCAGATGAGTTCTGCCTGCCTGAAAATTAAATATTGTAACATCTTGCATTAATTTCTGTGGATCAAATTAATTTTTTGAGAGATCTTTAATCGCTTAATATTAACTAACTAACTAACTAACTGACTAACTAACTAGCTAACTAACTCATTATACAGGAAATGTGTCAGGACCCTGGCAAGAAGGAAAGACAGTCAAGCGCACTAGCTGTTTTGGAGGTAAATGTATAAGTCATTTGAATATGTAAAATTGTCCTGGCATATGTGCACATAAAAAGAGGTGCTAGGCAAAAAATAGCATCTGCTTTTATGTGATATATGTGTAGACATTCCTGAGGCTGCTAAATGGACAGATATAGAGTCAGATCAGCATTTATGGAAGTAGGTTATAAAAACACTCATAAGTGCTGATTCATACTGCCATATACACATACAAAGGGGCCTTTTTACTAAAGGGTGCTGTGGTGTTGCACCAGACATGCCCATAACATGCAAATCCATGGTGTGTTAGAGTAACACTATAGCGTTAACTGATGGGAGCATGGAAAGCATGTTCCCGGCAGTTACCACAGTGTATGTGGCCTTGCCATAGTAACATAGTAACATAGTAAGTGACGGCAGATAAAGACCAGCATGGTCCATCTAGTCTGCCCAGCAAAATGGCAAGAGTAGGTGCACCTGTCGCTCTGTGCAGGCCACCCCTCCCAATGTTTTTGTTTAGGGGTGAACCCATCACTCCATGTAGGACACCCCTATTTGTTGAGACGCTAGATAGTTCAGAAGTTAGATGGCACTGTTTATTTTGCTTTTATCCTGTTGCTGTAAAGGGATCCACTGTGTTTGTCCCATGCCATTTTGAATTCCATCACCGTGTTTGCCCCCACCACTTCCATCGGGAGGGCATTCCAAGCATCCACCACCCTTTCAGTGAAGAAATATTTCCTGACATTGCCTTTCAATTTACCACCTTGCAGCTTCATGTTATGCTCTCTAGTTTTACAGCTTCCCCGTCTTTGGAAGAGGTTTGTTTGTTCATCATTTCTCTTTAAGTATTTAAAGGTCTGAATCATATCTCCCCTGTCCCTCCTCTCCTCCAAAGTGTACATATTTAGGTCTTCAAGTCTCTTCTCATAAGGCTTCTGACGCAGGCTCCAAATCATTTTGGTCGCCTTTCTCTGAACAGTTTCCAGTCTTTTTACATCTTTTGCAAGATATGGTCTCCAAAACTGAACACAGTATTCCAAGTGAGGCCTCACCAGTGACTTGTACAGTGGCATAAGTACCTCTTCCTTTTTGCTGGTAATCCCTCTTTGTATGCAACCCAACATACTCCTGGCTTTTGCCACCGCCTTGTCGCACTGTTTTGCCACCTTGAGATCATCAGAGATAATCACACCAAGGTCTTTCTCCTGAACCGTGCATACCAACCTCTCACCCCCTATCGTGTACTTTTCCCTTGGATTTCTGCTACACAAGTGCATGACACTGCACTTTTTCACATTAAATCGTAGTTGCCAAGCATTAGACCAGTCATCCAGCTTTTGTAGATCTTTCCTCATGTTAACCACTCCCTCGGGGGAGTCCACTCTGTTGCAAATTATTGTGTCATCTGCAAAAAGACAGACTTTTCCATTCAGTCCTTCAGCAATATCACTCACAAATATATTGAACAGTGCCGGGCCCAGGACCGAACCCTGAGGCACCCTGCTAATCACCTTCCTCTCATCTGAGTGAGCTCCATGTACCATCACCTTCTGTTGACTGTCAGTCAACCAATTTCTAATCCAGTTTACTATCTTGGGACCCATCCCCAAGCTACTGAGTTTATTGGCAAGCCTCCTATGAGGAACAGTATCAAAGGCTTTGCTGAAATCCAGATAGATGACATCCATTGCATGCCCCAGATCTAGTTCCTTGGTCACCCAATCAAAGAACTCAATCAGATTTGTTTGGCAAGACCGTCCTTCAGTAAAACCATGTTGCCTTGGATCTTGCAACCTGTTGGTTTTTAGAAAGTTCATTATTCGCTCTTTCAGGAGCACCTCCATTACTTTTCCTGCCACCGAGGTAAGGCTCACGGGCCTGTAGTTTGACACTTCTTCCCTGTCACCACTTTTGTGTAGAGGTACAACATTAGCCATTCTCCAGTCTTGAGGAACCACTCCTGTTTCCAAGGATCGGTTGAAGACATCCTTTAATGGTCCTGCAAGAACCTCTCTGAGCTCTTTCAGTATCCTGGGATGTATCCCATCCAGTCCCATGGCTTTGTCCACTTTCAGTTTAGCAAGTTGTTCTAACACCTCATCTTCTGTGAATGGTGTGGTATCTACTTCATTGCTATTTTTATATTTGGGAGTCACAGCTGGTCCATCTCCAGGATCTTCTTTAGTAAAAACAGAGCAGAAGTATTTGTTTAGCAATTTTGCTTTTTCAGTGTCACTTTCCACGAGTCCTTACCCAGCACTTCTGAGTCCTGCAATTCCAACTCTGATCTTCTTCCTTTCCCGAATATACCTGAAGAAAGTTTTGTCGCCACCTTTAACATCTTTAGCAATCTTTTCCTCTGCCTTTGATTTTGCTATCCTTATTTCTCTTTTAGACTCTTTGAGCTTGATCCTGTATTCATTTCTGTGTTCTTCTGTTTCCAAGCTTTTGAATTTTGCGAAAGCTGTGTTTTTTGCCTTTATTTGAGCAGCCACCTCTTTGGAAAACCAAATAGGTTTCCTTCTCCTCTTGTTTTTATTTACTTTTCTTACATATTTATCTGTTGCCCCTTTTATTGCTGCCTTTAGTTTAGTCCATTGCAATTCCACTTCCCTTATCTCCTTCCACCCCGTTATCTCCTCCTTTAAGTACTCGGCCATTTTATTGAAGTTAGCGTTTTTGAAGTTTAGGACTTTGAGCTTGCTATGATTGGCCTGCATCATGGCTTTTATCTCAAACCACACTGTGTGATGGTCACTGTTGCTCACAGGGGCACTCACACAGACATACGACACGTTATCACTGTTGATGAGCACTACATCCAGCGTTGAGCTTTCCCTGGTTGGTTCCATCACCATTTGTCTAAGTAATGCATCTTGGAGAGCATCCACAATTTTTTTGCTTCTTTCCAGATGTGCAGAAGGAGTAATCCAATCCACATCAAGTAGATTAAAGTCACCCAATATGATCACTTCCCCCTTTGTTGCTATCTTGGCAATATCTAAAACACAGGTACACTAAAAAAAATTTTTTTTTAAACTGCCTCTAATGTTTCGATTGATTTTTACGTTTTTTGGTGCGCTGAATCCAAATCTGGTAACCAATTTGCTCCATCACGTACAGATTTTTTGCTACATTGGGTTAGCAGTTTGAGGTGAACGTTTCAGATTGAGTGCGATCGAGATAAAAGTTTCTTGGATGAATTCTTTATACTAATTGTTTAGTAGTTATTCAAATAAGAATTTTGAAAATTGTAACAAGGCAGCACATAAGAATAGAGTAATGTCAACAAAACACACTGTGATGGTAGCAAAATTGTCTGCACTTAAAACAGCCACATACATGTGCACAAACATTGAGCATATAAGACACAAAGCAAAGCAAAGAAATGTGCAAAAAATGTTGTACAGGTATGTATGTAAGAATAGAAAACGCAAACCGCACCATTGCAATACATGAAGACAAACACCCGATGGTGTGAAAATAAAATTCTAATAAATGAGATCCGACACTGTGGTAATAACTAGCAAATCTTTATTTCAAAGTTTAGTAAAAACACGATATTTGTCAACACAGTTTAGATTTTAAAGTCATTCTTGGGTCAATCAATCTCCTGGTGGGCCCGTTTCTTCTTCCCCCGAATGCTTCTCTTGGTGCGCTGCTTGGCGTATTTTTCATCTGGGGTTTCCCGCAGCAGCAACCAGCAGAAATCAGCCATCATAGTGGTGTTCCATCTTCCTTGGTACCTTCTCTCTGCGTCCTTGATGTCCTGGTGAAACCTTTCACCTTGTTCTTCACTGTACGCCCCCAAGTTTTCGGGAAAGTAGTTCACATGGGAGTGGAAGAAATGGACTTTCAGGCTCATGTTACAGCCTTGTTCTTTGAAGGCATTGAGCATCCTGGCAACAATATCCTTATAGTTCTCATCCCGCCTGTTCCCCAAGAATTTGAGAACAACATCCTTGAAGGAATCCCAGGCTTCTTTTTCCTTCTCAGACATCGTTTCAGCGAATGCTCCATCTGAAATGAGTTTCCTTATATCAGGGCCAACAAACACTCCTTCCTTTAGCTTTGCTTCAGAAAGTCGGGGGAACTTTGAGCAAAGGTACCGAAAGCACTCACCATCTTTTGGAAGGGACTTGATGAATTGCTTAATGAGACCCAACTTAATGTGGAGAGGTGGTAATAGAATTTTATCACGAGGTACCAAGCTCTCATGAAGAACATTTTTCTCACCGGGTCTCAAATACTCCCGAATTGGCCAGTCTTTTTTCCCCCAGTGTAGGTCGCGGGCCCGGCTATCCCACAAGCAAAGGAAGCAGGGATATTTGGTGAAACTGGATTGCTGCCCTAATAGCATGGATAGAATTTTAAAGTCTCCACAAATCATCCACTTATGCTCATCATAACGAATCTTCTGAAGAATCAGGGCCAAATTCTCGTATTTTTCTTGGAGAATAACAGAGTGAGCAATAGGAACTGAAGCAAATGTGTTGCCATTATGAAGAAGAACACCTTTTATGCTGTCTTTTGACGAATCAATGAACAGCCGCCATTCAGCAGGATCATACTTGAGTTTAAACTTTTCCATCACTCCGTATATATCGTTGCAAAATACCAAATCTTCCTCTTTGCTGAAATACTTCAAAAATTGTGTCTCGCGGTTGCGGTACCAATAAAAAGTTGTTCCTGGTGACAATAGATTTTTCTGTTTAAGCCGAGAACCTAGCAGTTGGGCAGCATCTTTTGGGAGTCCTAAATCCCGGACTAAATCATTCAATTCAGCTTGAGAGAAAAGTTCAGGTTTCGGATCTGGTTCAGTTTCAAACTCGGAAGTACTGGACTCATCGGGAAAAGCCATCTGATGAGTCTCATCATGATCAGAACCGTCCACACAAATATGATCCAAAGATTTTGGTGGTTCAGGCACAGGTACTTCGTTGCTATGAGGCATAGGCCTAATTGCTGAGGGAAGGTTGGGGTAACTTATTACGTTCTTATTTTTTAAGTTGTATCCCTTCACAATGCAAGAGCAAAAATAGCAGTCACTGCTGTGGTCTCTTTGTTCACGCCACATCATAGGTATTCCGAAACGAAATGCTTGTTTTTTACCTTTCATCCATAAGCGTAGATCTTCCTCACATGTCTTGCACACTTTGTGAGGAGCCCACGGTTTGTCTTGATCGCCTAACTTCAAACCAAAATAGGTGAAATATACTTTTTTAATAAATGCAGAAATGTTCCTCTGCAGCTTTTTCACGGTATATTCCCCACAAATAAAACAAAAACTGTCCGGAGAGTTGACGCAACCTCTGGCTCTGTGAGCCATCACAAATACACAGCACTGCAAACTACAACTGTAGTGAACCACTTCGGAATAAAGCTGGATTACGACTGAGCAAACAAAAGGTAATAATGAACTTGCAAGAAACTGAAATTTGACAGGAACGTTCATGTCGCAACCACCGTGTTTGAGCGAGCGAACGAGGCGAGGCGAACAGGAAAGAACATGCGCCAGCGCGAGTACTGGATTTAGCCCCCGCCTCCCAATTGTCCTGTTAATGTATAAAATGAATACAAAACACTCTAAAATATCATGAGGGAATGTTTCTAGTTAGTTAACCATTACAACCTCTATTTTGGGCCAAGAAAATAAACTGCAGTCGGCTAAAAAGAAATTATGTGAACATTCCTTATATGGGTAAGAAATCTAATTTTGCAAGAAAACGTGACGTGATGGAACATTTTGGCTATTTTTCCTGGATTCAGCACCCCAAAATCTATAGGAATCAGTTGCAAAACTGGAGGCAGTTTTTTGGTAGTGTACCTGTGTAATCAATTTGTTATCTCTCTCTTCAATTTGAGTCGGAGGTCTGTAGACTACAGCAATATGGATGACAGTGCCATCTCCTCTTTCCAACGCAATCCAGAGCGCTTCTTCTTTTCCCCATGTTCCCTGCATTTCAGTAGCTTTAATACTGCTTTTGACATACAAGGCTACTCCTCCTCCTTTTCCATTTTCTCTGTCTCTTCTGAATAGATTATAGCCAGCTATGGCTATATCCCAATCATGCAATTCATTAAACCATGTTTCTGTAATGGCCACGATGTCCAAATCTGTTTCCACCATTAGGGCTTCCAGGTCTGGTATTTTTTTCGCTAAGCTTCGAGCATTTGTGCTCATTGCTTTCCAGCATTTACCTGGCTTGTGTGTATTTTGCATTGATTTTATTCTGCCCACTTCTTCCCTCTAGTTTTTGATGTGTGGCTTAAGAGTGTGGCTGTTTCTGATGTTGTTCTGCTTTTGCAGGGGGTGGCATGCAGATGTTGACCTTCCACAACCATCACCCCCTTTTCCTAGTTTAAATGCATATCCACATACTGCCTGAATTTTTCACTTAGGTTTATTTTCCCTGCGACAGAGAGATGTAGTCCATCAGCACAGTATAGTCTCTTGTTGGTCCATCTGTTGCCCCAGTTGCCAATAAATCTGAATCCTTCTTGTTCGCACCAGGTTTGGAGCCATGTATTAAAGCTGTTAATGCGATGCAGCCTTTTTGTCCCCTTACCAAGAACACGTAGAACTTCTGAGAATGCAACAGTGTTAACAATGGGCTTGAGTTTCTCTCCCAGAGATTGGAAGTCCTTTTGGGCTGTAGAGGCACTGTTTCTAGCCAGGTCATTTGTGCCCAAGTGGATAATAACATCAGGTTTGGAGTGCTCACTTTTTGTGCTAAGTATTTCAACAACTTGGTTTGTATTCCTGCTGGCTGAAGAGCCTGGTAGGCACATGACTATCTTCTCTCCTTTGAACTGTGTTCCCAAGTTGGTGCCTCTGATGATGGAATCTCCAAGTAGTAATAGTTTTTTGTTTGGTGAGGTTTTCTTCATATTTGTTGCTTTAGCAGGAGATTGGGCATTGTCTGACTCATTTAAGGGCCCTTCAGTTTCTTTGGATTGGGCATCCTCATTAGCCAAGGCAGAGAAGGCATTGTGCAGGGATATCTCTCTTCAATGAACAGAAAGGCAATCTGAGCAAGCCCACATGCACAACAGGAAATGGAGGTCTATAACAATGCCTCAGCAGGGGGGAGGGGTAGTCACTCAGGTAGACTAAGGGGTCTGTTTACTAAACATTCCTAATGTGCGGGGCCGCGGTAGTGTGCCTGTGCCATATAAGGAGTGGGCGGTTCAGGCAGAGAAAAGAAAAAAAACGGGAGTAAGCGATCACACATTTGCGCGGGGCGCTATTGTGCGCCGTGCACAATAGTGCGTGGGAAGGCTAAGTGGCGCCCTGATGTGCACACACAAAGGAGCAGAGCCATAGTACAATGGTTAAGACACTGACTGTAGGTACAGCTGCCATGGGTTCAATTCCCCATTGTGCACAACAAAAAGGGCTGGCTGAGGCATTAACTGTAATGGGTAAAAGTGCTTTAGGAGGCATATTAAGTTTGGGCGGCATAAGGCGGTGCACTGTTAATTTTGGGCGGCATAAGGCAGTGCACTGTTAATCTCAGGCGGCATAAGGCGGTGCACTGTTAGGTTTGGGCGGCATAAGGCGGTGCGCAGATGCCCAAGCATAGGAACAGAGCCACAGCACAATGGTTAAGACACTGACCAATGGTGGAGAGATCAGGGGTTCAATCCCCCACAGTGCCCAATGAAGAAGGCTCACTGAGGCAGTGTGTATTATGGGGATGAGTGCTGTAGGGGGCAATCTATTTTTATTTCAGTTATCACTACTAGCAAACGCACTCACAAAGCGTGTTAACATAAGGCGGCCCATAAGGCACATGTTAAAGTTCACTGTCCGCCAAGGCACCCTTGAATGTCCCCTATAGGGCACCATATATGTTGCGTCACAGGATAATGTATAGTGCACCTTATATGGACGGCAACCATAAGGTGCCCTATAGGGTGCCCTATAAAGCACCCTCAGAGGCACCTTATGGGTACAGTACACTGAGGGTGTGTTTGATGGCAGCAACATATGTACATTAAATCTAAAAACAGCTTTGGACAACCCTATCAAATAACCCCACTGTGGGCTCGAACCCATTACCGCTGGCTCCACAGGCAGTGAAGTAACCATTGGGCTATAGCTATATAGTTGCCAGCAAGCCCCTGGCTGGCTGCAGAGAGCCTGCATGTCACCACACAGACAGTCTGCTGTGGGAACCAGGATAGGGTTAGGCCACCCATACCCATGATGCACTGCACATGCAAATCAGCTGTCCACAGATGAACACAAGATGGGGAATGCACCCCAACAGCTCCCCGGCCTGGTAGGGGGACGTGTCCGTGTGCACCCACACAGCACCGTGGCCTGGTAGGAGGTACTGACCGGGTGTTTAATTTGCACAGAGTAGCTACACACAGTCACACTGTGCGGGAACTGTGCTCACCCTGAGTGTGCGATGAGGCGCCCTGGACCAGGTCCACAGCACCCTCCATGGCTGAGAGAGGCCATGGCAGAGCTCCAAAACAGTCGTAATCTGTGAGATAGGTAGTTTCTGCAGGAACACCTTGGATATCTCTGTCTGTCTCAGTCAGGGGAACCCCCACAGACCCCTAGGTGGGCTATGTACCACCAACCCCCCCCCCCCCCCCCCAGCTGAGGGTGGCAAACAGGCAGGGTCTCCTATCAACAGATCCCCATTATACACCCCCCCCCCCCCCCAATGATGGCAGTAGAGTGGACCATCTAACCCCAGTCCTGTTGGGGAACAGACACCCTACAGGGCAGTCCAAGCAGCCCCACACACACACCCAGACCACAATATCAGACAGACAGTAGGCCTGGATATGCTAAGATGCACCCCACCACTATCTGATATTCCCCTGCATCAAGCCATCAGCCACTGCACCCTGCAAGGCACTCCAGCAGGGCACATACCAGCTGTGAACAGTCTGCTGGTTAGTCCCACTGGAAATGCATGCACCCACAACTGGGATGGCAGCACACACAAGCAGATACATCAGTGACTAGGCCCCAATAGGTGACCCATATATATCACATGAGGGAAGTGCTATGAAGCACTATGGGGGTGCCTAGCCATGCTGCCATCACTGCACAGTCAGGGTGGAGTGAAAGCCCAGCAGCACATACAGAGGTCACCCTGTCTGTGGAGGTGGTGGACGGCCACTACAATGTCCCTGCCAGTGCCCTATGCCCTGTGCAGATGCATCCTGGCCAGCCCACCCTGTCTGAGCTATACCCATGGTACCTTGCTGCTCATTATGCACATCATCAGGCCAAAACTGTGGACAGTGTTTGCAGCCAACACACACTGTATAGACAGACACACACTCCCACACGTATGCCAGCATTGTGCTACTATAGAGGGGTTCAGAATCCTTGCCCACCACACCAGTCCTGGGCACAGTACAGGCATGGGTATGGTATGCAATACCGTTGGGGGTCCCTCCCTAGGGTGGTAAACACTGTCATGGGCCAGACCTGATGCACACACCGCAGACATCAGATAGATTATTATGATGGAGCTCATAGAGCAGACTGTGCGTAACGTAGGGATATCTATCTGCCAGTACTCATAGCAAACGTTTGAGAGCTGTGTACCATATACCCTGGTGTAGGGTGACATTGCTAAGGTATGCAAGTGCTGGTATTGGGAGATGCACGCAGGGCCCAATGTCCTGCCTCACCAGGAGGCATTGGCCAATGGGGCCTGTGGGTGTGGGTGTGGGTGTGTCTGTCCCTGTTGGCTGCTGCTGTACGGCAGAGGTTCCCAAATCCAGTCCAGGTTTGCAATACACTGGTTGGGGTTTCCTGCTGTCCCTCATGAATATGCATGAGCTACATCTACATGCCATGGGGGTGGTGCATAGATATACAGCACGGTTATTTGTATGAGTGGCAGCATGGAACCTGAATGGTGTGTGGTCCTCCAGGACTGCATTTGTGAGACTCTGCTCTAGGTAATGCCCCTGGTCATGGTGTCTGTGCTTGGTGGTGTAAAAGATAGGCGTATGACCAATGCGTATATCCCCAGCAATAAAGGATTGCCCTTACTAACATGGTTTAGTTGTGGGGAAAATATGTGGACAGGATTGGCAGTAGCCCCAGCTGGGCTTTGAACCTGTGACCTTTTGCTCCTGCACACACTGTCTGTGTGCACTGCACCACTGTGTTGCCACAGATGTGCTGAATTCCCTGGGAAGTCCATGACTGTACATCCGACAGGGCCTATGTTGCAGTGGACGTGCCAGCCTGCACATGGCTCGGCCACTGTCTTCTGTGGCTAGCAGCCACTGCCCCCTCCACCACCTGTACCCTACCGCCAACATGCTGGCATGTCCGTATCTTGGAAAAGCATATGACCTGATTGAGTTGCGGCACTCCAGGACTGCATTTGGGGGACTCGGCTGTCGGTAATGCCCATTGTTATGGTGTGTGTGAGGTGTTGGGTACAAAATGGGTGTGTGAACCATGCTTATGTTCTCTGCAATAAAGGAGTGTCTTTACTATCTCTGTTTAGTGGTGGGTAAAATATGGGGACTGGGTTGGCAGGAGCCCCAGCTTGGATTTGAACCTGTGACCCTCTGGTCCTAGAGGTACTGCCTCTGTCTGCTGCACCACACTGTGGCCACAGTGATAGTGCAGTCCCTGGGGGTGGGAAACCTGACCAAAGGAGTCACAAACCCTGCTCTGCACATTTGTACTGTGGGCTCAGTCACCTTGTCTGGTGACAAAAGTGCAAATAAACCCCTCAACCGACCACGACGAACTGGGGATAAATATAACCAAGCTGGGCAACAGTGATATGAATGGGCAACCATAGCAAACACTCCCAGGAAGGCTCAGAAAAAAGGAAATGGTTTTTGGAAGGGTCTCCGCTCCGTAGCCCCTTCCATACTTCATTTCATTTTTTTGGAGCTTTCCTGGGTGTGTTTCTTATGTTTGCCCATTAATATCAGGGTTCCCCAGCTGACTTCCTATTTTTAATATGTTTGTTTGGGTCTTTTTCTATCTTTATTTGCACTTTTGTTCTGTGCACATGTATCACACTGCTCACGTTTTTCAGGTTTCCCCGGTTTCCCTGTACATTGCTGACGGAAATGGTTTCTCTTCCCTTTAAATGCCCTCTACCGTAAGTGTTTCACTCGCACTATTTTTAACCTGCAAATTCGTCCCCGATACTGTGCGGGGAGCCTCTCCCCTCCCCTTCCCCGCCCATTGACCCCGTCTCTCCGCCCCTCGGGAGCCTTCCTCCGCCCTCAGAATGCCTTTCCACGCCTCTATCGGACATTTGCGGGCCGGGTACTTGTGCGGGGCACGTTAGTGCGGCGCGCAATTGTGCGGGGCCCACGCGCACTTGTGCGGGGCGTTTAAGAGCGTTTCTGAGCGTTTGAGTGCCGCGTTTCCGTGCGCTATTGTGCGGCACGCAATTGTACGGCTTTTAGTAAACATGCCCCTAAGAGAAAGATAGTTGAAAACTCTACAGCAATGGAGTAGGTAAGGGAACCCACCAAGAAGGGCAAATAGATAGATAAATATGTGGAGACAAACAGACAGACAGACAGATAGAACTCACAGAACTCACGGCACTACTAGAGCATGGGTGCACTCAATGTCACCTATGGAAATCGCGGTGGGTGCATCTGTGCTACTAGCCTGCCATGCAGCTAGTGACGGTGCACTGCCTGCTTGGCGCTCTCCCCACGCATTCTTTGCCCTTAACCCTCCCACTTGCAAACCTAATGCGCCATGGACAGTTAGCACCAAAATCTGATGGTGCTATCATGGCCTTGCACTAGCTGTCAACTTGTGTCTAAACGTGTGCTTTTACCACATGCTAGATCTGCGCTGACAGCTAGCACCTTTAGTAAAAGACCTCCAAAGCTGCTCCTGCTTGGAGCAAGTATTATTTTGAGTGACCGCATTCTGGAAAGCAATTTTGTAAGGACAATTAGGGGCATATGATGCTTCTAAAAAAATAGGTGCGACAAAAATTACTATTCATTTGTTTTGAATCACTCAAGCTAGGAACTTAGAAAAATTTCTGGCAAGAAAGCATGAATCTGCTTTACCAAATAAAAATAATCACATGTTATGCAAAACCTTGCATATAGAACCAAAGACCAAATAAACCCCATTCATTTGATCTTTCAAGTAAACCCTCTATTTAAGGCAGTATCAGTTCATTATCATATGCATGATCCTTGTTGCTTCTTTTCAGCCAACTTTCCAAAGGGAAGGATGAGAAGACTTATGAATTTTGCACATGCATGTGTCTCTGCACCTTCTATCCATGCCAAATTTTCAAGACATGTACAAAAGGATTCTTTCAGGAATATATAGAGAAACAATTATAACATCAACTATATGTGAAGGGCATGTAGGTGTCTATTTTAAGCCTGTTTGATAAAGTCACATAGGTGCCTATGGTAGTCATTTTAAAAGCCTTGTTTGTGATTTGGATGTCCAAAAATGTGCATGTGGATGTCCAAATCGCGACAACGTCTCTGGAGCCATTTTACAAATGGTGTCGGAAGTGGATGTCCAAGTAGGCAGGAGGTGTTGTGGGTGGCATGTCCAGGGCAGGGCAATGGACATAGATGTCCCTGATCCATTTCAGAACTATCAGGGGCATCTGCGATGGCAGTTTGTCTGACAATCAGTAATTTGATTTGATTTCTAAAGTTAATTTTCTTCTTTCTTAATGGCTTTACTAGAGGTAGATCTTGTCAGACTAATCTGATTAATTTCTTTGACTATATGACCAGAAAATTGGATTGGGGGAGAGTACTAGATGTGGTATACTTATGTGAATGAATGGAAAAATAAATAAATATAAAATTAATTACCTGAGTCTTGCGGGTGGAGCAGAATAGTGACTGCTGGGGCCTTTGGTTTCACGGCTGAGGGAATCTGCGCTTGTGGTGACTGATAGGCACTGAGAGAGAGACAGCTGGAACTTAATGTAAACCAGGACCTCCACTGGGTCATTACCTTAATTTACCTGGATACAAAGCCTGCCCGTCTACTAAGCGAGCTAGGCAACCACCTATGGCGGCTGACCTGGGTGGGCAGCTTTGTGCCACCACTTTGTTGCCTGTGGCAGTCCATTTGCTTCAGCACATATAACCTGTTGCTTCTGATCCGCCTTCAATGCAACTTACTGTCGGAGAGGGGTCAGAAGTGGCAGGCCATGTATGCTGAAGCACATGACCTGCGGCAGGCAACAAAGTGGCTGCACAAAGCCATCCCTTTGAAAATGGTACTGCTGCCACTGTCTGCCTCCCCCCAAGATAGAATCAGCAGGGGGCTGTGGCGTGGATCGGCAGCTTGGCATGGGGAGTGGGATGGCACAGCTGGGGTTTCTGCCTGGAGCGGCAGAAACCCTTGGGTCAGTCCTACCTGGATGTTATAAGAATGTCACAGTAGGCTGAGTTACCTCATGTAAGCCACCAATGGAAACTCACAGCTCATAGGAAAAAAATATACTCTCTATAGTTTTATTAAACTCAAAACTCTCCCACAATGAATCATGTGAACATGCTTGACTTTCCCAAAAATGTCTACTTTTAATTTGAAAAATAGTATAAATTCCTTTTTTATAAACCAACAGTAACAGTCTATATAAAGCTTTTCTCTTTAAACCTCTTATTTTTAACAATACTCTCAAGTAGTTTCAGTTTTTATAACAACCTTTCTTCACAAACACATGGGCAAATTTCACTGTAGTTTAGTCAGCTACAATTTCAAAGTACTTGTATTAAATAAAATTCCTGCATTTACATAGCAAAAATAACTTTTATCTTCTTTTTCCTTTGTGAACAATTCTTTAAATGCTTCTGTTTTTATACAGATGTACAGTATTGACCCTTTCAACAAGTAAGTATTAGTTAACCTGTTAAAGGCTTGAAGTTTCTTTATTCTTTAGAAGAAAGGGTCTAACACTGTCTTTTGTATGCCTTTTGGCAGGTGAATGGGTATTATCCTTCATGTATGGGAACCTTTTGCTTTCAAAAAGAAAAAAGCCCCCAAAAAACTAGCGCAATAGTGTGTTAAAAAAAATCAGTCACTATTGTGTGTCAGTCACTTATATCAATCTTCTTTCTGCTTTCTTGAACATTAGGCACCTCAGGATCCAGCACTGTTCAGCTTCTGTCAGGATACCTCAAGAAAATCAATAAAAGAAACTGTCACCCTGGCTCTGTGTGCAAGTAACTAGAAACGTGTTTTTCTTCCATTCTCAGTTTTTTTTTAAATTTTTATTTCTTGGGAGGCTTTCTATTCCCCAAAAATAAAAGATAAGCAAGTTCCCTATCTTTCCTGCCCTGAGAACTCTCTCTGCCAAAACCAGTTTTTTTCTTTGTGTGCCACAGCCAACCTTTTAAAACTGCTAGTCAGTTCTGGAGAACTATACCAATTGCCATCTAAATTTAGCACTTTTAAATATGGCAATTTTTTTTCTTTTCTTTTTGAATACATCTAATCCTTCTCTCTTTCACATTCACTCCCTCTTTTTCCCACTGAAACAGTTCAGGCTATTTCAGGATTAAACAAATACTGTGAGCAGTACCCTGTTTTAAATCAGCTAACTTTCAAGGGTTTTCCTCTAACTTCCAAGAATTTTATACCTTCGGCCTTATTTTTCTTTCAGTGCTTGAAGTACTCTAGTTCTTTTAAAAGCAAGTCTCACACACTGTTGAAATTTTATTACAACAATGCTCAAATTAGACTTATGCTTAAATAAATCACTTTAAATACTCATTAATCTTGGTTTTAAACTCCTTAAATGAGTTTCAGAACTTCCTCAGCTTTATTCCTATCACAAGGAAAAGTTCTCTCACTTAAAATTAAGTTTTTCTTCAGCTTTCATTCAAGTTTCTTACACACTTCCCTAAGAAATTCTCAATTTCTCACAATTCTGACACCAAACAAACTCTTTCACAGCTCTTCCACATACTCACTCTGGCATATCTTACTACTGGAATTGACCGTGGAAGAAAAGGGCACAGACAGAAGCAATTCACTACAAGAGCAGAGTTCACAAGAAGGGGTGTAGGGAGAGATGAGAGAGAAAAGGTAGTGAGGAGCAACAGAATGAGTGCATTTATAGGTCAGTAAGAGAAGTTTGAATAGGATACAGAAATATATGGTGAGCCAGTGAAGTGATTTGAGAAGGGGGGTTATATGAGCATATCGGGGTGGTGGAAGATTAGCCAAGTTTTTAACAGATTGAAGGGGAGAGAGATGATTCAAAGAGACGCCAGCAAGGAGGAGGTTGCAATAGTCTTAACAGGAGGTGACTAGAGTGGATAAATGTCTTAGTAGTGTGTTCAGAAAGGAAAGTGCAAATTTTGCTAATGTTAAAATGTTACCCCATCAAAGTCTTCTTCCCAACTATATGTAACTGAAGTTCCTGTACAAAGATTCTATCCTCACTGTAGAAGTGTTCTTCCACTCAACTCTATTTAAAAATAGTTCCTTACTGTCTTCATTCCAACTCACACAGCACACTTTCAGTGTGCTAAAACACCTAACAGACCTTTACACACATTAATTTTATAATCCATTTCTTTAATCCATTTTCGCTTAGTATCTGTTTTATATATTTAAACTGCATCATGGTTTTAGTCTCCTATGAGTTCTTCCCGTGTTGGCCTCAGTCTCATCTGTTTCCTGCATCTGCTGTCCCTCCGCAACTAACAAGACCCGGCACGTGGATGCCATAACTCATACACACACTATATAAACACACACACTTGCTCCCACACTAGTATTTAGTACATTTTACTTTTATTATATGTTTATTTCTTGATTTAAAACTTTTCTGGCACTTTTAATTTTTTTTTAATTTTTATAAACTTTGAAATTAAATTTCAAGTATTCACTTGATAAGAAAAGTGACAAAAAGCTGCATAATACCCAAAAAGATACATATGAAGAAAAAATATGAAGACATTGTGACACAAGCCCACAATACATTGAGGGGGCATGCTTACACAATAGAAAGGAAAACCTTTAACCCAATAGGGTAAGCAGGAAAATAAGCAAACTCTGAACACAGCAGCATACAATCATAGACGACTGCCTAAGTCCCGGGCAGATTAGGAGAGGAAGAGACGATCTGCCTAGCACAGATAAATGTAATCAGCTTAGACAGCTGATAGAAAATATAGTTAACAAGCAGTCAAGAAATCAGACGACACATTGCTCTTGGCAGAATGGTTATGAAAGACCTAGATAAGATTCTCAAGAGCAGAGATGTCTCTCTCCATACAAAGATTCGACTTGTTCAAGCCATGGTATTTTCAATAACATCATATGGATGTGAAAGCTGGACAGTGAAAAAGATAGACAGGAAGAAAATTGATGCCTTTGAATTATGGTGCTGGCGGCAAATACTGTGTATACCATGGACTGCCCGAAGAACAAACCAGTCGGTACTAGAGGAGATCAAACCTAAGCTTTCTTTAGAAGCTCAGATGACAAGACTTCGACTGAGGAGGTGTCTGTATAATAGCAAGAACTCTATTACAATACCAGATTACTCTAACCAGGACAACACACCTCCTTAATACACTAACTATTTTCAATAAATTCAATATTATCAATCTTATTTACAGAGCACCAAATGCCCCTACTGATGATCTCTCAGACATAATTGATCTCGCTTGCAATCCTGATTCCCCCAACAAACCTAACTTACTTCTTGGTGACTTCAACCTTGCATCCTCACAACCCTTCTTATCTAACACCTTCCTTGAAGCAATGAATAATCTACATTATAGAAAAATTGTAAATCTCCCCACCCACCAACGAGGTAACCTACTTGATCTCATTTTTGTCCCAGCCATAGATACCTATACGACAAGTCAACTTGATCTTACAATAACTCCTGTTCCCTGGTCAGACCACAACCTTATAATATTTTCAATTCCATCTACAGATAATTAAAAAAATCGCACAATTATCTCCTCGCCCATTAAAAAATCCTCACGTTTTAAACCATTTGATAAAGATGAGATCATTTCCCAAGTTATCCCAAACCTTTCTAAACCAGCTGGAACTATCAATGAAATGGTATTAAACTGGAATGACACCTTCAGTCTTTATGCCTATAAATCCACCACATCCAATCAATCTTCATTCAACAAGAAGACATCAAGAAAGCAGAATGCACCATGGTACACCCCTGATTTACGAGCCTCTTTGCTTCAACTGAGGAAACTAGAGAGGAAATGGAGACGTGCTATAAACCCCTCCAATCAAGACGCTTACCTAGTTCAATTAAAATCCTACCGTGAACTAACCTTTGCAAAGAGAAAAGAATTCCATTCGTCACTACTTAATCGTTCTCTTAACAAGCCACGTGAACTTTTCCAACTAGTAAAATCCTTATCCAGAGAACCTTTCATACCTCAACAAGAACAAATACAGCCTCAATTATATGCTAATTATATTCAATCAAAGGCAATCAAAGTTACATTATTGTCAAAAGAAATCTCTCATCCTCCCAGCATTCAGTTTCCACTAAACAAATTTACATCTCCTTCTCCAAGTACAATTGAAGACATTTTAGCCACTATTAATACCACCACAGCTCCAAATGATCCATGTCCAGCTCATTGGATCAGAGCTTTGAAAGTGGAGCTTAGCTCATACATAGCATCTATAGCAGACAAATCATTCACCACCGGTGTTTTCCCATCAATCCTCAAGCAGACATCAATTCGTCCATTGCTGAAAAATAACAAACTTGACCCAAAGAAGGAGGACTCTTATCGTCCAATTTCTAGTATTCCCCTATTAGCTAAAATTCTAGAAAAGGTGACCTTGAGACAGATACAACAACATATCGATACTGAAGCCACTTTAGACTCAAGCCAACATGGTTTTAGGGAAGCACATGGAGTTGAGACTCTTCTTGCCTCTTTAATGAATTCCCTTATCATTGCTATAGATAATATCAAGACCGGAGTTGCATTGGTCTTCCTAGATATTGCAGCAGCATTTGATTCAGTTAATCATGAACAACTTCTAGTCTGCCTCCATGAGAAGGGAATACAAGGAATTGCATGGGACTGGTGCAAGTCTTATCTAGAA
The DNA here is from genome assembly GCA_033557465.1 of Ichthyophis bannanicus. Taxonomy (NCBI): domain Eukaryota; kingdom Metazoa; phylum Chordata; class Amphibia; order Gymnophiona; family Ichthyophiidae; genus Ichthyophis; species Ichthyophis bannanicus. Next base: position 551,699,551 of record CM066036.1, read on the forward strand.
GACCGATGGCAACAAGTTCGAATTGATAACAATACATCTTATCCATTCCAACAGAAACAAGGTGTTCCACAGGGTTCCTCACTATCAGCATTGCTTTTTAACATCTATATACAACCAATCTGTAATATTGCCCGTACCTTTGGTATATCTTGTCTTATTTATGCTGATGATGTGCTGTTGTTCACACCTATTAATGTGATTAGCCCTGATTACACAGTTTTAATTAACTGTTTCAATTCAATAACCGATTGGCTGCTCACTCAGAACCTTTGAATAAATTTAAAAAAAACTGAAGTCCTTATCGTTACAAGAAACAATGACTTCTCTTCACCACCTTCATTAAGAGTACGAGACGCTGATTTACCTATTAAATCCACCATTCGATACTTAGGTGTCATTCTCGACCAGCGACTTGAATTTAATGAGCATATAAAGTCCACAGTAAAATCCATTTATCACAAGATTAATACTCTACGACACCTAAAACCCATGTTAGACCCCGATGATTTCCACACAATATTCCAAGCGCTAGTCACTCCACATTTTGACTATGCGAATATTATCCTGCAAGGCCTACCTAAATCTACGCTTAATCCATTACAGCTTGCTATGAATGCAGCAGCTAGATCACTATGCGGAATTACAAGGAGACAACACATAACCCCCATTCTAATGGAGCTTCACTGGCTCCCAATAATTTGTAGATTATCTTATAAAACACTTCTTATGACCTTCAAAGCGTTCCATAATATTTCACCTCCTTCAATCTCTGATCTACTCATTCATACCTAAAACAACAGATCTACAACTGAAAATACTCTAGTGATTCCACATGAATTAGTAAAATGTACTCACAATACCATTAACAGATCATTTTCATCCTTTGCTCCAAGGTGCTGGAATAAGCTTCCATTAAACATCAGATTGATAAAAGATATATTGCAATTTAGAAAAGCTTTAAAAACCCACCTTTTTTTACAACACTTCTCTTACATCAATATTTCCCCTCCTCTCACCCCATTATCTCAACTCAGCAATAATAGTTAAATGATGACGTTAGACCGTTCCACCTTATGATATTTCACTGTATATACCTGCTCTGTTAAATGTTATTTATGACATGTCTCTATACCCACTCAAGATCTCTAGTCTGATGTAATTGCTTTTATTTAATTATTTATATGCTATTCCCCAGTTAATCCTTGTTTTATTCCCCTGTTACCTGTAACTTGGACAAGTTCTCTAATTCGGAGTGTATTTTGTTTAATGTAAACCGCACTGATGTCAAATAGCGTGGTATATAAGAGCTGTTAAATAAATAAATAAATAAAATCATGCTAAGGGAGAGATCATTAGAGAAAGACATCATGCTTGGCAAGATAGAAGGTCAACGTAAAAGAGGAAGGCCAGCAATGAGATGGATTGATACAATAACAGCAGCTATGGGTACCAGTCTGTAAACAATGAGCCGCCTGACTGAAAACCGAACACAATTTAGGATAGCTATCCAGAGGGTCGCCATGAGTCGATTCCGACTCGACGGCACTTAACAACAACAACAACAGGCACTTACAAGGGTATATTAAAAAGAATAGAGCACCCAGGTGCAATAGAGGATTTTTTAACAAAAGAAATTCCCTACAGCACTTCTGAGTGTCTAGGGCTAGGTCTGGGAAGACCCCCACATTAAAGCCATAAAACAGGACCATCCTTTTATTAAAGAACAATTTCGGTAGCCAGTCTCTATAAACCGATAAAGCACAGGTAACCAAAAGAGTTGCTGAAATCATGGATTCAGACTGTGATTCTTCCAATAGAGCTGAAACAATCAGGGTGTCCATGCCTGCAGATTCACCTGCAAGTTATTTCTTCCCAATTGGCAAATAATATATCTTTGAAACTGGGGGAATCACCTCCTTAGGCACCTGCAATGCTTCCATTAAGTACTTGCGGAACATTTCATGCGGTGTTATAGAAGAGGATTTTGGGAAATTAATAAATTGAAGATTAGAATCTCTCAAGATATTCTCAAGGGCCTCTAACTTAAATCTAGTTGCAAGCAAATCCTTATGATGGCTATATTAGAGTCACAGAGAGAATCTATCTTAACCGCATGGTCAGCCATAATAGTCTTTAAACCCTCAATTGCAGAATGTTGTTGCATTATCAAAGTGTCATGAACCTGCCTAGTAATCTGCAATTGCCGGGTTTGTGATGAAATCGCCACTGCTAAATTGTTAAAAGTGTCCCACAAAGTCTCAAGGGAAAACTATGAGGGCCTTACAAATACCAACGCTGAGAGTGTCCCAGATGTAGCTGAACTTGCTGCAGCAGGAGCCATCAATCCTCAACCGCTTCTATTGCCCTGGTCACCCTCTTCCAAAACCACTGCCAAAGCCACAAGCCTACCCTGCAGATAGGAGGATGTTGTAGCACCAGAGACAGCGGCACTCCCTCGACTGCTGGTCCTCCTGCTATTGGTGTCTGATCAGGGGCCAGCTACACCCATCTGCATCTGTGCTGTCAAGTCGGGAGGTGGGTGGGGGGTGGCGATGCTCCTCCATGGAAAGAATAGTATCAACTTCTGAAGAAGACACCGGGTCACCTGACCTCAACATCAGCATAGCTGAAATTGCACTGGCGCCTGATGCTGCTTAGATTTCCTGCAGAAAACAATCCATTGGACCAGGACAAGGTAAAGTTGGGATGCTCAAGGGAAGGCTCTCCGGGTTCATCTTATCTTTCCTCTTTGGCATAGGCAACGCATGGAGCTCAACTGCTCAGAATGCCATCTTGAACACGCCCCAAACACTTCACTTATTTTTAAATGTTTCAGTCACTTATTTTTATTTTTATTCATTTCAGTTTCTTTTTCTTTTAAAATTACTCACAACGGTTCAGTCTCTTTTCCTGACCTGATTCAGGTCTTTTTCCAGCCTCTTGGTGCCTTATTTTTCATTTAATTTACTTGTTTTAATTCTTCCCAGCTTTTTTTGGTGCTTTTGATTTTGCTGCGGCCCCCTCCCTTACCTGTGGTACACTGCATATGTGTGCTGATTGTTCACGTGCAGTTACTTTCAGGTTCGGGCCATGGACAAAAACTTCAAAATTTACACTCAAAGCAGTCTTTGGGACAGTGGAAGACCTCAGGACACACCTCTCCTCTTCTGTCCGATGCCTCCAGAGCCGGTTCTGGGACCTAAGGCCACACCCCCAGCAGCCTTCCTGATGCCACGGCAGACCCGGGGCACCAGTAAACATGCTCCTCCTGCCTTCCAGCGTTACAAATTCGGCTTGGATCTGCCCTGCTCACAAAGAAAATACGACAAACCAGGTAATTTTAATTTTTTTCTCTTCCATTACATTAATTAAAAAAAAAGAAGAACAGAGCTCATAGTACAGGCACCACTGAAGTCACAATTGTGAAGGATGGGCAATTCCTGTCATAGGCCGTGCTGAGAGGTCGCAATGCACCGCTTGCAGGAAGTGGGGACATAGAAGATGGCTGTGTCATTTAAAGAAAAAAACAAAAAAAACCCCAGGTGGGCTCAGACTGAAAGCAGCATAAAACCTGTGCATAAAAAAAGGAAAAGAAAGCCACAGTTTGTGGTTGCAGTAGCAGCAGCCTGTATTGGTTTGGGGAGCAGGCCGCAATCGTGGTTTGGGTGACTGCTGCTTGGTCTAGAACTGTAAGTTGCACCTAGGACACTTTGATGTTGGTAAGAGGGCCAGCGCTGAGGAGCAAGAGAGGCTGCACTAATGTGCCTTGACCTGGGGACAGACACTGCGTTTCACAGGTGCTGTGAGAAAGCCCAGGCCTGGGCTGGATTGATGGCGGAGCTAGGCTGCAATGTAAAAATTAAAAGGCCCACTTCCGCATTTAGAAAAATTAAGAGCTGGCATGGGGCCATGGATAACAGCCAGTATTAATATGAGGGGCCCTAGGGACAGCAGCTTAGATAGCTACAGAGATTATTTAAAGGAGCTGTAGCCCTAAAGTAAAAATAAAAAGAAAGGCAGGGATTTCCCTGTTAGGATGGGGAAGAGGATCAGGATCAGAGAGAGAGAGAAAGAAAGAAAGAAAGAAAGAGAGAGGGAGGGCATAGAAGAAACTGAGAGCCTGACAGTTCTGAATATATTTAAAGGGCTAGAGCATGTTTAAAGAGGGGCAACATTAAAAAAATTAAAAAATGACAACTAGTTGCAGGATTAGGATGTGGCAGATACTGGAGACAGCCCATTAGATGTGTCAGAAGAACAAACCTGAAGTGTTTGTTCTGACAGAAAAAAGAAAACATTTTAAAATGAATTTAAACTGTGGCAAGCCCTGCTTAGTGGTTAAAACTGTCAGGGAACCACTGGGAGCCCTGGGATGGCTTTGGAAAGTATTTTTGGGGACAACTTTGTGATTTCCAAATTAGTGAAATAAATTTATACATTAAAAAGAATGATTTTAATTAAAATAAATAGTTATTTAACTATAGAAAAAAAGTCAAAGTTCAGCAAAATTGCAAGGAAAAGCAGTTTAGAATTTTGGAAGTGAAGCCAGAGTATGACACCTCATTGATGGATCTATGGTAACGCCATAGCAACACCACTGCAGCACTCCAAAGCTGATGCCATTACCCTGACAACATAGTTCCTTCCAGGTTGAGATCACTTGGAGCTTTGGTGGGGAGTTGACTTATGTGATAGGGCTCTGGAGCTGAGACTGTGAGGAAGCAGTGAAAATTGATAAATGTTTGAGGTATGTTTACTTGAGAGAAAGAGTGGTAACGTTAATTCTTGGGCAGCCTGCGTTTTAGCTACTGCCTCATGAGTGAATGTGGTGTATGAAAAGTGTTGTCTTGGGAGACAGAGTGCAGTAAAGGAACAGGAAGGACATTGCACTTACTGGCTTAATTTGCCAATTAAAGTCAGGCTGTTACCATTGTGCTGTGCAGCAGAACTGAATGCTTGAAAGTGAAGCTTTGAAATACAGTCCCCGAGGGGAAAGCAACTTTAAGACAGCTGGGCTCTGAGAAACATGGAAAAGAAGCTATTAACTTCTGTTAAAATATATCTGAAGCACGCAATTTTTAGTAGTGATTTGGTGTGTTTGTGTGTGTGTGTGACAGGACATCCCAGCCTTTATTTCCATGAGTCAGGGTAAAATAATTATCTTTTATTTTGAATAGCCAGGGACTGTATTGGGTTTTTGGATTCCATGGGACCTAGTTATGATAATCAGGCCAATGCAGAAAAGCCAGCTTTGAAGTTGCGTGCTGTTAACTATGTACGCCTCTATGCAGCACACAGCGCACAACTTCAGTGCTGACATGCAAAAGGGGGTGCATATGCAAATTAGCCACACATTAAACTGGTACACTGCTACAATCCTACGCTCTGTCAAGAAAACGTAAATACAGGTTGAAAATCTCACTCAGGGTTATTTGCTTTACTCGGGTCTCAGACTTTACATTGGCAAATTGTTCCAGGTTTGTTTTATTCCCAGTACTATGCCAGTTAGCATCAACGACCCTTCTTTTTGCAAAATTTACCCCTTACTTCTCTTGTGTCCACAAAGACTAATATCGTGTTATAAACTTAGCTCTTGTTAATGAAATTCATTAATCATTTCTCTCTTGTGTCCACAAAAATAACGTGTGTTGTTGCTTTGACTTAGCTTATCCGTGATGCTTCTACACAAAATATTGGATCTCTGCTCTCATTCCACAAAGTTCCAATGAAGCTTCTATAAAAGATATTTGATCGGGGGGCGGAGCCGGCGACAGTGCAAGATGGCCGCTTGATCCTTTCTCTTCCCGGAATCCCGCTGCTAATCCTGCCCCTCTGTGTGGATATTCGCTACCGGAGCTCCAGCACTAATCAGCCCTTTCACCATGACCTCCAGCAAACCAGCTAGGCTGGATTTTAATGCCCCCGCGACCACGGGAACTAAGCGGTTGAAGGCGGATCCACCTTCGCCGCTAAAGACCGCAGGCCCGAAAGATACTAATGTGGGTCTTCAAGAGCTCCTGGCTGAGATCAGGGCCGTGCGAGAGCTGGTCGCTGCTAACGGGGACACCCTAAGTGAGGTGCAAGCCGACGTGGCGGAACTAAAAGATATGAAGGCGCAACTCTCTACGCTCACCGAGAAGTTGGACGGGCTCTCTCTAACAGTGGAGGTGCACGAGGAGCGTCTCAAGGAGCTAGCTGCCCACTCTAAACGCATCACTGCATTAGAGCGGAACCTTGAGGACCTCAATAACCGGACCCGTCGGAATAATATCCGACTTGTGGGGATGCCTGAAGGGGCTGAAGGACGTGACATTTCGGCCTTCCTGGGTAAATTCATCCCGGAGTTGCTGCGGCTCGAGTTCGACCGGCCCTTTGAGATCGAGAGGGCCCACCGCGTCCCTACGCAACAGCACCCCCACTCACCGAGGCCGCGCCCGATCATCTTGAAGCTCTTGCGCTTTCAGCAGGTGGCCCAAGTAATGGCAGCGGCACGAGCACGAGCCCCTTTGAAATTTGAGGGAGCGGACATCGCCTTCTATCCGGACTTCAACAAAACCACTGTGGCCCGTCGGAAACAGCTCCTAGCACTTCGGCCTCGCCTACAAAGCCTACAGGCCCGCTATGGCCTCTTTGCTCCAGCCAGGCTCCGAGTCACGTTGCATAATCAGACTCGGTCCTTTGAGGACCCTAAATCCCTTCTGGCTTTCATCGAGGAGCAAGAAGCTGCTGTAATGCGTTGAGGACACTGCTTAATGTACATTTTGGTGATCTTTCGTGCTCATGACCTCTGTGGGGCCTATCAAGGGGGAGTTAATTTGCAGCTTTTGGCTCATGGTTGTTCCCATGTCTGCGCACGCAGTTGCCTGTGGCGTGGTGTGTGAGTGTGGGGTTAGAAAGTGGGTTTTGTGTGCTTGGGGGAGTGAATGTTTGTTCTATACTGTACAGTTTATTTGATGGAGGGAGGGGGTCTTGTGGGTACGTTCATGTGGGGGAGTTGGGTTTCAGAGGGTAATCTTGTGAGATCGATGGTTCACCCAGGAGGGTGGGGTTGGTTGGAGGGGGGATTGTCTCCATTGACTATGTTTAGGGGTACTTCTCAGAGGCTTAGGGGTATTAACCAGAGCTGGAAACTACGATTTAGAGCTAAAGACCCTGTGGCTACTGTATATGCATGTACTTTGCGCTATGGGATCCCTTAAGGTCCTCTCGCTGAATGTGAAAGGGGTCAATAACCCCATCAAACGAAGGAAAATTTTATCATATTGTGTTAAGCAAGGTGCTGATGTTGTTCTACTCCAGGAGACCCACCTCTCATCTGCAGAAGCACTGAAAATGGGTGCGGGTCAATACTTGGTTGCGGTACACGCTGCAGCACTGGGCAAAAAAAACGGGGTAATAACAATGGTCCGGAAGACCCTTCAGCCAAAGTTTGAGTCGGGGCTTGCAGACCCGAATGGGCGGTGGGCAGTGGCGGTGATGCACCTTAATGGGGAGAAATTAGTGGTACTAAATATTTATGGGCCCAATTCTGATGATGTCTCCTTTTTTCAGAAGGTGGCATCGGTGGCTCATGATTTTCGGTCCCTCCCTATGATCGTGGGTGGCGATTTCAATTTAGTGCTGGACCCACTGTTAGACCGGCAACCATACCGTTCACCTAAGGCGGGCAAGGCTGTCTCTGTTCTTGTGTCTTTGATGCAGGATTTGGGTCTGTTTGATGTCTGGCGAACGTTACACCCTATGGACAAGGAATTTACTTTCTACTCCCTCCCGCACCAGTCGCATTCTCATATTGATTTCCTTCTCATTTCCCGATCTTTAGTAGAATCGACATTGGAGGCGGGTATTTGTGCCACAACGGTGTCGGATCATGCGGCTGTCTTTGTGCTCTTAGTGTTTGGACGCCCCGCACCCCGTAAGACAGGGTGGTTTTTTCCTAGGGACCTATTGGGAGATCCGGTCTTCTGTACTCTGATCCGCTCGGAGATCAAAGAATATTTTGAAAAGAACCTCCCCTCCGAGACTGCAGGCTGGGCCTGGTGGGAGGCTTTCAAGGCCACCATCCGGGCGCAGGTCACTAGTTATGTTATACGTCGGGCTAAGCAAAGGAAGGTTGAGCTGGTTGGCCTTGAAGAGCAAATCTCCGCTGGGGAGCGGCTACTGAGGAAGAAGGTAGAGCCCTGTGTGCTCTTGCGCCTGCAGAAACTAAGGTATCAGTATAATCTGCTTTTGAGCTCGGAAGTGCGTAAAGCTCAGCATGCGCAGGATGCGAGATATCATGTCGAGCACAATAAGGCTGGGAGGATGTTGGCTTCAGTGCTTAGTCCCCCTAGGGAAAAAACTAGCATAGCGGCCCTGAAGTCAGGGACGCAGGACCTGATTACGAAGAGTAGTGAGATCGGGGAGTGTTTCCGGTCCTTCTATCAAGACCTGTATGCCTCGGCGGGAGAATGTGAAGACTCGGCCTACCGAAATTTCCTAGAGAAACTTCCCCATCCTGTTCTCAGTACTCAGCAGGCGGAGGAGTTGGGTTTGCCCATAGAAGGGGTCGAAGTCCAAGTGGCTCTCAAGGATGCTAGGGCTGGTAAGGCAGCAGGCCCTGATGGACTCCCAGCTGAATTTTACCAGGCTTTTCAGGAAGATCTCGTTCCCCAGATGGCCTGTTTTTTTCAAATGTTAGCGGAGCAAGCCCCGCGGATCGGAAGTTTCAACGCGGCTACTGTAGTAGTGTTGCCTAAAGACGGGAGGGACCCCCTTGACGTGGGCAGCTATAGGCCGATCTCGCTCTTAAACGCAGACTATAAGATATTTGCTGGAATCCTTGCTAGGCGGCTCTCGAAGGTTGTTTCGGGGCTAATACACCCCGACCAGTGCGGGTTCCTCCCAGGGAGATCGACTGCAGACAACGCTCGCCTTCTCATAGATCTTTTCGCTTTGACTCGGTCTCATGACATCCCCCTGGTTGGTCTCTCGCTGGATGCCGAAAAGGCTTTTGATAGGCTTGAGTGGGCCTTTATGAATCGGGCTTTGCAGTGGTTCGGCTTCGGGGCAGCGTTTATCAATTTGATTAAAGTATTATATGTCGATCCACAGGCGCGAATTTTAGTGAATGGAACTCTGTCCTCTCCTTTTGTTTTGCAACGCGGGACGAGGCAGGGCTGCCCCCTTTCCCCACTCCTGTTTAATCTTGCCCTCGAACCCCTGGCTATAGCTATTCGCAATTCTGAAAAGATCCAGGGTATTCAAGTGGGGGACCTACGGATAAAATTGTCAGCCTACGCTGACGACCTTCTCCTCTTTGTCCAGCCAGATCAAGTCTGTGAAGTCCTTAGGGTCATGAGCGCCTATTCCGAAATATCCGGATATAAGATTAACTGGGCGAACTCAGTCGCTTTCCCTATGAACAGGGCGACCTTTTCTTCTGTGCTAGGGGAGCATCCCTTTGTGTGGTCCTCTGGGCCTATTAAATACCTGGGAGTCAGGTATTGTTTTTCGACTGAGGAGACACTTTCAACTAATTGTCAGATCATAGAGGACATGCTCCGTACTTTCTCTCGGCCCGCTGGTCCCCCCTGTATTTGTCATGGTGGGGTAGAATGGAGGCCATTAAGATGGTCCTGTCTCCCAAGATCAATTATATTCTTGAGATGCTCCCAATAGATATGCCATCTCGGATGTACAAAGGTTGGGAGCGGCAATTGACACGGTTTTTGTGGGCAGGGAAGCCCTCCAGAATAGCGATAGCCAAACTTAAAGCGAGTAGGGAGCAGGGCGGGGTGAACTTTCCTGATTTTAGGGCATATCACCAGGCTTTTCTACTAAAGCAGGGAGCGCAGTGGTGTTCATCGGTCGCCACTGAGTTCGACCCAATTTGGTTGGCAGTGGAAAGGAGATTAATCCCAAGGATCCCTCTCCAGCTTGCACTAGTGATGAAACTTCCGGCGAATCCTATGCTTTCTCCCACTTTTTCCGCTACGCAACGGGCCGCAGCGGGCCTTGCAGAGGTGCTCACATTGGAGAATCCTGTGTCCAAAGATTTTCCTATTTGGTATAATCCTAAGCTAAAGATTGGTGGCAAGACGATCTCCTGGCGGAGCTGGCAGGACAGAGGCATTTGGACGCTTGGTCACCTCATCCACCTTCACGGTTGGAAAACCTGGGAGGCACTCGCTAAAGAGTTTGAGCTGCCTGACCAGTGCCGGTTTCAATGGGTCCAGTTACAAAGTTGTCTTAAGCAGGCAAAGATTTCAGGCGCTAGTCTAGCAGAGGACTGGGGGCTCCGACGGGTGCTACTTACTTGCGCTGAAGGGCCGGGGACCGTATCCAAATTGTATGCAATTCTTAGAGAAGTGTGGTCTGCTTCGTTAACCGGTCTAAAAAAGAGCTGGGAGGCGGAGTTAGGCTTTTATATCCCGCCCCATTTATGGGCCACACTTTGGTCCAGGGCCAACAGGGTCTCCAGTGCTGCAGCGATTACTCAATCTTTGTTCTTTTTCTCCCATAGGGCGTTTTTGACGCCCAGTCGTCTCTCCCGCTGGGCTCCTGGAGTAGAGGCGCAGTGCTGGTCGTGTTCAACGTCTCTAGGCACCTTGCAACATATGTTATACGAATGCCCAAGAGAACAGCAGTTCTGGCGAGAGGTATGGGATAAGATCCAACGGATTCTCTCCTTTCGGGCTCCTCTAACGTGGGATCTAGTTTTTCTCAGGTCTGCCAGCCCAATGTTGCCCGTCTCGAAAGAGAAACGTTTTTTGTTTGACTTTTTGGTAGCAGTTGCTCTCAAGTTGATCCTGATTTGCTGGAAAAATGCGGATAACTTATGGAGCACCCAATGGTGGAACTCAGTTTCTCTTTATGCTAGCTATGAGTGGGCCTGGGCTTCGGGCCAGCGCAGGAGGAGCCTGAAGGGGAGAAGCGTCCTCCCTCCGGATCCCGAGGATAAGTGGGATTGCCTGGACGCCTATGCGATGTTGGCTGCTGTATCTTTCCGTGGTTAGTGTCCTGCTGGGCAATCTCTGGGCCTGACTGTTGGTTGGGTAATTTAATTGCGGTGTAGGTCATTGATGTGGGGTCATTGTTCGTTATATTGTCTAGCTCTGTATAATTCGGATTGTTGTTCGGGTCAATGGAGGCTGGGAGGGTGGTTGGGTAGGGGTTGGGTAATGTTTGTGTGTGTTATTGCTGTTGTGTTTTGAAAATTTAAATAAACAATTTAAAAAAAAAAAAAAAAAGATATTTGATCATCGCTCTCACTGCGAAAGTCCCAACGCTGTTCTCAAAAGCGCTCTCGCGTTTCGCTGTTACGGTTCTTCAGGGGACCGTGGATCAAACTGTAATATACCGAACAACACATATAATTATTAACCCCCCCCCCATATTTACAATGCAGTATCTTCTGCCTACTTTTAACACTAAAGTTAAAATCACCTCCAAACGCTAGCATATGAAATCAAACACATCACCTTTCTTATCGATGCTGCCCGCGTGTCACAGATTCCTCACTATTCTCTTGAAAATCGGTGTTCCAACCGTCTTGAAACGCCGCGCATGCGGACTAAAACTATGGAACTCCTATTTAAAGGGCTTTCCGAGATCATCTGTCTGCCCTCCGTGGGCTATGTTGTGTGTGATTGGTCCTTCTCTTCCCTCGTGATATGCACTATAAGCATACTCCCCAATCTACTGCTACATTGAGACCCATGGGATACACCGTCCCCAATCGATAAATCCATCTCTGTTCCCTCAATAGAAGGGTCTGTTCTCGTGTCCTGCCCTGCATCCCCATGAGTATCTGATCAATACACCAACATTTTAAATCAGAAAATTTGTGATTTATCGATTAACCAATACTACTACTTGTGAATCGTCATATGTTGTATATGCTGTACAATGCCCATGTGGCTTATTATACATCGGTAAGACTATTCGGACTTTCCGAATCCGTATGAAGGAACATGAGAGCAGACTACGCTGTAAAAGACTTGAAGCGCCCATGGTATCCCATTGCGAGGCTCAGGGACACAAATTTTCTGATTTAAAATGTTGGTGTATTGATCAGATACTCATGGGGATGCAGGGCAGGACACGAGAACAGACCCTCCTATTGAGGGAACAGAGATGGATTTATCGATTGGGGACGGTGTATCCCATGGGTCTCAAAGTAGCAGTAGATTGGGGAGTATGCTTATAGTGCATATCACGAGGGAAGAGAAGCACCAATCACACACAACATAGCCCACGGAGGGCAGACAGATGATCTCGGAAAGCCCTTTAAATAGGAGTTCCATAGTTTTAGTCCGCTTGCGCGGCGTTTCAAGACGGTTAGAACACCGATTTTCAAGATAATAGTGAGGAATCTGTGACACGCGGGCAGCATCGATAAGAAAGGTGATGTGTTTGATTTCATATGCTAGCGTTTGGAGGTGATTTTAACTTTAGTGTTAAAAGTAGGCAGAAGATACTGCATTGTAAATATGGGTTTTTTTAAAATAATTATATGTGTTGTTCGGTATATTACAGGTTTTTTTTTTTTTTTGAAATCTTTATTTTCGTTTTTCCAACAAAACAAGCAGAGCGAAAATCACACAGAAAACTAACTAGACACAGCAAACCTAACACTACAACGAACAATACAGAAAAACAAGGAAATCCCTGGAAAAAACCCTCTCCCCCCCCACCCACCCCTGCACTCTCCTCCAGGGTTCGCTATCTGGGCTCCCAGATGGAGCTAAGCAAAACCAAGACTTGGTCAGCTATGTAATTTGGCAGATGCAATGAAGTCATTTAGCATTTGCCACTTGAGAAGATGTTTCCCAGATAATGATGTAGATTTACATGAGCCTTGTTCGAATTGGCTATACAGGCTAACTCGGTTCCACCATTCCTGAAAAGTAACATTCATGGTAGCTTTCCAGTGGCTGATGACCAAGCATATCGCTATACCGATCATAAAATCCAGCAGAAAGGCACCTTCCTTAGGCAGTGAAGGTAGATCCGCTGCAGATCGGAATCCTATAATCTGCCAAGAGAGGGGCTCCCTGAACTGTAGAATGAGCTGCACCTGCTTCCACACGGAGTCCCAGAAGGTTCGCACCCCCAGACATTCATAGACTATATGTCTTAAGGTGCCAATCTCAGCCCCGCAAGTCCAGCAAAGGGGGCTGATAGTGTCATCCCATCGTGCAAGTTTAGCAGGAGTAAAGAAACAGTTATGAGCAAAATAGAACAATGTCTGGGTCAAAGAAGCAGACCTAGTCACTCTGACTTGTTTGCACCAGAACCTCCTCCACTGAAGTTCAGAGAGCTCCCTCCCCGTTTCCCGTTCCCATCTCTTTTGGACCTTTCCCATCAACAGGGATAAGGACCCGGTCAATCTCTTATAAATCTGTGACACTATTCCCTTCCCGTGTCTAATTTTATCTAGGATCTCGGTAGCTCCCTTTGAACCAGAGCCCTGTGCCGGGACTATTCCCGCTCCAACCAGACAATGCCAAAGTTGAAGCCACTGAAAATGACAGGATGAGGGAAGATCAAAGTCCTGTCTAAGCTCCCCATAAGTCTTCCACTTGTTAGAAGTATGCAGCTGACTCACTGTCCAAACCCCCCGGGAGTACCAGGTTTTCCAGGCAAAAGGCTGCTTGTGAATTTGAAATAAAGGATTATGCCAAATGGGCAAGTGGGAGCGAGAATAGCCATCGGGATCATGAGTTTTGATGAACAACTGAAAAGCCTTGAGTGTGTCAAGAATAACAATGGGGAGTGAAGATGCAGTGGGAAATTGCATTCCTGGGGCACACCACAGTGGCACTGGAGCTAGTAACTTCTCCTCCAAGATAACCCAAACCGGCCTCCCAGTAGTGGAAGTTTCTAGCCAGCGAGACCCCTGCTTGAGCAGGAAGGCGTGATGATAAGCCTTAAAGTTAGGGAAATTCACACCTCCCTGCTCACGATGAAGTCTTAGCTTGTCCTTAGCAATCCTCGGTGTTTTGTTCTGCCCCAAGAATTGGAGGAGAAGCCTCTCAAGATGTTGGTACGTTAGAGCAGGGAGGTAGCAAGGCAACATCTCCAGAAAGTAGTTAACCTTGGGGACGATCATCATTTTGATAGTTTCTAGCCTGCCCCACCAGGAGAGCGTTAGGGGAGACCACCTCGTGGTCAACTCCCGAGTTAAGGTCAAGATCTCTTCGGCGTTACGTCTAACCGTTTCTTCAAAAGGGTAGCAATAGCGGACTCCTAAGTATTTCACCGCACCCGATTCCCATATAAAAGGATACTCACCAAGGTCCTCCTTGTGAGTCCATTTGTTCAAAGGAAACATCACAGACTTGGACCAATTGATTTTATAGCCTGAATATCGCGAGTAGTTCTCTATTTGTTCCAAAATTATGGGAATAGAATCGAGCGATATGAAGAGAAGAAGGTCGTCCGCATATGCTGAGAGTTTGGTCTCCTGCCCCGCAACCAAAGCGCCATGGATATCGGGACTTTGACGTATGAGAAGAGCTAAGGGCTCCATCGCAAGGTTGAAGAGCATGGGGGATAGTGGGCATCCTTGACGAGTGCCACGCCGGAGAGCAAGAGATGGTGAGGCCACTCCATTGACGCAAATCCGCGTGGTAGGATCCATATATAAGATCTCTAGGGCCCGCAAAAAGACCTCCCCGAAGCCGAACCAGCGAAGAGTCGCAAAAAGAAAAGGCCACTCTAAGCGATCAAAGGCCTTTTCTGCATCTAAGGAGAGACCAATCAACGGCTTCTCTATCGCGTCGGCACCCAATAAGATATGACACAAAAGACACGCATTATCAGCAGTCGAGCGGCCTTCGGTAAAACCACACTGATCAGGGTGTATTAAGGTCGGGATAATCCCAGAGAGCCGGGTTGACAATACAGTGGCATAGATCTTATAATCAGCGTTGAGCAGCGAGATGGGACGATAGTTGGGTACTAATTGAGGATCTCTACCTGGTTTCTCAAAAACCACTAAGTTAGCCGCAGCGAAAGTGCCGGTTGGCTGCCCCGACGCAGATAACAATCGGTAATACTGCTCCAAATGAGGAGCAAGGGCCTTAGCAAAGCTTTTAAAGAATTCCACTGGTAGCCCGTCTGGTCCCGCTGCCTTGCCCGGGGCCATTGATGTTATCGCCCGTTTAATCTCCTCGGCGGTGATAGGAGCATCAAGCTCCGCCCGATGATCCTCGGAAAGAATAGGATGCTGTAGAGTAACAACAAGCTGTGCGAAGCCTTCCGGTGAAAATGCGCGTTCCGAGCTGTACAGATGAGAGTAATTGTCCCGAAAGGCCTCGGCAATCTGAACATCTTTGACTAAGAGATCCGAGCCCGATGGATTCTTGATGGCACTAACACGTTTGGCCTCCCGCTTACCCTTTAATGTGGTTGCTAACTGCTTACCAGCTTTATTCCCCTCGCGGTAATAGTTCCCTTGTTGCCTCCGAACGTATTGAGAAGCCGCGGCAGACATGAGGGTATTGTACTGGAATCGCAAGCGCTGAAGTCGAATTAAGATACAAGGGTCCGTGCGCCGTGTGAGGACCCTTTCCCCCGCTTTGATCTGCAGCTCCAGATCTTGTAGCCGTTATTTCCTTTGCTTTTTCAGTCGTATATCAAAACCAGTAATGACCGCTCTGAGCGTGGCCTTGAAGCCCTCCCACCAAGCTCATACGGATGTGGCATGGGCTGAGTTGAACCGAAAATAGTCGGAAATGGCATCATTTACCACAATCTGAAATTCGGGGACATCAAGGAGAGATCTATCTAAGGCCCAATGTGGAGCCGGGTTGTGTAGGGAATCATCTTGTAAGAGTATTGAGACAGGGGCATGATCCGAAATGTGAATTGAATGGATGCTAGCAGGACCTATGTTAGGGACCAAGGCCTTAGAAACTAAAAATAATCTATTCGGGATTGCGACGCATGCGGCGCAGAAAAGAATGTGAATTCCAACTCCTGTGGATGCTGTAAACGCCAAATATCCACAAGAGCTAATTCCTGGATCATGGAGGTAAGGACAAGTTGTCCCCTAGATCGCTTAACCGATCGGGGAGGTTGTCGATCGATAAGAGGATCCAGTGTTTGATTGAAATCCCCCCCGACAATAATCAACTTCCCGCTATCTGCATGTAACTCCCTCGCAACAGCGGTAAAAAAGTCTGAATTATCCGCAGTGGGAGCGTATATACACATGAGGAGCACTTCGAGCTCACCTAACCTGAATAGCACTTTGGCCCAGCGACCCTCTTCATCAGCGCTACAACTTAGCACTGTTAACTTGAGAGAGTTTCTGGCCAAAATGGCTACCCCGTTATGCTTCCGAACAGCTGGGGAATACGCTATGACTTTATAGGGTCGCTGTCCGAGTTTCAAAGACTCATGCAGATTCAAGTGCGTCTCTTGTAGCAACAGTATGTCAGCCCCTTCTCGACGTGCATAATCTAGGATTTTTCGCCTCTTAATCGGGCTGTTGATACCCTGCACGTTAAGGGAGACTACTTTACAAGGAGCCATTGAGGTTTGCATCGGGAGAAGCCCCTGAGGGCCTGGGCAAAGGGCCTACAATGACCTGGGAGAATATCCATTTATCACAAGAACTAGTCTTGGCAAATCTGTAATAAGGGAGTATTAGTGACATCTCTAGCAGACAACCATAGCGAGCAAATAATGCAGTCCCTGGAGGAGAGGCAAAACCCAGAAAAAATGTCGGTGAGCGCAGGCCGGCTGAGCTGGCTCAGGAGACCTGAGAAAACAGACAGGCCCTTACCGCTACCGGCATGGACCACCCAGAAGGAGTAATCATTATTGGAGACATGCAAGGTTTCAGCAAGGCAAAATATAACAGAATATAGCAAATATCATATAACGAGTTAAATACCAGTGATATGTTGATATAATAGCATAGAAATATAGAAAAACATAACAAGGGGAAAACCATCTCCCAGTCCAGTCCTCGAGCCGCTCCGACTCTGGAGACGCTGGAAG
The DNA here is from genome assembly GCA_033557465.1 of Ichthyophis bannanicus. Lineage (NCBI taxonomy): Eukaryota > Metazoa > Chordata > Amphibia > Gymnophiona > Ichthyophiidae > Ichthyophis > Ichthyophis bannanicus. The sequence continues at coordinate 551,716,546 of CM066036.1, forward strand.
GGGTCTCTCCAACCAAAGGAGAGCGCCGTTAAGTACGCAACACTACCCTGAAGGCGGCAAATCTATAGTGCTGTGAGGTGCGGTACATCAGGGTAAATTAGGCCATCCGTGCTCCACAGCTCAACGCATCTGAGCAGCTTCCGTTTCTTCCAGGAATTGTAGCAGCGCGTCTGGTTCCTCAAAGGTACGAGTTTGATAGTGGAAAGTGACGCGCATTCACGCGGGATACAGGAGGCAGAATCGTGCCTGGATCTGCTGAAGTCGGGGCCGAAACTCCAAGAGCCTTTTGCGCCTATTAACAGTGTGCTTGGCGAGATCCGGGTAAAAGGAAAGTTTGCGCCCCTCAAACTCTATCGGAGCTCTTGATCGCGCCAGCTCCAAGATCTGTGCAGCTTGTTGGTAGCGCAGAGTGCGAAAAATGATAGGCCTCGGTCTAGAGTTGTGTAGGCGTGGTGTAAGAAGGGATACGGTGGGCACGATCGATTTCAAAGTCCTTGTCGAAGGTACAATGCAAGATCTCAGGGATGACCTTGTATAGAAAAGCACGCATATCTTTCCCTTCTGCCCCCTCCGGCAGGCCCACCAGTCGCACATTGTTGCGGCGTGCTCAATTGTTGCCATCTTCCACCTCACGCTGCAACGCTTTGAGCTGCCTCTCCAGCTTAGATATTGTTTCTATGCGGACCTCGTGAGTAGAGAGTATTGCCTCCACCTTGTCCTGTCGCACAGAGAGGCCTTCGATTTTAGTGTTGAGCCCGGCGAGCTCTTCTTGCACTGAGGTTAATGTTGCCCCATTGGCTTTGACTAATTCCTTAACCCCTCGTATTTCAGTGAGGAGCTCGAGGTGAACATCGGGCCCCTCTCGTGTGTGCGCCATTTTTTGTGGGGAGATGGGCTCCGTTTTAGTCCATTTTGCGCTGCTATTCGATGTCCCTGAGTAGTCCAAAAGTTGCGGTTTTGGTCCCGCCATCAGGAAGGTACCGTAGTGCGTTTCAGGAGGCTTTTTGCTATAGATTGGTACTTATAATACAGGATTCTTGCAAGATCTCCTCGGAGCCACCGCACTAGACGACTACTCCGCTCGGCATCAGGCTCCGCCCCCCCGGTATATTACAGTTTGATCCACGGTCCCCTGAAGAACCGTAACAGCGAAACGCGAGAGCGCTTTTGAGAACAGCGTTGGGACTTTTGCAGTGAGAGCGATGATCAAATATCTTTTATAGAAGCTTCATTGGAACTTTGTGGAATGAGAGCAGAGATCCAATATTTTGTGTAGAAGCATCACGGATAAGCTAAGTCAAAGCAACAACACACGTTATTTTTGTGGACACAAGAGAGAAATGATTAATGAATTTCATTAACAAGAGCTAAGTTTATAACACGATATTAGTCTTTGTGGACACAAGAGAAGTAAGGGGTTAAATTTTGCAAAAAGAAGGGTCGTTGATGCTAACTGGCATAGTACTGGGAATAAAATAAACCTGGAACAATTTGCCAATGTAAAGTCTGAGACCCGAGTAAAGCAAATAACCCCGAGTGAGATTTTCAACCTGTATTTACGTTTTCTTGACAGAGCGTAGGATTGTAGCAGTGTACCAGTGAGGGATCGTTCTGATACATAGACCATACGGCTTGTTTTAAATACACATTAAACTGGCGCAAATGTCAATGTTAAATTGGGAGAGCAAGCCAGACACATGCGTACAGAAGTTGGTGCAAGTTTGGAAGGCTCTCCCAGAGAAACAGGGTCATCTGAGGGGAAGTTTGACACTTCACCTCAGATGATCTAGGCATCGGCAAAAGCCCTCAGTGCCATCAAAATACTGTTGGGGGGCCTGTGCCATCAAAATGCTGTGCCCCCATGGTATGTTCTCTCCTTGATTTTTCAATCACAGGGTCCTCTTAACTCTTTAGTTCCTACTGCTTAACTCTAACGGGCATGCTTAGTAAGTTGGGCTAATGGGTAGCACACATTTGTGCTGATGCAGAAAGACCAACGGTTCCTCTGCACGCAGATTATGCAACTTATAAGCACAAGTTCTGATAGGCCAAATGCAGAAAAAAGACTGACATATATCTAAACAGCAAAGGAAAAGCAAGCGCACACAGTAACACCAAGCATATTTAAATTATAGGCAAATGAGCTGCGTGTATTAAAATGGCAGGCTCATATCGTCTGCATCCGATGCAGAGAAAAATGTAGAGGATTATGTAACTAGCCAAAATACCAGTATCTCTATGCCTGGGTCTGAGGTAGCTTAAACACCTTGTGCTGCCCCCTGATGGTATTTTTGATGGCATCGGGGGCTTTCTCTGATGCCTGGATCATCTGAGGTAAAGTATACGTATCAGTCCTCCCCCCCAAAATGTCATTACTTCTTGTCTGTCATTAATAACATGCACTATCGTTCAATAGTGTGAATTATGGCCAAATAGTGCTCACTACTGGGCAGTGGCATAAGTTCCAATGAGGGGCTCCCAAGCCCTTCCTCATGTATTGGCCCCTTCCCTATGCAGCCCATTCACCCCTCCCCCCCATGCGGTGGTAGCATCATCGTTGATGAGTTGCCTCCTCTCTTTGTAAGTTTGCCACATGCCCGGCGGCTGTTTCCTGCCTGGCCGAAGTCTGTTACAGCAAGATTTCAGCCTGACAGGGAACAGTTGCGGAGGCAATGCAGCAACGAAGATACACTAAGTTTCCCGCTGCCACTGCTGCCATTGTATAGGTCCTCTTTCTGCTGCCCCCCCCCTCCACATTGCGGGGGCTGCTTGGGTGGAAATTACACCACTGCTATTGGGTGATAAGAGAACATTATCATGTTATAGAATGTACTATTGCTCAATAGTGTGCACTATTTGCCCATAGCACACAGTGTTATTATTGCTCTTGTAAAAGAAGGCAATTACAACACAATATCATCAGCATAAAACAAAATAGAATGTTCATTTGACACATATTGGTGTCAAATATGCATTAAACAATGCTGATGAGAGGAAAGAACTTTGCGGAACACCTCTCTGCAAAGGGGTAGCAATCGGATACAGTAAATCATCAGCCATCAAAATTTCCTGTGAGTGGTCACAAAGAAATGACTGAAACCAAGAAAACATTGATCCCATAATTCCCACTGTTACCAACCAAGCCACCAAAAGCTGAGGAAGAACTAAGTCAAATGCAAAATGAATAAGAAAGCTGATCTAGGTTTGTCCAATCCCTGCAACAGCTGAACAAATGGGAGATCAAAAGAGTTTCCAGACTATGTTGCCTCTGAAAGCCATGCTGCCAAGAGTCCAGAACATGAATCAGCTCTAATTACTTGTCCAATTATTGACAAACAACTTGTTCAATTAACGTCCCTATAAACAGGAGGTTAGAAATAGGCCAGAAACTTGCCTTTGCCAAATGCATAGCATGTTCGTTTTTCAATTTTGGACACATCACAGCTTGTTTCAAGCTACTAGGAAGGTAGCCCTGAGTTAATGAAGCCTTATTATATCAGTAAGCCCTTACCACATCACCACTTTTACAGATCCAGCAGGAATCATATCCAAAGGGCTTTTTACTATGAATGTACTTGAAAAAGTTTTTATTATGCATTTTTGCTTCCACGGCAAGTTTCTTTTCAAATTCTCTCTTTACCTGCCTTATCTATGCCTTGCATCTAACTTGCCAATGCTTATGCTGTTTCCCGTGTTCATCATTTAGCTCCTTTTTCTATTTCCTGAAAGATGGTTTTTTGGTAACAGCCATCTCTCTGACTTCGCCTTAAAGCATGGAATACATCTGATCTTGGCTTCCAAGATTGTACTTTTAAACAATGCCATGCTTGATGTAAATCTTTAACCTTTGCAGCTGCTCCTTTTAATTTTTTCTTAACTGTTTTCCTCATCAGATCATAGTCTCCCTTTTGAAAGTGAAAAGGTAGTATTGTGGATTTCCTTGCTGTCCTTCTTCCATTTATTAAATCAAATGCGCTCAAGCTATGATCACTATTACCAAAAGGCTCCAAAATCCTTATCTCTTGCGCCAGATCCTGTGTTCCACTAAGGACAAGGTCCAAAATAGCTTCCTCTCTTGTCAGTTCATGAACCAGCTGCTCCAAGAAAGAGTCATTTATTTCATTTAGAAACTTTATCTCTCTAGCATGTCCTGCTGTGACAATGTAACATTGACCCAGTTGATACTAGGGTAATTAAAATCAACTCATTATTACTGTGTTGTAACTTTTGTTAACTTCCCTGATTTCTTTCAGCATTTCATCATCCACCTGTTCATTCTGGCAAGGCAGTCGGTAGTACACTCCCACTGCCATCGTCTTCCCCTTTTTACATGGAATTTCTACCCATAGAGATTCTATAGTGCATTTTGTTTCCTGCAAAACTTTAATCCTATGTGACTCAATGCCCTCTCTAAGACAGAGTCCAACCCCTGCACCAATTTGATCTACTCTATTGTTGTATATAGTTTGTACCCAGGTATCACAGTGTACCATTGATTGTCCTCCTTCAACCAGGTATCTGAGATGCAAATCATGTCTAACCTTTCATTTAGTGCTATATATTGTTGTTCTCCCATCTTATTTTGTTGACTTCTAGCATTTGCATACAGGCATTTTAGAGGTTGTATTTTATTTATATACTTCTGGCAATTAGTTGATGGGGTAATTTGGAATATTTCAGCTCTGTACTTAAGGGCATCTGGGTTACTTTTATTTTTATTGGAACCTCTTCCCTCTTTTGATCGTATCCTTCAAGAATACATCCTTCCATACCATGCGCTCCTGGATGATTGTCTGCTTTCTCCTATTATTTAGTTTAAAAGCTGCTCTATCTCCTTTTTAAGGTTAATGCCAGCAGCCTGGTTCTATCCCGGTTGAGGTGGAGCTCATCCTTTCTGAAAAGCCCCTCCCTTCCCCAGAATGTTACCCAGTTCCTAACCAATCCAAAACCCTCTTATTTGTACTATTGTCTCATCCATGCATTGATACTCTGGAGCTCTGCCTGCCTTTTGGGTCCTGTGCATGGAATGGGAAATATTTCAGAGAATGCTACCATGGAAGTTCTGGATTTCAATTTCCTACCTAAAAGCCTAAATTTGGCCTCCAGATCCTCCCTGCTATACTTTCCTTTGTCATTGGTTCCATCATGTTCTAAGACAGCAGACTTCCCCCCCCCCCCCCCAGCACTATCTAAAGCCTTGTCTAAGTGGCACATGAGGTCCACTACTTTCACACCTGGCAGGCATGTTACCAGGTAATCCTCATGTCCACCAGCCATCCAGCTATCTACATGCCTAAAGATCGAATCACCAACTATAATGGCCGATTTAACCCTTCCCTCATGGGTGTGCCTTGGTGTGAGAGAGCTTTACATCTCCTGACAGACAGGTCCTAGCTACAGGATCAAGTCCTGCCATACCAAGGTGATGCTCTCCTCACATAACCTCTTTTCTCCATGGCAACTGAGAGGCTACCAGACTGGAGGTGGGACTTTAGTACTACATCTCTGTAGGTCTCATCTATGCACCTCTGTCTTCTTTATGTATTCCAAGTCTGCTACTCTAGCTTCCGGAGATCGTACACATTCCATGAAGTCAAAGAGCTCCTCGTACCTAGTGCATATGTAAGACATCTCACCAACTGGGAGAAAATTGTACATGTGACACTCAATGCAATAGAGTAGATAGCTCCCATGTTGCTGCTAGACTACTGTCTGAATCTTAGTTTTAAGATTTTGATTAGCTAATTAAGTTGTTTACTTAAAATTGCTAGGGATACTTATATTGATACAACTATGCCCATTAAGTTTAAGGGACTGTTCACCTCAAGATTAATTAATTTCAGGGTCTTAATTAATCTATTCATGGAGAAGATCACCAGCTAAGCCAGAAAATGAATCTGACCACTTCTCCCCCTTTCATAGGTTTAAGAGCCTATAAAGCTAAGATTATGTCTGGGATAGAGGGGAGCTGGGTTGGGTGGTAGGGAATTAACACTTTGTAAAGGCTGGCTTGCTACACAGGTCACAGACCTCTGCTTCTAAGGTAATCGGTTACAATTTCCTGTGTGATTCACATAGCCCTTGGTTTGATAGAGGTAGCCTTTCAAATTGCCCCTTTGATCTGTCATTTGGCTTTAACATTTTTTTTAACCAAATTTTTAGATCTCTTGTCTCCTAAATGGAAGGCCTCTTTGTAAAAGTCTCTAGAGACAATTTCTTTCTTTCATCTCAAAGAATATTTATCCTATTCTTCCATCTATGCTAAGCCATATTCTGATTTGATTTAAATTAAAAGCTCTCTGCTAATACTAGGTCCTGACTGAGTTTTAAATTTAAGCTAAAGATTTTTCTGCTGGGTTTTAAATTTAAAAGTAAACTTTCTTCTGGGTTTTAAATTTAAACTAAAAGCTGTCTGATGATACTAGGTCTTGACTGAGTTTTAAATTTAAATTAAAAGCACTCTGCTGATACTAGGCCCTGACTAAATTAACTAATACACTGTATTCTAAAATACACAGATGTATCAGCTTTAACCCAAAGAATTCCCCTTTCCCCAAGATTTAGAGAATTTCCCAGCTTCTAAGGTAATCTATAACTGAGGCAGCCTATACTCAGAGCCAAGGGGGAACCCCCCCCCAACTCCGTCACCAGCAATGACCCCTAACACCCATACACATTAATCACACCAAAATTTTTGAAAACCATTGATTCACTGCTTTATTGAACAACATAACTTTGAACAAACTGTAAACAATACATACCCCACTACCCCAGGAGTGAACAGTTGGGCCCTACTAACCCCTCCAATCCCCCACAACCATCCTGGACACTGCATTCTAGCCAGGTGTATTAATAGCAAGGAGGTATAGCATCTCCTGGAACTGGCCATGGTACTACACCGCAGCCACTATGAGCCCCTGCTGCCAGCCTTACCATGTTAGTAGCAAAGACTAGCCCCTTCAGGTGAATAACTGCACCCAGGATTCACCTAGGCTTACCAGCCCTCCATAAACCAGGCTGTGATCACTTAATCAAGGTCCAAAACTCTTCTACCGCACAGTTCCCATACCCGAGACCCTCGGGCACCCGCCACTGGCGCTGGGTGAAACCTCATTAGATGATAGAGGGGTTAAAGGGGCACTAAGAGGCGACAAGGCGATAGCGGAGAGACTGAATGAATTCTTTGCTTCGGTCTTTACTGAGGAAGATGTAGGGATGTTACCCATGACTGAAGTGGTATTTTAAGGTGTGGAAGAATTGAAGGAAATATTGGTACATCAGGAAGATGTATTACAACTATTAGATAAACTGAAGAGTAGCAAATCACCTGGGCCGGATGGTATATATCCAAGGGTGTTGAAGGAACTGAAATATGAGATTGCAGACCTGCTATTAGTAATCTGTGAACTATCATTAAAATCATCTCTAATACCTGAAGATTGGAGGATCGCCAATGTAACACCAATTTTTAAAAAGGGTTCCAGGGGTGATCCGGGAAACTACAGACCGGTGAGGCTGACATCAGTACCGGGAAAAATGGTAGAAACCATCATAAAGAATAAAATTACTCAGCATGTAGATAGTCATGGCCTAATGGGAGACAGCCAACATGGCTTTAGACAAGGAAGATCTTGTCTTACTAATCTGTTATGTTTTTTTGAAGGTGTGAATAAACAGGTGGACAAAGGTGAGTCTGTTGATATAGTGTATTTGGACTTTCAGAAAGCCTTTGACAAGGTCCCTCATCAGAGACTTTTGGCAAAACTAAGAGTCATGGGATAGGAGGCAGTGTACTATTGTGGATCAGGAACTGGTTAAAAGATAGAAAGCAGAGGGTAGGGCTAAATGGCCAATTTTCCCAATGGAGAAAGGTGAATAGTGGTGTACCCCAGGGATCTGTGCTGGGTCCGCTGCTTTTTGACATATTCATAAATGACCTGGAAAGTGGAATAACGAGTGAGCTTATCAAATTTGCAGATGACACAAAACTATTTAAAGTTGTTAAAACCCAAGAGGATTGTGGAAAATTGCAAGAGGATCTTGATAAATTGGAAGACTGGGCATCAAAATGGCAGATGAAATTTAATGTGGACAAGTGCAAGGTTATGCACCTAGGGAAGAACAACCCAAACTATGGTTACACGATGCAAGGTTCCACATTAGGAACCACCACCCAGGAAAAAGATTTAGGCGTCATTGTGGATACCATGTTAAAACCCTCGGCCCAGTGTGCAGCAGCGGCCAAGAGAGCAAATAGAATGCTAGGTATGATAAGGAAAGGAATGGAAAATAAAACAAAAGATATTATAATGCCTCTATATCGTTCCATGGTGAGACCGCACCTTGAATATTGTGTGCAATTCTGGTTGCCGTATCTTAAAAAGGATATAGCGATTTTAGAAAAGGTTCAGAGAAGAGCTACCAAAATGGTAAAGGGGATGGAAGGATACTCCTATGAAGAAAGGCTAAAAAGGTTAGGGCTCTTTAACCTGGAAAAGAGACGGCTGAGGGGAGATATAATAGAAGTCTATAAATTAATGAACGGAGTGGAACGTGTAAATGTAGATCAATTGTTTACCTTATCAGAATATAGAAAGACTAGGGGACATGCAATGAAGCTACAGGGTAAACTATTTAAGACTAATAAAAGAAAATATTTTTTCACTCAACGTGTAATCAAACTCTGGAATTTGTTACCGGAGGATGTAGTAAAGGCTGTTAATGTAGCTGGGTTTAAAAAAGGTTTGGACAAGTTCCTGGAGGAAAGGTCCATAAACCATTATTAAGAAGGGACCCAGGATATCAATGCTTGAACCAATACAAGCATTGTGGAACCTGTGTCCCTTGGGGAAACTGCTAGATACATATGACCTAGATTGGCCACTGTTGGAAACAGAATACTGGGCTTGATGGACCTTGGTCTGACCCAGTATGGCATATCTTATGTTCTTATGTGAGAGCGAGTGCTTTGAGAGACTTATAAAGGAAGAGAGTGAGATGTGTGGCAGGAAGAGATTAAGAGCTATGAGAGAGTGAGAGCCAATATCCTTTTATTCCTTTCTGTTTTGATAATCTGTCACTCAACATCTTGATAAGCAGATATAGGTTGTCCGTCCTCTGCCTAAAAACATTGTTGACTCCAGACTTAAAGAGGGTAATTTTATAACAGGGTGCCCAGGTTAGGAGGTGGAGAAGGCACTTGTTTTTAACCTATTTTATAAGGATATGTGGAGCCCGATTCGGGACCATCAGGGGGCCCCCGAGCAGGATGGGCCCGTTAGGACCTGATTCTGTACTGCAGGAGCAAAATATTCCCGCAGCATACAGAATCGGGCCCAAGGACGGCCTGATGTGCCCCTGAATCCCTGGCTCCCGCGGCGCCAACCTTTTTCCTCCCCATCGCTCGACCCACTGCTGGGCAGCTGGGGCCTGGATCGGGTGGTAAATTTTGAACAAACTGCCTGCATGACTGAGTGGCAGGAGGTAACCTGGACTACTTATTTGGGGAATCTGCTGATGGGCAGCAGTCAGGCTGTATTCTAGGATGCCAACCCTGATTGGAGAGCTACATATGAAGTTGTAAAGGCCACCACATTGGAACAGGTGGCAGTACATCACAGGCCTACTGCCAGTGCTTCAGAAAAGTGGGGCTGCAGATAATAGAGAGCCCTTGGAGGTTCCTCTGTCGTTTGAAGGAGCTCGCATGGAAGTGGCTGAAATCATAGGGAAAAACCAGACCTGAGATAGCCAAGATCAGGGCCTGTCCAAGAGTTTCTGCCACCCCAGGCAGAAGCTTGGGCCGTGCCACGCCACCCCCTACCGTGCCACTGATCCCCGCTGCCACCAATTCTGTAGGTGGAGTGGGAGGGGGCGAATAGCTCAGCTTGGCACACATGGCCTGCTACTTCTGACCCCCCCTTCAACAGAACTGTCGGAGTTAGGTCAGAAGCATCAGGCCATGTGTGCCGAAGCACATGCCCTGACATGGTCACTGTGCCGTGTGCCCACTGAGATCTGCTGCTCCAGGTGGCTGCCTAGCCTGCCTAGTGGACAGGCCAGCCCTGACCAAGATTGTGCTGTTGAAGTCATTTTTGGATGGCTTGACTGCCCCGATGAAACAGTGATTATGTCAGCATCCCGAGCTTACACTGGAGAATGCACAGGGAATAGCTAAGGGGTACCATGAAGCCCAGCTGGTAACTGAAGCAAACAATGTGAAGGGGAAAAAGCCACCTGTTACCTGAGGAGGACAGAAAGGGAAGCCCGAATGGATGTTGGCTCCCATGTTGACTATGCAAAGATGGCAATATTGGCCTATGTGCATGGAGACCAGAGGCAGTATCCAACAGCACAGGTTTTACTGAAGACCCCAGTGGGCAAGCCATGCTTGAGGTTGTGGTATTGCCCTTGCTCCCATATCCAGTGATCATCAGCTGAGACTACCCAAACTTGGGAGTGATATGGGCTCCACTAACTGATGACTCTGCTAAGTCCTGGAGTCAGCGTCCCCAGAAAATCAATGCTACCAATAGAATCTGAGGACAGCTATGGGGGAGATATCCAGGGAGGGGGAGCCTAGGGGAGAAACCTCTGGGGATAGCTCAAGGCTCAGTGGTAGTGACCCAAATACGATTGTCCCCTTCCCAGAGTGGAGACTGGGGGAAAATCCAGGAAGCTTCAGGAGGATCCAAAAAGAGGATGAGTCTCTTAAACATGCCCATGTGTGGGTTTTGGAGGTGGATGGGGTTTGTCAGACGGCTGCCTGGGTGAGAATGTTCACAGTCTTGGCAAGTGCATATATCAATATGATTTGCAAGGGATTGTGGGAAATGCAGTCCATTCACACCAGACACAGCCACTCACAATAATTAGTTGTGCTTGAGTGTAAAGCCAATAAGATATTTATTTATGGGGTTATTTCTCCCAACACAGATATGCTTGGTAGCACGTAAAACAGGATACTTGCTTTCAGTGTTAAACTTAGAAAAACAAAATCAGGAAAACCACAGTTGAACTTTGTTAGGCAATCAAAGCAAAAGAATAAAGACCTGGTTGGTAACAAACTGGTCTTTTCTGTAGGCTTTAGCTAATATTTTCTTAGCAGTGTATCAAACAACAAGCAAAACCCACAAAGAAGGGAAAAACTGTTCTTTTCAGGTTAACTTCTTATATCTTCACACATAGATTCAGAAGTGATTCCCTCAGAGCTCACAAGCAATTAGGTAAGGCTCAATTGCTAGCAGTTATCCAGCTGAAACCCCTTAGCTGGCTTGCTTTCTACTGCGTGGCTAAAAATCCTACTCAGGAGCTTTTCTGAGTAGATTAAAGAACAAGTTTGTATTTCTTTGTGATGGTTCTTGTACTTTGTAACAGTAAATTACCAAAGGAGTTTAGACAGAGAGCAATCCATATATTCACAGCCTGTATCTAAGACCGCTCCCCCTTCCTCAACAATCATCGGTTCAATATCATGGATTGGCACAGAGGAATTTCTCAATGGAGCACTTTCAGGAGAATACTTGTTTCCCTGCTGTCTTTCAAGGTTATAGCTAGGGCATAGATCAGTGTTCATACCTGAGCTTCCATTGCTGTTAGAGTTCCTCTCTAAATAGCCTGGCCAGTATGTAGTCCAGTTCTTATGTCCAGCCTTCCAATCCAGATCCCTGGACATTGGATCTCTCTTCACATACCTTCTGGCACGGGTCCTAGGGTCCCTTCCAAGTGCAGCCGTCTCCCTCATAGGTACCCTCTGGAGATTCCTAGCTCTGCAGCACCATTCCTCTGGCTTTCCCCAGTCCAATGGTGTATGCTGGCCCTTGGAATACCTTCCAATATACGTACTGCTGTGGACTCCTTTAGACCTCCCAAATGCTTTTCTCTTCTTTCTTCCAAAGGGTTTCTTGCCCTCTCTGTCCGTTCGGTCTGGCTTCTGTTCCTGATGATCCTCCAGATGATGAAGACGTCCAAGCTGAGGATATCCAAGCTGATTATGAGGATCTCCCAGATGAAACTGAGGATGAGGATAATTCTCTGTAGAATAAACTCTACCTTTATTCTGCTTTGATGAGTGCTCCACTTTAGCACAGCGCAGCTGTGCTGAATCAGGCCCTGCCCTTTGAGATGAGTGCTTAGGGATTACCTCATAGCCCTCCTAATTGAACATACGTTTCCCCACTTCAGCTCCTCTAATGGCTGTTGGAAACCTGGTGCATTCTGGGACTGGTAGTCTTTTATGGGAAAATTCTGTTTTCTTATTTCTACCAGAACTGACAGGTTGCTTGTTCAGAGTCACTTCACCTTTACTATAGCTCCTTCCTGAGCTATGATAAGCTTCCTTATCACATACCCCCCTGCTTAAGTTATTACGGACTGGTTTAACTGGTGAAACTTCTTCTCTACAGTCCGTAATATGGGAAAGGGCATCCGCATTCTTGTGTAACTTCCCAGCACGATGTTCCACTTGAAAATCAAATGCCTGTAAGGCCATGTACCAGCGTGTCAACCTGGCATTGTGGTTCTTCATTTGCTGCAACCACTTAAGTGGGGCATGGTCTGTGACCAACTGGAACTTTCTCCCTGTAAGGTAAAACCTTAACGCCTCCACTGACCACTTTATAGCTAAACATTCTTTTTCTATTGTGGAATACTTTTGTTCAGCCGGTGACAACTTCCTGCTCAGGTACATCACAGGATGCTCCTCCCCTTCATGACACTGGGATAGAACCGCTCCTAGCCCTACATCCGATGCATCTGTTTGAACCAGAAAGGGTTTCCTGAAGTCCACCCCTTTCAGTACCGGTCCTGTACACAATTTTCCTTTTAGGACTGAAAATGCTTTTTCAGCTTCAGGTGTCCACTTTAGCTGGTTTGGACAATTCTTCCGCAGCATATCCGTGAAAATTGCACTTTTCTCTGCAAATTGCGGTATAAATCTGCGGTAATAACCAATAAGTCCCAAGAAACTTCTTAGTTGTTTCTTTGTTGTTGGAGGGGGAAAATTCCTGATGCTATCTACTTTACTCATTAGAGGTTTAATTTTTCCTCTTCCCACTAGGTGGCCCAGATATTTTACCTCCCTATTTGCAAAGACACACTTCTTCGGGTTTAAAGTGATTCCCGCTTGCTTCATGGAGCACAAGACTGCCCTGATCCTCTTTAGATGCTCCGCCCAGGTGTTACTATGGATTATGACATCATCCATATATGCAAAAGCATAATTTTGGTGGGGTCGAAGTACCTGATCCACTAACCTTTGGCAGGTAGCCGCTGCTCCATGCAGTCCGAAAGGCATCCTCTTGAACTGGAAAAGGCCAACGGGGGTGCTGAACGCAGTCTTCGGCTTCGACTCCCTGGTTAGAGGGATTTGCCAATATCCTTTTGTCATATCAAGGGTGGTTAAGTATTGAGCTTGTCCAAGCTGGTCCAACAGCTCTTCAATTCTTGGCATTGGATATGCATCAAAAACTGATATTGCGTTTACCTGCCGGAAGTCAATACAAAATCTTAAAGATCCATCAGGCTTCGGCACCAGGACTATGGGGCTATTCCAGGGACTCTTTGACTCCTCTATTACTCCCATGTCCAACATCTCCTGGACTTGTGCCACAACTTCCTGTCTCTTGGCTTCAGGCAAGCGGTATGGCCTTTGACAAACTAATTTCCCAGGTGGAGTTATTATTTCATGGGCAACCAAATGTGTCTCCCCAGGTATGGGTGTCAACACATCTGGGAATTCTTTAAGCAATTTCCCAATTTCTTCCTGTTGTACCACTGTCAGGTCCTCCCCTATTTGGGGCTCTGATTTTTCTTTACAATCAGATACCTGGGGTCCCAAATCTTCCTCTTCATTCACCTCCCTCTCTCGGGCACAGGTGGCAGCTAGGCTTTTAACCCCTTTGACGTCAGTAGAACCAAAGCCTTTGGTTCCACGCTCAGAATTTTCCAGGGATGTGACCTCCTCCACAGGTGGAAAACCCAGTCTCTCACAGATCAATTGGGCAATTCTGTCTCCTGTCTTCACGTGATAATCATTCTGTCCAAAATTAAATAACAGAACTTTAATATTGCCCCTGTAATCGGGATCAATTACTCCCACACCCACATCGATGAAATATTTAAGGGCTAATCCGGACCTTGGGGCTACTCTCCCATAGCATCCAATAGGTATTTCCACTTGGAGACCAGTGTCAACCAGGGCTCTCCCTTGGCTAGGTACAGTCACATTTTCTATACTGCACAAGTCAAACCCAGCAGCTTGAGGGGTTGCCCGCTTAGGAGCTTGGGCCTTCTCTGTGACCCTATGGTACTTTAAGATGAATGTCTGCTTTGGGGTAGCTTGGTCTTCTGGACGCTTAACCATCTTTTTAGCTGGGGTCTGAGGACTTCCAAATAAAGGCCCGGGAGCTATTACCATTAATCCTTCTCCCTCCTTCTTTCCTAGTCCTTCCACTAGACCCTGCTTAAATCTTGGCCAGTCCCTTCCTAGAACCAAATCAAAGGGTAGCCTAGGCACCACTGCTAACAGGACTTCCTCTTGTTCCCCCAGGCACTTAACCTTTAGCCTATAGGTGGGATATGATGTTGCAGCACCATGAATGCATCTGATGTGAACTTGGCTTTCAGGGGTTCTAGGCACAAATCCTTCTTGGGCCTCTATTCTCTTCCAAAGCCTTTTTGACATCATACTCTGGTCTGCCCCAGAGTCTAACAAAGCATTTGTGGTAATTCCTTGCACATCAACCATCAAAAGAAATCCTTCTTTGGGCTGTTTTAAATCCACACCCATTAAGCTAGTGTGTGTCTGGCATCCCTTTTCTAAATGTCCCCATTTTCCACACTTGAAACATTTCTTTCTACTCCACTGTGTCATCTGGTTTGGCATAGTACATTTATTTCCAGAAACATTTTTAATCATTTTCTTTTCTGATACAGCACAGCTTGCCTCAGCACCCATCTTCAGAGGGCCACCCATTCTATGGCAAGTCTGCGTGGCTTCCAAGAATCTCTCTGCTAACATGGTTGCCTCTCCAAGATTTTGGCAATTTTGCTGTATAAGGAAAATGTGCAAATCTTTAGGCACAGCAGACATAAATTGTTCCAGCATAATAATGTCTAATAACATTTCTACCGTCTTTTGCTTAGGCTCCAACCATTTTACAGCTAATCCTCTGATTCTCTGACTCAGAGCCCTGGGTGTTTCACCCACTCTTAATGTAGTAGCTCTAAACATTCGCCTATACTCTGAAATAGACAACCCTAGGCGATCTCTAATAGCAGCCTTTACATCCTTATAATTCAAAGCCTGGGCTGCTGGCATTGCTCTATAAGCTGCAAGCGCCTCTCCAGTTAATGAGGCTGCCAGCCTTACTGCCCACTGGGTCTCTGGCCATGCTAATGCTTGTGCCACTCTTTCAAAAGACTCTAGAAAATCATCAACATTATCATCTGGAGTTAGCTTCCCAAAACTAAATGCCCCAATTCCTTGATTGAGTTCCACACTGTCCACATGTGGTGTACCAGTATTTACTGCTGGTCTTGCATCTGGTCCACTTTGGTTCTGCAGTTTAACTAGGGCTTGCACCAGATCAAGCACTGGCCTCTGCTGGTCCATTAAGGCTTTCATAGCAGTGTCCTGAGCCTGTTGTGCTAGCTCCTGTTGCCTGCTAAACTGGGCTGCCATCCAATCAGCTAGTTCCCTTGGATCCATCTTGATCCCTGCAAGAAGACACAAAAAACAAAACAAAACACAGTGCACCACCTTCCAAACAGGTGTTTTTTTCTACTCTTTTTTTTTTCAATTACCCCTGTGCCTTACTCCCATCCACCACTAGACATGCCCAGGTACTTGTTACCTTATGCCAGTGATGAATCCAGCTCTGCACAGGGTCTTTTCTTCCTGGAACAGCTACCTGGAACAGCCACCTCTCCTCCAAAGTGCAGTTGAGGGAAAATCTTTTCTTTCAGCTTTTAAGCTTGAACTGTCTTTTCCTTCAGACTTGAGTTGTAATCCTTAGCAAGTAAATCCTTTTGCGCAAAAGCAATCCGAAAAACTACGCCATTTGTCAGACGGCTGCCTGGGTGAGAATGTTCACAGTCTTGGCAAGTGCATATATCAATATGATTTGCAAGGGATTGTGGGAAATGCAGTCCATTCACACCAGACACAGCCACTCACAATAATTAGTTGTGCTTGAGTGCAAAGCCAATAAGATATTTATTTATGGGGTTATTTCTCCCAACACAGATATGCTTGGTAGCACGTAAAACAGGATACTTGCTTTCAGTGTTAAACTTAGAAAATCAAAATCAGGAAAACAACAGTTGAACTTTGTCAGGCAATCAAAGCAAAAGAATAAAGACCTGGTTGGTAACAAACTGGTCTTTTCTGTAGGCTTTAGCTAATATTTTCTTAGCAGTGTATCAAACAACAAGCAAAACCCACAAAGAAGGGAAAAACTGTTCTTTTCAGGTTAACTTCTTATATCTTCACACATAGATTCAGAAGTGATTCCCTCAGAGCTCACAAGCAATTAGGTAAGGCTCAATTGCTAGCAGTTATCCAGCTGAAACCCCTTAGCTGGCTTGCTTTCTACTGCGTGGCTAAAAATCCTACTCAGGAGCTTTTCTGAGTAGATTAAAGAACAAGTTTGTATTTCTTTGTGATGGTTCTTGTACTTTGTAACAGTAAATTACCAAAGGAGTTTAGACAGAGAGCAATCCATATATTCACAGCCTGTATCTAAGACCGCTCCCCCTTCCTCAACAATCATCGGTTCAATATCATGGATTGGCACAGAGGAATTTCTCAATGGAGCACTTTCAGGAGAATACTTGTTTTCCTGCTGTCTTTCAAGGTTATAGCTAGGGCATAGATCAGTGTTCATACCTGAGCTTCCATTGCTGTTAGAGTTCCTTTCTAAATAGCCTGGCCAGTATGTAGTCCAGTTCTTATGTCCAGCCTTCCAATCCAGATCCCTGGACACTGGATCTCTCTTCACATACCTTCTGGCACGGGTCCTAGGGTCCCTTCCAAGTGCAGCCATCTCCCTCACAGGTACCCTCTGGAGATTCCTAGCTCTGCAGCACCATTCCTCTGGCTTTCCCCAGTCCAATGGTGTATGCTGGCCCTTGGAATACCTTCCAGTATACGTACTGCTCTGGACTCCTTTAGACCTCCCAAATTCTTTTCTCTTCTTTCTTCCAAAGGGTTTCTTGCCCTCTCTGTCCGTCCGGTCTGGCTTCTGTTCCTGATGATCCTCCAGATGATGAAGACGTCCAAGCTGAGGATATCCAAGCTGATTCTGAGGATCTCCCAGATGAAACTGAGGATGAGGATAATTCTCTGTAGAATTAACTCTACCTTTATTCTGCTTTGATGAGTGCTCCACCTTAGCACAGCGCAGCTATGCTGAATCAGGCCCTGCCCTTTGAGATGAGTGCTTAGGGATTACCTCATAGCCCTCCTGATTGAACACACATTTCCCCACTTCAGCTCCTCTAATGGCTGTTGGAAACCTGGTGCATTCTGGGACTGGTAGTCTTTTATGGGAAAATTCTGTTTTCTTATTTCTAATAGAACTGACAGGTTGCTTGTTCAGAGTCACTTCACCTTTACTATAGCTCCTTCCTGAGCTATGATAAGCTTCCTTATCACAGGTTCCAGTAGCTAACAGAGAGTTCTCTGCAAAATCCTTTCCCTATTTTGTGCTAAAGGGAGATTTGTTGTACAGAGTGGCCAAAGGGGCCTAGAGAGGTAAGAGGCAGAACAACTGATAGTTCCCGGCACTGTCACCAGCAGTTCTTGCTTGCTCATAGCCATTTATTAGGAAGACACCAGGGGGTGGAGAAAACACTAGAGCTTGTTTTAGCCAAATTTTTCTGGTTTGGGGTCCATAAATAGGTGCTGTTATATAACCAGTCATGCCCTACCTGCCAACTTCATAACCCCGCTAGAGTCCAACCTGCCCTCTAGTGCCTATGCCTATCACTAAAACCCCATTTGAAAGACTGACAATGCATCTGGTAGGCCTCTTAGAGCAAACTGCCCAAGGCAAAGTTATATTTTAGTCATTCTAGACTATGCTACCCACTACCTGGAGGCCATTGCTCTAAGAAATATGAAGACTACTGTGATTGCAAATGCTCTCTGGGAAGTGTTCTCGCAGGTGGGAATACCCAATGGGATCCTCACAGATCAAGGAACACCCTTTGTATCCAAGGTGATGAAGTAAGTGTGTGCCTTTGTGAAGGTCAAGATGTTGCGAGCATCAGTATATCACCCACATAAGGATGACCTCATGGAGCGATTCAATAAATCTTTGAAAAAGATGTTAAAAATGTTTATGCAGGAGGGCAGGAAGAATTGGGCCATTCTCCTACTGTACTTGATGTTTGCCATCTGCGAGGTACCTCAGACTTTCACAGGGTTTTTGCCTTTTGAGTTGCTCTTTGTAAGATGGCCAAGAGGCATATTAGATGTGGTAGGGGAAACATGGGAAGAAGAACCCCATGCCAAGCATAATCTGGAGTACATTATACAAATGCAAGACTAGCTGAGGAAAGCCAGAGAGGTGGCCAAACTCAGTCTGGAAAAAGTCCAAGCCTAGCAGGCCAGGGGCTACAATCGGGCAGCCATGCATCATACCTTCCAACCTGGAGACAGAGTTTTAGTCTTGCTGATCTCATCCGAGAGCAAGTTACTCTGTAAATGGCTGGGGTCCTATGAGGTTGAAAAGAAAGCAGGGGCTGTTAACTACAAGATTGACAGTCTGATACATGAAAGAAAGCCAAAAGTTACCATATTAACCTATTGAAAAGTGAACTCCAGTGACAGCTGTGGGTGGTACATGGAGATGATTTTGGGCCAGAAATTTCAGCCCCACCAGATCTAGCTCAAGTCCTGACTAGAGACCAGCTCTCTGCTGTCCAGAGAAGAGATCTAGAAGGTTTGATCCACCGGAACCTAGGTGTTCTGTACCTGCCCAGAATGAACCCACCTCATTTGTCATGATATCATTACTGAACCTAGAGTGGTTATCCAGCAATGACACTATCAGATTCGGGAAGCCTGGCGATAGGTTATCACCAAGGAGCTTGAAGAGATGCTTAACTTGGGAGTTACAGAAGAGTCCATGAGTGACTGGTTATCACCCATCATCCTGGTTCCTAAACCCAACAGAAGCATCAGATTCTGCATTGACTTCTGGAGGGTCAATGCAGTTTCTAAACTGGAAGCGTATCCTATGCCCAGAGTAGATGAGCTACCAGGGAGAAAACTGCTTTTTCAACCCTGCAAAATCCATTCCAGTTTACAGTGCTGCCCTTTGTATTGCATGAGGTTTCTCCATGTTTCATCACTTAGTCAACTGCCTACTGAGACTGCACAAGGAGTATGTAGCTGCCTACCTTGATGATATCGGCATCTACTGTACAACAGAGACTGGTCCACCAATCCCATCTAAACTAAGTACAAGCCATATTGGCCAGCCTGCGGAAGGCCAGGTTGATGGCCAACCCCAAGAAATATTTTCTGAGAGGTCATGATGTTCAATACTTGAGGTATTTTTTTTAAATTTAAATTTTATCATTTTACAAACAAAGAAGCATATACAACTTCATGGAAATATGGAAACAGGAAAGAATTAGTAACAATATTGACACCCTCAATATTATGTAAAAAGAAATACAAAGAAATATAATTCCTGGCCCAACTATAGCCCACCACAGAAGCAAAGATCCAACAAAATATTTAACACACAAAAGGCATAGGAAAATATATGTGAACTAACAGTCAAGACTAACTAACTTGGCAGTGGATCTGGGGACTCATCTGGAGGGCGTCGAGCACTCAAAAAAGCCACTAACTGTGACAGTTCAAAGAAAATATAAGAATCATTATTCAATCTAATCAAACATTTGCAAGGATATTTCAAAAAATATAGACCCCCCCTGTTGCAATTCTGTTACAGATGATTGTAATGCTGTGACTTCCAAAGTATGTTGCTGAAGCATATTCGTGTGTACCTGTACCTGAGATGTAATACTTGAGGTATTTAATTGGGAATAGGCAGATATGACCTCAGCTATGGAAGGTAGGTGTCATTGCCTAGGTCCCTACCCCAAAACATATTTTGTTTCCCTTGAACTGCAGTCTGTTTGGTGTTTTAACAGAAAACCTCTTCCCACCACACGCCACACAACCAAAGGCATAAAGTACACACATAGGTGTATATTTAATAAAGTATGTACATAAATCTGCCCATACTCCTTCCTTGACCATGCCTATACTTCAAGAACACTTCTTAGTGCACTGTGTGTACTTTTAAGCATTTTATACAAGGAAAAGGTTTAGCACGTTTATCATATACTGCCTTTCACTGAAACTTCATGTATTGCTGAATTCATTCCACATGTACCCCAGTTTTAAGTGAGTCTTTGCATTGGCTGTTATTTCCTCTGTTGCCTTCATTGAAGCTTTACAGACTGGCCATAGGTAATATGCACATTCTCTTATACATATCTAGCATCCTAAGCTCACAGTTTGAAACTGCCTGCTCAACAATGTGGCCACATGAGACTGAAAGAGAGTAGAATTAGCAGTAATATAAAGTAAGAATCTCTTCACAAAAAAAGGTGATGTATTTAATAGTCTCCCACATGGAAGGTTGAATCAACTGATATTCAAAAAGCCACTGATTGAATAATTAAGACTTATCTTGCACATAATCTAACAATTGACTTGAATACTCTTCTCAGCTGCAGCAAATGAAACACAGTATATAATATACTATTTATTTAGCTGTATTTATATCCTGCTTTTCACTGGGTCAAAGTGGTCAATTGGGATATACATTTAACACAAGGGGATATGAGACACATACACTAATACTTACAGGGAACATGGGCAATGCAGGGTTAAGTGGCTTGCCCAAAACCACAAGGAGTGCCTATAGGACAAGAAATCCCAGTCTCTCCTGCCTGAGATTGCTGTCCCCAGGTGGGACTTGAACCCCTGGCCCTCTGGCCTGAAGTACTTTGTCCTAACCACTAAACCACTCCTCCCTCCACTAATCCAGTCAATTGCTACTAGACTATCTTGTCAAGAGTAAACTGATATAGCCTGTACTCTGGCAAAATAAACAAAGGATGGAATAAGTAGATGGTCATAACTATCTGTGGCACCGAAAAGGCCCTTCCTTCAAATCCTACTACATTTCCCATTCCATCTCCCTCATAGATCCCAGTAGAATTTGGTTCCTTTCACAGACTCAGGTTAAAGTTGGGGGATGGGAAGGAATGATGGAGGAAATCTCACACGAGCTCGGCCATGTTAAATTGCAACTCCCATGCCCTCTGACCCCAGGCCTTCTGCCTCTTGCGAAAATCTTTTATTAAATAGCATATAAATACAGAACAATCATGACTAATATAAAATGGCATCGCTAAATAATAATAGTAAGTCATTTATATAACAAGATATGAAGGGGTGTAATGTTTTTGTTAGATATAACAATGCCACATCTTGTCTGTGCAAACCTGGGTGACGGCCAAATACTATAATCACTGTAGGTGTGGTGATCTCAAGAAACATTATTGTACATATCTGAACTTTTATTTCACTGACAGCATGTTTACTTATGCTAATATTTTAAACTAATATTTGTCTATCCTTGACTAGCTGTTAAAGTATAGATGCATACTTTTTATCTGGAAATGTTGCTGTTAGAATATTGTAGTATAGAACCATTTCACCTTAAGACATTTTAAAAGCTAGCTCAGCATTTTAATGAATCCTGTCAGATTTATAGCTGATTCACAAGATATCACAAGATCTTTGAATCAATCAGATGAATGTTGTTTATTTAATATGTCATAATACAACTGATGACATCATTTCTAATTCGGATTTAAATAATATCAAACTATCTCTTCCAGCTGTTTCTTTTGCATCTGGTTGTGGCATGTTTCCTCCTTCTCTTTTATTCTGCTCCATCGCTTTATGTTATTCGCTGCTTTGAGTGTTGTTAAACATGATGGAGAGTATTTTAGAAGCTTTATTCTTGAGTTGGATGTCTTAAAATAGGCATTTAGATGTGCAAAGCACAGAGACATCCCGTGGCTATTTTAGAAACTAGATATGTAGATGTCCCCATTGTGAGAACGCACAAGGGAGTCATGGAGGTGAGGCATGGGCGGAGCAAGGGAGATGCACATTGCGGTGCAATTTCAAAATAGTACAAGCACCTCTGGCCCTGGTTGGTGAGATGTCTTTGCCTATACCTGTTCCTGATCATGAATAAGGTGGAAAAACAATGCTTGTTTCATGGATGTAACACTTTCAGGGGGAAGTGCAAAATGCGTTTACATCACCATGTTATTATCTCCTGCCTGAAGAAACCTGCATGAAAATACATACTCTAAACATATCACAGGCCCACCACTGCATGTCTGAGTATCTGAAATGGAAGGCCAAAACCTGCAAGTCTCATATCATAGTCGCACCCCCCACCCCCAATCTGGAATATCCCTGTTGGTACATCCTAGTACCCTGTTCTCAGGCCGTGCAAATCGTAGATGCTCACATTTCTGAAATACCCTACACCTGTGCACATACCTGGTCTTGCAACTTGCATAGTGCTCAACTCTATAACTGGTTACAGGGCCATTCATTTTTCAGGAAGGAGACGGAGCAATTTCAGAAGGAATTTGTATGTGCCTCCCTTCACTGCTGCAACTGTCTGATTTTTGGACGTTCTGCCCTGGACGTTCCAGATTCTTACTAGACGTCCCTTTTAAACTATCACTTCATATATGATAAAAGTGACACCGTAATTGATTGTTGTTTCAGTACTGTTCATTAGTCCATCTATATTCTATCCTTATGTCCTTATAAGATTATCAGAGAGTGGAAGAAAGCACTGCGCAAGACACTAACAGAGTGCCATCTCTTCATTCTTTCCCATACAGAGAAAGACTTAGCACCAATGTGTCCAGCAAAACTAGTTTCAAGTTCTTCTTTATATTTATGAAACTATTTAAGGGGTTATTTTAGAAGTCTTATTCAATACCGTCCGCGTATAAGTAGCCATTTTTGAAAGGGCTGAATTTACACATGGATGTCCTTTCTATGTAGAGAGTTGCAAGGGAGTGTGTCAGGGACATAGTTAAGGAATAGCCTGCTACAAACACAAAGAGGTAATACCCACCACAAAATTATAAAACAAACACAAACAATGGTGGTCAAAATGGACCAGCCAAATAAATGACAACTTTAATAACATATAAAATTAAAATAAAAAACATAAATATCATATAAACATATATAATCAGTTCACAAAAAGCCAAACAATGTTTTGGCCAAAGCCTGCATCAGGGCAAATCTGTTATATGCAAAGTGGTATGGTAGAAAGCTTTCACAATAGTGCGAGGTACAATCTGTAACAACATAGGTAAAAAAACATAAAAAACCATTATAAAAAAACTCATACATGAATCAATCAATACAACATAAACAAATACTAAAACAACTAAAATCCATATGGAATACCTCAATGACCAAATAAAATGATAAAACTATAAGATAAAAATAAGACTAAATTAAAATAAAAACAAAACTGAAAAACAAACCTCCCCTGGAGATGTCAGATCACATTACTACAGTGCATTGTAAAAGTAATCATCCCCTCTGTGTTTTATTGTATTGCAACCTGGAATTAAAATGGAGTTTTGGGTATTAACACCATGTGATATACACAACATGTCTACGACTTTGAAAGTGCAAAATATCTTTTATTGTGACACAAACAATAATTAAGACAAAAAAAATTGAAAGCAGGAGTGTGCATATGTATTCACCCCCCAAAGTCAAAACGTTGTAGAGCCACCTTTTGCTGCAATTATAGCTGCAAGTCTCTTGGGGTATGTCTCTATTAGCTTAGCACATCTGGCCACTGGGATTGTCACCCATTCCTTAAGGCAAAACTGTTCCAACTCCTTCAAGTTAGATGGGTTGCATTGCTGTACAGCAATCTTCAAGTAATGCCACAGATTCTGAATTGGATTGAGGTCTGGGCTTTGAATAGGTCATTCCAAGACATTTAAATGTTTCCCTTTAAACCAGCTTTAGCAGTATGTTTAGGGTCATTGTCCTGCTGGAAGGTGAACTTTTGTCCCAGTCTCAAATCTCTGGCAGACTGAAACAGGTTTCCCTCAAAAATTGCCCTATATTTAGTGTCATCCATTGTTCCTCCAATCCTGACCAGTTTTCCTGTTCCTGCCAATGAAAAACATCCCCACAGCATGATACTGCCACCACCATGTTTCACTGTGGAATGGTATTCTTGGGGTGATAGGAAGTGTTGGATTTGCCACATATGGCGTTTCCTATGGTGGCCAAAAAGTTAAATTTTTGTGTCATCTGACCAGAGAACCTTCTTCCATGTATTTGGGTGTTCTGCCACATGCTGTTGTGTAAACTCCAAATGTGTTTTCTTATTTCTTTCTTTAAGCAATGGCTACTTTCTGCCCACTCTTCTATAAAGCCCCCTCTGTGGAGTGTATGGCTTAAAGTGGTCCTATGGACAGATACTCCTATCTCCGCTGTGGATATTTGCAGCTCCTTCAATGTTATCCTTGGTGTCTTTGTAGTATCTCTGATTAATGCCCTCCTTCCCTGATCTGTGAGTTTTTGTGGGCTGCCTTCTCTTGTCAGGTTTGTAGTGGTGCCATATTTTCTCCAGGAACAAGCATGAAGTCAGTCCTCACATATGGGTGACGTCGGCGCCGACAGAGCACTCGTGCGGAGCAGTTCCAGCTTTCAAAGAAAGCCTTTGGGATTGTATCACGCATGCGCGGTCCCCTTCCCGCCCAAGGGTGCCATCTTTCTCAGTCTCCCTTTATCCACAGAGCCCAATGGATGTAGTCCAACTTCTCTCATGGAAAAAGTGTGTCAAAACTACTGAAGATTCTCTTCTTCGGCGTGGTTCGACGC
Organism: Ichthyophis bannanicus; assembly: GCA_033557465.1. NCBI lineage: Eukaryota > Metazoa > Chordata > Amphibia > Gymnophiona > Ichthyophiidae > Ichthyophis > Ichthyophis bannanicus. The sequence goes on from CM066036.1 coordinate 551,741,534, forward strand.
CGGTTCCCCTTCCCACCTACGGTTCAGTACACTGGTATCGACTCCGGTCACTATTTTTCGTTTTTTGCCCTTAGTGGCTAGCATTCGCACTCTTTTTTCTTTTTCACTGGCAGCCCGGTCCTTTGACCTCGCAGGCACCCTTTTTCCCCCGATGGCTGCCAGCGGGTTTGAAAAGTGTGATCAGTGTAAAAGATTAATGTCCCTCATCGACATACACGACTGCTGTATCCGCTGCCTCGGGCCCGACCATGACCCGAAGGTCTGTGGCCCGTGTGGCAAGATGTCTTCCAAGGCACTTAGAAGTAGGCAGCTGCAGCATGAAAGGATTTTCTCTGAGTCCGCATCCACCTGGGTCCGGACCTCTTCAGAAGCCTCAACGTCTTGAGAGCTATCTGACTCTGAGCATCGTCGGGGGCCTTCTGAGCGGGGGTCTCCCTCGCGGGAACACCAGAGGAAGAAGAAACCTGTGAGGGTGTCGTCGTTGGATGCCTCTGATCGGCCTAGATCCTCGCGGGCCAAGTCATGGAGTCCTGACCGCCGTCCCGGGTCCTCTGATTCGGAGCGGCCTGCAAAGGTGCCTCGCACGGAGCCGGAGACCATGAGGAAGGTAACTTCTGTTATCCTCGTTGACTCTCCTCTGGGAGAACCGCTGTCAGGACCCAACCCGGAGGCTGTGGAGCCTTGTGAGCTCGGTCTCAGGTTAGCGGCCCTGGAGCGCAGCATGTTTGCCTTCATGGGGCAGCAGCGAGTGCTGATGGCCGGTCTCACTGGTCCATCTGCCCCGACCACCGGGATCTCGACATCCAAGTCGACCCTGGAAGCTGAGCCAATCCTCGAGACTCTTCCGACTTGGGTTGATCCTCGGCCGAGGTCTCCCTCGACCTCCCATTCGGGACCGAGGTCGTCGATGCCGGTGCCCTCAGAATCGGGGCAGTCGAGACCGAAGCCCTCACGGCTGGAGCCCATCGATTCCTCCTCGGAGGACTCGGCATGGAAAATGGAAGATGAGAAGTCCCCAGACACCCACCGGACCCAATATGTCCCATCGGACTCACCGGGTTTCGAGCCTCGGAGAAGGTCCCCCCCCGGAAGATACCCGGTTCTTGGACTTTGTCAGGGACATGGCCAAGGCTTTGGCATTCCTGGCAGACTCTGAGGAGGAGCTTTGAGCCGAAGAGCTCGAAGTCCTCCAGTATGACTTTCCCCCTCAGGAAGCCCTTATGGTACCGGTTCCTCCGATGTTGGAACGGCTGATGCTCCACATGTGGGAGTCACCGGCCTCGATGCCAGTTCTCAGCAAGCAGGTTGATTCCATCTATTGAGTCTGCAAGAGCCCTGGTTTCCAGAAAGCACAGCTGCCATCCAATTCCATGGTTGTGGAATTGGCCATGCACAGGCTCAAGAGCCAAAAAACACACTCCTCGGTGCCTCCTGGCAGGGAAGCCCAGAACCTGGACGCCCTTGGCAGAAAGTGCTACAAGGGCTCAATGCTGTCATGCTGAGTCCAAACATACCAGCTGTACAGGGGCATGTACTTGCGGGACCTGGCAAAGGAGATTGCCGGGTTCTCAACTGGCCTCTCCGAGGAACCCTTACAGTGCTTCAAGAACTTATCCACGGGGATTCGAGAGTGCTCAAAGTTTATGTTTTGAGCAGTCTATGACGGCTACGAGGCCTCGGCCTGAGTAACCACAGCTGGCATCGGTGCCCGCCGCCAGGCATAGTTAATGTCGTAGGACCTGGAGCCATGGGTTCAGGACAAGTTGGTCGATGTCCTTTGCCAGGGTGACAACCTCTTTGGCAAACCCATGACTGAGAAGGCTGCTGAAATCGAGTCTGAGTACTTGACCCGGACAGGACTATCCAAGAAGACTTCTGCCCCTTCTAAAAAGAAGGGCTCGGGTAAAAAACCCTTTTTCCCAAGGAAGGGTGCTGCTTGCCACAACTACCCCACTCAGCAGGCCTCCCCAGCTCACCCACAGGGGCAGCAGACCAAGGGACAGGGGCATGGCCTGCATGAGCAGAAGATCCCCAAGCCTCCGGCCCTGGCTCCAACCCAGCGGAGGGTTTTTTTGACTACCAAAGCATAGTCTCTCTCCAACCAGGGGTGAGGTCCTGCACAGGAGGAAGGCTGAGCCTGTACGCCCACAGGTGGCCAACAATCACTACAGATACCTGGGTCCTTCAAATAGTCCAAATGGGCTATTTGCTCCACTTCAACCAGGTACCTCCCTCCTTCTTTCCAGGAGAGCCTCTCAAACCCCCTCTACACAGGGACCTCCTCTTACAGGATTTGGCCGGTCTTCTAGGGGATCAGGTGGTGGAACTGGTGCCCCATAACCTGCAGGGACAAGGCTTCTACTCCAGGTATTTTCTGATACCAAAGAGAATAGGGGGCCTCAGATCTATCCTCGACCTGCGAAACTTAAACAAGTTCCTGGTGAATGAAAAGTTCAAGATGCTTTCCCTTGGAATATTGCTGCCTTACCTCCACCAGGGAGATTGGCTATGCTCCTTAGACCTGAAGGATGCTACACGCACATCCTCATACATCCAGACCACAGACAATATCTCAGATGTGTAGTGGGAGGAAACCATTTTCAGTACAGAGTACTACCATTTGGCCTAGCCTCTGCTCCCAGAGTGTTTACCAAATGCCTGGTGGTAGTGGCGGCCTTCCTCAGGAACCAAGGGATTTTTGTCTTCCCTTACCTGGATGACTGGCTCATCAGGGCCCAGTCACCTCAGGAGGCCCAACAGGCCACAGCTTGCACTATCAACATGCTACAGCATTTAGGCTTTGTCATAAATCAAAGTCCACTTTACTCCCCACTCAAAACTTAAAGTTCATAGGAGCAAGACTAGACACCCTTTGGGCAAGGGCTTACCTTGCCGGAGGACAGGGCACAAAGGCTTATGGCGCTACCAAGTCAGCCACAAATCTCAGATCTCAGCGAGACACTTTCTATGCCTCCTGGGCCACATGGCCTCCATGGTACATGTGACCCCAAACACCTGTCTCCACATGAAGATGGCTCAATGGTGCCTCAGAGACCAGTGGACATAAGCCACCAGATGACTCCGAGATAGGATCAGAGTGTCCAAACGACTGAGAAAGTCATTGGCATGGTGGCTTCAGCCACCCAACCTGCTCGAGGGAGTGCCTTTTCAGCCTCCCTCGCACACAAGAGTGCTGATGACAGATGCCTCCTTGCCGGGCTGGGGAGCCCATTGCCAGGGATCATGCACTCAGGGGTTGTGGTCTCCTCAGGAGAGTACACACCAAATCAACCTCTTAGAGCTTCGGGCGATTCGCCTAGCTCTTCAAACCTTCTGTCATGTTCTCTCATATCAGTCTGTCTTGGTACAGACTGACAATCAGGTAGCGATGTTCTACGTGAACAAGCAGGGAGGTACAGGATCCCATCTCCTATGTCAGCAGGCACTCAACCTCTGCTCCTTTGCAATCAGGCAGGGTATGTCCCTCAAAGCAGTCTACCTGCCAGGTCAGGATAACTTCCTAGCAGACAAGCTAAGCAGGATTCTTCAACCTCACGAGTGGCAACTGAATCCGGAAGTGGCCCAGCAGATCTTCTACTGCTGGGGGCATCCATCCATAGATCGCTTTGCCAGTCCACAAAATCACCAGTTGCCCAGCTTTTGCTCCAGACAGCCATGCCCTCAGAGGGTGGCTGCAGATGCTTTTCTGATCTCCTGGTCAGGGGGCCTCATGTATGCGTTTCCTCCCACGCCTCTGGTGGCCCGGACTTTGTTCAAAATCCTTCGGGACAGGACCTCTGTCATTCTGGTAGCCCCCAGATGGCCGAGGCAGTCTTGGCTTCCTCTTCTCCTTCAGTTGGTAGTGGAAGCCCCACTCCTGCTGGGGACGCAGCCCGACCTCCTGTCCCAGGAGCAGGGCTCGCTCTTACATCCCAACCGCAGGTCCCTCAACCTGATGGCATGGCTGCTGAAAGGGTAGTGCTGGCGCCTCTCCTCCTACCTAAGAATGTTGAGGAAGTGTTACTGGCCTCAAGGAGATAGTCCACTAGGAAAACCTATGCCTTCAAGTGGCACAGGTTTGAGATGTGGTGTACCCAGCACAATGAAAACCCTTTCGCTTGCCTTGTACCGGTGGTGCTGCAGTACCTGCTTCACCTCTCAGAATTAGGTCTTAAGTCTAACTCTGTCAGGGTCCACCTGAGTGTTTTGTCAGCACACCACTCTCCAGTAGAAGGACAACCTCTTTTGGCTCACCCCTTGCTGTCCAGATTCCTTAGAGATCTACTACTAAAACCCCCGGTTCGTCCCCCGGCAACTGAGTGGGATTTGAATGTGGTCTAGGAGCAGCTTACTCGCCTACCTTTTGAGCCGATGTCTACTTGCCATCTGTGCTTCCTGTCCTGGACGGTGCTCTTCCTGGTGGCACTCACATCTGCCAGGCGAGTGAGTGAGCTGCAAGCTCTTGTTTTGGATAGACTGTACACAAGGTTTTATAGGAACAGAGTGGTCCTTCGCACCCACCCCAAGTTCCTTCCGAAAGTGGTCTCTTCGTTCCACCTAAACCAAGAGGTGGTTCTTCCAACCTTCTTTCCCAGACCGCATGCCAGCCGGGTAGAGGCGGTCCTGCATACCCTCGATTGTAAGAGGGCGTTGGCCTTCTACCTGGAGCGTACGCGTGGACATCGAAGGGCTACTCAGCTCTTCATCTCTTATGACCCCAGTAGGCTGGGGCTACCTGTCTCCAAGCGCATGTTGTCCACCTGGGTGGCAGACTGCATTGCCTGGGCGTACAGGGCGGCCGACCTCCCATTGCAGGGTTGAATAATGGCCCACTGTATCAGGGCTAAGGCCGCATCAGTGGCTCACTTCCACTCTGTTCCACTGGCAGACATCTGCCGGGCCGCCACCTGGTCTTCAAGCCAGACTTTTGCAGCCCATTACTGCTTGGATGGAGAGTCCCGATGGGACAGTGCTTTCGGCCAGGCAGTATGCCATAACTTATTTGAGGTTTAGGCAATTCCTACCCTACAGCCCTCTGGTGTCAGGCTACCGGGGCTGTTGAGTGCTCTGCTGAATTTCTATCACAGCTGCTGCGGCTCTTCTAGAGGGAGCCTTTTTTCAGCTATGGGTTCTCGGTAGCCTATAGCTAGGGAGTCCCATATGTGAGGACTGACTTCCTGCTTGTTCCTGGAGAAAGCGTAGTTACTCACCTGTAACAGGTGTTCTCCAGGGACAGCAGGAATCAGTCCTCACGACCCTCCCTCCTCCCCTGGAGTTGCAGTCTTATCATTATTATATTTTGTTCATTTTGCCGTCTCTTTAGCTATGTCATTTGACTGAGCAAGATGACACCCTTGGGTGGGAAGGGGACCGCACATGCGTGATGCAATCCCAAAGGCTTTCTTTGAAAGCTGAGGAATTGCTCCGCACGAGGGCTCCGTCAGCACCGACGTCACCCATATGTGAGGACTGATTCCTGCTGTCCCTGGAGAACACTTGTTACAGGTGAGTAACTATGCTTTTTCTATTTTGTTATAATGGATTTAATGGTGCTCCATGGGATATTCAAAATATGGGATATTGTTTTATAATGCAACCCTGATCTATACTTCTCCACAACTTTGACCTGTTTGGAGTGCTCCTTGGTCTTCCTGTTGCTTGCTTAATGATGTTGCAGAGTCAGGGGCCTTTCAGAACAGGTATATTTATACAGGCATCATGTGACACAGATCATGTGACACTGATTGCACACAGGTGGACCCTAATCAACTAACTTCTGAAGTGATTTCTTTGGACTAGATCTTATTTAGAGGTTTCATAGCAAAAGGGATGAATACATATGCACTCACAACTTTTCAGTTTTTACTTGTTTTTTATTATATATACAAAGTATTTTATTGTCATTTCACGTCACCAATTTGGACTATACTGTTAGGTCCATTACCTAACATCCAAATGAATCTCTATTTTCATTCCAGGTTGTATGTAATGTGACAAAACAGGACAAAAACGAAGGGGATGAATACTTTTGCAAGGCTCTGTAAGGCATACCAATGCTACCCATCTATAAAAACCCAAATCAAAACCATACCATAAGCGTGATTCTCCATATGTGCAAACCAAATCATAAAAAGGTGCAAAAAATATATAAAAAGAAGTTTACTTCAAGGTATGAAACCTGTAGCCAGTGACAAAGGATCTAAAACACAGGTCACTTGTGTACAGAAATCATATGCTCATCCATATCAGCCACATAAGACTAAAAGCACAAAGGAGAAAGCCAAAAGTCACCCACAGCATAGAAAGCTTAATTATACACATAGAATAGCTCACAACCATGTCATGAGAAGAATTCTATATAATAAAAAAAGGCATCAGGCATTGGAGGGGGCAGAAGCAAACAGCCCCGTGGTGCCAAAGTTTAAAGGTAAGCGCCGCAGGGCTGTTTGCGGCCATTGCTGCCACTGCAGGTCCTGGAAAGGGGTAGCAGTGGCAGCAGTGGCAATGGGTACTGTAGGAGGGGTGGGGGTGCAGAGGATGAGTTTTGCCTAGGGCACCTCATCTCCTTGCTCTAGCCCTGCTTTCAAGTATTTAAACATTTGTATCATCTTGTACCAGCGCTGAAGTGGTGGAGGACCCTTCCCAACTACCTTTTGCATTGACTTGTTATATTTTAGTTTGTCTGATATTTGTTTTTCTGCCTTGAATTTTATTGTGAATCACTTAGATGCCAGTCCGTGGTGCTATAGGGTATAACAAATGTTAAATAAATAAAAAATAAATGGCATCATTAGATAGTTCGAGTGGTAGAATATGATAAGCTGCCTCAGGTGTCTTTTACCCAGGGGTATATCGTTTGCCCCCTTTCTTCTGGGACTTTTACTCAGTCTAGCAAGGGTGTTCCCAGTGGTTGGGATAGGAAGCAAGGAGAAACAATCATAGGAAGTGATATTCAGTGGCGGCAGCTATCCATCACAGCTGAAGCTTGAACCCAGATATTCAATGCTGGGTCCATATCTGGCCATCGGTATTGAATATCTGGGTTGGCTGGATTGCGCTTATGCATTCCAGTCATCGGCGATACTGAGCCACTAGCCAGATTGCAAAAGCAGCTAAAGTTAGGCCAGCTATTTAGCTTTCCTAACTTTAGCTGCTTTGAGATAACTGACTAGCAGCTGAATATCGCCACTAGCCGGTTATCCCCGGGTGCCACTTCTGCTCTGCCCCTGGAAGCCCTAATGCTAGCTGGCTAGCACTGGGGCGCTTGGAGGCAGCACGTACCGCATTAATGCTGCTAAGTATCCTGCTGAGCGCTCTTTAGGCAGTTTATAGATCTGCAAACTTCCTAAATGGCTTTGAATATCCCTTCCATAATTTCTAACTAGATTCTGATTGACGAGGGAATGAACAAGAAGTTTGTTCTCCAAAAAAATATAAACTGTAAAATAATTTAAGCTGACATGTTTCCAAATCAAAAGTTATACAACCTTAGTAAGGTAATATATTACATTCTTTTTCCGACATCATCCAAAGTTACTTCTTAATTTGAAACAGTTCCCTCCCCTCTAGATGCTGTAGTCAAAGAATTCTCAAGCCAGAATCTTTTACTATTCCCTTAAGTACCTGCAGCAAGTGTATAAATGAGTGCTTTCTCTTTTAAACTAACCCTTCAATATTTTAATTAGTAAGTATTTAATACATTATTGTGCCTTCCTCTTTCAGAGTTCAGTACCCTGATGGTCTCTGCTTGCAAAGCCTCCAGGTTTCCAATGAGTAAGCATGCCTCAATAACATTTAAAAATGCTGTTAGCAGCACCATTAATACATAGCAAGGCCAGCTTAGCAGGTGAGCTAATGAGGCACTGGCTCAGGGTGTACCACAATAGGGGGACAGAAAGCCTGCCCTCTGCCTCCGGAGCTGTGGCTGTGTTAAACATTGACACATCCAGAGGAGCCTTTGCTTTTGCTCCTGCAACTGTGCTAAACTTAGGCCAGCGGCAATTTTTAGAGAATGAAGTATGCCAGTCTGAAAATGTACATTTCATATAATTCATTACAAGAGGGAATGCATTTCTGTTTCTCTTTTTTCCATGTTTCATAGCTCAATGTCTGCTTTTGAGTTTTGCATTTCAATTTTTGTCTATATGTTTGGACTTGGACAAGAGTCTCAAGAGCAGAGATGTCTCTCTCCATACAAAGATTTGACTTGTCCAAGCCATGGTATTTTCAGTAACGTCATATGGATGTGAAAGTTGGACAGTGAAAAAGACAGACAGGAAGAAAATTGATGTCTTTGAATTATTTATTTATTTAGATAGATTTGTATCCCACCTTATCCTACAATCAAAGTGGTCACATTACAATTGGAAGGCTACATTTAACATGAGGTAGTTAACAACAATATACATTGGGGGGGCGGAGCCTGATGTGCAGGATGGATGTGTAGAGCGGAGCTCCGGGGGGATTTTCTGTTAATCCTGGTTTACCGCTGCCCATTTTGTTACGAGCGTGTCAGTTTGGCGATAGGAAGTGCGGGTGATGGCAGGACTTAAGCCGACCCGACTGGAGTTTGCTGGGGTGCAAGGCAACAGCGCGAAATGCTCAAAGTCGGACCCCCTATCGCCTCAAAAGATGGCGGCTGCTCGCAAAGGTCCCAATGCCCTTCAAGAACTCCTCGTGGAGGTACGAGGCATTAGGGAGCTGATCATGGCTAACGGAGAATCTTTGGGTACTGTGAGAGAAGAAATAAGTGTGCTGAGGAACAGTATGGAAGGAATTTCCCTATGGCAAGATAAGATAGAGCAACTGGCAGCGGCCAATGAGGAACGGTTGCGCACAGTGGATAAGCACGTCAAAGAAATCCGGTCGTTGCAAAGGGACTTTGAGGACAGAACAATCGGGCCCGAAGAAATAATATACGGATTGTAGGAGTCCCGGAGGGTGCTGAGGGGAGGGATGTTGCTGCCTTCCTTTATAAAATGATCCCAGCAGCGCTCAACCTTACTTTGCAATGCCCTTTGAAATTGATCAGGCCCATCGGGTCCCCTCGCAAGCCCAGCTCAACAATAAAAGGCCAAGGTCGATCATTCTACGGGTCCTTCGATACCAACAAGTGGCCCAGATAATGGAGGCTGTCCGAATGCATTCCTCTGCAGAGTTTGAGGGTCACAGACTCTTCTTCTTTCCTGATTTCGCTAAAAGCACAGTAGACCGGAGGAAACACTTCTTGGCTCTGAGGCCTCGCCTGCAACAGCTCCAGGCGCGGTATGGGCTTCTGTACCCTGCCCGAATGCACGTGACGCTCCATAACCAAACCAAAACCTTTGTTGAGCCAGAGGCACTGCATTTGTATTTGGAGGACAAAGAACTTTCGCAGATGCATTGAGGCCTGCAGAGGGATGTACTCCATCAAGGTTTTTGGGGCAAGGAAGAGACGCCACAGTTGGATGGCTGAAATTCATGTGAGGAATGGACTGAGAATGTAATTAATGCTGGTGTGCTAGCTGTAGAGAGTGTGTTTTATATTTGGCTATATGTAACATGTTGTAATAGTGGTTATAAGTAATGGGAGCTGGTTGAGGGGGATAATACTAAGGCTTGGGCAGAGGGATTGTTCGTTTTATCAAAGTGGTCCCCCTGTGCCTGCCCTGCCCTTCTCAGGTTTGCCAATTGGTTAAATAGGTAGGCATACTCCTCTGGGGCCTGTTGGAGGAATTCTGGTTTATATGCTGGGGGATATGGGGCAGTTGGCCGTTGGTAAAAGAAATGTAAGATTTTTAGGCATGACAGCACGGTGCTCCTTGCTGGGGGATAGGAGTATAACTGAGCAAGGAAAGTTCTGGGCAATGTGGTTGTGTGTCTGTTGGAGCCCTAAAGGGGCAAGGCATCTCACTCAGATTTCTCTCAGACCCGAATATGGCTAAGTGGGCTTCCTTTAGAATACTTTTGCTAAACATGAAAGGTATAAATAACCCCATAAAAAGGAAAAAGATCATTACATACGGAAGGCAGGAGAAAGCAGATATCCTGTTCCTGAAAGAGACCCATTTAAATGCCAAGGAGTCTCTGAAGTTAAGTATAAAGCCTTTCACCCTGGTGGCATACTCCGCGGCGATCCATAAGCGTTGTGGGGTGGCCATCCTAGTTAAAAGCTCCCTTGTCTCAAGCAGCCTACAGGTTTGCTCTGATGCAGAGGGAAGGTGGGCCAAGGCTATAATTAAAGCTGGGGCCTTAGCGCTGGCTCTTATAAATGTCTATGCTCCCAATCTAGACTGCCCAGAATTCTTTAGGTCCCTCGCTACGGAGGTATATGCTTCTATGGGACGGTTGATCATTTTAAGAGGGGATTTCAACCTTGTGTTGGATTCTATAGTTGACAAGAATCCTCCTAGGACCTCTCAGCCCCCTAGGGCATAGATAGTCCTTTCTTCTGTAATCAGGGAAGCGGGGTTGATGGACATCTGGAGGTTGCAGCACCCTGGTGAGCAAAACTTTACTTTTTTTTCGCCCCCTCATAAGACTCTCTCGCGAATAGATTTTCTTTTAATCTCCAAGACACTGATTCCTAATACAATATCATCACATATCCACCCGGCCCATGTCTCAGATCATGCAGCTGTTTCTGTTGTGGTGCATGATGGGAAGACACTCTCGCATTCTCCAAGGTGGTCTCTTGACAGGTCCCTTTTGTGTGATTTAGATTTCTGCCATAGAATTAAAGCTGCAATCGCTGAGTACTTTCAATTTAACTCCCTTCAAGACACTACCGCGTGGGCCTGATGGGAAGGCTTTAAAGCTTCCATTCGAGCCACTATCATGAGTTTTGACATTTTGAGGGCCAGACAAGGAAAAGAGCAACTTGCTGAGTTGGAATCTCAGATTAAGGCTGGGGATCACGTCTTATCTAAGCGTTCCGAGCTAAGTATCCTCTTACGCTTACAGCGTTTGAGGTTCAAATAAAACATGCTGCTCTCGAACGCTGCCTCACAAAGCATCAAAGCGCAAAGGGGTGCTTATTATTGGGAAGGGAATAAGGCGGGGTGTCTGCTAGCTAACACACTCCGCGGCCGCAAAGATGCTGGTCGCATTGCGGCACTGAGAGACCCTCTTGGGCAAACCATGTTAATGAAGGACCTTGAAATAGCTGAAGCCTTCAGAACCTTTTATGCTCAGCTATATGCGTCTGAAATAGAGTTCTCGCAAATCGCCTTTGAAAACTGGTAGTTGGAATAAGCAGATCAATATTAGACAAGGAAGAAAGTGAGGAGTTAGATCATCTGATCTCTACAATTGAAATCTCCCAAGCCATTGATGCACTGGCTGCAGGCAAGGCGGCTGGCCCTGATGGGCTTCCTACAGAGTTCTTTAAGGTCTTTTCCAAAGAACTAGTCTCCCCCTTGCAGCAGTATTTCCACTCGCTTGCAGAGGCGTCTCCTCAGGTGGGTTCCTTTGCTGCGGCGAACTTAATAGGCTTAGAAAAGGCAGGGAGGGACCCTATGATGGTAGGTAACTACCGTCTGATTTCCTGCGGACTATAAAATCTTTGCGACGATCTTGACACGTCGCTTATCGAAGGTGGTGCCCCTCCTGATTCACCCGGATCAGTGCGGCTTTGTAGAAGGGAGGTCGACTGCTGACAATACTAGGCTCCTGTGTCATATCCTAGCACAAGAAGAGAAGGCAGGCAGACCCCTGGTAGGGCTATCCCTGGATGCTGAGAAAGCATTTGACCATTTGGAGTGGTCATTCCTGTTTTCTGCTCTCAAGTGGTTTGGCATAGGGGAGGGTTTTCTTCATTTGCTCAAAATAATGTATGCTGAGCCTATAGCTAACATTTGTGTGAATGGTACGCAGTCCCAGGACATCAAACTGTACCGGGTCACTCGGCAGGGCTGCCCCCTTACCCCAGTACCATTTAACCTCACTCTCGAGCCTCTAGCTCTTATTCTAAGACAATGTTCGAGGATTCAAGAGGCAACAATTGCTAATTCGGAAATTAAACTCTTGGCATATGCCGATGACCTTCTTTTGTTTACTTGCCCGGAGTCTGTCCCATGTGTGCTGGAGCTCATAGATCAATATTCACGCCTGTCTGGCTACAAAATAAATTGGTCTAAATCCGTAGCTTTCCCACTCAATCCGCTTGTACATAAAGAGGATATGCAGGCTTTCCCATTTGTGTGGGAATCTAAACCTGTCAAATACTTAGGAGTGCACTACTGCTACCCACTGGAAGAAACAATCAGGTTCAATGCTTCTTCACTGCTATCCAGTCCAGACTATGATCACTAAATGGTCCCCTCTGGTTCTGTCGTGGTGGGGCAGGCTGGAGACAATTAAAATGACCATTGTTCCAAAGATTAATTATATATTGGAAATGGTACCATGCTTCATGCTGACTCATACTGTGGCGCCATGGCGCCCTCCTAGGCGTCTGCCTAGTGGGGGCGGCCGGCCATCACACTTGATTCAATGCTTCAACGTAGTAGCTGAGGCCCTTCTAGTGTAGTTGTGGGCTTATTATTAAAGCAGTCCGAGTAGATGAGGCTGACACAGGAAAATTTGTTATAAATTTTTTTTTTATTTTTCTTTGCAGCGTCAAATTGGCAACAGGCCTTGATAAAGGTTCCCAAAACAGCAAACAGAAAGAAGGATAATTTCTCCAACAAAAACTTTCCAAAAGAGACGCAACTGCTTTTGCAAAGCAGTTTCTTCACTCTTTGCTTTTTAACTTAAATTCTTCTTCACTTAAGCAAAACAGTTTAAACTCTGTTACATGCACAGTCCAGCAATCTTCTCAGCTTCTCCCAGCTGCTACAAACCAGCGTGTGATTATGTGCTGCCTCTTAGCTTAGAAACTAACAGCATTTTAACACAGCTCCAGCATTAGTAAAAATGACTGCTTTTAAAGCATGAGGTTTTCCACCTTTTTATCTGCCCTTCTCAATGGCTTTACTTAGTACCAGCACTTCTTATATTTTCACACAGCCTTCAGTAAAACTTCTAAGCATTGCTTGTACAAAAACCACATTCCATAGATTCATCAGAGGACACTGGATTATCTTGATAAGACCCAATTTCCATCTCCTCCTCTGTGCTGTAAGGCTCAGGGCTTGGGACACGTTCTGGAACGTTTAGCTGCACTTTCTTTAAAAGTTTAAAAAGCTTTTCCCACTTGAGATTCCTTCTTCCCTTTGGCACTGGGTCAGAACCTCTTGCCCTTCTTCCCCTTACTGAATCAATTATAGGAAATGTTTGGTTTACCTGGCTTGCAGAAACCCTTCCTTTACAAGGCTTTCTGTAATGTTTGGTTATTGGCTCAGAGCTTGAGCTGCTGTCCTCAGAGTCAGAAATGTAGTTCTGGAACTCTCCCCAGCTCCTTTCTTTCCTCTGGCCCTGCCACTTGCCTTGGCAGTTATGGCTGGTCCCTTTAGAATCACCAGGTCTCACAGCCCTGCAGTGCTGTATCCTCTCCTGGCTTCTCTGGACTCCTGGAATTCCTTCAATTCTCTGCCTTCCTCTGTCTCTGTCCGTCTCTCCCTCACTTGCTGAGTGACGCAGTTTAAATGCCTTGTAGCCTGCTTCCTTCTCTGGCCGTACCCTCTCTCTCCCTGCAGCTGCTCTGGAGACTGGGTGTGGCTTCAGGCTAGCTCTGCAAGTGTGTGTTTTAGTTTCACTTTCTCTCTGGGACCTATGCTTAGGTGAGCCCATCCCCCACTTATGGAAAAAAACCTCTTTTTTCTCTCTTTCACAGGGCTGTGCTGCACCCGCATCACCACAATACGTATCAGCAAATAGAGATGGCATTAACCCAATTCCTATGGAATAGTAAAGTACCAAGAATTGCTCTAAAGAAGCTTAAATTAAGTAAGGATGAGGGTGGCGTAAACTTCCCAGATTTCCTGTCATACCTCAGAGTGTTTTTGTTGAAGCAGAGCTCCAGATGGCTTGAGCCGTGGTCGGAGCAAAGTCCAACCTGGTTCGTGATAGAGGCAGAACTGATGGCGCCATTCCCGACTAAGTTCCTCCCGGGTATGCTAATACCACAGAGCCGGGGTTGCCCCCTGATGCTAGCTGATACATTAAAAGCTTTCTTAGTGCTGGCTGAAGCTAGTGATGAGCAGTTTTCTAGTCAACTCCCTTTATGGCATAATCCTCTTTTAAGATTCAGCAGAGAACGTTTGCCTGGCGGCAGTGGTTTTCCAAAGGAATTTGGACTGTGGGTCAATTACTTCATAAAGGTCAATGGAAGACATTTGAGGGATTGCAGAGAGAATTTAATCTTCCAGTATCATCTTACTTTCAATGGCTGCAGCTCAAGCATTGCATTGAGAAATCCAAGGTAGACATTAAACGTCTAATGGAAGGGATAGGGTTAAAAAATATGATACGTGAGGACGCATTGTCATCTGGGGTGGCTTCCTTTTATTATAAACAAATGCATCAAGGTCCCTCCCCTCAGACAGCAGGCTTGCAAAGGATCTGGGAGCACGATGTTGGTACCACCCTTACTCCAGAGAATTGGAAGAAACTATGGGCAAATCAAGTGAGGATATCGAAGTCGGCCTCCATAACACAGACACTTTTCTTTTTTGCTCACAGGGGTTTTTACACTCCAGTTTGAGTGGCTAAATGGGACAAAAAGGCCAGCAATCAGCGGTGGCCGTGTTTAGGGAGCATAGGCACCTTTGCCCATATAGTCTTTGAGTGCCCATGTGTACAGATTTTCTGGGGTCGGGTTTGGGGGCAGATGCAAACAGTTCTGGGTTTTCGAGAGGCTCTTACCTGGGAGATTGTAGGTTTTCACTCAATTGTGGCTATCCCCTCACTGTGCAGGGAGAATGGGTTCCTGTTTGATTTTATGTTGGGTATAGCCATATATGAAATAGTTTTTACACTGGAAATGTACTCAAGAGCTTAACTGGCTAGCTTGGTGGAATAAGGTGTGTTTGTACAGCAAATATGAACAGATGCCTAGGAAGGGCACGATGCCGACAACTTCCCTCGGGGTTAAGTGGAAAGCCTTGAGGGATTTTGTGGAGGCAGTGGGTACACATATATAACAAGTATTCTTGCTGTCTGTATGTAATTGCAATGTGCTATGAGAAAGGCTGTAACTGTCGCGCCTGTTTGTTCAAGTAAAAAAGGCCATGCCCACATGCTCCAGAGGGGTGAGGGGGAAGTTGGGGAATTAGCTTAAGAGCCAATCCTATTGGCATTTTGTACTTGTTATGGCTATTTTTTTGTCTTTTGCTCTTAATGTTTTCTTTATGTTGTATCGAAAATTTAAATAAAGATTTATAAAAAAACAACAATATACATTGAACTTAAACAATGAGTTGGGCGGGCGAGTGTCGATTTAATGGAGGTAGTTGGAAACCATTTGGGTGAAGACTATTAGTTGTCTATTTGCTCATAGGTTTCTGTGAAGAGCAGGGCTTAAGGGCCTTGTGGAAGTCTTTGGAATCATTCAAGGTCCTCAGACCCATTGGGAGGGAGTTCCAAAGTGAGAAGGCCAGTAGTGAAGGAGCTCTTCTTGATGTTGCTTGATTATTCTTGTGATATCCAGCAGGAGTGCTGATTCTATTGTCATTAATAGTTCTTCTTGGTCTATTAATGATATCCCTTGTTATTATATTTTGGAGTGCATCTGCCGATTGATGATGAAAAATATTAAAGATGATCATGATTATTTTATATTTTGTTCTGGCAATCACTGGGAGCCAGTGCAGCTGCTGTAAGACAGGGGTGTTGTGCTCTGATCTTGCAGTGTCAGTAATGATGTGTGCAGCGGTGTTTTGCACCATTTGGAGTGGGTATAATGTCTGATACAGTGAATTTCCATAATCGAGGAGAGGTGTGATGAGAGCTTGGCAAAGATTACTATGTATACCATGAACTGTCCGAAAAAACAACCAGTCAGTACTAGAAGAGATCAAACCTAAACTTTCTTTAGAAGCTCAGATGACAAGACTTCAACTTTTATACTTTGGACATATCATGCAAAGAGAGAGATCGTCAGAGAATGACATCATGCTTGGCAAGGTTGAGGATTAATGTAAAAGAGGAAGGCCAGCAATGAGATAGCCTGATACAATAACAGAAGCTATGGATGCTATTCTATTTGCTATGAGCCGCCTGACTGAAGACCAAGCAAGGTTTAGGACAACTACCCAGAGAGTTACCATAGGTTGACACCAACTCGAGGGCACTTAACAACATTTGTTTCAAATTTTGTATTTTCTTATTCTTTAATTGGTGATGATCTGTGTTTTCCATGTGCAGTCGATGTAAGGGATTCTTTTAACATGCAGGTTCTCTCTAGGAATCTGTAATAGTTCAGCTTTTTCTTTTTTTCCAACTGGAGGTTACTGGTATTCTAGAATATTTGCAATGATGATTTTCCATAGGTAGAGTTGGTGCAATTTGAGTTCTTGATACTAGTGTCAAGTGTCCATTTTCAGGATTTTGTATTGTGACTCATAATGTCTAGCAGTGGAGGGAGACAATGGTGTTTTCACTGATGTGAAACTAGAATTTGAATAGAATCTTTTTGTAAAGTGAAACATTGTACTTCTGCTTTGCATCTGTCATTGGGAGAGTTTTGTAGATGAGTCTGGGAGTGCTCCATATGAATGAATAATTATGCCCTATCAGACTGATATTCAAAGACAATTAGGTATTTGTTGGCAAATGCATAATTAGCATAACCATGTATTTTTTTAAAATATACAGATAATATCAGGCTTTTAAAATTGTAGAATGGCCAGATATTATCTGTACTCTTGTAGGGTATGTTATGGGATATCCAAATAGTGGCACTATTCAGCCAGTATTCAGGAAAGTTACATGTTTAGTTTAGGCCTGCAGAATATCAGACCTACAGACCTAGCCTAAACAGAATACAATGACTTCACCATCACTCAATCTACCCTTATTTGCGGAGCTTGCATGGAAAGATTGGATCCGGGGGGGGGGGGGGGGCACAAAAGCAAAAGTTGGCTCAGGGTGCTACAACCCCTTTAGCCAGCCCTGGCGCATGGTATATACCTGCATGATGATGGCGCTGTGCTTACCATACCCACTCTGTCACTATCCCACCCATTTCCCACTCTAATGTGTGTGGTACATTTAGCACAGGAATTGGCATTTGCTATCTGTCATGGCCAAGTGCTAACAGTGTGGGTCACAATGCATGGTTAGCACACACCAAAACCCTCAATATTCCCCAGTTTGAGCGTGTATAAAAATAGGAGATGCAGAGTTGCGAGTCAAGCAGGAGGTCAGGTACCTTGGAATAACACTGGACTCCAAGCTCAACCTATCCTCGCACATTGCTAATATAACTAGAGCTATCTATAACAAGATAAAAATTATGCAACACCTGAGGCATCTACTAGATCCCCAGGACTTCTGAACAGCACTACAAACGATGATATTCCCTCACTTTGACTTTTTCAAAACAGCATCTTGCAGGATCTTTAAAAGCAAGCCATAAACCAGCTCCAGATGGCCCTCCACACCATGGCACAAATCATCCAGAAGGCACGAAGATATGACCACATTACACCAATCTTATACTCATTACATTGGCTTCCAATAGCTAGCAGAGTCAAATTCAAAGTACTAACCATCACATTCAAGGCATTGCACAACTTAACAGTCGCACATCTAAATCACTCTTACAAATGATACCAAATAACAGAGAAAGAAGAACCAACTCACAGAATACACTGAATTCAGAAAGAGTAACCAGTTGGCATGCCGGAGAACATTCTCGTTCTACGCACCGATACTTTGGAATGCCCTCCCCGACTCACTAAGAAGCATATCACTACTACTACTACTACAATTTAGCACTTATAGAGTGCCACGCACGCAGCACTGTACAGCTGATATCAGACCTCACCTCCTTTCACAAGCAACTCAAAACTCACCTATTTATGAAGCATTTTGGAAAGAACCTTGACCCCACCCAAATACTAGCTCAACATGATTCCTCAGTCCCCAAATTCCTTTAAATCCCACCCTCTTCATTTCTCCACTATTAATGTACATACTTGTGCTTATATGATCGCCCAGCTTATTTCTATGCTTACCCTACCTTATGATTCCCTCCATATCCCCAACACTATGTAAATAATCTATGAACTTGTTTGCCTCCTTCTATGCTTGATACTACAAACGTTTCCACTTTATATCTATTAGTTGATATTAATTAAGTTACATGGAAATTAATACTTCTAGTCATTGTTAACCAAGTTCCATGTGATTCTTGTTCTTTGTTTGATTTTAATGAAAATGTGCCACCTCCCAGAAGCTGCTGCCTTAGGCGACTATCTAGTGCAGAAGTTCCCAACTCCAGTCCTGGAGGGCCAAACACCATTCGGGTTTTCAGGCTGTCCCTAATAAATGTGCATGAGATGCATGCACTGTCCCCATTGCATTCAAATGTATCTCATGCATATTCATTAGGAACAGCCTGAAAACCTGAATGGTGTTTGGCCCTCCAGAACTGGAGTTGGGAACCTCTGATCTAGTGTGTCTGCTGTTGGGGGATGCCTTGGGGCTGGTAATAAATAAAGCAATAAATCCCTGTGAAAAGTCCAAAATCATAGTTTGCAAATGAGATAGAAAACTACTGACATGGTCCGTCTTTCAAAAGCTCTTTGTTTTAGGGATGTATCATCCATAGCATCCTCGGTTGTTGTGACTTTTTTGTAATTTTCATTGTAAACTACTTTGCATGGCAGGACGTCCAAAACAGGTGATATATACATTTTTATAAATAACAAAATAGACTCATAGGGCCTGCCTGTCCCATATAGTTCAAACCGTAGGATGGCTGGAATTCCACTAGGTGGGTTGAAAACAATCCATCCTCCAAACAGGTTAGCAATTTTTATGCTCATCTATATGGGTCTCTTGAATTATCTTCTGTTTTATCACCCTAGCAGGAGACAAGAAGCCTCAGACTGTTAATTCTTGGTCTTGCATAATGGGTATGACATAATAAAAGATTTATCCATGTCACAATTTTAAATGATTAAGACCCATTACTATTAATAGTATGGTAGATTCTAATCTTAAATAGAAATAAATTTGAATGAGTACTGCACTAATCATTTTATTCTACAGTTGGACTTCAGCATGCATTCATGAGTGCTAGCTGCACTGTAGGCAATGATTAATAATTACAGGCTTTAAACAGGCCATCGTGTAAGGCTGAATTAGTCCCTCAAACTACATCAGTTCAAGTTTTGCTGATCTACATAGGACTTTAGAACAAGCTCATTGCATGATAAGGGCCATTTATCTGTCTCTGATTGTGTGAGTATGAAGTGAGGAGAAGGAGAAGAATAAAGGAGGAAGTAATTGCAGAGACAGAGCTCCACAGGGAACACTACAAAAATGGGCATCTCTGTTCCAGCTGAATATATAACTCAACTAAATTGTAAGGTAAGGAGAGCGTTAAAATTCACTGCTGTACTATGGAGCTAGCACACAGAAAATATCTAAGTTCTTCGAAATGTCAGGGGTCCCATTTCCATGTTTCCGCGGTTAACTAGCAACACAAAGTATTATTGCATGTGGATAAAAAATGATAAAAAACAAGCCATTCTTTCATGCACATAGACACTTAAGTGCATGTTCACTAAAGTGCAGTAAGATTTTGGACTTATCACACCTTAGGTTTTTCAATTAAGGTAAGTGCAAGGCATGTGTGATAAATGCAGGAGCATACTAGCATCTACCCTACTTTTATCATGCATAGCAGATACTTATGGGCACACAATCTCTGCCTCGGCAGGTAGCTACTGATGCTACCAGAAGAGGCAGGGAATGAAGGTCTTGGCACCTAATTTGGCCAAAGAAAATGGGTCTGTTATGACTCTGACCCCCTCCTCTTAAGCTGGCTCCCCTTCAATAGAGCCTCCCCTAAACTACAGTAGCCCTCTCACGATTCAACCCCTTCCTTCACCACCCCTCTTGGACAATGAAACTCCTATGGGCAAAACCTCCCTTCAAGTTCACTAGACCCAACTCTCAAAGAGAACCTCTCCCTCATGAAGGCACAACCTAAACAGCAGCTCTCCTGAAAGACGCATTCCCAACCCTTCCCCCCCCCCCCCCCAGGAGATCCTCAGTTATATTGTTGAAGGGGGTAGAAACAGTCCCCTGCCGCTCCTACCCTGGCAACTCCAGATTTCAAAATGATGCCAGTTACCCCTACCAGTAGTCTCATAGTTCAACCACTAGGAATTGGTGGTTGGGGGTAGAGGAAGGCTTTGGGTTGTATCTTTTGGGGGAACTACTGTTTGGGGTAGGTCTTCATTGGGTTCATTGGGGGAGATTCTTTCTGGTAGTTGTCTAGTGCCTTGGTGGCCAGTGGGCTTTGGGTTGGAGGGGAACTTGAAGGGAAATTTTGCCCAGAGGATTTTTACTGTCCAGGAGGGGGAATCCTAAAGGGACGGGCGGTAATATTGAGGGGATTACAACATTTCAGGAGGGATTGGATCTGGAAAATTCTGTGGATCAGCAGAGAAAGGAATTTCACTGGGAGCCCTGTTTTTATACAGTGGCAATTGGGCTGTGGGCACACTATCAGACATTTTGAGGTGGCGATAAGTGCAGTCACATTATCGTTAGTTGAAACAACCGATGTGTGAAACCATCCCATGCTAGCTGTCACACCGGCAGCCACATCCTCTCTCTGCCCCAATCAACATGGGTTTTTTTTACCACAATGGTGTTTTTACCATGTAGTAACCTTTAGCATGTGATAAAATTGATGCTAAGAGCTTAGTGCATTTTAATAAACATGCCTCTTAGAACATGATGGCAGAGAAAGAGCATGGGTCCCATCTAGCCTACTCATTTTCCCTTCCTGCTGTAACACCCAGTTTACTTTCACTTCCTTACAACTAAGGAACCAATGTTTCTTTTAGCTCTTTATCTTGCTTCTGTCCTAAAGCTACATCATAGCTAAGAGCTGAATCTTGGGGATTGTTGTAAGTATTTAAGAGCCCTTCCCTTTAGTCTATTTCCTCCTTCATCCTAGACACAGATGATTAGATAGGAAAGTATGCCGGTTGGCGCCTTCTCATCCTGTGTTTTCTTTTTAAATATCCCAGTGCTGTGCAGAATTAGGTCATATCACTATCCATTTCACATTGACTCCTTTTCATTATACCACTTTAAATTGCAACTTGTTTTGGTAACCCTACAATCTTAAAGTTTGATTGCTAAAAGTGACATACTGCATTTTTAAGCATATCCTTAAAATGCTGAAAGATAAGTGCTCACATTCAAGAGAGGAATTTTCTGCAAATGTATTACTTTTTCTTTCACCGCTTCTCTATGTTTTGTCTTTGTTTACTTCAGCTATTGATAGGAAATAATCAATTTTGTATAACACCAGGTGAATTTGGAAAACACATCCTATCTGAAACCCAATCACTCCTCAACAAAACCACGCCGGACCTTGATGAACTAATCTCTTCCTGGAACTCCAACCTGCTTGCCATCTCACAACACCCGAACCCCAAGAACACAGCAAGGACAAAGAGAAGTTCCGCCCCATGGTTCTCACCTGAGCTGCGAGCTTCTCTTACTCAACTACGCAGACTTGAGCGCTGATGGCGACGATCGCTCTCAACTGAAGATCAGACCGCCTACCGAACCCACCTTTCAATACACCGAGAAACAATCACAACCAAAATGAGACAATATCACACTGACACCCTAAAGAGATCTCTGAATAAACCACGTGACCTCTTCAACTTGGTCAAATCCCTCTCGAAGGAACCATCTCCCGAACAACACAATGAGATTCACCCACAAAACTTTGCTGACTACCTGCAATCCAAGATCGTTCAAACTGGCAAGATCTCAGTAGTCACGTTTCAAGAACCAATGGGCCTATCCCCACTAAACAAATTTTCCACACCATCCACTAAATGTATTGAGGACACCATAGCATCTCTCAACACCTCCACTGCACAGACTGACCCATGCCCAGCTTTTTGGATTAAGGAGCTACGTGGTGTGTTCATCCCTGTCATCGCAAATATAATGAAGCTCTCCTTCACAACAGGATATTTCCCCACAACACTCAAACAGACTTCCATTAGGCCACTATTGAAAAACCCCAAACTAGACCCCCAAAGAGTCGATTCTTATAGGCCAATAGCCAGTATCCCCCTCTTAGCTAAGATAATTGAGAAAGAGGCACAACGGCAAATTCAAGATCACATAGACGCCGCTGCTCCCCTAGATAGCTGCCAACATGGGTTCAGAGAATATCATGGGGTCGAGACACTACTCACTAGTCTATTCAACGACATCATCACAGGCATTGACAACATCCGTCAAGGTTTTGTGCTCATCTTCCTAGACATCGCCGCGGCGTTCGACTCCGTGAGTCACGAAATTCTCCTCGGAAGACTGAAAGAGAAGGGCATCTGCAACAGTGCGCTAGGATGGTGTAAATCTTATCTGGATGGAAGATGGCAATATGTGAAGTCCGGATCAGAAGAGTCAAAACCTTTCCATCAAAAGCAAGGGGTACCTCAAGGCTCCTCGTTATCCTCCTTATTATTCAATATTTACATGCAGCCCATCTGCAACATCATAAGATCATTCAATGTGAACTGTTTGATATATGCAGATGACATTCTCTTATACACGCCGTTCTCCACAGCTCACATGGATCTGGCACCGCTTATAGACTGTTTCAATGCGGTCTCAACGTGGCTCCAATCACAGAACTTACGCATTCAACATAAAAAAACAGAGGTACTTTTCATCACCAGAGACCCCAACTTTATTCCCCCATCCCATGTCAGTGTCAAGGAAGCTGACTTACAAACTAAAGAAACAATAAAATACCTTGGAGTTACTTTGGATCAACGTCTGGATATGAAACACCACATAAGCAACATAGTCAAAGCCGTTTATTTCAAAATCCGCTCACTCAAGCACCTACGCTCCCTGTTGGACCCAGACGATTTCCGGACCATATACCAAGCGCTAATCCTGCCACACTTTGACTTTGCAAACGCCATCTTTCAAGGTCTCCCTCAATCCACACTAACCCCCTTACAGTTGGCCATGAATTCCGCAGCAAGGGTCCTCTACGGAGCCTCCAGAAGCGACCACATGACTCCCATTCTCAAACAGCTTCACTGGCTACCTATCCATGGGAGGATCATCTTTAAAACCCTACTCCTATCATTCAAGGCAATCAAAGGTATTTCATCCTTCTCACTCACAGATCTTATTCACATGGCCCCCCCAACAGATCCAGAAGAGCAACAGCCGTAAACCTTCTAACAACCCCAAAGGCATTGACAAAGTGCAACATGACAACCACAAGCAGGGCGTTCAGTTTCTATGTCCCCAAATGCTGGAATGCTCTACCCCCTGACATTAGGGCCATTGCCGACCTATATCAGTTCAGGAAGGCACTCAAATCCCACCTTTTCCTCCAATACTACCCAACCAGCAATTGAACCTAGATATCCCCTCTGAAGAAACGACCCACTCTAGAAAGACCCTTACATTTGTTATGTGATTTTTACCTAACCTTGATCCGTGTAAATATCTCATGTATATAGTTGACCCCTGTTATCCAAGTTTGCACTCCTGTTCGATGTAAAACCAGACAGCTTGTTGTTATGGTCGTTGTGTTATGATGTAAACCACGCTGATACCAAATAGCACGGTATATAAGAAATTGTAATAAATAAATAAAATAAATAAATAAAGAGCGTTAAGAGTGCAAGTGTACCATTAACACCTGTTATCGGCACCCTTGTGCCCTTAACGCTTCAATATCACTGCATTAATGAGTGTTAAAGGCTCCTGCATCATTAAGGGAACAGGAGGCAGAGACAGGGCATTAGCGGGGCGGAGAATGGACATTGACAGAATGTGCTCCCTTAATGCGTGTTGCGCAATGAGTGTTAAAGCTGTTTAATGCTGGTAATCCTAACACCAAGTAAAACCTTACGGAAAGTGTGTACAGTCAAACCTCGGTTTTCATTTGCCCCGGTTTTCATATGCTTCGGTTTTCAACGTCTTTTTTGACTGAGATTTTGTCCCGGTTCTCATACATCGCTTCGGTTTTCAACGTCTTTTTTGACTGAGATTTTGTCCCGGTTCTCGTACATCGCCTCAGTTTTCGTAAATTACAGTACTGTAAATACATACACCCTCGCGCTGCACACCGGTCTGTATACACTGCCAGAACGCCCGCCCGGTCCCGGCAGCACTGCCCCCCGGACTCACCGATCGCCAGCGTGATGAGAAGCGAAAGCCAGCTGAGCACGTAAATGAAACACATCCTCGAGCCTGGTCAGAGTTAGAGAGGCAAGGATTGCGCAGAGAGGAAGGCCCCAATCTCGTCCACCGCCTGCCCGTTCTCTGGAGCGCCCCCTCAGGCTCGGAGGTAGCAGGGAAGAAAAGCTGACAACGTAAGCAGGAGATGTTGCATAAATGTGGGAGGCAGTTCTTTCTCTTGCAGGGTACGTCTAAAGCTATATCATTAAGATTTTCTGCCATTCTGAAGCATTGAGCAGATAATGTAAAGGTATTTTAATGGGCTGAATCCAATGTGATTCCGAAGAGAGCTGGGCACAGCAGCTTGTCAGGGGTGGCTAAGGCCAGATGTTAACATACTGTACAGTACTGTACTTAGCTTGCTTTCAGTGATGTTAAATGTTCATTTATCCATTTCATTAGTCATTTATATTTATTTCTCATTGTTTTCTGTATGTAAAAATATAGTTATTCTCTATAAAATGTATTTTTTATGAATATTTTTGGGTGCCTGGAACGGATTAATTGGATTTACATTATTTCTTATGGTAAATATTGCTTCAGTTTTCATACGTTTCGGTTTTAGTCAGACTTTTTCGAATGGATTAATCATGAAAACCGAGGTTTGACTGTATTTCAATGGGAGAGAGACTAGTTAAATGTCTGCAATGTGATCTACATGCAGGGAAACCCAAGTTAGTGGTAGTAGTGCTTCATTAGCAGCAACAGCATAGTGACCAACTATAAAGGCCACTATGCTGACACTGAAAATGGGGAAATGGAGATACCAAGTGGGTGATGCAGTGGGGATTGCTGCTGCACAAGGATAACCAAGCAGCTGCCAAGGGGGCACAGCTGTGATGGCTGGCAGGACCCCACTGTGGCAGTGTCAGTACACAGACATGCTGCTGCTGTTGAAAAGGTCACATACAACCATGGGGTGGACCCAAGGGGCCCTGGCACCACAGGGAGATAGTCTAGCTGGCTTCCAGCCCTGCTGCTGCTGAATCTGTCTTATGAGGGACAGGCTAACAACAGCGGTGGCTGCACTCCTAAAGAGGGCTGCTGAAAACAGCCGCCCACGAAGATACTGGAGTGCATGTCTTCACCTCTAAAACAAGAGGTGAATTGGCGGTAGCCAGGGAGGAGGAAAGCAGTGGCATGTGGATGTTGAGTAGTGCGACAGGCCATGTTTGTTGCTGCTGCCCCAACTGGCCATGCCTCCCCAGGCGCCTGCCTAACCTGCCCAGTTGACATACCAACAATACACCCCATCCCCACTGACAACCTGGTGTCATGTTAGCATGCTATGGATGTGGTGGTGGCAGATGATGCGCACCCCCCCAGTAGCAGATGGAGGCACTGTCCTGGCCCTGTGTGTCATGTGTGATGCCACATTTGTCTATGTCACCCTGAGGACAAACAGTCCAGCCATAGGAACAGTGCCACACGTGATGATCCCACAATACCAAGGCTGGACATAGTGGAATGTGTGCCAACACCCCAGCAGATGGTGTTTGGAGTAACAGGATGGGCACTACTGCACAGATGCAACAGCAGGGATGCCATCTGCAGCACAGAACCGGTGTGTCTTTCATGATGGCAGAGAAGGATTGGGGGCCAGCAGACCACCACCTGTCCACATAAGGGCCATGCCACCTGTCCACATAAGGGAGTGGAATGCCTATGCCATTGATTGGGATGCCTCCCACCCCCACATAATGAGTGGATTTCTGCATGTGAGGGGACATATGGGCACTGCTGAATGCCTACCCTGAAATATGAGAACAGGGCAAAATGTCAATCCAGCAACCTTACCTGCACAATGAAAACACTACTACTATTATGATGCATCTGTCGTGAAGTGCTACAATGCATACACAGTGCTGGACAAACAGAAGACAGTCCCTTCCTGAAGAGCTTACTATGAAGTGATGACAGGCAGTTCAATACAAGAGATAGAAGGGTACAATAGGGGGTGGAGATTCCAGGGAAACAAGAGAGAAGGATCCAGCAGCAGCCCCAAAGAGGTATGCCTTCTGCATGTATATGAAGAGAAAGAGAAAGAAGATATGATTCAAGGATAGAGGATGCTTGCACCTGGCATAAGGGGCAGAAAAATGAAAGAAGGGAAGACAGGGGATGGCAGTAGAAGAACAGGGCATATACAGGGGGTAGGGCGATGAAGTGTGAACCCTACAGGAAGGATTGTAGGGACAGAGGATAGATGAAAGGTGTGGAGGGGAAGAATGGGGGATGCAGTTATAGGCTAGCCAAAGATGTTTGAAATAGATATGCAAAGATGCTTGTACATGGTGCCTCCATGTACTACCTCAAAAATAGATTTGCATCCAACGGAGGCAATGTGTGCAAATCTGTCCTGTGCATATTCATTGTGGAAATCCTGAAAACCTGAATGGCTAGGTGCAGGACCGGCACAAGGAGATGAGGCCCCCTAGGCAAACATCATCCTTTGAGCCCCCCCTTGACGTGCTCATTGCTGCCACTGCTTCCTCCCCTCTCCGGGACCTGCAACAGTGGCAATGGCCACAAAACCCCGCGGCTCTCACCTTACAACTTTGGCGCTGTGGGGCAGTTTGCTTCCACTCCTCCAACTGACTTCCTGTTTGCGCCAAAGTTGTAAAGTAAGCACCGTGGGGCTGTTTCTGGCCATTGCTGCTGCTGCAGGCCACAAGAGGGGCAACAGTGGCGGCAATGAGTGCCCCTGAAGGGACAGCATTCTAGTCGACTGCCTACAGTAGCTTACCTAATGGTAGCACTGGTCCTGGCTAGGTGCAACCCTAGGACTGTGTTGAGGATCCATAAATTAGAGGGCTGTGATGTGATTCAGAAGTAACATAGTAACATAGTAAATGACGGCAGATAAAGACCAGTAACAATAATGTTCATTCTTTTCAATGCTCTCCAAACCATTTTAGGCAACTCAAGTCTCAGAAATGAACTATAATATGTCTTGGATGTAACTGCAAACATTTTTCTAATGCAGAGGTTCTCACATCCATCCTGGGGAACTCCAAACCAGTTGTATATTCAAGATATCCATGATGAATACACATAAAATAAATGTGTTGTATACAGTGAAAACAGTGTCTGCAAATTAATGAAAGGAAAGGAACCGGTAAATGTAGATCAATTGTTTACGCCATCAAAAAGTAGAAAGTCTAGTGGACATGCAATAAAGCTATAGTGTAACCCATTTAAGACTAATAAGAGAAAATATTTTTTCACTCAAAGCGTAATCAGACTCTGGAATTCATGAGCAGAGGATGGAGTAAAAGCTGTTAGTGTAGTTGGGTTTAAAAAGGTTTGGACAAGTTCCTGGAGGTATGGCCTATTAAAGAGGACCCAGGAAATCCACTGCTTGCCCCAATACAAGTACTGTGGTACCTGTGTGTCTTTCTGGGAAACTGCCAGGAACTTGTGACCTGGATTGGCAACTATTGGAAACAGGATACTGGGCTTGATGGACCTTGGGTCTGAACTAGTATGGCATTTCTTATGCTCTTATATTATGTCAATCTACCTCATGCATATTCATTGAAAATATCCTGAAAATTCAATTGGCTTGGGGTCCTCTAGGATGAGTCTGAGAATTAAGGGGTATGTTTACTAAACAGCGATAACGTTGCAGCGGCGCAGTTAGTGCACGATACATAACATTATTGCGCGATAGTGTGAGGTTTCGCGCAAACACGTCTCCTGCGGCGTTAAGGCACACAGAGGGTGGAGTAAGACTCCCCAGAGGGCGGAGAGAAGGGGTCAATGGACAGAGAGTGGGCGGGGAGAGGCTCCATGCACACTAACGCTGTGAAATGAAGGTCTGAAAATTAGCGCCAGTGAAAACCTCACGCTAGAGGCACATTTGCAGGAGAGAGAAACCAGTTCAGTCAGCAATGTACAGCAAAGGCAGGGAAACCAAGAAAAATGATAGTAGTGATACATGTGCAGCAACAGCATAGTGCCCAAGTATGAAAGGGCACTACGGTGAGGCTGCAAATGGGGTACAGGGGGCTCAGGCGGGACATGCAGTGGGGCAACTGGGGCACAGGGTGGACTAGGCAGATTCCTAGGTGGCACATAGGAATGCATAAACCACAAATCAGCAAGCCAGCAACTGAGCAAGGTCAAACATGCCCACGAGTGTGTGTCCCACAGTGTCACAGGGGACAGTACCCATCAGGTACCCCAAAGGGCACATAACATTGACAGGCAGTGCCAGGGGGAAGCGTAGATGTCTATGTAGGCACCCCTACCCCAGATCCCACACCACAGGCAGCTGCCTACAGGCACACTGGATGGCCTGGGACTGCGCACCTCCAGCACCACCGGCATAAGGGCATGTCAGCATGGCGGGGGAGGGGCGCTGGTTGTGGAGGGGGCAGTGGCAGCTGCCCACAGCAGACCAAGGCCAAACCCTGTTTAGGTGGGTGGCGTGCAGTGCAACAGACAAGGTCTGTCTGATGAACATTAATGGCATCCCCAGGGAATGACCCACCTCTGTGACAACAGTTTGGTGCAGTACACACAGCCAGTGTATTCAGGAGCAGAAGGTCACAGGTTCAAGTGCCAGCTGTGGCCCCTGCAGACAATGGTCCTATATTTTACCCTACAGCACACATACACCATAAACATGTGCAGTCCCTAGAGCATCGGTCAACAGGGGCACAAACACCCACACCCACAGGCTCGACTATCCAAAGCCTCATGGAGAGTCACGCTGCTGGGCCCCGCGCGGAGCAGCAGCTACCAATACTAGCACCTGCATACCTTAGCAATGCCTGCACTGTGCCCAGGACTGGTGTGGCGGCCAGGGCTGCCAACCATCTCTATCTTTGTACAATGCTGAAATAGGTGTGGAAGTGTGTGTATGTCTATCCAGTGTTGTGTGGCTGCCTACACCTTACTGAGCCCCCAATGCTTGCACTGTTCCAGTGTTAGCCTGCCAATGTGCATAGTGAGGAGCAAGGTATTGTGGGTATGACCCGGACACAGCGGTCTGGGCAGGATGCATCTGCACAGGGCATGGGACGATGGCTGGGACATTGTAGTGCCCGACTACCACCTGCACGGACAGGGTGGCCACAGCATGTCCTGCTGAGAGGTCACTCTCACCCTGACTGAGCAGTGACCATGGCATGGCTAGTTTCCCACATAGTGCTATACAGTGTTTCTCTCAAGTGATATATATGGGTTCTCTTTTCTGGGGCCCAATCACTGACATACTTGTTTGGTGTGTGTGCTCACATCCCACTTTTGGGTGCACACAGTTCCTCCAGGAACATGCACTATGTACTAGCTAGCAGACTGTCTGCAGTTAGCATCTGTATGGCAGGGTGCAGCGGGTGAAGACTGAATGTGCCCTCTGCTGGTGAATGTCAGATTGTGGGGTGGGGTGGGGGGGGGAGCAGCTGAGCCTTTCCAGGCCTACTGACTGTCTGCCAGTGCCCTATGTGATATGTACAGATCTGCATTGACTGCCCTGGAGGGTGCCTATTCCCCAGCATGACTAGGGTAGGATGCAGAGTGTGGATCTGTTGGTGGGAGATCCTGTCCTCCACCCTGACCCAGTGAGAGTGGTTGGGTGGTGCTACATAATCTGCTTTTGGGTCCAAACACCACCCTTCTCCTATAACATGTGACCATGGCAACCACACAGGATATGCACTATTCTGGGTGCATCATAGTCCATAAGGGCTAGACGTGACTGGGAAATACAGATGGACACAGGTGTATCCTATGTGTGTTTCTAGGGACTACCTGTCACACACTGGCACTGATGGGGACCTGCAGCACAGCCAATCTCAGCCAAGCCAGGTGCTGTGGACCTGGTGCTGGGCGCCACACCTCACCCTCAGGGTGCGCACAGAACCACACAATGTCACGGTCCGAGGCTACTCTGTGCCAGTAACACCCACGGTCAGTTCCCCCTACCAGGCCGAGGTGCTGTGGAGGCGCACACCCCATCTTGTGATGAGATTTAGACTGCTGATCTGCATGTGCAGTGCATCATGGGTACGGGTGGGTTTACCCTATCCTGGTAACCACAGCAGACAGTTTGTGTGGTGACCTGCAGTCTTTCTGTAGCCAGCCAGTGCTGTGTTAGAAGCTATAGAGATGTAGCCCACTGGTTACTACAATGACAATGTGGAGGCAGAGGTCATGAGTTTGATTCTGCAGTGGTGTTCTTTAATAAGGCTGTCTGAGGGATTTCCTTTTACTTTAAATCAGTGCTGCCAGCAAAAACACCCTCACAGTGCCGTAACCTAAGGTGCCTCATAAGGCGTCCTATAGGGTGCCCTATAAAGCGCCCTCTAGGTCACATTATAAGGTGCCTTGGCGGACAGGGAACTCTATAAGGTGCCCTATTGTAGCAGCAGAGCGCAGACAAACCAATAATACCAGGAGTCTGTTCAGAAGGTCCAAATCATATATTTGTGCACAAGTCTCAAGCAAAGTCAATTTCAAAATGGCTGAGCAATGTTCTCTAGCAATACAACAACTTTTATAGACTTTTGCTCCATTCTAGGTATAGAAAAACATTTCATTGGTCCCGGTAACCTCCCGTACCTCCCGTACCCCTTCTATTGGTCCCGGTACTGATATGATTATCCAATTATGTTCTTTGAGTGGGCTCAGCACCTGCTTACCCCCCTTCTAGTCCCAATTACAATGGCCAGTTCACCAACTTGTTACTTTCCTTCTTTCAAGGCCATTGAGCTAGTTTGTACGTGTAGGGAAGCAGGGCTCTGTAATTTCTCTGTCAGCAGTTTTAAACATATTTCTCTGTATTTTTCCATCTGTTCTGCTTGTCTAAGCTAAATCAATGCTTTTACTGAGTTCTAATTCTACAGCAGCATATTGGGGGATGTGTAATTCCTATGGGCCTCTCTACAGACTTCATTTACAGGTCAAGCTAGTTAGGCTTGCTTGCTTATGTCAGACACTGTGGATCACAGGCCTTCACCTGCCACATTCCCCCCTTTGATTAATCTCACCCTATTACTTAATAAGGTGTGAGAATTAAATCACTTCAAAATAGTTATACTATGGTCAGAGGATTCTGACTATATGCAGGAGGTTTAGGTTGATATAAGGCCATAATCTTAGTTGCGGTCTTCCGCTCTACTGTACTTTCAATAGCACTATGAATAGAACGCATACAACATGGGATTATACATGGTAACAGTAAAATCTCCGCAATGATTATTAGTACTAATATAAGGAAAGTCTTAAGTCCTCCTAACCATGAGAAAATATTAGCAAACCAGTTAGGTAATCTTAGTGGGTGCCAAGTTTGTACTAGCACATAAGCATGTTTTCGCATATCTTCAGCAAGTTCTTCAACTACTTGACCCTTATCATCTATTTTTAAACAACAATTGGTTAAATTCAGCTTACCACATACTCCTCCTTCAGATGCTAACAAATAATCAAGTGCTAAGCGATTCTGGTATATAGCAGTGCGCATTTGGGTACTCTGTCTAGCTAAAAGTGTGAGAGCTTGGCTAGTTTCATTAGTTATTATTTCAACTACTGCTTGTAAGCGGATAATACGATTAATCATATAAACTGGGGTTCTATAGCCCCATGTGCCATCTTGTTCCCAAGTGGCAGGTCCATAGTAATCAATGATTCTTTCTGGTGGCCAGTCATCACCCTGCCATTTTTCCCACTTACCTATCTGCAGAGGTGCTCTCTTCTGTCTTAGTGCTCTTTTGTGTCTGTGAGTAGTGTATACTGGGTATCCTAATTGTTCTCCATGTTCTGTGGGTAGGAGAAAGAAAGAAGGTCTGATGGTCCCTAAGACACATGCTCCTCCCCAGTGTGGTGGGAGTTGAGCATACACTCGAGTTCCACAGATCCAATACAGGCCAGGTGGGGCTTGCCAAGCATGGGATTTGGCGAGATTAGTCCATAAACCAGCAAGTTCAGGAAATCTGGCTAATGGATTAGGAGGTTCAGGTCTTTTGACTCCTGACCACCATGACGTCTTTTTGGTGGTGGCATTATAAATCTTTTGGTTGAGACAGACTAGCTGTCCTACCTGCTGGGTAAACTGAGGTCCAGTTCTGGCATAGCAAAGACGTCCAACAATTGAGTGCGCTAACACCCATTCGCTAGTAGTCTTGTGTAATTCAGTCTGATTGTAAGTCAGAGAATAATTTAATTCTTGGGCCTCCCATGGCCACTGGTCACCCATCTGTGTTCCGCCACAGAAATAACAATCTGAGATTTTAAGACTAGATACTACCGTTCCAGCTAATTCTAAGAATAAATTCTGAGAAGGATGAGGGATCTCAAACTTATTTACATGCATGGCCTCATAGAAAGTGTTATGGATGTGATATTTAGATGACCTGTGGGCTTGGGTATTCAATCTTATATACACAATGGTTCCTGGATCTGATCCGGAACCTGCGATACGTAAACCAAACTTGTATCCTTGTTTCCATACATTAGGATTACGTATCCATAATTGTAAAGGGTTACAGGCACTTTTCTTACATTTGTCATCTGATTTAGACTTAGTTAAAGTGGCCACTCGATTATCTATAGCTTCTTCTACTATACCAGCATTCCATGTAGCATAAAAGATGCATTCCCAATTTGGGCAATAGTAATCTGCTGCTGTTGCAGTACTATATGAACCCTTCTTACCTGTACACTTCCCCCATCCTGTGGCACCTTCTGGGCACATATACTTATGATCATTACGGTATGTTTTTTCCCAGGTACCACATTTAGAGCGACTATCTCTGTTTATAACATCACATGCATCAAAATTCAAAACAGCAGGTTTACTAGGATCTCTAAGTGGTTGTGTGGCATTGATTAAAGGTCCATCTGCATCATTCCATCGTATTTCCAATGTGTAATAGGATGGATTCTGATGCGGATTATAGCATACTCTAGATTTACCTTTAGTGCAAACATTTAGTTCAGTGGTGTTATAAATACACCGAGTCACTTTACAAGTGCAGGTATAGTAAGAATGGTAAAGCAGAGTCTGAGTTACTTTCGCTCCAATCCGAGTGGAAGTAATGCATGCAGTGCATGGAGGTAATGCACAAGTTAGTTCAGAGCCTCCAAGATAGGCAACCAGGGCAAAGCAAAGATAAAGATACATGTTGATTGGAGTTCTTCTGAATCCTCAGCTTGCAGATCTTGACCACGACGTTCTTTTCTTCGTCCCGTTTGCTAATAAAGCAATTCAACGGGTGCTGAGTGTTGATTGAAGATCCTCAAGTTGTCCATCACACATTAACCAACTTAGCAATTTCAGTTGGTTTCTGAAGTATGGTCAATCAATGTAGCATCAAAGTAGTGTGTAAAATCACACACATGAGGTTCGTTGAAACAAACTCTTGCTGTATGGAAAACAGCAATCCTCTTCGAAAGACTTGGCTACTGCAGGGCACTGTGACAAAGTGTCTAAGCTGCTGGTTGCCGTCTCAGAGTAACTCGCAAAGGTGCATCAGGATGCTGTTCTGCTGTCCACTGCTCAGGTTCGGGATCAGCTGCGAGCTTGACTCTGCTGTGGTGGATCCAGGAATCGATTTCTGCTACCTTTACTGCAGTTGGGGTAGACAGGATGACGGTGTATGGTCCCTTCCAATGGGGTTCCAACGGTGTCTTCTTCCAATCTTTGATCCACACCGAGGTACCAGGCTGGTAGGGATGCAAGGGTTCCATCAAGTTGATAGGCAACTGGTCTTGGATCCACGCATGAAGGGTCTGCAGAACAAAACTAAGAGCTAGGAGTTCTTGCCTGGTTATTTCTGAACCAATTTGGGCTAGACTTCCTCTAATTCCCTGCACTATTGGTGGAGGTTTACCATACAGAACTTCAAAAGGGGAAAATCCTGTTGACTTCACAGGAGCTGAGCGTATTCTGAGTAAAACTATTGGGAGCACTTGGGGCCACTTCAGGCGTGTCTCCTGACAAAGCTTAGACATTTGGGCTTTTAGGGTATGATTCATTCGCTCAACTTTCCCTGAACTCTGGGGTCTGTATGCAGTGTGAAGCTTCCATTGTATCTGTAGGGCTTTTGCTAACTGTTGAGTAATCTGGGAGACAAATGAGGGCCCATTGTCTGACCCTATTACTGCTGGAATTCCAAACCTAGGGACAATCTCTCTCAGTAAAACTTTGGTGACTTCTCGAGCTTTTTCAGTTCTGGTTGGGAAGGCTTCTACCCACCCAGAGAAAGTACAAACTAATACTAATAGGTAGTGATATCCATTGGCTTTTGGCATGTCAGTAAAATCAATTTGCAGGTGGTGCATGGGGGTTACACCTCCTGACTGAACTCGGGGTGGTGGTGTAGGACCTTGCTTGGCATTATTTTTGGCACAAATTAAACACTGGCGTGCCACTGAAGCTGATAGGGCTGCTAACATGGTAATGCAGAAATGTGGTCTGAGTGCTCTTTCCATAGCACTATTTCCATAGTGGGTGGCTTCGTGGAACGCTTTGACAAAAGCTGGACCTAACACTTCAGGAATTACTATTCGTCCTGGGGGTTGACTGCCCTCTGCTGGTGGCAGCTCAATCCACCCATCTTTCAGTACTCCATCTTCCTTGTTACAGTAGTAATCTAATTCTTTGGTGGTATATCGTAGTGTCCATAAGTTTAAGGGTACTGGAAACAATGCTGCCTGCATTGGCATGGCTTGTGGTGTAATTTGTCCTGTCATAGCTGCTTGTCGTGCTGAGGCATCTGCAAACCTATTTCCTCGGGCAACTTCTCCTTTTCCTGCTTGATGTCCTCTGCAATGCATGACAGCTACACGAGTTGGGGCCCATACTGCATCAAGTAACATCAGTATCTCGGGGCCATACTTGACTGATTTTCCTCCGGACGTGATGAGTCCTCGTTCTTTATAGAGAACTACATGGGTATGTAGGGTAGTGAAGGCATATTTAGAGTCTGTATATACATTTAGCACCAGTTTTGCACCTAACAGTAGTGCTCAAGTAAGTGCTATCAATTCTGCTTTCTGGGCTGATGTACCTGAGGCTAGAGCTGATGACTCAACGACTTCATGTTGAGTGACTACTGCATATCCGGCGCAGCGTCGTCCATTGATGATAAGACTGCTTCCATCTACGTAATAGACTTGGTCAGGATTGTCTATGGGCACATCTGTCAGGTCAGGTCGGCTGGAGAATACGGTGTCCATAACTTCTATACAATCATGTTCTGGGAGTTCTTCACTAACAGGTATCAATGTGGCTGGATTCAAGGCATGGCTCACTTCCAGTTGTATCTGTGGGTTTTCACATAACATGCTCTGATATTTCAACATTCGGGAATTGGTGAGCCAATGATTTGCTTTCTGTTCCATAAGGGCAAGGACTGCATGTGGCACAGTGACTCGTAGATTCTGTCCTAGTGTGAGCTTATCTGCTTCACTCACTAACAATGCTGTAGCTGCGACTGCTCTCAGGCAAGGTGGCCATCCTTTGGCCACAGTGTCCAATTGTTTCGATAGGTATGCTACAGGTCGCTCGCAATTTCCCAATTTCTGAGTCAACATGCCTAAGGCATTTCCTTGTGCTTCATGTACAAACAAGTGGAAAGGCTTGTGAACACCTGGTAGTCCAAGGGCTGGTGATGACATCAATTCTTCCTTTAACGTCTTGAAGGCTGTATCCTGCTCAGGTCCCCACTCCAGTGGCGACTTTTCTTCTCCTTTTGTGGCTTCATACATTCACTTTCTGATACAGCAGCTATCAGCAGATCGTCCACGTATTGGAGAAGCACTCTCTTCCCCGGGGCCACTGGATAGCTTGAAAGGTCTTGATTCAGTGCAGCACTAAAGATGGTAGGCGAATTCTTGAATCCTTGGGGTAACCGTGTCCAAGTAAGTTGGCCCCCTCTTCCAGAGATGGGGTCCTGCCATTCAAATGCAAATAATATCTGACTTACAGGGGCTAATCTTATGCAAAAGAATGCATCTTTTAAATCTAGAACAGTGAAGTGGGTAGCTTCAGCAGGTATCAGTCCTAGAAGAGTGTAAGGATTGGGTACAACTGGATGTATGGTTTCAACTGCTTCATTCACTCTTCTTAGATCTTGCACTGGGCGGTAGTCATTTGTTCCAGGCTTTTTCACTGGCAGAAGTGGAGTGTTCCATGGGGATTGACATACTTTTAGTAGGCCATGTTCTAGTAGTCTTTGCAAGTGACGATGGATACCTTCAATTGCAGCTCTTGGGAGAGGGTACTGCTTGACATGTACTGGTGTAGCACTAGGCTTAAGGGTTACAATTACTGGAGCTATATGTTTGGCTAGGCCTGGAGGACTGCCTTCTGCCCATACTCCAGGTGGGGCATCAATACTTTTCAAAGTTTGTTCAAAATAGGTGTCTTGGACAGCATCATCACTGTAATATCTCCATTCATCTTCTCGGGGAACTGTAAGCAGCATCATTCCTGCTGGTTTGGCTTGAGAATTTACTGTCATTTGCATTTCTCCTCTTTCAGTGAAGGATATTTGGGCTTGTAGTTTGGCTAACATATCTCGTCCCAGTAGTGGCACTGGACATTCAGGCATATAAAGGAATTGATGAGTTATTTGTTGTCCTCCTAGACTGCATATGCGATTCTGAAGAAAAGGTTTTGTAGCTTTGGCACCAGTTGCTCCTACAATGGTGACTGCTTTTGTAGAAAATGGGGCTATCTTCTTGTCTACTACTGAATGTTCTGCTCCAGTATCAACCATAAAGTTCATAACTTGGTCTCCTATTTGTATTCCGACCATAGGTTCCTGGAGACCTAAAGCAAATTCGGAGCCCGGTCTGTCCTAATCCACGTCATCTTCATCATGGGCTGTCGTAGCCAATGCTTGTATGGCTTCTCCTCTTTCACGCTGGTATTGCTCTTGATTGGCTCCTCCGCGGTTCCGGGGACGGCCTCGTCTTTCTTCTCTCCATTGATGATTGGTTTCGTCATCTTGATGGGCGTCTTCGAGTTGCGGGCATGCATCTCTCCAATGTCCTTCCTCCCTACAGTAGGCGCATTGGTTTACGCCTAGCTGGGGCCGGCCTCCGCCTCGGCCCCGCCCCCTTCCTCTGCTCCGTCAACTAGGGATGCCTCCCCTTTTCTGTTCAACTATGGCCGCAGCCAAAAAATCAGCTTTCTTCTTCATCTTTCGATCACATTCTCTCTGCCTTTCATTATCACGATTCACATACACTTTATGAGCGACTTCCAATAACTGAGTTGCATTCATGCCCGCAAACCCTTCTAATTTCTGTAATTTACATCTAATGTCTGGTTGAGACTGATTTACAAAAGCAGAATTCACCATGCATAAACTTCCTGGTGCATCGGGATCATAGGGAGTATACATTCTATATGCTTCAGTTAATCTTTCATAAAACACTGCTGGACTCTCATCTATGCCTTGGGTAACTTCAGTGACTTTGGAAAGATTCATAGCTTTCTGGCCCCCCCTTTTCAGGCCTTGTATAAAGCCTTGTCGAAAACGGGCTAGGGCTCTGGATCCTCTTTCTGTATTTGGATCCCATCGGGGGTCTTCATTCGGGAATTCTCTTTGGGCCGCTTCCCGATTATCTATTCTTTCCTCCCCCCTTTCTCCTGGAGCTACCGGGTTATCTGCCAGCCAGTCTATAGCTGCTTTTCTAATTCGTGTCCGCTCCTCTGTAGTAAATAAGGTGGACAAGAGCTGGCGGCAATCTGCCCATGTTGGTTGGTGGGTTTCCATAATAGTATTCACTAATTCTGTAAGCTCTTGGGGCTTATTGGTATAGGAGGCATAATGTGTCCTCCAGTTTAACAAATCAGTGGTAGAGAAGGGGACATACACATAATTTAGGGGTCCCGCCACCACCTCATTATCTTCATTTCTTATGGGTATTCCCGGGACTTGCCGTAAAGGCATCATCTTGGCAGTAGATGTCTTTTGGGATCTGAGAGATATTCTCGTAACTTTCCTGTCAGGGGTTATTTTCTTCTTTTCTTCATGCTTTACTTTAGATTTACTTTTCACTGGCGAGCTAACACTGGCAGTCACTTTTACACTGTCAGTATCACTCGGGGAATTTTCAGCTTCTTCCTTCTCTGTTTCTGTATCTGATTCTCCTTTTTCTGTCTCGGTAGAATCATCTTCTTCAATTAAAGGGAGCTCATCTACCTGCTCTTTGGGTAATGACTCAGGGGTTGGGTCCCGTTCCTGCCGTCTCCGGGGCTCTGGGGCAGGACGTGGGGCTATTCTCACTGGGCGCTGAGTTTGGGGCTGTCGGGTAATCATTTCTGGGGAATCAGGATCTACCAGGATAGGTTTCTTCCTGGATTTCTCACCTTTTCCTTTCTTTCTAGGCTGTTCTGTTTTCTGACTATAATCTGTCTTTGCTAACATTATTCTGCACTGTTCTTCATAACAGCGCTTCACCCAAGGGGGCGGATCTTCACAAATACTTAACCAGGAATCTATATAGGGATACTGATCGGGATGCGCTATTCGCACTCTACGGTGCACTAACTGAATAATTCCTACATTAAAGGTTCCCTCTCGGGGCCAGGTAGGGTCTAGATCGGGCCACTCCCTAGTACACAAAATCTGTAAACCGGCTGCAGTCATTCTAATACCATAATCTCCAGAATATCCTTCTTTAAAATGTGCGATCATACATTCTAACGGAGTGTTCCTAGTAGACCCCGCCCCTCCCATTTCGATGTGTGCGCGCAACAACAGACAAAAGGGAAAAGGAGGGCGGACCGTGGGTAAGGGGTCCTCACGGCCCTAGAAACATTTAAGGAGAACAAATAACAAGACAAGACGACAGTCGCTTCCCCCTTTTTGCGACCTGAACGCGGTCGCCCGGTCAGGAAATGCGCTACTCAGGGGTCCGCCTTCGCTTGGTCCGTGCTGCCAGACCTCTCATTCACACTTCATTCATACAATCATGCTAGCAACGTATCCCAGAATGCATTCATTTCTATCTATTCTGACTAGTCTTGTTCAATTTCCAAAATACAAGAAGACGGGGGTTTCGCCCTGCGAATACCCATGCGGGGTTACTCGGCTCGTCTTTGAGAGGTGATCAAGCTCTCTTACCAATTTCCAAGTTCCAAGTTCAAATGGCAGCACTGCTCTTTCTTATCTGTCTAGACATAACAAATCAAAACTTTACTCACCGGATCCGGTCCTCAAACTTCCCAAGCAGGCGCATGAGTTGGACCTCGGACTCCCCTCACTCGGGTTCGAGGTGTTGGCTCCAGCCGGGTCCGGCACCCGCCGAGGTCCGACCAGCTCCCTCCGATGCAAGGGACCGGCGGCGCCAGGGAGCAGCCCCCATCGGAAGGGCGCGATCCCGGCAGGACCAAACCTGTAGAGGCAGAAAGTTGTGGTATATTGCCCTATATACACTCTGATTCCACAACTTCCTGGCCAACGCACCAAGAATATGTAGCAGCAGAGCACAGACAAACCAATAATACCAGGAGTCTGTTCAGAAGGTCCAAATCATTTATTTGTGCACAAGTCTCAAGCAAAGTCAATTTCAAAATGGCTGAGCAATGTTCTCTAGCAATACAACAACTTTTATAGACTTTTGCTCCTTTCTAGGTATAGAAAAACATTTCATTGGTCCCGGTAACCTCCCGTACCTCCCGTACCCCTTCTATTGGTCCCGGTACTGATATGATTATCCAATTATGTTCTTTGAGTGGGCTCAGCACCTGCTTACCCCCCTTCTAGTCCCAATTACAATGGCCAGTTCACCAACTTGTTACTTTCCTTCTTTCAAGGCCATTGAGCTAGTTTGTATGTGTAGGGAAGCAGGGCTCTGTAATTTCTCTGTCAGCAGTTTTAAACATATTTCTCTGTATTTTTCCATCTGTTCTGCTTGTCTAAGCTAAATCAATGCTTTTACTGAGTTCTAATTCTACAGCAGCATATTGGGGGATGTGTAATTCCTATGGGCCTCTCTACAGACTTCATTTACAGGTCAAGCTAGTTAGGCTTGCTTGCTTATGTCAGACACTGTGGATCACAGGCCTTCACCTGCCACACTATGGGCACCCTATAGGGCGCCTTATGAGGCACCTTAGGTTACGGCACTGTGAGGGTGTTTTTGCTGCCAGCACTGATTTAAATTAAAAGGAAATCCTTCAGATACCTTATTAAAGAACACCACTGCAGGATCAAACTCATGACCTCTGCTTCCACAGTCATGGTAATAACCAGTGGGCTACACCTCTTTAGCTATTTTTGTGGCGCTGCTACGTAATTAAGGTTACCACGCGCTAACAAGTCACTGCGCACACACTATCGCACGATGATAGCAAGGCGCTCTCTATTATGCGATAACCAGCTATTGTTGCCTTGATGCCGGAACGCCCACTTCCTTATATGGAATTCTTCATGTTAATGCTGCAACTAGCGCCTGTAACATTAGGGCGGTTTAATAAACATACCCCTAGGTGTTTTAAGGTATAAAATTGTAATAAACATGATGCTTGAGTGACAAGGATTTAAATCAAAATTACTATTATAATTGCAAATATTAAAGAGTTTGTTTAAAAGCTGAAAGGAGAACTGTTGTTTAAAATGTCAGTCTGTAATAGATGTGTGTAGATATAAATGACTACTAATTACAACAGGTGCAACATAATTGTGCATTCTGTTAGGGATTTTGGAAGAAGTAAACAGTAAAGTTATATACTACAAATGACATATATCAGTGCCAAATTCACTATCTGTACTTGAATTGGATTTTCTTGTCAGGCCTCCCTCTCCCACAGACTAAATATGATGAACCAAAAATTTATAACTATCAGCTCATCTAAATGGCTGATGTGATTTTTACCATAATGTATCTTCTTTCTATGAGAAATATATGTGCCCATGCAAAGTTTGAATAGGGCTTTATTGGATTAACTCTCCTTTACGTAACTAATTTTGAAACAATGGGCTTCATTTACCAAACTGGAATCTATAAAGGAGACCATAGAAAATAGCTTTCCAAGTTGAATGATGAATAAAAAAAAATATCCTCATGCAAACAGGAAATTGGTCATCGGTGGAGTGGAAGCAGAGAGCCCCGCAATGCCGATGTTTGCAGGTAAGTGCTATGGGGCTGTTTCAATCCATTGCTGTCACTGTAGTTCCCAGTGAGGGGTGACAGCAGCAGCAATGGGCACCCCAAGGGCCGGTGCTCTAAGCAGTCACCTAATGTGTCTAATGGTAGTGCCAGCCGTGGATTCTTCATCAGTTTTCAAACTGAAAGTATTCCTGTACACCCCTTTTATAATTGCCTGAGAAATGACTGCCCACAAACACTTACATTGTGACCCTGTGGATAGTTGTCCTAAGCTCTGCTTACTCTTTATTCAGGCAGCTAATTGTTGATAGAGTGGCACCTATAGGTGCTGTTATTATATTGATCCTAATACATTGTTGGCCTTCCTCTTTCACATTAACCTTCAGCCTTACGAAACATAATGTCTTTCTCTAAAGATCTTTTAAGACTGCTGAAGGCAGATCCTGGCAGCAATCGGTGCCGAAAGAGAGCCAAGCCTGCCCATGGAAGTAACATGTCCCATGGGCAGAGTCTGTTTAAGGCATCGATCGCAGCCTTGCACAGCCTTTTGCCCATGTGACGTACTGGTCCCGCACACAGGCTCTGCTTTTCTGGCCACACTTATCTTTCTTCTTGGGTAATAGGGCGGTGAGTGATAGTGCCCCCTGGAAATCAGCCACCTCCCTGCTGGGCTTACTGTGGTTACTGGGTAGCGTCTACCCTACACATAATTTAGAAGAGCAAACTCTGTCCTAAATGCCATGTAAATAGGCTACCCAGAGAGCAGTTCAATATTATTGATATCTGGATAGGCATTGTGCTGACCACAAAATCCAGATATTCAGTGCTGGCTACTATCCAGATACTGGTGCTGAATATCTGGATTTTAGTAGCAATCATATTTATTAATATGAATGCACACCACAAAAAGCTAAGACATACATTTTTCTGCAAATGCCTTTTCAAATGCCTCTTCAAGAGAACAGGAGGGTACAAAACAAAATATGTTCAAGGACAGATCACAGCTGACATAACCCCGAACAGTGGCAATAATAATAATACTAGTAACCAATGGGTGATTATACTAGTAATCAGTGTTTTCTGTCCTCCCGAGTCAAACTGAAAGCAAAGGACCCCCAGACCCCTCCCCATACAACCCAGTACAAGAGCTATAAGAACAAGATACGGGTGCCAACCAACTGTATCTCCATACACCCAACAATAAAGACACACTTCCCTCACCCCTCCCCACTCCTTCCTCACCTGATCCCCCCTCAGCATGCTCCTCCCTCTCACAGGGTCCAGTCCATGCAACTCTCCCCAAACAGGTACTTGTCAACATTCATACATACACTCTCCTTCTAGCGCCCCCTGTCCTCTCAGAGAACCCCACCAGCCTTCCATCTCCCACACACTCCCATGGTCTAGGAGGTCCACTTCTGTCCAGTTTCCATACCCCCAAGACCCCACCAAATGGCCCTTCAAACATTAAGCACCACTTCTTTCATTACCGGAGTAAGGCCATCAATCAAAGGTGTCCATAATGTCAGGAAGGGGTCGTAAGTTACGGACCCCTGCATTTTGGCGGTTCTGTGTCCCATCTCCAAGTATGCTCCCATTGCCTCATCCCAGGGGCTTCCTCTGCCAGCCATTGCTGTAAAATGATCTTCTTTCCCAACTAGAAACCCTGCTCACATATGTGCCTCTGCATACTTAAAAGACACCACTCCACTGAGAATTTACCAAACAAGCAAGTCTCCACCGTGAGAGTCAAAATTTGAGTCACAAGAGTCCCCAAATGCCCACATATTTGCCTCCAAAACTTCTGTATCCGTGGACATAGCCAGAATCTATGGGTAAAAGTGTCCAAGTCCAAGGCACACAGCTGATACAGGCTAGACTCCTTCAACCCCACCTTGTGAGTCCACACATCATGTATGTATGCCTCCACAAAAACTTGTATTGACGTTCCTGCAGAAGAACACTTTCAAAGAGTGAGGGCCCAATGCAAAGCACCAAGGAAACCCCCATTAAGTCATCTCTCTGCCAGCGTACAGCTAAGAGTTCCAAATATCCCAGATCCAGAGCAGGACACACCTTCTTAAAAAACCAAGAAGCCATCTGCTCCTTCAGAAAAGCAAAGAGTTCCACAAGGCACCCCACACAAAATAGATATGGTTCAAGTTTCCACAACTCCGAAGATCCTACACTCTGGTAAGTCCTTTAATGGCCCAGTACCATGGCACATTCAATTGTTTTCCCGGGAGGAAATCTGAATTGCCTTCCAAGGGCGGAAGGCCCATGTGGCACCAAGAACAGCTATATCACTTGCATAAGGTCTTCCAGGCCCCTCTCAATGCCTTCAGATAAAGGCATTAGCTCCAATGCACTGGTAAGCAATAGGCATCCGTGTGCAACATATATTACTCTGTCGCACGGAGCTAATAACCATTCCTAAAATGAAATAGGCATACATATCATGGTACCACTGACAACATCCTTCAAGTGGTGCAACATAGAGATCAAGTTATAAGTTCGTAAACAAGGCAAGCCAAAGCCCCCCTCTTCTGCACACTTCGCTAGGGCCTTAAGGGGAATCCACTATCATCTCCCATTCCACAAAAAAGTACTCAATTGGGTATCCAGCTGCACCCAGTCCCACTGAGTGATCCACAACAGAAGATGCTGCAAAGCATAGTTCCACCGCAACAGCATCATCATTTTAAAAAAGGCCACTTTCCCCTTTGATGAAATAGGCAGACTTCCCCAATTACACAAGTGTTCCACCGTACATGCAAGGAGAGGCTTAATA
Source organism: Ichthyophis bannanicus (assembly GCA_033557465.1). Lineage (NCBI taxonomy): Eukaryota > Metazoa > Chordata > Amphibia > Gymnophiona > Ichthyophiidae > Ichthyophis > Ichthyophis bannanicus. Next base: position 551,785,740 of record CM066036.1, read on the forward strand.
TTGCAATCATATAATCTAGAGGGATTGGCATGCAGTTGAATATTCAGAGGATCTAGGAGTCCACCCACACCAATGGGAACTTTCCTTGCCAACCCCCTGCCAATCCTCCCGAACTCTCCTCCCCACATCCTGCGCTACAGACTTACTCTGATTGATTTTTAATCTTAAAGAGCTCCCAAATTGTTCAATGATTTGGAGGTGCCGGGGTCCCATAAACAGAGCAACATATCATCTGCAAAGGCAATTAGCTTAATCTCTTCCCTCCCCAAGTGAAGACAGTGCATGTGCTCCACGTTTAGCAAGATCAGGAGCAAAGTTTCCAAAGATAAAACAATATCGGGGAGAGGGGACATCCCTGATGAGTGCCTTTCCCTAACATAAATGGGTCAGATAGCACCTCTCACCCATAGACAGCAGCCTGTGAGTCATTATATAGTATTTGAACCCAGTGGAAAAAAAGTGCCTGAGAAACCAAAATAGCTCAAAGCCTTGAACAAATAGGGCCAGGAGACCCTATTGAATGCCTTTTTGGAGTCAAACATTTACCAGAAGCAGGGGAAGATGGTGTTGCATACAAATATTCCATTGCTAACACCCACTTGGTAATATTTAATGTTGAACCTCTGCCCTGAACAAAACCCATCTAATGGTGACCTATGAGCTGCAGCAAAATGGTCTTCAGGTGGCTGGTGAGAACAGCTGCCAAAATCTTGACATCATAGTTGAGTAAGGAAATTGGCCTGTAAGAAGCAGGGTCAAAGAGGTCCTTGCCCAGCTTCGGGATGACAGTAACAAATGCTGTCCTCATGTCTCTAGGGAGATTCCCTTCATCTAGCACCGCAGCATACAATTCTGTTAGAGCTGAGATCAACTGAAAATTTAAAATTTTATAGAAATTGGCTCCATAACCATCAGGCCCCGAAGTTTTATGCACTGCCCCCTCTTTAATGATGTGTTGTATCTCCTTACAAATAATCTGTCCATTTAATGACACCATTTCCTCTGCCATCAGCGAGGGGAGCTGCAACCTTTCAAGAAACTGAACACCCCTATTCATGACCATATGCTCCCCTGTATATAGGGACTGGTAGAATTGATGAAAGACCTCCGCAATCTGATGAGGTTCATTGCATAACCTACCCGCCACATTCTTGATAACTGAAACAAACCAGGATCCCCCCTAATCACCCACGACCCTGGCTAAGAGTTTCCCAAACATTGCTTCGAGCACTAGAAGCAATGTTTATAGAACTGCATGGTGAGCAGTGGTCGTTACTGCAATAATGAATTCAAGGCTGATTGAGTAGAGAGGTAGGCCTGCTGTAGCTCTCCCAGGGGCACCTCACCATGCACTGCTTTTGAGTCTGCAAAGTTTTCTGTAACTGCAGAATGCTCTGTTCCATGTGTTTCATATGCTTGGCTGTAAAAGCTATGATGACCCCTCTTAAGACAACTTTAGCAGTTTACCAAAATAGTGTAGAGGTATCCTTGTGAGCAGCATTAAAGTATACATACTCATCCCATTGTTGATGGAGATAACTGCAGAACTCCTCATTCTCCCAGAGAAACACCAAAAATGTCCAATCCTTCTGTGCCTCCCTCCTCCCCCCAAGTCTATCCATACCATCCCATGGTCCAAAATTACAATAGGCTCAATTTCAGCACTTAGAACCTGTCCAAATCCACCCGAGGAAACCAGTGTATAATCCAGAAGGGACCATAACCCATGTGCTCAAGATAGATGTATGTAGTCTCTCACTCATGGATGAAGGGCTCATCATATATCAATCAGACCCCCATCTGATATAGGCATCCTATCACCTTGGTAGACCACCCTCCTCCTTAAGTGCCCCCCAAGTGGTCTTGCTCTGGATCATGAGGGCAGTTCAAATCTCCTGCCAAGATCACCTCACGCTGCATGGCTTGAATGATTCTCTGAAGCAACCCCTTAAAGAACACATGATTGTACTCATTTGGAGCATAAATGTTTCTAATTAGAAATTCCTCATTGTAGAGTTTAGCTAGAAGGAACACAAATCTACCATTTGGGTTCGCCTCCCACTCAGTCACCTCTAGTGGGACACCCCACCTCCCCAAAACTACTACCCCCCCCCCCTTTCTGGAGCCTGTATGTACCCAATCTCTACAGAGCTTAGAATGTTCCAGAGTACTGAGATGAATCTCCTGAAGCAGCAGCAGTAGTTATTTTCCCTTCCGCTTTAACACCTGAAGGATCTTGGTACGTTTTATGAGGGAATTGATCCCTCCCACATTCCAAGCAGCTATCCTAAGTCTAAGTGGAATCTCTCTCTCTCCCCCCCTCCCCAAGGGTCCAAATAAAAGGTCATACCTGTGCCATGGGCACCCAGCTTTGATCCCGGGAACATGCCACCCATCACTGAGGAACTCAGAAATGCCCAACTAGACCCCACACCCCATTCTACTGGCTTACTGCAAAGGACTCCCCCCCTCCCCTCCCCTCCCCTCCACTCCTCCCCCATCCCCCACATCCCTGCCCAGATCCTATACACAACCTCACCACAACTCATCCCCACCAGCCATAAACCACCCATTCTCCACCAAGAACTTCCCCTCAATCCCAAAACTCCACACATGCAACATTAACAACAACAATCCCAATCCCAATCCTGCAAAAAAAATCCCAACACAGCCCATGCCTCACATTCGTGAGGCCTGTCACGTCTCCGACGCAATAGGGTTGCCCCAATTCCCATCAGCAGAAGAATACAAACAGTCTAAACATCCACTCGAGTGGACCTGCAGCAACCAGGCATATCATAGACATTGACATTGACCTGGTACTACACAACAGAGCAGTTCAAGTAGTGGAAAAGCAAACATGCAGGAGCTGTCAAAAAACATAGTCCACATCAGCCACCACCATGTTTCTATATCACACTGGTCACTTAGCAACGGCTCCAGTCGAACCATTCAGCTGGACCAAGCACTTGCATGCTGCACTCACTTGGGTGAAAGTTCGAGCTGCGCCTTCATGGTTCACCCACAGTACAATTGGATAAGCTGGTGTGAACCGAATCTTGCACTTGAAACATTTTGCACACATAGGGGCAAACTCCTTCCACTTGGTCGCTACCATGGCCAAGTAATCTTGAAATAACAGAAGATGCTGGCTGTCCAGAAGCAGTGCTCCTTTTTTACGAAAAGCTTGAAGCAATTGCATTTTATGTTGAAAATGGAATATGCGTGCATCACAACATGCAGTCTGTTGCAGCCTTCTTTTTTTTTTTAAACGTTTATTTTCATTTTACAACAAACAAAGTAACAACACAGCAAAAGAAACAAATACACACATACAATAAAGAACGCAACCCCAATTACCCCCCACCCCAATGCTTCTTCTCTAAGCTGATTAGAATCATCATATGAGCGCCTACATACAACAATTATTGTACATCAAACAAACAGAAGGAAAATCTATGATACCGGATGAGCATGTGATAAAGATTAATACAGAATCAAACAGTCAACGAAGAGCATCGAAATTTTGAACATAATCGTTGAGCGTCTTTTAGATAGACCAATGGTGAATAGTTTGAACGGAAGAGGCAGACAGACTGGGTGTTTGCGCACATTTACTATAAAGACAGATATGTTTCCCAATATTTCGTGATTGAGATAATAGGGGACAGCAATACCCAGCATAAACAACCTCAGACCCGACTCCAGTAATACCATAATGCGGGACAATCATACGTAACAGGAATGTAGGAGACCAAAGGCCACATAGCATGTCCCGCATCAAGCGCACTGGATGGCATTCCAATTGGCTAACCTTTCAGGAGTATTTGTCTACATGAGACAGCAGTACTGAGGAGATAGGAAAAATCTGATCTAGAATGTGAGTGATGGGGGGGGCTGAGAAAAGGTGAGCTCTAAGTCTGAGGGATGAAGCAACTTCCATATAGCAATTCACGCAACATCTGTCATCAGGGCTGGCAGGGTGTGGAGACTCTTGGGCGGACCACTCGTTCTAGGCGGCAGACTATCTATCAAAGGAACAAATATTTGGTAGAAGTCACCGCCGAATAACAATAACAGGGTCATCCACATTCGAAGCATAAATACCGATACACGCAGATGCACTATCTCTAAACTGAAAGTATACACAGGCCCAGCTACCCTCCCCATCAGAGCTAGTATCCATTACAGTGATTGGCAAAGTTTCTCAACTAAGATGGCTACCTCACCACGCTCAGAAACGGCGGAAGAATAGGCAGCCACCATATAAGGTTTGACAGCAAATTTCAGTGATTCGACAGAAGTAAAATGGATTTCCGAAAGAAACACTAAATCAGTATGAGCATGATTAAAATAACTAAGAATGGTCATTCTATTGATTAGACTATGGATGCCTCTTACGTTCAATACTAAAAGCATACATAAGGCCATACAACAAAGTCAAACATTCTGAGAAAGGAACATGATGGCGCACCGAGTTGCGCAATGTCCCTCATATCAACTATAAATGACTGTACACACAATATGATAGAAAATAAGCCAAGGAAAATCATGAAGCGCCCTATATAACAGTAAAAGCACCGAAGTGCCTTAGAGAAGAAGCATAACCCCAGAAATTACAGGCGACCTGATGTCTGCGGGGTGAAACCCCAGAGAGGCCTAAATTGAAACGTATAACCGGTATGTCTGTGCGTGCCCCGAATCCAACCGAGGTGCACAACATGGAGGAAAGGAGACCAAGAGAGGTAGATATAAAAGAAAGGAAGGTCCAGGCAGTCTCTATTCCAGGCAATAATCACCGCGCCGGACCATTCAAAATGGCGGGCGGTTCCAGCGGAGACCATCCAAACTGTTGACTCAGCGCATCAGGTCTGCCTCTTTGGAATCCAGAAATGTTGCTAGTAGAGCAGGATCTTCGAAGGTTCTAGTTTGGTTATGAAGAGTCACTCTGAGCTTCGCTGGATATAAGAGGCCAAAGCGAGCCTGTAACTGTTGAAGTCTAGGACGAAAAGCAAGAAGTCCCTTCCGCCGGTCAGCTGTGGGCTTTGCCAAGTCGGGGAAAAAAGAGACTTTATGATCGTCAAACTGCAGATGTGGCATCACCCGGGCGGCTTTGAAAATTTGCTCAACTTGCTGGTACCTCAGTAAACTGAATATAATGGGCCGGGGGGTCGTCCGATGGAGTGCAATGTTGATAGGAGCACGATATGCTCGGTCAATTTCCAGATCTCTGCAAAAGGTAATCTTCAGCAAGGAAGGGAGAGTTTTGACCAGAAATTCTCTGATATCTCCTGCTTCCACCCCTTCTGGAACTCCAATGAGCCTGACATTGTTGCGACGAGCACAATTATTGCAATCCTCTAACTCTTTTTGAAGATTCTGTATGTGACGTTCAGCTTGATCCAGGTTTACCAAACGCACCGCGTGCGAATCGAGGACCCCCGCCATGTTGTCCAGCCGCAGTGAAAGACCTTCAAGCCGGTCCTGAAGCATACCGAAGTCTTCTCGCATGGCTCGGAGCGCCTCTCCGTTGGACTGTACCAGTTCCTTCACACCACGTATTTCCTCCAAGATCTCCTGTTGCAGTGCCGGGCCTACCCGAGGTGGAGCCATCTTAGGTGGGGAAGACAATTCCGTTTTGGAGCGTTTTCCATGTGAAGAAGAGGGAGACCCGAAGTCCAAGCGCACTGGTTTGTGGGTCGCCATTCCCCCCAAGGCACCCCGGTAAGTTCGGTATAAAATATTAAATTTATGCGGATGTTTAGTCAGGATTCTAAGTAGGCCCCTCGGGAGCTTCAGCGCGAAGCGTCTACCCCGCTGGACATCAGGCTCCGCCCCCCTGTTGCAGCCTTCTGTGTTGGGCCCAATCCGGTGCATGCGCTCCACACGAATCTGTCCCTATAAGCGTCTCCAGCCCAAGCTCCTTGGGAAGCCAAGTTTCAATGAGAGAGGGTAACGAGTGGTCTGCCAATGTCTCCGTGACTCCAACCAGACTATCATTGTTTCCGGGGGAGTGATTTTCGACATCGCGGACTTTCAACAGCAGGTTCGCCAGTTGTTCATGCTGCACTTTAAGTTCCCACTAATATCAGCCTTCAGTCTTCCAGCACGGAGACCCGCTGTTCTACCTCCTTGACCCGCCTCCCAACCTCAACCATTGCCTCACCCATAGTTTCCAGTTTTTTTTAAAAAACTTGGTCAAATTTTGGTTCCAAAATCTTAAACACCTCATGTGCCATGAATCCGCGCTCTCGGCACTAGGGGGAGCTGGGGCCAAAGGCACAGCCACCATCTTGCACTCTCTTCTGGCCTTCTCCCGGACTTTCTTTAGCACCAAATACATCATGCACCAGCCCACAGCCTCCAAGTCCACTATAGTAGGTTAACTACTACCTTCCACTGCAAGTCCATTTACAGAAACAGGGAAAAATATCGCCGAAAATGGTCCGTTTAAAGGAGATGGCCTCGGAGGGAGCAGAGGAGTGTCCTCATTCACTCATGCCATCACGTGATCCTCTCTGGATTTTTTGTAACCTCCATGTTGGGCATTTAAAAATAAATATTAACCGCCATGCATAAATATTGCGGAAGAGAGATTAAAAAATGTACTCAGTGTGACAATATATTGGAAAGGTAGGATTTATTGGACTATCTGTTTGGAACACTGCACAAATGAAAAAATATATTAACGAAAGTTTTATGATTTTCCGATTAACAAAGATGACAAAAGCATTATACACATTGTTTGGGCTACTACAGCTCTAGGTCTTAAACAAAACTCTATTCAACTTTATTATTCTTTCATTTGACAAGCCTACAATAAAACATATATTAAATTAAACAACAAGTTTATCTCTGAAATAGGGAGGGCTATTAAACCATTCTTATGAAATTAATAGAAAGTATCCACCCTTCCAGTTTGTAAACACAATTATCTTGTTTCATTATGAAAGAGGATGTGTTTCTACTTTGTTATCACAAAAGCTGGTAATTATCTATCCAATCTACATACCATTTTAAACATTATTGAAATAGTTTCCTTCCCTTTCCAAAGATATTTTTTAAAATGGAGTACAGTAGTAAATTAAAATTCCAGTTGCGCAGACTTAAAGGAGCCTGTGCAACAGAACTTGCACAAAATAAATTTTAGCCTGGAATCTCAAATAATTTAATATCTGTGTTGAGACGCTTCATAATGAGTAATATAAGAAAAGAGATTTAGAGGGGTTCAGATAAAAAATGTCAACAACTGTAAGCCCATGCAACTTTCCTATGTATAAATGGTAAAACTACCTGTAAGGTAGCCACATTACTACTACATATACGTTTAAGAGACAGTCCCTGCTCATCAGAGCTTATAATCTAATCAATCACATCAACTAATGTGAGCATAATGGAAAGAGTTTGCTAAGCAGTCTGAACCCGACATTCCAAAGCATTTACACAATTTATAGACCTGTAAACTGTGTAAATTCCTGTAAGTGGGATATTCAGCAGCACTAACATGGTTAGTGCCGCTGAATATCCTTGAATAATGCTGTCATATGCCCCGAAGCTTACCGCTTAGCATCAGAACATGGTGAGGGCGGAGCCGATCACAAATTCGGCAGCGTCAATATTAAGCCACTGCTCGGTTTGTGATATGTGGTGAAAGCCAAGCGTAGGAAATGCTGGCCTAATTTTCACTGTGTATCGTTAACCAGGTAGCGGCTCAATATCGCTGCTGCTCAGTTAGCAATTGGGCTCTGTGGCAACTCTAGGATTGAATATCTGGGTTTCATGGTCAGCACTGGCAGCTAGCCACTGTAGTCACTCTAGCCACTGGTGCTGAATATCAGGCCTTATAGGCTTGGTCAGGTTTGTGAAATCGTGCCTGAACTTGGACTTATTTGCTTTTTTTTCAGACATTTTTGCCGTTTATCATTTTTAAAGGGCTTCTTATCTCTTTAGGAAAGCTTTTAATATCTGATTTGTGTTGTTATATTTGTTTTTGCTGAGTGTTATTATTATGAGTGTTATGCTGTAACCCAGTGGTTCTCAACCCAGTCCTCTGGTCCTGCTAGTCCAGTTGGGTTTTCAGGGTATTCACAATGAATATGCATGAGATAGATCTGCATACAATGGAAGCAGTGCATGCAAATCTATCTCATGCTCATTCATTGTGGATATCCTGAAAACGTGCCTGGGGGTATCAGAGGACTGGGTTGAGAACCACTGCTGTAACCGCTTAGATGGTGTACTGATAGGCAGAATAATATTCTAAATTATCTTTATCTTTATCTTTATTTAAAATTTGATAGACCGCTTTCCGTCGAAACATAAAGCGGTGTACAATAAAAGGTTAGCAATGCAAAAACATGGAAAAGAACACCATAATAAAATAGGAAAGTAGAAGTATAAAAAGCATAGACAAGTAAAATAAACAAATGGGCCAAGACTTTCATAAAACATAAGAGTACAACAAGGGGGTAGGCCCATATAGGGGGGGACAAGACAAATTATGAGTAGACAAACACACACAACAAATGAGAACATCAGGGAGGACCATCAGGAGAGAGATTAAAGGCTTGCTGAAACAGATGAGTTTTGAGTGATATTTTAAATTGAGGATACGAGGATTCCAATCGGAGAGGTGGTGGTAGTGCATTCCACAGTACTGGACCCAGAAAGAAAAAAAGCTGCATGGCGGGTTTGTTCAAGATGAGCTTGTGACGGAGAGGGTAAGGACAGACGGTTAGCATGGATAGAACGAAGCTGACGGTAGGGGGTGTGAAGAGAGATCCGATCTGAAAGATATAGAGGGGTATTGGAGTAAATAGCACGATGAATCAAAATAAGAAATTTATAGTGGAAACGATAACAGAGGGGTAGCCAATGCAGACGGAGAAGAATAGGAGTGATATGATCAAAGCGATGAGAGAATGTAACGAGACGGGCAGCAGCATTTTGGATACGTTGTAGATGTTGGAGTTGAAACTTTGGGAGATTGACGAGAAAAACATTACAGTAATCTAAGCGGCTTATGACCAAGGCCAGGACAAGAGTGACTAAGGAAGATGAAGGAAGAAGGGAACGGACAGCCCTAATCTGTCGTAGGGCAGCAAATGAACGACAAATAAGGGAAGTAAGATGTTGGTGGAAGGAAAGCATGGGATCAAGAATCACTCCGAGATAACGGAAGGATGATACAAGAGGAAGAGAAACAGAACCAATCGAGGGGGCTAGAGTGGGGCAAGAACCACTCAGCGACAAAAATTAAAATCAAAACTCCAAGAAGCCAAACTCTAAATTAATGCAACCCCAGAGAAGTAGAAACAGCAATGCATTCCCCTTGTACTTTGCAAAAATTAAGTTAGCAGATATACATTCCAAAAGCTGACAAATTTCAATCGTTAAACTGAGAATAAAATTTTTTTTTCTGACTTTGTTGTCTGACCATTCTATTTTTAATCATCTTACTTCCAGTCTGTGGTTTCTGCATTGTCTTCTCTCAACTCTGTTTCTAAGGTCCCTTGTCCAGTTGCCACTTTTTTCTCATTTCTTGTCTTCACATCCTCCCCTACAGCTTTCTTCGATTTATTTTTCTGCTTCTCCATCCACTCAGATTTCATCCTCCTCCTTAACATTAATTGTTCAATCTAGTTCTTTATTCTGCATTTGCCTAGAGCTTTCCAATTTTTTAACAGATCTCTCCTAATCCCCATCTCTCTTTCCTTTTCCCCCTCTCTCTGTTTCTGCCCATGCCCCATGTTCAGCATCTTCCCCACTGCACCATCCCTTTCCTACGCCCTGTCTCCATCATCTCACCACTTCACCCTGCTCCATTTCCAGCATCTGATCATCTGTTAGTCCCCTCCCTCCCTACCCCCCCAACTCTCACCCACCCCTAGTGGGTGGGAGTTGGGGGGGGGGCACCTTCCCAATTAACAAAACACAGGGAGTTGGAACAGCAAATTTTGAATATAATTAAAGAGATTTAACTGTTTGTTCTCTGAAAGGACAGCTGGGTAACCGGCTGGTAGATCTCTCTCTTTTGCTTTAACAGATACCTAAGCTCCACAAACAGAACAATGGCTGGCAAAAATCATATCACTAAAGCTGTTGCCCCCGTTACAACTTCTGCCTCTGTCCAGACAGATGTCCCAATGCCAGTTGAAGGACTGGTTCCATGTACAGCAGCCTGCATGCTGAAGCTTTCAGGAAATAAGGCTGAGGAGCATTCAAGACAGTGAGAAATACATTGATGAGATGCTTCTTGCAACAACCAAGCTCTCCAGCAGAGGAGAAAATGGGTGCCTACAAAATGACGAAGGTTGGACACAAGTCACAGGGCATGCAGAATCACCAATCCAACTTCTCCAGCCCTTGAATTGAAGAACCATTATGCAGCCCTGGAAGTGGAGGAGGTGAAAATATCCATGGAAAGGGAGCCACATTACTACTACTCAAGTACCCCAAAGTTGCAGAATCAGTAACCACAAGGAAGCAAAGGGTAGTGGTGGTTGATGACTCTCTTCTGAGTGATACTGAGGCATCCATCTGCTGACCAGACTTGATGTCCAGAGAGGTATGCTGTCTGCCAGGTGCCAAAATCCAAGATGTTATGGAGAGTTTGCCGAGACTCATCAAACCCACTGACTATTACCCAATGTTGCTAATCCATGTCAGAATAAATTATACTTATCTTTAGTTTTATTCTCCATGCTAATCCATGTCGGGATAAATGATACTGCCAGGTATCCTTCTGAGTGTATCAAAAGTGACTTCATGGCTCTGGGACAGAGGGTGAAGCAGATAGGTGCACAGGTGGTGTTCTCTTCAATCTTCCCTGTTGAGGGTAAAGGCCAAGGCAGAGAGGCTCGCAACCTGGAGATGAATGTATGGCTGCGTGGATGGTGTCATCAAGAGCATTTTGGTTTCCTGGACCATAGTTTGCTGTTCCAAGAGTTGCAGAGCAGAGATGGCGTCCATCTGTCCAAGAAAGATCGATGCGTCTTCAGTAGTAGACTGGCTAATCTACTGAAGAGGACTTTAAACTAGATTAATTGGGGATGGGTGAAAAAAAAACCCCTGGTAAGTAAAAGCCCCCAGGTAAGTGAAACATTAAATACCTTTATTGAAATGGTTAAAAGGGGTAACATATGGAAAGCGGTGTGTATAAATGTCCATATCGTGGGAAATAAGATCCCTGATGTTGAAGCTTTGGTGGGAGTGCATGACTTGGATTTAGTGGCAGTTACAGAAACATGGTTCACAGAAAACTATGACTGGGATGTAAATATACCAGGTTATACTTTATTCAGAAAGGACAAGGGAGGAGGAGTGGCACTATATGTAAAAAATAATATTAAAGCTTTGGAATTACAGAGCTTAAAACGGAGAGAGAGGCACTGTGGGTTAAACTAGAAAGAGGGAAAGAGAAATCTATTTGCATTGGCGTGATAAATAGACCTCCCTCACAAGAGGAAGAGGTGGATGGAGAGTTAATTGAAGACATACGCAGCATTGCTAGGAATAGGGAAGTGCTACTGATGTTGATTGACACACTCCTGCTGCAGTATCATCTAGAAGTAAGGAGATCCTGGATTCTCTACAGGGAGAACTATTCAGGCAATTGGTAACAGACCTCACATGTGAAGGGGCTATACTGGACTTGGTGCTTACCAATGGTGAAAGTGTTTCTGATGTTATAGTGGGAGATCATTTTGCATCCAGTGATCATCAGATGGTGTGGTTCATTATTAGGACTATGGCTGTTAGAATCCATTCAAAAGTGAGGGTCTTAGACTTTAGGAAGACTTAGGGGCTTGTTTACAAAGCTGCGGTAGCGGTTCGCGATCGTTATCGGAGCCGCGGCCCCATTGATTTCAATGGGGCCGCGGCTTCGATAACGACCGCGAACTGCTACCGTGGCTTTGTAAACAAGCCCCTAACTTTTCCAAGATTGGCCAATAACTCAGGGAGTCGTTAGTGGGATGGGAACAGCTGGGAGATGTAGAAAAACAGTGGGCAAAACTGAAAGAGGATATTTTAAGGGCATGCAACCTTTTTGTTAAAATGGTAAATAAAGGTAAAAGGAAAAGGAGACCGCTATGGTTTTCGAAAGAAGTAGCTGAAATGGTGAAGAAAAAGAGGGAGGACTTCATGAAATACAAGAGATCACAGAGAGAGGAAGACAGGCATCTGTATTTGGAAAAATGTAGAGAAGCTAGCAAAGTAGTCAGGAAACCAAAGATTCAAAAAGAGGAGGAAATAGCCAATGCAATAAAATGGGGTGATAAGACATTTTTCAGATATGTTATTGAGAAGAGGAAGGGAAAAAGTGGTATTGTGAGACTCAAGGGTGAAGGGGAAGAATATGTAGAAGCTGATGAGGATACAGCAAAATTGCTTAACAAATATTTCTGTTCTGTGTTCACAGATGAAGAACCAGGAACAGGACCTCAGAAAACACCCGCAAAGCGGAACAGTAGCGAAGGGCATCTGGAACAATTTTCAGAAGACTGTGTTCATGAGAAGCTAGCTAAACTTAAAGTAGCCAAAGTGATGGGACCATATGGGATACACCCTAGAATACTGAGGGAACTTGGGGACATTCTAGCAGCTCCACTGACTGACCTTTTCAATGCCTCGTTAGAGTCAGGGGTGGTGCCAAAGGATCAGAGAGAGGCTCATGTGGTGCCTTTACACAAAAGTGGAAGTAAGGATGTGGTTGAAAACTACAGGCTGGCTAGTTTAACTTCGGTGGTGAGTAAATTATTGGAAATGATGATGAAAGAGAAAATATTAAGGTTTCTGGAGTCCAGCGGATTACAGGATCTGAGAGAGCATGGATTCACCAGAGGCAGGTCTTGTCAGACAAATCTGATTTGATTTCTTTGACTGGGTGACCAGGGAGTTGGACCGAAGGAGAGCCCTAGATGTGGTGTATTCAGATTTCAGTAAAGCCTTTGACACCGTTCCTCACAGGCGACTTATAAACAAACTGAACACCCTAAGGATGGACCCTAAAGTTACTGCTTGGGTTAGAAATTGGTTGGGTGGGATGCGACAAAGAGTACAGGTAAATAGAGCTCACTCTGAGGAAAAGGAAGTTACCAGTGGTGTGCCCCAGGGATCTGTCCTTGTTCCAATTCTTTTCAACATCTTTGTTAGTGATATAGCAGAAGGGCTGTCGGGTAAGGTTTGACTCTTTGCGGATGATACTAAAATCTGCAATAGAGTAGACACCCAGGAAGGTGTAGATAACATGAGGAGGGATCTAGCTAAGCTTGAAGAATGGTCTAAAATTTGGCAGCTGGGATTTAATGTTAAAAAATGCAAGGTCATGCATTTGGGCCCTCTCTACCCCTAATCCCCCCTTCTCTCCCCTCCATCCCCCCCTTACTATATACCACCTCCTAACCCATAACTAATGTAAATAGTTCTGTTTAAATGTTAAATGTTCAACCATTGTTAAAACTGTTTTTGTTCCATGTAAAACAGCTGTAAACACACTGTTACTTTTGTTCACTGTAAACCGTTTTGAATTGGAGAAAAACGGTATATAAAAAATGTTAAATAAATAAACAATACAGAGGCATTATAATATTTTTTTTATCCATTTCAAAATTTATAATTTGAAAACTAAATAGGCATTACATTCAAGTCCACATCACGAGGAAAGCTGAAGGTATATAATAAAGGATTCAATTCACAATTAATAAGAATAAAAAAAGAATATACAAAAAAATATATCTTAAACTAAATCCCATAGAGAAAAATAAATAGATCCCCATGAATATTTTATCTTACCTTCACCCTGTTATACTTGGAAAGGAAGGAGACAAGCTCAACCGTTTTCCTTACTTATCTTTAGCTTTATTCCCCATTCCTTTCCTTATCATTCATAGCTTTCTATTTGCTTTCTTGGCCTACCGCTGTACTCTGGGTGGAGGGTTTCAACATATTATCCATTATGGTACTTGCATCTTTTTTCCTGGGTGATGGTCTCTAAGGTGATACCTTGCTTCGGGCAACCCTAGGAAAGTTTGGGTTGTTCTTTCCTAGGTACATAGCTTTGCACTTGTCCACTTTAAATTTCTTCTGCCATTTGGATGTCCAGTCTTCCAATTTATCAAGGTCCTCTTGCAATTTTTCACAATCCTCTTAGATTTTAACAACTTTGAATAATTTTGTGTCATCTGCAAATTTCATCACCTCACTTGTTATTCCCTTTTCCAGGTCATTTATGAATATGTTAAAAAGCAGTGGGCCCAGCACAGATCCCTGCAGTACTCCACTATTTACTTTTCTCCATTGAGAAATTTGACCATTTAGCCCTACTCTCTGCTTTCTATCTTTTAACCAGTTCCTGATCCATAATATTACATTGCCTCCAATCCCATTACCTTTTAATTTTGCCAAGATTCTCTCATGAATGACTTTTGGTGAAAGTCTTTCTGAAAATCCACATACACTATGGGCCCGATTCTGAGTTGCGGCTTGCGGGGCTGTCCCGATTCTCCCTCCTGCTCTCCTCATATGGCTAGAGCAACAGGATGGGGGGAGAGCCAGCTGGGGATGGGGCATTGTCTGGGCAGAGGGGGGTGGTCTGAAGTGGCAGGATGTACAGGGCTAATTCTGGTCCCGTGAGGTCAGAAGGGACATGATGATTATTCCACCTCAAAGGTGGAATAATCAGCACTGACCCGGTGATCAGGGCTGGAGATCCCCCCTCGTGGCCAGGGACGGGTGCAGGGAGGTCCCCACTGCCTCATCCAGGCCCTGGCTGGCCAGCTGTGTGTTGGTGGTGGGGAAGAGAGGGGTCTGAGCTATGGGAGCCAGGGGAGCTTGTGGGGAGGACGTCCCTGCAGGCAGTTTTCGGGCTCGATTCTTTATTCCGCGGAAACATTTTGTTCCCGAGATACAGAATCGGGTCCTAACAGACCCATTCTGCTCAGGGCCCTCCAGATTGCCCGGACATGTCCCTTTTAGAATCGGGCTCCACATCAACTAGCTCACTTTGTCAATCTGTTTATTCACACCTTCAAAAAATATAACAGATTAGTAAGACAAGACTTTCTTTTGCTAAATCCATGTTGGCTTTTTCCCATTAAACCATGACTATATACATGATAAGTAATTTTATTCTTTATAATGGTTTCTACCATTTTGCCCAGTACTGATGTCAGAATCACTGGTCTGTATTTTCCTGAATCACCCCTGAAACCTTTTAAAATATTGGCATTACATTGGCCATTCTCCACTCTTCAAGTACTACAGATGATTTTAACACTAGAAGCCCCAAAGTGCGTCAATTGACGCAAATGCATCTTCGAAGTTGCATACCAGTACCACTGCAAGAACCATGTCAGTCATATTCCATGACTTGTTAGCAAGATGTTCAATTATGTGCATCGAAAATTAATGACAGATGCACCACCTAGCGTGAAAATGAATTTATATCTAGAAGCCCCAAAGTATGTCAATTGACGCACTCAATTGTCTTGGATGCGTCAATTGACGTACTTTGGGGCTTCTAGGTATAAATTCATTTTCCCACTAGGTGGCGCATCTCAATCACTGTTTACAGTTTTCCTCTGACATTACAAACAATAAACACACAATGATGTCATGTAATGATGTCACATACTGCACGTATTTAACAAATAAGTAACTTCACATTAATTCACATCTGCATTTCATGCTAAACGCAGTCATCGTGATAATGCATCAATTGAAGCACTTTGGGGTTTCTAGGTAAAATTCCTTTTGGGGCTTCTAGTGTTAATGATAGTTCACAGATTACTAATAGTAGGTCTACAATCTCATATTTTAGTTTCTTCAATACTCCCGGATGTATATCATCTGGTCCAGGTGATTTGCTACTGTTCAATTCATCAAATAGTTGTAATACATCTTCCCAGTTTATTGATATTTCTTTTAATTCTTCTGATATATCACTTTTACATACCATTTCAGGCATGGACTAATTCCGTACATCTTCTTCAGTAAAGACTGAAGCAAAGAATTCATTCAATCTCTATGCTATGGCCTTGTCCTCACTAAGCGCCCCTTTTACCCCTCTATCATACATTGGTCCAGCTGACTCACAGTTTTTTTGTTACGAATGTACTTGAAAAAGTTTTTATTATTCATTTTTGCTTTCATGCCTAGCTTTTTTTCAAATTCTCTCTTTGTCTGCCTTTTCAATGTCTTGCATCTAACTTGCCAATGTTTCCCGTTTTCATCATTTGGCTCCTTTTTCCATTTCCTGCAAGATGCTTTTTTGGCAGCAACATCCTCTCTGAACTCGCTTTTAAACCATGCTGGCAGTTTTTTGGCCTTCCTTCCACTTTTCTTAAAGCTTGTAATACATCTGTTCTGGGCTTCCCAGACAGTACTTTTAAACAATACCCATGCTTTATGTAAATCTTTAACCTTTGCAGTTGCTCCTTTTAGTCTTTTCTTAACTATTTTCCTCTTTCTATCATAGTCTCCCATTTGAAAGTTAAATGGTGTACTGTAGATTTCCTTGCCATCCATCTTTCATTTATTAAATCAAATAAAATCAATTAAATCACCACCCAGGAAAAAGATTTAGGCGTCATTGTGGATAACATGTTAAAACCCTCAGCCCAGTGTGCAGCGGCAGCCAAGAGAGCAAATAGAATGCTAGGTATCATAAGGAAAGGAATGGAAAATAAAACAAAATATATTATAATGCCTCTATATCGTTCCATGGTGAGACCGCACCTTGAATATTGTGTGCAATTCTGGTCGCCGTATCTTGAAAAGGATATAGCGTTATTAGAAAAGGTTCAGAGAAGAGCCACCAAAATGGTAAAGGGGATGGAAGGATACTCCTATGAAGAAAGGCTAAAAAGGTTAGGGCTCTTTAACCTGGAAAAGAGACGGCTGAGGGGAGATATGATAGAAGTCTATAAATTAATGAACGGAGTGGAACGGGTAAACGTAGATCGATTGTTTACGTTATCAGAATATAGAAAGACTAGGGGACATGCAATGAAGCTACAGGGTAAACTATTTAAGACTAATAAAAGAAAATATTTTTTCACTCAACGTGTAATCAAACTCTGCAATTTGTTACCGGAGGATGTAGTAAAGGCTGTTAGTGTAGCTGGGTTTAAAAAAGGTTTGGACAAGTTTCTGGAGGAAAGGTCCATAAACCATTATTAAGAAGGGACTCAGGATATCAATGCTTGACCCAGTACAAGCATTGCGGAACCTGTGTCTTTTGGGGAAACTGCTAGGTACGTATGACCTAGATTGGCCACTGTTGGAAACAGGATACTAGGCATGATGGACCTTGGTCTGACCCAGTATGGCATATCTTATGTTCTTATGTTATGTTCTTAGAAGCAGTCATTTATTTCATCTAGAAACTTTATCATCCTAGCATATCCTGCTGTGAAAATGATCCAGTCGATACCCAGGTAATTGAATTCACCCATTATTACTGTGTTGTAACTTTTCTTAGTTTCCCTGATTTCTATCAGCATTTTATCATCCATCTGTTCATTCTGGACAGGTGGTCTGTAGTCAGGACCGTACCTAGCCCTGTGCGAGCGGTGTGGCCGCACAGGGAGCAAAGGCTTAAGGGGCACATTTCAGCTGTCTGCCATTGCCTGCCGCCGCCACTTTTTCTTTTCTCAACCATGGCATCAGAGCAGGGAGGGACAGATCTGCTTAGCGCGCCAGCAACTTGCATATCAAGTGCGCATCTTCTCTCCCACCACTGTCCAGAAAGTGGCTAGATGGAGGTAGGGGGAGCATGCGCCCAATGTTCAAGCCACACAAGGCGCGATTCATGCTCGGTATGGCCCTGTCGGTAGTACACCCCCACTGCCATTGCCTTCCCCTTTTTATGTGGAATTTCTATCCATAGAGATTCTACAGTGTATTTTGTTTCTTGCAAAGCTTTAATCCTTTCTGACTCAATGCCCTCTCTATCATAGAGTGCAACCCTTCAACCAATTTCATCTACTCTTATCATTGCAATATAGTTTGAATCCAGGTATCATAGTGTTGGTTGTCCTCCTTCTACTAGGTCTCTGAGATACCAATCATGTATAACCTCTCATTTAGAGCTATATATTCTAACTCTCATATCTTATTTTATAGACTTCTAGCATTTGCATACAGGTATTTTAGAGGTTGTATTTCATTCATATTGATCTGGTTATCAGTTGATAGGGATAATTTGGAATCTTTCAGCTCTGTACTCAAGGGCATCTGGGTTACTTTTATCTTTATTGGAGCCTCTCTGTTAGGATGTCCTAACTTCCCTCTTTTGCTAGTATCCTTCAAGGATACATTCTTTTGAACCATGCACTCTTGGGCAACTGTCAGCTCTCCCTTATTATATAGATTGAAAGCTGCTGTATCTCCTTTTTAAATGTTAATGCCAGCAGCATGACTTCATCCCAGTTAAGGTGGAGCCCATCCCTTTAGAAGAACCCCTCCCTTCCCCAGAATGTTGCTCAGTTCCTAACAAATCCAAACCCCTCTTTTATGCACCATCGTCTCAACCATGCATCAAGACTCCAGAGTTCCGCCTGCCTTTTGGGTCCTGCACATGGCACAGGAAGCATTTCAGAGAATGCTACTCTGAAAGTTCTGGATTTCAACTTCCTATCTAAAAGCTTAAATTTGGCCTCCAGAACATCCCTCCCACACTTTCTTATCTCATTGGTACCAACAAGTACCAAGACAGAAGACTCCTCCACAGCACTATCTGAAACCTTGTCTAGGTGGTGCATGAGGTCCACTACCTTTGCACCAGGCAGGCATGTTACCAGGCGATCCTAATCTCCAACAGCCACCCAACTATCTACATGCCTAATGATTGAATCACCCACTATAACGGCCTTCCTAACCACTCCCTCATGGGCCCATGGCCCGGGAGAAACCCCCTTGATTCAAGAGGGTTTTACTTCTCCTGGCAGACAGGTCCTAGCTACAGGATCAATTCCTGCCATACCAAGGTGATGCTCTCCTTTCACATGACATCTCTCTTCCATGACAACTGAGAAGCTGCCAGACTCGAGGTGGGGCTTCAGTACTATGTCCCTGTAGGTCTTGTCTATGTACCTCTCTGACTTCCTTATCTCCTCCAAGTCTGCTACTCTATCCTCCAGAGATCGCATTTGTTCCCTGAGGCAAAGAGCTCCTTGCACTTAGTGCACATGGAAGATCTCCACCAACTGGAAGAAAATCGTACATGTGACACTCAATGCAAAAGACTGGTTAACCTCCATCTCACTTATGGACTGCTGTCTGCATCTTAGTTTGAAAGTTTTGTTTAGCTATTTAAGTTGTTTGAAATTAATAGGGTTACTTGTACTAATATAACTATACCAAATAAGTTTAAGGGAGTTTGTTGACCTCAAGATTAATTAATTTCAGGGTCTTAATTCATCTCTTCCTGGTGAGGATAACCAGCTGATCCTGAAACTGAATTTGAATACCCCTCTCCCTTTACTAGGTTTAAGACCCCATCCTGTTTCTGCACTGAGCCTAATGTTATTTACTAAGGCAACAAGATAGGTTTCTTTGCTATGAGCTACTCCAAAACCTGATTGATGTGGGCAAACATTTATTTTTTCTAACATATCTAAAAGCTGTTTGAAGACTGCCTTTTTCTTTACTATCTTAGAGATGAGTGGTAGATTTGACATTGGATGGTATTTCACCACTAAAGAGGAGTCCAGATTGCATTACCTCAGTAACAAGCAAATAGGGTTATTTTCCAATTCACTGGAATCCTGCCTATTTCAGGACTCTTCTTCCTAAAAGAGTCATAAAGGGTAGAAAACCAAGAAGTCCTTACCCAGAGAGGAAGGAAGGGGATCAAGAGTGGGAGTGGCTGGATTCAAAGAGGCCACAGTCTTCGGCAAACTTATGTGAGATGTAATGTTAAAGGTATGCTATATCCATGTGAAGCCAGGATTGCCAGAAAAACTATTTGTAGATGTGACAGTTGAATTTGGTGCTATCGTAGCACTTTTGGTAAAGTCTGATACCATTTCTAGATACAACAATCTTATTATGAAATAAATATGCAAACTGGTCTACTGACAGAGAGGTTTCATTCATGGAATGATGTAGTATAGCAGACAGTCTAGAAATGACTTGAAATAACTGCTTAGGATGATTTATACCAGCTTGAATAAGTAAGGAATAATATGATTATTTAGCTTTGCATACTTCTGTCTTACACAGACAGTCTTTCCTTACATAACAGTAAATTCTTTTAGGATTCACTTTTCTGCCACTTCCTCTATGCTTGTCTAGATTGTCACTTAAAGACAATGCTGGATGATTCCAAAGGTTTGAAAGTCAATGCCTGGATCTACAGCGGCTTTCAATGTCTTATCCCAACTGGCTGCCTGATCTTCTAGTGTTAGGTATATAAATTGGGTTGGAAAGGAGTCAAGTTTTCTTTTTAATAATTATTTATCAAATCTTTTCAGATAGCTTGAAACTGTGTCCGATGCCTTAGTTGGAGTAGACAACAGCTATAACTACACCAAAAGAATGTAGTATCCCAATGCCTAGATAGAGAGAAACAAAGAAATATTTGTGTACTAGGCCTTGGAAAGGACACCCAAACATAGAAACATGATGGCAGAAAAAGATCACATGGCCTGTCGAGTCTGTCCTTCCATATCAACTACAATAGTCCAGTTTTTTTCTTTAGAGATACTCTGTGTTTGTCCCATGCTTTCTTGAATTCAGATACTGTCTTCGTCTCTACTACCTTCACTGGGGGACTATTCCATGCATCTACCACTCATTTCATAAAGAAATATTTCCACATATTACTCCTGAGTCTATGCTCTTTCACCCTCATCCTATGTCCCCTTGTTGTACTGCTTGCTTTCAACTGAAAGAGGTTCTTCTTCTTCTCCTGTGCATTTATGCCATGGAGATATTTAAATATCTCTATTAGATCGATCGATCAGTTCACTGGCACTCCTTGTGACTTTGGGCAAGTCACTTTACCTTCCATTGCCTTGGAAGAAAAGGCTGGCAATCTACTTCCGGTGATACATTGCCAAGAAAACCCAGAGGTAGCTGGGTTGCTATGAGTCAACACTGACTTGATGGTACTAAAAAAAAAAAAAAAAAAAAAAATCAGATTGATACAATAACAGCAGCTATGGATACCAGTCTGTCAACAATGAGCCACCTGAATGAAGACCGAACACAATTTAGGACAACTATCCAGAGGGTCGCCATGAGTTGACACAGACTCAATGGCACTTAACAACAACAACATCATATCTTCTCTATCCCACCTTTCCTCTAACGTATACATATTGAGATCTTTAAGTCTGTCTCCATATGCTTTATAACAAAGACCACTAACCATTATAGTAGCCACCCTCGGCACTGACTCTATCCTGTTTATATCAGTTTGAAGGCATGGTCTCCAAAAATGCACACTATACTCTAAATGAGGTCACACTAGAGACTTATACACAGGCACTATCACCTCCTTTTTTCTGCTGTCCATTCCTCTCCCTATGCACCCAAGCATCATTCTGGCTTTTGCTGTCACCTATTTTACCTGTTTAGCCAATTTGAGATTATCAGAAATAATTGCACCCAGGTCCTGTTCTCCTTTCTTGGAGAGAAGTACTTTGCCTCCTACACTGTAGCGCTCCCTTGGATTTTGCAGTCTAAATGCATGACCTGCATTTTTTAGCATTAAATCTCAGCTCCCTCTTCATGTTACCCAGGCTTGCTGGCTGTCTATTGTAGATTTTGGAAACATTCACAAACAGGCAAACCTTACTTGACAGCCCTTCTGCAATATCACTAACAAAGATGTCATAAGAATATAAGATATGCCATACTGGGTCAGACCAAGGTCCATCAAGCCCAGTATCCTGTTTCCAACAATGGCCAATCTAGGTCACAAGTAACTATCAGTTTCCCCAAAAGACACATGTTCCACAATGCTTGTATTGGGTCAAGCAGTGGATATCCCCTTTAATAATGGTTTATGGACCTTTCCTCCAGGAATTTTTCCAAACCTTTTTTAAACCCGGCTACACTATCAGCTTTTACTACATCCTCCGGTAACAAATTCCAGAGTTTGATTACATGTTGAGTGAAAAAATATTTTCTCTTATAAGTCTTAAATAGGTTACCCTGTAGCTTCATTGCATATCCCCTAGTCTTTCTATATATTGATGGCATAAACAATCAATCTACATTTACCTGTTCCACTCGATTCATTAATTTATAGCCCTCTATCATATATCCCCTCAGCCGTCTCTTTTCCAGGTTAAAGAGCCCTAATCCTTTTAGCCTCTCTTCATAGGGGTATCCTTCCATCCCTTTACCATTTTGGTGGCTCTTCTCTGTACCTTTTCTAATAACGCTATATCCTCATCTTCATGGATATAGCTGCTGCTTTTGACTCAGTAAGCCACGAGCTTCTCCTGGGACGCCTCAAGGAGAAGGGTATCCGTGACACAGCACTAGAATGGTGCAAGTCATACTTGTCTGACAGATGGCAGCACGTACGATCCGGGGCCTCAACATCAAAACCTTTCCACCAGAGGCAAGGAGTGCCACAAGGATCCTCCCTCTCCGCCCTGATGTTCAACATATACACGCAGCCCATCTGTAACCTCATCCGATCATTCAATGTCAACTGCTTGATATATGCAGATGATGTACTGCTCTACAAGCTATTCTCAACAGAGCAGCTGGACCTCTCCCCATTGACAGACTGCTTTGACGCAGTATCCAACTGGCTCGAATCTCAAAACCTCAGAATACAGCACAAGATAACAGAGGTCCTTTTCATTACGAGGAACCAAAACTTCACCCTGCCACCCCACTTAAAGGTTAAGGAAGCAGAGCTACAAACCAAATCCACAATCCGATACCTTGGAGTCACATTAGACCAACGACTGGACACGAAGGTGCACATAAGCAATATACCAAAAGCAATTTACCACAAAATCCGAACACTCAGGCACTTACGATTCCTACTAGAGCCGGACGATTTCCGGACAATCTATCAAGCGTTGATTATACCGCACTTTGATTACGCTAATGCAATCCTACAAGGGCTCCCACAATCCACCCTGAACCCGCTCCAACTCGCGATGAATGCCGCGGCGAGAATTCTACACGGGGCTTCTAGGAGCGATCATGTTACGCCCATCCTGAAGCACCTCCACTGGCTCCCTATACATGGCAGACTCGCTTTCAAAACCCTACTGCTGACTTTCAAGGCCATCAATGGTCTCTCCTCCACATCAATAGCAGAGCTTATCCAAACCATGTCCCCCAATAGGTCCAGAAGATCTGCAGTAGTCAACACACTGGTAATCCCAAAGGAAATAACCCAATGCACCCATGCAACAGCAAAAAGGACTTTCAGATTCTATGCACCCAGATGCTGTAACACCCTACCACCCAGCATCCGGGAAACCCCTGACCTAACCCAGTTTAGGAAGGCATTGAAGCACCACCTCTTCCTCAAATACTACCCGGAAGACAGCGCTCCAATAGCCCCCTCCTCCATCTAGTACAGCCACAGCAACTTAACCAATAGCCCCCTCCCCATCTAGTACAACCACAGCAACACACCCAGCAAGCCATCCATGACTACGATTACTTTTGACACGACATAACGTGTCGCTTAGATGTAAATAGTTACCCCAGTTTTATCCAAGTTTAGTACCTGTTCTTTGTAAACACAGATCAGCTTGCTGCACTGTGCTAGTCATTCTGTTTCATGTAAACCGCACTGATGTTGAATAGTGCGGTATAAAAGAGACTGTAAATAAATAAATAAATAAATAAAATAAATAAGATATGGTGACCAGAATTGCACACAATATTCAAGATGCAGTCTCACCATGGAACAATACAGAGGCATTATAATATCCTTTGTTTTATTCTCTATTCCTTTCCTTATGATACCTAGTGTTCTATTTGCTCTCTTGGCTGCCCCTGCACACTGGGAGGAGGGTTTCAACATGTAATCCACGATGATGCCTAAATCTTTTTCCTGGGTGGTGGTCTCTTCCAGTGTAAATAGCTTATGTATATAGTTAACCCCGTTATCCAAGTTTGTACTCCTGTTCGATGTAAAACCTGACAGCTTGTTGTTATGGTCGTTAAGTTATGATGTAAACCGCGCTGATGCTAAATAGCGCGGTATATAAGAAATTGTAATAAATAAATAAATAAATAAAATAAATACCCTGCATTGTGCAACAAAATATTGGGTTGTTCTTTCCTAGATGCATAACTTTGCACTTATCCACATTAAATTTAATCTGCCATTTAAATGCCGGGTCTTCCAATTTATCAAGGTCCTCTTGCAATTTTCCACAATCATCATGGGTTTTAACAACTTTGAATAGTTTTGTGTCATCTGCAAATTTGATTACCTAACTCTTTATTTCCATTTCCAGGTCATTTATAAATGTTAAAAAGCAGCAGACCCACCACAGATACCTGGGGTACTCCACTATTCATCTTTTTCCATTGGGAAAATTGGCCATTTAGCCCTACCCTCTGCTGTCTATCTTTTAACTATTCCTGATCCACAATAGTACACTGTCTCTTATCCCATGTCTCTTTAATTTCACCCAAAGTCTTTCATAAGGGACCTTGTCAAAGGCTTTCTGAAAATCCAGATACACTATATCAACCGACTCACCTTTGTCTACCTATTTATTCACACCTTTAAAAAAACATAGCAGATTAGTAAGACAAGACCTTCCTTGGTTAAAGCCAAGTTGGCTATCTCCCATTAAGTCAAGACCACTGTTCCCTCTAAGCTGTGCGCGTGTGCGCGCGCACACACCTCGCCGAGCGAGCACACGTACTTTACAACAGAGTGCACAAAAATTACGGTTCTGATTCTGATAGAAAACAACACAGACGTCTTAAAATTTAAAAGTTGGTATGTATTTACGGTTTTCACAAATTCTACAATGTTTTCTAGTGCAATCAATGTGGTGTACATACTGTATTCTGATGTGTAGTCAAATTTTAAAGTATATAACTCTGAGTGTCGTTATGTGGCGCACAAAAATTTAACCTTCCTTCAAAAGCTGCACAGCTGATATTTTATGCACACACAGCCTACAGAAAATTAGAGGGAACATTGGTCAAGACTATCTACATGTTCAGTAATTTTATTCTTTATAATGGTACCATTTTTCCTGGTACTGATGTCATACTCATCGGTTTGTAGTTTCCGGGATCACCCCTGGAACCCCTTTTAAAAATTTGGGTGACATTGGACATCCTCCAATATTCCGATATCAAAGATGATTTTAATGATAGTTCACAGATTACTAATAGTAGGTCTGCAATCTCATATTTCAGTCCTTTCAACGTGCTCGGATGTATACCATCCAGTCCAGGTTATTTGCTACTCTTCAGTTTATCAGTTGTATCAATATTTCTTTAAATTCTTGTGCGGCATCACCTTTAAATATCATTTCAGTCATGGGTAACATCCCTACATCTTTCTCAGCAAAGACCGTTATGGCCTTGTCCACGCTTAGTGCCCCTTTTACCCCTCTATCATCTAATGGTCCAACTGACTTCATTACAGGATTTTTGCTATGAATGTACTTGAAAAAATCTTTATTATGCGTCTTTGCTTCCACAGCAAGCTTCTTCTCAAATTCTCTTTTTGCCTCCATATCCAATGCTTGCATCTAACTTGTCAATGTTTGTGTTGTTTCCAGTTTTCGTAATTTGGCTCCTTTTTCCATTTCCTGAAAGATGGGGTTTTTTTGGCAACGACAGCCTCTCTGACCTCACCTTTAAACCATGCTGGCAGTTTTTTGGACTTCCACTTTTCTTAAAGCATGGAAAACAGCTCGTCTGGGCTTCTAAGATAGTATTTTTAAATAATACCCATGCTTGATGCAAATCTTTAACCTTTGCGACTATTTTCCTCATTTTATCATTGTCTCCCTTTTGAAAGTTAAAAGGTAGTACTGTGGATTTTCCTCCTCCATTTATTAAATCTAACACAATCATGCTAAGATCGCTATTGCCAAGTGACCCCAACACCCTTATCGCTTGCACCAGATCTTGTGTTGCATTAAGGACCAGGCCCAAAATGGCTTCCCCTCTGGTCAGTTCCTGAACCAGCTTCTCCAAGAAGCAGTCATTTATTTCATCTAGAAACTTTATCTCCCTAGCTTGTCCTGCCATAAACACTGACCCAGTCGATACCGTGGTAATTGAAATCACCCATTATTATTACTGTGCTGTAACTTTTGTTATCTTCCCTGATTTTGAGCATTTCATCATCCATTTGTTCATTCTGGCCATGCGGTCCATAGTACACCCCCACAGCCATCACCTTCCTCTTCCCCTTTTTACATGGAATTTCAATCCATAGAGATTCTACAGTGAATTTTATTTCCTGCAAAACTTTACTCCTTTGTGACTCAATGCCCTCTCTAACATAGAGTGTAACCCCTCCACCTATTTGATCTGCTCTATCATTATGATATAGTTTGCACCTAGGTATCACAGTGTCACACTGGTTGTCCTCCTTCCACTATGTCTCTGAGATACCAATCATATCTAACTTCTCATTTAGTGCTATATATTCTAACCCTCCCATCTTGATTTAATTTTTTTTTTAAATGATGACAGAAAAAGACCACATGGCCTATCTAGTCTGTCCTTCCATATCAACAACTACAACAGTCCCCTTTTTTTTCTTTAGAGATCCTCTGTGTTTGTCCCATGCTTTTTTGAAATCAGATACTGTCCTCATCTCTACCACCCCCACTGGGAGACTATTCCACGGATCCACCACTCTTTCCTTAAAGAAATATTTCCGCATATCACTCCTGAATCTATCCCCCATCACCCTCATCCCATGTCCCCTTGTAGCAGAACTTGCTTTCAATTGAAAGAGGCTCTCCCCCTGTGCATTTATGCCAAGGAGGTATTTAAACATCTCAATCATATCACCTCTATCCCGCCTTTCCTCTAAGTTGTACATATTAAGATCCTTAAGTCTATCCTCATATGCTTTATAATGAAGACCACTAACCATTTCAGTAGCCACCCTCTATACTGACTCCATCCTGTTTATATCCTTTTGAAGGTGCGGTCTCCAGAATTGCACACAATGCTCCAAATGAAGTCGCACGAAAGACTTATACAGAGGCACTATCACCTAATTTTTTCTGCTAGCCATTCCTCTCTGTATGCATCCAAGCATCCTTCTAGCTTTTGCTGTCGCCTTTTCTACCTGTTTAGCTACTTTAAGATCATCTGACATGACCATGTCTAGGTCCCGCTCTTCTTTAGAGGACAAAAGTACTTCACCCCCTATACTATATTGCTCTCTTGGATTGCTGCAGCCCAAATGCATGACCTTGCATTTTTAACATTAAATCCCAGCTGCCAAATTCTAGACCATTCTTCAAGCTGAGCTAGATCCTTGAACAATGGGAAGGACATTTTAACATATAAGTAGCTCCTGCAGCCCCTTGCCCCACTGACCTGGCCCTGTACCATTGTCCCCTGACATACAGGCAGACTTATTCCACCTCCGAGGCTCTGAGGTGGAATAAGTCTCCAAACCATCTTGGTGACCCCAGATGTACAGGGCCAACCTCAGGATCAACCCTGTATGTATGGGGTCGCATCCCTGCCCACCATCCACCCTCGATCCTCCCTCAGCCCACCCTCTCCTGCCCCCTCCAGAGCTCCCTGTACATCTCCTATGTACATGCAGGGAGTTTTGAGCAGGGGATATGGTCCCGATGTTTAGCAGGGATGTATGTCTGAGCTAAATGTGGCTTGGAATGACTCCTTTAACCTATTAGGTTGCAAACTTGATAGTCTGAGAATCCAACATTGTTTCATCCAGGTCAGCACCTGGTTTCTGTCTCCAGTAAATTGTTCCAATAATATGTCAATGGCAAACCATCAAGTTTGCTGCATTGGAGGCCCATGTCTCGCCAATGCTGGACCTATGGAAGATGCAAAGAGTGATTTATGCTCAATCAATTGAGTCTTAACTGCCCTACTTGTTTTCCCTACATAAAGTTTATCACAGGAACATATAATCACATATATAATCCATCTGGTCAGGCAATTACCTGTCCATTTGGTAAGGGGTCAAAGACAAACCACATATTGAACACTTCCAAGAATGGGAATGTGAACTATTGGGGACCATTATTCCCATTTCCTTGATGAAATCCGAATGAACAATCTGATCCCATAGATTTCTGCCACGAGTATAGGCTACACGGGGTCCATTATGAAAAACTTCATGCAGAGCCAATACATGCCAATGCTTGTAAATACTTTTAGAAACTATCACTGTCTGATCAGAATATTGTACCACACAGATTTATTTTCTCATTTGTGCTTCAGTGTTCTTTTGCAATAATAGGGCTCTATTAGCATACTGTGCTCTTAAATAAGCTGCTCTCACTATGCTACAGGGATAACCTCATTGCAAGAAACATTGAATCAATAAATGTGCCTGTATCTTGGAGTAGAAACAGTAAGATCTGGTTTAAAATGTCAAACAGAATTACTATATGTTTTGTCCAGGAATATGCAACTGAAGACAGCTCTGTTCATAGAACATTATGGACACGTCACTTAATCAACAAGGTCTGATCATCAAAGACCCCCCACCCTGACGAGAGACTGTATATCGGCACAGGATTTATCTCATGACCTATCTGGACAGTACCTAGTATTATAGAACATGCTGTATCATAGCGCACTCTGTACATAGCCCCCTAAATCTAGAACTCCCCCCCACACGCACACCCCCCCCCCTGCATTCCCTGCATGAACTCCCCCCCTACTTTACTCCCCCTACACTGCATGAATCCCCCCCACATCCTCTGATTGTTTTGCTGTGACACCGCCTTGATTTTTATGATAAGACGGTTTAGAAATACTGTTAAATAAATCTAAAATGAGAAAGTTGAAAGGGTCCAGGATATGACCTACCTCATAAGCAGGAAAGCCAATCTGTTGGTTAAAACGAATATCTCACATAAAGATTAAAAATTCACTTTTGATAGCATTTTGTGGGCAGTCAGCATTAATATTTAGATCCCTTAAGACAAGAGTTCATTTGATGTCAGTACATCTGCAATTAGTGACCTGAGGTCATCTAATGATTCTGTTGTTGTTGTCGGGGGCTTATAAATCAATAACACTCCCATAGTGAGCAAAATTATCTGTATGTACTTCAGCTGTAAGAAGCATAACTTCTGAGAAAAATAGTTGCCATAGAGGAAGATTTCAGGCCCTAAAATATTTCAACAACAAGCATATCAACCCTCTTCCTCCATCCCCCCCCCCCCCCCCACCACATCTGCCTATCCCGTCTATATGAAAGAATGTAAAATCTGGTGGGCAGGCTTGAGTCAAAATGTTGTCTCTCCCTCCTGAAGCCAGGTTTCAGTACCCTTCCAGGAGAAAAGAAGAGAGGTACCACTAGATTAAGAAAAGTGTTCTAAAAATTTGCAATTTGTTTTTGTGATAATCAGTGGTTTGGATATAAGAATATAAGAACTGCCATACTGAATCAGACCAAAGGTCCATCAAACCCAGTCTCCTGTTTCCAACAGTGGCCAATCCAGGTTACATTTGCCTGACATATCCCAAAAGCAGCTAATTCCATGCTACTTATCTCTTGGTCTACCTTAATAACATTTTATGGACTTTTCCTCCAAGAATTTGTCCAAACCTTTTTTAAAGCCACTTATACTACCTGCCTTTACCACATAATATGCCCCTCTCCTAAATTATATATTGGATGAACTACCAGACCATTTAAAATGTGTTTATCAGAACATAAATCACCTCTGAAGATGCTCAGTAACTCAACCGCAGTAGTCCCTCATTGTATTGAAGCAAAGCATTCTTTTCAGTCTTTAAATTGGAGGAACATCAATCATGTTCCTGCCTGCTGGAGATGGGATAAGAAAAAGAGTGTTTTGAATTATCAGGAGCAATAGTGGATTTACTGTTTGCACACTATCACTCCCTTGAATATTGCTACCACTATCACTACCACTACTACTACTGAACAAGTAAACGTAGATCGATTGTTTACATCATCAGCATATAAAAAGACTAGGAGACATGCAATAAAGCTACAGGGTAACCTATTTAAGAATAATAAGAGAACATATTTTTTCACTCAACGTGTAATCAAACTCTGGAATTTGTTACTGGAGGATGTAGTAAAAGCTGTTAGTGTAGCTGGGTTTAAAAAAGGCTTGGACAAGTTCCTGGAGGAAAGGTCCATTAACCATTATTAAAAAAGGACCCAGGATATCACTGCTTGACTCCATACAAGCACTGAGGAACCTGTGTCCTTTGGGGAGACTGCTAGGTACTTATGACCTAGATTGGCCACTGTTGGAAACAGGATACTGGGCTTGATGGACCTTGGTCTGACCCAGTATGGCATATCTTATGAACATTTATATAGTGTTGCAAGGTGTACGCAGCACTGTGGAACTAGAATGGAACTCACTGCTTTAAGCAATAATGTGATTAAAAGAGGATGAATTGATCCCCTGGCATTTCATCTTTAAAACTGTGAAGAAACTGAAGTGCTTAGGCTGTAGAAAAAATTGGAACAGAACTAGTAACATGTACCACTGAATTGAAAGACTCAAAAGAGACTGAACGGCGGTGAATTGGATATGAAAAACAATGAAGCTGGGAAACAATGGAAAGCATTTTGACAATGGAGAATTTAGATAGTTAAGTGTGGATTAATATGTTGATTTCTGTTATACATGATTAGCAAGATGAGTGGGCCAATCCGAAACAGAGTACTATGTCTCAGATAAACCTTTGCCTGTTTGAGAATCCACTCTGCTTGAAGCATGGGTATATAAACACTTGCTTTGTTGAGAATCAATTGTGTTTGAAGCGTAGGTAAATAATATATAATAATTAGGAGTAAAAGAATTGTTATACCATCCTTTGCTAGGCAGACAGAGGTTTACAACAAAAACAAATACATCGCACATGTAGGAAAAAGGAAAAGAACTCCATATATTAACAGGATAGAGGAGAAAAGGAAAGAAAAAGATTATAAAGATAAACTAGAAGACAAAGAACAAGGCATCTCTTTGAAGCTGCAGCTCACTGGGAAGGGGCTATACCATATGCTTGGATGAAGAGGTGGATTTTGAGGAGACTCTTGAACTTCGGGAATGAGGACAGTAATTGAAGCTGGGAGGGAAGGTAGTTCTCCAGGACCAAGCAGGAAGTCAGTCCTCACATATGGGTGACATCAACGTCGATGAAGCCCTTGCGGAGCATTTCCACAGCTTTCCATGAAAGCCTTTGGGAATGCAGGCATGCATGCACGGTTCCCTTCCCGCCTAAAGGTGCCATTTTGCTCAGTCTCTCGTTTTCCGTGAAGCCCACCAGACGTGAGTCCTAGTCATCCCGGAAAATTGTTTTTTTTTTTAAATTATTTATTTATGCAAGTTTTCAATTATACAGCAAAGAACAATATTCCTTACACAGATTACAGAGTATGATAGTAATAATACCAATAAGTAAACAACAAAGAAACAATTATAATCATAAACTGTTGTAGTTCGATACAATGGGGGGAAAGAGAAAAAGAAATATACAGCCAAATCAGAGCCTTTGGCTAAAATCATCAGGAATACTAACAAGAAAGAAACCAAGTAACTGCGGAAGGCCCCGGGACTATATCTAGGAGGATTTAAGGTGTTATAATAACCAATGTTACTCGGGTAAGACAACCGCAGAGAGTCTAGCATTAATAAAGGCATTTAAATCATTGGGGTCAACAAAAACATATTTCAAATCATTATAAAACACTAAACATCTGCAAGGATATCTAAGAAAAAAAGTTCCCCCAATTTGTAACACTCCGGATTTATATAATAGGAACTGCTTCCTCCTCTTTTGAGTTTCCTTAACTAAATTTGGAAACATTGATAATCTAAACCCTAGGAAGGTTTCCAATCGTTTCTTAAAAAACATTTTTAGGAGCCAATCTTTATCTGATATTAGCGCACATTGAACTAACAATGTTGAAGATACAATAGTTGAACCCCCTCCCCCAGTGTCCTCAAGAAGACCGGTAACATCCAAAACATTAAAGTTCACTTTAGACACCAACTCTGCAGTCTCAGCTTTCTTTTTCTGTCGTGGTAAATAATATACCTTGGTGAGAGGTGGAATCAAATCAGCAGGAATTTTCAAAACCTCCTTCATATACCGTTTGAACATATCTAGGGCTGTAACCCCAGAAAGACATGGAAAATTCAAAACACGTAAATTCGCTGCTCTGGAAGCATTTTCCAACACTTCCAATTTATACCTCAGTAAACCGTTCTCTTTAGTCAAAGCCGACGACACGTCGGAGACTATAGCAAGCTGAGAACTAATAGCAATATTTTGTACCTTGAGCTGCTCACATGTAGACAAAGCCATATCAATATTAGCAACATTCTTCTGGATGCTAACCGCGTTTTCTCGGACATGGGTCATCAATGTTACAGACTGTACATTTATAGAAGTTGAAGGAGAGGAAATAGCTTCCCAGATAGTCTCCAGAGTAAAAACCGGAGGACGAATCAGGGATGGTAATGGCAACAACGGAGTCGAAACAAACTGCGGGACAGGAATTTCCTCCGAGCTGCACGGCTCTAAATATCCGCCCGATGCCTCCCCGAGACTATCGGGGGTCAAAAAACCCAACCGCTCAGGCTGCACCCTCTCCACAGTCGGCGCCCCCACCTCGGGAGACGTCGGCGCCACAGAATCTGAGGAGGGTTCCAATGCAGCAGGGCGTGATGGTGGACTCCTCACTACAGGAGAGAGAGAAGTTTGAGTTTCCAATGGCAGCATCGTAGCCTCTGCACTTGGCGCGGCCAAGCCGGCTCATATCTCCTGCTTCTTCTCCGAGGACAAGGTAACAAAACGGTCCATAGGACCGGTACTGGGTAGTTGCGGCTCAGAGGGAAAAGCCCTCAACTTCCCCTTTCTCTTAGGCATAGATGGTCAAGAAAGCAACAACACCGCAGCCATCTTGGATAGTCTCCTCCCCCATCCCGTAAAATTGTTTGACTTTTTTGCGATTCACTCTTTTTCCTTCTCCGGTTCGACACCGGTTCCCCTCCTGCCGGGTTCGGTACACCGGTATCGAGCCCGATCTTCTTTTTTTTTCTTTTTCCCTGGAAGGCCGGTCCTTTGACCTCGCGGGGACTCTTTTTTCCCCGATGGCTTCCAGCGGTTTTAAGAAGTGTGATCGGTGCAAGAAACTGATGTCTCTCACCGACACACACGACTGCTGCCTTCGGTGCCTCGGTCCTGATCACAACCCTAAGACGTGCGGACCATGTGGGAAGATGTCTTCCAAGGCACTGCGAAGTTGTCAGCAGCAAAAGGAAAGGCTTTTTTCTGACTCGGCCTCTGGCCGGGCCCGGACCTCATCTGAGGCCTCGACATCTCGGGAGTCGGATCCCGAGCACCGTCGTGGCTCCTCGGACAGGGGGTCCCCCGACCGGGAATGCAAGAGGAAGAAGTGACTCGTGAGGGCGTCGTCGGAAGAGGTCCCGGGTTCCTCGAGAGCTCGGTCTCAGACCCCGGACAGTTGCCCCGGGCCTGTGGAACAGGAGAAGCCTTCCAAAGTTCCTCGACTGGAGCCGGAGTATGCTGGACACGTAAGCACTGTAGTCCTCGTGGACTCTCCTCCCAAGGAGCCAACGTCGGGCCCGGTGCCGCCAGGGCCCGATTCGGGAGCTGCTGAGTCTCCTGAGCTGGGTCTCAGGTTGACAGCCTTGGAGAGCAGACTGTCTGCCTTCATGGAACAGCAGCGGGCGCTGATGACCAGCCTGTCTGGCGCATCTGCCCCGACCACGGGGACATCGACATCGAAGTCGACCCTGGAGACCGAGCCGATACTCGAGGCCATAAAGGCTCGAGGTCGACCTCGGTAGCGGTCTCCCTCGACCTCCCATTCGGGACTGAGGGCGTTGACGCCGGTGCCTTTGGTGTCGGGGCGGGTGCTCGCAGGCCCCGCGAGGTCGGACCCCGATTCCTCATCGGATGAGTCCGCATGGGAGACGGAGGACGAGGAGTCCCCTGACACCTTCAAGACTCGGTGCGTCCCGTCAGACTCACCGCAGTCTGAACCCCGGAGTAGATCCCCTCCGGAGGATACCCGGTTCTCGGAGTTCGTTCGGGATATAGCCACGGTGTTGGCTATCCCTGCGGACCCTGAGGAGGAGCCTCGAGCCAAGAAGCACGAGGCCCTGCAGTACGACTCTCCTCCGAAGGAGGCCTATACTGTCCTGGTTCCTCCGATGCTGGAACGGCTCCTCTTCCCTATGTAGGAGGCACCGGCCTCGGCGCCGGTTTTAAGCAAGCGGGTCGATTCGATCTATCGACTCCGGAAGAGTCCTGGCTTTCAGAAGGTGCAGCTACCACACCATTTCATGGTGGTGGAATCGGCCATGCATCGCCTGAAAAGTCAAAAGATGCACTCCGCGGTGCCCCCTGGCAGGGAGGCCCAAAACCTGGATGGTTTTGGTAGAAAGTGCTTCCAGGGCTCAATGCTTGCTTGCCGTGTCCAGTCTTACCAGCTGTACATGGGCATGTACTTGCGAGACCTGGCCAAGGAGCTGGCCGGGTTCTCTGATGGTCTCTCCGGGGAACCCTTGCAGAGGTTGAAGTCCTTGTCCTTGGGGATCCGGGAATGCTCTAAGTTTATGTCCCGCGCTGCCTACGATGGCTTTGAGGCTTCAGCCCGTATTGCAGCAGCCGGCATCGCGGCTCGACGCCAGGCATGGCTGCAGTCATCGGACCTCGAGTCATGGGTTCAGGACAAGTTGGTCGATGTCCCTTGCTGAGGTGAGAACCTTTTTGGCAAGCCCATGACCGAGAAGGCCGCACAGCTCGAGACCGAGCACCTCACACGGACAAGGCTGTCTAGGAAGACTTCTGCCCCTTCTCACAAGAAGAAGAGCTTGGGTAAAAAGTCCTTTTACCTGAGGAAGGGCACTGCCCACAAACAGTACCCACAATATCAGGCTGCCCAAGCTGCCCCTCAGGGTCAGCAGGCCAAGGGGCAGGGTAATGGGCCCCGTAGGCAGAGGACCCCCAAGCCTCCGGCCCCTGCTCCCACTCAGCAGGGTGGGGGTTTTTGACTCCTTAGGCATAGCCTCTCCGTCCCTGCTCTCCAAACCCTGCACAGGAGGTTGCCTCGCCCTGTTTGCCCACCAGTGGCCACTCATAACTGGAGACAGTTGGGTGTTAAGAATAGTCCACAAGGGCTATGCTCTACACTTCCAACAACTGCCTCCTCCATACTTTCCAGGGGAGCCTCCAAGGTCTCCCCTGCATACAGATCTTCTCCTTCAGGAGCTACAAGGTCTGTTGGTGGACAGAGCAGTGGAACCTGTGCCTCCCCACTTACAAGGTCGAGGGTTCTACTCCAGGTATTTCCTAGTACCCAAAAGAACTGGTGGCCTTCGACCTATTCTAGATCTCCGAAACCTCAACAAGTTCTTGGAGAAGGAAAAGTTCAAGATGCTTACTCTTGGAACCCTTCTGCCCTACCTCCAGCAGGGAGATTGGCTATGCTCCTTAGATCTAAAGGATGCGTACACTCACATCCTCATTCATCCAGACCAGAGAAAGTACCTCAGGTTCATGGTGGGAGGAAACCATTATCAGTACAGAGTACTACCTTTTGGCCTATCCTCCGCTCCCAGGGTCTTTACCAAATGCCTGGCAGTGGTGGCGGCCTACCTGAGAAATCAGGGTATCTTTGTCTTCCCCTATCTGGATGACTGGCTCATCAGGGGTCAGACGTGCCAGGAGGCCAGACAAGCCACCCTCAGAACTATTGCTCTTCTTCAAAGCCTGGGGTTTGTCATAAACTTCGCAAAGTCCACTTTGCTCCCATCTCAAAACTTGGAGTTCATAGGGGCAAGGTTGGACTTTCTGCTGGCAAAGGCATTATTGCCCGAAGACAGAGCCCAAAGACTGATAAACTTGGCCAGTCAGTTTCTCAGCAGGTCACTGGTCTCCGCCAGACTCTGCCTGTGGCTTCTAGGCCACATGGATTTGACAGTCCATGTGACCCCCAATGCCCGGCTCCATATGAGGCCTGCACAGTGGTGCCTTCGGTCTTCATGGTCACAGGCCACAGGCAGCCTCAGAGACAGGATAAGGGTGTCCAGACAATTTCTGAACTCAGCTGGTGGCTGCATCCACCCAATCTGCTACAAGGGGTGCCTTTTCAGATTCCCGGGTTCACAGTGGTGTTGACCACAGATGCCTCCTTGCAGGGCTGGGGAGCTCATTGTCTAGGCAAGTGCACCCAGGGCCTGTGGTCTCCCTGGGAAGCCGCACAACAATTCAATCTACTGGAACTCAGGGCTATTCGGTTGGCCCTCAAGACTTTCTCTCCAACCCTGGCTCATCAGTCTGTCCTAGTGCAAACGGACAACCAAGTAGCCATATTTTATGTGAACAAACAGAGCGGAACTGGGTCCAGGCTCCTTTGCCAGGAAGCACAGGACCTTTGCTTGTTTGACCTCAAGCACAACATGCTCCTCAAGGCTGTGTACCTCCCTGGCCAGGAAAACTACCTGGCCAACAGGTTAAGCAGGATTCTACAGCCCCACGAGTGGCATCTCCATCCTTTGGTGGTTCAGAAGATTTTCCTGAAATGGGGACATCCCTCCATAGATCTGTTTGCCAGCCCACTAAACAAGCAGCTGCCAAAGTTCTGCTCCAGGCAACCGCATCCTCTGCGGGTAGTAGCAGATGCTTTTCTGATTCCCTGGTCTCAGGGCCTCCTGTATGCATTTCCTCCCATGCCCTTGGTGGCCCGAACTCTGTTCAAGATTCTTCAGGACAAGGCCTCGGACCTACTGGTGGCCCCCAGGTGGCCGAGGCAGCTTTGGTTTCCACTTCTCCTTTGGCTGGCAGTGGATCCTCCACTGCCTCTGGGGTTGCAACCCGACCTTCTCTCTCAGGATTGGGGTTCCCTTCTGCACCCCAATCTCAAATCTCTCAATTTGATGGCCTGGAGGCTGCAAGGGTAGTTTTGGCTCCCTGGGGCCTACCTCCGGAAGTTGAGGAGGTTGTCCTAGCCTCTAGGAAACAGTCTACTAGGAAAACCTATGCTCTCAAATGGAAAAGGTTTTCTGTGTGGTGTCACCTACGTACTGAGGATCCTTTCTCCTGTACTGTACAAGTAGTGCTTCATTTCTTGCTGCATTTGTCAAATCAAGGGCTTAAATCCAATTCTGTTTGGGTCCACCTCTCAGCTCTAGCAGCTCACCACTCACTGGTGGAAGGACATTCTCTGTCGGTTCACCCCTTGGTGTCCCAGTTTCTCAGAGGCTTGCTCTTGCTCAAGCCTCCAATCCGTCCTCCTGCTCCTGAGTGGGAATTGAATGTGGTCTTGCAGCAACTGACTCGCCCACCTTTTGAGCCGATGGCTACTTGTCCTCTCCACTTCCTGTCCTGGAAGACACTCTTCTTGGTAGCCCTTACCTCGGCTAGGCGAGTGAGTGAGCTTCAGGCTCTGGTCTGTGACAGGCCTTACACCAGATTCTATAGGAACAGGGTAGTCCTTAGGACTCATCCAAAGTTCCTCCCCAAAGTTGTCTCCTCTTTCCACCTCAACCAGGAGGTGGTTCTTCCAACATTCTTCCCTAGGCCTCATGCAAGCCAGGCTGAAGCAGTTCTGCACACCCTGGACTGTAGGAGAGCCTTATCCTTCTACCTTGACCGTACGCAGGGGCACAGAAGGGCTACTCAGCTCTTCATTTCTTTTGACCCTAATAATTTGGGGTTGGCTGTGTCCAAGTGTACCTTGTCCATCTGGGTGGCTGACTATCACCTGGGCTTACAGGGCAGCTGACCTTCCTTTGCAGGGTCGGGTCACGGCCCATCGTGTCAGGGCAATGGCTGCCTCAGTGGCTCATCTCCGCTCTGTACCGTTGGTAGACATCTGCAGGGCTGCTACTTGGTCCTCAAGCCAGACCTTTGCGGCCCATTACTGTCTGGAAAGGGAATCCCGTAGGGACAGTGCTTTTGGCCAGGCAGTACTCCGGAATCTCTTTGAGGTTTAGGCAACTCCTGCCCTCCTGCCCTCTGTTGGGCTACCGGTGGAGGTTCTGACAGTGAAAAGCCTTTCTTTGATGCTGGGACTAGAGGGAGTTCTCTTGTTCAGCCTGGGTTCCTTGGTAGCCCAGAGCTAGGGAGTCACCCATATGTGAGGACTGACTTCCTGCTTGGTCCTGGAGAAAGAGTAGTTACTCACCTGTAAAAGGTATTCTCCAGGAACAGCAGGAATCAGTCCTCACAACCCTCCCTCCTCCCCTGGGAGTTGCAGTTGTACATAGTTTATTTTATATTTTTGTGTGCTGTTTTTTTAGCTATGTTATTTGACTGAGCAAAATGGCACCTTTAGGCGGGAAGGGAACCGCGCATGCGTGCCTGCATTCCCAAAGGCTTTCATGGAAAGCTGGGGAAATGCTCCGCAAGAGCTTCATCGACGTCGATGTCACCCATATGTGAGGAATGATTCCTGCTGTTCCTGGAGAACACCTGTTACAGGTGAGTAACTACTCTTTCCAGAGAGCAGTTGCGATGTAAAAGAAGGCAGATCAGCGTGTGGATTCATATGTAGCGCATGAGGGGAAAGGGAGGACTAAGCGATTATCATGCAGTACATAGGGGATAGTCAGAAAGGGCAGATAGTATGGGGTACGTTTATGAAAGGCCTTGTGAGTGAGTGAAAGGATTCTAAATTGAATCCTCTGGGAAATGAGGAGTCAGTAGTGTTGGATCAGCAGGGGTGTGACATGGTGGTGTTTCTGTGCAGCGTGTATCGAACGGTAAGCTCTTTTGGTCTTTCCTTTATACAAAACATTTTTATTTTTTGGAAATGCCTTGTTTGACCACATATTGCTTTAATGTTGAAGCATTGCAGTTTTGAAGATATTTTCAATTACTGGGTAATAGTATCTTACAGAATCGGGCAATAGTGTTTAGCTTTACGCCCTAAAGGTGTTCCATTCCGTACAAACAGACGGTGTAGAGTGCACTGATCGGTGAGTTTCCCCCCCCCCTTTTTTCCTTTTTTAAAGAACAATTCTTCTATTATACATCCTTCATTTTTGATAATGCCTCATTTAATTACGGAGTACTTTAATGTTGAGGTGATGTAGTTTAAAGACATTTTTAATTATCGGGCAATAGTATTTTATAGAAGCGGGCAATAGTGTTTAGTTTTATGCCCTAAAGAGGTTTTATTCTGAACAAACAAACAGCATAATGTACATTAAACGGCAAGCTTTCTTGTCCCCTTTTTTTTAAGTACAATCCTTTTTAATATACAACTTTCACTTTAGAAAATGCTTCGTTCAATTACGGAGTACATCGAACGACAAGGTTTCTTGTTCTTAATATACAACTTTCATTTTAGAAAATGCCTCATTCAATTACGGAGTGCTCTGTTTTGAAGCAGTGAAATTTGAACACAATTCTAATTGTTGGGCAACAGTATCCTATAAAATCGGACAATCGCGTTTAGGTTTATGCCCAAAAGAGGTCTTATATTCAATTCAAATATCTATTTATGCACTAAGAGGTCTCTATTTTGTAATCATTCTTCTTTCTTCAAGTGCCCATTATCTTTATTATTTTTATAATTTTACATTCTCCAGGACCAAGCAGGAAGTCAGTCCTCACTTATGGGTGACGTCGGTGCCGACGGAGCCCTCGCGGAGCAATTTCCCCAGCTTTCGAAGAAAGCCTTTGGGAATTGCAGCGCGCATGCGCGGTCCCCTTCCCGCCCAAGGGTGCCATCTTGCTCAGTGTTCTTTTTTCCGCGGAGCCCTACAGACGTAGTTTGTGATCGCCGCTGAAAAAGTTGATTTTTCGTTCTGTTTTTTCTCGGTTCGACGCCGTGTCCTTTTCCCGCCCGGCCTCGATACTCCGGTGTCGAGTCCGTTCACTATTTTTTGGTTTTTGTCCTTCGTGACTGGTGTTCCCGCCACTTTTTTCTTTTTCTCTGGCAGCACGGTCTTTTGACCTCGCAGGGGCCCTTTTTCCCCTGATGGCTGCCAGCGGGTTTAAAAAGTGTGATCGGTGTACGAGACTTATGTCTCTTACCGACACACACGACTGCTGCCTCCGCTGCCTCGGACCAAATCATGACCCGATGATTTGTGGACCATGTACCAAAATGTCCTCGAAGGCGTTGAGGAGTCGGCAGTCTCAAAAGGAGCGAATCTTCTCTGACTCCGCGTCCGGCCGGGCCCGGACCTCGTCAGTGGTTTCGACGTCTCGTGACTCCAGCCCCGAGCATCGTCAGAGTTTCTCTGAGCGGGGGTCTCCCGCCTGGGAACATCGTCGGAAGAAGAAACCCGCGAGGGCGTCATCGGAGGACGCTCCTGGTCCCTCGAGGGCCAGGTCACATAGCCCCGATAGCCGCCCCGGGTCCTCGGAGTCAGAGAGGCCTTCGAAGCATCCTCGTCTCGAAGTGGAGTCTCCTGGACACGTGAGTACTGTAGTCCTCATGGACTCGCCTCCGAAGGAGCTGACATTGGGCCCGACGCCGTCGGGGCCCGAGTCGGGGGCTGCTGGGTCTCCTGAGCTTGGACTCAGGTTGAC
Organism: Ichthyophis bannanicus; assembly: GCA_033557465.1. Classification (NCBI taxonomy): domain Eukaryota; kingdom Metazoa; phylum Chordata; class Amphibia; order Gymnophiona; family Ichthyophiidae; genus Ichthyophis; species Ichthyophis bannanicus. Next base: position 551,826,444 of record CM066036.1, read on the forward strand.
GGCCTTGGAGAGCAGTTTCGCTGCCTTCATGGACCAGCAGCGGGCATTTATCGCTGGCCTCGCCGGTGCATCTGCCCCGACCACTGGGACGTCGACGTCCAAGTTGACCCCGGAGGCCGAGCCGATCCTCGAGTCCATGCGGGATCGAGTCGATCCTTGGCCACGGTCTCCCTCGGCCTCCCGTTCGGGACCGAGGTCGTCGATGCCGGCCTCGGTGTCGGGGCGGAGGTCCTCGGCGCCTGCCCGCACGGAGCCGCTCGATTCCTCCACGGAGGAGTCGGGCTGGGACACGGAGGAGGAAGAGTCACCTGGTTCTTTTCAGACTCGGTGCGTCCCCTCCGACTCGCCCGAGTCTAAGCCTCGGAGACGGTTCCCCCCCGGAGGATACCCGGTTCTCAGACTTCATGAGGGATATGGCCAAGGCTTTGGCCTTCCCCGCGGATCCCGAGGAGGAGCCTCGAGCCGAAAAGCTCGAGGCCCTCCAATATGACTCTCCACCGAAGGAGGCCTTTACTGTACCAGTTCCTCCGATGCTGGAAAGACTTCTCTTCCGCATGTGGGAGAGCCCGGCATCGATGCCGGTGTTAAGCAAGTGGGTCGATTCCATGTATCGAGTCTGCAAGAGCCCCGGGTTCCAGAAGGCACAACTACCACACCATTCCATGGTGGTGGAATCGGCCATGCATCGACTCAAGAGTCAAAAGATGCACTCCTCGGTGCCTCCCGGCAAGGAGGCCCGGAACCTGGATACCCTCGGTAGGAAGTGCTTCCAGGGCTCTATGCTTGCTTGTCGAGTCCAGACATACCAGCTCTACATGGGCATGTATCTCCGAGACCTGGCAAAGGAAATTGCCGGGTTCTCTGCTGGTCTCTCCGAGGAACCTTTGCAGAGGTTCCAGGCATTGTCCACTGGTATTCGAGAGTGCTCGAAGTTTATTTCTCGAGCAGCCTACGATGGCTTCGAAGCATCGGCTCGAGTAGCCAGGGCTGGCATCGGTGCCCGCTGATATGCTTGGCTTCAGTCATCCGACCTCGAGCCATCGGTGCAGGACAAGTTGGTCGATGTCCCCTGCAGAGGTGAAAACCTCTTTGGCAAGCCCATGACTGAAAAGGCTGCACAACTCGAGACCGAGACTCTAACCAGGACTCGCCTGTCCAGGAAGACCTCTGCCCCTTCACAGAAGAGGAAGGGCTCGGGGAAAAAGCCCTTTTACCCGAGGAAGATGTCTGCCTATAAACAACACCACCCACAATATCAAGCCTCAGCAGCTTCCCATCAGGGTCAGCAGGCTAAGGGACAGGGTAATGGGTCCCGTAGGCAGAAGGCCCCCAAGCCCACTACACCGGCCCCTGCTCAGCAGGGTGGGGGGTTTTGACTCCATAAGCATAGCCTCTTCCCCCCCGCTGGCTTCTCTCAGCACAGGAGGCCGGCTGGCCCACTTTGCCCACAGGTGGTCAGCCATAACATCAGATGCCTGGGTGCTTCAGGTAGTTCAAGAGGGCTACCTTTTGCATTTTCACCAAGTACCTCCCTCCTACTTTCCAGGGGAGCCTCCAACACCCCCTCTGCACAGGGACTTACTCCTTCAGGAGTTGGCAAGTCTTCTTCAGGAACAGGCTGTGGAACCGGTGCCCCACCACCTGAGGGGTCACGGCTTTTATTCCAGGTACTTTCTGATACCAAAAAGAACAGGAGGCCTCAGACCCATCCTAGACTTGCGCACCCTCAACAAGTTCCTGCAAAGGGAAAAGTTCAAGATGCTTACCCTTGGAATCCTGCTGCCCTACCTCCAGCAGGGAGATTGGCTATGCTCCTTGGATCTAAAGGATGCTTATACTCACATCCTTATCCATCCGGACCACAGGCAATATCTAAGATTTGTTGTGGCAGGGAATCATTATCAGTACAGGGTACTGCCCTTTGGCCTGTCCTCCGCTCCCAGGGTGTTCACCAAATGCCTGGCAGTGGTGGCAGCCTTCCTGAGGCTTCAAGGCCTCTTTGTGTTTCCCTACCTAGACGACTGGCTCATCCGGACACAGTCTTCCCTGGAGGTCACTCAGGCCACTCATTGCACAGTGACTCTGCTTCAGCACTTGGGGTTTGTCATAAACTTCGCAAAGTCCACTTTGCTCCCCTCTCAGGATCTCGAATTCATAGGAGCACAGTTGGACACTCTGCAGGCTTGTGCCTTCTTGCCTCTGGAATGGGCCAACCGGCTCAGAGCTCTGGCCAGCAAGTTTCACAGCACTTCCCTGGTCTCTGCCAGGCAATTTCTGCAGCTGCTCGGCCATATGGCTTCCACGGTCCATGTAACTCTGAATGTCCGTCTACATATGAGGCCTGCTCAGTGGAGTCTTCGCACTCAATGGCATCAAGCCACAGGGAGCCTTGCGGACTTAGTACAGATCTCCGACCGCCTGGTCTCCTCTCTGCAATGGTGGCTTCATCTGCCCAATCTGGTACTCGGCATGACATTTCAGTCTCCTCCGCCTTCCCAAGTGCTGACGTCCGATGCCTCTCTCCTGGGATGGGGAGCACATTGCCAAGGGACATGTACTCAAGGCCTTTGGACCCCTTGGGAGGCTGCTCAGCAGATAAACTTCCTGGAGCTCAGGGCGATCCGCCTAGCTCTACGTACCTTCTCTCACCTCACTTCTCATCAGTCTGTACTGGTCCAGACGGACAATCAGGTTGCCATGTTCTATGTGAACAAACAGGGGGGCACCGGCTCCCTCCTTCTATGTCAAGAGGCTCGGAGACTCTGCTCTTGGGCAGTTGACCATGGCATTCTCCTCAAAGCTGTTTACCTGCCAGGACAGGAAAATTACCTGGCCGACAAACTGAGCAGGATTCTGCAGCCACACGAGTGGAGGTTAGACCCGTTGGTGGTTCAGCGGATCTTCCTCCGGTGGGGCCTCCCCACCATGGATTTTTTTGCCAGTCCTCTGAACCGGCAACTTCCCAGGTTCTGGTCCAGGCACCCGCATCCTCTCAGAGTAGCGGCGGATGCTTTCCTCATCCCGTGGTCCACGGGCCTACTGTATGCCTTTCCTCCCACGCCACTGGTGTCCTGGACGCTTTTCAAAGTTCTCCGGGACAGGGCCTCGGTAATCCTGGTAGCGCCCAGGTAGCCGAGACAGCCCTGGTTCCCGCTCCTGCTACAACTGGCGGTGGACACTCCTCTTCCTCTGGGGTTTCAGCCCGATCTCCTGACTCAGGATCAAGGCACTCTCCTGCACCCCAACCTCCGGGCCCTTCACCTGATGGCCTGGCTGCTGAAAGGGTAGTTCTAGCTCCGCTCCTACTACCTCCGGAGGTGGAAGATGTCGTCCTAGCGTCTAGGCGACCATCCACCCGGAAGTCTTACGCCCTTAAATGGCGTCGCTTCTCTGTGTGGTGTTCTCAGTAGTCTGAGAACCCCTTCTCCTGCTTGGTATCGGTGGTACTGCAATACTTGCTTCACCTTTCCAATCTAGGCCTCAAGTCCAACTCTGTCAGGGTCCACCTCAGTGCTCTCTCTGCACATCACTCACCGGTGGACGGCAGACCTCTTTCCGCACACCCCTTGGTGGCGCGTTTTCTCAGAGGCCTCCTTCTGCTTAAGCCTCCTTTGCGCCCACCAGCCCCTGACTGGGATCTCAATGTGGTCTTACAGCGGATTACCTGTCCGCCTTTTGAACCTATGGCTACCTGCCCTCTTCATTTCCTTTCCTGGAAAACTCTCTTCTTGGTAGCCCTTACCTCCGCTAGGCGCATTAGTGAACTGCAAGCCCTAGTGTCTGAGCCTCCTTACACTAGGTTCTACCCAAATAGGGTGGTCTTAAGGACTCACCCTAAGTTTCTTCCAAAAGTGGTTTCCCCTTTTCATCTCAACCAAGAGGTGGTTCTTCCAACCTTCTTTCCCAGGCCGCATACCAGCCGGGCTGAAACAGTTCTGCATACCCTGGACTGTAGGAGGGCCTTATCCTTCTACCTTGACCGTATGCGGGAGCATAGAAAGGCTGTTCAGCTTTTCGTTTCTTTTGACCCCAATAGGTTGGGGGTGCCTGTCTCCAAGTGTACTTTGTCCATCTGGGTAGCTGACTGTATCGCCTGGGCTTATGGGGCAGCCGGCCTCTCCTTAGAGAGTCGAGTCACGGCTCACCGTGTCAGGGCGAAGGCTGCTTCAGTGGCTCATCTCCGCTCTGTTCCGTTGGCAGACATCTGCCGGGCAGCTACTTGGTCTTCAAACCAGACTTTTGCGGCTCATTACTGCCTGGAGAGGGAGTCCCGCAGGGACAGTGCTTTCGGACAGGCAGTCCTCCACAATCTCTTTGAGGTTTAGGCAACTCCTACCCTCTGGCCCTGGTGTTGGGCTACCGGCCGGGAGCGTATTCAGAGAAGATTCCTTCCTTCTGTACTGCTGAGCTAGAGGGAGCTCATTTTTCGGCTTGAGGTCTCCGGTAGCCTTAAGCTTGGGAGTCCCATAAGTGAGGACTGACTTCCTGCTTGGTCCTGGAGAAAGAGTAGTTACTCACCTGTAACAGGTGTTCTCCAGGAGCAGCAGGAATCAGTCCTCACAACCCTCCCTCCTCCCCTCGGAGTTGCAGTCATTCTTATCCATTGTTTTTGCTAACTTTTTTGCTGTCTTTTTGCTATGTCATCAGACTGAGCAAGATGGCACCCTTGGGCGGGAAGGGGACCGCGCATGTGCGCTGCAATTCCCAAAGGCTTTCTTTGAAAGCTGGGGAAATTGCTCCGCGAGGGCTACGTCGGCGCCGACGTCACCCATAAGTGAGGACTGATTCCTGCTGCTCCTTGAGAACACCTGTTACAGGTGAGTAACTACTCTTTCTATGGTGGCTTAATAAATGATGCATTTTTTTTTAAATAATGTATGAGTTTTTTAAACAAATATTAGACAAGTATCACATCATTAGATTTGGAGCGTTTCTCATTAAATGCAGTATGTTTCATATTTTAGTTTCTTTTTGGGTATGCAGTTTCTCATATTTCAATTATACTCTCTAATGGCATTGTCCTAATATTTTTATGTACCTTTATGACTATATTTTTATGCTTTTATTGCTGGTTTTAATATTTAAATGATGTATTTATTTATTTATTTATAGTTCTAATATCTAAATTATTTATTTATTATTTTATCTTTAGTGATTAACTTTAGTGTACTATGCGACAAAAATAAGGTATTTCTTTGTCATTTCTTGTTTTGTGTCCTCATCATCATTCTCCTTTACTTTCATATTCTTATATTATTACTTTGACCATATGATTTTGCAATATCTATGTTCTTAGTAATGTTTATACTCACATTTCTATAATTTATTGTTTTATTCATATTCTGAACACTTTTTATCACTTTAACGACTTTTGATATTTTATTAATTTTTTTAATATGTTTATACTTGTCCAATGGATCTACATCTTCCATGTGTTTTATAATTTGTTTTTGATAATTTGTTTTTTATATTGTTCACAATTTTATTAAATTTAAGATTTATAAGTTTTTATAATTAACTAATGTTTTTTGAATGTTTATAATGTTATTCATTATATTATTATTATTTTTTTTAGGTGTGTTCTCTTTCAAAGACCCCCTGAAGAAGGTTTTTTAGCCGAAACGCATCGGGGCCCAATTAAAAGGCTTTTCACCTGAATTGAATTGTCGCCAGTCTTTGTTTACCTGCTCGGTTGGTCTTTTGTCTAGTGTGCAGGTACCCGTTGCTCTCTTTGGTACCATGGTGGTGTTTCTGGACATGATTGAGAGTGCGAAAAGTCGTATTCTGTATTGTTTGGAGGAGTTTCAATTGGTGTTGTGGGAGTCCAGCAAAACAGATGTTGCATTATCGATTCGAAAGATAAGAGTACTAAGAAGAAGAGTGGTCAGCGCTGCCTTGTTGAAGAAGCATCATAGTGCTCGAATTTTATGCAAAGCAGAGAAGGTGGATTATGTTAAGTGAGAAATGTGAGTGGAAAAAGAGAGTTTCGAGTCAATGTGAATGCCGAGGTATGTAAAAGAAGAGAATAGCGCAATGGGGGAGAAACCTTGGGAGGAAGCCAGAGAGGGAGTGCTCTTAGAACCAGTAATCTAAGTTGCTGTAATCTTAGCAGGATTCAACTTCAGAGCATTGTTGTGAAGCCAGAATAAGATGGAATCTAAGGTGGTGTAGACTGAGGAAAGATCCGGGGATACACTGTCAAGGCAGGTGAGGAGCAGATGTCATCCATATAAATATAAAAGTTAATGCCTAAGGATTGGATGAATGTGGCCAGTGGGCTAAGAAAGATATTAAAGAGAAGGGGGGATAGGGCTGACTCTTGCTTCTCAAATGCACAAACACATGTACCAAATGGATAATATGACATGATTACATGAAAACATAAAGAAAAGAAAAAAAAAAGTATTATCAGTTTAAATTTTAACCCCTCCATTTCACTTCCTACTTTTCCACCAGCCCCCAGTTCATGAATATACATACATATTATCTAAGCCTCTCAAATCCACGTTCGTCTTCATTATAAACATTAGCAATTCCCTCCCACTCTTCAAATGACCATGTTTGAATATCTTCCAGAATGGTGCTGAGTCTGCAACCTCTTTTATTTCTAGGGGAAAACTGTTCCACTAGCCAGGAAATGCCCCATTTTTTCCCTGAGTTCTCTTTAATCTAAAACCTCAAGATCCTGGAAGTGCCATATTACCTGAAGGAGGAGCTGGCAGGGTGGGAGAAAATAAGGGAAGTGGAAAGGCTGTGGGCTAAACTGACAGAGGCTATAAAAAGGGCAATAGATCTATAAGTAAGGAAAGTATACAAAAACAAGAGGAAAATAAAAAATGGCTAAAGATGTGAAGCAAGGTGACCAGACTTCGTTCAGGTATGTTGGGGAGAGGAGGCAGGCCAAAGGTGGAATTGAAAGACTCAGAGTTGCTGAGGACAGATTTGTGGAAAGTGTCAAGTTAAAAGAGGAAGCGCTAAACAAATACTTCTGTTCCATATTCATGAAAGAAAATCCTGGAGAAGAACAATGAATGACTGAAAAAGGTACTAATGGAAATGGAGTAGATACCTCACTATTCATGAAAGAAAGTACTTAAGAACAACTTGCAAAACTGATAGTGGAGAAGGCCATGGGACTGGATGTGATACATCCCAGGATATTGAGAGAACTCAAAGAAGTTCTGGCAGGATCTTTAAAAGATGTGTTTATTAGATCCTTAGAAATAGGGGAGGTTCAATGGGCTTGGAGAAGGGCTGATGACTACTTCACAAAAGTAATAACAGAAGAGGTGGCCAACTACTGGCTGGTAAGCCTTACCTCGATGATGGGAAAAGTAATGGAGAAACTGCTGAAAAAATGAATAGTGAACTTTCTAGAATCCAAAGGGTTGCAAGATCCAAGGTAATATGGTTTTACCAAAGGAAGCTTTTTTAAATTTCTATTCTTATTTATATTTATGCATTTTTAAACAAAATATCCAAGAATTTACTTGTACAGAAAAAAAGTACATAGTAATGCAAAGATAATCAGAGAGAAATTAACTTCAATCACTAATTGCAAAAATACTGAGTTACACAACAGGCCCAAAAACAAAACTACTCGCTAACCATAGGTCGGTCAATAGAGGACCTCTAGGCGATGTGCGTTCACAGAGGCCAACACCTGGGAGGGTTCATAAAAAATATAGGAAGCAGACCAATATTTGATCAAACACTTGCAAGGGTGTTAAAGTAAAAAGAGCCCTCCCAGCTGTTGAACCCCTGGTTGGAGGAGAGGAAACTCCCGCCATCTCTTTTGTGTCTCTTTAGATAAATCAGGGTAAATCCTAATCATAAATCCATGAAATAGCACATTTCTCTTTGGATAGAATAGCTTCAACATCCATTCCTTATCTCAGACTAATGCGAAGGTCACCAATAGTGTAGATGGAATTACCACCTCTTCACCAGTAGTTTTCAAAAGCTCTGAAACATTTAAGACATCCAACTGCTGTGTCCCAATGTTCCTAGAAGAAGATTTCTTCTTCTCCGAAGGTAGATAAAATAATTTTATCACTGGCGGATGAGAATCCACAGGAACCGCCAACACATCGGTAAGGTACTACTTAAACATATCACAGGCCGTTGCAAATGGACTCTTAGGAAAGTTAATTATTCTTAAGTTCGCCACTCGGGGTACGTTTTCAAGATGCTCAATTTTTGCATACATGGCAAGAGTACTCTTAATATTCGCTTGAACCTGATTGTCCAGCGCCTCCATTTTAACTTGAGTCTCAGTTAGAAAAGTTTGCATTAAAGCTACTTGATTGTTAATAGTCTCAACCGCCTTAGAGTTGCATAATATTTTTACAGCCAAGGTTGACATCTGTGGAAGTCATTCTTCCTGCATCAGCCTCCTCTCCCCCAATCGGGGTCGAGCCGATGACCATGCAGCTGGACTCCTCCTGCTCTGCAGCACCAATCAAGGGCTATCTCCAATCACCCTGCTGGACATAAAAGCCAGAGCACACCTGAGTGAAGTCCTCTTGCCATTCTTTCTGCATGAGCCACCGCTCCCCCGATCGGGATCGAGCCGACGACCATGTGGCTGGACTCCCCTTGCTCTGCAGCACCAATCAAGGGCTACCTCCGATCACCCTACCAGACATAAAAACCAGAGCACTCCTGAGTGAAGTCTTCTTGCCATTCTTCCTGCATCAGCCTCCGCTCCCCTGATCGGGGTCGAGCCGACGACCACGCGGCTGGACTCTTTCTGCTCTGCAGCACCAATCAAGGGCTACCTCCGATCACCCCGCTGGACATAAAAGCCAGAGTGCTCTTGAGTGAAGTCCTCTTGCCATTCTTCCTGCATCAGTCTCTGCTCCCCCAATCGGGGTCAAGCCAATGACCACGTGGCTGGACTCCTCCTGCTCTGCAGCACCAATCAAGGGCTACCTCCGATCACCCCGCCAGACATAAAAGCCAGAACACGCCAGCGCGCCCATGCCTTTGGCCCTTTGGCATGGTCCTTAGGCGGGGCACCAAGGCGGCCATAGGTCTTTCCCCTCTAGAATCAACCACTGATCAAAAGCTTCATCACAAGACTGCATAACCGCCTGGACACTATGCGAGTAATACTGCATGCAAAACCATCACAATATTCAAACCTATTGTTCTCTCACAGTAGTCACTGCTCTGTATAACTTTGACACTGCTACAATACTTTACCTGTGTAACCAACTGACTGAAAATAGCTGTAAAGTCTAAACCATCTATGGAGATCACAAATGCAGCAAACCCTGCCAAAACATGGAGAAACAATGCATTTTCTGTTGATTTACCATTTTGATCCTACTATCCCAATTAGTGAATGCTTTCTATCCCATCACACTGCCTTACAGCCATATCCGTATATTACACTATCAATACAGGAGCCACCTGCACACCCCACAACTATTCTATACCCAGAATTACAACAATAACACACGTAAACCCAGACTGATAAATATAAAAACAAGCCCTTATACTCACAACACCCCATCAAAATGCATACCATACCCTATAAAATGTATTCTACTGAATATAAGATCTGCCAGAAACAAAATCCCAATCCTTTGTGACCTAACCAAAGACAAGGACCCAGACATACTTTGCTTGATAGAAACATGGCTAGCAGAAACAGACCAGGTATTAAATAACCAACTGAAGCATCCCGATTACAACCTATACAACTATCCTAGAGTAAGCAAGCTTGGAGGTGGTGTACTCATATTAGCAAAAAAAGGACTCCACACTACCCTGCACACGAACATAAACATAGAGGGTATTGATATCCTGACCATTGAAAATAAAAACCTCTCTCTTACCCTAATCTACAGACCACCCTTGAGCGCTCCTGACAATCGTTCCACCATTCTAAAACTAGCATGCCCCACAAACACAAATAAAATGCAAATCTTGCTTGGAGACTTTAACCTGCACTCCTTGCAAAGTATCCACTCATCCCACTTCTTGGACGCTATGTCAGACTTGGACCTAACTCAAGTAGTTCAAACCCCCACACACAATAAAGGTAATGTACTAGATCTCATCTTCCTCCAAGCAAACACCATACAGAACACTTGCTATTCCCTCCCTACGACCACTCCCCTACCATGGAGAGACCATTTTCTTATTGAAATTACCCTACCCTCTCCACCTATTAACAGACATGAAAAAACACCAAAAATGCATAATAGATACAAATCATTTAACAAAGAATCTTTCTTAGAAAGTATGCCACCTCACATCAACAGCTCCCTTACAGACCTAGATGAAATAATACAAAACTGGAATACTACCTTAAACAATGCAGCCATGGCCCCAAATAGCAACAGCAATACCAAAACAAAATACTAAAACAAATGTTATACAACTGATCTGAAAAAACTGAAACAGAGATTAAGAAAATTAGAATGAATTTGGAGACATACAAAAACAGAAATAGACAAAAGGAAATACATGCATGCACTAAAACAATATAAAGATGCAATAAACATAAGGAAAAAAGAATACCATACAGCATTAATATGCAAATCTCTAAACAAACCAAGAGAATTATTCTCTATTGTAAAAATCCTAATCAGTACTCACACCCATGAAGATGAGACTATAGAAATTCACCCACAAAAGCTTGCAAATTATTATATTGAAAAGATCACTCAACCAGGACTGACCACGAATCCTATTAGCCCACCTAGTCCTATCACCACATATCCCATAACACACTGCAACTCTTCATGGATAACTTTCAGTCCCATTGATAACAAACGTCTTAAAAATATAACTAATATCAACACCACCACCTCCCCAAAGGACCCCTGCCTAGTTAGTTGGGTAAAAGCTACAAAAGATGAAGTCACTCCAACTATCTGTGAAATAGTTAATTCCTCTCTGAAACAAGGATACATACCTGATGCACTGCAAAATCCGATATAAACCTACCTAGCTCCTATCGCCCAATTTCAAGTTTACCTTTCATATCGAAGGTGATCGAAAAAGTTGTACAATTACAACTTCAGGATTACATTGAATTAAATGCCCCACTAGATGAGAATCAACATGAGTTTAGACCCCCAACATAGTGTTGAGACCCTTATGCTAGCTTTATTTGACAAACTCACGCGTGGCCTTGACTCTTGTAAACAGGCCTTTATACTGATCTTCATTGACATAGCGGCTGCCTTTGACAGCATAAACCATAACCTCCTAATAAACAGACTAAAACAAATTGATCTACAAGGAACAGTTATACAATGGTTTACCTCTTATCTAAACAACTGTACCCAACAGGTACAAATAGGTCAAATATCTTCCACTACCTTTGCTCAGAAACAAGGAATCCCCCAAGGATCCTCTCTTTCCGCCCTCCTGTTCAACATTTACATCCAGCCAATCTGCAACATATTCAAAGCACATAATATCAACTATCATCTTTATGCCGATGATATCATGTTGTACCTCCCTTGCGAAACTAACAACCCAAACTTCTCCAGAATAACCACATGTATGACCGATATCACTAAGTGGCTCAATACTCGCAATCTTAAAATAAATTTCAAGAAGACTGAGGCGCTATTTATCACAAGAAACCCAAATGCTAACTCACCCAGTAAAATCTCATTGCAAGACACAGTATTTGAAGTTAAGGATGAAGTCAGATATTTAGGAGTAGTCATAGATAAAAATTTAAGCATGATCCCACACATAAAATCAGTCACAAAAAGTATATATTTCAAACTCAAAACTATTCAATGCCTTAGACCACTATTGGAAGGCCACGACTTTAGGAATGTTGTACAATCTCTCATAACCTCTCTCATGGACTATTATAACAGTATCCTCCAGGGGCTCCCTAAAAAAAAACAACACACCAGCTCCAGCTAGCTCAAAACCTTGCAGCACATGTAGTTACAAACTCAAGATACACAGACCACATTACCCCTATATTGCATGACCTCCATTGGTTACCAATAACCTCAAGGGTGAAATACAAATACATAATGATTATCTTTAAGCATTATTACAACATTGCATCTACAATCTTAACCTCTCTCCTCACAACACCTAACAACTCTAGAGTAAGGAGAAATTGTTCCCAAAACACTTATATAATACCATCACACATCCGCTACACAAAACTAGCACCAGAGCCTTGACTTATGTGACACTAGTAATGTGGAACTTACTCCCCGACCAACTAAGAGCAACAAAAGACCTCCTGCAATTCCGTAGGGACCTAAAAACATCTTTTCATAGAACATTTTGGCCAATCAGACAATCTCACTAATTCACAAGAAAGCTTTTGAGCTATCAAATAATACCATCAGCTAATTCAATAAACTAAATATGTAGTGTTACAAAATACCAGCATTGCAATGAAATTGTACATAATTACCTGTATATACTGTAGTTCAAATATGTTAAATGTACATAGTTCCACTGCTTAATGTAATAGTTGTAATGATGTTCGATGTAAACCGCTTCTGATCACGGGAAGAAGCAGTATATACAACTTTGTTAAATAAATAAATAAAGTAGCGCATTACCCAAAGAAACAATAGTTGCCCAAATTGTTTCTAAGATAAAGATTTCTGGGCGAGTTGGAGTGAAACTGGACCAGTCCACTCCAACTGGTATCCCTTCCTCCTCTATACCACAAGGCGTCTGTCCTCCCCCAACCAAGGTAGGTAAGTTTGCTGCCAATCGCCCACCTGGTGCACTTCGAGAATACCTGTGTTGAGAAGATGCAGAGGAAACTAGCCCCGCTTCTTGGCCACTGGCATCTGACCCTCCCAGCTGGAAACCACTTCCTGAGCAGGAGGCACTTCGCTGCAGATTACCACCAGAAGTATACTGGAAATACAGAGCCTTGGAGACCTGCTGTGAGTCAGGGGAGAGAGATGACACACCCGAAGCAGTTGCTGAACCCTCCAGTTCCAGCAAACCTGCAGCCGGGCTTGCCTTCCCTGTATTCACCGGTTGCTGTAACGGTCTGAAGAAAGTATCCAAAGGCCCAACAGCAGTTGCAAGTAATGGTGTAGAGGCTATAGGAGGTTGTGAGGGCCCTGAACCCCCCTTAACTTTGTGCTTTTTCCCCATCAAGAAAATTAGCCACCACCAAACTCAGCAATGCGCCCTACCAAAGGAAGATTATATCAAACATATCTGATTGATTTCTTTGACTGGGTGACCAGAAAGCTGTATCAAGGGCATTCAATGGATGTGATCTGGTTAGATTTTAGCAAAGTCTTTGATACTGTTCCTCATAGGAGGCTTATGAATAAATTGAGTAGCCTGCAGATGGGTCCCAATGTGGGTAACTGGATCAGAAATTGGTTGACTGATAGATGGCAGAAGGTGGTGGTAAGTGGCATTCACGCAGAAGAAAGGAAAGTGAATAGTGGAGTGCCTCAGGGATTATTCCTGAGGCACATTTCATAATGGGATGTCTAAAGTCCTATCTGGGACATCAAACTAGAATGTCTGAAAAAAAGCAGGCAAGTGCAAATTCAGGCACAATTTCAGAAATGTGGATGTGCCCAATATGCACGTGTATCAAATGTCTATATAGATAGCCCCAGAATAGCATGTCAGAACCAAGGTGTCTAATAGTATAATGGTTAGAGTAGTGGCTTTAGTAACAGAGTGGTTAGGGTTCAAATCCCAGTGTGGGCCTTTGTGATCTAAGGTTAGTTACTTAATTCTACACTCTCTGGATGTTTTAAGGTGGAAACAGGTACAACTGTGAAAGAGAAGGTGTCTGGTGTCATCTCCAAAAGGACAAAGGAAGAAGAGGGAAAGACAATTTTTGAGAGCAGGAAACAGGTGTTGCGAGGTCTAGCTTTATGTCACATAGACTTACTCACAAAAGGGAAGGGAACCTTGAAAGCAACCTTTTTCCTAGGCACCATTTCATCAGCAAATCAACCTGCTTCCGACTATCTGATGAGGAAATTACATTTAAAAGTATTTTTTGCATCTAAACAGAATTTTCTGACTGACATGGAATGTAATATACAGAGAAGAATGAAGATCCCAGTTAAATCTAATTGGAATCCACCAAGTCAGATGCCTCCGGCTTTGCTGGTGTTTAAACGATTAATCTTACAAGATGTTGAGTTGCTGGAATCCTCACAACATCGTATGTCACCCTCTTTTTTTGCTCTCCCTAGAAATGAGAAAGCAGCCTTGGATGATCTGGTTTCTAGGCCGGATCTTGTTATTCGGAGAGCGGATAAGGGTGGTGCTATTGTGATCTGGGCCCGGGAAGATTATTTACGTGAAGCAGAATGTCAACTGAAGGATACTAATGTTTATGTATGTTTAAAGTTAGATCCTACAAAGGATCTTCAGAAGAAAATTAAAGATCTAACGGGGTGGGCTTTAGAAGCTAAGATTATTTCTAAAAAGGAATGTTTGTTTTTGAATGTCCCATCTCCGGTTGTAGCGAAGTTTTATCTGCTTCCAAAGATACATAAATATTGTGTGTGTCCACCAGGTAGGCCAATTGTGTCCACAAGGGGCACAGTGCTGGAGCCGTTGTCAGTGTTCGTTGACTCTTTTTTACGCCCGTTGTTGTTGGATATCCCGTCTTACTTGAGAGATACTACTCATTTTTTGAAAATTTTGAATGAACACTCGACTTTGTCAGGTTCCTCAGATGTTCTGCTAGTTACGCTAGATGTTATGTCATTGTATACCTCGATTCCACAGGTGGCAGCTTATCAGGCTGTTGAAAGTGGACTTCGTGGTCAAGGGGATCTGTCAGCTGAGATGATTAATTTTGTGTTGCAGCTAGCTGAGTTAGCTATTTTTCAGAATTATTTCATTTTTGAAGATATTATTTACCATCAGATCTCTGGAGTGGTGATGGGGGCGATGGTGGCACCTTCTATCGCTAACCTATCATGGGTTTGTTTGAATCACAGTGGATTTCCAGATCCCTGTTTACGTCTCATATTAAGCTGTGGAGCCGATTTATCGATGATGTGTTTGTTCTGTGGGAGGGCTCTGAAAATATTTTTCAGGAATTTCTAGTCTGGTTTAAAAATTGTGATAATAATATTCATTTCACGAGTACTTTTAATACCAATGAAATAGTATTTTTGGATGTCACGATTTGGAAGGTTTTAAATAGCTGGATAACCTCAGTGCATAGGAAACCCACTGACAGAAACACGTTTTTGCACTATGATAGTGCACACCCTCTTTGATTACGGGATAGTTTACCTTTCTCGCAATTTGTGCGATATCGGAGGAATTGCTCTGATGATCAAGATTTTCGGCAACAATCTAAAACCTTGGTGAAAGGGTTCTTGGCAAGGGGGTATCCCAAGAAGGTTGTCCAGAAGGCTTTTAGGAGGGCATCGTTTAGCAATAGGGCCTTGATGTTGACCCCCCGAAAGAAGACTGATCATGATGATGAGGATCAAATAAATTTAATTTCAAAATTTTCTACGTTTAGTTTTCAGATTCAACGTAGTATTAAGAGACACATGAAGGTGATTAATACTATTCCAGGTTTAGATTAGGTGTATATGGAAACGGCAGCATAACTTGCAGGATTATTTATGTCCCTCAGTATTACGCCCCCTGGATAGATTGGGTGTGGAGCAAGGTCATGTTTCTTGTGGGAATTGTTCAGTATGTGATGTGTCTAGCAATATTTCCCATCTGACCTATAGAGGTAAGCTGTTTAGATTGAAAAAACACACTTCGTGTGGCTCTTGCTCAGTAGTATATGGTATCTTGTGCCCGTGTGGATTATTATATATAGGTAAAACTAATAGATTGTTTTGGAAGCGTATTTTAGAACATAAGAGTAGTATTTCTTGCAAGGTGCTTGAAGCTCCGATAGTGTTACATTGTTGTGAGAAGGGTCATTCATTTTCGAAGTTACAATGTTTTTGTCTTGATCAGGTGTTAGTGGGCAGAGAAGGTTGTTCCAGGGAACAGTCTTTAGTGTTATGTGTGCAGAGGTGGATTTTTACAGTTGGTACTGTGGCCCCTGAAGGTTTGAATGCTCAGATCGAGTGGGGTAGCTGCATTTGAGTTATTAGTGCTTGTCAGTTTAAAATTAGGGTTAGAGTTAGCTGACTTGTAGGTGTGATGACGCAATAGGAGAGGATACGCTAGAAAAAGGGAGTTGAAGTGTGATGGGTGCATGCGCATTGGTGTGAAGCTGGTGGGCTGGTTGAAGCAGTGCCGTTTGGATATACAGCTGGTTGTTTAACGTGCTATACCCTGATATGCTGGGGTGAGTGAGAGTGTTTTTAACTTGTTGTATTAGCTATATGTGTTTTTCGATGGATGTATTTTGATAATGATTGCTGAATGTTTATGTTTTTAGTTGTCCCCCTGAAAAAGCGACATTATTAGCGAAACACTCATTAGCGCTTAAAATGAGGCGTTGGGGCTGAAAAGACTGCGTTAAGCTGAACTGTTTGCAAGCTAAGTTGATTTCTTGCGGCTATTCTTTTGATGAGTTTGGGGATTCTGTGTGGGAGGTCGTTGATGTGAAAAGGGCATTGAGTATTGGTATTTGTGATCTTGTGTCACGGTGAACACCGGCCCGTTAATACTTAGACCTTCTGACATTAAGAATAACCAGAGAGAAGTACAGCAGCATTTGGATATAGAATCTGATACACAAAAATTCACAAATTTATATACGTATTATTATGTTTTGTTATATTTGAGTGTGTGCCATTGGATTTTTTTAATAATCATGTCCTGGCCATGTCCCAGTTTTTTATACTATTCCTACTATTTCCTTTTTTAATTGGTCTTGTTTTATTTGATTCTTTTATGTGTTAAATATGTTTGCATATATAGTCCAAAGCCATTTCATGGGCTAGTTATTTTTAGGAGATATTAGACATTAAGGAGTTGAACTGCAAGGGTATTAATGATGTTGACCACAATAATATTTTTACTGATCCTGGGGTGGTTATCCATCAATAACCCTATTGGATTTTAGAGGCCCAGTGACGGGCTATCACCAAGGAACTAGAAGAAATGCTTAACTTGGGAGTTATAGAAGAGTCCACGAGTGACTGGTCATCACCCATTATCTTGCTCCTAAACTTGATGGAAGCATCAGATTTTCCATCAACTTCCGGAGGATCAATGCAGCTTCTAAACTGGAAGCATATCCCGTGCCGAGAGTAGATAAGCTAAACAAGAGACTCAGTGGAGCATGCTTTATATCAACCTTGGACCTGACCAAGGGATACTGGGAATACGGCTGCCAGGGAGAAAACTGCTTTTTCAACCCCTCAAGGTCTGTTCCAATTTACACTGCTGCTTTTTGGATTACATGGGGCTCCTGCCACATTTCAACACCTAGTCGACCGCCTACTGAAACCGCACATGGCGTATGCAGCTGTCTACAGTATCTTGATGACATCGTTATCTACAGCAGAGACTATATGACAGAAGCTGTACCACCGAGCTAACCCAAGTACAAACCATATTGACCAGACTGTGGAAGGCTGGGTTTATGGCCATTCCCAAGAAATGTTTTCTGGGAGGTCATGACATTCAATACCTGGGATATTTATTCGAGAATGAGCTAATATAACCTCAACTATGGAAGATAGATGCCATTGCCCACCCCAAAATCAAAGAAAGAGGTCTGTGCCTTCCTTGGACTGATTGGCTATTACTGACAGTTCAGCTCTAATTTTGCAGAGATGGTGGAGTCGTTAACCAGTCTCCTCTGGAAGAGAAAATGGTATTGTAAACCTTGGGAGAACATGAGTGCACCAAGGGTCTGGGTATAGAGAGAGAAAATGAATGGACTCAATATAGATCCTTGGGCTACACCAACTGAGAGTGGGATAGCAGTAGAGGAGGATCTACCAGAACAAACACTGAAAGAGTGATGGGAGATATAAGAAGAGAAACAGGATAGCACAGTGCCCTTAAAACCAAGCAAGGACGAGGTATTGAGGAGAAGACTGTAGTCAAGTGTCAAAAGCAGCAGAAAGGTCAACCTCCACAGTTTTACCACTATTGTGAATACTTTAATTCCATCATACGGTACTGTTGTTAGTAGCTAGCCAGATATTACATCAAGTAACATTAACAAGCAACAAAACAATAATTTCTATTGTTACTGTGATACTATTGTTAATAACCCCCCACAGTTTATTACTATTGTAGCTCCACACAGTTTATTACCATTGTCAATAGAATATTGTTACTGTGCTAATATTGTTAGTAGCCCCCACAGTTTATTACTATTGTCAAAAGATTATTACCATCATATAGTACTGTTGCCAGTAGCTATCTAGCACAAAGTTTACTACTGTCAGTAGAATATTTTCAATCTGCACCGTTGTCAGTTGCCAGTAGCCATCCTTCAATAGGTATCATTTTATTACTGTTGTCAGTAGTATACCCATAACTAGTACTGTTATAAGGAGGTTAGTAACTAGCCTGTAATAGTTACTACCCATGGCATTATTCTTGTCAGCAATACTCTCATAAAGCTACACTTACAAATCATTGCACTGCTGTTACAAATAGCTGATACATTGTAACAATCCCATACAATTGTGACAAACAGCCAGCCAAAAGCTAATTTACTGTTCTAACTCTTCTAACCGATACTTTGCTGTTCTAACCTAATCACGTACAACTCAACGCAACCACACACAAGCCCTCTTGCATAGCCCGCCAGAAACACTTCTCTCTTACAAAACAAAATACAAAATAATGGCCTACCTAAAAATAAAGTCACTGCCAACCACTCTCCTTCTAATAGCCCTCCTTCTGCAACTAACATACACATATATACTCAACAACCCCCCTTGTAATAGCATCCCCATCATCCACAACCCCAACCGCAATCTAACACGCTCTCCGCTACACTATCACTCATACAACCCGCCACCAAACAATAGTTCCCACAGACATCCTCCTAGAGTAATCCAGATAAACTGTAAAAACCATGACCACAAAATATCCTCTACTTGCACGGACACCAAACTAAAATTGATCTTAATAAACATTTGTTCTATTCGGAACAAAATACCAATAGTAAATGACATAATAAGAGACGAACAACCTGACATCCTCTTCATCACTGAAACATGGCTAACACCTACAGACACAATATTATTAAACCAACTTCACACATCACAATATGATGTATTCAACTGCCACCGTGACACAAAAAGAGGAGGTGGTGCACTCATCATCACTAAAAAAAACCTACAATACACCCTAACGAACTCAAACAATGTCGAAGGAATGGACATAATAAACATTGAAAACAGAACATTAGCATTCTCCTTAATCTATAGACCCCCATCAGCTGATCACAAAAATCTCTCCCCCATCCTTGAACTCGCATGCACAACGTCTCAGAGAAAACCCCTCATAATCTTAGGTGACCTTAACCTCCCATCTCTGAACCAATCCCAAAAAGACAACTTCATTGACTCAATGTCCCACATGGGATTTAACCAGATAGTCCATACCCCCACACATAATAAAGGGAACTCACTTGATCTTGTTTTCCTCCCTACCCCCTTTAACCTACATAAACTCCATTCTTCCCCGATAGCTACGGAAGTACCATGGTCTGACCACCATTTGATAACATTCCACCTATTAGCACAAACAACATCACAGTCCACAAACAAAATATCACATATCTCACGCTTTCCCCACTTTGATAATGACACATTCCTTGACAAGGTACTACCTAAACTCACTACAAGTCTAAATGACATAGAACAAACTATAGAGAACTGGAACCAAACTATCCAAAAAGCAGCAACCCCCACCCAAACAATGCAGAAGATAAAGAAGGAATCACAAAAATGGTTCACTAAAGAAATTGCCCTGCTAAAAAAGCAATTACGGAAACAAGAAAAAATCTGGAGAAAAACAAAATCACACGATAACAAAACTAAATATATAAACATACTGAATAGATACAAGGAAGCAATCAATAAGTCAAAAAGGGAATACTACTCCAAACTAATAAATCATGCTATCAATCGGCCAAGAGAACTCTTCTCAATTGTGAATACACTAACAAAAACACAAAACCCCGAACTTAACCAAGACTCAATCAGTGTACAAACCTTAGCATTACATTTTGCTGAGAAACTAAAGGTAAAACCTTACTCGCCAACCACCACAATACCTAAACATGTCAGTAATTATGAATGGACAACCTTTCACAAGATTGAAAGAAAGCACATCCTTAATATTATAACAATGATTAACACCACAACCTCACCGCTTGACCCTTGCCCTGTATCATGGATCAAACATACTAAGGAATTTCTTGCAGAAAATATCCAACATATAGTAAACCAATCACTCTCTCAAGGAACCATGCCCAATGCCCTAAAACTCTCCTCGATCCGTCCCATAATAAAAAACAATAAACTAGACCCAAAAGACCCCAACTCCTACAGGCCAATAGCTAGCATACCTCTAATTGCCAAAATAATAGAAAAGACCATACAACTCCAATTACAAGACTACATTGATGAACAAAAACTCCTTGATGAGCATCAATTTGGCTTCCGACCCTTCCACGGAGTTGAAACTCTCCTAATTGCCCTAACAGATCTACTCATCAGAGGCACCAATGACAACAACAAAGGCTTCCTTCTCCTCTTCATAGATCTGTCTGCTGCATTCGATAGCATCAATCATAATACCCTCATTAACAGACTAGAATACCTAAAAATAGGAGGGACAGTCCTTGAATGGTTCAAATCATACATCTCAAACAGGTTAATACGGATACAATTAGGTAACGACACATCCGAAACTTTCCAACAAGGTCAAGGCATCACACAAGGATCAGCCCTCTCAGCCCTCCTCTTCAATTTATACCTCCAGCCCATTACAAACATATTTAAGAAGCACAAAATTAACCATTTCATATACGCAGATGATATCATGCTTGCCACCCCCATAAACCCCAACAATCCCAAATATGATAGCCTACTCCAATGTATGAACGAGACTACTAAATGGCTTGAAGACAACCACCTGAGCATTAACCTCAAAAAAACAGAGGCAATGTTCATAACGAGGAAATCAGACACTGACTACAAATACCCCAATACAATCACAATAAATAATACACCTATACCTGTTAAAAAGGAGGTAAAATACCTTGGAATAATCTTAGACCACTCACTCTCCATGATTCCACACATAAAACACACAGTAAAAACCATATTTTATAAACTCAAGACAATACAACATCTGAGACCCCTACTCAACACCGATGACTTTAGATCTGTAGTTAATACTCTCATAACCCCCCACTTCGACTATTGTAATAGTCTCCTAAATGGACTTCCATTAAAAAGCATATACCTTCTCCAAAGAGCCCAAAACATATGTGCCAAGATGGTCACTAAAGCTAATCTAACAGACCATGTGACCCCAATTCTACTAGACTTACACTGGCTCCCTATAAACAGCCGAATAAAATATAAAATCCTCCTAACTACATTCAAAATCATCAACAACATCTCCCCATCACAACTATCCACCCTAATACACCCCCCATCAGATACTAGATCACGCAGACAGAACGCAACCCACTCCCTCAACATAAAAACAAATTTTAGAAAAACTAAAGCGACAACAAGTGACAGGGCCTTCTCCTTTGCTGCCCCCACCCTCTGGAATGAAATACCATTAACACTCCGCATGATAAAAGACCTTCACCAATTCAAAAAAGAATTAAAAACCTACCTCTTTACAAAACACTTTGAAATCCCCTACCAACAAAGAACCTCACCAATACAATCACAGAAACACATACACTGTACCCAAGACAGAACAAATGACTAACACAGGAAATTTCACTAACCCCACACAACACGCTAATGAACCACTCAAACAGTTGACTATTTCACCACTGTAACTAACTAAGATGCGCTCCATGTAAATAAATTGTAAATAGTTTGAAAAGCTCTGTTATAGTTAATGTTCAAAATATGTTCCCTGTAAGTACACCTGTATATAGTTAAAGCATAATGTTCCTTGTAAATGTATACAGAAGTATACAATTGTTCTGTTTAATGTTCAATGTAAACCGCCCCTGATCTCTGGAAGGGACGGTATAGAAAAGACTGTTAAATAAATAAATAAATAAAATAAGAAGGATGAGGATCAAGTAAAGGCCCTTGGATTTAGCAAGGAACAGGTCACTGGAGAATTTGTCAAGAGCCATTTCAGTAGAATGTAAAGGACGAAAGCCAGATTGTAAAGGATCTAGGAGGGTTTGGGAGGAGAGAAAATTGAAGCAATGGCGGTGAACCGCGCATTCAAGTAGTTTAGAAATGAAGGGGAGGAGAGAGGTGGGTCAATAGTTAGAAGGACAGGTAGGGTCTAGTGATGGCTTCTTGAGGAGAGGTGTGACCACAGCATGCTTGAAGGCTGCAGGGACAGTTGCAGCGGAGAGCGATAGATTGAGAATATGAGAGATGGAAGGAACAACAGTAGAGGAAATGGAACTTAGGAGATGGGTGGGAATAGGATCAGAGGAGCAGGTAGTGAGTTTGGAGGAGGAAAGAAGGTGTGCATTTAATTTAATGTTGCCGCCTGTTAACACTTGTTACTTGTTTCTAGTTCAATATAAACTGCTCTATGTAAACTGTTTTACTGTACACGTTATATGTAAACCACACTGATTTCAAAAAGCGTGCTATATAAAAACAAACAAATAAATAAATAAAAATAAATAAATAATAGCAGAGGTGGGGATGGGGGAGTTGGGAGTGAAGAGGGGGAGGACTTCTTTAGAGTTGGGAGTGGTCCCAGAGGACTGGAGAAAGACAGATGTGGTCACTTTACACAAAGATGGAAGTAAGAATGGGATTGAGAACTACAGGCCAGTTGGTCTAACCTCTGTGGTGAGTAAATTATGGGAAATGCTGCTAAAACAGAGGATAGTGATGTTTCTGGAGTCCAATGGCTTGCAGAATCTGAGGCAGCATGGGTTTACCAGAGGCAGGTCCTGTCAGACAAATCTGATTGATTGCTTTGACTGGGTGACCAGGGAGCTGGGCCAAGGGAGGGTCCTAGATGTGGTGTATTTAGATTTCAGTAAAGCCTTTGACACTGTTCCACACAGGCGACTTATAAACAAATTGAGCACCCTAGGAATGGACCCTAAAGTGACTGATTGGTTAGAAATTGATTGAGTGGGAGGCGACAAAGGGTACAGGTAAATTTAGCTTACTCTGAGGAGAAGGAGGTTACCTATTCTTTTTGATATTGATGAAGGGCTGTTGGGTAAGGTTTGCCTCTCTATGGATGCTACTAAAATCTGCAATAGAATAGATACCCAGGAAGGTGTAGATAACATGAGAAGTGATCTAGCTAAGCTTGAAGAATGGTCAAGAATTTGGCAGCTGAGATTTAAGAACATAAGAAATGCCATACTGGGTCAAACCAAGGTCCATCAAGCCCAGTATCCTGTTTAATACTAAAAAATAAAGGGTCATTCATTTGGGCTGCAAAAGTCCAAGGGAGCAGTATAGTGTAAGGGTGAAGTACTTCTGTCCATGAAATAAGAGTGTGACCAGGGCGTGTTTATTTCTGATGATCTTAAATTGGCTATACAGATAGAAAAGGTGACAGCAAAAGCCAGAAGGAGGCTTGGGTGCATAGGGAAAGGAATGGCCAACAGAAGAAATGAGGTGATAGTGCCATTGTATTAATCTCTGGTGTGACCTCATTTGGAGTATTATCTGTATTTCCGGAGACCACACCTTCAAAAAGATGTAAGCAGGATGGCGTCGGTGCAAAGGGTGATTACTAAAATGGTTAGTGGTCTTCATTATAAAGTATAAGAGGACAGACTTAAAGGTGGGATAGAGGAGATATGATAGAGAAGTTTAAATACCTCTATGACATAAAGGCAGAAGAGGAGAGCCTCTTTTGATTGAAAGAAAACTCTTCAACAAGGACACATAGGATGAGGGTGATGGGGGATAGATTCAGGAGTAATATGCAAACAATATTTCTTTACAGAAAGAGTGGTAGATGCATGGAATAGCCTCCTAGTGGAGGTAGTAGAGACGAGGACAGTATCTGAATTCAAGAAGGCATGGGACAAATACAGAAGATCTCTAAAGGAAAAAAAGGGAACTATTGTAGCTGATATAGAAGGGCCTACAAGATAGGCCATATGGTCTTTTTCTGATGTCATGTTTCTGTTTCTATGTATGTTAGTTGGGTGGATGAGGGAATCAGGGCTACTGGGCCACCAGAGATTAGGTTTCTGTCAGGGCACCGGCCCTGGATAGTATGTTATTGGCATTTCCCCTTATGCCTGGATTATCTGAGGGGAAGTAACAAACTTCACCTTAGATGATCCATACATCAGGGAAAGCCCCCAGTGCCACAATCCCCATACCCATGCAACTAAAAATAACCCTGATCCTCCCAACCACCCAACTAAAAATAATCCTGGTAAACAGAACTCACTCGGAAGAAGGAAGGTGAGTAGTAGTGTGCCGCAGGGATTGGTCCTGGGACCGGAACTGTTCAATTTGTGAATGATATTGCTGAAAGACTGAAGGGAAAAGTCTACCTTTTTGCAGATGTCATGAAAATTTGCAACAGTGTGAACTCCTCTGAGGGAGTAGACAACATGAGGAAAGATCTACAAAAGCTGGAGGAATGGACTAATTAGCCTGGCAGTTAAGATTTAATGTGAAGAAGTACAGTCATGCACTTGGGATGCAGAAATCCAAGGGAATTGTTTGTGATAGGGGGTGAGAGGTTGGTGTGCATGGACCAGGAGAAGAGTCTCACAGTGATTGTTTCTGAGAATCTCAAAGTGGCGAACCAATGCAATAGGGTGGTGGCCAAAGCCAGAAGGGTACTGGGTTGCATACAGAGAGGAATAAGCAGCAGAAAAGTGAACGGATTAATGCCCCTGTACATGTTATTGGTGAGGCCTCACTTGGAGTATTGTGTTCAGTTTTGGAGACCATATCTCACAAAAGATATAAAAAGACTTGAAATGGTCAGAGGCAGGCGACTAAAATGATTTGAAGTCTGCGCCAGAAGTCATAAAAGAGGGGACTTGAAGACCTAAATATGTATGCCCTAGAGGAGAGGAAGAATCCACGTAGAGCAAAAAAACCCAGTCCAAAACGTGGTAAACAGAAAGACAAATACTTTAATAAATTGTATGCAGGGGATATAAGTCAAGGGACCCGACACAGGCTGTGTTTCAGTTATGCCTTCATCAGGTGTATTCTTGACATACTCTATCGATTAAAAACCCCACACGCAGTCTTGAGAGCTACTACAATAGTTATTTTAAGAAATATGTGCCTCCAAGAAACTCACACCGTGTAAAAGTCAGGCTGAAAATGTTCCATCTTACTGGCAAACTAGATGGAACATACTGGTCTTTATCTGCCGTTATATATACTATGTTCCAATAGAGGGGCAGGTTGGACTCTAGTGGGTTTATGAAGTTGATGGGTCATGATTGACAATATAACTGCACCTGTTTATGGACCTTGGGCCAGAAAAATTGGGCTAAAACATTCTCTAGTGTTTTCTCACCCCCAAGTGTCCTTGTAATAAGTGGCTATGAGCCAGTGATAACACCTGCTGACCATAGGGCCAAGGAACTATCAGTTTTATCTCTTTCCCCCTCTATGGCCCCCTCAGCCACTCTGTACAATAAATCTCCTTTTAGCACAAAATATGGAAAGGGTTTTGCAGGGGACTCTCTGTTAGCTACTGGTACCCCACCCACCTCCAAAACCCACTCTTGGGCATGTTTAAGGGACTTTTCTTCTTGTTGGACCCTCCTGAAGTTCCCTGGGTTTTTCCCCAGTCCAGACTCTGGGAAGGGGTCAATCGTATTTGGGTCACTACCACTGAGCCCTGAGCTATCCCCAGGGGGTTCTTCCCTACACCATCCCCAGATCCCTCCCCCATAGCCACCTCCTGATTCTGTTGGTAGTGTAACTTTTCCTGGTGACACTGACTCTGGGAGTTAGCATGCTTGGGAGTCTGGACATATAGATCTGGGTCTTCCCGGAGGAAGATCACTGGGAAATCTTCCTGATCCAACTTAGCAGAGCCGTCAGTTAGTTGTGCCCATATCACTCTGAAGTTGGGTAGTCTTGGCCAATCACCACTGGATATGGGAGCCAGCGCAGCACTACAATCTTGAATGTGGCTTGCCCAGCTGGAGTCTTCAGTAAAACTTGTGCCGTTGGATACTGCCTCAGGCCAGTGTTACCATCTTTGCATAGTCAATTTAAAATCGGGTTACTGCTGCCCAGCAAATTTATTTATTTATTTAACAAGTTTTATATGCTGCCTTTCTTACATTCAAAGCGGTTTACATATAACATAGTAACATTTAGAGTTTTACATTGAATAGGATATTGAACTTGGATTATGGGGAGATAATGTACAACGAGATGAGAAATCGTGAAGAAAGTAGGGAGATGCAGTGTCAGGTAGGGGAGAAGGGAATCAAAGGAGAGTGTGTAATTGTGGGTAATGGTGAAGGTGAAATGGGCAGTTATCCTCAAGAGGTAGTAGATGGGTTAGTAGTAGGAGGGGAAGAGAGTAGAGAAGGAGGGTAGATCAGTTGGCTCTGCTTATACATGGAGTGGAGTTTTGATGCCAGAGTTATGTAGTAGTTTGAGAGTTATTCTCGAGTTGGTCATAGTGCTCCTGGAAAAGAAAGGTTTTCAAGGCTTTTTTAAGGTCCATTCAGTCTTTGATGGCTCTAATGTTCCCAGGGAGTGTGTTTCAGTTGCAAGAGCATATATTGAGAATGCCATTTCACAAGTTACTTGTTTAGCTCTGCTTTTGATTGAAGGGGTGAGTAATTGCTTCTGTTGTGAAGTTCTTCTTGCTCTCAATTCTGGCTCCTTGGAGATCAGGGGTTGAAGAGAATTTGAGTATAGTTGTTGGATGATTTTAAAGATAATGAGTAATTCTTTAAATCTGGAACACGTAGTAATCGGCAACCAGTGAAATTGCTTCAGAGTTTGTGAAATGTGTACATTTATCGCTGTTCCTGTGATAATCCGAGCAGCCGTGCTCTGCACTAGCTACAATGGGTATGTGGATTGTTTCGGAAGTCCTTGGTATAACTCATTGCAATATTCTAGTATTGGCATGATCATGGCCTGACACACTGTGCGAAAGTGGTTCTGGTCAAGTAGTGGCTTGAGCTTTCGCACTATGTTTAGTTTGAAGTAAGCTGCTTGTGTAGTCATGCTAATGTGTTTGTGGAAAGATAGGATCCGGTCCAGGTACACACCAAGGTACTTGACTTGTTCCTTAACTTGTAAGTTGTTGTTTAGTGTTTTCAAGGACTTTGGTGGGATAAAGGAGGTTTTTCTGGGTTACAAAGAGTGCATCTGATTTTTTGTAATTTATGTTAAGATTTTGTTTCTGGAGCCAATCATACATTGCTTTCAGACATGCCATTAGATTTGTGAAATCAGGTTGGTCTACGTCAAACGGGGTATAGACCATGCTGTCATCTGCATAGATTCTGTATTGTATTTTGAAGTGGTTGATAATATTACACAGTGGTTGTATGTAGATATTAAGAGGGTGGGTGAGAGATCTGCACCTGAGGGTCCGTACATCCCCAGAGTCTCTCAAGGCCAGGAGGGGGGTCTCTTCGAGCTCCACAGGAATCACAAAGTTTTGTGCCCCTGGGTGGGGACTCTCCACAAAAGCACAGGAGTGAGGGGTGTTTAGGCTGACCTCCATGGGTTCTTATGCACCGAGGGGACACTCCCAAGCAAAGTGTCCCTGGGCTCCACACTTAAAACAGGTGAAGTGATCATGGCTGGGGCCCTGCCCTCGCCTAGAAGGTGACTTTGGGGGTTGGAACATGGGAGCCAACATCCGTTCCAGCCACTTCCATGAGAGGTCCTTCAACCGATAGAAGATGCTCCAGGAGCTCTCTTTTATCTGGAGTCCCCCCTTCTGAATCGCTAGCAGTAGGCCTTTGGGGTATATCAGGCCTAGGGTTGCCAACTGGCCGGTTTTTCCATGGCCAGGCTGGCTGCCGGCGCAGATGTAAAACTGGCCCTTGAAAAGCCGGTTTTTTGCTCTGTCCGCAAGATCGGGAGCGGCCAGAGCAAAAAAACGGCTTTTCTTCCCACCCAAAGTCCAAAAAATTACTACCCAGGACCGGCCCACACACCGGAGGGCTTCAGAGGGAGCCGGGTAAGCTCGTGCGAGGCCCCGGCTCCCTTTGTACAACCGCCAGCGTGAAGAGCCTTTTCCTTCATGCTGGCGGCTGTTTCTGTAAAGCCGCGATTTCTGGGAAAGGTTAAAGGCAATACCCTTTAACCTTTCCCAGCATTCGCGGCTTCACAGAAACAACCGCCAGCGTGAAGGAAAAGGCTCTTCACGCTGGCGGTTGTACAGAGGGAGCCGGGGCCTCGCGCGGGCTTCCCCGGCTCCCTCTAAAGCCCCTCAGACAGCCGTGGTGCTGGTCGGGGGGGGGGGGGGGGGCAAGGACTGCATGGGCGGGGTTGGGGGGGGCCAGGACAACAAATGGGCTGTGATGGGGGGACCTGGACTGGAAAAGGGCTATGGGGGGGGGGGACCAGGACCGGAAAAGGGGGAAGGGGGGGGGGGCCATGTACCGGAAAAGGGGTATGTGGGGGGGACCTGGACCAGAAAAGGGATATGGGGGGGGGGACCTGGACCGGAAAAGGGCTATGGGGGGGGGGGGACCTGAACTGTAAAAGGGCTATGGGGGGGGGGGACTTGGACTGGAAATGGGTTGTGATGGGGAGGGGGACCTGGACCGGAAAAGGGCAATGGGGGGGGGGGGGACCTGGACCGTAAAAGGGCTATGGGGGGGGGACTTGGACTGGAAATGGGTTGTGATGGGGAGGGGGACCTGGACCGGAAAAGGGCTATGGGGGGGGGGGACTTTGACTGGAAACAAATTGGCTTTGAGGGGTGGGGGGAACTGGACTTTAAAAGGGCTATGGGGGGGGGGGGGGACATGGACTGGAAATGGGTTGTGATGGGGAGGGGGACCTGGACTGGAAAAGGGCTATGGGGGGGGACTTGGATTGGAAATGGGTTGTGATGGGGAGGGGGACCTGGACTGGAAAAGGGCTATGGGGGGGGGGGGGAACTTGGACTGCAAATGGGCTGTGATGGTGGGGAGGGGGACTCGGACTGCAAATGGGATGTGATGGTGGGGGGGCCTAGGACTGGAAATAGGCTGTGATGGGGGACTTGGACTGGAAATGGGCTGTGATTGGGGGGGGGGGGCTAGGACTGGAAATGGCCTGTGATGTGAGAGGTAGCACTGGAAATGGGCTGATGTGGGGCATGGGAGAATGGGACTAGAAGGGAGTGGATGCTGGGTGGGTCTAGAACTATAAGGGAACTGATTTGGGGGGAGGACTAGAATGGATGGGGAATGAGAATGGAGAGGGGAAAAATATTTTGTGTGGAAGAAAAGTCTATGATGGGCTGGGTATTGGGAGAGTAAGAGGGGCTTGAGAATGGAAGGGTGAAATTTAAATGGATGATAAAGGAATAAGGAAAGAATTGGGGGAAAGAGCAAAAGGGAAACAATCAGTATGTTAAAGCAGAAATAGAGAGAGAATGGAAAACATCTAAAAGAGAAGAAAGGACAAATGGATAGCTTGCAGAAGACACGAAGAAGAAACCAGAAGAAAGTGACTGGAGCAATTGCAACTGAAAAATAAAATGCCCAAACAGAAGGTAGAAAAATACTTTTTATTTTGAATTTATTAACTGGAATATGTCTGGTCTGGGAAGTGTGTATTGCTAACATCTTTGCATTTTTGTTTAGTGCAAGAGGAAATTACTTTATAGTTTTATTTCTCCAGTGTTGTACATTTCATGTTTGGATTTTGGGGTTCCCAGTTTAATTATTATCTGACCAAGGAAGTTAGCCTACACGTATCTTCTGTAATTTTTGTGGGTGGGGCTGGGGGTGGGGCAGGGGTGGGACTATGGGCGGAGAATGGGTGGAGCATGGCAAGCCACAGGTGTCGGGTTTTTCTTGGTGAAAAAGTTGGCAACCCTAATCAGGCCCACTCCAGTATGGCGGCCTTGACAGATGCATATGTTGCTCACTCATCTAGGTTGATGCCCTGGAATGCAGCCAGACTGCTACTCGTCAGCAGATTCCCCAAATAAATAGTCCATGTCTCCTCCAGTCACGCAGCCATGCGGGTGTTTTGTTCAATTCACCAAGAAATGATCTGGTTCTTCTTATGCCATCATTTTAATAACTGCTTGCGCAAAAGGGTGGAATTGCGATCTCTGCAGATGCCTGGGTCAACTGAGCTAGTGAACTCTTCTGTAGTTTCCCTTGTGATTGAATGAGACTCTGCATTTGCTGCTGCTGTTGTCACTGCCCTTCCAGTAGGGTGCGTTTGAACTGCTGCTGATATTGTTGTTGTTGCTGCTGATACTGTTGTTGTGGCTGCTGTTGCTGCTGCCCTTCTGCCAGACGTTAGAGGAGTCATTCCACCCTGGCTTGTCATTGTTCTCTTGCAACACCACCACAGCTTCCTCTTTTGCAGCAGTTCGCACTGCAGTATTCCAGCTCCAATAAATTATTTTGAGGCCTCTAGTGGCCAAAACAAAGCCTGCCTGTCCAGCACTAACTAAACCTTCTTAAAGCTCCTTAACTAGGATAGACGAACCTTCTTAGCCCACAAAAACAAACAAACAAAAAACCCCTTATCTACAGTAGAGGCCCAGCCCTAGAGGAATGTAAATTTACCCTCAGTCACATGGTAGAGAAAATCCCCAAGCTGCCACCATATGTGGTAGTATGGCATGCGATGGGAAGGGATTTTCTGTTAAAACACCAGACAGTAGTTCAGGGAAAACAAAACATGTTTTTATTCAGATCCAGTTCATTAAACCTTCACAAAACTGGTCTCCCGGCCCTTCCTCTAGCCCAGTTAAAGTTTCTACCTTGGCTAGGTAAAGTACCTACCTTTGTATGGCTTGCCTTGAATGAACTCCTGGCTCCATGGGCCTCTCTCCCTCCTGCAGTCTGCTTGATTTTTAACCTCTTCCTGTGATCCATGCCCTCCCAGCCCTGAACTCTGGGCTGCAGGCTCTCTGGAGAAGGATGGGCAACACTCTACAGACCCCATCATACTTCCCCAATCTGTTGCACTATTTCAACTACAAAGCATTTAGAGCCCGATATTGAATTTAGCCAGCTATGCGCCGCTACAGCGCATACCCATCCTTGCCAACCTCTAATCCCGGATATTAAATGCCAGGGTGATATGTGGCCCTGACATTGAATATCTGAGATCGCCACACATGCCCTGGAGCCACAGAAGCTAACCGGGTAGCAGCGATATTGCACCACTAGCTGGTTAGCTCCCGCGGGTAAACTAGGCCAGCTTTTGCTTCGCCTAGTTTTACCCACAAGTCATTAACCAGGTAGTGGTGCAATATCATTGCTACCTGGTTAGTGACTGTTGCCTCCTCTTTTCTGGCCCAGAATACCCACAACACATCCCGATGCTAAGGGTAAACCATGTAAATGCCTTTCAAATATCGGGCCCTTACTGTATATGTTGAGTATGGCGGCTTCTATAATTAAGTACACTGTTTCAATCAGTACTTTTTTGATAGATTGAAGTCAAAAATCCACACTATGATATACTTCATTTTCGACCTATGGAATACATTGGAAATTTGGATCCACCTGATTCACCCATTTGTACCTTTCCAAATTAAAAAAAAATCCTCTAGAAAGCGAATCCATAATTCAATAGATGCTCAGAAATTTGAAGTTACATGAATTCTCTTCAAAGCGTCACACTGAGGTGGGGGGGGGGGGAGGGAATCATTGCCCCCTTGACTATTCCATGTGTCTGATGGAACATCTTGTGCTGAAATTTAAAATAACTTCACTGTAGTACTACCATCAACAGACGTATCCCAAAAATTAAATGTGCATGAGACATTTCCTGATTCTAATAATATTGTGCTACATCTATCGCCAGATCTTGGGGTATATTGGTATATGGAGATGAAATATCAATTGTGATCAACTTCCATGCTGGAGACACAGGTTGATACTTGTCAGTCTTACCAATTAATATCGCTGAATCCAAAAATGCCCCCAAAATGCCTTCATTTCATTATTTTTCATCTTCAGGCAGGTATGCATCTTTTCGCTTTATTTATAAGAGATTTCTCTTTATTTCCTATGTTTTTGGACTGCTCCGGTCCCCATTATTGAAGACTTTAAAGAGATAAGATTGATAGTAGATGCTTTTTGTTACACTATGGGGTATGTTTACTAAACCGCGCTACTGTGCGGGGCGCACTTGAGCATGCGCTAAGGTACCTTAGCGCACGCTAATGATGCGTTTTTGTGCCCCGCACATGTGCACACCGCACTAACAGGCCCGCTCATGTGCGCATCGCGCAAATGAGCGATAGAGGCGTGGAAAGGCTCTCGGAGGGCGAAGGAAGGCTCCCCAGGGGCGGAGAGACGGGGTCAATGGGTGGAGAATGGGAGGGGAGAGGCTTCCCGCACAGGAGCGGGGCTGAAATTCGATGAAAAAAATACCGCGAGTGAAAACCTCGCGGTAGAGCCGATTTAAAGGGAAGAGAAACCATTTCTGTCAGCAATGTACAGCAAAACTAGGGAAACCTACATAACGTGAGCAGTGTGATACATATGCACAGAACAAAATAGCAAATAAAAATGAAAATGACCACAACAAAATTCTAATAAATTAATAAATTAATTAATTAATATAATCCAGCTGGGCAATAGTGATAGTCATGGAAAACATCAAAAATCACTCCCAAGAAAGTCCCAAAAAAGAAATGTATGGGTCGGAGCGTAAAAATAATAATAATTTTTTTTTACGCTCCGTCCCCATAAAGGTAAATGATCCCACAGTGAAATTGTGCAGAGCAGGGTTTATGACTCCTTTGGCCAGGATTCCTAACTCCAGGGACTGCACTGTCTCTGAGGCCACAGTGTGGTGCAGTGAACACAGACAGTGTGTTCAGGAGCCAAAGGTCAGCAGCTCAAGTCCCAGCTGGGGCTCCTGCAAACCCAATCCCCATATTTTACCCACCACTAAACCATGATAGTAAAGAACAACCTTTTTTGCAGATAACATAATCATGGTCCAAACACCTCTATTTTACCCTACAGAGCACAGACACCAGAAACATGCGCATTACCTAGACCACAGTCCCCTCAATGCAGTCCTGGAGGGCCACATATCATTTAGCTGTGATGCTGTCAGCAATATAAGGCCATGTCAGCATGGTGGCGGAGGGGTACAGTTGTTGGAGGGGGCAGTGGCTGCTGCCCACAGCAGACGGTGGCCCAGCCCCCTTCACGTGGGTGCAGTGCCCTCCAACAGACAGGCCCTGTCTGACAAACAGCCATGGACTCCCCAGCGAATGCACTGTTTTTGTGCTAAGATGGTGGTGCAGCGGACACAGCCAGTGCCTTTAGGACCAGAAGGTCACAGGTTCAAATCCCAGCTGGGGCTCCTGCCAACCCAGTCCCCTTATTTTACCCATGAAGAAAACATGATAGTAAAGACTGAACCATTATTGCTGAGACCATAAGCATGGGTCAAAAACCTCTATTTTACCCTACACAGCACAAACACCATAGAAATGTGCATTACCTACGGCAGAATCCCCCAAATGCAGTCCTGGAGGGCCAAACACCATTCAGTTTCCATGCTGCCTCTAATAAAGATGCCTGTGCTGCATATCTATGCACCACCCCCATGGTATGCAGATGTATCCCATGCATATTCATGAGGGACAGCATGAAAACCCGAACAGTGTTTGGCACACCAGGACTGGAATTGGGAACCTCTGCCATAAAGCAGCAGCCAACAGGGCCAAACACACCCACACCCACACCCACAGGCCCCATTGGCTAATGCCTCCTGGAGAGGCAGGACATTGGGCCCTGCGTGCATCTCCCAATACTAGCACTTGCATACCTTAGCAATGCCACCCTACACCTGGGTATACGGTACACATCTATCAAACGTCTCCTATGATTACTGGCAGATAGCAAGTCCTACGTTAAGCACAGTTTGCTCATTGAGCTCCATCATAACAATCTTTCTGATGTCTGCGGTGTGTGCTTCAGGTCTGGTCTCTGACAGTGTTTACCACCCTGGGGAGTGACCCCCAACAGTATTGCGTAGCATATCCATGCCTGTACTGTGCCCAGGACTGGTGTGGTGGGCAGGGTTGCTAAACTCCTCTAGAGTAGCACAATGCTGGCATAGGTGTGGGAGTGTGTGTCTGTCTATACAGTGTGTGGTGGCTGCAAACACCTTCCACAGCCCACACTGCCAGCACTGTTGCCAGTATTGGCCTGCCAATGTGCATAATGAGGAGCAAGGTACCATGGGTATTGCCCGGACAGGGTGACCTGGCCAGGATGCATCTGCACAGGGCATAGGGCACTGGCTGGGACATTGTAGTGCCCGGCCACCACCTACACGGACAGGGTGACCTCAGTATGTCCTGCTGGGGGATCACTCTCACCCTGACTGTGCAGTGACGACAGCATGGCTAGGCACCCTCATAGTGCTATATAGTATTTCTTTCATGTGATATTTATGGGTTTCATTTTGGGGCCCAGTCACTGATTTATCTGCTTGTTGTGTATGCTGACATCCCAGTTCTGGGTGCATGCATTTCCACTGGGAACATGCACTATGGACTAGCTAGCAGACTGTTTGCAGCTGGTATGTGTCTTGATGGAGTGGCTTGCAGGGTGCAGTGGCTGAAGGCTTGCTGCAGGAGAATATCAGATAGTGGTGGGGTGCAGCTTAGCATATCCAGGCCTAATGTCTGTCTGCTATTGTGTTATGGATGTGTACAGAGCTGCATTGACTGCCCTGTAGGGTGTCTGTTCCCCAGCAGGACCGGGGTTGATGGTCCCCTCTACTGCCACCATTGCAGGGAGGTAGAATGTGGATCTGTTGATAAGAGACCCTGTTTTCCACCCTCAGCCCTGGAGGAGGGGGGTGGTGGTACATAGCCCACCTAGGGCTCTAATTATTCTACCAGGCTCTAATTATTCCCCATTTTGACTTCGCAAACTCTTTATTACAAGGGCTCCCTCAATCTACCCTAAACCCGCTTCAACTAGCCTTAAACAGCGCAGCAAGAGTGCTTTTCGGGGTACCTAAAAGAGAACATGTAACACCTCTCCTGAAACAACTACATTGGCTCCCTATACAAGCGAGAATCCCCTTCAAGACTCTGCTCCTGGCCTTTAAAGCTCACAAAGGACTCGCTCCCTCATCATTATCAGAGATGATCCAACCAATCCCTACCAACAGGCTAAGAAGAACCACGGAATTAAACATGCTAATGGTACCAAAAGAGTCCTTAAGATACAACTCCACAACAGTAAACCGATCCTTCAGTTTATGCGCTCCAAAACTTTGGAACACCCTCCCACCACACATTAGGGCCATCGCTGATCTCTTCCAGTTCAAAAAGGCCTTGAAACATCACCTTTTCATCAAATATTTCCCAGAGAACATAGTAACACAGGCACACTCAAATAACAACAATCCCGTTCTTTCCACGTAACCTCTGTTAACCCAACAACACTTCACACCTCTCTCTCATAGTAACAAGGTTCTTTTTATACAATATGTCTTCCAAATGTAAATAGTTACACTGACTATTATTTGTTGTAAATAATTACCCCGGTTACCCAAGTTATTGTTCCTGTTATATGTAAACAAAAAACAGATAATTGTATCTTGTCTGATGTTTTCTTGTTCTATTTAAACCGTGCTGATTATGAATAGTGCGGTATATAAAAGATGTTAAATAAATAAATAATAAATAAATAGGGGTCCATAGGGGCTACACCTGACTGAAACATCCAAGGTGTTTCTGCAAAAACTACCTATCTCACACATTAACACTGCTTTGTACCTCTGGCATAGCCTCTTTCAGCCATGGAAGGTGCTGTGGACCTTGTGCTGGGCGCCTCACTGCACCCTCAGGGTGAGCACAGTAACCGCACAATGCGACGGTGTGTAGCTACTCTGTGCCAGTAAAACACACGGTCAGTACCCCCTACCAGGCCGAGGTGTTGTGGGGGTGCACATGGTCACTTCCCCCTACCAGGCTGAGGTGCTGTGGGGGTGCATTCCCCATCTTGTGTTTATCTGTGGACAGCTGATTTGCATGTGCAGTGCATCATGTGTACGGGTGGGCTAACCCTATCCTGGTGACCACAGCAGACTGTCTGTGTGGTGATGTGCACTCCCTCTGCAGCCAGCCAGCCAGGGCTTTGCTAGCAGCTATAGGGCTGTAGCACAATGGTTACTTCACTGCCTATGGAGCCAGAGGTCATGGGTTTAAACCCACAGTGGGGTTATTTGATGGGGCTGCCCAGAGCATTATCTCTTTTTAATGTACATTATTGCTGCCAGTAAAAACACCCTCATCGTACTGTACCCATAAGGTGCCTCAGAGGGCGATTTATAGGGCGCCCTATAGGTTACCTTATGGTTACCATCCATATAAGGTGCACTATACGTTATCCTGTGGAGCAACTTATAGGGTGCCCTATAGGGGACATTTTAGGGTGCCATGGCAGACAGTGCACTTTATAATGTGCCCTATGGAGTGCCTTATAGGGTGCCTTATGCGGCACCTTAAATTACGGCACGTGAGGACCTGTTTGCTTGCAGCAATTAATAACATACAACTAAAGTGCTGCAGGAAAAAATACATACATTGCAAAGCTGATGCGACAGCCAGCCTTACGTATTAGGCACACTGGGGAGCAAACTCATGACCCCTGTATCAGCAGTCAGTGCCTTAACCATTGTGCTCCACTGCTGCTCCTCCTTGCATGTCAGCGCACCTACTTATGCTTTTCATTCCTTAAACTGCACAGTGCTGCCATCAAAAACATTGCTGTGACCTTGCGGTACCTCATAGGGCACCCTATAAAGCACCCTATAAGCAACATTCTAGGGTGCCTTGGCGGACAGTGCACTTGAAAATGTGCCTTATGGGGTGCCTTATGTTAACATGCTTTGAGAGTGCGTTTGCTAGTAGTAGTAATTAAAATAAAAAGTAAAATGCCTCCTAAAGCAAACTTACCCATAACCAGTAATGCCTCTGCCAGCATTCTTCATTGGGCACAGTGGGGGATTGAACCCATGATCCTTGCACTGTTGGTCAGTGTCTTAACCATTGTACTGTGGCTCTGTTCTTGTGCTTATGCATCAGCGCACCGCCTTATGCCGCCCAATATTAAAATGCCTCCTAAAGCATTAGCATGCCACCTTATGCACATCAGCGCGCCACCTTATGCTGCCCATTATTTAAACACCTCCTAAAGTAATGCCTCAGCCAGCCATCTTCATTGGGCACTGTGGGGGATTGAACCCCTGATCCCTGCACTACTGGTCAGTGTCTTAACCATTATGCTGTGGCTCTGCTTCTCTGCTAGTACATCAGCGCGCTGCTTATGCCTCCCGCGCAGCTTTCTCATGTGCTAATTTGCGGGGCGCACATGGGCGCCGCGCACATTAGCGCATGAATAATCCCGGTTTTGCTTTTTTCAGCCAGACACGCCCACTCCTTACATGGCACCCGCACACTAGCGGGCCGCGCACATTACCGGGGTTTTAGTAAACATACCCCAATATATCATATCTTGTTTTCTTTTTCAAATTATCTCTGGTATTGACAAGAATAATACTTGCGATACTTCTTTAAAACTATAACTAAAAAGTTTTAAAAAAACCCTTATGGGGTGTCAACCTCCGATCCTAGAACCATAAACTAGTCAGGTTTCCAGGATATCCTTAATAAATATGTATGTGATATATTTGCATGCACTGTCTCATTGCATGCAAATATATCTCATGACTATGCATTAAGGAAATCGTGAAAACCAGACTGGTTTGTGGCCCTCCAGGACTGATGCTTGACACCCCTGTAGTACAATATTAGATGCTTTCGCCTTGATGAAATCACATATGGTTAACTACTGTAATCTTGAATGCCTTCTGACACAATTGGCCACTCACCTAGTCAATATCAACATGGTACTTAGTAATGCAAATGTCCCACAACCGCCAGTCTTCCAATGAGTGGACCTTCTCCATCGTCACTGCAACCAATGACAACCCTGTTAAATTAAATGGAGATCAGCAGTAAACCACAGGAAATTCCACCCCCTATAGGGATGGCCCATATATTTCGAGGAAACATTAACTAATTATATAAACATGCCATACCTTCATTCTATTCAATTACCATATTCTCTACTCCAGTAGGCCATCAGAACAAATTGAAAGATGACTACATACAGCCTCAGAGGAAATAACCTGCTTCTGCTGCACTTCCTTCTATACTTCCATTCCAGCCATCTGTACTTGTGATAAAAGTAAACTAAAGGCCACCACCAAATGATCCTGCCAAGGGACTGCCCCTCAGGGTAAAATCCCCACAAATTAACTAACCCCCTGAATCTTCCTGCCAACTACAAACCAAGTCCAATAGATGACACCCCCCCCCCCAACACACATGAGTAGGGCCATCAATGTGTTGAGTAAGCCCTATATCATACATACTGTCTTGAAATCCCTTATCCCAAGAAGACTCAACCCGTTCATAATGCAGCTAAGGAAAATCTAACAAAATCTCACAAATCAATCTAAAACTACTAACTACTCATCCACATCTATGTCAAGTGCTCTATAAACCAGCAAAATGCCCGTACTTTCCCCCAGAACCTTTGATTGAACCAACAACTGAACAATGACCCCCTCCCCCTCCTGCTTCTCCTATTACAATGCTCACACTCCACAACAGGTTTGATAGCATAAACCAGAGGAGCAATAAGTAAATTATCCCATCATATCCCTCTAACCCCAACAGCAAACTTCCTATACCATCCACCCTGATTACTCAAAAGTACAGAAATACATCTTTCCTCCATCCCACAATAACCAAACCCAAATTTTGGTTTGCTGGTATAATAGTATAGAAAATTTGTTGGCCTCTCCTCTGATGATATTCATTGGGCATTTGAAAAGGGTCAAAATGTCATTTTGTTATTGTTGGATTTTTCAGTTGCTTTTGATACTGTTAACTACGAGATACTTTTTTTTATACATTGTGCCAGTTGGCAGGCCCAGATTTATGTATAGGCAACAGATGTACTTGCATCCGGTGCTAAGATCCATCTCCATAGATAGCCTAGACAAGATCACTATTGCAAAAAAACATTTAACACTTTGCCTCACATATGGATCTCTGATTACAAGTGCAGATGAACTCTACATAATTAATTTCATACTTCTGCAAAGCATTCCAAAGAACAAAGAAATATATGCCCACAACATCAAGCACAGATTTAAACAATTCGACAAACAATCTTTTCTTAATGAGGTCACTCCACAGCTGGTTTTAGACACCTCTGACACAGAACAACTAATTAACAGCTGGAATAATGCAATTGTTGCAGCTATATTATCCACACCAAGAATAAATAAAAGAAATAAAAGCACAAAACTTTTAGCACCATGGTACTCCAAGGAAATAAAAGAATTAAAGTACAAGCTAAGATAAATTGGGCCCAATATTCATTTGGACAGGTTATGTGCTGCTACGGCGCATAGCCATATCCACCCACCCTTGATCCCGAATATTCAATGCTGGAGTCATATGTAGCCCTGGCATTGAATATCCGAGTTTGCTGCACATGCCCGGAAGCTGCAGTAGCTAACCAGGCAGCAGCAATATTGTATGCTGCCCAGTTAGCTCTTGTAGCTAAAAGATAGACTACTTCCTGGAACGCCCCTGACACTCCCTGATGTCAGTGCCATTAAATATCTTGATTAGAGGCATTTACACAGTTTATTGGGCTGTAAACTGTGGAAATGCCTTTTGCGTATTGGATCCATTGAACGTAAAAGGCGATGTATGAAAGACACCTACTCCAGGAGAGCTTATACAGAAAAACAAAAAGAATACACCACTATAATAAATAAATGCATGAGAGAATACTACACAAACATTATTATGAGATCTTTTAATCAACCTAGAGAGCTATTCGCCATAGCAAACTCACTCAGAAAAGACCCCACCCAAAACAAAGATGAAAACAGCCATAACCTAAGTCCTCAAGTAATGGCAAACTTTTTAAATGAAAAATTTAACTCAAGAAAAAGTGCCATAAACAAAGACCCAAGAGCACTCACAGACATATACTGCAGGAAAACATGGGACACTTTTGAAGATATAACCATAAAACAACTTGAAAACATTATCTCCAAAGTTAACACCACAACATCTCTGCTAGACCCATTCCTAGTTTCATGAACAACGATTACAAGAACTGAGTTCTTCCCAATAACACAGAGGATCATCCAATTATCCCATTATTCATCCAATCTCATTGGCTTCCTATACTGTACCGCCCCCAGTAAAAGCTTCTTACTATTATTCATAAGATTCTCTATTCCGGAACACCTGCCTATTTCTCCTTTTACATTTTACCATATGTGCCAACTCGGTCCCTTCGTTCTCTGCACGTGAACTACCTCCACCTACTATCTCCATCATAGGCCCATCTTGATAGTACTCAAAATTCTGGCTTCTATTTTTTTTTTTGATCATTGTTATGGAATTCGCTCCCCTCGATTCTACGGCTTGAACCATCTTTTTTAAATTTTAAAGCAGCACTTAAAACTCATCTTTTTCAAAAGGCATTTAATCTTGCTCCCAAGATTGCTTAGAACACACCAACCCTGATATCTTACTTACTATTTATCTGGATCATGTTGAGATTTCTGCACCTTCCCCAGCCTATTGTTTTCTCCTATATATATCTAACTTCATTTCTAGTTTAATTGGTGTTCCTTTTATTCTTGCTATTTTTTTTATTGTAAACCACTCTGATATGCTGTAGAAACATAGAAACATAGAAAAATGATGACAGAAAAAGACCACATGGCCTATCTTGTCTGTCCTTCCATATCAACAACTACAACAGTCCCCTTTTTACCTTTAGAGATCCTCTGTGTTTGTCCCATACTTTTTTGAATTCAGTTACTGTCCTTATCTCTACCACCTCCACTGGGAGACTATTCCATGGATCCACTACTCTTTCCATAAAGAAATATTTCCGCATATGACTCCTGAATCTATCTCCCTTCACCCTCATCCCATGTCCCCTCATAGCAGAACTTGCTTTCAATTGAAAGAGGCTCTCTCCCTGAACATTTATGCCATGGAGGTATTTAAACATCTCAATCATATCACCTCTATCCCGCCTTTCCTCTAAGGTGTACATGTTAAGATCCTTCAGTCTGTCCTCATATGCTTTATAATGAAGACCACTAATCATTTTAGTAGCCACCCTCTGCACCGACTCCATCCTGTTCACATCCTTTTGAAGGTGCGGTCTTCAGAATTGCACACTATACTCCAAATGAGGTCGCACCAAAGACTTATAGAGAGGCATTATCACCTCCTTTTTTCTGCTAGCCATTCCTCTCCATATGCACCCAAGCATCCTTCTAGCTTTTGCCGTCGCCTTTTCTACCTGTTTAGCTACTTTAAGATCATCAGACACAACCATGCCTAGGTCCCGCTCTTCTTTAGTGGACAAAAGTACTTCACCCCCTATACTATATTGCTCCCTTGGATTGCTGCAGCCCAAATACATGACCTTACATTTTTTAACATTAAATCCCAGCTGCCAAATTCTAGACCATTCTTCAAGATTAGCTAGATCCCTCCTCATGTTATCTACACCTTCCTGGGTGTCTACTCTATTTAAGATTTTGGTATCATCCACAAAGAGGCAAACCTTACCCGACAGCCCTTCTGCTATATCACTAACAAAGATGTTAAAAAGAATCGGACCAAGGACAGATCCCTGGGTTACACCACTGGTAACATCCTTCTCCTCAGAGTGAGCTCCATTTACTTGTACTCTTTGTTGCCTCCCACCCAACCAATTTCTAACCCAAGCAGTAACTTTAGGGTCCATCCCTAGGGTGCTCAGTTTGTTTATAAGTCGCATGTGAGGAACAGTGTCAAAGGCTTTACTGAAATCTAAATACACCACATCTAGAGCTCTCCCTCGGTCCAACTCCCTGGTCACCCAGTCAAATAAATCAATCAGATTTGTCTGACAAGACCTACCTCTGGTGAATCCATGCTGCCTCGGATCCTGTAATCCACTGGACTCCAGAAACCTCACTATTTTCTCTTTCAGCAGCGTTTCCAATAATTTACTCACCACTGAAGTTAAACTAACCGGCCTGTAGTTTTCAACCCCATCCTTACTTCCGCTTTTGTGTAAAGGCACCACATGAGCCTCTCTCCACTCCTTTGGCACCACTTCCGACTCCAACGAGGCATTGAAAAGGTCAGTCAGTGGAATTGCTAGAATGTCCCCAAGTTCCCTCAGTATTCTAGGGTGTATCCCATCTGGTCCCATCGCTTTGTCTACTTTAAGTTGAGCTAGTTTCTCATGAACACAGTCTTCTGAAAATTGTTCAAGATGTCCCTCGCTTCTGTTCCTAATTGTGGGTGTTTTCTGAGGTCCTGCTCCTGGTTCTTCATCTGTGAACACAGAACAAAAATATTTGTTAAGCAATTCCGCTTTATCCTTATCAGCTTCTACATATTCCTCCCCTGCACCCTTGAGTCTGACAATACCACTTTTGCCCTTCCTCTTCTCACTAATATATCTGAAAAATATCTTATCCCCCCATTTTATTGCATTGGCTATTTCCTCCTCCTTGAAGGGTGATATATCAATATTTTAAACAAAACATAAACCATAATGAAGGTTATATGCCTTCCAGTCTCAAGTGTGCCTCCATTAGACCAATACTAAAGAGCCCATCACTTGACCCAAAATCTCCAAACTCATACCAACCTATCTCCAGTATACCATCTACAGCAAAGATAAAAAGGCAGCACAACTCAATTACAGGAACACCTCAATTCCTACTCACCATTAGACCTTCAACAACATGAGTTCAGACCAAACCACAGTACTGAAACCTTACTTACAACACTGCTAGAAAATATAATAAGAGGCACTGAAAAACCAGGACAAGAATGTATGCTATTATTTCACGATACCTCTGTAGCATTTGACTCCATAAACCACCAGATACTGATAGCCAGGCTAAAGGAAGAGAGATTACATGGCATCACACAGGTATGGTTCACATCATATATAAAAGATCGCCAGCAACAAATCAAAATTGGACCACATAAATCAAATCCTTTTAAATAAAACCAAGGTGTACCTCAAGGATCCTCCCTATCCTCACTCCTATTTAATATATACATCCAGCCACTATGATCAATAATAAACAAACACAATATCTTATGGCACATCTATGCAGATGACATGATCTTCACTACATTTTCCACAAAAAAACACAATTCCACAACAATTGCAACATGTTTCAG
This sequence comes from Ichthyophis bannanicus, assembly GCA_033557465.1. Lineage (NCBI taxonomy): Eukaryota > Metazoa > Chordata > Amphibia > Gymnophiona > Ichthyophiidae > Ichthyophis > Ichthyophis bannanicus. The sequence continues at coordinate 551,869,989 of CM066036.1, forward strand.
ATCAATTGTTCAATGGCTAAATGAGCAGAATGTCACATTAAATTATAACAAATCTGAAGTCCTCCACGTAACAAGAGAGCCAACCTACATACCACCACCAAAGTTAGTTATATCTGACAAAGAGTTGGGAAGTAAAATACAAGGTAAAATATTTCAGTATAATGCTGGACTAAGATTTTAACCTACAGCCCAACATAAAGCAAACCACATCACAAGATGAAAATACTGCAAAACCTCTGCCCTCTACTTGACCTCAGTGACTTCAGATTGATGTGCCAGGCCATAAAAACACCTCACCTCGATTACTGCAATATAATATATCAAGAATTACCAAAACAACCTCTACAAATGGCCCAAAATACCACCGCCTGCATTATAACAGGGCTCAAGGGTTAATCCAGAAAACTACAGGCCAGTAAGCTTGACATCTGTACCGGGCAAAATGATAGAAACTACTGAACATGTGGATAGTCATGGCTTAATGGCAGGAAGCAATATGGATTTAGCCAAGAAAAGTCTTCTCTCACTAATCTGTTATGATTTTTCAAAGATGTGAATAAACAGGTAGATAAAGGTGAGCCGGTTGATATAGTGTATCTGGATTTTCAGAATGCTTTTGATCAGGTCCCTCATGAGAGACTCTTTCTTTTACATTTATGCAAATTTTTGAATTTAAACACAAGATAAATTCTTGTTCAGGAAAAGAATATTCACAGGAAAAAAACAACAAAACAAGAACAAAAGAATAAGTACTCACAATTATACAGAGAGGGACAGAACCATACTCAGAAGAAAATTCCTAAGGAAATAAGAAACATCAATGGGTGCAGCTATAATCTTCCCTCCAGTCCAACTGCTCCATCTCTCTATGAAGCAGATCCTGGAAGCTCCAAGGACTGTGGTGGATGTTCTAAACTCTTATTTACACTAAACTGTGTCAAATGGCTAGGGTCAAAAAGGTGTAATTAACCCCTTGAAATTTAATTAAGTATTTATATGGCTATCTCAAAAAGAACAGACCTCTCCATTTGTAAAACTTTAGGATGTAATCTAAAGAATTGCTTCCAACTCTTCTGAGTCATCTTTGAGACATCAGGAAACATCCTAACACAAGAACCTATAAACATCTCACCCTTGGCTTTGAAATATAATTTCAACAGCCAGTCTCAGCCTGGCTCCAGAACAACAGTAAGCACGAGAGTGGCTGTCATCAAAGATTCAGAAGCAGACTTCTCTAGAAATCCAGTCAGGTCCAGGGGGGAGTCAAAAGAAAGCTGTTGACTTGGAGAAGATGTCCCAGGTTCCTTTCACTTGCCCACTGGCAAATAGAAAATTCTAGCAAGAGGAGGCATTGACTCCAAAGAAATTTTAAGAACAGAAGTGGCAGATATTGTAGGAACACGCAAGAAATTCAACAAATGTAAGTTCCTTTTCCTAGCAGAATTCTCCAGACTTGTTCTTGGAATGAACAATGGAAAGGTCTTTAACCATAATACCTAAAAGTCTAGTTAAATCTGCACACTTAGGGGTATGTTTACTAAACTGCGGTAACAGTAAATAACGCACGTTATGTAACGTTAACGATCGTTAGCGCATCATAATGCACGTTATGATGTGCTAACGATCGTTAACATTACATAACGCGCGTTATGATGCGCTAATGATCGTAACGCTCCGCGGCGCAGTAAAACACCGCTGAAGGTGGAGAGAGGGCGGAGAGAAGGGGTCAGTGGGCGGGGAGAGGCTCCCTTCACACTAACGCGCTGATCTGAAGAGCTGAATCCAAACGCGATTGAAAACCTGCCGTTAAATGCAGATTACAGCGGAGAGAAACCATTTCAGTGTCAGCAATGTACAGCCCAGGCAGGGAAACCAAAAAAACAGTGATAAGTGCGATACATGTGCACAGAACAAAAGGGCACATAAACACTGAAAATGACCCCAACTGGAAAACAACCATAACCAAGCTGGCCAATATTGGTATCAATGAGAAACATCAACCCCTCCCCCCCCTGAGTAAGCTCCATAGAACAGATATAAATCATGGAAGGGTCTATACTCCGTCCCCATACAAGGTGAATGAGCCCACAGTGAAATAGCGCAGCTCAGGGTTTTCCCCACCATCGGACAGGGTTCCTATGGCATGCACATGTCCCGCAACATCAGGGCGGGCATGTCGGAACGGCAACTGGACAGATGCCGGAGAAGGGGATACAGAGGGCCACAGGCGGCACATGCTGTGGTGCAGCTGGGCCACAGTGCGGACAAGGGTGATGCCTAGGTGGCCCATACGAATGCTGAAACAGCAGAGCAGCCAGACAGCAACTGCTGAAGGCCCAACATGGGCACGAGTGTGTTTACCACAGTGTCACAGGGGATAGTACCCAACAGCTACCCCTAAGGGCACGGAACATTGGCAGGCGGGGCTGGGGGGAGCGTGGACGTCTATGCAGGCCCCCCTACCCCAGAACCCGCACCATAGGCAGACGCCTACCTGCACACTGGATGGCCCGAGACTGCGCACCACCAGCACCACCAGCAGAAGGGCATGTCAGCATGGTGGCTGAGGGATACTGGTGGTGGAGGGGGCAGTGGCAGCTGCCCAGAGCAGACCGTGGCCTAGCCCTGTGTAGGTGGGTGCCGTGTACTGCAACAGACGGGCCCTGTCTGAAGAACAGTCATGGTATCACCAAGGAATGTACTGACTCTGTGACAACAAGGTGGTGCAATGCACAAAACCAATGTATTCAGAAGCAGAGGGTCACAGGTTCAAGTCCCAGCTGTGGTTCCTGCCAACCCAGTCCCCATATTTTACCCACTACTACAACGTGCTAATACAGACAGCACCTTTATTGCAGATGACATAAACATGTCCAAGACACCTACATTTTACCCTACAGAGCACGGACACCATAAACATGCACATTACCTAGAGCAGAGTCTCCCAAATGCAGTCCTGGAGGGCCAAACACCATTCCGGTTCCATGCTGCCTCTGATAAAGATGCCTGTGCTGCATTTCTATGCGCCACCCCCATGGTATGCAGATGTATCTCATGCATATTCATGAGGGACAGCATGAAAACCCGAACAGTGTTTGGCACCGCAGGACTGGAGTTGGGAACCTCTGCCGTAAAGCAGCAGCCAACAGGGGCAGACACACCCGCACCCACAGGCCCCATTATCCAAAGCCTCCTGGAGAGGCAGGACTTTGGGCTCTGCGTGCATCTCCCAATACTAGCACTTGCATACCTTAGTAATGCCACCCTAAACCTGGGAATATGGTACACATCTATCAAAAGGTTGCTATGATTACTGGCAGATAGCAATTCCTAGGTTAAGTACAATTTTCTGAGTGAGCTGCATCATAGCAACCTTTCTGATGTCTGTGGAGTGTGCTACAGGTCTTGTGTCTGACAGTGTTTACCAACCTGGGGAGTGACTCCTACAGTATTGCATACCATAGCCATGCCTGCACTGTGCCCAGGACTGATGTGGTGGCCTGGCTGCCCAACACCTCTATAGTTGCACAATGCTGGCATAGGTGTGGGGAGTGTGTGTCTGTCTATACAGTGTGTGGTGGCTGCCAACACCCTCCACAGCCCACACTGCTAGCACTGTTGCCAATATTGGCCTGCCAATGTGCATAATGAGGAACAAGGTACTGTGGGAATAGCCTGGATAGGGTGGCCTGGCCTGGCCACATCTGCACAGGGCATAGGGCAATGGCTCAGACATTTTTAGTGCCCGGTACCACCTGCACGGACAGGGTGGCCATAGCATGTCCTGCTGAGAGGTCACTCTCACCCTGACTGAGCAGTGACCATAGCATGGCTAGGTTCCCCCATAGTGCTATATAGTATTTCTCTCATGTGATATATATGGGTTTTCTTTTGGGGTTCAATCACTGACCTATCTGCTTGTTGTGTATGCTGACATCCCCGTTCTTGGTACATGCATCTCCTCCAGGACCATGCACTATGGACTAGCTGGCGGACTGTCTGCAGCTAGTATGTGTCTTGCTGGAATGCCTTGCAGGGTGCAGCGGCTGGAGGCTTGCTGCTGGAGAATGTCAGATAATGGTGGGGGGCAGCTGAGCATTTCCAGGCCTGCCGTCTGTCTGCTATTGCGTTATGGGTGTGTACTGCTCTGTCTGTTCCCCAGCAGGACTGGGGTTGCTGGTCCCCTCTACTGCTACCATTGCAGGGAGGTAGACTGTGGATCTATTGGTGGGTGATCCTGTTTCCCACCCTGAGCCCCAGAGGGTGGGTTGTGTGGTGGTACATAATCTGCCTATGGGTCCATACACCCCCCCCCCTCCTCCTCCTCCTCCTCCTCCTCCTCCTCCTCCTCCTCCTCCTCCTCCTCCTCACAGCAGGTAACGATGGCACCAACACAGGATATGCACTATTCTGGGTGCATCATCGCCCATAAGGACTAGACATGACCGAGACATACAGCAGGACACAGATGTATCCTAGGTGTGTCTAATGGAACTACTTATCACACACTGATGGGGACCTGCAGCATGGCGTATTTCAGCCATGAAAGGTGCTGTGGACCTGGTGCTGGGCGCCCCACCTCAACCTCAGGGTGGGCACAGTACCCGCACCATGTGACTGTCTGTGGTTACTTTGTGGCAGTGCCACACACGGTCTGTTCCCCCTACCAGGCCGAGGTGCTGTGGGGGTGCATACCCAATCTTGTGCCCATCTGTTGACTGCTGATTTGCATGTGCAGTGCATCATGGGTACGGGTGGGTTAACCCTATCCTGGTAACCACAGCAGACAGCTTGTGTGGTGAGGTGCAGTCCGTCTGCAGCCAGCCAGGGCTTTGTTCACAGCCTTATAAGGTGTCCTAGAGGGGACATTATAGGGTGCCTTGGCAGACAGTACACTTTATAATGTGCCTTATGGAGTGCGTTATGGGGTGCCTTATGCGGCACCTTAGGTTATGCCACTGTGAGGGTGTGTTTGCTGGCAGCACTAATTAAAATACACGTCAAATTCCTCAACAATCACTACTTAAATGTAAAGGGTGCTGCCTCAGCCAGCCTTATACATTAGGTCCGCTAGGGAATCAAACCCATTGACCCCTGTACCATCAGTCAGTGTTGTAACCATTGTGCTACAGCTCTGTTGCTGTGCTTGTATGCCTGCGTGCCTTCTTAAGATTAACGCGCGGTAACGTGCCCTGTAGCGCTCGTTCATTTATGGCGCCTTGTAACGCGCGTTTTCGGCGCGTTCTCGGTAACGATGTACCGCCCATGTCCTTATTTGGGATTTCTGTCTCTACTGCGGCTGCTAACATGAATCACACTAACGCAGTTTAGTAAACATACCCCTTAGTTTCATCCTGGGCAACTCGTGCTAATAACTGAGTTACCTCCTGCTTCTGCTGATCCTGCTTCTTGAGAGAACCAGTTAAGGTTGCTTGCAGAGAAGCAAATTGAGGGGAAAGAGAAGATTCCAAGCACACTGTCCATCCCAAAGAGTCTCGAAGCTGAATTGCAAAGGTCTCATGAGAAGATTTCTGCTTTGATGTTTTAAGAACAGTTGGCAAGTGTAATGGGGAAGCACTTTGCTAACCCTGCAGATGAAAGCAAACCTCCTCCACAGATTGTTTAGCCACCAGGACTCCAGCAACCATTGCCGCCGTCCGTGCTTCTTCCAACACTAGGGTAGTATGCTCACTCTCTGCAGGCACTAAGGCAGAAGAAGTCTGAAACACTCGTGCTCCCAGTGCCACATACTGAGGGTTGTGCTGGGACAGACCATTCACAGAAAAATAGCAGGCTGTATTGACCCAGACACCATAGGGATGTGATGGCTTTTCTACAAGTTCCCTGCCTTCTAACCCAAAGGTCCCTGGTTCATAGACCAACCTCTGACTGTGAGGGAAAAAAAGCCAGTTGGTTTGTTTAATTTGCTGGAAACCTCTAGTAATCTTTCAGCTCTGTTTTTTTTTGTTTTGGCAGTAGCCACAGCTACTTCTTTAATTAACAAAATTGACCTGGAATAAAAATTTATAAAACAAAATGAAACAAAATGATAATTTATTAAAACAAAACAAAATAAAATGAAAAAAAAAACTGCAAATGAAGCAAGAAACAAAACAAAATGTTTTTGCCTGCGCAAGGAAGGAAAATTGTTCTTCTTGTTATTAGCCATTTTAATGTTAAGTCTAGCTGCCTGATCAATTAATTTTGGCAGTTTGCCAAGTCTTGATAGAGTGATGTTAACTGTTAACTTGAAGGACTAGAAAAAGGGACTGTTACTTCTGAAGAGAGATCTGCAACTGTGAGTATATACTTCTGGTAATTTTCTAAAAGGAATTCTTTGTATTAAAGCTAATTAATCTGTGAACCCACTATTTTTTGTTAAATCAGTCAGGGTTTAGTAGCAGCATTTTAAGTTTAAATATAAAACTCAGAGGAGAACTTTCTGGTTACATTTCATACCCAGCAGAGAGCTTGTAGTTTAAATGTAATAGTCACTCAGGGCCTAGTAACAGCAAAGTACTTTTAGTTTAAATTTAAAACACAGAAGAGAGCTTTCTGGTTACATTTGGAACCCAGCAGAGAGCTTGTAGTCTAAATGTAATAGTCACTCAGGGCTTGGCATCAGCAAAGTACTTTTAGCTTAAATTTAAAACACAGAAGAGAGCTTTATGGTTAAATTTAGAATCCAGCAGAGAGCTTGTAGTTTAAATTTCATAAGAAGTTAGAGCCTAGCAGCAGCTAAGAGCTATAATTTAAATCAAATCAGAATTTAGCTTACCTCAGCAGCACAAGACAGGGTACTGTGTAGCAGCCCTCTTTTAATAAGTGTTATTTCCCTCCCTCCCCTGGGATAATCGTAGCTTTATAGGTACTTACACATCTTAAAAGACAGGAGGTGCTCTCAGGTGAAGCTCATTACACAAATCAGTCATACACTAAGGACCTGAGATTAGTTAAGCTTCAGGTGAATAAGGTATATTACACGTATTAGGTACAGTTTTATTAGTATAAATATCCATAGCAACCCTTAGTAAGTAAAGAACTTAGATCTAAACACAAACTTAAAACTAAGATGCAGACAGCAGTCCAGCAGCGGGATGGGGGGCTTTCCAGTCTTTTGCATTGAGTGTCACATGTATGATTTTCTCCCAGTTGATGAGAGGTCTTACGTGTGCACTAGGTGCAAGGAGCTCTTTGCTCTCAGGGAACGAGTCCGTTCTCTAGAGGCTAAAGTAGCAGACTTGGAAAGCATAAGACAGACAGAGAGGTACATAGACGAGACCTACAGGGATATAGTCCTGAAGTCCCACCTCCAGTCTGGCAGCATCCCTGTTGCCATGGAGGAGAGAGGTCACGTGACAGGAGAGCATCACCCTGGTGTAACAGGAAGTGATCCTGTAACTAGGACCTGTCCTCCAGGTGATGTAAAACCCTCTCGCACCGAGGAAGTTTCTCCAGGGTTATGTGCCCATGAGGGAAGTGTTAGTACAGCCGTTATAGTTGGTGATTCAATCATTAGGCATGTAGATAGCTGGGTGGCTGGTGGACGTGAGGATCGCCTGGTAACATGCCTACCTGGTGCGAAGGTAGCGGACCTCACGCGCCACCTAGATAAGGTCTTAGATAGTGCTGGGGAGGAGTCTGCTGTCTTGGTACATGTCGGTACCAATGACATAGGAAAATGTGGTAGGGAGGTTCTGGAGGCTAAATTTCGGCTTTTAGGTAGGAAGTTGAAATCCAGAACTTCCAGGGTAGCATTCTCCGAAATGATTCCTGTTCCACGCGCAGGACCCAAAAGGCAGGCAGAGCTCCGGAGTCTCAATGCGTGGATGAGACAATGCTGCAGAGATGAGGGTTTTGGATTTGTTAGGAGCTGGGGAACATTCTGGGGAAAGGAGGCGCTCTTCCGAAGGGATGGGCTTCACCTTAACCAGGATGGAACCAGGCTGCTGGCATTAACCTTTAAAAAGGAGATAGAGCAGCTTTTATACTAGATATTAGGGGAAAGCCGACAGTCGCCCAAGAGCGGATGGTTCGGAAGAATGTATCTTTGAAGGATACTACCAAAAGCAGAGAGGTTCCACAAAAGAGTAAAGTAGCCCAAATGCCCTCAAGTATGGAGCAGACTGAGCTCAAAGATCCCAAATTACCCATGTCTAACAATAGCCAAATTAATATGAGTAAAATACATGCTCTAAAATGCTTGTATGCAAATGCTAGAAGTCTAAAAAATAAGATGGGAGAGTTAGAATATATAGCACTAAATGAAAGGTTAGATATGATTGGAATATCAGAGACATGGTGGAAGGAGGACAACCAGTGGGACACTGTGATACCTGGGTACAAACTATATCGTAATGATAGAGCTGATTAAATTGGTGGAGGGGTTGCTCTCTATGTTAGAGAGGGCATTGAGTCAGAAAGGATTAAAGTTTTGCAGGAAACGAAATCTGCTGTAGAATCTATATGGATTGAAATTCCATGTAAAAGGGGGAAGGCAATAGCAGTGGGGGTGTACTATCGAGCGCCTTGCCAGAATGACCAAATGGATGATGAAATGCTCAAAGAAATCAAGGAAGCTAACAAAAGTTACAGTGCAGTAATAATAATGGGTGATTTCAACTACCCCGGTATCGACTGGGTCAGTGTCACGTCAGGACATGCTAGGGAGATAAAGTTCCTAGATGAAATAAATGACTGCTTCTTGGAGCAGCTGGTTCATGAACCGACCAGAGGGGAAGCCATATTAGACCTAGTCCTTAGTGGATAACCAGATCTAGTGCAAGAGATAAGGTTGTTGGGGCCACTTGGCAATAGTGATCATAGCATGATCGCCTTTGATTTAATTAGTGGAGGCGGGATAGTAAGGAAATCCACAGTACTACCTTTTAACTTTCGAAAGGGAAACTATGATAAAATGAGGAAAACAGTTAAGAAAAAACTAAAAGGAGCAGTTGCAAAGGTTAAAGACGTACATCAGGCTTGGCTGTTGTTGAAAAATACTATCTTGGAAGCCCAGACCAGCTGTATTCCACACTTTAAGAAAAGTGGAAGGAAGTCCAAAAAACTGCCAGCATGGTTTAAAGGTGAAGTCAGAGAGGCTGTTGTTGCCAAAAAAGCATCTTTCAAGAAATGGAAAAAAGAGCCAAACGACGAAACCTGGAAACAGCACAAGCACTGGAAAGTCAAATGCAAGGCATTGATAAGGCAGGCCAAAGGGAGAATTTGTGAATAAGCTTGCTGCGGAAGCAAAAACGCGAAGTAAAGACCTTTTCAAGTATATTCGTAGCAAAAAATCTGTGAGAGAGTCAGTTGGTCCATTAGATGATAAAGGGGTTAAAGGAGCACTAAGAGGCGACAAGGCGATAGCGGAGAGATTGAATGAATTCTTTGCTTCAGTCTTTACTGAGGAAGATGTAGGGATGTTACCCATGACTGAAGTGGTATTTAAAGGTGCGAAAGAATTGAAGGAAATATCGATACATCGGGAAGATGTATTACAACTATTAGATAAACTGAAGAGTCGCAAATCACCTGGGCTGGATGGTATACATCCAAGGGTGTTGAAAGAACTGAAATATGAGATTGCAGACCTGCTATTAGTAATCTGTGAACTATCATTAAAATCATCTCTAATACCTGAAGATTGGAGGATCGCCAATGTAACAGCAATTTTTAAAAAGGGTTCCAGGGGTGATCTGGGAAACTCCAGACCGATGAGCCTGAAATCAGTACCGGGAAAAATGGTAGAAACCATCATAAAGAATAAAATTACTCAGCATGTAGATAGTCATGACCTAATGGGAGACAACCAACATGGCTTTAGACAAGGAAGATCTTGTCTTACTAATCTGTTATGTTTTTTTGAAGGAGTGAATAATCAGGTGGACAAAGGTGAGTCGGTTGATATTGTGTATCTGGACTTTCAGAAAGCCTTTGACAAGGTCCCTCAACAGAGACTTTTGGCAAAACTAAAGAGTCATGGGATAGGAGGCAGTGTACTATTGTGGATCAGGAACTGATTAAAAGATAGAAAGCAGAGGGTAGGGCTAAATGGCCAATTTTCCCAATGGAGAAAGGTGAATGGTGGTGTACCCCAGGGATCTGTGCTGGGTCCGCTGCTTTTTGACATATTCATAAATGACCTGGAAAGTGGAATAACAAGTGAGGTTATCAAATTTGCAGATAACACAAAACTATTTAAAGTTGTTAAAACCCAAGAGGATTGTGGAAAATTGCAAGAGGATCTTGATAAATTGGAAGACTGGGCATCAAAATGGCAGATGAAATTTAATGTGGACAAGTGCAATGTTATGCACCTAGGGAAGAACAACCCAAACTATGGTTACACGATGCAAGGTTCCACATTAAGAACCACCACCCAGGAAAAAGATTTAGGCGTCATTGTGGATACCATGTTAAAATCCTCGGCCCAGTGTGCAGCAGCGGCCAAGAGAGCAAATAGAATGCTAGGTATGATAAGGAAAGTAATGGAAAATAAAAGAAAAGATATTATAATGCCTCTATATCGTTCCATGGTGAGACCACACCTTGAATATTGTGTGCAATTCTGGACGCCGTATCTTAAAAAGGATATAGCGATTTTAGAAAAGGTTCAGAGAAGAGCCACCAAAATGGTAAAGGGGATGGAAGGATACTCCTATGAAGAAAGGCTAGAAAGGTTGGGGCTCTTTAACCTGGAAAAGAGACGGCTGAGGGGAGATATGATAGAAGTCTATAAATTAATGAATGGAGTGGAACGGGTAAACGTAGATCGATTGTTTACCTTATCAGAATATAGAAAGACTAGGGGACATGCAATGAAGCTACAGGGTAAACTATTTAAGACTAATAAAAGAAAATGTTTTTTCACTCAACGTGTAATCAAACTCTGGAATTTGTTACCGGAGGATGTAGTAAAGGCTGTTAGTGTAGCTGAGTTTAAAAAAGGTTTGGACATGTTCCTGGAGGAAAGGTCCATAAACCATTATTAAGAAGGGACCCAGGATATCAATGCTTGAACCAATGCAAGCATTGTGGAACCTGTGTCCCTTGGGGAAATTGCTAGGTACGTATGGCCTAGATTGGCCACTGTTGGAAACAGAATACTGGGCTTGATGGACCTTGGTCTGACCCAGTATGGCATATCTTATGTTCTTATGTTCTTTTGTGGGCCAGAACTCTTCTAGGTGGATCTCTTTTTAACCTGTTTTCAAGCTCTTTTGTTGTTACTTCAGGCAGGGCCGGCCCGTCCATTGAGCAAGAATGTTTTTTGCACAGGGCCCCGCGTTTCAGGGGGCCCCGCGCAAAGAACATTCTGCTTTTTTTTTTAATTACTTAAAAAAAAAACAACTGGCTCTGGCTGCTGCCGCTGCCGCTACCACCGCGGCAGCGGCAGAATGGAGTGTCCCGCGGGGCCTCCTCTTCTCGTTCAGCCCCTCTGCAAAGGCTTTCAGATTCGCGAAGGGAGAAAGTCTCCCTCGCGTCTCTGTTAAGCCCGCAGGGGCTAATGGGAAATTTCCCATCTGCCCCTTTAGACGCGAGGGGCTGATGGGAAATTTCCCATTAGCCCCTGCGGACTTAACAGAGACGCGAGGGAGACTTTCTCCCTTCGCGAATCTGAAAGCCTTTGCAGAGGGGCTCAACGAGAGAAGAGGAGGCCCCGCGGGACACTCCATGCTGCCGCGGTGGAGCGGCAGCAGCCAGAGCCAGTTTTTTTTTTTTTAATTTTGCCATAAGCAGCGGCGGCGGGGGCGGGGAGTATAAGACTGGCAATGGGCAATGGGCTGGGGGGAGTTTAAGACTGGCAATGGGCTGGGGGGGTAAGACTGGCAGGGGGGGAGTTTAAGACTGGCAATGGGCTGGGGGGAGTTTAAGACTGGCAAGGGGGGGTTAAGACTGGCAAGGGGGGGGTTAAGACTGGCAAAGGGGGGGGGTTAAGACTGGCAAGTGGGCGAGTTAAATACAGGCAAAGGGCGGGGGGCGGGGGAGTTTAAGACTGGCAAGGGGGGGGTTAAGACTGGCAAGGGGGGGTTAAGACTGGCAGGGGGGGTTAAGACTGGCAATGGGCGTGGGGCGGGGGAGTTTAAGACTGGCAATGGGCGGGGGGCGGGGCAGTTTAAGACTGGCAAGGGGGGGGGTTAAGACTGGCAGGGGGGGAGTTTAAGACTGGCAATGGGCGGGGGGGGGGTTTAAGACTGGCAAGGGGGGGGTTTAAGACTGGCGGGGGGGAGTTTAAGACTGGCAATGGGCTGGGGGGGTTAAGACTGGCAAGGGGGGGTTAAGACTGGCAGGGGGGGTTTAAGACTGGCAATGGGCTGGGGGCGGGGGAGTTTAAGACTGGCAATGGGCTGGGCGGGGTTAAGACTGGCAAGGGGGGGTTTAAGACTGGCAGGGGGGGAGTTTAAGACTGGCAATGGGCGGGGGGCGGGGGAGTTTAAGACTGGCAATGGGCTGGGGGGGGGTTAAGACTGGTAATGGGCTATGGGGGGGCTAGGACTGGTAATGGGCTGTGGGCTGATGGGGGCTGTCTGGAAATGAGGTGATGGGGGTTAGGACTGCTAATGGGCTATGGGGGGGGGTTAGGACTTGAGGTGGGCTGATGTGGTTAGGACTGGTAATGGGCTGTGGGCTGATGGGGGGGGTTAGGACTGGCAATGAGCTATGGGGGGCTGACTGGAAATGGGCTGATGGGGGGTTAAGGATGGAAGTGGGCTGATGGGGGGTTAGGACTGGTAATGGGTTATAGGGGGGCTTAAACTGAAAATGGGGTGATGGGGGTTAGGACTGGAAGTGGGTGGATGGGGGGTTAGGACTGGAAATGGGCTGAGTGGAAGGGGAGGCTTGAACTGCAAATAGCTGATGGGGAGAGAGCTTGGAATGGAAATGGGCTGTGAGGGAAGGGAGCTTGGACTGAAAATGGGCTGATGGAGCAGCTAGGATAGGACTGGAAATGGGCTGTTGGAGGGAGCTAAGATTGGAAATGGGCTGTGGTGGGGGCTTGAATTGAAATGGACTCATGGAGGGGCTAGAACTGGAAGTAGGCTCATGGGGGGCTTGGACAGGAATTGGGCTGAGTGGAGGGGAGCAAGGATTTGAAATGGGCTGATGGTGGGGCTAGGAAATGACTAGAAATGGGCTGATGGGGACTAGGATTGGAAATGAGCTGATGAAGGGACTCAGACTGAAAATGGATGGGGGAGCTAGGACTGGAAATGGGTTGATGGGGGGCTAGGACTGGAAATGGGCTGATGCAGGGACTAGAAGGGAATGGATGCTGGATGAGACTGGAACTAGAAGGGAGCTGATGTTGAGGAAGGATTAGAATGGGATGGGGCTGGGAGAGTAAAATGGAGAGGGGAAAAATATATTTTGTGTGGGAGGGATGAAAAATCTACAATTGGCCGGGTATTGGGAGAGTAAGTGGGGATTGAGGATGGAGGGGTAAAATTTGTGTGGATGAAATAGGAATGAGGAAAGAGCAAAAGGAGAAAGATTAGTATGTTAAAGCAGATGTAGAGAGAGAGAATGGAAAAAAAAACTAGAAGAGAGAAGAAAGAACAAATGGACAGCAGACGATGGACAGTTAGCAGAAAATATGAAGAAACCAGAAGAAAGTGGCTGGAGCAATTGCAACTGAAAAAAATGCACAAAAGGTAGAAAGATATTTCTTTATTTTGAATTTATTAACTGGAATATGAAAGCTCTGGGAAATGTGCATCATTAACGTCTGCGCTTTGTTTGGTACAAGAGGAAATTAATTTATAGTTTTATTTCTACAGTGGTGTTGTACATTCCAAGTTTGGCTTTTGGGGTTCCCAGTTTAATTATTGCCTTCCTGTTTCTAAATTGTGATTCCTTGTTTGGTGATGGTCTATGTTCTGCATGTGTAACTGAGCTGAGGTATTCTATTTATGTAATTCCTATTGACATTGCCACTTGTTCTCTTTCCCCAGTATTCTCTGAAATGTATTGGTTTAATATTTGCAGTGTTGCCTTTTGATAGGTAGGGTATGGTGCTTTGTGAGTCTTGGTAATGCTGTCAGGGTACGGCGGGTTTGCTATGGGTTCTAAATGGGCAGCGTTTGTAGTAGTTCCTAATGTGCCTGGCGGTTGGCACTGGATTATAGTAATGTAGAAATCTTTTAGTCTTTCTTTATCCATACACTCATTAAGAGACATGTTTACTAAAAGTTAGTGTATGGTAACATTATGCAAATATTTATGCAAATAAGGCCACTTATGCAAATGAGGCCCCGCACCGAGTCTCCGCACATGGCCCCGCACCCCCCTTGGGCCGCCCCTGACTTCAGGCCATTCCATAAGTTTGATATTTGCTTTTTCTAAATTCTCCCATATATAGAGTAGCCATTCTGCTTCTCGTTAGGGTCCACTTATATGTCTCTTGAGAAGGTTTCTGTTTTGGTTGGTAGTGTCTGTACCTTATTAATGCTCTTTCTGAATTCCCTCTAAAAATATTGTGTGCTATCTCTAAATAGTGAGTAGCCTAATAGTCAGCATGTAGATAGTCATGGCCTAATGGGAGACAGCCAACATGGCTTTAGACAAGGAAGATCTTGTCTTACTAATCTGTTATGTTTTTTTGAAAGTGTGAATAAAGAGGTGGACAAACGTGAGTCAGTTGATATAGTATATCTGGACTTTCAGAAAGCCTTTGACAAGGTCCCTCATCAGAGACTTTTGGCAAAACTAAAGAGTCATGGGATAGGAAGCGGTGTACTACTGTGGATCAAGAACTGGTTAAAAGATAGAAAGCAGAGGGTTGGGCTAAAGGGCCAATTTTCCCAATGGAGAAAGGTGAATAGTGGAGCACCCCATGGATCTGTGCTGGGTCCGCTGCTTTTTGACATATTCATAAATGACCTGGAAAGTGGAATAACGAGTGAGGTTATCAAATTTGCAGATGACACAAAACTATTTAAAGTTGTTAAAACCCAAGAGGATTGTGGAAAATTGCAAGAGGATCTTGATAAATTGGAAGACTGGGCATCAAAATGGCAGATGAAATTTAATGTGGACAAGTGCAAAGTTATGCACCTAGGAAAGAACAACGCAAACTATGGTTACACAATGCAAGGTTCCACATTAGGAACCACCACCCAGGAAAAAGATTTAGGCGTCATTGTGGATAACATGTTAAAACCCTCCGTCCAGTGTGCAGCGGCGGCCAAGAGAGCAAATAGAATGCTAGGTATCATAAGGAAAGGAATGGAAAATAAAACAAAAGACATTATAATGCCTTTATATCGTTCCATGGTGAGACCGCACCTTGAATATTGTGTGCAATTCTGGTCGCCGTATCTTAAAAAGGATATAGCGTTATTAGAAAAGGTTCAGAGAAGAGCCACCAAAATGGTAAAGGGGATGGAAGGCTACTCTTATGAAGAAAGGCTAAAAAGGTTAGGGCTCTTTAACCTGGAAAAGAGACGGCTGAGGGGAGATATGATAGAAGTCTATAAATTAATGAACAGAGTGGAACGGTAAACGTAGATCGATTGTTTATGTTATCAGAATATAGAAAGACTAGGGGACATGCAATGAAGCTACAGGGTAAACCATTTAAGACTAATAAAAGAAAATATTTTTTCACTCAACGTGTAATCAAACTCTGGAATTTGTTACCGGAGGATGTAGTAAAGGCTGTTAGTGTAGCTGGGTTTAAAAAAGGTTTGGACAAGTTCCTGGAGGAAAGGTCCATAAACCATTATTAAGTGTAGAGCCATTCTTTTTTCCTTACCTTGCATTCACTCTTCACACTCTAACCCATTCCACTGTCTACCCTCCAATCTCTCTCTCACATTCTCCCCGTCCTTGTACTCAACCTGTCTTCCATTCCTCTTCCTTTTAACTTCCCACTTACACTTTCTCTTCCCCTTTTCACTCATTCCCTCCCCCCTTGGAGCTATCCATCCTTTCCTCCCCCCTTTGCATATATTCCCTTTTAGTCACTCACCTTTTCTTTCCCACTCCCCTTGTACCACTTGCATGTTCCTTCTCCCCTTCCAGCCATTCACCCTGTCCTCCCTCTCCCCCTTGTACCCATCACCTGTTCTTCCCTTTCCCATCCCCTTGCAGTTACTCACTCTTTACTTCGATTATCTTCCTTCTCCTCCTCCTTCCCTCCCCTGCCTCATTTTGCCACTGATCTCTACCTATGCATTTCTTCATCACAGCCATGGCTTTCTGTCACTTATCAGCCACCAGGGGCTGAGCCCCTTATCGTAGCCTGTGTATTTCTTTGCTGCAACTATGGCCTTTTTGTACTTCTTTTGCTGATGCTAGTTGGAACCCTGGTGGCAGCAACCTGCTGGGTTTTTTTTGTTTTGTTTTGTTTTTCCTACCATGGCTATAATTTCTTCTCATTTCTTTTGTTGCTGGTGATTGCAACCCCAGTGGTGGCCTGAGAATTTCTTCACCATTATCGTGCGGCTCCTCTTCTCTTCTGCTGGTGGAATTGGGTCCTGTTGTCACTCTGAAATAAAGCCATGATGGGGTTTTTTTCTACTATTTTTTGTTGGTGCTGGGATTGTATCCCCATGACATCAGCTATCTTTCCACGACTGTTTTCAGGTAATGAGGCTTGATTTCTCTGCACCCTGATGACTTTTGCTATGGGTTTCTCCATTTGTTTTTATGTCTACACATTAGCGTGTTTGCAGAAGCACAAGCAAATCCTTATAAATGAAAGGACAGACACTCCACAATAGGCACTTTCAGATGAGTGAATCGTGGTTAAAAAAAAAGAGAAAAAATAGAGGATCCTTAGCAGCAAAGAAGTGAAGAGAAGATCTGAGACAAATTAAGGTCTACAGAATTGCAAGAGGAAGCAACCTAGAGAACCTAGATGGGCCCTGCAGTCCTTATCTGCTTCTGAAATTTCACTGAACATATGTACATAAGACATGCCATACTGGGTCAGACCAAGGAGTGGAACGGTAAATGTAGATCGATTGATTGAGATGATTGAGATGTTTAAATACCTCCGTGGCATAAATGTTGAGGGAGAGAGCCTCTTTCAATTGAAAGCAAGTTCTGCTACGAGGGGACATGGGATGAGGGTGAAGGGAGATAGATTCAGGAGTGATATGCGGAAATATTTCTTTACGGAAAGAGTAGTGGATCCGTGGAATAGTCTCCCAGTGGAGGTGGTAGAGATGAGGACAGTAACTGAATTCAAAAAAGCATGGGACCAACACAGAGGATCTCTAAAGGTAAAAAGTGGACTGTTGTAGTTGTTATGGAAGGACAGACTAGATAGGCCATGTGGTCTTTTTCTGTCATCATGTTTCTATGTTTCTAAGGTCCATCAAGCCCAGTATCTGCTTTCCAATAGTGGCCAATCCAGGTCACAAGTACCTGGCAGGTTCCCAAAAAAGCATACAGATTCCACAGTAAGCAGTGGACTTCCTGGGTCCTCTTTAATAAGGGTTTATGGACCTTTCCTCCAGGAACTTGTCCAAACTTTTTTAAATCCAGATATACTACTACATCCTCTGATAACAAATTCCAGAGTTTGATTACGCATTGAATAGAAAATATTTTCTCTTATTAGTATTAAATAAGTTACATTGTAGCTTCATTGCATGTCCTCTAGTCTTTCTAGTTTTTGATGGCATAAACAACCTACCTATGTTTACCTGTTCCATTCCATTCATTAATTTATAGACCTCTATCTTATCCCCCCTTAGCCGTCTCTTTTCAGAGATGAAGAGCCCCAACCTTTTAAGCCTCTCCTTACAGGGGTATCCTTCCATCCCCTTTACAGTTTTTGTCACTCTTCTATGTACCTTTTCTAATTCTGCTATATCCTTTTTAAGATATGGCGACCAGAATTGCACACAATATTCAAGGTACCATGGAACAATACAGAGGCATTATAATATCCTTTGTTTTGTGGTCTCCATTCCTTTCCTTATGATTCCTAGCATTCTATTTGCTTTTTTGGCCACTGTTGCACACTGGTTGGAGAGTTTCAATGTATTATCCACAATGATACCTAAATCTTTTTCCTGGGTAGTGGTTTTCAGGATGGTACCTTGGATCATGTAACCATAATTTGGGTTGTTTTTTCCTAGTTGCATAATTACACTTGTCCAGATTCAATTTCATTTGCCATTTGGATGTCCAATCTGCCAATTTATCAAGGTCCTCTTGTAATTTTTCGCAATCCTCTTGCATTTTAACAACTTTGAATAATTTTGTGTCATCTGTAAATTTGATCACCTCACTCATTATTCCTATTTATGAAAATGTTAAGCAGTGGGCCCAGCACAGATCCTTGGAATACTCCACTATTCCTCTTTTCAATTGAAAAAATTGGCCATATAGCCATTATAGTATACAAATTATAGGATTATAACCGAGAGTGAACAACAGCTGACTGGAGTAATGCAGCTGAAAAAAAGGATCACTCAAATTGCCCAAGAGCTCTTCAAGGTTCATGTACTTGAAAAGCTGCAAATGCTAATTGCTGTCTTTGCTTATAGCATGGTGACAGAATTATATACTGACAACGATGTCAGATTATAGAGATGGCATTTAAGCAAGACCAGTTTGACGTGCTATGTTTTTATAATTCACAGAGTTGCTAACAATATTATACTGAAAGGAGAGAAGAGATATCACAAGGCTAGCCTATCTAGTCATAATCCACATTCTATTTACCACATTACTTGTTTATACTCATTGACAGTCTGATCGCTATAACTACAGTAGCATTGCTACAGCTTCAGAATGAATATCTCACTGGTAAACACAATTTTAAAAGTTTTCTGTCATAGAAATGAAAATTGCTGATTCTAGTACTGGTTTTGGTTATGAATTCGGATATGTACTTAGAAATTCTCCATTACGTAACGTTTTTGAGTGACATGTAGTTTAAATTTAGACTATATTGCTCATATTTACATTAGATGCATATTGTAACGTAATGTCTCCTAAAAGGTATGATTTTCTGTTGTATTGCGCCTCAAGAACATCCTTCTTAAGGGTCCAACAATAGTCTGCAAGCATACTGAAGTTCCACTTGCCCTGGTACCTATTTTCCATTACCGAAATGTCCTGATGAAACCTTTCCCCATATTCATCGCTGACTGCTCCTAGATTTGCAGGAAAAAAATCCAGGTGTGAATGCAAAAAGTGCATTTTCAAAGACATGTTACATCCCAGTTTCTGGTAAGATTTCAGTAGAGTATCCACTGATTCTGCGTAGTTGTCTGCCCTGTTATTTCCCAAGAAGTCGCGGCAAACAGTCTTAAAGGACTCCCATGCAGCTCTTTCAGTTTCATTCAACTGACCGTCAAAGTTTTCATCTTTCATCAGTTTTCTAATATCAGGTCCTACAAAGATCCCTTCTTTGATCTTTGCCTCACTGTTTCATGGAAATGTCTTTCTTAGATATGCAAATCTAAGTCCGCTTCTATCCATTGCTTTTACAAAGTTCTTCATAAGACCCAACTTTATATGGAGTGGAGGTAGATATACTTTATTCGGCTCCACAAGTGGGTCATGTGCAACATTTTTCTGGCCTGGGACTAGTGATGTTCTTTTTGGCCACTGTTTCCAGATGTAATGATTTTTCCTGTCCCTGCTGTCCCACTCACAAAGAAAACAACAATACTTTGTCCAACCAAGCTGTTGTCCAAGCAAGAGGCCAATTACTTTTAAATCGCCACAAATATTCCACTTGTGTTCTTCATACTTGATATTTGTTAGCAGGAGATGCATACTGCTGTAAGTTTCTTTCATATTTGCTGCATGAGCTACTGGAACTGATGGTAACATATTTCCATTGTGGATAAGCACAGCTTTTAGGCTATATTTAGAAGAATCAATAAATAGTCGCCAATCCTCTGTTCTATAATCCGGACAAAGTGTTTCCATCAGGGATTTAACTTCACAACAAAAAGCAATTCCATCTTCAAAGGCAAAGTAATCCACAAACTCAATATGCCTTTTTCTAAAAGTGCACACTTTGGTTTCTTTCTGAAGAAGATTCCAGCCTTTCAATCGTGACCCTAACAGTTCTGCTTGTCACTCTGAAAGATTCAAATCTCTGATGAGATCATTCAAATCACCTTGGTCCAGTAAATGTGGTTCAGAAGAGGAACTGGATGCCTAAAAGCTTAGATCCTACATTACAGCATCGTCAACATCAGTATTCATTGGTTCTTCTTCTTCTTCTTCTTCATCCTCATTCACTGTAAGATTTTCTGGAGGTTTTGGCACCAGCAATTCTTGACGGTGAGGCTCAGGCCTCATGGCAGATGGTAAATTTGGGTAATTTACAGTGTGTTTTGATTTTGAAGTAATGCCTGCAATGTTTGTAAGGCAAAAGTAGCAATCTGTCAAGCGATCTCTTGGTTCCCTCCAGATCATTGGAACAGCAAAATTCATGTGTCAAACACCCTTTACCCAACCTGTTAGGAGCCTGACACAGGTAATACAGCAGAAGTGAGGCACCCAATTTTTGTCCTGGTTACTGGCTTGACATTCCAAGTACAGCTTATAACATGTATTAACAAGCAGAGTAAAACGTCTTCTCTGCTTCTTAAAAGTAACCTCACCGCAAATTTAGCAAAATGAATCCGGACGATTAACACACTTTCGCGGCACTGTTAAACAACTACAAGCAATAACCATAATATTTATTAACCAGCTGCTGTTTATGAAATAGATTGACACAAACTCACATCCATTTAGATTCTGTTTTTTTCAAACAATACAAACCACAATCGCTGATGGCGACAGAAAGCATACCAATACATGACTCAGCGTTTTCTGCTTGTATCAGCCAGACCAGTAGGGAAGGGGCCCGATTAATTATATTATAACTACATGACTCAGCATTTTTGGTTGTGGCTGACAACCTACAATAATAATTATGATGGAATTTTGCATTCCATGCCTTGCGCATGTGCAGGGTGCCCTAGGTTGATGTTCAGTACCTTGCGCATGCGCACGGCACTCTAGGTTGATGTTATGCACCATGCACATGTGCAGGGTGGCTTTGGTTATGTTCCACACCTTGTGCATGTGTAGGGTGCCTTAGGTTGATGTTCTGTGCCTTGTGCATGTGCAAGGTATGGAACGTAACCAAAGCTGCCCTGTACATGTGCAAGGCATGGAAAGCAACCAAAGGCACCCTGCGCATGCACAAGGTGTAGAACGTCAACCTAGGGCGCCCTGTGCATGCGCAAGGTGTGGAACGTAACTGAAGGCGTCCTGCGCATGCATGATGCATGGACTGGTGTGAGGTGTGATAGGCCCTGTGACAGCTGTAATAATGCTAACTTTCTGATGCCTCACTGTGACTGATGAGATCATGTAATGCATTGTGTTCCTTGCGGAACATGTTGTACATTTTGTCTGATGCCAATCAGAATGCTTCATCATTCACATCTGCCACATTATAGAACATAGTTTAGACAACAGGCAATGATATTTGAACATGCACACATACATCTCACATTTTCCAAACACCACCTCTGGGTTATCAATGAGAGGTTGCACACAATGACATCTCCATCTCTTTAATAACATGCAGAGGGCAGAGACATGCATCTGAGGCCATTTCTGTTTTGGGTGAGGTTTGGGAGATTGCACAGGGTTGTTGATGTGAGGATAGCAGATATCTGGCGCATGCATTTAACATGAGTCAGATCTCATACCCAAACCGTGACATCAAATACTTTGAACCATGATAGATATGTGCAAAACACTCAGGTCCGGTCCGGTGAGAATGAGCTAACAAACTGTTGATATATTGCAGGCAGATATATACATACATACATACATTTCCTTTATTAGTAAGTCTTCCCATAGCAGATGCTGTACAAGGTTAGCATAATGGTTAGAGTGTTTGGGCACATCAGAGGGCCAGTTCAATGCCCACAGGTTCTTTTCTGTTCATTTTGTTCCAGGCTGGTCCAAATACCATTCAAAAGGGTGCAGGTTCGGCAAAGCCCCTGGCACCCTTGTATCTGTTCAGTGTGAATTATTTCATGCATGCTCTTTTCAATCCAGGCTATCAGACAGGTGGAGTGTGTTGCCTCAACTGTGGCCCATTGGAGAGTGTTGGTAATGTAACCCCAGCTGATGCATGGCCCACACAGTGGACAGACTTGGGAGACTGGACCCTAACTGTGGGAGCTGGTCTGGGCCCCCATCACATATATACTGAATGTGCAGCCACATCCTACAGGGGTGATGTGGATCTATCAACCTGTTTCTACATTGCAGGCAGATACATACATTCCCTTTATTGGTAATTCCTGCCATGGCAGATGCCTTGCAGGTTTAGTATAGTGGTTAGAGCCCTGCCTTTGGACACACCAGACACCAGCTCGATGTTTGTAATGGATGTTTTTTAAAACCCTCCTCATTCTTCTGTCCCAACTTGTGCAGTGTCTGTGTTAAATCAGGAACTCATGTCCCTATTCCTGCTCATATGTTTCTAGCGTACTCATTATAATCACAAAACTATGTGAAACCATAGAGAGACTGTTGCTATTGTGACCACAGCACAAGTGTGAGCCACAGAGTACAAAAGATTGGTATATACAAACATAACTGTAACTGCACATCTTCCCCCATACCATATATACACCACATTCGGACACATACCACTAGAGTGATTTTGAGCAGACAATCTTTAGCTGCAGTGTATGCTGCAATACACATTCCCTTTATTGGTACAACATCCTCTGTGAGGTTCTGCGAATGTTTGGTATTATGCTTGCAGCACTGTCTTTGTGGATTGTAGGCCACATTTCAGATGCCACATGTTCTCATCAGGGTTCTGTCACCCTCATCTCAAAGTACTATCAGCTGCAGGCCAGGGTGTGCGTTTACAGATGTAGCCATTCCACAATGGGACCTAACATAGGTCAGGCATGCACATTGCACTCATGCATATCTGACAGCAATACTTTCTTGCACCTAGTGTACAACATAGCAAAGGGCTGATGATGTTGGGCCAGTGGATATATTATACACATGCAGCACATAATTGAATTATGGCATTGGAAACTCTGACACATATATGTTGTACATGAAACCATATCCCACTCTTTCAATGCCCATCTGCTGCAATCCACACACATCATTACTTGCTCCGTATTATGACTGAGACACAGACATGCACATTTATTTCATCTACATGTCTGAGATAGATTATGTGGTTATGGGACCAGATAAGGCAGCCAACACAACCACTACAATAGTATTTCAGGGTTCCCATGGCACACCTACTTCTTGGACAAACAGACCCCAACTGTATGTGTGCCATCACATTTGCAACATCAGACCAGCAGAGACATAACACACTCTCTGCTACCACCATCGGAACCACAGATCCACAATCACCATATGGCCATGTGCAGTCCTATCTTTGACATGCAGCTGCTATATCATGACATATGCAAGAACATGTGTAACTGCTCAACAGATAAAATGCATCTCTCCTGTGACTGCTCCACATCACCACTCATGCTCAGTCCTTCTTTGGCTGAACATATGGTTAGCATGCTGACTCCACCCAGACAAATTTCAGGCCTCTCCTATGTGAAACACTGACAGTACTGAATGTTACATGTGCACGCCACACTGATACATCATTCTTCGGTGTCATTTGCACATCTCATTTACTGACTACAATATCAGATGGCAAAGGTTCATCTGGTCCATCAACTACCATCTGTCCATCCATCCATCACCTTCAGATTGTCTTCCATTGATGCTCCTTTATCCAGTGTCTTCCATTGATGCTCCTTTATCCAACGTTAGGGTTACAGCCATTTTCATGCCTTTAGGTGCATGCTTGTCAACTTCATGCACCTTAAACCCCCTGGGGCACCTTGAAATCCTTAGGATGCCTTAAACCCCTCTCTTCGCTGGGAGAGTTCTTCAGCTAAGTACATTTTTGGGTTCATTATCATTGACCAGATGAACTTGGTTGGGGCTACAGCTGTTTAAGGGACTTGGATTAGGGTTTGTTGTGTTTCAACAGATATAACAGCTAAGTGGTGCTGTGAATTCTGTTATTTAGATCTGCTGAGGATCTGTTAAAATTTTGATTAAAATGGAGGGCTCACTTCGAGAGTAGGAAGGTTCCTTCTCACGGTGAGCGATCCAACAAAAAAACAAACTAAATAATTATATCAAATAATTTTTTGAGAAACGGTTATTGGTCTATGGTTCCTATGGAAAAAGGTGGGAGTAGTTTAGTGAAATCAAATATTAATTAGATTAAACCCCTTATGGCACCTTATGCTTGGACACCTTAAACCCATAAGGCACCTTAAACCCTTAGGACACCTTAAACCCCCTTAGGTCACCTTAAACCCTTAAGGCACCTTATGTTTGGGCACCTTAACCCCTTAGGATGCCTTATGTTTGGGCACCTTAATACCCTTAGGGCACCTTAAAGCATATTTCTCTGCCTTAAGGTGCCTTAAAGTGCATGTTTGTCACATTACCATGCGCTGTCCCATGACCATGCATTAATGAGGGAAGAGTAGCCTAGTGGTTGGGGCAAGGTACTTCAGGCTGGAAGGTCGGGGGTTCAAATCCCACTAGAGGACAGCAACCTTGGGCTGGAAGGACTGGAGTTTCTAGTCCCACAGATGCTCCTTCTGGTCTTGGGCAAGCCACTTAACCCTCCATTGCCCATGTTCCCTGTAAGTATTAGTGTATGTGTCTCATATCCCCATGTGTTAAATGTATCCCCCAATTGTGTTGTGACCGCTTTGATTGAAGGATAAGGCGGTATACAAAACTGTCTAAATAAATAAATAAATGGTCAGGGCGCCCTATTACCATGTGTTAAATGTCCTGTTGCTCCCTTTACACCAGACCGCCCTCTATCCGCCTAATGCTTTATATGGCCTAAGGCACCTTACCGCTGCCCTTAATGCCAGTGACTTTACCGCTATTTATTAAACATATCCCATGGACTTCAACCAATGGATTGAATAAAAATCAAATTGACTACATTCGTGAAAGTCAATGATGGAAAACCTCTATAACATCAACAAAGATAAAACCTGGAGCTGACTGTGGTGCAGATCACCAACTACTAGTATGCAAACTCAAGCTAAAGTTGAAAAAGAGCAAGCCACTCATGAATGTAGCAAAAATGACCTTGAGAATATGCCACCCAAATTTAAAGACTGCCTGCAAAATCAATTTGCTGTTTTAGATACAAATGACAGAGCTCCAGAAGAGTTATGGAATGACATCAAGAAGATTGTGTTGGAAGAATGTGAGAAGTCTCTACAAAAGATAAAAAAGCAAAAATGGATGACTGAAGAAACTCTGAAAATTGCCCAGAAATGCAGGGACGCTAAAGCCAGAGGAGAAAAAGAGGCAATCACAGAACTCAGAGATTTCCAACATGTCGCAAAACAAGACAAGGAGAAGTACTACAATGGCACAAGCAAGGAAATAGAAGCAGAAACTATTATAGGAAGAACAAGATTGACTTTCCTAAAGCTATGAGAGTTAAAGAAAACATTCCAGCCTCAAATTTGAATGTTACAAGATGCTCAAGGATCTATGTTGAATGATGCTGAGAAGATCAAGAAAAGGTGGAAAGAATATAAAGAGTCATTATACGATAAAGATCAAGTAGACCAATAGCAATTTCAACCTGTACCTTATGATTAGTAACCGGTAGTGATGAAAGAAGAAATCAAAGCAGCATTGAAAGCCCTATCAAAGAACAAAGCACTAGCATTGATGGTATTCCCATTGAAGTATTACAGCAATTGGATACAACTGTTACCATACTTACAAGGCTCTGCCAGGAAATTTGGAAGACAGCATTGTGGCCAACTTACTGGAAAAGATCTATATTTATACTAATATTAAAGAAAGGCGATCCAACTGATTATGGAAATTATCGCACAATCGTTCTGATCCCACATGCCAGCAGGATTCTATTCCAGAATATTTAACAGACACTATAACCATACCTAGAATGAGAACTGCCTAGAGTGCAAGCAGAGTTCAGGAAAGGGCGAGGAACAAGAGACATCATTGTGGATGTGAGATGGATCCTTGAAAAGACTAAAGAATACCAAAAGGCTATCTATATATGTTTTGTTGACTACAGCAAGGCTTTTGACTGTGTAAACCATGAGAAACTCTGGGCCACATTAAGAAGCATGGGTATACCAAAACACCTGATAGTTCTCTTGCACAACCTTTACCTTGATCAAGAAGCAACAGTTCGAACGGAACAAGGAGAAACAGAATGGTTTAAAATCAGCAAAGGTGTGCGACAAGGCTGCATACTTTCCCCTACCTGTTTAATTTACATGCAAAACAAATCATCAGAGAAGGACTGTATGACGGCAACTGAGGTGTGAAGATTGGTGTAAGACTCATCACAACTTTCGCTATGCCGATGATACCACTTTACTTGCTGAAAGTGAAGACGATCTGAAACTTTTGCTTCTCAAGATCAAGGAACATAGTCTTAAAATGGGCCTGCACCTTAATGTAAAGGAGACAGACTTCCTGACAACTGGCAAAATCAATAAGTTCATCGTTGATGGAGAAGAAATCAAAATAGTTAACAACTTTAACCTACTTGGATCAACTGTCAATAAAGAAACAACAAGCAGTCAAGAAATCTGACGACGCATTGCTCTTGGCAGAATGGCTATGAAGGGCCTAGACAAGATTCTCAAGAGCAGAGATTTCTCTCTCCATACAAAGATTTGGCTCATTCAAGCCATGCTATTTCCAATAATGTCATATGGATGCAAAAGATGGACAGTAAAAAAGATAGACAAGAAGAAAATTGATGCCTTTGAATTATGGTGCTGGCGACAAATACTGTGTATACCATGAACTGCCTGAAGAACAAACCAGTCAGTATTAGAGGAGATCAAACCTAAGCTTTCTTTAGAATCTCAGATGACAAGACTTCGACTTTCATACTTTGGACACATCATGCGAAGTGAGAGATCATTAGAGAAAGAAAATCATGCTTGGCAAGGTTGAAGGTCAATGGAAAAGAGGAAGGCCAGCAAAGAGATGGATCGATACAAAAACAGCAGCTATGGGTGCCGCTCTATCAACAATGAGCTGCCTGACTGAAGACCAAACACAGTTTAGGATAACTATCCAGAGGGTCGCCATGAGTTGACACCGACTTGATGGCACTTAACAACAACAGCAAGTCATTTAACGCTCGTTAATTCAGTTTAATGCATATTAAATTTTTTAAGGATCCTTAACAAACCCAATGTACATTAGCAAATATGCACCCCTAGAATAGAAATAATAAAGTAAGAAAAATAGAGCATTAGCATCTGGCTCCAAATATGTCTAATTCTACTCATTGCACAATTAAAAGAAGAATTAAACTCTTCAAAGATAATTTGTCACAGCTGTTGGGAAATGTATAACTGACATTAAAATGAAATGAGCCATTTTGAGTAGCATAAGATTAGGTGCAGTGATTCTAATTGAAATCATGTATCATCAATTTTACAGAATGTGTTCTAATAAGATATTTCTTATATCAGTCAAGGGACTGCACAAGGAAGCAAATAATACACCTTAATGAAATAATCTTAATGAAATGTAATGAAATAAAATAAACTTTTGGCATGAAATGAAAATCTGTATCCTCATCTAAAAGAAAGCAAAAAATGACTGGTGTGCCACTCCTAATACCAGGATGGAAACTCCCTCATCTCTTCTTCTCCCCCTCCCCCTCCCAGGGCTATCAGATGGGATCACCAGATGGGTCTGACTGCACAGAGAAAAGACTGCTTCAATGATCAGAAATGTCACCATGTATTGCATCTTCTGCTCTCTCAGTGCACAGGGGATTTTTGGGTTGCAGACATTTTTTAAAGAGCAATGACTTGCTGAATAGATCAGGCAAGAAAGCCTTTGACTTTGTATCACTATAAAACTGATGGTAACTTGTGAGTATTGCCTAGATGTGTTGGAAATCAAAAGGATGAGGGGGGGGGGTTGTATATATGTTTCTGGGGGGGGGGGGGGGAGAAGGTGTATCTGTGCCCTGAAAATTGATGCCAAGGTGCATTTTTGCCTGGCCTCAGCACAACTTTAAATTAATTAGTTTACTAATTACCACTAAATTTATATCTTAACCTAACAGCTGTCAGTAATTATCTATTTTATTTAGGCTTGCTATTCTGCAGGCCTAAATTAAACAGCTAGCTTATCCATTTACAGGCTGAATGTTGCTGCTAAATGAATTGTTTTTTGTTTTTTTTTGTGCTGCCTCTGCCTCTTCCCTTACCCAGCCCCTTTTAATGTGGATGGTCTCTGGGAATTCAGTGAGTTAAAAATCCTGATATTGTCCATACAACTTTTAAAAATACACATAGAAATATGTTATGCATTCTCCTCCCAGC
Source organism: Ichthyophis bannanicus (assembly GCA_033557465.1). Classification (NCBI taxonomy): domain Eukaryota; kingdom Metazoa; phylum Chordata; class Amphibia; order Gymnophiona; family Ichthyophiidae; genus Ichthyophis; species Ichthyophis bannanicus. The sequence goes on from CM066036.1 coordinate 551,898,410, forward strand.
AGCAATTGTATAGCTCACTCTGAGTACTGGGCCCATTGATTTTATTTTTTGGATTTAGCTCACACCTTTGCAGTAGTAGCTCAAGATGAATTATATTGCGGTACAGTAGGTATTTTTGTATCTCCAGATGGGTTTCAGTCTAAACTTGTACCTAAGACTTGCCCAGGGTAACAAGAGAGTCAGCAGAATTTGACTTCTAGCTGCCTCGATTCTCATCCTACTGCACGAACCACTAGGCTACTCTTAAACCAATATAATTTTCCCAACTTTATCAGCACATTGACCTTCCTGTTTTTAATACCTTTTGAAACTGTTAGCCTCAATGTTATTTTTATTTATTTATCTGCATTTATATCCTGCTTTTCACCGGGTCAAAGCAGTTGGGGATACATTTAACACAAGGGGATATGAGACACATACACTAATACTTACAGGGAACATGGGCAATGGAGGGTTAAGTGGCTTGCCCAAGACCACAAGGAGCACCTGTGGGACTAGAAACCCCAGTCCTTCCGGCCCAAGGTTGCTGTTCTCTAGTGGGATTTGAACCACCGACCTTCCGGCCTGTAGTACCTTGCCCCAACCACTAGGCCACTCCTCCTTCCATTAAATAAATAATGAAAAGATTAAATAAAGGGTTACAATGATCAATGTGTTGAAAGGCAGAAGAGGAGAAGGATATTGGATTACAAAATTAAATAAGGTGTGTGAAAGGACTATTGATTCTAGTGGATAAACCTTTCTTACTAAAGTCTTGTTTTATCCTCAGTAGGATAAGACATTGCTACAGGTCATGAAGTAGAGACAGTTTCAATCCTGGCTTTGTCTTATTGAATGTATGGACTTTTCAACCAGATTTCTCAGGAAAATCTGATTGCAGTTATTGGATAATGTCATATTTCTAGGCTAGATATCTTACCTATATTGCATACCCATAATACCCAGTGATACCTAGGTCTTTCTGAAGAGATTATATTACATAACAGTTAAGCATGTTTGTAAATCTTCAATATGTTTATATGTATATCATCCAACTCCAGTTGCTTTGTCTAATTTTAAATTAGCTATTCATTCCTTACCTTGAAAGCACTGCAGTTCTGTTGCTTTAATATTATTTTTTTTAATAGCCACACTCCTCCTCTCTTTCTTCCTATCTTGTCCTTATGAAATAGATTATAGTCCTGTATAACTATATCATTATCATGGATCTCTGTGTAGCAGTCTCTGCCATTGAGAGACTGAATGAATTTGCTTTGGTCTTTACTGAAGAAGATGTAGGGAAGTTACCCATGCCAGAAATGATATTTAAAGGTGATGGATCATAAGAATTGAAACAAATCTTGATAAACATGGAAGTTTTAGTACGGCAATTTGAATAGAAAATCATCTGAACCAGATGGTATACATCCCAGGGTGCTGAAAGAACTCAAAAATGAAATTGTAGACCTACTATTAGAAATTTGTAAACTATTATTAAAATTGTCTATTGTCTTGTCTCACTAATCTGCAATATTTTTTGAAGGTATGAATAAACAGGTAGATAAAGGTGAGCTGGTTGATATAATGTATCTGGATTTTCAGAAAGCCTTTGATAAGGTCTGCCATGAGGAAATTAAAAAGTCACGAGATAGGAGGCAATATAGTATTGTGGTATGGGAACAGGTTAGAAGATAGAAAATGGAGAGTAGGGTTAAATGCAAGATTCCACCTTGGAAATCACCACCCAGGAAAAGGATTTGAACGTCATTGTGGATAATACATTGAAACCCTTTACTCGCTGTATAGTAGTGGCCAAGAAGGCAAATTGAATGCTAGGAATCATAAGGAAAGGAATGGAGAATAAAACCAAGGATATTATAATGCCTCTGTATTGTTCCATAGTGCGACCGCACCTTGAATACTGTGTGCAATTCTGGTCACCATATGTTAATAAGGATTCAATAGAAGGCATGCTAACCAGCCAAAATATTTTGAATATGCCCCCCACTCACTCTCATTCTGCCCAAACCATTCTTTTTATATATAACTTTAGTCATAGAACTATTTTTAAATAATAGAAATACAACTAATAAATAAGCCTTTATCTTGTCAGCACAGCCACTGACCACATGTGTGCTTCTGCATATTGGCCTTTTTAAAATACCTGCATTCATTTTTTCCCAAAAATTTGTATGCATTTACAGTATTCACACATGTTGAATTTCTTGTGTTACATTGTTAGCACTGATAACATATCATTTAAAACTGAATATGATATTGGGAATGATGAGTTGTTTCTTTTTGCTAAGCTGACATCTTTGACCAGTGACCATCAGCCCTAGTGCGCACACAATTTTTTTTAAGCTACTGTACTTAAATTTAGTAGGTGGGCTGTGTTTTCCCATTACTGTAAAATAAATCGGTACTGTAAGTTGGACTACTTAAATATACTGAAACATAATTTCATCTCATTGCAATTAAAATAAGGTTATCTGCATCTTAACAAGTGCATTTTGACATTTTCTCTTGGGGACAAGATTAAAGATTCATGTAGTTTCAAATTGTTTTACAACTATGTTTTTCAAGATCTATGGAAAAGTTCACATGAAACTTTCACACAGCATGTATTTAATAAGAGCACATTGTTTTATTTTTTTCCTTTGGGCTTTTTTACATTAATTTCTTTCAGTCTTATTTCTGTAGTCACATTAGTTCCAACAGATTAAATCAAGATGATAGATACAATATTTTCAAAGCATGTGTTTCTCATAAACTATTAGAATATTAGAAGAAAATACACAACCCAGTAAAATACTCACTAATTTAAATGCAAATTAGTTACGATGCATTGTAACCGTGGCAGGCCGCATCCGGTGCCCTAAGCCCATCCTTTCCAACCCCCCCTCCTTCTCACTCCCCCCTCCATCCCTTGCCCCACCCCTTACAAATTTCACAGACAACAATTTCTTATTGGAAGTACCAACCGGTCGCAGCTGTATTATATTTATAAACAATTAACTTTACACACCAAAAACAGTTCTGTTAACAATTTCCCACCAGCAGAACGATGCCCCACCAGCCATACAATTAGCAAAGTGGGGTCGCATCCGCTCCGGCCGTGTCCGACCACCGGCCAATTTCCTACCGCCCTTTCCCCGACCTCGCCATGTGACTAGCAAAGGCCAGCAGGGCTTATCCGGGTCAGGGGCACCCCGCCCCCGCCCAAGTATGTCCTAAAGGCTCCGGACCCAGGAAACCTCCGGGATCCCGCCTTGTACCCCTCCCCCCCAACTGCGACACCCCGAAAAAACCACCACCAACTCCATATCAAGCTGAGGGGAGGGAGGGCGGGAAGCTTTACACCACCAAAACCGCCGCCGGAAAGGGGGCAGAAACCGCGGCCCCCTCTTCTTAAAGCGGCTCCGACGCCGGCAGCTCTAATTGGCTCCGCTCCGCGCACTCTGCGGAGCCAATCAATTTAAATGACGCTGCCGGCGTCATCCGACTCCCGCTCACACTTGCTCTCCCTCCCTCCCCCTTCCCCCGAAGCCGGAAGAATGGGCCGGGACTGGGCCGACCGCCCGGTTACCGGCGTCCTTCACGACTCCGCGCTCGGACTTTAATCTATTGAATTTCCAGTACATTTACCCAAATCATACAGAAGAGGTAGCAGTGCAAAAAAGTGAACTAAGGACTTCATGATGACCTATAAATTGAGGCCAATATTTAGAAAGCAAGGGAACCTTAAAGCTAAATGAACAAATTTGTCCAGATAATTTTAGTCTGATCTTCAAGAAGACTGCTTCTGAATACAGACACTTACTGTTATCTATTGAAAGTTATCTAGAAAACGTTAGAAGAGCCCCCCACTGTAATCAAACTTATCTAGCTTAGCCAGACAGCACTGGAAATCAATGCTATCCAGCCAAACATAAACTGTAGAAGAACATAAGATATGCCATACTGGGTCAGACCAAGGTCCATCAAGCCCAGTATCCTGTTTCCAACAGTGGGCAATCTAGGTCACAAGTACATAGCAGATTCCCCAAAGGACACAGGTTCCACAATGCTTGTAATAGGTCAAACAGTGGATATTCTGTGTCCCCTTTAATAATGGTTTATGGAACTTTCCTCCAGGAATTTGTCCAAACGTTTTTTTAAACACGGCTCCACTAACAGCTTTTACTGTATCCTCCGGTAACAAATTCAAGAGTTTGATTACACGTTGAGTGAAAAAAGTATTTTCTCTTATTAAATAGGTTACCCTGTAGCTTCATTGCATGCCCTGTAGTCATTCTATATTTTGATGGCGTAAACAATCGATTTACGTTTACACATTCCACTCCATTCATTAACTTATGGACCTCTATCATATCTCCCCTCAGCCGTCTCTTTTCCAGGTTGAAGAGCCCTAACCTTTTTAGCCTCTCTTCATAGGGATATCCTTCCATCCCCTTTACCATTTTGGTTGCTCTTCTCTGTACCTCGTCTAATAACGCAATATCCTTTTTAAGATACGGCGACCAGAATTGCACACTATATTCAAGGTGCGGTCGCACCATGGAATGATACAGAGGCATTATAATATCCTTTGTTTTATTCTCCATTCCATTCCTTTCCTTATGATACCTAGCATTCTATCTACTCTCTTGGCTGCCACTGCACACTGGGCGGAGAGGTTTTAAAATGTTATCCACGATGATGCCTAAATATTTTACCTGGGTGGTGGATCCTAATGTGGAACCTTGCATCATGTAACTATAGTTTGGGTTTTTCTTTCCTAGGTGCATAACTTTGCATTTGTCCACATTAAATCTCATCTGACTTTGGATGCCCAGTCTTCCAATCTATCAAGATCCTCTTGCAATTTTCTTCAATCTTCATGGGTTTTAACAACTTTGAAAAGTTTTGTGTCATCTGCAAATTTGATAAGCACATTTGTTATTCACATTTCCAGGTCATTTATGAATATGTTAAAAAGCAGTGGACCCAGCACAGATCCCTTTCTCCATTGGGAAAATTGGCCATTTAGCCCTGCCCTCTGCTTTCTATCTTTTAACCAGTTCCTGATCCACTATAGTGCACTGCCTCCTACCCCATGATTTTTTAGTTTTGGCAAAAATCTCTCATGAGGGACCTTGTCAAAGGCTTTCTGAAAATCCAGATACACTATATCAACTGACTCACCTTTGTCTACCTGTTTATTCACACCTTCAAAAAAACATAACAGATTTGTAAGACAAGACCTTCCTTAACTAAAGGCATGTTGGCTGTCTCCCATTAAGACATGACTATCTACATGTTCAGTAATTTTGTTCTTTATGATGGTTTCTACCATTTTTCCCGGTACTGACATCAGGCTCACCAGTCTAGTTTCCTGGATCACCCCTGGAACTCTCTTTAAAAATTGGCATTACACTGGCCATCCTCTAATCTTCAGGTACTACAGAAGATTTTAATGATAGTTCACAGATTACTAATAGTAAGTCTGCAATCTCATATTTCAGTTCTTTCAACACCCTCGGATGTATACCATCCGGTCCAGGTGATTTGCTACTGTTTAGTTTATCAAATAATTGAAATACATCTTCCAGGTGTATGGATATTTCTTTTGATTCTTCCGCAGCATCACCTTTGAATACCAATTCAGTCATGCGTAACATCCCTACATCTTCCTCAGTAAAGACTACTACATCTTCTGGAAGCAAATTCCAGAGTATGATTACATGTTGAGTGAAAAAACTATTTTTTCTTATTAGTCTTAAATAGGTTACACTGTAGCTTCAGTGCATGCCCCCTAGTCATTCAGTCTCTCCGCTATGGCCTTGTCCCCTCTTAGTGCCCCTTTTACCCCTCTGTCATCTAATGGTCCAATTGACTCTCACAGGTTTTTTGCTACGAATGTATTTGAAAAAGTCTTTATTATGTGTTTTTGCTTCCACAACAAGCTTCTTTTCAAATTCTCTCATTCCCTGTCTAATGAATGCCGTGCATCTAACTTGCCAGTGCTTGTGTTGTTTCCAGTTTTTGTCATTTAGCTCTTTTTTCCATTTCCTAAAAGATGCTTTTTGGCAACAACAGCCTCTTTGACCTCACCTTTAAACCATGTTGGCAGTTTTTTTTTATTTCCTTCCACTTTTCTTAAAGTGTGGAATACAGCTGGTCTGGGCTTCCAATAAAGTATTTTTAAACAACACCCAAGCTTGATGTAAACCTTTAACCTTTGCAATTGAACCTTTTAGTTTTTTCTTAATTATTTTCCTCATTTTATCATAGTTTCCCTTTTGAAAGTTAAAAAGTAATATTGTGGACTTCCTTACTTTCCCTTCACCATTTATTAAATCAAACACGATCATGCTATGATCATTATTGCCAAGTAGCCCCAAAACCCTTATCTCTTGCACCAGATCTGGTGTTCCACTAAGGACTAAGTCCAAAATGGTTTCCCCTCTGGATCTGTTCATGAAACAGCTGCTCCAAAAAGCAGTCACTTATTTCATCTAGAAACGTTATCTCCCTAGCATGTCAAGCGGCCGGGCAAGCCCGGATTGGTGCAACCTCCAGCTCTGCATGTATTTGTCTGTTTAAATTTTGTTAGTTGTAAAGCAGGCTTTACAACTGGAAAAAACATTATAAAATCACTCTCCTTAATGCAGCAGCTAATGAACGCCTAACCCGGAATGAGGTGGAGAATGGATGGGAACTGTGCCTTATACTGTATTTAAGGAGCAGTAAGCTACAGCACATGAACTGTTCATGTGATGCAGATAGCACCATCGACAATGAAGTTAGTGTCTCTTTTAACTGATAGGGAAACATCTGAGAATGCCCCAACAGTTAACATAGAGCTTTTAACAGACCCCGTGCCTTAATTTTGGAAATTAATGCATGTAAACTGCAAAAATTCTGTGCATCATAGTAAATACAGTAGGGCCCTAAGGGGGGTCTTTTAAGAAAGGGTGCTAGCTGTCAGAGCGGGTCTGGCACATGCTACAGGTGCATGTTGGACACACATTAACAGCTGCACAAATTATGACAGTTTGCACTGCCGGACCTTGGCACTAAGGGAGTCATTCTGTCCCACAAATATCCAATGTCCATCCCCAGGGATGCAGGTGAGTGGGTGCAAGGGGTTCCCCGCAGCCCGACCCAGGCCTTAGAAGGTCGGATCGGGGGTCAGACTGCGGGGAACAGTCATCCATGTTCGGTGGGCCACGATCACGTCTCGTGTAAGGAGCCACAATGCCATGGCGACAGGACATCATGGCACCATTCACGGGACTGGCTGAGTTAACCGGGTAGTCGCTGGGATGTATGGCTGGATAGAATCAGGTCCAGACCTGCACATCCAGGTGCTAGACCCAAATTTGATCTCACGGGGGCTGTGGGATCAGAACCATGTCTAATTTGGCACATCTGATTCTGCCTGGCCGTGCATTTATGGAATTGGCCTCCAATTGTCCATGATATGTAAGGGTTGCAAATGGAAGGATTAGGTGTGGAGAGTGGTGGGGTGAGTACCGCACAGGTAACACACCCATGCTACTTGCAAGGTGGACTAGTAGCATGGTGCACATTTCTAGTAGTTAATGTTGTGGTGTTGCCATAAAACACCATGGCTTTGTGCCTTATGGGCACATTAGGTGCAACACCACAGCGCCTTTTAGCAAAAGGGCCCCTAAGTGTTTGACCCAGGAAAATAATGTGCAATATCGGTTTTGTTATGCAATAAGGAGTTTTAATCCATCAATCACTCGGGGACTGATTTTAAAATAGGCAGCCTATGTGACAAGCTAAAAAGGTGCTATTTTAAGCCCATTTTTATGGAGACAAAATAAGCAGCTGTGTTATTTTATAAAATCGATATCTAGAACTATCCCCAGGATGCACAAATCCTCTTGCGTATTTAAATCTGCTCTGAAGAAGTGAAAATTACTATATACTTACTCTCTCTGCATGTACTCACATATTTTATAAAATATGCCCATACATCACAGCTCTATCCCTGCTCTGCCCAAACTATGCCCCTGGGAATGCCTACACACATTGGACCTTTACTAGTCGTGGATACTGCACCTTCATATTGAAGATATAACATCCTTGGTTCCACCTGTGATTTACATCAGTCACCGTGGTATTCTTCCAGTTATTAATAACTAATGCCATCGCAGTAATCATCATAAAATAAAAAAGTGAGTCTTTAGACTTTAAATGCACTGACAGGACTAATGATCTCTAGATTATTATAGGGGTCTTTTACTAAAGGGTGTTAGCTGACAACACGTGTTCTGGCATACGCTGAATGTACATTGGGACACGTGTTGTCATCTAGTGCAGGGCCATGACAATTAGCTGGGACGATTCTCACACTGTCTAATTCGCATTAGGGTAGATAGTGGGAGAATCTACTTAATATAAAACCAGTCTGTTCTTTACCGACTAGATACTCATATGTCATTACTGTGCGGGGCCGAGAAACTAAAATATTGGAGTAGATCTTACAATCTACATTAAGAAATGATATTGGCTGATAATTCTTAACATGAAGAGGATCTATACCAGGCTTCAAGTGGATTATAACTTTAGTATCTCCTAAGAGCCTATCAACTCAACTAAATTTATCATGTTATTAAAAAGAAATACTAAATGTGGAGCCAGGAGTTCAGTAAATCCACGATAAAACTCCACAGGAAGACCAGCTATTCCTGGTGCCTTATTAAGTAGCAGCCCTTTAATCGTATCTTGAACTTCCATTAAAGAATCCATTTCAAGCAGTTGAGCTTGCTCTTCTATCAATGGTGGTTGTGGCAGCATCTGCAAAAATGTCTCCACCTGAGCAACTTAAACATCTGAACTTGTTGAATAGATTCATAGAGTAATATTTCTGAAACTGGGCTAGTATAGCAGAATCCAAATATACTGTCCCTCTGTTTAGAGTAATAATACTAGAAATTCCCTCATCTCTCTATTTCTTTTAAATATTGAACTAATAGATGTCTACTCTATTGTAGATTTTGGTATCATCTGCAAACAAGCAAACCTTACCCGACAGCCCTTCAGCAATATCAGTAACAAAGATGTTAAAAAAAATCGGACCAAGGACAGATCCCTGCAGCACACCACTGGTAACCTCCTTCTCCTCAGAGTGAGCTCCATTTATTTGTTTCCTTTGTCACCTCCCACTCAACCAATTTCTAACCCAATCAATAACTTTAGGGTCCATCCCTAGGGTGCTTAATTTGTTTATAAGTTGCCTGTGTGGAACAGTGTCTAAGGCTTTACTGAAACCATGCCCGCTCTCCCCCCTACACCACCCACCCGCAACCCTAACCTGAGTTAGACAGTTAGTGTAGGAATCGTCCCGTGCTGTCATGACCCTGCACTGGTTGGCAATGCATGTCCCAATGCACATTCAGTGCACACCAGAACACATATTATCAGCTAACGCCCTTTAATAAAAGACCCTTGGTAAGGGAAAAACCACATACAAGTTCACTCAAGCCCAACTTCTTCCAATCTAGTTAAAAATATATTATGATTGACCATATCAAATACAGTAGTTCTGTCTAAACATATTTACTACTACTATTTATTTAGCGCTACAAGGCATACGTAGTGCTGTGCAAACATAAAGAAGACAGACCCTGCTTGTAACACAATCTAATCAAGACAGACAGAACAATACAAGAGAAATAAGGGTATTCAAATAGGGAAGGAGACAAGGAGAACAAGGGATTAGAATCCAAATGCAGCCTCAAAGAGGTAAGCCTTTAGCATGGATTTGAAGAGGGGGAGAGAAGAGATGACATAAAGACAGAGGACGTTTGTTCAATGCATAAGGAGCAGCAAGGTGAAATGATAGAAGTCTGGAGTTTGCAGAAGAAGAAAAGGGCATAGAGAGAAGAAAACCAAAGGCGGAGCGGAGTGCACAGGGAGGGGTTTTTGGGAGACAGAAGAAAAGAAAGATAATGAGGGGCAGTAGAGTTAATGCATTTATATGTTAGAAGGAGAAGTTTGAATTGGATACAGAAATGGAAGGCGAGCCAGTAAAGTGATTACAGAAGAGGGGTTATATGAGTGTATCAATGCTGGCAGAAGATTAGCCATGCAGCAGAATTCTGGATAGATTGAAGAGGAGAGAGATGACACAGAGTGAGACCAGCAAGGAAGAGGTTGCAATCGTTAAGATGTGAGGTGACCAAAGAGTAGACAAGAGCCTTAGTAGTGCATTGAGAGAGGAAGGGATGAATTTTGTTAAAGTTGTAGAGAAAGAAACAACATGTTTTAGCTATATGTTGAATATGTGTGGAGAAGGAAAGGGAGGAGTCAAAGATGACCCCAAGGTTGCGGGCCGAGAAAACAGGAAGAAGAGTGTTGTCAACAGTGATAGAGAAAGAATGTCTCTCCTTTGCTCCAAACTAGTTTCTCTACTTGCTTATCTCACATCGCCACCTGGATGTTTCACCGCAGCGTAAAATTGAATATGGCTAGAACTGAACTTCTTATTTTTCCCCCTAAACCCTCCTCCCCTTTCCTTCTTTCTCTATCACTGTTGACAACACTCTTCTTCCTGAACATGGCGTGTTCTTATGCAGTAAGCGCCAGGTTTATACCATGCACTAAATTCATTAGCGCAGGATCACTTAACACCACCTCAATAAAGTAGAATTAAGTGCACTCACACTAATGTGGCATGTGATTGCGATAAGGGACAGGGCTCCATGTTAACTTCCAGGGAAATGCTTTTCACACCCCTGACAGTTAATACAGTGGTGTTGCACCTAACACACCATGGTTTTGGCACTTTTGCAGCCTTAGGTGCAACACCTTAGCACCCTTTAGTAAAAGGGCCTCCAAGAGATGTGTAACATAATAACATAGTAACATAGTATATGACGGCAGATAAATACCATCATGGTCCATCTAGTCTTCCCAACAAGGTGGCAAGAGTAGGGGCACCTGCCGCTCTGTGCAAGTCCCTCTTCCCCATGCCTGTTTAGAGGTGTACCCACCACTCTGTGCAGGTCACCCCTATTTGTTGAAATCACAGAGAAAGTTAAGGTTATTTTGATTTTATCCTGTTGCTATAAAGGGATCCACTGTGTCTATCCCATGCCATTCTGTCACTGTATTTGCCCCCACTGCTTCCATAGGGAGGGCATTCCAAGCATCCACCACCCCTTCAGTATTTCCTGACATTGCCATTCAGTTTACCCCCTTGCAGCTTCATGTTATGCTCTCTAGTTTTACAGCTTCCTGGTCTTTGAAAAAGGGTTGTTCATTAATACTCTTTAAGTATTTAAAGGTCTGTATCATATCTCCCCTGTCTCTCCTCTCGAGTATATACATATTTAGGTCTTCAAGTCCCTGCTCATATGTCGTCTGGTGCAGGCTCCAAATCATTTTGGTCACCTTCCTCTGAACCATTTCCAGTCTTTTTATATCCTTTGTGAGATATGGTCTCCAAAACTGAATACAATATTCCAAGTTAGGCCTCACCGGCGACTTGTACAATGGCATTTGTACCTCCTCCTTTCTGCTGGTAATTCCTCTCTGTATGCAACCCAGCATCCTTCTGGCTTTGACCACCAACTTGTCACACTATTTTGCCATCTTCAGATCCCCAGAAACAATCACTTCAAGGTCCTTCTCCTGGTCCGTGCACACAATCTCTCGCCCCCTATCGCATACATTTCCCTTGGATTTCTGCATCCCAAGTGCATGACACTGCACTTCTTCACATTAAATCTTAACTGCCAAGCATTAGACCATTATTCCAGCATTTGTAGATCTTTCCTCATGTTATCCACTCCTTGAGGGGGAGTCCACTTTGTTGCAAATTTTCATGTCATCTGCAAAAAGACAGATTTTTCCATTCAATTCTTCAGCAATATCACTTACAAATACATTGAACAGTACCATTCCCAGGACTGATCCCTGGGGCACGCCACTAATCATCTTCCTTTCATCCGAGTGAGTTCTGTTTACCATCACTTCTGTCGTCTGTCAGTCAACCAATTTCTGATCCAGTTCACCACCTTGGGACCCATCCCCAGGCTGTTGAATTTATTAATAAGCCTCCTATGAGGAACAGTATCAAAGGCTTTGCTGAAATCTAGGTAGATCACATTCATCACAAGCCCTTGATCTAGTTCTCTGGTCACCCAGTCAAAGAACTCAATCAAATTTGTTTGGCAAGATCATCTTTTGGTAAAACCATGTTGCCTCGGATCATGCAACTTTTGGTTTTGAGAAAGTCCACTATTCTTTCTTTCCTGTAGGAGTGATATTTCCTCCACTTATTCTCTTCAATGTGGGTTCAATTTTCACATATTCTTAGCCTCTTTATTGACTTTAATGCATTTTTTTAGTTTTACTTTTTTATATATGCTGATGAGATCCAGCTTTAATGGCATTAGATTCAAGCAATTTCTATGTTTCTTGTTTGACAAAATAGTGTTTTTGCATTTTGAAGCTTATTTGATCTACTCAGTTTTGGGAATTGCTGAAATTTGTAAACTTGTACTTGTATTAGTTATTAGTCATTTGCACTATTCTAATGCATGATCACATGGAGAGGGAGAGCTGGATGAAAAGCCTGTACTAATTGATGAGAAAGTGTAGTTGCTTACCTGTAATGGGGGTTCTTCATAGACAGCAGGGGTATGCAGCCACAATTTTAAGGTGAAATCTCTGACTGCGCCTGAGTGTCCAAATCTCCCATAGCTGAAATAAGCAAAACTTTACCTCTCTGAGCATGCATGCCTGCTGGTCCCCGTGAAACAGTTTATAACATGGCAAGGAATGAAGAAGTCCAGAATTAGTCTCGGAGATGTTATGGTGATCCTGTTGAGGGGGTGGTGGGCGACTGAGTGTGGCTGCATACTCCTGCTGTTTATGGAGAACCCCCTTTACAGGTAAGCAACTACTCTTTCTCTGGGGGAATGTAGGGGGTTGCAGGCACACACTTAAGGTGAATCCAGAGCTGAGGGCCACAGTAGAAAAAGAGACATTTCTTCTCTTCTTTATTAGGCCTATTTTTTTGCGACCCGACTTAGAGTCAGGTGGAGGAGAGGAATTAGGAGGCAAAGAGGTTTTGAAGGATCGCTTGTCCAAAGTCAAAGTCCTGCACAGAGGAGCAGTCGAGGCTATAGTGCTTGGCAAAAGTATGAAGTGTCATCCAGGTCGCTGCTTTACAAATGTCTGGGAGGAGACAGCTACCAGGCTTGTGATAAAGTCAGCTGTGATAGCTACCAGGAATACCATTATCAAAGTGAGGAATTTGATGGAAGTAGATGCCATAGGTTTGAAAGGGGATTGCATTAACCATAAGAACCTAAGAAATGCCATACTGGTCCATCAAGCCCATATTACTGTTTCCAACAGTGGCCAATCTAGGTCACAAGTACCTGGCAGGTTCCCAAAAAGGCAAAACAGGTTTCACAATGCTCATCCTGGGGCATGCAGCGGATTTTCCTGGGTCCTCTTCAATAATGGTTTATGGGCGTTTCCTACAGGAACTTGTCCAAACCTTTTGTAAACCCAGCTACACTAACAGCTTTTACTACATCATCTGGTAATGAATTCCAGAGTTTGATTACGTGTTGAGTGAAAAACAACATTTCTCTTATTAGTCTTAAATGGGTTAACTTGTAGCTTCATTGTGTGTCCCCTAGTCTTTCTAATTTTTAGTGGCATAAACAACCAAGCTACGTTTACCTGTTCCATTTCATTCATTAATTTATAGACCTCTATCATATCTTCCCTCAGCTATCTCTTTTCCAGGTTAAAGAGCCCTAACCTTTTAATTCTTTCCTTATAAAGGTATCCTTCCATCCCCTTTACCATTTTGGTGGCTCTTCTATGTACCTTTTCTAATTATGCTGTATCCTTTTTAAGATATGATGACCAGAATTGCACACAATATTCAAGGTACGGTTGTACCATGATATAGAGTCATTATAATATCCTTGGTTTTATTCTCCATTCCTTTCCTTACGATTCCTAGCATTCTATTTGCTTTCTTGGCTGTGGCTGCACATTGGGCAAAGAGTTTCACCATATTATTCACAATGACACCTAAATCTTTTTCCTGGGTGGTGGTTCCTAATGTGGAACCTTGCATCGTGTATCCGTAGTTTGGGATATTCTTTCCTAGGTGCATAACTTTGCACGTGTCCACATTAAATTTCATCTGCCATTTGAATGTCCAGTTTTCCAGTTTATCATGGTCCTCTTGCATATTTTCACAATCCTCTTGGGTTTTAACAACTTTGAATAATTTTGTGTCATCTGCAAATTTGATCATCTCACTTCTTATTCCCATTTCCAGATCACTTATGAATATGTTAAAAGCAGTGGAACCAGCATAGATCCCTGGAGTACTCTATTATTCACCTTTTTCCACTGAGAAAATGGCCATTTAGCCCTATTTTCTGTTGTCTATCTTTTATCCAGTTCCTGATCCACAGTAGTGCACTGCCTCCAATCCCATGACTTTTTAATTTGGCCACGTCTCTCATGAGGGACCTTGCCAAAGTCTTTCTGAAAATCCAGGTACACTATATCAACTGACTCACCTTTGTCTACCTGTTTATTCACACCTTCAAAAAAATATAACAGATTAGTAAGTGTCGTGCCTCCCCTTGCCAGTACCCGTAGGTAGGGGTTAAGGAGGTTAAGTCCTTCTTGAAACCAAGGGCCTTTCACTTCCTGGAGCAGTGCTTGTTGGGAAGTGTAGTTTTTACCATCAGTTTTAAAAGAAGAGTAGTGTGACTCAAAGTGGTTATAAGTAAAGGGATTTATTTCCCCTCCCGGGGTTGGACTTTTACAAGGACAAAAGAAGAACACAAATTAACTGCTCCTTGCAGAAAAGGACAAAGTAAATGTAGCTTTTCTTCAGCAAAAATAAACAGTTTTCTCTTTCCAGCAGTTAGCGCTGCAGCACCTGGTTAATACAGCTCTGTTCCTTCACAGCCAGCATGTATCCTTTTCACCACCAAGTTTAAAGCAAAGATATACTTTGTTCAGCCCAGGCAATCATATAATTCAATTCCTTCCTGTTAACATTTAACCAGGTTGTCTTCGTCTCAACACATTCCCCTACTGAAACAGGAAATGTTTGCTTGGCTTTTTCTGGAGCCGCGCCCTTTTTTTCCACCTCTGGTTTTCTACAGAGCATTTGGGTTTGGAATAGCTCTAGGCCTTCCTTTTCTCCCCGGTACTCTTCACTGCAGCCCCCAGCCTTCTGGATCAATACACCCCCAGTACTTCTGTTCTCTCCAGCCCTTAGGCTTACCTGGGGACCCAGTTGTATAAGCCTTTCTCTGGGGTTTAAAACTGCCAGTTGGTTCTCTGCTGTACTTGGGTGAAGCAATTCCCCAATGCTTTTCTGGCTGCTCATAAGGCTGTGAGTGTTTCACCTGTTCTGGTCTGTTCCTCCTGTGATTATCCACCGGAACCTCTGACCTCCCGTTGGCTGAAAACTCCGCCCACCTCCTGACTGGGCATCTGCTTTTCTCGCTCTCCTCTCTTGCCTTGTAAGGTTGTGAGTGCTGCAGCTGATCTGGTCTGCTCCCCCGGTAGCCCTTAACCGGAGCCTCTGACCTCCCTCCAGCTGAGAACTCCTTCCATCTCCTTACTGGAAGTCTGCTTTCCTCACTCTGCTCTCCCTTTCTGCCTGCTGGAGCCTCCTTATGAGACTGCCCTTCTGGGTAGGGCCTAGTCCCGCCCCCTAGCAGGTGTTCCAACTTCCCCCGTGACTCCTGGCTATATTGATAGCAGGGGCGTGTTTCCTTCTCTTGTGTTTTGTTTCCCCGGCAACTGGTAGCCATGTGTCTTTGTTTATCCCTCAGCCCTGCATTTCCTACTTGATTTTCTAGCTTCTCTGCCGGGCCAGAAGGGCTTGCTACATCACATAAGACAAGACTTTCCTTGGCTAAATCCATGTTGGTTTTCTTGCATTAAACCATGACGTTCTACATGTTCAGTAATTGTATTCTTTATAATGGTTTCTACCATTTTGCTTGGTACTGACCTCATACTCACTGGTCTGTAGTTTCCCGGCTCACCCCTGGAACCTTTTTTAAATTGGTGTTATATTGTCCATTCTCCAATCTTCAGGTACTACAGATGATTTTATTGATAGTTCACAGATTACTAATAGTAGGTCTATAGTCTCATATTTCAGTTCTTTCAGCACCCAGGGATGTATACCATCCAATCCAGGTGATTTAGTTTATCAAATAGTAGTTATACATCTTCCTGATTTATCAATATTTCTTTGAATTCTTCCGATATATCATCTTTAAAAAAAACTTTCTGGCATAGGTAACTTCCCTACATCTTCTTCAGTAAAGACCTCCCTTAGCACCCCTTTGGTTCAACTGACTCACAGGTTTTTTGGTACAAATGTACTTGAACAAGTTTTTATTATGCATTTTTGCTTCCATGGAAAGCTTCTTTTCAAAATTTCTCCTACCTGCCTTATGAATGCCTTGCATATAACTTTCCAGTGCTTATGACAGCGGTTCTCAAGCCAGTCGTCAGGGACCCCCAGGCCAGTCAGGTTTTCAGGATATTCACAATGAATATGCATGAGATAGATCTGCATACAATGCAGATCTATCTCAGGCATATTCATTATGGATATCTTAAAAACATGACTGGCCTGGGGGTCCCAGAAGACTTGCTTGAGAACCACTGGCCTATGATATTTTCACATTTGGCTCCTTTTTCCATTTCTTGAAAGATGCTTTTTTGGCTACAACAGCCTCTCAGAACCTGCCTTTAAACCATGCTGACAGTTTTTTGGCCTGCCCTCCACTTTTCTTAAAGTGTGAAATACATCTGGTCTGGGCTTCCAAGATAGTATTTTTAACAGTGCCCATGCTTGATGTAAAACTTTAACCTTTGCAGCTGCTCCTCTTAGTGTTTTCTTAACTATTTTCCTCATTTTATCAGTCTCCCTTGTTGTCCTTCCATTGATTAAATCAAGCACAATCATGCTATGATCACTATTGCCAAGTGGCCCCAACACCCTTATCTTTTGTAACAAATCCTAGGTCCAGAATAGCTTTCTTCTTTTGTTGGTTGATGAACCAGCTACTCCAAGAAGCAATCATTTCTTTCATTTAGAATGTTTATCTCCCTAGCATGTCCTGCAATAACATTGACCCAGTCAATACCAGGGTAATTGAAATCACCCATTACTACTGTGATGTAACTTTTGTTAGCTTCCCCGATTTCTCTTAGCATTTCATCATCCATCTGTTCATTCTGGCCAGGCGGTTGATAGTACACCCCCACTACCATCATCTTCCTCTTTTTACATGGGATCCATAGAGGTTCTACAGTGTATTTTGTTTCACGCAAAACTTTAATCCTGTGTGACTCAATGTCCTCCCTAACAGAGGGCAGAACCCCTCCACCAATTTGATATCATATACCCTATCATTGCAATATAGTTTGTACTCAGGTATCACAGTGTCACATTGATTGTATTCCTCCCACCAGGTTTTTGAGATGCCAATCATATATAACCTTTCATTTAGTGCTATATATTCTAGCTCTCCCATCTTATTTTTTAGACTTCTAGCATTTGCATACAGGCATTTTAGAGATTGTATTTTATTCATATTAACCTGGTTATCATTTGATATGGGTAATTTGGAATCTTTCAGCTCTGTACTTAAGGGAATCTGGTTTACTTTTATCTTTATTGTAACCTCTCTATCAGGATTCCCTAACTTCCTTCTTTTGCTAGTATCCTTAAAGGATACATCTTTCCGAACAATGCACTCTTGGGTGACTGTCAGCTTTTGCCTGTTATCTAGTTTAAAAATAGCTGTATCTCTTTTTTAAAGGTTAATGCTAGAAGCCTGGTACCATCCTGGTTAAGGTGGAGTCCATCCCTTTGGAAAAGCCCCTCCCTTCCCCAGAATGTTGCCCAGTTTCTCATGAATCCAAAACCACCTTCTTTGCACCATCGTCTTATTGTCCTCCCCTGGGAGGACAACATTGAGTTCACAGGCCGGTACCGGGAAGCGAACCGGATGTTTGAGGTTCAAATATCCTTTCATAAATCTAGATACCAGAGGATGAGTGGAAACAGGCTTCCCCTCGATTGGAACATGGGAATCCGCTATCTCAGAGAGATGATATCAGGCGGAGCTTGTCTGCAGACATCTGGTAAGGGGCAGCGTACTGGACCCAGAGACTGAGTCCTGGCCCAGAAGAAAAAACACAACTACTTGCGGTGATAGGACTCCCTCATGGCCAGTTTCCGTGAGGCTTGCATGACAAAGAGGACCTCCTCCAGTAGAGACTCAGTGTGATCAGATCCCTTGGATTCTCCATGCTGTGTGAGAGAGATTCGATATTGGGATGCAGAAGACATCCATGCTGCTGTGTAAGAAGTCCAGGGTGGACCTCTAGAGGGATAGGCGGGTCAGCAGAAGGGCAAGGAGGTGAGGATACTATAGTTGGCAAGGCCACATGGGGCTATGAGAATGAAGGAGAACCAGTCCTGCTTGGCTTTCAGAAGGACTTGTGTCAAGTCCCTGGGATCTGTTTATCATGAAGGTGTCCGGTTCCCTGTGGTGTGGCAAGGGGTGCAGGGAATAAAAGATCTCATACTTGGAATTCTTGGAGGAGGTGAGAGGTTCATATCAGGGCTGCCCCAGATGTCAAAGATGGCCTGGAGAACTGAGGCATCAAGAGACCACTCTTGCCGTTCTAGCTGGCAGTTGAGCATATCTGCCAGGAGGTTCTGGGACCACAGCAAGTGAGTTGCTCACAGAGTTGTGCCGAGGGAGAGGGCAAAAGCCCAGAGTCAGTTTGCCTCGCTACAGAGGTGGAGAGACCCTGTGCTGCGCTGTTTGTTGATGTAGAACATGGAGACTTGATTGTCCATGCATACAAGTATGATGCTGTTGTGTATCTAACTGGTGAAGACAGTGAGGCTGTAGAATACAGCCCCAATCTCCAGAATGTTGATGTGCAGCATTCTCTCCTGATGCAACCAGAGGCCCTGTGTGGATAGGTGATGAAGGTGGGTTCCTCAACTGTGTGTAGAGGTGTCAGCTGTGAGGACAAGGTGATGCAGAGGCTGCTGGAATGGGGATTCCCAGCTAGGTTGGATGGTGTCACTCACCAGCTCAGCATGGTTTGCAGGATTTTCTTGTTTGACCCTCCCATGCGAAGGAGGCAGTGGAGGGACTGGGAGTGTTGACACCAGTTCAGTCACAGGTGCCATTGAAGAGGTCGCATGTAGAGTCATGCTAGGGGCACCACAGAAATGTAAGCAGCCATATGACCCAGGAGCTGTAGGATCATGCGGGCCGATGCTTTTTGATGGATGGCTAAAGATCTGCTGAGAAGGCACAGAGTTTGCGCTCTTTCCAGTGGAAGAAAAGTTCTGCCCAGTTGTATATCAATGTGTGCCCCTATGAAGCTTTTGTTGTGGTAAGGGTTCAGACTTTTGTTCATTGATGAGGAAGCCCAATGCTCTGAGGGTGTTTAAAGTTGCCTGGACGGAGCTTTGGGCCTTGTCCAATGATGCCCCTGTGACGAGCCAGTCATCAAGGTAGGGGTAAATGTGCAGGAAGTCAGCGATGATCTCTATGCATTTGGTGAAGACTCCAGGGGCAGAGGACTGTCCGAAGGTAAGAACTTTGTATTGGTAGTGATTGTTGAGTAACTGGAATCTCAGGGTGTATGGGAAGATATGTGTACGCATACTTGAGATCCAGGGAGTCAGCCAGTCATTGCAGCTGAGCAGAGGAAGTATAGAGTTGAGGGAGTACATTTTGAACTTCTCATTCTTGAAGAAGAGGTTGAGGTTCTGAAGGTCTAAAATTGGTCGAAGCCACATGATTTCTTGGGGATGAGGACAAAGGTGAAGTAAAAACCTTGATGAAGTTCATGAGGGAGAACTGGCTCTATGTCGTCGTTGTGAAGGAGTTGTTTTATATCCAGAGCTAACTGCATGATGTGCTGATCCAGCAGTCAGATGGTGATGGGGGCTGAGATGACAAGGGGAAGGCTGGAGAAGTGCAATCTGTAGCCCTAACAGATGATAGTGAGGGCCCAGTGGTCCATGGTGATGGACTTCTAGGCCTTTTAGAAGCACTGTATGCAACCCACTACCGGCAGATAGTCAAAAACCAGGGCTGGGTTTAGGTAAGGCAGGTTGAGGCAAGGAATGAGCCTTTTTGCCCGCTGTCAAGGACATTGGCCATAAGGCTGGGCTTGCATACATTGTTGTGTCGGCCTGGAATAGAGCTGATACCACCTACGTAGGAAGAATTGCTGAAAGTATAGATATTAATAGGGTTGGTGGTATGGAGTTGGTGGCAGTCGGTGAGTTAATGGGGAGGGCTTGGCAGATTGGTCAGCTAGTTCCTGGACCATAGAGAAGTGAACCTTCATTTCCAAAGTAACCCCTTGCACCTTTGAGCTGAAAAGGCTGTCCCCGGGCAGGGAGCATCCGCCAGGAGGTAATGCAGATCATCCGGGAGCCCCAAAATGAATAGCCATGCAGTGCATCTGGCTGATATGGCCATTGCTGCCGAGTTGGCCACCGAATTATAGTCATCATAAGTCCCCCAAATGATGTGGTAGAGGGACTCATATAGGTCGGTCACAGCTAAGCCAGATCTTCAGAAGCTGAATCATCAAGGCTCAGGAGAAAATCATGATGGTAATGAAGGATCTGCAGCTGATGGGCCAGGGTACACATGGCCAAGGTGCTACTTTGGTAGGTCTTATGCTCCATGGCATCTAAGGTTCATTGTTCTTTGCCCAGGGGCATTTGTGAAGGAGTCTTGGAACTCTTGGATTTCTTTAAGGATGCATCCAAGATGACCAATTGATGTGGGAGCTGCTGATATTGGAATCCCGGTGCTGGGAGAACCTTGTACTTCTGACCCATATGTCAGGATGTTGCGCTGCCCGATGGAGTTTTCCAGATGGCCGTGTGGAGATCGAGGAATATCTGGGGACCGGAAGGGCTGGAACTTCCTTGGGTGCGCCACAGGCCTTGAGGATGGACTGGAAGTCCTGCTTGTTGGTGGGAATCACTGAGGGTCAAAACCCATGAGATCTTTTGGAGGAAATTAGAGTAGGAAAGATCCTTTACAGGTGCCTCCAGAGGAGACTGCCCGGGGGGCAGGGGGGGAGAGGTCATCTGTGGAAGGCTTGTAGGTCTCCCATAGGTCTGAGATGGAGTGCAGGGAGCCTTGCCATCGTCCAAGGGCAGGGGAAGGTATCAGTGGACTAGTGGGAAGTCCTCTGCCCACTACCTCAGAGAAGGCCACCTGGGGTCACAGGTGGCATCTGTTATAGGCAGATGAGGAGGGGCTGCAGTCCCCTGAAGGAGGAAAGAGCTGTCTTGCAGAAATTAATGTAGGAGGGACAATAGGGAGGCTTGGAATGTGAGAGACTCCCCCACAGGGGGTGAGGGGCTATCGGGGGGATGTGGCCAGTAACATTGTCGGTGGAGCCCCCAGTGCTTTGGCCACAGACCACTTGGAGGTGGACTTACCTACAGGAAGGACAGCTGCTGAGGTGGATGCATGTTTGCTGCCATGCTTAGTTTTATGCTTCGCCTTTCCCCCTACTTTGGCTATTTGGCAGACAGGGGAAGAGAAGGCAAGAAGCTGAGTTAAATCAGGTTGGGGTGGGGTGGGGTGGAATGGCCCGATTTTGTGCACATTCACATGGTCCAGAATTGGTTACAAATGGGCCTGTCTTCATCAGGAATGTCCAAACGGCCCGGACGTACCCCTCTGAGAATCGGGCTCCACTTGCGACCAACAACAGAGACAACAGAATCAAAACTGCAGGAGCAGATAAACTTCTTTTCATTGAGTATGGGTGTCATTTTTTGTTCGCTACAGCTCTCCCTCTTCACATTGTCTTGTTCTTCACCTGTTCTCTCACCTCCCACTTACCATACTTTCCTTCTTTATTAATAGCAGCATCTGCCATAGCTGCTCCAAAGTTATTGGCTGCCCCATTGCAATACAATGACTTTTACTCTGCCAACTATCTGGTCTCACAAGGAGGGTTAGCACTGACATCCTTACAGCCTCTAGTAAGTGTTTTGGTAGAAAACGTGCTGTCACTAACTATGAGAGAGAGGGAGCAGCTGATACATAAGGGGCAGAGAGACAGGTAGAGGCCAGTGAAGAAGGGGAAGAGAGAAAGGGGATGATGCTGATGATTATCTGGGAGGAAGGAGGAGAGCAAGATGATACCTGTGAGCAGGTAGGAAAGAGAGAAAGTTTCAAAAAGATGGAGAGCATGAGGAGGCTAACCAGGGGAAAGACGATAACTGTCAGGAAGCTGATAGCTGAAGAGAGATACTGTATTTCCCAGATTATAAGTTGCGGTTTTTCACATCGTGACCAGCTGGTGCTACCTATATAAAGGGGTGACTTATACTGCAACTTTACAGCCAGTAAAGATATTCAGATTCCTCATTCTTATTTGCTGTGGGCTGTGGACTGTGGTTGTTCCTGTTTCAGGCAAACCTCCTTATCATCTCTGCTAATGTGATTCTCCGCAGACAAGCTGTGTGCTGGGCTCTCCCCCAGCCTAGAAAAGTCCTACTCACCCGAGATTCCCGCCCAACAGTTTCATTTTCTACTGTGGACTGGGTTACCACATCTCTCTCCCTCTCCTGTTTTACTTCAGGTTTTCTTTCTTTTAGCTCTGCCGACTACTTTTGTTTTTCTTTTATTATCTTCAGTTCTGCCACCCCCCCTCTCCCCCCCCCCCCGCGGGCTGCTTTCAATTTTTCTCTTTGAAATGCCGGTGCTGTGGCTCACTGCTCTGTTCTGGGAAGCCCTTCTTTCTTTTCACTCTTACTCCTTCATCTGCAACTTATACAGCAGGGCGACTTATATTGTAACTCTACGGGTTGTACAAATACAGTACCTTATGAAAGTACTCATCCAATTGGTGTTTGTCCTGATTTGTCACATTACAACCTGGAATTAAAATTGAGTTTTGGGGGTTAGCACCATGTGATTTACACAACATGCCTACCACTTTGAAGGTGCAAAATATCCTTTATTGTGTCACAAACAATAATTAAGACAAAATAAAAAACAGAAATCAGGAGTGTGAATAGGTATCCCCCCCCCCCATGTCAATACTTTGCTGCAATTACAGCTGTAAGTCTCTTCAGGTATGTCTCTATTAGCTTAGCACATCTATTTACTGGGTTTTTCACCTATTCCTCAAGGCAAAACTGCTCCAACTCCTTCAAGATAGAAGAGTTGCATTGGTGTACAGCAATATTCAACTCATGCCACAGATTCTCAATTGGACTGAGGTCTGGGATTTGTCTAGACCAGGGGTCTGCAACCTTTAAGACATAAAGAGCCACTTGGACCCGTTTCCGAAGGGAAAAAAAAAACTGGGAGCCGCAAAACCATTGCGACATTTAAAACAAATCTAACACTGCATATATTGTTTCTTACCTTAATGCTATATACGACCCCCTACTTTTCCTGTTAAAATATAGGTGTTTGGCCTATACTCGCCGTATAAGACTACCCCTCTTCCTTCGCACACCAAAAAAAATACGCCAGAAAATATCACAACAACAAGTAACAATATTTGATTTCAAAATTATGATGATTTTGTAGTCAAATCACTAATATGAAATAAAATTATTTTTTCTACCTTTGTTGTCTGACCAATTTATTCTTTGATCATGCTGGTCCCGATCTGAGGCTTCTGCTTTCCTGTCTTCTCTTAGCTCTCTTTCTGTGGTCTATGGTCCATCTGCCATTTCTTATCTCTTCTTTCGTTTTCTTCACTTCTTTCCATCAGCCTATTTCCAGTCCCAGTAACCCTCCCCAATATCAGCCCCTTTCCAGTCCTCACTCCCAGTACCTTCCAATGTCAACTTGCATTCCCATGATTGCCACTGGTGTCCATTTCCTTCCAATCCCCCTCCTTCCCCACTGAACCCCATTACCAGTGCTCCATCCCTCCATGTCAGCCCCCCTCCCTCCATCCATATCAGCTCCCTCCCTCCATGTCAGCCCCCTCCATCCCTCCATGTCAGCCCCCCTCCCTCCATCCATATCAGCTCCCTCCCTCCATGTCAGCCCCCTCCATCCCTCCATGTCAGCCCCCCTCCCTCCATCCATATCAGCTCCCTCCCTACATGTCAGCCCCCTCCATCCCTCCATGTCAGCCCCCCTCCCTCCATCCATATCAGCTCCCTCCCTCCATGTCAGCCCCCCTCACTACATCCATCCATGTCAGCCCCCCTCCCTCCATCCATGTCAGCCCCCCTCCCTCCATGTTAGCCCCCCCCTCCATCCATATCAGCTCCCTCCCTCCATGTCAGCCCCCCTCCCTCCATCCATCCATATCAGCTCCCTCCCTCCATGTCAGCCCCCTCCATCCCTCCATGTCAGCCCCCCTCCCTCCATCCATATCAGCTCCCTCCCTCCATGTCAGCCCCTCCTCCCTCCATCCATCCATGTCAGCCCCCCTCCCTCCATCCATGTCAGCCCCCTCCCTCCATGTCAGCCCCCCTCCCTCCATCCATATCAGCTCCCTCCCTCCATGTCAGCCCCCCTCCCTCCATCCATCCATATCAGCTCCCTCCCTCCATGTCAGCCCCCCTCCCTCCATGTCAGCCCCCTCCATCCCTCCATGTCAGCCCCCCTCCCTCCATCCATATCTGCTCCCTCCCTCCATGTCAGCCCCCCTCCCTCCATCCATCCATGTCAGCCCCCCTCCCTCCATCCATGTCAGCCCCCCTCCCTCCATGTTAGCCCCCCCCTCCATCCATATCAGCTCCCTCCCTCCATGTCAGCCCCCCTCCCTCCATCCATCCATATCAGCTCCCTCCCTCCATGTCAGCCCCCTCCATCCCTCCATGTCAGCCCCCATCCCTCCATCCATATCAGCTCCCTCCCTCCATGTCAGCCCCTCCTCCCTCCATCCATCCATGTCAGCCCCCCTCCCTCCATCCATGTCAGCCCCCTCCCTCCATGTCAGCCCCCCTCCCTCCATCCATATCAGCTCCCTCCCTCCATGTCAGCCCCCCTCCCTCCATCCATCCATATCAGCTCCCTCCCTCCATGTCAGCCCCCCTCCCTCCATGTCAGCCCCCTCCATCCCTCCATGTCAGCCCCCCTCCCTCCATCCATATCTGCTCCCTCCCTCCATGTCAGCCCCCCTCCCTCCATCCATCCATATCAGCTCCCTCCCTCCATGTCAGCCCCCTCCATCCCTCCATGTCAGCCCCCCTCCCTCCATCCATATCAGCTCCCTCCCTCCATGTCAGCCCCTCCTCCCTCCATCCATCCATGTCAGCCCCCCTCCCTCCATCCATGTCAGCCCCCCTCCCTCCATCCATATCAGCTCCCTCCCTCCATGTCAGCCCCCTCCCTCCATCCATCCATATCAGCTCCCTCCCTCCATGTCAGCCCCCCTCCCTCCATGTCAGCCCCCTCCATCCCTCCATGTCAGCCCCCCTCCCTCCATCCATATCTGCTCCCTCCCTCCATGTCAGCCCCCCTCCCTCCATCCATCCATATCAGCTCCCTCCCTCCATGTCAGCCCCCTCCATCCCTCCATGTCAGCCCCCCTCCCTCCATCCATATCAGCTCCCTCCCTCCATGTCAGCCCCTCCTCCCTCCATCCATCCATGTCAGCCCCCTCCCTCCATCCATGTCAGCCCCCCTCCCTCCATGTCAGCCCCCCTCCCTCCATCCATATCAGCTCCCTCCCTCCATGTCAGCCCCCCTCCCTCCATCCATCCATATCAGCTCCCTCCCTCCATGTCAGCCCCCTCCCTCCATGTCAGCCCCCTCCATCCATCCATGTCAGCCCCCCGCCCTCCATCCATATCTGCTCCCTCCCTCCAGGTCAGCTCCCCTCCCATCTTCTGCAGCCGCGGCTCCCTGCCTCTTACGGAACCGTGGCTGTGCTTTTAAAATCATCTCGGAGCCCTTCCTGTCTTGACGGGCTCCGTGCAGCATTGTCCCGCCTCCAAACTTCCTTAGAGGCGGGACAATGCTGCCCGGAGCCCGTCAAGACAGGAAGGGCTCCGAGATGATTTTAAAAGCACAGCCGCTGTTCCCTAAGAGGCAGGGAGCCGCGGCTACAGAAGAAGGGAGGGAGCTTACAACACTATTGCCTGTCACCGGGCGGGCAGTGTGCTCCGGAGCCGCGGCAAAGGTGAGAAAGAGCCGCATGCGGCTCCGGAGCCGCGGGTTGCCGACCCCTGGTCTAGACCATTCCAAGATATTTAAATGTTTCCCTTTAAACCACTCCAGTGTGGCTTTAGCAGTTATGTTTAGGGTCATTGTCCTGCTGGAAGGTGAACCTTCGTCCCAGTGTCAAATCTCTGGCAGACTGAAACAGGTTTTCCTCAAAAATTGCCCTGTATTTAGTGCTACCCACCATTCCTTCAATCCTGACCAGTTTTCCTGTCCCTGCCAATGAAAAACATCCCCACAGCATGATGCTGCCACCACCATGTTTCACTGTGGGAATGGTGTTCTCGGGGTGATGGAAAGTGTTGGATTTGTGCCACACATAACCTTTCCCAAGATGGCCAAAAAGTTCCATTTTCATCTCATCTGACCAGAGAACCTTCTTCCATGTGTTGGGGCGGGGGGGGGGGGGGGTGTCCGCCACATGTTGTTGTGTAAACTCCAAACATGTTTTCTTATTTCTTTCTTTAAGCAATGGCTTTTTTCTGGCCACTCTTCCATAAAGCCCCACTCTGTGGAGTGTATGGCTTAAAGTGGTCCTATGGACAGATACTCCCATCTCTGCTGTGGATCTTTGCAGCTCCTTCAGTGTTATTGCAGTCTTTGTGGCATCTCTGATTAATGCCCTTCTTGCCCAGTCTGTGAGTTTTGGTGGGCAGCCTTCTCTTGTCAGGTTTGTAGTGATGCCATATTCTTTCCATTTTGTTATAATGGATTTAATGGTGCTCTATGGGATATTCAGAATTTGGGATATTTTTTTTATAACGCAACCCTGATCTATACTTCTCTGACCTGTTTGGAGTGCTCCTTGGTCTTCATGTTGCTTGCTTAGTGGTATTGCAGAATCAGGAGCCTTTCAGAACAGGTATATTTATACAGACATCATGTGACAGATCATATGACACTGATTGCTCACAGGTGGACCCTGATGAACTAATTATGTGACTTGTGCTCCTTGTGGTCTTGGGCAAGCCACTTAACCCTCCATAGCCCCTGTTCCCTGTAAAATAGTTATCTCCAAGTTATAATGCCCTGTTCATTGTAATTTCAGTTTGTTCAATGTAAATATACTTTTGTACAAAGTTTGATATGTTTGCTTGTTTTTTGTTACAATACCTACAAAGTTTATACTTACTGTTCAATGTAAATAGTTGATTTCTACTGTTCTATGTAAAATGTATACAAATTGTATACAAGACTGTTAATCTGTTATACAAGACTGTTAATCTGTTATATGTAAACCGCCCTTGATCTCTGGAAGGGGCGGTATAAAAGAAATAGTTAAATAAAATAAATAAATAAATAAATAAATAAATAAACCGCACTGATGCAGATGTGCGGTATATAAGAGAATGTAAATAAATAAATAAAATAAAACTTCTGAGGTCAATTGGTTGCAACAAATCTTATTTAGGGGTTTCATAGCCAAAGGGTTGAATACATATACACTCACAACTTTTCAGTTTTAACTTGTTTTTTTATATACAAAAGGTAATGTATTGTCATTCCACTTCACCAATTTGGACTATACGTATTGTTAAGTCCATTACCTAACATCCAAATGAATCTCCATTTTCATTCCAGGTTGTAATGTGACAAAACTGAGGGGATGAATACTTTCACAAGGCACTGTAACCAAAGCAAAATTGTGCGGAAAGTTTTTCTTGCTTTGGAAAAAGTTCCCACAGAGATTTAAACCTACCTTTTGGGAACCTGACAGATACGTATGACCTGGAATGGTCACTGTTGAAAACAGGATACTGGGCTTGATGGACCTTTGGTATATCTTATGTTCTTATGTTTTCCTGTGAACATATTATCTCCAGGAACAAGCAGGAATAAGTCCTCACATATGGGTACGTCGGAACCGACGGAGCCTGCGCGGGAAAGCTCCCCAGCTTCCTAGAATGGAAGCTTTTGGGACCTCCCACTGCACATGCGCGCTGCCTTCCCGCCTTCCTGAACAGCTCTCCTCAGTTTCTCTTTTTCCGCGGAGCCAGCAGGTCGTGTATCCTGTCACCGCTGAAGAAATTGTAGTTTTTTGTTTTGTTTCTTTAGACCGCGTACCTGCCTTCCCATACCGATACCGGTATCGCCGGTCTTCCTTTTTCTTTCTTGAAAAATTATTTTCTTTTCTTTTATTATTTTTCAACACTTGGTCACTTCAGTTAGGCCTTCAGGCCTACTTGAATTCTCCACATGGAGAAGCCAGCCCCTGGATTTAAGAAGTGTACCAAGTGTACTGCTGTAATATCAGTCACAGACACCCATGAATGGTGTCTTAAATGTTTGGGGCCTGACCACTCCATTCCGGACTGCCCTTCCTGCTCCCAAATGTCTAAGCGTGGGCTGCAGAACCGGGCCAACAAATTCCATGTGCTGTTTGCTTCAGAGAATCCAACATCACAGTCATCCAGGTCATCATCTCCGGATGGATCTCAGGTAACCAAACCTTCTGTGGGCAAGTCCTCAAAGGGCAAATCTCCTTCAAAGCATCGAGAGGCTCTTAGTTTTGAGGACCCTGCCCCAGCCAAACAGCCCCGGCGGGAAGCTCTGCCTTCCAAAACGCCAATTCAGGGGCTACAGGTTGACATCGATGGCACGGCCTCGACAGATCACCTGTTGGACTGCTCTGGGGTACCGGCCCATACCGGTACCGACATCCAGGCAGCCGTGGCGTCTATGGGCAATACTGTCCAATCCATGCAGCAGGCCGTCATGGCTTTCATTAAAGCTGCAACGCCATCGGTACCGCTTCCAGCGGTTCCGGGCCCGGTTCCGGTATCGTCCGCCATGCCGGAACCCAGGCCTTCCTCTTCTAAACGCAAATCGGTACCGTATGGGCTTTCGCTCCATACCGCTTCCATACCCGGTACGCCCGATGTCGATACCGATCGGTATGCGTATCGTGCGTTGGAGGAAACTAGAGAATACACCGATTCCTCTGAGGATTTTGGCTCCTCTGATGAGTCTGCAGAGCTCTCCCTTGACCTTCCTGAGGAACCTTCTTCTCCAAAAAGGAGAATGTCTCCTCCAGAGGATTTGTCCTTTCAGGACTTTATTTTAGAAATGGCTAAAGGCCTTTCTATCACTACCTCCTCTGAAAGGGAACCAAGGTCAAAAAGATTGGATATTTTAGGATACTCTAAGTCTCCTAAAGAAGCAGTTACCCTGCCTATCCATGAAATCCTTCAGGAACAATTGATGGATTTCTGGGAGAACCCTTTAACTCTGTCTCCTTATTCCCGTAGGTTGGACACCATGTATCGGGTCCCTCCTTCTCCTGGTTTTCAGAAAACTCAATTGCCTCACCACTCCATTGTGGTAAAGTCTGCAATGAAAAAGATCAAGAGTACTAAAAGGCACTCTTCTACACCTCCAGGAAGGGAATGTAAGACACTGGACTCTTTTGGTAGGAAACTCTTCCAGGCTAGTATGCTTATAGCCAGGATTAATTCCTACAGCCTCTATATGGGCATGTTCCTAGGGGAACTTGCCAAGAAAGTGCGGCATTTTGCCCCCTTTATCCCTGAGGATAAACAGGAGGACTTCCTTTCTGTTGTGAAACAACTTTCAGATGTTTCTAAGTTCTCCAACAGAGCTGCCTTTGATTCCTTCGAGGGAGCCAGCAGAGCTTCTGGCATTGCTATTGCAGCCAGACGTCTGGCTTGGCTCCAGGCTTCTGATCTGGAACCCTGGGTTCTAGATGGCTTACGGAATCTGCCCTGTACAGGTGAGAACTTATTTGGTGCAGAGTGGCAAGTTAAAGCCACTCAAATGGACGCTGAAAATGCCACCTTAGAGAGACTTTCTAAGTCCACTTCTACTCCCACTAAGAAGAAGTCTTTCAAGAGGCCTTATTATAAGAAGGCCATATATGCTTCCAATACTGGCCAGCAATCTTCTCAACCTCGTTTTGCGGCTAAACGTCAGCAAACGAAACAAGCAAGAGCAAAGCCTGCAGCAGCTACTGCAGCTCAACAGGCTCCACCCCCTCAGGGGTTTTGACTTGCCCCTAGAGAACTTGCCATTCCTGGTTCTGGACCAACCAGAACCTCTCACCATACCTGGAAGGTTAGCTCACTTTGCTCCCAAATGGGAACAAATCACAACAGAGCAATGGACCCTCTCTATCATCCGAGAGGGTTACAAACTTCATTTCTCCAACCTTCCTCCTCATCACATGGTGAGGCCCTTCAATTCTCCATCTCCTCTCCTAGCCCTGTTGGGTCGGGAGATCTCTTCTCTGCTTGCCCAAGGGGCCATAGAAGAGGTTCCTCTTCATCAACAAGGGTCAGGTTTCTACTCCCCCTATTTTCTCATTCCAAAGAAGACAGGGGGATTCAGACCAATCCTAGATTTGAGAGAATTGAACAAATTTCTGTACAAGGAGAAATTCAAAATGCTCTCTTTGGGAATTCTCCTTCCATACCTTCAGAGTCAGGACTGGCTTTGTTCTCTAGACCTGCAGGATGCGTATACACATCTACTCATCCATCCATCCCACAGAAAATATCTTCGCTTTCTGTTCAGGGGAAGTCATTACCAATACAGAGTACTTCCCTTCGGTCTCGCCTCTGCCCCAAGAGTCTTTACCAAATGCATGGCAGTCGTAGCCGCATTTCTCAGAAGCATGGGGATTTTCGTATTCCCATATCTGGA
Source organism: Ichthyophis bannanicus (assembly GCA_033557465.1). Lineage (NCBI taxonomy): Eukaryota > Metazoa > Chordata > Amphibia > Gymnophiona > Ichthyophiidae > Ichthyophis > Ichthyophis bannanicus. Next base: position 551,929,303 of record CM066036.1, read on the forward strand.
CGACTGGCTCATTCGAGCTCCAACTCAGTCGCAGGCCCAGATTTCCCTAGACCGCACAAGGAGCCTTCTGCAGTATCTGGGACTGGTGGTAAACCTTCCCAAGTCTCAACTCAGCCCTACTCAGTCTCTAGAATTCATAGGGGCCCAGTTGGACACCACCACTGCAAGAGCCTACCTTCCACTGGTTCGGGGTCAGCGTCTGCTGAGCTTGGCCTCCCAAGCCCAGTCCAGTACTCACTTGACAGCCAGGGAAATGCTACGCCTCCTGGGCCATATGGCCTCCACAGTACATGTGGTGCCCTATGCTCGTCTTCATATGAGAGCAGCTCAATGGACCCTGGCCACCCAGTGGACTCAGGCGTCGGGAGCACTCTCAGACCAAATACAAACCTCAAACCGTCTGTCTTGGTCCCTCCATTGGTGGATATCCACCAAGAATCTGTTGTTGGGGGCTCCCTTTCAGCCCTTGCTACCCCAAGCAACCCTCACAACAGATGCCTCCCAATTGGGGTGGGGAGCCCATCTGCTAACTCTCTCCACTCAGGGCACTTGGTCTCCACAGGAAGCCACCCTTCATATCAACCTCCTGGAACTGCGAGCAATTTACCTTGCCCTCAAGGTCTTCTATACCCTCCTTGCCAACCTGACTGTCCTGGTTCAGACAGACAATCAGGTGGCCATGTTTTACATAAACAAACAAGGAGGGACGGGCTCTCTGTCGCTTTGCAACGAAGCTCTCAGATTATGGGCCTTCGCCAGAGAGCACCAAATTCATCTGCTAGCAGTGTATCTTCCAGGACTTCAAAACTCTCGAGCAGACAGGCTCAGTCGAGTTCTGCTGCCACACGAGTGGTCCCTACACGTGGACCAGATAACCAGAATCTTTCAGGAATGGGGGACCCCGGACATAGACCTCTTTGCAAGTCCGTGGAATGCCAAACTTCCCCGGTTCTGTTCCAGGACTCCGTGTCAGGAAGCTCAGGCCACGGTCGCCTTTCTCCTCCATTGGGGTCAGGCGTTCCTATATGCCTTTCCACCCATTCCGCTGATTCCCAAGACTCTGTTCAAACTCCAGAGAGATCACGGCTCTATGATCCTCATAGCTCCACGCTGGCCACGCCAAGTGTGGTTCCCTCTGCTTCTACAGCTCTCCCAGGGATCCTCCCTGGACTTAGGAGCTGCACCAGACCTTCTGTCTCAGGAGGAGGGGACTTTGTGGCACCCAAACCCCAAATCCCTACATCTCCGAGCTTGGTTACTGAAGGCTTAAGTCTTCAAGACTTTAATCTTTCTCAACCTGTGAAAGATATCCTTCATGCCTCTAGGAAACCTTCCACGAGGCGGTCTTATGCTTTCAAATGGAAACGTTTTTCCATTTGGTGTGCTCAGCAGGGCCTTGACCCTCTGGCACTTCCTTTGAATTCCCTCTTAGACTATCTCCTGCATCTTTCCAATGCAGGCCTTAAGACGAATTCTGTAAGAGTCCATTTAAGTGCTATTTCAGCATCCCTGAAACCTATAAATGGACAACCTATCTCCTCTCATCCTCTTGTTGCAAGATTCATGAGAGGCCTGACTCTCACTAAACCTCCCATCAGACCCCCCCCCGGTCGCATGGGATTTGAATCTAGTGCTTGGTCAGCTTATGAAGCCACCTTTTGAGCCGTTATTTTCTACCTCCTTGAAATTTCTTTCCTGGAAGGTACTATTCCTAATTGCAGTCACTTCCGCTCGCCGCCTCAGCGAACTGCAGGCTCTAGTGGCTAATCCACCTTATACAAGATTTCATCATGACAAGGTGGTCCTTAGGACGAATCCCCACTTTATGCCCAAAGTGGTCTCGCCTTTTCATCTTAATCAAGAGGTATATCTACCGGGTTTTTTTCCGGCTCCTCATGCCTCCGGTGCAGAGAGGAACCTTCATACTCTGGATTGTAAAAGAGCTCTAGCCTTTTACCTTAATAGGACTCAGCCACATCGAAAGTCTTCTCAACTTTTCGTGGCTTTTGATCCTTCACATTTGGGACTTCCAGTCTCCAAGCGTACACTTTCCAATTGGATTGCTCAGTGTATTTCCTTTGCTTACCAGAGTAAAAACATTTCTCTGGAAGGCCATGTCACAGCTCACAATGTGAGAGCCATGGCAACTTCTATGGCTCATCTGCACTCTGTTTCCATTGATCAGATCTGTCGAGCCGCTACCTGGGCCTCGGTTCATACCTTTACAGCCCATTACTGTTTGGACAAGGACTCCCGCCGGGTTGCCTTGTTTGGCCAGGCTGTCCTCAAACACCTGTTCCATTCTTAGACAACTCCTGCCCACCTTCCCAGGATGGATGCCTGAGATCCATACGAAGATGGCGAACCCTTGGAGGGGGATCTCCCAGGCATCTCAGCTAGGGAGTCCCCATATGTGAGGACTTATTCCTGCTTGTTCCTGGAGATAGCACAGTTACTTACCTGTAACAGGTGATCTCTGGGAACAGCAGGAATTAGTCCTCACAACCCACCCACCTCCCCTAGGAGTTGTATCTTCTATCTATCTGTCTTCCTGTCCTCTCTCTATTGTCTCAGCTATAAACTCGAAACTGAGGAGAGCTGTTCAGGAAGGCGGGAAGGCAGCGCGCATGTGCAGTGGGAGGTCCCAAAAGCTTCCATTCTAGGAAGCTGGGGAGCTTTCCCGCGCAGGCTCCGTCGGTTCCGACGTACCCATATGTGAGGACTAATTCCTGCTGTTCCCAGAGATCACCTGTTACAGGTAAGTAACTGTGCTTTCCAGCTATGAAGAAAAATGTGCATCGTTTTGATAATAAAAAACTACATGCATTGTTTCATCCTCTATCCTAACTCCACCTTTGAGAATGCCACCAGCATAGGCAAGTAAAATATAACAGTACAGGAACAGTGTGCATAATTTTACTTTCATGGAGAAAAGGTAATTTTCAAACAGCCTATTTCAGTGGGTAAAATGCTCTTTAATCTTGAAACTGGCTTTATAAATCACCCTAATTATGTACAATGGCAAGTAAATATGAGCAAATATTATAGAGACTTGCAAAAGATTGCCACAGATAATGTTCTGACCTTTGCTATAGAATCTGCCTCTGAGCAGCTGCAGGAAACTAGGGGCCTTTCTTATTAACCAAACAATTTATATTTACTCTTCAAATTGCATTTTGTGACTTGATTTTTTTTTCTGCTCAGTCAATTAGTATTTAATTATATTAACTCAAAATCCAATTATATGCTTTTTCCCTTTTAGCAAGAGAAATTAAACAAAAACATGCTTTATTAGTTTATCATATGGAACAGTAGTTAACTTTTAACTTAATTATCAGAGCTATAGATATGCTTCAGTCCCCTGTTTACATTTTAACATTAAATACAAATTACTACTAAACATAAAATATCATCAAAATAATAAACAAGGAAATGTCATTCTAAAAATAGTAATATTATCTTAAATGCTGTTTTAAGCATGTTAAACCCTGAGGGCCTGATATTCAAAAAAGACCTATCCAGTTAGTTAGTAGAACTTGCTAATCAGATATGCCCCACTAAGCCTAATGTTCAGTGGCACTATCCGCATAAAGGCATATTTCACAATGGGACGTCCAAGTACAATCTGGGACATCAAAGCTAGAGCGTCTGAAAAAAAAAGCATACACATGCAAGTTCAGGCACGATATCCGAAACATGGATGTGCCCGATATACACGTATATCAAATGTCTATATAGGCGTCACCAGGAGGGTATTTCAGAAGCAACATGTCTAATAGCATAATGGTCACCATAGTAGTTTAAAAGCAGTGGTGCTAGGGTTCAAAACACAATGTAGGCCTTTGTGATCTAAGGCTAGTCACTTAATTCTTCTTTTTCTCTATACTCTCTGGATGTTTTAATGTGAAAACAAGCACTGTCCAGATAACTCTTTGTGCCTGTAGAAGGAATAAACATGGCCGTGCCTGCAGATGTCTCCATCATTTCTGAGAATGAACACGGGATGTGTAAATTCATTGCTAATCCTTCAACTCACCTCTGCCACACACCTGTGCCTACTTGGACATCCCTGCACTGGAGACATCTGCAAATGTAATTTGTGGAATGGGTACGGAGATGTTCCATGATTTTGATGTCCACATGCATATCTTCAGATGTCCAAATCATGACTAAACCTTTTAAAATTACCCTCTTAAGGACTCATTCTATTTTGGACATCCTGGCCTGCTGTGCATCCAGACGGAGCCAGACGCATAGGGGTAGAAGGGATTCTGATCACGCAGGGCATGTCTAGCCCCTGTAGGATCAGAATCCCATCTAGGCCTATACGTTCAGGCTGGGACTCAATTCCGGATGGCCTGCACATATAGGCCTCTACCCGGCTAACTCAGTCAAGGCTCCTGAATGGAGCCGCAGTGCCATGGCGTCCGGTTGCCATGGCGTCCGGTTGCCATAGCACCGTGGATCCATTTAAGAGCCACGATGCCCAGCCACTGACCAGTTCTTTCAGTCCCACGATCTGGCCTCCCCAGGCCAGGGTTGGGCTGCGGCGAATCTCCTGCACCCCATTCTACCTTTTTCGCCGTCCAGACCTGCTGCCCACTGCCGTCTAAGGGAACTTATTCCACGTCAGAAGTGGAATAAGTTCCCCCATTCAATCTGCTGGCCCTGGATGTACATGGCCAACATCAGAATTGGCCCTGTACGTCTGAGACTGCGGACTAGTCCACTGCCCACCCTAAGTCCGCCTCCGCATTGCCCCTTTCCTACCCCCATCTAGCCTCCCTTTACAAACTCCTTGTTCATACTGGGAGGCTTGGCAGGGATGGACGTCCCAATGGGACGTCCATCCCCGCTATTTGTGTTACATAATGATCCCCTTAGTGTTTTATCGACCACAAAATAAAAGGCGAACTTCAGTGATATAAAAACATAACATATAAATGCAAAATCAATATGCTGATCACATTCTATCAAGAACTAAATTCACAATTAATGTGGGAAAAAATACCTCAGATTATGCTCTTTTCTCTTTTTTAGCCACAGACTGCCATTTTCAGAGCCTTTCACTGGCTAATAGGACTGTTCGTCATAGGTTAATGAAATAACCCTTATTCTCTTTGTTTCATTCTAACTGCTACCAAAAATGGTGTTTTACCAACCACAAAATAAAAGGTAAACACTGAAACATAGAAACATGATGGCAGAAAAAGACCACATGCCCTATCTAGTCTGCCCTTCCATATCAACTATAATAGTCCTCTTTTTTTTCTTTAGAGATCCTCTGTGTTTGTCCCATATTTTTTTAATTCAGATACTGTCCTTGTCTCTACCACCTCCACTGGGAGACTATTCCACGCATCTACTGCTCTTTCTGTAAAGAAATATTTCCACATATTACTCCTGAGTCTACCTTCTTTCACCCTCATCCTACGTCCCCTCATAATAGAGCTTGCTCCAATTGAAAGAGATTCTCTTGTGCATTCTCTATCTTATCTCCCCTATCCTGCTTTTCCTCTAAAGTATGCATATTAAGATCTTTAAGTCTTTCTTCATACACTTCATAACGAAGACCACTAGCTATTTTAGTAGCCACCCTCTGCACCAACTCCAACCTGCGTATATCCTTTTGAAGGTGTGGTCTCCAGAATTGCACAATACTCCAAATGAGGTCGCACCAGAGACTTATTCAGAGGCACTATCACCTCCTTTCTTCTGCTGGCCATTTCTCTCCCTATACATCCAAGCATCCTTCTGGCTTTCATAGTCGACATTTCTACCTGTTTAGCTACTTTAAGATTGTCAGACACAATTACGCTCAGGTCTGGCTCTTCTTTCGCGGACAGAAGTACTTCACGCCCTACACTGTACTGTTCCTTTGGATTTTTGCAGCCCAAGTGCATGACCCTGTATTTTTTATCATTAAATCTCAGCTGCCAAATTCTAAACCATTCTTCAAGCTTAGCTAAATCCCTTCTTATATTATCTACTCCTTCCTGGGTGTCTATTCTATTGCAAACTTTGGTATCATCTGAAAATAAACAAACCTTTCCCGACAGCCCTTCTGCAATATCAGTAACAAAGATGTAAAAAGAATTGGACCAAAGACAGATCTCCGTGGCACACTACTGGTAACCTCCTTCTCAGAGTGAGATCCATTGTACTGTACCCTTTGTCACCTCCCACTCAACCAATTTCTAACCCAATCAGTAATATTAGAGTTCATCCCTAGGGTGCTCAGTTTGTTTATAAGTCGCCTGTGCGGAACGGTTGTGCGGGGAAGTTGGAAGGGGCAGGGAATGGGCAGCCTGGGGAGCAGAGTCTGGACGGGCAGTGGGCAGTCGCTGGCCCTGGATGTACAGAGCCAATTGTAATGTTGGCCCTGTATGTCCAGGATGGGTCTTAATTTCAATGCCGGGGTGCGGATGGGGCAGGTGGTCAGGGGATATTCCCCACAGCCCAACCCTGGCCTTAGGAGGCCAGATCAGGGGTCAGGCTGCGGGGAATAAAACCCTTTTTCAGGCGGCTGGCATCGCAGCTCTTCAATGGAGCCATGGTGTCATAGCAACATGACACCATGGTTCCACAGCTCCATTGAGGAGCCTTGACTAAGTTAGCTGGGGGCAGTCCTGCTCGTGCAGGCTGGACTGAATCGCAGTCCTGGCCTGCATGTTCAGGACTGTTCGCAATTCTGATCCCACGGGGCTAGATGTGCGCCGCAGGATCAAAATCGTGATCCCCTCTGTGCGTCCATTTCAGACCAGACGCACAGAGGAGAGCTACGTGCGGGATGGAATCAGGCCCAATAGGGGACTAAGGAATTTTTAGGCAAATTATAATAAATACACATGGGTTAAATCCTGCTGTAGAGATTTACTCCAAAGGTGGGTTTTTTTAGCCATGTTCTTCTTTCAGAAATTCTATGAAACCATGTTTAAGTATGCTATCAAAGACAGAATTTCTGACACAAGAACATAGCAAAAGAAAAATCCTTGGAGTAAATCTCTACAGCAGTCAAAATCTAGTTAGCATTTTACATAGAGCTGCAGACCAGATAAAGTTTGGGCCAATCGGGAATGAAGATCACTTGCAATAAAAGAGGTTTTTTTAATACATTTTCATTTCAGGGCAATTTTGTTAATTAAAGAAGTAATTGTGGCTGGCTGCTGCCCAAGTAAACAACATAGCTGAAAGGTTACTAGAGATTTCAGGCAAATAAAAAATTCAATTTTTTTTTCTCACAGAAGCTGGTCTTCACATTGGACAATCAGGATCTGCCTTAGGCTTAGTAAATGTCTCTCATAGCTTACTTAGACATGGTTTCACAGTCTTTCTGGCAGAACATTGCAAAAGAAAAGTCTTTGGAGTAAATCTCTACAGCAGATGTTAAAATATTCACAAGACAAGAAAGTCGGTTAGCATTTAACATAGAGCTGCAGACTTGACAAACTTTGAACCAATCAGGAAACAGAAAGGAAAATCACTAGCAATATCCCAACTCCCATGGAGTTGTGGTGACTAATTAGCATGTTCCTGCTTTCCAACCAAAAGGTTATTAGTTTCAGGCCAGCCTGGCCTGTGATGAAACAGGGGAGAAACCCCCAAATTTTGGATTTTTCAGTGCCATGGTTTGGATTAAAATTATTTGAACTCATTTCAAACAAATGCATATCTGTACTATTTATTGAAAAGCACACGACTGAAGAATAGTGCACATTATTAAGCAATGGGGCATACTTGAGCAATAGAATGCATTATTTAAAAATTGAGTGCACTTTTATGCAATATGGCATACTATAGACATCATCGTCCCTGAAACAAAATAAAATAAAATGAAAAATTCCATAAATGACACAGGAAATGAAACAAAGCAAAATCGTTTGGCTTGCACACAACTATTTTGAAGGTAACATATGTGCCCATGAGGCCCTTTTACTAAAGTGTGCTAAATAGTGTATGTACATTTTCATGTGCAGACAGCATGCTCAGGCCCATGGTAACTGTTCTTGTTGGACCATGACAGTTACTGCATGCTGATTTGTGCACTAACTGTCACCTGCACATTGGAGTGCTGGATAGGCAGGAAAAGGGGGTGAAAAGTAGGCATGGTGAACACATTGTAGTTAGTGTGGAGGGACATATCGTATGCTGTTAATAGGTGGAGTTAGATGAATCCATGGTAGTTGTTCCATGTGTTGGAGGATGCATCCATATTTTAACTGCCAGGAACATGCTGGTCAAGCCCTGACAGTTACCATGGAGATTTGGAAGTTAGCATACATTACTTTTTGCACTAAACGTGCACTAGGTATAAAAACGTAATGTACTTTAGTACAAGGATCCCAATGTGTCTCTATAAAATAGCCTCATGAAGCTTACAGAAATCATGGATAAAATGCACCCACATATATTTACATCTGCTCAGGAGTTGGTATTAATGTGTACATATGTAGATTTTTAGATAGTACATAGAGAGGGGAATTCCCATGTTGAGGTCAGGACATGGAGAATTCCAATAGTATTTTACAAGATGCTTTGTCAAACATAGAACCTCTTGTGAAATAGTTGCAGAACCACACATGTATGTTTCTGCATCTCCAGCAAGAGCAGCAATTTTAAAAAGCTACACATGGGGGAAAAACTTACAAATACTACCAACATATGTATGGAAACAGCTTTTTAAAATTGCTTCTCCCACTGTGTACAAACACTCCAAGCCAACAGCACCAATCCCCTCCTTGACCACAATCCCCCTGATCATGTTTTATGCCCTTGATCCTTCCCTTCATGACCTCCCAAGCTATCTGACCCCTTTCTGACTCTTCCCTACCTGCAATCTCCCCCATCAGAAATCCCACCTCAGCATAAAAACCCCCTCCCCATACAACACCCTGGCTACAATGATCTCACTGGAGGTGCCTCCAGAAGATCCCCCAGTCTTCATTACTGACCTTACTGAGGATCCCTGATGTCTAGTGGGAGCAGAAGCGATCCCCAGTCAGTCTGGATCTTACAGCACCAGGCTCCAAAATGGTACCAATGACCCTTAGTGGTAATCTATTGGTACCAATGACCCTTAGTGGTAATCTGAGCATTGACAGCTGTCCCTTGCAGCAGGCACCTATTTGTGCTTCAGGGAAGCTTATCAATGTCTATCTTTTTTTCTAGAGATGTGAATTTCCTTGTAAAACGGGGAATTCATGTCTATATTGTAGGCCCACCTAAACCACTCCCTTTCTCTCCCTGTCCTCATCAGCACATCCAGAAAATCGAAAAGTTGTAAGCATCTCCATGTTTAAAAAGCAAAATAGGCTGGCATTTATACATGGGGATGCTTCTGAAATAACCCCCTAAGCATGTACTTTGTGATTCCACCTATACTCTGATAAACTCCTTCCTCAAACATGCCTACTCTCAATTCACATAAAAGTAGGTGTGAACATTCTCCATGCCTACTTATACATGTGAATACAGTGTGACAATTTTAGAAAACCCCTTTTCTATTTTTACCCCCAGAAAACAGCTTATATAATTACTCCCTCATGTGTCCAAGGTAAAATCATTAGCTCTGTGGTGAGAAGAGGCTAACAACATGAAAGGGAGAATAGGAGAATTTGTATTCCCACTGCAGGCAGAAAGAGGGTAAGAAGAAAAGGGGAAAAGATCTCTTGACAAATGAGAGGAGATGAGGAGGGTCCCTTAAGACCTGGGAGTTTGGCAACACAGCTGAGCAGGAGGGCTTAAGTAGAAAAGCAGAACACCTCTCAAAGAATGAGGAGAAGGAGGCGGAGTTTTCCTGGCACTGTATAAAATATACCTTAGAGCCCCTGAAGAAAGGGGGGAGGGGGCACCCCAGATCTCTCTGTGCCTGAGTTTGCAGATGAGCCAGAAGTAATTTTACCAGATGTCCCCGATTTTTGGGGATTGTCCCTGATTTTAGAGCAGTGATCCTGAATCCCACCTGTTTGGCAGCTTGCCATCCCCAATTCCAGTAATTGGAACAAAGGGGGGTTGAAAAAAATATTTTCAGTTTAGTGATTTGACTCTGTCAGTTTTAGAATTTACATACATTATCTTTATAATTTGCAGTGTGGAGGAAACACATCACTGTTTCTGTTTCACTGTTGATTTGTCTGATTGGAAGTGAAATTATTATAGCCATAGGATGGATGGGGGGGGGGGGGGGCAGAGTAATGACTCCTCTTCTCTGCTCCATGCATTGTTGCTCTAATCTGGAACTAAGGTGTCCTGCCACCTTACCCCCAACAAGCACCAGATAAATGTCCCAGATTTGCCTGGAAAACATCTGGTAACCTTAGTCAAAAGGCAACATGAAAAGTATGGAGCTAGGAAACACTTGTTCACTGAAAGGGTGGTGGATACTTGGAATGCACTCCCAATGGAGATGATGGGGGCTAATACAGTGACAGTATTCAAATTGGCATGGGGCAGACACAGTAGATCCCGTTACAGCAAGAGGATTAGATCAAAACAAACTTAAATATCTTTCGTACTTCAATAAATACTTCAATAAATTTATGGAGCAGCAGATACAACCACTCTAGTCACCCTACTGGGCAGACTAGATGGATCATGCTGGTCTTTAATTGCTGTTATATACTATATTACTATGTTAGAGCTGCAGAGCCATCATTCACTAGGAGTGGCATTCCCAATTCCCTTGGCACCCCAGGTGGGCACCCACCCAAGCTGCCGGCATCCCCCCATGCAGTACAACAATGTGTGCCATGATGCACTCCCCCCGGCTGGGTCCACAGAGGCTGTGCGACAAACTTAGAACATAAGAACATAAGATATGCCATACTGGGTCAGACCAAGGTCCATCAAGCCCAGTATCCTGTTTCAAATAGTGGCTAATCTAGGGCACGAGTACCTAGCAGTTTCCCCAGAAGCCACGGAAGCCACAATGCTTGTATTGGGACAAGCAGTGAATTTCCCAGGTCTCTTTTAATAATGGTTTATGAACGTTTCCTCCAGGATCTTGTCTAAACCTTTTTTAAAACAGCTACACTAACAACTTTTACTGAATCCTCCAGTAACAAATTCCAGAATTTGATTACGTGTTGAGAGAAAAAATATTTTCTCTTATTCATCTCATATAGGTTACACTTTAGCTTCATTGCATGTCCCCTAATCTTTCTACATATTGATGGCATAAACAGTCGATCTACATTTACCCGTTCCAATCCATTCATTAATTTATAGACCTCTATCATATCTCCCCTCAGCTGTCTCTTTTCCAGGTTGAAGAGCCCTAACCTTTTAGGCTCTCCTCATAGGGATATACTTTCATCCCCTTTACCATTTTGGTGACTCTTCTCTGTACCTTTTCTAATTCCTCTATATCCTTTTTAAGATATGGCTACCAGACCTGCACACAGTATTCAAGGTATGGTCGCACAATGGAATGATACAGAGGAAGTATAATATCCTTTGTTTTATTCTCCATTCCTTTCCTTATGATGCCTTGCATTCTATTTACTTTCTTGGCTGCCACTGCACACTGGGCAGAGGATTAGAACGTGTTATCCATGATGAAAACTATGGGGTATGTTTACTAAATCATCTTAACATCACAGCGGTGGTATTATCGCACGATAATGTAACGTTATCGCATGATAACGTCACGTCGCCAGTGAAACCCTCGCGTTAAGGCACATTTGCAGGAAAGAGAAACCATTTCAGTCAGCAATGTGCAGCAAAGGCAGGGAAACCCAGAAAAGTGATAGTTGTGATACATGTGCAGAAACCAAAAAGGCAAATAACCATATAAAAGGACCAGAACCACATTTGAAATACCAATAACCAAGCTGGCCAAAAAGTGATAATAATGATAAACATAAAGCAACATCACTGACAAAGCCCAAAAAATAAGATATCATGTTTGTAAGGGTCTATTCTCTGTCCCCCTGCAAAGTGAATGATCTCTTCATTGAAATAGTGCTGATCAGGGTTTTTTCTCGTTCATATTGGGCAGGTTTGTTGTGGCGTGCACATGTGCAGTAACAGCAGAGTGGGCACATAGGAAAGGGCAACTGTACTGATGCTGTAAATGGGATATAGAGGGCTGCAGGCGGCACATGCTGTGGTCCAGCTGGGGCACAGTGTGGCCTAGGCAGATGCCTAGGTGGCACATAGGAATGCCGAAACTGTAAAGCAGCAAGACAGCAACTGACAAGGGTCCAACATGGGCACGAGTGTGTGTCCCACAGTGTCACAGGGGATATTACCCAGCAGGCACTCCCAAAGGCACATAACATTGACAGGTAGTGCCAGGGGGAAGCGCGCATGTCCATGGAGGCACCCCTACCCAGGAACCCACACCATAGGCAGCTGCCTACCGGCACACTGGATGGCCTCGGACTGCGCACCACCAGAACCACCGGCATAAGGGCATGTCCGCATGGTGGCAGAGGGGTGCTGGTAGCGGAGGGGGCAGTGGCATCTGCCCACAGCAGACCACAGCCAAGCCTCATTTAGGTGGGTGCCATGCACTGCAACAGACAAGGTCTGTCTGACAAACAGTCATGGTATCCCCAGGGAAAGTTCTGCCCCTGCGGCAGCAGTTTGGTGCAGTACACACAGCCAGTGTGTTGAGGGTCACAAGGTCACAGGTTCAAGCCCCAGCTGTGGCTCCTGTAAAAAATGTCCCTATATTTTACCCAGTACTAAACCGTGGTAATAAAGACGGAACAGTTATTGCTGATTAAATAAACAATCCCCAAACGCCTATATTTTACCCTACAGGGCACAGACACAATAAACATGTGCAATCCCTAGAGCAGAGTTTCCTAAATGCAGTCCTGGAGGGCCAAACACCATTCAGGTGTCATGCTGTCTGTAATAGATATGCCTGTGCTGCAAATGTATGCCACACCCTGATTGTCTACAAATGTACCTCATGCATATTCATTAGGGATAGCATGAAAAACCTAACTGTGTTTGGCCCACCAGGACCAGAATTGGGGAACTCAGCCCTAGAGCAGTGGCCAACAGGGGCATAAACACCCACACCCACAAGCTCCACTATCCAAAGCCTCATGGAGAGTCAGGCTGTTAGGCCCTGCGCGGAGCAGCATCTCCCAATACATTCCCACTTGCATACCTTAGCAATGCCGCCCTAAACCTGGGAACACATTACACATATATCAAAATGTTGTTATAATTAATGGCAGATAACAAATCATAAGTTAAACACATTTTGTTCACAAAGCTGTATCATAGCAACCTTTCTAATATTTGTGGAGTATGTTTCAGTTTTGGTTTCTGACAGTGTTTACCACCCCGGGGAGTGACCCCAACAGTATTGTATACCATAGCCATGCCTGCACTGTGCCCAGGACTGGTGTGGTGGCCAGGGCTGCCAAAAACCTCTATATTTGCACAATGCTGGCATCGGTGTGGGAGTGTGTGTCTGTCTATCCAGTGTGTTGTGGCTGCCTACACCTTACTGAGCCCACACTGCTTGCACTGTCTCCAGTGTAAGCCTGTCAATGTGCATAATGAGGAGCAAGGTACTGTGGGTATGGGCCGGACAGGGCGGCCTGGGCAGGATGCATCTGCACAGGGCATAGGGCAATGGCTGGGACATTGTAGTGGCCGACTACCACCTGCACGGACAGGGTGGCCACAGCGTGTCATGCTGGAAGGTCACTCTCACCCTGACTGAGCAGTGACCACGGCATGGCTAGGTTCCCCCATAGTACCATATAGCATTTCTCGCAAGTGAATATTAATGGGTTTTCCTTTTTGGGGCCCAATCACTGACATAGCTCCTTGGTGTGTGTGCCAGATCCCACACCAGGGTGCACAGTATTCCTTTTGGAATGTGCACTATGTATATGCCAGCAGACTGTCTGCAGCTAGCATGTGTATGGCTGCAACACCCTGGAGGATGCAGCAGGTGCACACTGACTGCCCTCTGCTGTTGAATGTCAGAATGTAGTGGGGGCAGCTTAGCTGACCAGCTGCACTGCCAGTGGTCCAGTTCCATGTTCAGATCTGCATCAGCTCTCTGTTCCTTAGTTGGCCGGGGGTTGCTGATCCCACAGTTTGCCATCATTTAGCTCAACTGCTTCGATGCAGTATCACAATGGCTCCTGTCACAGAACCTCCGCATTCAGCATAAGAAAACTGAGGTTCTCTTTATCACAAGAGACCCCAACTTCACCCCACCACCACATATAAGTGTCAAGGGAGCTGACCTAGGCACCAAGGATACAATAAAATACCTCGGAGTCACACTAGACCATAGGCTCGACATGAAATCACACATAAACAATATCGTAAAATCTGTATACTTCAAAATACGCACTCTTAGACACCTGCGTCCCCTACTAGACCACGAAGACTTCAGAACCATCTACCAAGCACTGATACTGCCGCACTTCGACTTCGCCAATTCCATTCTACAAGGACTCCCACAATCCACAATAAGCTCCTTGCAACTCGCAATGAACACCGCTGCCAGGGTTCTTCTAGGAGCGGCCAGAAGTGAACACATTACACCTATCCTCAAAGAGCTACATTGGCTCCCTATACACGGAAGACTTACATTCAAAACCCTCCTTCTCACATTCAAGGCCTTAAATGGTTTATCGTCCACATCACTTACCAAACTCATCCAATCCGTCCCATCAAATAGAAATAGGAGACATGCAGCATTAAACTCACTAACAACCCCAAAGGCTATAACAACGTGCAGCCTATCAACATCAAACAGAGCTTTCATGTTTAGCGCACCAAAATACTGGAATGCTCTCCCACCTGATCTCCGCGCCATAACCGAACTAACCCAGTTCAGAAAGGCCCTTAAACTGCACCTTTTCATCAAATACTACCCTACATGAACCGTAACATAACAGCCTCACCCTAGTATAATCCACAATATCCCTCTTGTTCCAAGCAGCACTGCTAATTTTATGTAAATAGTTCGAGCATGCTATCTATCTAATAGATTAATACTCCATGTAAATAGTGTAAATAGTGTAAATAGTTCTCCCATGTTATCCAAGTTGATACTCCTGTTATATGTAATACCAAACAGCCTGTTGTTCTGGTTTCTTTCTGTTTTTGTAAACCGCGCTGATGTCAAAGAGTGCGGTATATAAGAAGTTGAAATAAATAAATAAATAAATAAATAAATAAATAAACTGGCCCTATTGAAAACCATGATAGTGTGTGTCTGTTGTTTCTAGATCATGTACCCTACCCTGACCCACAGAGGGTGAGCTTGCGCTGTATATCATCCTTATGTGAGTCCAGACACACCCCTGCTCCAAAAACAGATGTCCATGGCAACCTCTCTCAATATGCATTATGTTGCGAGCATCATGGTCCATACGGGCTACACATCAATGGCATAGAAAACTTCCAAGGCTGTCTGCAAAAAATACCCCATACACTGACAGTGATGGTGAACTGCAACAAAACCTACTGCAAACATCCCAGGTACTGTGGACCTGGTGCTGTCCCCACGACTTTACTCTCAGGGTGATCACAGAACACGCACAATGGCATGGTCAGTAGGCACACTGTAACAGTAACATGCATGCTTGGTCCCCCTACCCAGTTGTTGTGCTGCAGAGTTGCAAACCCATATCTGGTGAGCAGATGTAGACTGCTAATCTGCATGTGAATTGCGTCATGGGTACCCTTGGTGCTAACATATCCTGGTAGCCACACCAGACAGTGTCTGGTGACCTGCACTGGTTGAGTAACTAGCCATAGTTTAATTACAACCAATATTGTTGCAGGACAATGGTGAATATACTGACCTCAGTGGGAGAGGTCATGGGTTCAATACCCCAGTGGGCCTGTATATTGATGTATCTGGATGGATAGGATATAGTGTATTATCACCACATCAGAGTGTGTTACTACATGACAATATGTTCAAAAGTGTGGCCAGTTGCATGCAGTGTGTATGTTGGAAGAGTGGCGTGGGCTGCAGGTTGCTAGATTAGCTGGTGAGCTGTATACAAAGTGTGTCCGTCAGTATAACTGTCTGAGGATACGGCCGTCTATGCATGTGGCAGTCTGACATAGATCTGAAATCCATGTGTACATCCCAAAACACCCTCAGCTCAGCTGGCCAAACCAAGGTGCCCTGTAAAGTGCCCTAGCTGTGTCCATACACTAGCCTGGTAAGCAGAGTAGAAAGTGTATGTAGATGACCTGGTGTAACTGTGTAGCCAGCCATTGCTATGTGAAAAGGCATAACACACTGGTTAATGCAATGCCCTCACAGCCAGTGGTGATGGGTTCAAGATCCCAGTGTGCCAACACTTAGATAAATGCATAATAAACAAATTGTGGTAAGAAATGTCAGCCTCATCACTGCAATGTGTGTCTGCAGCATAAATCTTTATATATATTGACGGCGCCACAGTTCGCTGTGTACCGGCCGGGGCACGTAGCTTGCGCACCTTAATGATGCACTGTGGCATGGCAGCGTGCATTGAGGTGTGCCCGTGCATATGCGATGTGCGTGCGTGAGCAAGGCATTGGTGAAAATGGTGACTCGATCGAGAAAGCCTGCTTTCACCCACAGGGCGCTGCGCCACCTTGCAGGGCTGATCTGCACTAGGCAACAGAAGCTATTCCCTGGCTCCTCCAAGCGGCAGGACCTCGGGCGCGTAAGGAGGGCCTGGGACCGCATCACGAGGCGGTATAATCATCTTGCTGACTACCCACGTGAGGTAAGTGTATGGGGACAGGTCAGTATATCCATATAGATATCCAGTGTTGATTGTAGCTGTGTATGCTGCTGTGTGTAGGCATTATTCTATCTCATTTATGTTTTGTAGTTAAACTCACGTGATATACCACCTATTTATCACATCAAAGCGGTTTGCCCTATCCCCAGGAGGCTAAGGACCTGATCACAGAGGTCCAGTTGCCAGCCTGGTGTTATGGCAGCTGCTGCTGTTGATGTGTTAAAATCCACCCTAAAACAAGGAGCCCCTAGATCTGCCTAAAGAGGTCTTGTAAACAGCATGCTGATATGGTACGTTCTGCAGTTGCAGGGTCACACATCTTCCCTACCCCTAGGGGTCCTGAGACCTGTTCAAAATGGTTTGTCAATCACCCTGGTGATATGGTTGTGTGTGCATTTTCAGGTTAAAACATCTGCCCTACCCCCAGGAGTCCTGAGACCTGTTCAAAATGGTCTGTCAGTCACCTTGATGGTATGGTTGTGTGTGCATTTTCAGGTTAAAACATCTGCCCTACCCCCAGGAGTCCTGAGACCTGTTCAAAATGGTCTGTCAGTCACCCTGATGGTATGGTTGTGTGTGCATTTGCAGGTTAAAACATCTGCCCTACCCCCAGGAGTCCTGAGACCTGATCAAAGTGGTCTGTCAGCCACCCTGGTGGTATGGTTTATGTTGCTGTGGATGTGTTATAATCCACCCTACCACCAGGGGTCCTGAGACCTGATCAAAGTGGTCTTTCAGCCACCCTGGTGGTATGGTTTATGTTGCTGTGGATGTGTTATAATCCACCCTACCCCTAGGAGTCCTGAGACCTGATCAAAGTGTTCTGTCAGTCACCCTGGTGATATGGTGCATGTTGATGATGAAGTATGCTAAGACACCCTACCCCCAGGAGTCCTGAGACCTGATTGCAAAGGTGGGTATGACATCCAGAGATTGTGGTAGGTTATGCAGGGTCTGGTCACACATTTGCCCTATTGCCAGGAGGCCCAGACCTCATTACACACATCTGTTATGGATCCTGATGCTATGGTAGGTGCAGCTGTGGATGTGCTCCAAACCACCCCACCCCCAAGAGCCCTGAGACCTGATTACAAAGGTCTGTAACACATGCAGATATCATGGAAGTGTACGCAGTTTCAGGTCACACATCTGCCCACTCCCCAGGAGTCCCGCACCTGATCGCAGAGGAACATTATAGATGCTCGTGTAAGGGTACTTGCACCTGTTGGGGTTTCACAGCTCTGCCGTAACCCCAGACAGGATCACAGATGTTAATAGGCCATCTAGGTGTGGTGGGCCATGCTCCTGTTGTAGTCAGCCACAACTGCCCTAATCGCAGGAGGCCTTAGTCATGACCATAGAGGTATAGTAGAAAGCCAAGTGTCATGGCATTGGCACCTGGCAATGTGCACAGGGCCACCCACCTTCCGCTCTATGTCAGAACACATCACCCATGTGTTGTAGGATATCATGGTGCCATGGCGGGTGTGTCGGATGATGTGTGTAGATCAGGCAAACACACATGTGTTTGCCAGACCACACAGGGAGTTAAGGAAGACCTCCCCTGGACACCAGCATGACCAAACCACACGTGGCATGGTGCTGCCATGTCATGCAAGGAGAGTGTAGGAACAGGGTATGGGGCGTCCAGGGGGTTACGCACAGTACACATAGGTGGCACCTCACACATGGCCAGACCCACGGCCACACATGCATGTGGCACTGGCAACAGTTAGTAGAGAACACACTGGCCAGAGGAGCAGGAGCAGCATGATGCTGCTCACAGAGATGTGTGATATGTGTTGGGCACCCACCAGAGATATATAGTCATTAATGCTCCCACCCATTGCTTTCCCTCCCAGGTAGAGGATCTACAAAAAAAGGGTCAGGAGTTGCGGCCTCCAAAAGGGGGCGATGGAACGAAGTGGAGGTGAGTGTTGCGGCCTCTGCAGCTGAGTACAGAATGTCACAGTGGCCCACCAGCCTGTGGGAGGCCAAACTATGTACATGTGGTATGTGACTCACATGATAGTGTGCTAATGACTGTCATCCCCCACAGAGGATGCTTCTGCTGGCGAGGGCCCCTCCACATTGGGGCACCGCAGAACACGCCCCACAGCACAAAACCTGACAGAAGAGGAGGAGGAGGGGCCAGAGGATGAAGAGGACACCATGGAGGGGGGTGCCGGAGGGAGGGGAGGGGGAGCCTCATGTGGCAGGGGGTGAGGATGGCGAGGTGGAGATTGAGGAGGTTGAGGAGAAGGAGGGGGAGGAGAGCGTGGAGGGGGCAAAACAGAGGGTGGGTGGGAGTGCTCAGGGGTGGAGGAGGGGGTGTGGAGGGGGGGAGGGCGTCTCAGTGGGTGCCACGGGACACAGGACAGCACAGGGCACTGTGAGTCCCTGCCAGCTGCCACATGTCTGCGGTGATGGTGTCAGCCTGGGAGTTGTGTCCCCACCCATTGCCACAGACAGGCCCCACGCTCATGCCACCACCCAAACACCGGCCACCTGGTGTGGATGTGGTGGCACGTGTGTGCGGGACCTGTATGTGGCAGTGGGTGGCTTGCTGCAACAACAGTGGACCCAGGACCGCACCATTCGGTGGCTGGCAGGCGCCATTCAGTGGTTGGCTGCCGAGATGCACATGCAGCGTGCAGCTGCTATGCGTGGTGCATCTCGGCAGCCATCCCCTGATGGGTGTCCCTGGAGCATTTAAGGGGCACAGGGGCACCCACACATGTGCCCTGTGCTGTCCTGTCTACCAGCACAGATCATGGGTTGGTTTAAAGGTATGTTTAATACAGTTACAGATGTGTATAGCACCTTCCCCTCCAATCAAGGAGGTCACCTCACATTGGAAGTGGAGGATTTCCTTTTATAATAGGGTACATGTAAATATTTAGACAGTACAATCACTGGTCAACAAATCTTTACAAAGGTGATATTACTGAAATAAAAATAGTAATTTCTTATCAATGTTCATATGCTGAACACGAATATGACAGTGAAATTGCAAAGTTGGTTTAGTGTTTTTGTAATCCACAAGAATTAATGTTTACATCACAAAATGCATGTCAATAGTAAATATAATAGGCCTTCGGTTAATACCTGTAAAAAAACAAGTCATAGACTACTTCTTAGATTCTCACGCCTGTCTCTTGTACAGCTATTCTGGAGCTTCTCTGGGGAGTGTTCAGCAGTAGTCAGCCAGCATTGTAGTGGACCATTTTCCCTGGTATTTGTACTCCATCATCGCGATATCCTAGTGAAAACGTTGGCCCTGTTCATCACTAACCATACCACAGTTGCCAGGAAAGAAATCGAGATGTGGATCAAGGAAATGGACCTTTAGAGACATATTGCAGCCAAGTTTCTCATACTGCATCAGCATGTCGTCTGCTACTTCCTTGTAGTTTTCTGCCCTGACATTCCCGAGAAAGTTTGTTGACACTAGGCGAAAAGCATTCCATGCTTGTTTCGCATCACCCTGCAGCAACTTGTTGAACCAGTCATCTTTGAAGACCTCTCGAATCTAAGGACCCACAAAACCCCCTCTTTAATCTTTGCTTCGCTGAGTCGAGGGAACCTTTCATGCAGGTATCTGAAAGCTGGCGAAGTGCGGTCCATGGCCTTCACAACGTTTTTCATAAAACTTAGGTTGATGTGAAGGGGTGGTAGCAGGATTTTGTGAACCTCAGCCAGAGCTGGGTGCTGGATATTCCTCTCTCCAACTGTTACATCTTGTCTGTGATTCCATTCCTTCCGCAAGTAGTGCCAATCCCTTGCTCGGCTATTCCATGCACATATGAAACACATGTATTTTATTTATCTCCAGGAACAAGCAGGAATGAGTCTTCACATATGGGTACGTCGGTACCGACGGAGCCTGCGCGGGAACGCTCCCCAGCATCCAATCAGAAAGCTTTTGGGAGCATCCCACAGTGCCTGCATGCTGCCTTCCCGCCTTTCCAACTGTCTCTCCTCAGTTGTTCTTTTTCCGCGGAGCCAGCAGGTCGTGTTCCTGTCACCGCAGAAGAATTTCCTTATTTTTTCTTTATTTCTTTTCTGTTCGCGTCTGCCTTCCTCGACGCTATACTGGTACCGCCGGTTCTTATTCTTTTCTTAAAAAAAAAAAAAGACCTTCTATTTTTTCTTTAGGTGTACTTCAGTTTTGGGCCTTAGGCCCAAAACCTTTTTCCTTAAATATGGAAAAACCTGCCTCAGGTTTTAAGAAGTGCACAAAATGTGGCGGTACTATATCTGTCACCGACACCCATGACTGGTGTCTCAAATGTTTAGGCCCTGACCATTCCATTAAAGATTGTGTGTCCTGTTCCATGATGTCTAAGAGAGGTCGACAGAACCGAGCTGCCAAGCTCAGTACCCTGTTTCCCTCTGATGCGGCTTCGGTGGCATCAACGTCTTCCAGGGCTTCTTCTTCCTCACATGGATCTCAGGTAACTAAACATAAATCCAGCCAGTCCTCGAAGGGCAAATCTCCTTCTAAGCATCGAGATGCCTATGGCCTTGCCCTCGAGGATTCTGCACCGGCAAAATTACCCCGGCGGGAGGCTTCGGCTTCTAAAGCATCATCATCGGGGTTCCAGGACGATCTAGATGGCATGGCCTCAACAGATCTCCTGGTGCCATGCTCTGGGGTACCGGTGGCCTCCACCGGTACCGACTTCCAGGCATTGGCAGCGTCGATGGATCAGAGGATTCTGTCCATGGAACGGAGTCTGGCGGCTTTCCTTGTGGCATCGACGCCCGTGGTACTGCAACAGACTACTCCGCAGGTACCGGCTCCGGTATCGCCATCAGTACTGATTCCGGTACTGGTGGCATCGACATCGGCATCGGTGTCAGCCATGCCGGTACCCTGCCCTCTGCAGCCTTCTGGTACCGATACCCCGGTACCGATGATTCCCGATACCGACCCCGGTCGGTACGGGTATCGGGCTTTGCAAGAGCATCCCGACAGACGATACTTCGATTCCCCTGATGACTCTGAGGATTCTGAAGAGTCTGTCGATGCAGCGATGCTTCTTCCACTGGAGGAGTCCTCTCCTAAACGAAGGATGTCTCCTCCAGAGGACTTGTCTTTTCAGGACTTTATCAGAGAGGTGGCTCGGGGCCTCTCTATTACAGTAGCCCCAGAGTCAGAGCCTAGAGCTAAGGAGTTAGATATTCTACAATATCCTAAAACTCCTAAAGAGGCAGCTACCTTGCCTATTCATGAGATTCTCTATGATCTCATGTTAAGGATGTGGGAAGCACCTCTAACCACCTCTAACCACCTCTCCTCATTCTCACGGGTTGGACACCATGTATCGTGTCCCTCCTTGTCCTGGTTTCCATAAAACTCAGCTTCCTCACCACTCTATTGTGGTTGAGTCTGCAATGAGAAAGATTAGAAGTGCCAAGAGACATGCCTCTAATCCTCCAGGATGTGAATGTAGAACCTTGGATGCTTTTGGTAGAAGAGTCTTCCAAGCTTCCATGCTTGCTGCGAGAATTAATTCTTATAGTCTCTACATGGGAATGTTCTTAAAAGAAGTCACTGACCATTTGCAGACTTTAAGTCCTTTTATGTCTGACAATAAAAAGCAAGAATTTCTCTCTGGGCTCAAACATGCCCAGGATATCTCCAAATTCTCCAACCGTGCAGCTTTGCGTAAGCAGAGCCTCAGCTATAGCTATAGGTGCACGTAGGATTGCTTGGCTTCAAGCATCTGATTTGGAGACCTGGGTCCAAGATGAATTGGGAAATATCCCTTGTACATGTGAAAATCTGTTTGGTAAGGATTGGCAAGCAAAAGCCAATCAGATGAATGTTGAAAATTCTGCTTTGGATAGACTATCCAAATCTACAGCTGCTCCTGCTAAGAAAAGGTTGTTCAAGAAAACACCTTTTTTCTAAAAAGGGAAGATCCTATCCTGCTTACAGTCAGAGAGCATCTTCTGCAGCTCAGTTCCCTTCCAAACATCAGCAATCCTCCAAACAGACCAAGGCAAAGGCTGCGAGACTTGCTCCAGCCCAGCAGTCTCAGCCCCCTCAGGGCCTTTGACTTTCTGCTAGAGAACTTAGCCTTCCTGGCTCTAGAAGGACTGGAGCCCTCTACCATTCCAGGAAGGCTATGTCACTTTGCTCCCAGATGGGGGCAAATCACAGCAGAGCATTGGACACTCTCCATCATAAGAGAGGGGTACAAACTTCATTTTTCCAGCTTGCCCCCTCTCACAAGAGTGCACCAGTTCAATTCTCCAACCTCCCTCCTCAGCCTATTAGAGCAGGAGGTTGCCACTCTTCTAGCCCAAGGGGCAATAGAGGAAGTGCCTTCTCAACAACAAGGCACAGGGTTCTACTCCCCCTATTTTCTTATCCCAAAGAAAACAGGGGGCTTCAGACCCATTTTAGATCTCAGAGAATTGAACAGATTCCTAGTCAAAGAAAAATTCAAGATGGTTTCTCTAGGAACTCTACTGCCATACCTTCAGAGTCAGGATTGGCTTTGTTCTCTAGATCTCAAGGATGCGTACACTCATGTTCTCATCCATCCAACTCACAGAAGGTTCCTTCGGTTCCTTTTCCAGGAGAAGCACTATCAATACAGAGTGCTCCCCTTTGGCCTGGCCTCTGCACCAAGGGTGTTCACGAAATGCATGGCAGTGGTTGCTGCTTTTCTGCGCACCCTGGGAATATTTGTCTTCCCCTATCTGGATGACTGGCTCATTCGAGCTCCCACTCAATCAGAGGCCAAGACTGCTCTAACCTGCACAATGCGTATCCTTCAATACTTAGGGCTGGTAATAAACATCCCAAAATCCATTTTGATCCCTACTCAGTCCCTGGAGTTTATAGGGGCATTGCTGGATACCACAAAGGCAAGGGCCTTTCTTCCCCAGGCCGGTTGCCTTCACTTGATGCAGTTAGCTTCTCAAGCAGAGTTAAAACCCCTACTAACTGCTCGAGAGATGTTGCAGTTGCTAGGCCACATGGCTTCCACCATTCATGTGGTACCATATGCTCGCCTTCACATGAGAGCAGCTCAGTGGACTTTATCCATCCAATGGACCCAGGCATTAGGCTGCATGTCAGACAAAATAGCAAACACAAGTCGCCTCATTTTGTCTCTCCAATGGTGGAAGTCCCCTCAAAACCTCGTGCTGGGGTGTCTTTTTCAACAGCCTCTACCCCAGGCAACTCTTACAACAGATGCTTCTCCAATGGGCTGGGGAGCTCATCTTCACAACTTCTCCACCCAGGGCATCTGGTCCCCATAGGAGACTTGTCTCCACATCAATCTCTTGGAACTCAGAGCAATCTTCCTTGCTCTACGAGTTTTCCACACCCTGCTCAGCCACAAGACAGTCCTTGTCCACACGGACAATCAGGTAGCCATGTTCTACCTAAACAAGCAGGGGGGAACTGGCTCTCTGTCGCTTTGCAACAAAGCTCTGCGACTGTGGGCCCTCACCAGAGAGCATCACATTCATCTTCTGGCAGTCTATCTTCCAGGGGTTCAAAACTCTTGGGCAGACAGACTTAGTCGAGTTCTGCTTCCACACGAGTGGTCCCTACATATGGACCAGGTGTCAAACATTTTTCAAATTTGGGGAACCGCGGACATAGACCTCTTTGCAAGTCCGTGGAATGCCAAACTTCCCTGGTTCTGTTCCAGAACTCCGGCTCAGGGGGCTCAGGCAAGGGATGCTTTCCTCCTTCACTAGGGTCAAGACTTCCTGTATGCCTTTCCACCCATTCCCCTAATTCCCAAAACCCTATTCAAACTTCAGAGAGACAGAGGCCACATGATTCTCATAGCTCCACATTGGCCACGGCAAGTGTGGTACCCTCTGCTTCTACATCTCTCTCAAGCTCCCTCCCTAGAGTTAGGGTCTGCTCCAGACCTCCTCTCTCAGGAGAACGGAAAATTGTGGCATCCCAATCCCCAGTCTCTGTATCTCAGGGCTTGGTTGCTGAAGGCCTAGATCTCCAGGATCTTCCTCTTTCTCAACAAGTGAAAGATGTTCTTCATGCTTCCAGAAAACCTTCCACTAGACGTTCTTACGCCTTCAAGTGGAAAATGTTTACCATCTGGTGTTCTGGAAGGGGTCTTAACCCCCGGTCAATACCTCTGGAATTGTTGCTGGAGTATCTCCTGCATCTGTCTAATGCAGGCCTTAAGACAAATTCAGTAAGAGTCCATCTGAGTGCTATTGCAGCTTCACTCAAGCCTTTAAATGGACAACCTGTTTCCTCTCATCCCCTTGTAGCAAGATTCATGAGAGGCCTCCTTTTAACAAAGCCTCCCATTAGACCACCACCGGTGGCATGGGACTTAAATTTGGTTCGGGGTCAGCTTATGAAGCCGCCTTTTGAACCTTTAGATACTACCTCCTTGAAATACCTTTCTTGGAAGGTTATCTTTCTCATTGCCATCACATCAGAACGCTGCATCAGTGAATTGCAAGCACTAGTAGCTAATCCACCTTATACAAGGTTCCATCATGACAAGGTGGTCCTTAGGACTAATCCACATTTTATGCCTAAGGTGGTCTCGCCTTTTCACCTCAACCAAGAGGTCTACCTACCTGTCTTTTTTCCAGGGCCTCATGCATCAAGTGCAGAGAGGAATCTTCATACCCTGGACTGTAAAAGAGCTCTAGCTTTTTACTTACAAAGGACACAGCAACATAGAAAGTCTTCCCAACTCTTTGTTGCTTTTGATCCTTCTCATTTGGGACAACCAGTCTCCAAGAGAACTCTTTCCAACTGGATTGCCCAATGTATTTATTTTGCCTATCAGAGCAAGAACATTTCTCTGGAGGGCTATGTCACAGCTCAGAATGTGAGAGCCATGGCAGCCTCAATGGCTCATCTAAACTTTGTGTCTATCAACGACATCTATTGAGCAGCCACTTGGGCCTCGGTTCATACCTTCACAGCCCATTACTGCTTGGACAAGTACTCCCGCCGGGATGCCTTGTTTGGTCAGGCTGTTCTCAAACACCTGTTTCATGCTTAATCAACTCCTACCCACCATCCCTCATGGGATGCCAGAGATCCAGGTGGTGAAGTGCAGCCCTGTCCCAGGGACACACAACTTCTGGGCTCTCTCCCTGGCATCAAAAGCTAGGGAGTCCCCATATGTGAAGACTCATTCCTGCTTGTTCCTGGAGATAGCACAGTTACTTACCTGTAACAGGTGATCTCTGGGAACAGCAGGAATAAGTCTTCACAACCCACCCACCTCCCCTATGAGTTGTCTCTCTCTTTCTATCTCTCTTCCTTTCCCTCTCTCTCCCCTTTGTCTCAGCTATAAAACTCAACTGAGGAGAGACAGTTGGAAAGGCGGGAAGGCAGCACGCAGGCGCTGTGGGATGCTCACAAAAGCTTTCTGATTGGACGCTGGGGAGCGTTCCCGCGCAGGCTCTGTCGGTACCGACGTACCCATATGTGAAGACTTATTCCTGCTGTTCCCAGAGATCACCTGTTACAGGTAAGTAACGGTGCTATTCCTGCTGCAGTCCCATTAAAAGGGCAACTACCTTCAAGTCACCTTAGAGGTGCCAGCTGTACTTGTTATAGTTAATGGAAGTCAGTAGATGCTTTAAGTTATCGTATGTCTCTTTCATGTGGACGAAACAAAATTCAAACGGTCAAATCATAGAGCAGTTGCGATAGCAAAAATGTAATTTGTTTATCTGCTCATGCACTAACCACTAGAAACAAGGAAAATTGTATATACCCACAACAAGTTGCAATAAAAATAACAAAATAAGGTCTCAGTCAAAAACACAGCGTATTCATTAAGGGCTAGATAATTTCTTTGCCCTTCCAATGCACTGCTGTTAACATCAATGACCTTTTCTTATGTAGTTTTTTCTTCTCTTTTTCTTTTAGTTACTTGCTTTTCTAATATTGCGTGCAGTAAACTTTTCGCAAACAATTATTGAGTCCATTGATTATCAACTACTGGCACTTAGCTTTTTCTAATCTTGCGTGTAGTAAGCTTTTCGCAAACAATTATTGAGTCCATTAATTATCAACTACTGGCACTTAGCTTCCCCTTGATGGTGGCTCTTGTAACTGGCTGGTGAAATTTTTAAACTCAGGAGTCTCTTCACAGATCCCAGAGGTCCCTTTCTGAATCCCGACGCCGTAAATCTAAGGCACCCAAGCGTTTCACTAAACCTGTTTCATCAGGGGATTCATATCGCACATCCAACTACAAGGAGAAGATAAAAAAAATTTTTCAAAGGGCTGTTCCAAATTCCATCATTTCAGCCTAATATAAAAGTCCATCGCTGAACAACAGCATATTTTTTTATATTATTTACCCGTAAAGTTGGTAATCATCAAAATGACATAAGGAAAAAGACCTCCATCCACTAGGTACTCCTCTCCACCTCTGAAGAAAAACGCCACGCATGCATTCTGCTACATAAGCTAAGGTCATTGATGTTAACAGCAGCGCATTGGAAGGGCAAAGAAATTATCTAGCCCTTAATGAATACGCTGTGTTTTTGACTGAGACCTTATTTTGTTATTTTTATTGCAACTTGTTGTGGGTATATACAATTTTCCTTGTTTCTAGTGGTTAGTGCATGAGCAGATAAACGAATTACATTTTTGCTATCGCAACTGCTCTATGATTTGACTGTTTGAATTTTGTTTCATCTACACTAATGAAAGGTCAATTAATGGGGGGGAGTCACTTTGTGTTTCCCCCAGGATTACATCGCTGGAATAATTAAAGAAAAACCCCCCGTTCATGCAGGGTGTGAATGCTGCCGATGAAATGGTGTATAATCAGAGTACTTCATGGGAAACTCTTCTTCAACTTCAAAAGAGACGCACATGGATGGATTTACATCATCTGTCTTTAGTTGAATATATATCTCGACGTCAGATTCTGAGAGGGTTATGTATTTACAAAGAACCACAATTGCCCAATATGGATTCAACGTTCATTAACAAATGGAATAGAGTGCTCAACAAATGCTCCCTCGATCTGATGGTATTGATAATAGAACACACAAAGGGGGAAGTTATTAAAATGGATGAGGAAGCTGATAAAATTCGTAACATCCTGAAGGTGAAAGAGGTGGATGAGCAGTATGTTCGTCATATGGGGGCGCTGCAGACACAGGTGGATGCAGTTAGACAAGAAGTAATGCAGAAAAAGACTAAAAAATTGAACAGGGGCAATTCTGACTATACTGTAGGATATGTCTATCCATGGCTAAATGCGAATCGTAAGACCACCCGAGGTTTTAAGAAACGTGTGAACTTTGAGAGTGCCGTGGAGGATTCAGATAGTTCAAATTCTAGTAAATCCTCCAAAGAACAGTCTTTTTCCGACAACAAAGACGATACACGGAAGAAGAAACGGGTGGACACCAGAGGGCGTTCTTCGGAATGACGGTATCCCCGGAGAAGATAGGGGATAAAGGCGCTCAGACTCCTGTTTCAAGTCTTGTCATAAATATTTCAGGGAAACCTTTGGCTTCTGACTCGATACGCTTGTTGAGTAAAGGTTTATCTTATGTTCCCTCTGTAACTCACGACCCTTTTCAATTTAGGGTAGATTTTGAGAACCTCATCAGGAAACTGAGTTTAAAAATTTACTTTACATCAATTGAGCAAGCTGTTGAACCACCTTCAATTCCTCAGGGACCTCCGAGAGTGTCACTACCTTTGAAATCAAATTGGATGCTGCCAGGTCCCCTTCATCCTGCTTTGTCAGTCTTCAGAGACCTTCTGTTGTCTGATGTTAAGAATTTGGAGACTATGTGTAAACATCAGCAAAGATCCATGACATTGTCACATCGTGAACAAGATGTTCTTCGCGAGTTGCGAAATCACACTGACATTGTTATTCGGCGAGCTGACAAGGGAGGAGCCATTGTTGTACTTGATAGAGATTATTATATTTCAGAAGCTCTAAGTCAACTCCAGGACGTAAGGATTTATAAGATTCTTTCCGAAGACCCTACTAAAAAATTGCAATCTGACATTAAAGAGATTACTCATGACACCCTACAACAGCATCGTTTGGCACGGAGGGAGTATCGTTATCTGAATGGGGCTTTTCCCACAGTGGCACATTTTTACATGTTGCCAAAAATTCATAAAAACTTGAATGCCCCTCCGGGACGGCCAATCGTCTCAACAAAAGGAACGATATTGGAACCTGTTTCTGCTTATGTGGATTCCTTCTTACGTCCGTTGTTGCCTTCAGTTCCATCGTATATCAAAGATACCACGCATTTTCTGAACATTTTTGAAAGTTTGGGTCCGTGGACCCAGTTCAGTGATATTTTTTTTGTGACAATGGATGTGGTATCGCTTTATACCAACATCCCCCAGACGGCGGCGCTTGAAGTGGTTTCACAGTCTCTGAATCAACGAGGAGATTTGGATGAAGGTACCATTTCTTTTTTGTTAAAGCTAGCACGTTTGGTGATTTTCAGAAGTTTTTTTCAATTTCAAGATTTACTGTATCAACAAATCTCGGGGGTTGCTATGGGTGCTATGTGTGCTCCCTCCATAGCGAATCTCTATATGGGTTTATTTGAGAAAACGTGGTTGACGACATCTCCATATAAGGATCAGGTAGTTGCGTGGTATCGTTTTATTGACGATGTTTTTATGCTGTGGAGGGGGTCGGAGACTGATTTGTTGTCTTTTTTTCATTGGGTAGATGGTTGTGACCCCAACATCAAGTTTACACATACTTATCAGAAGCACACCATTATATATCTGTATTTACAAATCACGAGAGGGCATATGGTATGGGAAACTTCGGTCTTCTGTAAAGAGACAGACCGTAATACTTTCTTACATTTTGCCAGCACGCACCCCCGACAATTAAAGGAAAGTCTACCGTTTTCCCAATTTTGAAGATACAGGAGAAATTGTTCCAACCTGGTGGATTTTATTACCAAGTCCAAACAGTTAAAGCTGAATTTTTTGGCTAGAGGGTATCCAGCGTCTGTGGTGCAACGTGCCTATTTACGAGCTCGGTATAATGATCATTGGCTTTTGTTGCGAAATCGGACCCCGAACATCCATTCTGAACGAGAGGGTGAGTGTGGCAAGGTTAATCTTGTCACGCGGTTTTCCCCGTTAAGTAGATACATTAAGAATATCATAGGGAAACATAGTAATGTGCTTGGCACGATTCCTGGCTTACAAGATAAGACGATTCGCTGCGTGTAGAGTAGAAGCTCCAGTTTTAAGGAACAACTTAGTCCAACAGTTTTACACCCATTAAGTTCTGCTATACTGTCACCGCTTGAACCGGGTCACAGCAGGTGTGGCAGTTGTCATATATGCAGTATGACATTGGAGCTTACGCAGTTCACCTACCATGACTCTACTTATCATTGATGACAGCGGACTGATTGTGCGTCCACCTTTGTGGTTTATGCTGTTCGGTGCCCATGTGGACTGTTATATATTGGAAAGACAATTCGGCAATTCCGCATACGGATGGGGGAACATCGTGGCCGCATGAAGAATAAAGTTTTGGAGGCTCCTTTGGTGCGGCACAGTATACAACATCAACACACTTTTGATCAGTTGCAATGCTTTATTGTGGATCAGGTCGATTTTGCCCGAGGAGGTAAAACTCGAGAGCAAACATTGCTCAGGGTGGAACAACGTTAGATTTACCTCTTAAACACGATCAAACCCCATGGATTAAATACTATGGTGGAGTGGTTGGTCTGTCTTTAAGCTGTGTCAGACAGGTGCCTGGGTGAGAATGTTCACAGTCTTGGCAAAGGCATATATTAATATGATTTGCAAGGGATTGTGGGAAATGTAGTCCATTCACACCAGACACAGCCGTTCACAATAATTAGTTGTGCTTGAGTGTAAAGCCAATAAGATATTTATTTATGGGGTTATTTCTCCCAACACAGATATGCTTGGTAGCACATAAAACAGGATACTTGCTTTCAGTGTTAAACTTAGAAAAACAAAATCAGGAAAACAACAGTTGAACTTGTCAGGCAATCAAATCAAAAGAATAAAGACCTGATTGGTAACAAACTGGTCTTTTCTGTAGGCTCTAGCTAATATTTTCTTAGCAGTGCATCAAACAACAAGCAAAACCCACAAAGAAGGGAAAAACTGTTCTTTTCAGGTTAACTTCTTATATCTTCACACATAGACTCAGAAGTGATTCCCTCAGAGCTCACAAGCAATTAGGTAAGGCTCAATTGCTAGCAGTTACCCAGCTGAAACCCCTTAGCTGGCTTGCTTTCTACTGCGTGGCTCAAATCCTACTCAGGAGCTTTTCTGAGTAGATTAAAGAACAAGTTTGTATTTCTTTGTGATGGTTGTTGTACTTTGTAACAGTAAATTACCAAAGGAGTTTAGACAGAGAGCAATCCATGTATTCACAGCCTGTATCTACCACCTCTCCCCTTCTTCAACAATCATGGGTTCAATATCATGGATTGGCACAGAGGAATTTCTCAATGGAGCACTCTCAGGAGAATACTTGTTTCCCTGCTGTCTTTCAAGGGTATAGCTAGGGCATAGATCAGTGTTCATACCTGAGCTTCCATTGCTGTTAGAGTTCCTCTCTAAATAGCCTGGCCAGTATGTAGTCCAGTTCTTATGTCCAGCCTTCCAATCCAGATCCCTGGACACTGGATCTCTCTTCACATACCTTCTGGCACGGGTCCTAGGGTCCCTTCCAAGTGCAGCCGTCTCCCTCACAGGTACCGTCTGGAGATTCCTAGCTCTGCAGCACCATTCCTCTGGCTTTCCCCAGTCCAATGGTGTATGCTGGCCTTTGAAATGCCTCCCAGTATACGTACTGCTCTGGACTCCTTTAGACCTCCCAAATGCTTTTCTCTTCTTTCTTCCAAAGGGTTTCTTGCCCTCTCTGTCCGTCCGCTCTGGCATCTGCTTCTGATGATCCTCCCGATGATGAAGCTGTCCAAGATGAGGATCTCCAAGACGAGGATCTCCAAGATGAATCTGAGGATGATTTTCTGTAGAATAAACTCTACCTTTATTCTGCTTAGATGAGTGCTCCACCCTAGCACAGCGCAGCTGTGCTGAATCAGGCCCTGCCCTTTGAGATGAGTGCTTGGGGATTACCTCATAGCCCTCTTGATTGAACACACGTTTCCCCACTTCAGCTCCTCTAATGGCTGTTGGAAACCTGGTGCATTCTGGGACTGGTAGTCTTTTATGGAAAAATTCTGTTTTCTTATTTCTACCAGGACTGACAGGTTGCTTGTTCAGAGTCACTTCACCTTTTCTATAGCTCCTTCCTGAGCTATGATAAGCTTCCTTATCACAGCTGTCAAAGTCATTTATGCGGGGAGGAGTTAGTGTGCATGTTTTAAAGTGCACTGGCTACCTTCAGAACGCATGCGTGGTGTTTTTCTTCAGAGGTGGAGAGGAGTACCTAGTGGATGGAGGTTTTTTCCCTTATGTCATTTTGATGATTACCAACTTTACGGGTAAATAATATAAAAAAATATGCTGTTGTTCAGCGATGGACTTTTATATTCGGCTGAAACGATGGAATTTGGTACAGTCCTTTGAAAAAATTTTTTTTATCTTCTCCTTGTAGTTGGATGTGCGATATGAATCCCCTGATGAAACAGGTTTTGTGAAATGCTTGGGCGCCTTAGATTTACGATGTCAGGATTCAGAAAGGGACCTCTGGGATCTGTGAAGAGACTCCTGAGTTTAAATGTTTCACCAGCCAGTTACAAGAGCCACCATCAAGGGAAAGCTAAGTGCCAGTAGTTGATAATTAATGGACTCAATAATTGTTTGCGAAAAGTTTTCTACACGCAAGATTAGAAAAAGCTAAGTGCCAGTAGTTGATAATCAATGGACTTAATAATTGTTTGCAAAACGTTTACTGCACGCAATATTAGAAAAGCAAGTAACTAAAAGAAAAGTAACTTAAAGAAAAAGAGAAGAAAAAAACTACATAAGAAAAGGTCATTGATGTTAACAGCAGTGCATTGGAAGGGCAAAGAAATTATCTAGCCCTTAATGAATACGCTGTGTTTTTGACTGAGACCTTATTTTGTTATTTTTATTGCAACTTGTTGTGGGTATATACAATTTTCCTTGTTTCTAGTGGTTAGTGCATGAGCAGATAAACGAATTACATTTTTTCTTTCATGTGGACGGCAAGTGCTACTGGCATAGATGGAAGACGGTTTCCATTGTTCAAAAGAACAGCCTTCAGACTCAGTTCCGAAAAATCTATAAATAGTCTCCAGTCTTGCGGGTCATGAGTGACTTTTAAGGCATTCATGAGGCTTTCAATATCGGAACAGAATCCCAGATTACTTTCCTTTCCGACTGGGTATAGTACACTGCTGACGTCAGATGGCTTCAGCAGCCGTCTGGCACTAGTATTGCATTACAGCAGAAAATGATGCAATCAACTCTGGATGATGTGTGCATGCTGGTATTATGCAATGTGATGCAATATTACATCATTCACAGCATATTTGGGATGTTGTTGATGCCCTACTGGATAAATTTACATGGTGAAACGTTACAAATGAGCTACATGCAATATCTTCAGAATGACAGCCAATACAATTCCTTTAATGTTATAATTGTGTTCAGCTCAACAAGATACTACAGATTAGGGCCTTTTTAAGTCAGTAACGATTTCAATGTTGACCAGTGTTATTTACCATTGTATAGACACTACAATGGAGGTAACATGTAACATAAAGGTATTTTGGAACGTCGTATGCCAGATATGTGTGTGGATGTGATAGGTGTGTGTTTTGTTGGCGGAGGTAGTACTGTTAATGTTTGTGTAGAGGATGTTGCCTGACTGCTCCTATGTTACTACAATTAATAATGTCCTGAGGTCTCTGAGGATGCGTCTGAGGCCATCCAATGCCCTCAATCTCGGTGGTACATCTCTATATATGTACAAATGTATATATGTAAATAAAAAAGTTTGTACGTATGGCACAATGGTCACGTGTCTCCCCCACAGACTGAGTGTGTACGTGAGCATAGGACATGTGTGTAGATCCCTATGTGTATGCATGATAGACATAAGTAACATACATGGACCGTCTCCACACACAGGTGTGGGGGCTGCCCATGTGCGTAGGCGTCTGTGTCCCATGGTGTCCCTATGATGTGCCAATGTGGAGCTTGTCCCAAAAGCTATGGTCACATGCATGCTGTGTGCGATGTGCGGGCACCATATCTGATGTACCATGCTTGTGGGGCAATAGGGGAAAAGGCTAGCAGCAGGTATGTGGCATGGAGGGTAAGATGGAATGCTGTACCCAGGAGCTGCACAGGGGGATAGCTGTTGAGGGCGACACAGGTCAATGCATGTCACGAGGATGAGCAGTTGGGGACTACAAGTGCTAGTGAACAGTGATCAGCTGACTGAAGCAAACCACCATTGTCTGCCTGTGCCGTAAGCAAGCCTATGTACGAAGACAGCCACATAGGCCCTGGTTGTGGGCAGGGAGAATGGTCACACATGCGTGTCCAGTGATGGAGAGTATATGGTGTGGTAGAGGGTGACAGATCCCTACAACAGACATGTACCACCGTGAACATCTTCCTGGGCAATAGGAGAGGTTGGGTATACCCCCACACATAGGTAGGGGGGTGACCACATGCCACAGTCAATGGCACACAGGGCATGGTATGACCTATGCTCGATGATAGGTGGCAGTACAGACACCCCACCCCTGAGGGGCATGGGTAGGCACATGTGGGCAGGGAGACAACATGAGGTGCAGGGTATGTAGGGGACCACAGTGCCACATATTGGAAACAAACACATAGGTTGTAATAGTTTGTGATGGTTTTATTTATAATGCTCACATCCTCCGTGGCCGGCCACGGCGACCATGGCCCAACCCACCCCTCTGTTGCGGGACTGCTGGTGCAGTCTCTGGTGCTGGTGCTGGCTGCTGTATATGGGCTGTTATGGCCTCCTGGGCATCCGCAATACGGAGGAGCACCCCTGCTATTGTGTCTGCTGTGGCCCGCAGCTGGTGGATCTCTTGGTGAATGGCCAACAGAGCCTGACGAGTGCCTGTGGGTGGGACACAAGGTGATATGTGAGATACCTGTTTCAACCCCCACCTTGACACATGCACATGTCAGGCATATCCTACCAGATCAGTCTGCAGAACAATCATGCATGCAACAAGTAGCAATGCATGACCATGTTTAGATCTGTGTGTCCCATGAGCCATTCTCATGCCTGGAAGGGGTCTTGATGAGGGGTCATGTGAATCACAGATCTCACACATGGCACAGTGTCGCCGTTCAATCTGTCAATGCTTGATCTGCACACTGGTTGTCTGAGATAGGTCATATGATGTGAGGGGGCACATACATATATCTGGGGGGCCGTCATTTCTGTAATGCTGGTGCACAGTACAGATTATGCTGACAAACTATGCTGCATAACAATATCCATGGGGAGGTGTCAGTCAAGTAAGGTGTCTGGGTGACCTGGGATCGGTTTTCTCCACTGTGCGCTTTCTTGGGGTATATGGCCGTGAACAGTGAGCATGTGTCTGAGCCCCTCACACATGCTGAAACCTGGCAAGCCATGCTACAGGAGGGTGGAACGCACATGGCACAGAACACCCCCCCCCCCCATATAAGAAGCGATCTGCTATGTTGCCAACATATTGTGGGGCACATGTAATCTCCCTGTGGATGTTACATCAACCCCTATGGGGATTGTTGTGTATGCTGTTACCCACTTTCTGATATTTCTTTTTATAATTGGGGGTAAAATGGTGCATAAGGCTATGCTGTTAGAGACATAAAGTAAGGCATATTAAGTATTAATTGAACGGTATTATTCTATTAATAGTGCTTGAATAAGAAGAATCCCCTGAAGAAACTCTTTGAAGTGAAACGCTCATAAGGTGCCAGGACGTGGCGTCGGGACATATGAAATAACAACGTTGAACAACGAAGATAAGCACTTTTTGTTTTTGTGGGGATCCCTAATAGATAAGACATTAAATATCATTTGTGAATTGTTTTAAGAGGTCGTTGATGCGAGTATGGCATTGGCATAGTTGAAGTGGTGCATAATCAATGCCGATATTAGTCTGAGACCTACACACACACACGAGAGTTGTAAGATCTAGTGGGTCCCCTTATTATAGAATAAACGTCATCTGACATACCATTTGCCTTGAGGAAAATTTGGAGGAATTTACAACAAGTAGTTGGTATTTCAATCCTCTATAATTTTGACCTATATCACGAGTGTTACCCACCTTCGGCATCGTGCTGTGCTGAGGCACTGTGGGCATGCAGCTCTGCCAAGATTTTAGCCATTCTTGTGGGAAGTCTCTTTCTCAGGCTATCCAGGTCCCTGGTTGGTCCCCCTGCCTGGGCTATGGCCTCCTGCACCTCCTCCCACACGTGTGTACATGTTGCCACAGTGGTGCTGTTGCTCAGCTGGCCATAGAGCACCTCATACCTCTCCAACACACTGGCCAGCAGGATATGGTTTTCTTGCTGACTGAATCTCACAGCCCTCCTCCCTTCCTCAGCTGGCACTGGTATACGCCTTTGTTTGGCACTGGGTGGCCTCTGGGTGGGCTGGGACACACCAGATGGGCCTGCAGCCACCGCCAAATGCCCAACACTCCCTGCCGTCTCTGGGTCCTGCTGAACAGGTGCCCCCCTCCTGCCATGTCCTGCTGCTCCTTCTCCCTGCCCCCTGTGCCCTCTCCCTCCCTGTCACACATCCCTGCTCCTCAGCTCCTCTGCTACACCTCACACCTGCTTCTCACCCCACCTTCTCTCCCTGCTGCCTGCTCCTCAACTCTGCTGCTGTCTCTCTAGACTGCTCTTCGCCTCGCCTCCTCTCTCTCTCTCGTCTGCTTTGCCACACACCTCTCCACAACAAACCTGCCTCTGACACTCTCCACCACCACTCACGACCCAACCACTCTCCATGACACACCTGCCTCCAACACTCTCCTCGCTTCACCCACAATGCACGCCTTCTCTCCCTCACCTACACAAACCCCTCAACGGGAACCAGGTGTGCAGGTGCATTTATAGGTTATTTTACATTGCGCATGCGCATGCGCTGCGGCATGGCACAAAAGCGTCTGCTGCGCACATAGCACATGTGCCGTGGCACGAGCACTACTGCTGCACGCATTGCATATGCGCCGCAGAGACACAGAAGTTGCGTGCGCAGAATCCCATGTTATACATGTGCTGTGCCATGACCGCGAGGCTTGGCGCATGCGCCTAACATCACGCAGCACATGCGCATGTTTAACATAGTGTCCTGCACACGCAACTTCCACGTATCCGTGGCGCATGTGCAATGCGCTGTCATGCCCTTGCCCCCTGGCCTCTGGCTTAGAGGGGCGAGGTAACGGAGAACTTCTCTTGGTGAGCTCAAATAAACTAGCTTTTCCTCAGGTGGATTCTGGGACATGTAGTTTGGCTCTTAAGAAGAAGTGTAGTCATGGTCCGATGTTAAGGCAAATGACAGAATTTATTTCAAAGTAAAGGTTCAAGTAAACTGTACACAGGAATTTTGTCCATCCAGGATTGTTTGCAACAGAGCATTTTAGATCAGTATAACTGCTTCACAGTCTTTTAAACACATGCAGCTGGTTAACAACGTTGCTCAGTCTTAGAGAAAACAGCTCTGCTCAGCAAGGTAAAAATACTTCTTTTTAACTTTGTGTTTGTGAAGCACTTAACAACAAAAGAATAACTCAGTTTCTCTGGTACAACCTCTTCTTTCCCTCCTTCCTTTCAGGATAGGTTTTTAAACTCAAAAATAAGAAAACAAGTAACAAACATTCACAAGCTTTCTCTTCAGCGTGACTCAGCACTTTGCCTGAGAAATGCAAACCCGTGGAGTTTTCTTCAAACCCAATTCCTGGCTCAATTCCAGTTACCTGTTTCTAGGAGACTTTCTCATTCAATGCTAGCCTTTAGCATAATGATTTCATGCTTGTAGCTTGACACAGGGTACAGTCCATGGGGATATCTAAATCTTGCA
Organism: Ichthyophis bannanicus; assembly: GCA_033557465.1. Classification (NCBI taxonomy): domain Eukaryota; kingdom Metazoa; phylum Chordata; class Amphibia; order Gymnophiona; family Ichthyophiidae; genus Ichthyophis; species Ichthyophis bannanicus. The sequence goes on from CM066036.1 coordinate 551,967,095, forward strand.
ATTCCTCCCCTGCCAACTCAATCTGCATATCCTCTGCTGTTGTTAGGGCAGTGTCCTGTTCTGAGCTCTGGACACAGTGCTCAGAATACAGCCTCCTTGGGGGTTCTAATGTCTCTCCTGAGCTTAACTCTCCCCGATAAAGACAGTCAGTACCTGAAGCACTGGGCAGCTCTCCCTGGTTGTGCTTGCTACGGTTCCTTGTCTCCTTCCAGCCTCTCTGAACAGCTCTCTGTATTCCTCTCTGGGTTCTCTCCTGGAGATCTGCAGGTGCTCCTGGTTCCACTCCTGATTCCCCTGAATCCTCTGAGCTTCTCCTTTCCTCTGAGCTTCCCCTTTCCTCTGCTTTAACAGGGGTTTATATTTCCCTCTACAGGGCTCCAGCCCTTCCTCCACTCCTCCCAGGTGATTGTAATCACCTCTCAAGCCTGCAGTTACATCATAGGAATTAGGGTGTGGCTGCCTGAACTTTCTCTCCCTCGGGTTTCTTTCTCTATGAGGGGCCTGAAATCCATGCCCTGCAGGGATTTCTCCTTTCTCTAAGTTAAAGTCATTGGCCTTTTCTATACTCATAGGCTCAAAACAGGCTTCCTTGTCACAGCGTGCAATGTAAAATAACCTATAAATACACCTACACATCTGGTTCATGTTGAGGGGTTTGTGTAGGCGAGGGAGAGAAGGCGTGCATTGTTGGTGAAGCGAGGAGAGTGTCGGAGGCAGGTGTGTCGTGGAGCATGGCTGGGTTTGTGAGTGGTGGTGGGGTAGCGTGGATGGGTTGGTTTGTGGTGAGGGAGGTGTGTGGCTTGGTTGGTGAGCTGAGTGTCTGTGTTAGAGTGAGTTAGAGGAGTTGGAGGGGCGGAGTTTATGGCAGGCTTTGTGGTTGCTGCATGTGCAGTGGGAGATGAGCAGGGGCTGCGGTTGCCTGATGGGGGAGATGGTGTCCATGGGCTGAGGCACAGGGCATGGGTTTAGTCCCGCAGCAACACAGACCTGCAGCTGTGGGGGCAGGCCAGGCAGGGGCTGTGCCGGCATGACGCAGGAGGTGTGTAGAGTTGCAGGCTTGCCAGTCTCGCCTCTACAGGCCCAGGGCCCAGCTCCAGGGCATACGTGAGGACCAGGTCATCTCCCTCTACCACCTGAGCACGGGGTCTATTAGGGAGCTCTATGAGGATCTAAGACCTGACCTCGAGCCCCTGACTGGTCGGTCACATGCCATACCGGGTTTGGTCAAGCTCCTTGGTGCCCTACATTTCTTTGCCTCTGGCTGTTTCCAGTCATCTGTGGCCACAGTGGGTGGCATGAGCCGCCCGACCTTCTCACGCTGTCTCCACCAGGTACTGCGTGCCATGATCAGCTGGGTGGGGAATTACATTGCAATTCCCAACACTAGGCAACAGTGGGGGACCCTGAACCAGGCCTTTGAGGCGTTTGCCAGGATACCACATGTGATGGGAGCTATTGATTGCACACATGTTGCCCTGGTCCCGCCCAGAGACAGGGAGGTAGTGTTCCGCAACCGCAAACACTACCATTCCCTGAATGTTCAGGTTGTATGTGATGCAAATATGCATATTCTAAATGTGGTCCCTAGCTTTGCAGGGTCCACCCATGACTCCTATATCCTGCATCACTCGGCACTATTCAGACAATTTGAGGCAGGACAGTATGAGGACTGTATACTGCTGGGTGTATATTTCTCATCTCTGACATGCACATGGTGATCCTGTGACTAACCGTATGTGCACATGTCTGTCTTTGAGGTGTATCCATAGTTGTGTCTGTGTCTCATCTGTTTGGGTGTGATCTAACGTGGGGGGGGGAGGTGGATGGTGCCTTCCAGCTCTACCTTTCTACGGTGCTGTGTGATGATGGTAGCATGAACGCTAGCATTTGTGTCGTGTTTACAGATTATGTTGATTGCAATCCGTACACCTACCCCTTGTTTTGTGTGTCATAACTTCACACGCTGATGCATATTTGTGGTGTTCCATCATGTGCTGTCATATGTTTCTGTCAGGATGTTTTTTGTATTTGGTTTACACGTACATACTTGTGTCCATTTGGGTGGACATCAGCTCCTGCTTTAACATTCCACATTTCTTTCTGCAGGTGATGCAGGATATGGGTGTCGCCCCTGGTTGCTGACCCCTGTGCGTCAACCACAGACACGTGCAGAGAGGAGTTACAATGAGGCCCATGCCTCTAGCCGCTCCGTCATAGAGCGCACCTTTGGCATTTTAAAGAGTCGCTTCAGGTGTCTGGATAGGACAGGCGGGGCCTTACAATACAGACTACAGACTGTGGCAGAGATAATTATAGCCTGTTGCATCCTGCACAACATTGCTCTCAGGCACCATATCCCTGTCCAAATTAATGAGGATCTGGAGGACGATCCGACGTGCCCTTCTGTACGTGCCTGTGGTGACACACGGGAGGGCACAGCAGTCAGGTGGCAGATGATTGAGGTGCTCTTCTCATGTAAGTACTGCATATGTTACCACATACATTTGTTTAGATATGTGTGTACTACTACTACTAGTGAACATTTGTATCCCAATGGCAGTAAGATGCAACACTGCACTGACATGTAACAGACACTGCTTGACCATCCCAGCTTACAATCTAGTCATGACTGAAACGCAGAAGATGTGAGCAGGGCACAACAGCGGGTGGTGGTGGATTATGTGTGTCAGGAGTAGTAGGCTTGTGGGAGGTGTTAAGCTATCATACCTGATTTGTGGCTGATTGGGTTAGGGGTTGCTGTACAGCCACAGGTAGTTAGTTTGAGGCTTTGGGTGCAGCAAGGTGAAAGGCGTGTAGTATGGGGTAAACAGTAGGACAGCAGACCATAGATGGGACCAGTTGCCTAGATGTGTGTGTTTCACAGTTTTTAATTTGAGCTGATTGATTGGTTGGTATGCTCTGATGAACAGGGACTGTGTGTTATTTGTTTCTGTATAGCGCTACATGTGATACGTAGCACTATAAACATGCTGAGTAGTAATTGGATTACTGGTATTTAAGATCAGTAGGGGAAGTTACTGCAATACCACAGTGTGCCTGTATGTATAGGTTAGCACGTAGCCTTGACATGGATGCGGTAACGGATAGGGAACCTGTGAGGTGTTCTGACAGGGAGAGTATTAGTGCCATTATGTATGTGGCTGTAGAAAAGCCATGCAGTGCAGTATTGCATATTTTCAGGCAGACAGAGATGAATCAAGACCAGATCAGCAAGGTGTAGGTTACAGTAGGCAAGCCAGGAGCTGATTGGGGGGGGGGGGGGGGGATTTGGGTTTTAGTTGTGTTTTCAGGGAGGACTGGGGAGATATAGCTGATGACAACTAGACATAAACCACAAGCCTCAGCTACAAGCTGGGTATGTGTGTAGAGGAGGAGAGTGCAGTCCATAACAACACCTACATTGCGTACCCTAGAGAGAGGATGTTTTGGCCACACACACAAAGATGCTCTGATGGGAGGGGAGGGTTTAGGTGCACATATAGGATATCCATGCTTTGCAATTATCAATTTCACACAGTGGGATGACATGCAGCCATAATGTCAGGTGGCAACTGGACATTGGGGTGTGGTTTGGCAGACATAACTCAGGCGTGGAGAGAGATATTTGCAACTCATCAGCACACAACTGTTAATGTAAGTCAAGTTATGAGATATACACACACCAAGAAAATATATATGGACAGAGGATAAGGATGGAGCCCCTGCATATTTCCCTGTGTTACATGAACTGACAGCAGTGTAGCAGACAACATTGAGACACCAGATTACCCACTGAAAGGGCATTGGGAGCGATATGGGAGACACAGGATAGTACTGCGTGCTTAGAGCCAAGCAGAAACACGGTAGCTAGGAGATAATTCTGTTCCACATTTTTTGCAGCAACAGAGAGGTGAGGAAGGGGACAGACAGAGTACAGACCCTTGTTGTTTGCCACACACACTTCAGTGATAACTTTAATATAAAACAAATCTGTACAGTGTGATGGGGAGAAGTCAGTCTGTTAAGGATCTTGGGGGGTCTGCAAGCTGAGGACGTGAAGGTGCAGTGTGCACAGTTCCAACATGTCATATGTATGTTTCTCTTGTGTTTCTCAATCCACAGGACATACTTGGTGACCCTCCTGGTGCTGTGGTGCATTGGCAGGTGACTGTACGTCATCCAACATGCAGTAGTCTGGGGTAGGTGGACCTACAGCTACTTTGTCTGTGATGACAGTCAGGGGGAGCACATGTCTGCAGTGATCTGTCATAATGTACATATGTTGTTGTTCACCTCTTTTCCCTGCACCCCCCATACCCCATATGTTGCTGTTGGCACACATATCCACGTGTGTTCCTGGCCAGTTTGTCTTCTCCAACACTGTCTCTGGGACATGTCCAACAGAGCTGCGTGTGTGTGCAGGTCCTAGGTGTTTGGGTGGTGGAATGCACGTACACCCTTCCCTATCATTTCAGCATCAGCCAACAGCAGGGTATCATTGCATTTAACCCAGCCAACAGCAGGGTATCATTGCATTTAACAGGCCTTTATCTCCACTAGTGGAGGAGTAGCCTAATGGTTAGAGCAACTGCCTAGTACCCAGAAGATCAAGGGTTCAGTTCCCACTGGCACTCCTTGTGACTTTGGGCAAGTCACTTTACCCTCCATTGCCTTGGAAGAAAAGGCTGGCAATCTACTTCCGGTGATACATTGCCAAGAAAACCCCAGAGGTAGCTGGGTCACTATGAGTCAACACTGACTTGATGGCACAAAAAAAAAAAAAAAAAAATCTCCACTAATCTCCAATTGTGCACATACAGGCCATATGCTACTGCTGGCATGCTCACCTTAGCATACTGTGTGGGTGTGGGTTTTTGGGTTGGCTGTGTGATGATACAGCGTGCAGGCATTTTGCATTATCATGTGGTGTGAGGTGTCTGTACACCTGGGGAGCGGTGGTGACTGTGCTATCTCTACCTTACTGCTGTTTACCTTGTGGACATTGTGAACATGTGTTGTGTGTTGTGAGCTGACCTATCTCTTGTGTGCTGACAGACCACTGTGCAACAGAATTTGTGTATCACAGATATCGCTATAATGTGGACATGCATCAACAGTGGCTGGACATGGGGACATGGTGACTCTACACATTTCAATGACATCTTCTCCCTTCACTGTGACGTGTCATGGCCTTTGAGAGCCTCAGGGGATCCCAAACATACACTTGCTGCAAACACATGGTAGGTTGCACCTTTGGTCTTTTGTGAATGACATCAGCCTTTACATGTTAATGATTTACTGTTTGTCTCATAGACATTTCCTGTTGGGTCTCTGTACATGAACGCTGATGCACATGGGGTGCAGCTGTGAAACGCCTGTGTAACATGGGCATGAACTTGACCATATCCATGTGACACCCTCGTCTGCGGTTCCAATTCACAATGTCCCCAGCATGTAGTGTGTTCTGTGTTGTGATCATGTTATATTTGCCTGTGTGATGTTTCCTTACGTACATATTGATGTTTTACTCTCTGCAATTTGGGCTGATGTTGCAAGCAGCATACCACTACTTTGTTCATCCTCTTCTGACACAGGGCAGTGAACACACAAAACACATCTACTTCAGTGCATCCGGCGTCACCATCACCCATCTGTTGGAGGACACAACAACACCATGGAACTATCCCTGGGAAATGGTGCCATAAAATGTTTGACCTCTGTGAGTGGGACACATGACTAGGATGGACAGTATTATTATTGGACTGCTACTTTGGCCATGACAGGCCTGTCCAACACACCGTTGCTGCTGTGCTCTGGCTGGGTGTCGTGTTCATCGCAGGAGACACACATGACCTTTCCAGTACTGTGGCATATTGGGATGTCACACTTGACTATGCAGGCCCAGGGTTTAAAAGACAGTCGTAACATGACTTGTTGGATTGCAGACACCCTTTGCACTTTGGACACTGTGTACTGGTCCCCACGTTTGCAGCAGGGACTGACATTGTCACTGTATGTTGTACATCCTTCTGACATTGTGTTGTTGTGTTTTGCCCATGTATGTTACATGGAACGCAGGATACGCTCATCTGTTTGTTTCAACATGAGCATACAGCCATGCGTGTGGCACAGGGGCAGCAATGGAGAGGTCCTCTTGTCCATGTCCATCTAGCCGCCACTTGGACATGACACAGTATTTGACACTACACCACTTTACTGCACACCAACATCTTGGATTGATGTTTGCAATCACCAAGGGTGTTACAGTGCATGTGTGGCATCACTGTATCATGTTTCAACGTACACGGTGCATGTGCATGTGACTGACTATGTTGGTGCAACACAGCAGGTTGCAATATGGCTTCTGTGTGGGTTACTGTAACATGTTTGACTTTTCTTTCCATCTCTTTATACAGGTTATTGTGTCTGTTTACTTACAGACGTGACGCTCTGCATTGATTTACAAACCTAGCATTGCATGTCTGTACAGTCCTATTTATCCCCTCAGGTAACGGCACTCACATTGCCCCGTTATATTTGGAGTGTGGCAGTGTGAGTGTCCATTTTCTTCCTTCATTTGTGCATTCCATGTACTGTGATATATGTGTAAGGACACTGTATCAACCAGGGCAGGGGGACCTTCTGCATAGTGTTATCTCTGCATGTTTCTGAAGATCGTTTCATTTGAAGTCTCTGTGTTCATGTGCCTCTGCTACCTGTTAGCATGTCCTCATTGTGCATTTGACGATTGTTTAGGGTTACATTGTTGCAGCTTTGATTCCTATATCAAGCATTATGTGACAGCTGTAACATAAATTTTGATATGTGTGTTTACACTGTCTTACTTTTAACAACATATGCTGTTTCATTTGTGTGCCTCCTGTGTTGGCAGACAGATATGTTTTAAGGAACAGATCATGATTGATGTGTGTTGGGTCCTCATCATGCACTGCCTACTGTCTACATGCACACATATGTAACTAACACATTTGGGGCATGCAGCAGCATGTGGGGGGTGGGCGTCTAATGCATACTGCACACCATGCACCTGATGCACATTATCTCTCCTGCCCATCATCTGTAGACGGGCCAGTGACTTTTCTGTAACATGTGGGTTGCTGCCCTCCAAAATGTGTTTTACGATTTTCACCTGGGATCCACTCACCTTGATATTATGATAGGCGGTATCTACATTATCTGTGATGATTAACCAAAATAAAAATATGTGTTAGACGTACATTTGTCTCTGCTGCTGCTTGATCACACTGACAATTGTATTTAGTGATTTCCTGGTCATGTACATGGCCCACCTGTGCTCACTTCCTTGTATGGTGCCAACTGTCTATCTGCCAGCCGTTTGCCACATTACTGGGTGTTACAGGTTCCCATACACACCTTTCCTTTGAGGTACTATTATTGCATCATGCTCATTGTGGTTGTTTGGGATAGTGGTTACAGACATGTGTTATAACACTATAGGTTGCAGGTTTGATCCCCACATAGGGTTTACTTTTTTTTCTGTTGTGCTAACCTGACTATTAGGTACCTGCAGGTTCATCACCTATGCACACACCCTTCCATCTCTTCACTGTACACCAAAGTGTGCCCTCTGTGCTGCCTATCCATCACATATTAGCTGTTACATATGTCTCTTTCTTTATAGCATTTACATGGCAGTCCACTTGGGGGATTGGCATTGCTGTTTTTCAGCTGGTCTATAGCACACCTGTTTGCAGGTTCAATTCTCTCCTGTTCTGTTCCATATTTTGCCCTGCTCCACAGAGCATCCCCTGCCGCCCTTTGGGTTTAGGTTCTTTCCTCTTTTGCATGCTGTATCTACTGCATAACATTTCATTGTGTGTGTGCATGTAGTTATATGTGGCTCTGGTCCCAATTACAGACTGTGATCTGATCTGTACACACCAGATCTGCATGTGCATTTCATCATAGTTACTGTTGGAGGTTTGCCTATCCTGGCAGACAGCAGGCTTCTTGTGTGATGCCCTGCAGTATTCTTCTATGCAGCCTTTGCTAATGACCTCACATTGGTGGTGTGGCCTACTAGTTTGTGCATTGATATTTGTGCTAATGGTCATAGGTTTGATTCCTTTCTGTTCTCTTTCATTTGTATGCCTATCCTGCACAGCTACTTTTCATTCCTGTAACAGTCATATCTGTGCAGATCTGTGCTGTTAGCACATTGTACCCTTATCACAGATGCCAACCATCCTTCTGTCCATCTATGTGCGTCTGCCAGCTGTGTGTCATCCTACCCTGATGTGCATGCTGCTACCCCACGTCCTGCACTGCTACACATTTCTGCATTGCATCTCTCCCTGGTTGCCTCTCCTGTGTGTGCTCTGCATGGCACTACTACTCCTCTGTCCTCCTGTCATTACACCTATCCTGCCACCTCTACCTCCTCTGCTGGACACATCTTCCCATCCTCTGCCACACACTGTCATTGTTGCATGGTACATTACCATCACCCTGTGCATCGCTACAGCTGCCCCCGATATGTTTGTCCATTTTTCCAGCTGCCACATGGGCTGGACGCAGATATGTCTGGTCTATCGGCTCAGATCTACTTCCTGCCATTACTTGTGCATTGTCTTTCCTTGTTGCTCTGTGCAGTGTTAGGGTTACATCTATGTTTGGCCCATACCTTTCTTGCTTTTCAACTTGGGGGATCTTACTGCCCTTGGCCAACATTTTTTGAGTCACCTATACATCCTTGGGGCATCTTAAGCCACACCTTAGATTCAGCCAGCTTATGGGGTGCCTACTATGGTGCCTTGGGAGTTGACAACCTTTCGACATGGACTCTGGGGCACATTATAACCCGACTTGGCTGACGTGGTGGTTTAGGATGTGCCTTCTGGTGCACCCTAAAATGTGCATTAGTTTATGGCATTGGGGTGTGGGTATTTTTAGCTGGCAGCACAGATTGTTGGACTGTTACAAGTAGGAAAAGGAATTGCCTCAGCCAACCTTATTCATTAAGCCCACTGGGGGGATTGAACTCATGACCCCTGTTTCAGCAGTCATTGTATTAACCAGTGTGCTACACCTCTATTTCTGCGATTGCAGGTCAGCACACGAAGTTAAGGTTAATGTGTGGTAATGTGCATGTCTCCCTCCATCGCGTGATAATGTACACAGCGCACTTTATCGCATGATAACCCGCGATTGCTACCTTAAGACCGGAATGCCCACTCCTTATATGGCATTCTTCACATTATCGCTGCAACTAATGCCGGTAACATTAAGACGGTTTAGTAAACATACCCCTAAATCTTTTTCCTGGGTGGTGGCTCCTAATGTGGAACCTTGCATCATGGAACCATAGTTTGGGTTGTTCTTTCCTAGGTGCATAACTTTGCATTTGTCCACATCAAATTTCATCTGTCATTTGAATATCCAATCTTCCAATTTATTAAGGTCCTCTTGTAATTTTTCACAATCCTCTTGCGTTTTAACAACTTTGAATTATTTTGTGTCATCTGCAAATTTGATTACCTCACTTGTTTCCATTTCCAGGTCATTTACAAATATGTTAAAAAGCAGCAAACCCAGCACAGATCCCTGGGGTACTCCACTGTTCACCTTTCTCCTTCGGGAAAATTGGCCATTTAGCCCTACCCTCCGCTTTCTATCTTTTAACCAATTCCTGATCCACAATAGTACACTGCCTTCTATCCCATGACTTTTTAATTTCACCAAGAGTCTCTCATGAGGGACCTTGTCAAAGGCTTTCTGAAAATCTAGATACACTATATTGACCGACCCACCTTTGTAAGACAAGACCTTCCCTTGCTAAAGCCATGTTGGCTATCTCCCCTTAAACCATGACTATCTATGTGTTCAGTAATTTTGTTCTTAATAATGGTTTCTGCCAAATTTTTCTGGTACTGATGTCAGGATCAATGGTCTGTAGTTTCCCAGATCACCCCTGGAACCCTTTTTAAAAATTGGCGTTACATTGACCATTCTCCAATCTTCAGATATTACTGATGATTTTACTGATAGTTCACAGATTATTAATAGTAGCTCAGCAATCTCATATTTCAGTTCTTTCAACACCCTTGGATGTATACAGTACCATCCGGTCCAGGTGATTTGCTACTCTTCAGTTTGTGAAATAGTTGTACTACATCTTCCTGGTTTATCAATATTTCTTTCAATTTTTCTGCTGCATACCCTGATGCCAACTAGCTAGCATTGGGGCATTCTAGGATTTGAGTGGAATCAGTATCCAGTGATAACTGGGCAGTGGCCATACTGAGCCATTGCTTGTTTAATGCTATATGGGAAAAGTTAGGCACTTCATCACTATCTGGCTAACCCAAATATTTGATGTCAATGGCCAGATATGCCCTCAGCATTGAATATTTATTTATTTTACATTTTTCATATGCTGCCTTTCATGATATCAAGACAGTTTACATTGAACAAACTGAAATTACATTGAACAGGGCAATATAGCTTGGAGATAACTATTTTATGGGGAACATGGGCAATGGAGGGTGAAGTGACTTGCCCAGGACCACAAGGAGCACCTGTGGGACTAGAAACCCCAGTCCTTCCAGCCCAAGGTTGTTGTCCTCTAGTAGGATTTGAGCCTCCAACCTTCCTGCCTGAGGTAACTTGCCCCAACCACTAGGCCACTCCTCCCTTGAGTGTCCAGCTCTAAAGTTCAGAGGCAGTGGCCAGAGACTGCCACATATCAAGCCCTTTATTATTTGTTGCTCACTGTGTACTGCTTGCAAAAGTGGTCTGAGAGCAGGACTGCAAAAGTGAGAACCTTTTTACTTCTAAAAGCCAAAGGTTAGCCAGAGATTTAAAGGGCAGCGATTTCTGCTGAAATATTTTTGTTTTAAGACGGACTGCAGTTTTTGAATGTTGTAGAGCTTTTGCACAGCCTTTGTCAGTACCTGCTAAGAGGGGCAGGATTCAGCCAGCTGTACTCACTGGAACTGTACCTGCTTATTAGCTGCCGGAATGCCTTGGGCAGTGAAAGGTAGGGACTTGCCTTCTGATAAGCTTGATTTACCTTTTCTGTGAAGGACAGTTCATGCTAAATGCCCTGCTTTTAAACTGTGAGACTGCTCTTGCTGATTTCCTTGTGAGTGACTCATTTCGAGAACAGCAGTGCACCCTGCCAATGCAGACTCTGGAAGCATCTCCTCCTGTAGAGGTACATTTTTAAGAACTTATTTGGATCCCAGGCACAAAAAAATTAGGAGATAAAGGAAATGCTGCAACAAGGAAAGAGAAGGCAGACAGAAAGAAGAAGAAGGAGAAAGGGGGAGGGGGAAGAAGTAGAGAAAAAAAAAGATAGAAGGGGGAAAGATAGCGAAGAAGACACATATCTCTTCAGACCCCAGAAAAACTGCTGCTAGCACTTTGACTGACCAGTAGGTGTCAGTGTTAGTCCCTTCTAGGAAGTGAGAATGCTGCATTCACAGCAAACCAAGAAGCCAAAGGTAGACCCGAGATTTGAACCCTTGTTTTTTGCATGGCAGCAGGCAACACTCCCACAGTCATCAGAATGAAGCTACCTCTTTAAACCAGCATAGTATATTAGTTTAGTATTTAGAAATATTTCCCTTTTAACAACAAAATAAAACTCACAAAATGTACTTAATCAGTAGAGTTCATCATGTCTGTTAGCATGACTGAGAGTAATCAGTTTTATCATACATTTTCCACGTTCATTCATTAATGCCAAATTAATCTCCATCAGTAGATTTTGAAAAGAGGCGTTGTTATGGTGTATAAGATATGGAATATGTAGGGGCAGATAAGGTAGCCCATAACATTCTGATGATGTTGTTGACTGAACAATGTATAATTGGTATAAACAAAACATAGCTTTAATTAGAACGACATACCATCATAATTAAAAGAATATTTGAAGTAAAGCTTAGAATGAAATACATCTCATATCACCTAATGGTTTGCCTACCCACAGGCTTTCTCATTTGCTGCAATCACTCTGTATTTAGATATAGATTGAAGCAAGGGAACAGAACACAGCGTTATTGTTCTTTCAGGATTCTTTTAAGCAGACATTTTAAAGACAAGTAAACAAAATGATTTGTCTTATCACCTCCCACTGCTATCCATTCAACCATAACTTGCCAAGGGTTTCCCACTCAGCTTATTGAAAGCAGACTGATTCTTAGTTTTTATTCCATACTAATTATTTTTTGCTGCCTGGAGCAAAACAGTACCAAAGCATGACCATATGATTCCATTGTATAATGAGAGCCTACCTCATTGTCTCACAGGGAGTAAAGTATTGGGGGGAGGGGCGACTTAACATAGCCAAGCCACTGGACTATATGCTCTGTTGATTGGTTAGGGAATGGGGGAAGGGAGGTTGTGAAGAGAGTGGGAAGAAGTAAGGCAGGAAGTGAATTACCAGTTTACCTCAGCTGAGTCTATGGTTGCAGTGAAAGCTGGGGTGTATGAAAGTCTTGGGCTGTTCAGGCACCCTCCTTCCCTCCCATAGGCCTTTGGTAAGTTTGTTGTGATAAAGTTAAGGATATTGGGGGGGGGGGGGGGGAGGGGCAATTTTGTTGCAACTATGGGTGAAGTATAGTTGAAAGATCTCCATGTAGAAGCAGGAATATAGTCTTCACATATGGGTGACATTGGGTACTGACGGAGCCTGCGCAGGAAGCTCCCCAGCTACCAATAGGAAAGCTTTTGGGAACAGTCCACTGTGCCTGTGCTGGTGCCTTTCTGCTCTTCCAACGTACTCTCCTCAGTTCTTCTTTTTCCGCGGAGCCAACAGGATTTCTCCCTGTTACTGCTGAAGAGTCATCACATACCTTCCTTTTCCGCTTTACTTCAGTATCGACCTATACTACCTTTCCCTTTTTCTTTCTTTTATTTTTCACATAATAAAAGAAAAGAAGGATTTTTCCCTTAGGGCCTGGTGTCTTGTGGGCCTTGCCCAACCCTTTCCAATCATGGAAAAGCCCGCTAATGGCTTTAAAAAATGCACAAACTGTTCAAGCACCATATCAACCACTGATAAACATGATTGGTGCCTTAAATGCCTCGGTCCCGACCACATTACTCTGGAGTGCTCCCGATGCAAGCAAATAACCAGGAGGGGCCTGGGGAACCAGGCCAAGAGGTTTGGGGAGCTTTTTCCTTCTGACACAATATCGTTGGCCTAGACTTCTTCAAGGGTGTCATCAGGCTTTCCCACTTCAAAACACTCCAAGAAGTCCAGATATGAAGAGAAGAAATCAAAGAAGTCAGACTCTGAGAACTCTTGGAGAAACCAAAGGACTCATGTGGTAAGCTTCGGGAATTGAGAGAACATTCCCGTTCGCAGTGGGAATCTTCTGGGACTTTGTCGAACTCAAGCCATAGGTCCAAGCATCCGCAGCAGATGGACTTGTCCTCCAAAGCCCCAGTGGGGATTTGGGAGGTCCCTGGGGCCTCGGCCTATGTGGAACCCCCGATGCCGTGCACTGGTATGGTGGCACCCAGCCCAGTTCTGTCCATGGACCAGACACAGGCTCCATCCTTGGACCAGCGGATGCTGTCTTTGGAAAGGACCATAACAGCTCTCCTGGCGGCATCAATGCCACTAACACTGACAGCCCCAGAGAATAAGCTTGTGGCACCGTCCTCAATCCCTCAACAGCCATCCCCGATAGTACCATCGACATCGAAGCAGGGGCATCGAGACATTGAGACTTCGGTTCTGGTACTGATACCTCCACCATCCACAGATTCTTCCTGGACAATGCAGGGCTTTGACCCAAAGACAGCGAGAGGCATTGATGTTACACTCAACATCGGCACCGCTGATACTCACCGGAATCCGATACCAATATAACCAATTCTGATCACCAGTCACTAGACTCCGATAACCTTTGAGACTTTGCTTCAGAACCCTCACCATCATCAGCCAATACACGCAGAAAATCCCCTCCTGAGGACATGTCCTTTCAGGAATTCTTCAGGGACATGCCAGCAGGCCTGTCAATCCAAGTGGAATTGGAACTGGAACCAAGGGCGGAGGAGCTGGAGACCCTCCAGTATCTCGTGGCACCGAAAGAAGCCACCATCCTACTGGTGCATCAAATTCTACACAATTTGATGCTACAAATGTGGAAGACTCCTCTTACCATCTTCAATATAAGTTGTTGATTGGATACTATGTATCGAGTACCCAACTTCCCCAGCTTTCAAAAACCGCAGCTTCCTCACCATTCCATGGTGGTGCAATCGGCAATTTGCCAGATAAAGAGCTGGAAGAACCATGCTTCAATCTCTCCGGACTGTGAATCGAGGAGCCTCAATTCCTTTTCCCAGTGCTCTTTTCAGGCATCAATGCTAGCTGGTAGAATTTATTCCTACATGGGGATATTCCTGAAAGAACTGAATGAGGACTGAGAAGGGTTCCTCTCCTTTCTCACAGAGGAAAAATGACCAGCATTCCAGGATCTCCTCTCCCATAGTCAGAATGTATCAAAATTTGTCAATGGAGCCGCCTTTGATGCATTCGAGTCATCCAGCACAGCATCTTCTATAGCTATAGGGGCTAGACATCTGGCTTGGCTTCAGGCCTCAGATTTGGAACAATGGGTCCAACATAAGCTTGGCAACATCCCTGGCATGGGTGAAAACCTATTTGGTAAGAACTGGCAGAAGAAGGTAGGGGAACTAGAGACCGATGATACCACCCTCAAACGGCTCTCTAAGAAGACATCTTACCTCTTCAAAAAGAAGGCACCACCTAAAAAAGCCCTCTACCCTAAGAAGAGAAGGTTAACATAAGAACATAAGATATGCCATACTGGGTCAGACCAAGGTCCATCAAGCCCAGTATCCTGTTTCCAACAGTGGTCAATCTAGGTCATAAGTACCTAGCAGTCTCCCCAAAAGACACGGGTTCTTCAATGCTTGTATTGGGTCAAGCAGCGATATCCTGGGTGCCTTTTAATAATGGTTTATGGACCTTTCCTCCAGGAACTTTTTCAAACCTTTTTTAAACCCAGCTACACTAACAACTTTTACTCAATCCTCCGGTAACAAATTCCAGTTTGATTACACGTTGAGTGAAAAAATATTTTCTCTTATTAGTCTTAAATAGCTTACCCCATAGGTTCATCAGTCTATGTTTACCCGTTCCATTCCATTCATTAATTTATAGACCTCTATCATATCTCCTCTCAGCCATCTCTTTTTCAGATTGAAGAGCCGTAACCTTTTTAGTCTTTCTTCATAGGAGTATCCTTCCATCCCCTTTAACATTTTGGTGGCTCTTCTCTGTACTTTTTCTAATAATGCTATATCCTTTTTAAGATACGGCGACCAGAATTGCACACAATATTCAAGGTGCGGTACCACCATGGAACGATACAGAGGCATTATAATATCCTTTGTTTTATTTTCCATTCCTTTCCTTTTCTTATGGTACCTAGCATTCTATTTGCTCTCTTGGCTGCTGCTGCACACTGGGCAGAGGGTTTTAACATGTTATCCACGATGATGCCTAAATCTTTTTCCTGGGTGGTAGTTCCCAATGTAGAACTTTCCATCATGTAACCATAGTTTGGGTTGTTCTTTCCTGGGTGCATAACTTTTCACTTGTCCACATTAAATTTCATCTGCCATTTGGATGCCCAGTCTCCCAATTTATCAAGATCCTCTTGCAATTTTCCACAATCCTCCTCGGTTTTAACAACTTTAAATAGTTTTGTGTCATCTGCAAATTTGATAACCTCACTCGTTATTCCCTTTTCTAGGTCATTTATGAATATGTCAAAAAGCAGCAGACCCAGCAGAGATCCCTGCGGTACTCCATTATTCACCTTTTTCCATTGGGAAAATTGGCCATTTAGCCCTACCCTCTGCTTTCTATCTTTTAACCAGTTCCGGATCCACAATAGTACATTGCCTCCTATCCCATGACTCTTTAGTTTTGCCAAAAGTCCCTGATGAGGGACCTTGTCAAAGGCTTTCTGAAAGTCCAAATACACTATATCAACTGACTCACCTTTGCCTACCGGTTTATTCACACCTTCAAAAAAACATAACAGATTAGTAAGACAAGATCTTCCTTGTCTAAAGCCATGTTGGTTGTCTCCCATTAAGCCATGTAAACCGAAATTAAACCTCATTCAACTATTCACCTTTGTATTACTATTCAGTGTTATACCTATTTGTCACTATATAAGCCTCAGACAACACCCTTACAGCACTACAGCACCAAGAGGTATATATACAATCTCCTGGACATGTGCAGGGTTTGGTACATCAACGGCTTAGAAAAAATGAAGATCCGCTGACCGACACCAATTGTTTTCAATGCTCAAAAAACGCTCAAAACAAATCAAAAAATTACTTAGCTTGATAGTGGTGTAGCTGGTTTTGGTCTTCTTATTTTTTTCAATTTTTTCTTTTTATCTGCCTTTTCTTTTATCGTTGAAAGAAAGGCAATGCCCCAACACATAGTATCCCATTAAGCCATGACTATCTACATGTTGATTAATTTTGTTCTCTATGACAGTTTCTACCATTTTTCCCAGTACTGACGTCAGGCTCAACCGTCTGTAATTCCCGGATCACCCCTGGAATCCTTTTTAAAAATTGGCGTTACATTGGCCATCCTCTAGTCTTCATGATGGGGCCAAATGGGATACATCCAAAAGTATTTCAAGGAGTTTAGGGAGGTTTTGGTGGCTCTGCTGTCTGACCTTTTCAATGATTCTTTTGAGTTGGGAATGGTCTTGGAGGACTGGAGAAAGGCAGATATGATCCCTTTCCACAAAAGCAGAAGTTAGGATATGGATAGAAACTACAGGCTAACTAATCTGACCTCTGTGATGAATAAATGAATGGAAACCCTGCTAAAACAGAGGATAGTGCAGTTTCTGGAATCCAATGGATTTCAAGATCTGAAGTAGCATGGAATCAGATTAATTTCATGTTTTGCATGATCAGACATTTGGATTGTATAAGAGCACTAGATGTGGATACTTAAATTTTAGCAAGCTCTTTAACAGTTCCATCTCAGAGACTTAGTAATAAACCGAATTCCCTTGGTAATGGCCCTAAAGTGACTGAATAGGTTAGAAACTGGCTGAGTGGAAGGGGATAAGTGTAGTGGTAAACTGAGTTCACTCTGGAGGTAAGGGCATTATCAGTGGTCTGCCACAAGGATCAGTCCTTAGTCTGGTTCTTTGCAATATTTTGTTAAAGTAATATTATAGAAGGGTTGTCGGGTAAGGTTTGACTCTTTGCAGGTTATATCAAAACAAGAGGACAGACATCCTAAAAAATATAGATAACAAGAGGAAGGCTCCGGCAAGTCATGAAGAATGGTCTAGAATTTGGCAGCTAAGATTTAATGCTAAAAAAATGTAGTGTCATGCACTTGAGATCCAAAACTCCAAAGGAGTGGTACAGGAGGTGAAGTACTTCTGTAGAAGAAAGAAAAATGAGACCTGGGAGTGATCATATCTGATGATCTTAAGGTGGCCAAACAGGTAGAAAGGCAACAACAAAAGCCAGAAGGATGCTTGATTACACAGGGAGAAGAATAGTCAGAAGGACAAAGGAGGTTATAGTGCCTCTGTATAAGTCTGGTGAGACCTAATTTAGAGTATTGTGTGCAATTCTGGAGGCTCTGCCTTGAAAAGGATAAGAACATAAGATATGCCATACTGGGTCAAAGAAGGGTCCATGAAGTCCAATAACCTGTTTCCAACCTGTCAGTTTCCAAAAAAGTATACAGATTCCTGCTGCTTGTCCCAGGGATAACTTGGGGCTAAGCAGTGGATTTCTCTGACACAATTTAATAATGGTTTATGGACTTTGCCTCCAAAAACTCATCCAAGCCTCTTTTAAACCCAGTTCCACTAACAGCTTTTATAGATCCTCTGGTATGAAGTCCAGAGTTTGATTATGCATTTACTGAAAAAACATTTTCTCCGATTTGTCTTAAATGTGCTACATTGGATGGAGTCGGTGCAGAGGGTGGCTACCAAAATGATCAGTGGGCTTTATCATAAGGCATATGGAGACAGAAAGATCTCAATGAGGTAGATTCTGCTCTGCAAATAGTAGGGTTGTACGTCCAGCTTGGACCTTCAACCTGTGCTCAGCTGCTGCTCTCGATTCTGCTCAGTGTTCTTCCTGCATGTACAAGGCTGATGTGTGAGGAGCGCTGGATGGGGGCGGGAGTGGGCAGCATTGAGGCGGAAAGGGGGTGGGTTGCAGTGCCCAGATATACAGAGGCCATTCAGGTCAGACCTCTGTACATCCGGCGGCCTCAATGTGGACACCCGGCTTATCCATCCATCAGGGCCGCATCTCATGATTACTGAATGTGTGTTACAGTAAAAAAAAAATCTCACACTAAGATGCATTACTGCTGAATAGCATACATTGGAGATAATTTTATAAGGAGCCACCTAAAGTTACACATCAACACGGTATTTTAGTGATTTATGTATGTAAATTGGCATGAATACATGTAACTGATGCAATCATGATTTTATGAGTATGTGCATTGATCCCAAGTCACATACTTTCATAGTGGGTGTGTGCATGAGCAGAGTTTAGGTGGAGAATAGGTGAGGCGCACAAGTATGCATACAAATGATAAAATATAATTTCCATACATTCTTTACAAATCTAGGCACAGGAGCTTACACCAGCTCTATTTCAGTGATTGTTCCTTACGGTAATTTATTTATTTATTTTATTTATTTATCCAGATTTGTATACCACTTTCTCCTTCAATCAAAGTGGTGGGCTACACACATTGGGTTTACATTGAATAGGGGTGACACTACGTACATAAAGGTTGGACTACGTACATAGAAGTTAGAAGCGTGGGTTATCATTATATTCAAGCGCAGTTAGTGGGTCTTTTGTCTGATTGGTCAAAGTCTCTGAATAGGAAGGTCTTAAGAGATTTGCAGAAGTCCTTGAGGTCATTTATCACCCTCAGTTCATCCGGGAGAGTATTCCAGAGGGCTGGTGCTGAGGGATATGGCTCTGCTGGAGGTAACTTGTTTTGTTTTATGATATTCAGCTGGTGTGCGTAGCTTATTGTTGTTGCCAGTTCATCTGGGTCGGTTGGTTGTGTCCTTGGTTATCAGGCTCTGGAGTACATCTGCTGTGCAATGGTGCATGATTTTGTATATGTTTGTGGTTGTTTTGAATCTTGCCCGTACATTTATTGGGAGCCAGTGCATTTGTTGGAGTACAGGTGTAATGTGCTCGTTCTTGGCTGTGCCGGTTATGATGCAGGCTGCTGTGTTTTGCACCAGTTGGAGTGGGTGGGTTGACTGTTTAGGTAGGCCTTGATAGAGGGAGTTTCTGTAGTCCAGTACTGGGGTGATGACCGCCTGACATACAGTTTGGAAATGGTCCTGGCTGAGGAATGGTTTGAGTCTCCGGATGATCTTTAATCACTGGTATGCCTTTGCTGCGGTTTTGTTTAAATGTGTATGGAGGCTTAGGTTCCTGTCCATGGTGATGCCTAAGTATTTCACCTCTTCCTTTATTGGTATGGTATGATTCAGGACGTTTATGACATGAGGTTGGGTACCGTTGGGATTTCTGGATATGATGAGTGCTTCCGTTTTGTTGAAATTGATTTTCAGGTTGTTATCTGCGAGTCAGTTGTTTATGTCCTCTAGGCAATTGGTCAAGGGGGTTAAGTCTGGATTCGAGAGTGTTTATTGGGGCATACAGCTTAATGTCATTGGCATAAATGTGGTATTGTAACGTGTCCTTTGATAATGTCACAGATTGGTTATATGTATATGTTGAATAGTACAGATGACAGGGTTGATCCTTGTGGTATTCCTTGGGTGGTATGGAACTGTGATGAGTATCCTTGATCTCTTTTGACCTGTTGCATTCTGTGACTTAGATATGACGTGAACCATTTCATTGTGGTGTTGCATAGTCCAATCTCATGCAGTCGGTTTAGCAGAACTGGGTTGGAGACCATGTCGAATGCTGCTGTGATGTCTATGAATACTAGTAGAAACCATTTTTTATACTATCGATACCTTTCAGTAGATTGTCAAAAAGAGATGTAAGTAGAGTTTCTACATTGTGCATTGGTTTGAATCCCTGCTGCTGAGGTTCCAGTGGAGCTTGTAGATCAATGTGTTCCTGTAGTTGCCTCTATGTCACCTTTTCAATAACCTTAGCTATGAATGGAAGACTTGATATGGGTCGGTATGATTTTAGTTCTATTGGGTCCAGCCTTGCATCCTTGAGGACAGGTCCTATTGTGGCTTGTTTGAGTGCCTGTGGCATATGTCCTTGTAGCAGTGACTCTTTTACAATTTTGTGGATGTGTTTGGATAGCTGGTCCTTGGAGATTTTAATCCATTCGACCGGGCATGGATCTGTCGGGGATGTAATTGTATTCAGAGTGTTCATGATGTCTTCTAATTGCTGGACTGTTGGAATGCTGAAGTTTCTCCAGGCTTGCTTGTTGTTAGATTTTAGGTCGGCTGTTCCCGTGCTGCTTGTCTGGGTTTGTATGTTGTTCTTGTTGATTAGATAGTTTGCATATTCTTGTGGGTTGATTTGCTGGGTGTACTGTCCAGAGTGTTATTTGGTGAGTTTTTTTACAATGCTGAAGAGTTCTCTTGGCTTATTTGATGCTTTCATAATGAGGTTTGTATGGTGTTGTTGCTTATGTTCGTTGATCAGGTTGTTGTAGCTTTGTGTTCAGTACTATACTGGTTTAGATTGTCTGGTGTTTTGTTCTGTCTCCATTTTCTTTCTGCTCATCTGAGGGAACGCTATGCTTCCCTGATTGCGTTGGAGTACCACGGAACAGTTTTTCTTCTGTGGGTGGATGTGTTGTCCTTTCTTGGAGCAGTCGCGGCTTTGGATATGATATGGTTCCATTTGTCTACTGTTTCATCCAGCTTGTTGCATTCTTGTTGAATTTGTGGTGTTATTTCCTTCAGAAATGCTTCTTTGTTGTAGGGTGCATATATTTTTGCACTTACACCTTATTTGATAAAGTCATATATGCATGCACTTTAAGTTTAAATTTAAAACACAGAAGAGAGCATTCTGGTTAGATTTCATACCCAGCAAAGAGCTTGTAGTTTAAATTTAATACTCACTCAGGGCCTAGTATCAGCAAAGTACTTTTAGTTTAAATTTAAAACACAGAAGAGAGCTTTCTGGTTAAATTTAGAACACAGCAGAGAACTTCTAGTTTAAATTTCATAATAAGTCAGAGCCTAGAAGCAGCAAAGAGCTTTAATTTAAATAAAATCAGAATATAACTTAGTATAAAAGGCAAAACACTGTCAGTATTCTTTGAGCAACAAATACAGTCTTCTAGAGACCTTTACAAAGAGGCCTTCTACCTAAGGGGCAAGAGACCTATGAAACCTTTTCAATAGGTGTTAACACCAGGTGGCAGGTCAAAAGGCCATTTTGAAAGATTCATTCTATCCAAACAAGTACTGTTAATCACCGAGGAAGCTGGTCACAGCTTACCTCAGAAGCACAGGACAGGGTACTGTGTAGCAGCCCTCTTTTAATAAGTGTTATTTCCCTCCCTCCCTCCACAACATCCACCCACCCCTGGGATAATCGTAGCTTTATAGGTACTTACACATCTTAAAGGAAAGGAGGTGCTCTCGGGTGCAGCTCGTTATTCAAATCAGTCATACACTAAGAACCTGAGATGAATTAAGCTTCAGGTGAACAAGGTATATTAAACGTATTAGGGACAATTTTATTAGTATACGTATCCATAGCAACCCGTACTAAGTATAGAACTTAAAGATCTAAACACAAGCTTAAAACTAAGATGCAGACAGCAGTCCAGCAGCAAGATGGGGGCTTTCCAGTCTTTTGCATTGAGTGTCACATGTATGATTTTCGCTCTCAGGGAACGAGTCCATTCTCTAGAGGCTAGAGTAGCAGACTTGGAAGACATAAGAAAGACGGAGGTACATAGATGAGACCTACAGGGATATAGTTGTGAAGTCCCACCTCCAGTCTGGCAGCATCCCTGTTGCCATGGAGGAGAGAGGTCACGTGACAGGACAGCATCACTCTGGTGTTACAGGAAGTGATCCTGTAACTAGGACTTGTCCTCCAGGTGATGTAAAACCCTCTCACACTGAGGAAGTTTCTCCAGGGCCATGTGCCCATGAGGGAAGGGTTAGGATAGCCGTTATAGTTGGTGATTCGATCATTAGGCATGTAGATAGCTGGGTGGCTGGTGGACGTGAGGATCACCTGGTAACATGCCTGCCTGGTGCGAAGGTAGCAGACCTCACGCGCCACCTAGATAAGGTCTTAGATAGTGCTGGGGAGGAGTCTGCTGTCTTGGTACATGTCGGTACCAATGACATAGGAAAATGTGGTAGGGAGGTTCTGGAGGCTAAATTTAGGCTTTTAGGAAGGAAGTTGAAATCCAGAACTTCCAGGGTAGCGTTCTCCGAAATGCTTCCTGTTCCACGCTCAGGACCCAAAAGGCAAGCAGAGCTCCAGTGTCTCAATGCATGGATGAGACAATGGTGGAAGGATGAGGGTTTTGGATTTGTTAGGAACTAGGGAACATTCTGTGGAAAGGAGGGGTTTTCCAAAGGGATGGGCTTCACCTTAACTGGGATGGAACCAGGCTGCTGGCATTAAACTTTAAAAAGGAGATAGAGCAGCTTTTAAACTAGATAATAGGGAAAAGCTGACAGTCGCACAAGAGCACATGGTTCAGAAGAATGTATCCTTGAGGATACTACCAAAAGCAGAGAGGTTCCAAAAAAGAATAAAGTAGCCCAAATGCCCTCGAGTATGGAACAGACAGAGCTTAAAGATCCCAAATTACCCATGCCTACCAATAGCCAAATTAATAGGAATAAAATACAGTCTCTAAAATGCTTGTATGCAAATGCTAGAAGTCTAAAAAATAAGATGGGAGAGTTAGAATATATAGCACTAAATGAGAGGTTAGATATGATTGGAATCTCAGAGACATGGTGGAAGGAAGACAATCAGTGGGACACTGTGATACCTGGTTACAAACTATATCGTAATGATAGAGCTGATCAAATTGGTGGAGGGGTTGCTAATCAAATTGGTGGAGGTGATCAGAAAGGATTAAAGTTTTGCAGGAAACAAAATTTGCTGTAGAATCTCTATGGATTGAAATTCCATGTAGAAAGGGGAAAGCGATGGCAGTGGGGGTGTACTATTGACCGCCTGGCCAGAATGGATAATGAAATGCTCAAAGAAATCAAAGAAGCTGACAAAAGTTACAGCACAGTAATAATAATGGGTGATTTCAATTACCCCAGTATCGACTGGGTCAGTGTCACAGCAGGACATGCTAAGGAGATAAAGTTCCTAGATGAAATAAATGACTGCTTCTTGGAGCAGCTTGTTCATGAACTAGCCATACTGAACCTAGTCCTAGTCCTTAGTGGAACACCAGATCTGGTGCAAGAGATAAGGGTGTTCGGGCCACTTGGCAATAGAGATCATAGCATGATTGCGTTTGATTTAATTAGTGGAGGAGAGATAGTAAGGAAATCCACAGTACTACCTTTTAATTTTCGAAACGGAGACTACGTTAAGATGAGGAAAATAGTTAAGAAAAAACTAAAAAGAGCAGTTACAAAGGTTAAAGACTTACATCAAGCTTGGGTGTTGTTGAAAACTACTATTTTGGAAGCCCAGAGAAGCTGTATTCCACACTTTAAGAAACGTGGAAGGAAGTCCAAAAAACTGCCAGCATGGTTTAAAGGTGAGGTCAGAGAGACTGTTGTTGCCAAAAAAGCAACTTTCAGGAAATGGAAAAAAGAGCCAAACGACGAAACCTGGAAACAGCACAATCACTGGCACGTTAAATGCAAGGCATTGATAAGGCAGGCAAAGGGAGAATTTGAGAAGAAGCTTGCTGTGAAGCTAAAACGCGTAATAAAGACTTTTTCAAGTACATTCGTAGCAAAAAAACCTGTGAGAGAGTCAGTTGGTCCATTAGATGATAAAGGGGTTAAAGGGGCACTAAGAGGCAACAAGGCAATAGCGGAGAGACTGAATGAATTCTTTGCTTCGGTCTTTACTGAGGAAGATGTAGGGATGTTACCCATGACTGAAGTGATATTTAAAGGTGCAGAAGAATTAAAGGAAATATTGATACATCAGTGAGATGTATTACAACTATTAGATAAACTGAAGAGTAGCAAATCACCTGGGCCGGATGATATACATCCATGGGTGTTGAAAGAACTGAAATATCAGATTGCAGACCTGCTATTAGTAATCTGTGAACTATCATTAAAATCATCTGTAATACCTGAAGATTGGAGGATGGCGAACATAACACCAGTTTTTAAAAAGGGTTCCAGGGGTGATCCGGGAAACCAAACCGGTGAGCTTGACGTCAGTACTGGGAAAATAGTAGAAACTATCATAAAGAACAAAATTGCTGAACATGTAGATAGTCATGGCTTAATGGGAGACAGCTAACATGGCTTTAGACAAGGAAGATCTTGTCTTACTAATCTGTTATGTTTTTTTGAAGGTGTGAATAAACAGGTAGACAAAGGTGAATCTGTTGATATAGTGTATTTGGACTTTCAGAAAGCCTTTGACAAGATCCCTCATCAGAGACTTTTGGCAAAACTAAAGAGTCATGGGATAGGAGGCAGTGTACTATTGTGGATCAGGAACTGTTTAAAAGATAGAAGGCAGAGGGAAGGGCTAAATGGCCAATTTTCCCAATGGTGTACCCCAGGGATCTGTGCTGGGTCCGCTGCTTTTTGACATATTCATAAATGACCTGGAAAAGGGAATAACGAGTGAGGTTATCAAATTTGCAGATGACACAAAACTATTTAAAGTTGTTAAAACCCAAGAGGATTGTGGAAAATTTCAAGAGGATCTTGATAAATTGGAAGACTGGGCATCAAAATGGCAGATGAAATTTAATGTGGACAAGTGCAAAGTTATGCACCTAGAGAAGAACAACCCCAACTATGGTTACACAATGCAAGGTTCCACATTAGAAACCACCACCCAGGAAAAAGATGTAGACGTCATTGTGGATACCATGTTAAAACCCTCGGCCCAGTGTGCAGTGGCAGCCAAGAGAGCAAATAGAATGCTAGGTATCATAAGGAAAGTAATGGAAAATAAAACAAAGAATATTATAATGGCTCTATATCGTTCCATGGTGAGACCGCACCTTGAATATCGTGTGCAATTCTGGTCACCGTATCTTAAAAAAGATATAGCATTATTAAAAAAGGTTCAGAGAAGAGCCACCAAAATGACAAAGGGGATGGAAGGATACCCCTATGAAGAAAGGCTAAAAAGGTTAGGGCTCTTTAACCTGGAAAAGAGACGGCTGGGGGGAGATATGATTGAAGTCTATAAATTAATGAACGGAGTGGAACGGGTAAACGTAGATCGATTGTTTGCGTTATCAGAATATGGAAAGACTAGGGGACATGCAATGAAAATACAGGGTAAACTATTTAAGACTAATAAAAGAAAATATTTTTTCATTCAATGTGTAATCAAACTCTGGAATTTGTTACTGGAGGATGTAGTAAAGGCTGTTAGTGTAGCTGGGTTTAAAAAAGGTTTGGACAAGTTCCTAGAGGAAAGGTCCATAAATCATTATTAAGAAGGGACCCAGGATCAATGCTTGACCCAATACAAGCACTGTGGAACTTGTGTCTTTTGGGGAAACTGCTAGGTATGTATGACCTAGATTGGCCACTGTTGGAAACAGGATACTGGGCTCGATGGACCTTGGTCTGACCCAGTAGTATGGCATATCTTATGTTCTTATGTTCTTATTTTATAAAATCATTGCAAAGTATGCATGTGACAATGTCTAAATAGGGGCCTCTGTTTGAAAACTCTCAGTTACTCTATTTAGAAACATGATGGCAGAAAAAGACCGCATGGCCTATCTAGTTTGCCCTTCCATATCACCCATTACAAGAGTCCCCTTTTTTCCTTTAGAGAGCCTCTGTGTTTGTCCCATGCTTCTTTGAATTTAGATGCTGTCCTCATCTCTACCACCTCCACTGGGAGACTATTCCTTGCATTTACCACTCTTTCCGTAAAGAAGTATTCCCGCATATTACTCCTGAGTCTATCCCCTTCCACCATCATTCTATGTCCCCTCGTAGCAGAGCTTGCTTTCAATTGAAAAAGGCTCTCCTTCTGTGCATTTAGCCACAGAGGTATTTAAACGTCTCTGTTATATCACCTCTGTCCCACCTTTCCTCTATACAAATTAAGGTCCTTAAAACTGTCCTCATATTCTTTATATCAAAGACCATTAGCCATTTTAGTAGCCACCCTCTGCACCGACTCTAACCTGTTTATATCCTTTTGAAGGTGCGGTCTCCAGAATTGCACACAATACTCCAAATGAGGTTGCAACAAAGATTAATTCAGAGGCACTATCACCTCCTTTCTTCTGTTGGCCATTTCTCTCCCTATGCACCCAAGCATCCTTCTAGCTTTTGTCATTGCCTTTTCTACCTGTTTAGCTACTCTGAGATCTTCAGACACAATCACGCCTAGGTCACCCCGTATACTGTACTGCTCCCTTGGATTGTTGCAGCCCAAATGCATGACCCCATATTTTTCAGCATTAAATCTCAGCTGCCAAATTCTAGACCATTTTTCAAGCTTAGCTAGATCCATCCTCATGTTATCTATACCTTCCTAGGTGTATATTCTGCTGCAGATTTTGGTATCATCTGCAAAGAGGCAGCTGTTCCGCAATATCACCAACAAAGATGTTAAAAAGAATCGGACCAAGGATAGATCTCTGTGGCACTCTACTGGTAACCTCCTTCTCCTCAGAGTAAACTCCATTTACCTGTACACTTTGTCGCCTCCCACTCAACCAATTTCTAACCCAAGCAGTAACTTTAGGATCCATCCCTAGGGTGCTTAGTTTGTGTATAAATCACCTGTGCGGAACAGTGTCAAATGCTTTACTGAAATCTAAATACACTACATCTAGGGCTCTCCCTCAGTCCAACACCCTGGTCACTCAGTCAAAGAAATCAATCAGATTTGTCTGACAAGACCTGCCCCTGGTGAATCCATGCTGCATCGGATCCTGCAATCTGTTGGCAGATTTTCTTTTTGAAGTAAAAGAATTACCCAGGATCCTTTGTTTGTATTAATTGTAAATTTTTATTTTGTACAACTTGTGAAATTCATTTAAAACATATAAAAAGACAAAAATAAGTGACACTGTGCCTTCAGCAGAAGACTCTTCTCTACTTCCATGTTGCACACCAGGGCTGAAAAATATGCTAATCGCTCACAAGACTTGTCAGACGGGGGCCTGGGTGAGAATGTTCACAGTCTTGGCAAAGGCATATATTAATATGATTTGCAAGGGATTGTGGGAAATGTAGTCCATTCACACCAGACACAGCCGTTCACAATAATTAGTTGTGCTTGAGTGTAAAGCCAATAAGATATTTATTTATGGGGTTATTTCTCCCAACACAGATATGCTTGGTAGCACATAAAACAGGATACTTGCTTTCAGTGTTAAACTTAGAAAAACAAAATCAGGAAAACAACAGTTGAACTTGTCAGGCAATCAAATCAAAAGAATAAAGACCTGGTTGGTAACAAACTGGTCTTTTCTGTAGGCTATAGCTAATATTTTCTTAGCAGTCCATCAAACAACAAGCAAAACCCACAAAGAAGGGAAAAACTGTTCTTTTCAGGTTAACTTCTTATATCTTCACACATAGACTCAGAAGTGATTTCCTCAGAGCTCACAAGCAATTAGGTAAGGCTCAATTGCTAGCAGTTATCCAGCTGAAACCCCTTAGCTGGCTTACTTTCTACTGCGTGGCTCAAATCCTACTCAGGAGCTTTTCTGAGTAGATTAAAGAACAAGTTTGTATTTCTTTGTGATGGTTGTTGTACTTTGTAACAGTAAATTACCAAAGGAGTTTAGACAGAGAGCAATCCATGTATTCACAGCCTGTATCTACCACCTCTCCCCCATCTTCAACAATCATGGGTTCAATATCATGGATTGGCACAGAGGAATTTCTCAATGGAGCATTCTCAGGAGAATACTTGTTTCCCTGCTGTCTTTCAAGGGTATAGCTAGGGCATAGTTCAGTGTTCATACCTGAGCTTCCATTGCTGTTAGAGTTCCTCTCTAAATAGCCTGGCCAGTATGTAGTCCAGTTCTTATGTCCAGCCTTCCAATCCAGATCCCTGGACACTGGATCTCTCTTCACATACCTTCTGGCACGGGTCTTAGGGTCCCTTCCAAGTGCAGCCGTCTCCCTCACAGGTACCGTCTGGAGATTCCTAGCTCTGCAGCACCACTCCTCTGGTTTTCCCCAGTCCAATGGTGTATGCTGGCCTTTGGAATGCCTCCCAGTATACGTACTGCTCTGGACTCCTTTAAACCTCCCAAATGCTTTTCTCTTCTTTCTTCCAAAGGGTTTCTTGCCCTCTCTGTCCGTTCGCTCTGGCTTCTGCTTCTGATGATCCTCCAGATGATGAAGCTGTCCAAGATCATGAAGATAATTCTGAGGATGATTCTCTGTAGAATAAACTCTACCTTTATTCTGCTTAGATGAGTGCTCCACCCTAGCACCTGAATCAGGCCCTGCCCTTTGAGATGAGTGCTTGGGGATTACCTCATAGCCCTCCTGATTGAACACACGTTTCCCCACTTCAGCTCCTCTAATGGCTGTTGGAAACCTGGTGCATTCTGGGACTGGTAGTCTTTTATGGGAAAATTCTGTTTTCTTATTTCTACCAGAACTGACAGGTTGCTTGTTCAGAGTCACTTCACCTTTACTATAGCTCCTTCCTGAGCTATGATAAGCTTCCTCATCACAGACTATAGAGCAGTTTGGGAGGTACGAAGGAGAGGTCAGGCAGGGATTTTAAAAACTGTGAGAAAGGAGCATCATCATCAGTCTTCTTTCTCCCATGACTGTATGTCCCATCCTCCCACCCTATGCTCTGTATTCTGGGGACAGTTTTTTGTCCCTATAGGCTAATTTTACAATAGATATTCCTCATGTTCTTATGTTTATGCAAATATATTTTTTTCACAACTTTGGACATGGGTGCTAGATCTAAAGATATCTGTGAATCAGGATTTCTCCTTTCCCTAATGCTCCATTTACTGGCAAAGCAGACAACAAAGTATGAATGGGGTTAATGTGGGTGCTGTCCAATGAATGGATAATAGCGTGGATGGTGTTGGGTGAATTTAGGAGATCATTGTGGGTACTTTTGGAGTGTAGCAGTGTTGAACTGGGGCAGTCTAGCATCATAATGGAGGCCTCAGGTAATGGAGAAGATGGCCGCCTTACTAGTCCCATGGAGGCACATTCCATTCTGCACATCCTGGCCTCTGTGCATTTGGTCGGAACCGGATGCACAGAGATAGACCCGATTCTGATCCCACGGGGCACGTCTACCCTCCGCGGGATCAGAATTGCATCTAGGCCTGTACTTGGAGGCTGGGACCTGATTTCCATTAGCCCGCACATACAGGCCCCAGCCCGACTAACTCAGTCAGGCTCCTGAATGAGCTGCGATGCCATGACGTCCAGTTGCCATGGCACTGCGGCTCCATTCAGGAGCCGTGATCCCTGGCCTCCGACCACTTTTGCCTTTTTCCGCAGCCTGACCCCCGATCTGGCCTCCCATGGCCAGGATCGGGCTGAGGAGAATCTCCTGCACCTCATCACCTTTTTTCTCCTGGCCGGGTCTCCTGTCCCCCGATGTCTAGGGGGACTTATTCCACCTCTGAGGTGGAATAAGTCCCCCATCCATTTTTGCTGGCCCTGGACATACAGGGCCGACTTCAGAATCGGCCCTGTACATCTAGGTCTGCAGACCGCCCACTGCCTGCCCTAACTCCACCTCCGGACTGCCCCCTCCCCCTCCCATCTAAGCCTCACCATACAAACTCTTTGTTCATACGGGGAGTCTTAGTCGGGGACGGCAAGGGGGACGAATAGTGGGGATGGACATCCCAATGGGATAGAATAGACATCATAATGGACAGTCATAATTAGTGAGAGCTAGAGGAGGATTTTAAAGAGCATAGCATATATGGTTGTTCTGGTAGTACAATGATAAATTATATTATTGTGTAAGGACGCATAAGATACCATGCAAAACAAGGTGTCTGTTTTACCTAGGATATAGTTTGTAGCATGGGTAAATGGTAGAATTTTTTTTGATAGAGTATCCTTTTAGGATATTCCCAAAATAGGTCATTCCAACAATGGTATAGAGAGACCCAAGGCAGGTAACTTTCTAAGGTTGTGCCTAATTAACACAGGGGTTGACAGGTGTCTATCACTCCTATTTTATAAAATGATGCACGTATGTGTGTACTCGATATTATAAAATAAGGTCAAAAGTTGTGGGATACACATGGCAAATTTAGGTACAATCAGTTACACCAATCCTAGACTCAGTGCCTAGATTTCAGGTGGGTCCCTCAGATTGTGCTGCTGACCATCTAACTCGCTTACCGACTTGCTCTGGGGCTTTTCCTGCTACTAACCTGTGCTATGGAGTCAGCATGGAAACACCGGGCAGTTCAGCTGTGCAGTCACACTTGCCCTGCCCCCTAGCGTTGACATCATCATGGCGTATTGGGACTCTCCTTTAAAGCTTCTGCACCTCAGGCACATCCCATCCTGCGGGTCCTGGCTAAGGAGCATGGCCTGAAATGCCATTGGAATGCCTGGAAGGACTGAAGTTTGTGAGTGGGATTGTTTGATTGGGTGTGTAAGGGTGAGTGTAGATGGGATGTGTTTTTGTAAAGAGTAGGCTATTGGGGTAGTTAGTAGGAGGGGGTATTATGGCGTGGTTGGGGGTAATGCCTACATGAAAAGTATGAGGGGAGTTCAGACACTGAAATATGTTGCATGTAAGGGACTGAAGGGAGGGCAAGGGGGAGGAGGTGGAACTTAAGTGTATGTTGATATGAATGCATGTTTGGTAAATAAAACATGGCATATCACACATGACTTCATTATGGAAGGGGAGCTGGATTTTCTGCTTAACACGGAAACATGGAGTGTTGGGACATGGGGAGTTACATTGTTGTTACTGTACCCTGTGAATTACATGTGTTTGCAGATGAAGAGGGTTGGGAAAAGAAGTGGGGGAGTAGTTATTATTCCTCATAAATCCTGGAATGTGGACCAAAGGAGTTGGGAGGCCCCTGATGGCTGTGAGGGAGTGTTAATAGGGTTGCAGTGTATAAAGATTCTTGGGGTACTATTGCTGTATTGTCCTCCAGGATTGGGTAGAGGTAGGTGGGGGTAGGAGATGGATAACGTGGTAGAGGTGACGCTAGATTTTAAGGATTTGATGGTTTTAAATTATTTTAATGTTACTGGAGACAATGGAGGTGATGGTAGGTTGTTAGTTATAATGTATGATCTTGGCTTCCAACAATGGGTAATTGGAGCTGGCACATATTGAGGGTAATATTTTGGATGTTATTTATTGAGGGTAATATTTTGGATGTTATTTGGAATAGAGGAAATTGGAAGCCAGATGAAACTGAGAGTAGGTAAAGTCCAATGGAGCCCTTGGTCAGACCATTTTTTGGCACCATTTAGCTTCTGGTAGTATAAAGATGGGGGAGATGGGGAGGTGGAAATTTAGGTAAACTGAGTGAGGCGTTGTTTTGGGAGAAAGTATTCCTTAGGCAGAATTGTAATCAGAATTTGGGGTTGGAGCACCTGGTACAAGATTAGATGGATGTTTTAGGGAATATCTTCGAGGAGGTGGCATCTCTAAAGCAGGCGAATGTAGAGGGTAAGAAGGATAGGAACAGAGAGGGCTGGCCCATCCACTAGATGAACTAGGCAACCTTGGTAGATGGTGTGGTGGTTTTGTGCCACCACTTTGGTGCCTGCAGCAGGCCATGTGCTTCAGCACACATGGTCTGCCGCTTCTGACCCCCTCTTCCGACAGGACGTTGCATCGGAAGGGGGTCAGAAGTCACAGGCCATGTGTGCCAAAGCACATGACCTGCCACAGACCTCAAAGTGGCAGCATCAAGCCACCATTTTTAAATTTCTGCCACCAACCCCCCCTCCCCCCAGAAGATGGAAACAGTGGTGGCAGTGTGGAACGGCACAGCCAGGGTGGCAGAAACCCTTAGGCCTGCCCTGGGAACAGAGGCTGGTATACAGCTGATTTATTACAGGTAAAGAGGGAATTGCAAAGTATAGAGAGGAGGTGGTGAAAATTAGGATTACAAGAAGATAAACATGTTTGGAGATGGCGAATAAAGGCAGATGAGCATGGTGCTTAATGCCTGGACGTCTGAGGACTAGTCTGCGGAGAATTGGATCTTGAGACTATGGTAGAGCGATTAATGATTTGGGGAGAGCTTGGGCTGGAAAAAAGAGATGTGGAATTTAGGAGTACGTCTGAATGCAGACCTATCAATGCAGGCTCAGATCGAAGGTGGTAGGTATGGACTATGGACACTGAAATTGGTAAACAAACTTCGTCCATTTTTGGATGAGGCAGCAATGCAAATGGTGGTACAAGCCCTGGTGATTTTATTTATTTATTTATTTACTGTCTTTTTTATACTGCGCTTTTTAGAATCAGTGCGGTTTACATACAACAAAATTTGTGCAGTGCAGGCAGGCAGGCCTACACTGGACTTACAATGAATGGGAATTCAACAGGGTAACTATGGACAGGCAAACTTGTTACAGGTTACGTGGTCAACTAACAACTATTTACAGGTTGGTTCAACTATATACAGATTGACAGGTCAGAGTATGGTTACATGCAACCTATCAAGGGTATCAAGATCTAGAGGGCGGGGGTGCAGTAATGCAGGGTGGGCATGCTGGGGATGGCACCCTGGTCCCTGAGTGTGACTGACTGTGAGATGACATCTGCATCTGTATAGTGCTGGAGGAAAAGATAGGGCTTCAATGCCTTCCTAAACTGGGCGAGATCGGTGATGGCACGGATGGTAGGTGGAAGGGTGTTCCAGCATGTGAGGGCATATAGTGTGAAGGCTCTCTTTCTAGTTGACTGTGAACATTTTGTAATCACCTTCGGGAGTAACAGAGTGTTGGTGGCGGCTGATCTCCTAGCTCTGTTGGGGGGGGGGGGGCTGGATGAGGTCCATGAGGGAGGTGGAGGAGCACTTGTTGATGGCTTTGAAGGTCATCCATAGGACTTTAAAGAGAATCTGCAGTGGACTGGCAACCAGTGCAACTGTTTCAATATTGGGGTTATCTGTTCTCTTCTGGAGACTCCGTGCAGAATTCTGGTGGCTGCATTCATTGCAAGCTGCAGAGGTTTGAGTGTGTTCTTTGGGAGACCGTGTAGTATTGCGTTAGCATAATCAAAGTATGGGATTACTAGGGCTTCGTAGACTTCCGAAAGTCATCTGGCTCAAGCAGCTGTTGCAAATGCCGGAGCGTCCGAATTTTGTGGTAGACGGCTTTGACCATTTTGCTTATCTGGGCTTTCAGGTTGAGCTGTTGGTCTAGCGTGACCCCTAGGTACCGTACTGTGGACTTTCTGAGGAGCTCTGCATCCCGTATCTTCAGTGAGGTGGGCGGCATGAATGTTGGGTTCCTAGTGATAAAGAGGACCTCCGTTTTGTTGAAGTTTATTCTGAGCCTCTGCCTATGTAGCCAATCAGTGACTGCATCGAAGCAGGTTGTCAGTGGTGAGAGATCTGGGTGTTCTGTAGAGAAGGGCATATATAGCAAGACGTCGTTGGCATAGACTAGGCAGTTTATGTTGAAGGAGCGTATGAGATCACAAATGGGTTGCATATACGTTGAACATAAGGGCTGAAAGTGATGATCCCTGTGGCACTCCTTTCTCTTGTGGGAAAGGTGTGGAGGTGGAGGAGCCGGTTCTCACCTGTTGCCATCTGTCTGTCAAGTATGATGCGCACCAGGATAGCGCACCAGGATAGCGCTGTATCATGGATGCCCTTGAGGCACGTTAGGAGAATTTCATGGCTGACAGAATCAAAGGCTGCAGCGATGTCCATGAAAATCATACCCTTGTCTAATGTTGTCCAACCCGATGGCTAATGAGCTGAAAAGAGTGGTCAACAGGGTCTCAACACCATGTGACTCCCTGAATCCATGCTGGCACGGGTTGAGGGGCGCGCTTGTCTCAATGTGGTGATGGAGTTGGTGTTGGACGACCTTCTCAATAATTTTTGCCAGAAGAGGGATGCTCGAGAGTGGCCTGTAGGAGTCCATCTTAGGTGGGTCCAACTTGTTGTTTTTCAGTAGGGGTCTGATGGCCATTTGCTTCAGGTTTCGAGGGAAGGTCCCAGTCAAGAATGTCAGCTCTATGAGTTTGGCCAGGAAGGGGCTAAGATCGACCCACAGTGATTTTACCCAAAATGCTGGACAAGGGTCATTTGGGGCTGTGGTGGTGTTTATGGCTGTGATGGTGTCTTGAATGCCTTTCTCGGTTGGGGCTGAGAAGGTGGTGATGATGTCGTGGGTGTCCTTCGTAGGTGGGGTGGTTGGATGGTGTTCCTTGTCTGAGAGAGCGAGTTTTGTGGTCCCGCCGGTCTGGCTCGTTTTGGCCTGCAGGTAGTTGGCATATTCCTGTGGGTCAGGGAGGCTTAGTTTCATAGGGAAAGGCTATTTTGTTATTATCCTGATTAGTTTGAAGAGCTCGTGCGGTTTATTAAGGGAGCGCTGCAGTCTCTCTGCATGAAATTGCTTCATTCTTGCTGCAACGACTGCACGGTGGCTTCCTAGATGAGCAATGTATGATTAGAACATAAGAACATAAGATATGCCATACTGGGTCAGACCAAGGTCCATCGAGCCCAGTATCCTGTTTCCAACAGTGGCCAATCTAGGTCATACGTACCTAACAGTTTCCCCAAAAGACACAAGTTCCACAATGCTTGTATTGGTTCAAGCTGTGATATCCTGGGTCCCTTTTTAATAGTGGTGTATGGACTTTCCTCCAGGAACTTGTCCAAACCTCTTTTAAACCAGCTACACTAACAGCTTTTACTACATCCTCCAGTAACAAATACCAGAGTTTGATTACACGTTGAGTGAAAAAATATTTTCTCTTATTAGTCTTAAATAGTTTACCCTGTAGCTTCATTGCATGTCCCCTAGTCTTCTTATATTCTGATAACGTAAACAATCAATCTACGTTTACCCATTCCACTCCATTCATTAATTTATAGACTTCTATCATATCATTCTATCTATGATTCATGGCTCTCCATTGACCTTGAGCGACACCAATGTCTCTCAAGCTTTCTAAGGTGGAGAAGTGACTTCCATAGCTCAGGGGAATACCATGGGGCATTCTGTCTTCTCCCTGGAGGCTTATCCGTGGGTGGTAGTTGGATGACAGCATCAAGGCTCGTGTTCCATGTGGAGATCATGTGTGCAGGTGAGTTATGGAGAGGCTGGGCTCTGTTCAAGATTTCATCCTTGTTGAACAGCCGGAAGCACCTTGCTGATACTGTGGGGGCCTTGGCTGAAGGTTGAGAGCGACTGTGGTTATTTATTTAATGTTTTTTCTATACCGCGCTATTCATCATCAGTGCGGTTCACAGGCAACCTATTTATCCAATGTAGGAAGGTCACATTGGCATCTGGAACCTTATCAAGCTGTGGTCTGACCATGGCACTGGGCTGATGGATAGATCAAGGTCATGCTAAAAGGGAGCAGGCATAGGGGCTACAAGGGAACAGACACAGGAGGGGCGGTACATACTGGGGAGCTAGAAGACAGCAGACACAGAGGGGGGAGCTGGAAGGGAGCAGACACTTGGGGATGGGGCTGGAAGGTGGCTGGGTAATAGGAAGGGGGTTAGAAGAGAACTGACAGGGGGGAAGGTGGGGGCTAGAAGAGAGCTCACATGGGGGGTTGAAAGGGGGCAGAAAAGAGGGGAAGGAGGAGGCTGGAGGGAAGGTGGGTTCTTGAAGGGAGCTGACACCCAGGGATGGCACTGGAAGGCAGATGGACAGAGGAGAGGGTGACTGGAAGGGAACTGACATGGGAGGGGGCACTGGGACTGGACGTTTGCTGATACCTGGGATGGTATTTGGACTAGAAGAGGCTGGACGATAGAGAAGGAGGGGGACTAAAAAGGAATAGACACTAGTGGTGGTGCTGGGAATGCAAGGGGGTTGACACTGGAAGGTACTGGGAGGGGAGGCTGTAAAGGGGGCTGATACTGGGGAGCGTTACTGGGACTGAAAAAAGGCTGCTGGAAGAAAATGAAAAAAGCAAAAGGAGAGACAAGAAATGGCAGATGGACTATAGACCATAGAGAAAGAGCTAAGAGAAGACAGAGGAAAACAGAAACCTCAGATCGGGACCAGCATGATCAAAAATCGTCAGACAACGAAGGTAGAAGAAATAATTTTATTTTCAATTTAGTGATTGGACTTTGCGCTATCTTTATATTTCAAACAGTATGGGGAACTGCCTCTCTTATTTGGTGTGGCACCGCATGTGGAGTCTGGCTTCTTGGGGTTTCATTTTAGTTTTTGTCTACATATTTTTATTTTTACTTTAGGTTGTGGTCAGTTATTCTGTATTAGGTGAGGGTCTTTGTTCTGAGTGTGTGACCAAGGCCGGTGTTCTGTTAACATGGAGTTTTTACATAGGAATCTGTACTGTAGTAATTTGACTTGTACAGCTTTTCAAATAGGTGTATGGAGGTTTTGGGTCCCATTGCAGTATTTGTAGTGCTGCTTTTTTCTGGGTAGGCCCCTTATTGTATGAGTTTTGGAAGTGTATGCTGATATGGTATGATAGATTTGACTTTGTAGGTTTTCAGTGACTTTCTATGATTTTCAGTGACTTTTTATGCTTTTGCAATGTTTTATATTAGTTCACAATATGCCTGGCACTGGAGAATGTTTATGTTGTTGTTAGTGAGATGACTGGAATCAGATTTTATTTTTTATTTTTATTTTTTGGACTATCACAGCCTGTTTGTATGATGCTAAGTATTTACTGCTGTATATTTTTATTTTGGTTATGCATTTGCTCTTTTGCTGCAATTTTCTTACAACACTGTATTTGAAGGAGAAATACTAATATTGCTCGAAAAGAGTTCATAAAGTGGTTTTGGGGAAAAGGAGGGTAGGGTGCAGCCAACATTAATAGAGAGGGGCGCCGATTTATAGATTGCAGGAGTGCGCTAGAAGCCCTAGCATCAGCCCTTTCTCTAGGTATAAAGAATTGGTTGGGAGTCAGTTAAGAGGGCTGCTGGAAAGCAGGAAGCTGTTTGCAGCAACGTGAAGGCTAACCAGACAGTTTTCTATCAGCCCTTCTGTAGGTAGTGTGCTTTTTATCAAGTCTCTCTGCCTCAGGCTGATATGCTACCTGCTTGCTGATTCCAGTTTCAGGCCTTTAGTTCCAGTTTCTTTCCAGCTATTGCTCTTGAGATCTGCTTGCTGCAAGCCTACAGCCCAGATTGACTTTGAGTTCATGTTCCTGTCATGGGACCTGCTCCTCTGCGAACTCCAGTTTCAGTTTTTACTCCGGCTCTTGGTTCTTGCAATGTCCAGATCCAGGTTTCTGTTTACCTGAGAACTCCTCTCTGCTCTCTCCATGACCACCAGTCAGTTCCTGCTTGACATTTGAAAGCGCAGAGGGCTCAGGGGCAGTAGGACTGTGACAGCCAGCCTGATCAGAGGACTTAGTAGGAAGCGGGAGGGTGAGCTCCCCTGCTTCCCCCATGACCACCAATCAGATCCTGGTTGACATTTGAAAGCGCAGAGTACTCAGGGGCGTTCTCTTCTTCTTTTACTTTAGGTTTATTTACTTTGCTTTACTTTATCTTGTTACCTCTTACTTCCTTTAACTTGGCCTTATCTTATCGTTCTTTTCCTTTTGTATATTATTTACTATCCCTTCTTTTACCATTCTTATGCTTCCTTCTTTGCTCCCCTTTCTTCTCTTCCCTAACCTTCCCTCATTCTCTTCACCCCTCCTCTCTTACCCTTTTCCTATTTTTCCTCTTTTTCCCTCCATCTTATCCTCCCACCTCTCCTTATCTCTTGAGCTTCACCTTCTCTTTCCTCTTATTCATCCTTCTCCTGCACTTGAACAACCCCATCCTCATTTCCGCTGTGCTGCTTCCTCCTCCTCTCCCTCAAACTCTTATTCTTCTCCTCCTTTTATTCTTTTATTTTATTCTTTTATTCTTCTCCTTTTATCATCTGGTGATATACATCCCAATCCTGAACCCCTCTTCCTTTTCTCCCCTATACCACCCTCTTATCCATATCCATATCCCTCTCCTTTCTCCCACCTCTCTGCCCTTCTTGTGTGCCTTGTGGAACGCTCATTCTATCTCTAATAAACTTTCATTTACCCATGATCTTTTTATCCCTTCTGCTTTTAATCTTTTGGCTTTTATAGAAACCTGGCTCCTACCCAATGCCACCATTTTGGTTGCTGCACTTTCACTTGCTGGCTTCCACTTCTTCCACACCCCTCGCCCTTATGGTCATGGTGGAGGTGTTGAGCTTCTTCTTTCTCCTTCTTGCAAATTTCAATCTCTCCTTCCTCAGTCCCTTTCTACTCCCTCCTTGAGGTCCACTCTGTCCATCTTTTCTATCACCTTCCTCTTCGGATTGCTGTAATCTACCGACCCCCTGATACGTCCACTTCTACTTTCCTCTCTGATTTTGACTCCTGGCTCTCATTATTCTTGGACTCTTCTTCCCATTCAGTCATTCTGGGTGACTTCAATTTTCATATGGATAATCCCTCTGACCCCTATGCTTCTAAGCTTCTCTCCCTTCCTCCTCCTACAACCTCCATCTCTGCTCCTCTGCACCCACCCAACAACTTGGTCATTGCCTTGATGTTGTATTCTACTCTAACCGTTTACCATCTAATTTCAGCTCCTCTTCTCTTCCATTATCAGACCACCTCTTAAGCTTCACTCTCAATCACTTCCCATCTCATTCTCACCCTATCTCATCCTTTATTTTTAGGAATCCTCATGAGATTGATCCCATGACTCTTTCAATATCTGTCTCTTCTCTTCTTCATTCCACTTTGGCTTCTAACTCTGTTGATGAGGCCATCCACTGCTATAATGCTGCTCTTTTCTCTGCTCTGGATATCCATGCTCTGCCCATAGCTCGTCAAGTGAAGTGTTCTTCTCCTCAGCCCTGGCTTTCTTCTACTACCCACTACCTTCATTCCTGTGCCCACTCTGCTGAACGTTCCTGGCTTAAGTCACACTCACTTTTGGATTTCCTTCACTTTCAATTTGTGCTTCTCTCCTTCAAGTACACCCTTGCTCTTGCTAAGCAATAATATTTTATTCATCTGACTGACTGTCTTGCCTCCAACCTGCATCGTCTCTTTTCTACTCTCAATTCTCTTCTTAAGGCATCACCACCTCCTATCCTTTCTTCTTGCTCTGCCCAAACCCTTGCTAACTTTTTCCATTACTCTTCTATTCCCTTCTAATTCATCTTTGCCTCCCCCTCTCCAATATCAGCTCTTCCCTTAATCTTCCTCTACCCTTTCATCCTTTACCCTAATCTCCGATGATGAATCGTCTCTTCTTCTTTCATCTATAAACCCACTATCTGTTTTTCAGATCCTATCCCTACCCATCTCCTCACCTCCATCTCTTCCTCTGTTATCTCATCCATCTCTCATATTCTCAACCTTTCACTTTCCACTGCAACCTTCCCTACAGCCTTCAAGCATGCTGTGATCACTCCTATCCTCAAAAAACCCTCTCTTGATCCTTCAGATTCTTCTAATTATCATCCTATCTCCCTTCTCCCTTTCATTTCAAAACTTTTTGAGCATGCAGTTCTCCATCATTGCCTCAAATTTCTATCCTCTGATACACTCCAGAATCCACTCCAATCTAGTTTTCATCCTTGTCATTCCACCGAAACAGCTTTTACCAAAGTTTCTAGTGACTTGTTCCTGGCAAATTCCAAGGGCCTCTACTCTGTTCTTATTCTTCTTGACCTTTCTGCTGCTTTCGATGCTGTTGATCATTCTCTTCTCCTCGATACGTTATCCTTTCTTGATTTTAGAGACTCTGTGCTGTCTTGGTTCGCTTCTTATCTTTTGAATCGCTCCTTCAGTGTTTAATCACATGGTTCCTCCACTACCGTCATCCCTCTCTTAGTTAGTGTACCTCAAGGGTCTGTTCTTGGCCCTTTCCTTTTCTCTCTACCCGGGTCCCTCAGTACTCTCATCTCTTCCCATGGCTTTCAGTATCATTTTTATGCAGATGATTCTTAAATCTATATCTCTTCACCTGATATTTCTTCTACACTCCATACTCATATCTCTAATTGTTTGTCTGACGTTGCTGCCTGGATGTCTCTACGCCATCTAAAATTGAACATGGATAAAATCAAATTCCTTATCGTTCCTCCTAAGAACTCTTCCCTCTCTCCTCCATTCTCCATCACTGTTGATAAGACATTTCTTCTACCAATCTCCGCTGCCTGTAACCTTGGCGTCATTTTTGATGCTTGCTTTCCTTCTCCTCCCACATTCAACAGATTGCTAAAACCTGTCATTTCTTTCTGTATAACATTAGCTAAATTCATCCCTTCCTCTCAGATAACACCACTAAAACCCTTATTCAGTCCTTAGTCACTTCCCATCTTGACTGCTGCAACCTTCTCCTTGCTGTCTACCTTAGTGTCATCTCTTTCTCCAGGACCAAGCAGGAAGTCAGTCCTCACATATGGGTGACATTGACGCCGATGGAGCCCTTGCGGAGCATTTCCCCAGCTTTCCAACAAAGCCTTTGGGAATGCAGGCACGCATGCGTGGTTCTCTTCCCGCCTAAAGGTGCCATCTTGCTCAGTCTTCCTTTTTCCGTGAAGCCCACCGGACGTGTGTCCTAGTCCTCCCAGAAAATAGTTAGATTTTTTCGCAATTTCTTTGCTATTTTTTCTCCAGTTCGACGCCGGTTCCCCTCCCGCTGGGTTCGGTACACCGGTATCGAGCCCGATCTTCTTTTTTCGGTTTTTGCCCTTCATGGCTGGCGTTCGCGCCCTTTTTTCTTTTTCCCTGGAAGGCCGGTCCTTTGACCTCGCGGGGACTCTTTTTTCCCCGAAGGCTTCCAGTGGCTTCAAAAAGTGTGATCGGTGCAAGAAATTAATGTCTCTCACCGACACACATGACTGCTGCCTTCGGTGCCTCGGTCCTTACCACGATCCTAAGACATGTGGACCATGTGGAAAAATGTCTTCCAAGGCGCTTCGAAGTCGTCAGCACCAAAAGGAAAGGCTTTTCTCCTACTTGGCCTCCGGACGAGCTCGGACCTCGTCTGAGGCCTCGACATCTCGGGAATTGGATCCCGAGCACCGCCGGGCCCGAGTTGGGGGCTGCTGAGTCTCCTGAGCTGGGTCTCAGGCTGACAGCCTTGGAGAGCAGACTGTCTGCCTTCAAAGAACAGCAGCGGGCACTGATGGCCAGCCTGTCTGGTGCATCTGCCCCGACCACTGGGACATCGACATCGAAGTTGACTCCGGAGACCGAGCCGATACTCGAGACCATAAAGGCTCGAGGTCGACCTCGGTCGCGGTCTCCCTCAACCTCCCATTCGGGACCGAGGGCGTCAACGCCGGTGCCTTCGGCATCGGGGCGGGTGCTCACAGGCCCCATGCGGTCGGACCCCGATTCCTCATCGGATGAGTCTGCCTGGGAGACAGAGGACGAGGAGTCCCCCGACACCTTCCGGACTCGGTGCGTCCCATCGGACTCACCGCAGTCCGAGCCCCGGAGTAGATCCCTCACCGGAGGATACCCGGTTCTCGGAGTTCGTCCGGGATATGGCCACCGTGTTGACTATCCCTGCGGACCCAGAGGAGGAGCCTCGAGCCGAGGAGCTAGAGGGCCTACAGTACGACTCTCCTCCGAAGGAGGCCTTTACTGTTCCGATTCCTCCGATGCTGGAGCATCTCCTCTTCCGGATGTGGGAGGTACCGGCCTTGGCGCCGGTTCTAAGCAAGTGGGTTGATTCTATCTATTGACTCCGGAAGAGCCCTGGCTTTCAGAAGGCGCAGCTACCACACCATTCCAAGGTGGTGGAATCGACCATGCATCGCCTGAAAAGTCACAAGATGCACTCCGCGGTGCCCCCTGGCAGGGAGGCCCGGAACCTCGATGGTTTTGGTAGAAAGTGCTTACAGGGCTCGATACTTGCTTGCCGTGTCCAGTCTTACCAGCTGTACATGGGCATGTACTTGCGAGACCTGGCCAAGGAGTTGGCCGGGTTCTCTGCTGGTCTCTCCGGGGAACCCTTGCAGAGGTTGAAGTCCTTGTCCTCGGGGATCCGGGAATGCTCCAAGTTTATGTCCCGCGCTGCCTACGATGGCTTCGAGGCTTCGGCCCGTGTTGCGCCAGGCATCGGACTGCAGTCATCGGACTCCCAAGCCTCCGGCCCCTGCTCCCACTCAGCAGGGTGGGCGTTTTTGA
This sequence comes from Ichthyophis bannanicus, assembly GCA_033557465.1. Lineage (NCBI taxonomy): Eukaryota > Metazoa > Chordata > Amphibia > Gymnophiona > Ichthyophiidae > Ichthyophis > Ichthyophis bannanicus. The sequence goes on from CM066036.1 coordinate 552,009,608, forward strand.
CTCCTTAGGCATAGCCTCTCCGTCCCTGCTCTCCCAACCCTGCACAGGAGGTCGCCTCGCCCTGTTTGCCCACAAGTGGCCACTCATCACTGGAGACAGTTGGGTACTAAGCATAGTCCACAAGGGCTATCTGCTGCACTTCCAGCAGCTGCCGCCTCCATACTTTCCAGGGGAGCCTTCAAGGCCTCCCCTGCACACAGATCTTCTCCTTCAGGAGCTCCAAGGTCTGTTGGTGGACAGGGCAGTGGAGCCTGTGCCTCCCCACCTACAAGGTCAAGGGTTCTACTCCAGGTATTTCCTTGAACCCAAAAGAACAGGTGGCCTTCGGCCTATTCTAGACCTCAGAAATCTCAACAAGTTCCTAGAGAAGGAAAAGTTCAAAATGCTTACTCTTGGAACACTTCTGCCCTACCTCCAGCAGGGAGATTGGCTATGCTCCTTAGATTTAAAGGATGCGTACACTCACATCCTCATTCATCCAGGCCACAGAAAGTACCTCAGGTTCATTGTGGGAGGGAACCATTATCAGTACAGAGTACTGCCTTTTGGCCTCACCTCCGCTCCCAGAGTCTTTACCAAATGCCTGGCAGTGGTGGCGGCCTACCTGAGAAATCAAGGCATCTTTGTCTTCCCCTATCTGGACGACTGGCTCATCAGGGGTCAGACGTGCCAGGAGGCCAGACAAGCCACCCTCAGAATTATTGCTCTTCTTCAAAGCCTGGGGTTTGTAATAAACTTCGCAAAGTCCACTTTGCTCCCCTCCCAAAACTTGAAGTTCATAGGGGCAAAGTTTGACTCTCTGCTGGCAAAGGCGTTCTTGCCAGAAGACAGGGCCCAAAGACTGATAAACTTAGCAAACCAGTTTCTCAGCAAGTCACTGGTCTCCGCCAGACTCTGCCTGCGACTTCTTGGCCACAGTCCATGTGACCCCCCAATGCCAGGCTCCATATGAGGCCTGCACAGTGGTGCCTTCGGACTCAGTGGTCACAGGTCACAGACAGCCTCAAAGACAGGGTAAGGGTGTCCAGACAATTTCTGAAGTCCCTCTGCTGGTGGCTGCACCCACCCCATCTACTGCAAGGGGTGCCTTTTCAGATTCCTGGGTTCACAGTGGTGCTGACCACGGATGCCTTCCTGCAGGGCTGGGGAGCTCATTATCTAGGCAAGTGCACCCAGGGCCTGTGGTCTCCTTGGGAAGCCGCACAGCAAATCAATCTCCTAGAACTCAGGGCTATTCGGCTAGCCCTCAAGACTTTCTCTTCAACCCTGGCTCATCAGTCTGTCCTAGTTCAAACAGACAATCAGGTAGCCATGTTTTATGTAAACAAGCAGGGCGGAACTGGGTCCAGGCTCCTTTGTCAGGAGGCACAGGACCTTTGCTTGTTTGCTCTCAGACACAACATGCTCCTCAAGGCAGTGTATCTACCTGGCTAGGAGAACTACCTGGCAGACAGGTTGAGCAGTATTCTGCAGCCCCATGAGTGGCAGCTCCACCCACTTCCTGTTCAGCTGTCGTGGTGAGAGGACCTGCTCTGGAGAGCTCCTGCTAGGGGGTGGAGTCTAGCTCCCTAACTGTGCTTGGATGTCGGGTCCTGGGCCACCTCCAGCAGGAGAGGCCCAGGCCCAGAGGCCTACCAAGCCTGGTGGGCCTCCTATTCTGACACTGGATGGAGGAACCGGCAGCCTGGAACAGCTGGCGCCCTGGGAAGCGGACTCCCCAGGTAGGACTGCACCTGGCTAGGACCGAGGGACCCACAGGTATGGAGGTATGGGCCCGCTACCCCAGGGAGGAGGCTCCTGTCTCCTCCCCAGGCAAGGTGTGGAGGCTGGGTGGCAGCGGGGAGATGCCCTGGGGAGACCCTGGAGGACCGTGGAGTATAGTACTGAAGGAGGCGGGTTCCCCCCTCCGCCTCGGGTCCTGGAGGAGGCCTCTACCTCCTCCAGTGAGGAGGAGGACGGGGGGTCGGGCCTGCCTTCCTACCAGCAGCCAGCTAGGGCCCCTGATGCAATTGTGGCGGCGGTGCGGCGGCTTCGGGGTCTCCAGGAGGAGGCGGCCCAGCTGCGAGCCCAGCTCTCCCACCTGGAGAGCCTGCAGGCCACCATTCCCGGGGAGGAATGGGTGGCCTATCAAACCTATCGGAAGGGGGTGAAGCGGGCCTTGAAGGGTAAAACCCAGGAAATAGTATACCTCAAACAACAGGGTTGTGGGTCCCTCACGGAACTCTACTATAATTATGATAAGTGGGATCGTAGTGTAGGTGCAGTCCGGGGGGGGCCCCCGGGGGTGCATAAACAGGGTAGTTACCATCTCTCTCATACCCTGCCCTACCTCCATCCGTTCCCTGTGAAGAATACAGATTGCTTTATACCACCCCGATGTGTGCAATCCAGATCCGGAGACCCTTACCTGCCGGTGACAGCTGTTGCTGGTGGTTTGGTGGCTTATCCCCCGGATCCTGAGCCCATGGTGACCAGTGTTCCGGCTTCTGATGTTCTCTGCAGTGCTTGGCAGGTTTCCGGAGAATTTTTGGCTCCTGCGAGGTGGCAGGATCCTGCAGTGGTCCCCCTTTCTGCTCCCCGTGAACAACTACTGGAAACGTGCCCCGCCGAGAATGCAGGATCCAGCAGTGGTGATCTTCCCTCAGTTTCCTCGGCGGTTCCGTGGGCTGCGGAGAAAGCCCAAGATGGCTGCCGGAGTCCACATGCTGACGTCAGCTTTCCTCCTGATCAGAACGCTCCTTTGCTGAGAAGATCACAGCTGCTTGCAGGGCTTTCCCCGACCGGACTGCCGACTCAAGATGGCCGCCGCGCATCGGGTGACGTCACTTCCGGGTTCTCCCGGAAGTGTGCGGGTAGCCATCTGTCATCCTCTGCTCGGCCGCGGGAGCACCGGCGGAGATCAACGGGGGCAGTCTGGGATGTTTCCCAGTGCCCCTCTATCGGAGGGGCTGATGCTGTGGCAACACCATCGTTGGAGGCTGTTTTCCGACGTCGGGGGTCCATGGATGTTGCTGGAGCTCGTCGGCTGCCTGCTGCAGCCCAGAAGATTGCCGGTACTGAACAGCCTCCGACTGTGCCAGGGACTTTGGGGAGTTCTGAGTCCTCTCTCCGGGACCCCCGAAGGAGGCAGAGTGGCCAACCCCAGTCTTCTGAGCCTGCTGTGTTAATGGAAGATCCTCGGGTGACTGATCCTGCCACTAGGAAGTCGGTTTTGCAGCGTAGGGGGTCTATGGACTCTGTAGCTGCCCAGCGTCCAGCTCCTTCTCCTATCATAGCGGTCAGGATTCCTGAGCGGGCTTTTGGTGAGGGGGAGGTCGGGGGACGGCTGTCTCCTGGTGTAGCTGCTCTTCCGGCTTCCAGACAGCTGCAGGATGGCCGTCCAGTGTTCCCGGAGGTGGCTGTCTGGCGCCGGAAGGGTACAGGAAAGGGGAAGGAGCAGGGTAGGGGCTGCTTTTCTTTTTCTGCAGCCCCTGGGGGGAGCCAAGGGAAAAAGGGAAAGAATGCTTTTCATTTTTCTGTGTCAGCGGAGCGGGATGAGCAGGCGCTTGCAGTTCCAGCTAGTGTAGCCGAGGGGGGCCTGGCTCGCAGGGGGGCGTCCGCCCTTCCTGCTGGAGCCCTGGCTGCCGGCCAAGATGCTCCGGCCCCTTGTGCCACGTCTGGCACCGACAAGAAGGTAGGACCTGGGGGTGACGGGGGGCAGGGGGGCGGAGGTATGGGGGGATCTGCCCTACTGTCCCGGGATGGTCCTGCCTTCTTGCTGGAAGCCCTGCAGGGGATAGCGGCCAGTGGGACAGCTGAGGGAGTGGCGTCCCTCGTATCTAGCAGCCGTAGGGAAGTGCAGAATACCCTGGTAGTTGGCGGGGAGGGAGAGGGGGAGCGGATGATTGGTTTATCAGGGGGAGGGGAGGTGATGGATGGCCCTGGGGGGGGGGGCAGGGTCCGCTGTCCGTGGGGTTGGGAGATGGGGTGGTCCCCATAGACCCCGGGAATGGAGGGGAGTTGTGTCCGTCCCCGGTAGTGGTGGCTGAAACCCAGGAACCCGGTAATGGGTCAGGAGTACGGGGCACGGGTGCGGGGGGGTCCTCTGGTCCCCTGGGTGTTACCGAGAACCAGGTCCGTGACGCCCTTCAATTGGCTTTAGAGACCCCGACGGGCCCTCCCGGGGCCTTTGCTGCCTTTCGGCAGCAGCCCGATCTGACAGCAAGGGGTGCTCCGGGGGTTCTCGGTGGCACCCAGGGATCCGGAGGGGATAGTATCCCTGATTCTGTGTTTGCGGAGCTGACCTTGCCCAGTCCCCAGGTCGCCCCCTGTGAGGCGGTTGTGGATCCTGCAGACCAGCAGCAGGGTCCCCCGCAGGTGGATGCCGGGGAAGACCAAGGAGGGCAGGGGATGGGGGCTGGGGGGTCGGTTCCCCCCCCGTACCTTTGCGGAGGCTCTGAGGGGGTCAGGCACCACTTCGGGGATGTCAGGTGGGGGGAGGGGGGGTTCCCAGGGGAATGGTCCCGCAGGAGGGGGAGGAGGTGGGGGAGGGTTCCGAGGGGTAGGGGGTGAGGTCCGACGGCGCAACGTGGCGCAGATCCGGTGGGCTGGGGAGGGGCCCCCTCCAGCCAGGGAACAGGTCTTGAGGATGGTCCTTGGGCTGGGGTTTCTCCCGGGAGATCTCTATGCCTTTATCCACATGAACAACACCATTGAGTATGATGTTAGTTTCATGCTGAGACGGGGGCTGGAGATTTTCTGGGACCGATACCAGCAGCAGAGGGGGCAGGGAGGGTGGGCTGACTTTTGTGTTGTGCCTATCTCTCGCCAGGGGACGGTACCTGTGACCATCCTATCCCGGAATGAGTCGCTCCCAGGGCAGGACATCCAGTTTTGGTTGTCGCGCCATGCGGTGCTCCTCGCACCCCTGGTTAAGGGCGCTGGGCCCCTAGGGGTGTGGGACGGGTCGTGGAAAGGTAAGATCCGTTTGCATGAGGTGGGAAACGTGGTGCAGCACGTGCCCTCGGCCGGTTTCCTCGGTCGGGATCGCATCTTGTGCTATTACCCCGGGCAACCCCGTGAGTGTCACCGCTGTGGCTCATTCCGCCATTTGAGCATGAACTGTCCCGAGCAGGTCTGCACCCGTTGTGGTGGACGGGGTCATGCCTCGGCCGGGTGTTTGCTTATTCGGTGTAACCTTTGCGGGGAGTTGGGCCACCCCTTCGCCCGCTGCCCCTCCGCATCACACAATGGACCGGGGGGGGGGGATGCCGTCACTCCACCTCGGGCTCCTGTGCGGGAGGAGGTTGTGGAGGCCCCTCTCCCTCAGGAGGAGTCCGAGGGCCCTAGGGTGGAGGAGTCCATCGAGCCGAGGGAGCCACCAGGGGGAGGGGATTCGGGTAGGAAGGAGGAGAGGGTTGATGTGGTGGAGGTTAATGTATCACGACAGGATAGCGGGTTGCGGGTGGTGCCACCTGAGGAATGGACCACGGTCCCTTCCAAGGGTGGCAAGTCCAAAAGGAAGAAACGGGAGACATCCCCGTTGCCGGATGCAGAGCCCGTGTTGGACATCAACCGTTTCGTCTTTTTGGCTGCTGATGCGGCTGAGGCGGATGAGGGCTTGCCTGTGGAGGCAGGGCTTCCTGTGCGGCGCTCGGAGCGGTTAGCGGCGGGGGCGACCCCTCTTCCTCAGCGGCGACCTTCAAAAATAACGAAGGCGCGCCGCGGTCAGGGTCCTCCGATCAAGGTGGATACTGGCGCCCGACGGGTGAGGGAGGATGGGTCTTTGCCCCCGCAGTTGGGTGATGTGCCTTCGCAGGAGCCCCCTGCTGACCCAGCCGTCCCGGCCTCCCCCGCGGGGGTGGGCACTGGTCCGTTGTCTCAGTTTTTGTCCAGGGAGGGGGGGGAGGCACCGGTGGTGGACCCCACGGAGGAGATCATTCCTCCGACCCCTGACCTGTCCGTGCCCCCTCGCCCCATGGGAACTGGGTTAGCCCCTGAGACAGCTTTGCCTGGTGGTCTCAGGGACACCAGCACCTCGTGGGGTGACAGGGTCGAGCAGGAGGAGGCGGAGATCCTCGAGGTGGTCGACGTGCACCGTGAGGAGTTGCTCCAGCTCGCGGGCTTGTCCTTCAAGAGGGATTCCGGGGATCCCGGGTACGGTGAGAAGAGGAGGAAAGGGTCACTGCACACGAACTAGGCATGGCGTGCACTCCTGCGTTCTCGTGCGCCACCATCAACGTGGCCAGCATTTTCTCAGAACAGGCGCGGGCTACGGCCTATGATTTTCTTTCCACGAGTGGGCTGGATGTCATCTTCTTGCAGGAGACCAGGCTCACCTCGCTCGCTAGCCTTCATCGGGCGAAGCGGGAGTGGAGGTGGGGCCCTTCGTACTGGTCGCTTGCGGCACAGCCCTACGCAGGAGTGGCGGTTTTGTTCACGTCTAACCGATTTCAGGTGCAGTACGTGTGGGAACTGGAGCAGGGCCGTGTTTGCTCTTAGACGGCTACTGCGGGCCTCATCGGTTTCATTTCGTGGTGGTCTACGGCCCCCAGTCTAAGTTGGCACGGAAGACCCTGTTTGGGGTCATCCGCCCCTACTTACACACCTCCCGTTTGGTGGTCCTCGCCGGGGATTTCAACACCACCACCTTTTTGCAGGACCGAGGGGGGGGTCGTTGCCCACCCAGTTACGAGGGCCTCTTTTTGGCCGAGATGACCCGGACGGCTGACCTGGTGGATGTTTTCCACCGGGCTTTTCCACGGTCTCCGGGGTTCACCTACTACCACCTACTACCAGGAGTCGTATCGATCGGATATATGTGAGTGCCCGGGTGGAGTGTTCCCCTCCGCAGTTGCAGGCGGTTGACTTCTCGGACCACCGCGTCCTCTCCGTGTCCTTCCTGGCTAACCACGAGGAGCTCAGCAGGGGTCCTGGTCTGTGGCGACTGAATGTGCAGTTGTTGGCAACATCAGAGGTGGTCCAGGAGTTCTTGGCCTTTCTCGCAGACCAGGAGACCCTGTTGGGCGTTTTTCCTTCCCGTGGCGCCTGGTGGGATGAGGTGAAAACGCGTGCCCGCCAACTCTTCCGTTCCCGGGGTACCTCCATGGCTCGATCCCGCTACCTCACTTACACTGTCCTCCGGAGGTCGCTGGATCGTTTGGTATCCCGAGGGGCAGCGCGGGAGGAGGTGGAAGAGGTACGCGTCCAGCTCCGTGGCCTGCTTTATGATCGCCATGCCTCCCTCTGCTTTGAGGGGGCGGCCGGTGGGGTCAGCACTCCAGACCCTTTCCTGACTTGCAAGGAGAGGGTTCGGCGTCGGGAGGTCATGGCCCTGCGGGGTGAGGACGGTACCATTCATACCTCCCAGGAGGACCTTTTGCGGATGGTGGGGGAATACTTCTCGGACCTGTTTGGGGATCGCCCCGTGGACCTCACCCATATCCGAGAGTACTTGGGCCTTCCCCCCGGTGTATTCGGCTGTGGTCCAGGCACAGGTTGATGCACTCGCTGCTCCGATTCAGCAGGTGGAGGTGGAGAGGGTGATTCGTGCCATGCCGTTGGGGAAGGTGCCTGGGCGCGATGGGCTCCCTGTGGAGTTCTATCGCACTTTCATCGCCCAGCTGGCCCCCTTCCTGACCTCCCTGTTTCAGGAGATCATGGATACGGGGTTTCTCCCGCGGTCATTTCGCGAGTCTGTCCTGCTACTGCTCTCCAAGGGGAAGGATGATAGCTCCTTGGACTTTTGGCGGCCGCTCTCTCTCCTGAACGCGGACCGGAAGATCCTGGCCAAGTGTTTGGCCAACCGACTGGTGGAGGTGTCGGGCGTTTTGCTGTCCCCTTCTCAGTATTGTTCCGTTCGGGGGAGAGGGGTTCTGGACGCTGTCGCCACAGTCCGGGAGGTGGTGGAGAGAGGCCGGTCGCTCCAACGGGACCACTGGTTGGTCTCCTTGGATCAGTCCAAGGCCTTCGATCGAGTCAGTCACCGGTACCTGTGGGTGGTGCTCCAGCACTTCGGCCTCCCCGCAGGTTTCCTCTTCGTCGTGCAGGCACTATACCGAGGGGGGGTGAGCTTCCCGTTTATTAACGGGTGGCTCGGACGGCCGTTTGGTGTCGCCTCGGGGGTGCGGCAGGGGTGCCCTTTGAGCCCCTTGCTGTATGTCTTCTCCCTCGACCCCTTCCTCCGGAGATTGTCCTCAGGTGGGTTGCGGGGCTTGGAGGCGCCGGGTGCGCCCCCGGTGTCCGTTGTTGCCTACGCTGACGACATCTCAGTTTACGTGGACGGCACTGAAGGGGTAGAGGCCCTGCGGGAGGCCGTGGAGGAGTACTCGGAGGTTGCCCACTCTGTTGTCAACCACAGCAAGTGCCAGACGCTGTGGTTGGGCGCCTCAGGGGCCTCCCCGCCTTCCTGCGCCCCCTTTCCTCCTCCCGTGGGGGAGGTCCGTGTTTTGGGCCTCGTCTTCGGGTCGGAGGACTGTGCGGAGTCCAATTGGGACCGTTGTCTCGAGACTGCACGGTGTCGGGTGCTGCGGTGGAGGGGGTGGAGGTGTACGTACGAGGAGAAGATCAAACTCCTCGGGACGTTTCTGCTTCCTCTCTTTCTGCACGTGGCCACGGTCTTCGTCCTTCCGTCGTCCCGTCAGGCGTCTGTCTGTGCTGTCTTTTTCTGTTTTCTGTGGGGTAATCGCCTGAACCCCGTCCAGCGCAACATCGTTTGCCTGGATCGGGCAGAGGGCGGTTTGGGTATGTTGCACCCCCTTGTCTTCCTGTCAGTCTTGTCTATGGCGTTCCACTTAGGTAGGATGCGGGAAGGGGGTGGGGTTTGGTGGGTGGCTTCCTATCGGGAATGGTTCTCCTGCTTCTGGGAGCAGTGGGAGGGGGCGTCCTCGGTCCCACGTGTGCGCCGGAGCGGGGAACAGGCCCCATCGTACGTATTTGCGATGGTGGGGCTCATTCGGCGGTGGGGGGTGACCGACCCGCTCGCCCAGTCCTTGGGGCGGAAAGGATTGTACCGGATGGTACTCGCCTCCCACTTTCAACCACGGTGGGCCCTGCGGGACTGTCCAGCGGATGTGATGCAGCGGGGCCTTCGGCTGTTGAACTCCCCTCGTCTACCGAAGAAGGTTCGGGATGTGGCCTGGTTGTCTTTCCACGGGCGTTTGTACGTGAGGGACAACCTCAAGTACAGGTCACAGGCCGAGCGGGTCTGTCCGAGGGCCGGGTGTGAGTGGCAGACGGAGACCATGGATCATTTCCTCCGGCAGTGCCCCTTTAATGTGGAGGCCTGCCGGTTGGTGTCCGCTGCTCTTCACCTGCGCGACCTTTCCCTGCTCACGTATGCGGAGTGGGTGTACGGGGCCTGGTCCTTTCCTCTAAGGCAGGACTCCGGGACCCTCTACCTCGTCACGGCAGTAGTGCGCTACCACCTGTGGCAAGCGCACTGTCATGTCTCGACCCGGGGGTTGGTCCTGCCCCTCGACGAGGTGGTGCGGGACATTTTGGAGGAAGTGTCCGGCATGGCGCAACGCGAAAGGCGGGTGGTGGAGGCTCATCGTTGGGAGCGTCTGTGGTGTCACCTCACCCTCCGCCCCCCGTAAGGGGGAGGGGTTCCCTGGGGTTCTCATCCCTGTAGGGCTTTGGGGTTGTTTTGTTTCCCTGGGGGGAGGGGTGTGATCGGAGTGGGGGGTTCCCTTCCCTGGGGTTTTTGCTACTGGGTAGGATTTTGGGGGTTGTTTTTCTCCCGGGTGGGGGGGGGGGGTTTGAGCTGGTGCTGCTGTAGGGGTTAGACTGTTTGTCCGCTCTCCCTTTCTCTATGGGGGTCGCTGTCCCAATTGTTTTTGTGTATGTCTGCTCTTTTTGTGTCCTGTGCATCCCGCTCCGCTGTCTGGGTTGCAGGGCAGCACGGGGTTCTGTTTATCTTTTGTTTATCTTTTGTTTCATTTTTGCTTTATATAATTGGTTATGTTTTGTTATGGTGGGATTCTGTTATGGTGGGATTCTGTTGGTGCCCTTATGTTTTTGTTTGGGGGGGTCGGGGCGGGATTGTTTGATATTCATGTGTTTGCTTTTTCTGGGGTGGATGGGGAGGGGGCGGGGATCGGGGTGGAGGGAGGGGGGAGCTGCTGCTCCCTTTGCAGGGGTAGGGATGGGGAAGGGGGACTTTGCCTTTGGGTGGTTGGGGGGGGGGGAGTCTGGCAGTCCCTAAATACCAGCGAACAGAATGAACATTTGGACTGATGGGGGTGTTGTGCGGGGTAGGGGTGTGGGTTCGCAAACACCAATGGACATTGTGTGGACTGCTCTGGGGTGTTTTTGAAGGGGGGGGATGGGTCGGGTATGGACATTGGACTGCGGGGGGGAGGGGGGGATATGGACATTATATGGACATTGTATGGATTATTGTGGGTTGATGTTGGGGGGAGTGGCACGGATGTTGGTTGCTGGGTTTGGTGGTGGGTTTGGGGAGGTGGGTCACGGGGGGTTATGATATTTGTTGTTGTACTATGTCGGGGGGGTGGGGGTTTTGGGGGGGTGTGGGACTTGGTTGGGGTGATTGTTTTTACTTTTTGTCTGTTTTTCTGTTGCATGGCACAATAAACAAAATTTCCATCCTTTGCTGGTTCAGAAGATTTTCCTGAAATGGGGACTTCCATCCATAGATCTGTTTGCCAGTCCTCTGAACAAACAGCTGCCAAAGTTCTGCTCCAGACAACCACATCCTCTGCAGATAGCAGCAGATGCTTTTCTGATTCCCTGGTCTCAGGGCCTCCTGTATGCGTTTCCTCCCACGCCCTTGGTGGCCCAAACTCTGTTCAAGATTCTTCAGGACAAGGCCTTGGTCCTGCTGGTGGCTCCCAGGTGGCCAAGACAGCCTTGGTTTCCACTTCTGCTTCAGCTAGCAGTGGATCCCCGACTGCCTCTGGGGTTGCAACCCGACCTTCTCTCTCAGGATCAGGGTTCCCTTCTGCACCCCAATCTCAAAGCTCTCAATTTGATGGCCTGGAGGCTGCAAGGGTAGTTTTGGCTCCCTGGGGCCTACCTCAGGAAGTTGAGGAGGTTGTCCTAGCCTCTAGGAAACAGTCCACTAGGAAAACCTATGCTCTCAAATGGAAAAGGTTTTCTGTGTGGTGTCACCTACGTACAGAGGATCCTTTCTCCTGTACTGTACCAGTAGTGCTTCAGTACTTACTGCACTTATCAAATCAAGGACTTAAGTCCAATTCTGTTCGGGTCCACCTCTCAGCTCTAGCAGCTCACCACTCACTGGTGGAAGGACATTCTCTGTCGGTTCACCCTTTGGTGTCCCAGTTTCTCAGAGGCTTGCTCTTGCTCAAGCCTCCAATCCGTCCTCCTGCTCCTGATTGGGAGTTGAATGTGGTCTTGCAGCAACTGACTCGCCCACCTTTTGAGCCGATGGCTACTTGTCCTCTCCGCTTCCTATCCTGGAAGATGCTCTTCTTGGTAGCCCTAACCTCAGCTAGGTGAGTGAGTGAGCTTCAGGCCCTGGTCTGTGACAGGCCTTACACCAGATTCTATAGGAACAGGGTAGTCCTCAGGACTCATCCAAAGTTCCTCCCAAAGATTGTCTCCTCTTTCCACCTCAACCAGGAGGTGGTTCTTCCCACATTCTTCCCTAGGCCTCATGCAAGCCAGGCTGAAACAGTTCTGCATACCCTGGACTGTAGGAGGGCCTTATCCTTCTACCTTGACCATATGCAGGGGCACAGAAGGGCTACGCAGCTCTTCATATCTTTTGACCCTAATAATTTGGGGTTAGCTGTGTCCAAGCGTACCTTGTCCATCTGGGTGACTGACTGTATCACCTGGGTTTACAGGGCGGCTGACCTTCCTTTCCAGGGTTGGGTCACGGCCCATCGTGTTAGGGCAATGGCTGCCTCAGTGGCTCATCTCCGCTCTGTACCGCTGGTGGACATCTGCAGGGCTGCAACTTGGTCTTCAAGCCAGACTTTTGCGGCCCATTACTGTCTGGAGAGGGAGTCCCTTAGGGACAGTGCTTTGGGCCAGGCAGTACTCCGGTATCTCTTTGAGGTTTAGGCAACTCCTGCCCTCCTGCCCTCTGTTGGGCTACCGGTGGAGGTTCTGTCAGTGAAAAGCCTTTCTTTGATGCTGGGACTAGAGGGAGTTCTCTTGTTCAGCCTGGGTTCCTGGTAGCCCAGAGCTAGGGAGTCACCCATATGTGAGGACTGACTTCCTGCTTGGTCCTGGAGAAAGAGTAGTTACTCACCTGTAACAGGTATTCTCCAGGAGCAGCAAGAATCAGTCCTCACAACCCTCTCTCCTCCCCTGGGAGTTGCAGTTGTACATAATTTATTTTTACATTTTTGTGTGCTGTTTTAAGCTATGTCATTTGACTGAGCAAGATGGCACCTTTAGGTGGGAAGGGAACCGCGCATGCATGCCTGCATTCCCAAAGGCTTTCTTGGAAAGCTGGGGAAATGCTCCGCAAGGGCTCCATCAGCGTCGATGTCACTCATATGTGAGGACTGATTCCTGCTGCTCCTGGAGAACACCTGTTACAGGTGAGTAACTACTCTTTCCTCTTTAATCTGTCCAGAACTCTGTTGCATGACTTATCTTCCACCAGACACGTTACATTCAAGTAATCCCTCTTTTCAAATCACTTCACTGGCTCCCCTTTCATTTCCGCATCCAATTCACATTACTTCTCCTAACCTGTAAATGCATTCACTCCATTGCGCCCCATTGTCTTTCCTTTCTCCTCTCTTCCTACTCCCCTCCTCGTGATCTCTGCTGTACCTCTGTTTTTCTCCTCTCTACTGTATACATAACATATGCCATTTCGATCGGCCGAGGGCAACGGAGGCCATCGCCCGTCCTTTCCGAACGGTGCTCGCCCATCTCTTAGGACCAACTGACTCATGTTCAACTGCTGTTCACATGGAACCCTTCTCCACTTCGGCCTTCAAAGTTCTCATTTGAATATTTGCTACTACCACCAAGATCTGCACCTGTGGCGGCTCCACCCAGGCCCTTGCCACGGTGGCCCTGCTACTCGTCGCGGCTTAGCCCTTGCCGCTCTACTTGCATCTCCTGTGGCCAGCTATGGCTGGGTATGGGCCCAGTTCTCCACCGCCATCCATTTTCAGGGCTAGTTGATTCGGCAGGTGAGTTGTTACACACTCCTTAGCGGGTTCCGACTTCTATGGCCACCATCCTGCTGTCTATATCAACCAACACCTTTTCTGGGGTCTGATGAGTTTCGGCATCGGGCGCCTTAACCCAACGTTCGGTTCATCCTGCAGCGCCAGTTCTGCTTACCAAAAGTGGCCCACTGGGCACTCGCGTTCCATGCCCGACTCCACGCCAGCGAGCCGGGCGTCTTACCCATTTAAAGTTTGAGAATAGGTTGAGATTGTTTTGGCCCCAAGACCTCTAATCATTCGCTTTACCGGATAAAACCATGTAGGATTAGAGCGCCAGCTATCCTGAGGGAAACTTCGGAGGGAACCAACTACTAGATGGTTCGATTATTCTTTCATCCTTATACCCATGTCGGACGACCGATTTGCACGTCAGGACCGCTGCGGACCTCCGCCAGAGTTTCCTCTGGCTTTGCCCTGCCCAGGCATAGTTCGCCATCTTTCGGGTCCTATTGTGAGTGCTCATGCTCCACCTCCCCGAGGGGCGGGCGAGACAGGCTGGTGGTGTGCCCGCCGCTGCTCCTTCTCTTTTAATGCTAACTCTAGATTTCGATCCTTTCACCTTGCTGCCCCTTGTGCCCGGGATAAGCTTCCTCTGTCCCTACGTCAAGTCTCCTCTCTCACCTCTTTGAAATCACTGCTTAAGGCCTATCTCTTTGAGGCCTCTTTTGATTCCCAATCTTTGCTCTCTTGTGTTTCCTCCCCCTTTGACATTATGCTTCCTTGTACTGTACTGTTGGTTTGTTTTCTAGATTGTAAGCTCTATGAGCAGGGACTGTTTTCTTATATGTTTCTACAGTGCTATATACGCTCTGTAGCGCTTAATAAATGATTATTAATAATGATAATAATAATAACTCCTGACTTCTAGATACTTCATTGCCTATGCAGAGGATACCCCAGGCCTGGCACAGTCTAAAATCTTTAGTGGGAAAGCACAAAGCATATCTGTGACCTCTGGAAAATGAGGAGCAGTAGCATCCTTAAAGTTGCCTATTTGACTGTTTGGAAGGAAATAATACAACTTATAATCACTATGGGATGCATAAAACTGCCATTCTGCCATTCATTACTCCTGTGAGAAGCAACTTCTAAATACTTTCTTAGTAAATAAATAAAGCAGACTTGTTGAGGACCACATCTTTTTGAGTTGTATGAACTTATTTCTCGGTCTTAACAAAGGGCAAACTTGCTTCACCCATTGAATCACCACACCATCTGATACCATCACCTTGAAAAAGCATCTTCACCCTAGTTGAGGTGATATTTAGGACCTCTTATTAAAGTCTGTTAGCTGGTTAAAGGGTGTTATAATGCTTGGCTATAGGCAGTCAGGAACACTTAAAATGCAATAGTGTCTGCTTTTGCATGGAAAGATACACGTTAATTGACAATCGCAGGATGGGATGGGGAATGGGTGGAGAGTGGGTTATGATAGGGCTGGCTCAACCACTAGGTAAACTAGGCAGTCGCCTAGGGTGGCAACTCTGGAGGGCAGCAAAGAGTAGGGCATTCAAAGCTAAACAATAAATTTTGGCAGCCAAGGGGGAGTAAGGCTTAAGGTCCGCCTAGTGTGCCAACCACTTGAACCAACTCTGGGGCCAGTCCTGGACTTGGAAAGCACATTACCACTAGCCCCAGGCTAATTGCCATGCACTCAGCGGCAATACAGCTCTTAACATGGGTTTACTTAATGACTCACCCAAGGCAGACCTTAAGGCTTACTCCTCTATATGAGTCGTTAAGTGAACCCTATGTAGTGGAGGGCACATTAGGAAAACTCTTCATGTGTTAGCTGCAGGGGACAAATTGAACATGCCCCGAACAGCTAACATGTGGCTTTTGGCAAATCCTTAGCAGACATTAGTAAATGAGGCCCTTAGTAATGAGTATTTGTTAGCTTACATTTGATTCATTCAGTATGCCTTAAATTCAGTATGCAAAACAGATGTGAATGTATTGTAAAGTAAATCAGGAGAGGCAAAAGGCTATTACCCAGTACCCACAAAATAAAAACATAGTAAGGTCTGATGGGAGTGGAGGAGTAGCCTAATGGTTAAAGTAATGGGCTGATAATGAGGGAGACCTGCTTCAAGTTCCACTACTGCTCTTCATGCTCTTTGGAAATTCACTTAACTCTTCATGGCCTCAAATACCTACAGTACCTAATTGTAATTTGCCTTGATCTTCAGAGAAAGACATGAGCTAAATCTAGCCTCCCTAAGAACAAGGAGGGTTCCCATACGGAATTACAGGATAGCAAGGGCCTTATGGATGGAAGAGGGCTACTACACAGGTGTGACTATTAAAGGAGCTGTTATAGGTGAAGGTGGACACGAAGTAGCAAAAGTAGGAGAAATCCACTGAAGCAGTCATACCTGAGACAACAGTCCCTTGGAGTCAGAGATACAAGGACTGGAGAAGGAGATCAAGGAAGTTTATGCAACAGCCTGAGTAAGAAATCATAAAGCAGAGCAGGTAAGAAATAGCATTACTGTTTGGAAGAGCTGGCTTCATCAGTTCCAGTGTTTGCAGCCTACTGAGTAAGTAAACCATGATGAATACTAGATCCAGAATTAGGTTGTAAAAAATACTTCAAATATGGTGTCTAAGTACTGAGTCTTTTTTTTAAATCAAAAGGAGGAACAAACTGAGGATATAATGGGATATCCAGTGTATTTTGATATTGAAGAAGCCAGTGGAGCTTGTGTGCTCAAAGAAATCCTGTTTTTTTTCAAGAACATTGAACTCCCTCTCCAGGCCTCTGTGAGCAGATGATAGCAGCTGACCCTGTTGATTCTAAAAAGGGATGTGGCCTAATGTTAATAGAAATAGCCAGTAATGTCAAAGATAATCAAATGTTAAAGACTATTTTTGTTATAAAGACGTGTGGATTACCAGAGTTGCCAAGTTACCCAGTTCCAGGAGTGAGATTTTTTTTGCTAGTTCTGGTTTTAAATTTGCATTGCAGTGCACTTTGATATTTGCAGTCTCAGATTTTACTTATTGGAATCTGTGCTTCAGGTCCCACAATACATCAGAATGAGATAGTCCTGGATTTCTGACAGTCTTAACATCTCACTCCTGGAACTGAGTAACTTGGCAACTCTGGAATTACTGACTATTAAATGAGGATCATAAGAACATAAGAAATGTCATCCTGAGTCAGATTTAAAGTCTATCAAGATCAGTATTCTGTTTCCATCAGTGGCCAATCCAGGTTATGATAGCTGGCAAGATCCCAGAAAGTAGTACTTATCCCCAGGGTGAGCAGTGACTTTCCCTAGGTCTATATCTACAGTACTGTATACACCTTATAATACTATACAAACGGTTAGTAGTAGCATTTAATGACCTTAATATTTTCCTCCAGGAACTTGTCCAAGCCTTTTTTAAAGCTATCTACACTAGCTACTTTTACCACATCCTCTTGCTGTCAGTAATCAGGGAACATTGGTCAGAAGAGTTAACCCTGCTGGGGAAGCTCAGCCAATGTTTGAGATTTTAAAAGGACTGACTGTGTGGAAGGTGACTGTTGACTGCCTAAAAAGAACTGAACTGTATTTAAAAAGAAGATTCAAAAGGCTCAGAGGACCCAATTCTCACAGCATGTTAACTTACAAATTAACCCACATAAAGTCAGAGTTTAAAAGTTCTAAAACTCATATTTATTAATATGAATGTGTGAAATGAATCAAACAAAAGTCTGAAAATTTGAGAAAGGCCAAATGAACTAAAAGAATTTTCTCTGTGCATATCCTTAGTGGCACTTTTATGCAAGAACTACATTTAAACAAAGCCAAACTGAAATACAAATCACTAAAATATCTGTTGTAAATAAACTATAAACAATGAATTTGCAGTAAAACACATCAAATTTGTTTTGCAAAGGAGCTCATTAAATTCCTGACATCTGACATAAAAGAAAATGTGAGTTATCAGAAACCACTCGTTCTTCTTATAGCAAAAATTAATAAGGGGGATGGAAGGAAAGGAGAAAAGAAACATAAGCAATAGTTCCTGATTAGTTTAAAATGCATGACCTATTTAATTCATGGGGGCCCCCTAGTCTTAGTACTATTAGAAGGGGTAAACAATCATTCCCTATAGAACCAATCCACCCCACTCATGATTTAATAGACCTCTATCAGTCATCTGTTCTCCAAGCTGCAGAGTCCTAACATATTTAGCTTTCTTCTTAAGGAAGCCCTTTTATCCCTCTTTCATTTTGGTTGCTCTTCCCTGTACCCTTTTCTAGTTCCCCAGTATCTTTTTTTTTTTTTTCTTAAGTGGAGCAACCAGAACTACACACAGTACTTGAACACACCATGGATTGATACAAAAGCGTTATAAGATTATTCCTTCTTTTCTTAACATTCTATTTGCTATCTCCAGGAACAAGCAGGAATATAGTCTTCACATATGGGTATCGTCGGTACCGACGCAGCCTGCGCGGGAACGCTCCCCAGCATCCAATAGGAAAGCTTTTGGGAGCATCCCACTGCGCCTGTGTGCTGCCTTCCCGCCTTTCCAACTCTCCCTCTCCAGTTCTTCGTTTTCCGCGGAGCCGACAGGATGCATACTCTGTCACCGCAGAAAATCTATTCTTATTCTTTTGGTTTTTGTGGTCGCGTCTGCCTTCATTCGACGCATACTGGTACCGCCGGTTCTCTTTACTTCTTTAAAAAAAACAAAAAAACCCCTACTTTTCTGAAAGATTTCTTTCTTCAGAGGCCTTTCCCCTCTCGGTGCTAGGTGCCATTTTGGGCACTAGGCCCACTTTCTTAAAACATGGAGAAACTAGCTAGTGGTTTCAAGAAATGTTCTAAATGTGGCGGTACCATATCCGTCACCGACACCCATGACTGGTGTCTTAAATATTTAGGTCCTGACCATTCTCCATTGGAGTTTCTCTCCTGCAGAAAGATGACCAAGAGTGGCCTGCAGAATAGAGCTGAAAAACACGGTACCCTTTTTGCCACAGATACGATGTCCGTTGCATCGACGTCTTCCAGGGCTTCATCTTCCTCCCATGGATCTCGGGTAACTAAACCTAAGTCTTCTAAGACTGGCTGGTCCTTAAAGGGTAGATCTCCTTCCAGGTATTGAGATGCCACTGGCGTTGCCCTCGAGGAAAGTTCACCGGCAAAACAGCCCCGGCAGGAGGCTTTGTCTTCCAAAGCATTAACGGGGCTCCAGAATAAGAACATAAGAACATAAGATATGCCATACTGGGTCAGACCAGGGTCCATCAAGCCCAGTATCCTGTTTCCAACAGTGGCCAATCTAGGTCATACGTACCTAGCAGTTTTCCCAAAAGACACAGGTTCCGCAATGCTTGTACTGGGTCAAGCATTGATATCCTGGGTCCCTTCTTAATAATGGTTTATGGACCTTTCCTCCAGGAACTTGTCCAAACCTTTTTTAAACCCAGCTACACTAACAGCCTTTACTACATCCTCTGGTAACAAATTCCAGAGTTTGATTACACGTTGAGTGAAAAAATATTTTCTTTTATTAGTCTTAAATAGTTTACCCTGTAGCTTCATTGCATGTCCCCTAGTCTTTCTATATTCTGATAACGTAAACAATCGATCTACATTTACCCGTTCCACTCCGTTCATTAATTTATAGACTTCTATCATATCTCCCCTCAGCCGTCTCTTTTCCAGGTTAAAGTGCCCTAACCTTTTTAGCCTTTCTTCATAGGAGTATCCTTCCATCCCCTTTACCATTTTGATGGCTCTTCTCTGAACCTTTTCTGATAACTCTATATCCTTTTTAAGATACGGGGACCAGAATTGCACACAATATTCAAGGTGCGGTCTCACCATGGAACGATATAGAGGCATTATAATATCTTTTGTTTTATTTTCCATTCCTTTCCTTATACCTAGCATTCTATTTGCTCTCTTGGCTGCCGCTGCACACTGGGCCGAGGGGTTTTAACATGTTATCCACAATGACGCCTAAATCTCTTTTCTGGGTGGTGGTTCCTAATGTGGAACCTTGCATTGTGTAACCATAGTTTGGGTTGTTCTTCTGTAGGTGCATAACTTTGCACTTGTCCACATTAAATTTCATCTGCGATTTTGATGCCCAGTCTAATTTATCAAGATCCTCTTGCAATTTTCCACAATCCTCTTGGGTTTTAACAACTTTAAATAGTTTTGTGTCATCTGCAAATTTGATAACCTCACTCGTTATTCCACTTTCCAGGTCATTTATGAATGTCAAAAAGCAGCGGACCCAGCACAGATCCCTGGGGTACACCACTATGCACCTTTCTCCATTGGGAAAATTGGCCATTTAGCTCAACCCTCTGCTTTCTGTCTTTTAACCAGTTCTTGATCCACAGTAGTACACTGCCTCCTATCCCATGACCTTTTAGTTTTGCCAAATGTCTGTGATGAGGGACCTTGTCAAAGGCTTTCTGAAAGTCCAGATACACTATATCAACCGACTCACCTTTGTCCACCTGTTTATTCACACTTTCAAAAAAACACAACAGATTAGTAAGACAAGATCTTCCTTGTCTAAAGCCATGTTGGCTGTCTCCCATTAGGCCATGACTATCTGCATGCTGAGTAATTTTATTCTGTATGATGGTTTCTACCATTTTTCCCGGTACTGACGTGAGGCTCACTGGTCTGTAGTTTCCCGGATCACCCCTGAAACCCTTTTTAAAAATTGGTGTTACATTGGCGATCTTCCAATCTTCAGGTATTGGAGATGATTTTAATGATAGTTCACAGATTACTAATAGCAGG
The DNA here is from genome assembly GCA_033557465.1 of Ichthyophis bannanicus. NCBI lineage: Eukaryota > Metazoa > Chordata > Amphibia > Gymnophiona > Ichthyophiidae > Ichthyophis > Ichthyophis bannanicus. The sequence goes on from CM066036.1 coordinate 552,029,538, forward strand.
TCTGCAATCTCATATTTCAGTTCTTTCAACTCCCTTGTTTGTTTGTTTAGACAGTTTTTGTATACCGCCTTATCCTTCAATCAAAGCGGTCACAACACAATTGGGGGATACATTTAACACGCAGAGATATGAGACACATGCACTAATACTTACAGGGAACATGGGCAATGGAGGGTTAAGTGGTTTGCCCAAGACCACAAGGAGCATCTGTGGGACTAGAAACCCCAGTCCTTGCGGCCCAAGGTTGCTGTCCTCTAGTGGGATTTGAACTTTCGGCCTGAAGTACCTTGCCCCAACCACTAGGCTACTCCTCCCTCCGGCCCAGGTGATTTGTATACCATCCGGCCCAGGTGATTTGCTGCTCTTCAGTTTATCTAATAGTTGTAATACATCTTCTCAATGTATTGATATTTCCGGGTGGGGGGGGGGTTGGTGGGTGGGGTGGGGGTTGGGGGGGATGGGGGGGGTTGGGGGGGTGATGTGCTCAGATCTCAGAGTGTCTGTAATGATGTGGGCTGTAGTGTTTTGCACCATTTGGAGTGGGTGAAAGGACTGCTGAGGGAGGCCTTGATATAACGAGTTTCCGTAATCAAGAAGAGGTGTGATGAGTGCTTGGCACACTGTGCAGAAGTGGTCTTGGTGGAGTAATATGGCATCCACTGTCCATGTGGTTCCCTATGCTCGCCTTCATATGCAAGCAGCCCAGTGGACCCTATCCTTTCAGTGGACACAGGCCTCGGGTCACCTATCGGACAAAATCAAACTCCACACGTCTCATTTTGTCCCTTCTATGGTGGCAACCACTGGAAAACCTTCTCATAGGCTCTCCTTTCCAGCAGCCTCTATTCCAAGTCACCCTAACAACAGATGCATCCAAGTTGGGTTGGGGGGCTCACTTGCATGATCTCTCGACTCAGGGTCTCTGGACCCCACAGGAGGCTTGTCTTCACATAAACCTCCTAGAACTCAGAGCCATTTTCCATGCTCTTGGAGTATTCCAGGCCCAGCTCAGCTACAAGACAGTCCGGGCCCAGACCGACAATCAGGTAGCCATGTTCTATATGAACAAGCAGAGCGGAACGGGCTCTCTGTCATTATGCAACAAAGCTTTGCGACTGTGGACCCTCACCAGAGAGCGTCAAATCTACCTCCTAGTGGTATATCTTCCAGGCATTCAAAATCTTTGGGCAGACAAACTCAGTCGAATACTGCTGCTACACGAATGGTCTCTTCACTCAGATCAGCTTGCTCGAGTGTTTCAAATCTGGGGAACCCCAGATATAGACCTCTTTGCAAGTCCACACAATGCCAAACTTTCCCGATTCTGTTCCAGAATTCCGGCTCAAAACTGTCAGGCAAGGGATGCTTTCCTCCTCCACTGGGGTCAGAACGTCCTCTATGCCTTCCCACCCATTCCCCTCATTCCCAAAACACTGTTCAAGCTTCAGAGAGACAGAGATTGTATGATACTCATAGCTCCACTTTGTCCACGGCAAATGTGGTACCCTCTGCTTCTAAATCTCTCTCAAGCCACGCCTCTGGAGTTGAGCTATGCTCCAGATCTTCTTTCCCAGGAGAACAGCACGCTATTGAACCCAAATCCCCAGTCCCTGCATCTCAGGGCCTGGTTGCTGAAAGCCTTGAACTTCCAGATATCAACCTTTCTCAACAGGTAAAGGATATCCTTGTGGCTTCCAAAAAACTCTCCACAAGGTGATCCTATGCCTTCAGGTGGAAAAGGTTCTCTGTATGGTGTTCTCAAAGGGGACTTAACCCCCTTTCGGTTCCTGTGGAATCGCTACTGGAGTATCTCCCCCATTTATCAAATTCTGGTCTTAAAAGCAATTCAGTAAGGGTCCATCTTAGTGCCATTGTAGCTTCTTGCAAGCCTCTGGATTAACAACCTATTTCCTTTCATCCACTCGTAGCAAGATTTATGAGAGGTCTACGCTTAACAAAACCACCCATTAAGCAACCGCCGGTGGCATGGGATCTGAATCTTGTTCTCTGGCAGCTCATGAAACCACCCTTTGAGCCTTTAGCCACTACAGCTGTAAAGTTTCTTTCCTGGAAGGTCATCTTCCTAGTTGCCCTCACTTCTGCAAAACGCATCAGTGAGTTACAGGCCTTAGTGGCGGATCCTCCTTATACAAGATTTCACCATCATAAGGTAGTTCTTAGGACTTGTCCTCACTTTATGCCAAAGGTGGTTTCACCTTTTCATTTAAACCAAGTGGTTTACCTTCCTGTATTCTTTCATAGGCCTCGTGCCTCTAATGCAGAAAGGATCCTTCATACTTTAGATTGTAAAAGAGCCTTGGCTTTTTACCTACAAAGAACTAAGCAACACAGAAAATCTTCTCCGCTTTTTGTTGCTTTTGATTCTAGTCATTTGGGACTTACAGTTTCTAAAAGAACTCTCTCTAGGTGGATTGCAAATTGCATATCCTTTGCTTATGAGAGTAAGGGACTTTCTCTCGAAGGCCATGTCACAGCTCACAATGTGAGAGCAATGGCAGCCTCTATGGCTAATCTTTGTTCTGTGTCCATTGATGACATCTGTAGAGCAGCCACTTGGGCTTCGGTACACACCTTTACAGCCCACTACTGCTTAGACAAGGACTCCCATCGGGATGCCTCATTTGGCCAGGCTGTTCTCCAGCATCTCTTTCAGACTTAGTACAACTCCTACCCGCCGTCCCGGGTTTGGATGCCAGAGATCCATGGGAGGAAGCATGACCCATCTCACCATGGGTTTGCAGCTTCCTGGGGTCATACCCCTGGCATCTCTCAGCTGGGGAGTCCCCATATGTGAAGACTACATGCCTGCTTGTTCTTGGAGATAGCGTAGTTACTCACTCACCTGTAACAGGTGATCTCCGGGAACAGCAGGAATTAAGTCTTCACAACCCACCCACCTCCCCTAGGAGTTGTCGCTTTTTCTCTCTCTCTCTTTTTCTCTCATTTTGTCTCAGCTATAAACTCAACTGAAGAGGGAGAGTTGGGAAGTGTGGTGGAGAAGCAGGCTCAGAGTGCAGGAAAAGAAAGGAAAACAGTCTTTTTTTTTTCTAAACCCAAAGAAACTTCAGGCACAGGAAGGGTTAACACCCAAAGTAAAGCCAAAGATCTCCTGCAGAGGAGTGCAGGGTCAGAGACACACCCAGTTCCCAGGGAGACCGAGGGAGGAGATGGGAGTGGTTCGGGGGCGGAGTCAAGAGCCATAGGACAGCCCCAAACATTTAGGCAGGGAAGTTTCACTCACAAACAGATTGCACAGAGGTGGAAGCAGACACAAGAAGGGATTGCACAGACACGGAAGGAGACACAGGAAGGAAATGCACAGAGATGGGCATGGAAGGAGAAACAGACACGAGCTGAGAAGGAGGATGAGATTGAAAGCAGACACAGAGGCACTGAGACTAGCAGAGTTGTTGCAGCGCCAGTGGGACGAAGGAAGCTGACCAAGAACAGGAACAGAGAGGTGAGAAGGCCAGAGGAGAGCTCGGGGGAAGATTCTTCTGAGGAGGAGATATTTTCCAGAAGCGCCTGGTCTGGCCCTTCTGAGTTTAAGGGGCCTACAGGAGAACAACACCCTACTGGCAAGCTTTTAAATAGGAAGCTTTTAAATAGGGAGACCTTTTCCTGCCCTTCCCCCACTAGCTCAAGTACTGAGAAGCATAATTGGGAACAAGTGTTGAGAGCTTTACAGCGTGGAAAGGCTCCTCAGGCAGACGCTGAGGAGAACAAATATCTGAAAGAGCCCAGTGAGGAAGAAATGGAGCTAGGAGACACTTTTTATGAAAGTGGGGTTTCAGATATGGAAATTGAATGTGCTATCTGTGCCAAAGAAGAATAAGGAACTGAATAGGGTTTTAGTAACTGGAGAAAGACCCAGGAGTTCTTAATAAGGACATTCTATGCAAAAGCCCATAACTTTTAGCTAGGCTAATCCATGACTGCTTGGCTGATAAAGCTGCATGGCTAACGAAGCCAGAAAGGAGCTAAAAGGTATAAATTGTATCTTGAAGAAATATTACTGAATTTTAAAGTCTGGTTGTGGACCAGGGAATGTTATGCTATACCAGCTGTGAAAGGAACAGTGTAGTATTGTACTGCCTCCTGGGGACCGGAGGACAGACTGCTGTTGTAAAGGATTTTTACTTGTGAAAAAGGTGTGTTTAAACTAAGCCAAGCCAAGGACTGTTTAACCAGGCTTACGTTTATGACTGGGGAAGTATCCTGAACTTTATGTTTTGTAGCCTTCAACATTCTTGCCAAAGAATTTAAGTTGGTTGGGAAAACCTTATTTCTTAAATAAAAGAAATTTCCTGCGACCTTTGATCTTGGCTCTAATCTATTTAAGACACCAACTACATGCTATTGGGCTAAATTTTTATACAAAGGACGATCGGAGCCCTCTCACACTACTAGGCAACTGCCTGGCCACACGGGGGAGCTCCGACAGAAGGCAGCATGCAGGCGCTGTGGGATGCTCCCTAAAGCTTTCCTATTGGATGCTGGGGAGCATTCCCGCGCAGGCTCCATCGGTACCGACGATACCCATGTGAAGACTTAATTCTTGCTGTTCCCGGAGATCACCTGGTACAGGTGAGTAACTATGCTTTCTGGACTATCGACACACACCAAAGTAAAGATTTCAGTGTATTGTCGAATAATAATCCCAAGATCCTTTTCTAGGATGACAACTCCTAAGATGGAACCAAGCATTGTGCCCCTATAGTTAGGATTATTTTTACCCATATGCATCATTTTGAACTTGGCCACATTACATTTGTTTTGCCATTTAGACATCCAGTCCCCCAGTCTCACAAGGTCTTCCTACAATTTCTCACAATTCACATGTGATTTAACAACTTTGAGTAATTTTGTGTCATCTGCCAATTTAACTCATTCCCTTTATAAATATGCTATAAATCATCTGTCTCAGAACACATCCCAGAGGAACTCCACTATTTGCCTTTCTTTTCAAGCCTTTAGTCCTACTCTATTTCCTATTTTTTTAGCTAGTTCCCAGTCCTCAACAGGATATTGCATCCTGTCCCATGACTATTTCATTTCCTGAAGAGTCACGAAGGACTTGATCAAATGTCTTCTGAAAATCCAGGTACACTTTATGAACATATCACTTCTTCATTTATTATTTCAAATCTATACACTGGTTTTTAAGTCTCTTCATGGCACAAGATCTGTTTTTTTTTTTTAGATAAGTTTTTCCCACCTGCTTGCCCTTTATGATGACGTACCAATTTAAATAAGCTATCTGCAGCAATGGAGTTAGAATATTCCTCCTCTCAAACAGAACCTTGAAAGGAAATGGCCCATAGATTTGGAATGCCTTGCTGTCAGTGGTAAGGCAAGAACTCACTTATTATATTTGACTTTCAGTAAATCATTGAAGATCTAGCTTTTTGGTCAGGTATCTTCCTATGCTCATTTCTTTCTTTACTGCCTCTTAGGGAAGTGTGGTTGTCATAAATGTGATTGGATATTTTTTTCAAGATTGATTACGTGGGAATGAATTTGTATTGGATTTTATGGCTGATTAGTGATTGTATTTCATGTAAATTATTTTGTTTTTTATTTCAGAATTCAATTTCTTCTCCCAGTTTTGGGAGTTTATAAAGGATTCTAAATGTAGTTTTAAATTAACTGATGCTTCCTTTTTGAGAAGCAATTCGAAATATATAGCATCTCGTATCATTTTGCCTCATTAATCTTATCAATTTTGTTGTGTATCTTTGCATAGAGATTCCAGTTACACAATCCTCAGATTGCCAGTTATGATCTTTTTTTCTATTCTTAGCATTTTATGTGAATTTGTAACACATTGCACAAAGTATCTATCTGTTCCAAAACAATTTCACAATCCTGCAGAGTCAGGACTAGTAATTGCTTGTCACCTAAAATGTCACATTTGATTTCAGCAGTTCCAGTTTCTATAACGAACTGCCCACAAGATATCTCCATAACAACTGAGACCAATCCTCTGCAAGTCAATTGCAATGAACCCGATATTACTGACAACAAGGATGGCGTGTTTAATTTCTATTGCTTCTATATGCAGTTGGTCTTTCTTTTTTTCTGGTATGGAACTCATCAAGTTAAATACACAGTCAACGATGGGACAGGAAATGAAGCATCCTGCAGGGATATCATCTAAAATAAGTGGCACTACCCGAGGAAATTTGAGGAAAGAATGCTCTACCAGAATGCTTTTTTTCACAACGCACTATGCATAGTCATTGCTCTTTTTTTTCCAATAATATATTTTTTAAAATTATATAGACTATTTTATCTGTTTCTACATACATGATCAAATCAAAGAGGTTTATAGTAAAGAACACATCAGAATCAACCATAGATCATTAATGGCTCAAATATTGTCAATTTGACTTTAAAGGGGTAATTTTATAAGGGACTTCATCATGTAGAAGAGCATGTCATGCATCTAGGTTGGAGCATGTAAGCATATCAACCAGATGCACAGACACACAGGGGATAATTTAATAACAGGGCACCTCATGTGAAAAGTCCATAAAAGTGCCTGCTTTATAAAGGCACTAAATTTATTTTTTTGGACCATCAAACATCAAGGCAAAGACTAAACACTGTCTCTGCTCATAATTTCATCATCGGTCCTTTATATATGTGTTATTCTGTGGAAATTCATTTACGATCTTCAGATTACACTCGACATAGCATTGTTTGGAAACATATATCTTTTCTACTTCAGGGATGTACATGATTTCTTGCCAGGTCCAACAAGGTTTCAGTTACTCTCACGCTCTTTTCCAGGCATACTGATGCTCTAAGAGAGAGCAAAAATGGTGTTACCATTTTATAGATGAGTAGTCATGTGATCAATACATCACAGCACCAGATCAAATCAACATTTGCCATTCAATTTCTAAAGACCAGTGAGTTTCACTGTTTTTTAAGTTTAAAGATCCTGTGTTGTTCATGGTAATTCAGCTAGTAGTCTTGATCTCCTCCATGGCAATTCAGTAAAACACTCAATTTCTCTCCACCAGCTCTGTTAATCCTGCCGGGGCTGATGGGATTTCCCAGCAGCTCCGGCAGGCTTAACAGAGCCGCGAGAGGTCAGAGAAGCTCTCCCTTCGCAGTTTTGAAAGCCTGTGCTTTAGGACTCCGTCCGGAGTTGATGCTGCAGGAAAGCTTTGCCAGGCGGGGGGGGGGGGGGGGCCCACAGCGGGACGCTTGATTCTGCTGCTGCCACGGCGGCAGCGGCAGCAGCAGCCAGTTTGCTGTTTTTTAAAATCTATTTGGGCTTATGTAGAATGTTTTTTGCTCGGGGCCCCCTGAAACGCGGGGCCCTGTGCAAAAAACATTCTTGCTCAATGGACAGGCCGGCCCTGCTAGCAGCCTGATCCTGGCCATGGAGCACCAGATCGGGGATCAGGCTGCGGGAAAAGGAAAGCATGTTCGGCGACTGGGGTTCACGGCTCCTGAATGGAACATGGTGCCATGGCAACTGGACACCATGGCACCACAGCTCATTCAGGAGCTTGACTGAGTTAGCCATTCATGGGTCTGTACATGCAGGCTTATCAGAATTGAGTCCCAGCCTGCACGTACAGACCCTAGACCCAATTCTGATCCTGTGAGGCACATCTAGCCCTCGCAGGATCGGAATCGTGTCTACCTCTGTGTATTCCAATTCCAAGTTATCTTGTACATAGTTACCCTGTAACCCTGTATATAATCAACTGTTTATTGTAAGTCCAGTGTAGGCCTGCCTGCGCTGCACAACTCTGATCTCCAGGAACAAGCAGGAATGTAGTCTTCACATATGGGTATTGTCGGTACCGACGGAACCTGCGCGGGAATGCTCCCCAGCGTCCAATAGGAAGGCTTTTGGGAGCATTCCACAGCGCCTGCGTGCTGCTTTCCCATCTTTCCCAACTGTCCCTCTCCATTTCTTCATTTTCCGCGGAGCCGACAGGTCGCAAATCCTGTCGCCGCAGAAAAATTCCCTTCTTATACTTCTTTTTTGTGGTCGTGTCTGCCTTCCCTCGACGCTATATGGGTACCGCCGGTGGTTCTTTTTCTTTTAAAAAACAAAAAAACAAAAAACAAACTTTGTTTCTGGAGTCTTTCTCCAGTAAGTTTCTTCTCGGGTGCCTCGTGCCATTTTGGGCACTAGGCCCAACTTTTTCCCTCCAAAATGGAAACCCCCCCTTCGGGTTTTAAAAAGTGTTCTAAGTGTGGCAGTACCATCTCCATCACCGACACCCATGAGTGGTGCCTCAAATGTTTAGGTCCTGACCACTCTGTTTCAGAGTGTGTTGCCTGTGGAATTATGTCAAAAAGGGGCCGGCAAAACCGAGCTGCTAAGCTCAGCACCCTTTTTCCCTCTGATGCAGCCTCCATGGCATCGACGTCCTCCAGGGCTTCATTGTCCTCCCATGGATCTCAGGTAACTAAACATAAATCCAGCCGGTTCTCAAAGGGTAGATCTCCTTCTAAACATCGAGATACCTCTGGCGTTGCCCTTGAGGAACTTTCACCGGCAAAATTGCCCCGGCGGGAGGCTTCAGCTTCCAAAGCACTAACGGGGCTCCAGGATGTTCTTGAGGCTTCAACCTCGGCAGAGCTACTGGTGCCATGCTCTGGGCTTCCGGCCGCTTTAACTGGCATGATACCCAAGCATTGGCAGCGTCGATAGACCAGAGATTCTTGGCTATTGAACGCAGTCTGGCGGCTTTTCTCACGGCCTCGATGCCCCTGAAACCGCTTCAGATATATGTCCACCAGGAAAAAAACAGCACACTGCCACGTAGATGTGCGCAGGAAACAATACAGAGATGTGGGCAGTGTTTAAAACTCACAACTTTTATTGGTCCTTATATGATGGGGGGGTGGCCAAACCCAATACAGGCTGTGTTTCGTAACGTACTTCTTCAGGGGTGAGGCACACCATAGACTATAAAAACATCATAATAATACATCAAAAATAACATATAAATAACTAAAAATGAAACGTTAAAAACATAATTAAAAGAATGAATAAGAAAACTGAAAATAGAACATAAAACGTTAAAATGAAACTAATAACAAACCTTATATGTTAACCACATAATAAAAGGATGATAATGTATAATAATGAATATGTATAAATAAAAATGATAAAACATTATAAAAAATTTTATATAAATGAACAAAAAATCATGTAAAAACATAAATATTATATGACAAAATAGTGTGTGTGATCAAAAAGACATGTAGATCGTGAAGCAACTAGAAACTGATAAAAACTAAAACAATAGTACAATTAAATAAATAATTATAATAAACCATGTATAAATAATAACCTAATGAATCCATAAATTCCAAAAAAAGGAGAAATCCAAAAATGTAGGAAATTAAATTGACAATTTAATTTTTTTTTATAGAAAATAAAAAATAGTAATGAAAAAACTTATAAACACAAGAGAGCATTAGTGAATAAGAACCAGTTACCTTAGGACCATGAAGGTACTGCCAACTGATAAGTGAGGTCTCTATGATCCTAGGTTATATCTCAGTTTCTGTAAAATCCAATAATACCTAATTAGAACTGAACCATAAAGCGAGCTCAATTTTAACCACAAATAGTCCATAAAGGTTCAACTGTGAGATACTTCGAATCCTCGGATGAGTTTGAAGACTCCGTAGGCTCTGCCGATACCAGAGTACTTCTTCCCAAGGATTCCTCTTCTCCTTAGCGTAGGATGTCTCCACTAGAGGATATGTCCTTTCAGGATTTTGTCCGAGATGTGGCCCGAGGTCTTTCCATCACAGTGGCTCCTGAAAAAGAGCCTAGGGCAAAGGAATTAGAAATCCTGCAGTACCCTAAAGCTCCCAAAGAGGCAGCTACCTTACCTATAAATGAGATCTTGCATGATCTCATGTTAAGGATGTGGGAAACACCTCTAACCACATCTCCTCACTCTCGAAGACTCAACACCATGTATCGAGTTCCTCCCTGTCCTGGGTTTCAGAAGGCTCAATTACCACACCATTCCATGGTGGTGGAGTCAGCAATGAGAAGGATAAAGAGTGCAAAAAGGCATGCATCTAATCCTCCAGGACGTGAGTGTAGGACTTTTGACGCCTTTGGACGTCGAACCTTCCAGGCTTCCATGCTTTCTGCTAGGATCAGTTCCTATATCTTATATATGGGAATGTTCCTTAAGGAAGTCACAGGAGACTTAGAGCTTATGAGCCCTCTCCTTCCTGATGATAAAAGGCAAGATTATCTTACTCTTGTTAAACATGCTCAGGATATTTCCAAGTTTTGTGAATCGTGCAGCCTTTGACTGCTTTGAGTGCATAAGCAGAACCTCTGCTATTGCCATAGGTGCAAGCAGAATTGCCTGGCTCCAGGCATCTGACTTAGAAATCTGGGTACAGGACAAACTGGGGAATATACCTTGCACAGGAGAGAATCTCTTTGGCAAGAATTGGCAGGAAAAAGTTAATGAGATAGATGCTGACAAAATCACTTTGGATAGATTGTCCAAATCTACAGCTGATCCTGCGAGGAAAAGATCTTCTAGGAAACCATTCTTCAGTAAGAGAAGAAGTTTTATTCCTCCTATACCCAGCAGGGACATCGTTCAGGTCAGTCTGCCCTAAAGGGACAGCAGCAACAACTTAGGCAACAAAGGAAGCCAAAAGCAGCTAAGCCTCAACCTGCTCAGCAGACTCAGCCTCCACAGGGGCTTTGACTCCTATCTAGAGAACTTTGCCTTCCTGGCCCTGAATGGCCCAGAACCCTCCACCATCCCAGGAAGGTTGTGTCATTTTGCCCCCAGATGGTGTCAGATAACAACAGCAGAAAATTGGACTCTGTCTATTGTACGAGAGGGGTACAAGCTTCATTTCCTCAGCATGCCCCCTCCTACAATAGTAAGACAGTTCAATTCTCAGACCTTTCCCAACAACCGGTTAGGTCAAGAAGTCACAATGCTCCTTGCTCTAGGAGCAATAGAAGAGGTGCCAATTCCCCAACGGGGTACAGGGTTTTACTCCCCCTATTTCCTTATTCCAAAGAAAACAGGGGGACACAGACCCATTCTAGACCTCAGAGAATTGAACAAATTCCTGTTCAGAGAGAAGTTCAAAATGATTTCTCTAGGAACTCTGCTGCTATACCTTCAGAGTCAAGATTGGCTTTGTTCTCTAGATCTCAAGGATGTGTAGACTCATGTTCTCATCCATCCAACTCATCGAAAGTTCCTTCGATTCCTGTTTCAAGGGAAGCACTACCAATACAGAGTTCTTCCTTTTGGCCTGGCTTCTGCACCAAGGGTATTCACAAAATGCATGGCTGTGGTAGCAGCATTTCTCCGCACCCTGGGAATATTTGTCTTCCCTTACTTAGACGACTGGCTCATTCGAGACCCTTCAGAGCCAGAGGCCAGGGTTGCTCTGTCTCGCACAATGTGCATCCTTCAGTATTTGGGACTTGTCATAAACTTCCCAAAGTCCAACCTTGCTCCCACTCAATCCCTAGAGTTTTTATAGGAGCTCTTCTGAATACCAGACAGACAAGGGCCTTCCTTCCACAGCGCCGCTGCCTTCGCATTGTACAGTTAGCTTCCCAAGCAGTGCTAAAACCTCACCTCACTGCTCGGGAAATGTTACAGTTGCTAGGCCACATGACATCCACTGTGCATGTGGTTCCTTATGCTCGCCTCCATATGAGGGCAGCCTAGTGGACCTTATCCACTCAGTGGACTCAGGCATCAGGTTGCCTGTCAGACAAAATAGCAAACTCAGATCGCCTTATTTTGTCCCTCCAATGGTGGCAGTCACCCACAAACCTTCTGGTGGGGTCTCCTTTTCAGCAACCCCTACCCCAAGCCACTCTAACAACAGATGCTTCACAGGTGGGTTGGGGAGCCCACCTGCAAGGCCTCTCTACCCAAGGTACCTGGACTTCACAGAAGGCCTATCTCCATATCAATCTCCTGGAGCTCAGAACAACCTTCCTTGCTCTTTGAGTGTTTCACACCCAGCTCAGCTACAAGACAGTCCTAGTTCAAACGGACAATCAGGTAGCCATGTTCTATGTGAACAAGCAGGGCGGAACAGGCTCTCTGTCACTGTGCAATGAAGCTTTGTGACTATGGGCCCTCGCCAGAGAGCATCAGATTCATCTCCTTGCGGTGTATCTTTCAGGCATTCAAAACTCTTGGGCAGACAGACTCAGTCGAGTTCTGCTTCCACACGGATGTTCTCTCCATGCAGACCAGATGGCCCAAATCTTTCAAATTTGGGGAACCTCAGACATAGACCTCTTTGCAGGTCCGCTGAATGCCAAACTTCTCCGGTTCTGTTCCAAAATTCCGGCTCGGTTGTCAGGCCAGGGATGCTTTCCTCCTTCATTGGGGTCAGGACTTCCTGTATGCCTTTCCACCCATTCCCCTAATTCCCAAAACCCTGTTCAAGCTTCAGAGAGACAGAGGTCATATGATCCTCATAGCTCCATGTTGGCCACGGCAAATGTGGTACCCTCTGCTCTTACATCTCTCTCAAGCTCCACCTCTGGAGTTAGGATCTGCTCCAGATCTTCTTTCTCAAGAGGATGGGATGCTGCGGCATCCCAATCCCCAGTCTCTGCATCTCAGGGCCTGGTTGCTGAAAGCCTAGAACTTCACAGTCTTAACCTTTCCCAGGAGGTAAAGGATATCCTTCATGTTTCCAGGAAACCTTCCACAAGACGCTCTTATGCATTTAAGTGGAAAACGTTTACCATATGGTGCTCACAGAAGGGTCTTAACCCTCTTGCGATAACTCTGGAATCATTACTGGAGTACCTCCTTCACTTATCAAATGCAGGACTTAAGACCAATTCAGTGAGTTCATTTGAGTGCTATTGCAGCTTCTTTCAAGCCTTTAAATGGACAACCTATTTCCTCTCATAGCGAGATTTATGAGAGGCCTTCTTTTAACAAAGCCTCCCATTAAGCCACCACCAGTGGCATGGGACTTAAATCAGGTTCTTGGGCAGCTCATGAAACCGCCCTTTGAACCATTAGCCACTACCTCTTTGAAATTCATTTCCTGGAAGGTTATCTTTCTCATTGCAATCACATCAGCTCATCGCGTCAGTGAATTGCAAGCATTGGTGGCTGATCCTCCTTATACAAGGTTCCATCATGATAAGGTAGTCCTTAGGACTCATCCACACTTTATGCCAAATGTGGTTTCGCCTTTTCATTTAAACCAAGTGGCTTACCTTCCTGTATTCTTTCCAAGGCCTCACGCCTCAAATGCAGAAAGGAACCTTCATACTTTGGACCATAAAAGAGCTTTGGCCTTTTACTTGCAAAGGACACAGCAACATAGAAAATCCTCTCAATTCTTTGTTGCTTTTGATCCTAGTCATTTGGGACTTTCAGTCTCCAAAAGGACACTGTCCAGCTGGATTGCACAGTGTATATCTTTTGCCTATGAGAGTAAGTACCTTCCTCTTGAAGGCCATGTCACAGCTCACAATGTGAGAGCCATGGCAGCCTCAATGGCTCATCTTCACTCTGTGTCTATTGACAACATCTGTCGAGCAGCTACTTGGGCTTCAGTACATACCTTCACAGACCATTACTGCTTAGGCAAGGACTCCCGCCGGGATGCCTTGTTTGATCAGGCTGTTCTTCAACACCTGTTCCAGACTTAATCAACTCCTACCCACCATCCCTGGTAGGATGCCAGAGATCCATGGGGGGAAGTGGAGCCCTTTCACAAGGGCACACAACTTTCTGGGGCCATCTCCTTGGCATCTGCAGCTAGGGAGTCCCCATATGTGAAGACTACATTCCTGTTTGTTCCTGGAGATGTAGCAACACTCGTGATTAATGTCAGATTTACAGAGGGTATAGATCACTAAAACAAGCAAAAATGAATCCCTCCACTCTTCCAAGGCTATGTAGATTCAAAAATTGTCTTATGTTTCTAACACTAAAGTCAAAAATGTTTACTTGATATTTTCAATTACAAGTATAATTTCTCAAAATAGTAATGGTTTATAAGGGGTGTGGAGGTCTCACATGTGCATGCGCTGTGTGGAGGTCTCACATGCGCATGCGCGGCGTTTTTTAAGATTCTTTGATTATCAGCTGAGGCGCTGGAACTGAACGAACCAGGTATGAACATTAGGTCTTTTATAAACTGGCATAACTATCAAAGTGGTTTTCCTATATCGACGATTGTATTTGAGGCATGTATCTATTTTTATCATTGTCATTTCCTTAGAGAATTCTCAGAGTTGAGCTTCTGTATGCGCCAAACGAATACACATTGGATACCAGCTTGAGTGCTTAACGTGATTTAAAGTCCCCCTGAAGAAACTTCTCACCTGTGAAATGCATTAATGGTGCCGGATGGTGGCGTCGGGGAGTCTACATCTGCTCAGATAAGCACGATTAATAGCATAATAATTTGTTTGAAACTTCAACACTAAACACCTTGGGGGTTGTGGTTGGAAAGGTCGTTGATGTAAATCCAGCACGAAGGCCTATGACTTTTGTCAGAGAAGCCAGTGCTATGGGAAGTCTGAGACGTCCACACTCCTTATAAACCATTACTATTTTGAGAAATTATATTTATAATTGAAAATATCAAGTAAACATTTTTGACTTTAGTGTTAGAAACATAAGACAATTTTTGTATCTACATAGCCTTGGAAGAGTGGAGGGATTCATTTTTGCTTGTTTTAGTGTTCCTGGAGATAGCATAGTTACTCACCTGTAACAGGTGATCTCCGGGAACAGCAGGAATTTAGTTTTCACAACCCACCCACCTCCCCTAGGAGTTGTATCTTTCTCTCTCTCTCTCTCTCTTTCTCTCTCTCTCTCTCTCTATCTCTCTCTTTTGTCTCAGCTTTAAACTCAACTGGAGAGGGACAGTTGGGAAAGGCGGGAAGGCAGCACGCAGGCACTGTGGGATGCTCCCAAAAGCTTTCCTATTGGACGCGGGGGAGCGTTCCCGCGCAGGCTCTGTCGGTACCGACAATACCCATATGTGAAGACTAAATTCCTGCTGTTCCTGGAGATCACCTCTTACAGGTGTGTAACTATGCTTTGCCTTTAAACTGCACTGATTTTTAAAGAGCGCAGTATAGAAGAGACAAATAAATAAATCAGGCGCACACAGCACACATATTAGAATGTTCCTCTATATAACCACTTTTTCACTTACTGTAGGTATGACTAAGTGTTGACTGTACTCTGAGTTTGATCAAAGCCTACTTTCACCAGCAACTGAACATTGTCAGCATACATAGTTAACTCCATATTTCTCTAGAAGTGCAAGCAATAGAGAAAGACCGATATAAATGAGCAGGGGGAGGGTTGTGTGTGACTGAACCTTGTGGTATCCCAAATCTCAGTGGCTTTTCTTGTAACACCTCCTTTCCCCTTTGTACCTGAAACAGTTCCTTAAAAAAGAATTGGCCCACCTATTGTTAGGCATGTATTTTCACATATAACACATGCTTTACATGCATAAGAGTAGGCGCTGTAGGGAAAAGCTTCTAATACTTCTCTGTAACATGGGAGTAATTTCATAACAGGTAGCCTAAGTTAAACAGGCAAATAGGCACCATGGGCGTAGTTTGACAGCTTTGTTTGGGGGGGGGGGGCAAAGGGTGGATGACATATTTGCATATCATTTTCATATTTTCATATTCTTTTTGGTTATCTTTAAAAAAAAATACAAGATGGATAGGAAGCCCGTGTATCAAACAGGCAAGGGATGAGCTGGTGCTCCCAAGATACTCAAGAGGGAACAGAGTTCTCATTCAGTGGCTTTGCCAAAAATTAAAAGCAACATATTCCCAGGCTATATAATTGAAATACAGCAAAAACTGTAGCTGTTTAATTATTAAGCTTTTGCAGTCTAAGATTAAAAAAAAATGTTGACACCTATAAATATATATTTTCCAAAAAAGAGAGGAGATGTAAGGTGCTCACACGCCAAGGAACAAAAAGAAAAAGAACCACAGTGCAGTTTCTAAAACCAAAATAAACCATAACTAATTTTATTTTGGGGTTAGAAACTGTGCTATGGTTCTTTTTTTTTTTTTTTTCTTTTCTTTCTGAACATCTATTTTGCGTCCAGCGAAATCCCACCTCCAACAGTAGGTGTAGAACAGAACTAGGACATTTCAGCAAAGAACCCAACATACAAGAAAATCTGATTCCAGTGTCATCTCATTAACAGCCTCTCCAGTACCATACAGATTGTAAACTAACACAAACCCTACAAAAGTCACTGAAGACCTATAATGCAAATCTACCATATCATAATGACACCAGTGTCTAAAACTAACACAATAAGGAGCCTATCAAAAAAAAAAAGAGCAACACCATAAATATTGCAGTGGGCATCTTAGAAACCAGTGCTGTGAGTTATTTTTTAAAATTATCTTTCTCTTATCATTGTTTACATTAGGATCTAATCAGCTTTCAAGTATAAATTGTGCTGAAATACAGACAAACTTATGCAGTTTACAAACTTTTTTTCTCAGCATTGTATATATATATTCCTGTCTCTTACCAACTTTATCTGTTTATGGGGCCTGCTTACTAAAGTAAACTAAACAATTTGCATGGGGCATATTAATCGTTAATGCAGGCTTATGTTTTTTTTTTAAAGGAACAGATTTAGACTTTTACATTCCCACCTCTTAAAATTTATATATAATTATTCTCCAGAAGCAATTCTAAATGTTTTCATTTATTGGTCAACTGCAGAAGTCTCCTTCTTGACCTGGAGCCCGATTCTGAAAGGGGCACATCAGGGAAGGAGTCGTGTGTACTGTGAAAAAAAAACCTCTTCCTACTAATGACAAAGTTGAAAAATGGAATAATGAAGGACATACTCACCATGCAAGGAGTATTTATGAGCCAATAGCTGCAGTCAGATGCCACATAATTAATAGCCTCTTTTTTTTTATACCTTCTTAATTTGTTTGCATTTTTCTAAAACTTTAAAGTCTTGGAAGATAAATACCCAGGAGGAAAGAAAGCAGCATTTGTCTGAGGAAACATCCCCAAGGTAAAGCCAGCAGTTTCATTACTGATAATTCAGCAGAAAGACAAGTTGTCAGTTATAAAGGTCAGGAAGCTGAGTCCTCACCGTCTACTGTTAAGAAGTGGGTAGAGAGTTTTTCATATGAGAAGAGCCATAGCCCTGATAAAAGCACAGCCTTTGAAACTCCAAAGCTAGAAGCATTAAGAAAGCTGTTTTCTGAGGAAAAGGTTCACTCCCCTAATGTAAAGGTGCCTGCACAAGCTGAATTGCTGTGGAACCAATTTCAGGAGTTCTTGAAAGAGAGAAAGTTTGAGAAAGCTTATAATCCTGAGAGAGATACTTGTTGCCCTGATGTTATTGAAGGAATGCAAGTAGATTCTTGTTTGCCTAATTGTGAATGTGACCCGATTCCAATGGACTTTTCTTTATCTTTAAGAGAAGATTCTGCAGTGTTGAATAGGAACTGAGAATCTGGGAAACCGTATAGGAAATAAGGGCAGTTCCTGCTTTGAGCTGAGGAAAGCTAATTCTGTGTTTCACTGAGTTTTATTACTTGCTGAAGTTAAGAAGCAGTGTTGTGAAGAAGTGTTTGCTTTCAAAAGAAACCCACAGCTGTTATAAGTTTGCTTGTGTTGCTGTTAATTGACCACATGGGGCAGTCCTCGGTGTGAGTGTGTGAGAAACAGAACAGCTGAACAATGGAAAAGGTTTTGTTACGTCATTCTCGTTATCCTGATTTCATCTTTATGTTGGAGATGTATCCTTTTGCTTTAGTTGTGTACTGAACCTTGAATACCTTGGAAATCCCCACAATAAATTTTCTTGCTGCCTTACAACCACCGACTCAACTACATTTGTCCTTCAAGAGTAAAAATCACTACAAGTCCCAGAATACCCTGGTGACAACAAAGGGAACTTTATTCAGAGGAGGACATATAAGGCCGTTTCCAGCTTGTAAGCCCTTGGGCCCAACTGGAGGCGTCGCAGTGTAAAGGGCCAAGTGGTTAGAGCAACAGCCTAGTATCCAAGAGATCAAGGTTTCATTCCCACTGGTGCTCCTTGGGCAAGTCACTTTACCCCCTGTTGCCTCAGAAGAAAAGGCCTGGCAATCTGCTTCCACTCATACCTTGCCAAGAAAACCCAGGGGCTGCTGGGTTGCCAGGTGCCAGCATTGACTTTGCAGCACTTAAAAAAAAAGTTATACTGAGCTTTGGAGAAGCGCATGGCAAAACATGATAGTTGTTACCATAAAAGCATTACAGTGTCTCATATAAGTGCTAGTTAAAGAGCTTGGTTCTGTTGCAGCTAGGAATTGGCTATGATGTAGTCTTCCTTAGTGCTGGAAATGTTTGTTCTATTAAGGGATTGTTTTTACGTTTTCTTTCTTCCCTATTAAACTGCATAAATAAGTGCAGTGGTTGAGACTTCAACCCAAGTTCTAGTGATTTTTACTTCCACTCTGGATTTAATTTCCTTTAACAATGCAAGTCAATAGTGACATAAAATTCTTCCAACATTTAACTTGGACTGATATCAGCAAATTAGAGAGCTGAAGCATTATTCTGACCACTTGCAAAGAAATCCTTATCAGAACAAGAACAAAACAGCACAGTTAGCTCACCAGCAGGCAGATCAGAAAATGCATAGATACTACCAAACCTCAGGCTGGAGATGAGCAGACTAATTAGAAGACCCTCCCTCCCTCTCTCGTTCCTATAACTCTCCTGCTTGTATTAGACTGGGGGAAGTACCAAGACCCTCACACCCTTCTTCTCTTATTTTCTTTAATTGAAATCACTAACTAGATCTGAAAAATTATACCTTTCAGCTGCAATAATATCGCTTCCCTAATCCACAGTTTGCAACAATGGAAAAAGTAGACTATTTTCCTTAGAAAAAGTTTATCTGTTATCTACTGATTATATATTTTACTGTACTAAACTATGGTAAGTTATAGCATTTACGGCACATTAGGTATGAAAATTAACATGCAGTAAGTGTGAACCTTGTGCGGTCACTGTTGAGGGCATTACCACACAGGGCAGATATTTACCGCACAGTAAATTCATTGGCAGTTAGAGCAGCCTGCTGCAGTAAAAGAAAAAATCCCCATAACTAAACTAAACATAACTTAAGAACTGCCATACTGAATCAGACCAAAAATCCATCAAGCCCAGTGTCTTGTTTCTATCAGTGGCCAATGTAGGTCACGTGTACCTGACATTTTCCAAAAGTAGCCAGTTCCATGCTACGTTATCCCCAGGGATAAGCAGTGATTTTCTCTTGGACTGCTTTAATAACTGTTTATGAACTTTTTGTCTATGAATTTGTCCAAACCTTTTTTAAATCCAGCTACACTGCCTGCTTTTACCACATCCACCAGCAATGAGTTCCAAAATACATTGAGAGAACTAATATTTTCTCTTTAAATAATTCCCTCAAACAGTAGTCTCAACACTCCCCCCCCCACGCACCATCCTTAACAGCATCCCTGACCCCCCCCCCCCCATTTAAACAATAATATACTCAACCCTACTCGACCCCCTTCCATTTCTCTTTGATCTCCAGGAACTTACTGCGGTGTCCCTAGTGGTTTAGTGCCAGGGTATGAGCAATCCCCAAATGCTCCTGCCCTATTGCCAGCTCAGGTTCAAAATGATGGCACTGAACCCTAGCAGTGATTCCCTATGACTAGGGACCAAGCTGCCAAATAAGAACCCATGGTTGCAATTTGACCTTTAGGAATAGTACCATGAAACTAATGCTAGGAATAAGAGCCATCTATTTTTTTTATCAAGTTTATTTTCAAATTAAAAGTGGTAACAGTACAAGTAGAATAATAACAAGCATAAGATTTCTAAATCCTCCTCTCAATAAAAAGGTAGAGGTCTATCACAGGTCAAGATTTAGGCATCATCATGGATAACATGTTAAAACCCTCCGCCCAGTGTGCAGTGGCGGCCAAGAGAGCAAATAGAATGCTAGATATCATAAGGAAAGGAATGGAAAATAAAACAAAGGATATTATAATGCCTCTGTATCGTTCCATGGTGCGACCGCACCTTGAATATTCTGTGCAATTCTGGTCGCCGTTTCTTAAAAAGGATACAGCGTTATTAGAAAAGGTACAGAGAAGAGCCACCAAAATGGTAAAGGGAATGGAAGGATACCCCTATGACAAAAGGCTAAAAAGGTTAGGACTCTTCAGAGACGGCTGAGGGGAGATATGATAGAGGTCTATAAATTAATGAATGGAGTAGAACAGGTAAACATAGATCGATTGTTTGAGTCATCTGAATATAGAAAGACTAGGGGACATGTAATGAAGCTACAGGGTAAACTATTTAAGACTAATAAGAGAAAAAAAAATTCACTCATTTATGACCTAGATTGGCCACTGTTGGAAACAGAATACTGGGCTTGATGGACCTTGGTCCGACCCATTATGGCATATCTTATGTTCTTATGTTATCTCAAGCACAGAGAAAGGTTCAAATACTGGCTAAATATGTATCTAAAGAACTCCAAATACTCTCTTCTTTATCAATACAATTAGATGACACAGAAGCAGCCTCTTCCGTTTTCCTAGTTATACAGATGGCATACCACCAAAAGGTATCATTCAATAAAGATATATCCTTCCAGTTACGTAAAATGTGTTGCATGGCAACAGATATCATAACAACAAATAAGATCCTGTCATCTTTTGAAAGAACATCTTGCAAACATAAGGACCTAAAGAGGACTATCTGCAATGTTAATGTTGAGTTCAATTTGAAAACATTACACATAAATCCCCAAACCCCTTCCCAGAAGGGTTTAATATAGGAACCATAATCAAGCAGTGCCAGCACAAATTAGATCCTTGAAGGCCAGCCCAAAACATACGCAATGGAGTCCAGACTGCCCGATGGGCTACAAAGTATAATGATTGTGCCAGGCTATTCAACATGGTTGGCCTCACTATGTGACTCCAAAATACACTCCATTTTATTGTATCCTGAGGAACACCCACATCATACTCCCAAATCCTACAAAGACCCACTAAGGAAGTGCCATTGACTGTTATTAGCAGCTTATATAAATGCGATGTCAACTTCCCTTTCATTTTAGCTTTTTGACACATATTATAGAGATCTGAGATAGGACACATCCCGTCTGACCATGGAGAGTCCGGTGTCAAGCTCCAAACCAGGCAGTCCAACTTAGCTACCTATGATACTGATAGTCCCAAATCTTTGGTAGGAACTTCTCAACTAATTATATTCCCCCCATGAAACAATAGATATCTTTTCTATTCATCCTTTCCAAAAAACGTTTTGCACATTGTTGTTGTTAAGTGCCGTCGAGTCGGAGTCGACTCATGGCGACCCTCTGGATAGCTATCCTAAATTGTGTTTGGTCTTTAGTCAGGCGGCTCATTGTTGAAAGACTGGTACCCATAGCTGCTGTTATTGTATCGATCCATCTCATTGCTGGCCTTCCTCTTTTGCGTTGACCTTCTATCTTGCCAAGCATGATGTCTTTCTCTAATGATCTCTTTCTTTGCATGATGTGTCCAAAGTATGAAAGTTGAAGTCTTGCCATCTGAGCTTCTAAAGAAAGCTTAGGTTTGATCTCCTCTAGTACCGACTGGTTTGTTCTTCGGGCAGTCCATGGTATACACAGTATTCACCGCCAGCACCATAATTCAAAGGCATCAATTTTCTTCCTGTCTGTCTTTTTCATTGTCCAGCTTTCACATCCATATGATGTTATTGAAAATACCATGGCTTGAACAAGTCAAATCTTTGTATGGAGAGAGACATCTCTGCTCTTGAGAATCTTATCTAGGTCCTTCATAGCCATTCTGCCAAGAGCAATGCGTCGTTGGATTTCTTGACTGCTTGTTGCTTCTTTATTGATAGTTGATCCAAGTAGGTTAAAGATGTTCACAATTTCAATTTCTTCTCCTTCAACGATGAACCTGTTGATTATGCCAGTTGTCATGATCTTTGTCTTCTTTACATTAAGGTGCAGGTCCATTTTAAGACTATGTTCTTTGACTGTGAGAAGCAAATGTTTCAGATCATCTTCACTTTCAGCCAGCAATGTAGTATCATCAGCATAGGGAAGGTTGTTGATGAGTCTTCCACCAATCTTCACACCTCTGTTGTCTTCATACAATCTTGCTTCTCTGATGATTTGTTCTGCATATAAATTAAACAGGTAAGGGGAAAGTATGCAGCCTTGACTTACACCTTTGCTTATTTTAAACCATTCTGTTTCTCCTTGTTCCGTTCAAACTGTTGCTTCTTGATCAATGTACAGATTGTGCAAGAGAACGATCAGGTGTTCTGGTATACCCATGCTTCTTAATGTGGCCCAGAGTTTCTCATGGTTTACACAGTCAAAAGCCTTGCTATAGTCGATAAAGCACAAATAGATATCCTTTTGGTATTTTTTAGTCTTTTCAAGAATCCATCTCACATCCGCAATGATGTCTCTCGTTCCTCGCCCTTTCCTGAACCTTGCTTGCACTTCAGGTAGTTCTTGTTCCAGGTATGGTTGTAGTCTTTTTTGAATAATCTTCAGTAGAATCTTGCTGGCATGTGGGATCAGAGTGATGGTTCGATAATTTCCACAGTCAGTTGGATCACCTTTCTTTAGTATTGGTATAAACACAGATCTTTTCCAGTCAGTTGGCCATGATGTTGTCTTCCATATTTCTTAGCAGAGCCTTGTAAGTATGGTAACTGCTGCATCAGATTGCTGCAATTCTTCTATAGGACTGCTATCAATGCCTGGTGCTTTGTTCTTTGATAAGGCTTTCAATGCTGCTTCAACTTCTTCTTTCATCAAAAATGGTTCCCGATCATAAGGTACAGGTTGAAACGGCTGTTGGTCCACTTGATCTTTATCATATAAAAACTCTGTATATTCCTTCCACCTTTTCTTGATCTTCTCAGCATCATTCAACATAGAACCTTGAGCATCTTGTAACATTCCAATTCGATGCTGGAACTTTTTCTTTAACTCTCATAGCTTCAGGAAAGCCGATCTTGTTCTTCCTCTAATAGTTTCTGCTTCTATTTCCTTGCAAGTGTCATTGTAGTACTTTTCCTTGTCCTGTCTTGTTGCACGTTGGAAATCTCTGAGTTCTGCGATTGTCTTTCTTTCTCCTCTGGCTTTAGCTTCTCTGCGTTTCTAGGCAATTTTCAGATTTCTTCCATCATCCATTTTGGCCGTTTTAGCTTTTTCACCTTTTGTAGAGACTTCTCACTTTCTTCCAACACAACCTTCTTGATATCATTCCATAACTCTTCTGGAGCTCTGTCATTTGTATCTAAAGCAGCAAATCAATTTTGCAGGCAGTCTTTTTAAATTCCAGTGGTATATTCTCAAGGTCATATTTTGCTGCATTCATGAGTGGTTTGCTCTTTTTCAACTTTAGCTTGAGTTTGCATACTAGTAGTTGATGATCTGTACCACAGTCAGCTCCAGGTTTTGTCTTTGTTGATGTTATAGAGCTTTTCCATCGTTGACTTCCACAGATGTAGTCAATTTAATTTTTATACAATCCATTGGGTGAAGTCCATGTGTACAGTCGCCGCTTGTGTTGCTGGAAGAAGGTGTTTGAGATGAATAGATCATTGGTCTTGCAGAATTCTATCAGTCTTTCTCCAGCTTAGTTTCTGTTGCCAAGTCCATATTTTCCAACTACTTTGCCTTCTTCTTTGTTGCCCACCTTTGCGTTCCAGTCACCCATGACTATCAGGATATCCTGTTTGCATGTTCTGTCAATTTCAGCTTGTACTTGTTCATAGAACTCTTCAATTTCATTCTCTTCTGCAGCTGTTGGGGCATATACTTGAATTATAGTTATGTTGATAGGCAATCCTCGTAGACGAATAGAGATTAAGCGTTCTCTGACTGCATTGTATTTCATTTCAGTTCTTGCAAGTTTCTTCTTTATTATAAATGCAACACCATTTCTTCTTTGTCTTTCATTTCCAGCATAGTAGACCATGTGATCATCTGATGCAAAGTGACCGATGCCAGTCCATTTCAGTTCGCTGACACCCAACAGATCAAGTTGTACACGTTCCATTTCATTCTTGACCACCTCCAACTTCCCTTGGTTCATGCTTCGTACGTTCCATGTTCCAATGTGTAAGACATCTTTACAGCTTCTGACTCTCATTTCATGCGCAGCTACATCAGCAGTCAGACTTCCCGAGGGCTTTGATCCAACCACATCATAAATGCTGTCTTTACTCTGAAAAGTCTTCAGCTCTTCCCCAGTAGCTAGTTGAGTGCCTTCCGACCTGGGGGTCTCATCTTCCAGCACCATAGCACAATTTGTTTTGTTGTAACTATTCATTGGGTTTTCATGGCAAGATACAGAAGTAGATTGCCGGGCCTTTCTTCTGCGCAGTTTAAGTTTGGTGGTGTTGCCGTTGTCACAGAAATGTGATCCTCCGCCGTCAACACTATCCCATTCTGCTGCTGCCCAGATGGGTGGTTTGTCTTGGTCTGGCACCTCAGCTGAGATCTGTTCATCATGGGAGACCCTGCCAGTAGTTAAACTACCGATAGTTTGGCTCTCAGCATCACTGATGCACGCAAGCCCTCACAGCACGACAAGCTGCAAACCAAGTGAGTTTGCACATTAATCTGCACCAGTTGATTATACCAAAGGAAGGATGCTGCTGATGTCGAATAAGGCAGCTTACAAAATGAATCAATAGCCTTAACCACTTTAATAGTGCTACTAATATTTGGCAATCCAAGTTTAGATACTGGAATAGTCATTGTGGGTAGCACAAACAACTGAAAAGGAGAGACAAGTACTTTCTCCATTTCAACCCATGGTAAGGAAGAATCTCCTAAGATTCATTCTATCCCATATCACAATAGTGATGCAGCATGATAGGTTTTGAAATCTGGGAAACTTACACCCCCCTTTTTCCTTGGTAACTTCAGCTTTGCAAGTCTTTTGTCTTCCCATAAAAAAGGTAGTGAGCATCTTGTCCAGCTAAGTGTAGAAACCGGGCTTACAGAAACCCGGCAACATTCCCAATTTAGAAGCACCATCATTTTTACTGTATCCAATCTTCCCCACAATGGTATCCGAAGAGGAGACCATCATTGCAATGAAGTCTTTAATTCTGCTAAAATAATGCTACAATTGCATTTAATTGTTTCTGCAAAGGACAAACAAAAATGCATGCCCAGATACTTTATTCCCTGCAATACCCATTGCAAGGGAAACTTCCCCATATTCCCCTGTATGGCGGGAGGTCATTAAGAGGAAGAAACTCATTTTTATCCCAATCAACTTTAAATCCAGAGAACATTGAAAAATGGTCCACAATATTTAAAAGACCTCTTATGGAAGTCACTGGAATAGCAAGAAATAGCAAGATGTCATTCTCATAAGCAGCAAACTTCCAACACAGCTCACCCGATTTTATGCCAACAATGGCACCGTCATCTCTGACCTCATATCACACCTCGAACTAGGCATCCTGCTAGTGACAGAATCGTGGCTCACCATTTCAGACTCAGTCCTCATCAACCAACTCACCCCCACCCCCCAACTTCTCAATCCACACCTGCCACAGAGGAGACCGCAGAGGAGGTGGTGCATTCATTCTGGTAAAAACAGACCTCCAGTATCAAATGATCAGCTCTGACAGCTCAACACACCTTGATGTAATCACCATATCCAACAACTGCAATACCATCAACCTTATCTACAGATCCCCAACCTCATCCCCTGAAGACCTCGTGACTATAATCGAACTAGCCTCCAACCCACAGAACACACGCAAGCCGAACTGGGTATTGGAAGATTTTAACCTACCAGCCCTGCAGGATAACCACTCCAAAGCCTTCCTTGAAGCACTCAACAACCTGGACTATGAACAAATAATGGATGCCCCCACACATCAAAAAGGTAACATACTATTTTATTTATTTATTTACAGTTCTTTTATACCACACTCTTTATTAGTGCGGTTTACAGTGAACAAAAATACTCACGGAAAGCAACAAGTTACATATAACAGGGAAATTAACCAGGACTCAACTTTGGGAAAACTTTGTACATAAATGTATACAACTATATACAGTGATAGGGTATTATTTACATAATGTGTGGCATGCGACAGAACATTACTACTTATCTTGCAGGATTGGGTTGTGTTGGGGGATTCAGTGAGGGATCATGGTATTGGGAGAAGTGTAGAAGGAACAGGTGATGCTTTAGGGCTTTTCTAAATTGCTTGAGGTCAGTGATTGATCTGACGGTGGGTGGAAGGTTGTTCCAGCGTCCGGGGGCATAGTGTTCGAATGCTCTGTCTGTAGTTGCACGTGTGCATCTTGTGTATTCTGTCGGTATGGTTAGAGTATTAGATGCTGCTGATCTCCTTGATCTAATATTGGGGGTGTGATTGAGGAGTGTTGAGATTGAGGGGGGGGGGGGGCTATTTTGTTAATAGCTTTGAAAGTAATGAGAAGGACTTTATATGCAATCCTGCAGCTTATAGTGGCCAGTGTAGTTCCCTTAGGATAGAGGTTGTGTGGTCTCTCCTTGATGCTCCATACAGGATGCGGGCAGCGACATTCATGGCTAATTGTAGCGTATTTAGGGTGTTTTTTGGGAGGCCATGGAGTATTATGTTTGCGTAGTCAAAGTGGGGTGTGACTATCGCTTGGAATATAGTTTGTTAGTTGTTAGGGTCGAGCATGTTTTTCAGGTGTTGGAGGGTCCTAATCTTGAAGTAAATGATTTTTACAGTGCGGTTTATATGTTCTTTGAAGTCCAGTCGATGATCCAGTGTTACGCCTAGGTATCTTATGGTGGACTTGATTGGAAGCTCTGCGTCCCGTACTTTTAGGGTAGCCGGGGGTGCAAATTCTTTGTTTTTCGTGATGATTAGGACTTCGGTCTTTTTGAGATTTATTCGCATATTTTGAGTGAGGAGCCAGTCTGCTATTGCTTGAAGCATTCCACTAGTACTGTATAATCTGGGAGCGTGACATTAATTGGTGTAAATATCAACACATCATCTGCATAGATTAGACAAGATATACCATATGAGCGAGTGATTTCGCAGATCGGCTGCATATTGTGAGAGATAGTGAGTGATAGCTACTTCCTATAACCCTATTAGGCAGCTGCCTAGGGTGTTAAGATTTAAGTTGCCTTTGATACAAAAAGAGTCTTGTAGTCAAGTGGTAAGGCAAAAATATTAGGGCTTTATTCCCTGCCCTGATGGGATATTCCTGGGATACAACAAACAATATGAAACAAAAGAACTGTTGCACAGAAAAATATCTTCTTTCCTTTAGGCACCATCAGCTGGCTGCTTTACACACATTCAACATAAAGATACAATATCGTCAGATAAACAAATTGTACAATTCATGGGCACAGGGTCAGAATTCTAGCTGCTGTTCTCCCACTGCATTAACTCAGAGTCACTTATGATTGCATATGGGTCACACTCTTCACAGCTGCTGTCTTCCTTTAAAACTCTTCTGTGAGTCATGGGCTAGCTTTTCTAGAAAGGGCTTTTTAAATCCAGGGCTCTGAACGCCTGATATAGTAAAAGCTTCCTTCTGGCTTTCCCTCCTTCTCCACGCTGGTGAAATTACTGTGTAACTTTCAGTGTCAAAGTTACTTCTGGTGCCACGCCCTTGCCTTTCAAACCAAACAGAACTTCTTGCCTTTTTTCTTTAGCAAAGCTAGGTTCCCACCTCTTAGCCATGGTTCTGTCTCTTATATCTGGGCTCCTGGCAGCTCTCTCCTGGGCTCTCCAACTACCAGGAATCCTAGCAGGGTCCTGGGCACGATGCTGGCTGTTTCCTGCTCTGCTGCCACACCTACTGCTTTCTTCCCTCAGTGGATTTCCTCCAGCATGACGTGTGTTCACTGGATGCTGGCTTAGTCCTCCCAGGTCGCTGCCTCTACTGGCCTTCCCTGGTTCTACCCTGCAGCTTTTATCCTTGTTCTCTTTGCATGCTGTATGTTTCTGAGCACAGGTGTTCCTGATTAGCCTTCCTGCTTCTAGCTACGTCAGGACTAGTACAAGGACATTTTACTCTAATGCCTTTTTGCTTTTCTTGTGCTGAGTTTGTCTGCTGCTCAGCTAATTCTGAGGTAAGTTCCTTACTTTCCCCTAACTCCATGGGCTCTGTACTGTCTGCTGTGTCACAATATATATATTAAAGAGCAGTGCCGAGAGGGAGGAACCTTGGGGTACACCTTGCTTTAGCTGGAAAGGTTCTGAAGTACTTGCTCCAATCCGAACTTGTTGCCATCACTCTTCTAGGTAAGATTTGCCCCAGTCCCATGCTAGCCATGGATTCCCTTGTCATGGAGTTGGGTTAGGAGTTTGTCATGGTCCACTGAATCAAATGCTGCAGAAATGTCAAGGAATATTAGCGCGAAGCCCGTCTTGATGTTGTCAATCCCACTGATGAGCACGTTAGTTAGGGAGGTCAGAAGTGTTTCAACTCCGTGAGCTTCCCTGAAACCATGTTGGCCTGGGTCTAGTGGTATCTATATGTAGTTTGATCTGACTCTGGGTCAACTTCTCTATAATTTTAGATAGAAGTGGGATACTGGAGATCGGTCGGTAGGATTCCTCCTTTGTTGGGTCTAGTTGGTTGTTCTTTAGCAGTGGTCTGATGGATGTCTGCTTAAGAGCTGATGGGAATATTCCTGTTGAGAAGGACTGATATATGATTGGGCTGAGTTTGGAATGCATAGCTCTTATCCAGTGTGCTGGGCAAGGGTCATTTGGTGCAGTGGTGGTGTTTATGTTGGTGATAATGTCTTCAATGCTTTTTGCGGAAGGAGATGAGAGCTTGAAGAGTGTGTTCTGGTTCCAATGAGGCTGGGTAGGTTTTGAGGAGGAGACTGTTGTTATTTTGATGGCTTTGGATTGGATATAGTAGGCATAGATTTGGGTATATATATGTTCTTGTTGTGGTGGTGATGGTTCCATAGTTTTAACTTTTACTAGGTTGAAGAGTTCTTGTGGCTTGTTTAAAGCTTGGAATGGAAGGCTTTTCTCTTGTCCCAGATTGCTTCATGATGAGTTTTCAGGTGGGTTAAGTATGTGGCTTGGTCTGTGGTATTATGAGATTTACGTCATTTTCTCTCTAGTTTCCTCAAGAGAAGAAGGGACTTCCTTAGTTCTGGAGAGAACCATGGCACTGATGGCCTTTTATCCGCACGGTTATCTGATGTTGAATGTTTGTAGGTGGGAGGTAGTTTAGAGTACTGGTCAAGGGTGTCATTCCAATTTGCAACCATGTCGTTGATGTTGGCTGATGGCAGGGCGAGTTTTGGGAGTACGTGTTTCATAAATTCTTTCTTGTCAAATGGTTTGAATCATGCTGACTTGGCTGTTGACCATATCTTTGTATGGCTGTTTGTGTCTTGTTGTGATGGCATATTGAATGAAATCAGACTGTGATCTGACCAGGGGACTGGGGTGATGGAGAGATCTAACTTGCATTTCGTGGATGCTTCAGTGGGTGGGACAAAGATAAGATTGAGAGCATTCCCACGTTGGTGGGTGGGATTGTTTACAATTTGTTTGTAGTTGAGGTTGGACATTGCATCGAGGACGGTGTTAGATAAGGTGGGTTGGACAGATGCGAGATTGAAATCGCCCAGTAGCCAATTTGGTTTTTCTGGGTTTTCGGGAGTG
Organism: Ichthyophis bannanicus; assembly: GCA_033557465.1. Lineage (NCBI taxonomy): Eukaryota > Metazoa > Chordata > Amphibia > Gymnophiona > Ichthyophiidae > Ichthyophis > Ichthyophis bannanicus. The sequence continues at coordinate 552,059,309 of CM066036.1, forward strand.
CAAGCTAAGTCAATTATGCTGGATAGTTCTTCGGATGATGAGCTTGGAGCCCTATAAATAAGGTTGATAGTGCTGTATTTATTTGAGATTGGGGTTTGTGTCTAGTTGTTGTGTGCTTCTAGATAGGATCGTTCGGTGTTGGAGTTCAGGTTTTGCTATAATGAAGACCCCCCTCCTCTTTTGTTCACCCTGTTACATGTGTAGATAGAGTAGTTGGGGTGTGAGCTGGTTTAGTATGACAGTGTCAGTGTCAGAGAGCCAAGTTTCTGTGACCATTAACATGTTTAGGTTGAGACTGGTTATGAGGTCTGTGATGGCTGGCCATTTATTGCGGGCAGAGCGAGCATTAATGAGGGCACACCTGAGTTCTTGTTAAACATCGATTTGTTGCATTTTGTGTTGGTTGTGTGCTCTAGTGCTATATGGAGCAGGTGAGACTGTCTCTTGTAGCAAGGGTTTTGTGGATATTGGTAATGGCTTCGGTAGTGTTTTTTGCTCATACTGTGAAGTAGTGGGATATGGTTATGATCATGAGTGAGGGCATTAGATTCATAGATGGCATTGGAAAGTAGGTATATGCATGTGAAGCCAGGTATGGAGAAGGTCATGGTTCTTGTTGTTTGCAAGTTAAGGCTTTATTATCTGACTTAGATTCTTGAGCTGTATGAAAGTTTGGGATTATGCAGACCCAGTGGTGGATAAAGGCGACCTATAGGAGTTGTATTGAGTCAGTGTGCTGTGGGAAGAAGAAGGTTTTAATATCTTAGGGTGAATGTTTCTGTTACACGAATTTAGCAGGGGCAGTATTAGTTTGTGGTCATGTTTGAAAAGCCTGTTTGTTCAGTAGGCAACAATAAATGGAATTACTTTGTATCAATCAACATTGCTCAACAACATAGATTCAACAGGCAGAGGTACTGGTAGGATACTATGTTTCAAATGAAGCATATATACTGAGCAGGATACTGTGTTTTAGTTGAGGCATACACTGAGCAGAGACTAAACTTTCAACATTCGGTCAGACACTACTCTATGTTCAGTTATAGTGCTGTTAAGCTGAGATACCTATATCAGATTCTTCCAAGAACTTTCTAATTAATTATATTCAGGGCTGCAATAAGTGCAGCCGGAGTGGACACTCTTATATGAGTTAATTCAGATAGGTAAATACCATGCAGAGTCCGTTCTGTAGTTTGTGCCTGCTGGGGTTCTGGGTTGAGGGTCACTGCGTTTCTGTCTTGCAGCTGATGTGCGGAGGGTGTAGTGAGGCACAGTTATTCACGAACAGTTTCTGGCGGTCCCCACCTAAGGGCCACGCCAAAGGGCCCTCTAGTGAAGCCCTCTAGCGAGGCCCTCAGGCACGGGCCCGCAAGGCGCGGGTACGCCTGCTTGCATCTTCTTTATAGACCTTGTCTTCATCCCTCGATCAGACGTGAGTTCGAACTACAACTTCAACGTAACTATCTCCCCTGTCCGATGGTTGGACCACAATCTAATCAGATTCCAAATATCTATGCACCAGGAAACTGAACGGACAATGAAAATAACTGAAAAATCAGCAGCACCCTCAGGACGTTTTAGACTCTTTGACAAGGAGGCAATCATCAAAGATGTCCTCCCCAACATCACGACTACATCACCGAACCTTGAAGCTGTGATGGCCTCATGAAACAACAGCCTGAGCTCCTTTGCATGCATATCTAACCAAACCAAGCCACAGACCTCAGATAAGCAACCAAGAAGGAGAAAACCTGCATGCTGGTACACCACCAAGCTATGAACCTCACTACAAAGGCTGAGGAAACTCGAAAGAAAATGGCAGCGTACACGGTCCCCAACAGACCAGACAGCCTACAACTCCCACCTGCAGACACACCGGGGCTTAATATCAACAAAAATTAAAGAACATCACTCTGAACTCCTAAGCCGATCTCTGAACAAACCCCATGAGTTGTTCAATATAGTGACGACCCTAACAAAGGAACCCTCAACCTCCCAACCAGCCATGATACACCCCCGGGACTACGCAGACTATCTGCTGGCCAAAACCAAAAACGTTAGCAAAGCCATGCTGTCCAGCCCCACTAATAATCCACCCAAACCACTCACCTCTCTCACAACACCATCATCTACAAGTATTGAGGACATCATTGCTGTCATCAACGCCACCACTGCTCCAAATGACTCTTGCCCAGAATGCTGAATACGATCACTACGTAAGAAAATCAGCCCTATAATAGCCAAGATCATTGACTTATCCTTCTCTACAGGAGAATTCCCACTATGCCTCAAGCATACGTCTATCTGGCCCCTTCTGAAGAACACCAAACTAAACTCCCAGAAGGTGGAATCATACCGACCAATATCGAGCATCCCGCTGCTAGCAAAGATAATCAAGAAGGTCATACAACATCAAATACAGGATCACATTGACTCTACTGCTCCCCTTGACCCATGCCAACATGGCTTTAGGGAATTGCATGACGTTGAAATGCTCCTTGCCACACTCATCAACACACTGATCACGGGGATTGACAACATCAAACAAGGATATGCTTTAATTTTTCTAGACATTGCTGCCAAGTTTGACTCCATAAACCATGAGCAACTCCTGATACGGCTTCAGGATAAGGGAATTAATGGTTCAGCATGGAGTTGGTGCAAATCCTATCTAACAGACAAATGGCGGCAGGTACAGACAGGATACACAATCTCTGAGCCTTTCCAACAAAAACATGGTGTACCTCAGGGCTCCTCACTCTCCGCCCTCTTATTCAATATATATATGCAACCCATATGTGAAATAATCTGCTCATTTAACAACATATGCCTGATCTACGCAGATATTGTACTACGCTTCACCCCATTCACGATCGATCATCTGGACTTCTCCCCACTAGTAAAATGCTTCGAGGCCATAACCGACTGGCTCCACTCACAGAGCCTCAAGATAAACTTCCATTCTTGTAATACCAAACGTGATAAAAAAATGGGCTGTTTTTCAGAGTGTAGTGTACTGTCTCTAGTTGCAAAATCACTCCACATATATCATACCCCTTGATCCAAAATATACAAAAATACAGCACTACCTCTCACTCAAAACTTGAGGAATGGTCTCAGACTTTCCAGCACTCTTGTTCATATACTTGTCCCTTAAACCAGGACTATCAGTGCTTGTTTGCATCAATGACCAATCTTTTTATTTAAAATGTAAAATTCTAATTCTATGTAGTGCCATGTTGTGAAATACTTGTATAAGCTTATCAACTTTCCTTTAAGATGCAAAATATGATATGATCTTCCCCTTGTATTCTTCCCAACGCTACTTATCAGCGCTTCATCGCGTTTCACTTCTTCAAGTTTCGTCAGGGGACAACTTATTTGAATTTCTTCAGGGGATATCACTAAACCTCTTGGGATAATTTCTTCCTTGATGCTGCCCACGTCTCATTCAAAATCAAACAATTCACCAAGTTGAAAAAACGCCAGGTTTGTACATGATGGCGCTATCTATAAGACAAGCCAAGACCAAATCGATGCTTGAAGATGAACTGGTGTCAGGTGCAACGTTGTGCAATCTTGTATTTTGATGAATCTGCTTCCTGCGATTACATAAGGAAGACTGAAGCAATCCATGCTCTGATGAAATAAAAACATTCATATGGCACTCGTGTTTAAGTAATTTTGACTTTTAATACCTATGACAGCTATATTGTCGGCGCAATAATCCAAGCATGCATTATTGGCCTTCCCAATCCATCCTGACCACGCAAATTTTAGCTAGCTATGCAATGGCTTGCTGGGACGCTAGACAAGTCAAATTTGAATGAAAGCATACTCATACGACTCTGTGAGTTACCTGGCAAAACCCGCAAAAACAGAAAAATGACCCAATAAATAATTAAGAAGAAGGAGTCAGAACCAAGTACTCCAAAACAAATTCCTTCCAATAGAAATAGATAAGCACATCCAGACAGTCATACAGACAATCAAACTATCACACTCTGCATTCACTCAGACATTAATAAAAATAAAGGACCGTGCACATTCTCTCAGTTTAAGATGCACATTCTCAGCACTCACTCTCGGCTCTTACATAAAGGAGAAAAAACTAAGAAAATTAGATCAAAGGTCCATGCACCAAGTAACTGTAATAGTTATCCGTAGTCCTCATAGACAGCAGATAGAACTACAAAAGTTCCCAACAGCATAATAGTGAAAGATGACATTAATGAAACACTAATCCATTTTGAGTTTCTAAAAACTGCTTAAGTTCATTAGTATCTTGATAAATAACCTTATGGTCTTCATAAGTTATTCTCATTCTTGCTGGAAAAAGTAGGCCATATTATGCATCAACTTCTCTGTTTTTCGCCTAGAGAGGAATGCGTGCCATCTTACAACTGTGTCCCTTGTCATATCAGTAGAAAGAGTTATTTTATGATCTTTATACTTCAAATTATTCAATCTTCCACTTGCTAAAAATAACAACTGCAATACCTGTGAGGATCGATTCAAACAAATCAAAATGGGCCTGGGTGACCATTTGGCAGTCAGTACTTGATGGAGGGGTGACCAGTATGCCATTTCAATTTCCAGAAAGTCCCAAAAAAACCTCAAAAATCAATGACCATGTCGGGTGCAAACCAAATAAAAAGTCATTGATGTAGAACGTTGAGTTCTATGCTCGTATCCCAGCAAAAGCTGAATCAAAAATATGTAGAACACACCATAAATTGCTGAAGCACATTGTAGCTAACACATTTTTTTGTTGGGCATCGTGGTGGCCCTTTATACCAACATTCCCCAGGAAGAAGCTCTATCTCTTTTGGGGTCGGCATTCACCACGGCTCCGGTTAGGATTCCGAAATCCTTTCTATTGGATCTGCTTCGCATTGTCCTTACGAGGAATTATTTCAGTTTTCAGGGACAGTATTATCAACAATGCCACGGTATTGCAATGGGAGCCACAGTGGCGCCTTCCATTGCCACATTGTATCTCGCGGAGATGGAAGAATCTTTTATTTATCCAGCGGAGGATTTCCAGTATGTCCGAATGTGGCTACGATTTTTGGATGATATTTTTTTGTTATGGTCTTCCACGGAATTTCACCTGCATCGATTTTTGGACTGGCTTAATTCTTTGAAGCCGAACATTCGGTTTACGGCTCATGTTAATACTCACCGGATTGAATTTCTGGATGTACTAGTGTTTAAACAGGACACTTCTTTGGCAACCACTCTTTTCCGGAAGCCCAGCCAACGTAACAGTTTACTGTGTTATCACAGCCACCATCCGGCTCCTTTACGCCGGGGTCTCCCTTTTGGCCAGTTTCTTCGGCTCCGCCGAATTTGTTCCTCCACGGAGGACTTTAAAGAACAAGCTTCTGCCTTACGGTCACGTTTATTGGATCGCGGGTACCCCAAAAAGGTGGTGAGGATGGCTTACCTCCGGGCACGTTTTTCCCATAGGGAATGGTTGCTTACTTCTGGTCCTCCACCTGCTGGGAATGTTTTGCCCTCCCAGACCTCTGTAGAGGACACTATCACTGGTGTTTTACCATTTATGTCCCATTCGGTGCAGGTGACCCGGCTTTTGAAAAAACATTGGCATATTTTGCAGTTACATTCTTGCTTCCAAAAGTCACTGCGAGTGGCCCACACCAGGGGCAAAAATTTGAAGGATTTTTTAGTACACACTCCGGGTCCTTTGGACTCGTCGGGCCCTTCCTGTAAAGAGCAGCGCCACGGTCATTGGGCTTGTGGCCGGTGTAAATATTGTTCCACTACTTTAGAAGGAGCACAATGGCTCTATCCTGCGTCCAACCAGTGGTTTGTTTTTCGCGGCTCTTCTTCTTGCCAGACCACTTTTGTGGTTTACATTTTGATATGCCCTTGTGGTTTATCTTACATTGGTCGGACTATTCGACCCATCCGGGTCCGTTTGGGAGAGCATGCGTCTCGTTTGAGATCACAGACACTTTCTGCTCCTATTGTGGAACATTGCATCCAGTTTAACCATGTTTTTTCTGATTTAAAGTGGCGTGTCATCGATGTAATTCCACTTTCTTCTAGAGGAGGCCCTCGGGAAAATCTCTTGCAGAAACGTGAACAACGCTGGATATACCGTCTACAGACTGTTTCCCCTCGGGGTTTAAATTTGGAATGCGATTGGTGGAGTTTGGTGTAATTTGGCTCTATTTCAGCATTTTTTTCACATTTTTTTCACATTTTTTCAACAGCCTGCTATTATTAAACTCTTTCTTTTACTGAGTTGATTTACAAGCAAGTGTCCCCTTTAATTAATTTTTCCCGCGCTGGAGAGGTGACAGCTTATGTTTTGGATTGACTCCTCCCTTTGTGTCATGGTCCAATCAGTTGCCACTATGGTTCTATAAAAGCAGCTGTTGAGTTCGGCGTTCTTCTGGGCGATTGATCCAAGATGGGGTTCTTCACTTGACACAGGGCCTTCAGCGGGTCCGAAACATGCATGTCGTGCAAGCAATTTGTACCCTTACGGAGAATCATGTCTCGCCACCATTGAGATAAGTGATTGTTCACTACCTAATTTTTTGTTTTACAAAAAGTTTTAAAAAACAGGGACTCCTCGGAACGGAGAGAGAGGGCTTTCCCCCTTCTCGCTCTTGCCGGGGATGCCCGACAAAAAAATGTGTTAGCTACAATGTGCTTCAGCAATTTATGGTGTGCTCTACATATTTTTGATTCAGCTTTTGCTGGGATACAAGCATAGAACTCAACGTTCTACATCAATGACTTTTTATTTGATTTCAATTTCCAGGGCTGGAAGAAAACGGTGCTCCAAAACACCTTCCAGAAACAATCCAACAAACTGTACTATATTCTCCCCTTCCACGCCTTCAGGTAAGCCAATTAATCTCACGTTTAGTCACTTGTTAAAGTTAATGGTATCCGCTAACTCTCGTTGAACCTGCTTAATTGCCATGGTGTTTGACAGGGATTTGAGCCTTCTTGCTGCAATTCAGTTATTTGTGTTTCCAACGAGTCCAGGCACAGCTATTCATTTGTATAGAAAGCTGCTCTAAATCCCTTCTCATTCCCACTGAAACCTTGATCTGGCTTTCCATCATTTTTTTTCAGCTCCCGCACTTCTTGCAATACCAGATCAGGAGGCTCAGCAACCTTATCAGGCGTGGGAGGACCTTTTTATGCCCTTTGAGCCCTGATGGTAGCCTGAATTGAGTATCTGATGTCACATTCTTCTTTTCAGCCATTACAAGTGTGCTGGGCTCCACCATTCTATTCCCTGAGAACCATTTTGAATCTGGGTGGGTAATAGGGCAGGAGTATCTAGGGATTACTTCCTGCCTTGCCACTAATCTACCAAGAATTTATCACCAAAATCAAAATATCCCACAAGGCATATATTTGGAGACAAAGTCTAGCCCTGAAAATACCACCAAAGAAGAAATCTATTCCCACTGTGGTTTCATTGCCAAAGTAATATATTTTTTGTTGGACTCATGTCTGTGTGAAGAACCAACCTCTTGTTCAGACCATGTCCATTTTAATCATAATATGCAGTAAAATTGCTTAACTTAAAGAAAGCAAGGACTTATCTTCATCTATCCAATCATGAAACAGAACACATCTTCCACGCCTTAAAAAAGGATTCAGGGTACTAAAATTGACGTGGTCTGAAGTAGAGGTTTGTTCCTCATACAGACATGAGTCCGACAAAAAATATACTAATCTACCAAGGACACCCCTGGTAAGTGTTGGGGGTGAGGCATCTCCTTGGCGGAGAAATGGGATAGTTAGGCTTTTCATCAGTGGAGTTAAAAGGGGATCTGTTGGGCATTTCATGGCAGGGTCAGAGATAAGGCTAATGAATGTGATTTTGTTTAATGCTGCAGTTGCAATAACTGCTTTCTGGTAGCACACTTACTCTTAACTTCTCTTCTTGAGGCGGCTTAAGTATACTTGCGCTATCTGCAGCCAAGAGAGTTAGCGTATGGTAAAGTACCATTTTCCATGCATTACCCACCTAGTTCTCGCTCCATTTCATGGCATGCAGTTAATGTGCAAATTAGTCTGCGCTATTTTTGCTATGATGTAACAATTACCGTGCTTGTATGCTATCAGAGCATGCTAAATCAATCACTAATTGCATAGCTTTAATAAACAAGCCTCAAAAATGTCTTAGGAAACCCTTACCCTTTAGATAACCTCTGAAATGTATCTTTAAAATCATTTTATTCCAATTAAATTTCCTTTGCAAGTCTAGAAAAGACTTGAGGTTATATTTTTAATAAATTCCTAAAATAATAGATTCCTGAATCATCTTACAAACATCATTGTAATCCATCCTCAGGGCTGTATTTCTCCAAAATTGGAACTTCTTTAGCAACATATGGAGACCACATCAAATTATTTATGGGCTTGATTCCAAACCTTCTAAGAAGCCTAAATAATGATATTGGGTCAGTTCTCATGACAATACTTCTTGGTACATTATAACTGGGTTTGTACCCAAGTAGGCCTATTTGTTTCCTAAGCCCTATCCACGGACAATACATAAACAAAACTGTTGGGAGGACAGGAAACATAGGCTACTTTTATATTTAGATACCTGGAGGATATTTTTACTAAGTCCCTGTGGTTTCACTTTCCAGACAAAAATGAGTGCATAGATTATCTAATTGTACAGAGTATTTAAGAGTGAGAATATGATTATTTAACAGGGCTTGTAGAACCGTTTTGACCATATTAGCTTCTCACATGGACAAAGTCCATCCACTTTGTTTCATTTCCAAGATAAGATCCACTTTAATTTTGCCCATGTGTTTTAATTATCTTGTCATATAAATATTCAAATACATAAGCCTGGAGATATAAGCTAGAGAAGGGGTGGATATTATATAAGCAACTCTGACATAGGTTTGTGCTCAACACCCAATAGAAAATTAACAGGAAGAATAGTGTATTGGGGTCCAAAGCTCCCTCGAAACCTAGAAGAGCACCGATGCATCATAGCTCCTGAAAGAGCTCCCAATCCACAAGGGTCAGCAGAGAGAGCCAGACAGAGATCCATTACTTAAACTTCCTCTCTGAGTCTGACTGAGAAGGCTGAGTCACCGATGTCAAATCATGAGCTATGTCAGTGGACAGGTCTCCAGGCCTTCCATCAGACCCCTCTCCTCATCATGAGGATATGATCTTCCAGGATTTTGGGAGGGATATGGCCAAGGCCATACCATTTTCTTTAGAGACTGAGAATGAGCCCAGGGCAGAAGAATTGGAGTTCCTTTAGTACTCTTAGGCCCCTAAGGAAGCGGTGACAGTGCCCATGCAGTACATCCTTCAGAGAGTGCAGATAAGAATGTGGGAGAACCTCCTCACTGTACCTCCAGTTAGTAAAAGGCTTGACTCCATGTATAGGGCTCAGAAGGTTCCCAAATTCAAGAAGCCCCAGTTTCCTCACCATATCTTGGTGGTCCAAAAGTTCCAAGACTTACTCCTCAGTGCCCCCAAGGAGGAAAGGTCAGACATTGGACTCTTTCGGGAAAATGTTTTTCCAGAGTTCCGTCTTTATGACCCACATGGCCTCTTACCAGCTCTACATGGGCATATTTCTAAAGGATATCATAGGTGGCCAAGCTGATCTGTCTCAGTATCTCCCTCCAGAGAAACTGGAACAATATCATTCCCTAGTGAGTGACAGTAAGGACTGCTTGAAGTCCACTTGAAGTCTGGGCGACCTATGATGTCCTTGAAATGGCATAGAGAGTTTCTGCCATTGGTATTGGCACCCAGAGACTCACCTAGCTTCAGTTCTCAGACTTAGAATAATCAGTGCAGGATAAACTTACTGTGGAGAGAATCTCTTTGGAGAAAAAATAGCAGCTTACCTTCGGATGGTGGGAGTATTTGCCTTCCCCTATTTGGATGACTGGCTGATCAAGTGTACCACTCTGAAGGAGTTTGAAAATCAACACTGCTGGAATTTCTAAGGTTCATCATAAATTACTTGAAATCCCACCTTCAGCCCTCCCAACATTTGGAATTCATAGGAACCCTTCTCAACACAACTCAGGTGAGAGCCTTCCTCCCGCACAACAGACTTCACAGATTGACAGTGCTAGTGCAAGAGACTCAACTGAATCAGCAGGTAACAGCTCGCAAGATGTCAATTGTACTAGGTTACATGGAGGCCAATTTCCATTGGGGCATGGCCAGCCCGTCCATACCAGATGGGCTGGATTTGCACCCAATTCTGCGCTTGCAGGAGCTAGATGTTCCCGTGGCAGCTAGACATTCCCATGGGAGCAGAATCGGGGCACTTGGACAGGCCGGACAGGGTCCGATTCTGACGGCTGAGATGTGCAGTGCTCTCCCTGGATAACCCTCCCTCTGCTTCTGCATGGAGGACTACTGCCGTGATGTCTCATTGCCATGGCACCAGGATGTCATGCAGGAGCGGTGAATGGCCCGACATCCCCGCTCTCCTTTTCCCACTGCCCGGCCCTCAGTGGAGGCAGCCACAGATGGGACTGGATGGAGGGGACTTACCTTTAGCAGCCCTGTGTCTTTCGGCAGCCCTGCATGCCCCAATCCCCACAATGCATGGGACTTACTCCACCTCCAAGGTGGAATAAGTCCCATGACCATCCTGACAACGCAAGACGTACAGGGCCGTGACCTGAGTTGGCCCTGTTTGTCAGGGATGTATGACCGGCCCCCACTCAGTCCACTCTCCACCCTGTTGCCACCTCCTCCTCCTGCCCCCGTCCAGAGCTCCCTGCACAAATGCCTTGTATGTGTGGGGAGTTCTAGGTCCAGAATTGGGTCCCTGCGAATAGCAGGGATTGGATGTCCAAGTCGGACATCCTTTCCCGCTATTCACGGATATGACCCCCATGGCCTCTAAAGTACATGTAATACTCTTGGCACATCTCCAAATGGGACAAACTCAGTGGATGCTGAGGACTCAGTGGACCCAGGTCACAAGACGACTCAAGGATCGTCTGTATGTCACCAATCCACTCATTCAGTCATTGCAATGGTGGACAATCCATCACAATTTGCTCAAAAGTCTCCCTTTCCAAATTGTTACATCCCAAAGATTTTGATGACAGATGCATCAAAACTGGGTTGGGGAGCTCATCTCCCACAAGCCTCGTCCCACTGGCCATGGTGATGGTGTTGGTACTCTCTCTCATTCCTTCCAGTTTCAACCCCTCCTTCTGCCTCAGTCTCACTCCTTTCCCTCCTTTGAAGTCCACTCCAACCACCTTGTTACTCCATTACCTCTCTGGATAGCTGTTATTTATTAACCCTCTGACAAGCCCGTCTCTTCCTTTATCATTGACTTTGCCTTTTGTTCTTTCTGGATTCATCTTCCCCCTCCCTTATTCTTAGTGATTTTAACATTCATATTGATAACCCCTCTGACCTTTAGGCTTTATAGCTCCTTTCCCTTACCTTCTCATTCAACCTCCAGCTTTGCTCTACTGCTACTGCCCTCACGCACCCTCACGGTCAGTGCCTTGACCTTGTTTTCTTCTCTAATTGTTTCCCCTCAAACATCTGTACCTCAGTTCATTCCTTGTCTGACTATCACCTGCTAAGCTTCACTCTTCGTCCCCTCCTCAATCTTGCCCAATTTCCTCCAAACTCTTTAGAGATCTTCATGCTATTGACCTATCAGCTCTCTCCACTACTGTTCCATCACCTCTTTTCTCCACCATGTCATTTGAGTCTGTTGATGAGACAGTAGCTTCCTATAACACTACACTTTCCTCTGCTCAGGATCCTCTTGCTCTGTCCATACCTCAGCCCTTTGACTATCTACGTTCCTGTGCTTACTCAGCTGAGTACAATTGGCTCAAATCCCCCACTCTTACGGACTTCCTACACTTCAAATTCATGTTTTCAAGACATCTTTTTAGATTTCACAATCCAAAGTGGTGTACAGAATAAATCTACCATAATAGAGGTGCTGTAATAAGAAGATGTGCGAAGTTATGCACCATCAATGCATGTAAGTCATGTATTGTCAATGACTTAAGTACGTGGCTGGGCTTTTATGTGCTTCCATATTCTGTAAATACTAGAGATGTGCTTTTGCTTGAATGAAAGTTGGGATCTCGGTGAAACAGGAAATGATGACAATGTCATCTTTTTCTGGTTCCCATCAATAGTGCACACTGTTTTGCGAGCATTAGTGCGTGCTCTTTTATGAGAGTGCAGACTATAATGCAATAGCATGCACTATTCGTACAGTACTATAGTGCATGCTATTGCATAATACTACACACACTCTCACGAAAGACTGCTCACTATTGATGGGAATCAAGAAATGATGATGCTGTCATCGTTTCCTGTTTTGTTGTGATCCGGGCTTTCGTCCGCGCTCTTGCGAATAGTGTATGCTTTTGCATAATAATGCACAAATAGTGCGTGCTATTGCATAATACTGTACACTCTTGTTGAAAGAGTGTACACTATTGTTTAATAGTATGCACTTGTGAAAGAGTGCCTACTATTCAGGGAAAACAATACGAGATGAAAAAAATGAAAATCAAAAATGAAACAAGTATTTGGTCTGCCCACTTCTAGTAAATAAGTACATCAGGATGATGGTTCATACTTTCATTGTGGGCTTGCACAGAGGCAGAGCTTGGGTGCAGCACAAATCTACATGCATAAATGTCCCTATTTTATAAAGAAAATAGGTGCCTCTTTTTCTTATAAATTAGGCGCATTCTGGGTACCTAAACTAGACGCCTAGTGTCATATGCCCCCCAGCCCTCTGCCTAGGGGTCAGAGGGTTGGGGCTGCCATGATGTCCTTTATGCAGAAAATGACTATAGCTTTTACTCCCGCTATGCCTTATGGGAGTGGTAGTTTTTAATCCTCTGATAAAAGGATAGCCGTGAATCGAGTGTTAGGCAAAAATTGACAAGAACATTTATTCCCCTTCCCAAACAGACTTAGTGCAGAACAGACAGTACTCTTTACAGGAGCTTTGCTTGAAGGTTATTTACAGAAACAAAATAGCTGTATTTTCATACTCCTGGCTTCCAAAACGTGCAAGGTATTTTTTTCTCTACAACAAAGTAGTAAATCAAAACAGCTTCTTTTTCCTCAAAGAAGATTTCTTTCCTCTGCTTTATCTCAGCTCAGTTCAGCGAGACAGAGCGTACAATCCATTGGAATTTCTTCTGAGTCAGCAGAATTAAATTCCCATTGCATCTCCTCAACCTCAGGGCTTACTGAGCTTTGTTTCAAATGGTTACTGCTACGCTGGGAATAACCTCTCTCTAAGAACTGGGGTGTTTCCCCTGGGTACTGTTCTAGATGGTGAGGTTTTGTAAGGTTTGTGGCTGTGGGGATTCTTCCCTGGCTCTCCCCTAGTTCTCTCCAGCTGCTAGGCAATGCTTTATACCTTTCTGCATTCAATTCCTGCCTAAAGCACTGCCCTAGCTCTTTAGTACAAGCTGAGCCTCTTGACTTCCCTGGTTTAGTGTTAGGTTCCCACCTGTATAGACCTTGAGACCGTTCCTCCGGCAGTGAGATTTGAAGGGCTCCCAATTCTCTCCGTCTAGGCAGGTTCCTAGTAACTGGCTGTGCCTTCTCTCCTTCTGCTCGGTTAGTCTCACTTCCTGAACTACAACCAGGTTCTTCACATAGTCTCCAACCTTCTGAAGTCTCTGAGCCTCTCCACTTCTCTGAAGCGCTCCATGTGCCAGTTTCTCCTTCTTGGCCACTGCTTCCTTCTCGGCCACTCCTTCCACCTCTTTGCTCTCTGCCAGGCCTTCTCATTCCCTCCTTCTCTGCCTCCTTCTCCTCTCTCTTCCTGGAGCTACTGAGCAGTGTTTATCTTTCTCCCTTCTGAAGCTTGGCTCGGCTTTTTTAAGCAGGTGAGAGTAATCAAACTCCAAGCTTGCTGCTACGTCAGAGCTTGGGTGTGTCAGCTCAACTACTCCCTCTCTCTGCTTGCTTCTCTTGTGCAGACTCTGAGCTGTGTGTGTTGGCTGACTGTCATTTTTAAAGGTAAAGTCCACCTTTCTTTCTACTTCCATAGGCTTTGCCTGTGCTTCTGTATTACACTAGTTATAAAATTACCCTCCACTAGGGTATTTTATAGCTGGATGCCTAGTTCAGTGCATTTTAAGGCACCTATGATAAGTCTATTTTATAAAGACAAGCGGATACTTACTTTATAAAATTCTAGCATAAGTGGCACAACGCGTATCTACATCACAGGCGTGGACACTACATCAGTCTTAGAGTTGGTTTAATGTCCATGCCTGTATTTTTCAAGCACACATGTAAATTATAGTATGTTATAGTCTACTTGTATGCTCTGCCCATGTTCCACCCAAACTCCACCCATGCACACGTCCACCAGCAAAGTACACACCTCAATGCCTGAGTGGTATTTTAGAAGAGGTCATTTATACCCATATATTGCCACATATGCACAGGAATAACTTTATAAAATATACATAAAAACAAGAACATCTTTGTCAAAAACCTGATAATATATATATACAGGACCCGATTTTCAAAGGCATTTACATGGATAACTGCCCTAGTTACCTGTATAAATGCTTTATCCAGAATTTTAGAAAGGCACCTACATGGGTAGTGCCCTTCGAAAATCCCGGATAAGTCCTGCCACCCACCCGCTCCCTAACCTTGAGGGTTTAAGGAGGGGTTGGCCTTGAGGTTGAGGTTGTAGTTGTGAAAGGTCAAGTGATAAGGCAGGCAAAAGAATATTTTTTTACATAAGGATTTATTTCTCCCGCTCCGTGGTGGAATGGAGCAGATGTAAAGGAATATTTTAGCCAAAGTAAGAATAAAGCAAAAACAGGCTCTTCAATGCTGTGCTCAAATGTCCTTTAATGCTAGGGTTCACATTCAGTCATGTGACCTCTGCTTTTAAATCAAACAAACACTGGCAAAACAAGAATGTTCCTGAGTTGTGAACAAGTTATGCTTTAGCTTATTTTTACTTCTTCATAAGCTCTTCAGCAAGGTACTCATTCAGGATACATTTAGTATATTATAGCATATGACCATTCAAGCTTTGCTTCAATTATCTCTGTCGATAAGACAGGTTGAACAGTCCATCAGTTGGTCTACTTCTATCATTGGCAAAGGACAAGCCAATGGCATTTCTGCTTCAGGACTATTTTCTGGTTGTGCTAGCGTCTGGTCAGAAATTGCTCGTTTGTCTAAGAATTCCTTAAATTCTCTAAGGAGTAATTCAGCCTGCTTTCTAACTGGGCTAAGCTGAGGTTGTGCTCCTTCCTTAGGTAAGCATTTGTTTGCAGACCTTATTTCAGGATAGCTAGTAATGCCGTCTCTGTTAATACAATCATTCAATGTGCTGGAGTTACCCCTCCCCCACTTGTCTCTGAAAGTAAGTGTCGGGTTACCAACTTCAGTTGTATGAGGAGTGCTTCTAAAGAGTGCTTCAAACGCAGGACTGTCTAACTTCTCCTGGCTTATTTCTCTGCCATACAGGTCAGCTGTTTTCTTTCTATTAGCTTGCTTGCTAAAGCTTTCAGCTGTCTGGTGAGAATAGCTGGGACTGTTTAAACGATTTCCAGGCTGCAGCCAACTGCCTTCATATTGACTGAGTCTGTCCTGAGTTTTAAAATCAGCATTCACTCTTTCTGGCTTCTCATTATAAAACTTGTCATCTGTATTAAACACACCATGTACCTTGTATTGAGGCTTGTCTGAGAATTCCTTGCCACTCTGCCTTCCTTTCCATGGGTCAGCTCTCCCCTCCAGAAGCCTGGGCTTTATCCCTGGGTCTCTCAGTGCTTCAAACCTCTCCTGCTCACAGAAGATTCTATCAGCCTCTGAGTATCCCTGGTACCTGCTTCTTGGGTCTGAATCCCTTCTCCTTGGATTACAGCTGGGCAGTGTTTCTCTTTCCAAGTCAAGGATTTCTGAGTCAAAGGCTGCTTCCTGCCTTTCTTCCTGCTTCTTTCTTTCTCCTTCCTGCTTTGCTCGCCCTTGCTTTGCTCTCTCTTGCTTTGCTCCCTCTTGCTCTGCTCTCTCTTACTTTCCATCTTGTCTGCTTAACAAGCTGCCTCTGCTTTGGACAGCCCGCCTCCTGCTAGGGCGTGCCCAATCAGTAACGCTGCTTCTCCCCTCCCCCGAGGTGAGCTGTGTTAGCTGATTAGCCATGTGTTTCTTGTTCTGAGCAGAGAAAATCCTGCATTCACCTGCAGTACCCATACCTTCCACAGGGTCACCATCTGTTTCCATGGCTTCTGGGGACGCTACCACGTCACAGTCCCTAACACACCCAGAAGCTATGCGGTTAGCATTGGGGCGCTCTGGAGCGGAGCGGGGGCGGAAGAAAGGGCTAAAGGGTAGCACTGATTTTCAATGTTACCCGCTTAGTCCTCTGCACCTTAAAGATAGGCGAGGCTTTTCCTCACCTATCTTTCAGGTGCAGGGGCTTAGCAGATAGCATCAAAAATTGGTGCTACCCGGCTAGCTTCTGCATCGTCCAGGTTATGCAGCGAGACCCGTATTTTCAATGCCAGGGCCGCATATGACCCTGGCATTGAAAATCCAGGTTAGAAGGATGGTGGGTGGGCTATGCACCGACGCAGTGCATAGCACCGCCCAGATTAAAATAAGGCCCCACCGTGCACAAATGCTTTGCAAAATTGCTTTGTAAAAAAAAAAAAAAAATCACCTCCCCACCATCAGTGTAGATGCCTCATCCAGCCTGTCAATCAACTGCCCACCACCTTTTCTTTGACATTGTACTGGTATGTAAAATATTTCCAAGTTAATTGATAAGACTCTATAGAGGCCTTCTTACCTATCTGGTGCAACTGTATAAAATCAGACACTTTAATTAGTTGAGAAATGTGATTTTTGGCACTACAGAGAATCTTGCTTGGTTCAATTTCTTACCTCCTTGGCAGAATCCTTAGTGGAGATGGATACATCTAGCCTAATATGCATCCAACTCCCTGAATGCAGGTCAAACTATGGACTAAACAAGCAACCCATTTCATCAACCAGCATGTAGGAAAACGGAGGTGTTATCAGATTGCCATTAAAGTAGGTAGCAACTGAGACTGAAACATACACAAAGGTTTTGGTTGTGAACCTAACGATAAAATAGATTAGTCACAATGATTGTTCAAATCATTTTCATTCCTTCTACTAAAACAGCAAATTAATATTAGAACTCATCTGATTGAAGTGGTTGGTGCAACAAATGATGAGTGAGGCCGTTTTTATCAGTGTGTATTCTGGAGGGGTCCTCTTTTGCTGTTTCACTTTCTGCAATGAGTGCACTCTGTCTTTGTTTCGTTGGTGTAAACAATATGCTTTTGGTTTTGTTAGAATGAAACTGGTGCTTTAGCCAGAGGAAGTCAAAAGACTCACAGTATCACAACATTCAATCCAGATGAGGCCAGCACACTGAAAGGAGGTAATAGAAACAGCATGACCAATGACTGTGGACAAAATGTGCCAGTGGAGAACTTGCAAAGCTCTGAGAAATCCTTAGAAAACAAGGAAGGAATAAGTAATATCCCCCCAGTTATTGGCATCAGATAATCTGGTTCCGTTCCTTTTTATCACTTTTTACTCGCTGTGTTCCTTTGTATCTCTATACTAGGCGCATTCTACCACCCTGCTCTGCTCACTGCTCTTTTTGGCATTGACACTGAACCCCCCAGTGCTGATTTCCTGCCCTCAGAACATTGGAATAGAAACCGAGAAAAGGAACCCCTACTGAAATGACTTGCCTGAATTGTCATGGAAAGAGCCTGTGTTTGAAGACAATTCTTTGTTAACCCTCACAAAATGAGGCTTTAAAGTGAATAATGGAGATAAACTGGCATATGGCCAGTAGTTAGTGGAATACACAGCAATAGATCTTTCAAGAAACATAACCGTTCTTTGGAGATCTCCGTGAAATGTATGTATCTGGCTCAGGCTTAAATCCTGCTGAGTAGAAAACAATGAATTGCAGTAGTGTTGTTGGAAATACAGTACATTACTGATTTGAAACTGTTAGTGCTTCTGATTTTAAGCTTCTTTCTTATTAGGTAAACATATGGAATAAGTAGCTAGCCTTAGCACTGTCAAAAAATCTGTAGTTGCCGGGGTTTGTACATTTTGTTTATTAATATTACAAGTAAATACAGTATGACTCAGATCAGGATATGTTCTGGTATTTGCCTCTATTTCTCAGGACATCATAATGTACTGTTGTGCTGCAGGGTACCACTAGCCCTGGCCACTGGATAATGGAATAATAATGTGGGAAAGGAGGAGTTGATGAGGTCATTTATAAGTAAAAATGTTTTGGAGGGAAAATTGTCAAAAAGGGAGCAGACGTTCCCGAGGTTGCTGGACTCCTGGGTACTAAACAAAGTCTGGATCAAAGGAAAGGTGAGGGATATGCTGGGTTTGCCTCCTTTTAACGTGAAGACAGTGTAGGGGTGAGCTGGAAGCACATGACTAATGGTTTACACTGGGGGAAAGGACATGCAACTTTCTGTGATTTTCCTAGATGTGTATTACCAGTAGTGGAGTACACTGGGGGGAGGGGGAAGACATGCAACATAGTTGTAGGGCTCTGGGACAGAAGATTGAAGATTGTTTAGAGAGATTGATCCATCAGAGGATGGTGGAAAAGTCATCAGTTGTGGGAGACATTTCTAGGAGTCCCCTCCCCCCCCCCCTCCAGGAACAGAGAAAGAGTGAGGGTGAAGTAAGAAGAGATCCCTTTGCAGGGGAGTGAGTGATGACACCGGTTCCTTACAGATCCTGAGGAGGAGAAGAGAGGTCATAAAGCCTGAGGAGAATATATCAAAGGAGAAGTAACCCAGGACCTTATTTTCCAGCAGTGGGATATTCAGCAGCAGTATCCAGATAGGAGCTGCTGCTAAATATTTGGGTTGAGCAGTGCTGTCCTAATAACTGAGAGTACAATTTTCAGCCAGCATTTATCTAGATAAAAGTAGATTCTTACCCGTGTTTTGGCAGGGATATACGTCCCAGTTGGACGTATAATCCCTACTAAATGCCCGGGTCCTATTCCAGCCACAGAGCTCTCTGTACGTACAGCAGAGATGTGCGGAGAGTTCTGTACAAGGGAGGGAGGGACGAGCTAAGGGAGGAGTGAGGGCATGCCAGAGGCGTGACCCTCAACCTGGACATACAGGGCCTATTCCGGTGAAGGCCCTGTACATCCAGGCAGCGTGAAGTAGACGGGGGACAGCCTGCATGGACTCCCCTGAAGAGGTGAGCTGACCAGGGGGGTTCCCCACAGCCCAATCCCTGCCACTGATGGCCAGATTGGGGGTCAGGCTGTTGAAAAAATGATGGTAGCAGACAGTTTGGGTGATCAGGGCTCCTGCATTGAGCTAAGGTGCCATGGTGATGGGACGCCATGGCACCACAGTTCCATGCAGGAGCCCAGGCTGAGCTAGTCAGGGAAATACCTGGACATGCTGCAGGCCAGAATCGGGGCACATCCTGCCTGTCCAGGCCTGCCACACCGATTCTGATCCTGCGGGGATGCCTAGCCCCTGCGGGATCAGAATCGGGTGCAAATCCAGCCAGTCCAGATTTTGGACATCCAGACGGGCCCTGATTGGAATTGGCCTCCTAGCACCTAGGTCTGCTTTTCATGGAGCCTGAGTTGTCCAGATAAAGCCAGCTTCAAATTGTGCTTTCTGGATAAGTGCTGGCAATTATCCAGATAGTAGTGGTCTTACCCTCGCTCTGCCCATGGACCGTTCCTACACTAACCAGATAGTGTCGGTGTGGTCTGTGGAGATACCCAGATAGTCTTGTTATCCTGATAGCCTCCCATTGGCCGTACAGACAAAAGTTTTGAATATTGGACTCCCAGTGTCTATCTTCTTTTGTTGTTTTTTGTCTCATGTCTGTTCAACCTGCAAATTACACTAGTAAGTTATATGTTTATATATATTTAACCATCTAGAGTAGACATTTATTTATTTATGTAACAGGTCTTATATACCGCTTTATCATATACATTCAAAGCGGTTTACAATGAACAGTTATAGCAACAAGCTTTACATTGAATAGGGTTATTCAACTTGGATGCTTTCTGGTAAATGTGGGTCGAGAAAGAGAGTAAAACGAGACACAGGAAGACTAGAATGAATGCCCACCCCAATATTGCCTTGAAGTGAAAACTTCTCCCTAGCCCTCAGAACCTTCCAGAAGACGATTTCCCCCACCTTCACTATTGAGGGACCCACAACAGTGTCTCCATGCCTCCATATTCTTCCTTTGTAATAATTAGCACTTCTGCTAATCATGTGAAAATGTGTTTTCATTTACATTCAGTATCTGAAAACACAGCTTCTACTTTATTGCACTAATGTGAAATCATTCTGTTTTGCAAAGCTTTCTTTTTATCTTGAAAATATTTTAGCATCTGGACCCAATGGCTAAGTGGGTAGCAGTGATTTTTTATGCTACCCAGTTAGCCCCAGTGTCTCAAAGATAGGCACTACCCACTTTGCACTTTCCTCTACCCCGGAATGCCCCCGACACATCCCGATGCTAACCAGATAGCATCGGGGCATGTAAGGGGCTTACCTGCTGATAGACGAAGGCACTAACCAGGTAGGTGCCTTTGTCTATCCATGGTAAAGGCATTTACATGGGTAGCTAGGGCAGCTAGCCATGTAAATGCCTTTGAAAATCGAGCCCCTTATTTCTAGCATATTATTTAATACTTAAATCACAAATAACAAAGCTTTCAATGTTACTTTTCCTTTTCGTCCATGCATGAGCATCCAACCCAGTTGGAATCTACCCCAACATTGAAGGGTTATTTTCTCTTGTTTTACAATTTCTGTTGCTTCCTTTTTTGTGTATACTGGTGGATTCTGATTCATTCCATTTGCTGGTCAGAATGCCTAAATTTGATAATGGAGGTGGATTCTAGTTGTTTACTTTCATACTACAATACTTTTTATGTGCTCAGGTCTGTTGATGCTGTAGGCATGGAGTCCTATGATAGTCACCCTATTTGTATAATCAATTTCTATGAGGCCCATTCCTCCTTCGGCTCTACGAATGTACAATCTTGGCATACACTGATTCTTATAAACAACCTCATGGGCATGGAGGAGTTTTCTTGTTTGTACATTCAGTTTTTCAAGATATTTCAGAGGCCAGTCTTCAATTCCAAAGCTATATGAGAGTACAGGGATTGTAGACTGGTTGATGTCGTGTATCTTGTTTTTTATGTTAGTATGCTTTTCAGTATCAGCTTAAATCTCTTGTAATATTTGCTGTTCTTTTCTCTCAGCATTTTAAGTTGGATTGTTGCTTCTTTTTCTATTTGTATTGAACTCTGTTCAGTTTCTTTTTTCACAGTCATCAGTTAGAGAGATGTTTTCAGTTGTCCTCAAGTTTCCTCCAAAAAAGTCTGCCTTAAGGTGGAATCTTACAAATGACGTCAAAGTGCAATCTGGGACATCCAAGCCAGAATATCTGAAAACAAAGAAGGCACGTCTAAGCTCAGGCATCATTTCACAAACATGGATGTGCCCAATATGGACATCTGCAAGGGCGTTTACACAGACATTCCCAGAATAGTATTCTAGGCCATGGGCATTTAGGAAGAGCTTAATGGTTAAACTAGTGGGCTAGAACCAGGGAGACAAGATTTCAAATCCCACTACTGCTATCAATGTGATTGTGTAGTATACTGGTGGTGGTGGAGTGCCATTTTCTTTATACCCTCTGCACACTTTCCCAATGACTATTCATGTCTGGAACAGATATAATCTTAGACATGACTCCAGTCATCCAGGATGTTTCTGTGATCAGGCGATGATGTCCAGGTTCTTGGGAATTTCCTGGCCATGCCTTCACCACATCCCATTTAGACTTGAACATCCCATATAGACGAATAGGCCTTCTAAGATAACCCCCTTAGCGCTTTTATCCAGATTAAGTCATCCTGATGTCATCTAAAAAACGTTTTGCAAGATGGAGTTGTTCTGCTAGATGTTGATCACTGGGACTACTGAACTTCAAGTTACCTACAACCAGTAGGTGTGATATAATCTCTGGGATTTTGCCAATTTTAGGATTAAGGCTAAACCCATACCCCAAAGAGTTATGAAGGCCATTCAAAGAATTAAGTCCTAGAGTGGTATAAAAGTAGCAACAAGGAGTGTCCCTGAAATAGTCCTTGCTGGATCTTGATATTAGGAATGATGAAATGCCCTTCTGCTTACTATAGGTGGAATGTGGTTTGCCACATTTTCATGGTGAATTTGATGTATTCAATCAATTAATAAATTACCTTGAAATGTACAATAAATTATTATTCAGGAGTGTAGGACACTATCAAAGGCTATTGTACAGTTAATCCATTCTACAGTGAGGGGCATGTCTACTAAAGTGCACTACCCAGGTAGCATGGAATTAGTGCATGTTTTTTGTGCCATGCTAAAAAGTAGCACTGGGCCCTGCACTAAAAAAAACATGCTACCTGGGCTATGCGTGACTGGATGGGCGTGGGCATTCCCACCACTGAGCTACTAGCATGGACCTTGAAAGCCTATGCTGCCAGTGCTTGGTAGGGAGCAACTTAAATCCAGAACAATGGGTGGCAATAGTTTATACCTGCAACAGTATTAATATGGTGAGCTGTGCTAAATTTAGAGGGATGGCTGTCCTTGCCCCCCTGCATCTAGCACAGTGCCCCATGCTAGGAATGAGGCCCAAACCTGCGTTACTAGCATGGGGCTTAGTAAACATTCCCCTGAGATTTCTACTTTTCTTAGCACTAGCCATGATGGCTTTGTTTAGCAATAGCTGGTCTTTGGATCTGTATAGAAACATAGGGGTATGTTTTTACTAAACGGCCCTAAAGTAGCAGCTGCAATGTTATTGCGTGATACGTGATGTTTTCACACGATAATGGCATATTACCGTTCAAGAACATCACGTATCGCACGATAACATCTCCTGCGGCGTTAAGGTGCGCAGAGGGTGGAGTACGGCTCCCCAGAGGGCGGAGTAAGGCTCCCTAGGGGCAGAGATAAGGGGTGAATGGGCGGGGAAAGGCCCCATGCACACTAATGCCGTGAAATGAAGGTCTGAAAATTAGCGCCAGTGAAAACCTCGCACTAGAGGCACATTTGCAGGGGAGAGAGACCATTTCAGTCAGCAATGTGCAGCAAAGGTAGGGAAACCAAGAAAGTGATAGTAGTGATGACCTGGGACTGTGCACCACCAGCACCACCGGCAGAAGGGCATGTCAGCATGGTGGCGGAGGGGTGCTGGTGGAGGAGGGAGCAGTGGCATCTGCCCACAGCAGACCATGGCCAAGTCCCATTTAAGTGGGTGCCGTGCACTGCAACTGACAAGGTCTGTCTGACGAATAGTCATGGTATCCCCAGGGAATGATCTGCCCCTGTGGCAACAGTTTCGTGCAGTACACACAGTCAGTGTGTTCAGGGGCAGAAGGTCACAAGTTCAAGTCCCAGCTGTGGCTCCTGCCAACCTTGTCCCCATATTTTACCCAGTACTAAACCGTGGTAATAAAGATGGAACCTTTAATGCAGATAAAATAAACATGCCTGAAACACCTATATTTTACCCTACAGAGCACAGACCATAAACATGTGCAATCCCTAGAGCAGAGTTTCCCAACTGCAGTCCTGGAGGGCCAAACACCATTCAAGTGTCATGCTGTCCCTAATAAATATGCCTGTGCTGCATTTGTATGCACCGCTCCCATTGTATGCAAATGCATCTCATGCATATTCATTAGGGACAGCATGAAAACCTGAACAGTGTTTGGCCCACCAGGACTGGAGTTGGGAACCTCTGCCCTAGAGCAGCGGCTAACAGGGGCAGAAACACCCACACCCACAGGCTCCACTATCCAAAGCCTCATGGAGAGTCAGGCTGTTAGGCCCTGCATGGAGCAGCATCTCCAAATACTGGCACTTGCATACCTTAGCAAAGCCACCCTAAACTTGGGAACACGTTCCACATATATCAAAAGGTTGCTATGATTAATGGCAGATAACAAATCCTAAGTTAAACACAATTTGTTGACAGAGCTGCATCATAGCAACCTTTCTGATATCTGTGGAGTGTGTTTCAGTTTTAGTTTCTGACAGTGTTTACCACCCCGGGGAGTGACCCCAACAGTATTGCATACCATCGCCATGCCTGCACTGTGCCCAGGACTGGTGTAGTGGCCAGGGCTGCCAATAACCTCTCTATTTGCACAATGCTGGCATAGGTGTGGGAGTGTGTGTTTGTCTATCCAGTGTGTTGTGGCTGCCTACACCTTACTGAGACCACACTGCTTGCACTGTTTCCAGTGTTAGCCTGCCAATGAGCATAATGAGGAGCAAGCTACTGTGGGTATGGCCTGGACAGGGTGACCTGGGCAGGATGCATCTGCACAGGGCATAGGACAATGGCTGGGACATTGTAGTGCCTGACCACCACCTGCACGGACAGGGTGGCCACAGCATGTCATGTTGGGAGGTCATTCTCACCCTGATGGAGCAGTGACCACGGCATGGCTAGGTTCCCCCATAGTGCTATACAGTATTTCTCTCGTGATATTTATGGGTTCCCTTTTCTGGGGCCCAATCACTGACATACCTGCTTGGTGTGTGTGCTCACATCCCATTTTTGGATGCACACAGTTTCTCCAGGAACATGCACTATGTACTAGCTGGCAGACTGTCTGCATTTAGCATGTGTATGGCTGGAACACCTTGCAAGGTACAGCGGGTGGAGACTGACTGTGCCCTCTGCTGGTGATTGTCAGATGGTGGTGGGGGGCAACTGAGCTTTTCCAGCACTCTGCCTGTGTGCTATTGCCTTATGTGATGCATACAAATCTGCATTGACTGCCCTGTAGGGTGCCCATTCCCCAGCAGGATTGGGGTTGATGGTTCCCTCTACTGCCACCATTGCAGATATGTAGAATGTGGATCTGTTGGTGGGAGATCCTATCCCCCACCCTGAGTCACAGAGGGCAGGTTGGGTGGTGCTACATAATCCACTTTTGGGTCCAAACACCCCCCCTTCACTTATAACATGTGACCATGGCACCTACACAGGACATGCACTATTCTGGGTGCATCATAGTCCACAAGGGCTAGAAGTGACTGGGAAATACAGATGGACACAGATGTATCCTAGGTGTGTCTGCAAGGACTACCTATCACACACTGGCACTGATGGGGAAGTGCAGCATAGCCTATTTCAGTCAAGCCAGGTGCTGCTGACCTGGTGCTGGGCGCCCCACCTCACCCTCAGGGTGAGCACAGGACCTGCACAATGTCACGGTCTGTAGCTACTCTGTGCCAGTAATACACACGGTCAGTTCCCCCTACCAGGCCGAGGTGCTGTGGGGGTGCATACCCCATCTTGTAATCAGCTGTAGACTGCTGATCTGCATGTGCAGTGCATAATGAGTACGGGTGGGTTTACCCTATCCTGGTAACCACAGCAGACAGTTTGTGTGGTGACCTGCAGTCTTTCTGTAGCCAGCCAGGGGTGTGTTAGTAGCTATAGAGATGTAGCCCACTGGTTACTTCAATGACTGTAGAGGCAGAGGTCATGGGTTTGATCCCACAGTGGTGTTATTTAATAAGGCTGTCTGAGGCTTTTTCTTTTAGTTTAAATGAGTGCTGCCAAATGCACCCTCACAATGCTGTAACCTGAAGTTGCCTCATAAGGCACCCTATAAAGCGCCCTATAGGGCACATTAGAAGGCACCTTGGCAGACAGGGCACTTTATAATGGGCCCTATGGAGTGCCTTATAGGGCGCCTTATGTGGCACCTTATGTTACGGCAGTGATTTAACTTAAAAAAGGAAATGCCTCAGACAGCAATGATTTAGATTAAAAGGAATTGCCTCAGACAGCCTTCTTACATAACACCACTGCAGGATCGAACCCATGACCTCTGCTCCACAGTCATTGTAGTTACCAGTGGGCTGCATCTTTATAGCTTCTAACACTGCACTGGCATGAACTTGGGGTTAACGCGCGTTAACGTGCCACGGCGCACACTATCGCGTGATACAGATTATTGCTACCTTGCTGCCTGAATGCCCACTCCTTATATGACATTCTTCACATTATCGCTGCAACTAGCGCCGGTAACTTTAAGACTGTTTAGTAAACATACCCCATAGAAACATGACAGAAAAAGACCACATGTCCTATTTAGTCTGTCCTTCCGAATCAACCACTACAACAGTCTCCTTTTTTCCTTTAGAGATCCTCTGTGATTGTCCCATGCTTATCTGAATTCAGATACTGTCTTCATCTCTACCACTTCCACTGGGAGATTATTCCACAGATCCACCACTCTTTCCGTAAAGAAATATTTCCGCATATCATTCCTGAATCTATCCCTTTTCACCCTCATCCTATGTCCCCTCGTAGCAGAGCTTGCTTTCTATCAAAAGATGCTCTCCTCTGTGCATTTATACCATGAAGGTATTTAAATGTCTGAATCATATCACCTCTATCCCGCCTTTCCTTTAAGGTATACATATTAACATCCTTAAGTCTCTTTCCTCATATGCTTTATAATGAAGATCACTAACCATATTAGTAGCCACCCTCTGTACTGACTCCAGAAGATGCAGTCTCCAGAATTGCACACAATACTTCAAATGAGGTTGCACCAGAGGCACTATCACCTCCTTTCTTCTACTGGCCATTCCTCTCTCTATGCACCCAAGCATCCTTCTAGCTTTTACCATCGCCTTTTCTACCTATTTAGTGTCCATTCCAATTTATCATTCAGACCCCCAGGTTGCAGAGTGTCCAATTCGAAGATCCAACGTTGTTCCTTCTGTAAGAGTAGTCTTTTATATGATAAATTGGAATGGACACTATTTTTTTGATCCTTTGTGTGTAGCGTTTTGTGACACATGTTCGGTTGGGAGGTTTGAGACACTGTGCAGTTTCAATAGATTGGATGTGTATTGAATTTAGGTATGTGTAGCTTTTAGGTGACATCATGGCTTTGGAGCGTTTTTGATTGGTTGTTGATTTAAGATATTTGGCACGTCACACGCTACTTTGAGGATAGCGGGGTAATTCGAGTAGCCATTATAGAAAGATTTCTTCTGTACGACATAACCCCTGATGAAGCCGTTTGATGGCGAAACAGAAGCTTTTGTAGGGCTTGGTCTGTCTTGGTAATGAAATGCAGCAGTGCTTATAGATACAATCAATATTCCCCGCGTTGGAGTTCGGGCTGACCTTTTGTATTGTAGATCAACTTCGAGGGCTGAGGATCCAGCTGGTTGCAAGACTTCTCTGAAGATAAGTTTTGAAAGCACTATGTTGGTGTTGCTTTGTTAGATGTTTCATCTTTTGTCATTTACTTACAGGTAATAATGGTCAGAGCTATCACAGAGCAAAATTTGTCAAAAACTGAAAAAAACTCTGTACGTTTAACCAAAAAGTATACTAGTATCAATAACACACTGATGTATTTAAGTAAGAATTTTCAAACAAACTAAAAACATTCATTTCAGGCAACTAGTAGGTCTCAGACTTAACGGGCAAAACATACTCCAATCAGTAACAACTGCTCGAGCATAGCCCTTATTGCATCAACGACCTTTAGTATTTAGCTGCTCCGAAACAGGAAGAAAAGCATCCACTGACTCTTGAAACACAATGAACTGCACAAACTCAAAACTGTTCAATCAACTCATGAATGAGAGAAAGTGGTCAGCTTAACTTAGCTTTTAACATTTGCTTGAAAAAGTGCTTGGCCATCACCTTATCCCCAAAGTGCTTGGCCAGCATGATAAACAACAAAATTTTTCAGGGCCCCCGACGCGCTCATGGCACAAGAAAGGTGGGACGGCACTTCTGGATTAGCGACAGTAGTGAATTTGTCTGATGTTGTTTTAACTTCAGCCCAGATGACAGTACTTGCTAGGGGCTTATCTTTTGTGTGTGGCCCTAGTTATGATCGTTTTTCTAGTCGTGTGGCGGTTGAACGTATGATACATTCTTTACAGTTAAAATTATTTTTTGATGACTCTTCTCAAGTACAGGACTCTTCAGTTGTTCGTTTGAAGTCTTCCTAGACTCCACCAGGGCCTTTAGATCCGCTCTTATATACCTTTCGACAGCTCGTATTGGCTGATATAGCATCGTTGGAAATGAAATATCATAATCAGCCGAAGAATCTATCCCCTGGAGATTTTACAGCATTGCAGGAACTATCACATATGACACAGATCATGATTAAGCGTGCTGATAAAGGTGGAGCGGTGGTGATTTTGAACACTGTAGATTATGAGAATGAAGTTTGGAGACAATTAAACAATGTTAGCCACTATAAAGTTTTGATGGAGGATCCCACTGAGGCTTTACAGATACAGATTCAAGCTGTTATTACTGAAGCTTTCAACTCAGGTTTTTTGACTAATAAAGAAAAAACTTTTTTGAACCCGCTATATCCAAAGATACCAGCTTTTTATATTTTGCCAAAGATCCATAAAAGTATGTCATCTCCTCCTGGTCGTCCCATTTTATCCAGCAATGACTCTCTGTTAGAACGAGTAGGGATCTTTTTAGATTCCTTTTTGAAGAGTGAAGTCCCCAAAATTCGTTCCTACGTGAAAGACACTACTCACTTTCTACAGTTATTGGAGAATGAGTGTTCAGTTGAGCAAGTGACATGGATGGCTAGTTTGTATGTGGCGGCTTTATATACTTCCATTCCACAGGATGAAGCTCTAGAAGTATTAAAGAAGGTTTGGGATGCTCGGGAGCAGCCATTTCGAGTACCAACTTCTTTGTTATTGACTTTAGCAGATATTGCGTTGAAAGAATTATTTTCTTTATAATGACACCTTTTTTTCAGCAGATATCAGGAACTGCCATGGGCGCTACATTTGCTCCTTCCTTAGACAATCTGTTTATGAGTAACTATGAGGATCGATACATTTATCCATCTTTGTATAGTCAATATATTGTACGGTGGTACCGGTACATTGACGATATCTTTCTTTTGTGGCGAAGTACTAAGGCCCATTTGGAAGAATTTTTTGCATATTTGAATACATGTCATTTTTCCATTAAATTTGATATTAATATCCAGCTTTGTGAAATACATTTTCTGGATGTGAGCATTTTTAGACAACGGAATTGCTTTGTTACTACACTTTATTCAAAGCCTACGGATAGAAATACCTTATTGCATTTTTCCAGTTTTCACCCTCCGCATTTAAAGCACAGTTTGCCGTATTCACAGTTTTTAAGGTGCCGCTGTATTTGCTCTACAGATGAAGAATTTAAGGTCCAAGCCAAATGTATGATGCATAACTTTTTGGATCGGGGATACCCTATGGATGTTCTAAATAAGGCCTATAAAAGGGCTAAGTATAACCATCGGGAATGGCTGCTTCATCCTAATACCACAGCATCTGTTGAGAAATCTCAGCCTACTGTCACCTGTGTTTTACCTTTTTCCAGTCTCTCTCACCGGATTGCATCAATGATGCGTAAACGTTGGAGTCTTATTAAATTGCATCCCAAGCTTTCTAACTGCGAGTTACGGATGGCTTATAGCCGTGGACTTAATCTTAAAGATCATCTGTGTCCAGCTGTGTTGCAACATGATTGTATTACCTCTTTAGCCATGAAATGTCATTCACACAGTAAAGTAGGTCGTGTTTCACAAGGGTTTTGGTTTACCAAAATAAAGAGTGAAAATGTGAACACCCTCAATAAATAAAAGGAATGAGGTCCAATTTTCTAATGCTGTGCTCTTCTTAATATTTTTATTGTACCCTTTTTTTTCTCTGTTTCTAAGTTGAATTAGTCAATATTCAGCATTGAAAAAACCCATGGTCTCAGACTAGATCGGCAGCACTTCTGAATGAAACGTTTTACAGAAGATATATGCCTATATTGCATCAACGACCATTTGCGTTAACGGTTCTTTTAGGACTTTCCTTATTATTATCTCAGATAATTAAGAGATTGTGCTTATCTTAGAGAAGGAGAAATGAACGGCCCCAACGCCACCTTCCCGGTACCTATCTCGCGTTTCGATTCTTCTTCAGGGGGTTGGTTCGTCAAAACAATCTCAATGAATTTCAAATTGCAGAAGCCTCGTAAATGATGTGCGGGATTTGGTAACAATGAGGTTTTCTCTTTTTTCCGAGACGCCGCGCATCAAGGTCATTCAGCATGTCAGCGCTGTTCTTTTTGTAGCATTATGAGTGTGCACATTTGTGATAAATATCGAAAGCGGGTGAAGAGTTTGACTACGGCTACAACCTGTGGCACTTCTTATGTCGTGTATAGTATATGGTGTGAGTGCCAAAAATTATATATTGGGAAAACTACACGGCCTTTGAGAACATGGCTGGCTGAACATAAATATAGTTTGAAGAAAGCACGGATGGATACTCCTTTAATTCAGCATTGTGTGGATCTTTGTCATCAATTTGAGGATCTTCGCTGTACTGTTCTAGAGTATGTATCTTCTGATATTCGTCGGGGTGATCGTAAAAGACTACTCTTACAGAAGGAACAACGTTGGATCTTTGAATTGGACACTCTGCAACCTGGGGGTCTGAATGATAAATTGGAATGGACACTATTTTTTTGATCCTTTGTGTGTAGCGTTTTGTGACACATGTTCGGTTGGGAGGTTTGAGACACTGTGCAGTTTCAATAGATTGGATGTGTATTGAGTTTAGGTATGTGTAGCTTTTAGGTGATGTCATGGCTTTGGAGCGTTTTTGATTGGTTGTTGATTTAAGATATTTGGCACGTCACATGCTACTTTGAGGATAGCGGGGTAATTCGAGTAGCCATTATAGAAAGATTTCTTCTGTACGACATAGCCCCTGATGAAGCCGTTTAATGGCGAAACGGAAGCTTTTGTAGGGCTTGGTCTGTCTCGGTAATGAAATGCAGCAGTGCTTATAGATACAATCAATATTCCCCGCGTTGGAGGTCGGGCTGACCTATTGTATTGTAGATCAACTTCGAGGGCTGAGGATCCAGCTGGTTGCAAGACTTCTCTGAAGATAAGTTTTGAAAGCACTATGTTGGTGTTGCTTTGTTAGATGTTTCATCTTTTGTCATTTACTTACAGGTCAATCTATATATTAAGCTCTACTCTTCACCTTCAAGATGATATGTATCAAAGAATTTCCTTGTGTTACAACACATCCATAACTTCATATAAATATGCCACTGGGTCTCAGAACCAGAATGGGGCGACTTACTGAACACATATATTCATATGGAAACAGCGCCCAAACCTCACATCAATGACCCAACTGGTTGCTTATTTATTAATCAATGCTAAAAAAGATGTGATATTATTGAAAAATCATTATCTGAGGATGCTTATCTGAAACATGGTGAGTGTGCTCCCAACGCCTGAACAATAGCGCCATAGCATTTCACAATCCAACGTTTCGTCAGGGGATGCTCATCACAGCTGCTCAAACTTAGCATTGGTCCTCATTTATTATCCCATGCCGGCTGTTGTGTCTTCTATCAAAAAAACGCCGCGCATCTGGTTCTGAGACCCAGTTGCATATTTATATGAAGTTATGGATGTGTTGTAACACAAGGAAATTCTTCGATACATATCATCTTGAAGGTGAAGAGTAGAGCTTAATATATAGATTGGACTGAGAAGTTGCATATAGCTCTGAGAAGTGACATCAAGGCATATTTATTTACTTACAGGTGCCATTCTGGTTTCTCCGGCTACGTTCAGCCCTGTTCGATGTGCCGTTTTAATTATATTTTCAGACGCTTCACTGAAGATTGGAATGAGTGTGAATGTTAGTGTGGATGTTTAGGTGTAAGTTGGTGGTTTAAAAATTATTAAATATATTTCCCAAAAGTAAGATAGTGGTTATATAAGGAATTTTTTGGTTACTTGTAAATAACGTTGGTGAATGTGTGGGAGGCTTCTGACCGGTGATGTGAGCGTCTGCCAAACCCCTATGGTGATTTTTCACTAAATGTGGGGCTGAGCCATTTGAGGTCATCTTGCCTGGTAATAATTTTTTGAAGTGGATATTAGTGTTGCAATATATCTGTGTATTTGAGTTTGGAATTGTGAGCAGTTTTTATTGTTGGGTTACCTTTTCTGTTCTTTACAGCTGTTTTTTGTGTGTTAGTTTTGCACATACCATGACAGCCATGAATCTCACTTCTAATCCATAATACTGTGTGGGAGTGTCAGTGTTTGTATTGATTTGGTTATCAGTGTTTTAGTGTAACTGCTTAGAAGGTATTCTGATAGGCAAACCATAAGTGAAATAAATTGAATAAATATATCACTGAAACTTTGACAAAGAACCATTTGGTTGAGAAGTATATGGAGTTTTCAAATGAAAACTGCAATATAATGTTTGGTAGATTCTACTGAGATGAAGAACGAAGGAACATGTTTCTAAGCTAAAGAAAATGATGCAAAAAGAAACTTGTTTCTGCAGTCTTTGTTTTTTATAGCTATTTGACTGAAGGATGGGGAGGCCTTCTTTCTGACTCAGACTTGACCGCTTCCTTCGCTTGTAGGTAGAGAAAGTACAGTAGGTGGGGGGGGGGGGGGGGGAGGAGAATTGCGTGCCTGTTTGGCCTCTTATTTGAGAGCTACAGAAATTCCTATAAGGAAACTGCACTTCTCTGAGGCCTTGCTACTTAAGATTGATTTTAGTTCTAAAGCATGACAGTCCTTATCTATCTATTGCCTTCTGTCCAACTTAATTGCAGAGGTCTTTTCTTCCTTCAGATTTTTTATTGTTTTTGGTGACTTGAGCATAAATGTAGACTGCCTTTCTAATGCATTTGAGAAGGAATTTCTGCTTTTTATGTAAGACATAGGGCTGACATTGATTTTTTTTTCTCTACTCATGAAGCTGGTTATACTCTTATCCCTTTTAATAAAGCCCATTAGCCAGTTAACGTGCGTTTTAATGTGCGACCACTGGCAGTCAGGAACCCTAATGAGTGAGCATGCTTGCCACTGCATGCTAAAATGCACACTAATCGGTGAATGGGCAGAGCGTGTGGAATGTGGAAAGCTCATGACTACTAGAGCGAGGGCAATTGCCGTGTGCTCAGTGGCAACATAGCTCTTAACATGAGTTCACCTAATGACTCCTCTATGAGAGTCCTTAACTCAACCCGCCTTAGCAGAGGGCACTTTTGATTGGCCCATCATGTATTTCTTTGGCACATTAATTGCAAATTCTTAGCAGGCTTTAGTTAAAAAAAAGGCCCCAAGTCTTCTCTGCCCCCTTCCTTTCTAACTCTTACAGGTTTTTGCAGCTAGTCATTATCCTGAACAGATCATGCTATGTTTTTTTTTTTAATATTGTAAACTGGAGACTGCCATCTTCTTCCAATACAGGAAGATGTAGGGTTCTTAGTTGTAACCTGTTAACAGTGAAACCAGACCAATCAAGGAATGCCTTGGATGCTTTCCCTCTAAATTTCCAGAAGATGTCCTTAGAAGAGTAGGCTGAATGTTGGCATATTACTCTGTTCTGCATTGGACTCAGTAGCCCTATCTAAAGACAGGCCCGTACCTAGCCCTGTGCGAGCGGTGTGGCCACACAGGGTGCAAAGGCTTAAGGGGTGCATTTTAGCTGTCTTCCGTTGCCTGCCGCCGCCACTTTTTCTTCTCTCAGCGGCGGCAGGCAATGGCAGGACAGCTAAAATGTGCCCCTTAAACCTTTTCACCGGCATGCTTAGCAGATCTTTCCCTCCCTGTAAGAGCAGGGAGGGACAGATCTGCTTAGCATGTTGGCGACTTGCACATCGGGCGCGCCTCTTCTCTCCCGCCGTGGGTGAGATCTTCCCTCGGTATAGCACTGCCTAAAGATATTAACATCCATTATCAAAACTCTAAAACTTGGTATCATCTAGACCCGTCTTTGCTCAAGAAATAGTCCTAGCAAACAGAAAAAAAATTGCAAAAAAGTAGGTTGAAAATAGATTACCTCCTCTGTCTGGAATGTCACCATTTCTACAAAGCAAAGGTGTTGACAGAAGGCATGGCAAAAAGTTCAGCAGCAGCAACTGGTGAATCTCTGTTGGTCCCTGAAGGGATAGAATAAGTTACTCTCCCCAAGTCTTGCTGAGTACCTTCATGTGGCTACCCTGTTGTATTAAATCTATACCAGACAGATCTCTGAACCTACAATCTCACATTACTAAAACTGCAGCAAAAGCCTACCACCGATTGAGGATCATCAGAAAACTCAAACCAATCCTTGACCAAGACCACTTCCGCACAGTTTGCCAAGCAGTCATCACCCCACTGCTAGACTATGGAAACTCACTATACCAAGGCCTCCCCCAGCAGTCTATTCACCCACTCCAAATGGGGCAGAATAATGCAGCACGCATCATCACGGGCACTGCAAGATCTGAACACATCACCCCTATCCTGCGACAGCTACACTGGCTCCCAATAATTGCAAGGGCAAAATTCAAATCAATCCTGAACATTTTCAAAATCTTCCACCACCGCTCTGCAGATGTGCTCCAGGACGTAATAACCAAGGATGTCAGTAACAGGCCTAGAAGAACCAACAATGACAACAGGATCACCTTACCCACAGGTTATCACAAGACTAAGCAAGTAACATCTAAGAGAGCTCCCTTTGCATTATGGAACTCCCTTCCCATGGACTTAAGGACCCTAAATGATACCAAGGACTTCTGCAAAGATCTCAAGATCCATCTCTTCACCGATGCCTATGAGCAACCACCTTAAGTTGCCAAGCACTAGATACCACCCAAGTGGCCCACTAGCTAACCTCACCTCTTAGCCCCAACTGCCCATCCCCATTTAGACCTATAAGTAGATAGCCTTTTACGTATGTCAATCGTATCCCCCTCCTGTTGAATGTAGGCCTCCCAATGTCTTGTTGACCACTTTGATTGAAGGATAAGGTGGTATACAAAACTGTCTAAATAAATAAAATAAATACCAGATCTCAAAAAGGCAAAACTACAAATGACGTATGATAGGAAAGAAAAGGAATAATATATACTGACCACATATTGCCCAAGGTAAAGCTTGTTCACCCTGTGATGTACAAAGGGGCACATAATGGCAATCCTAGGTCTCTGTCAGGAGGAAGCTCTTGGGTTGTGCATAGGAGCATATCCAGGCCCCAAGCCCAAGGTAGCAGAAGACCGGGAGGCTGCAGAAACACCTGCGGGGGACGGAGCACAGTCGGGGAGCCAAGAGCAGGCCCAGGCACTTGCCAACTGTGCCCACCTCATCTGTGAGATGTTCTAATTACAGTGGCAACACACACAATCCACCATAACGTGACTTTATTAAACAACAATGTGCACAGAGTTTAGTTTCCCCCTTGAGCGCCCCCATCCCCTGGCTCTGCATCCTGCATGGATATTTGGATAGGCGGGCACTGTAATGCAGTGCAGCAATGTCAGATGTGGTGCTTGCAGCATCATTACCCTCCCCTATGAGGCAGGCTGCTGCACATGGGTCTGGGCTACCAGGTGGCTCTGGTGGTGCACCACCCACCCCAACCCCTGCCCCATAGGCCTGCATGAGGCCCACTAACTTCTCTAGGGCACCAGCAACAGTGGACTGGTAGGCTGCCATCTCCCTCATCAGACACAGTTGGGCCTCCTAGTGGTGCTCCACAATTAGTTGATGCTCCCACAGCTCCTGGAGTTCAGCCTCCCTCACCTGTGTTGCTGTCTGTAGTTCCTGTTGGATGCCATGCAGCTCGGACTGGATGTCCTTAATGCAGGCCAGCAGATGTGCTCCCTCCTGCAGTAGCTCCTGGTCCACATCATCATGCCCCACATCCTCTGGCTCACCTGTCTCCAGCTCTCCTGGCAGCCACACCTGCCTCTTTGGCTGTGCTGCATCCTGGCTGCACAGTGGGATCATCTGCAATGGGTGGTGGTGCTCCCCCTGCCTCATCTCTTCCAAACTGGGAGGGTTTAGTCACAGGCATGTCTGTGGGAGAGCAAAAGTATCAGAGGATGTCATGGAATAGGCAGGGGGTCCCCCTGTTGTGCACCATCCCCCACACACCCCCATCTCATCAAGACAGACAGACAGGCCCTGAGTGGACAGATCTGTAGTAGGGACACACATATCCCCATCACAATGCCACACAAGCCATGGAGCAACCTCTATTCACCCTCCTATGTGTCTGGGGTGGAGCTGTTGAAGCCAGAAACCCCGGAGATGGAGATCTCATCCATGAACAGGAGGTCCTGTTCCTCCAGGGGGCTGAGTCTATGCTGGCGCTCAGATGGCAGCTTGATGTTGCTGGCCCGCTTCTCCTTTACAGTGGACCACCTCCCACTTCTTCTTAATATCCTTCACATCCCTGTTGTGGTGGTGGACAGCATGTACTCTTCTGACAATGTCCTGCCATGCTAGCAGCTGTGAGCCAGCATCCTCTGCCGCAAAAAGGGTAGAATGCTGCTGAATGATGAGCCCCAGGCCATGGAGGTCTCTATGGGAGTAAACTTGACTTTCTTGTGTGCTTTGGCCCTTAGGCATGTTCTCTGCCATTGTGATACTCGGGAGCTATGGCAGTGTTAGGTTACCTGTGTAGGTTCTTCCCCACATACGTGGATATGATGCCCAGTCATGCCACGCCCCCATCCAACGCCATATCCGGTACCCATGTAACATTTAGTGTGCTGTTGCTTCAAATATAATCATCGGGGCATGCTGACGTATGCCTCCATAGCCGTACACCAGGCAAACAAGGGATATTTGTGCATGGATATGACATGGGTATGATGAATATCCTTTTTGGTACCCGTAACCATGCATGACAAATGGTGAGAGGTAGACAGTGGTTAGTGAGAGGCAAGCAGTGGTGGTCTCTATGGATCACAGTGCTGTACCCATGCACATCCAGCAGTATGTCATCACTGTGCACGGGTACCACATCACAGTGCTGTACCCGTGCATAGCGACACAACTGACAGGGTACCCTTCCTATGCCCTTGACCTGCGACCTACCACCTGCAGTCCCCAGCACCACCATGGCAGGCATCCAGCCCTGTTGTTGTCTACATTGATGACATAGTGGGATCGCAAACTAGAGGCACTTTATTGCAAAGCATGTTTATATACAACATTGGCAACATCTGTAGTATACTATAGTACAGTTCCAATAATGGTATGCCACCTGTGGCAGTCCCCAGTGACCATTGGTACACACTATGGTTCCCACCCCTACAAGGACTGAGCACCCCTATGGCCCAGGAAGACCAATTCTCAGACTGGTGGCCCTCAGCTGCCCATGTCCTGACATGGGGTCGGTTTATGGTGCTGAGGGGCCCTGGCAGTGGTATACAATTGCAGCTGTCAGGTTGTCCAGGCACCTGCAGATGGCCTATGCTGCTGCCTGGACATCCTCCCCGAGGAGGCATACCTCTGCCATGAGGGTGGCCAGTGTCCCCTCACTGATTGCCTGTGGGGGCAGTTATGTTTCGTGACCTGGTGTGGGTAGTCCATGCCTGGTCCAAGAGTGCAGTGGTGGCAGTGGGGATGCATGGATGGGGAATGGGACTGCAGTGCCCTGCATTCCAGCTGTGCCAGCCCTTGTGGTAGGGGCATGACACTGTGGGATGGGGATGGGCATCGCTGGCTGGGGGGTATAGGGCATAGCAGAAGCCTGCTGTCCCTCCACTGGCTCTTCCTTCAGGTGCATGATGCACCCCCACCCCTGGGATGCTTGGTGGGCGGTGCCTGCATCCCCCTGCTTTCCCTTCAGATCCCTCCTCCTCCTCTGACTCCCCTGACTGCTCCGGGCCATCCAGACCCTCCATGTCCTCCACAGCTGCCTCTACCATTGCCCCCTCTACACCTGCAGGCCCTGCCTCCCATTGCCTCCGGTTCTGGCTCCTCTGCCCCCTCAACTCATTCCACCCCCACCTCCACCTGGCATTCTGCACCATCTCCTGTGGATCCATCCGCTGACACCCCTGCCTCCAGCGGTGCCTCAGGCTCTTCAGTGACCACCCCCTCTGTGATGCTGTCATCTTGGTTCATCCTGCTGGACCCCTCCACCTCATCACTGGTGGATGAGCTGCCAGGGGATGCATGTTGTTCCAGTGCGGCCTGCCTGCTCGGTGGTGGTGCTCGCGGTGGACCTGCGGTGTCTGGGGCCTCCCCAGCACTGTCTATGGGGAGAGAGGTAGGGTGATTACATGTGTGCCTGCTCATTGGCCATGGGTTGGGATTGGCGTGGCACTGGGGGCATCCCACACGCACGTCACACCCTGCATGGTAGTCATGGGGGCATGCTACCCAGTGCCCACTCTGCACCCTCCTCTGTGCCCCCTTACAGCTGGCACAGTTGTCCCCCACACTTGCCCTGCTGTGGTTGGCGGTCCTCTTCTCTAGCTGATGGACTTCCCACAAGGGGCTCCTTGGGCAGGTATGCAATGTGCATCTGGGATCACTGCTGGTGGCCTGTGCCTCTGTATAGCCATCCTATGCTGTGCCACAGTCTGGGTGTTTTGGGGGCCTGCAGGTGCATACCATACATTGCAGCACTGGGTTGCAGCCAGGCCCCACACAGCGCATTCCTATCATAGACTGTGGGTAGTCTCCTACCAGCTGGCCTGCCTGCACTATACAATCAGCCATGGCTGCTGCTTCCTGTGACTACTGGGGTGTGCCATATGCCTCACTGACTTGCTTCAGCTGCCAACTGCTCTTGGAGGTGCAGCGGTAGATTGAGCCGCAGGCGGCGCATCGTTCTGAAGAGGCACTTGAGGGCCTCCAGGGTGTGTCACACACCATAGTCACTGTGAACGAGAGGTTGGGATCCATAAGGGTTCAGTTTACTTTCCCATCTCACCTATTATGCATTCCTATATCCTGCTGGTGCCTGGTCAGCTGCCCATCTGGGCGGCAGGGGCATTTCCTCCTTTCCTGCCTGTCCCTCCCCTCTCTCCCCCCGTCTTATCCGCCCCCCTCCCCAATCATTCCCTCTGCGTCCTCTTCTGCAAATCCTTCCCTCTCTCATCGCTGGTCTGCTTTCCATCCTGTTTCCCGTATCGAGCTGACCCGAGCATACTCCAACTCTTGCAAAACCACCTGCCAGCTTGACCCCATCCCCTCTCCTTGTCTCAGTGAATCATCTCTTGTGCTTTTTCCTCTTATCCTTTCTATTTTCAATTCCACCCTCTCCTCTGGTCTCTTTCCTGCCCCTTGGAAGCACGCCATTATCTGGCCCCTCCTTAAAAAACCCTCTCTGGACCCAACCGTCCCAGCCAATTAGAGGCCTGTTTCTAACCTTTCTTTCCTTTCTAAGCTTCTAGAGAAATTGGTTTTCACCTAGCTCGCCTCTTATCTCAATTACATCTTTATACTCCATCCCCGCCAATCTGGTTTTCGCCCAGGACACAGCACTGAAACTATTCTCACTTCTCTTCTCAATGAACTTCACTCTTCTCACGACCAGAGGCTCTATTCTATCGCAGTCTCCCTTGACCTGTCCCCTGCTTTTGACCTTGTGGACCATCACACTCTTCTCACCCGCCTTTCTGATGCTGGCCTCTGTGGTCCAGTGCTTCACTGGTTCCATTATTTTTTCTGTCTTCCCAGACTCCTCTTCCTCTTCCTCTCCCATCACCCCCTACCCTGTGGTGTCCGCCAGGGTTCCGTTCTTGCCCCTCTCTTCTAAATAAAGATTTACATGTGTATCCTGTGCAGGGTGCATGTGCTGGTACACCACCAGCATCTAGCCCCAGATTCACCCCTACCGCCACCTCCAGGCCCATGCCCCATGCCACTGCCTCCATCAGCATCTCAGTCCTGCATCCACCTATGTCACCCCTCTGGATCAAATTTTCCATCTCTTTCATTCTCCCCCCTTTCCTTGCTCCTATCTGTGGCACACTGTCGGGCTTTGATACCATGGTACATGGTTGGAGACAGTGCTCAGGTCGGGCTGTGTTCAGGTGCCATAGAACTAGCCATCTCCTACCACACAGACCATGGTTCATGGTTTGTTTAGCTTTGTGCAGCACAGGGTGACTTGGTTTGTTCATGCCGGTCATTACATCTCTGTCATATCCTGTGATATCACATTGTCGACACATGATCGTCTGTTCTGCCTGTGATGTGGTATGGAGGCTGGGAATCCACAGTGCGTGGTGTATGGTGGCAGCCCCTGCAGTGGTTGCATAGCCCCAGGAGGGCCGGCCTGTCCACCTGGCAAGCCATGCAGCCTCCTAGGGCAGCTGACCCTGTAGGATGGTGGCAGCAGTGGCAGCGGCACATGGTGGGCGGCAGCACCACATGGTAGGCCATGCCGCCCCTCTCCCAACTGCCACCAATTATGTTTGGGGGGAAGGCTGGCAGCGGCAGTTTTTCCAATAGCAGTGGCACCCAGCCACCACATTTGGGAATACTGCCGCTGCCCTCCTCCACCTGAAGAGACAGAATTGCAGCATCTGAGGGGGGGCAGTGAGGCTGGGGCTTCTGCCTAGGCTGGGAGGTATGCCACCTCTGCCCAATGCACAGCTCCCCATGTGCAGGGCCATGTCTCTACTGTGGCTTCCATGTGGTGTTGCTGCCATCCCCCACCAGGGGGAGCTGCAGCTTCCACACATGCTGTGTCTGGGCATGGCTACTGCTGTGGCCAGCCAGGGCTGGCAGGGTTGTACTTTGTGTGGTACGGCCCCTGGCTGGCTCCTGTTTGACTCACATTGGTGCTGGTTCCAGCATATGCCTTGTCCCCACATCCCTGTCTGCATGTGCAGACACACATCTGTACCTTTGCCAGTATGTATGCCCTGGCCTGGTGCTCAGCTCATCCCCCTCTGTGCTCCCTGCCCCTTCATGTCTCCTCACCTGCACAGGCAGAGCTGCATCCCTCACCAGATGGACATGGCCAGCCTCAGGTTCAGCCTCTGACCCCCCCCCCCCCCCACCTTGGGTACAGCACCCCCTTGTAGCTAAGTACGGACCGTGCAAGGGCCTCTTCCTCATCTGGGCTGAAGTTTACCATCCTCCTCGATGATATGCTGCTGCTATCTATCAGCCCAGCCACAGGGGACTCATGCACAGGTAGCTCGCAGGGCCTGCCTGAAGGTGTTGTCGCCACTGCATGGGTACTCCGGCAGGTCGCTATACAGTTTTATTCCCACATATTGTCCCTGCTCATCTGCCTGGGGATTGCATTGGACTGCTTGCTCCCATCGCATGGGGGCTCTTACATGGGTACTACCATATGTTTTTACACGTGTACTCCAATATCGCCTCCCTGTGCTTGCCCATCTATGGCGTGCTACGCTCCTGCCACTATGCTTTCTTCAAATCTCATTTTCAGAGCTTGCCCATGTGGGCGTCGCCTGACTGATGATTCCTACTTTTTAGCTGAGTAGGTATATTTGGCCGGGTAGGACCTGCAACACCGCTTTGTTCAATATCGGGCCCAAAGTCTTAAAATGGGCCTGCACCTTAATGTAAAGAAGACAAAGATCCTGTCAACTGGCAAAATCAAAACATTCATCACTGATGGAGAGGAAATTGAAATAGTTGACAAATTTAACTTTCTTGAATCAACTATCAATATAGAAGCAACAAGCAGTCGAGAAATCTGATGACACATTGCTCTTGGCAGAATGGCTATGAAGGACCTAAACAAGATTCTCAAGTGCAGAAATGTCTCTCCATACAAAGATTTGACTTGTTCAAGCCATAGTATTTTCAATAACGTCATATGGATGTGAAAGTTGGACAGTGAAAAAGATAAACAGGAAGAAAATTGATGCCTTTGAATTATGATGCTGGCGACAAACACTATGGGGTCTGTTTACTAAACATTCCTAATGTGCGGGGCCGCGGTAGTGTGCCTGTGCCATATAAGGAGTGGGCGGTTCAGGCAGAGAAAAGAAAAAAAACGGGAGTAAGCGATCGCACATTTGCGCGGGGCGCTATTGTGCGCCGTGCACAATAGTGCGTGGGAAGGATAAGTGGCGCCCTGATGTGCACACACAAAGGAGCAGAGCCATAGTACAATGGTTAAGACACTGACTGTGGGTGCAGCTGCCATGGGTTCAATTCCCCATTGTGCACAACAAAAAGGGCTGGCTGAGGCATTAACTGTAATGGGTAAAAGTGCTTTAGGAGGCATATTAATTTTGGGCGGCATAAGGCGGTGCACTGTTAATTTTGGGCGGCATAAGGCGGTGCACTGTTAATCTCAGGCGGCATAAGGTGGTGCACTGTTAGGTTTGGGCGGCATAAGGCGGTGCGCAGATGCCCAAGCATAGGAACAGAGCCACAGCACAATGGTTAAGACACTGACCAATGGTGCAGAGATCAG
This sequence comes from Ichthyophis bannanicus, assembly GCA_033557465.1. NCBI lineage: Eukaryota > Metazoa > Chordata > Amphibia > Gymnophiona > Ichthyophiidae > Ichthyophis > Ichthyophis bannanicus. Next base: position 552,101,704 of record CM066036.1, read on the forward strand.
GGGTTCAATCCCCCACAGTGCCCAATGAAGAAGGCTCACTGAGGCAGTGTGTATTATGGGGATGAGTGCTGTAGGGGGCAATCTATTTTTATTTCAGTTATCACTACTAGCAAACGCACTCACAAAGCGTGTTAACATAAGGCGGCCCATAAGGCACATGTTAAAGTTCACTGTCCGCCAAGGCACCCTTGAATGTCCCCTATAGGGCACCATATATGTTGCGTCACAGGATAATGTATAGTGCACCTTATATGGACGGCAACCATAAGGTGCCCTATAGGGTGCCCTATAAAGCACCCTCAGAGGCACCTTATGGGTACAGTACACTGAGGGTGTGTTTGATGGCAGCAACATATGTACATTAAATCTAAAAAAAGCTTTGGACAACCCTATCAAATAACCCCACTGTGGGCTTGAACCCATTACCGCTGGCTCCACAGGCAGTGAAGTAACCATTGGGCTACAGCTATATAGCTGCCAGCAAGCCCCTGGCTGGCTGCAGAGAGCCTGCATGTCACCACACAGACAGTCTGCTGTGGGAACCAGGATAGGGTTAGGCCACCCATACCCATGATGCACTGCACATGCAAATCAGCTGTCCACAGGTGAACACAAGATGGGGAATGCACCCCAACAGCTCCCCGGCCTGGTAGGGGGACGTGTCCGTGTGCACCCACACAGCACCTTGGCCTGGTAGGAGGTACTGACCGGGTGTTTAATTTGCACAGAGTAGCTACACACAGTCACACTGTGCGGGAACTGTGCTCACCCTGAGTGTGCGATGAGGCGCCCTGGACCAGGTCCACAGCACCCTCCATGGCTGAGAGAGGCCATGGCAGAGCTCCAAAACAGTCGTAATCTGTGAGATAGGTAGTTTCTGCAGGAACACCTTGGATATCTCTGTCTGTCTCAGTCAGGGGAACCCCCACGGACCCCTAGGTGGGCCATGTACCACCAACACCCCCCCACCCCCCCCCCCAGCCGAGGGTGGCAAACAGGCAGGGTCTCCTATCAACAGATCCCCATCATACACCCCCCCCCGCAATGATGGCAGTAGAGTGGACCATCAACCCCAGTCCTGTTGGGGAACAGATACCCTACAGGGCAGTCCAAGCAGCCCCACACACCCACCCAGACCACAATATCAGACAGACAGTAGGCCTGGATAGGCTAAGATGCACCCCACCACTATCTGATATTCCCCTGCATCAAGCCATCAGCCACTGCACCCTGCAAGGCACTCCAGCAGGGCACATACCAGCTGTGAACAGTCTGCTGGTTAGTCCCACTGGAAATGCATGCACCCACAACTGGGATGGCAGCACACACAAGCAGATACATCAGTGACTAGGCCTCAACAGGTGACCCATATATATCACATGAGGGAAGTGCTATGAAGCACTATGGGGGTGCCTAGCCATGCTGCCATCACTGCACAGTCAGGGTGGAGTGAAAGCCCAGCAGCACATACAGAGGTCACCCTGTCTGTGGAGGTGGTGGACGGCCACTACAATGTCCCTGCCAGTGCCCTATGCCCTGTGCAGATGCATCCTGGCCAGCCCACCCTGTCTGAGCTATACCCATGGTACCTTGCTGCTCATTATGCACATCATCAGGCCAAAACTGTGGACAGTGTTTGCAGCCAACACACACTGTATAGACAGACACACACTCCCACACGTATGCCAGCATTGTGCTACTATAGAGGGGTTCAGAATCCTTGCCCACCACACCAGTCCTGGGCACAGTACAGGCATGGGTATGGTATGCAATACCGTTGGGGGTCCCTCCCTAGGGTGGTAAACACTGTCAGGGGCCAGACCTGACACACACACCGCAGACATCAGATAGATTATTATGATGGAGCTCATAGAGCAGACTGTGCGTAACGTAGGGATATCTATCTGCCAGTACTCATAGCAAACATTTGAGAGCTGTGTACCATATACCCTGGTGTAGGGTGACATTGCTAAGGTATGCAAGTGCTGGTATTGGGCGATGCATGCAGGGCCCAATGTCCTGCCTCACCAGGAGGCATTGGCCAATGGGGCCTGTGGGTGTGGGTGTGGGTGTGTCTGTCCCTGTTGGCTGCTGCTGTACGGCAGAGGTTCCCAAATCCAGTCCAGGTTTGCAATACACTGGTTGGGGTTTCCTGCTGTCCCTCATGAATATGCATGAGCTACATCTACATGCCATGGGGGTGGTGCATAGATATACAGCACGGTTATTTGTATGAGTGGCAGCATGGAACCTGAATGGTGTGTGGTCCTCCAGGACTGCATTTGTGAGACTCTGCTCTAGGTAATGCCCCTGGTCATGGTGTCTGTGCTTGGTGGTGTAAAAGATAGGCATATGACCAATGGGTATATCCCCAGCAATAAAGGATTGCCCTTACTAACATGGTTTAGTTGTGGGGAAAATATGTGGACAGGATTGGCAGTAGCCCCAGCTGGGCTTTGAACCTGTGACCGTTTGCTCCTGCACACACTGTCTGTGTGCACTGCACCACTGTGTTGCCACAGATGTGCTGAATTCCCTGGGAAGTCCATGACTGTACATCCGACAGGGCCTATGTTGCAGTGGACGTGCCAGCCTGCACATGGCTCGGCCACTGTCTTCTGTGGCTAGCAGCCACTGCCCCTTCCACCACCTGTACCCTACCGCCAACATGCTGGCATGTCCGTATCTTGGAAAAGCATATGACCTGATTGAGTTGTGGCACTGCAGGACTGCATTTGGGGAACTCGGCTGTCGGTAATGCCCATTGTTATGGTGTGTGTGCGGTGTTGGGTACAAAATGGGTGTGTGAACCATGCTTATGTTCTCTGCAATAAAGGAGTGTCTTTACTATCTCTGTTTAGTGGTGGGTAAAATATGGGGACTGGGTTGGCAGGAGCCCCAGCTTGGATTTGAACCTGTGACCCTCTGGTCCTAGAGGTACTGCCTCTGTCTGCTGCACCACACTGTGGCCACAGTGATAGTGCAGTCCCTGGGGGTGGGAAACCTGTCCAAAGGAGTCACAAACCCTGCTCTGCACATTTGTACTGTGGGCTCAGTCACCTTGTCTGGTGACAAAAGTGCAAATAAACCCCTCAACCGACCACGACGAACTGGGGATAAATATAACCAAGCTGGGCAACAGTGATATTAATGGGCAACCATAGCAAACACTCCCAGGAAGGCTCAGAAAAAAGGAAATGGTTTTCGGAAGGGTCTACGCTCCGTAGCCCCTTCCATACTTCATTTCATTTTTTTGGAGCTTTCCTGGGTGTGTTTCTTATGTTTGCCCATTAATATCAGGGTTCCCCAGCTGACTTCCTATTTTTAATATGTTTGTTTGGGTCTTTTTCTATCTTTATTTGCACTTTTGTTCTGTGCACATGTATCACACTGCTCACGTTTTGCAGGTTTCCCCGGTTTCCCTGTACATTGCTGACGGAAATGGTTTCTCTTCCCTTTAAATGCCCTCTACCGTGAGTGTTTCACTCGCGCTATTTTTAACCTGCAAATTCGTCCCCGATACTGTGCGGGGAGCCTCTCCCCTCCCCTTCCCCGCCCATTGACCCCGTCTCTCCGCCCCTCGGGAGCCTTTCTCCGCCCTCAGAATCCCTTTCCACGCCTCTATCGGACATTTGCGGGCCGGGTACTTGTGCGGGGCACGTTAGTGCGGCGCGCAATTGTGCGGGGCCCACGCGCACTTGTGCGGGGCGTTTAAGAGCATTTCTGAGCGTTTGAGTGCCGCGTTTCCGTGCGCTATTGTGCGGCACGCAATTGTACGGCTTTTAGTAAACATGCCCCTATGTATACTATAAACTGTCTGAAGAACAAACCAGTCAGTACTAGAGAAGATCAAACCTAAGCTTTCCTTAGAAGCTCAGATGAGAAGACTTTGACTTTCATACTTTGGACACATCATGCAAAGAGAGAAATCGTTAGAGAAAGACATCATGCTTGGCAAGGTAGAAGGTCAATGCAAGAGAGAAAGGCCAGCAATAAGATGGATTAATAAGATGGAGCAACCTTGGGCCGGAAGGGCTGGGGTTTCTAGTCCCACAGGTGCTCCTTGTGGTCTTGGGCAAGCCACTTAACCCTCCATAGAGCATGTTCCATGTAAAATAGTTATCTCCAAGTTATAATACCCTGTTCAATGTAATTTCAGTTTGTTCAATGTAAACCGCACTGATGCAGAATAGCGCGGTATATAAGAGAATTAAATAAATTAATTAATTAATACAATAACAGCAGCTATGGGTGCCATTCTATCAAACATGAGCCACCTGACTGAAGACCAAACACAGTTTAGGACAACTATCCAGGGGGTCGCCATGAGTCGACACTGACTCAATGGCACTTATCAAGGAGACAAAAGGAGAACAAAAGATTGAGATCCAAAAGTGGCCTGAAAGACTTGAGTCTTTAGCATGAATTTGAAAAGGGGGAGTGATGAAGCCTGACATAACGATACAGGTAGTTTTCTTGAGAAAACAAATGTCCTTCACCTGTGTCAGTCTGGATTCTGTGCTGGCCACAGCACTGAAACTATCCTACTCTCAGTTCTCAATGAAACCTGAGAAGCAAATGATAAGGGCAGTATCTCCTTAGCCATCTCTCTCTTGATTTTTTCTTCTGTCTTCAGTCTGGTTAACCATTCAATTTTACTTTCCCAGCTGCAAGATATTGGTCTTCAGGGTGCCATACATCAGTGGTTCCACTCTTTTTCTTTCTGAGCGCTCATATTCTGTAAACTTCAGATCATGCACTTTCACTAACCTTCCTCTCAGTTGCAGTGTCCCCCAGGACTCTGTCCTGTCTCCCTTCTTATTTTTAACATCTTTCTTTCTTCGCTGGCCACTTATTATTAGCAGATCACATATTACTACATTTTCATACACACCCAACATCTCCTGACCTTACTATATTAAACTCCTGTCTTTCCCAGGTGGCCCTTTGAAATAATCACCTAAGAACATAAGATATGCCATACTGGGTCAGACCAAGGTCCATCAAGCCCAGTATCCTGTTTCCAAAAGTGGCCAATCTAGGTCATACGTACCTAGCAGTATCACCAAAAGACACAGGTTCCACAATGCTTGTATTGGGTCAAGCATTGATATCCTGGGTCCCTTTTTAATAATGGTTTATGGACCTTTCCTCCAGGAACTTGTCCAAACCTTTTTTAAACCCAGCTACACTAACAGCTCTTACTACAGCCTCCGGTAACAAATTCCAGAGTTTGATTACATGTTGAGTGTAAAAATATTTTCTCTTATTTGTCTAAAATAATTTACCCTGTAGCTTCATTACATGTCCCCTAGTCTTTCTATATTCTGATAGCGTAAACAATTGATCTACGTTTACCCGTTCCACTCCATTCGTTCATTTATAGACCTCTATCATATCTCCCCTCAGCCGTCTCTTTTCCAGGTTGAAGAGCTCTAACCTTTGTAGCCTCTCTTCATAGGAGTAGCCTTCCATCCCGTTTACCATTTTGGTGGCTCTTCTCTGTACCTTTTCTAATAACGCTATATCCTTTTTAAGATACTGCAACCAAAATTGCACACAATATTCAAGGTGCGGTTGTACCATAGAACGATACAGAGACATTATAATATCCTTTGTTTTATTTTCCATTCCTTTCCTTATGATACCTAGCATTCTATTTCCTTTCTTGGCTGCTGCTGCACACTGGGCAGAGGGTTTTAACATGTTGTCCACGATGATTCCTAAATCTTTTTCCTGGGTGGTGGTTCCCAATGTGGAACCTGGCATTGTGTAACCATAGTGTGGGTTGTTCTTTCCTAGGTACATAACTTTGCACTTGTCCACATTAAATTTCATCTGCCATTTGGATGCCCAGTCTTCCAATTTATCATGATCCTCCTGCAATTTTCCACAGTCCTCTTGGGTTTTAACAACTTTAAACAGTTTTGTGTTGTCTGCAAATTTGATGACCTCACTAGTTATTCCCTTTTCCAGGTCATTTATGAATATGTCAAAAAGTAGAGGACTCAGTACAGATCCTTGGGGTACTCCACTATTCACCGTTTTTCCATTGGGAAAATTGGCCATTTAGCCCTACCCTCTGCTTTATCTCTTTTAACCAGTTCCCGATCCACAATAGTACACTGCCTCCTATCCTTGACTTTTTAATTTTGCCAATAGTCTCTGAGGGACCTTGTCAAAGGCTTTCTGAAAGTTCAGATACACTATATCAACCGACTCACCTTTGTCTACCTGTTTATTCACACCTTCAAAAAAAAATATCAGATTTGTAAGACAAGATCTTCCTTGTCTAAAGCCATGTTGGCTGTCTCCCATTATGCCATGACTATCTACATGCTGTGTAATTTTGTTCTTTATGATGGTTTCTACCATTTTCCCCGGTACTGATGTCAGGCTCACCGGTCTGTAATTTCCCGGATCACCCCTGGAACCCTTTTTAAAAATTGGCGTTACATTGGCGATCCTCCAATCTTCAGGTATTACAGATGATTTTAATGATAGTTCACAGATTACTAATAGCAGGTCTGCAATCTCATATTTCAGTTCTTTCAACACTCTTGGAACTATACCATCCGGTCCAGGTGATTTAGAAACATAGAAACATGATGACAGAAAAAGACCACAAGGCCTATCTAGTCTGTCCTTCCATAACAACAACTACAACAGTCCACTTTTTACCTTTAGAGATCCTCTGTGTTGGTGCCATGCTTTTTTGAATTCAGTTACTGTCCTCATCTCTACCACCTCCACTGGGAGACTATTCCACGGATTCACTACTCTTTCCGTAAAGAAATATTTCCGCATATCACTCCTGAAACGATCTCCCTTCACCCTCATCCCATGTACCTTCGTAGCAGAACTTGCTTTCAATTGAAAGAGGCTCTCTCCCTGAACATTTATGCCATTGAGGTATTTAAACATCCCAATCATATCACCTCTATCCTGCCTTTCCTCTAAGGTGTACATATTAAGATCCTTAAGTCTGTCCTCATATGCTTTATAATGAAGCCCATTAATCATTTTAGTAGCAACCCTCTGCACCGACTCCATCCTGTTCACATCCTTTTGAAGGTGCGGTCTCCAGAATTGCACACCATACTCCAAATGAGGTCGCACCAAGGACTTATACAGAGGCATTATCACCTCCTTTTTTCTGCTAGCCATTCCTCTCTGTATGCACCCAAGCATCCTTCTAGCTTTTGCCGTCGCCTTTTCTACCTGTTTAGCTACTTTAAGATCATCAGACACAACCACGCATAGGTCCCGCTCTTCTTTAGTGGACAAAAGTACTTCACCTCCTATACTGTATTGCTCCCTTGGATTGCTGCAGCCCAAATGCATGACCTTACATTTTTTAACATTAAATCCCAGCTGCCAAATTCTAGACCATTCTTCAAGCTTAGCTAGATCCCTCCTCATGTTATCTACACCTTCCTGGGTGTCTACTCTATTGCAGATTTTGGTATCATCCGCAAAGAGGCAAACCTTACCCGACAGCCCTTCCACTATATCACTTAACAAAGATGTTAAAAAGAATCGGACCAAGGACAGATCCCTGGGGCACACCACTGGTAACATCCTTCTCCTCAGAGTGAGCTCCATTTACTTGTACTCTTTGTCGCCTCCCATCCAACCAATTTCTAACCCAAGCAGTAACTTTAGGGTCCATCCCTAGGGTGCTCAGTTTGTTTATAAGTCGCCTGTGAGGAACAGTGTCAAAGGCTTTATTGAAATCTAAATACACCACATCTAGAGCTCTCCCTCGGTCCAACTCCCTGGTCACCCAGTCAAAGAAATCAATCAGATTTGTCTGACAAGACCTGCCTCTGGTGAATCCATGCTGCCTCGGATCCTGTAATCCGCCGGACTCCAGAAACCTCACTATTTTCTCTTTTAGCAGCGTTTCCAATAATTTACTCACCACTGAAGTTAAACTAACCGGCCTGTAGTTTTCAACCACATCCTTACTTCAGCTTTTGTGTAAAGGCACCACATGAGCCTCTCTCCCGTCCTTTGGCACCACTCCCGACTCCGAGGCATTGAAAAGGTCAGTCAGTGGAGTTGCTAGAACGTCCCCAAGTTCCCTCAGTATTCTAGGGTGTATCCCATCCGGTCCCATCGCTTTGTCTACTTTAAGTTGAGCTAGTTTCTCACGAACACAGTCTTCTGAAAATTGTTCAAGATGTCCCTCGCTTCTGTTCTTATTTGTGGGTGTTTTCTGAGGTCCTGCTCCTGGTTCTTCATCTGTGAACACAGAACAAAAATATTTGTTAAGCAATTCCGCTTTATCCTTATCAGCTTCTACATATTCCCCCCCTGCACCCTTGAGTCTGACAATACCACTTTTGCCCTTCCTCTTCTCACTAGTATATCTGAAAAATGTCTTATCCCCCCATTTTATTGCATTGGCTATTTCCTCCTCCTTTTGAATCTTTGTCTTCTTGACTACTTTGCTTGCTTCTCTAAGTTTTTCCAAATACAGATGCCTGTCTTCCTCTCTCTGTGTTCTCTTGTATTTCATGAAGGCCTCCCTCTTTTTCTTCACTTTTTCAGCTACTTCCTTCGAAAACCATAGCGGTCTCCTGTTCCTTTTGCCTTTATTTACCATTTTGCTACTATTCAATTTATCAAATAGTTGTAATACATCTTCCCGGTATAGCGATATGTCTCTCAATTCCTCTGCAGTATCACATTTAAATACCACTTCAGTCTTGGGTAACATCCCTACATCTTCCTCAGTAAAGACCGAAGCAAAGAATTCATTCAGTCTCTCTACTATAGCCTTGTCTCCTCTTACTGCCCCTTTTACCCCTCTATCATCTAATGGTTCAATTGACTCTCTCACAGGCCTTTTGCTATGAATGTACTTGAAAAAGTCTTTATTTCATGTTTTTGCTTCCATAGCAAGTTCCTTCTCAAATTCTCGCTTTGCCTGCCTTATCAATGCTTTGCATTTAACTTGCCAGTGCTTGTGCTGTTTCCAGTTTTCGTCCTTTGGCTCTTTTTTCCATTTCCTGAAAGATGCTTTTTTGGCAGCAACAGCCTCTCTGACCTCACCTTTAGACCATGCTGGCAGTTTTTTGGACTTTCTTCCACTTTTCTTAATGCGTGGAATACAGTTGGTCTGGGCTTCCAGGATAGTATTTTTAAACAACACCCAAGCTTGATATAAGTCTTTAACCTTTGCAACCACTCCTTTTAGTTTTTTCTTAACTATATTCCTCATTTTATCATTTTCTCCCTTTTGAAAGTTAAAAGGTAGTACTGTGGATTTCTTTACTATCCCTCCTCCACTAATTAAATCAAACACGATCATGCTATGATCACTATTGCCAAGTGGTCCCAACACCCTTATTTCTTGCACCAGATATGGTGTTCCACTAAGGACTAGGTTCAATATGGCTTCCCCTCTGGTCAGTTCATGAACCAGCTGCTCCAAGAAGCAGTCATTTATTTCATCTAGAAACTTTATCTCCCTAGCATGTCCTGCTGTGACACTGACCCAGTCGACACCTGAAGATTAATGACTCTAAAACTCCTGCCACCTAGCTCACTGATTCTTCTGCTGTCCCGCATCTTACCCTTTCACTTGATGGTGCATCCATTTCACTGAGCCCCTCCTTCAAGTACCTCGGGGTCATTCTTTACAATGCCCTCACTTTTCACGAATACATTAGTGCTTAGTGAAATGCTCTTTTTATGCCCTCCACCAAATCGGATCCATATCTTTCTGATCCAGCCTCGACTACATTGCTTCTCTCCCTAGTCGTATCTTGCCTGGACTATTGTAATATCGTTTATGCCAGTTTTCCTAACTACCAATTCAAACACCTTCAAACCATTCAAAATACAGCCAAAAGATTATTACATCATGCTTCCAAATTTGATTGTGTCATGCCTCTGCCCATCAAATCTCATTGGCTACCTATTAAATATTGGATTCAATATAAAGTCCTCATCATAGTTCATAAGACTTTGCATACTGGAATAGCTTCGTATCTCTCATCCTGCATTATTCTTCACACACCTTCATGTCTTTTACGTTCCATCCATGGCAATCGCCTCTACCTCCCACTTCCCCCCATCTTGTGCCTGATATGAATCCATCTGTCATTCAGCCTTCTGTTTCCTTGGACCGAGCCTATGGAATGTTCTCCTCCTGAAGCTCTCTTACTTGAAATTCAAATCATGCCTCAAGACCTAATGCCCCAAGCAACACAGGATTGTACTTCCCCTCCCTCCTACCTATGATCCCCACTTTCAATCTGACTTCCTTCCCCCCACCCCTCCTTTTGCTCTGCTGTACAATTCCCATTCCCCATTCTTATACTTTATTGCCATTCTTTTCCCTCTATAGAAATAGTATGTACACTGTTCTGATAATATGAATGGTGGTAGTATATCAAATTTTAGTAAACCATAAACCATAAAGTATTTTGTTTTGGTTAAGCTTAAGGAATAAAAGTTTGTTACCTGTGTGTACCGTTTGCAACTTCAGTTTGTGCTGTATGGAAAGGGGTCTACTTTCAAAGAAAGCAAGGCTCCAGGGAGATCATTCCCCACAAGTATTCACAGTTGCCCCCTAGCTGTGATAATCCATAGCTTATGCACTGAGACTAGACACTGCTGCAGCAATCGGCCATGGTGAACTTGTTCATGGACGCACTGCAGCAGGAGATAAACCACAGCAATTAATGAAAAAGTTACAATAAGAAACCTAATTACAATTCAGTAGATCCAAAGATAGAGTAGATTATATATTGTCATCTTTATGCAGATCATTGACAAAGTGGGTTCTTTTATTTTGATTGGAGGGGGAGTTGGAGAAGGGATGGGGACATTATTTTTTTATACATATATCTGGGGAGAAGATTGAAGCTATTTCCGTCACCCAGAAACAAATGATTAGAGCACAGGAAAGGCATGCTAGCATTTTACTTTTGGCCTCTTACAGAAGCTATATTTAAAGTGCCAAAAGGGAGCCTTCGTACATAACACATTAACATTTAGGGGTTTATTTTATAAAGCTTTTTTTCCACATGTAAAGCATGTTTGGCAAATGGAAACAGGGCCTGTATTGAATACTGGATTGGAATTGGCTTTGGCACTGTCAGGAAAGGAGAAAGACGCAAAGATTTCCACCTGAGGCAGAACAGGGCAGCATGTTGCCACGGCAGTGTGCACCATTTTTTCTGTCGCTACACATTTTTCATTGTCAGGGTAAATGCATATGTTTACTGCATCAGAAGTAAAACTTTTTTCAATGTGTGAATTAGGAAACTGTGCACTGAAGCTTTAAAGCATGGCCAAATGAATGGAAATGTTCTAGGCAGATTAAAGCTGTTTTCAAAACGGATTCTAATGTAGTACAAACATGGTTTTGTATGCCTTGCTTGCTCCTAGTGATTTCTGTATATACTAGGTAATGTGCCCAGGGATTCAGATCGTGGATTGGAAATTTGTGAACTATTTTGGCGTAATTGCTTTCTGTTATGTGGCAGCAGAAGAATGAGTTAGCATAGCATCACAGGATGAGAGTGAACATTATGTTATTAGCATACGGTTTGCTGCTTACCTTTGAGATGTAAAACAATTGAATAGTTCTGCCAACATGCATATTGTTACTTAAATTATTTAAATGCAAAGCAGAAAAATTCATTCTACAAACCACATTAAAGCTCTATAACTAATAAAAAAAGGAGAAAGGATCTCAGAATATCAACCAAAGGCTTGTAATTACAAATAGATGCTTTTAGTCAATTGAAGAATCCTAGCACATCAATGATCCTCAAAAATAAAAATTATTTATTCAAAACCTGTGTTTCTTTCTTTGATATTTGAATAAATAATGTTGTTTAAGATATATTTGTGTAGGAGTTTTGAGGCTCATTTTGCATTTGGAGTAAATTACACAGGTACACTAAAAAAAATTTTTTTTAAACTGCCTCTAATGTTTCGATTGATTTTTACGTTTTTTGGTGCGCTGAATCCAAATCTGGTAACCAATTTGCTCCATCACGTACAGATTTTTTGCTACATTGGGTTAGCAGTTTGAGGTGAAAGTTTCAGATTGAGTGCGATCGAGATAAAAGTTTCTTGGATGAATTCTTTATACTAATTGTTTAGTAGTTATTCAAATAAGAATAAAGAAAATTGTAACAAGGCAGCACATAAGAATAGAGTAATGTCAACAAAACACACTGTGATGGTAGCAAAATTGTCTGCACTTAAAACAGCCACATACATGTGCACAAACATTGAGCATATAAGAGCGAGGTTAGACAAAAAGCAAAGCAAAGAAATGTGCAAAAAATGTTGTACAGGTATGTATGTAAGAATAGAAAACGCAAACCGCACCATTGCAATACATGAAGACAAACACCCGATGGTGTGAAAATAAAATTCTAATAAAAGAGATCCGACACTGTGGTAATAACTAGCAAATTTTTATTTCAAAGTTTAGTAAAAACACGATATTTGTCAACACAGTTTAGATTTTAAAGTCATTCTTGGGTCAATCAATCTCCTGGTGGGCCCGTTTCTTCTTCCCCCGAATGCTTCTCTTGCTGCGCTGCTTGGCGTATTTTTCATCTGGGGTTTCCCGCAGCAGCAACCAGCAGAAATCAGCCATCATAGTGCTGTTCCATCTTCCTTGGTACCTTCTCTCTGTGTCCTTGATGTCCTGGTGAAACCTTTCACCTTGTTCTTCACTGTACGCCCCCAAGTTTTCGGGAAAGTAGTTCACATGGGAATGCAAGAAATGGACTTTCAGGCTCATGTTACAGCCTTGTTCTTTGAAGGCATTGAGCATCCTGGCAACAATATCCTTATAGTTCTCATCCCGCCTGTTCCCCAAGAATTTGAGAACAACATCCTTGAAGGAATCCCAGGCTTCTTTTTCCTTCTCAGACATCGTTTCAGCGAATGCTCCATCTGAAATTAGTTTCCTTATATCAGGGCCAACAAACACTCCTTCCTTTAGCTTTGCTTCAGAAAGTCGGGGGAACTTTGAGCAAAGGTACCGAAAGCACTCACCATCTTTTGGAAGGGACTTGATGAATTGCTTAATGAGACCCAACTTAATGTGGAGAGGTGGTAATAGAATTTTATCACGAGGTACCAAGCTCTCATGAAAAACATTTTTCTCACCGGGTCTCAAATACTCCCGAATTGTCCAGTCTTTTTTCCCCCAGTGTAGGACGCGGGCCCGGCTATCCCACAAGCAAAGGAAGCAGGGATATTTGGTGAAACCGGATTGGATAGAATTTTAAAGTCTCCACAAATCATCCACTTATGCTCATCATAACGAATCTTCTGAAGAATCAGGGTCAAATTCTCGTATTTTTCTTGGAGAATAACAGAGTGAGCAATAGGAGCTGAAGCGAATGTGTTGCCATTATGAAGAACACCTTTTATGCTGTCTTTTGACGAATCAATGAACAGCCGCCATTCAGCAGGATCGTACTTGAGTTTAAACTTTTCAATCACTCCGTATATATCGTTGCAAAATACCAAATCTTCCTCTTTGCTGAAATACTTCAAAAATTGTGTCTCGCGGTTGCGGTACCAATAAAAAGTTGTTCCTGGTGACAATAGATTTTTCTGTTTAAGCCGAGAACCTAGCAGTTGGGCAGCATCTTTTGGGAGTCCTAAATCCCGGACTAAATCATTAAATTCAGCTTGAGAGAAAAGTTCAGGTTTCGGATCTGGTTCAGTTTCAAACTCGGAAGTACTGGACTCATCGGGAAAAGCCATCTGATGAGTCTCATCATGATCAGAACCGTCCACACAAATATGATCCAAAGATTTTGGTGGTTCAGGCACAGGTACTTCGTTGCTATGAGGCATAGGCCTAATTGATGAGGGAAGGTTGGGGTAACTTATTACGTTCTTATTTTTTAAGTTGTATCCCTTCACAATGCAAGAGCAAAAATAGCAGTCACTGTTGTGGTCTCTTTGTTCACGCCACATCATAGGTATTCTGAAACGAAATGCTTGTTTTTTACCTTTCATCCATAAGCGTAGATCTTCCTCACATGTCTTGCACACTTTGTGAGGAGCCCACGGTTTGTCTTGATCGCCTAACTTCAAACCGAAATAGGCGAAATATACTTTTTTAATAAATGCAGAAATGTTCCTCTGCCGCTTTTTCACGGTATATTCCCCACAAATAAAACAAAAACTGTCCGGAGAGTTGACGCAACCTCTGGCTCTGTGAGCCATCACAAATACACAGCACTGCAAACTACAACTGTAGTGAACCACTTCGGAATAAAGCTGGATTACGACTGAGCAAACAAAAGGTAATAATGAACTTGCAAGAAACTGAAATTTGACAGGAACGTTCATGTCGCAACCACCGTGTTTGAGCGAGCGAACGAGGCGAGGCGAACAGGAAAGAACATGCGCCAGCTCGAGTACTGGATTTAGCCCCCCGCCTCCCAATTGTCCTGTTAATGAATAAAATGAATACAAAACACTCTAAAATATCATGAGGGAGTGTTTCTAGTTAGTTAACCATTACTACCTCTATTTTGGGCCAAGAAAATAAACTGCAGTCGGCTAAAAAGAAATTATGTGAACATTCCTTATATGGGTAAGAAATCTAATTTTGCAAGAAAACGTGACGTGATGGAACATTTTGGCTATTTTTCCTGGATTCAGCACCCCAAAATCTATAGGAATCAGTTGCAAAACTGGAGGCAGTTTTTTGGTAGTGTACCTGTGTTATTTAAATGACAATTCCATAGTTTAGGCCACATCTTTGTGACTTTCTAAAGGAACTCTATAAGAAATGATCATTGATGTATTACAAATGTATGCATAGCATTTAAATAGTTAAGCAGGAAACATTAAAGGTGAGAAAACATTTCAGTCATAGCTTTCGTCATATGTACCGCTACATCTCAAAATAAACAGGTAACGGGATATTTAAAATATCCAGAGATCACATTAAGTTGTACCAATTGAAAGAGATGGTTTTAGTTACATGTTAACAAGCAAAATAAATGTAGGGGCCCTTTTGCTAAGGCATGCTAATGAATTTAACATGCATAACTTCCCACAGCCCTTTTATTTCTATGAGGATCTTCTACTAACGGTGTCAAGTTGTTGCACTTAATACACCAATAGCACCAAAACCATGGTGCCTTAGATGCAACATCCCCATATTAGCTGTCAGGAGCGTGGAAAACATTTTCATGGCAGTTAACACGCAGGCCTGTGTCATAGTGTGTGCTGCAGTAGTGCCTATTGAGGTGGCTTTAGGTGAACTTGCACTAATGCAATTAATGTGCAGTGTGGACACAACGCTAACTGTGCTGAGCTCACCACACCCACTCTCCGCCCCTCCCCTGCCCACTCGTGTGACCTTACTGTGAGTTGTGCAGTTAGTGCGTGAATCATCCTGCAATAACTGTCATAGCCTTGTGCTACCTGGCACCATGCATCTTGGTATGTCTAGTGAGCATCAGCACACTTGTTGCCAAGTGGTGCCCATTAGTAAATGACCCTCTTTGGGTGCAGTGGCACTTAACGCACGTTAACTTCATTAAAGCACATTAATCTTTACTGAATGGGCCTCTTAATCGGTAAACCATTTTTCCACCTTCAGCTTTAGCTGTATGGGTATATTTTCTTATTACTTCTTCAGAAGCCAGCAATGGAAAAACATTTCAAAACCATACACTCCAAGCATAACTTGTTTCTGAATGATTGTAGGCATCAGATAAATGTATGCTACTACATTCTATTACTTTACTGCTGATAATTATAGAGAAAATAATACGTCCACTGGATAGTCTCGACGTGGGCGCTGACCCCTCGGTTGACCTCATCAAAAAACCTGATGATCTCGAGAAGATGGTCTACGTGCATCACTGGCACCCCCACTATCATCCGTGTCATCAGAAGGTACCTCAAATGTAACCCTCTTCTGGGAAACATCCTCGGATTTCTTGTACATCCAGTAATACACCTCTCCAGAATCATAGTCGCCCTTATCACGAGTGTATTTCTTCAGTTTAAACGACTTTAAATAATCATAAACGCCTTTAATCTGGCGATCCATATCATCAATCTTTGTTTTAAAGTGATCTTCCTCCAAGACGGTCGAGACTATCCAGCGGACACGGGGGACCCCGCCAGCTGCTCATCTATGGTCCAGACAACAGACACCTCCATAGTGGTTAATCTCACGCATTCTCCTTTATCTAAAGATCAGGATCAACTCTTGAACCTGAGGTTGTCATTTGTACCAACAACACGATATGATCCGTTTTGGATGCATGTGTGTCTTCATAAGCTCTTTCGGAAATTGTGCATTATCCATTTTTTTTTTTTAGGGATAAGCCTACGGTCCCAGAGATATCTGTGGTTTAACCGGCCTCTCGATGGGTACCACCTGAGGTGCCTCATCCCTCCATTACAACCTTTCAGAATCTTGTTCTTCAAGATTTGCAGAGTTTAGAACGGTTGTCACGGTCTGTTTTTTCAAATTTGGACAAAACTAGCAGATGTTGCCTAAAACAATTGAGGGAGGACCCTATGATTACTACTTGCAACGCTGAAAAAGGAGGGGCGATAGTTGTTCAATCTACGTCTGATTGCTGTCAAGTCCTTAGGACGCATCTTATGGACACTCGTACCTATAAGGTCCTTGATGTGGACCCTACTCATGCATTACAGTCTGAGATTAAATCTTGGTAATATTGGGATTGACTAATAATTGGATTACTCAGAAGGAACATGATTTTTTGTTCACACTTTATCCGAAAATTCCCATCATTTACATGGTACCAAAGATACATAAATCTTTGGTCTCGCCTCCTGGAAGGCCTATAGTATAATGCCGGGGGTCTGTTTTAGAGCCACTATCTAAATTCTGTGACATTTTTCTTCAGAAGGAAGTGGCATTGGTAAAGTCTTTTATACGTGATTCATCTCACTTTATACAACAATTGGGAGCCCTTTCAGGATCATTGAGCGACTTATATTTTGTTACTCGTTTTTTTTTTTTTTTTTTTTCCGTTTTAAACCTCTTTATTAAGGAAAAACAAGGAAATACAAGTAATAAAACATCACAATATAATACAGAATGAAAATTCCACGATTATAATAACCCTCAGCCCACAAAATGGAGTGCAAGAAAAAATAAGAAATATCACAGATATCCCGAAACAGAGGAAGTCAAATAATTAACGAACCCCTATTATACTAAGCAAGGAACTCCATAAAATATTACTTTACAACTGAGCCCTGCAAAAAGGTCTCTAACTGAGATGAATCGAAGAAAATATACGTTTTACATGGGTACTTCAGAACAAAAGAAGCTCCTAATTCCAAGACACGAGGACGCAATGCAAGAAAAGCCTTTCGTTTTAACTGTGTACTTCGACACATATCATGAAAAACCTGAATCATCTGGCCAAAGAACTTCTCATGACGAAACTTAAAATAAGAACGCATAACAAGTTCTTTATCTTTCTCTAATAAAAAGCTAACTAATAGAGTAGCCCGAGTAGGGATTTCCTCCACAGATGTCTCCAAAAACTGAGAAAGATCCAAACTCGGAAGAGTCAACTGATCCATTTCTCCGTGAGCATCACCATCTGGCTTCAAGTCTAACAACCATTTTTCCTGAACTCCAACTGGCAAATAATACAGTTTGGATAAGGTTATAACTTCTGGCTCAGGAATTTTTAACACATCCTTCAAATATTTAACAAATAATATGCTAGGAGACAGATAGTGAGTTTGGGGGAAATTTAACAAACGTAAATTTTTCATACGTAAAGCATTTTCAAGTATTTCATCACGACGATGAAGTAAGAGAGAGTCCTGGACAGATGACGCCAAAGCACATTGAAATGAAGTAATTAAACCGTCAATTTTAACTTTAGAGGTCTCAAGATTCCTCAATCTATCTTGATGGTCAGCTAAGACAGTCACTGTCTCTTGAGTAAATTTCGATAGTTTAATCAAGGACGAATTAAGAGACAGTTCAGTCCGAGACACAATCTGCCAAATATCTTGCAAAGATATATCTTTCGGTGGTTCAGGAGTTTCAGGAGATAAAGAAAAATCAAAAGAAGAAGGTAATGTAACGTTCACAGAATTTACCTTTAAGAAAGTCTCAGGCAGTTCAGCGGGTTTGGATGAAGACCCGTCCCTACCTAGGTGGGGAACGGCTGGATCCAAAGAAAGGAGCTCCTGGCTGGGTGGGGTTACAACCCTATGCGGTATAGGAGACATGCCTTCAGAAACAGAACTCGCTGAAAGGGAAGACTGAAGATATTCCAACTACTGGGGTAGATACCATGGATTTAAAATGAGTATCCATGGGACCAACCACCTTTACAGCCTTACCTAAAGAGGAAGATGGTAAAGTTGGTTTCTTCTTGCGTTTCCCCATAGACGCCGATATCAAGAAAAAATAAAAACAACAAGGCAAAGGTATGTACTCCTACGTGCTCCGAAGGGGCGCCAAAGGGGCAGGACCTGCCCCTTTGGACACGCCCCTTCGGAGCACGTGCCCTTGACGTTGCTGCTTTATACACCAATATTGATCAGACCGAAGCCCTTTCCTTATTATCCACTTTATTCACTCAGGCTCTTCCCCGTTTGCCTCGGGCCTTTTTCTTGGACTTAATACGTTTTTTGTCAGAAAGAAAATTTTACCAACACATTTTCGGCAATGCAATGGGGGCTACGGTGGCCCCTTCTGTAGCAACCCTTTATCTAGAAGATTTGGAGGAGAGATTCCTCTATAATTCCCCATTTTTTTAACACATTCCTTTTTGGAGGCATTTCCTTGATGATATCTTTTTCTTGTGGTTGTCCACTCTTTCTGGTCTTCAAGTATTTATACAGTGGTTAAACACTTTGAAGCGTAATATCTCTTTTTCGGCCAATATTGATTTTGATAAAATCAAATTGCTTGATATGTTAGTTTTCAAGGATGGGGATACATTGAAGACGACATTATTTTGTAAGAGTGTACAACGTAACAGTTTGTTATGTTATCAAAGTTTCCATCCGGGGCCCCTGCGTCGAGGACTCCCCTTCGGTCATTTTCTGAGATTACGGCGATTATGCTCCACTAATGTGGACTTTAAAATTCATGCCGCTGACCTCAAGCAACGGTTACTTGCGAGGGGATACCCCAGACGGGTGGTGGATAGGGCATATTGTTGGGCCTCCCACATCCATTGTGAATGGCTTTTTGATAATGGAGTGACAGCAACTACCTCTACTGAATCTTCTGAGGTAATTGTGGGCACTCTCCCTTACATGCAGTTTAGTCCTGACATTGTTCGCATTCTTAAGAAACTTTGGCATATACTGGGGTTACATGCTTGTTTTCACAAGTCCCTTATGGTAGCTTTTTCTAGAGGATCAAATCTAAGAGATCTTTTGGTCATATTCACCCCCCTGTCAGACAGACCACCTGCCCCGGATTTGGATACTCGGGGTCACTCTCCGTGTAATTCTTGTGTCCATTGTTCAACTACCATGTCTGGGCTTTCTTGGACCCATCCTGCTATGGGTCAGACATTTGAGAGGAAATGGCTCACTATCTGTTGTTCCACTTTTGTGGTATATATATACTTCAGTGCCCATGCACTCTCTTATATGTTAGTTGAACCTCCTGGATGATCAAGGTGAGATTGACGGAACATGCATCCTGCCTACGGAAGCAGGTCCTTTCAGCACCAGTTGTCGAACATTGTTTGACATACAAACATACCTTTATGGACTTGAAATGTTCCATAATAGACCATGTTCCAGAGGATCCTAGGGGTGGTGACCAGTTAGCTCGTTTGCAATGGCGAGAGCAGCGATGGATTTACTCACTTAATTCGGTCCACCCTTCTGGTCTGAACAGGGAGGTTAATTGGCTTATTCTGCTCTGAGATCATCCAATATGTAGCAGGGTTTCCCCGCTTTCCATGGGGTTCCCCTTCTGTGATTGTAGGTTCTGTTTGAGTGACATGCGATTCTGGCCACTTGTGGAGTTTTCAGTCCCTTAAAGAACGAGAGACATTTACTCTTGGCATTTGATGGCAGTTGGTAGCACAGGAGTTTGCACTTGATACGTGCATCTCGTGCTTCATGCTTTGTTGCTGCGCTTCATTCATGGACTGAGAATTTGCGTCTGCGATTAAGTTAAGTAATTTCACTGGGTTTCACCCATATGTTTAATAAAATGGAGTTTGCCGCCTGGAGTGGATAGGTTTATGTTCTATCCTCCTCTGGCACGCTCCGACAAAAATCAAAAATTAATCTGTTTAGATCTTTTGGGATATTTCATGGTGATTTTTCTGATTCTTTATTATACTGTAAGGCATGTTAGTTTAAGGCAACACGTGTTCCATAATAATGAAATGCAAAGCATGCAAATTCATGCAAAGCACCTCATTGTGTTATGCCTGCAAAAATAACGTCATCTCAAAGCTCTGGTTCCAGATAACCCCGAACAGTAATGTTGGACTACAACTGCTAGGTTTAAACAGCTTGCCTCTAGTAGTAATACCGTGAGACTACTGCAAGGGATTATCCAGCACCATTTTGAGCTCTATGCTCATGGGGACAGAAGACCGGTGACTGCTCTTGCCTCGGATCCCCTAGATCACCAGGAAAGCCTCAAGGTAGGCCCGAAGAGGGGCCTACGGGGGGTAGGGGTCTTCATGGAGACCAAGAATTGTTTTTTTTTTCAGGGGCCTCATGGGTGAGAGACTTCTTTGCGGGATAAGAGTGTGGGTGACTTTGAGGGGATAGGGGATCTAGATGAGGGGAAATGAAGGGGTAAACAGGGCTTATGTTATCATTAGGAGAACTAGGCAGTTGCTTAGAGTACTGGCCCTCTGGGAGGCACCCATTGCCGCCACTGTAACCACTTGCTGGGACCTTCAGCAGTAGCAATGGCTTGAAACAGCCCCATGGCACTTACCTTTAAACTACAGCGCCACAGGACTGTCTGCTTCTGCCCTCACTGCTGCCGCCTTCCTGTTGACTCCATGCGAACAGAAAGTCGGGCTTTGGTGTGGGTGGAAGCAGACAGCTCCATGGTGCTGAAGTTTGAAGGTAAGTGCTGTGGGGCTGTTTCAAGCATTGCTGCTGCTGTAGGTCCTGTGGGTTCAAGGGATGAGGTTCGCCTAGGGCACCTCATATCCTTCTGCCGGATCCAGGGGTACACAAATAAGCACTGGCCCTTTTAAGATGATGCCGGGGAATATCAGGCCATGTCTTAGAGGCCTGATATTCCAGGGGTGGAAAAATAACCCCAGCTTTGAGTATTAAGGAGCAAATATCATGCATTATTCCCAAACGCACTCTTAGTAACTATCACCCTATGGAAGTGTGGCGTGCAGTGGGAAGGGGTTTCTTTACAACACAAGCCAGACAGCAGTTCAGGGAAAACAAAAGCAGTTTTTATTCTGTCCCAGCTTATAAGCAAAACTCAGAACAGACAGCTGTTCAGGGAAAATAAAAGCAGCGTTACTTCTGTCCCAGCTTGTTAAGCCTACACAAACTGGTTCTCCCAGCCCTTCCTCCAGCCTCAGTTTCTTCCTCAGAACTGCTTTGCAAGGCTTGCCTTGGAAGGACTTCTGATACCACAAGCCCCTCTCCCTCCTGCAGCCTGCTGGGTTCTTAACCTCTCTCTCCGAGTCACACACTCCCAGCCCTGAACTCTGGACTGCAGACTCTCTTAAAGGGGACTGTTGATGATTCATTTGGAGAGGGATTTGTAACCTTCTATATACCCCATTGTACCCCCTAAGAGTTCATAAGGTTGTCAATTTTAATTAACTTGAGTACTGAGTATTTTTCACAGTTCTGTAGTAAAAAATAAAAGACTCTAAGATAAACCCTGTTCTTAAAGGGCTAGATTTATTAATATTCATAGCCATGTTAACATGCACTAACACTCTTAATTTGCATTATTAATAAATAGTTTCCAGTGGATTAAATAAGACCTGCAGTGGTTATGCACATTAATGCATGCGCGGCTGTAGTAAAAGCTGTTAGTTTAGCTGGCTTTAAATAAGGTTTGGCCCAGTTCCTGGAGGAAACGTTCATAAACCATTATTGAAGTGGACTGGAGGAAATCCCTTGCTAATTCCTGGGATAAGCAGTATGGACTCTATTTACCTTCTGGGATCCTGCCAGGTACTTGTGAGCTGGATTGGTCACTCTTGGAAACAGAATGCTCTGACCCAGTATGACAAATCTTATGTTCTTATGTGTTAATGCAGCAGTGCCTTTTAATAAATCTAGCCCCTTCTCCTTATCAGCTGTATACAGATGAAGCAGACTCAATCAAATCATTCGCTCTGCTACATTTTCTCAACCCTGCCAAAACATATTTAGGAGAAGACAATATTTTTATGTGTAGAGAGTGTTATTTTCAATAGAAAAATTAACTATAAAAGAAGATTATTTACTAAAACCCTCACGATGTCAGACAAATCTGATTGATTTCTTTGACTGGATGATCAGGGAGTTGGACAGAGGGAGAGCTCTAGATGTGGTGTATTTCGATTTCAGTAAAGCCTTTGACACTGTTCCTCACAGGCGACTTATAAACAAACTGAGCACCCTAGGGATGGACCCTAAAGTTACTGCTTGGGTTAGAATTTGGTTGGGTGGGAGACGACAAAGAGTACAAGTGAATGGAGCTCACTCTGAGGAGAAGGATGTTACCAGTGGTGTGCCCCAGGGATCTGTCCTTGGTCCGATTCTTTTTAACATCTTTGTTAGTGATTATAGCGGAAGGGCTGTCGGGTAAGGTTTGCCTCTTTGCTGATGATACCAAAATCTGCAATAGAGCAGACACCCAGGAAGGTGTAGATAACATGAGGAGGGATCTAGTTAAGCTTGAAGAATGGTCTAGAATTTGGCAGCTGGGATTTCATGTTAAAAAATGTAAGGTCATGCATTTGGGCTGCAGCAATCCAAGGGAGCAATACAGTATAGGAGGTGAAGTACTTTTGTCCACTAAAGAAGAGCGGGACCTAGGCGTGGTTGTGTCTGATGATCTTAAAGTAGCTAAGGCGACGGTAAAAGCTAGAAGGATGCTTGGGTGCATACGGAGAGGAATGGCTAGGGGAATGGCTAGCAGAAAAAAGGAGGTGATAATGCCTCTGTATAAGTCTTTGGTGCGACCTCATTTGGAGTATAGTGTGCAATTCTGGAGACCGCACCTTCAAAAGGATGTGAACAGGATGGAGTCGGTGCAGAGGGTGGCTACTAAAATGATTAGTGGGCTTCATTATAAAGCATATGAGGACAGATTAAAGGATCTTAATATGTACACCTTAGAGGAAAGGCGGGATAGAGGTGATATGATTGAGATGTTTAAATACCTCCGTGGCATAAATGTTCAGGGAGAGAGCCTCTTTCAATTGAAAGCAAGTTCTGCTACGAGGGGACATGGGATGAGGGTGAAGGGAGATAGATTCAGGAGTGATATGCGGAAATATTTCTTTACGGAAAGAGTAGTGGATCCGTAGAATAGTCTCCCAGTGGAGGTGGTAGAGATGAGGACAGTAACTGAATTCAAAAAAGCATGGGACCAACACAGAGGATCTCTAAAGGTAAAAAGTGGACTGTTGTAGTTGTTGATATGGAAGGACAGACTAGATAGGCCATGTGGCCTTTTTCTGTCATCATTTTTCTATGTTTCTATGTTTATTGCCTAAGCTATATCAATTTAAAATTAAAATAAATTACATGTGAATAAAATCTTTGTTTCTTCTGAGAGGAAAACGTAGGAGTTCCCAGGGAGACGTGTGTGTGGATACCTCTAACAACTGATAGCATGCACTGTAACTGTACAGTTAGAAACGTCTGTGTTAGAAGTATAGGTAGGAGCCACTTTACCGGTGTTATTATTTTAGCAAAATTTGAATGTGCTAATTCCCAGGAACCTTCAAATTCTGTTTCAGGGGCAGAATGTGTATTTTTCAAGACCTGGCAGACTTATTTAGCAATGCAATGCTTATATACCTCTTACATAGGAAAGGCAAAGATTGTAGGACCGATATTCACAGCGGCCTATATTTAAACACCACGGCGGTTAGCTGGAGCACTTACATATTGGTGGGATATTCAGCAGCAGTATCTAGATAGGAGCTGCACTGAATATCCCAACTGTGCAGGGCTAAATGGAAAAGTGAAAGCACTTTCCTGCTAGCCCAGTATTCAGCTGGGATTTCTGCGGACAGCATCATAGGACAGCCTTTTAGACAGCCCGGGTTGTTTACAGACGTCCTGGCTGAATTGAGCTAACAGAGCATTGCCCTGCCTTCTCTCTGCCCACAGACTACCTCTGCACTCACTAGATGAGGCTGGGGCAATCTGTGGAGATATTCAGTGGAACTATCCGGATAGTAGATCCACAAAGGAGCACAGTCCCTTGCAGAGTAACAATCTGGACAAAAAGAGCGAGGTGTAGAAACAAGTTCTTTATTAATAAGAGCACCCTGACACAGCTGTGTTTTGGCACACTGCCTTCTTTAGGGAGAATCTCAGAAAAATTAATTATCCATCCAATAATTTTTACTGCATAGTATGATCCTGTATGTTTTTAATTAGCATCTTGTACTTTTATGATCGTAATATCTGTTTTATTTTTTATGTTCCAATGAACACTTTTGTTTCTCTTTCAATTTTTCTGTTTTTTGTGTTTATTATTAGCAATATTGTATCAATTTTATTCTACTTGTATATGGTTTGATTTAGTGTTTGCAATTGCATTGATGTTTTATTGATGTATGTTTTCATTTTTTTTTCTTTATTTTTCTGAGGTTCCCCCTGAAGAACTCGGCCTGCCAAAACGCAGCCATGTCTTATTAATAAAGAACTTTTGTTTCTACATCTCACTCTCTTTTGTCCATTATCTGGATAGTGCCACCCAAAATCCTATTCAATACCCGTAGCTGGTGGGCCTCCCATTGGCTGGCTAACTAAGTGCATTGAATATCGGGCCCTATATCTTGCTATGCATGTGGAGGATAATCTATTGAAGAAATACTATTAACATGCCATGTGTATAATTCATTGTATTTTATTCATTTACATGAATAAGTAGCATGGAAGTTATCACACATACTTTCATTGTGAGCATGCACATGGGTGGAATATACACTTGTGTGCATACATTATATAAGCAAAGGTGCATAAGATGTGCATTGTCATTTACACCAGTTCTAGAACTAGTATAAGTGACTACGGCTAGTATTCTATGAATTCAAATCCGTGCAGATTTGACTTTATAGAAAAGGCAAAAAAATGTGCATTGATTAGACAGCTCTTTTTAGAATTATCTTCTAAGAGATTTTAGGTTTGTGTGTAACCTTATCCTTATGATATCCTTGCAAATTTAAAGTTAAGTATTGTGAGGCAAAAACAGCTCTTCTTTAATGTGAAGCAATTATGATTTTTCCTGGATGACAAGAAGCTTGCTGTAATTCCCTTTATTTTAGTCTTCCTCAGTCCAATTTAATTGTTTACAACTATTACAAAATGCTGCCATCAGACTATTGACTGGTACTGAGAATCATAAACATAGTACCCCCTAATTGAAGGGTTTACATTGGCTCCCTCTACAATATCGTATTCAGTTTAAGGTTTGTACTCTTATTTGTAAAGTTTTGTATACCAATGTTACGCAGTATCTTTCATCCTTTCTTATTCCATTTACATCTTCACGATCGCTTTGGTCAAATAGGATCAATCAACTTACAGTATGCTCCCAACAGCTTATTATATAACCACTGAAACAGCTTTTTTCCTGCTATGGGCATAATCTTCAGAATTTTCCCATTTGATAAGAGAAGTGAATTGCTCCAAATTCTAATCTGTTTTGAAAACAAGTTTTTTTTTTCTCATGGCCTTTGGATTCCCTTCTAAAAATATTTGGTTGAGAAGGCCAACTTTATTTGGTTCCCCTTAAAAGCATGCTGGATTTCTCTTTTTTTTTCCCCCCTTCCTTTCTTTATTTTGTAACTTTTTTTTCTTTTCTAAATTGTCACTTCTTAGGTTGGGTGGTTAAGGTCATAGTGAGTCTTCCGACGAAGGATCTCCTGATGCCATTGCTATATAGGGCTAGATTTATATTTGTTTTTCCTTCGATTTCTTCTTATCTGCTTTATCCTCCTCCCCCATTACTTGCAGTCACTAAAATCAATGGTATATAATGAATTAGTTTAGGTATTCTTAAAAACTGTGCATAACACCATCAGATTTGCCAGTCTTGAATCAGACCAATGGTCCATGAAGCCTAGTATACTGTTTCCTCGCAGGATCACAAAAGGTACAGAGGTTCCACGTTGCTTATCCTGGCATAAGAGGTGGATTTCCCTGGTCCTCAATGGTTTTCAGTATGGAATTTTCCTCCAGGAACTTCTCCAAATCATTTTTAAATTCAGCTACACTAACAGCTTTTACTATAGCCTCTAGCAATGAATTACAAAGCTTAATTATGCTTCGAGTGAAGAAATATTTTCTCTGATTTGTCTTAAATGTACTATTTTATATCTTTGTTTACTTGTTCTTCTCCACTCATTAATTTATAGACCTCTGTCATATCTTACCTCAGCAGTCTCTTCTTTTTTTTTTCTTTTTGTTTGACTCTGACCTAAATTTCTCTACTATAAGTTTCTGCTTGCAAAATATTTGTGGAATTAATATGGAAATAAAATTGTTTAAAAATAAATTGTATATTGCTTTAGCATCTCAAAGTCTGAGGCTCTAATTGGCAAGCAAAATAATTTTTTGAACAGTTGGTGTGACTAGGCAGACTGGATAGGCCATATGGTCTTTAGCTGCCGTTATTTACTGTTTCTACAGTCTGTTTCTCTGTTTTCATCAGTGTCTACTAAGAACATTATTATTTATCATCATGAATAAAAAAACAACATACACAATATTACGCACTTGCCTGGGAAATCTGAAAACTGTCTATCCTTTTTGCCAGCTAAAAGTATGTATATGGGATCATCCACACATGTAGTTTTAGCCATGGAAAAAGTAGGCGGCCATGGACACATCATTATGTAAGCAGAGAGAATTAATGCAAAACTCTGCATTTCCAAAAGTGCCCTATGTATAGGTTATTCACAGAAAAAGCAGGTGCAAAGCTTTGTTAAGTATTTTTTCAGAGGGCAATTTTTCAAGGAAATGCACACATACATTTTCTTCTTGAGAAATGGTGCAATGTCCACCAGGATGAAGTACCTGTAGAATTTGCATTTGCGCACATGCTTATGAAAATGCCCCAGGAAAAACAATACTTTGGAGAAAAGAGAAAGATCCCTTACTTAGCTATCTAATGTAAATTCCCTAGGCATATTAGAAAAATACAACTTATGTAATCTGGGCTCGGATATGTTAACTTGAGGTAGGGATAAATGCTTTGCTGTTTTCTGTATAAAGTATAGCATAGCAAATAATCAAATAAACATAAACATAAATAAAAAGATGTAATGAGATAGGTGGTGGATATACTGTACTTTACTTGATAAATTGGTAGATTGCATATTCTGTGGAGGTCAATTCCAATTGGGGCACATCGGAGCATCCAACAAATGGACAGGCCCAAATTGGACCTCATTCTGCAACCACGAGAGCCAGACATTCCCGCAGTTGCAGAATCTGACACTTAGATGACCTGGGCTGGCCTCGATTCAACTGTACGGGACGTCCATTGCCCTGCACGTCCAGCCCTCCCTTTGCTCCTGCTGGTGTACTTGTACCATGGCGTCCCGTGACCATGGCACCTGGATGCCCAGCAGGAGCGCAGAAAGCCCCTCAATAAAATCTTTGTTTCTCTGCTGCCTGACCCTCGGCAAAGTTTGCCAAGGCTGGGATCAGGCAGCTAGTGCTTACCTGCCTCTAAGCCATGTGTTGGGGGGGGGGGAAGGGGTTCTTGGCCCGATCACTGCCATTCCTTGGACTTATTCCACCTCTGAGGAGGAATAAGTCTGACATCCATCTTTCCCCTGCCGGATGTTCAGGGCTGTGACCTGCATAGGTTCTGTATGTCTGAATGTGTCAGTCCACCCCCGCTCCACCCACTCTCTGCCTCTGATCCTCTCCCTCCCACCCCCATCCAGCACTCCCCTTAAAAGCCATCTGGCAGAATACGGTGCCAGGATTAAAAGAGGGGTTGGACATTCAACCCCATTATTCAGGAGTTAGAGTGATCCCTGTGGAGCCCAATTCCCTTAGTTAGGGGCACGTCCAGGCCATCTAGATGGCCCTGAGCAGGACAGGCCCATAAGGACCTGATTCTGCACTGCAGGAGCCAGACATTTCCATGGGTGCAGGATCAGGTCCTGAGATGGCCCGGTGTACCTCTGCATACCCAAGGGGACATTCTCCCCGCCAGTCCCCTGACTCCCGCATTCCAGACCCCTCGTTTCCCCACTGCCCAACCCAAGGTGGGGACCTACATGCCCTTGGCCCTGGCATTTGCAGGGGGGAGGTGGTTCTGGCCCCAATCGCCTCGTTCAAGCTGCTTATTCCATCTCTGAGGTGGAATAAGCAGCACAATCCTCCTGACCCAGAGAACGTACAGGGCCATGACCTGAATCGGCCCTGTATGTCCTGCTACCTCGATCAGCCCCTGCTCCGCCCACACTCCGCCCCCCCTCTCGCCTTCCACTGGCTCTCCCTGTACTGCAGCTCTAGCCATGTGGGGAGAGTCTGGGACGTGCAACCCTGCAAGACACCTTGCAGAATTGGGTCATAGTCTTATGTATTGCATTATTTGTTTTAGTTTATCAACTGCTTTGCATTACATGAATAAAAAAGGTGGTCTATAAGTTAAGGGGGTTATCTCAGAAGCCCTATTTGCATTTTAAAAGTGGATGAAGTGCCATAAAAATGTGAAAGCTGCACACATATGTAAAATACCATTTTAGAAAGGCTGCAAGATGTATGTTTCTGCTTCGGGTAAGTCAATCTATACACACATCCATGGGAGTATTTGGAGGGTGTTTCTAGGTAATGCCTGGGTGATGCAGTGCTGATTTTTTTAACGTGCTAATCTACATCTGCTATAATTCACAAATAAGGATGAGACTTTGTTGATTGTTGGGACTTCTTGTTATACTGGTGACTGGATAAGGTTGGCCAGTGAGCTTTTAGTCTGATTGTCACCATGTAGGTGTCTTTTGAGCTACTCTTTGGCACAGGATACACTGCAGAGAAACATTCTCAAATCTATCCTCCTCCCCTTTTCCAGGAACCATATAGACCCCCACTCCCTTCATCCCCTTCTCCTTCCATCTGTGCCAATTCCAAAACCCCAGTGACCCACTCCCAATTCTTTGGTGCATCTGTTTCCCTGTTACCCAGTTCCATGCTGACCACTCTCTGTGTGCCGCAGTGTTCCTTGAAGCCTCTGTGTCTCTGTGTGGTTCCTTGCTACCTGTCTATGTGTATGGTATGTATATTTGCATGCATGCATGGATGAAGATGCATTTGCAGTACTTTGGGTGTTGGTGGTGGGAGCCATCAAGCACTGATAGAGGAAGTCACTGGGTGCTGGTGGAGGAAGACAGGTGCCACGGATAAGATGAACAGATGGTTTGCATTGGCCATGCTTCATGAGGCACAGGGAGTATAGGTGAGCTTTTAGAAGGCACCCATATCAAAAAGTCTACAAGTACTCAAGCAGTGGAGGAGTAGCCTAGTGGTTAGAGCAATGGTCTTGTACCCAAACAATTGGGTTTGATTCCCACTGGCACTCTTTGTGATTTTGTATAAGTCACTTTACTCTCTTTTGCCTTGAAAGCAAAGGCCTAGCAATCTACGTCTTGTCATACCTTGCCAAGAAAACCCCGGGGCTGCTGGGCCACCAGGAATCAGCATTGACTTGAAGGCACTTAAAAAAAACAACAGGTACCCAGATAAACAAAGGGGTTCCCCTTTCCATGGAGCATGGCTCCAAAAATGTGGGTAGAGAAGGGTACAACCAGACAGATGGCAGCATTGATGTACCAGAGTTCTTGATGGTGATAATGGAGGCATCCTCTTTTCCATGCTTGTGCACACTGGGACACCAGTGGCACAGATGGTATTATGGTGGCTTCTAGAGGGGAAGGGGGGAGCTAGTGCATGACACACCTTAAATTACTACAGAATCATGTGCAGACCCATGACTCTTGAGGGTCTCCATTGCAGCTATATCTGCTGTAGGTGGATGTGGCATTCCTGGAGGGTGAAAGCCGGTCTTAACAGCTCAAACCTCTCAGATTTCTGGCCTGATGATGGACATTATGATACAATAGACATTCAGCACAGCACAGAAGTTGATGACTCTTGTGACTGGTGCTAGGAATGTCCTGGATGTCATCTGCCCCGTGCATTCCCCAGCTGCCTGAGCATCACCAAAGGGAAATGGAGGTGGAAAATATTAGCCATTCTATGATATTCCCTTCTTCCTCCACCAGGGCAGCAACATGGTCACAATCCGATGTTTTTTGGCTCTGGACTTCAGCTCTTCCACTTTGGCTAGGCTGCCACCATCATCCCTGGTTGTGATGGACTGTGGTGTGGGACCCTCTACAAGAGTTTGACTGCTGGGGTTCATGCTGCTACCCTCCAGTGCATCTCCAGACTGCTAATATCTCCAGGAACAAGCAGGAATAAGTCCTCACATATGGGTACGTCGGTACCGACGGAGCCCGAGCGGGAAAGCTCCCCAGCTTCCCAGAAGGAAAGCTTTTGGGGCCTCCCATTGCGCATGCGTGCTGCCTTCCCGCCTTCCTGACCAACTCTCCTCAGTTCTTCTTTTTCCGCGGAGCCAGCAGGTCGTGTTCCTGTCACCGCTGAAGAAGTTGTTATTTTAATTTATTTCTTTGGCCGCGTGTCTGTCTTCCCCGATTCCAGACCGGTACTGCTGGTCTTTTTTCCTTTATTTAAAAAAAAATAAAAAATAAAAAAATCGTCTTTTTTTTTTTTTCCTCACTTGGTGTGTTAGTTCTGTGAGGCCTTTAGGCCTTCACTAATTCTCCCTCATGGAGAAACAAGCCTCTGGATTTAAAAAATGCACCAAGTGCAGCGGTACTATTTCAGTCACAGACACCCATGAATGGTGTCTTAAATGTTTGGGGCCTGACCATTCCATTCCGGATTGCCCATCCTGTTCTTTGATGTCTAAACGTGGCTTACAGAACCGGGCAGCCAAGTTTCACATGCTGTATTCTACAGATACTCCAGCATCGACATCTTCCAGGTCTTCCTCTCCTGATGGATCTCAGGTAACCAAACATTCCTCTGGCAGGTCCTCAAAGGGCAAATCTCCCTCTAAGTATCGAGATACCCCTGGGCTTGACCCTGAGGACCCTGCCCCAGCCAAACAACCCCGGCGGGAAGCTCCGGTTTCCAAAGCTCCTCCTATGGGGTTACAGGTTGACATCGATGGCACGGCCTCGACCGATCACCTGTTAGACTGTTCTGGGGTACCGGCTCAATCATCCGGTACCGACATCCAGACAGTCGTGGCGTCCATGGATCATACAGTTCAATCCATGCAGCAGGCCGTTCTGGCTTTTATTAAGGCTGCGACGCCCTCGGTACCGCACCCTGCGGTACCGACTCCGGTTCCGGTACCACAACCGATACCGGTACCCATGCCTTCCACATCGACCAGGATACCGATTCCGGTTCCTGGTTCCGGGGTTTTTCCCGATACCGATCCGGTTCCGGGTACCCCCGATGTCGATACCGGTCGATACACTTATCGATCCCTGGAAGCAAACAGACGATACTTTGAGTCTTCTGATGATCCTGATTCATCAGATGACTCTGCTGAAGTATCCCTTACTCTACCTGAGGAGCCCTCTTCTCCAAAGAGGAGAATGTCTCCTCCAGAGTATTTATCCTTTCAAGACTTCATCATTGAAGTAGCTAAAGGTCTTTCTATTTCTGTATCCTCTGAAAAAGAACCTAGAGCAAAAAAGTTAGACATTTTAGGATACTCTAAGGTTCCCAAAGAGGCAGTCACCCTGCCCATCCATGAAATTCTTCAAGATCACATGATGGACTTATGGGAGACTCCTCTCACCCTATCTCCACAATCTCGTCGTCTGGACACCATGTATCGTGTCCCCCCTTCTCCTGGGTTTCAAAAAACTCAGCTCCCGCACCACTCCATTGTGGTGCAGTCAGCTATGAAAAGGATCAAGAGTACTAAAAGACACTCTTCTACTCCCCCAGGAAGAGAATGTAGGACTCTGGATGCGTTTGGAAGAAAAATCTTCCAAGCAAGTATGCTTATTGCCAGAATCAACTCATACAGCCTCTATATGGGCATGTTTCTGAAGGAAATTGCATTAAAAATACGCCATTTTCTCCCCTTTATCCCAGAGGATAGAAAGGAGGAGTTCCTTCTTCTGCTTAAGCATACTCAAGATATTTCAAAGTTCTCCAACAGAGCAGCCTTTGACTCCTTTGAAGGTGCTAGCAGAGCCTCAGGTATTGCCATAGCGGCTCGCAGAATTGCTTGACTCCAGGCCTCTAACCTTGAACCCTGGGTCCAGGATGGGTTGGGAAATTTGCCCTGTATGGGTGAGAATCTGTTTGGTAAGGAGTGGCAAATCAAAGCCACTCAAATGGATGCAGAAAATGCTGCTTTAGATAGACTTTCTAAGTCTACCTCTACCCCTGTCAAGAAGAAATCTTTCAAAAAGCCTTTCTACAAGAAGGCCAGATTTGCCACAAATACTGGCCAACAATCTTCTGCAGCTCGCTTTGCTCCTAAGCGTCAGCAGCCTAAACAGGCCAGGGCAAAACCTGCAGGGGCTGCTACAGCCCAACAGTCCCATCCCCCTCAGGGTTTTTGACTTAAAACTAGAGAACTTAACCTTTCTGGCTCTAAAACATCCAGAACCTCTCACCATTCCAGGAAGGTTAACTCATTTTGCTCCCAGATGGGAGCAAATCACATCAGAGCAATGGACCCTCTCTATCATCAGAGAGGGCTACAAACTACATTTCTCCAACCTTCCTCCCCATACCATGGTGAGAAGTTTCAATTCTCCCCCATCTCTCCTAGACCTGTTGGGTCAGGAGGTGACCACTCTTCTCGCCCAAACAGCACTAGAAGAGGTTCCTCTTCCTCAACAAGGGTCAGGTTTTTACTCCCCTTATTTTCTCATTCCCAAGAAAACAGGGGGGTACAGACCCATTTTGGATCTCAGAGAATTGAACAAATTTCTATACAGGGAGAAATTCAAGATGCTTTCTCTAGGCACTCTCCTTCCATACCTACAGAGTCAGGACTGGCTTTGTTCTCTAGATCTCAAGGATGCGTACACACATATACTCATCCATCCATCCCACAGAAAATTCCTACGGTTTCTGTTCCAGGGAAAACATTTCCAATACAGAGTACTTCCCTTCGGTCTAGCCTCTGCTCCAAGGGTATTTACCAAATGCATGGCAATAGTAGCTGCATTCCTACGCACCCTGGGAATTTTTGTCTTCCCATACCTGGACGACTGGCTCATCCGAGCTCCGTCTCAGTCCGAGGCTCAGACTTCCCTGGATCGCACCAGGCGAATTCTACAGTATCTGGGACTTGTGATCAATCTGCCAAAGTCCCAACTCACCCCTACTCAATCCCTAGAATTCATAGGGGCCTGGTTGGATACCACCACCGCAAGGGCCTATCTACCTCAGGCCCGTTGCCAACGTCTAGTGCACTTAGCCTCTCAGACTAAGTCCAGAAGCCACTTGACTGCCAGAGAGATGCTACAACTATTAGGCCACATGGCCTCCACAGTGCATGTGGTGCCTTATGCTCGCCTACATATGAGAGCAGCTCAATGGACTTTATCCACCCAGTGGACTCAAGCATCAGGAGCTCTCTCAGACCAAATAGCAAACTCCAATCTTCTCTTTTGGTCTCTCCAATGGTGGATATCCACTCAAAATCTGTTGTTGGGGGCCCCCTTTCAACCATTGTTGCCCCAAGCAACCCTCACAACAGATGCCTCCCAAACAGGTTGGGGGGCTCATCTCCAAGATCTCTCCACTCAGGGCACTTGGTCTCCACAGGAGACCACCCTTCATATCAACCACTTGGAACTTCGAGCAATCTTTCTAGCTCTCAAAGTTTTTCATACCCTCCTCAGCAACATGACAGTCCTTATTCACACAGACAATCAAGTAGCCATGTTTTACATAAACAAACAAGGAGGGACTGGCTCTCTGTCGCTTTGCAACGAAGCTCTAAGATTATGGGCCTTCGCCAGAGAGCATCAAATCCATCTCCTGGCAGTATATCTTCCAGGAATCCAAAACTCTTGGGCAGACAGACTCAGTCGAGTTCTGCTTCCACACGAATGGTCCCTGCACATGGATCAGGTACTCAGAATCTTCCAGAAATGGGGAACCCCGGACATAGACCTCTTTGCAAGTCCGTGGAATGCCAAACTTCCCCGGTTCTGTTCCAGAATTCCGTGTCAGGGAGTTCAGACCAAGGATGCCTTCCTCCTGCATTGGGGTCAGGGTTTCCTGTATGCCTTTCCACCCATTCCTTTGATTCCCAAGACTCTGTTCAAACTTCAAAGGGATCAGGGGTCCATGATCCTCATAGCTCCACGCTGGCCACGCCAAGTGTGGTACCCTCCTACTTCTGCATCTCTCCCAAGCCCCCTCCCTGGACTTGGGAGCGGCTCCAGACCTTCTGTCTCAAGAGGAGGGGACTTTGTGGCACCCAAACCCCAAGTCCCTTCACCTCAGAGCTTGGTTACTGAAGGCCTAGACCTTCAACACTTCAATCTTTCACAGCAAGTGAAGGATATCCTACATGCCTCTAGGAAACCTTCCACTAGGCGTTCTTACGCTTTTAAATGGAAAAGATTTTCCATTTGGTGTGCTCAAAAGGGTCTTAACCCTCTGGCACTCCCATTGAATTCTCTTTTGGAATATCTCCTGCATCTCTCCAATGCAGGACTCAAAACGAATTCAGTAAGAGTCCATTTGAGTGCTATTGCGGCATCACTTAAGCCCATCAATGGACAACCTGTTTCCTCTCATCCTCTTATTGCAAGATTCATGAGAGGTTTAACTTTAACTAAACCTCCCATTCGACCTCCTCCGGTGGCATGGGACTTAAACTTGGTTCTTGGTCAGCTTATGAAGCCACCTTTTGATCCCTTAGCCACTACCTCCTTGAAATTTCTTTCCTGGAAGGTTATTTTCCTCATTGCAGTCACTTCAGCTCGCCGCATCAGTG
This sequence comes from Ichthyophis bannanicus, assembly GCA_033557465.1. Classification (NCBI taxonomy): domain Eukaryota; kingdom Metazoa; phylum Chordata; class Amphibia; order Gymnophiona; family Ichthyophiidae; genus Ichthyophis; species Ichthyophis bannanicus. Next base: position 552,136,961 of record CM066036.1, read on the forward strand.
AACTGCAGGCCTTAGTGGCTAATCCGCCTTATACAAGGTTCCATCATGATAAGGTAGTCCTTAGGACAAATCCTCACTTTATGCCTAAAGTGGTCTCACCTTTTCATCTTAATCAAGAGGTTTATTTACCTGTCTTTTTTCCAGCTCCTCATGCATCCAATGCAGAGAGGAACCTTCATACTCTGGACTGTAAAAGAGCTCTTGCCTTTTACCTCCACAGGACACAGCAACATCGAAAGTCTTCTCAGCTTTTTGTTGCTTTTGATCCTTCTCATTTAGGACTTCCAGTCTCCAAAAGAACACTCTCCAATTGGATTGCTCAGTGTATCTCTTTTGCTTACCAGAGTAAGAACCTTTCTCTGGAGGGCCATGTCACCGCTCACAACGTGAGGGCCATGGCCACCTCTATGGCTCATCTAAACTCTGTGTCCATTGACCAGATCTGTCGAGCAGCCACCTGGGCCTCAGTTCATACCTTTACAGCCCATTACTGTTTGGACAAGGACTCCCGCCGGGATGCCTTGTTTGGTCAGGCTGTCCTCAAACACCTGTTCCATTCTTGAACAACTCCAGCCCACCTTCCCTGAATGGATGCCTGAGATCCATAGGAAGATGAAGAACCTTTCAGGGTCTCATACCCTTTAGGGGATCTCCCGGGCATCTTAGCTAGGGAGTCCCCATATGTGAGGACTTATTCCTGCTTGTTCCTGGAGATAGCACAGTTACTTACCTGTAACAGGTGATCTCTGGGAACAGCAGGAATTAGTCCTCACAACCCACTCACCTCCCCTAGGAGTTGTTTCTCTCTCTCTCTTCCTTTCCTCTCTCTATTGTCTCAGCTATAAACTCGAACTGAGGAGAGTTGGTCAGGAAGGCGGGAAGGCAGCGCGCATGTGCAGTGGGAGGCCCCAAAACTTTCCTTCTGGGAAGCTGGGGAGCTTTCCCACTCGGGCTCCGTCGGTACCGACGTACCCATATGTGAGGACTAATTCCTGCTGTTCCCAGAGATCACCTGTTACAGGTAAGTAACTGTGCTATCCTGTAAATAGGGCATGAAATGCACTTATTCACCATGTTCCAGCTGTCTATTCACTTGCAATGTTAGTGATGCATGCCATTTCCACACATACCCTCTGGAGCAATGTTGCACAGTATGTGACTGAGGATGGCACACTGAGTGGTAACAATGGCCCCTATCTCATCAGCACCACTCATGGCTATCTGCCCCAGACAAGTGAGAGGACAAGGGCTGTGGCCATGTTCAGCATGGGTAGGGTCTAAAAGCTGTGCTCTCCAATGCCACATATTCTGCATGTTCACAGCAAGTCACATATTCAACAATATACATTGAGAGTGGGTGTTGGCAGGGTGTGGGGTCTAGAGATGTCACTCGCACATGCCACATCACCACACCCACAGCAATGCACATAGCCCAAATGCTCCACAGCAATGCACATAGCCCAAATGCTCATAGATGTGTGCTGGGCCCAACCCAATGAAGATGTAGCAACCTGAAGAGAAATAGGCAAGTAGGAAAACAGCTGTTGGCCAATAGAATGATGTTGAGCATAGTGCAGGGCTAAGGGGCAGGAACTAGAGCAAAGGTTTCAAGGAGTAGCCTGTGTGTCCTTTGGAGACCACTTTCAGATGCATTGATACACCTTTAGCGGTAGTAGGGTGCTGCTATGAGAGATGCCTGACCTTTGCAGTCAATCTGTGTGGGCCATTGATCTCTGCACATACTAAGAGGACTGGAAGGGAGTTTACCTAAGCAGCAGCCTGTGTCACCACTCACCTTCCCAGAGGCATTTAGCATGAGCAAGGCGAGTGGGCAGTTGTGCTTCTTGTGCTGAAAACTACTTAATGGAGGTTTGGAAGGGCCTCCTGGGTAACGTAGTTCCACAGCACTGAAATGATTCCAAGTTGTACACGAGTGGTTCAGGTTAAATAAGGATTTATTTCCCCTCCCGGGGTTGGATATTGTTGACCATGAACAGAAGGTTATATTAACAAAGAAACCATGCTTCTGGTGTGAACAAAAATATGTAACTCAAATAAATGCTTATCCTCAGCTTTTAAGGCACAAAAGAATAAAACAGTATTTCTCTCCAAAATGCTCCTTTTGGCTGATTTCTTCTTTAGCAAAATTCAGCAATATTAACAAAGGGATTGCACATTGTCTGCTATCATATATGAGCAGTCCATATACACTTCGGACTCTGGGGGTTGATAAGAATTCCACTGCATAGGATCACCTTCTCCTTCAATGTCTCTTAGAGAGGGTTCTTCTGTCTGCCGTGCAAACCTCTCTGCTTCAATCAAAGGGTTCCCTTCCCCCAACCTGCTAGAGGAGTCTGGGTGTTTGGATTCTTGTGCACACAGCTCCCGGTAACTGAAAGGATACACGCTTCCCTCTTCTGCTTGGCTATGGGAAGTTCTGTGTCTGCCTTTTAAACTGCTTTCCCCCAGGGATCTCCCTTGGCTACAAAATGGTAGGTAAAACTTTTCTCTCCTTTCTGATAAAAGCTTTGTATCAGGGAAATAAGCTTTACCTTCAGGATGACTGTAATGAGCACAGCGTGGCTGTCTTCTCTGGCTCCCAGAATAAACGTCTTTGCTTTTAGAGTGGTAAAAATCCCCAGTGCTTTTGGTAGTTGAGCACTGCTCTCTGTGAGCTGGAATTGTATGTCTTTCACAGCTCTCTTCCTCTGAGAAGTTTCTCCGAGTGAGGTTGGGATTCCCTTCCCTTTCCTCTTCTCCCAGCCACAAACCTTGGCTGCCTTCGGGATATCTATCCTTCTCTGCTCTCCTCGTTCCTTCAGTTTTCTCCACTCCTCCTGTGCTCCCTCCTGTGCTCTCTCTATCCTTAACTAAAGAGTTTTTATCTGTGTTTCTTTTTCCGTTGGGCCTGGCCACACCTCCCACCAGCTGTTCCCTCTTCCCTGATGAAGCAGGAGCTAGCTCAGGGGATGGGTGTTCCCTAGCACACTGTGACGTCCTTTGTTTGGGGTTTCCATGCCAACCCTCCATGCTTGTTTCAGATCTGTCAATTCTGGTTTCACTTTGCAGTGAATCCTCTGTTTCCATCTGCTCTGAACCTTGTACTTCACGACATATCCCCCGCCTTAAAATATTACGTACTGCCGCACCTTCCGGACAGTACGTAATACCAGTGTGAGATCTGCTGTGTTGTTCCAGGTACACCATACTGGCGGTGGCAACTCTCTCTTTCCAGGGTTTTAAAAGGTTCAGGTGATACACCTGCCTGCGACCCTTTGCATTTTCTATCCTATAGGAGACTGGTCCTACTTTCTCTACGACCGTACATGGTCCCCTCCAATGGGCTTCGAATTTTGGGCCTGGATTTGCCACCTGGATAATTACCTTATCCCCTATATTTAATGTCCGGGGCTGTTTGCCCCTGTCGTAATACTGCTTCTGCTTTTGTTTACTAGCTTGCAGATTTTCCATTGCGGCCTTTGCGGTTCTCTCTAAACGTTGCCTTAGACCCTTTAAGAACTGCGGAATTTCTATTTCAGAAATGTCTGGTTCTACCCATTGCTCATGTAGTATATCTAATATCCCTCTAGGGGATCTCCCAAACATAAGCTCATAGGGTGAGGCCTTCAGAGAAGATTGCACACGTTCTCTGCATGCATATAAGACGAATGGGAGCAGGGTATCCCATTCTGCTATCTCCCCTTTTTTCAAACCCTCTCCTCAGCATCTGCTTAATGGTCTGATTAGTACGTTCCACTAGACCATTTGTTTGGGGGTGGTAAGCCGAAGTCCGTATATGCTTTATTCCAAAAGCCTCCCATACGGTGGACAGATGCTTGGATAAAAAGTTGCTGCCCTGGTCTGTAAGTACCTCTCTGGGGAACCCTACCATACAGAATAGTTTGACCAGCTCCTGGGCTATAATCCTCGCAGAGGTGTTCCTTAGGGGAATAGCCCAGGGGAACCGGGTGGCATGGTCGACTATCACGAGTAGGTACTGAAAACCCCTGGGTGTACGTGTCATAGGGCCTACCATATCTATGCCTATTCGGCTCATAGGTACGGCTATGGTGGGAGTAAGCACCAAAGGTACAGCTTTCGGCCTTAACGCTGATACCCTTTGACATGGAGCACACGACTCGCAATACTGCTTAGTCTCCTTGAACACCCTGGGCCAGTAAAAGCGACCTAATATTTGGTCCAGGGTGCCCTGGATACCTTTGTGGCTTCCTATAGGGTGGTCGTGCGTGAGACGCAAGACTGTAGCTTTGAACGTCGTTGGCACTACAAGCTGCTTCCTTACTGCCTCAGAGTAAGGGTCTACACTTTCCCTATACAGGATGCCATTGTCCATGAAAAACCTAGGCAATGTGGGCCTGATCTCCTGGGCCCATTCGAAGGCTCTCTTGAGCGCTGGGTCAGCCCGCTGCTCAGCAGGAAAGGAGGGAAATGTACTCACTAGCTCTGCGGGTACCCAGGGTAGGCTTGCACCTGCCTCCAATTCCGCTCTGCCCCGGGATCTAGACTGTCTCTCATGGCGTCTCTTCGCCTTAGCCTTTCTCCCTTGCCCAACGGGTTCATTCATTAGATCCTCGTGGGTAGGAAGAATATCTGCTTCTTCTTCCCGTGACTCCTCCTCTTGGGGTACTAGTCTTTCCCCAGGTTCTCCCCTGTCCCCAGCTGATGTCACTCCCATCTCTGAGGTCCCGGCTTGTGATCTGGTCGAGACCAAGCCGGCTCGGTTATTCAAACCTGCCACTAGTCCCTCATAAAAGGGTACCCAATCCCTGCCTAAAATAAGGTCTTGGGGTAGTGCGGGAAGTATAGCTAAAGGCATTACTTGCTTAAACTTTAATGCAGTTACCGAGAGATTCCGGCGAGGGTAAAATGCAAACGTACCGTGTATGCACTTCACTCTGACCTGGTTTTCTGCTTGACTCGGGGGCGACAAACAGCGCCTTTCGATGGCCTCCCAGAGTGTGCGGGAAATCATACTCTGGTCAGCCCCCGAGTCAAGCAGGGCCAAGGTGTCCACCCCTTCCACCTGTGCATGTAATAGAAACTTATCCCGAACTGGCTCGTCCACCCCAGACATCAGGACAGTTCTTTTGGCACATTCCCTTTTAAAATGCCCCATTTTCCCACACAGATAACATTTACCTTTGGGTGTAAACACATTCCCTCTGGGCACAAAAACACTCTCATCATTACCATTCCTAACATTCATACTTGTCGTAGCATTTTTTCCACCATAGGGAATCTTTCCCTTTTTACTATCACATAAACCTGCAGCTTGCAGTACGCTGCACTCCGAGGGGTCAGCTATTTGGGCCTCCAGAAAACGGTCCGCCAAATTAGCTGCTTCCTCGGTGGTCCTGCAATCCTGCAAGGTGAGGTACATTCTCATTTCTCTAGGCACAGCCTGTACAAATTGTTCTAAAACTACCGTGTCTAGTATACTTTCTATCGATTTAGTTTTTGGACTTAGCCATTTCCAAGCCAGATTTTTCAGACGTTGTTGTAACGCCTTTGGAGTTTCTTGAGGCTTCAGGCTGGCTTCCCTGAATAGCCTCCTATAATGTGAGGTCGTCAACCCCAACCTGTCTTTTACCGCTTTCTTTATCTCGGTATAGTCGCCTGCAAGAGCGGCGGGCATGGCTTTGTAGGCTGACAGGGCTTCGCCTGTCAGCGAAACTGCAAAGCGCATAGCCCATTGACTATCAGGCCATCTTAATGCCTGCCCAATACGCTCAAATGCATCGATAAAATCGTCAATGTTATCGGTTGGACTCAATTGTCCTAAAGAGAATGCATGACTTGCGTTCATTGTGGATCCTGGTATAACCATAAGATTCTCCATCCGTGGTTCTCGTGGTTCTTTTAGGAGTGCTGTCACAGCGTCCAGCAGCGGCTTTTGCTGCTCTCTCATGAGGGTAGCGCTTTCTTCTTGGATGCGCTTGGCAAGCTCCATCTGCAGGTCCCATTGCTTTCGCATCCACGCTATCACATCTTGGGCCTCCATCTCCTGTCAGCACCTGCAACAAAAGAGACAAACAAAAAAACCCAAGTGCGGCTCCCTTTTCAGGTTTTTTTTTTTTTTTTCAACCCCACAGCGCCCCCTTTTCCTGATATCCTCCCTCACTTATGCCCAGGTGCTATTACCTGAGGCTTCGTGTAGAGGTCTGCATTCAGGAAAAGAAGCTGTGTTCTGTGCTTTATTTTCTTGTAGCCTTCCGGTAGCCCACTTTCTTGTGCAGGAGTCCTGGTGCCGTAGTTTCTTGTAGTGTCCTTCATCCAAGGTCAAGCATCCGAAAAACTACGCCAGATATGTCACCACTCACCTTCCCAGAGGCATTTAGCATGAGCAAGGCGAGTGGGCAGTTGTGCTTCTTGTGCTGAAAACTACTTAATGGAGGTTTGGAAGGGCCTCCTGGGTAACGTAGTTCCACAGCACTGAAATGATTCCAAGTTGTACACGAGTGGTTCAGGTTAAATAAGGATTTATTTCCCCTCCCGGGGTTGGATATTGTTGACCATGAACAGAAGGTTATATTAACAAAGAAACCATGCTTCTGGTGTGAACAAAAATATGTAACTCAAATAAATGCTTATCCTCAGCTTTTAAGGCACAAAAGAATAAAACAGTATTTCTCTCCAAAATGCTCCTTTTGGCTGTTTTCTTCTTTAGCAAAATTCAGCAATATTAACAAAGGGATTGCACATTGTCTGCTATCATATATGAGCAGTCCATATACACTTCGGACTCTGGGGGTTGATAAGAATTCCACTGCATAGGATCACCTTCTCCTTCAATGTCTCTTAGAGAGGGTTCTTCTGTCTGCTGTGCAAACCTCTCTGCTTCAATCAAAGGGTTCCCTTCCCCCAACCTGCTAGAGGAGTCTGGGTGTTTGGATTCTTGTGCACACAGCTCCCGGTAACTGAAAGGATACACGCTTCCCTCTTCTGCTTGGCTATGGGAAGTTCTGTGTCTGCCTTTTAAACTGCTTTCCCCGAGGGATCTCCCTTGGCTACAAAATGGTAGGTAAAACTTTTCTCTCCTTTCTGATAAAAAGCTTTGTATCAGGGAAATAAGCTTTACCTTCAGGATGACTGTAATGAGCACAGCGTGGCTGTCTTCTCTGGCTCCCAGAATAAACGTCTTTGCTTTTAGAGTGGTAAAAATCCCCAGTGCTTTTGGTAGTTGAGCACTGCTCTCTGTGAGCTGGAATTGTATGTCTTTCACAGCTCTCTTCCTCTGAGAAGTTTCTCCGAGTGAGGTTGGGATTCCCTTCCCTTTCCTCTTCTCCCAGCCACAAACCTTGGCTGCCCTCGGGATATCTATCCTTCTCTGCTCTCCTCGTTCCTTCAGTTTTCTCCACTCCTCCTGTGCTCCCTCCTGTGCTCTCTCTATCCTTAACTAAAGAGTTTTTATCTGTGTTTCTTTTTCCGTTGGGCCTGGCCACACCTCCCACCAGCTGTTCCCTCTTCCCTGATGAAGCAGGAGCTAGCTCAGGGGATGGGCGTTCCCTAGCACACTGTGACGTCCTTTGTTTGGGGTTTCCATGCCAACCCTCCATGCTTGTTTCAGATCTGTCAATTCTGGTTTCACTTTGCAGTGAATCCTCTGTTTCCATCTGCTCTGAACCTTGTACTTCACGACACCTGCCAGTGCATCATTTCAGACTCAAGGTGCAGGAACAACCTAACTGAATTCTTATAATACACTATTGGTGACTATGGCCCAGGCTTGCCCCGCTACATACACCACTATCAGGGGTGATAGGTATTTGCATACCTACACATTGTATTTAGGAGGAGGGTAGGTAGCAACAAGTGATTTTCAGAGCACACAGGGAATGGGAGAACACATGTAGGGAAGTGTGCTACAGATACCTACTGTGTTCCTGGGAGGCTCTTGATGTGTCCAGGTCACCAGCACTCCTCACAGTCTCTTGGCCTATTGTTTGGAGCACTTGTTGCTGCAGGTTAGTGAAAGGCTGAGATTGGCCATCCAGCCCTCTCTCCATGGCCTTTTGTTTGGTCTTCCTTTTTACTTCCCTCCACTTGCGTTTCAATCCTCTGCATCTCAGTTGTGGTAGAAAATGGCATTCATGTGTTGATAGATGCCCAGCCAGTTTCTGTTTACAATAAGTACTCACATGGATACTTTCATGGCCCAGGAGCACTCTCTGGTACTTGAGGACCTCCCACAACATGAGTTCTACCATACCCTGGCAGACGCGCCAATAAAGACAAAAGTAACCCAAATGCCCTTAAACGCAGAGCAGACAGAGCTTAAAGATTCCAAATTACCCATGCCTACTGATAACCAGATTAATATGAATCATATTACCTTAAAAATGCTTGTATGCAAATACTTGAAGTCTAAAAAGTAAGATGGGAGAGTTAGAATATATTTTATTTTATTTATTTATTTAGTACACACTTATATACCGCCACTTCCAGCGATCAGTAGCAGTTTGATTACATCTTTGGGGGTTGTCAAATCAAGACAGAAAAGAGGGGCATATATATACATAGATCTGTGGGTGGGGCACAGCACACAGGATTAGTGTTTTGGGGGTTGGACTAGACGTATTTACAATTTTTTACATTTATACATATTTACATACATCGGTTCAACAGAGTATAATTAGTTGACTGCATCTGCTTCATTTTTATCGAACTGAGAGTCACAGCTGATTGTAGTGACTTTTGAAAAGATGGGTTTTTAGTTCCTTCCGGAAAGCAGTAATGTCCTTGATTGATCTCAGCTCAAATGGGAGTTGATTCCAGATAGTTGGAGCATAGAATGAGAACGCCCTTCGACTAGTACTTGCTTTTACAGTTCTGATGCTGGTGGGGACTTGTAGGGTGCCTGAGTTGGTAGTTCTCCTGTCCCTATTTTTTGGTTGTGCGCTGATAAGTGTGGAGAGGAATGAAGGGGCTATGTTATTTATAAGTTTGAACGTGGTTACCAATGACTTGTATTGTATCCTGGCTGCAATTGGAAGCCAATGTAGCTCTATCAAAACAGGTGTAATGTGCTCAGCAATGCTTGTTCCCATGATGATCCTGGCCGTCACATTTTGGGCCATTTGAAGGATATTTAGCGATTTTTTTAGGCAGACCTTGTAAGATGGCGTTACAGTAGTCCAGGTGTGGCATAATGAGTGCTTGTGCAACAGACCGAAAATCACAGGGTCCGATTATATTCCTCAGAGGTTGTATCACTCTAAGTTTGTGGAAGATGGCCTTGTTTGTTTTACGCAGGTGCGTTTCCATTTTTAGGTTGCAGTCGAGTGTGACACCTAGATATTTGATCTCATTTTTTGTGTTGTACGTGTTGTTACACAGGGTGATTGTAGGAGGGGGCTCAAAATCCGGTGTACTGGATATATACATGACTTCTGTTTTCTTATGGTTGATTGTCATGTTGTTTCTCTGTAGCCATCTTAACATCTCTTCCAGGCAGGTTTCAAGCTGCGTATATTTAGGGTCTGAGGTATCCAATTGTGTGTAAAGCATAATATCATCTGCGTAAATATGGTAGTTGATGTTATGCCTTTTGAAAATATCACAGAGGGGCTGCATGTAAATGTTGAAAAGTAGTGCCGAGAGAGCCGAACCCTGGGGTATGCCTTGAGTTTGAGAGAATGCTTCAGCCTTTTCGCCATTGAATTGGACTTATGGCATTCTGTTCGTTATGTAGGAGGAGAACCATTTAAGGGGGGTTCCCAAAATTCCTATTGATTCCAGTTTGTTAAGGAGGATCTCATGATGGACAGTATCAAAGGCGGCAGAGATGTCAATGAATATGAGTATAAACATTTTCTTTCTGTCTTCTAGGCCTTTGAGGAGGTTGTTCATTAGCGCTAATAAAAGTGTTTCAACCCCGTGATTTAATCTGAAACCGTATTGATGTTTGTCTAGGGTTTCACGGTCATCCAGGTGTTCTTGTAGTTGTATGAGCACTGCTTTCTCAATGATTTTTGCCAGGAACGATATGCTGGAGATTGGACGGTATGAGGTTGGGTCTTCCTTGTTGAGTGAGTTGTTCTTTAGGATTGGCCTTATTATAGATTTCTTTAGCTGGGCAGGCATGATTCCTTGACTTAGTGATTGGTTTACAATGTGAGATATTTGTTGGCCGATCTCCTTTTTGCTGCTTTGATCCACGCAGTTGGGCAGGGGTCCAGCGGGGAGGTGGTGGTATTTATGCTGGTTATTATATTGATAGTTTGTTTTTCATCTATATTGTGGAACATGCTCCATGTCTGTTCTTGCTCAACATCTGTTCTCCGGTATGATGCATCTACACAGAGAGTAGGTGCGTTGGTAGTCAGCTTGCTTGCGTAGTGGTTTGCCAGTGTTTGGGGATGGATAGAGCTATCTTGTTTTTCTGGTAGGGCTGTTTTGGTTAAAGATTTTACTAGTGCGAAAAGCTCACGCGGTTTGTTGATGGCTTTGTTTAAAATGTTGGTATGGTGCGTCCTCTTTGCAGTGTTTACTTCTTCTTTGTATCTTGAGAGGAGGTTGAGGTATTCAGTCTTGTGTTCGATGGATTTGGTACGTCTCCACTTTCTTTCATGTTTTCTAAGTTTTCTCTTCATTCTGGTCAGTTTTATGGAGTACCAGGGTTCTGATTGGTTTTTGGACGGGTTTGGTGTATTGTTCCATTTAGGGTTCGCTGCAGTCTGAATTCCAGTGTCCCAGCTGCTTGTTAGTTCATCGAGGTCTGTTCTTCCCAGGTCTATGTGGGACTTAATGGTATTGATAAGGCATTCCATATTTAGTTTGTTAAATCTTCTTTGTTGGTGTATTACTCTTTTTGCTTTTGTGTCCTTGGGTAAAGTAGGAATTTTTATCCGTATATTGATTTGGTGGTGGTCTGACCATGGTAATGGGTTGATCTCTATCAGGGGCTTTTCATTGTTGTCCTGTTCTCCCGTGGGGGTGAAGACCATGTCCAGTATATGCCCCTTTTCATGGGTGGGCTCATTTATTAGTTGTTGGTACCCTAGTTGGGTCATGGCTTCCAGGAAGGTATTTGCATGCATGGCTGTCGTTGATGCTAGATTTAGGTCTCCTAGGATGATTTGGAATTTCTTTGGTTGTGTTGAAGATATGTTTTCTAGTGCTGAGGCAAGTATCTCATGATGTGGCAAGGGGGGTCTGTATATTAGGCAGATGGATAAGGCTGTATTTTCCACCTTGAGCAGGTCGATGTCTGTGTTCGAGTTCAGGTATGTGCTTGATAGTTGCAGGTTGGCTTTAGCTATTATGAGGATTCCTCCACCTTTCTTGTGGGAGCGGGGGCAGTTATACAGGTTGTATCCAGGTTTGCTTATCTGGTTTAAAATGGCTGCATCGCTGTCAGTAATCCAGGTTTCAGTTATACATAGGATGTCTGGTTGCTCATCCGTGATGATGTCATGGATTATGTGGGTCTTATTCCTGATTGATCGAGCATTGATGAGGGTGATATTACAGGTCTCTTGCAGTGACTGTGGAGCCTGGTTGTTAGTTGTCTGCATCAGTGTTGGGTTGTGTGTATGTGTCAAAGTTGTTTTAGGCTTGCGATGCCTCTGTGTTCTCATATGGCTGTTAGTGGAGGCCTTCTGGTGGGGTATGTGTGTTACTATGTTTCCGGTGATGCGGTAGGGTGCGAGTAGGACCTATTGTGGCATTTGTATGGTGTAGAGGAGGTAGATTGGTGTGCATAGGTGTGGGAGAGATTGGTACAAGTTTGAGTTGAGGGCGTAAGCAGGGATTAGTGTGAACAGGCATATTCTAAGGTACAAGATTAGCGTCTTCATTTCTTAGTGGTGTGATGTACCTCTGCAAAGTCTTTTACCCTGGCAACTATTTTGGCAACTCTGGTGACTATATAAGTATCAACAGTAGCAGGTATAGGTAGCAACAATTAGCATTAGCAGGTATAGGTGTCAACAGTAGCAGGTATAAGTAGTAACATTAGCAGGTATATGTATCAAGATTAGCAACATTCACAATTATAAGCAGCGGAATTGGTGGCAAGTCATATCAACGTAGCGAGTATTAGCAGCAATATTGGTGGCAGAGGTCAGTATCATCAGCAAGTGTGAGTATTTCTAGCAGGATATTTGTAACAGATCGTTGTCAGACCCAGCAGTAAAAGAGATGGGATGTCTAGCAGTCTCCTAATGTTCAGGTTGTGGCTTCTCGGTAGTGTCGGTGTCCTGTGTTTGATTTCCTTGGAGCGGGTTATATGGCAGTTACAATGAATGTCTCTTACCTCCTTGAGAATGACTTACGTGGCGATGGTTGTACGGCTTTCCTCAGTGCAGCGTGTTGGGCCACGTGATGCTGTCAGTGCCGACCAAAGTTAATTCCTCCCTCCTCCATTCCGCCGCCTCAGGGCCATGTCTGGGTGGTGTCATTGGTGTTGAACTTCAGAGTTGTCAATCTCAACCCAGTCAGGGGAGCTTGAGGTGCGTGGTGTTCGGTGTTGGCGAGCTCGGACCCGTCCTGGGGAGCTCAAGCCGTGAGTGACTGTGATCTGGTTATGGTTACTCTTATGGGACTCAACGTCGTAGATTCACGGGTGTTTCAGCGGGGTGGGGGTTCGTTCCCGGGTTTGGTGTAATCAGCGGCGTCTTTTTCAGCGCAGGGTACCCCTGCTGTTTGCGTGTTGGTGGGGAGGCACCCGTTTCTTTACGCCCCAATGGCCACCGCCTAAGGGCCACGCCAAAAGGCCCTCTGGCGAGGCCCTCAGGCGCGGGCACGCCCAGTAGGGAAGCCGCTTTTTATGTGGCTCGGGTGAGCGCGGCTCCTATGCTCCCACTGCCCCGATTGGGCAGGAGCACTCGCACTGCCCCGATTGGGCAGGAGTCCAGCAAAGGAGCAGCTGGGTGGTGATGGCAGCAAAGCGGCTCCCTCGGAGTAGGGACGCCGCTTTTTATGTGGCTCGGGTGAGCGCGGCTCCTATGCTCCCACTGCCCCGATTGGGCAGGAGCACTCGCACTGCCCCGATTGGGCAGGAGTCCAGCAAAGGAGCAGCCGGGTGGTGATGGCAGTAAAGCGGCTCCCTCGGAGTAGGGAAGCCGCTTTTTATGTGGCTCAGGTGAGTGCGGCTCCTATGCTCCCACTGCCCCGATTGGGCAGGAGTCCAGCAAAGGAGAAGCCGGGTGGTGATGGCAGCAAAGCGGCTCCCTCCGAGTAGGGACGCCGCTTTTTATGTGGCTCGGGTGAGCGCGGCTCCTATGCTCCCACTGCCCCGATTGGGCAGGAGCACTCGCACTGCCCCGATTGGGCAGGAGTCCAGCATAGGAGCAGCACTAAATGAGAGGTTAGATATGATTGGTATCTCAGAGACCTGGTGGAAGGAGGACAACCAGTAGGACATTGTGATACTGTAATGCAGCGAGGGCTGATGAAAGCCCAGAGGAGAAAAAAGAAGCTGTTTTTCAGAGAAAAAAAGATGTGCACAAGTTGCAATATTCGCAGGAACCAGCTAGAGGGAGCAGGAGGGCATTCAGAGAGACTGAAGGGCCACGCCCAGCTGGTCACGAGGAACTGACAACCAGCTCCCAATCCTCAAAGGCAGGAGTGCTTTATAAGGGGAGAGTGGAAGACTGGAGAAGAGAGAGGTTGAAGTGGAAACCTGATTTCTCCGGAGCTAGAGGATCACCAGGAGTGAGAGGTGACTCACCAGGAGCTGAGGAAAGACCTAAGGAGGGACCAGCTCAAGATAGAGAGAAAGCTGTTTGCCCGAAGAGGCAAAAGCACTGTACTAATTGCAAGCAGAAGCCAAAGGAGAATCAGCTGGAGAAGCTAAGCCATGCTGAGCAGGAAAGCCAGGAGCTGGGCTTATGCAGAAGCAGGTGCTTACCAGGAGAATGGGTTCAAAGGCTGCAAGGTAAACCAAACTTTCAAAGAAAAGGATTTCATCAAGCTGCTGGCTGTGAGAGGCAAACAATTGAAGAAAGCCATTTACCTGCTTGTTGCTGCAATACAAGGTATGATAAATATATGCCTATGAAGAAAGCTATACATGTTAAAGACTATGGTAAAGCTGCTATAAAACCTCTAAGAAGAGAAAACACATTTAATCCTAATACAGCACATGGCCGACACTCTAGGCTAGGCCAAGGACATTGACAAGTACTGCAAGAGATATATAAAACCCCTGGAGGTGTTTCCAAAGAAACTAGGGATACAGAGTCAGACATATCTGATTATGAGCCAATGCAAGTGGAACTGGCAGGAGAATTATAAGACCAGGAAATGGATTGTACTCTCTGTGTATCTGGTAGCATAGAGTCTTTGCCAGACTTGTGAATTGCTTGAATTGCTAACCGAGCATTCTTTAATTGACTGGGCACTGCTATTCCTGTGAAATTCAACAGTTTTGCTTTAAACCCTGAGTTTTCTTTCTTACCTGAATTAAGGACATTTACTTTGAGTTGTAACCCAACAATTGGAACCACTGTGTAAAGGGAATAAAAGCCTTCTTTTTCCCACCACTGTGCTTTAATGGTTTCTTTAAAGGTTGGAGCTAAAACCTACAAGGACCAAGTGCCTTTTGGCCCTTAAAAGACTCTCCTATCTTAATATTAAAATTTTTATGTCCCACCTGCCCTGGCATCCACTGGCCACCAGGGAGGCGTGCCGACAATACCTGGGTACAAATTATATCACAATGATAGTGTAGATCAAATTTGTGGAAAGGTTGCATGTTATGTTAGAGAGGGCATTGAGTCATGCAGGATTAAAGTGTTGCAGGAAACAAAATACATGGTAGAATCTCTATGGATTGAAATTCCATGTAAAAAGGGGAAGGAGATGGCAGTGGGGGTATACTACTGACTGCCTGACCAGAATGAACAAATGGATGATGAAATGCTGAAAGAAATCAGGGAAGCTAACAAAAGTTACAATACAGTAATAATAATGGGTAATTTCAATTACCCTGGTATCAGCTGGGTCAATGTCATGACAGGACATGCTAGGGAGATAAAGTTTCTAGAATAAATAATTGACTGCTTCTTGGAGCAGCTTGTTCATGAACAGACAAGAGAGGAAGCCATTTTGGATCTAGTCCTTAGTGGTACACAAGATCTGGTGCGAGAGATAAGGGTGTTGGGACTACTTCTCAATAGTGATCATAGCATTATCACATTTGATTTCATAAATGGAGGAAGGATGGCAAGGAAATCCACAGTACTGCCTTTTAACATTCAAAAGGGAGACAATGATAAGATGAAGAAAATAGTTAAGAAAAAACTAAAAGGAACAGCTGCAAAGGTTAAAGATTTACATCAAGCATGGGCGTTGTTTAAAATTACTATCTTGGAAGCCCAGACAAGCTGTATTCCATGCTTTAAGAAAGGTGGAAGGAAGTCCAAGAAACTGCCAGCATGGTTTAAAGGTGAAGTCAGAGAGGCTGTTGTAGCCAAAAAAGCATCTTACAGGAAATGGAGAAAGGAGCCAAATAACAAAAACTGGAAACAACATAAGCACTGGCAAGTTAGATGCAAGGCATTGATAAGGCAGGCAAAGAGAGAATTTGAGAAGAAGCTTGCTGTGGAAGCAAAAATGCATAATAAAGACTTTTTCAAGTACATTCATAGCAAAAAAACAAATAAACAAACAATGGTGAGAGTCAGTTGAACCATTAGATGATAAAAGTGTTAAAGGGGCACTAAGAGCGGTCAAGGCCATAGCAGAAGACTGAATGAATTCTTTGCTTCATTCTTTACTGAAGAAGATGTAGGGCAGTTACCCATAATTGAAAGAGTATTTAAAAGAGATGCATCAGAAGAATTGAAAGAAACATTGATAAACCTAGGAGACATCTTACAACTATTTGATAAACTAAACAGTAGCAAATCACCTGGACTGGATGGTATATACCCGAGTATATTGAAAGAACTGAAATAGAAGATTGCAGACCTACTATTACTAATCTGTAAACTATCATTAAAAGCATACCTGAAGACTGGTAAATGGCCAGTGTACCGCCAATTTTTAAAAATGGTTCCAGGAATGATCCGGGAAACTACAGGTTGGTAAGCATGACATCAGTTCTGGGCAAAATGGTAGAAACCATTATAAAGAACAAACTTGGTTTAATGGTTTAATGGGAGAAAGCCAACATGGCTTTAGCCAAGGAAGGTTTTGTCTTACTAATCTGTTATATTTTTTGAAGATTTGAATAAACAGGTAGACAAAGGTGAGCCAGTCAATATAGAGGCACATTCCATTCTGTGTATCCCAGCCTCTGTGCATATGGTTGGAACCGGATGCACAGAGATGGACCCAATTCTGTTCCCGTGGGGCACATAGAGCCCCCACGGGATCAGAATCACATCTAGGCCTGTATATGCAGGCTGGGACCCAATTCCCATCGGTCTGCAAGTACAGGCCCCTGCCCAGCTAACTCAGTCAGGCTCCTGAATGGAGCCACAGTGCCATGGCATCCAGTTGCCATGGCACCGTGGCTCCATTCAGGAGCCATGATCCCTAGCTGCTGACCACCTTCGCCTTTCCCCACAGTCTGACCCCTGATCTGGCCTCCCATGATATCCATCCCCACTATTCATGGTTCAGAATGATCCCCAATGGTAAAGGAGCAAAATAGAATGGCATTAGTAATAGAGGTGTCAGTTCTACATGATTGTTCTGTGAATCATGTGGAGAAGGAGAAGATCCTCAAGTACCAGGAAATCTAGTCAGAGATGTAGCAAAAGGATGCTAAAATTTTTCCGAGCATGTTGAGTGTGTCTCAGACTTGATTAAGAGGAATTTCCAAGCACACCTTGCTAAATTGCCTATATATGTGACATCTTACGAACCCCAGAAGGAGACTGTCTTTGGAATGATGCAAATACTTTGGAATGATGCAAATACAATGAGTGTTAGCAGTATATGTGAGAAAGTGGGATTGTAGTCCACGTACACTGGCTTTGTAATGTGGTTCATTATTGTCATGGTATGCGCAAAATTAACCCATTTGGAGACTTGGCCCTTAAAAAAAGGACGGTTTATAAATGAAAATGATCTAAAAAAGCCTGGCACCACTAGACGTTTATGGATTTTATACCAAATGCTTTACCTGTATAATGCAGCACAAATATTTGAAAATCCTCATAAAATTATCTCATGCATAAAAGTATGTACAGTACAATTAGGCACGTACTTGTGTGATACTTTAGAGTAAGAACTTTCAGGGGAGGAATTTTAGCAGAGTGTGACTGGAGTCATGATTTACAAATGTATATTATAAAATATGTATGTAACCACACTTTTCATGTTAACATTTTTGTCTGCTCCTGTATTCAGTCTAACCATTATTTCTGCAGGATTTGTGCTTGTATTTTATAAAGATACATAGCACATAGGTACTTATTTACCTTTATAAAATAGGCTAAAAATATGCATGTATGTGGCCTTCACACATAGGTGACCTGTTATAAAATTGCTCACTAAGGAGGTAATTTTATAAGGGTCACCAGGGTGTAAGTCATAAGATATGCACACCAAACCTAGACGTGAGCACTTTTGCCAGCCCTAGACTTAGAAGGTCATGATATCATCAGGATATCATCAGGATATGCCCCTTCGATGACCCGGCGATGAGCTGGTGGGTGTAATTTATCTCCTGCTGACAAGGTACTGTGTGGGTGTTCTGTGAAGGAGTTGTTTAGTCCCTGATGGAAAAACGTAAAGCAAAAAGACCTACTACTGCACAGGTTTCCTTGCCATAGGATCTCCACAAAGTCATAGGACATTTGGATAAACACTTTGGTCCTGTTTCTCCTTTACAGTTGTCAGCTGATGGGGCCTCTATCAGCTCTCTAGAAAGGACCCCTCCTTTGGGCCCTATTCCACAGCTTTCCTCTACTGTTACCTCGCCTGTTGTATCTGGGATGCCAGGTCCCTCCCCGCCCCCCCCCCCCCTGTCCACTCCCAGTCCCAGTAGTATATGTGGATGGGGCCTCTCTTTTGTCTGTGCCATCTCAAGATATTACCTTAAAAGACTTGTGGGTAGCAATTGCTAATATAGACTCTAAACTATCCAATACTGTTCAGTCCTTGTTTTTTTTTCTGACCAGTCTGTACAGCAATTTCAGGAAGTAGATAATAGGATGACTGAGATGTCTAATACAACTTCTAGATTGGAGGGGCAACTGCAGGTTGTCCAACAGACTAGTGTTTCCTCTATTAAAGATTCCCTGTCTATTCATTCTAAATTGGAGGCTCTAGAAAATTCTGCTAGGGCATCCAATTTGTGTTTTCTCAATTTTCCTATTACTACGTTGTTGTCTGCTGAGATATTATTAGAGAAATATTTTCATGAAATATTATTTTTTGAAGATAAGATTTCTGTTCAGAGATGCTACTATCTGCCTATTGGAAAGCGGGTACTGGAAGGTGGGGAGGGGCTTGATATCTTGTCTCTTGATATCAACCAGGATTTGACAAAATTCTTGGAAGATTCAAGTGATGAGATTGCTAAGCGGGCAACTTTGTTGGTTTCCTTTGTTTTATTTGCTGACAAGCTTAGGGTCTTGAAATCCTTTTTTAAATATAAGGATTCAAAATTTTGTGGTCAAAAAATCAATGTATTCCCGGATGTTTCCAGGAGTACTCAGTTGCGTTGGAGTTTTTGTCCCTGAGGCCTAAAGCTGTGGAATTAGGGGCCACTTTCCTTTTGCGTTACTCCTGCAAGTGTATCTCTGCAGGGTGTGTTATATGTTTTTTATGATCCTACACAATTAGAGAAATTCTTAGCAGATAAGAAAGTGTAAGGAGTTTTTGGTCCTATGTTTTTTGTTTTAAGCTTATAAGTATGATAGGGTGCAGGAGGATTCTTCTTCCTTACTCTGTTTGTTTTCCTAATTTCTTTTTCCTTTTGATAATTCATTCTCTTTCTTTCCTTGATGTGGACTAATGGCTATATATAAATATGTATATTTGGCTTTTTATGTCCTGTAAATTATTTCTAGTGACATTTTCTTGATTGTATTATGTTCGTATATATGTTGTGTGCAAATAAAAAGATTTGAACATAAATTTTGTTTTGCGCTGGACAGCTATTGCTGATTTCAGAGCTTTTACAGCTCTGTCAAGGTCCAGTTAGGGTTGCTAACTTTTTGAAAGAGAAAAACGTGCCAACTGTGGCTAGCCATGCTCTACCCAGGCCCACCTCTCCCCCGCCCTTGCCCTGCCACCACCCCCTGCCCCACTTCGCCCCCTGCTCCCAAAAAATAATTGCAGAGAGGGTAATGTGCAAACTGACCAAGCAAGACTGCTACACATTCTTAAACAGAAATACTAACAGAATACCAAGCATTGGTTGTACACACACACACACACACACACAAGATGCAGACAGGCCTTCATCAATAAATGAGCACAAAACGATAAGAGAAATATGTAGATAAAAATTAAACAAAACCTCAGAAAGCTAGATGCTGCATGTAGTGCAACAGAAAATAAATAGAAATGCATTTCCCCCATATGTGGGGCCAGAGGCTAACTGCAGGGAGGCAGTTACACCCCTCTGCAATTACCACATTTCGATGTGGCAAAACAGCGGCTGGTGCAACTTAGGTCACCCACTGAAGTGGCCTTAGCTGCACTCACACTACTTGCACTCAGGGCCGGCCCGTCCATTGAGCAAGAATGTTTTTTGCACAGGGCCCCGCGTTTCAGGGGGCCCCGCGCAAAGAACATTCTGCTTTTTTTTAAATTACATTAAAAAAAAAAAAGCTGGCTCTGGCTGCTGCCGCTGCCGCTGCCACCGCGGCAGAATGAAGTGTCCCGCGGGGCCACCTCTGCACGCTGAGCCCCTCTGCAAGGGCTTTCAGATTCGCGAAGGGAGAGTGTCTCCCTCGCGTCTCTGTTAAGCCCGCAGGGGCTAATGGGAAATTTCCCATCAGCCCCTCGCGTCTAAAGGGGCAGATGGGAAATTTCCCATTAGCCTCTGCGGGCTTAAGAGACGCGAGGGAGACACTCTCCCTTCGCGAATCTGAAAGCCCTTGCAGAGGGGCTCAGTGTGCAGAGGAGGCCCCGCGGGACACTTCATTCTGCCGCTGCCGCAGTGGCAGCAGCAGCAGCCAGAGCCAGCTTTTTGTTTTTTAAATTTTGCCATAAGCCGATGGGGGGGGGGGGAGGGTTAAGACTGGCAATGGGCTGTGGGCTGAGGGGGGCTGTCTGGAAATGGGGCGATGGGGGGTTAGGACTGGTAATGGGCTATTGGGGGGTTAGGACTGGTAATGGGCTATGGGGGGGTTAGGACTGATAATGGGCTATGGGGGGGCTAGGACAGGAAATGGGCTGATTGGGAGGGGTTAGGACTGGTAATAGGCTGTGGGCTGTTGGGGGGGGTTAGGACTGGTAATGGGCTATAGGGGGGTGTTAAGACTGGTAATGGGCTGTGGGCTGATGGGGGGCTGTCTGGAAATGGGGTGATGGGGGGTTAGGACTGGTGATGGGCTATGGGGGGGTTAGGACTGGTAATGGGCTATGGGGGGGTTAGGACTGATAATGGGCTATGGAGGGGCTAGGACAGGAAATGGGCTGATGCGGAGGGGCTAGGACTGGTAATGGGCTATGGGGGGGGTTAAGAATGGTAATGGGTTGTGGGCTGATGGGGGGTGGAAGGAAAGGAGGTGATGTGGGGTTAACCGTGCTGATCTGCTATGGGGGGGTTATGACTGATACTGGGCTATGGGGGGGCTAGGACAGGAAATGGGCTGATGGGGAGGGGTTAGGACTTGAGGAGGGCTGGTGTGGTTAGGACTGGTAATGGGCTGTGGGCTGATGGGGGGGGGTAGGACTAGCAATGAGCTATGGGGGGCTGACTGGAAATGGGCTGATGGGGTTAAGACTGGAAGTGGGCTGATGGGGGGTTAGGACTGGTAATGGGTTATAGGGGGGGCTTAAACTGAAAATGGGGTGATGGGAGGTTAGGACTGGAAGTGGGTTGATGGGGGGCTGGGACTGGTAATGGGTTGGGGGGTTGCTATGACTGGAAATGGGCTGAGTGGAAGGGGAGGCTTGAACTGCAAATAGCTGATGGGGAGGGAGCTTGGAATGGAATTGGGCTGTGAGGGAAGGGAGCTAGGACTGAAAATGGGCTGATGGAGCAGCTAGGATAGGACTGGAAATGGGCTGTTGGGGGGAGCTAAGATTGGAAATGGGCTGTGGTGGGGGCTTGAATTGAAATGGACTCATGGAGGGGCTAGAACTGGAAGTAGGCTCATGGGGGGCTTGGACTGGAATTGGGCTGAGTGGAGGGGAGCTAGGATTTGACATGGGCTGATGGTGGGGCTAGGAAATGACTAGAAATGGGCTGATGGGGGCTAGGATTGGAAATGAGCTGATGAAGGGACTCAGACTGAAAATGGATGGGGGAGCTAGGACTGGAAATGGGTTGATGGGGGGCTAGGACTGGAAATGGGCTGATGCAGGGACTAGAAGGGAATGGATGCTGGGTGAGACTGGAACTAGAAGGGAGCTGATGTTGGGGAGGATTAGAATGGGATGGGGCTGGGAGAGTAAAATGGAGAGGGGAAAAATATTTTGTGTGGGAGGGATGAAAAATCTACAATTGGCCGGGTATTGGGAGAGTAAGTGGGGATTGAGGATGGAGGGGTAAAATTTGTGTGGATGAAATAGGAATGAGGAAAGAGCAAATGGAGAAAGATTAGTATGTCAAAGCAGATGTAGAGAGAGAGAGAATGGAAAAAAAAAACTAGAAGAGAGAAGAAAGAAAAAATGGACAGCAGACGATGTACAGTTAGCAGAAAACATGAAGAAACCAGAAGAAAGTGGCTGGAGCAATTGCAACTGAAAAAAAATGCACAAAAGGTAGAAAGATATCTCTTTATTTTGAATTTATTAGCTGGAATATGAAAGCTCTGGGAAATGTGCATCATTAACGTCTGCGCTTTGTTTGGTACAAGAGGAAATTAATTTATAGTTTTATTTCTACAGTGTTGTTGTACATTCCAAGTTTGGCTTTTGGGGTTCCCAGTTTAATTATTGCCTTCCTGTTTCTAAATTGTGATTCCTTGTTTGGTGATGGTCTATGTTCTGCATGTGTAACTGAGCTGAGGTATTCTATTTATGTAATTCCTATTGACATTGCCACTTGTTCTCTTTCCCCAGTATTCTCTGAAATGTATTGGTTTAATATTTGCAGTGTTGCCTTTTGATAGGTAGGGTATGGTGCTTTGTGAGTCCTGGTAATGCTGTCAGGATACGACGGGTTTGCTATGGGTTCTAAATGGGCAGCGTTTGTAGTAGTTCCTAATGTGCCTGCCGGTTGGCACTGGATTATAGTAATGTAGAAATCTTTTAGTCTTTCTTTATCCATACACTCATTAAGAGACATGTTTACTAAAAGTTAGTGTATGGTAACATTATGCAAATATTTATGCAAATAAGGCCACTTATGCAAATGAGGCCCCGCACCGAGTCTCCGCACATGGCCCCGCACCCCCCTTGGGCCGCCCCTGCTTGCACTGAGCCCTTATGTTAGCTTCTGCCAACAATGCAGATGTCTGCATGTGAGAGTTCTTTCTCTTGCCTCACTCTGGAGTAATGATTTTGAGAAAGAAATCCTGTAAACCTAAGAGTAATGGGTTAAACATTTTTTTGTCTAAATATATCCGTGTTTAATCTGTATTCATTTATTCCCTGCTTGGTTAAGATCTATCTCTGTTCTTTCTGCATGTGTGACTGAGGCTACGTGTTAGCATGGATTTTCTATGAAGGGTTCTGTAGTAATCAGGCTTATTCAGCAACACTGCACTATTTATGGTTCTGCCCTTTTCTAGGTATGCTTCATGTTGTGTGATTTTAAGTTAGTGATGTTAAGATTAGTAGATTTGCTCTATAGGTCCTCTACTCTGCATGCTTGGTGTAATCAACTGCGGAGTGTTGGTGGGTGCAATACTGGAATATAGATTGTCTTTGAGATTTGCAGTTTTGTGTTCTTTATACTGCCAGACAGAAATTAAAATATTTTTTTCAGTTCCGAAAAAGGAAATTTCAAATTTGAAGGGAACGTATCAGTTTTATTTTGTTTAGTAGTCTGATAGCTTCACTGCTGCTGCTCCAGACTTTTCCAGCTCTAGCACAATCCAATCCAGCCTTTGAATTCATGGCTACCAGGATTAGTTTCTCATGTTATATCTTCCCTCTTCATCAATAATCTGGTCATAACAAAATAAATCTGATATGAAGACACTTATAATGGTTTGATTGGGGGGGGGCGGGGCTGTGTGAGTGGCTTTTCATTAATTGGATTTAATGTTTATTATTTGTTTTATTGTAACATCTGTTTTATGACATTGCATGTGAATGTTTGGAAGCCGCCTAGGATTTTAGATGGATGGCATATACATTTTAAAATAAAGTATACTAAGTTTATACAAACGATGCTGCAATGAATCCCTGCACATGACCCTGCATCACCCTCATGCCAGCCCTGGGGGGAACTAGGTAAGGGGGGGCACTGGGAGGTAGAAGAAAGCAGAAACCTCAGATTGAGACCAGTATGATCAGAGAATGAATGGTCAGACAGTAAAGGTAAAAGTTAATTTTATTTTCAATTTAATGATCAGACTTGGTGCTATCTTTATATTTCATACAGTACATGGAAATGCATCTCTTTCTATTTCTCTGGTATTGCATTGTATGCAGAATCTGGCTTCTTGAGGTTGCAGTTTAATTTTTATCTATATGTTTATTTTTAGGTTCAGGTCACTTATTCTGTACTTAGTGAGGGTCTGAATTCTGAATGTGTGACCAGGGCCAGGTGTTCTGTTAACATGGAGTTTGTACATAGAGATCTGTACTGTAGTAATCTGAATTGTTCAGCTTTTCAAATAGGTGTTGGATGTTCAAGGGCTCACTTGCAATATTTACAGTGATACTTATTTTGGGTAGGCTCCTTATATGATTTTTCAAAGTTGGTGCTGGTATGGTATGGTAGATTTGCTCTAAAGATCCTCAGTGACTTTGTTGTAGGGTTTTATATTAGTTCACAATATGCCTGGTACTGGAGATTGTTTGTTAGTGAGATGATCAGAATCAGACATTTTTTTTTAGATAGAGTTCTGTGGGTGAATGTCCTAGTTCTGCTCTGCACCCATTGTTGAGGAGGGGATTCTGGAATGCAAAATATTTTAAAAAAGAAAAAGCAAGCACCATAATGCAGTTTATAACAACAAAATAAAAATTAGTTATAATTTGGTGCTATAAACTGTGCTGTAGTTCTCGCTCTTTCTTTTAGTTCCTTAGTGTGCGAACATCTTGCATTTCCTCCACATTATCTAATTGGCTTTTTGGTTTGGTTCAGTCCCTGACTGGAGTTTTAAGAAAGCCTCCTCCCACCCCTCTCTCATCTCTCGCCTCAGGCAGCAGATTGCCTTGAGCCGCCCCTGGGTCTTGGCAGATAGAATCTTATCAATCATCATGTAAGAGATTTCCATCAGAATCACCAGATACTGAAAGACTTATATCTGAGGAGAGACTGGAAAATCTAGTTGTTAGCATGCTTAGGAGTAAGGAAATAGAAATAGATACAAATGACAAGACTTCCTCTTGCATACTTTGGATACATCATGTGATGCGTCTGTCTTGGATAGATCATGAGCTCTTTTGACCAGGGACTATCTCTTACATGTACAGTACTGTGTATGCCTTGTGGCACTATAAAAATGCATAGTCATAGTAGTACTAGTAGGGAAGAGAAAGGTCATTAGAGAAAGAGATTGTGTTTGGCAACGCTAAAGAGGAAGACTGGCAATGCTATGGACTGATACAATGACAGCAGCTATGAATGCCACTCAACCAACAATTGACTGAGCTTAGGACAACTATCCACAGAGTCGCCATGAGTCAACTTTGACTCGATGTCACTTAACACAGGGTCAAGAGCACTTGCTCTGCTCTCAGTTCCAGTTCCAGCAGGAGCAGCTCTCAAGAAATGAGAGAGGAAGCCAAGTAACAAATCAGAAGGGTGGGGGCATTTCAAAGTGCTTAAGGAGCAGCATTATGCAGAATGCATATACTGTCACAAGGCCATTAGTAGAGGAAAGCTCTCAATTCAGGAGGCTCCAAGGTGGTTCCCTACTTGTTTTAGTTTTCTGGTAATACAATTGATTTTGAACTTCCCATGGATTTATTGACACCTCTTTCCTGTTATTTGGGGCAGAAAATGGATTTCTAATTTTTCTCCTTCTTGTCCACCATTAACGGGGCACCTTCTTTTTTGTGATCTTTCTGCAACATCGGGTTTGAATGAAATGCGTACTGTTAATTTATTTATAAAAATAGGTTTGATTAATACAAGATCAACAAGGAAAAAAGTATTGTTAATACAGAAATTGATTCTAGCTCATTGTCTTGATTTCATATGTATCACTGACTTGTGGTTCAGACAATAACTCCACCTTCATAAACCAAACAACTCTTGCAGGTTACTTCTTTTTCAAGATCAGATCCACCAGAACTACAGATGGGGTAGATGAACTTTTTTTCTGCAATTTTTTTGTTATGAGGATAAATCTTCTACTGTATATCTGAATAATTTAATGGTACTTCTATGTCATACTAATGGGATTTCACCTTATTTGTTATTATTTTACTGTTCTTTATCCAAGGGCTCTGCCGACTGAAACTGTACTTCTAAGCTAGTTGCTGATTCTACCAATCTAGTTAGCTTGGTTTACTTAATATTGATGCTACCAATGCTTCAAAGTCTCAAGATAAGAATTTTAGGCTTAGCATGATGGTTCACAACTTAGATCTGTTTTAGTTCTCTAGACGCTACATCTAACAGTCCCTGCAATTTTAATGTTTTGTCAGTCTCCTGCACCAGCCACTCTATCATTTTAGTTTGTATACCCATCTCTGCTCCGGAGTTTCATCATCAACTCTTTTGCAGATTAACGGGAAATCTAACCAAAATAAATTCAGACTCACTAATGGCTGGCTGCTCATCCTATCCTGAGAACTTCTCTTCTTGTTCCTTAAGGGGGTCATTCTAAACCATGAGTAAGTCGAGCCTTTTACACGTAAAGGTTGGAGGTTTTCAGCATGTAAACGTCTAGACCCTATTCCAACAACAAAACGTTTTACATGTACAGATGAGAATTACAGGTAATCTGGTCATGGGCGTGGAGGGGTGGAGTGTGAGTGTGTCGAGCCGCCTAAATGTCTAAACCTTATTCCGACAAAAATGTGTACATACATCCTAGATGTCTACGTTAGACCTGCTAAAATGTGGAATAACAGCCTGTGTCTGTTAAAGTAGCACTCTATTGTAACAACATAGAAGGACATCTATGTGTAAATAAAGCAGATAGCATAGCTAGGTTATAAAAGGATATGAAACTGTACATACCATGGGGGTAAGCAATGCAGCATGTTGCTATGTTTCGGGGATGCTATACTATAATTGTGATCCAGATTGGCCACACCTGGAAATAATAATAGGCTACATGAACTTCTGATCTGAATCAATATGGAAATACCTATGCCCTTATGTTCAGTTAGGCGCAAGAGTATGCAGACTGAAGGAAAACAAACTGAACCATGTGGAAGCAATAGGGTTCCCATGGAAGCCAGAATCAGAGGAACCAAAAAAAGGGAAAGAACCGGCACTGCATACAGCCGAACATAATATACCGCTCTGTATCCCACTACATCCCAACAAGAGGTGTGACAATGGCACTACCTGTGTGCCTGCCATAGCAGGATGCACAGGATGCAGATGTATGGTGATGCACAAAGGACAGGCAGTGCCAGGGAAACAGGACCAAAAGACATATGGCCACAGTGACGGGGGCAGCCACATGTACCTTCTCAGTGCCCACAAGTGTGCTATAATTGGTGAGCAACACCTCAATGAGGAGGGCCTGCTCCCCTTCGTTGAGGTTTCTCTCTTGCGAGGACACCTTTGGAGCCATTTACATATGAAAGTGCCTGTATTGATGTCTGATTTGCAGTCAGTAGTATGGCATTCTCAGAGGCGTGTCCAAGCTGGAGTTACACATTTTATAGTGGTTAGACATACAACGATGTGAACGTCCATCTATTCAGAATATCGAACTTGTTTGTGCATCCAAAAACACATGTATGTTCACCTTCCGCGAAACACGTATAATGCCAGGACAGTTCTACACATTTTTCTATGCCTGTGTTCAATGAGTCTTGGACATTGTGGTTATGGAAACAGTTCCTTTTGGGCTCTAGGCAATGACATCATGATATTACTCACCAATGTCTTTATTTAGACAGTATGAATTAGCTGTTGCTAAATATACAAAACTCAGAAGTACTGGTTGTTACTCTGTTTCATTGGTGTTACCTAAACATCTGATAGCAAATAATTACATAGTTCTCATCCATAGGGCCACCAAAACAACCCTGCTGTGCAGCTCAGGGCATAACATCTATTTTCTTTATGTACTCGTCTTTCATAATTGTGCATGCAACTGAGCATGTTGTAGGGGCTTTAGGGTTTTCTTTGGGAGACCATGGAGTATGCTGTTACTGTAGTAAAAATGGGGGCTTATGAGCACCTGGGCTACAGAACGGGACGTCTGTGGAGGAGAGCAGTGGTCTCAGATGCTGAATCATTCTGGTTTTATTGTAAACTGCGCGGGTAAACACATGAATGTGTTTGAAGTCCAGGTTTTGATCAAAGTATATCCCACGGTATTATATGTCTTTTTGTATTTCAAGTGAGGCATTGTTTATGTGTAATGAACTGGATGGATTGAATGTTTCATTCCTAGTACTAATGAGTGCTTCTGTTTTCTTCAAGTTAACTGTGAAATTAACTGAGTTGAGACATTCAGAGATGTTGTTGAAACAGCTGATAATCTTTAAGTAGTTAGGATCTCTGGTGTCAAGGGTGGTGAATAACATTGTACTGTCTGCATACATTCCTAAGTTGTGTGAACCTATTGCAGATAGGTTGTAGATATATATCAAAAAGAACTGCAGATAATGCAGATCCCTGGGGGACACCCGGAGGTTGAGTGAAAGAGTTAGATAGGTTGTTTTCGACACAAACATGTTGGTGCAATTGGACAAGTAGTCTTAAAACCATTGTAGAATAGTATCACCTATGCCCTGGTGTTTTAGGTGGTTGAATAGGATGTTGTGGTTTATAGAGTCAATTGAGGAAGTTATATCTAGGAGGATGAGGTTAACGCGTTTGTCATGTTGTTGATTCCTGGGGCCTATCTAGAGGAGCTGAGGGAGAGAAGGAGGAGTCATCATCCCTGGAGGAGGGGGAACTCAGGGCTACCCCATCCATGGGCATGCAGTGGGTGGGGGGGAAACATGGGGGAGGGGATGGGAGGGGGCAGGAGGTGGAAGGAGGGGTTGGGAGGGGGCAGGGAGCAGCAGAGCAGGCAGCTGCGGAGGGGCCCTTGGGGCTAATTGCTGTTACCTATGTGGGATCAGGGGCAACCTTCAGACCCTCACACGGGCTGTGGAGCAGCTAACGGAGACACTCCTGATCTCACATAGGTCATCGCAATAAGGTCCCATGGGATGTCTGCTTGTTTGAGGCATAGGGAACATTTGTAAATATAGGGATCATGCATACGGGGAATATACTGTAAATATGACGAATAGATAAGGTTACCTTGCAACACTGTGTCCGTGTGTATATCCACATAGGGGGTAACTGAGTCCTGAATAGTGGGAATGAGGGTCCTATGTGGACATCCATCCCTGCCAACCAGTCTCCTCTGCTGACCCTGACAAATCTTTCGGTATGTACATGGTGGCCATACCAAGAGGCTAGCCAGGGGTGGGAAAGGGTCAGGGTGGTGGTGGGGAAATGGGGACAGTGGATGGTCTGTGGCCCTGGAGATACAGGCTGATATGGATGTTGGCCCAAGTCACCTGGGGCTGGAGGGCATGTACTGGCAGAAGGGTGGGGATGGGGTGGGTGGGTGGTAATTGCCTGCAGTGGCCTGAATGGCTTACATCATGGTGGGCCAAGATGTGTACACATGCAGGCCTAGTCCATGTCATGTATAGTGGGGACAGACAACCTGTTGGGGTGTCCCACCCCGCTATCCTCAGACCCTCCTAATCCAGTTTAAAGTCCCCATACGTTGTATGGGGAAGGTAGACAGGGACTGGCAGAAGGGTGGATGGGGAGGCGTTAAAGAGGGTCATGGGTTTTTGCTGATCCCAGACATATAGGGCCAAATCAAATACTGGCCCTATATGTCCGGGGCCAACAGCATAGCCGGGGAATGTCTCCCACCTCTGAGGTGGAATAGGTTCCCTGATTTGGCAATAGACTGCAAACCCGGGGCTGAAATGCAGTGGGTGGGGGCAGGGAGCCTCCCCCCGCATCCCTACCCAGCCTAGGGAGTCAGGAGCAGGGTCAGGCTGTGGGGTAGGTGGTACAGGCAACGGTGGCCAGGGATCATGGGCATACAATGGAGCAGCAGTGCCATGGCAACTGGGTGCAATGGCTCTGCAGCTCCATTGTACAGGCCAGACCAATTTAGCTGGGGAAGGCCTGTACATGCAGGCTGGGCCGCTTTGTGAACCTAGCCTGCACGTACAGGCCTATTTGCGGGTCCAGTCCTGTGGGGCCAGATGCGCTCCATGGGATCAGTAGTGCAGCTCCCATTGTGTGTCTGGTTCTGACTGGGCACAAAGAGGGCCGGTACAGCCGGAATGGAATTGTGCTGATGAGGCATGCCACCCACCTCCCAGTCCTAGCAGCATAGGCAGCCTACATCAAACAAAGTGCGTCTCTATGAGGGACCTCATCTGGGGCAGAGTCCCCGGCACACATTATCGCAGTCACATCATAGACCCCTTGTACCTACCTACCTACCTGGACAGTGCTATGGCCCTACCATTGAGAGATTGTGCTCTTTGCACATTGCCCTGTTTTTCAGTCTCACAATACAACCCCTGACATTTGAAAATGAAGCCCCTCAATAAGTCACTGCACATGGCCCTGCTTCCCCCTGCCTGCAACTTGACTTTTTGTCTCTGAGCATGCTCACCATCCTGTTTGGGGGCCAGGTGGCAGGCAGGATTGCCAACCATCCTCATCTTTGCAGAGTGCGTCAGTGTGAGTTTGTGTGTGAGTGTGTGTGTATCCAGTGTTTTGTAACCTTCTACACCTCATTGAGTCTTGCAGTGCCTAAGCCTTGGGTGGCCAACTCCAGTCCTGGTGCACCACAATCCAGCCTGATGTCCCTAATGAATATTCATGAGATATATTCACATCCACTCCCTCCCCTTGTATGCAAATATACCATGGATATTCTTTAGGGACATCATGAAAACCAGGCAGGATTGTGGTGCACCAGGACTGGAGTTGGCCACCCCTGGCTTAAGCTGTTTCAGCGTTAGCCTGTAAATCAGCATGAAGTTGTGGGTATGGCCTGAATAGGGCAGATTTACCAGGATGTGTCTGCATCGGGGGTAGGGCAATGACTGGGATGTCATAGTGCCCAATGTCCACCTGCATGGACCGGGTGGCCACAGCATGTCATGCTGGGAGGGCATTCTCACTCTGACTGAGCAGTGACCATGGCACAGCTATGTATCTACATAGTGCTATATAGTGCCTCATTCTAGTGATGTGGGTGCATGTCCTGTCATGGGGTCCCGATTACTAAACCAACTGCTGGGTGCACAAGATCGCTCTGTGCACATACAATGTGTACTGCCCAGCAGCCTGTCTGCAGTTGGTACGTGCATGACTGATAAACCCAGTGGTAGTCAGCAGGTGCAGTGTGTTTGCATGTTAGACCTAGGTGAGTTGGAATGTGGGGTGTTCCAGGCCAATTTTATTGGTAGGGCCAGACAACCCCTGCTCCTCTGGTAGGTAGCATTGTTTGTATCTGCTCTGTGCATGTATCACACACTGTCAGTGCATCTTACATATCACCTCTGGTTAGGGTTACCAACTGACTCCAGATGCGCCCGACAGGCTTGATCCAGTCCTGGGTTTACCCCATTGCATGGGGGGGGGGGACATTTAGTTCTGATTTCGCCATTGCACTCTATAGGAAATGGAAAACTACAAGACCCAGCATGCAGTGGGGTAAACCCAGGACTAGATCAAGCCTGTCAGGCACATCTGGAGCCAGTTGGCAACCCTACCTCTGGTGATGGATATTTATTTATTTACATTCTCTTATATACCACACTATTCTGCATCAGTGCAGTTTACATTGAACAAACTGAAATTATATTGAACAGGGCATTATAACTTGGAGATAACTATTTTACATGGAACATGGGCTATGGAGGGTTAAGTGGCTTGCCCAAGACCACAAGGAGCACCTATGGGACTAGAAACCCCAGTCCTTCCAGCCCAAGGTTGCTGTCCTCTAGTAGGATTTGAACCCCAGACCTTCCAGCCTGAAGTACCTTGCCCCAACCACTAGGCCACTCCTCCACTCCAGAATATGTGCATTCTCCATTTGGGGATCAGCTGTAGACTGCTGTTGGGCATGTGCACTGCATCGTGGGTACTGGTGAGGGCTGCCCTATGCCAGTACACACAGCAGATGTTCTGGGCAGTGACCTGCAGTCTCTTTTTATCCAGATATTGCTGTGCAGTGACATATTGAGGTGTAGCCTACTGGTTAGTGCAATGCCTTCATAAGCAGGTGACAGGGGTTCAATTCCTACTTGCTGTTTTTGTGACTGTGCTGCTCAGATCATTTTCATGCTTGTAACATCACATCAAGTAAACATCAAAAATGGAAGGAGAATTGAGCCTCAGAATCCAAGGTGGTAGGGGCAATGGTAAAAGATAGTTTCAAACCAGGCCTGATCCTCCTCACATCAACGGCTCTAATATATTCCTACCAATCGCCTTTTTGATATCATTCCATTGTTTAACATAGTGATTGCAACTCAACATTATCAGTAGTAGCTGCTCCCTGCAAGCTCTCAGAGCATAACACATGCTAGAAACATGAACCAAATGGGGCACCTATCTTCCCAAGCCACCACCATCTACAGGTTCCCAGTCACCGCTAAAAATCCTGCTGCGGCAGGATTTTCAACAGCAAGTATTCTCAGCGATGATTGGGAGTCTGTAAGAGGCAGTGGCCTGTGAAGATTAGTGTTCCTTCTTTTGTTTTTTCTAGCATGGGTTATGTTCTGTGAGTTTGCAGGGGGAAGCTACTACTGATAATTTTGATTTGGATTCACTATTTTAGATTCTATCACATAGGCGATTGGTAGGAGTATTTTCGAGCCGTTGATGTGAGAGGGATCAGGCCTGGTTTGAAGTTATCTTTTACCATTGCCCCTACCTCCTTGACTTCTGAGACTCTTTTCTCCTTCCATTTTTGATGTTTACTTGATGTGATGTGAGACAAATGGTAGAGTGATATACCTTGCAGTATTCATATGATTTACATTCTGGGGTTGACCTTTCTGGGCTTGTGCATGCTGTGCTGCACAGTGTCATAGGATGGGGGTGGTGGGTTTATACTCAAATGTCATATGCAGGGATGTTTCTTTGCAGAAACAGTGATGGCTGCATGGGGCAGTTTCCCATTGAAGGTGGTGCTGTTGTGGACAGTATCAGACTTCATGGGACAGGGGGCAGACACAGGGTTCTCTCAGGGGACTGGTATGGTTATTGGTAGTGGGGGCGGCCTAGGCAGGGTTGCAAACCGGCCAGTTTTCAGCCGGCCTGGCCGGTTCTTCCATGGCCAGGCCGGCTGCCGGCACAGATGTCAAACCGGCCGTTGAAAAGCCGGTTTTTTGCTCTGGCCGCAAGATCGGGAGCGGCCAGAGCAAAAAACCGGCTTTCTTCCCGAAGTCCGCGGCGCGAATGCGAACGCGATTCCCCATAATAGTGCAGCCGCTGCTTCTGCTTTGTACAGAGCAGCGGCTGCACTACACTTACTTTGAAAAGTAAAGAAACTGTATGAGGAGCCCTCCGGTCATGGCAGAGCCCGAGGAAGTGATGTCATGGGGGCGGGTTCCTCACAGGCTGTCTTTCCTTTCAAATTAACTTTAGCTGCAATAAAGTTAATTTGAAAAGGAAAGACAGCCCGTGAGGAGCCCGCCCCCATGACATCACTTCCTCGGGCTCTGCGATGACCGGAGGGCTTCTCACACAGTTTCTTTACTTTTCAAAGTAAGTGTATTGCAGCCGCTGCTCTGTACAAAGCAGAAGCAGCGGCTTGGGCAGGGCAGGGCAGG
This sequence comes from Ichthyophis bannanicus, assembly GCA_033557465.1. Classification (NCBI taxonomy): domain Eukaryota; kingdom Metazoa; phylum Chordata; class Amphibia; order Gymnophiona; family Ichthyophiidae; genus Ichthyophis; species Ichthyophis bannanicus. The sequence continues at coordinate 552,170,192 of CM066036.1, forward strand.
GGTGTGAGTGAACCAGCAAGGGGGGGGGGGGGTGATGGTATGATTAAACCAGCAGGAGGGAGGGAGGGGGGGGGTTGGTGTGAGTGACCCAGCAGGAGGGGGTGAGTGAGTGACATAGGGGTGGGTGAGTGAACCAGCAGTGGAAGGGGGGGTGGTGTGAGTGAACCAGCAGTGGAGGGGGGGGGGGGTGTGAATTAAACAGCATTGGAGGGGGGTTGGTGTGAACAAGCAGGGGAGCGGGGTTGGTGTGAGTGAACCAGCAGGGGAGGGGGGGTGATGGTGTGAGTGAACTAGCAAAGGGGGGGGGGTGAGTGAGTGACACGGGGGTGGGTAAGTGAACCAGCAGGGAGGGGAGGGGAGGGGAGGGGTGGTGTGAGTGAACCAGCAGGGGAGGGGGTGAGTGAGTGAACCAGCAGGGAGGGGGGGGGCGAGTGAGTGAACCAGCACTGAGGGGAGGGGGGGTGAGTGAACCAGCACTGAGGAGGGGGTGTGAGTGAATCCTCGGTAATTTATGTGGGTGGGGCTGGGGGCAGGGCAGGGGCGGGACTGGGGGAGGAGAATGGGTGGAGCATGGCGAGCCACAGGTGTCAGGTTTTTCTCGGTGAAAAAGTTGGCAACCCTAGGCCTAGGTCAGCTATGTGTGTTGTCTTTTACTAGCATCATGTCTGTTTCCACTGTGCTGTGTTTTGGCTGACAGTAGTGGGCCATGTTGCTGCACTGTTACACACAGTAGGTTTTTTCACTGTGTTCATGTTTCCTTTCCTTGTGTGCTTTCCTTTGTGTCCATTCTGCATTTTTCCACCTTGCTTTCCTCTTGGCCATTGTGTTTCTGTTTGCTTTTTTTCCTGTGTGGGCCCTGTTTTGTGTGTTTACTGTCATTTGGTTGTGTGGTGGGTCCAGCTGGTCCCCTGCTCCTCTTGCCCTTTTACTTTGCAGCTACTTCCTGGCTCTTTGCACTGTTTTCCCACACATGCTTTTTCCCTGCCTCCTCCCTTTCCCTACTTACTGTGCCAGGGTGGTCCTGATTCTTTCCCATCCCCTGCATGCTGCAGCTAGGGCTGGCCTTCTGTGTCCCATTGGGAGCAGGGCATGTTCCTCCTGGAGGACCATCCTGCAGAACAGGCGGGTTTCAACCTCACTGAAGTTCACCTGTCTCCTGGCCATTTTCCAAGGATCTGGCTGCATGGAGGTGGGGGGGGGGGGGACTTCCTGTATCCTGTTTCCTGTTGCATGTGGACAACTGTACAGGTGGACATATTTTCAGGATTACACGTCTTACTTACACATGAACGGACACCGCTGTGCGCGAGTTGCAAGTTTTGCGGCAAGACGTACAATTGCCGCTGTAGGCGAGTTGAATGTTTTGCGATTAAACGTATAACTACATATTCTGTCACATGGCTACATGTCTAATCTCCTGCACATAGAATTGTGTCCATGTTTTGGACGTACACGTTTTGGACACATACGTACATCCGCCCTGCACGTCTCTCTCAGAATAGGGCCCTAAGTGATCAGATAGTTATCTGGGATACCTAGTGAGCAAAGATTTGGACAGTATAGCTTCATAAACTATTTTCCAATATTGGAATTATCAGAATAACGCATGGTTCACTCAGGCCTTTCATCTTCTGAAACATCAAGTCTGGAAGACAGAGAAATATTTACAAAAATAAAACTAAACATGATCTTAAATTATAGAAGACGACCTTTGAGCAATGAGCTCTATATAAGAGTGGCCAAAAATAATATTCTTCATTAAGAGGCATTTTTACTAAGGTAAAGATACACTAATGAAAGTTAAAGCACATTAATGTATGTCACTGCCTATAGAAATACAAGGGCTGAGGCAGCATTTAATGCACATTAGCTTTCATTAACGTGTGTTAACCTTTAGTAAACATGTCCCATAATCGGGCTTTCAGTACTCTGTCTAACGCCACAATTATTACATTATTTTTGGACATATACACGGCATTGGAGAAATATTAATTCAGAGATTAGAGATAATTGGAATGAGGGATATAGCCTTCAGTTGGTTTAAATCATATTTATATACTACCACTATTTACCATTTGTATAGCGCTGCAAGGTGACCACAGCGCTGTACAGAGATGTGTAAGGGAGCAGACCCTGCTCATAAGAGCTTACTGTCTAATTAAGACAGTTAATGAGTGGAGATTAAGATATATCTAGAGGAATGGTGAAGAAACACATAGGAGGTGAACAGGAAACTAGGGGGATCAGGATCCAAAAGCAGTCTCAAAAAAGTGCATTTTTAGCCTGGATTTGAACAGGGTCATAGATGGAGCATGATGTACCAACTCAGGAAGTTTGTTCCAGACATAAGGAGCAGCAAGATAGAAAGATTAAAGTCTGGAGTTGGCAGTATAAGAGAAGGGCACAGGTAGAAAGGCTCTGCCAGAAGAGCGGAGTTCTCGAGCAGGGGTGTAGGGAGAGATAAGAGAGGAAATGCAGTGAGGAGCAGCAGAATGAAGGCACTTATAGGTCAGTAGTAGAACTTTGAACGGGATGTGGAAATGGATAGGGAGCCAATGAAGTGACTTAAGAACAGGGTAACAGAGCATAGCAACAATGGTGGAAGATTAACTGTGCAGCTGAGTTTTGAACAGATTAAAGTGGGGAGAGATGATTCAGAGGAAGAGGAAGTTGCAAAAGTCTAGATGGGAGGTGACAAGAGAATGGTAAGGGTCTTAGTAGTGATTTCAGAAAGGAAGGGATGAACTTTACCAATGTTATAGAGAAAGAAGCAACAGATTTTAGCTATCTGTTGGATGTGTGTAGAGAAGGAGAAGGAGATGTCAAAGATTTATTTATTTATTTTATTTAACACGTTTTATATACCGCCTTTCTTACATTCAAAGTGGTTTACATAGAACATTGGGACATTTAGAAAGTACATTGAACAGATGAGCCCAAGGTTGTGAGCCAAGGAAACAAGGAGGAGTAGAGTGTTATCCACAAAAACAGAGAAAGGAGGAAGGACGAGGTGTACTTAGGGGGAAAGATAAGGAGCTCAGTTTTGACCATAATCAATTTCAGATGGTGGTGAGACATCCAAGCACTAATGTAGATAAGCAGACAGAGATCTGGGCCTGGATATCCAAAGAGATTTCAGATGCAGAAAGGTAGATCTGGGAGTCATCAGCATAGAGATGGTTCTGAAAACTGTGGGAGGAGATGAAATCAGCAAGGGACTGAGTGTAGAGAGAGAAAAGGAGAGATCCCAGGACAGAGCCCTAGTGTATGCTGATTAAAAGTGGGATAGCAGTCGAGGAGGATCCACCAGAACATACACTAAAAGTGCAGTGGGAGAGATAGGAAGAAACCAGGATAGAGCTGAAGCCCTTAAATCCAAGTTAGGACAAGGTATCGAGAAGAAGGCAGTGATTAACAGTGTCAAAAGCAGCAGAAAGGTCAAGAAGGATGAGGATCGAGTAAAGGCCCCTTGGTTTGGCAAGGAACAAGTCATTGGAGACTTTGGCAAGAGCCCTCTCAGTAGAATGTTGAGCACAAAAGCCAAATTGCAGTGGATCTAGAAGGGACTGAGAAGACAATAAGTCTGCATTATCTGAGGTTTTTTTTAGTTAACAGAGGAGTGTCGCAAGGGTCCTTGCTCTCACTGCTCTGTTTAATCATGCTTGAGACCTCTATGTGGTCAGAACACTGGCTTGGTAACCGAGCAACCAGGGTTCAATTCCCACTAGCACTCCTTGTGGCCTTGGGCAAGTCACTTAACCCTCCATTGCCTCGGAAGAAAGGCCTGGCAATCTACTTCCGGCAACACTGCCAAGAAAACCCAGGAGCTTCTGGGTCGCCAGGAGTCAGGACTGACTCGAAGGCACACATTGCATTTTTTGAGACCTCTATGTGATGATTTGTCACAACTAGGTATCAACTTTTGGATTGTCAGCATAATTGTCAGCATAATCCGAAAGTTGATACCTAGTTGTAACAAATCATCACATAGAAGTCTCAAGCAGATTAAATAGAGCAGTGAGAGCAAGGACCCTTGTGACACTCCTCTGTTAGCTAACATGTCCAAAAGATATTGAAATTGCATTAGGTATGACATCTAAGAACATTATTGTTCAGAATGGTTGGAAAAAAGGGTTAAGCGTGAATTAGTTGAAAGTTCAAATAATGACCAAATAATGAGATCAAAAATCTTGGTACTCCGACAGAATGTAAAAGTGGGGGACATAAGAGATTTGAATCACCAAGGAGGTGAAATATTTGTGCAAAAATGCATATGCAATGTGTGCCTTCAAGTCAATGCTGACTCCTAGCAACCTGCAAAACCCAAGAAATATCTGTGAGTATTACTAATAATGAATTGCCATTTAAGAGCCATACGTTTAAGTATCATGTGAAACTGATTGTGAATGGTGCCTTTTTAAAACTGAAAATGTTACAGAAACCATGATCATTTCTTGCCACAGATGATATCTGTACAGTGCTGCAGGCATTAGTGAGTTTAGCTAAGATTTTTGTTCTTCAGTTATAGCAGGATTACCAGAAAATATTATTAGTTTACAGTTGCTACAGAATTCAACAGTTAATTACAGGGGTTCCATAATAGGAACATATCACTCCTGTACTGGCTTTCTTACATTGGTTGGCAATGCAAAAGTGCTACATTTAAAGCGCTGATGCTAGTTTTTCAAACACTGTGATTGGAATGGCCACTATCTTTGCGCGAATCTTTGAATCGTTTTCAAGCTATGAGAGTTTTGTGATCCTGAGGGCTGGGTTTATTAATCTTCCCTTTATTATGTACATTTTTAATTTTAGGTCAATGGTTATGGAATATTTTACCAAACAATATTGACTTGGAAAATTCAGTTAGGGCCCAATTCCATCCTGGACGTCCTGGGCCCTCTGTGCGCCTGGCTGGAACCAGACGCACAGAGGGAGCTGCGATCCTGATCCCACGGGGCACGTGCACATCCGGCCTGTGCATACAGGCCTTCTCTGGCTAACTTAGGGCTCTTCAATGGAGCCACGGCGCCAAGGTGTCTAGTTGCCATGGCACCGCAGCTCCATTGAAAAGTTGCAATCCCCTGCCACCGGCTGCAAAGGTGTTTTCCCCACAGCCTGACCCCTAATCTGGCTTCCTAAGTCCAGGGTTGGGCTGCGGGGAATCTTCTCTGCCCCCTCCCACCACTTCCCAGCCCCAGGCACGCCGACCTCTGCCGACTAGAGAACAAATTCCACCTCCAAGGTGGAATAAGTTCCCTGTGCAAGCCGCTGGCCCCGGACATACAGGGCTGATATTGGAATCGGCCCTGTACATCCGGGGCTAGCAACTGTCCACGGCCTGCCCTAACGCCACTCCCGATCTGCCCCTTTCCTGCCCCATCTACCTTCCCTGTGGGTAAGGTAGACAGGGTCAGGAAAGGGCCTGAATAGCGGTGATGGATGTCCCAATGGGTATATTGGTATATGCACATACCAAATTATTTTAGGCATCCAGATAAACTGAATAAACTACAAAGAGTGCACATCCCTAAAGTATACAAAGTATTACTTTATTTTATGAAGCTTTCAGATGTCGGATAATACATATACTCCAACTTAGGGGGCCTTTTACTAAAGTGTACTAAGCAGTGAAAGCTCGCTTTCATGTGTGGTAATGCCTGCTCGGGCTCTAGTAAACTGTTACCGTGGTGCCTGACAGTTACCACATGCTGCTACATGCACTAACTGCCACTCACGTATTGGGGTGCTGAATGGGCAGGGTAGGGATGGATAGTGGCCAGGGAAATATAGCAGTAATAGTGCTATGCATTAGGATACTTAATACCCTCAACAGGTACCACAGAGGTTTTGCGCTACATGCATAAATTTCAAACACTTAACTGAGTTTATTAAACGGGACCCTTAGTTCTGCTTTAAGATGTATGTGAAATGCTGATTTGTTAGTTTGTTTTGCTGTTGTCTGTTTACATTGCAGACCAGGAAGAATATTATGAGTGGTAGTATACAAAAATTAAAATCAATCATCAATCAATCACTATTTAATACTGTTATTACCCTTACGTCTTTATCAGGGAAAATGTCCCAATCCTTTTCAACTCCTCCATCTACTTATACGTTAGCTACTTATTTTTACATGAAAAAATAACGACACATGGAATAAAGTTTCACTGACTATCCCCAGCAGTGGCAGTTCATTTCCCTTACCAATGGGTATATTTAATGACGTAGAATATCAGTCTCATCAATGTTCTTTGTTTCCAGTCTGCCCTCCAATTTTCTACTAGGAAAATATTTTCTATAGTGCCACATCTGCTCTGGATCCTCTCTCTGATGGATTTTATTTATTTATTTATTTAGTATACATTTGTATACCGCTACTTCCAGCGATCAGCAGTGGTTTGATTACAGATTGGAAATTGTCAAATCATGACAGGAAATTTTTGAGGTATAAACACATTGATTAGACAGGAAAGCACAGCACACAGAGAACTATTTTACAGAGAACATGGGCTATGGAGAGTTAAGTGGCTTGCCCAAGACCACAAGGAGCACCTGTGGGACTAGAAACCCCAGTCCTTCTGGCCCAAGGTTGCTGTCCTCTAGTGGGATTTGAACCCCTGACCTTCCAGCCTGAAGTACCTTGCCCCAACCACTAGGCCACTCCTCCACTCTCTTACCAATCTACTTCCTTTTATGTCATCTTTGATTAATGCAAGTCACACATCTGGACAAGCACCTGCAATCTGAAAGCAGGTCATAATTTGACCAGTACTTAAAAGACCTCTGATTTGGCTGTTATTTCCAACTATCTTCCAGTTTCAAATTTTTCTTTCATATCAAAACTTGCAGAGAAAATGTTTTTTTTTTCCAAACATGAAGTTTGATGATAAATCTCTCATACTTCATGCCAAGCAATCAGGATTTCACTAGGATCACAGCATGGAAGATACCTTAACAGCTATTCCAAATGATGCACATAGTACTCATGATCCTAGGGAGCAATGCCATTCTTGTATCATTGGACCTTACATCGACATTTAACTTAATTGTTGAATTGGCTGAATTTGCAATTATAAGAAGAATATTAAAATGGATAATTTAATTTTTATCAAATAGGACTAATCAAGTTCTTACTATTACTCCTCATCTTCACCCTATATTGTGGAGTACCTCAAGGATCAGTCCTTGTGTTACTTTTTTGAACAGTCCTCTTGCTACCCTGATTCTATCGTATCGTATTCATGGCTTTTATTATGCAAATTACTGGCAAATATTAATTTTTTACATCTTTACTAAATTCTTGTCTTTCTGCCATTGCTCTGTAGTTGATTGACAATAGATTAAAACTGAATCCTACCAAAACCAAGGCAAGCCCATGTGAATTACTGGTAAACTTGTTCTACCAGACATAGCCACAATTTTACTTACTCATCCAGTTTCACTTTATTCTTCTCTGCAGATCTTGGGCTGTCATACTGAATGACAGTTGGCCCAAATTTCAGCCACTGTTTGATCCTGTTTCTTTGTCTTAAAGCATTTCTTAGACAACACTGACTTATTAACCTTAATTCATGCTTTAATGTTATGTTGATTAGATTACTGCAACTCACTTTACCTTAGTTTCAAACAAACTACTATGATGAGACTACTATATAATATTTAGAGGTTTGATCAAATTTAACTTTTACTACATGACAATGAAGCATCTTAGAATATTAGTCTAAACACTTACTATCATATGTTCCACTATCTTTGCACGAATCTTTGAATCATTTTCAAGCTGTTTGCCCATAATAAATGCATCGACTGTCTATTCCCCCCTACTTTTCCCCCAGTTCAAAGTTATCTGTAGATATGTTTTCTTGAATCAGGCCCCAGATTTATGAATTCCATGCCTACATGTTTCAGAGAATAAATTTCTCTGCTACATTTTAAGATTGGACTTGAGACCTACAGTATCTATTCAAGCAGGTTTTCAGCCTAGTGGACTGATGGTGATAAGTGGGCAGTCATCCTATGGAACTCAAAGCACTGAGCAGATTGGTCTACTTTAGAGTTTATTAATTTCCATAACTTTAAACTTTATGTTTTAATTATTATTAATTATTTTTATTGTATTGCTTTATAATTATGAATTTATATTTGTTGTATCTATTTTTTTCTTATTGTTACTCTTGGATTTAAAACTTGCTTTGATAATTTGGATGAAAGGTGGTATAGCAAACATTAATAACAAACTCTTGAGCTAAGTTCAATGGAGGGCATCGCTTGCTGGATGAGAATTGGTCAAGGATTCCATCCTCCATTGCAAATAGCAGTGGCAGGAAAGTGACAGAGAGGAGGAAATCTGTTTCTCAAGCTAAGCCATAGTATTGTTTCCTAGTGATATGACAGGTGAGCAACCCCAACACCTGCCCAAGCAAGCTGCCATTAAGGAGATGGGTTGATGTTCAGCAAGACTCTTATAGAGCACGTATTAGACAGCATCAACGGTGCTGATGCAATGCATCAGAAAAATGATTGCCCTTGATTACCATGTGGGGAAACTCCTTCAACTTGGGGGAAAAAGGAAAACAGTGGCCCTGTACTCCATCTACTGATAGATAAGTACCAAAAAGCAGTGGAATATTTTCATCTGAGTGTGAATGGTAGACATGAGCTGCATCAGAAGCAGGAAACTGTGCACCTCTTCATTCAGGGTGTAGAGATTGGTATTGAAAGCTTCATGGGGTACCAGGATTGGACAAGTATAATTCAAGTCATAGAAATCATGAAGCCCTTCAAGGATATCATGGAGGAACTAAATATATATAAAAAAAAACTTACCCTAGTTGTGTTCATCCCAATATTGAATATCCTGGCAGAAAAGCTAAAAGATTTTAGGCGGTGAGAGACTGACTTCAGAGGTATTGGTACCAGTAGATTTCTTGCAGGTGGAAGTGAAAAAAGGTTGAAACCCTTTACCAAAGAGAATACCTACATGCTAACCACCCTATGTAATTCATGGGTAGAAGGATGAATTGCCCTTCAGTGCAACACACTTGATTTATTGTAGGGATACTCTGTGCATTATGGTGATGGAAAGAAAGTGCCAGAGGTAGAAGGGCAGTGTGGAGGTTGCAGAGGAAAGAATAGGCACATTGACAAGCAGTAGAGGCAACATAAGAAACACCTTATCAGCTACCACATCCTCTCTCACTTTAATCTGCCACTTTCTCATGGGAACCACCAGACTGTATTTACTATGGTAAATGGCAGACACCAGCAATAGGTCCACTGCAACTGAGATCCCTACATGAATTTCCATAGCGTAGTTCCATGCAGAGTCCCTTAAGGCTATAACCACAGATTCACTGCAGTATAGTCAGATTTTCCCATGATCATTGGACTTTTCTACCTATTAACCAATATGTTCAGTGAACAGATATTCTTAATGGCTGGGGATACTGTGGGTTCAGATCATTCATACCTAGCAGCAGACTTGGTGGAAAAGCTTGTGTTCCTAAAGACAACCCCCTCAATTTCCATGTGACTGTGAGAATGACTGAGCGCACAGCTCCACCAAAGCAATGTATGCTTACACTCTTTGCTCTCAATGTCTTGTTGTGGTGTTGCCAGTTGCTATTCCAGGCACTGTTGATGACATGGTTTCTTCAAAGCTTGGCAAGAGTCTTCTGCCCACTCTGCTGCCAGTAGGGAGAAGTGCTGTGATATCAGACTTTTAGTTATGAAGAGAAAGTAGCCTGTTCCTCATGACTAAAGTGTGATATCATATCATCTTCCTCTACCAGTATGAGTATAGTATAGAGGACTCCCATGGAGCTTCGCAGGGACTTTGGTTGACAGCAACCCAGTCTGACTAGAGTGAGTCAGTTCTACTATTTCTCAATTGTGTAGTGCTACACGGCATACACAGTACTGTACAGACACATGTCATATCGCTTCACCAGTTTAGCCGGATCCGAAACAAAGGAACCATATAGCATCTTGTGAATCAAACAAAGGGTTTTAAGGTACTGTATGTTTTTCTGTACTGGGAGTCAATGAAGCTCAAGTAACATCTGAAATCTGATCATATTTCCTCAGCCCCAAATATGCTCCAGTGCCACTGTCTTCTGAGCTTGCTCTAGTCCCTATTGCTGCCTGTCCTGATCTCTTAGAGGGTAATTATATAAGGGTTGGCTAGATTTATATGCCTGTATGGTGCACATTTCATGCCTATTTTATAAAGTAAGGCATATGCATACTTTACTTTATAAAACAGGGGCATAAATAGACCAAAACATGCATTAAACTAGGCATGAGCCCTTATGCCAGCCCTAGATTTTGTAAGAATCTATGTAAATTATAGTATTTTATAATTTACATACTTAAATATGCACTCCCACCATGCTCTGCACAAACTCTGCCCCTGTCCACGCCACAGTGAAAAATCACACAATTAGGACAATGTACATACTTAAAGAATAATGACATTCCACAATTACATGGCCATATGCATACATAAACCACTAAAACACCATGATTTATGTGCTTGATTCTTTGTATTTGCAAAAAAAAATGGTTCCTCTTCAGATGTATCTATGGACTCTTTACCATCTTCCAAGGCCTTTGCGAATAAGTGGAGGCCAATTTCATAACATGCACATCTAGCCCGTGGATACGTCCAAATCGAAAATGGGCCCGTTTCATCCTAATTACGCAGCCACAGTTATAGGCATGCCCAAGATACCGGAATCAAGGACATAGGCATTTCTAGCACTGCAAGAGCAAACCACTATTGAGAAATGAGATATCGGTATACGCAGCAAATGGTCTGAAATCCCCATGCTAAGATGGATGTTTCCGATGCAGCCCGTCTCCACCATGGCCATGCCTCCTCTGTTGAGACGTGCATTTCCTAAGCTGCTCCTCTCACTGTTGACAGTGTTGTGCTGATGCATACTACACATAACTACTGATGACACATAAATGTTGATGCAAACTAGACTAGATATATTAATCTCTCTGCACAAAGATATAATAATAGCAAATAGAAAGTGAGGTGTTTGTCATGGCATCCTCACATCAAAACATACATGGCAGTAGAGGAAATCCTTATTCTTTTATTGGTCATCTCTAAGAACAGTCTATCCAATGCTAATTATGGAATCTTACCAACTTCAGAAAAACCTCTCTATATATATGTGCACATTTTTAGAGACCGATGATGGTGCTTTTGGCATGTTTTATTGCTGTTTGCACTATTGAATGCTCTTATTATTGAAAGGGACATGTTTTGATATTTAGCTATGGAGAACCTTTTGTGATTTTTTTTTTGCCATATCACATTGGCATCTAGTGACGCTGTGGTCATCCATACGGTCCAGGTACTGGCCAGGCATTCATGTCCCTCCTGAAATTGCAGTTGAGCCCATCTGATCCTCCCATGCAACCCTCAAACCACACACAGGCACACACAAACACAAATTCTCACCTTCAGTTACAAAAAACATAATTCTGCCAAAAAGATGCCCTGAACCTCTAAATAACAGCTGGTATAACATAATAGCATAGAGTCCCAGGACTAAAATTATGATCTCCATTTCTCACCCAAACAAGATTCCTTTCCATACTCACTCACATCAGCATGGTCAGAATAATTCTATTGCTCTTCTTATTATTTCTTTCAGGGTAGTTATCAATGCCTCTTTAGCTTACAGGATTCCTACATCTTTTATTTCTGTTCTTTATAAATATATCTTGTGGTGTTTTTCCATATTGCAGTCTACCAGTTTAGAACAGACTAGTCACCATCTTTATACATACACAGCAGAATATTTTCTAAGTACTGGCCTTCTTCCATGTCTCCGGCAGGTATAACGGGCACGTCTGCAGGGACCTGCTAAAACATACACGGGCTTTTCCTGAATACGCTTTCTATGTCTCCGCGGCTAACCATGTCCCTGTTCCCCCCTACTGGACACATTCTGAGATCCCCACGTTAGCAAGATAAACGTCCACAGGCACTATGTACCAGAATATGCTCATAGACATTTTTGGCAGATAAAAATCACCGGCGCATATACAAATCCTTATTTGATTTTTGGAATGACCTTCTTTTGGAATAAGATGATGATCTGAGAACTTCTTTAGGCCTTGTTCATCTCCCCTTCCCTTTCTCCTTCTCTTATCCTCTTAGCACACTCTCAAGATATTCATGTAGGATCCTAAATCTGGGCAAATTGAGGATAACTTTCAAAGCACTTACACGCAGATCTTGATTTCTGGGCGGACGCCTTGGACGAGGGGGGGGTGAGCCTGCAGTATAGCAGAGAATAGTCACTCTATTCCCTAATCCATCCCCCTCCTCCTTTCCGCTCCTGTCCCTGTCTGTCTGCCCCCTCCCTTGGCTCCACAGTTCCACTTCATTTTTGTCTACAAATTGTGCTGAATATGCGTTAAATCTGTGGGTACTTTTTATCTTGAGACCTGATATCTTTTTCAAAGAAAAATATTTCCCTTTGAAAATTAACTTAGGAAAAGTGTACATTCAGATTTGCAAGTACTTTTTCTATGAAAACCTATGTGCATACTTTTGGAAATCCCAAAATATGCATGTAAGTGCCCTCACTGTCCTAACCTACATCAAGGAACATCTCCCTGATATGTGTATGCACTTATTTATTTGGAAGATAAATTTGTACGAGCAGTACCCAGTTAAAGTACATATTAAAGTGCCGATCTTAAACCTATTTTATGAAGACAAGTAGGCACCTAACTTGTCTTTAAAAAACAAACATGGAAACATAAAAATTGGTGACAGATAAAGATCATATAGCCTATCCAGCCTGCTCATCCATAAGAACTATTACATTCTACAGTCCCTTCCTCTTCCTCAAAGATTCATTCTTTCTGAATTCAAATAAAATTCATGTCTGCTCCACCTCTACTGGGAAGCTGTACCATGCATCCACCATACTTTCCTCAGATTACTCCCGAGTCTCACCTTTCACCTTCATCTTATGACCCCTCATTCCAAAGTTTCCTTTTGACTGGAAGAGGCTCTCCTGTGCATTTATTCGACTGAGATATTTAAATGTCTTTATCATATCACTCCTCTTCTGTTTTTTGTCCAAAGTATACATATCAAAATCTTTAAGCACAATCCCATGTGCCATATTATGACAAAGACCACTGACTATTTTTGTAGACCCCTCTGAACGATTCAATTCTGTTTATATCCTTTTGATGATGTGGTCTCCGGAACTCTACACAGTACTCTAAATTATAAATGTGCTTTTGTTTTGAAATGAAAGCAGTGTCTGTCTTATCATGCAATGAAAATGATATGAAGATAAAAAAACTATATTTTTGGACCTGCACATTCCTACTTTATGTTTAAATCTTTTTTTATTCAACCAAGCATTATCCAATGTTGTATATTCCTACTTTAAATGTGGTCTAACCAGAGATTTGTACAAAGGAACTATCACCTCCATTTCCTGATGTCCATTCCTCCCCTATGCACACAAGAATCCTTCGTGCTTTTGCCATCAACTTTTCTACCTGTTTTGCCACTTTAAGATCATCCAATGCAATCACCCCTAGGACCTGCTCTTCTTTCATGATTGAAGCACTCTATTGTATCACTACCTTGGGTTTTTGCAGCCCAAATACATGAGCTTGCATTTCTGGCATTAAATCTTAGTTGCCAAATTCTCAACCATTCTTTATGCTTCGCTAGATCCCTTCTCATTTTATTCTCATCTTCCAGGGTGTCTAACCTGTTGTAGATTTTGGTATCATCCGCAAAGAGACATACCTTTCCTGACAGACCTTCTGCAATATTGCTTACAAAAATGTTAAATAGAACAAGACCAAGGGCCGATCCCTGAGGCACGCAACTGGTAACACCCCTATTTTCAGAGTGAACTCCATTTACTCACATCCTTTTTCGCCTTCCACTCAACCACTTTCTTACCTAGTCAGTCATTTTACAGTCCATCTCAAGGACACTCAGTATATTTATAAGATGTAGAATGGTGTCAAAGGCCCTAGGAAGTCTAAATTATTTGCTCCAGTGAGGTGAAATTGCAGAATAAGAATTGAGATGGTTGGGTACTTGAAATATTTCCAGGAGGCTGCAGAAAGGTAAAACTTTGCAGCAACCATGTTAGTCCAGAGAAGGCCAGAATAATAAGTAATAACTTCTAAATCACTGGAAAGAATAGGCTGCTGGCTGTTTTAGCAAAAGGTAGCCTGAGCCATTTTATTTTTCACTTAAGTAAAATCAACATTTGCAGTGAGAGATGATTTCTATAAAAACATACCTTACTTACCCATTTAATTTCTACCAGCTGCCACTGTAACAAAGTTTTTTTAGTTTAACAGTATGTTGAATTTATTTAATTCAGAATATAGTTATCTTCAAACATCACTGGCTTTATAGAATTTAGTTAACAGTACAATGTACTTTTCAAAAACATCCATGCACCTGTTTCTTGACTCGTTTCTTCCCCATTACAATATTCCTAATTCTCTTTTCCTTGCTTTCTTTTGTCCAAAAAAGGGGAATCTATTATATTTGTCAATTTTTAAGATATTTTTACATAGCACCGAGGCCACGGTTTAGGTTATGCTGAATTCAGACTTTTGATGAATTAGATGAGGGTGTTTCTAGCGACGCTTACCCAGCATTTAGCTTACTTAGCTCTGTAATGAGAAAAGTGGTTGCTACAGGTCAGAAAGACCTTAGGAACCTTCAGCACAATAGGGTCAAACATGCTACGCATTATTCCCAAAGACACATTCTGGGATAAATAGTCAGTTCATTTGCTTGTGTGTTTGTTTTTGCCCATTAGGTACATTTTTAAATGTTTAGTTTCTTCTACTTTCCCAAAGGAATTGATTTAAAAAAAGATAGCAATTAAAATAATAACACAAAGCAGGTCTAGAGAATGCAGTTCAAACCTTATGTCTTAGGTCAATCAGTCCTGACATATCATTTCAACTTAAGAAGCTACTACAGTTATTTGCCTAACTTACCTGTTCTTTAAAATCTATGCTTTGGCTGCAGGAAGTTAGCACAACATGATAAACATAACATTTGCAAGGTGAATTCTCATAGACAAATGAGGCAACCATCAGTACGTCATAAGTCTGTACAAATTCTCAACAAAATAAAAAATCCTTCATTGAGTCCCATCATATAAAATAAGTGCCAACTTTGTCTACACAGTAGAAACTGAAGAGGCCGTGTTCATTTGTGTATATATATTTTTACATTTGTGTCTATTTAATATGACATATGCTACCTGAGCTGGTGTTAGCCAGGTTAAGCATATTCCACATTCGTCAGATATCTTTAGCTCGTGACATTTTTAGATCGTAACCACGAGGCCTGCAGGTTTGGGAAACCAAACATTCCTCTTCACTCAAGCATGCAGTTTTTCAGGCTTTAAACCAATAGTTTCCATGTCATGGCAGCCTTTTCCATTTACGTATTCATTGTTGCATTCATGACTGTAGACACTGCTCTGAACCTCAGTAATTGAAGACACTGTGTAGGATGCTGAGCGTAGACCATCTGAGTGAGTAAGGCTGTTTCCATATTGAATCTGATGCTGTTTCCAGTGTCTTTTCAAAATTGCCTGAACCTACCGAAGAAAAAAATGCAGGTGCATGTTATTTATTTATTTATTTTATTTATTTGCAATCTCTTTTATACCGTGCTATTTGACATCAGTGCGGTTTACAATGAACATAAGAGTTGCACATCTCAATTTCGTGATTTGTGCTTACAGTGAAACAGGTATAATAACTTGGGTATACATTAAACAGGAAAATTAAACTTGGGTATGCATTAAGCAGGTATAACAGGTAAAATAGGGTATAAATAACCAGTCCCTTAACAAGGAGACACGATGAATAAATACAGTCTACTTTATGCAACAATATAATGAGTTATGCGGCACTGCATAAGTTTCTCATGGTGGTTGGAGGCGAAGGTGTGATTGCGAGTGATCAGTCTGGGAATGTGACGTGTATGAGTTTGAGGTGCTGCATTGAGATGTGAGAGTGGGTGAGTGTGGGGAGAAGACTGCATCATCGTAGTGATGAAGAAAGAGGTGCCGTTCAGTGCCTTCCTAAATTGGGAGAGTTCACTGATGGTTCTGATAGTTGCTTGTAGTGCGTTCCAGCAGGATGGAGCAAAGAAGGAGAAGGCTCTGGATTTAGTGAATTGAGAACACTTCGTGCTTGCCTTAGGTAATATGAAAGTATTTGCGGTATTCAATCTCCTTGCTCGATTGGGAGGTGTGATTGAAATTAGATCAGTAATGGCAGTAGCAGGGTATTTATTGATGGCTTTATGGGTCATAATTAGGATCTTGAATGAGATCCTGGCTTGTATGGGTAGCCAGTTCAATTGTTTTAGTATTGGGGTAATATGAGAACTTCTTGAGGCTCCATGAAGGATTCTTGCAGCTGAATTCATTGCAAGTTGTAAGGGGTTAGTCGTGCACTTAGGTAGACCATACAAGATCGCATTGGCATAGTCAAAGTGAGGCATTATTAGGGCCTGAAAGACAGTTCGGAGGTCATCAGGTTCTAACAGTTGACGCAAATTGCGGAGGGTCCGGATTTTATGGTACACCGACTTTGTTATGATTTTGATATGAGCCTTCATATTAAGTTGCTGATCAAGCGTTACACCTAGGTATCTTACTGTAGTCTTGCATATGATCTCTGCGTCGCGAACCTTGATAGACAGGGGTGGAGTAAAAGCCGGATTCCTGGTTACGAAGAGGGCTTCTGTCTTTTTGAAATTTAACTTAAGCATTTGTGCATTTAGCCAGTCTGTGACAGCGTCAAAGAACCAAGCAAAACACATTTTAGGTACTTCATGTCAGGTAAATAATTTAAACATGTTGAGGAACATTTTAGAAATGACAATGACCATGTGCAAGTTTTTGTCCAGTTTTAGAAATGTGTACATGCTTGAAATAGAGAGCAATGGCCATGGACACAGAATATCCACAATAATTCAGGATGAGAATATCTGTCCTATGCTGCATACATGTCCCTGCCTGCTATTTTGTATGCAGAGATGTGCATCGGTCCGCCAACCACAAAACAAGTCTCCTTGTCTCCCTTCATTTGTCTTTATGGTTGTGAAAAGTATTGGGGCTATCAGAGTACCACCTTCTCTGTTTTGGTGACAGAACAAGAGCTTTTTTGATGCCTATTCGTGCCTGAAACAGGAATGCACATGGATGTCACTACTGGCGAGTTGAGACGTGCTGGTAGTTTCTGAAATCAGATGCACAAGTGTATCTTTTACAGAATGCCCAGTACATGCATTTATTATGCCTTCATGTGACATGGATGCATTTGCCCCAGAGACATCCATACACCCGGTTTTATGTTTGTTTATTTAATTTGATAGACCACCTTTCATAACATCAAGGCAGTGTACAATAATCAAAAAATAAATCAGAAATACAGAGAGGCCAGACAAGGAAAAGGAACTACAGTACGTGACAGGAAAGCAGGAGTAGTCAAGCAGACAAAACAGAGGGAAGAGACAACCTGAGAGACACAAGGTCACATGGCGGGAGCTGGGAGGTCAAAGGCAGAGGAGAACAAATGGGTTTTGAGGAGTGATTTAAATGTGCTGTAGCTCTGTTCCAATCTGAGGGGGGTAGGAAGAGAATTCCAGAGGGCAGGTCCAAGGAAAAAGAGGGCTGAGTGACGTGTGGACTGTAAATGGGCATGGGCTGGAGAGAGAAGGTGAAGACGATTTATGTGCGCTGAACGCAGCTGACGGCTGGGAGTGTAGAACTGGAGGAGATCTGCCAAATATTGTGGGGTGTGAGTGTAGACAACCTAATGAACTGTAGTAAGAACCTTGTAGTGTATGTGATATTCCAATGGGAGCCAGTGGAGTTGAAAGAGAATAGGGGTGATGTGCTCACGGCTTACTAAAATGGCTCCAGGGACATCTTTGTGATTTGCAAACATCCAAATCATAAATAGAGCTTCTAAAATGACCACCATAATTCAATATGAAAACAAGGAAGAAATTAGCTTTATTATACTCAATGCAAAAATCTTCACTGCTCAATAAAATTTACTGTTAGCAGAAAACTATATAGATGCTGGTTGCCTCAAAGTTTTATGTAAATACATGATTTCCTGTAGATTTTCCTGAGGGTTTCCAAGGCAACTTGCAATTAGTCCTACTGGAACTAGTGGCACAATAATGCATTGCCTTAACACATTGTTTGAGGGTTGTGATGGCCAATATTTTGCAGTTTGCAGTCAGGGGTCAGCAGTGGCTTTGCATAGTTTCTGGCACCTGTCAGACGCAACTGTGCCATTTAACCTTCACAAAAATGAGTTAGCATTACATTTAGTTTTAGTAAATGTGTTTGAACTCAGACTGAACTTCAGACCCCTTTAAGAGAAGATCATGGAAGGACTGTTTCCAGTAAATTTTATTTGGGGCAAACTTTTATGTACAGACTATTTTGAAAACCGGAAACCTGTGAGGTAGCTTTCAATTTGGTGTCCTATGCACTAAACTTAAAAGCATGTTTGCTATGATTCATGCCAGCAGTGTGTAATCAGCCCTGAAAATGAGGGTGGGGATGTCACTCAACCCGCACTATAAAATGGAGGTGTGCCTGTTATTTCCTCACGTTGCTAGCATGGGTTTCCCACCAGCTCCATGCTCCTACTATTTGGTGTGATCAGTGCAGGTGCACTTAGTGTTAAGTACACTCAATCTTTTCATCCAGTCAGTCCCCACCAATCTCAGTCTCTTTCTTTCCCTCCTCCCCAGACAGTCCCCTTCAGTGCACCTCTCTTCCCTCCAGCTAATCTCTACCAACCTCTTCCTCTTTTTTTCTCTTTTCTGCATCCTACAGATTCCCTGTAGTCTCTTCAACACCTCCTCCCCTCCCCCAGGGTTCCATAGGCCAGAAGAAGGGGGCTCATAAACTCCAAATCTCCTGTGACCTCTTTGAGGAACATTCCCATATATAAAATATATGAGCTGATCCTAGCTGAAAGCATGGAAGCCTGAAAAGTTTGATGCCCAAAAGCATCAAGAGTCCTGCATTCACGACCTGGAGGATTGGATGCATGTCTCTTTGCACTTTTCATCCTACGCATGGCTGACTCCACTACCATTGAATGGTGTTGCAGCTGAGTCTTTTGAAAACCAGGACATGGTGGAACTCGATACATGGTATCAAGTCACCTAGAATGAGGAGATGTGGTCAAAGGTGTCTCCCACATTCTGAGCATCAAATCATGAAGAATTTCATGAATGGGCAGAGTGGCTGCCTCCTTGGGAGCCTTAGGGTATTTGAGAATTTCCATTTCCTTTGCTCTAG
Organism: Ichthyophis bannanicus; assembly: GCA_033557465.1. Classification (NCBI taxonomy): domain Eukaryota; kingdom Metazoa; phylum Chordata; class Amphibia; order Gymnophiona; family Ichthyophiidae; genus Ichthyophis; species Ichthyophis bannanicus. The sequence continues at coordinate 552,189,577 of CM066036.1, forward strand.
GTTCTTTTTTCAGGAGCTACCGTGATTGAAAGGCCTTGGGCCACATCACAAATAAAATCCTGAAAAGACATGTCTTCCGGAGGAAACATTCTGCGTTGGGGAGAAGAGGAGTCTTCCGGGAGAAACACTCTGGTACCAGCAGAATTATCAGAGTCATCATAATCGGAGGATTCGAAATATCTCTGATCCCTATGTTCATGCAAAGCATGGTCTCGGTATCGATCGAAGTTCGTACCGAATTGTTCCGGTACCGATCTGTCGATGCCAGAAAAAGTCGGCATGGGAAGGATTCCCACCGGCCCGGTACCATCGGTGCTGGTACCAGTATTTGTACCAGTGCTGGTACCGACATCGGTACCGGTGTTAGTACCGGTGCCTGTTGAACCACCGGTGTCAACGGTACCGCAGCTGTAAGGAGAGCTGCAAGACTGCGTTCGATAGCGAGGAATCTCTGGTCTATCGACCCTGCCGATGCCTGGGTATCGGTACCGGTAAAAGCGGCCAGAACCCCTGAGCATGGCACCAGTAGTTCTGCCGAGGTTGAAGCCTCGAGAACATCCTGGAACCCCGATGATGCTTTGGAGGCCGAAGCCTCCCGCCGGGGCTATTTTACCGGTGTAGTTTCCTCAAGGGCAATTCCAATGGCCTCTCGATGCTTTGAAGGAGAGCTACCCTTTGAGGACTGACTCTTGTGTTTAGTTAACTGAGATCCATGGGAGGAAGATGAGGCTCTTGAAGACGTCGATGCAATAGACCTGGTATCTGAAGAAAAGAGGGTACCAAGCTTTGCAGCTCGGTTCTGTCTTCCTCTTTTAGTCATCCCCATACAGGAGGAACACTCAGATGGAGAATGGTCAGGGCCTAAACATTTTAGACACTAGTCATGGGTGTCAGTTATGGAGATGGTACTGCCACATTTAGTACATTTTTTAAATCCACTAGCTGTTTTTTCTATCTTTTGGGAAAAATGGGGCCTAATGCCCAAAATGGCACCTAGCACCCAAAGAAAATGGTTCTGACATGAAAGAAGAAAGAAAGAACCGGTGGTACTGGTAGGTGTCATGCGGAGGCAGGCGCCACCACAAGAAAACAAGTTTAAAGAAGACATTTTCTGTGGTGACAGGGTATGTGTCCTGTCGGCTCCACGGACAACGAAGAACTGAAGAGGGACAGTTGGAAAGGCGGGAAGGCAGCGAGCATGTGCTGAGGGATGCTCCCAGAATAGGTGTTAACCTTTTGGCTCACATATTATTTGAAAAACACAGTTAACAGCATGCATAGAGCACTATGAATGGAGGAGTTGTGTCCGTTGGAGGAGGAAGAGTTGTTAGATATGTGAAGAAGATGGCAGGAGAGAAATGGAAAAGGACAAAGCGACAGTGATAGAGGAGGGGGAAGCCAGAAAGACCTTAGAATAAAAAAAAGAAAAAATCAGTATAAACAAGGAGCCTGCCATTGTCACATAGCTTCTAGTCCAGAAGAGCCTTACTAGGTTTGACTGAAGTCACACAATCAGGGCTGGCACGACTATTAAGTAAACTAGGCAGCTTCTACTCTATAGAAAAGGAGGTCGGCACTAGACATTGGTGGGGGTAGAAGCAAACACAGCGCCACCGTTTCAGGGTGAGCACCATGAGGCTGTTTGAAGGCACTGCTGTCGCTGCAGCCCCTGGAGAGGAGAGGCAGTGGGAGCAATATGACCAGAGAGGGGGAGAGGCACAAGGGATAAGGTCCGTCTAGGGCACTTTATCTCCTTGCACCGGCCCTGCCCACAATACTTCCTTTGCTGCCTCCTCTAGTTACACTCTGAAATAAGGAGAATTTGTTTAGTTGGTTGCATTTGCAGTGAAACAATGGTGGTATTATTCACTTCACTTAATATTTTGCAGAGCCCTGAAGCAGCACTTCTGGTGGTGCGAAGAGGAATTCATGTCAGATCAGTTTGTGAATTTAAAGTTGGATTTGAGTGCAGAGGAATTTATACACTATGTGCACGTCAATGTTGCATAGAATCAACATGACACACAAGTTGTCACCGATGCTTTTGCACATAAAACATTCATGATTAATGGATTGATGATTATATTGGTTGAGGGTTGAAGGAGCTTAAAGGTTTTATCAAGCCCTGGTTCGACGCTGTCTGTGAAGACCTCAAAAATTACATTTTCAAAAATGAAGAGTGTCATATCATAGTTTGCACTGGCTATATTGTGGGTTTGGACATAGGTTAAAATCTCGAGCATGTTAAAATGGAGTTGACATGTAAATTCTGTAATGCATGTGAAAGTCATACTATGAGGTGGCAAAGTCCCCATTCGTGCAAAGACTGATGAAGTAGCAAGAGTGAAGTAGACCAGTTGAGACGGGATGAAAAGGACTCCCTAGCTCACAGCTGTGCTAAAATGAATGCATTTTCAGTAATCCGTGGGCTTTGACTACTTTAGATTTGCAGATTTGATAACACATTGAAACGACAGGCAGAAAATCTATTCCTTGATATGTTATAAGATGTATTTTTATGAAGGTTATATTTTGAGTGGAGTTAAGTTTGGATTTTTCTATGTTTCTGAGAAATCCCAATTTCAGGTGTGTTTGTATGGTAGTTTAAAGAAATTGATGCATCAGCTGTTGTATCTGAGCAGATATTGGCCACTTGTCAAGGTGTTCGTAAATAAATACTCCCAATTTTAGGATAACAATGCATTCATTTTCACACTGCCACAATCTATGTAGTTCTTTGCATCCTGCTTTAACTGACTTGAAGACATGGTCCCAGTTAATGTAGACTACAGGGGCTATGACACGGGCATGGGGGAATATTCATTTTAATACAATTATTTTCATATAGTCTTGATCTGCTTCTACTGCTTAGGTGATATTGTGTCATTCTGTAGTTTAATACTCTGATAAAACCAGCAAGAAATATGTGCTATCTGTCAATTTAAATACACTATAGCTGTGCTATGACTAATGTAGCAACAGTCTGTGTATTCTGCCTCAGGCACTTGTCAATGCAGTATGTAGGAGGGAATTTTATAAGGAAGCATCAACTTTTAGGTATCAGTATTTTAGTCATTGAGGCACACAAATGGCCAGCTTCTTCCTCTTCACTCCCATTGTCCATCAACTCTTTTGCTCTTCCCCTCACCTCTCTCTTTCTTCCACCCCATAAGGCAGCATCTCCCTATCCCCTCCATAGCGCTAATTCAACCTCTTATAAGAGCCCTGGGCAAATGTTTAGGAATGGGACCCCTCCCCCCCATTTGAGGGCCCCCCCCTGTGTTCATGGGGGCCCCATCTTATTCATGGGCCCCTCCCCTCCCTCTCTCCTGACGCTGCTGCTGCCCCTCTCTGGCACATGCAGCAGTGGCCATTGTGCAAGGGCCAGGGGCAGATGTCCCTTTTGTCTATTGATAAAAGCGGCCCTGCCTTCCACTACTATCAGCATCTCTTTCTCTCCTCTCTCTTCCCGTCCTCTCCCACATTCCAGCATCTTACCTCTGACTCTCTCTCTCACACATACACATAGTTCAGCATATGCCCATCCCCTCTCTTTCCTCACCACCTTTATGGCCCAGCATCTCCTTGTCTCTTTTCTCTCTCCCTACAACCTCTTTGTAGTCCTGTATGTCTCTCCTCTCTCTCTCTTTTCCCCTCCCTGTTCCCTCTGCCCTTTCTGCAATCCTGCTTTTCTGTCCCCCCTCCCTGTTCTCCCCTTCTTCCCTTATAATCCAGCAGCTTTCTGTCACCTCCTCATTCCTCCTGGGTGGTTCAGCATCCCCCCCCCCCTTATATTTCCTTTCCTCTGTCTTGCCAGTGCAACTAGCCCCAACTAAAATGAAGAAAGAAGCATAGGGCCTTTGAGCCCATACATGCCCTGAGTATGCAATGTACCTTGAACCCTTGGAGGTTTGCACTGAAAAAAGCCTTTGATGGGTGCACTGGCTGTTCCTATTTGAGGGTCCTGTGAAAGGTAGACTGGGTGAGAGGTAGAAGCTATTTATAACTCCTCGCTTGCATGCCTTAAAATTGATGGAGGATATACAGATTTTTTTCATTTAGAGAGGGGCACATGGCAGGGATGTCCTTCATCTAATGTTTAGTTCAATGTAAACTGCCCCTGATCTTTTGGAAGGGGAGGTATAGAAAAGCCATCAAATAAAAATAAATAAATACATCTTTTTTTTTTTTTTTTACTTTAGTTATGAAACGTCTAGCACAAAAGGTTCACAATAATGTGGGGTTAGAGGGATTGCAGATGGGAGCCTGGTAAGATTTCATTATTTGCCATTGATGTGCTATTTAATTCTGTTGCAGGAGAGTTTAGATGTCAAATTGCATTGTACTAAGGAAATCATGCTGCTCAATTTGTGGCAGGTGCAGGCCTGTGACCCACGGTGTCTGACATAAGCAGGCCAGCATGGCTAGCTTGACCTGTAAATGAGGCCTGTGGAGAGGCATATAGGATTGCACATCCCCCAACATGCTGCTATTGTAAGATAGAACTCAGTAGAAGTATTGAATTAGCTTAGGTAGGCAGAACTGTAGAACTGAGAAATGGAAAAATACAGAAAAGACATGTTTAAAAGTTACTGATAAGAAAAAGTACATCTGCAAAGAAATAATGAGGAGTGCTGACAGATGAGTTACAGAACCTTGCTCTTCTACATGCACAAATTGGTTCTATGGCCTTGAGAGTGTGAAAGTAACAAGTTGATGAACTAACCATTGTAATTGGGACTAGAAGGGGGGTATGCAGGTGTCATGCCCACAGAAGGGACATAATTGGATAAACTTATCAGTACCGGGACCAATGGAAGAGGTACGGGAGGTACGGGAGGTTACCGGGACCAATGAAATGTTTTTCTATACCTAGAATGGAACAGAAGTCTATAAAAGTTGTTGTAATGCTTGAAAACTTTGCTCAGCCATTTTGAAATTGACTGGTTCGAGACTTGTGCACAAATAAATGATTTGGACCTTCTGAACAGACTCCTGGTATCATTGGTTTGTCTGCGCTTTGCTGCTACAAATTGGCCTGAGCTTTCTGCCACAGTTAGGTTGGTTCAATATGTGCATATAATGGCAAGAATGGCTTTAGCACAAGTATGGAAGCCCTCATGGGACAATTTGAATAAAAAAGCTTCAATATGCTTATGCCTTGGCTAGACTGAATGCGCTGTGATGGAATAAGGTCAAAGCATTTTCTGAGCTTTGGGAACCATTTGAGAATTGGAAATTAATTTTGTTTGAGCTTTTTTAGGACTTTCTGTGTAAAAGGGTTAACTGACACTTGCTGCTAATTAATGGTGTCTTATTTAATACTGTACTCTCAGAATATGTTCCAGGATGGCGGGGGAGGGGGGCGGGGGAGGGGAAGAGCTATGATAATTGTTTCAAATGTGGACATTTTAATTGTCATGGAATAATGGTTTCATTTTCTGGATTGATATTATGCTATGATATTTAAATCTGATTGCTTCTGTATTTGTAATCATTCAACACAAAAATTAAATGGAAAATAAAATAAAATTGGTGACCTTTTATAAGATTTATAAAACACTGCAGTATTCAGCAGCTCGGATTCCCCACATTAACCATCCCAAATTAAAAAGGACAATTAGCATAGAACATCTCCCATCCCCAGACTCCTGTCTGCACTGTGTTTTATTAATGTTTGTTGTTGTTGTTAAGTGCTGTCGGGTCGGTATCGACTCTTGGTGACCCTCTGGATAGTTGTCATAAATTGTGTTCGGTATTCAGTCAGGCGGCTCATTGTTGACAGACTGGTACCAGTAGCTGCTGTTATTGTATCGATCCATCTCATTGCTGGCCTTTCTCTTTTGCGTTGACCTTCTATCTTGCCAAGCATGATGTCTTTCTCTAATGATCTCTCTCTTCGCAGGATGTGTCCAAAGTATGAAAGTCAAAGTCTTGTCATCTGAGCTTCTAAAGAAAGCTTAGGTTTGATCTCCTTTAGCACTGACTGGTTTATTCTTCGGGCAGTCCATGGTATACGCAGTATTTTCCACCAGTACCATAATTCAAAAGCATCAATTTTCTTCCTGTCTATCTTTTTCACTGTCCAGTTTTCGCATTCATATGATGTTATTGAAAATACTATGGCTTGGATGAGTTGAATCTTTGTATGGAGAGAGACATCTCTGCTCTTAAGAATCTTGTCTAGGTCTTTCATAACCATTCTGCCAAGAGCAATGAGTCATTGGATTTCTTGACTGCTTATTGCTTCTTTATTGATTGATCCAAGTAGGTTAAAGTTGTTCACGATTTCAATTTCTTCTCCTTCAAAAATAAACGTATTGATTTTGCCAGTTGCCATGATCTTTGTCTTATTTACATTAAGGTGCAGGCCCATTTTAAGACTATGTACCTTGATTGTGAGAAGCAAATGTTTCAGATCACCTTCACTTTCAGCCAGTAATGTGGCATCATCAGCATACCGAAGGTTGTTGATGAGTCTTCCACCAGACCTCTGTTGTCTTCATACAATCCTGATTTTTGATGATTTGTTCTGTATACAAATTAATCAGGTAGGGGGGAAATATGCAGCCTTGTTGTACACCTTTGCTTATTTTAAACCATTCTGTTTCTCCTTGTTCCATTCAAACTGTTGTTTCTTGATCAATGTGCAGATTATGCAAGAGAATGATCAGATGTTCTGGTATACCCATGCTTCTTAATGTGGCCCAGAGTTTCTCATGGTTTACACAGTCAAAAGCCTTGTTTCAGTCGATAAAGCACAAATAGATATCATGTTGGTATTCTTTAGTCTTTTCAAAGATCCATCTCACATCCGCGATGTTATCACTCGTTTCTCGCCCTTTCCTGAATCCTGCTTGCACTTCAGGTAGTTCTTGATCCAGGTATGGTTTTAGTCTGTGTTGAATAATCTTCAGTAGAATCTTGCTGGCATGTGGGATCAGAGCGATTGTGAGATAATTTCCACAGTCAGTTGGATCACCTTTCTGAATGTCCTGTCTTGGCACTATCCGGATAGTCTCGGGGCAGAGCATTGGCAGTGCTCACAGTTATCCATATAGTGGTGATTTTCCAAAAGCTGTCCAAAATGGCTTTGCAGATTGAATATTCATTTAACGGGGCTGAATATCACCACTATATGGATAATGCTGGCACTAATTACAGTGAACGTATATTCGGTGCTGGCTACTATCCAGATACTAGCACTGAATATCCAGTTTTTATGTAGTTGTTGCAGCTAGAGATTAATCCTATGGTGACTGATATTCAAAACCCTGCCTATTTAAGTTCCACAGTGGTGGTGATATATCCTCCAGATATTGAGTGACAGGATCTGGATAGTGGCTGCGCTCGAGTTCCGGAATGTGCGGTCACTATCTGGATAATCACGACACTTAGTCGGAGAGTGGCAATTTCAGCCACTATCCGGAGAGCAACTTAGGGCTAGTTTTTTCAGTGGCCCAAGTTACTTACATAACTTATGGGGATGGCACCTGACAACTGCCACTATCTGGATAACAGGCTATGATTACCCTGTGAGTAGCTGTGCCACCCTCGCTCCACCCGGGGACTGCCTCTGCACTAACCATACAATATCACTGAATCTCTCTGTGTCCTTATCTACTGTAGGTAACCTACATGGTTATCCAGATAAAGGCATCTGAAAATGTACGTAATCTGCTGAGGATCACTGGAGATCAATGAAATCAATAAATGTGTAAGAACATAAGATATGCCATACTGGGTCAGACCAAGGTCCATCAAGCCCAGTATCCTGTTTCGCCAATCTAGGTCATACGTACCTAGAAGTTTCCCCAAAAGACACAGGTTCCACAATGCTTGTACTGGATCAAGCATTGATATCCTGGGTCCCTTCTTAATAATGGTTTATGGATCTTTCCTCCAGGAACTTGTCCAAACCTTTTTTAAACCCAGCAACACTAACAGCCTTTACCACATCCTCCGGTAACAAATTCCAGAGTTTGATTACATGTTGAGTGAAAAAATATTTTCCTTTATTAGTCTTAAATAGTTTACACTGTAGCTTCATTGCATGTCCCCTAGTCTTTCTATATTCTGATAACGTAAACAATCAATCTACGTTAACCCGTTCCACTCTGTTCATTCATTTATAGACTTCTATCATATCTCCCCTCAGCTGTCTCTTTTCCAGGTTAAAGAGCCCTAACCTTTTTAGCCTTTCTTCATAGGAGTATCCTTCCATCCCCTTTACCATTTTGGTGGCTCTTCTTTGAACCTTTTCTAATAACGCTATATCCTTTTTAAGATACGGCGACCAGACTTGCACACAGTATTCAAGGTGCGGTCTCACCATGGAACAGTATAGAGGCATTATAATATCTTTTGTTTTATTTTCCATTCTTTTCCTTATGATACCTAGCATTCTATTTGCTCTCTTGGCTGCCGCTGCACACTGGGCCGAGGGTTTTAGCATGTTATCCACAATGACGCCTAAATCGTTTTCCTCGGTGGTGGTTCCTAATGCGGAACCTTGCATCGTGTAACCATAGTTTGGGTTGTTCTTCCCTAGGTGGATAACTTTGCACTTGTCCACATTAAATTTCATCTGCCATTTTGATGCCCAGTCTTCCAATTTATCAAGATCCTCTTGCAATTTTCCACAATCCTCTTGGGTTTTAACAGCTTTAAATAGTTTTGTGTCATCTGCAAATTTGATAACCTCACTCGTTATTCCACTTTCCAGGTCACTTATGAATATGTCAAAAAGCAACTGACCCAGCACAGATCCCTGGGGTACACCACTATTCACCTTTCTCCATTGGGAAAATTGGCCATTTAGCCCTACCCTCTGCTTTCTATCTTTTAACCAGTTCCTGATCCACAATAGTACACTGCCTCCTATCCCATGACTCTTTAGATTTGCCAAATGTCTCTGATGAGGGACCTTGTCAAAGGCTTTCTGAAAGTCCAGATACACAATATCAACTGACTCACCTTTGTCCACCTGATTATTCACTCCTTCAAAAAAACATAACAGATTAGTAAGACAAGATCTTCCTTGTCTAAAGCCATGTTGGCTGTCTCCAATTAGGTCATGACTATCTACATGCTGAGTAATTTTATTCTTTATGATGGTTTCTACCATTTTCCCGGTACTGATGTCAGGCTCACCGGTCTGTAGTTTCCCAGATCACCCCTGGAACCCTTTTTAAAAATTGGTGTTACATTGGCGATCCTCCAATCTTCAGGTATTAGAGATGATTTTAATGATAGTTCACAGATTACTAATAGCAGGTCTGCAATCTCATATTTCAGTTCTTTCAACACCCTTGGATGTATACCATCCGGCCCAGGTGATTTGCTACTCTTCAGTTTATCTAATAGTTGTAAGACATCTTCCCGATGTATCGATATTTCCTTCAATTCTTCCGCACCTATAAATACCACTTCAGTCATGGGTAACATCCCTACATCTTCCTCAGTAAAGACTGAAGCAAAGAATTCATTCAATCTCTCCACTATCGCCTTGTCGCCTCTTAGTGCTCCTTTAACCCCTTTATCATCTAATGGACCAACTGACTCTCTCACAGGTTTTTTGCTACGAATGTACTTGAAAAAGTCTTTACTTCGCGTTTTTGCTTCCGCAGCAAGCTTCTTCTCAAATTCTCCCTTTGCCTGCCTTATCAATGCCTTACATTTGACTTGCCAGTGCTTGTGCTGTTTCCAGGTTTCGTCGTTTGGCTCTTTTTTCCATTTCCTGAAAGATGCTTTTTTGGCAACAACAGCCTCTCTGACCTCACCTTTAAACCATGCTGGCAGTTTTTTGGACTTCCTTCCACTTTTCTTAAAGCGTGGAATTCATTCAGTCTCTCCGCTATCACCTTATCGCCTCTTAGTGCCCCTTTATCCCCTCTTTATTCTTAAATTATTTAAATATAGTACCAATAATATGTGAGCAGTGTATAAGGACATAGAGAGTCACTGAATGTATACATTTTAAGACAGAATGGTATTATCCTTGTTATCTTATTCCAATGGCAATTTAAAATAGTAAAGAAAACTTATATCAACTTTACCTCTCCATTAAAGAAGCAGAAAATTGTGGCCACTAATAACCCCTGTAACAACAATAAAAGAGACCAGTTTTAATGCGTAGCATCATACATTTCACATAGGCATTTATATCTGTTCATAAGAACATTCAGAAGGTGGCTGGCAACATTCTAAGACCAGTGATACTCACAGATGGTCCTTGAGGGGTGCAAAAAGCCAGAATTTCAGAATATCCTCAAAAAATATGCATCAGATTTACATAGATATTACCTCCATTTTATGCAGATCTATCTCTACTATATTCCTTAGTGATATCCTGAAAACCCAACCCATTTATGGCTGTTGGACTGATGCAAATGGCAGTGCACTAGAATATGATCCAAGTGTACAGTTTCCACCTGCTTTGATCTGGGTGGGCGAATTGAAAGCAGAGCAGCGTATCTATTAAGATGCGAGTTTAAGCTTTTTGTGGAGGGAAGGGATGCCCTGAAAATGTTCACCCTCTCGATTACATTTTAGAGTGGCAAGCTGTCATGCTAAAACTTACTTTCTTAACTTCTTGCATCAGAGCAAGGCTGGAATTTCACAAACTACACACTACATTTAAATCTTGCTAGCCTGGGCTAGTACATAGCACGATCATGATTATTTAGGTCATAATGTTTTGTATATTTATTTATTTATTTAATGTTTTTATATACCGTCTTTTTACAATTCAAGATGGTTTACAGGGAACTCAGAACTAACAGTGTGAGAACATCTGTTTTACAAGGAACAAAAACTTAATAAACATAAACATAAGTAACCTTTGTTTATCATGCCAGGAAGGCAACTATGTACAATAGAAGGAGAAGTATATGTAGACATGTTCATTGAAATATGCTCGTTTTACCCCATATTAGGGGCTTTGCGCATCAGAAGTTTAAAGGTTATGCTAACAGCGGTTACTGGTATAGGGTTAATCTTAATGCCCTCCTCTGGTACATGGGCCCCCTTGTGAGTTATAACATACTTTTAGAATATCATGTATGTTGAAACTCGACTGAGAAGACTAATCTGTGGAAGTTATTAATGTCTGTTTAGCACTTGCTGTATAATCCAGTGATTTAAAGGTACCACAATATTTCTTACCTGATAATGCATAAGTATGTGCATGATATAATCATACACTTCCTCAGCAATCCGGCCTTCTGGTCTCCATGGAATCAGCACAAATTCAATACCAAGAAGGGGCACCAGAATGAGGGTGGCTCTCACAGCTTTCATGTAGAGATTGGATTCCGCCTGGTGTGTGACTTTTAACTTGGTAATGAGAACGCGAACAATATTCAACAGAAAAAACAAATTCACCTGTGAAAAAAGAAAAATGATATATATATATTTACTGTATATAGATAGCGAGAGAGAGACACACACACATACATACATATATTTCTCTACCTTGTTTAGGAAGTTTAGTTATACTGTATAACAAAGGGCTATATGCTTTTAAAACCTTAAATCCAAATTTTACAAGAGATGCCCAATATGAAATATGTACCCAATACCATAGCACATCCCATTCATTGTGTACATTTTTGACTTGCCATCTTTCAAATGTTCATCTATCTCTTAAAAATGTTTTAAATAAATTGCTTATATGAATTATTATATATTAATTTCTGCTTTTCTGATACTTGTTGATAATGGGGGCTATTTAAGTAGTGCTAGTCACAATTTACATGTGTATAATTAGGCATATACCTATGTGAATCACATCCATATGTAAATTGTCCAGTTTACATGTGGATTTTCAATTTACACGTGGATGTTCTTATCACATTTAAGTGCATAGCAGAGTGTAGGAGATATGGCTAGATATGGCTTAGGTAGGACAAAAAACTACATGTGTATTTCTCATTTGCAGATTTACACCGGCTCCCTGAGAGGAATAGAGATTTAAAAAATACTTGTTTTGGTCAGCCATTTGCAGAAGGTTCAGAGTTAATTTTGTTTGTCTTGTCACTTACAGTTTGGCCCTATAAGAAGCTCCATATTCAGGATGCATCTGTGAGTGCTTCTGAAGAAGGTGAATTTATTTATTTATCAGGATTTTTATACTGCTTTATTATTTAGTCAAAGTGATTTACATTGGAAGTCATTCTGAAAGGCGGGTTGTGAGGCTGCACATCCTGCTGGGACGTGCAGCTCCGCAAACCGCCTGTACCCTATTCCCCCACCAGCTCTCCCTATATGTCCTGTGCATCAAGACAGGGAGATCTGGCAGAGGTAGAAGGGGGCGGTATCAGGGTGGAGTGGGGGTGGAATGGGGACAAGCCAGCCCGGCAGCAAGTACAGAGCTGATTCAGGTCACGGCCCTGTTGGGACATGCTGCTTATACCACCTCAAAGGTGGTATAAAGCAGCACAATCAGGAGGAACAGGGCAGGTGAGCCCCCCCCACCCCGCCACTTGATCAGGACACGGCAGGCCAGCCATGGTTCGAGCAGCGGGGATTTATGGGGCCGGAGCCATGGATGTCTGGGGCGCATGTGGGGAGGACATCCCCGCAGGCAGAAGGGGCATGCCGGGCCATCTTCAGGCCCGATTCTGACTCCTGCAGGAATGTTTTGTTCCCATGGACCAGAATCGGGTTCAAACATCCCTGTCTTTGTCGGGGACACCCAGACGACCCGGACATCCCCTTCTTGGAATCAGGCTCAATGTAACTTGGTAATGTACATTAGACAGGGACTTTGATAACTTGGATTTTTCTGAGGCACTGGACAGTTAAGTGACTTGCCCAGTGCCGCAAGGAGTGTTAGTGGGACTTGAACACTGGTCTCTTGGTTTCAAAGTCAATGCTCTAACCATTTGGCTACTCCTCCACTCTATTTGTGTAAATGCAAAAAACACACTCAGCACATATGTATCAAACCTGCCATAACCAAAAGATTTTAACTCCCAGGACCCAAACAGCAAAACACCCGCTAGTGGAAAGGTAACACTGTGCCCTACAACACCAATATACCTCCTATTAAGAGGTGCGGATTTGTGAAACAGAATAACCTGGACTGTAGGAGATGTGCACAGGGCAATACCTTTGTTAGTTTGAGATTTTTGTTACCACGTGTTAAGAGTTTTTTCAGTTTAGTTCACACATTTGTTTTGATAAACAAATTTTAATTTTAGAACTTTTTGACATGTTAATTGACTTAAACATGTTAATTCATAGGTTAATGCGTGTTAAATTGATTTAGCATACACTGTTTTAAGGAGCATCAATGAACCAAATTCACGCTAATGAACGCACATCCCTACTGGACTGCTCTAGATCCCTACATAGAAACTACACCCTAGCAAAGTGCCTTACCTAGGTCACACAAACACAACATAGACAGACCCTGACCAAATACAGAATACGTGAACACAAGCTAAAAGTAGAAAGATGAAGACAAAAAACAAACTGGAAATCCAAGAAGTCATATTCTGCCTCCAGTTTAATACCGGTGAAGTAGAAACAGGTCTGATGGTAAACATTTAGGGGCCCCAAAGCCCACCAGCAGGCTATGCATCCTTCAGCTTGAGACAGGCTTGGGGCCCCCTGTGGCATGGGGGCCCAAGGTGACTGCCCTGTTTGCCATCTCCTAAGGCTAACCCTGAGTAGAAACAGAAAGACATTTTCCCTGAACTGTACAAAATACAAAGATATTAGAGATGAACATTTTCCAAACTGAGAAAATCAGACTCGCCACAAAAAAAAAAACGAAAAAGAAAAGCTCCATAGAATCTAGGGAGGTGGGAAGGAACAGAAGAACCAACAACTATAGCAGCAAAAGATGCGTTCTTCCACCAGGCCAAAACATAATGACCACAAGCAATATGGGCCAGTTTGTGTGTGATATTCAAAAGTCCTTTATCAAAAATTTCTTCACCAGGGGTGCAAAGACTCCATAAAAGGGATTCACCAGCCAATTTATTTTACTGCTCTTAAGACATGTCCAATTTTAACCTGCTTTTTTAATCTCTTTGAGGACAATTTCCACAGATCATATCATGTTTACCAGCACAGATAGGCTATTTGAAAACTGCTCATTGTGGGCGTAAATTTATAAAGTTTTTTTTCATGTGTAAAGTCAGTGCAGGACTCTAAAAACAAAAAGGTCCCTTTTACTAAAGTGTGCTAAGCAGTTAGCACAGGTTACATCATGTGCTAGCCCTGCTCTGTGACCCGCAGTGACTGTTAGCATGGGGGCAGCCCAGTTAACGCATCCTGATTTCCGTGGTAACAGTGCTGCACGTGATGTGGTGGTAAGTTGGCGAGTTAGGGTTGAAGAGTAAGTGGGATGAGCGCCTTGCAGTCAGCATGTCCTGCAGGGTACAGCATGTTAAATACTGGGGGCATGCTTTCCACAGCTCTGACAGTTAACATGGTGCTGTTGCACCTAATGCACGATGGTTTTGAGCATTATAGGCATGTTAGGGTTAACACTATAGTGTTAGTAGAAGGGCCCCAAAGAGACATTTAAGCTCACATAGATTTCAAACGTAACCGGCTCATTTTAACTAGATATATTTAGGTGAATTTTCAGGTGAATCTAACTAGCTGAATCTTAGCCAGCTAAATCTTTTCTAAACTGGCAAGTGCTGAAAATCTTTGCTAGCTTCCTACATCTTCTCCAACTCTATGCAAAAAACAAACTGGCAGCCCCATAGGATTATTCCTTTCAATCACTCCATGCACAACATATCCACAGGGTTGACAGCCCCCAGATCCCTCTTCCCTCTGCTGATGAAAACAGAATTGAAAGCTTGATAGCCCCCTCCCTGAAATCTCTCTTAAGCTTGTTAATGAAAAACAAAACTGGCTAGGGTTGACAGCTCTTCTAACCCTTCCTTCTAGCCACTGGATGCAAGACTAACCAAATAACAGTTCTTCCAGCACCTAGAAATTCAAAAGCTGCCTTCACTCCAATACTCCAAACAGAGCCTGGAATATTGAGGCAGACGTCCTCTTCTTAGCAGGAATGGTCCAAGGATAGCTGACACCTTAGGTGAACTTTCTGACTGGTGCCACCTCCTCCTAACAGTTCAGCATCTTCCCTTCCCCTCGAGATGTACAGCATGAACCTTCCCTTTCCCAGCTTTGTGTCCAGCATTTCCCCTAGCTCCATGTCCAGAATTTCCTCTGTTCTTCCTCACTTGCCCCTGTAGTCCAGCATCTTCTCTCCTCTGTTCCACCAAAGTCCACCATCAACCTTTCCCTGTCCTCCCTGTTCAGCAGTTCTCCTTCTCTTCCCTGATCCCCCATAGTCTAGCAACAGCTCTTCTCTTCCTCAATGCCCTGTGTCCAGCAGCTCCTCTCCCCTTCTCTACCCCAAGGTGTCTAGTATCTCCCCGTCCCTTCACCACTTCTCCAAGTGTACAGCATTTGCTCATGTCTATGGCCGACATTTACCAAACAATATTGACCTTACCATTAGAATATTCTCCCCTGAATGTATAAACTCTTATTTCTATATCAATAAATTGCAGGGGCCACCCTCCATGCACCCCTCCACTATACAATTAGTGATGGAGTGGTTAGGCATTGTCAGCCTTTTCGCTATCCATAGGGTGGTTGAAAGGACACATATAGCAGAGTTATACATTCACCCAAGAGGAGAACGTAACTTTACATCCTTCCATCCTGGCATCCAGAAATGCTTGGAGAATAATATACACAGCATAGTTCTCAAGGCAATTATGCTCTAAGGCTATATCCTCCTCCAGACTCAGTAAGGATCATTTCAGTGAGGGGATAAAAGAACACAGGGAGGCTGGCCTCCCTATATAGAACTTACTTTTCAATTGAGGGAAAGAGGATTGCTCGGCGAGGGGAGGATGCACACCCCCTGCATATAATTTAAGTAGCAGGGAGTAAGGACAATAGGGGGGCATTGGCCTCATACCTAAATATAGCTGAGTGACAGGGAGAGAGGATCTAGCAGGCCAAATTTAGCCAACTTAATCCAGTGCATTCCCAGACAGACTCCAGCCACTCTTCCCTCGCTTTGCTGATTTTGGCAGTTGCAGCATAGCTTGAGATTGTGTGACATGCACTGTACTTTGAGCACCATCACTGAGAGTCATGCGGTGTAGGTAAGCAGGAAAGTGCTGTTCCACAGTGACTGGAGCACTGGTGGAAGCGAGAACATGAAAATCTTGAGTACCATGGCAAAAGGTCTGGTCACCATGGAGACCTGGTGGCCAAGATGTGTTGAGCATTGATCAACATATCCATCACAATGAAGGTTGAGCCGAGCAACCACCCTGGACAACAGGCCATGGGATATGAAATCATCCTTTTGAGTCAGTATGTGAGCTCAAAAGCCTGAAAGGGAAAGGAAGGGTAATTAAAGCTATCTATACAAATTTGACCACCTATGGTGATCTTGCTCTGGTATCACCCTTTGTTATGTTTGTATCTTAATTTTGCTCAATAAAATTGTTCCTGAGATAGCTCTGGTTGGTTATAGAAGTGTTGGGTTTCCCTTAGTAATTAAGTATTAATAGAAAAACATGTTGGGAATAAAATAATAGACTTCGTGTCTTGACAGAAGGGATATCATTTTCTACTATTAAATTCCTTAAAATAGTTGACCTTGCACTTGGTAAATGTTATTATGAACATGATTAAAACATTATTTTTTTAACACTTTTAGAAAAGAATATTAATTAGAGACAGCTGCATGACCTCAATACAGCACAGCAGATTCTATTTATATTTATATGGAAGACTACTGAATCCACTATCTATCCCTACAAAATCATTTCACATGCAGTAGCAAAATGAGCTGATTGCAGATTTTAAGAGGAATAAGCTATTCTCCTTTTACATTATACAGAGCCCAAACAAGTTATGTGATTCTCTCTCTAAAATGATGTAGTATACACATTCTCCAGAACCGAGCAGGAAGTCAGTCCTCACATATGGGTGACATCGACTCCGATGGAGCACTCGTGCGGAGCATTTCCCCAGCTTTCAAAGAAAGCCTTTGGGAATGCAGTGCGCATGCGCGGTCCCCTTCCCGCCCAAGGGTGCCATCTTGCTCAGTCTTCTTTTTTTCCACGGAGCCCGTGTGTCTTAGTCACCCAGTTAAAAGTTGATTTTTCCTATGAAGATTCGTGGTTTTTTGCCGGTTCGACGCCGGTTCCCCTTCCCGCCTGGGCATGGTACACCGGTATCGAGCCTGGAGCTACTTTTTCGGTTTTTGTCCTTTGAGACTAACGTTCGCGCTTTTTTTCTTTTTCGCTGGCAACCCAGTCTTTTGACCTTGCAGGGGCCCTTTTTCCCCCGATGGCTGCCAGTGGGTTCAAGAAGTGTGATCGGTGTAAGAAACTAATGACTCTCACCGACACACACGACTGCTGCCTCCGGTGCCTCGGGCCCGATCATGACCCGATGATCTGTGGCCCGTGCGGCAAAATGTCCTCTAAGGCGTTGAGGAGCCGTCAGCATCAACATGAAAGGATCTTCTCTGACTCCGCATCCGGCCGGGCCCGGACTTCATCAGAGGCCTCGACATCTCGGGAGTCTGGCCCCGAGCATCGTCGGGGCTCCTCTGAGCGGGGGTCTCCCTCATGGGAACACAAAAGGAAGAAGAAACCCACGAGGGTGGCGTCGGTGGATGCTCTTGGTCCCTCGAGGGCCAGGTCGCATAGCCCCGACCGCTGTCCCGGTTCCTTGGAGTCGGAGAGGCCTGCCAAATTGGCTCGTGTGGAGCTGGAGTCCCTGAATCACGTGAGTGCTGTTGTCCTCGTGGACTCTCCTCCAGGGGAGACGCCGTCGGGGGCCGAGTTGGGGGCTGCTCAGTCTCCTGAGCTCGGACTCAGGTTGACAGCCTTGGAGAGCAGCTTAGCTGCCTTCTTGGAACAGCAGTGGGTGCTGATCACTGGTCTGACTGGTGCATCTGCCCCAGCCACCAGGACCTCAACGTTCAAGTCGACCCTGGAGGCCGAGCCGATCCTCGAGTCAATGCGGTCTTGAGTCAATCCTTGGTCAAGGTCTCCCTCGGCCTCCCGTATGGGGCCGAGGTCATCGACGCCGGTACCCTTGGCGTCGGGGCGGATGGCATCGGTGCCCGCCCGACCGGAGCCACTCGATTCCTCCTCAGAGGGGTCGGGGTGGGAGACGGAGGACGAGGAGTCCCCGGACACTTTCCGGACCCGGTGCGTCCTATCGGACTCACCGGAGTCAACGCCTCAGAGAAGGTCCCCCCCCGGAGGATAACCGGTTCTCGGACTTCGTGAGGGACATGGCCAAGGCCTTGGCCTTCCCCGTGGACCCCGAGGAGGAGCCTCGAGCCGAGGAACGCGAGGCCCTCCAGTATGACTCTCCACCGAAGGAGGCCTTTACTGTACCGCTTCCTCCGATGCTGGAACGGCTGCTCTTCCGCATGTGGTAGGCATCGGCCTCGGAGCTGGTTCTCAGCAAATGGGTCAATTCCATTTATCAAGTCCGTAAGAGCCATGGGTTCCAGAAGGCACAGCTACACACCACTCCATGGTTGTGGAATCGGCCATGCATCGTCTGAAGAGTCAGAAGATGCACTCCTCGGTGCCCCCCGGCAGGGAGGCCCGGAACCTGGATGCCCTCGGTAGAAAGTGCTTCCAGGGCTCTGTACTGGCTTGCCGTGTACAGACTTACCTGCTGTACATGGGCATGTACCTCCGAGACCTGGCAAAGGAGATTGCCGGGTTCTCTGCTGGCATCGCCGAGGAACCTTTGCAGAGGTTCAAGGCTTTGTCATCGGGGATTCGAGAGTGCTCGAAGTTTATATCTCGAGCAGCCTATGATGGCTTTGAGGCTTCGGCCCGAATAGCAGCGGCTGGCATCGGTGCACGCTGTCAGGCCTGGCTACAGTCATCTGACCTCAAGCCATGGGTCCAGGACAAGTTGGTCGATGTCCCTTGCTGGGGAGAGAACCTCTTTGGCAAACCCATGGCTAAAAAGGCTGCAGAAATCGAGACTGAGACTCTCACCAGGATAAGGCTGTCCAGGAAGACTTCTGCCCCTTCTCAAAAGAAGAAGGGCTCGGGTAAAAAGCCCTTTTACCCGAGGAAGACCTCTGCCTACAAATCCTACCCTCAATTCCAGGCCTCTACAGCTCCCCAACAGGGTCAGCAGGCCAAGGGGCAGGGACATGGGCCTCGTAGGCAGAAAACCCCTAAGCCGCCAGCTCCGGCTCCTGCACAGCAGGGAGTGGGGTATTGACTCCCACTGCATAGCCTCTCCCCCACAGCTGGCTCCACTCAGCACAGGAGGCCAGCTGACACTGTACGCCCACAGATGGTCAGCTGTAACAGGGGATATCTGGGTACTGAGCATAGTCCAAAAGGGCTACTTCCTCCACTTCAACCAGTCACCTCCCTCCTATTTTCCAGTGGAGCCTCCAAGACTCGCTCTGCACAGGAACCTCCTCCTGCAGGCGTTGGCAAGTCTTCTACAGGAGCAGGCGGTGGAACCGGTGCCTCACCACCTGATAGGACGAGGCTTCTATTCCAGGTACTTTCTGTACCAAAAAGGAAAGGAGGCCTCAGACCCATCCTAGACTTGCGAAATCTCAACAAGTTCCTGGAGAGGGAAAAGTTCAAGATGCTTACCCTTGGAATACTGCTGCCCTACCTCCAGCAGGGAGATTGGCTATGCTCCTTATAACTAAAGGATGCTTACACTCACATCCTCATTCATCCAGACCACAGACAATATCTCAGATTTGTAGTGGGAGGAAATCATTTTCAATACAGAGTACTTCCATTTGGCCTAACCTCCGCACCCAGGGTTTTCACCAAACCGGTGGTGGCGGCCTATCTCAGAAACCAGGGCATCTTTGTCTTTCCATACCTGGACGACTGGCTCATCAGGGGTCAGTCTCCACAGGAGGCCAGACAAGCCACTCTTTGCACTGTCTCTCTTCTACAGCACTTGGGCTTCGTCATAAACTTCGCAAAGTCCACTTTGCTTCCCTCACAGAACCTGGAGTTCATAGGGGCAAGGTTGGATACCTTACAAGCAATGGCTTATTTGCCCGGGAACAGGGCACACAGACTGATGGCTCTGGCCCAGCAGTTTCGCAGTGGATCTTTGGTCTTGGCCAGACATTTCCTGAGGCTTTTGGGCCACATGGCATCCACGGTTCATGTAACTCCAAATGCTCATCTGCATATGCGGCCTGCTCAGTGGTGCCTCAGAGCTCAGTGGATACAGGCCACAGGAGACTTAAGAGACAAAGTAAGAGTGTCCAGATTACTGGCGTCCTCCCTACAGTGGTGGCTGCATCTCCGGAACCTGATCAAAGGGGTGCCTTTCCAGGCACCACCACACACACAGGTGCTGACGGCCGATGTTTCTCTTCAAGGTTGGGGTGCACATTGCCAGGGGGCATGCACTCAGGGCCTCTGGTCCCCTTGGGAGGCCACACAGCAGATCAATCTGTTGTAGTTGCGAGCTATTCGATTAGCTCTACAAACCTTCTCTCATGCCCTCTCTCACCAGTCTGTCTTGATTCAGACGGACAACCAAGTAGCAATGTTCTATGTGAACAAACAAGTGGGCACAGGATCCTGGCTTCTGTGTCAGGATGCACAGGCCCTGTGCGCCTTTGCAGTCAAGCATGGCATGTTTCTCAAGGCAGTTTATCTACCTGGCCAGGAAAATTACCTGGCAGACAGGTTGAGCAGGATTCTGCAGCCTCACGAATGGCATTTGAATCCCCAGTGGTCCAGCAGATCTTCCTAAAATGGGGTCTTCCAACCATCGATCTATTTGCCAGTCCACTGAACTGTCAGTTGCCCAGGTTCTGTTCCAGACAACCGCATCCTCTGCGAATAGCAGCAGATGCCTTCCTAATCTCTTGGTCTACGGGCCTGCTGTATGCGTTTCCACCAACGCCTCTAGTGGTCCGAACCCTATTCAAGGTTCTTCGGGACAGGGCCTCGCTGATCCTGGTAGCCCCCAGATGGCCGAGGCAACCGTGGTTTCCACTCCTTCTGCAATTGGCGGTGGACACTCCACTCCCTCTAAGGATGCAACCCAATCTCCTGTCTCAGGATCAGGGATCTCTCCTGCACCCCAACCTCCAGTCCCTCCATTTGATGGCCTGGCTGCAGAGAGGGTAGTTCTAGCCCCCTACCTAGGGAAGTGGAGGAGGTGGTTTTGGCCTCTAGGAGACAATCCACCTGGAAATCTTATGCCCTCAAGTGGCGTAGGTTCTCCACCTGGTGTGCTCAGCGCCAAGAGGATCTGTGGTGCTGCAGTATCTGCTTCACCTGTTGGACCTAGGCCTTAAATCCAACTCTGTTCGGGTCCACCTCAGTGCTCTGTCAGTGCACCACTCGCCGGTGGAGGGCCAGTCTCTGTCGGTCCACCCCTTAGTGGCCCGCTTCCTCAGAGGCCTGCTTTTGCTCAAGCCTTCGATTCGTCCACCAGCCCCTGAGTGGGATTTGAATGTGATCTTGCAACAACTTACTCGCCCACCGTTTGAGCCGATGGCTACCTGTCATTTACACTTTCTTTCCTGGAAGGCGTTGTTCTTGGTGGCTCTTACCTCGGCCAGGCATGTGAGTGAACTGCAGGCTCTGGTTTCTGATAGACCATACACACGGTTCTATAGGAACAGGGTGGTCTTACGGACTCATCCTAAGTTCTTTCCAAAGGTTGTCTTTCCTTCCACCTCAATCAGGAGGTAGTTCTTCTGACCTTCTTTCCCAGGCCGCATGCCAGCCGGGCTGAAATGGTCTTGCATACTCTGGACAGTAGGAGGGTGTTGTCTTTCTACATTGACCGTATGCAGGGGCATCGAAGGGCTGTTCAGCTCTTCGTATCTTTTGACCCTAATAAGCTGGGGTTACCTGTCTCCAAGCATACCCTGTCCATTTGGGTAGCAGACTGTATCGCCTGGGCGTACAGGGCAGCTGGCCTCTCCTTGCAGGGTCGAGTCACGGCCCACCGTGTCAGGGCGAAGGCTGCGTCAGTAGCTCATCTCCGCTCTGTTCCGTTGGCAGGCATCTGCCGGGCCACTACTTGGTCTTCAAGCCAGACTTTTGCGGCCCATTACTGCCTCGAGAGGGAGTCCCAAAGGGACAGTGCTTTTGGACAGGCGGTACTCCGTAATCTCTTTGAGGTTTAGGCAACTCCTGTCCTCCGGATCTTGTGTTGGGCTACCGTTCGGGGCGCTCTCAGAGAAGATTCTTATCGCGCATGCTGAGGCTCTAGAGGGAGCTTATTTTTTCAGCTTTGGGTTCTCGGTAGCCTAGAGCTGGGGAGTCCCATATGTGAGGACTGACTTCCTGCTTGGTCCTGGAGAAAGAGTAGTTACTCACCTGTAACAGCTGTTCTCCAGGAGCAGCAGTAATCAGTCCTCATGACCCTCCCTCCTCCTCTTGGAGTTGCAGTCATATATTTTGTTTTGTTTTTTGCTGTCTTTTAGCTATGTCATCAGACTGAGCAAGATGGCACCCTTGGGCGGGAAGGGGACCACGCATGCGCGCTGTATTCCCAAAGGCTTTCTTTGAAAGCTGGGGAAATGCTCCGCACGAGGGCTCTGTTGGCGCCGACGTCACCCATATGTGAGGACTGATTCCTGCTGCTCCTGGAGAACACCTGTTACAGGTGAGTAACTACTGTTTACCACCACTAGTTTTTTATAAATCAGTATGAGTTAAACTTTAAAGAATGCAAGCACTTCCTACCTTAAGTGTTCTGTTTTGTCTGTGTTCTTGAATTAAATCTAATTTCATTTATTAATATTAATACTTATTAAAAAAGATTTACTTTATATTATTCATATACAGTATGGGGTACATTTTTAACATTACACTCCACATTTGAAATATTATACCTATATTCAACAACATGCTAAGGACAGAAAGTGAGGTTAATTTAGTTCAGTTTAGATTATTCATTAACATGAGCTAATAATAAACACACTAACCACGTCTTGCATCAATGCCTCCATTCCGCCTGTGACCCAACCAGTCCCTGCCCCATTGTGCGCAACCTGGGTGGCCCAAGATTTTTGGTACAAGGGCTCATGCTACATTTTAGCATGGCTCCAAACCACATGCTAAACCCCATGCTACTGGGTAGCACACTTTAGCAAACATACTCCTTAAGATCCTGCTGCTGATTCCTGCCTGCAAGTTTCATAAAAGATAGATGGAAAATCCCAGTCTTAGTCAAAAATAAGAAGCATTGCTTCTCCTTTTGATTTTAATAGAAAGTGAAGTAAAAAAACAGACTAACTGAAGTAGGTTGGAAAATTAAATGAATGAAATGACAGAAATGGGCAAAGGAAATTAAACAATGAAATGAAACAAAATAACTTCTGTGAACCTCCCTCTTATCGTAATAAATCCTAATGAACAATAAATTCATTTTACAAGCTAGTAGAACCTGGAACAAGCAACCTCTCTAGGACAATAACATCCTTCTGAAGATTTTTTGTTTGTTGTTGTTGTTGTATGCATGGTTATTTAGAGAGCAATTCTCTGCAAAGTCCACAGGTGGTGTTTGCTCACAGACCTCACATCTGTTTTCAAAGTCATGTTGTTAAATGCCATCGAGTTGGTGACGACCTTCTGGATAGTTGTCTCAAATTGTGTTCGGTCTTCAGTCGTGTGGTGTCCATAGTTGCTGTTATTATATCCATCTATTGCTTTGCTGGCCTGCCTCTTTTGCACTGACCTTCAACCTTACCAAGCATGATGTCTTTCTCCAATGAACTCTCTCTTCGCATGATGTGTCCAAAGTAGGAAAGTCAAAGTCGCCATCTGAGCTTCTAAAGAAAGCTTAGGTTTTATCTCCTCTAGTACCAACTGTTTTGTTCTTTGGACAGTTCATTGTATATACACTATTCTTCACCAGCACCATAATTCAAAGGCATCAATTTTCTTCCTGTCTTTCTTCTTCGCAGTCCAACTTTCACATACACATGACGTTACTGAAAATACCATGACTTGGATAAGTCAAATTTTTGCAAGCAGAGATAAATCTGCTTGAGAATCTTGTCTAGGTTCTTCATAGCCATTCTAAGATCAATGCAGGTAATATGATATGTATACTTTCATTTTGAAAATTGGCAAAATAAAAAGTATCTGCAAACACCTGTTATTTTGCAGACATATGGGCAGATGCAGAAACCCTGCGCCATGGTCTAGGGCTAGAAAGTTGATTTTTTTTGTGCAGTGATGCTGCAAGAAAACAGCATGCACATCACCTGCATGCAAAAAAATCAGCGTTAAACAAGGATAGCAAGTCAGACACAAGTGCACAGGGGACTGCATTAAATCTGGCACCTGTGCATATGGAGTATATTACTAAAGATCATCTGAGGTTTGACACTTCACCTCAGATGATCTGACCCTCCGATCGTGCCTGAACCTTGATCCCCCTTAATCATAGAAACATAGAAACATGATGACAGAAAAAGACCACAAGGCCCATCTAGTCTGTCCTTCCATAACAACTACAACAGTCCACTTTTTACCTTTAGAGATCCTCTGTGTTGGTCCCATGCTTTTTTGAATTCAGTTACTGTCCTCATCTCTACCACCTCCACTGGGAGACTATTCCACGGATCCACTACTCTTTCCGTAAAGAAATATTTCCGCATATCACTCCTGAATCTATCTCCCTTCACCCTCATCCCATATCCCCTCGTAGCAGAACTTGCTTTCAATTGAAAGAGGCTCTCTCCCTGAACATTTATGCCACGGAGGTATTTAAACATCTCAATCATATCACCTCTATCCCGCCTTTCCTCTAAGGTGTACATATTAAGATCCTTAAGTCTGTCCTCATATGCTTTATAATGAAGCCCATTAATCATTTTAGTAGCAACCCTCTGCACCGACTCCATCCTGTTCACATCCTTTTGAAGGTGCGGTCTCCAGAATTGCACACCATACTCCAAATGAGGTCGCACCAAAGACTTATACAGAGGCATTATCACCTCCTTTTTTCTGCTAGCCATTCCTCTCTGTATGCACCCAAGCATCCTTCTAGCTTTTGCCATCGCCTTTTCTACCTGTTTAGCTACTTTAAGATCATCAGACAGAACCACGCCTAGGTCCCGCTCTTCTTTAGTGGACAAAAGTACTTCACCTCCTATACTGTATTGCTCCCTTGGATTGCTGCAGCCCAAATGCATGACCTTACATTTTTTAACATTAAATCCCAGCTGCCAAATTCTAGACCATTCTTCAAGCTTAGCTAGATCCCTCCTCATGTTATCTACACCTTCCTGGGTGTCTACTCTATTGCAGATTTTGGTATCATCCGCAAAGAGGCAAACCTTACCCGACAGCCCTTCCACTATATCACTAACAAAGATGTTAAAAAGAATCGTAGCATCCTTATTCCCCCAACCAGCAAAATCACTTGTGGCCTAGTGGCCCCCTACCTACCTGATCCAGAAAATGACCTGGTGACCTAGAGGGGCCCTTCCCACCACCCCCTCAAGCCAGAAAATAGCCTTGTGACCTAGTGGTCCCTAGCTCCCACCCTTCCCCAAACCCTCCTGGTAAGGCTACAGCCCTACTCGGTACTTTAGAAAGTTGGGGGATAAGAGTGATGTCCACATGCTTCTGCCCCTACACCACCAAGTGGTGAATTCTGGGATGCATCAGACAGGGCAGACTGCCATATAAGGCAAAAATTCCTTATATGGCAGAGTGATCCTCGGGGTGTATCCTGGGATGCATGACATGGGGTCACCTATCTCAGGATGCACCCCCAGGGTTCACTCTGCCATATAAGGCAATTCATTAGTGTGTATTCAGTTCATTAGCATGTCTTAAAAATGTCAATGTGTGGAAAATCGATGTCATGCATGCTAACCTACATATTAACACATGTACAATCAATTTGCACAAAAGTTCTAATGTGCATTAAAAAGTTAAATAAATGTGTAAAATGAATTGAAAAAATGTCCTAAAATCAGGAAAAACAAGCTAAACAAACTGAAAATGAACCAAAAATATTTGTGCTAGTTTTCAAGTAAAATTATGAGCATATTTTTGAAAATTCTAAAATGCTCATGTATTTTCAAACCCTACGCCAACACCAACAACAGTCCCATGAATACCTTCCTCTATTGCAAGCAAATATACACATGCAATGGTACTACATGCTTAGTTTTACCCACTTGTAGTTTGGGTAATTTTCAAAACGGCTATTTTTATGGGAAAAGCACTGTTTTAATCTTGGGAATGACTTTGAAAATTCTCCTTTTAGGCCCCAATGCAATAAGTGGTATGTTAGAATACTGTGCTAGGTTTCAGCACATGGCATTCTAATGCACTCGCTAAATAAACCTTTTATTCTCAATGCAGTAAGCCAATGGCATTAAAGTATGTGAAGAGAAAACAGTCACACTACTGTCATAATATGCCGCCATTTGCTGCGTTGGGAATAAAATGGCTGCCTTCCTGTCACTGTATGAATTAGGGATGGGCTCACATTCCCTGGTGGCTCAATAGGGTTAATTCTGACTGAGCTGGAAGCTGAAAGATGAAGTAGTAAACTTCCAGGCCAAAAAAAGACAAGCCGCATAATGAATTTCATGTTCCATGTTGATAGATTGGAAGCATTAAATAGCCCCGTCCTCATCATGCATCAGCTAAGCTATGTTCAACGAAGGACGGATAAAGGAAAGAGACCATATACCAACCAGTAAAGCTGCACAGATTGGACCATGGATAATATACACCAGATGAGTATCAGAGCTTATCCAGCAGCTGTAGAAAAGCAAAAATCAGGAAAACAATAAATGCATGGTCAACATGATGTATATTTAAAGGGCATTAGAAAATCCATTGCCATTCAAAAG
Organism: Ichthyophis bannanicus; assembly: GCA_033557465.1. Lineage (NCBI taxonomy): Eukaryota > Metazoa > Chordata > Amphibia > Gymnophiona > Ichthyophiidae > Ichthyophis > Ichthyophis bannanicus. The sequence goes on from CM066036.1 coordinate 552,216,461, forward strand.
GCAAATTATGATCTACTCACTTGTCATTGTAATACACACTTCTAGCGACAGCATGTATGCAAGAAGGGATCAGCGGAAATCCTGTGAAGAAGTAAATATAATTACATTTAGTATTTAATTTGAGTTGGGCTCAGAGTTAAACCTGAGGTGTCATCAGCAGGCTATGTGAGATAAGAGGTGTCCATCTTCTTTATTGTCTCAGTGTCTGGAGGAGAAGAAGAGAAGAGCTATTGTCTGCTTTTGAATGTCTGGCAACACCGTAAAAGAGAGACTGCTGGGCATATAGGAGGTTAAGAGAGAAAAAGATTGCTGTGTTGAAGATGAGGGGAATTGACTGAGAGTGGGGTCTGCTGGGATAGAGTGGGGTTGAGATGGGCCTGCAATACAGTAGCTTTTTGAAAGTGGTGGATGAACTTGAAGGGAAAGTTAATGTGGCCCTTCCTACCATCATTTCCCAAACTCGTAACTTTTCTTTTTTTTGAGAAAATAACTTGTATAAGTAAATATTAAATTAATCCTTTATAAAACAGAAATAAAGTGAATTAAAAAAGCAATAATAATGATAAATTGCACTATGAGCAGAGTTTTGCATGGGAAATTTTTTGTCAGTAGAAAGATTAACTGAAATCCAGTGGCGGAAATTCAAATTATGGTTTCCCAAGCAAAAGGTTTGGAACATGCCCCCCTCCCCAGAGTGGGGGAGGTATCTGGAAAAAGCTGCAAATGGGCCCCCTTCTTCCATGGGATTCCCTGGATTGCAGGGGCTGCTTGGCCAGAATTTATAACACTGCTGAGACTGAAATATGACTTTTTAAGCCATTTAAATTCACATATTTTATTTATTTTATTTATTTAACTGTATTTATATCCTGCTTTTCACCGAGTCAAAGCGGTTTAACAAAAAGGGGGGGGGGGCAGTAATCAATACTTGGGGGGGGCTGTCACCGGGAGGCCAACATTAATGATCTGAACAGTTTTTAAGGACTTAAACAATGGACATCAGTCTCTTGTGGTGGGATCTGTGGGTATGTTAAAGGGTCAGGGAGGGAGTCAGTGGTGGATGTTTGTTTCTGGTCCGAGGTATTCTTGGAACAGGGTGTTTTTTAGTTGTTTTCTGAATGTTGAAGGATCTCCGTTGTTTCTGATTTAACTTGGTAGGGAGTTCCAGAGGGATGGCGCGTATAGTTCGAAGGCTCTGTTGCAGGTCAGTTGGTTGTATTTAGTTCGTTCATTGGGGTTGGTGAGGGTGTTGCTGGTGGTTTGTCTGGTTGTTCTGTTGTGGGTGGGTTTGGGGCAGTAAAGTTCAGAGCTGGGAGGTCTGTGTTTGATAGAGGGCTTTGTGGATAAGTAGGGATGATTTGTATTTGATTCTTGCTTCGAGAGGGAGTATGTGCAGTTCCCTCAGGACTGGGGTGATATGATCTTGTTTTTTTGCTTTCTGGATAATATAAATATGTATAAATACATATTCAATCTATAATCCTAGCAGGCTGTATATCCTTTTTAGTGGTGTGCAGCACTGTAAGACAGTCTGGGGACACAGATTTCAAGAGCCAGGCCAACCCTGCAAAGTTTGACTCCTGGGGTTTGTAAAAGCTCTTGGGGCAGGACTCTGTTCTGCACACTTGCAGTTTCAATATTCCTCGGCTTTCTTTGAGATAAGAGTAATTTTGAAATTCTCTTCTCTTATAAAAAGCAGATATTCAGCCCTCTGAAACCTGAATGAGTCTTAGGCACTGTTTCCCTTCAGTACCTGGGTACTCTCCAAGCCAGAATCTTCCGAATGCGGTAGCTCCATGTAGCTTCTCTCCTCTGGATCACTGTCCTGACTTTGCCCTCTAGAATCCACTGCAAAGACTCCTTATGGTGCTTCATCTTAAGTGGCCTCAGACACCTCTCTTCTGTAGTCCTTATGGTATGGCCAGGAGTTGCTCCAGTCCTCCTCCTCCTCCTCTTCAGATGCTTGACCCACAAGCCAAAAGTCAGAAGCCAGAGGCGCCACGCTACAGTGCAATGGCAATGGAGCCAATGACAAGGATTCAAATTTGGGCTTGGTCTTGTTATACTTTCAAGTTCTCTCCAATTTCTAATTCCTTCTCCTTGCTTTCAACATCACTGGCAGAAACACTCCTTCCTATTCTAGAAACGGATGGGGTGCAAAGGGGTCTGAAAGCTGTCTCATGGTAGAGCCACTAGAGGTCCTAGCAAACTTTTTAAAGCAGAACCTTAAGGATCTCTGCAAATATATTAGCTAGGACTTAATGCTTCTGAATACTAAACTTACATGCATAATGAATTTTCAAAATAGGTGCTAGTTCCCCTAAAAACGTCCAGAGAAGTTAGCCGCGTTAGTCTGTAATAGCGGATTTGACACAGAGGTTGGTACTTTTAAACTTGGTGGAGACACAGATGAATTATATGAGGAAATTTTCAGAAAACAGATCTCTACCATTTCCTCTCCATGCTTACTTAACCATGAGGCTAAATTTCAATCCATTACAAACTTAAACAATAGAGAAGATGGTAGCAATTTTTAGACTTAACAGATGTATGGAGGCATAAACTTTTAAGAAAAAGAGTCCTCTGACAGATTACAAAGTAGTTTAAGGCAGCCTGGCCAGTCCACGACATTGGGTTTAACACTGCTCCAAGGGCCTGGTTCACAATGGCTGTTGGTGATGGCCCTGGGAAAGGAGCAAGGAGGCAAAAGTATTGATATCAGGGGAATGCTGGGAGAAAAGACACAACTCATGACTTTAAACCTTACAGCTGGGCTGAGACCACAGACTGGGAATGAGGAAGGGCAGTGTGACATGCTCCTGTAATGGCTGGCGGTCATGTGCTCCCTCTCTCCCTTACAATAGGGGAAGATGAGGGTGCAGTTTGAGGGCATTGAAATGTATTTAAATAAGTGACATTGTGCCATATTGTCTGTAGAGTTATATCATGTCACAGTCAAATGGAGTTGGTACCTAGACCAGTTGTTGCAAAAGAGGTTGAGGCAGAAAGGCTCTGCTTTGTGGTGGGAGATGTAAAACCATTGGCTCCACCCAGATAATGTTAGACAGAGGACAGCAGGCTCAAAAGGGGTGGTGGTGGTGGTGGTGGTGGCTTATGTCAGCGATGAGCTCACATCAGAGGGAAGAAGGGGCTCTTGACACACTGAGAATGAGTGCCATTTTGTAACCCAAACTCTGAGAAATAACCAGAAGTGCTGATAGGCCAAAGTCTGACTTGATTCAGGTGCAAATAAAGCTGTAGCCATTGTTTATCTAAAACAGCTGTATTTATTTATATAAGCAGCACTTAGGTAGTAGTTCAAGGTGAGTTACATTCGGGTACAACAGGCATTTCCATGTCCCCAGCAGGCTTGTAATCTAAGGCAGAGGTTCCCAACTCCAGTCCTGGAGGGCCAAACACCATTCAGGTTTTCAGGCTGTCCCTAATGAATATGCATGAGATACATTTGAATACAATAGGGGCAGTGCATGCAAATGCACCTCATGCATATTTATTAGGGACAGCCTGAAAACCTGACTGGTGTTTGGCCCTCCAAGACTGGAATTGGGAACCTCTGATCTAAGGGGTATGTTTACTTAGCAGGGCTAGCTGTTAACCCGGGACATCTGCAACTAGGTCCCATTGAATAACATAGGACCTAGTTGCAAATAGCCTGTGTTAACCTTTAGCCCAGCTTAGTAGACATACCCACGCGTTTATATCTGAGGCAGTGGAGGGTTAAGTGACTTGTCGGAGGCCACAAGAAGTACCAGTACGGTTTGAACCCTGGTCTTAGGCTGTTGTCCTAACCACTAGGCTACCCTTCCACTGTATTAGTGTGTTCTTGATTACAAAAGAGTAGAAGGGTGGGGGCCCCTCAAGGATGGCATCCTGAGTGCCAATGTTATAATGGAGGAGGTATATATGGAGCTGAAAGAAGAATACAATGGAATACAATATAGAACACAATTTTATCTTTGCCCAGTTAAGGAAAACAGAATAAAATGTGCAGAGCAGGCATGGGAAGGACTTGATAATCTTGTCATAGTTAAGCTAAAGAACACCTGTTATTGATAAGGAAGTAATTGATATGACCTCAGGAAGCCATTGAGGTCGATATTCAGAAGGGGTTATGTGGTTTGCAGGATAAATCCTACTCAGCTTGATATCCAGAGGAATAAACGGTTAGTGCCACTGACTATCCCCCTAGAGTGCCTTGCAAACATCCAGTTAGTTTCGGAGTAGTCTGTGAACGGATTTAGGGGCTCCAGGCAACCATCCAGTTAGTGGCAATATTCAGTCGCTAATCAGATAGGTAGACTGCATAAAGTTAGTACGGGTCAATAGCTGCCCTAACTTTATACAATTGTGCTAGCCAGTTAATGACTGAATATCACCATTAACCAGATCACCACCATGGTCAGGGTAAAACTGGATATTCAGCAGTGGACACCAGATAGGCTCCAGTGCTGAGAATCTGATTTCATTTTTGTCTGTGATGGTCAGGCATTTGAGCAACATTGACCGCTGCAGGCTGAATATCGACTCCATTGTGCCTATTCAGGCCCAAGGCTATGGTAATCAGCTACTTTGGTAGTTTCATGCTGGAGTGTTCCTTTGAAGTTCTTTTGTGGGAATGTGACAACCTTGAGGTCAGATAAAGAATTTCCTGGGAGGGCAAAACTTTCTCCTACTGGTTTCTAATTCTATCGCTTCTGTATGCCAGATTTGTGCTTATTTCTGTTTTTCCATAGGGATTGATATATTTATCCTGTGTAGGCAGCAGAGGAAATTAATTGTGCCAAGATGATAATGTCATCTCTTTACACTGCACCCTTACCATGTATTCCAGCAACATGTACACCCTCATCTCTACCCCTACATTTCATGAACCTGAGAAAGTGAACTCTTGATGTCAAAAGCTTATACTTCAATAAATTTGCCCCAGGGTGGGACAAGCTAGGGAAAGTAGAAGGATCAGTGAGCAAAACTAAAATAAGTAATTGTTAGGGAAACAAACATTGTTGTCAGGAAATTTAAGAAACGGAAGAGGAAAACAGCCACTGGGATTTTCGAAGGAAGTGATTGAAATGGTAAGACAAAAGAATTAACCTTAATAAATTACAAGACCAGCAATATTTCTGTGAAATACTAAAACAGCTGGAAGGTAGTTAGGAAAGCTAAGATCCAAATGGAAGAGAATGTAGCTAATATAGTAAAACAGTCAGACAAGACTTTCTTTAGATATATTAGTAACAGATGAATTTGCAAAAGTGGGGTATGAAAACTAAGAGGAGAAGAGGAGGTTTATGAAATGGTAGACAAGGAGAAAGCGGAATTGCTGAATGAAAATTTCTAGTTAGTGTTCACTGTGGAAGATCCTGGAGTAGAATAAGACCTGTCGGTATTAGGAATAAAGTGGGGTAGGCCTAAAACCATTCTCAGAAGACTGTGATTACATAGTACTTGCAAACTTAAAGTGGATAAGGCAATGATACCTAATGGGATAAAACCTGGTATATTAAGAAAACAGAGAAACATAGACAGGGCCGGTGCTAGAGTTTATAGTGCCCCCCTGCAACCTATAAATCGACACCCCTCCCTCATTATTATTAATGTTAACTGCACCCTACCCTCCTTTTTCTCAAAACCCCTTTTCAAGCAATATTACTATTTCTCCTTCAAATCCAGTGTTGTAAGAAAATTGCAGCAAAAGAGCAAATGCATAACCAAAATAAAAATACTTAGCAGTAAATTCTTAGCATCATACGGACTGTGATAGTCCAAAAATAAAATAAAATAAAATCTGATTCTGGTCATCTCACTAACAACAACATAAACATTATCCAGTGTCAGGCATATTGTGAACTAATATAAAACACTGAAAATCTACAAAGTCAAATCTACCATACCATACCAGCATACACTTCCAAAATTTATACAATAAGGGGCCTACTCAGAAAAAGCAGCATTACAAATACTGCAATGGGCCCCAAAACCTCCATACCCACTATTTGAAAAGCTGTACAAGTCAAATTACTACATTACAGATCCCTATGTACAAACTCCATGTTAACAGAATACCTGTCTTTGGTCACACACTCATAACACAGACCCTCACCAAGTACAGAATAAGTGACCACATCCTAAAGTAAAAATAAAAATATGTAGACAAAAATTAAAATGAAACCCCAAGAAGCCAGACTCTGAATGCGGTGCCACACCAGATAAGAGAGGCAGTTCCCCATACTGTGTAAAACATAAAGATAGCACAAAGTCTAATCACTAAATTGAAAATAAAATTATTTTTCTACGTTTGTTGTCTGATGATTTTTGATCATGCTAGTCCCGATCTGAGGTTTCTGTTTTCCTCTGTCTTCACTTAGCTCTATTTCTATGGTCTATAGTCCATCTGCCATTTCTTGTCTCTCCTTTTGCTTTCTTTATTTTCTTCCATCAGCCTCTTTCCAGTTCCAGTAACCCTCCCCAGTATCAGCCCCCTTTAAAGCCTCCCCTCCCAGAACCTTCCAGTGTCAACCCCCTTGCATTCCCAGCCCCGCCACTGGTGTCTATTCCCTTTTAGTCCCCCTCCTTCTCCATCGTCCAGCCCCTTCTAGTCCAAATACCATCCCAGGTATCAGCAAACATCCAGTCCCAGTGCCCCCTCCCATGTCGCTTCCCTTCCAGTCACCCTCTCCACTTTCTATCTGCCTTCCAGTGCCATCCCTGGGTGTCAGCTCCCTTCAAGCCCCGACCTTCCCAAGAAAGCAGCCATGGGAACACTTCTCCGTTCCCGTGGCTCTGCTAGCTTTTAAACTGCTGGGTCACAGAGTTTCTAAAGGCAATAATAAGTATTTCCTATTTCTTACGCCAGCGCCCTCTTGCCGTACTTACTCAGCTTACCGGGTAGCACCAGCCCTGACAAAGAAATTGACAGCAAAGACCATAAGGCCTACCCAAGCCAACTGCTAAGCTCTACAGTCCTTTCCTCTCCCTTAGAGACTCTCAGTGCTTGTTCCATGCATTCTTGATTTTAGATTTTATCTCCATCTCCACCACCTCCACTGGGAGATTATTCTATACCTTCATCATCTTTCCATAAAGAAATATTTCCTTGAATTTCTCCTGAGTCTATCCCCTTTCACTTTTATCCTATGATCCCTCTATCATATTTCCCCTTTTCCACCTTTCTTCCAAAGTATAAATATTGTGATAATGAAGGGCATAGGAATAACCAGCAAGTAACTGGGAGACAGTCCCTGCCCTGACCAGAGGGACACGTAAAGCGTGGGACAATTATGAGACTATCCCTAACTTTCCCAGAAGAAGTTCCCTTGAGAGAGGGGAAGAGCAAGCCTGGGGAACCAGCAGAGAGGGGATTAGGAGAGCAGTCTGGGAGTGATGGCAGCAAAACGCTATGACAGCACTGATTGGGAGAATGGCGAGAAGTTCCCATGAGAATGAATACATTTTTCCTTAGAGCCCCACAGAGGCAGCATGAGTCCTCCTGCCATGGAAAATAATGGAAACAAAAGAAGATCAGCAACAGATGGAGGTGGATACGGAGAGTCCCAGTCCTGCTGACTTGAATATGGACAAAATGGAGTTCATTGAGCAAGGTTATCTGTTAACATAAATGCCTAACTGTTAAGTTTATCTCATTGAAGGCTTATTTTGTTTCTACCAGTGCAGCATAGTGGGTGGCTGTAGTGTAGTGGTGTATGGTTTTCTGTAGAGGGTAGTGTGCTGTTTAGACCTTGTTCCCTTGTGCCAAGCTGACGCTAAAGAAAGGAAAGGTTTATGAACTGAGTAAGACATTTTTTGAAAATTCCTCTTAACCTGTAGTAGCTGGAAAACAAGTCTTTTTTTTTGCTGCTGAAGACTAAAGTTAAATATCCAGAATATAAAAGGGAAATAAAGAAAAGAAACTGAACTGAAATGATACTATCTCTGGGTGATATTTAAAACCTAGTGCGGAAGGGGTATGTTTGCTGCAGTTAATGAAGCAACTGGAGGCATACCTGTATGGTTGCAAGTTCAAGGTTCTATGCTGAGCCACTATAAGAGCATTTAAAATGTCAGTAACGTGCCCATAAGCTGAACTGTATATAAGTAAATTGATGCTTTGCTGATCAGCTTTTCCCCAGACCTCAGGGATTTGCTGTTTTCATTACGCAAAGAGTGCACCCATAGGTGTGCCTAACAGCTGATCATGATACAAATTTAGATCTTTATGTCTGCTCCATATGCTTTATGACAAAGTACACTGAGCATTTTAGTAGCCACCCTCTGGTTCAACTGCATCCTGTTTATATCCTCTGAAGGTGTAGTCTCCAGAAATTTCACACAGTATTCCAAATGAGGTCTCATCAGAGACATACAGAGGTATTATCATTTGCTTTTTCCAGCTGCCCAGTCCTCTTCCTATGCACCCAGACATCCTTCTGATTTTTGTTGTTGCCTTTTCTATCTATTTGGCTACCTTAAGATATGACCACCTTCAGATCCCACTCTTTTGTCATGCACAATAATTCACTCTCCCTTGGGGTTTTGCAGCCCAAATGTTTGACCTTGCATTTTTTACCATTAAATATTAGCTGACAAATGCTATATCATTCCTCAAGCTTTGCTAAAACCCTTCAAATATTATTTACACCTTAGGGAAGGTCTCTCCACTCCACTGTCAGGCATTTTCAGCACTTCACTGGAGCTAAGGACTAAAGATGAGTAAATGTGTTCCTTCTTTACAACAATGGTGGGACTTACAAGCTGATCTTAATGATGGGTAAATTAATGTTTTTGCTGTTAAAACAGATGATAGTGCAGTGCAATTTTTGGAATCCAATGGACTACAAGATCCAAGGCTGCATGATTTTTCCAGAGGTTGGTTCTCTCTGATGAATAAATCAATTTCTTTTGATTTGGAGACAAGATAGTTGTACCAGGGGAAGAGTACTAGATGTGGTGTACTTAGATTTCAGTAAAGCCTTTGAGACTGTTCTGCACTGGTGACATAAATAAATTGAGTGCTCTAGGGATGGACCCTAAAGTGACTTACTGGGTTAGAAACTGGTTGAGTGGGAGATGACAAGGGATACGGTAAATGGAGTTCAGTCTGAGGCAAAGGATGTTACCAGTGGCGTACCACAGGATTCTCTCCTTGGCACTATTCTTTTTAATGTTGCCATTACTTCCTGTGAACGAGGAATTCCCAGTAAATGCAGGTCATAGCTCGCATTGATTAAGTCCCTGCTCTGTGTACACAGATCTTCTTCCAACTCTTCAAACACTTCTGGCATGATGTAATCTTTTCTCTAGGTGGATGAACCAGATTGGACAAGGACTCCTTCCACCTTTTATAAAGTTGTGCTGGGCCATGTCTCCATTCTTTAACTTCAGCTTTTGTTTGATGTCCCTATGTGTAGCAATAGTATGCCAGACTTCATCCATGGCAACTGTTGACTTCTTCACTGAATCCTTTCCATAAAGGATATAGTAGAAGCAAATGATTTTCCAAAAATACCAGTGTCAGAAGTAGAGGATTTGATGGTGGTAAAGAAGACCAACTTATCACATTTTTCTGTTCCATCAGATGATCGTTTGTGGAAGTTAATTAAGCATTTTATGGTGGATTACAGTTCAGTTGATCCCTGTCCAGCACAGCTTTTAGAAACTTTACCACAGGGTTGTTTCTTATATTTACATTCAATGGTAGCTTAGCCTTTGCAGGAGGATGTCTTTCTGTCAATACTGAGACAGGCCTTAATTCAGTCTGTTAAAAAAAAAAAACCTCTTTGGCAGCAGATGATGTGAAAAGTTATAGGCCAGTGTCCAATTTGCCTTGTATTGCTAGGATTTTGGAATCTATTGTGACCTCTCAATTACAGAGTTATATGGGAGAGATTGGAGGGTTAGATGAATGTCACTCTAGGTTTAAGGCCTTTTTTAGTATGGAAACAATGGTAGTGGTTTTTTTGGATGAGATGCAGAGATGGAGAGATTCTGGAGGTTGTGGTTTTTTCGGTTTTGTTAGACCTATCTTCAGCCTCTGATACTATTTCACATTATTTACTTTTGGTTAGGTTGCATTCATTGGGAGTGTAGGGCTTTGCTTTTAAATGGTGTGACTCTTTTTTGACTAATACATCTTTCAAAGTAGAGTTTAATCGGGTGCCTCAGGGGTTGCCATTATCTCCCTTGTTATTCAATCTTTATTTTAGTCCTTTAGCTCATCATATTAGGAAATTAGGGTTTTCCCCATCTATATACACTGATGGTGTTCAATTTTTTATACCAATGAAGAGCTCTTTTTAAGAAATGTTGGACCAATTGGGATCTGATCTTTGTATTTTGAGGGATTAGTTACAGGAAAATAAATTAAGTCTGAATGTAGGGAAGACTGAGATCTTATGGGTTGGGAAGGCTATGATTCCAGATGATGCTAAATTTGTCCAACTTGTGGGACAGAAAGTTGAGATATCGTTGGAAATGCGTACTTTGGGCATGATTATAGATTCTAATTTGACTCTTGAATCATATGTCTAATACATACAAAATAAGGTATGGTATAAACTGAAGCTGATGAGGCAATTGTGATCAGTGTTAAGGTCACAAGATTTTTGGACCGTGGTCCAATCGATAGTCCTGAGTCATCTGGACTATTGTAAGTCGGTATTTTTGGGAATGCCTAAATTGTTATTACATAAATTACAACAGATTCAAAAATATTTTTGTGAAGTTGATCACACATAGCAGTTACAAGGATAGGGTTACCTCTTTATTGTTCAGTCTTCATTGACTTGCAATAGAGTTTTGTTTAAGGTTTTATACCTGGCTTTTAAAGCTGTTCATAGATAGGCCCTAGCTTTTTATCATATAGGTTGTCACTCTGTTCTTCAACTAGATTTTTATGCTCAGCACTCATTGCGCATTGGTATTACCTTCAGCTTCTGCCTTTTGGCAGAAGAGGGTTTGAGATAGATGTTTTTCTAGTGCGGTACTAAAATTGTGGAATGAGTTACCTGCTGTAATTCGGGATCTTGAAGATTATGTCCAATTTTGAAAAGACATGCTTGTGGAGGAAATATTTTAACTGAACTTGATTGGATTGTTCTTCAATTATTTTTGTAATATGCTTTGTACGTCTGTGGATTGTAAAAGCGGAATATAAGCAATGTTATTAAATTAAATTAGTTTTCATTATTTGAACATGTTTTTCCTGATTTTACGGGGGGGGGGGGGAGGTTTGGTGAGTTTCACACCATAGTTTTAATAGGGACTTTTTACTGCAGGCTAAATTGATTTAACACATATTAAGTGATGAATTAAGGTGTGTTAAGTTGATTGCTGTGCATTAAATCAGTTTAGCATGCATCAACCTTTTAGGGCACACTAATGAATCAAATGTGTACTCATAAATGCAGTCACTGGGGTAAATAAGGTATTACTGGACGATGAGGAAAGGGGGTGAGGTCATGGTGGTATGTGATGCCATGAGATGAAAATGTTCCACTTGGCAGCCGTGATACTGAGAGGGGGCTGCAATCCAGGAGTGAAGAGAGGGAATTTTTAACCACACTATTTAAAAAAAAAATCCACCATTGCATCCCAAAGGCGGTAACTTTGGTGGATCTAGTGGGGGCACTGGGCTGTCTGGGCCCAAAGAAATAGCACAGCAGCAGTAGGAAGTGGAGACAGAGGAGTATGGGTGGTGTTTGTGTGGTGAACGCAAGAGGTATATTAACCCCCAAACGTTTCCTGTCCTGCTCACTCACTATTCCTTGCTTTTCTTCCTGCTCTTACATAGGTTGTGTTGCCACCCCCCAGGCCTTGACACAGCTCTTTGAGTCAGATGCTGTACTTCTTTTTCAAGGATTGGAGTATGTTGGAACATGTCTTGTTCTCCAACCCATTTACTGCGGTCACTTATAAGAGCAAACAATCTGTCGACCATATAAAGTTAATACGCTCTAATTAAACATAAATGAGATTTGCTATATTATATCTATTACGTTTGTAATGAATCAAATCTAAGCGAACGAGGTCTCAGACTTATGTAGGGCCGAAATTCAGACTTTAAAACATCAGACTCCTAAAGAGGGCACTTGAGAGTCAGACGTTTTAAAGTCTGAATTTCGGCCCTACATAAGTCTGAGACCTCGTTCACTTAGATTTGATTCATTACAAACAAGATATGAGGGAGGAATGGCCTAGTGGTTGGGGCACGTTTGGGCCAGAAGGTTTGGGGTTCAAATCCCACTAGAGGACAGCAACCTTGGGCCAGAAGGACTGGGGTTTCTAGTCCCACAGGTGCTCCTTGTGGTCTTGGGCAAGCCACTTAACCCTCCATTGCCCTTGTTCCTGTAAGTATTAGTGTATGTGTCTCATATCCCCTCATGTTAAATGTATCCCCCAATTGTGTTGTGACCACTTTGAGTGAAGGATAAGGTGGTATGCAAAACTGTCTAAATAAAATAAATGAATATAATATAGCAAATCTCATTTATGTTTAATTAGAGCGTATTAACTTTATATGCTCGACAGATTGTTCTCCAACCCAGCATGCAATCTCTGAAGTTTAAAGCTGTGACCCTTATTGTGTTTCCAGGGCTTTTGGCAGGTAGATGGCGGAGCATGTTGTGTGGACTGTACAGGCATGGGGCTCTCACTGACCTGGAATCTGTGAGTGCTTCAGAGGATAGGGGAGAAAGACCTCTTTCAGAAAAAATGGATGTGCATGGGCTCGGGAAGTTCAGAGTGGGGAAAATGACTCAAGTTTGTAGGAGATGTGGAATCACAAATTGAGTGATGAGTTAAGCTTGCCAATGAAGGGTTGTCTCACCTGGTGAGAAGGAACGAGGGATGGATAACTGTGAAGAGAGGGATAAACCAAGCCTACAGAGGAGGTGGTTGAGTAAAGGAGGGGGTACTTTGAAACCTGCTGGGGAGTGAAGGGAAACAGAAAGCTGAGTTAAGGGGAAGGGAGGAGCAGAGTTGGCTAAGGGGATGTATGGTGGAACAGGCAGAGAGTTCCTGAACTCCCTGCCTCCAAATGTAAAAAGTCAAATTCTACCCATGTAAAATGCAACATGTGCCTTTGAGTCAATGCTGATTCCTGCAAACCCAGCAGCTCCTGGATTCTCTTGGCAGTGTGACCAGAAGTAGATTGCCAGGCCTTTCTTCAGAGGCAATGGAGGGTTCAGTGACTTGTCCAATACCACAAGGAGAGCTAGTGGGAATCGAAACCTGGTCTCTTGGTTACTAAGCTAGCAGTGTAACCATTAGGCTATTCCTCCACTCTGCCTATGTAGGAGGAGAAAAATTAAAATGTGCAGAGAGAGTAATGACAAGCTGTGTAAAAAGAGGATAAATAGGAAACAAATAAAAGAATGGTGAGACTGCTGGGTGTGAACTTAAATTGAGGAAAAGAAGTGCTTCCTATTTTTTGATTTAGCTATGTGGATCTTCTCTATATGCACATTATCAGCTCCACTCTTGACATTTAAATATGGGCTGGTCAGTCATAGTCACAACCTGCCATGCTTTGTCTTTTCTTTGCTGAGGGAAAGGAATTTGTGCTGAGTTCATGAGAACAGCTCCCTCAAATCATTTTCAATAGCTGGCTCCTATGAGTAGATCCAGCTGAGACTGATAAAGAGGAGGAACTTACAGAAGAAGACGCCTGAAAGCAGAATGCCACAAAATCAAGGGACATTCGCTACAAAGGGTTAAGTCTGGTGCCCTTTCCCTAGCCCTGTCTTTACCCTACCTCTGTCTTTAGAATGGCCAGGCTCCTCTATAAATAAACACTAATCCCTGGATACATGTCCGTGAGTTAAGATAAAGCAAAGGAATAATGACTTTTTGGTGTCTCTTCTAAACCAAGACTCTGTTTGTTATGAAAAGGACAATGTTCTTTCTTGGTCCATAGATTAGAGGTATCTCTGCTAATCTAATCAGAGAGATATCAATGCTTCAGAAACAACAGCAACAAGACCAAAAAATCTAACTAGGGTCTTCTTATTTTTATTTGTAAAAGAAGAAAAGAGTAGAAATAATCTGACTGGTATTTTTCCTGCAATCGTAGCTTATATGCCTAAGGGAAAATGTCTGAAACATACGGTTAGAAAGTTCTTACAGTGCAAGGACAAACACTTTGCAGAATTATTTTGGTGAAAAAATGAGGTGAGGCTTAGCGGTTGAATTTTATCCTCTCCCCACCAGTTTCCTTCAGATTCCTTTCGTCCTTTAAGTTCTTCTGCTCAAAGGACTATGGAGGGAAAAATATTTTGTTGCATAATATTTCTAAGGCTGAAAAGCCAGTTTGTCACCATTTTTGCTGCAAATGTATTCCTGCATCTCTAGTATAGAACACTGTGCTAATAGTTCATTCATGGTTTCCAGTTGTGAGGGATCAAAAAGAGCTATGTATAGAATGACCTACCCCATCCTAGGAGATAATACCACATCAAGTGCTGTTTCTCAGCAAAGACAGCCACAACAATGAGGGTGTGCAGATAAATGCCTTCACACAGCATCCAGAAATAGTTGCATTCCATAAGATACAGGTGGATGAACTGACATATTTTGCAGCTAACCTGGAGAAGAGAAGAATACAAATATGCAATAACATTCACAATATTTTAGTTTAATTCATAGCTTTGCCTAAAACCATTTATTAACTTTAAAGTTAGAGTTTAGAACAGACATCATGTTATGCCTAAGAACACCAGGCCTGATACTCCATGCCACTTGCTAGGTGCGAGTACAGTGTCTAGCCATACTGAACCCTAAAGCCAGATATTCAATGTCGGGGTCATATGTGGCCCTAGAATTGAATATCTGGGGTCGCTGCACAGCTTCTGCAGCCACAGAAGCTAACCGGATAGCGGTGGTATTGAGTCACTGCCTGGTTAGCTCCTATGGGTAAAGCTAGGCTAGCTTTTACTGCGTCTAGCTTTACCTGTGTGTCGCTAACCGGGTAGCGGTGCAATATTGCCGCTATCCGGTTAGCTTCTGTGGCTGTGGAGGCTGTGCGGCGACCACAGATAATGCCCTGGAACAACGCCCTGATGCTAAGCGGTTAGCATCGGGGCATGTAACAGCTTTATTAGGGGATATTCAGCATCAGTAACCGTGTTAATGTCGTAGAATATCCCGGTCAACAGCATTTACACAGTTTACAGGTTTATAAACTGTGTAAATGCCTTTGAATAGCGGGCCCATCAAACTCACATAAATCAACAAAAAATATTCACTTTTGTGAACATTTTATCACCGGGCAAAGAATCATTCCCCCTTCTGCTCCCCCCACCAAACCTTTGACTGCATGAATAGAAACTGGAGGCCTGTGAGAACAGTGCACATATTGTGCCATGAGAAATGATGTGTCCTGGTTTTGTAAAACACTGGAATGGTTACAAAGGAAAATGCAAAGCAATAGACAAGAATTTGATTTTTCAGTTTTTTCATTATTACTATAGGTCAGTATTAGAGAACCCCCGACTGGGTAAGATAACTGGTAGGAATGTGCACAAGACAACATTTCTCAGTTTGTTTTTAGTTTGTTTGGCCTTTCCCCCCTACTTTGCAGACCTTTTTTACATTTGTTTTGCATATTCATTTAATAGTAAATGTTTAACATGCACTAAACGTTTTTAACAAGTGCTCATCAACAATGTATATTAATTTGAAAGTTAACATTCCTTAAACTTATTTAGGGGTTTATTTTGGAAGCCCTATTTACTATTTCCATGTGTAAAATCAGGCCTTTACACATGGAAATCACATTCACAGGTAAATAGCCATTTTAGAAAAGGTCCAATTTACACATGGATGTTCTTAATGCATTGAAGTCATGTGGGGGCGTATGACGGCATGGACAAAACTCTACCCATGTATTTCCTGTTTCATATAGGAAAGACATGTGCAAGTCCAAAATTCCCCATGTCCGGATTTACACCTGCTCAATGGCAATAATCTGGATTTAAAAAGTAATCCTTTTGGCCATCCCTTTAAAGGAGAGAGATCCCCCCTTAATCTCCCCAATGTTCATTTTCCCCTCCAAAATGAAATGGGGTCAAGATAGAGCTCTGTATTTAATGAAGAGCATCTGCATGTCTAGTTTTGAAAAAGGACCCAGATCCATGTGTTAAGTGTCAGTATTTACAGGTGTTCGTTATGCAATGCTGCCAGCTTTCCCCTGTTGATTTCTCTACGTGTATATTTTGGAAATGTCCCCTCCCGCTGCAAATGGATTTGCATTTTAAAACAGCTCCTCGTTTAGCAGAACTGTTCCTAAAACACCTTCAAAAATGAGTACGTTATGACCTCAACGTCTCAATTCTGATGTCCATGTCCTATCTAAAATGTACCTTTTACTGTTTGCTAAATTTTTTATATGGTTATCTTTAGGCAACTTTTCAGCTGAACCTAACAGACCATGCTTTTGGCTGTAAATTCTCTTACATCTAGATGTTCAAATTTTGATCAACCAGCTACCCCGTTTTCAGTATCTAGATACTGCCACTGAAAATATAGCAGACCGGCCAGGCACTATGTACAGTATAGTGCCCTGGTAGAGCATGGGCAAAGCTAAGGTAGTCCTAGAACATACTGAAATGGTGATGGTATTTAGTCTGCTTTATCAGGATAACTTAGGAGAGGAAAAAGGCCACCTTAAGTTATCTGAATAAATTATCAGGATAATTGTCTGAATATCGCTGCTATCTGGATAAGTTTCCATGCTGACCATGTTATTTGAATATTCAGCGCCAGCAGCTATCTAGATAGTGATGTTGAAATGTTTTGGATGTTTTTTAGCCAGTGCGGGGTTTTAAAAAAACCTCATAGTTGAATAGTAACCACTAGATTTACAAATTTAGGAGTCTATTTATTGACCCATGATAAAATCATATAATGTATTATTTTACCATATGAAAATTTACGACAGGATTAATCACCTGAGGTATCTTATTTGGCAGTCTAACTCCTAAAGGTAGTAGCATGAGACTGCCATAGGTGGGCTGAGGCCACCATTAGAATCAGAGAGCCACTAGGGCAGGAGCCAGAGTTGACCCTATCACTGGGAGGATTAGGCGTCTGCCTGCCGCAGCAGGCTTGGAGGGGCGGGGTAGGCAACATGATGCTGGACCGGAAGACAACACTGCAGCAGCAGGACTTGGAATATCCCGCTGCTGCTCTACCTCTACTGGATCCGATTCAGCAAATTAAAGAGCAGTAGGCCTTAGAGCAATCCATGTGCTCAAGGCCTGCCACATCCTGCCTCCTCTATGTCAGAGAGAATGGGATGCAGCAGGCCATGAGGCACAAGGTGCTCAAAGGCCTGCCAAAACGCTTCTCTTACTATGGCTGAGTTGGCTCTGGTGGAGGTAGGGCAGTGCAGCGGTGGTAGGAGAGGGGAAAGTGGTAGGAAAGGAGAGATGCTGGACACTGCAGGAGGAAGAGATGGGGGATCAGGAGAAGTGGGGGGAATGTGAAAGGTAATTAGGAGCTGGCGGTATTTTATTTTTTTTACAGCCATTGGCCCATGAGTTAGCAGCCCGATGCTCTGGGGATGAAAGATAATATCACCATTAGAGAATGAAAACTGCAGCCTGCAATGTTCAGCACAAGCTGTACTATTCATTTTACATAATAATGAGCTGCTTTGAATGCATTTGCATGTTTCACATCTTGTTATTATTTAATGTGCATTGCATTAAGAATTTATGCATTAAGTTGCATTATTGCCAAATAATGCATATTCTTTCAATGAATGCATATTAATGAGTAAATAATGCCCACCATTACCATGACTCAGCTTAGTAAATAGACTCGTTAGATAGCTAGCTCTGAAAATCATCAGCAGGTGGTTAAGTAAACCTCATCCTGCCCACAGCCCCAGTCTGTGAGGCGAGTGCCAGAGCCCCTAGCCCTCCTCTTCTCTTCCTTCCTGCCAGCTCATATTCCATTATTCTTCTATCAGCAATGCTGGAGGAGATGTGACCTGCACAGTGAGATTACCTCGTAATGCCAGAATGTCAGCTGGAAGGCAGGAAGAGCGAGTTCTCCTCTTGGCTCATATTGGAGCTATAGGGATGAGCTTTGAGGCACTGTAAGGGGTACGGATGGGGAGACCTTGGGGGGAATCATGTTTTTTAAAGGGGGAGATGAAAGTTGATTGTTGGAGGGGGCATGGAGCCCCCTTGCAAACCTCTGCCTTAGGAGAGAGGGTGAAAGAATCACGGGATCTTGCAGCTCCTCTACATTCATTGTCTTGGCAAGAAAGAGGCAGGATGGGGGGAGGGGAGGACTCTCACCCCGCTACATTAAGGGGCTTGTTTACAAAGCCGCGGCTCCAATAACGATCGCGAACCACTACCGCGGCTTTGTAAACAAGCCCCTAAATGTTTTGGCAGAAGAGGGGCTTGAGGTGGAGGTTGGAGTTACTGGAAACTATGGGGCTGATGTTCAGTGAGACTTTATCTACGTAATGTTATCCCAATAAGTTATCTAGATAGCATTAACAGGATTTTCAGCAGATGCAGGAGGTTTGTTACTAAGCTGCAGTTAAATCTCAGATTTTACTGCAGCTTAATTTACCATGGGAGCCACTAATTTACGGTAACTCAGTACCACAGGTTAGTGACTTCCGCAGTAAAGGAATTCCACAGCTTGCATGGAAAAGGTCAAGCTGCTTTATTCTTGAAAAAATAATGCCAGCTGTTTGCTCCCGATCGCTTTTTTAAAGGCACTGGTGCTTTAAATAATAAAGCTAACTAGAGTCAGCACCTCTCCCAAAGAGTCCCCATTCTCCATATAAACCAACAAACTTTAAAGTCCCCCCTAAAGATCCCCATTACCCACAAACCTCAAATCAAAACCACCATTCTGAGGATCAATGCACAAACGCTGGAATTCAATGCGTAATCAAACTCTGGTAATCCGTTACTGAAGAATGTGGTAAAAGCTGTCAGTATAGCTGGGTTTAAAAAGGTTTGGACAAGTTCCTTCAGGAAAGATCCATAAACCATTATTAAAGAGAACCTTGGAAAATCACTGCTTGCCCCGGGACTAGCATTGTGTAACCTGTGTACCTTTTTGGGAACCTACATCCAACACAACAGCACGAATCCACGTGCAACTAATAGACCCAGTCCAAAAACGTGGATAGCAGAGGAAGAATATCTTTTATTGAATAACTTAATCCAATGGCCTGACACAGGCAGTGTTTTGTTATGCCTTCATCAGGGGCTTACTTGGCTTGGCTAGTGGTTGGGGCAAGGTACTTCAGGCCGGAAGGTCGGTGGTTCAAATCCCACTAGAGGACAGGAACCTTGGGCCGGAAGGACTGGGGTTTCTAGTCCCATAGGTGCTCCTTGTGGTCTTGGGCAAGCCACTTAACCCTCCATAGCCCATGTTCCCTGTAAAATAGTTATCTCCAAGTTATAATGCCCTGTTCAATGTAATTTCAGTTTGTTCAATGTAAACCGCACTGATGCAGAATAGCGCGGTATATAAGAGAATGTAAATAAATAAATAAATAAATAAATATAAATAATAAAATGCATAAATATGAAAAATTGATAAAAACGAGAACCATAAAATGAACATCGAACATTATAACAATTATAAAATTAATAAAAACATGCATATGTAAACAATAGTATAAATGTAAAAGCACCAAATATAAACAAAACAGCAATAGTGTAAGTCAGAAAGCTGAGTAAATGTATTAACATAGAAAACATGATAAAATGATAAATGGATACATATCAAATAACCAAACATATAAATAAAAGAAAGACATACCTTTGTATTCAATCGTATACTCAATTCATTCTATATCATTGAGAGAAGAGGATGACATAGTATATAAAAACTCACTATGTGATCACTTATACATATACAGAAAAGAACCAACTCAAAGAAGGAATCAGTGGAATGACAAACATTGTTTTTCACGACCTTGAGAGTCAAATGAACTCTGCCTATTTCAACCTCTCAATGGGAACCACTATTTAATTAATTTAACTAAACATTATCGACTAATATGTCATACTAACATGCACCATTGAAAGAGCTATGTCATATCTATTTCAACTATGGCCATGATATTATTTCTAAAGTGATTCATTATTACACACCTCGTATCTACAAATACATCGAGCGATGACGATGGAAAAAAGAAAACAATACCATGCAGATATACTAAAGCGATTGCTGAACAAACCCCACGACCTGTTCAGCATAGTGAAGTCCCTAACAGGTGACCCAGCTCCCGCTCACACATCTATGCCTCACCCACAAGATTACGCCATCTACTTACAATCAAAGATGATTCAAGCCAACAAGACGACAACCTGCACAATCCCCTCTACCCCATGTAAAACCCCTCTACTCAAATTCTGCGAGGTATCCAACAAAGAGATACAAGATATTATCACATCCATTAATCTTACCACCGCCCCTAGTGACCCATGTCCAGCCAACTGGGTCAAAGAATTGTGCCAAGAGCTCAGTCCTGCTATAAGCCGAATCACGAACCAATCCCTCTCCACAGGATCCTTCCCACAGAGCCTGAAATTTACCTCAATCCACCCACTGTTAAAAAACAACAAACTCGATCCCTCCAAAGTGGAATCCTTTCGTCCAATATCAAGCATCCCCCTTCTCGCCAAAATCATCGAAAAGGTAGTCCAACGACAGATCCAACAACATACTGACAATACAGCTCCACTGGATCCATCTCAACATGGCTTCAGAGAAGCACATGGTGTCGACACCATCCTCACAACTCTCTTCAATGATCTGGTTACAGGACTAGATAACACCCACCAGGGATTTGTCCTCATCTTCATGGATATTGCTGCAGCCTTTGATTCAGTCAACCACGAAACGCTGATACTCCGCCTCGTGGAGAAAGGAATACAAGGCTCAGCTATATCATGGTGCAAGTCCTACCTGACTAACAGGTGGCAACAAGTTAGAACAGGCCTCACGACCTCTGATCCATTCCCGCTCAATCAAGGTGTACCTCAGGGTTCGTCTCTATCTGCATTAATGTTCAACATCTATATGCAACCAATTTGTGCCTTAATCCGCTCCTTCAACATCCAGTGCCTAGTCTATGCAGATGACGTCCTAATCTACTCACCATTCCTGATCGATCAACCAGACTTTTCACCAATATCGAGCTGCTTCGAAGCTGTAGCAGAATGGCTCACAGCACAGAACCTAAGGATCAACCATAGCAAAATGGATGTCTTATTCCTTACCAAGAACCAGAAGTTCACCCCACCCTCCACACTACAAGTAAACAATGTCGAGTTGATAGCAAAATCAACAATCCGCTATCTAGGCATCACGCTCGACCAATGGCTCGACATGTCTACACACGTGAAGAACACCATGAAAGCAATTTACCACAAGGTCCGGATACTACGTCACCTGCGCCCCCTATTGGACTTTAACGACTACCGAACAATCTTCCAAGCCTTGGTGCTTCCACATCTGGACTTCGCAAATATCGTTCTCCATGGCCTCCCTCAGTCAACGCTAGGACCTCTCCGCCTTGCAATGAATGCTGCAGCGAGGGTACTTGCAGGTACATCGAGAGCTGAACATATAACTCCAGTCATGATGGACCTCCACTGGCTTCCGCTTCAGGCTAGAATCCAGTACAAGTCCCTAGTGCTGACATTCAAAGCCCTAAGGAACCAGACCTATACGCCCATCAGCAAACTCATTCAAAGCTGACCGACCAACAGAATCAGGAGATCTAACCAAGCAAACACCCTTGAGATCCCCAAGATACTAACAAAGTGCACAAAGTCTACCGCCAACAGGGCCTTCTCCATATTTGCACCCATAGCCTGGAATGCCCTCCCTACTGAGCTCCGTGCCATCCCAGACCTATCGTCATTTAGAAAAGCCCTCAAACACCACCTCTTCCTAATCCATTACCCAGAACCCAACCCCAGAAAACAACCACCCATCTTCACACCCTACCCCACCCCACCCACAATCCAACACCATAAAGAGAACGATTAGCTCTACCACTATGTCCCCTCTCCTGTTTAACGTTGGTATTGACCCCACATTTTACTGATTAAACCTCTTATAAAATTGCTGAAAACCGACCTATATTATGTAAATAAGCAGTTAGTATAACTCCATGTACAAATTTATACTATACTCTGAATAGTTACTTTGTAAATAGTCACCCCAGTTACCTCCAAGTTATCTTGTCCTTGTTCAATGTAAACTCAACTGTCATGTGACATTGCAGTATGTTTTGTTCAATTGTAAACCGCACTGATTTTAATAGCGCGGTATATAAGAAAAGTAAATAAAATAAATAAATAAATAAATAAATAAATGTGTAAAACATCTTAAATTATGTAGGAACTGTTATATGGCAATTCAACATTGTATTCGGGCCTACGTGGCAATACTGCAGTTACTACAAAGGGAGGAACTTTGTATGTAGCTTAAGGGGATGTGATCTGATTTGGGGTACATTGGGGGGGGGGGGACACTGACACTTTGCTGCAGCTAGGGTAAGAGTAATCCTGGAATTCATTATATGTTTAAAGGGGCGAGGAGAATCAAGCCACGTGTTAGTGGCCCGATTCTCCAGGGAGAAAATTATGGCAGCGTTGAGCTGCTGCTATTTTTCCAGGAATAACTCAGCTTGCACCATTCAACGTAAGCTGTGTTATGCCTTTTGCATTATAATGAGTTGTTTTACATGCATTTGTATACATTACATCTCATTATGAGGCAAGGTACTTTGGGGCAAATTAACATGTGTTAAAGTAATATAATGGGCAGAGACATGCATTAACGTGCTTTCAGGAGCAAATACTCTATGTCATTCCTTTAACACACTTTAGAAATTACCCCCTTAACCCCTTAACCTAGTAAATTTGCTATTTAATATAACAGGTGAAATGTTCTGATAATTTTGTCCACATAACTTTAGATCAGCTGTTTGTGTGACTTGATCTACCCTCTTATGTTTAACTGGACAGCACTGATATTTGGTACTGTCTGGGTAAATTTAAAGCACAACACTGGCATGACCCTAACTCTGCCCTGAAATAACTTGATCAATTTTGCCTGACCAGAGAGTGAAGTGGAAGGGGGTGCAAATTTTAAAAAAAAAGTTTGCACAGGTAATTCAGTTATTTATTTATTTATTTTATTTATTTTACAGTTTTTATATACCGCGCTCTTTGGTATCAGCGCGGTTTACAGTTACCCTTCCAAATCATTTTAATACAGGCCTCTGTGCATATAGTATTTTTTCATGTAGGCAGGGAGGTTGGTTGGCCAGATTTAAGCTTGCTATTACAGTGCCTAGATTTGACAGGCCAAAACTTAGGTTGCAAATTTTAGCTGTTCAAACTGGCCAATTTTCAAATGCTTTGATCTAGCTGGCTACCTTTTTACTTAAAGATTCATATATTAACCCACAGGATTTCCCGAGGTATAGTGGCCTCTTTGTGAGCTATGTATCATATATTGATAGTTGTCTTTTTTTGTGAATATGGGCTGCTAAGCCCTTTTAACACTCCCATTTTAATGAGCTGCTTTGTACACTTTCGTATTACAGGATCTTATTAATTTTCCATTTAAACAAGCTTTTGTGCATAGTGGATGTTTACTGTTTACTATTTGTGAAGGCAAAAATCTGCATGATCTTTTCACAATTGAAATGTAACATGAAAAACCTTGAAATTTCAGAACATTGGCACCCCTCTCTATCTCCATGACACTATTCATCTCCACACCCCACCCCACTATGCTAACTATGCTAACCGTCCATGCTAACCGTCTCTACTTGCTTCCTGTCTGTCTCCTGTGCTCGCTGGAGCCGACCCACCGCTCTGCCTTTTACTATCTTGGCCCCTCCCTGAGGAATGCTTTCCGCCTTGAATAATCTCTCCCATGATTCAAAACACTCCTTAAAACACTTATCTTTCAGAAAGCTTCTGGCCTCCCATCTCTGACCCCGTCCTCTTCTAACTTATGACCCCATCCCCTTCTAACTTCTAACCCCATCCCCTTCTTCTTGTTTGAATGAATACCTTTCTTTTCCAATCTGCGTTTATGGAGTTCCCTTTCTCATTTTCCCTTTCTGTGTTTTTATTGTACACCGCTCTGATGCACTTGTAAAGGGCAGTTAATCAAATCAAATAAAGATAAACATAAAAATGTGGAGGCCGATTCAGAGAGGGGCATGTCCAGGCCGTCCAGACCATCCAAACAGCCAAAAGAGATACAGGGCCATTTTGTACCCAATTCTGCAACTGTGAGAGCTATACATTTCCGCGGTTGCAGAAACAGACCTCTTAGACAGCCTGGCGTGGCCCCAATTCAGAAGAGCCGGACATCCTGGGACTTGCCTGGCTAGACCGCCTAATGCACCGGCACATCCAGCCGCAGACACAGTTGGCCCAGATGCATGGCGGCATCGTTTCCTTGCCGCCCGTCTCTTGGCGGGGTCTTCCAAGCTTGAAATCAGGCAGCAGGAGCCCTTTCACGGCATTGCCATGTGGGAGGGGGGCTGCAGGCCAAGATTGACCCTAACCCTAACAGTTATTCCACCTCTGAGGTAGATTGCAGATGTACAGAGGCCAGGCCTGAATGGCCTCTGTATGTCCTGGCTGTTTGATCCCTCCACCCGCACCGCCCTCGCTCTGCCTCTCCACTGCCCCCTCCAGCCACCAGCGCTCCCTGCACAAGCCCCTTGTACGTGCAGTGAGCACTGCGAGGGGAATAGTGTCCAGGGCCTGTTCAGTTATTGTACGTCCAAACCGGATGTACAACCCCGCTTTTCAGGATTTAAAATTGACTCCTTAGTGTCTTTCTGTGTGCTGTTTTTATTCACAGAAAGGCCCATTCACAAAGAAGTGCACAGGTTCCTATATTAGCCTCCTTCCTTCTAGATCCTTGTAATATTTACATCACAGTGTATATTGTACAGTGCTGAATAGAGAAAATAAAACAATTTGTCAACACAGAACTGACCGACATGCTAATAGATGGCCATCTGTAGAAATGCATTAGCCCTGACTTGTGTGATATATGAATGCTTCAGATACACATCAACTAATAAGTGCCAAAAGATTTTCCTTGCAGACGTAGCCTATCTGTAGAAGCAGCTATGGAAAGCACAAAGGGCTGTCACTATCTGTCACTGATTAGCTCTTCAGAAATTTTTCTAGGTGTCAGAATTTAAATCAGTTTTCCATGTGGATGCCTCGGAAAATCTTTATTATCAAGATCCTGAATGGCTTGTTGATTTTGAAAGCTGGTCTATAGATGTTCACAGAAGCATTCTAAATGTCAGTGAGCTGAACTGCAAGTTATCTTTCACTCAGTTTTAGAGCCTTTTATCACACGACTAAACATCTTTAGATCTGAGAACAATAAAATAAATGGTTGATGTTGATACAATGCTTAGATAAACTCCTTTCAGTTTATGCAAATAAAGCTAAATGCATATTGTCGAAATCACTGATATAGTGTAGCTGATCATACTGAAATTCTATTTCGATTTAAGAAGAATAATTAAATATTAAAGAGGAGTTTTTTGGACCGCTGTTTTGTGAAGCAATTCCTCTTGGGCGGGTAACTGCACTGTAAAGGGATACTAGCTTTGACATTGAGGTCTTTTTTTCCTCTTTTCTATTGGTTCTCCTTTCACTACTTTGTATTTAGAGCCCTTGTGGTCTCTTGGGCTTTCACGAAGACTGTAACTGTTTTCAACTTTAGATTGTACACGTGATTTATTTCTGAAAGTATATTAGCAGTAAGAGAGTGTTGCGGCACACCGGCAATCGTGTCAAGTGTGGTCCAGATGTTTTTTCTTTTTCTTTATACTTCTGGTGCGGTCTTTTTTTGTGGTAAATTGAGGAGGGGCCACGGGCATCCCAGGAGCCGGGCCAAATCCTATGTGGATAGCAACGATCTTGACCTGCTAGCATCAGAATTTATTTGTTTAATTGGGAATACAGAAACGGCAGACCTAACTTCAAATGAATAACTTATCTCTACAAAGTTATACAAATAGATAAACACATGATTGCTATTCAGCAGCCTTACTTATATAGCTAGGCTGACTGAAAATATACTTAAAGATACACAGTTATCTTATCCACACATCTTTACATTGAAACTGCACACAGAAACTGCCCATTTAATATTGATCTCATTTGGTTTACTGTTAGAATAATCATTACAACGACGTATCAGCACTTTTGTTTCTTTCCATATCTCTCTAAGAACAAAGCTATAAAAGTAATCTAGTTGTCACTTACTGGATTTCTAGCAACTAATGGTTGGTTGTTTGCTACTGCTGTCAGCCAGATGATTGTGACGATGGAATTGCAAACAAAAGAAAAGAACAGGTTTTTATGCAGGGTAATCCTCTGGCAGCTGAGGCTCCTATAAAAAGGCAAGAGACGAATTTACCGTAATGTCATGAACTAAAACATGACTGATCAATTTGTTGCTAGTGTAGATATTCTTAATATAAAACAGAGCAAGTCATTATTCAAAAGAATGTACATGGTCAGTACCTGATGCTAACTGCACAAGGGCATTTTTTCAATGCTATGCCGGCCAACAGATTACATTTGGATGGACAATTTGATATCCAGTGAAAATTCATCTATTTAGGTTTATTTAGAAGGAGCCAGAGGTGTTCTGTGGGCAGGTCCAAAATTTATGTAGATAGCAGCAGCAATATTCTGCCATTTATCTAGATAAACGTAGCCATTGAGGGGAGCCATACAAATAGCAGTCCTAACTTTAAGGTGTATTTTATAAGAGGATGTCTACTTTTACGTTTCAAAGTATACACCTCAGTGGGGTACTTTAGCCATTTACATGCAGAAATGGCCTCCTAACTTAGGTGTCTGAATATGTACCCTATTTTTAGTCAAACGTAAGAGCCTAAGGGACATATTTACTAAAATTTAACGTGGTTTAAGAAAAGTTTATGCACAGGCCATTAAGTTCTGCTGTACCCATAGAAACGAAAGGGTCGTGACAGCACTTAATGCATGTTAGCACTTGTTAACACACGTTAACCTTTAGTAAATAATACCACTAGGTTTTCTGCTGAAAATTCACTTAAATTAGGAGCTTATGCTCGTAAATTTAGGCCTTTCCCCCTCCCCATCTTAAATCTCCCTCTGTTACCACTCACTTTTCAGATGCCTATGTTTAGGAGTTCTTTGACTAAAGCGTGTTAGGTTTTTGCACCGACCATGTACTTAGTGCAAAAACTTACTTGCTTTAAGTGCAAAACCTCTGTGGTAAGCCGCAGGGACAGGGTCAGCTTGTTCCCAACAGTTAACACATGGACAAGTACCGTAACGCATAGCACTGTTACTGCTGGTGCACTTACCTCCAGCTGTTGAAGTGGCATTAAAGGCACTCATACTAATGGCAACATTGAAAACGTGTGCTAACTGCAATATGCCCTGCCCACTCTACGCCCTTACTCCACCTATTCTGCATCCTAATGTGCAGGGCTCAGTTAGCGCATGAATAAGCCCTTGGACACTATAACAATTACTGAGGGCCCAAGCAGACCATTACCACGTGCAAAGATGGATGTTAACTGCTTAGAGCACTTTAGTTAGAGGACCCCCTAGTTCAGCAAAATTTTGAGCATAAATTTAGGAACTAAGCCCTAGCAGATTTTCCAAGAGGCCAATTTAAGGGCATAACTCTTAAAGTTAGGCATATAAACTCCAGGAATAGTGATCTCTGCTTTTCTTTAGGAAACCAAAAGAACACCAGAACTACAAGTTCCATGCAGATAGTGGGAGAAAACAAGAACTGGTCAACTTTTCAAAAAAAAAAATGGGCCAGGTAGAAAGCCTACTTCCAGAGGCTGAGAATGAGTATGATCATGACATGTATGATTAAAAGAGAAAAAATGGACAGTCAGGATTCCAAAAGAACGTGACGGAAAATAAATGTTCTGACCTCAGAGCAGGATTAGCCAGTTTATGGGATCTTTCTTGTCAGTTTGCTAAACATTCATGGTTTGACTTCTAGCTGTAGTCAGGGCCAGATTTAGGCATAGGCAACACAGGCAACTGCCTAAGGTGCCATATTTTGAAGGAACCAAATTCATAGACCAAAGAGGAGCCTGATCTCATTTAACACCAATGGTATGTGCTGTTTCAAAAGGGTACTGCTATGGCACCCAGGGCTGGCCCTTCCATTGAGCAAGAATGTTTTTTGCACAGGGCTCCGCATTTCAGGGGGCCACGCACAAAAAACATTCATTGGCCCAAGTACATTTAAAAAAAAATACCGGCTGCTGCTGCTGCCGCCGTGGCAGTGGCAGAATCAAACGTCAACGCCGCGGGGCCCCGACTGTCCGGCAGAACCTCCCTCGAGCATCAGCTCCCGAATCCCTCCCAAAGTGCGGGCTTTCAGAGCCGTGAGAGCTTCTCTGACCTCTCGCGGCTCTGTTAATCCCGCCGGGGCTGATGGGAAATCCCATCAGCCCCGGCGAGATTAACAGAGCCGTGAGGAGATCAATATACCATGGAAATGAGTGTGGGGGTGATGGGGGCTTAGGACTGGTAATGGGCTGATGTGAGGGGGCTAGGACAGGAAATGGGCTGATGGAGGGCTAGGATAGGATTGGAAATGGGCTGTTGGGGGGGCTTGGATTGAAATGGACTCATGGAGGGGTTAGAACTGGAAGTAGGCTCATGGGGGGCTTGGACTGGAAATGGGCTGAATGGATGGGAGCTAGGATTTGACATGGGCTGATGGTGGGGCTAGGAAAGGAGTAGAAATGGGCTGATGGGGGGATGGGATTGGAAATGAGCTGATGGAGGGACTCGGATGGGGGAGCTAGGACTGGAAATGGGTTGATGATGGGGCTAGGATAGGACTAGAAATGGGCTTATGGGGGGCTAGGACTGGAAATGGGCTGATGTGTGGACTAGAAGGGAGCAGATGCTGGGTGGGGCTGGAACTAGAAGGGAGCTGATGTTGGGGGAGGATTAGAATGGGATAGAGCTGGGAGAGTGAAAAAATATTTTGTGTGGGAGGGAAGACAAATCTACAATTGGCCGGATATTGGGAGAGTAAGTGGGGATTGAGGATGGAGGGGTAAAATTTGAGTGGATGAAATAGGAATGAGGAAAGAGCAAAAGGAGAAAGATTAGTACAGTATGTTAAAGCAGATGTAGAGAGAGAATGGAAAAAAACTAGAAGTGTGAAGAAAAGACAAATGGACAACAGACGATGGAGAGTTAGCAGAAGACACGAAGAAACCAGAAGAAAGTGGCTGGAGCAATTGTAACTGAAAAAAAATGTACAAAAGGTAGAAAAATATCTCTTTATTGAATTTATTAACTGAAATATGCCAGCTCTGGGAAATGTGCATCATTAATGTCTGCGCTTTGTTTAGTACAAGAGGAAATTAATTTATAGTTTTATTTCTACAGTGTTGGTGGGCTTTTGGGGTTCCCAGTTTAATTATTGTCTTCTTGTTTCTAAATTGTGATTCCTTGTTTGGTGATGATCTATGTTCTGCATGTGTAACTGAGCTGAGGTATTCTGTTTATGTAATTCCTATTTGATATTGCCACTTGTTCTCTTTCCCCAGTAGGTCATGTATTGTTATTCTCTGAAATGTATTGGTTTAATATTTTCAGTGTAGCCTTTTGATAGGTAGGGTCTTGTGCTTTGTGAGTCCTGGTAGTGCTGTTATGATACGGCGGGTTTGCTATGGGTTCTAAATGGGCAGTGTTTGTAGTAGTTCCTAATGTGCCTGGCAGTTGGCACTGGATTATAGTAATGTAGAAATCTTTTAGTCTTTCTTTATCCATACACTCATTAAGAGGCATGTTTACTAAAAGTTAGTGTAAGGTAACATTATGCAAATATTTATGCAAATGAGTTCCCTTATGCAAATGAGGCCCCACACCGAGTCTCCGCACATGGCCCCGCACCCCCCCTTGGGCCGCCCCTGATGGCACCATTGCCTTCCTCTATTTCTCTTCTGACTCTCCAATTTTTGGGATCTCTGAAATCCTCTCTCCAACTCCTGCTCTCTGGGATCTGCATATGGGCGCCAGAATCTTAAATCCATCTCTGGCCATAGTAAATGTGTTTCCCCATGTATACTGCATGTAGTCCTACAGTTCATTTAGTAAGAATACTCCCAAGAATGCTCCTGAAGTGAGAGCTCATGTTGTTCAGTCAAGGCTGTAGCCAGGCAGCCTGAGAAGATCCAGAGAATTCTGGAAGTGGGCTAGGGAGTGAAGGGTGCAAGAGTATCTAACGTGGAAACAGCTACTGCTGACTCACTCCTTGGCAGAGTTGCAGCATGTTGTAAGGAAGGAGTATGGCACTAGGATTTAAATACATCATTCACCTATATGAAGTACCCTCTATCTGTGAATTTAAGATGAGAAGAAAAAGGCCGTTTATCTGCCGTCACATTTCCATGTATCCATAAAGGAACTGTAAAGCTTAGTAGTTAATATGAAAGGGCAGACTGGATAGGCCATGTGGTCTTTATCTGCCATCATGTTTCTATGCTTCTGAACGCTATGTAATCTGCTGACAAGAAAACCCAGCAAAGATCAATGAACCCTAATGAAGGTAACTGCATGATTAAGTCAAGCTGTGGACAAGGAGCATGAGAAGGACCTGGAGAGTTTCAGTACTGCAGGTCTTGCTGAACAAAAGAATTAGGGGAAATATCCCTTCTTGCTTCTCAGGCTGAACTTGATGGGAATTCCTACCTGAAGAATAATAAAAGCACTGAATCTCTCTTATATCATATTTAATGGACTTTATTAATAAAAATAAAATAGCCAAGTTGGAACATAACAACTGTGTGATCTGCATTTTTAGAAGAGGATAAGAAGATGTGACACAATTTTACCCTGAGGATTATGCAATTTATGGCTTGGTATTGCCCTGTGTGGAGTCATTTCTGACTTCTTGTTTTTGTTCACTCTGACATACACTGCAAACACAGTTTCTCACCTTTCTGACATCACTCATCTAATACTGTTATTAACACTAGAAGCCCCAAATACGCCAATTGACCCAAATGCATCTTGGAAGTTGTATACCAGCGCCACTGCTAGAACCATGTCAGTTATGTTCCATGACTTTGTTAGCAAGGTCAAGATGTTCAAATATGTGCATTGAAAATTAATGACAGATGCGCCACCTAACGGGAAAATGAATTTATATCTAGAAGCCCCAAAGTACATCAATTGACGCAACCAAGAAAATTTTCACAAGTTTTCTTACAACGACTAGCATAAGAACAGTGTTAACTAAATTTAAAAGTAACTGCAAATTCAAAAGTAACTGTAAAGTTCATGTCAGTTAACGAACGAACAGGATAAGTATGTACGGTTTGCTATTGTACTTTTAGAGCCTATGCGCAACTGGCGCAGATTATCGAGAGACACTGTCCGCAAACTGGACACTTGCATTTATCGCACAACGTGACAGTGCAATTTTGTTTGCAGTTGGCCTTGACTGCACACATTACTCACTTTGCCAGTTTGTTTGTCGCAACAGTGGCTGGCATTGACTCAGAGTACGAATGTCAAGCAGAACAAGTTTGTCGCAGCTGCTCCGACAGTGTGTGAAGAAACTGTCTCTTTGGCATGGTGACACCGGTTTGCTTGCAGAAAATAATCCAGGCATTGATGGCCGCCAAGTTGAGAATATTGAAGAAAACAGCTAGTGTCCATCTACGACATGCAGATTTGGTGGACATTTGACGGCACATTGAGTCCAGCATGTCGACACCGCATTTATTCTTGTTGTAGTACAACACACTTTTAGGCTTCAGCTTGCCGCTGGTTTCACATGTCGCACCTTTGTGCAAAGTCGACAAAACGGCAACAGTCATCTTCTGTTTCGTCTGGTACTGTATGTACTACGGTCATTGATCCATTGGTGTAGAACTTGGATTGGTACCGTTTGAGTTTTGCAAGTAATGGTAGTTCTCTGCGATTCAGATGAATGGTCCCGACCAACGAAGTGCACTTCTCCAATAGTTTCTCAGCGAAGTCACAGCTCGTAAAAAAATTATCGACCGTAATGTTGTATCCTCGCTGACAATATGGCTGCATTAGAGTCATGACCACATGCGTTCCTAAACTGCCAACTCTTTCATCATCTTTCCCAGTATATGGTTTCACATTCAAACAGTATTTAGACTGCAATCCTGCCAAGATCCAGAACTTTATTCCAAATTTATCTGGCTTATTTGGCATGTACTGCATGAATTTGCATCTGCTTTTCGTTGGGAATAGTTGTTTATCTAGAGTAAATGATTTTTCTGGTATGTAACACTTTTGACTGTTCTGGATAACACCCATGTCATTAGGCCAAATTTGTCACACTTCACTCTTTCCTGCCATGAAGCTCTGACATCAAATCGCATGAATTTCTTTACTTCTTCGTATCTGTTTTGTGACATTGTTTGCCTAAATGCTGCACGGCCATAAGTTTCAGACCACATCAAATCAATTGGAACGTTTTTGGCATTCATGAAACCTCTTAGATATGCCAGTCCCAGAAACGCTTCTATTTCATCTTCGGCTACATCCCATGATGGGTCTGATAAACGGGCATACTCCACAGTGCAGCTCCTGATGTGACTCACAAAACCGGGGTCAACGATCAATCTAAATGCGTCCACTGGTGTTTCAACATTACGACAATATGCAGTAACCCCACTTTTAGCAATGAATACATTTTGGGCCTGCAATCTGCCACTGCTTTCACCTTGTGACATGATCTTCCATTCAGTCCCATCTTTTGCTACCACTGTTGACCATGTCATCTTGCTCTTGTTTTCAGTGATTATTGTATAATTAGCATCATCATTACTTTCATCAGTGCTTCTGCTGTAGTCTGAACCTGTCAAATCCTCTACGCCTGCACAACCTGTAACATGTAGGTCAATGTTTGAATCTGATTCAGTCGAATCAGAGCCACTGTCAATTTCCAAAATATCTTGCAGCTTGCCAAGAGCTTGTGCTGCTGTCATGCGCTGCGGACGCGGTTCTCTCATTTTCTGCAGCAAAGCGGTAGCTGCAGCTGGTAACAGATCAACTGATTTTGCACCAGCACATCTAGGCACTGCTGTCTTCTTACGAGGTCTCGGCATTCTGTACATAGAATCGTTCTAGGGCGTGTTCGAAAGTCACAACATTGTACATACCTGTGTAACAGAGTAAATTTCAGTTTTAAATCAATCACTGTTTCCAGTTTTACTCCGAAATTACAAACCAATAAACACACAATGATGTCATGTAAAGATGTCACATACTGCACATATTAAACAAATAAGTAACTTCAAATTAATTCACATCTGCATTTCATGCTAAACGCAGTCGTCGTGATAATGCGTCAATTGACGCACTTTGGGCTTTCTAGGTAAAATGCCTTTTGGGGCTTCTAGTGTTAATCATTTGTATAACACTACAAGGCATATGCAGCACTGTATTTATAGATACAAGACACAGTCCCTAATCATCAGAGCTTTCAATCTAATCAAGGTGAAAAAAACATCACAAAACTGGGGACTAGAGTATGGTAAGATACACATAAGTAGTGGACAAGAGAATGAGGAGCATCAGGATCCAAAAGCAGCCTCAAAGAGGTGGATCTTTAGCTTGGATTTGAATAGGGCTAGAGAAGGAGACCAACTCACTGATTCAGGTAGTTTGTGCCAGACACATTGAGCAGCAAGGTGGAATGAATGAAGTCTGGAGTTGGCAGTGGCAGAAAAGGGCACAGATAAAAGGGATCTGCCAGAGGAGCGGAGCTCCTGAGGAGGAGTGTGGAGCAAGATAAGGGAGGAAAGCTAGTGAGGAGCTGCAGATGAATGCACTTATAGGTAAGTAGGAGAAGTTTGAACTGGATGCGGAAATGGATA
Source organism: Ichthyophis bannanicus (assembly GCA_033557465.1). Taxonomy (NCBI): domain Eukaryota; kingdom Metazoa; phylum Chordata; class Amphibia; order Gymnophiona; family Ichthyophiidae; genus Ichthyophis; species Ichthyophis bannanicus. The sequence goes on from CM066036.1 coordinate 552,250,431, forward strand.
GGGAGCCAGTGAAGTGACTTGAGTAACATAGAAGGTAATTGGGCTCAAGAACAGAAACAAAATGTGGCTAATACTCTGCAGAACAGAGCAGACCTAAAATGTTTCATTTTATGCTCTTTATAGATGAATTTGTTGCTGGTTGACCCCTTAAGCAACCCCTATTCTTGCTTTGAATAACAATTTTATTTGCCAGAATGCTCTAAAAGCTATTCACCATGGACTTTCTTCTGGCCTCACTCGTCTAGTGATTCTGAATCAATCCCATGTTCCAAATTATTTTTATATCCCTTTAGAGTGAGTATGTTATAACTGAGTGATTTACTGAGTAGAGTTCTATGTACAGTACACCGCTAACACTGTATAAAGAGCTATTCTTTTTTTACCATCCTTTTCTCTAAGTCCTCAGAACTGCTCATCAAAAAGTTGATTAGAAGGTCAAAAAAAAAACCTACCAGAAAGCCCTTAAGTCAGTTTCCTTGCTTAACTCTGAATCAGAATCTCTTTTGTGCAAGCATTTGGGGGCTGATTGATTAACGGTTTGTGTCAGTTTTGCTACAATTCAAAAACTGCAACAATCTTGTTAAAAAAATTATCAATATTTTCGGTGGATGAAAACACTTTCAATATTTTTTAATATGCGTAGGGCCTGAGGTTTGTAGTCTTAGCAGCAAATAACGTCAACCACAATAACATGCAGTAATGCTCAATACTGCATGCTAATTGGGTAATAATGTGTATTATTGCTCTAACAATGCTTAGTTAATAAACAACTTAGACTGCGATCAGGGGAATATCTACGGTGTCTGTATTTAACTCGCCTTTAGCTATCAATGAAAATGTGTGAGCTAAATGCAACTAATACAAATTATTACAAAAAGATTTCCATTGAACATTCAGACTCAGAACATGATTATGGCAATATATCTTTCAGATTATTGCTTAACTTTACAACACATACAGAAGAGTTTAAATGTACAAATGCTAAGCTCATGCATGATTTATATTCGACACAGGAGTACTTGGGAATAGTTCAGGCAGGAAAATCTTTCTAAGATGCTACTGCTTGAAACACCAAGGGGTATGTTTACTAAAATATGCTGTTAGCACGGGGCTTAGAAAAAAGTAAGTGTCAGCACATTTAGCACAGAGTCCAGTGCTAAAAAATCCCATGCTAACCTGTTAGCATGTAATTGGCCAGGGACTAGGCAGGGTAGGGGCAGAACAAGGGTGTTGACAGTATATTGTGGTTAGCACGGCATCTTGTGCACACGCTAACCATAGCTGTTGCTATTACTGTGGGTACACTTAACGCCACCTCAATGGGCACTAACTGCAGAGAGATGGACATGCAGCTCAATGGTGCGCTATCTTAGCACACTCTAGTAAACCTACCATCCAATGAGAACAATTCCATCATCAGGTATTTACAGATTTCTGTCATTATAAGATCTGTTTTAAGTAAAACTATACATTTTAATTAAACACACAAATTAATGTGAAGATCAAAGTCCCACTATTACCATCATAATTTAAAAAAGAGAATTCTCCTTTACGGTAGTATTTATTGATTTTAACTTATATACTTGAATAGTTGTGCTAAATATTCTATACTGTTCTATTTCCTCTCCTCTGCTCTGTAAGAAAGCAGTCAGCAAAATTTCAAAGAGCAGGGTCGACCTTTTCAACAAACCCCATCTTTGGCAGGTGAAAAGAATGTTTGAAAAGAAAGCCATTCATTATATTTGACTCTAGGACTTACATTCAGGACTGATTTGGCATTCATAGCACATTTTTTCCAGGGCTTTGTTCTCTACCTTTACTATTTAAGAACATTTTAGAAGCTCTCCAATTAAGACAAAGTAGGAATCCATAAACAATTAACATTTTTCTCTCCTCTGCAAAAATTAAAACAACTTTAAATCATGCTTACTTGAAATAAAAGAAGATGACAAGGGAGATAACCAGGGATGCAATTGATAGTCCATGTCCTATGATGGTCAGGTAGTATAAATTCAGTGCAGTCTGTTAACAGTGAGAAAACTGGAAGTGTCAGTTACAGATATATAGATAAAACCTTGTCTTACATGCCAAAATTCTTAAGAGCTTGTTAAAACCAGCAACATTACTTAAAGATTTGCTCAACAAGAAAAGGAAGAGAGCAAAAGGAAGATAGCAAGCAAACATTACAGAAAAAAGACATGGGAGGAAGAAAAGAAGACTTCGAGACATGCGACAGACTAGGAGGGAGAGATCAAGGAGAGAAAAAGATCAAAAGTATTCAAAACTAGCTTTCCCTCTAGCAAACATAATATCACTGCTCCCTATCACTGGAAGTGTCTTAAGAAAAATTGTTATTTTAAGATTTGCAAATCTTGTCTAAAGAAAGTAGAAAATATCATAAAAATAGAAAAAAAAAGTCATTTTAAAATACAACTTGAAAATTACATTATCTGTTAGATATAGCAAAACAAAGAAACATTTTACATTTCTCAGTCTTGCTAGAGTGTCTGCAACCAGTAAGCATAAAACAATAGTTCTAGCTGTTCTTTAAGCTTAGCAGGAAAGAATAAATTGCAGGAGAAATTAGTTACTCATTAAACTGGTTCCCGGATTTACAATGCCAGCTCTTTTCTTTAGAAAGATAGTAGCTTAATTGCCTCTATGCTATCATGATATGCATTGCGTTTCTAAAGATAATTTAAAAAATGACAACACAGAGTTATGACTTGAACCGTATTGGTTGCTATATGACATGTGAAGTACAAAGAAATGCTCATTTACTATTTTGATTCTCTTTCGGTGCAAATTTCTGGTTATGTTCACGTATCTGCAAACCACCTGAATGAAGCCAAGTGGGTAATATTCAACAGCACTAACACAGTTCGTGTCACTGAATAGCCCCAAGTGCCACCACTAAACAGAGGCAGCACCTGAGGATAACCAGATAGCGGCAATATTCAGCTGCTAGTCGGCTATCCCACAGTGGCAAAAGTTAGGCACAATTAAAGTTGTTCTAATTTTCACAGCGAAAGCTAACCGAGTAACAGCTGAATATCGCCACTGCCCGGTTAGCTGTGGCGCTCTCTGGCCAACCCAGATATTCAATGCCGGTGGCCAGATATGGCCCCAGCAATGATCTGGGTTTAAAGTTCTGCGTCAGCAGCTCACTGCTGTAGACGTGCTAACCATCACTGCTGAATAGACCCCCCTAAGTGTCCGAAAATTGCTCCTTCTCTTGGAAGGGGTCTCCACATGATAGAGAACAGTCCGTGATAGAGTACTTTTAGCTTGGAACCAATGTTTATCAGAACTTAAAACAGAGTCATTACTTTCTATTTAGGAGAAACCTAAGACTTGATTGTTTGAGGAGTTCTTATCAGGACAATGACAGTTTGTCTTGGTGATTATTACAAGAGGTTTGGATAATGTGATTCATGATGGATTTGTTCTATTATAATTGTTGCTTTGATCGGGTCAGGATAATATGTTTTAATAAGAAGGAGAGCTAATCGTCCTCAATGATTTGATTAATTGAGAACATATTTTAACTAGGAAGATACTTATTGTACTTAGATATTTTTAATCCCTGCTTTAATTGTACTGTCTATTTTTTTTTCTTTTGCAATCTGCTAGATCTCGTACAGAGTATATTGCAGGATATAAATATTAAATTAATTTAAATATGGTTAAAAATATGTGTGGTGTTCCATACTGTACATAGCCTGATTGAAGGGAAGCATTGCCAGGGGTGAGTGCTGGGAAATCTTAAAATAACTATATAGATTACTCCAGTTAGCAGTACCTGAATATCCCTACAGACTGTAGAAAAGATGCCCATTTAAAACCTGCGCAGTCTGTGGGTGGATCATGGGTGGTCCCAGCAGCTATTCAGTTAGTGGTGCTAATTGGATAGCTAAACCAGATAAAGTTAATGGCTGTCTAACTTTATCAGGTTTGTGCTATCTGGTTAATGACTGAATAGCACCGCTAACCTTAATGCAATAGCACTGCCTAGCAAAACCGAATATTCAGTGTCAGATGCCAGATAGACTCCAGGGTTGAATTTTCAGGTCTCATTAAAATGAAAGTGGCCAGGTGCTTTAACAGCGCTGATCGCCACCACTGAATATTAGCCCCTACATTTTTAGGCTTAAACAGTTTCTGATCAAAGAATACCCAAACCCAGTAAGGGGCATATTCAAGATGATTAAGGTGGTTAGCAGACCTGCTAACTGTGTTAATTATGCATTGGGGCATATGCTAACAATGCTGTATGCCCCAATGCTAACTGCGTAGCAGGGGTGTCACTCACGTTAACCAGTCAACGGCAATATTCAGACAGGCTGGCCTAACCTTAGCTGGCTTAGCTAACCAGCCAGCAGTTGAATATCGCTGCAGCCTGTTTAGCTAACACGTTATCTGGGAGCACCATATACTCGGTGCAGGTGACTAAGCAGATCAGTCTGTTTTCGGATCCTGACCCGCTTAGTCTCCTATGTGTTTCCTTACCATTCCCCTAGATATATCCTTGTACTCAGCTGTTGTGTTGTCTGCCTTGAATAGATTGTGAGCTCTGATGAGCAGGGACCTTCTTTTACATGTGCCTGTACAGTGCTGCGTACGCCTTGTAGCGCTATCCAAATGATAAGAAGTAGTAGCAGATATAACCCCAGCATTAAATATCTGGATCAGAATTAAAGCGGCGATGGCCAGCCGCTGAAGATGCCCCCTCTGTGAACATAACAGTGCATAACATACAAGAAAGAAAAAATATACGTGTGGAGGCCAATTCCCTTCTGGATGTCCACTCAGAATCGGGTCTACCGGCCTATATGTGCAGGCCGGGCTCCGATTCTGAAGGGCCGCATGCCCTATAGATCCCTGACTAACTCAGGTTCTTGAATGGAGCTGCGATGCCATGGGATAGAGCCTCCCTTTCCCCGCAGCCCAACCCTGGAGTGAATTGGGCTGCAGGGAACCCCTCTGCACCCCTTCACCTTCCTGCCACCACCGGCATCCATTATCCCCTGATGAAAGAAAATAAACATCAAATTTATAAAATATAACAAAAAAGGTAAAACAAAAAAAAAAGTAAGCTAAAGACTGCTGCCATCATCCCACGCCTTTCTCACATTCCTCCAGCGAACCCTGTAACCAAAACACCTCATTGCTGTGTTTAACATGTGCGGAAGCCATACTTAGTTGCTCCTGTCTTCCCTAAGTTTGGGCTAGGTCCTTCTGTATTTCAAGGACAGCAGGAATGATCTCTAGTCAATTATTGCAACAATATGCAGGTATGTTTATCCGCATCAACTCTGAAGACTCTGAAAATAGCTCAGAACGTGGTGCCATGTGTAATTTTGAATAAAACTTGGTTTGAATATATTACCCCATCTTTGATTTCATTGTGTGGGTTACCGATCGAATTTCATATTACGATTGTTGGTTTTATGTTGTTAGAGGGTTTGTCAGATGAATACTTAACCCTCCATTGTCTCAGGTACAAACTTAAATTGCAAGCCCTTTGGGACCAGGAAAAATCCTACTGTACCTGCATGTAACTCACCTTGGACCTCTCAGAAGTGAGTGTTCTAAATCCAATTCTCCAATCCTCAATACTCGATATCAATTATGCAATCACGCAGTTCAATGTGCATTGGTTTTCATATGAATGGAAAAATCAATGAAAATCACTAAGGGGCTTGTTTACAATGGGGCCGTGGCTCCGATAACGATCGCGAACCGCTACTGCGGCTTTGTAAACAAGCCCCTAAATTGGGTTAGTTCTGGGTCCAATTAACTGACAACACATGCTCGGAAATTTTCACAAATCACCATTCATGAACTTGATTTTCGATGTGTGTGCATGCAGGTCTGTACCGAGTTAGAAATGCACTCTGTGTGACTTGCAAGCCTGGTGCCCTTCTCCACCCAATTGCACACAGAAACTTGGTCTTGTTGAGCTTTCTGGAAGCCCAATGATGACATTGGTGCCCCTCTTGTACTTGTGCCCTGTTCAGCTGCACCACTTACAGAACCTTTGGTATGGCCCTGTATGTATGCATGCCCAGACACAATGGAGCCAGCCTGGGAGGGGCAGAAGGTCAGGATGGGTTGACCAGCAAGCAACAGGAGGCTACTTCAGCCATTCATGCTGGGAAATCATTGACAAGCAGACAAAGAATATGTCACAGTAGGGCTGGATGAGATAGTCCAGCACAAACCCATTTTGTGTCTGACTTTGAGAGAATAAGGAAGAGTTGCTGGGGTAGATTAGAGATTATGAGATTAAGAAAAGATTAGAGATTATGAAAAGAAACAGCTTGGGAGCAGAGTGTTCCTGCCACCCTGTGTCACGTTTACAAGTACTGCAATGTCCGTCTCATTTTAAAACTAGGAGTTTGAGAGTTTGGCAGGGCTCTGTACCTGCTCCTGCAAGCAGGGCCATCTCGCTCAATGGATGGCTTCAGAGGAAGCCGGGGAAGCCCACGTGAGGCCCCGGCTCCCTCTGCACAGCCCGCCAGCGTGAAGAGCCTTTTCCTTTCTTTATCTTTATCTTTATTCGAGGCATTTGATAGACCGCTCATTACTGAAGTGTTAAGGCGGTGTACAATAAAAATTGGAGCTGCCAGAAAACATAAGGGGAAAGGAACGCCAATAAATTGATAGGAAAGTGGTTAAAGAAAAGGGAAGAAGGATAGGATAGGACAGATTCCAACAGAAACATCAAGAATATAATACATAAAAAACACAAATGGATGGAATGGGGGGGGGGAAGGGTAGGTTAGGATTTAGGATGAGTGTTTGGCATAGGGAGTGCCCAGTAATCTATAGAAGGTATTGGGGGGTCAGGGGGTCAAAGGCCTGACGTTGAATGGGAGTTAGCGAAGAGCGTAATTAGTAGTTTGTGAGTGGTTAGGGAGGGGCGGGAAGATCAAAAGCCTGACAAAAAAGATAGGTCTTGAGAAGGGCCTTAAACCGAGGGAAAGACAATTCAGTGTGAAGGGAGTGCGGGAGAGAATTCCATAGGGCAGGGCTAGCAAAAAAGAAGGCAGTACGGTGGGTTGATTCAAGGTGTGTATGAGTGGGGTACGCTGGCAGCTGTTTCAATGAAGCTGCAAATGCCGGGAGAGGTTAAAGGGCATTGTTTTTGTTAGCTTCCTTGATTTCTTTGAGCATTTCATCATCCATTTGTTCATTCTAGTCAGGCGGTCGATAGTACACCCCCACTGCCATCGCCTTCTCATTTTTACATGGAATTTCAATCCATAGAGATTCTACAGCAAATTTTGTTTCCTGCAAAACTTTAATCCTTTCTGACTCAATGCCCTCTCTAACATAGAGCGCAACCCCTCCACCAATTTGATCAGCTCTATCATTACGATATAGTTTGCACCCAGGTATCACAGTGTCCCACTGGTTGTCCTCCTTCCACCATGTCTCTGAGATTCCAATCATATCTAACCTCTCATTTAGTGTTATATATTCTAACCTCTCCCATCTTACTTTTTAGACTTCTAGCATTTGCATACAAGCATTTCAGAGACACTATTTTATTCATATTAATCTGGCTATTGGTAGGCATGGGTAATTTGGGATCTTTAAGCTCTGTCTGTGCTCCATTCTCAAGGGCATTTGGGCTACTTTAGTCTTTTTTGGAACCTCTCTGCTTTTGGTAGTATCCTTCAAGGATACATTCTTCCGAACCATGCGCTCTTGTGCGACTGTCGGCTTTCCCCTATTATCTAGTTTAAAAGCTGCTCTATCTCCTTTTTAAAGGTTAATGCCAGCAGCCTGATTCCATCCCGGTTAAGGTGAAGCCCATCCCTTTGGAAGAGCCCCTCCTTTCCCTAGAATGTTCTCCAGTTCCTAACAAATCCAAAACCCTCATCCTTGCTCCATCGTCTCATCCACGCATTGAGACTCCGGAGCTCTGCCTGCCTTTTGGGTCCTGCGCGTGGAACGGGAAACATTTCGGAGAATACTACCCTGGAAGTTCTGGATTTCAACTTCCTACCTAAAAGCCTAAATTTAACCTCCAGAACCTTCCTACGACATTTTCTTATGTCATTGGTACCGACATGTACCAAGACAGCAGACCCCTCCTCCCCAGCACTATCTAAGACCTTATCTAGGTGGCGCATGAGGTCCGTTACCTTCGCACCAGGTAGGCATGTTACCAGACGATCCTCACGTCCACCAGCCACCCAGCTATCTACATGCCTAAATGATCAAATCACCAACTATAACGGCTGTCCTAACCCTTCCCTCATGGGCACATAGCCCTGGAGAAACGTCTTCAATGCGAAAGGGTTTTACATCACCTGGAGGACAGATCCTAGTTACAAGATCACTTCCTGCCACACCAGGGTGATGCTCTCCTGTCACATGACCTCTCTCCTTCATGGCAACAGGGATGCTGCCAGACTGGAGGTGGGACTTCAGGACTACATCCCTGTAGGTCTTGTCTATGTACCTCTCTGTCTTTCTTATGTCTTCCAAGTCTGCTACTATAACCTCTAGAGAACAGACTTGTTCCCTGAGAGCAAAGAGCTCCTTGCACCTAGTGCACACGTAAGACCTCTCACCAACTGGGAGAAAATCATGCTCTAATTTTCTCACTCATTATCTCCAGAGCTTATGCAAGGCTGGGCAGGGGACTCCAGGGCCAATATCTGACACAGCACACTCGGGCTGACAATACTTCAGGAGAGCAGAAGTCTAGTGTGTGTGGCTCAGTGTTCCAGGAGCTGGAGTTCCACTCCATTAGGAGCATTAGCCAGGCAAACACATTCCCCCTCCCCCTCTCCCTGGTCCATTGAGGAGTTAGAGAAGGAAGGCAGAACCATTGGGCAGTTCAGGGCCAATGCCAGGCCAAACAGATGATGGGAAAGGTACACAAAAGATGGAATCCCTTTCCCAAGCAGAGTCTCTAACCACAAGCTACCATAGAAGAAACGGGGTGGTATTCTGTAGAACTGTTGTGGGGCACATGGCAGGCAGCATCAAGGATAGTACATGGTGCACTGGAAAATGATAGCCCTGGATGACCATCATCTGAAGATGGTTAGGAAGGTGGGGTTTAAGAGGTTGATGCTTCTTTTAGCCCTCAATTACCAAGTGCCCTACAGGACAACTATTACTAGTCAGATGATTAGTCAGATGATCTCCAGGCTGTATAATCAGTTGCATTTCCAGCTGCAGGCATAGCTGGCAAAGGCAGATGCCAGTAGAAGCATGAATTTTATCACTAACATCTGGACTGCTATACACACCTATTTCTCCCTGACAACACATTGGTGGCAGCTGGACAAAGTAGAGACAGGCTTTAGGTAGAAAAGGAGAGCAATAGGGGGAGGGTACTGGTTGGCTGTGCTGTGCAATCAGGTGAAGGAAGATAGTCATATTTGGACCAATATACAGGTATGAGCTAAATACTAATAAATACAAATAATAAGGCACAAACAGAGCACTGTACTTCCAGGTTTCTTTGTAACAGATGATGGAATGAGCATGGTAAAGGCATGCATCAGATACCTTGCACACTTGCTGAACCTTGTTTCAGAGACTTCCTAGACCTAGGGAACTAGGGAAGCAGGAGTTCTGTCTTGAGACAATTGATCGAGAAGTGCTGAAAATAGCAGAGTAGTTTCACTGGAGCATGAAGAGTTTATTTATTTTATTAGGATTTAGCTCATGACTTTCCAGTGGTAGTTTAAGGTGAGTTATAATCAGGTACAGTTAGTATTTCTCTGTCCCCGGAGTGCTTACAATCTGGAGTGTCAGCTGCATGAGAAGCAGGATGCAACAGGGGCACTTGCACACCAACTCACGCAGGATGTTGCCACTAAGTGGAATTCCACTTATGAAATGCATTAGAAATCAGTAGAGCAATGAGCAATGTCATTGGAGCCTGAGATCAGGATCGAAAGCCTCCTGTATTGCCAAGAGTGGGCAAATATCATGCAGGTCCTAAAGCCCTTTAAGGATGCCAACAACTAGCCTGAGCCTTCTTATGCCGGTAGTGAATACTGTACATATGAATTTAGAGGTTTTCGACAAAGACAGGGATTCACAGCAGAGGTTTTAATGATGGTGGTCTTCTTGCATAGTGGAGTGGTAAAAAGGTTGCACACTTTATGAAGAAGGATACTTATTTGTTAGCTATGATCTGTGGCCCATGGATGAAAGGAACTATCACTCTACAATGGAGCACACTGACTTATTGGAGAGAAATGCTGGTGATGGAGGCAAAGGAAAGGGAGAGCCAAAGGACGAGGGCAATGTTGATGCACCAGAGGAAATGGTTTGCATGCCAGCAAGCAGTACTGGTACCATGAGCAGCAGCCTGTCACCTGCCACCCTCTCCCCTCAGCATTATACACCATTGGCCAGTGAGCCCCAGCTGCATTGTAACTGAAGCCCTAGCTGCATTGCTAAGCAGCAGAGATTCAACTATCACAGGTTCAACTTCTGCATGGATTTAAGTGACATCTTAACTTGCAGAGTAATTTGAGGACTTACATACAGAGCTTTTGGCCTACTGGGCACATACGTCGGCAGTCAGGCCAGACTTGGCCAGTGATGCTCAGCATTTCCTGTTCAGCCCTCCAGCCAATGTACTCAGTGAACGTATATTTTCTATGGCAGATGATACAATGAAATCATTTTCTGTAACAATCTGTCTCATTTGTTGGCTCCAGAGCTTATGCCAGGTTGGGCAGGGGACTCCAGGGCCAATATCTGGGTTGACAGTACTCCAGAACAGCTGAAGTCTAGTGGGTGGTGCAATCTCCAGGAGCCAGGGAGCCACTCCATTAGGAGCATTAGCCAGGCAAACACATCCCCCCCTCTTCCCAGTCCATTGAGGAGTGGGAGAAGGGAGGCAGAGCCATTGTACACTTCAGGGCCAATGCCAGATTGGGTAGGCAGTGAGAAAGGTACAGAAAAGATGAAATCCCCATCATTCACGGCTAGCACTAGAGTTAGTGGAAAAGCTAGTATTTCTAAAGACAAACCTCCCTATGTTTGGTTGTACTTCATTTTCATGTGACTTGGAGGAGGAATGAGTGTAGAGCTGTACTGAGGGGCAGTTGCCCATACTCTTTGCCATCAGTGTCTAGCTGTTTTATTTTTTTACAGTTTGTACTGCAGTTTATCCGGGGTGGTGCTCATTTCCGGTAGCTATCTTTGAACCCTCCATGCCAGAACTTAAAAGAAAAAAGTAAGACATAAAAAAAGTAAAAAACAAACAGAAAGCAAATAAAACAAAAAGAACTGAAAAAGGTCTCCCTCTGCTGTTAGTACGAGTCTCACCATGCTGACATTTTTGTCATGCCCTGCCCCTTTGTTGCCAGTTCTGCTCTCAAGATCTAAACCTCAGCCATACTGCAGCGGATGCAACCCCTGCTCCTGCTATCACATTCCCAGTGCGTCCATTTAGGCCCACATGACAAAACTAAGAAAAAATGAAATAAACCAAAAAAGAAAGATCTCCTCTCTAATTGTCTCTCTCAGCTGCTGTTGCTGCTGCCTGTGTCACTCTGTTGACACTGTTTTCATGGCTTGCCTTGCCGTTACATCTTCTCTGTTAATTTGTGTGGTTCATGTCATCCTTCTTGCTGCATTGCTCTGTGACCAGTGTGTTTTGGTGTTTTTTGGGCCACTCCTCATCGTCCTCCTGCTTTGCATTTTTGTGGGTGCCTTTGAGTTGTCATTCTATACCTTTGTATATACAGGGTGGCCCAAAAAAGTGAGAACATCTCGTAAATTAAAAGCTTAAATAGTTTACTTATTTACAATTTTTAGCTATATAACGTCTTTATTTCAACAATTTCCGGTCACCATCTTTTTTTTTAAATTTGTCAAACGTTTACATCTGTCTTCTTGAATTTTTAAATAACTTATATGCTACAAGATGTTCTCACTTTTTTGGGGCCGCCCTGTATACTGCAACCCGCTTTGGCATACAGTTTCTAACAACCCGAGTCCTGAAGAAATGGAAACCAGTACAGTGGAGAGGCACTACCAGATTATGCCTTCAGCCACTTCAGTCCAAGTCTGTCTTGCTACTTGTGGGTACCAAAGACATAAGAACAGGTAGGAGGGACCTTCTGGTAGCCAAATTAGGCTCTCTTCAAAGTTCTTTTCAAATTTCCATTATTGTACTTTTTGGAGGTTCATGCAGGGGAACTCAGCTACTGCTATACCCATAACTAAACAATGGTATTTCTTCTATGAGGAAGGATGATCATGACGTGTTGTTGGAGAAAGGAAACATCCACCCAGCCAGCCTGATAGCCAAATTAATCCTAGTTATCATGAGATGACAGATTGCTCTCACATCTACCATCTTCCATGACTGTACTTGTCGACTAAGAAACTAAACTTGACAAGTCATTGACTTAACACTTAATATTTTCTGAACAACTGACTGGAGTGTACTTTATGAATGCCTCTTTCACCCTACTACTCTTCTATTGGGAGAGATGAGCATCGTGTGATGACGGAAGATGGGGACTTTTTCCTAGTAAGACTGATAGCCAAATCAACCTTAGCTATCACAGGATGAGATTGCCCTCACATCCACCATCCTCAATTACTGCCACAAGTATTAGCCTTTCATTATAGGGATTTCCAGCCCATCTTGCTGCTACATTGGTCTCCCTCAGCTTTTCTGGGCAGCCACTATTGCTGCAGTCTCACTCCTACTGCTTTTGGGGTCTTCACTACAGTGTATCCTCTTATTCTTATTTTAAATCCCTCGGCATGGGATCTGAGCAGTATGTGAATGCTGCTTCCATCCTGGAGGGAATCTTCCACTGTACTAAGAGTTCCTATATTGGGACCAAAGTCCTCAGTGTCAGGACTCTAACAGTTTAACTGAACTCACCGCACTCCTGCTGCCTGGGTTCCTTCTGCTGCTGTGTTGGCTCTCCTCTTCTATTTTAGGACCTTATGGCCCATCAAGGTGCTGTGCTGGATCAGGGCTTTGCATCAGTTAGAGGTTCTCTGCTGCTGATTCTCCTGGCATGTTGGAAAGCCTTGCAGCCCATCTTGTTGCTGTACTGGTTCACCTGGGAAGTTTTAAGGCCTTTCATGCAATCAAGTTGTTATGCTAGTCCTCTTTGGGTGCTTTACAGTTTTGCAGTTGATCAAAGTGCTCTGCTGATAGTCTTCACAGCATGGTTTATGGTACAATTGATATACTGTTCCTTGTTATCAGACAGCACAGTTTAAAATTAAAAATAAATTAGTGCCAAAAAGGAACTCCAAAAATGTACAGGAAAGTCGACACAAACAATACCCCAGGGACACATAAGGGACAGAGAGAGACACAGCAACATCTAAAAATAGTCTTGTCACAGCAGAACTCTTAGTCTGCCCCAGTGCCAAACACTTGAGTGAAAAGATGTTTTTAGCCTTTTCGTCCATCTTGGTGCTGTTCTGATCCTTTTAGTGTATTTTAAGAGCTTTAGAGTTAATCAAGGTGCTGTGTTTGTCCTCTTTGGGTGTTTTAGGTTTCCGCAGCTGATGGAACTGCTCTACTGCTGGTCCTCCTGGCATGTTTTAGGGCCTTGCAGCCTCACTCATTAGGAATGTGTCACACTTAGTTGAAGCTCTATCATTCTCACATTCTTTTGAACTCCCTCTTCTCCAAATTAAGGCATACATGAGGGGAAACTCTAAGAAGCATGTTTACTAAACCGGGCTAATGGTTAAACCGGGCTAACTGCAACTAGGTCTCATGTTAATCAATGGGATCTTGTTGCAGAAAACCATTGACCAGTTTAGTAAACATGCCACTAAGAGAAGAAAAGCCAAATGGCCCCACCAGTGGGAAGACATCTAAGCACACCTTACTTTATACTTTGTCCTTTCTTGCCCCGTCTCTTCTCTCTGCACCTTCAAGTGCAGGTGCTCTGAAACATCTGCACATACTTTTAGCCACTGAGAGGAGAACAATTTTCAGCCCAGAGAATTTCCCATAATGAGGCTAATTCTGATGGGGGCACGTCCGAGCCAGCCGAACATCCAAAATCTGGATGGGCTGGATTTGCACCTGATTCTGCAACTGTGGGAGCTATATGTTACCACGGTTGCAGACTTGGGGCACTTGGACGGGCTGTATGGGCCCTGGTTCTGAGGCTATGAACATGCAGTAACCTCACTGGCCATCCCTCTCTATGCTCCTCGTGGAGTCCAGGTGCTGTAGCATCCCATTGCCATGGCACTGGGTACCCAGAAAGAACACAGACCTCCAACTCCGGTTCTGTGCTTCTTTCCCCACCACCCGGCCCTCGGCCATGACATCCAGGGCTAGGATAGAGTGATGGGACTGTACCTCTGCTCCTCCTGTGACTTTGGGGCATCTGCACCATGTGATCGCTGCCCTGCATGGGACTTATTCCATCTCCGAGGTGGAATAAGTCCCTCGTCCATCTTCCCAATGCTGGACGTACAGGGCCATGACCTGAATCGGCCCTGTACATCCGGGTTTGTTGGCCAACATGTGGTCCGCCCACTGCCTGCCCTGACGCCATTCCCTCCCACCCCCATCCAGAGTTCCCTGCACAAAGTCCTTGCATGTGTGGGGAGCTCTAGGTCCAGAATCAGATATCTGCGAATAGTGGGGGGTTGGACGTCCAATCCAGAGAACCATCCCCGCTATTCACAGTTCTGGATGACCCCTTTTGCCTCAACTCTGTATCCTTAAAGAGGCTCCAAAGAAAAGCAACTATCATTTTATCCTATCTTTTCCATTTGCAAAGCAATGCTATCTGCTTAGTCTCCTATATGTTTCCTTACCATTCTCCTAGATATATTCTTGTCATCAGTTGTTGTGCTGTCTGTCTTGACTAGATTGTAAGCTCTGATGAGTAGGGCTGATCAAATTGGTGGAGGGGTTGCGCTCTGTGTTAGAGAGGGCATTGAGTCAGAAAGGATTAAAGTTTTGCAGGGAACAAAATTTGCTGTAGAATCTCTATGGATTGAAATTCCATTTATGAAGGGGAAGGTGATGGCAGTGGGAGTATACTATCGACCGCCTGGCCAGAATGAACAAATGGATGATGAAATGCTCAAAGAAATGAAGGAAGCTAACAAAAGTCACAACAGAGTAGTAATAATGGGTGATTTCAATTACCCCGGTATCGACTGGGTCAGTGTCACAGCAGGACAAGCTAAAGAGATAAAGTTTCTAGATGAAATAAATGACTGCTTCTTGGAGCAGCTGGTTCATGAACCGACCAGAGGGGAAGCCATACTGGACCTAGTCCTTAGTGGAACGCCAGATCTGGTGCAAGAAATAAGGGTGTTGGGACCACTTGGCAATAGTGATCATAGTATGATCATGTTTGATTTAATTAGTGGAGAACAGATAGTAAAGGAATCCACAGTACTACCTTTTAACTTTCAAAAAGGAGACTATGATAGAATGAGGAATATAGTTAGGAAAAAACTAAAAGGAGCGGTTCCAAAGGTTAAAGACTTACAGCAAGCTTGGGTGTTATTTAAAAATACTATCCTCGAAGCCCAGACCAGCTGTATTCCACGCATTAAGAAAAGTGGAAGAAAGTCCAAAAAACTGCCAGCATGGTTTAAAGGTGAGGTCAGAGAGGCTGTTGCTGCCAAAAAAGCAACCTTCAGGAAATGGAAAAAAGAGCCAAATGATGAAAACTGTAAACAGCACAAGCACTGGCAAGTTAAATGCAAAGCATTGATAAGGCAGGCAAAGCGGGAATTTGAGAAGAAACTTGCTACGGAAGCAAAAACACGAAATAAAGACTTTTTCAAGTACATTCGTAGCAAAAGGCCTGTGAGAGAGTCAATTGGACCATTAGATGATAGAGGGGTAAAAGGGGCAGTAAGAGGAGACAAGGCTATAGCAGAGAGACTGAATGAATTCTTTGCTTCGGTCTTTACTGAGGAAGATGTAGGGATGTTACCCAAGACTGAAGTGGTATTTAAAGGTGATACTGCAGAGGATTTGAGAGAAATATCGCTACACCGGGAAGATATATTACAACTATTTGATAAACTGAATAGTAGCAAATCACCTGGACCGGATGGTATACATCCCAGAGTGTTGAAAGAACTGAAATATGAGATTGCAGACCTGCTATTGGTAATCTGTGAACTTTCATTAAAATCATCTGTAATACCTGAAGATTGGAGGGTCGCCAACGTAACACCAATTTTTAAAAAGGGTTCCAGGGGTGACCCGGGAAATTACAGACCGGTGAGCCTGACGTCAGTAGCGGGAAAAATGGTAGAAACCATCATAAAGAACAAAATTACACAGCATGTAGATAGTCATGGCCTAATGGGAGACAGCCAACATGGCTTTAGACAAGGAAGATCTTGTCTTACTAATCTGATATGTTTTTTTGAAGGTGTGCATAAACAGGTAGACAAAGGTGAGTCGGTTGATATAGTGTATCTGGACTTTCAGAAAGCTTTTGACAAGGTCCCCCATCAGAGACTCTTGGCGAAGCTAAAAAGTCATGGGATAGGAGGCAGTGTACTATTGTGGATCAGGAACTGGTTAAAAGATAGAAAGCAGAGGGTAGGGCTAAATGGCCAATATTCCCAATGGAAAAAGGTGAATAGTGGAGTACCCCAGGGATCTGTACTGGCTCCGCTACTTTTTGACATATTCATAAATGACCTGGAAAAGGGAATAACTAGTGAGGTTATCAAATTTGCAGATGACACAAAACTGTTTAAAGTTGTTAAAACCCAAGAGGATTGTGGAAAACTGCAGGAGGATCTGGATAAATTGGAAGACTGGGCATCCAAATGGCAGATGAAATTTAATGTGGACAAGTGCAAAGTTATGCACCTAGGAAAGAACAACCCACACTATAGTTACACGATGCAAGGCTCCACATTAGAAACCACCACCCAGGAAAAAGATTTAGGAGTCATCGTGGATAACATGTTAAAACCCTCCGCCCAGTGTGCAGCGGCGGCTAAGAAAGCAAATAGAATGCTAGGTATCATAAGGAAAGGGATGGAGAATAAAACAAAGGATATTATAATGCCTCTGTATCGCTCCATGGTACGACCGCACCTTGAATATTGTGTGCAATTCTGGTCACCGTATCTTAAAAAGGACATAGCATTATTAGAAAAAGTACAGAGAAGAGCCACCAAATTGGTGAAGGGGATGGAAGGCTACTCCTATGAAGAGAGGCTAAAAAGGTTAGGGCTCTTTAACCTGGAAAAGAGACGGCTGAGGGGAGATATGATAGAGGTCTATAAATTAATGAATGGAGTGGAACGGATAAATGTGGATCAATTGTTTGCGCTATCAGAATATAGAAAGACTAGGGGACATGTAATGAAGCTACAGGGTAAACTAAGACAAATAAGAGAAAATATTTTTTCACTCAACGTGTAATCAAACTCTGGAATCTGTTTCCGGAGGATGTAGTAAGGGCTGTTAGTGTAGCTGGGTTTAAAAAAGGTTTGGACAAGTTCCTGGAGGAAAGGTCCATAAACCACTATTAAAAAGGGACCCAGGATATCAATGCTTGACCCAGTACAAGCATTGTGGAACCTGTGTCTTTTGGGGATATTGCTAGGTACGTATGACCTAGACTGGCCACTGTTGGAAACAGGATACTGGGCTTGATGGACCTCGGTCTGACCCAGTATGGCATGTCTTATGTTCTTATGACCATCTTTTATATGTATCAGTACATTGCTGCATATGCCTTGTAGCACTATACAAATGATCAGTAGTAGTAGTAGTAGTAGTGGTAGGATACACTGTGAAAAATGTCATTCTTTGGCCTTCATTCTCACTCTTTAAGTTGATAAATCCCATTGTTTAGGATGGTTCACCTTTGCATCTCTGCATCTTGTTGCTGCTCGAAGTGCTCTTCTGCTGGTCTTCTTGGTATGTTATAGGACGTTGCAGCCCGTCTTGTTACAGTGCTAGTCCTCTTGGTGTGTTTTAGTGCCTTAAAGCCAATTGAAGTGCTGTGCTGGTCCTCTTTGGGAGTTTATGACTTTGCAGCTGATTGATGTGCTCTGCTGTTGGTCCTCATGGCATGTGTAGAGCCTTGCAGTCCATCTTGCTAATGTGCTGGTCCTTTTGGCATATTTTAGGGCCTAAGAAAACAAAAGTGGAAAGCCACCTCCGCAAACAAGAATACCCAGTGGAAGGAATGGAGAGAAATCACAGCCACTGGAAATGTTAATTGGCATGTTGTTGTACACATCTTTGTTCCCAGCTTTTTTATTTTGATGTTTTATTGCTTTATATTGTATCAGTGGAACCTTTTGTTGACCCCCCGATGCAGGTATAGTTGACAAAACTTGGCCAAGTTGGGCCTTCAATAAAGTGTATTATAAGAAGACCATCTCATGGGGTCTTGGTCTCTTTCCTTCCTTTTGATGTTTTAGGTCCTTACAGACAATCTAGGTGCTGTGCTAGTCCTCTTTGGGTGTTTAGGGCTTTGCAGCTGATTGAGGTGATCTAATCATGCTCCTGGCATATTTTAGTGCCTTGCAGCAGATGTTAATGCTCTGCTGGTTTTCTTGGTGTGTTTTAGAGCCTTATAGATGATCAACATACTTTTCTGCTCATCTTTGGGTGTTCAGGAACTTGTTATTGATCTTGCTGCTGTGCTGTCCTCTTTGGGTGTTTTAGTATTATACAGTCAGTCTTGCTGATGTGTTGGCACTCTCTGGGTGTTTTAGGAAATTCCAGCTGATCTTGTGCTGTCTTGGTTCTCTGCATGACAAACATGACTTACATGCAGAAAATGCTTTATATTGCCTCTATAATTGGGCTGAAAGTCCACACAAATGTATATGTATAAATTATCTATAAATCTTAATGCAGTTTATGTCCTGCTGAATATTTACTTCATTATATTTTGGAGGAAGCATGATGGAGAGCAGGTGCATTTATAAAGTAAGGTACCATTGTGGTCAACATTATTGGCACTTTTGCAGTTCGATCACTTACTATCCAATATTTCCTAAAAGAATTGGCCAATGAATTAGCTTTGGACTATATATGCACACATATTTGACACATAAAAGAATCAAATGATACAAGACCAATTAAAAAATTAATAGTATAAAATACATTTAAAAGTAGGAAATAGTATAAAAACTGGGACATTGCCAAGATATGATTATTGACACCCTTATAAACAATTCAAATCAGTTTCAATAGAAGAACCACATTCCCACTGCAGTAAAATTAGAAGAACCTGTGATCAATTGTCAGTACTTACATGACTGGAATCAACTAATGAATGATGACTCTAATGTTTAAAATGGCCACATTTATTTCCTGTTTCATTTTCACAATGGAGAAGACAAGAGAGCTGCCTGAAACCATCAGAAAAGCATTATCACCAAAGATCAGCCTTCAAAGGGGTACAAGACCATCTCCAAAGACCTTGGGATTCCTGTGTCTACAGTTCACAATGTTATTAAGAAGGTGTCTGCTTATGGAATTATCAAGAACTTCCGAGGATGTGGTAGAAAGAGGAATATTAATACAAGAAGTCTTTGAAGGTTAGTGTGAACTGTTGGAAAAATACCACGTACAACATCAAAAGAGCTTAAGACTGACCTGAAGCAATATGGAAAGGTGTTTTCAACCTGCACCATATGCCACACACTAACAAAGAAGGACTTGTGATAAGGAAGCTTATCATAGCTCAGGAAGGAGCTATAGAAAAGGTGAAGTGACTCTGAACAAGCAACCTGTCAGTTCTGGTAGAAATAAGAAAACAGAATTTTCCCATAAAAGACTACCAGTCCCAGAATGCACCAGGTTTCCAACAGCCATTAGAGGAGCTGAAGTGGGGAAACGTGTGTTCAATCAGGAGGGCTATGAGGTAATCCCTAAGCACTCATCTCAAAGGGCAGGGCCTGATTCAGCACAGCTGCGCTGTGTTAGGGAGGAGCACTCATCTAAGCAGAATAAAGGTAGAGTTTATTCTACAGAGAATCATCCTCAGAATCCTCATCCTCATCATCTTCATGATCAGCTTGGATATCCTCATCCTCAGTTTCATCTGGAGGATCATCAGAAGCAGAAGCCAGAGCGGACGGACAGAGAGGGCAAGAAACCCTTTGGAAGAAAGAAGAGAAAAGCCTTTGAGAGGTCTAGAAGAGTCCGGAGCAGTACGTATACTGGGAGGCATTCCAAGGGCCAGCATACACCATTGGACTGGGGAAAGCCAGAGGAATGGTGCTGCAGAGCTAGGAATCTCCAGACGGTACCTGTGAGGGAGACGGCTGCACGTGGAAGGGACCCTAAGACCCGTGCCAGAAGGTATGTGAAGAGAGATCCAGTGTCAAGGGATCTGGATTGGAAGGCTGGACATAAGAACTGGACTACATACTGGCCAGGCTATATAGAGAGGAACTCTAACAGCAATGGAAGCTCAGGTATGAACACTGATCTATGCCCTAGCTATAACCTTGAAAGACAGCAGGGAAACAAGTATTCTCCTGAAAGTGCTCCATTGGGAGATTCATCTGTGCCAATCCATGATATTGAACCCATGATTGTTGAAGAAGGGGGAGGGATTGCAGATGAAGGCTGTGTTTACATGGACTGCTCTGTCTAAACTCCTTTGGTGATTTTCTGTTATAAAATACAGCAACCATCACAAAGAAATACAAACTTGTTCTTTAATCTACTCAGAAAAGCTCCTGAGTAGGATTTTTAGCCACGCAGTAGAAAGCAAGCCAGCTAAGGGGTTTCAGCTGGGTAACTGCTAGCAATTGAGCCTTACCTAATTGCTTGTGAGCTCTGAGGGAATCACTTCTGAATCTATGTGGGAAGATATAAGAAGTTAACCTGAAAAGAACAGTTTTTCTCTTCTTTGTGGATATTGTTTGTTGTTTTATACACTGCTAAGAAAATATTAGCTAAAGCCTACAGAAAAGACCAGTTTGTTACCAACCAGGTCTTATTTCTTTTGCTTTGATTGCCTGACAAGTTCAAATGTTGTTTTCCTGATTTTGTTTTTCCAAGTTTAACACTGAAAGCAAGTAACCTGATTTATGTGCTACCAAGCATATCTGTGTTGGGAGAAATAACCCCATAAATAAATATCTTATTGGTTTTACACTCAAGCACAACTATTTATTGTGAGCAGCTGTGTCTGGTGTGAATGGACTGCATTGCCCACAATCCCTTGCCAATCATATTGATATATGCACTTGCCAAGACTGTGAACATTCTCACCCAGGCAGCCGTCTGACAGACTTCATGGGTGAAGGCCAAGAAGGACACCACTGCTCAAAGACAGACATAAAAAGGCATGCCTGATCTTTGCCCAAACCCACCTTGAGAAACTACAGTCCTTCTGGGAAAATGTTCTGTGGACAGATGAAACCAAACTTGAGTTCTTTGGCAACATAGACCAGTGATACATTTATAGGCAAAGAAATGAAGCCTAAAAAGAAAAAAACATCCTTCCTACAATCAAATATGGTGGAGGTTCCATAATATTGTAGGGCTGTTTTGCTGCCTCAGGAACTGGAGGCCTGGAATGTATTAAAGGAATCAGGGCCGTACTGATCGTGAAATGCGCCTTGTGCGACTTGCACATCAGACACATGCCCCCCCCCCTCCATCTAGACACTTTATGGGGGCAGGAGAGAAGAGGCACGCTCGATGTGCAAGTCGCCGGCATGCTAAGCAGGTCTGGTCCCCACCCCTGGAGGGACCAGACCTGCTTAGCGTGCCACGAGAAGGCTTAAGGGGCACATTTCAGCTGTCTGCCGTTGCCTGCTGCCCCTGAGAGAAGAAAAAGTGGCAGCGGCAGGCAATGGCAGACAGCTGAAATGCGCCCCCTTAAGCTTTTGTGCCCTGTGATGCCGCACCGCTCGCACAGGGCTAGGTACGGTCCTGAAAGGAATCATTAAGTCAGAGGACTACCAAGGCATTTGGAGTGAAATGTGTTACCTAGTATCAGAAAGCTAGTACAAAAGAATGGTTAAAAAGGAACAAATGGAACAAAAAGAACAAAGGAATAAACATTTTTAATTGACCAGCAGTGAGTTCTGATCTCAATCCACTCGAGAATCTTTGGAAAGAGCTGAAATCTGCCATTGTTAAAAGTAATTCTAGAAATATTCATGAGCTGGAACAAATCAAATTTGAAGAGTGGGGGGGAGCGTGTGAGGAGAGGAGGCTGTTGCTCACCACTGTGTTCTTCTTCGCGGCGTCGGAGTGCACGGTCCACCTTGGCGGCGCCTACCCCTGACGTCATCAACGGGGGTTTAAAGCCAGGAAGCTTGCTGTCTGCTTTGGGAGCGTTTGAGGAGAGGAGGCTGTTGCTCACCATTGTGCCCTGCTGTGTTCTTCTTCGCGGCGTCGGAGTGCACGGTCCACCTTGGCGGCGCCTACCCCTGACGTCATCAACGGGGGTTTAAAATCTGATCGCTAAGCGGTACGCGAAAGCGGTCGCATTCTAAAGGGGCGTGTTATTAAGGGGCTCACTCCTTATGCACTCCTTGGGCGCTCGAGGAGCTTGGGAGCTGGCTTGTGGCTGTGCAGTATGGGTAGACGGAGAAAACGACCTCTAAAAGTGAGTACTGAGAATCCAACTAAAGCTGTTAAAACCTCTGGCCCTATGGATCATCATCTTGTGACTCTGAGTGGTAAGGAGGGAGAGGCCGCTATTGCAAACCCGACTCAGCTCCCTAGTTATGACTCCTCGTCTTTTTTGGTGGTTAGTACCTCTTCCCCCTCTGCTGCTGTTAGTAATGCTGTTCCCGTTACTTCCTCCCCAGTGAGGAGGGTTGCATCCTTGCAATTGGCCTTACCATCGGCTTTATCTGTTCCTGGACCTGTGGTGGCTACCGGGAGAGTTCCTCTACCCCGGATCCTATCAGTTCCTGAGAGCCCTGCCTTGATGCAACGGGACGGTGTTTCTTCATCTGCGGACCCAAAGGATATTTCTCTTATGGATGTTTGGTCTATTCTTACTAGGATAGAGTCTTCGTTGAGTTCCGTCGTTATGCAAATGTCGGACTTTACTAGAGACTCTGTGGCTAAATTTACTCAACATGATTCCCAGATTGATGTACTGGGGGAGAGATGCCAGAAGTTGGAAGCCCAATGTATTGTATTACAAAATTCTTCATTGTCTTTTATGAAAGATAGCTTTATTCTCCATACTCAGCATGAGTTACTGGAGAATAGCTTGCGTGCCTTAAATTTGCGTTGCTTAAATTTTCCTTGCACGCGGTTCTTATCTCCTCAGATATTATTTGATAAGTATTTGATAGATATTTTGGGATATCGAGAGGATAACAAACCGTCTCTGACTAAAGTGTATTATATTCCCTTTAAAGGGGCCTCCGAGCTGGGGGGCTCTGGTGAGTCTGCCCCACCTCGGTTGCAGGAGTCCCTTAATATCTCAGAGTTTATTGAATCTTCTCAAGACAACATTTCCACTAGGGCTACCCTTCTGGTGTCCTTCGCCTCAGAAGTTGAAAAGAATGCTGTGATGCGTTTATATTTTTTGAATAAGACATCGTTTTTTTGTGGGGGGAGGGTGAGTATTTTTCCCGATGTCTCCAGGAAAACTCAGCTATGTCGCCGGGCTTTTTTGATGATGAAGCCACGCGTCTTAGCCCTTGGTGCCACTTTTTTTCTTAAATTTCCATGTAAGTGTTTAGTTACCTTTCAGAGCGCCAAGTATGTTTTTCTGGAGACCTCGGCATTGGAGTCCTTCCTCCAATCTAAAGGCCCGCCGATTTCTTGAAATACTGAGTGTTTCAGTAGTAGATTGGTATAAAAAAGAGTTTATATTTTTGAGTTAGCGTCCTCTGTCTCCTTGCATGCTTCTCTTGACGTGGACTTTCTTGCGGATGTCCGGTTGTTGTTTTTCCTCTGTAGCAGTTATATGATGTTATTGCTGGTATATCTGTATTTTCTCTAAAGTTTCTTAATAAACGGAATTGAAATTGAAAAAAAAAAAAATTTGAAGAGTGGGAGAAACTACCAGCAGACAGGTGTACAAAACTTATTGATGGCTACAAGTAACATTTGGAGGCTGTCATCACTGCCAAGGGTTTCACAACCAAATATTAGTGAAAGGTGTCATTAATCCTATTCAGGTCATATTTTTTTTTCTCAGAAATTACTGACATCTTTTTTTTTGTTGTATACCTTTGAACATACTATTAAAATATTATGCTGATATACAGTTGGAATATTTCCAATTATTTCTCACGATATTGTACACAGCACACCTAAAATGTAAGGATGCCAATAATGTTGACCACAACTATATGTATGTAATTTCTAAAACAGGGGCACAAGTTGTTGAAAACACATGTTAATTTAAGCCACGAGCACTTAGGCCAGCCTTGTGGCTGCTGTAAACGTCCACACCTAGATTTTTCAGGAACGCACGTAAAATACTATTCTATAATTTCCATGTGTTCCCTACTCTGTCCCTAGACACGCCCACAGTGAAAGTATGCATGATCAGCCCAAGAACAGTGACTGCATCAAATATTCACGTAAATGAGCATTTATGCATATATATGACTAAACTACTGCGATGTACGTGTGTAAACACGCACGAAAATCAAGGCCCGACTTATGAAATTAAATCTACTAATAGCTAAACTGATCTTAGTCTGAGCGTGGTTCATGCAATAAAAAGAAATCCTCATAGTTAGGTAGACATGGTTATTGAAGAAATGTATTCACCTTGAATTGGTTAGCAGGAACCGTGTAGCCTGCTAGCATGTCATTTCACCAATGACAGGTTATAATTGGTGTGCTATGTAATAAAGCTGTCCAATTTATCCAACATCCTAACTATACCGAGCATATAAAGGTACATTATTTATATGCAGCTCCATAGTTCGGTATGTTTTATAATTTAAGATTGACAGTCTTTTCAGTATCAATGTAACAGGTTAACAATGCCTGGCAGGTACCCAGTGGTTGAATATTCTTGAACAGTACATTGGATTTCGACAGCTGAGTTGCATATGATCAAAGCACAGGAGAGTACTGATGAAAATGTTTTCTGAAAGCTTTTCTTTCATTTTAAAAGCCCATTATAAAGTTATTGCCCCAGAGCACTCAAAGGCCTCCTGTGCCTGCCTCCTGAGTCTCTGCCACTTTTCCCCAGCAATCTGCACTCTAAAGTGGTTCTGCTTTACATTAAAATCTGACATGTCTCAGATACCCTTAGGACTGTTGAATCTGGTTTTCAGGCTGTTAAAGTTTTAATGAAATAGATGCCTCCTTCATGGTAACGCTGCCATCAGCACATAGTGCCTCCCACTCTTTCGCAGCTCAGTTTCTTTTACTTTTGTCAAGTGAAGGTGGCCTGGCTGCCAGCAAAAGGCTAAGTGGACAACAGACTGTAATACAATTATTTCCTCATTGCCCCAGAAGAATCCAAGTTATCAATGTCCCTGTTTAATGCACATTACCAAGTTTAAGTCACAATGGAAACCACTTTGACTAAAATGAGAAAGCGGTATAAAAAAAAAAAAAAAAACCTCTGTAAAATAAATAAATAAATGAATGTTTCCTACCGTCAGTTTTTCTTTTATATACAGAGTGCAGAGTGTGTAATTTGACCAGGTCCTATTACTTTCGGGATGTTTAAACCAGAGCCCATTGGATTCACATGTCTTAGTGACTTTCTCTTTATATGGAAAAAAAAAATAAAGCAAATAAAATAGACAGCAATAATCTTAATAAAGGGTAGTGAATAAAATAACTCTTTGTTTTAACTGATGTAACTAATCTAGAGGTGACAAAGGAAAGCTCCGATAACGAACAATAGAATTAGGAAAACAAAAGACTAAAAAGCTGTCTCTAGATAGGAAAGAAACATTAGATTTAGTTTTAAAATGTGAACAGAAGTAGTATTTCATGAACTGCGTATACCTAATGGCAGAGAAAGAAATCAGCAATGTGTGATCATGTCTCTGCTGTTCCTGCATTATGGAACCCATCATTGCACACCAGGTAAAATATGTTTGCACACTTAAGGGATCTATTCAATAAAATTCATCCTAAAAAGTTTCAGCATGCAACTTGGTAAAGATCTGCATGCATGTTAAAGCTTAATTTGAAGGGCAATTGTATAACTGGACACCTAGGTAAAGGCAGCCAAAACACGCCTTTTAAAGTCTATTTTATAAAGTCAAGCAGGGGCCTATTGGTCTTTATGAATACTAGCATAAGTAGCAGAGAACGCGCCTGAAGACATGGACATTATACCTGCTCTATAACTGGTGTAAATGAAGGCATGTAAAATACTTAAATATGTGTATACATTATTGTATAACCAATGTGTGTATTTGCCCATGCTTCCCCAGACCATATCCCTGGCTATGCCTACTGGCAATGTATACTCCATCACATCAAAGCATGTGCTTTTATGTTGGTCAGGATTTTATAGGAGGCCATTAAAATGCCTAAACTGCCGCATATGCACTTTAACAAATTTATAAAATGACTGTACCTCCATGCATGCTAAATTTATACCAATGTGCTTATGTGAAAAGTTCAAAAAGGTGCCTATTTTACAAAAACAACATGATTGTTTATGAGCCTTTGGGGTCTTTTCTGTCTTGCAAATTCGCCCCCTTGCCGTCCCCGACTAAGCCTCCCCATATGAACAACAAGTTTGTATGGGGAGGCTTAGACAGGGGTGGGAAGGGGCAGTGCAGAGGCAGAATTAGGGCGGGCAATGGGTGGTCTGTGGCACCGGATGTACAGGGTCGATTCTGAAGTTGGCCCTGTACGTCCGGGACTGGCAGACTGGATGGGGGACTTATTCCACCTCGGAGATGGAATAAATCAAGTCCTCCTAGACATTGGGAGACAGGAGGGCGGCCAGGAACAAATGGTGAGCGGGTGCAGGAGACTACCCGCAGCCCAACACTGGTCATGGGAGGCCAAATTGGTGATCGAGCTGCGAGGAAAGGGGAAAGTGGTCCATGGTCAGGGATCACGGCTCCTGAATGGAGCTGCAGTGCCATGGCAACCGGATGCCATGATGCTGTGGCTCCATTCAGGAGCCTGATTGAGTTAGCTGGGCAGGGTCCTGTTCGTGCAGGCCGATCGGAATCAGGTCCCGGCCTGCACATACAGGCCTATTTGCAATTCTGATCCCGCGGGGGCTAGAGGTGCCCCGCAGGATCAGAATAATGTTTACCTCTGTGCGTCCGGTTCCAACCAGACGCACAGAGTCTGGTGTACACAGTATAGAACGTGTTTCTATAAACAGGCTCATAAAATGACCCCCTGTGGAGCACAAATGCACATCTGCTCCAAAAAAGGTGCAAAACTCATACTGAGTCATTTTAGTTGCAGTAATGCTAGCTTGGAAAAGAGAGCCTGCTTCCGCAATTTAAATCTCAAATCATGAAGGTTTACCTAATGGGTCAAAGTCCTGAAAATAGTCAGGGCAATGCTGTACTGAGACTTTACCAGCGGTGACATCGTCCCAACATAACCAGCCATCCCAGGTTCTGTTGCAGTAAGTACCTACAAATGGACAGAGAAAAGTATCACTTATCTGTGCCAAACTTACTTTCACTTGCACATTTATTTCAATTAATATTCATCTGGTTGTAGAAATGTGTTTTTATGTGTATATTAAATATTCATTAGTAGGAAAATATAATAAGAGTCAATGTGCAAGAGACTGAGAATGACTCTTTAAGAAAATAAATTAAAATGAACATCAGCCTGTGCTTGGATGCTACTGTTCAATACCACCAATGGACTGACAAATGATTTACTCTGTATATGATTTGAAACGTTCCAGGATCTATTTTCCAGGGTCTATTTTCAAAATGATGAGAGAATCCATACATGTTGGAAAACAAGTTGTTGATCAATTCATGGGAAGGAGATGTCCTATCAGGGACAATTAGTGGTTCAATGGGGCAGACCCATTGGGTCGAGGACCCTATCTGCCAGAAACTATATTACAGCATTATCTGAATATAAAGAGATTTTTGAAGACAAGCTTGTGGTGTTATGCTGTTTGTGGCAGTGTTTGAAAATGATGAAAAGACCACTGAGATGCAAGGTGCAAATCATCTATAAGCTTGTGAAATGAAGACTAAATTAAACTTGTATTTTTGCTTAAATTGTTCTTTTTCTTAGGTCGTATTGTAACATTTTTAGCTGCATCAAACTTAATGATGTCTGCAAGGTACTGCATACTGTTCTATCATGATCAAACATTTCAGATTATGAAGGCTGCATAGAGAGAACATGCAGCTATTATTTTAAAAGGATGCAAAGTAGCATTATGCTCTAAAAAAACAGAAAGTAAAACAGATGATTATAAAGTTAGGCACTTTGAGCTTGATTTAAGAGGTTTGGGCCTCCACTAGGTAAATAGTCGGTTTCCCCACATCTTTACTTTTGTAAAAGAACATAGTCGGCTGCTATTCAAAATGTTTTGAAACACTCAGAGTTATCGGTCTGCACCTGGTAAAAACATGTTTGGAAAGCCCAGGAGACGAAGCTAGCCTATGCTCCGCTTTATCACATCCCACCTACAAAGGGTTATGTGCTCACCTTGATATGTTATCTCACTGAGGCTTCTTCTTCATAAAGATTTACTCTTGCTTAGAGAAGGGGCAAGTCTGGGTGGCTTCCATTTTGCCCACATTAGCTCCTATTATGTTCTCTTCCTTCCAAGGAAATTCATGCAAATCAACCACTATTGCTCACTTACCTTCAGTTCTATCCAAATCCATTGGGATGCGATCAGAAAAAAGTGTCAGTATAGAGCTGGGATAAAGGCCCATTTCTGGTTTGCCTTGAACTGCTTTCAAAGGGGCATTACCACGACTACTGCAGCATATTGCAACACTCATCTCTTTAAAATCATAGCTTTAACAATCTCTACCTATTTGGCAAGCATTCCAATCTCTACCTATTTGGCAAGCATTCCAACAAACTTACAAAAGAAACATGCGACATTCTTACATCATTCTCATGTTCATCCTCATACAACTATATTAATGGAACTCACGCTATACACATGCACTCATATTCCAGCTCTCTAGCACCTATAACTCATACTCACTACATCACTAAACCTATCCAATAAAATGCACAGGGCACCAAAGTTATCAATGCTCATCCATTTCGTAAGGAACAGTTGGAGGTGATGGTGTCCCAGTGCCACTGGTATGTGGGGGGGAGGGAAGTAGGCATGTCTGGTTCCTCTGGGTGTGTTCTCTGCCTCCTCCTTCTGGAGGTAAATCAGCAAGATATCAATATGAAAGCAATGGAAATAGAAAGGCCAGTTGGCCAGAATGCCTAAAGGACAGCATAGGAAGGAGCAGATGCAAAGGAGAAAAGAACATAGCACATCAAATTACATTTCCAGTACAGAGCATTGCTTTACTGCCAGGGACAATCTCAGGGAATGCTTGTGTGTGTATTGTATATTTTGTTTACTTAGTTAACAAGTGATGTGGTTGAAATGAGAGACAGAAGAATATAAGAACATAAGAAATGCCATACTGAGTCAGACCAAGGTCCATCAAGCTCAGCATCCTGTTCCTATAGCAGCCAATCTAGGTCACAAGTACCTGACAGGTTCCCTTTGGAAGACATTGGAAATGAGACAGCATGGAGAAAGAGTGAGAGACAGATGCATTACAACTATACTTAAGAATAAATGGTGGAAAGGTAAGGAGAAGGCAGACATGCTATGTAACCAGTCTGGATTTTGATGCTCTCGTAGCACAGAAACGGCCTTGCTGGCAATTCATGAAGACTTGTTGTTATATTTAGATAGAGATGATGCGTTGCTCCAGCTCCTTTATTTTTCTGCAGTGTTTGATGTGCTGGATCACTGTATATTGTTGCAGTGGCTTGCTTTTTCTGAAGTTGGAGGAATGCCATTATTGTGGTTGAAATCTTTCCTCTCTGATAGAAGCCTGTTTGTAGAAGTTGGTTCAAAGTCATTGTGTGTGTGCCCAATATATTTTGGTGTTCCACAGGGAGCATTACTATCTCCCTTACTGTTCAATCTTTATGAACAGCCTTTAGCCTTAATTATTGACAGGTATGGCATTTGTTTCCAGATATTTGTGGAAGACATCCAACTGTACCTTTTGTTCAGAACACGAGAACATAAGATATGTCATACTAGGTCAGACCAAGGTCCATCAAGCCCAGTAGCCTGTTTCCAACAGTGGCCAATCTAGGTCAGAGGTACCTAGCAGTTTCCCCAAAAGACACGGGTTCCACAATGCCTTAGTAAAGGTTTATGGACCTTTCCTCCAGGAACTTGTCCAAACATTTTTTAAACTCTGCTGCACTACATCCTCCGGTAACAAATTCCAGAGTTTGATTACACGTTGAGTGAAAAAAAAAATTTTCTCTTATTAGTCTTAAATAGTTTACCCTGTAACTTCATTGCATGTCCTCTAGTCTTTCAATATTTTGATGGCATAAACAATTGATCTATGTTTACCCGTTCCACTCCATTCATTAATTTATAGACCTCTATCATATCTCCCCTCAGCCTTCTCTTTTCCAGGTTGAAGAGCCCTAACCTTTTTAGCCTCTCTTCATTGGAGTATCCTTCCATCCCCTTTACCATTTCGGTGGCTCTTCTCTGTACCTTTTTTAATAACGCTATATCCTTTTTAAGATAAGGCAACCAGAATTGCACACAATATTCAAGGTGTGGTCGCACCATGGAACGATACAGAGGCATTATAATATGCTTTGTCTTATTCTCCATTCCTTTCCTTATGATTCCTAGCATTCTGTTTGCTCTCTTGGCTGCCACTGCACTCTGGGCGGAGGGTTTTAACATGTTATCCACGATGACGCCTACATCTTTTTCCTGGGTGGTAGTTCCTAATGTAGAACCTTGCATCGTGTAACCATAGTTTGGTTTGTTCTTTCCTAGGTGCATAACTTTGCACTTGTCCACATTAAATTTAATCTGCCATTTGGATGCCCAGTCTTCCCATTTATCAAGGTCCTCTTGCAATTTTTCACAATCCTCATCGGTTTTAACAACGTTGAATAATTTTGTGTCATCTGCAAATTTGATTATCTCACTCGTTTTTCCCATTTCCAGGTCATTTATGAATTTGTTAAAAAGTAGCAGACAGCACAGATCCCTGGGGTACTCCACTGTTCACCTTTCTCCATTGAGAAAATTGGCCATTTAGCCCTACCCTCTGCTTTCTATTTTTAACTATTTCCTGATCCACAAATTGGTAAGTCTAGAGCTATTCAGCTGCAAAAGTTGCAGATTTACTTATCTGATATAGATTGGTGGATGAGAGAAAATGAGTTGGTACTGAACTGTCAGAAAATGGAGATCCTTTGGGTACCTCAACCACTATTTTCCTGCAGCCCACCTTGTTTGTTTTGGCAGAGGCTGCAGTTAGAAGTGATTTGGGGCTTGACTTAGATAGTAGTTTGACATTAGAACCACAGATCTCTAAGGTGGTGAAGGTAAGCTATTTGTACTTTCCAAAGCTGAGAAAGGTGCATATATTTTCTGATCATCAGTATTTAACTACCTTTTATACAATCTATAGTTTTCACAAGATTGGACCATTGCAATGTTTTGTATTCTGGCTTTCCTGCAAAGGTCTTGGGTCATTTACAGATAATTCAGAATGTTGCTGCCAAGTTTTTGATTAGGGCAGGATCTAGGGATCATGTTACACCTAGTTTGGAGACTCATTGGCTAGCCAACGAATTAAATGTAAACTGTTAGTTGCTTTTAAGATTTTTCATCATTTGTGTCCTGGGTATTTACAAGAATACAGTTTCCCATAGGTTACTCATTTCCAAGATACTCAATTGTGGGTGCTTCCCAGGGCAAACTTGTTTCATTCAGTCAGGCTTCAGGCCAGGGCACTGTTTTGCTTTTTGCCATTTATATGGAATGGTCTTCATTTAACCATCCATTTCATTGTTTTCAGAGGGTAGTGAAGATATTCTTATTCCTCAAAAGTTGCTGAGTATAAATCTGTAGAAAGTCTCGAGAATGCTGTTTACAGTATGTAGCTGCTATTTGTTTCATTATTTTGTTGTTTAAAACATATGCATTTTATTTTCTATGTTTTATTGTATCCTGCCTTGGGCTTTTTGTAAGGGAAGGTAAAACATTTCATAAATGAAATGAAAGACAAAGGTCAATAACATGAAAGTAAATTTGATTCTCTGTGGACAAGCAGGAATGAGTCCTCACATATGAGTGATATCCCCAATGAAGCCTGCGCAGGAACACTCCCTAGCTTCTGTGAGGCTCCACCGCCCCTGCGCACCTCCTTTCTGCCTGCTATTGCAGCACTGTCTCGATTCAGTCTTTTGTTTTCTGTGATGCCCCATGGACACATTCCATTCACCAATGGTAAACTTTGCATTTTTCACTCAACAGGGTTCTCTTCTCCCTTTTACTTTTTTCTCCTTCAATTGTTAATTTTATTCTTGCCGCAGCCCCTTAGCCCTCCTGATGCTGGTGCTGGTGCTCTGGCAGGTTTCGGTCCTCGTCAATGAACCATTTGACTTTGTTGCGGCTATTTTCCAGATGACATGTCCCAGCAACCTGCCAGTGGTTTCAAGAAGTGTTCCAAGTGCTCTAGGACCATATCAGTTGCACCATAATTGGTGCCTACAGTGCCTGTGACCCAATCATCAGCACAGATGACAAAAAGAGTACTTAAGGGTCATGAGAAGCAGCACAAATCATTTCTTGGTGCTTAGAAGTATGATCCATTGTCATCGGCATTGACGGCATCGGTCTCTATTGCTTTCAAGGCAGCATCTGATGCTGGTGGTGCATCACACTGAGGAACTCTCATGTTCAGTCATGACCAAGCACACATAGTTCCCTGGAGCACTGGCCATTGATCGAACTCCACCCAAAGACAAGGAAGGATTCATCCTCATCTTCTTTGGCATTGAGGGGTGAGCATGCCGAACTTTGGGTGAAGACTCTGTGCATCAGTGTCGGAGCCTGCCGAAGCATGACATCAAGAGCAATAGGGGTGTGCATGAATGTCCCTTGAAGGTGAAGAGAGCTCATACTCTAGGATACTGGAGGCGTACTGACAGCCTATCAATAGCCGAGACCCAGCCTCTAATATCCCTTCACAGATATCGGGTACATTGGTCGAAATTGCTCAGGCTTCACAGCCTTTGTAATTGGCAGCCATGGAGAAGCTCTTTTTGTATGTGCTTGAGAAATGCATCACAGTGCTGTTGGTGGTGCAGCATGCTGAGGCCTCGACATGGCTACATTGACATCAGCCATCGTACAGCTGATCCTCAAGCTGCCTGCAAATGAGATACTGACATCAGGGCATCGAAGGACCCCATCATCGGTGCCTGCCTGGCCGATATCCCTATCTAGCATCTTGGGGTCTGATGCGCCCTCAAGATCTAGAAGAGTATTGGCATATCATCAATACTGAACGTGCTCCAGATCCTCTCGAAGAAGGAGAATGATCCTGGCAGAGACTCAGAGCTCAGCTTCTGCACCATTTCTTGGTGGTCGAATCTACATTAAAGAAAATCAAGAGTACCAAGATTCATTTCTGGTGACCCCAGAGAGGGAGGCTCAGACATTGGACTCTTTAGGGAGAAGATGTTTCCAGAGTTCCATGGTTGTTGCCCGCATGGCCTCTTACCAGCTGTACATGGGCATTGTCTTGAAGAACATCATGTGTGACTTGGCTGATCTGGCACAGTTCCTCCTGCCAGAAAAAGTGGATCAGTATCATTCCCTTGTGGCCTAAACAAGGACTGCTCAAAGTTCATGGTCCAAGTGATCCATGATATCTTTGAGATGCCATTCCAGGAATGTTGCCATTGGTACTGGCGACTGGAGACTTGTCAGTGCAAAACAAACAGGTAGACATCCCATGCTGCAGAGAGAATCTCTTTGGGGAACAGGTCGAAGAGAAAGCTAGCCATATCGAAAAGTAGCATATTACCTTTACCAGGCTCTGCAGGTCTACGTCTGAGCACACCTCCTATCTTAGGAGTCACTAAGAGAAAAACCAGAAAAAGACCCTCACAGGTGTAGAACTTTTCCTGGGCCTCAGACCTCTCAACTCTCAGCAGGCCCCTTTCTAGTAGTAGCAGTGTGAGAAGCCTCAAAAAACTGCTCTTTGTTGCTTGCTGCCCTAGGTGACTGCCTAGTATTGCCTAAAGTTTAAGTGGCCCTGCTAAATGGATTATGTCACTAAATGTTGTTGTTAAGTGCCGTCGAGTCGGTGTTGACTCATGGCGACCCACTGGATAGTTGTCCTAAATTGTGTTTGGTTTTCAGTCAGGCGGCTCATTGTTGACAGACTGGTACCCATAGCTGCTGTTATTGTATCGATCCATCTCATTGCTGACCTTCCTCTTTTGTGTTGACTTTCTATCTTGCCAAGCATGATGCCTTTCTCCAATGATCTCTCTCTTTGCATGATGTGTCCAAAGTATGAAAGTCAGTCTTGTCATCTGAGCTTCTAAAGAAAGCTCAGGTTTGATGTCCTCTAGTACTGACTGGTTTGTTCTTCGGGCAGTCCATAGTATATTCAGTATTCACCATCAGCACCATAATTCAAAGGCATCGATTTTCTTCCTGTCTATATTTTTCACTGTCAAGCTTTCACATCGATATGATGTAATTCAAAATACCATGGCTTGAACAAGTCAAATTTTTGTATGGAGAGAGACATCTCTGCTCTTGAGAATCTTGTCTAGGTCTTTCATAACCATTCTCCCAAGAGCAATGCATCAGATGTTTTGACTGCTTGGTGCTTCTTTATTGATAGTTGATCCAAGTAGGTTAAAGTTGTCCATGATTTCAATTTCTTCTCCTTCAATGATGAACTTGTTGATTATGCCAGTTGTCAAGATCTCTATCTTCTTTACATTAAGGTGCAAGCCCATTTTGAGACTATGTTCTTTACTCGTGAGAAGCAAATGTTTCAGATCATCTTCACTTTCAGCCAGTAATGTGGTATCATCAGCATAGCGAAGGTTGTTGATGAGTCTTCCACCAATCTTCACACCTCTATTGTCTTCATACAATCCTGCTTCTCTGATGATTTGTTGTGCATATAAATTAAACAGATAAGGGGAAAGTATGTAGCCTTGTCTTACACCTATGCTTATTTTAAATCATTATGTTTCTCCTTGTTCTGTTCAAACTGTTGCTTCTTGATCAATGTACAGATTGTGCAAGAGAACGATCAGGTGTTCTGGTATACCCATGCTTCTTAATATGGCCCAGAGTTTCTCATTGTTTACACAGTCAAAAGCCTTGCTGTAGTCAATAAAGCACAAATAGATATCCTTTTGGTATTCTTTAGTCTTTTCAAGGATCCATCTCACATCCGCGATGATGTCTCTTGTTCCTCGCCCTTTCCTGAACCCTGCTTGCACTTCAGGTAGTTCTTGTTCCATCTATGGTTGTGGTCTCTGTTGAATAATCTTCAGTAGAATCTTGCTGGCATGTGGGATCAGAGCAATTGTGCGATAATTTCCACAGTCAGTTGGATCACCTTCTTTGGTATTGGTATAAACACAGATCTTTTCCAGTCAGTTGGCCATGATGTTGTCTTCCAAATTTCTTGGCAGAGCCTTGTAAGTACAGTAACAGTTGCACCAGATTGCTGTAATACTTCTATGGGAATGCTATCAATGCCTGGTGCTTTGTTCTTTGATAAGGCTTTCAATGCTGCTTCAACTTCTTCTTTCATCACCAATGGTTCCGGATCATAAGGTACAGGTGTAAATATGGCTGTTGGTCCACTTGATCTTTATCATATAAAAACTCTGCATATTCTTTCCATCTTTTCTTGATCTTCTCAGCATCATTCAACATAGAACCTTGAGCATCTTGTAACATTCCAATTCGAGATTGGAATTTTTTCTTTAACTCTCATAGCTTTAGGAAAGCCGATCTTGTTCTTCCTCCAATAGTTTCTGCTTCTATTTCCTAGCATGTGTCATTGTAGTACTTTTCCTTGTTCTGTCTTGCTGCACGTTGGAAATTTCTGTTGAGTTCTGTGATTGTGTTTCTTTCTCCTCTGACTTTAGCTTCTCTGCGTTTGTGGGCAATTTTCAGAGTTCCTTCCATCATCCATTTTGGCTGCTTTTGCTTTTTCATCTTTTGTAGAGACTTCTCGCTTTCTTCCAACACAACCTTCTTGATGTCATTCCATAGCTCTTCTGGAGCTCTGTCATTTGTATCTAAAGCAGCAAATTGATTTCGCGGGCAGGCTTTAAATTCCAGTGGTATATCCTCAAGGTCATATTTTGCTGCGTTCATGAGTGGTTTGCTCTTTTTCAACTTTAGCTTGAGTTTGCATACCACAGTCAGCTCCAGGTTTTGTCTTTGTTGATGTTATAGAGCTTTTCCATCGTTGACTTCCACAGAAGTAGTCAATTTGATTTTTGTACAATCCATTGGGTGAAGTCCATGTGTACAGTCGCCGCTTGTGTTGCTGGAAGAGAGTGTTTGAGATGAATAGATCATTGGTCTTGCAGAATTCTATCAGTCTTTCTCCAGCTTCATTTCTGTTGCCAAGTCCATATTTTCCAACTACTTTGCCTTCTTCTTTGTTGCCAACTTTTGCGTTCCAGTCCCCCTGTTTGCATGTTCTGCCAATTTCAGCTTGTATTTGTTCATAAAACTCATCAATTTCATCCTCTTCTGCAGCTGCTGTTGGGGAATATACTTGAATTATAGTTGTGTTGATAGGCATTTCTCGTAGACGACTAGAGAATAAGTGTTCACTGACTGCTTTGTATTTCATTACAGTTCTTGCAAGTTTCTTCTTTATTATAAATGCAACACCATTTCTTTTTTGTCTTTCATTTCTAGCATAGTAGACCATGTAATCATCTGATGCAAAGTGCCCAATGCCAGTCCATTTCAGTTCCCTGACACCCAACAGATTAAGTTGTACACGTTCCATTTCATTCTTGACCATCTCCAACTTCCCTTGTTTCATGCTTCGTATGTTCCATGTTCCAATATGTAAGATATCTATACAGCTTCTGACTCTCATTTCATGCAAAGCTATATCTACAGTTAGATGTCCCAATGGCTTTGATCCAACCACATCATAAATGCTGGCTTTACTCTGAAAAGTCTTCAGCTCTTCCCCAGTAGCTAGTTGAGTGCCTTCCAATGTGGGGGTCTCATCTTCCAGCACTATAGTGCATTTTGTTTTGTTGTGACCATTCATTGGGTTTTCATGGCAAGATACAGAAGTAAATTGCCGGGCCTTTCCTCCGCGCAGTTTAAGTTTAGTGTTGTTGCCGTGTCACAGAAATGCGATCCTCCGCTGTCAACACTGTCCTATTCTGCTGCTGCCCAGGTGGGTTTTCATTGTCACTAAATATATATATATATATATATATTTAATTTGTAACTGTTTAGGACAAACATGTCAAATCAGGACTGTACCTAGCCCTGTGCAAGCGGTGCGTCTGCATAGGGCGCAAAGGCTTAAGGGGCGCATTTCATCTGTCTGCTGTTGCCTGCCACCGCCACTTTTTCTTCTCAGTGGCGGCAGGCAATGGCAGACAGCGGAAATGTGCCCCTTAAGCCTTCTCGCGGCATGCTAAGCAGGTCTAGTCCCTGCTTAGCGTGCCGGTGACTTGCACATTGGGTGCTCGCCTCTTCTCTCCCGCCCCCATAAGGTGGCTAGATGGAGGTGCGGGGGGCGCGTCCGATGTGCAAGTTGCACAGGGCGCATTTCACGATCGGTACGGCCCTGTGTCAAATTATTTGTTTTCTGCAAGACTGAATATTGGCCTCTTAGAATATGGAATCAATGATTATAAAATCTGAAAAAACACATGAATTATATTCTTTAAACTAAGTTCCTAAAATTGCCCTCTAGTTGCTTTGTTATTGCTACTCTAACACTCTCTGTTTTATGTAAGTTTAATTTAGATCAATCCTTTTCTCAGGGGTTCAAGGTGAATTACCTTCAGGTACAGTAGGCTTTTTCCTTTCCACCTGAGGCAATGATGACTTACGTCATTTACTTAAGATCACAAGGAGCAGTAGTAGGATTTGAACCCTGTTGTTGCTGGTTGTAGCCCACTGCCCTAACCATTAGGGTATTCCTCCTCTGTTCTTTTGACTTTCTATACCACATTTATTACACACATTTGAAAAGTGCCCTCTAGAACAGAATGTGCTTCGTGTCCTGCTATCACTACTCTCAGCAAGGCTGCATGCAGGTAACCCAGGACTGGGTCAAGGAAATTTGATGTCCTAGTGAACCTTCAGCCATATGACCCCCCCTTAGGAGCAACTATCAGCATATACCTTTACCCACAGGAAAGTTGGCAATTTTCACCTGGCCATTTATCAGTTGGAAATCTTCTTCATTATGAGAGGTTGGGGGCTAGAAGCCTGAAAGTTAATTAAGTGGGTGGGTGCACTAAGCTGAAGGTTTACTTAGGCTGCATGATACCTTTGCACCAGCTCTGCCATTTAGCTTGCTTAGCCCCATTTAAAATGAAATATGCAAATTAGATGTTTTAAGGTATATCTATTATTAGCATAGTTCACCTAGATGCTTCATTGAGATGTTTAGGGTCTGAATGTTGCCAGTTAGAGTTGTAGTTACTAAGCTGTGGGAAAATAAATATTTTACCACAGTGATATTTATTGTAGGAGTCACTGACCTGTGGTACCTCAGGTTTGTAACTCCCATGGTAAATATAAATTTGTTTTGCTTTTGGCAGGAACATGAAAATTCCTGGCCCCAGCAATGCAGAGAGCAGGCCTCATATCTCTTAAAGAGACCAGTGTGAAGTGAAATCTTCACCCCACCAAAACCCCATACTGGCCCACTTCCCACCCCTTATCCTATTATCAACCCCCCGCCCCCACACCCAAGCAAACCCACTCAATCAGATCCTTTCCATTCAACAATTCCCACCCACCAAATCACCACTCACACACTGAAACAGACCTCCCTTCACCCAGGATCTATTTGGAGTTTCCCTGGTGTCTAGTGTGGAGAGAGCAGGAACAATCCTCAGTCACAACTGTCATGTCAGGCATCCAGGTTCAAAATGGTGCCTCACCTCCTAGTAGCAGACTGGTTGTACTACCACTAGGGGTCAACCTGCTACATAAGCTTATTTGACAGCTTGACCCCCTAAGTAGTAGTATGGTGAGACTGTTGTTAGAGGGGCACTATTATGAGCACTGGCACTTGATGGAACAGGAGTGACTGGGGATTGCTTCTGCCCTTCACCAGACACCAGTGAAAGTGCAGGTAGGTCTGAGGAGTGGGGGGGCTGGATTCAGGTAGTGGAAGGGTTGTTTCGGGGGGGGGGTCTGGTTGGGGGCGGGATCTGATCAGTGATATTTATTGGGATAATTTGAAAAGTGGTCAGACTCATTTGGAGACACCCCCTCTCCCACTCCCCACACATACGGTTAATAGTCCATACTCCTAGGGAGCTAAAATAACACCAGCTTTGAATGGTAGAGAAGAGCCACCATATAAATATTTCTTGAAGATATCTGTTGTTGGAATCATGTGTGCCTTTGCATCTTTTCATGGAATTTCTGTTTCAGTTCTCCTGTCTTCTATGGGTATGTGTAACCAGGGCTGGTGCAATCATTAGGTGAAATAGGAGGTCACTTAGAGCACCGGTAGTCAAAGGGAGCCCATTGTTGCTACTGCCCCTATCTGAGACTGCAGTGGCAACAATATACTGTAAAAGGCACTGTAGCACTGGAATTGCCTCGTCTTCTAGGTTGCTGCGTTGTTCACACTTCAGTCTCCCTCCTATTCAATATCCTTCCATAGCAAGTGGAATCAAAGGGGGTGGAAGAGCGAATAGCACCATGGCCCACAAGAGAAAGTAATTCCTGCTCCGCGGTGTTTTTTTTTAAAAATGTATTGGCGGGGGGCGGAGCCTGATGTCCAGCGGGTAGGACGCTTTGCGTTGAAGCTCCCGAGAGGCCTACTCAGAATCCTGACTTAATACCTATATAAATTTACTATTTCGCTCCGAGCTGACCGGGGCACCTCGGGGGGGATGGCGGCCCACAAACCAGCGCGCTTGGACTTCGGGTCTCCTTCTTCTTCTCACGGAAAACGCTCCAAAACAGAGGTATCCTCACCGCAGAAGATGGTTCCATTTCGTGAAAACCCCGCAATGCACCTGGAGATTTTGGAGGAAATACGCGGCGTGAAGGACTTGGTGCAGTCTAATGGAGAAGCGCTTCGAGCCATGCGAGAAGACTTTGGAGTGCTCCAGGACCGACTTGAAGGTCTTTCATTACGGCAGGACAATATGGCGGGGGTCCTCGACTCGCACGAGGTGCGCTTGGGCAAACTGGACAAGGCTGAGCGCCAGATACAGAATCTTCAAAAGGAGTTGGAAGATAGCAATAATCGCGCCCGTCGCAACAATGTGAGGCTCCTCGGAATGCCGGAGGGGGTGGAAGCAGGAGATATAAGAGAATTCTTGCTCAAAACTCTTCCCTCCTTGCTGAAGATCACTTTTCACAGAGAACTGGAAATCGATCGAGCACACCGTGTTCCTGCCCGCATGGCGCTCAACCGCACGACCCCCCGGCCTATTATCTTTAGCTTGCTACGATATCAACAAGTGGAACAAATTTTACATGCTGCCCGAGCGAATCATCATTTGGAATATGAAGGTCGTAAGGTCTCCTTCTTTCCTGATTTGGCAAAGCCTACCGTTGACCGTCGGAAACTCCTTGCTCTTCGCCCTCGACTTCAACAGCTACAGGCTCGCTTTGGCCTGTTGTATCCAGCGAAGCTCCGAGTGACTCTCCACAACCAGACCAGGACGTTCGAGGATCCTGATCTATTATCAACATTTTTGGACTCCAAAGAAGCAGAACAGATGCGCTAATCCCAAATCTTGGACTCTTATCTGCCGGCTCTGTCCTCCATTTGTAAGGGCCCGATGCGGCGGTCATAGCCCAGCACAGAAATAGCCTGGACTTTCTTTCTTTCTCTGTATGACTTTTGTCTTTGGTCTCCTATCCCTTCATGATGTGTGCCTCGGTCGGATTCGGAGCACGCACAGTCCTACAGGTTATATGTTTTTTCAATTTCGGCCTTCTCTGGGGTTTCTCCCCGCAGACACATGGTCGCCAGTAATTTTGGGGTTTTGCTTCTCCTCTACCGTACTGCGGTTTTCTTTGTTAATGTGGGGCGCTTCATTGTATTATATTAGCTTATTTTCCTATGTCATGTGTACAGCCAGATACAGTCAGTTTGAGGGACACAGTGAAATTATGTGTGCTATCATGCTCAGAGTTTTAACTTTTCTGAATGGCCTCATGTAAAATCTTATTATTCATCGTCAAAGGCATTGCTGGTCCACTCAGAAGAAAGAAAATCCTTAGCTATCTTAGCCACGAGCACGTTGATTAGGTGTTTCTTCAGGAAACGCATTACACTCTGCTGAAACACTGAAACTCAATGCTAGGCCTCACATGGTAGCTGCCTATTCTCCCACCGTTTCCAAATGGTACGGGATAGCCATTCTGGTTAAGAAGTCTTTGCACGCTACTGTACCTGATATTAGCGCTGACATGGAGGGTAGATGGGCCCGTGTACACCTTGAGGTTGGAGATAGTGAATTCACGTGTATTTGCACTATGTCCCGAATGTGGACAACCCTGCTTACTATGCAAGTTTTGCGCAGTTGGCCTCGGCCTCCGCCAATGCTCCATTAATACTTGGTGGCGATTTTACTCAAGTGTTCCCTCAATCTTTTCTTCTCAAACAAGGTGCTCGTTGGTTGGAAGCTCCAGTACCGAGCAGACCTGTGTGGCTAGATATAGTAGCGGGCCTTTGCTCACCGATTCCTCTTACCTTACTCCCTGGTATGACTCTCCCATTAGACTCCCACTATCCACCAATGTTTTTCGACACTTTAGGTGCCTTTAATACTCCTATGCAACCTTTCGACTCCCGACTCTGGTCAGTGCAACTTCAGCATTGCATTCGGAGCACTAGAGTACTCCCGCCATCGGCACTCTCTGCATAAGGTTGATTGGAAACTTCCGATCTCTCGGTAGTTCACCGGGTGTAGCATCCAATTTTACTAAACCTTATGTAATGCTATCACTAGAGATACCTCTATAGCGCAGAAAGTATGGGAGAGAGAATTGCATGTGACTTTAACCTCGGAGCAATGGAGCCTTATCTGGAGCAGAGGGACACGGGTTCCCGACCCGCCTCACTCACTCAGACCCTCTTCTTTCTAGCCCACCGGTGTTTTTACACTCCTCACAGTTTAGACAAATGGAACACTACTCAGGGTAATGGTTGCTGGACACGTCCTGTGGCCATTGGTTTATTACTTCATTTCATGTTATGCATGAATATCCCGCACTACAGTATAACTGGCGTCGGGTCTGGGGTCGTATTTAGTCTATATTGCACTCTCAGGAGTCCCTTTCTTGGAGGATAGTGGGACTTCGCCCAGTTGCGGGGATCCCCTCTCTCCCAAGAAATGGCTTATCTCCTTTTGAACTTTATGCTTGGCATTGCTGTTTCCCTAATTAAGTAATACTGGGAAATTAGTTCCCATCTGAGCCTCAATGAATGGTGGAATCATGCCTGTCTCTACAGTAAATATGAACAAATACCTCGTCTGTGCGCTTCCTCCGTTCAGACTCCTTCTCATTGGTCTCAATGGAAGATGTTCAATGAATATGTACATTTTGCTAAATGCTCTCATCTGACTGTCTAACTTTGTATATATCTCTGTCTCATGATCATGCTGTATTGTGGATACTTTTTTGATCGTTTGATGTATAATCACTGTTAATTGGAAGCGCTCACATGCTGATACAAACGGGTAGAGAAGAAGCACCGGGGTGGGGGGTAATGGGTTTACTTTTCCTTATTGTATACTTGTTTTGTCTCTTTTGGTGTGTTGTTTCTTTTGTTTGTTGCAAAATGAAAATAAAAGTTTCAAAAAAAAAAAAAAAATGTATTGGCAAAGCTGCATGTCCCGGAGAAGGGTGGCAGTGGCAGCCATGGACTCAGGGACTGGAGCAGCACCGGCGCTGAGAAAAAGGTTCACCTAGGGCACCTCATATCCATGCACCGGTCCTGCCTGTAACGTAACCAGTTTTACACAGCCCTTGCTCGATCCTTTTATCACTCTGCTTTGGGCAAAGTCCTCTGCTACCTGCAATGGAAATACACGTGCTTTCTTGGCAGTTTCTGAGTAGTGTCTGTCATGTTGATTTTCTTTGTTTGTTACTTTTGTTATTCGGGGGTGGGGGGGGGGGGTAGTTGTGCTTTGGAGGTAATTTTATGATGTTAATCCTGTGCGTATGTGGCCACATGCATGAACTACCTCTTATAAAATACCGACTGGTAGAAATATATGTGCTTTGTCATCAAGGCACATATTTTGTCAGTAGGGGTAGCTGAGAGCACAATCTGCGCAGAGCACAGGCAGAGGTTTCATCTAAACATGTATATTATTGAATACTTAATCTATGTGTAATGTGTGAACACTTAAACCTGCTCATAGCAGGTTTAAGGCGCATGTTTGCTAAAGGTTAATGTGTGTTAATGAAATTAACGCATGTTAAGTGCTACTGCATCCATAGAAATAAAAGGGTTGTGGGCACTTAACATGTTAAAACCCTTAGTAAGCATGCTCCTAAGTGATCACACTCATCTTTAAGCCACATTCACTGGCACATATGCTAGTATTTCATAATGACAAATAGGCATTTACTTGTC
Organism: Ichthyophis bannanicus; assembly: GCA_033557465.1. Lineage (NCBI taxonomy): Eukaryota > Metazoa > Chordata > Amphibia > Gymnophiona > Ichthyophiidae > Ichthyophis > Ichthyophis bannanicus. Next base: position 552,294,201 of record CM066036.1, read on the forward strand.
TTTATAAAATAAAGACACTTGGGCACCTATATAAGCACCTACCAATGGCATTCTGAAATAAATTTGAACTCTGTGTGTCTTCTCTCTTTCCATTCTTTGTTCATGTTTCTAATTATGATCTGAGTTTTTTTCCCCTTCTGTTTTCCTCTGATTATTTAAAGCATGTAGCGGCCTCTCCAATAGGTGAGTGTCCAGCACAATTGGCAAGCCACCACTGGACTGAATGTCTTCTCCAGGGTTGGGACTGCAGAGGCAGAGAGCCACTACTGGAGGTGTAATTAGTAATAGTAAAATCACTGCATATTCTGACTTCTTTCTTGCTTCCCATCTGACATCCTGATTGATTATCTTTGGGGGGTTTTTACAGCCTCGTCTGGATATGCATATGCTCTGTCTCAAGGGACAATTTAAGCAGAATAAGGCCCTCTGAAGGCAGAAGTTGTTCATGCCAACCTACTCAAGTCATAAAAAGTCCATTATTCCCGTTCCTGACATCCTCTGAGGTGGGATAATACAACGTAACATCCCTCTCTTTTGTTTTTGAATAGACATTCAATGCTTCCTTTTATTTGACGTGTGTTCTCGGTAGTTTTCACAGGTTTAATTGTGCATGTATCTGAATTCTGGATGTGAGTGTGGGAGTATGTCCACGTAGGTCCCAATTTGTGTACTTGTGAGAGTGATTGTAAGAGAGTTACATTTTCCTTTCTTTCTTTTTATTCATTTAACTGTATAAGTGGTTATTTATATTTTTATATTTTTATCTATGACATGTTTATTAAGGTTTTAACAGTTTTATATGCTTTTTCTTAAGTATATGTTTTATTATTTGAATGTATTTATTGGATGTTTTTGTTTTTAGTTGCCCTTTACCCCTGATGAAGTTTTATTAAACGAAACACGGCCTGTGTCGGGTGGGCAGCATCCATTGGTTTGTAAATAAAAGCCTCTTGTTGAATATTTATCTTGTTCTATCCTTGAACACATCACGTTCCTCTACTGTGACCTGTTGCTGACGTGACGTTTTGCTCTCAGTTGGACTAACATGAGCAGAAATAAATATATTTGAGTTGTGACCTTGCAGTCACAAAAGTCATGCCTCTAGGGGATGACTCACTCATTGTGGGTGGGATTATAGGTATTATAATGATTTGTAAAGGAAAGCGTTACCTCCTGCAAACTCTGAATATCTTTTCTCTGTTCCCTGTAAATACATTTGGGGCAGTTTGAAAACAGCTTTTAAAGAAACCAAATTTTCCCTAAACCTGATATCTGACTGCAGTTCGCATCTTGGAAGCTATAACCACCTGTTGGGCATTAACATACAGATCAAAGTAGTGAGGCACAATAAGAGTGTCTTTTACTAAGGGGCACCAGCTGGCATTGTGTGTTCTGGCAGGCGTTTCCAGCTAGTGAGGAGCCATGTTAGGTTTATGTGGGTGAGTTAGGGGTGGATAGTGGGCATGGTGAGCTCAGTGCAGTTAGCACTGAGTTCACACCGCGTGCTAATGGAATTAGAGCGGTTCACCTAACACCACCTCAATAGGTGGAGTTAAATGCACCCACACTACTGCCACCCATGTTAGAGGGAAGCACTCAGTGTTAACTATTGGGGAAATGCTTTCCAAATCCCTGACAATGTGATTGTGTCGCATTTAACACAGAATACAACCGAGCAGGACAATGAAACGCACCATGGAATGGATCAAAGAGTATTTATTAAGTAATCAAAAGTCCCTCTCTACACAGGCTGTGTTTCAGCTGGTGGGAGTCTTCGTCAGGGGTAATGGGACAATTAAGAGATATGGCACTTTACAAGATGAATCAGGCACTAGAAGATCAGCATAAAAATATATCATCATGACTACACATGGCTGTGTCTACACAGAGTGTCTGACTGTGCTACAGATTTTTTATGTAGATCCTGTTCAGTGTCTGCAGATATGGTTGTTTTGTTTTCCTGGTTGCATTTAACACACCATAGTGTCGGCACCTTTGCAGCATTAGGTGCAACACCCTAGCACCCGGTCGTAAAAAGGTCCATATGAGTATAGGGTGTTGAAACATTGAAAAAAAGTGGCAACTAACAAAAAAACACAAGAAAATAAACAATGCTACCTTAAACTACTCAATACCTACAAAAACACAATCAATAAAACGAAAAGGGATTATCACACAAATATCCTAAATTCTTCTCTCAACTGACCTAGACAGTTATTCGCAATTCTCAGTTCACTAAGACAAGTCAAGCTGAATCAGAAATGTGCAAAATAAACCCACAAACCCTTGTGTCTCACTTTGCAGACAAATTAAAAAATAAAACCAACTAATATACCCTCCCCCTACCTGAACTCACAACAAACCTCATCACCTGGGACAGCTTCCATATAATTGATCAGAAACACCTACTAAACATTATAGCGAAAATCAATACCACAACCTCCCCCTTGATCCATGTCCTGTGTCATGGATTAAAATATCAAAAGCTGAACTGGCCCCATATATACTACATATAATCAGCCAATCTCTTTCACAAGGTATTATGCCTACTGATCTTAAATGCACATCCATCCACCCTATACTTAAAAATAAGACACTTGATGCAAAAGACCCAAATGTATACAGACCCATACCATTTATCGCCAAAATAATAGAAAACGTCATCCAAATACAACTCCAGGACTTCATCGAACTCAATGCCCCATTAGATTCTCACCAATTTGGTTTTCGTCCCTTCTATGGAGACAGAACCTTGTTGATAACCTTAATGTACCACCTCATCAGAGGCACAGATGACTATAATCAAGCTTTTATCCTACTCTTTATAGATGTTGCATTGGCTTTTGACAATTTTAACCATGACACCCTAATCATGAGATTAGCTCAAATTGGCATAGGTGGTACAGTCCTACAATGGTTCAAATCATACATCTCAAACTGTAAGCTACATGTCCAAATAGGCCAAGAAACATCAGATATATTCCCCCAAGACCAAGGGATACCACAAGGGTCAGCGCTCTCTTTCTTACTTTTCAATTTATATCTGCAACCAATTACCAACATCTTCAGGAAATTTAACATTGGTTATTATATCTATGCTGACAACATTATGGGGTATGTTTACTAAAACCCCGTTATGGTGCGCGGCGCGCTAGTGTGCGGATGCCATATAAGGACTGGGCGTTTCAGGCTGAAAAAAGCAAAACCAGGATTAATCATGCGCTAATGTGCGCGGCGCTCAAGTGCGCCCCGCACATTAGCGCATGAGAAAGTTGCACGGGAAGCAGAAGTGGCGTGCTGATGCGCAAGCACAGGTGCAGAGCCACAGTACAATGGTTACGACACTGACCAATGGTGCAAGAATCATGGGTTCAATCCCCCACTGTGCCCAATGAAGAAGGCTGGCTGAGGCATTACCTATTATTGGGAAGATTGCTTTAGGAGGCATTTTATTTTTATTTTAATTACTACTACTAGCAAACGCACTCTCAAAGCGTGTTAACATAAGGCGCCCCATAAGGCACATTTTAAAGTGCACTGTCCACCAAGGCACCCTAGAATGTTGCTTATAGGGCGCTTTATAGGGTGCCGTATGAGGTACCGCAAGGTCACAGCACTGTTTTTGGGGGCAGCACTGTGCAGTTTAAGGAATGAAAATCATAAGTAGGTGCGCTGACATGCAAGGAGGAACAGCAGTGTAGCACAATGGTTAATGCACTGACTGCTGATACAGGGGTCATGAGTTTGCTCCCCAGTGTGTCTAATATGTAAGGCTGGCTGAGGCATCAGCTTTGCAATGTATGTATTGTTTCCTGCAGCACTTTATTTGTATTTTATTAATTGCTGCCAGCAAACACGCCCTCACGTGCCGTAATTGAAGGTGCTGCATAAGGCACCCTATAAGGCACTCCATAGGGCACATTATAAAGTGCACTGTCCGCCACGGCACCCTAAAATGTCCCCTATAGGGCACCCTATAAGTTGCTCCACAGGATAACGTATAGTGCACCTTATATGGACGGTAACCATAAGGTGACCTATAGGGCGCCCTATAAAGCACCCTCTGAGGCAGCTTATGGGTACAGTACGATGAGAGTGTTTTTGCTGGCAGCAATAATGTACATTAAAAATAGATAATGCTTTGGGCAGCCCTATCAAATAACCCCACTGTGGGTTTGAACCCACAACCTCTGGCTCCACAGACAGTGAAGTAACCATTGTGCTACAGCTCTATAGCTACTAGCAAGCCCCTGGCTGGCTGCAGAGGGAGTGCACGTCACCACACAGACAGTCTGCTATGGTCACCAGGATAGGGTTAGCACACCCGTACCCATGATGCACTGCACATGCAAATCAGCTGTCCACAGATAAACACAAGATGGGGTATGCACCCCCACAGCACCTCGGCTTGGTAGGGGGAACTGACCATTTGCACCCCCACAGCACCTTGGCCTGGTAGGGGGTACTGACCGTGTGTTTTACTGGCACAGAGTAGCTACACACCGTCACATTGTGCGGGTACTGTGCTCACCCTGAGGGTGCGGTGAGGCGCCCAGCACCAGGTCCACAGCATCTTCCATGGCAGAAATAGGCCATGCTGGAGGTCCAAAGCAGTGTTAATGTGTGAGATAGGTAGTTTCTGCAGTCAGGTGTTGCCCCTATGGACACCTAGGAGGATTATATACCACCACCCTCCTCCTCCAGGGCTGAGGGTGGCAAACAGGGTCTCCCATCAACAGATCCACATTCTACCTCCCTGCAATGGTGGTAGTAGAGGGGACCAGCAACCCCAGTCCTGCTGGGGAACAGACACCCTACAGGGCAGTCAATGCAGCTCTGTACACATCCATAACACAATAGCAGACAGACATTAGGCCTGAATATGCAAAGCTGCACCCCACCACTATCTTATATTCTCCTGCAGCAAGCCTTCAGCCACTGCACCCTGCAAGCCACTCCATCAAGACACATACCAGCTGCAAACAGTCTGCTAGCTAGTCCATGTTCCTGGTGGAAATGCGTGCACCCAGACCTGGAATGTCAGCATACACAACAAACAGATAAATCAGCAACTGGGCCCCAAAAGGAAACCCATAAATATCACATGACAGAAATACTAAATAGCACTATGGGGGTGCCTAACCATGCTGTCGTCACTGCACAGTCAGGGTGAGAGTGATCTCCCAGCAGGACATACTGAGGTCACCCTGTCTGTGTAGGTGGTGGCCGGGCACTAAAATGTCCCAGCCAGTGCCCTATGCCCTGTGCAGATGCACCCTGGCCAGGCCACCCTGTCTGGGCTATACCCATGGTACCTTGCTCCTCATTATGCACATTGGCAGGCCAAAACTGGCAACAGTGCTGGCACTGTGGGCTGTGGAAGGTGTTTGCAGCCACCACACACTGGATAGACAGACACACACTCCCACACCTATGCCAGCATTGTGCTACTATAGAGGAGTTTAGCAGCCCTGCCCACCACACCAGTCCTGGGCACAGTACAGGCATGGATATGGTACGCAATACTGTTGGGGGTCACTCCCCAGGGTGGTAAACACTGTCAGAGACCAGACCTGAAGCACACACCGCAGACATCAGAAAGATTGTTATGATGGAGCTCAATGAGCAAACTGTGCTTAACGTAGGACTTGCTATCTGCCAGTAATCATAGGAAACGTTTGATAGCTGTGTACCGTATACCCAGGTGTAGGGTGGCATTGCTAAGGTATGCAAGTGCTAGTATTGGGAGATGCACGCAGGGCCCAATGTCCTGCCTCTCCAGGAGGCATTGGCCAATGGGGCCTGTGGGTGTGGGTGTGTCTGCCCCTGTTGGCTGCTGCTTTACGGCAGAGGTTCCCAACTCCAGTCCTGGTGTGCCAAACACTGTTCGGGTTTTCATGCTGTCCCTCATGAATATGCATGAGATACCTCTGCATACCATGGGGGTGGTGCATAGATATGCAGCACAGGCATCTTTATTAGAGGCAGCATGGAACCTGAATGGTGTGGGGCCCTCCAGGACTGCATTTGGGAGACTCTGCTCTAGGTAATGTGCCTGTTTATGGTGTCTGTGCTCAGTGGGGTAAAATATAGGCGTATTAACCATGCGTATGTTCTCAGCAATAAAGGTTTGTCCTTACTATCACGGTTTAGTTGTGGGAATAATATGTGGACTGGATTGGCAGGAGCCCCAGCTGGGCTTTGAACCTGTGACCTTCTGTTCATACACACACTGTCTGTGTGCACTGCACCACTGTATTGCCACAGATATGCTGCATTCCCTGGGGAGTCCATGACTGTACATCCGACAGGGCCTGTTTGTTGCAGTGCACGGCACCCACCTGGACAGGGCTAGGCCATGGTCTGCTGTGGCCACCAGCTGCTGCCACCTCCACCACCAGTACCGCTCCATCCTTAGATTGGAGACAGCATAAACCCTGAAGGATTTGTGGCCCTCCAGGACTGCATTTGGGGGAATCTGCTCTAGGTAATGTGCATGTTTCTGGTGTCTGTGCTCTGTAGGGTAAAATAGAGGTGTTTGAGCCATGCTTATGTTCTCTGCAATAAAGGTTCGTCTTTACTATCACGATATAGTTGTGGGTAAAATATGGGGACTGGATTGGCATGAGCCCCAGCTGGGGCTTGAACTTGTGACCTTCTGTCTCCAATCACACTGCTTGTGTGCACTGCACCACCGTGTTGCCACAGAGACAGTGCATTCCCTGATGATACCATGACTGTTTGTCTGGCAGGACCTGTCTGTTGCAGTGCATTGCACCCACCTACACAGGACTAGGCCATGGTCTGCTCTGGGCAGCTGCCACTGCCCCCCTCCACCTCCAGTACCCCTGTGCCACCATGCTGACATGCCCTTCTGCTGGTGGTGATGGTGGTACGCAGTCTCAGGCCATCCTGTGTGCGGGTAGGCGGCTGCCTATGGTGCAGGTTCTGGGGTAGGGGTGCCTGCATATCTGTCTGCATGTCCCCCAAACACCGCCTGCCAATGTTCCGTGCCCTTGGGGGTACCTGCTGGGTACTATCCCCTGTGACACTGTGCTAAACACTCTCGTGCCCATGTTGGGCCCTCATCAGTTGCTGTCTGGCTGCTGTTCAGTTTCAGCATTCCTAGGTGCCATCTAGGCATCTGCCTAGTCCGCACTGTGCCCCAGCTGCACCACAGCATGTGCCGCCTGCAGCCCTCTGTATCCCCTTTCCCAGCATCTGTCCAATTGCCCATTCCGACCTGCCCGCCCTGCTGTTGTGGAAATGTGCATGCCATAGGTAACCTGTCCAATGGAGAGGGAAACCCTAATCAGTGCTACTTCACTGTGGGATCATTCACCTTGTATGGGGACGGAGCGTAGACCCTTCTAAAATTCATATTTATCTTTTGGGGCTTTTTTGGGTGTGTTTTTTGATGTTCCCCATTACTATCAGTATTGCCCAGCTTGATTATAATTTTTTTATATTTTGTTGGGGTCATTTTTACTGTTTATTTGCCCTTTTGTTCCGTGCACATGTATCACACTGCTCACTTTTTGTAGGTTTCCCTGGTTTTGCTGTACATTGCTGACAGAAATGGTTTCTCTTCCCTTTAAATTGGCTCTACCGCGAGGTTTTCACTCGCGGTATTTTTTACCTGAATTTCAGCCCCACTCCTGTGCGGGTAGCCTCTCCCCTCCTACTCTCCACCCATTGACCCCTTCCCTCCGGCCCTGGGGAGCCTTCCTCCGCCCTCCGGGAGCCTTTCCACGCCTCTATCGCTCATTTGCGCACCGTGCACATGTGCGGGCCCGTTAGTGCGGCGCGCACATGTGCAGGGCACAAAAACGCATCATTAGCGTGCACTAAGGTACCTTAGCGCACGCTATTGTGCGCCGCGCACTTGAGCGCGGTTTAGTAAACATACCCCTATGTTGTCCTTCCCCATAGACATACACAACTTTAATTACCACAAGCTATCGAATGCATCGGCCTTATTTATATCAAGGAATCAAAATGCCACCCCTCCCCAAACCATCATGATTAACAACATTATCTTTCCTGTTAAGCAAGAGATGAAATACCTCGGAATAATATTAGACCAATCTCTCAGCATGCTCCCCCATCTAAAACAAGCAGCAAAACCCATCTTTTTTAATTTAAAAATTGTGCGGCACCTCAGACCCTTGCTAGACATCCATGACTTCAGGTCAGTAGTCCATACTATCATTTCTCCCCACTTCAACTACTGTAACAGTCTGTTACAGGGTTTACCAGTCAAAAACATAAACATCCTCCAAATAGCACAAAACATAACTGCTAGAATAGTTTACAAGGCTCGACTAACTGAACATATAACTCCTATCTTATATGACCTCCACTGGCTCCCAATATTGAGCCGGATAAAATACAAGATGCTAATAACAACCTTTAATTTAATCAATAACATCTCCCCGTCACACCTATCTACACTTATCCAAACACCACCAAACTCCAGATCCCGGAGGCAAAATGCAATCCACTGACTTGCAATACCCCACTCTATTGATAGGACGAAAGAGACTATGAGCTCCAGAGCCTTCACATTCACTGCCCTGAATCTCTGGAACTCCCTACCATTACCAATATGAGCTATTAAAGACCTCCAGTTATTTAGAAGGGAGCTCAAGTCGCACCTATTCATCAATTACTATGGAACAAAAAATGAAAACCCCTCCCTGCGAATAGCCAGTCTGCATCACCCAATGACCATCCCCTGACTCACCCACATTACACTTACTTGTGCAACATCCTCTACACATCCAAACTCAAAGAACCTCATTTGCTGTGTAAATTTGTATATTTTAATTAATTCCTGTCTAATTTTTTTCCGATTTGGAGTACAGAGCTCATGTAGCAATTTAACTACTCAATATATGTAATATGTATCTATGTATATAGTTCAATTATAATTGTATGTACTATGTTTTTGTTAACTGTAAACCGCCCCTGATCTCTGGAAGGGGCGGTATAGAAGAACCAAATAAATAAATAAATCAAATTAACACTGCATTAGCATTAACATATGTGTAGATTAGCTTGTGTTAACTGCAATGTAGAATTAATGTGAGCTTATGCATTAAAATATTGCTGAGCTGTTATGATCATTAATATTAAAGTAGGCTTAACAAAAATCAAGTTAGGCAAAAGCTTAACTACACCTCCCCTGACTGTGCATGTTGGTTGTCTTTACAACTCCAGGGTACGTCATAAAAAAGTCCCTTTTTTAGTATTCTGAAAATTTTAGCGTACTAAACAAGAAAACTAGAGTCTGAATTTGATTCATCACTTGTGAAATATGAAGAAGGTGTCCAACTCACAAGACATGGACAATTCTACAAAAGCAGTTCACTGCACTGGACCCATAATTCTCAACAGGCTTTAAGAACTTGTAGTGCACACATTTTAATGGCATTCATGGAGACAGAAGGTTCATCATAGCTAAGGGCATAAAACTGCTTCTAACTCTATCTAAACGTGAGTCCCACAGAAACATCTGTAGGTTTCTGGTTCTGTGGGACACTACATAGCCTCAATACTCTGGCATAGATTGTACTCACCAAAATCACAACTAACATAACTTCTAGTAAAAGCCTCACTACCAAAATATTATTATAAGACATTTTACCATCTTTCCTATGAGTAGGCTCCTGCATAATCTTTTGATAACACTCAAATTGTGCTGTCATGATCTTATCTTGAGTAACGCCCAGAATAGAGATCATGTCTTCGGCCATCATGTCTGGTTGAGGTTCTGGAATAGCTGCGACAAAGAGCTAGGGAAAGGATTCAAAAGAATATATATTTTACTGAGAGTATTTTCATTGACATTGTTTTTGGTTCAGATAATCTAGTGTTTTTTTCAAAAATTTAATTGAAATCAAATGAAATGATTTGTGTTTTCTTCAAGAGGGTGAGCATATTTGACTTTAAGTCCATGGTCCTTTAAAGGAAAACTGTAAACTCTATGGTGCTCCAGCCAGATATTTTCATATGTTTACCTTGTGTCAGTTTAAGATTTCATTGTTAATTCACCCATTGTAAACTTTCATAAAGGGTACATCTCCACTCCACAGAAGAGGAACATGGCTGGGGATAACAAACAAAACCAACAAATCTAGCACATCTGTCCATTAATTTCTGTCCAAACAGTGTGAATGTATCCTAGCTGCCAGATACCTGCATTAAAGATGACCCTTGTCTCTCCTTATCGAGCCCAGTTTCTGTTGTCTTCTTCAGGTGTACTCAACCACTTTAGGAAGACAAGCATTGCAGATCTGCCAGTTCATTTACTCACAACACTTCACCCTTCCCATGTCTATTCACAAAACTTTAGGGAGCAAGTTTACTTAGCTGCACTAGCTACTAACACATGCTTTAGTGTTCGCTAAGCAGCATGGCAACACACATTCAATGATCAATGTTGCAGTTAGCATAGATCACTGCACGCCACCTCAATGGGTGGTGTTAAGTGCATTTGCATTAAGTATGATTGCTGCCAGCGAGCGTTAGGGTCCAAATCAGTACAGTATCTGCTGGGACCATGATATACATGCCCTGCAACAGGTAGCGCACAACTGTTGCATGTATCACCCGTTGACTTCTACTCTCAATGGCCGATACCTTCAAAACCTTACCGTAGCTTAGTAAACATTTCAAAGGGCATATGTTCCTAACTTTGAGAGTTAGGCTTCCAAGTTGGCCTCTCTGCACATTTACAAGGGATTAGTGAAATTTTGAGCATAAATTTAGGAACTTAGGGCCTGATATTCTAAAGGCATTTACAGGGTTTACTGACACATAAACTGTGTAAATCCCGCTGAATGGGATATCTAACAGCCAACTAATGCCGCTATATGCCCCGATGCTAATCACTTAGCATTGGGGCACGTCGTGGGCATTCCAGGGTATGTCATAGGCGGCAAAAGTCACTAACTGGGAAGCAGCAATATTGCACCGCTACCCAGTTAGTGAGCTGCGGGTAAAACTAGGCAAAGCAAAAGCTGGCCTAGTTTTACCTGAGGGAGCTAACCGGGTAGTGGACTTGCAATGACTGCAATGACTTTAAAACAGCATCACAGTGCTTACCAAAAGCCTCCAGCACTGCATGTAGTTTGTACTTCTCTCCCCTTGATGCAGACTTCCTTTTGCACGGGACTGGATGCGACTGGGCCAGCTGCTTCTGCTCCCATGCAAAAGGAAATGTCCATTTGAAGAGGTGGAAGTATGAACAGCAAGCTATGCTGGAAGTTTCTGGTAAGCACTGCGGTGCTGTTTAAAGTCATTGCAGCCAATGCAGATCCCAAAGAGGGACAACAATGGAGGTAGAGGTGGTGCGGCAGGAATGAGGTTCATTTGGGGCTCCTCATATCCTAGCACTGGCCCTGCATACTAACATGGTTGCTACCTGAAGATCTGGATTTCTACCTTACATTTTCATTAAGACTTTTACAAGGTGAAGGGCCCCATGTTTAGCCTATTTTATAAAGACACATAGGTGCATATGTCATCTTTATAAAATACTAGTGGAAATTACACCTAAATTATGGGTGAAGACGTTTACGTCTTCTTGGGAGCAGGTGTAAAGTTGGCATGTAAAGTATGCATGAAAGAAAACTGCGACTCCACCCATGGCCCAACCAAACTCCTCGCCTAAGCATACCTATTCTGCAAACAAGTATGCTTCTAAGTGCACTGTGCATCCCTGTATACATTACCTTATTGTCTAAGAATCCTTTTATATGCATTAATTAGCATTTTATGTGTGGAAAAGATTTATAAAATGACCTCTATAGTGTGTTAAGTGCCTTAATAGATTTAGGGTGAAGCATAAGTTGGATATCTGAAAATGGGCATTTAGATGTGCAAAGCCTGGAGACATCCCCAGAGCCTTTTTAGAAGTGGGTATATACACATCCCCAGTGTGAGAACGCCCATGTAGAACGGGGGGTAGTGGAGGTGTGCCCTGGGCTGTTGCAATTTCTGACTGACACAAGCATGTCTGACTTTGGTTGTTGAGGCATCCACGAGCTCCTGACCATGAGTAAGGCACATAATAGTGCTCATTTCATGGATTCAACACTTCCAGGGGGAAAAGCAAAATATGCTTTCATCACCACAGTTTCTGTTTCTTTGTCAAAGAAACCTGCATATTTAATACATACTCCAAACATATTATAGGCCCACTGCCACATGTATGGGTATCTGAGATGGCAGGCCAATATGTACTGGTCTCAGAACATAGTTGCCCCCTTCTGAAATACTCCATTCAGGACATCCAAGTTCTGTGGTGTGCAATTTGGAGACGTGCATACTGTATTTGTGAAATGGCCTACACCTGTGCACTACCGGGCCTTGCTATCTGCACAGGGTCCATCTCCAGAACCGGTTACTGGGACATTCATTTTTGGGGGTGGAGATGGAATGATTTTGACAGCTGTTGCCACTCTCTAGATTTTTTGACCTTCTGCTCTGGATGTCCCGTCTAAATTCCATTTCACATCTTTAGTCACTGGCGGTTGCTGCAGCAGCTGAATCATGATCCACTAGTTATTTCTGTACTTGCTTCCTGTCACCCAGGTCCAGCTAAAGGTTTAATTCTATCGTTTCAGTATGATTCAATTAGTCCTTTGTATAGCCTAACAGAGAGACCCAGTCATAGGTATTGGAACGGGGTGGGTCACACAGGCCCTGGCCACAGGAAACGTTTGCCTGCCATGCATGATTGTGGCAGACTCCCTGTGGGCAGGGTGGAAGGATACCACAATCGTGACAAAGACTCCCGTCTGCTTACAGGAGATCTGATCTCCCATGGGCAGACAGGAGTCCACCACGATCACAGCCACTCCCTTCTATTCTGCCCACATGGGATCTCCACAGGTAGAACAGGAGGGGAAGGCCAATGGGGACTAGTGGCGGAGCCTGCAGTGGAGTCAAGGTGGAGCTTGCCCCCTTCCCCCGAATTGGAGAGGCATTCTGCAGCCCCTAGACCCAGCTATATGAGCATCTACCTTTCTACTAGGGCCTCTAGTTAAGAGTGTGCACTGAAGACAATTTTAGTTTCTGTTTAGTTCATTTTTGGCCCTTTTTCCCAATTTTTGAATTGTTTTTGCTTGTTTCACAGATTTGTGTTTGTAATTTTCTTTAAACCCAACCCAATTAGATCTTTTCAACATGCTTTAATTGACTCAATGCATATTAATTTGTAGTTTGACACACATTCAGTCATTTTAACACCAGTTACTTTTTTTTGGGCCTACTAAAAAATAGACATCTCTACTTCTATTTCTTAGTGTTCTTGCAACCTATTAGGCAAACCCAGTTACTAGTGAATTATATCATCAAGGCTTAATCTAACTAACTACCTGTACCAGCATGGCTGTTGCCTGAATATCTGCTTTCGAAGTCCCTTGTGTATTCTGCTAGATAAATTTGGCTACATGGCTGCCTGCATTTACTACTACAACTACTACTGAACATTTGCACAGTTCTACAAAACAGTTCTGCTAGAAATTCTAGTTAATATTGTACTTGCATCCTGTTAGATACATCCACATGCTTCCTCGTATTTCTTTAGAATTTCTAATACTTCCCATGTCCCATTTTGCTGTTTATTCTGACAACCTCATAACCAGTTGACTCATTTGAGAGGGGAAATTTAAGCACTCGCTAAATCATTTTCTGCTGTCTCCTCACTTTTTGTAACGAAGGATCTCCTATACTTTTCTCAAGTTCTCTTACGCACAGAAGATCCTTAGTTGTGAACCATGTAGCACGATAACTATAAAAATCTTTACATTGTTATAGGTCTTCCAAAAATATCGATACTTTGTTCAACAAGCAATAACAATTTTATTCGTTATTGTATAAATCCTTGCTGAGGGGGAACGTTTGCCAGTTTTCAAAGTTCAGAAGGTGGCAATTTGCTCACGATTCCGGCATTAAAGAAAAATTGTTCCCCCTAAAGAGCAATAAAATGGAAAGAAGAAATTAACTGTCTTACTTTCAGAGAACCTCAGATTTTCAGGGTACATTGCAGGGCTTGGAGAGGAATGTTTAGAATCAGGCTTAGGCATTTCAGACTTGTTCAGGCTTTTGTTTGCACTCCTAAAAATTATATTGATTCTACGCATGTCAATTTGGAGGTAAGCACATGCAAAAGCAATTTGCGCATGCAGTAGATGTGCAATTACAACAAAAAAAATATTTTTGGTTCATTTGCAATGAAAATAATGAAAATCTTAAATAGTAGGTAAAGGGGACTATTGATTTAAGGGTTTAAGAGGGTAATTTTATAAACTCCCGCACCGTCAATGTAGCACATTTAAGACAAATCGGAGAAAATATTTTTTCACCCAATGCATAATCAAGCTCTGGAATTCGTTAAGAGAGGATGTAGTAAAAGCTGTTAGTGTAGCTAGGTTTAAAAGAAGTTTGGACAAGTTCCTGGAGAAAAAGTCCATAAACCATTGTTAAAGTTGACCAGGGAAATCCACTGCTTACCCATGAGGCAAGCAACATTGTCTACCTTTTGGGAACCTGACAAGTACATGTGACCTGGATTGGCCACTGTTGGAAACAGGATACAGGACTTGATGGACCCTTGTTCTGACCCATTATGTCATATCTTATATTCTTATCTTACCACATACGTATTTGGAGCCTATTTTATAAAGTGAATCATCTGCATATTTTATATAATAGTGGCAGTTCCACTAGTTCTAGAGTACTTGTAACTGCACATGCTTAGATCTGCCAAAAACATGGATAACTTATAATATTCTATAACTTATGTGCATAAATTGAGGCCCTGCTTATGTTCCACCCAAGTTCTGACTGGTGTGCCCCGCCAACGGAAACTACGCATGATGAGACTTAAACATACATAGTGTGCTCATATGTGCCTGTTCACATTCATAAGTCCTTTAAAATAAAGACATGCATAAACGGCATATAACTTTCTGCACACTCCTTATAAAATTGCCTCCTAAGGCCCTAATTCTCTAAGGTGGATAGCGGGGCTGCATGTCCTGCCAGATGTACAGCCCCGCTACCTGCCTTTGCTGTATGCTGCCTCCCGTCCCTCCTGCATGCACAGAACCGCTGTACATGCTATGGGGCACAGGGGCATAGAGTGGGAGAAGCGTGGGCGGGACCGGCAGCAGGACATACAGAACTGATTCTGCTTACAGCCCTATACATCCTAGGGGCACCAGGAGGACGGCCAGATTATTTCACTTCGGAGGTGGAATAAATGCTGGCTGCTCTCCTGGATCGGAGGCCAGGCTCTCAATGGGCTCGCTGAAGTGACAGGTGGGACCCTGCTGCCTGATCAGGACTCTGGCTGCCCCCATTGGGCTCAAGCGTCAGGAAATCGGGGTCCCTTGGGATGGCAGACGTGTGGTATCATGGGGAGGATGTCCCTGGGGTGATGCTGGGGCACTTGGGCCATCTCCCTGCACCTGATCCTGCACCCACGGAAACATCTTGCTCCTGCGGTATAGAATCAGGCACTGATGGTCCCGTCTTGGTCAAGGCCATCCAGACCACCCGGATGTGCTCGTAGAGGATCGGGCTCCACGCGACTGTTAAATGTAACATCTTAGGTACTAAACTGATTGTATCCAAATCAATGATGATAAATGCACTATATACTCTGATGCACACTGTATCAAAATTATTCATATTTGTATGCATATTTGTTTTGCAAAATTAAGCTTCCTATAATATGTGCTATTATATGAGAATGCTTTACCACATGCAGAATTTCAGGGGTTTTGGTCCCACCTCAATGAGGACAAGAAAGGACCTATAAGCCTGCTGAGTCTTCTGCTGATCACTTGACCAACCTTGAGAATCTTTTTTTAGCTGCAATTTGCTTACCAAATTCTTGTTAGATACTGTGAAATCACAGTAGGATGTCTCTGTGATAAAACAGGTCATACATTCAAATATTGATCAAATATCAAATCTCCAGAATATCTGATCCTCTCTGGAGCACAGTTCTGCCCCAGTTCATCCCTTCCAGGCAGCATTCAGAGAAGAGAAGGGCAGGGGGTGAGCTTGGAGCTGAGCAGAGAACAGTCACTCTACTGCTAAATCCAGCCCCTCTTCTGTTGACCCTGCCCCTGGTCCATCCACTCCCTCCTTGGACTCCATAGTTCCACTTCTGTTTTGTTGATAATTTAAGCCCTGGTTTTAATATGTGTATTGCACAGTGAGGACAGTAGATAGAAGGGACTTTGTGTTACTATTAGTCATTGATAGCACTACAAAGAATATGTAGTTTTGAACAAAAACTAGTAAGAGACATGCAATCAAATCAAAATAGACAAACAAGACACGTTAAGAGTGTTTGGAGAGAATGATTTAAAGTCTCAAAGGCGTGTTAACGGTCAGGATTTAAACTGAGGGCAGGGAATGCTTTCTTTAGCTGAGTCAAGCTGCAAGAAGTCAAGCCTCTGCCGCATTAATCTATGGGGCCTATTTACTATGTTTCCCTAATAACCATCATTCCTGCTAAGCTGTGTGGGAGTCCTCTGCCTGTTACTGCCGGTGTGTGTGTGTGTGTGTGCAGGGTGGGGGGCCTACAATATCACATTTTCAATTTGAGGAGCAGGAAAATCCACAGGTAGGTCACAGACCCGACTGCTCTTCATGATTGAAAACATGACATCACAGCACTACCGCCCACTGGCAACACAGGTGTAGGACTCTTGTGCAGCTAAGCAGGAGCGTTGACAATAACACACATTTATGACCAATTAAAGTCCATTAATTCATGATAACATGTTAACTGTGAGGTTTCTCTCTACAAACCCTGTCTCTCATAGGGAATCATGGTGTTTACCTATAGCAGCCTCTTTATTTGGTTGAGCCTCCAAGTTTCCAGGGTTTGACTGCAAAGCACTAGGGTTAGGAAAAGAGAGAGGGCCAGAAGAAAAAGGAATCCTAGGGCAGGAAAGAGCAGTAACCAGGTCACAGATGGAGGAACAAGCCCCTACACCTAACCAAAGACCCATGATATCATCAGGCAGAGAAGTCAGAAACAGGCTGAGATCTAAGGCACAGGCTGGACTTACCATCCTACACTTACTCTAAGATCACCACAGAGAAATTTACTGGTGGTTCTCTCTTTTAGAAATTTGTACCTTCAGTATTCTCATGACAAGGTGTCATTATGGAATTGACCATAGAATGGAATCCTCATATATTAAATTTAAAAAGAGGGGTAAAAACTTGGCTATTCCAGATGGCTTTTTGCCAGTTTTGCCACTTAAGTTTATGTTTATGTTTATTTAAAACTTTATATACCGCCCATCACAAAGTATCAGAGCGGTTTACAATCATAAAATGCTGCAGAAAAAGAAAGAGAACACCAATTTAAAAGTTTCAAAAGAGGAGAAAAAGGACAGAGATCGGAAAAGTGGAAGACAGGACAGCCAGTAAAAAAAAAAAAAATTATGTTGTTCTTTGAGGAGGGAAAGAAGCAGGGAGAGAGGGAGGGGGAGGGAGATTGAATGCCATATAGAAAAGGTGTGCTTTTAATTGGGTTTTGAAGGATTTGAAAGTGGAATCCAATCGGAGGGCAGGGGGGAGTGGGTTCCAGAGGCGAGGCCCGAGGAAATAAAAAGCGGAGGATCGTGTAGATTCTAGGTGGGCTTGGGACGGGGAAGGGAGGAACATGCGGTTAGAGTGTATAGAGCTGAGAGAACAGTGAGGAGTGTGAAGATGTATCTGATCTGCAAGGTATAGTGGAACACCAGTATGGATAGTTCTGTGAACAAAGATAAGAATTTTAAATGGTATGCGATATGAGGCAGGAAGCCAATGGTGGTGTAAGAGAAGGGGTAACATGATCAAAGCGGGATGCATGGGAGAGGATACAAACAGCTGTATTCTGGATGCGTTGGATGCAGGCAAGTTGAGATTGAGGAAGACCAGCTAAGCAGACATTACAATAATCCAAACGCAAGAGAACTATTGAGCAGAGTAGGGTAGCCATAGAAGAAGAAGAGAGAAAAGGACGGACAGCACGGAGTTGTTTTAATGCAAAAAAGGAACGTTGAACAACGGATGAAATATGACCCTTAAAAGTGAGAGCAGAATCAAGAATAACACCTAAATATCTAAGGGAAGAGACTAAGGGGATAGGTGAAGAGGAAAGTACCGGTACAAGAGGGGGAGGGGAGTGACCAAAGGTGAACCAGATCGCTGCAGTTTTTTTGAGGTTGAGGTGAAGGAAATTGGAGGAAATCCAAGAGGCAATGGCGGAGAGACAGTCGTTCAGAGGGGTGATGTCTGGAGCAGAGAAATCGGTATGATAAAGGAGAAAAATGTCATCAGCATAATAGTGAGTGGAAACAAACACCATATTGTTGAACCAGGAGAGTGAGGGGGGGGGGTCAAAAAGATGTTAAAGAGAACAGGGGAGAGGATGGAACCTTGAGGAACCCCACACAAAAGGAGGGTGGAGGGGGAGGAAACAGCACCAGATAATACAGAGAAAGAGTGGCAAGACAAGAAAGAATGGAACCACTGAAGAACCAGACCAGAGAGGCCGACATCCTGAAGTCGAAGTAGAAGGGTGTGATGATCAACAAGGTCAAAAGCGGCGGAAAGATCTAGTGAGACAGCAAGAGAGAGAGAACCATGGTCGTGGGCAGCATGCAGTTCATTGAGGAGTGAAAGAAGGACAGATTCAGTGCTGTGACCAGGACGAAAGCCAGATTGCCAGGGGTGAAGGGTAAGGGAAGCCTCAAGATGTGCGGAGAGCTGGAGGAAAATCAATTTCTCTAAGAGCTTAGATAGAAAAGGAAGGTTAGAGATGGGGCACCAATTAGAAGGAGAGGAGCGATCCAGGGAATTGTTCTTCAGGATAGGATGAACCAAGGCATGATTTCAAAGAGAGGGGAAGACACCAGAAGCAAGACTAGAATTGGAGATAGAAAGAATGAAGGAAGATAAAGCAAGAGATGGGTCTAAAAGCCAGTGGGAAGGGATAGGGTCAGAAGGGCAGGTAGTTTTCCATGAGGAAGCAAAGACCTTAGAGAGCAATGGAGCTGTGATTAGGTCAAAAGTGGACCAACGATAGGAAAAGGGGGGGTGGAGGATAGGGGAGGTGACGATAGGAACGAAAGGGATGGTGGGGTTGGAGACGAGAGGGCTGGAGAAAGAGGGGGGGACAAGAAGGAAAAGAGAGGCGAAAAGAAAGGACTTTAGAGGAAAAATAGGAAGCTAGGGTAGCAGGGTCAGGGGAGGGAAAGGAAAGCGAAGGAGTGGGAGATGACTGCAGGGCTGAGAGGGAGCGAAGAACAGAATAAAGAGTACAAGAAGAATTAGCTGATGAAGAAATAGGCTTGGAATAATAGTCTTGTTTAGCAGAATGAAGAAGGGAACAATAAAGTTGGTGACAATAACAGAAATGAGAGAGAGTAGAAGAACAGGCGTAGCGTTCAGCCCAACGGAGGTATCTACGATGAAGGTAGAGACCGGGGTGGTACCAAGGATGACGAGTGTCTGCCCATTGTCTAACATAAGAGCTTAAAAGTAAATATAAGTAAGCCTAAAAAAAACCTGGAACCAAAATAAAGACAGAAGAAAGGGAGGGACTCAATAGTTCAAAAAGAGGGCAAGAGAATGGAAGAGGAAAGGAGAAACAGCATTCCACTGACTGCCAAGTAACTAGCAAACTAGTGTGTTATCTCAGTTTGCATCACATGAAAGTAATCACTGAATAATGCCCCACATTCTGGCAGGTTGCATGCAGCAAACGCATCCCTCCTGACCCATCTTATGTCGTTACAATGTCCAACTAGATAATAGGGGAAGATTGACAGTTGCCCAAGAGTGCATAGTTCAGAACAAAGTATCCTTGAAGGATACTAGCAAATAACTGAAGTTAGGGCATATCAACAGAGAGGTTCCAATAAAGACAAAAGTAATCCTAATGCCCTTAAGTACAGAGCAGACAGAGCTTAAAGATTCCAAATTATCCCTGCCTACCGATAACCAGATTAATATGAATAAAATACAACCTCTAAAATGCTTGCATGCAAATACATTTAGTCTAAAAAATAAGATGGGAGAGTTCGAATATATAGCATTAAATGAGAGGTTAGATATGATTGCTATCTCAGAGTCCTGGTGGAAGTAGGACAACCATTGGGACACTGTGATACATGGGTACAAATTATATTGCGATGATAGAGCAGATCAAATTGGTGGAGGGGTTGTACTCTATGCTAGAGAGGGCATTGAGTCACAAAGGATTAAAGTTTTGCAGGAAACAAAATACACTGTAGAATCTCTATGGATTGAAATTCTATGTAAAAAGGGGAGGCAATGGCAGTGGGGGTGTACTACTGATTGTCTGGCCAGAATGAACAATTGGATGATGAAATGCTCAAAGAAATCAGGGAAGCTAACAAAAGTTACAACACAGTAATAATAATGGGTGATTTCAATTACCCTGGTATCGACTGGGTCAGTGCCATGGCAGGACATTCTGGGGAGATAAAATTTATAGATGAAATAAATGACTGTTTCTTGGAGCAGCTGGTTCATGAACCGACAAGAGGGGAAGCTATTTTGGACCTGGTCCTTAGTGGAACACAAGATCTGGTGAAAGAGATAAGAGTGTTGGGGCCACTTGGCAATAGTGATCATAACATGATCACTTTTGATTTAATAAATGGATGAAGGACGGCAAGGAAATCCACAGTACTAACTTTTAACTCTTAAAAGGGAGACTATGATAAACTGAGGAAAATAGTTCAGAAAAAACTAAAAGGAGCAGCTGCAAAGTTTAAGATTTACATCAAGCATAGATGTTTAAAAAAACTATCTTGAAGCCCAGACCAGCTGTATTCCATGCTTTAAAAGTGAAAGAAAGTCCAAAAAACTGCCAACATGGTTTAAAGATGAAGTCAGAGAGCTGTTGTAGCCAAAAAAAGCATCTTTCAGGACATAGAAAAAGAAGTCAAATGACAAAAACTGGAAACAACATAAGCACTGGCAAGTTAGATGCAAGGCATTGATATGGCAGGGAAAGAGAGAATTTGAAAGAAAACTTGCTGTGGAAGCAAAATCACATAATACAACCTTTTTCAAGTTCATTCGTGGCAAAAAACCTGTGAGCCAGTTGAACTATTAGATGTTAGAAGGTTAAAAGGGGCACTAACAGGGGACAAGACCATAGTGGAGAGACTGAATGAATTCTTCGTTTTGGCCTTTATTGAAGAAGATGTAGAAAAGTTACCCACGACTGACATGGTATTTAAGGGTGATGCATCGGAAAAATTGAAAGAAATATTGATAAACCGGGAAGATATATTGCAACTATTTGATAAACTAAAGAGTAGCAAATCATGTTGGCCGGACGGTATACATCTGAGGGTGGTGATAGAACTGAAATATGAGACTGCAGACCTACTATTAGTAATCTGTGAAATATCATTAAAATTATCAGTAATACCTGAAGATTGGCGAATGGCCAATGTAACACCAATTTTTAAAATGGATTCCAGGGGTGATCCAGGAATCTACAGACCAGTGAGCCTGACATCACTACCAGGCAAAATGGTAGATACCATTATAAAGAACAAAATTACTGAACATGTAGATAGTCAAGGTTTAATGGGAGAAAGCTAACATGGCTTTAGTCAAGGAAGGTCTTGTCTTATTAATCTGTTATATTTTTTTGAAGGTGCGAATAAACAGGTAGGCAAAGGTGAGCCCGTCAGTATAGAAACTTTGACAAGGTCCTTCCTGAGAGACTCTTGGAAAAATTAAAAAGTCATGGGATAGGAGGCAGTATACTGCTGTAGATCAGGAACTGGTTAAAAGATAGAAAGCTAAATGGCCAATTTTCCCAATAAAGGTGAATAGTTGAGTATCCCAGGGATCTGTGCTGGGTCCGCTGCTTTTTTTTAAAAAAGTTTATTTTATTTTTAAGAATTTACCAATATATTCTAAGCATAAACACTTGTTCAGAAAAGAGAAGGGCAAGAATACAAAATACAAAAAGTAATAATAGAACACAGAAAAATCATGCCCCATCTCACCAGCCCACTACTCAGAGGGGACTCCAAGAAACAGGAAATCACAATTTTCATACACGTGAGGAAAGCATAAACAGTCAACCTGGTCAGTAGCCTAGAAAAAATGTTGCCTCTATAACTCCTAACAAACTAGGGAGTGGAACTTAAAAGAGAGCTAATAAAGGCGATTAACTGCATGGGATCATAAAACCAAAAGTACCAGACTGAAGTCTAATAAGACATTTACAGAGAAATTTTAGAAAAAATAACCCCCCAGTTGAATCACCCCAGGTTCGAGGAACAAGAATTCCTTATACCTCTGTCGAGTCTCACGAGCCAAATCTGGGTAAATTCATACTAAAAAGCCCTTAAATAATAGGGAGATCTTCCTAAAAAATAACTTAAGAAGCCATTCCCTACCGGATGATAAAGATAACATTATCAATAAAGTAGATAGTGCAATAGTTTCATTATCAGTTGATTCTAATATATTGGAATTATTGAGGATATCCATATGTTGAAACTCTGCAGAGAGGGGTTGCTGGAACCCAGCTTTCTCTTTCTTATGAACAAGTAAATAATTTTATTTATTTATCAGGTTTTTTTAAACCACTTTATCATTTCAATCAAAGTGGTTTACATTGTAACTTAAACTTGGTAAATGTACATTAAACAGAGACATTGATAACTTGGATTTTTTCTGTGCAATGGAGGGTTAAGTGACTTGCCCAAGAACACAAGGAGTACTAGTGGAACTTGAACCCTGGTCTCTTGGTTCTCAAGCCAGAGCTCTAACCACTAGGCTACTTTATTCAGCAGAGGCTCAGCCTCTGCTGGATCCCCTAATATTTCCTCAAAATATAGCTTCAACATATCCCTAGCAAACACAAGAGGTGAACAAGGAAAATCAATCAATCACAAATTTGAGGACCTCTTTAAATTTCAAAGCAGTCAAATCTTTCACCAAAGTTGATTGTACAGTCTCATACTGCTGAACCTTCAATCACAGGTCTTCAATGTCCTCTTTCATGAAAACCAACTAAAGTACTTTTCCTTGATATAGCACAGTATTGCTTTGAACCTGAGCCACCATCTGATTGGATTGCTGCACAAAAACTTCACCAAGCTTAACGATGGCATTCTAAATAGTTTCAAGAGTAAATACAGAAGAGCATTCCAGTAAAAACTTTAATATTGGAACTATCTCTTTTTCGGCCGCTAGATTTGCCAATGCTCCAGAACTCGCCCCCAAGCCGAGTGATGCCGCCATCCCACTCTCATTTGCCTCTCCCAGACTCAACTTTCCTCATGCGCTCCAGCCGCCAATCTCCACATGCGGCTTCAGGGTCATGCATGCCCCAGATACACAATCTCCAGCTAGGCCAAGGTCATTCTGCCTGGAGACCTCTGGCTGCAGGAAACCACTTGGCAACAGAGGAGGAATAGGCAACCTCGGCGACAGCTTGCATCCCAAAGAGGATGCCAGGCTCTCCGGCCCTGGCGTTGACTCAGTCTGGAAAACATTGGGTGGCTGTTGCAGATCTCCTGGGCACACCAAAAACAGATCCATTAGACCCACAGAGTAGCAGGCAAGTCCGACGGGGTTTTCATCGGTTCGGGAGGCTTCTTGCCCAGTTTCCCCTTTCTCTTCAGCTTTACAGAAAGGTACGCCCAGTGACATGATTGACCACACAGCCATCTTGGAATCCCTGTCAGTTCCACAGCTTTTTAACATATTCATATATGATTTGGGGATGGGAATAACAAGTGAGGTGATCAAATTCGCAGATGACACTAAATTATTCAAAGTTGTTAAAACACAAGAGGATTGTGAAAAATTGCAAGATGACCTTGATAAATTAGAAGACTGGATGTCCAATGGTAGATGAAATTTAATGTGGACAAGTGCAAAGTTATGCACCTAGGAAAGAACAACCCAAACTATGGTTACGCATTGTAAGGTTCCACATTAGGAACCACTGCCCAGGAAAACAATGTAGGCATCATCATGGATAACACATTGAAACCCTCTGCCCAGTGTGCAGCGGCAGCTAAAGAGACAAATAGAATGCTAGAAATCATCAGGAAAAGAATGGAGAATAAGACAAAGGATATTATAATGCCCCTGTATCGTTCCATGGTGCAACCACACCTTGAATATTGTGTGCAATGCTGGTCGCCATATCTTAAAAAGGATATAGCGCTATTAGAAAAGGTACAGAGAAGAGCCACCAAAATGGTAAAGGGGATGGAAGGATACTCCTATGAGGAGAGGCTTAAAAGGTTAGGGCTCTTCACACTGGAAAAGAGATGGCTGAAGGGAAATATAATAGAGGTCTATAAATTAATGAATAGAGTGGAAAAGGTAAGCCTAGATCAATTGTTTACACTATCAAAAAGTAGAAAAACTAAGGGACATGCAATGAAGCTACAGTATAACTTGTTTACGACTGATAAGAGAAAATATTTTTTCACTCAACGCATAAACTCTGGAATTCATTACCGGAGGATGTAGTAAAAGCTGTTAGTGTAGCTAGGTTTGAAAAAAGGCATGGACATGTTCCTGGAGGAAAGGTCCATAAACCATTATTAAAGGGGACCCAGGAAATCCACTGCTTGTCCCAATACAAGCACTGTGTAACCTGTGTATTTTTTCGGGAAACTTCCAGCTACTTGTGACCTGGATTGACCACTGTTGCAAACAGGATATTGGGCTTGATGGACCTTGGTCTGTCCCAGTATGGCAGTTTTTATATTCTAAAAGCATATGGGACACTCAAGGCACCCACAGAAACCCAGTTTTCCCTGTTGGAATGGAAGACCACTAGCTTATTCTGAGCAAATAAATAAATACATACATATATAATTAAACAAATTGAAGTCCTGGGCTCTTCTCTGGATCCATGAAGGGGGCTCCATCAACACCTAGCAAGCATGCCATCTGTTTCTTATACCCTCTCCTTTTCTCCATACTGTGTGCATAGTCTACCTTCTACAGGAACTTGACCTATGAACATATATATACTCCATAGCCATGCCACTCCTCAAGATATGACAAATCTCTTTTCATACTCTAGGCTCAGAGTCTTGTCCTGGGTCTTCAACTTGAACACGTCCCCTTGCAATGCAGGGGAGTCCAGGAAAGGAGGGGCCCATATATAGCTACTCCTATATCTTCAGAGGTAGAGCCTTCCTGCTCTGGATGCCCTTCTTGGTATTTTGCTTGGGGGTCCTTAACTGAAACTTCTGCCACTGATGTGATGCTTCTCCTCACTGAAGCTCCTAGCAAACCTTTCACAGATAACTTTGAGGCAGGCCTTCCCCATGTCTGACTACTGACAAACTGACTTTCAACTATGCTGGCCCACTCAGAAATCCCAGACTGTTGCCACAAGCCCCTCCTTTTCAAGGAGGGAATTCTTGAAATGACAGTTGGTGGTTTGAGCTTTGACAAGATCAAGCTTTACCTTGCTGGCCACTGTGTTGTGATTCAAGATGGCTGCCAGTCCACAACACTCAAAAGGGCATAAAGCATTATGAAATGGCTAACATACGACTGGTCAAGCCAGGAATGGGATTGATTTCTATATCCATCTTTATGCATGTGCAGCCAATTGCTATCTCTACAGTATGTTCTGTCACAGCAGAATTTGGTAAAGGAATAATAGTGAACAGCTGCTTCTAAGATGATTGATGGGGGGTGGATCTCCCAACCAGAGTGATCAAGAGTCAAGAGGGTTCAATCAAAATCACTCGAAGTGTCACCTCCCTGTCAGAATCCAGAGTCTCCACATAAGCTGACATGGCAAAAAAGGTTGACCTCTTAAACCCTACTATGGGGGCAAACATTTTGATAAAATTAACCATGTAGCTACATGCACTTTAAGCACAGAGGCACAAAATTTAGCAGGGATGTGCAGAGGAGGGACATCGTGTTCACTGGCAGGTCAGGAATGATGGTGGAGGGGTCTGAGTGGTGGTTTTTGCTATCCCAGTTGGGGTTGCAGCTGCCCTAGGTGCTCTGATTTTATGACCCTTAGTCTTGTTTTTGTTTGCCATTGGGATATGGCAGGTATGCGGTGATAGAGGAGTATAAAGAAGAAAGAATCAAGCAGAGGAAAACAGCAGGGGTGGAAATTAATCAACATTACCATTCCTGTGTGGATGGACTGAAAATCCATAGCTCTAAGAACTGGGAAAAGGAGCAAGAGAGAAATTAAAGAAACAGTGCAAACATTCCAAGAAACTGGAAATTCCAAAAACAGAAAACAGATCTTGCAGCCAAACAAATAACAAAAGACAAGGAAGTGGGGCAAGAGATGCTGACAAAGAAAGCAAGTCTACTCAATAGTAAAAATAGTACTGGAAATATGTAAATAATAAGGAAAAATGAAACTCTTTGTTACCCTTAAGATTAACAACAAACAGTGCAACATAGGCCAAGACCACAAGCTAACCTCCGAGACTAAGCACAGGCAGTGTTTGTGACTTCCATCTGATTGGAGAGCCAACACTGCATAGATGCATCACACTGCTGTAATGGGTAGAGAGACAACACTGAGCAAACCCTTATGGCTCAGTGAGCAGAAGAGGCACAACGCACGCTGAGAAACCGCATTCAAGTCCTAGAACATTAATATGCACTAAAGCAGTTTAATGCAGGAAAAAACAATGAGCTGTGTCATTGGTATGCAAAAGGCATAACACAGCTTGCACTAAGCTGTGCAAGCTGCATATTCCAATAAATGTAACAAAATCTCAAGTGGTGTAGTTAACGTCCTCCTGTAGCATTGGCAATGCTAATGCAT
This sequence comes from Ichthyophis bannanicus, assembly GCA_033557465.1. Lineage (NCBI taxonomy): Eukaryota > Metazoa > Chordata > Amphibia > Gymnophiona > Ichthyophiidae > Ichthyophis > Ichthyophis bannanicus. The sequence goes on from CM066036.1 coordinate 552,321,070, forward strand.
GAATTGATGCTTCAAGGGAAGAGTTCCAAGGGGCTAGTCTGTTATTAAAATCCTTGCTGGGGGGGGGGGGGAGGGGGTGATGAAGAACATGTTTCCCTTTCTCATGCCCCCTACCTGCTGAGTGAATATCTAACAAATGTGCTCCACCCTATAATTGCTGCCTGCTTTTGAAAAAGAACTCAGGGGTCTCCAGAGTATTCCTTGCCTCTAACCCCTCCCCACCTCATCCCTAGGAATGTAGTGAAGGCAGGACAGATCCTTAGTCACTCCTGCCCGTCTAATGCATTTTCTAAAAGGGCACTAGTTAACCCCAGACACTTATTTGCCCCAATCATGTTATGTCCACACTGTCCATGAAGTTCCTGACTGCAACAACGCAGCTAAACGTGCCAAGGGATTCACTAAATTTTGTGGCAATATGCCATTTATCCACACTTTAGTAAAGCAGAAAGTGGGATGGATGGCTTTGCTATTAAGAAAAAGTATTTCCTCTTTTCTTCAAGGTAAGTATTTTAGTCAATATTAATTCACTTAAAAATACAGGGTGTGTGTGGAGGGGGGGGATATTCAAAGACCTTTACACAGAAAGCAGACTTGCAAACCATTTAAATGCCGCTCTGTGGGATATTCAGCGACACTAACATGGTTAGTGCCACCGAATATCTGCTGGTACCGCCGCTACATGCCTTTATGCTAACTGCTTAGCACCAGGGCATGCTGGGGCATTTTAAGCAAGAAAGGACATATAAAATTTTTACAAAAAGGCTTTTTTTCATTCTAAGTGTGTGGAAATCTTGCATTCACATGTTAGTATAATATAAATGAAAACATTCATAAAGACTGTCCCAGATCAGAACAGTTGTTTGACAAGTGGTCACAATCTAATCTTGTGACTGGGATAAATCCTTAAGATGTGAACAGAAATAACATAGCAGTTCTCTCATGGGGGTGTTCACCGCTTTCTATGACCATCTGTGTTCCTATGCCACCATGTTAAAGGTTAGAATTGCTGTAAAAACCTTTTCAGACTTCTGCAGAAATTTTGTAACACACTTGCATTACTTAATAGCTATTTCTCTTGCTGATTTCTCAATTCAAATTTTCATTTTTTTAAACAAAATATTTTTCCAATCTTTACTATGAACATCTGCATCATTTCTTTTATTATTTACTTCTTTCTTCCACACTTTTAAAATTCCTATTCTATTTTTTTCTTTCTTCTTTTTTCCTATAATCTTTCTTTCTTCTCAAACTGGCTTCTATTCTCTCACCCCCTCCAAAAGTCGACTGTTTTCCTTTCTCTCTCCTTTCATCTTTCCATCCATTTCTTCCCTCATCTTTTCCACTTATTTTCTCTCATCCTCATATTTATCTGTCTTTTTCCTTCACATCCATTGTTTTTCCGCACCCCGAAAGCGACACGCATGTGTGTGACTGAGGTACCTGCAATAACTGGTGTAATAACGCGTGTGGCCACATCAGTGTCTGGAAGTGCGAGGCTGTCACTGCATAAAATGGGATCTGGATACATACTGTGTGCTATTGAATTCTAACACTGTAGTGCATGTTACTACAATGGACCATGAATTATCACCGATCACCAGAAAAGCAGGACCATCTATGGGCTATTATTGGGGGGCCATGGCAGCAGCTGCAGGTGGTGAGCAGGAGACACTGTAGAAGGTAGATGTACGGTTGGTTTGTTTCCTCTGATTTCACAGTAAGACCCTGATTCTGCCTCAAGAAATAGATTTTACAGTGGTTGCCATGGTGAGGAACTAGGTGGGGTGGGGAGGTCATATGAGTAGGAGTCAAGGCCCTGAGTATATTCTAGATTTGTTCTTGCCTTTTTTTCATCAATTTATCTCCTATTTTGTTTAAACTAAGAATTATTTTTTGCCAAGGTCTAAAGTTGCTTCTTACTACCAAGTGCTGTAATTAAACATACATTCTGGTTATGAGGATAATTTTCTGGCTGGAGGCCTTAACATAAAGTTCCTGGGTAGTCTGTGGGCTTTGTACCCAGATCAAAGAGCGTTTGTGCATTCATTCACTTTGAACTTTGTTGTGGGCAGAAAGTATCCATGGACATTTACACTTGTGTTTCATATTTGAAGGCTATTTTATAAAGACACTTAGGGGCCCTTTTACTAACTGCATTAAGCAGGTAGCACAAGTTATAGCATACACTAACCCCGCACTATGACTTGCAGTAACTATTAGTACAGGGCCAGCACAGTTCACGCACCATGATTTCCATGCTCACCGTGCTGCATGTGCTGGGGTGGTAAGTGTTCAGGTGGGGGATGGAGCGCCTTGCAGTCAGCACGCCCAGCGTTAACTACAATGTGTGCCATTAGCATGGGTGCACTTACCACCGTCTCCATAGGTGGAGATCAGTACATCAGTGCTATTTTCATGTTGCGTTAGGGAAGGGTGCACTGCATTGTCTGCCAAGAACATGCTTTCCAAGCACATGACAGGTAGTGTTGCACCTAACACACTGTGATTTGGAGTGTTGTGGGCGCATTAGGTGCAACATCATAGCGCTCTTTAGTGAAAGGGTCCCAAAAGTGCCTATGAGTCTTGATAAGATACCAGAACAAGTCTTGAAGAACCTGTGCTGAAATTAAGCCATGGATTTTTATGTCTACTTGGAAAAACGTATAAATGCTTGTGGATATTTTATAGAGGTTGTGTGTAAATTGCGATTCTGCCCATGCTTCACCCAAAGCCTGCCCCTGAACTTTCCTGCACCAGGTTGCATAAAAGTAAGTATGCTCTTTAGGTCATCGTGCATATATAAATGCTACAATAGTCTAGGAAATATCTTTCCATGCATAGAATATCATATTGCATTTTTAATAAAACAACAGGATAAAACTCACCTTGACAACAGAGAAGAGGACTAGCAAATGCATGATCCATATATTTTCCATTATTAAATCTGATAAAAAGTATTTTCCGGTACAGTTCAGCAATGAAATCGAGCTGCAGAAGAAATTGGAGGAAAGATTAGCAATGCACATAATGTAATATATTCTAATAACCAATGTCAGTTAAAATAGCTGTCTCTGAAAAACACGGTGGAAATATTTATAAACTTTTTTTATTACATATTGAGAGTTTTATAGACTACAGTAGTATGATACCATGTGTGAATGTTATGAGACTCCATGCCTCACAATGTGACTACAGGAATATCAGACAGCGCTGAACAATTTGTAGTAAAACACATTTTCATTTTGGCGAGTGCCATTCCATTTTAGCAGGCACTGTTTACCATATTGCGCACTAACTGCAGATTCTGAAATAACAGACGGTCTCATCTACCACCAAAATAACTTTTTACCAGAAGGGGAACCAAAGGCAACTGTACCAGTGGAACCTGAATGCTGGTTGCCAGGGAAATGAGACACCAGGCTTTAGCTAATAGACCAGAGAAGAGGGGAATGGACTACAGTGCACCTCTGCAGGGCCAGTACTGGGATTGCAGCCTGCAGTTCTGTGAAGCAGCCAGTCGGCCAATTAGAGGAGGAGGAAAATGGAGGAGGCTGATGACAGAAGGCATGGAAGGAGATCTAACGTGCAACCACTCAGTCAATCAGGAGAAGAAACAGTCACTGGAGATATTGTATAATGAGGAGCTTGTAGTGGTTTAAAGTCAAAAGGCTGTAACTGCTCTTCAGAAAGAGATTGCAACTAAAATAAATTATTTGGTATAGTCTCAGAAAGAAATTTTCCTGCTTCAGAGGTGATTTTGAATTAGATCTCATTCCATACTCTTGAGCTGAGATTCTGCCTCCACAGCTGGTATAATACTGTGATTCGCTGACAAGCAACAGAACACCGCATCAGCTTTCCAACATAAATCCCGAAAGAAAATTCTCTCCTGAGGTCTGAGTGCCAAGGTGAACCCAGTGTACAGGAACTACATGCAACAGCAGACATTAAAATGTTGGCACCAGATGGGAATTCTGCAAGAAGAGACTGAAACATGTGTGGTATGGGAATCTGTTTATATTACATATGGCATGCTCCCAGCTCCTGGTGTCTATGTGCTGCAGAATCCCCGAAGGGCTTGGTGTTTTAAAAATTAACTAAATTTATGTCGGTACAAAAACAGCTGAGTGCTTTTCCCTTGCGATTTCTGTGATTGCTGTTATGTGGGAGAAAGTACTCATGTATATTTACAAAGTCACCTAAGGATAATGCTGTAACAGGATGCTTGGGCAGAGAAGACATATAGAGATGCCCATAGGTTGCTCCTGTTTTATAAAGGCAACCTATGTGCCCTTATAAAATAGCTAGTTGAAACTCTTGCACACAATTACACCTGCTCCAGGGCAGCAGTAACTCTGAGTGCATACAATGGTAAGGTTGGCTCATTAGGCAAACTAGGCTGAGAGCTTCTGGTGGGGAGGAGGGGGAGGGTGGCAAAAGCAACTGCAGTCAAAACAAAACAACAGGTCCCAACTGTCGCACAAACTCGAAGAACCTTCAGTGTATATTTTTACCAACAGAGAAAGTGTGCAGTTTTCAATCCATTTATCCGGGCAAATGACTTTTGCAACTTGCGCTCACTTTGACAGTAGTTTCATAACGAGTTACTAAGGTTGAGAGATCAAACAGGCACCTATTTTAAGGCCATTTTGTAAAATTGCTTAAAATTTCCCCACAAAAGCTGCAAAAATGACAGCTATAATGAAGCGATGCACATTTAGGGGAATGTTTAGCGTGGTAGGTAGTACCAGCGATGCACCAAGAAGTAGTGCAGGGCCCTGTGCTAAAATCCCCCACACTGCCCTTGCAGTGCGCATCACATCAGACGGGTGATTTTCCCACCACAGAGCAAGTAGTGTGGGTGTTTGTAGCCTGCACTAGCTGCGCCCGGTACAAGTATCATTGGTGCAACTAATGCCACTTCTATGGGTGGTCTTAATTGCTCCTGCAGCCATTATACTATAGCACAAATGTAGGGGGATGGATGCATGCACCTGCCTTCTGCATTTAGCACAAAGTCATGTGCTAATAATGCAGCCCATACCCTGTTACCACCATGGGGTTAGTAAACATGCCCCTTAGTTTAGTTTAACTAATTTTATTAAAATTCTTGCTATACTACCCTTCATAACATATCTAACAGAGTGCTTTTCGTACTAAAAAAAAGTATCAAAACCAAAATGCATTTATATAACAAAACAAAAATTACCTAAATAAATCTAAAATATAACAAATAGAAGGGAAAACTAATTAGCTAGAACAATATCCAAAACACACACAGCTCACAGATAAAACAAGACAAAACAAATTATAGACAAATCGCCATAGGAAGACAGAAGTAACAGCAATACACAAATTGCAATAATCAGACAAGGCAGTAAGCAGAACATAGATGAAAAACAACATCAAATAGAAATGCTAACAAAAGGAAAGCAGGGTAAAGATAGTAAAATTAGGCTAGGATGTCTATTCCGACAATTCCCCATAGGTTTTAGTAAAGAAGAATGCTTTTAAGCCGTTCTTAAATTTTGAATGGGAAGAATCAATCCATATTGAAGCTACTAAAGAATTCCAAAGAAGGTAAAGAATTCCATAGATGAGGCACTAGAAAATAAACAGCAATCGGGGTCATTCCGAGCCGTGAATAGCACTGGGACGTCCATCCCCACTATTCGGCCCCCTCTGCATCCCCAGGTAACTTCCCCATATGAACAAGGTGTTTGTACGGGGAGGCTAGATGGGGCTGGAAGGAGGAAGGAAGAGAGCAGAGTTGTGGTAGGCAGTGGGCGGTCTGCAGCCCCGGAAATACAGGACAGATTCTGATGTCGGCCCTGTATGTCCGGGGCTGGCGGACCATATGGGGAACTTATTCCACCTTAGATGGGAAAAGACGGCAGGCCTGGGGTGCATCGAAGGGTGGAAAGGGCACAGGAGATTCTCTGCCGCCCAACCCTGGCCTTGGGAGGCCTGATCAGGGGTCGGGCTGCAGGGAAAGCACCAAGTCGTCGGCGGCCGGGATCACGGCTCCAGCAACTGGGTGCCCTGGCGCCGCAACTCCATTCAGGAGCCCTAACTGAGTTAGCCTGGTGGAGGCCTATATGAGACCTGCATGTACAGGCCTAGTCGCGATTCTGATTCCGTGAGGCTAGACGTGCCTCACAGGATCAGAATTGCGTCTGCCCCTGTACATCATATCGGGTGCACAGGGGCATGGATGTCCCGGACGGAATGCCGTCAATGTGCCCTGTGCTTTCAAGATGGGCAGATGGCACAGAGGGTAAGTGCAATTTCTTATTCGGAGACCTTCTGGAGCAACAAGGCGACATAGGCTCTGTGAGCCAGCAATAAAACGTAAAAACCTATGCAATAGATAATTGGCAAACAATGTTCACCAATATGCCAAAATGTCACATGAACATATCTAGAAACAGCATACAGCAACCTGACAGACATACTCTGTAAATGTTGAAATCTTCTAATACTAGTTAGTTTCAATCAGGACTAGAGAAAGTTCCCATTATCAAGACAGGGGATGAACAAATTATGAATAAAAGACCTAATGGCACCCTTCCCTAAATAGGAATGAAGAGCTTGAAATTGTTAAGAAAAAAAAGCATAATTGTATGACTGCAGGTATCTATTCATTGAAAGTTTACACTGAAACTATACAACATCCTAAAATTTTCAAGATGCTCACCTAAGAAACAGAACCTGAAAATGATGGGGAAATCAAGAGATTAGTGGAAGAACATGTGTCCACATTGCAATAGTCTTATCAGAGTTGATTTTTAACCTATTCATTCATCCACTCATAAATGGCATCTAAGCACACATTGAGGAGTGACAGATCCAAAACATTAAGATTCATGCAGAACAGTTGAATATCATCTGTGTAATAATAGCCATTAATCCCAAGAGACTGTTTCTGGAGTCCAATGAATTGCAGGATCCAAGGTAGCATGGGTTTACAAGAGGCAGGTCTTGTCAGACAAATCTGATTGACCAGGGAGTTGGATCGAGGGAGAACCCTAGATGTGGTGTACCCTAGATTTCCATGATACCATTCCTCAGAGATGACATTAACAAACTGAGCACCCTAGGGATGGACCCTAAAGTGATTAACTGGGTTAGAAATTGGTTGAGTGGGAGGTGACAAAGTTAAATGGCGCTCACTCTGAGAAGAAGGAGGTTACCAGTGGTGTGCCACAGGAATCTGTCCAATTTGGTCCAATTCTTTTTAATTTCTTTGTTAGTGATATTGCGGAAGAGCTGTCAGTTAAGGTTTGCCTCTTTCCAGATGATACCAAAATTTGCAATAGAGTAGACCCTCAGAAAGGAGTAGATAACATGAGGAGTGATCTAGCTAAGCTTGAATATGGTTCAGAATTTGGCATCTGAGATTTAATGATAAAACATGCCGGGTCATGCATTTGGGCTGCAAAAATCCAAGGGAGCAGTACAGTGTATGGGACGAAGTACTTCTGTCCATGAAAGAAGAGTGGGGCATGGGCATAGCTTAACAGGTAGAAAAGGCGATAGCAAAAGCCAGAATGTTGTTTGGGTGCATAAGGAGATGAATGGCCGGCATAAAAAAGGAGGCAATAGTGCCTCTGTATAAGTCTCTGGTGTGACTTCATTTGGAGTATTGTGTGCAATTCCAGAGGCCACACCTTCAAAAGGTTATAAACAGGATGGAGTCAGTGCAGAGGGTGGCTACTAAAATGGTTAGTGGTCTTCATTATAAAGCATATGAAGACAGACAATCTTAATATGTATACGTTAGAGGAAAGGCGGTATACAGGAGATATGATAGAGATGTTTAAATACCTCCGTGACATAAATGCACAAGAGGAGAGCTTCTTTTGATTGAAAGCAAGCTCTGCTATGAGGGGACATAGGATGAGGGTGAAAGGGGATAGACTCTGCAGTAGTATGCAGAAATATTTCTTTATGGAAAGAGTGGAAGGTGCATCGAATAGTCTCCCACTGGAGGTGGTAGAGATGAGGACGGTATCTGAATTCAAAAAAAGCATGGAACAAACACAGAAGATCTCTAAAGGATAAAAGGGGACTATTGTAATTGATATGGAAGGGCAGACTAGATAGGCCTGTGGTCTTTTTCTGCCGTCATGTTTCTATGACTTTATGTGGTAGCAAGGGAGCAGAGAAGCAGATTAAATAAGAATGATGCAAGTATAGACCTCTGAAGGACACCACAATGCAGTTGTTGAGGAACCAAATTAGACGGGCTGAAAGACACAGAAAAGGATGTGGCGCTCAGATAAGAAGTGAACCAGGAGAGAACAGTAGCTTGTATCCTGGTAGAAGAAAGACCAGACAACAAGAGAAGGTGATCTGCTAAGTCAAAGGCACATGAGAGGTCAAGCGACACAAAGATGGCATATTGGCTAGAATGGAAGAGTTTGCATAAATGTGCAATCATACATGAGGGGTAATTTTACAAAGGCTTTAAAGCCTTATGTATGTACATAAGAAACACAATTTAATATTGAAGATTAAGATGTTCAATTATCTGGCTTTACAGGATCATTCTCAGAGCAGTAGCGATGGGATTTATCAAAATCTTAGCTGGAGGTGCTTAAGCGGCGGGAAACAAGGCTGATGGTTCACTTAGGGCACCTGCACATTGCTATACTGGGTGAGACCATTGGTCCATCAAGCCCAATATCTTGTTTCCAACAGTGGTCAATCCAGGTTACACTGTGCTTACTTGTATATGATATATAAAATTGGTGAATGGAGGTGAGTTCAGCACCTATGCATGGGATCAGCATCTATGCAGGATCCCATGCACAAGTGCTGATCCCATCTCCAATCACTGATTTTATATATATCATATAAAAGTAAGCACTGTGTTTTCTGAGCACCCACTTTTACGTATGTATACCCTGGGCAATTTTATGAATGTCTTTTGAAATATATAAAATGCTATTCTACATGCTGAAGCTGCTTATGAAATTACCCCATGGGCAAAAATTATCAGTCCAAGAAGGCACCAATTTTAAGCCTATATAGGCATCTATGTGCCTTTATATAACAGGCGCTTAGAACCAGCCCCCACAGTGTATAAATCAAAATGCACAAACTTACACCTGCTCCAAAGCTGGTGTAAATATGCGCACATACTCTACCGCTTTTCTACCCAAACTATGTCCCCGGGAAAGTCTAGTTTTGCTGTTGCATAAAAATGGCTGTGCAGTTTTATAAAAGGTCTTTCTGCATGTGAAAGTAGCTTTAAATGCAGAAAAACCTTAATAAACTCCCCCCTCCCCATTGTTGAAAAATTCATGTCGTCAGGAATGTCTACTTTACAGGCAACTCTAGGAAGGACACTTTCCAGCCCAGTGGATCTAGCCAGCTTAGATAGCTGGCAAGTTCCTTATGAAAACTGCCCTCATGCCATTTTGTCTTGTGCTTTGCATTAAAATACATTTCTTCTAGTTCTACATTGCTATATCTTTATCACTGGACCCCAAACTGTCAAAATAACACAGATGCACCTGCTTTGTGCTTCTGTCTCGATTTCATGTTCTATTTAGGTCAGAGTGGAGGAGTTGCCTAGTGCTTACAGCAGCAACCTGGAAGTAAAACAAGCAGGAGTCAAATCCCACTGGTGCTCCTTGTGGCCTTTGGCAAGCCACTTAACCTTCCATTGTCTCAGGTATAAACCTAGATTGTAAGCCCTCTTGGGACAGGTGTAAGCTATAAATATCACCCTTATTACATCCTTCTTTTCCTGTATGTGAATGTGGTGGCGGGGGGACAGTGCTTCCTTTATGTGCCTTCTGTTGTACGTAATGGAATGGTATGTGGTGTCTTTGGTCTTGACCTTTCCTGGTTGTTTTCTAAGCCTTTTTTCTTCTTTAAGAAGCATTTTATTTATGCTTCTTCTTGTATCTGTAACCCTGTATACATACGTTCTCGCTATTCTCTTTCCCTGATTATACGAAGGATGCTGCAGTCTTTCCAAAGGACTGGTGTCCTATATATCAGGCATGCCTCTGGTAGATGAATGCATGTGTTTCTTGAGGGTAGATCTGGAAGCGAACCATTTCCCCTACTGGAAATGTGCTGCCTACTTTCCTCCTTTGCACCTATTATTTTTGTATGTCTATAAGACACCATGAGCTGCCCATTGAGACAATTATGTTGGGTTCCAATATGGTAAGAAATCAGCCTAGCATGGCTGAGGCCAACCTCAGAAATATTTATGGGACTAGCATCACTGCATGAATTATAATCAATCTGTGACAACTTTGTAATTATTCTTCACCTTCTTTCTAGTCCTTAGCAGCAGTACAGCATCTCTCTACATTTGCTATACCTCCATTTTATTTTAAGTGCTGTCTCCTGGCAACCCAGCTGCTTCTGGGTTTTCTTGGGAATATATAATTGGAAGTAGATTGCCAGGCCTTTTTTTTCGAGGCAATGGAGGGTAAACTGACTTGCCCAAGGTCATAAGGAGTGTCAATGGGAATTGAACCCATGATTTTCTGGGTACGAGGCAATTGCACTAGCCACTAGCATACTCCTCCCTCTCACACCTCCATTAACATTGAGATTTTTAAATAAACCCTGACATGTCTTTCCACAGTGTGGAGGAGTAGCCTAGTGCTTAGGGCACTGGCTTGGTAAGCAAGAAACCAGGTTTGATTCCTATTAGCACTCCTTGTGGCCTTGGGCAAGTCGCTTATTCCTCCATTCCCTCAGAAGAAAGGCCTGACAATCTACTTCCTGTCACGTTACCAAGAAAACCCAGGAGCTGCTGGTTTGCAAGGAGTCAGCACTGACAGCGAAGTTACTTACCTGTAACAGGGGTTCTCCGTGGACAGCAGGATGTCAGCCACACCTGGTGACGTCCTTTGGGTGGTGCCATACGGAAGTGCTCTCTAGAGCTCAGATCTTTCTGAGCATGCCCAGGTAGCTCACCTCACCGGCCCACCCCTAGTCCAGTCAGTATGTTTCTAGCTAGGTTTTCCCGGCTTGGGGCGAGCTCCGTCAGCAGACCTCCTCCAGGGAGGTGGGCGGGATTGTGTGGCTGACTTATCCTGCTGTCCACGGAGAACCCCTGTTACAGGTAAGTAACTTTGCTTTCTCTATGGACTAGCAGGATTGCATCAGCCACACCTGGTGCCTCCCTAGCTGCGCGGGTGTGCACTGAGGTGGAGAAGGGAAGCGTAAGGACAAAGGCTATAGATTCATTGAGTCTGGGCATAAGGTTTAATAATTACAGGTGCGACACAACGTCAGTGAGTACAAGGTGCTACAGAAAATACTGGCATAGCAACATGTACAATGGCAATAGTGACATAGTGCGACAATAGTGCATAGAACATAGCGATGGCAATAGCACATAGTGCAACAATAGTGCATAGAACATAGTGCAGGAAGTGAGTACCAGGTGCAATAGCAACTAGCAACATAGCAATATGTGCAATGGCAGTGGTGACACAGTGATATAGTGCAACAATGCAATATAGCAGCAACAAGCAGCAACCACATGGTTTCAATAGTCAACATGGTGTAGTAATCCTTCATATGGACAACCCTTCATATGGAGTAAGAAAGCAGCCCGCTCTTCTTGAGGGGGGTTGCCGAGTGGCATTAGCTCCTCCCACCGCGGTGGCCAGGATCGCTGTTCCCACTGAGCAGTCTTCCCTCGAGCGGAGGTCTAGGAACTAGTGCCTCTGGAAGGTATGCGGTGTAGACCATGTGGCTGCTTTGCAGATGTCAGTGAGTGGCATGGAGCACAGGTTGGCTAGGGAGGTGGCCAACGCTCTGAGCCGGTGTGGGCCTACTCTTGGTGGCGCCTGTCTGCCTGATGCGTCAAGGCAGAAAGAGACGCAGGCGGTCACCCAGTGGGAAAGGGTACTCTTTGTGATGGGTTGCCCTGGCCTGTTCGGGTCGAAGGAAACAAAAAGCTGGTCACCCTTCTGGACAGGGAGTGTCCTGTGGAGGTAGATCCGTAGAGCCTGGAGGCAGTCCAAGGTATGTAGGCATTGCTCCTCGGCAGATGCGTGAGGCTCCGGAAAGAAAGAGGGGAGCTCGATGGACTGGTTGACGTGGAATGCAGACGGTACCTTGGGGACAAACCAAGGGTTGGTCCGCAGGGACACATGGTCCTGGAGCAGTTGTGTGTATGGTGGATGTGCTACTAGAGTTTGAAGCTTGCTGATTCTCCTGGCAGATGTTATGGCGATCAGGAATAGGGTTTTCTAGGATGTGAACTTCATATCTGCTGACTGGAATGTCTCAAAAGGCTCCTGTGTTAGTCGCTGCAGGACAGCGTTGAGGTCTCAGGGTGGAACCGGAGGCCTGACCAGAGGCTTGAGGTTCGTTAGTCCTTTTATGAAAAGCGTGGTCAGGGGCAGTGCTTCGATGGAGTCGGCTCTGTCTGCCGGAGCATGGAAGGCTGCTATTGCAGAGAGGTGGACCCGGATGGATTGGGTCTTGAGGCTGAGTTTGGATAAGGAGTTGAGGTACTGGAGGACTTGGGGGACCGGATATGTGGTAGGATTGAGACTGTGCACTGTGCACCAGAAGCTGAATCTCTTCCATTTGAGGCCATAGGATTTTCTGGTGGATGGCCTCCTGGCTGCCAGGACTACATCCTGTACTTCGACTGGTAGGTGGAGGGCAGAGAGGTTCAACCGTTCAACCTCCAGGCAGTGAGAGCAAGGGCTTTGAGGTTGGGTTGCCTCGTGTTGCCCCCATTCTGTGTTAGTAGGTCCGGTCTGAGAGGAAGGTGCATCAGGCTCCCGTGGGCCAGGCGTAGCAGGAGCGTGAACCACATCTGATGCAGCCAGTGGGGAACCACCAAAATGGCGTGTGCCCTGTCCTGGATGATCCGCTGTAGGGTCGCTGGGATGAGTGGGGTCAGTGGGAAGGCGTACACCAGAGACCACTCTCCCCAGCACACGTTGAATGCATCCGCCGCTAGTCTCTTGGCTGACGGGTGTCTCGAGCAGAATAGGGGGCACTTGGCATTCTGTTCTGTGGCAAAGAGGTCTATGGCAGGAGTTCCCTACCAACGGAAGAGGACATCGGTAATCTCCTGGGAAAGAGTCCACTCGTGGGGCTGCAACTGCCTGCTGAGTTTTCCGCAAGGGTGTTCATGTCTCCTGGTAGGTAGGAGGCCCACAGTTTGCAGTTGTTGTCCAAGGCTAGAGCCCGTATTGTCATTGCCTCATTGCAGAGGGAGCGAGACCTGGTTCCCCCTTGTTTGTTGATGTAGAACATGGCCACTTGGTTTTCTATCTGAATGAGGACAGACTTGCCTCGAAGTTGAGGGAGAAAGATCAGGAAAGCATATCTGATGGCCCTCAGCTCGAGAAGATTGATGTGCAGCTGTTGTTCCTTCTGGGACTATGCCCCTTGGGTGCTGAATTGCAGGAGGTGTGGGCCCCAACCGGTGTTGGATGCATCCATGGTGAGGACTACCTGGTGCACATGCTGGTGAATGTCTTTGCCCCCCGAGAGGTTCGATGGGATAGACCACCAGCATAGATGCGGTCTAATGCGCAGGGTCATCGGGACGTGAGTGGAGAGGGGTTGGGAGTGCTGATTCCAGTGGAAGCGTAGGTGCCACTGGAGCAGCCACATCTTCAACCTCGCGATAGGCAGGACAGAAGTTGTTGCTGCCAGGTGGTCGTCCCACAGCTTGTGGTGTACAGGAAGTGCAAAGAAGGGCTTGGGGGAGGTGAGGTACTTCAGGACCTCCGGATCTGGTTCCTCAGCTGCTTCAGGAGAATTCAGGGCCAGTGCGGATGCCACCCTCCGTAGGAACTTGGGGTAGGTCAGGTCTTCTGGGGGGGAGGGGCCCCTTCAGGTTCCGGGGATTGCCTGTTCTCTGAAGCTGTCTGGTCATTGGATGCGGAGCCCACAACTGCTTCAATGTCCCCCTCCTCGGCGGTGCTGTCCGGGGATGAGATGACCGGAGATTCCTGCACCGGCGTGGGTGGCCGAGAGTGACCTGGTGAGCCTCGGGGGGGGGGGGGATCTCGAGTGCAATCTGGCTGTAGAGACTGTCAGGGTTGTGGGAAGCATGGAGGGCAGTCTGCTGTACCAGCTGCGTGAGCAGCTTTAGGATGGCTGAGGAGTTGGCCGCATCTGTGGTGTGGCTGCACGATCTCACCTGGTGGCTTCTGCTACGGCTGGAAGAGCTGGGGTGTCTCCTGCTGTTCTTGTGATGCCGAGAAGTGTGGTGGTGTTCTGAGCAGTGTCTCTTGTGAGGGGCTGGTCTGGAGCTGGAGGCGCTGCCTGCCGAGTAGTCTCTGCTGCTTTTGCACCTCCTGTGGTGGCTGCCGTGCTTGAGAGCAAGCCGATCGCCATCCCATTGAGACTGCTACTGCTTGCACTTGTGGCCATGCTTGTGTCCGCCGTTCTGGAGCACCGCACCACTGCCTGTGCCTTGGGGGCTTGAAGAGGACTGTGCGGCACTGGAGAGAAATGCCGGGGCTAGGGCGGGGCTTGCTTCACTGTGCTGATGTCCCGCATTGCATGCCAGAGCGAGGGCAGAGCCTGTGCAGTCACGATGACGTCCAGCGCTGTCTCCCGGGCTGCCCTCAAGTTGACCAATCCGGTGGCGGTGGGCGGAGCTGGAGGACTTCCCCCAGGCACCATTGCTGACGGCCGCATGGACGTGAAGGAAAGAAGCTGAGGGCCCGTTGAGCACCGGATCGATGAGCTGGAGCTGTGGGCCAGTCACATGGATGGTCGGAGGCATAGACCTTACCTCCACGTTGTCCCGGGAGTCTGCAAGGCTCAGCGTGAGCGCTGGAGGGGCTGGAGCAGCAAAGGCCATCACAGAGGTGCGAATGGGGATGGAGGCCCTGTCGGGCGCATCCTGAGCCGGGGCAGCACCGTATGAAGCAGCGGGGTTCGTCATGGAGGCATGGCTGGAGATGGAGGCCCTGTCAGCCGCATCCTAAGCGGGACAAGGTAATCCTTGGTGTGCTCTGTTGACTTGTGTGTGGTGCCCGAGCAGCAATCACAAAGGTTGGTGTTGGAG
Source organism: Ichthyophis bannanicus (assembly GCA_033557465.1). Lineage (NCBI taxonomy): Eukaryota > Metazoa > Chordata > Amphibia > Gymnophiona > Ichthyophiidae > Ichthyophis > Ichthyophis bannanicus. The sequence goes on from CM066036.1 coordinate 552,336,104, forward strand.
CTGCTCATCTTCTTGCCACAGCGTAGACATTTTCTGACTCCCAGTTTGGGCATCGATGATCCTTTGATCTGTTAATGCAGAATGATGACCTGTTGTAGTAGGAGAGCACGGTCCATCTTGCTGGCAAGGTGGAAGGAAGAAGACTGGCTGGACTAGGGGTGGGCCGGTGAGGTGGGCTACCTGGGCATGCTCAGAAAGATCTGAACTCTGGAGAGCACTTCCGTATGGCGCTGCCCGAAGGACGTCACCAGGTGTGGCTGACGCAATCCTGCTAGTCTATGGAGAATCAAAGGTACACATTGCATTTTGCAAGATTTCAAGAAGCAAAGACCTTAGACAGAGCAGACAATGAATACATAGAGGAAAACTGTTCTAATAATGGAGTGAAAATGACTGAGGAAAGAGAAAGTGCAAGTAATTGGAACAAGAAGGAAGAAATCAAGATTAAGAGTGATGGGAAGCTATAGCACAATGAGATTTAGGAGGTACGTGGAAGAAGTCTATCACTAAGTTTTAAGTTGGCTTGGGAAGCTTATAGCAAATGGAAAAAAAAATCTACAAATAAGAAGAAACAGAATTCACAGAGCATTTGCATTGGAAAAAGTAAGACGGAAGAGACGAGCTCAGAATGACTTGGAAATTAAGGAAATAAGAGAGTGCAAGGTCAGCCAGGAGACTGTGATCACTGTCAAAATAGGAGACGGTCTTGACAACCTGAGCGGTCAATGAAAACAATCAATCTTTAAGGGGGGCTGTAGTGACCCCAAAATGTGAATGGAGAGAGGCTTCGAAGTAAATAATAGATTAGGGGCCATGTACTGTACTGCACTGTTTTGCATGTGTCATATAGGAATTGCACGTGTTATTTTTCACTCGTGCAAATGAATTTGGTAGAAAAGTAGCATACTGGGAGACTTTTTGCTGTAGAGGAAAGGTCAGGATTACATCTATGTAATTTCTTTCTTGTGTGTGGTTTTGGATGAGATCAATATTTCAGTAAAGTAGGCTCTAGTGACATCATTCTTTATTTTGCCTCTTTTTTTATAACCCGTCCTCCCTTCATGAATGTGGGCTAGGAATAGCATGTGTTGCTTTGTTTTATTATGGTTTCCCTTTGGAAAGTATAATTTGTTTCTTGATTTTCTTGATGAATTAATTTGAAAATATAATTTTAAAAAGTAGCACACAAAGAATGGCTGTTCAAACTCTTACAAAAAAATTTGAACTCATTGAAGTGTTGTGGTTTTTTTTGTTTTTTTTACAAATTATAGCCATGAAACAAATTTCATGCTTTTGCATGATTTTTCAGTGCAGCAGCTCCTTAATTAGTAATTTGAATAAAATTTCATACATGAAAAACTGTGTGCAAAACTTCATTCTGTGATGTAAAAAAACCCCAAATGGTCCACTGCACTCTAAAACGCAAATTGTGTGCATCATTATAATCTGCACTATTTTGGGAATTTAGCACGTGAAGTACTGTTTGCTGAGTTTTTTTATTAATAGAGCATCAGTTTGTTAAGACAGAAATAACAGTATCAGAAAATGAAATTAAGTGGCTTGTTTACTTAGAGACCCTTTTACTAAAGCATAAAGTACATAAACCATTATTAGAGAGGACTGGGGAAATCCACTGCTTGCCCCTGGGACAAGCAGCATGGGATGTGTATACCTCTGGGAACCCAGCAGGTACTTGCGACCTGGAATGGCCACTGTTGGAAACAGGAGACTAGGCTTGATGGACCCTTGATCTGACCCAGTATGGCATAACTTATGTTCTAATGGGCAGGTAGGGGTGGAGAGTGGGTGGGATGTGCACCTTGCAGTCCGCATGCCCCGTGCTAACTGCAAGGCATGTCATTAGCGCAGGTGCACTTATCACCACCTCCGGCAAGTGCATCTATGCTATTTTCATGCCATGTTAGAGCAGGTGCACCATGTTAACAGCTGAGAATATGCTTTCCAAGCTCCTGACAGTTAACATGCTGGTGTTGCACCTAATGCTCTACAGTTTTGAGTGTTATGGGTATGATGAGGGCAACACCATAGTGCCCTGTAGCAAAAGGGCACCTAATTTGCACTAAACAGTTATCACATGGATTAACGTGGGTAGCTCTTAGCCAGACAGCCACAATACTTAGGATCATGTTTAGTGCATGCCAGGTTTAATGCAGTAACTGTTACCATGCACCAAATAAGTGGCCACTCTAAGAATCCTGTGTCAACTATTTAGTGTAGTGCATACACATTGTGGTTAGCGCAGACATCTTTAATACATGCCAGCTGTCACCGTTGCAGTTAGCTTGGGTGCAGTTAATGCACCCACAATAATGGCAACAACCCACTTAGTGCAGGGGCACAAAACCCGCTCTAACTACATTGGGATATGCTGGGCATGTCTCCATTTGTTAGCACAGGTCTAGCACCACACCCACACTAAGTTTCAGGGCTTAAGGTGCTCATTTTAATAAATATGCCCCTTAGTGCCTTCTTATTGATGTGTTGCATGCTTACTGTGGAAGGAGTAGATAATAGGTGGAGCATGTGCAGGTTAAAGGCTTAGGTAGCACTTTGCAGTTAGGTTGTGTCATCACTGCACATGGCATGCATTCACTTACTGTGGACTGCTGCAACTAAAACCAACCCTTCCAAGCACCGCTCCTGAACTTCCCCCACTATCTGACTCCTCTTCGATATTATCAATAAAGTCTCCTACCTCCCAGCTCTTATGGGGAACAGGAGCGATCCCCAGAGGCCTCTGCCCCGTGAGCACCTGGATTCATAATAGCAGTTCTGACCCCTCATTGCAAATGTACGGAGAGGTGTGTCAGAAAGGTAGGGGGTTTTGCTGCAGATGTCATGGGGGTTGGGGGTGGGAGGTCTGTTGCTGATGCCAAGAAGGCTTTAGGTGGTTTGCAGCACCTGTTAGGGGAGTAGAGGTTCTTTTTAGCGGCAGTGGCCCCTTAGTACATTGCCAATAGCGCAGATGCAACTCTGTTATTAGCAATGCACTGTACAGTAGCTGCATGGACGCATGCTCGGCATGCCCCCATCAGTTACTGCATGACCTTTGCAGTTACCACACATTAACTTTTGCAACTAATGTGCAGTAACTGCAAAACATTACTGCAGCTGAATATCTATCTTACCGAGTATTATTTTTAAAAACTCAGCTAACAGTGGTTTGTCTAAACAGGAAAAGGGAAAGATTAAGACTGCAGAGCTAAAGCTGCATTATTACATTAGCTTAATGGAGCTATATCAGAACAATTTAAATCATAGGCTTTATTACTCAAAGGAAAATTAACTCTGTTAAGGCTCTAATCATATACTGTACTGTATTTTAACTCCTGAGGGACATTCCACTGTTGCTCACATAAGGAGACTCATCTTCCTCACTCCAGTCTTGGTAATACAATTCTCACATTAGTATGTGTCTTTTCTGCTTGAGGCAAAAGAAATACTTTAAAGTGGCAGTTTTCAAATATATCATTTATAAACTAAGAACCTCATTTACTAATGCGTGTTAATGAAAAGGCACATTTCCCGTAGCATGGGAAATAAGTTCCCAGATGTTGAGGCTTTAATGGGAAAGGCTGACTTGGATTTAGTGGCGGTTATGGAGACATGGTTCATGGAAAACCATGACTGAGATGTAATTATACCAGGCTATACTTTATTCAGGAAGGACAGGGTAGAAAGAAGGGGAGGAGGAGTGGCACTATATGTAAAAAATAATATTAAAGCTAAAGAATTGCAGGGCTTAAAAGGCAGCAAGGAGACACTGTGGGTTAAACTAGAAAGAGGGAAAGAGAAATCCATTTGCATTGGCATTATATATAGATCCCCCTCACAAGGAATAGTAGTGTATGAAGATTTAATAGAAGACATACACAGTATTGCCATAAAAGGAGAAGTGTTACTGATAGGTGATTTCAATATGCCAGATGTTGATTGGCACATCTCTGCTGCGATGTTATTTAGAAGATCCTGAATTCTCTACAGGGAGAACTATTCTGGCAACTGGTAACAGAACCTACACATTAAGGGGCCATACTGGATTTGGTGCTTACTAATGGGGTAAATGGAGCTCACTTTGAGGAGAAGGATGTTACCAGTGGTGTGCCACAGAGATCTGTCCTAGGTCCGATTCTTTTTCTCATATTTGTTAGTGATATTGCGGAAGGGCTGTTGAGTGAGGTTAGCGTCTTTGCTGATGGGATCAAAATCCGCAATAAAGTAGACACCCAGGAAGAAATAGATAACATGAGGAGGGGTCTAGATAAACTTAGAGAATGATCAAGAATCCGGCAGCTGAGATTTAATGCTAAAAAATGCAGGGTCATGCATTTGGGCTTCAAAAATCCAAGGGAGCGGTACAGTGTAGGGGACAAAGTACTTCTGTCCACGAAAGAAGAGCGGGACCTGGGCGTGATTGTGTCTGATAGTCTTAAAGTGGCTAAACAGGTAGAAAAGGTGACAGTGAAAATCAGAAGGATGCCTGGGTGCATAGGGAGAGGGATGGCCAGCAGAAACAAGGAGGTGACAGTACCTCTGTACAAGTCTCCGGTGTGACCTCATTGGAGTATCGTGTGCAATTCTGGAGACCACACCTTCAAAGAGATATAAGCAGGATGGAGTTGGTACAAAGGGTGACTACTAAAATGGACAGTGGTCTTTCTTATAAACCTTAATACAGTATGATAGAGATGTTTAAATACCTCTGTGGCATAAATGCACAAGAGGAGAACCTCTTTCGATTGAAAGTAAGCCCTGCAACAAGGGGACATAGAATGAGGGTGAAGGGGGATAGACTCAGGAGTAATATTTGGAAATATTTCTTTACAGAAAGAGTGGTAGATGTGTGGACTAGTCTCCCAGTGGAGGTAGTAGAAGATCTGTATAGGAAAAAAGGGACTATAGTATTTGATATGGAAGGGCAGACTAGATAGACCATATGGTCTTTTTCTCCTGACATGTTTCTATATGATTTTATTTATTTATTATTTTTATATATTTATAGAACTTATATTTTGATTATCTTAAACATTCTCAGTGGATTACAAACTCAAATCTGAAACATGGCAGTAACACACAAACAAACTAACATTAAGTTAAAATCCAACCTTCAAATCCCAAACCCTAATCCCTCTAGCCATAAACTTGAGTAAATAAAATTCTCTTCAATTTCTTCATAAAAACTAGCTGAACTAATAGAGAAGCTTGATCTTGTGAGTGCAAACAGCACACAGCTATCCTAAACTGAAAAGAAAAGCAGGCAAAAATAAATACAAAAGGAGAACCCTAAAAACAAACATCAATACCTTAAACTTAACCCACAAAACCATTGGCAACCAATGAAGATATAAAAAAGGAGTAATATGCTGATGTACAGGTGCATTCAATAAAAGATGGCCAGCAGAATTTTGGATGAACTGTAACGGCCTCTCTGAGGAAACAGGCATGCCAAAAAAATAAAGAATTACAGTAATCCATAGGGCTTAAAACTAAACTCTGTAAAATGGTTGAAAAATCTGTGGGATCAAGAAAAAGCTTCAGTTTTGTTAACAAATGCAATTTCCACATAGCCTTCCTAGCCAGATACTGAATAAAGGGCTTAAAATTTGGCGCAGAGTCAATTAAGACACCCAAACAATGAACTTCGGAAGCTATTTCAGTAGCATGATTATCAATCACAACTTGAGATGGAAACTGAATTTCACACATTCTCAAGAAACTTATACAGAGGGACCAAATAGATATTAAACAGCACTGCTGACAATGATGACCCCTGAAGAAAGTCACATTGAGTTTTAAACCAAAAGGATCCCACATTTATGCGATTTAATGCACATTATGGTGATCATTTTAGCAGCCTTATACAGAATCTGGGCATCAGAAAACGTGCATGCAGACATCCAAATTATGGAGCCATCCCTGAGCCATTTTAATAGATGGGTCTAGAGACATTCCCCGAGCACGCAAATGCAAATATGGCAATGGACGTGGTGGGGAGCTTGTCCAGGGTGATCTGCCAAATTTAAATGGACACACCCATGTCCAAATTGTTACCTGCTCCAGGGCATGACTATGCATCAGAAACGTTTTTGTGTTGCCAGTATACTCCCCAGAGGTTGTAGAGGAGACAGTACTCTGCTATTCACATTACTGTCCACATTCACAACGCTCTTCAAAAGAACTGAGGACACCGGTGTTGCAGTTCTCCCTCTGCCATCTGCAGAATAGCTGTCCGGGATGTGTCCCCTGTCTGGAATACTGCTGCAGAGACATCTATATAAACATATCAGAGACATCCACATTTCTGAAACTGTGCCCGAATTTGGACGGGACTGGCCTTTTTGGATATGTTTTCACATGGACATACCCAATTGCACTTGGACATCATTTCTAAAAGGTGCCTTCCATAACTTAAGTTCCATTATGTCTAATGGGGCCTGTTTACTAACAATAGAGCCCTTTTACAAAAGTGCAGTAAGTCTTTGTACTTGCTGCATATTAGGAGCAAAAGCCAACACATGGTAAGTGCCGTCACCTTTTCTACCTGATTGGCCACCTTAAGGTCATCAAATACGATCATCAGCAGGTCCTGCCCTTCTTTCATGCACAGTACTTTACTCCTATACTAAAATTTAATTAATTTCAAATATTTTACATTCTGCATTAGCCATTCATATAGTTCTAAACAAATTAAGAAAACATGAAAAGATGCACTACAATATCTCCAATTATAATAAAACAAAATTTAATATAAAAAGCAATGTGCCCTAGCATATCATATATACTGTACCAGATACATTTGCAAAAATATTTCTCCCTCCTCAAATCATTGCTAATTTTTAAAATTATTTTCCCAATTGTTCATTTCCCAAGCAGAAAAGTCTATGCAACACTATTGGGCTCTTCTAAAGTGTGCTAGGTTTTTGCATCTAACGCATATTTAGTGCAAAAATTAACATGCATTAAAAGCCTCCATGGTAACTGTCGGGGGCAAAACCAGCATGTTCCTGATAGTGAACGCGCAGATGTATTTTCTACTGCGCAGCGTTATTACTGCACTGCACTTATGTCCACCTATCGAGGTAGCGTTAGGTGAACCCGTGCTAATGGCAACATTGGCAGCATGTGATATGTCCTCCCACACTAACTGTAATTTGTTCAGCACACCAACTCTCCACCCCTGCCCTGCCCATTTAGCACCTCAAAGCATGATTGGCAGCTAGAGTGAAAATCAGTATGCGTTAACTGTCATGCCGCCACGGTACCTGTTCAGAAAATATTGCTTCAAGCATGGCTTGTTAGTGCCTCTCATTCATCACTTCCTAGTCCATCAAATATGTTATCACTGAACATTCACATCCTCCTTAGTTTGAAAATCCGTTTCTGATGGGTCATGATATCAAAAGCTTTAACAAAATCCAAAATAAATCTCAGTTATCATGTAGCAGGTTTCTAGACATTTTCCAAAATGTCAATACTTGGCATTTAACAGAACCTGTGACTCCCGAACCCTTGCCGATGATAGCTCTGTTCTGATTTGCATTCCTTGTTAGTTGTTAAGGTACTTGTTAGTTAAGTTATCCTTTGGCTGGACACTAGCAAGAATAGACAGAGCTAAACTTGGTGACTTTTCAACCAGCCAAGTCCAAGGAATTAATATGCAGGATTATTTTCTGTTGAAGGAGCTTGTGCAGCTGGAAAATTAAAATATACCAAAAAAACCAAGCATGAACATCCCCATTTGAAAGTACTTCCTAGAAAAGTTTATAATAAATATTGACATTTCTACAGTTAAACATAATGATTTCTTGTTCTTCTAGGCAAATATTTACCTCACTTAACTTAAACAAGATCACCCCAGTCAATAAATGTTGATGTTCACCTTAGCAACGGCTAGTATCTGGTTATTACAAACCTCTAAGAATATAGCCTCATAAGGACATTTCCAATCATAGGGAAGAGTTGACTGGCGATCTGTCAGATCGGGAAATGGCATTTGCTGCATATTCAGTAGGACTAGAGTCGATGTAGACAAGTATTTTAAATTTGGGCATACAAAACATTTCACAGTGAATGTAAAGAACACAAGTTGCTTGTGTACCAAGTTAGAAATTAGAACACAATATCAAATTGCTAATTTTTTCATGGTAAGCGCGGACCTAGTTTCATGCACAAACAACACCCTGAGCATGCATCTTAACATGACAAATGATTGCCTTTAATCATTCGGTTAGGTAGTGAAAATGTGTTATTTAAATTGAACCTAGTGATCCAAGACAGCAATGTAACTCAAACTGCTACCTCACAGTAGGGCATGTTTACTAAAATGCGCTAACAGTGTGTGCATTGAGGTCTGTTTTTTTAGCACCGGTGTAGGGTCAGACCCATGCTAGCCGATGAGGGCACACCTGGCATATCCTTATGCAGTTAGCATGGGTTCAACTCTGTTCCCTCATTAGGCTGTTTGATGCCCATTGAGGTACAAGTAAGTGCACCCATGCAAAGTGCAACACTGCCAGTTAGCACGTGTCGGAGATGCCTTTACTAACCGCAGCCTGCACACTCTGACCTGCCCAGTCTCCTTCCCAACCTATGCTAAGTGCTTAGCATGGGATTTTTACCCAGATGTAAGTTTAGTGCATGGTAACAGTTACTGCATTAAACCTCACGCTAGCCATTAGCACACTTTAGTAAATCTGACACAGTGTACACTTCTACACAAAGTCACTCACCAGCACTTCTATAACAATCATTTCTATGGCATGATAGAAAGTTCTGGCATGAATATTCCTTAAAGATTCCATACTGAAGACGCAGGATGTGCAGATGAGTAAAACATACTGCATGGCAGTCACTCTTTTAATAGCTTTTGGTAACTATCCAGTAATATGAAATCTTCTTTTCCCAAGTGGCATTGTATAAAGTAATCAGACATGTGCACTGAGCTACAAAATATGTGCAACACTTTTAAAAAGTAGTTAACAGTTCTTGATAGCAAAAGGGATGTGCATCTGTTTGAAATGACATATGAAATGTCAATGACATCTCCCATGTCATCTCATATCATTTTTAACCCAAAAGGACAGATAAAAATCCTCAAATTTTGTTTTTCTTCCATATTGTCAATAGTGTGGATATTGCTCATTGTATATCCTATGCTCGAGTGCTTACTGTTGAGCAGTTGTGCGCACTATTGACTATATTTCCCCAAAATGAAAAAAAAAGAAAAAGCATCCAAACAAAACAAAAAAAATCATAAATGACATGGAAAACTAACCAAAACGGAAACTTTTGGCCTGCATACCCCTGGATAGCACCATTAGTTTATTATTTTTCTGCAGGCATAAGCCATTATTAACCTTTATCTTTTGTTTTAAATAAAATTCACATTTCACATGATTGATGAAAGGTCTAAATGTACCACAAGAAATGTCATCACATGTTCAGATTTTAGAACAGCGCATTGCAGTACAGCTGTAGCTATCAGAGATGAAGCAGCTGCACTTTCTCAATGCAAAAAAATAGTTATATTTCAAATCAGCAAGTGCAATGTTCATGAAGTAGCCAGCTACTTGAAGTCTGTCAGTATTCAATAAACTAGGTTTCGGAAGAGAAATACATGCCTGATTCCTTGTGTCACCTACACAGTGCTCTAAGAAATGTAATTACAAGAAACCTCAAATCTAGCAGTGCAGCAGTAAATTAAAATTCATATCCCAGCTGCTTTCCTTAAATTTGGGGTCAGGTGAATGCAGCATAAACTTCACTAGCTGTGGTTGGTGAATTGCTGTGCTTCTCTTAGGGGTGAGAAGATAGTTCTCTCCCCAAGTCTTGCTAAGTACCTTCACGCGGTGACCCCATTGTACAAAATCTATACTAAATCCCAGCAAGGCGACACTACAGTTGAAGTATGGTAGGAACAAAAAAGAAAAATACATACTGGCCGCACATCATCTAGGATAAAAAGGTGCCCACCCGTAGCTTACACACTAGGACTAACAATGGTGGTTGTGATAGTGCAAACACTGCAGATGTTGATAACATCCCTGCCACAGATAAAGGCCATGATAAGCATGTTCATGGACCCACTGTGGCAAGAGATAAATCACAGAAATTAATGAAAAAGTTAAGAGGATTAACTGTGGTTAAGTGGACTTCTGCAGATAAGGTAGAAGTGGAGCCCAATCCTAGAAGGGGCACGTACAGATCGTCCAGACAGCCCCAACCAGGATGGGCCTGTTAGGACCTGATTCTGCACCTTAGGAGCAACACAGACCCCCAGGTGCCGGATCGGGTCCTAGGAGACAGCCCAACATACCCCTGCATCGATGCAGGGACATCCTCCCCTTGGCTCAATCTGCTCACTGCCTTGGACCCCCCCCCCCCCCCATTTCTCCACTGCCCAACTCCGATGGGGGCAGCTGAGACCCAGATCAGGTGGTGGTGACTCCCCCTGCTCTCCATCATCGCTGATGGGGGGCTGGCCGGCCGATCCAGGGGGATGACCAGCACTTATTCCACCTCCAAGGAGGAATAAGCTGGCCGTCCCCCCCTGGCGATCTCCAGACATACAGGGCCACCACCGGAATCAGCCCTGTATGTCCAGGGATCAGTCCCACCCATGCTCTGCACACTCTCCGCCCCCATCCCCCACAGCATGCACAGTGGCTCTGTGCATGCAGGGGGGCCAAGAGGCAGCCATAATGTACTGCTGCGTTTATGTTGTTGTTGTTGTTAAGTGCCATCGAGTCAGTGTCGACTCATTGTGACCCTCTGGAAAGTTGTCCTAAACCGTGTAACCCTATATTTAAATCAAGAGGGTATAAAAAGAGAATCTAAACTGGTAGAAAGAGGAAAATTACTATAAGAAAAACTACAAAAAGCAACAGATCAAAGCAAAATATGTGAATGATAACATCTTGGAGCAACTAAAGGCTTCCATGGAAAAAAGAAATACAGGAAGGAGGAGGAGACCTGGGTGAGAGTACCAGAAGAAAGAAGTTCACAGAAAAAGAAATAGCAGCTGAGGGGGAGATGGAGCATAGAGATCTGGAACAATGCATGACTGAGATGATTATAGCACAGGCCAGCAAATCAACTGAAGAGGAGGAAGAAAGGGAGAGGAGGACCCAGAGGTGGAGGAATTCAAGATCGAACTCCTAGTCCAAATGGAAAAAGATGAATATGCTGGGTTCCAGGAAGGGAAAGATTACCCAAGCTAAATTTAACACCCAAGGTTAAAAGTATGATTATAAAGATGAACAAAGCCATATCCAGTATAAAGGGACCATTTATTGACATCTCTGAAATAAATCAAATGCAATATTGTGCAGCTAAAATTATTACTGCAAGAATACTACCAGCTAAAATGCAGGGCCAGAAGAAAAAGAAAACGATAACAGTTCCTCCTTGGAAAAAGCGCATCAAAGGAAAAATACAATTATTTATTTATTTATTTATTACAGTTTCTTATATACCGCGCTATTTAGAATCAGCGCGGTTTACATCATAACAAAACGACCATTACGACAAACTGTCAGGTTTTACATTGAACAGGAGTACAAACTTGGATAACTGGGTTAACTATATACATAATCTATCTACACTGCAGTGTGAGGGCATTTCTAGATTGGGTCATTTCTTGGAGGGGATATCTGGTTCAGTTGCTGTCTGGGAAATATTGCATGCAGATGTCTGGGAATTATTGCATGCAGATGTTTCCCTGATAGACCGGTATCTAAAAGGATTAAGATTATCAAAGATATTAAGAAATATCCAAAGACAACGAGCAAAAGCATGATGCATTAACAAAAGAAGTACTGAAATTTAGGTTCCAGTAATAAATTAAAAATAGTAGCAGAAGCACAAAATCTGTGAAGATATGAAAAAAACAGAAAAAAACCCTGATGTCAAAGTAAACTATTTAGAGAGAACCCCAAACAATTCTACAAGGAATTGGGAAAGAGCACTGATATGGTAAAAGCACCACCGACCAAAGTTGAAACAGAAACCTTCTGGAAAAAACGATATGAGGACCTATATAGCACAATTAAGAAGCAGAATGGTTACCCTGCATACTGGAGTGTTTAGAAAAAGGAAACATCAAACCTATGGTGTGGCCTGCAGCAACAATGAAAGAGCTAGAAAGCAGGTTAAAATTAGTCCCCAATTGGAAGAGCCCCGGCCCAGATGGAGTAACCAACGTTTGGCTCAAGCAGTTAACATCACTCCACCAAGACCCGGTGAACTGCAAAAATCAATTGCTCAAGCGGCCAGATTTAACACCACAATGGCTTACTGCATGAAGAACATTTCTTCTTCCGAAGGGAGTCCTGAGTAAGTTATAGACCAATAGCTTGTCTACCTACAATCTATAAGCTGTTCACTGCAATAAATGCAGACAGAATATTGCATCCAATAACATCATAGCAATAGAGCAAAAGAGCAATAAGAGGGGAGCATATGGAACCAAAGACCAGTTAATGTTGAATAAGGCCATCATGGCCAGTGCTAAGAAAAGCAGAAATCTCAGTATACCATGGATTGATCACAGGTCTGCAAAAAAATTGTTTTTGAGAGCTGTTTTGGTTATTCCACATAATCTTTATGTCTTTTGGTGCGCTGAATCCGAAAATGACCTCCATTTTGTCATAGGACATCACGTTTCCTGACAATTTAGGTAAATATGTTAAATAAGGCAATACCTCAAAATAAATGGTAATAGACATAAAATTAAAATTTTATTACAATATTTTCATGAAAATCCTTTTTTGAACTGAAATGAGCTCACTAAACTCGATTCTTCTTCCTTGTGAGGCTCCTCTTGGTGCATTTACGCTTGTGAGTAGCATCTGGAATGTCTCTCTGAAGCATCCAACAGTAGTCTGCCATCATTGTAATGCTCCATTTTCTCTGGTATCTCCTTTCCATCTCTTTAATGTCTTGGTGGAATCGTTCACCTTGCTCCTCACTCACAGCTCCCAAATTTTCAGGAAAGTAGTCAAGGTGGGACTGGAGGAAATGCACTTTCAAACTCATCAGGCAACCTAAAGCTTGAAACGCTTTCAGCATTCGTCCGACGATCTTTTTGTAGTGAGGATCTTTGTTATTGCCTAAAAATTTCTGTACGACTTCTTTAAATGCAATCCACCCTTCTTTTTGAGGATCCGTCATGGTATTGACAAACTCTTGATCAAGTATAAGCCTTCTAATGTCTGATCCGAACAACATACCTTCCTTCAATTTTGCCTCCGACAGGCCTGGAAACTTGGTGACCAAGTATTTGAAGCATTCTCCATCTCTTGGAAGTGATTTTACGAATTGCTTCATCAATCCCAATTTTATGTGGAGAGGTGGTAGAAGAACTTTATGGGAAGGTACCAAAGTTTCTCGGAGGACATTTTTTTCACCGACTGTTAGCACCCTCGGCTGCCAACTCTTCTTGGTCCAGTGATTTTGTTGGTCTCGACTGTCCCATAGACACAGAAAACAAGGATATTTGGTATACCCAGCTTGTTGCCCGAGCAGCATGCACAAGACCTTCAAGTCCCCACACACTTGCCAACCATGGTCTTCATATTTAAGTTTACGAAGAACCAATTCCAAGTTCTCGTAGGTTTCCTTCAAGTGTACGGAATGACCTACAGGTATGGAAGCGTAAAATCCATTGTGGAGTAAAACTGCTTTGAGACTTCTTTTTGAAGAATCTATAAAAAGACGCCATTGCTATGAATCATATTGGATTTTAAATTGACCCATCAGACCTTCGACATCGATGCAATAAAACAACTTGTCTTCCTGGGCGAAGTAAGGAACGAGCTCCTTTTCAAGGTGTCTGAACCATGAAGATGACACTCCTGGCAACAATAAATTCCTGCTTTTCAGCCTTGATTCGAGTAACTCAGCGGCATCTTTGGGAAGATTCAAGTCTCTTACCAAATCAGTCATCTCCTCCTGAGAAAACAATTTTGGTCTTGTATCATCTTCAAAGTCAGAACTTGATTCGTCATCTGGTTCAGGTATGACTTCACCTTCATCGGAGCTAGGTATCTCTTCCAAGGTAGCAGGGGGCTTGGGTTCTGGTATATCTGTGCCATGGGGGATGAGACGAAGTGCCGAGTGAAGATTGGGGTATGAAATGGAATGCTTCCATTTGGAATTAAACCCTTTCACATTGCATGAACAAAAGTAACAGCCATCACTATGGTTCTTTTGCTCTCGCCATACCAAAGGAATCCCATAACGGAAAGATTTTTTCTTACCCTTGAACCAGTTTCGGAGGTCCTCAACACACCATTTGCACACTTTATGAGGCGCCCAGACTTTATCTTGATCTCCAGTTTTTAGTCCAAAGTATGCAAAGTATACTTTTTTCACAAAGTCTGTAATATTCTGCTGTTGCTTCAACACTGTATATTCACCACATATGAAACAGAAACTGTCTGGCGAATTAATACACTTTCGCGGAGCCATAACATAACGGTTGAAGAATGACGAGCTAACACAAATTGCGATGAAAAAGTGTGAACAGCCTAGAACCAAGAACCTGATGATGATTCGTGCACAAGTGTGGCATGCAGGAGACAGCAGCTCTGTGTCTGTACACGAGATGTCACAGTGCTGGCCATGCCCCCCTGCACTGACCGGAGCTGCTGCTATCTGCCCTGTGTCTCCCTCCCACTGGATTCTTCAGGAAAGATTAACCCCTTCTACCATTAGAAGCACGGACTTAAAACTTGCTTAGCTTATGTATATATTGCTGACCATCAGATTTACAATGCTATATATTTTTTTACATAACTTGGACAACCCCTTTAAGGTTTTTTAGCATTTTATATCTTAAATGCACTTATGTGAATTAATTAATAGTAATTTGAATTAATTAATAGTAATTTGAAAAAATTTGATAAATTTGAAGACAATTTTGCATGTTGTGGCAAATCATGATGTCTAGGAGTTTTTTCAATATTTTATTTGTTTTCAGCACACCAAAATACATGGAAATTAGATGAAAATAATCAAACAGCTTTTTAGTCGCAGACCTATGTTATAAGAAAACTTTTAACAGTGTCCCATACTCTTGGATAATAAATTGCCTTGAAATGTATAAAATAAATCCTGGTTTGATAGAGTAAATTAAGTTCACCATGACAATGTGGAAAACCACATACAGTGAGGAATATTTCAGGGGGATTCTATGTCGCCCCTTCTGTTTTGTGTGGCGCTTAATCCAATGAGTACTCACATCAATTCATTGTGATACAGATTTAGCCTGAATCCTAAAGAAGGTAACAACCCAGAAAAAACATCCCATTTATTATGGTAGATGATCTGAAGCTCTACAGTTCCAGTGGCCAACAATTAGCAGAGCAACTCCATGTGGTGAAAAGCTTTTCTGATGACATCAGGATGACCCTTGGCATTGATCAATGTGCTAAGGCATTTTTTTTAGAGGAAAATTGAGCAAAATGGAAAACATCTCCCTGGCTGAAGGCTGTGACATCAAGGACTTTGAACAGGAAAGTGTATATAAGTATCTCTGAGTAGAGAAAGGAACGACACTCAAGCAGAAATTTCTGAGAGAAAAGATCAGTAAAGAATACTACAGGAGATTAAAATCATTATTGAAAAATGTTTTTAACATCACGGTACAAGATACAAGCCATCAATCAGATGGTAATTCCTGTACTGTCATACTGCTTTCAGTTTGTAGACAGGCCTCTTAAAGATCTTGAAAAACTGAATATGTGAAAAAGAAAACATGACTATGAGATAATTTACAACAATCAGTGTATGCCAAGACTGTACATCCCTAGAGCTGAAGAAGGGCTAAGCCTCATAGAGATTGATTACACGTACAGAGCTACAATCATAGGCCACCAGGCCTACCTAACTGCATCATTTGATCCAAATACACAAAAAGTGCTGAAATATGAAAGTAAATAACCAGAATCTGTCCCCATCATCAAACGTGGACAGGCATTCCGACGACTAGAAGGAAGGAGTGAGAATCCACAAACATACACAGGGAAGGAAGTAACAGAATTTGCAAAACAAGAGAAAAAACTCTTCGAAGAATTAGATCAACAAACAAGAAAAAACAAGTGGCAAATGCACAAATACAGTAGGAAATACAGAGTGTTACTCCAGGAACTCTTTGTCTATCAAGAATGGACACATGAATGGTTAAGGAGAGATGAACTGAAACCAATGGATGAGAGATTGATAGTTGCAGTCCAGGACAGCAGCCTACAGACTAGTTGGTTTACAGAGAGCATTGAAAAAACTGGCAAAACAGACAAATGTTGATTCTGTGGGAAAGAGCAGGAAATACTGTCTCACCTCATAGCTTGCTGTGAACTTTTGATGGCAGATAATTTCTATACAGAAAGGCACGATAAAGTAGCACACCTCATCCATTGGAAACTCTGTAAGCACTACAACATCACTGTGCCTGAAAAGCACTGAGATCATTATCCTAAAAGAATTACAAAGAATGAGGAGATTATGATCACCTGGGATATTCCCATTCCAACCGATAAAATGCTGGATGTGAGGAAGCCGGATAAACTGGTAAAGGAGAAAAACACCAAAACGACATTGATTATAGAGTTGTTAGTTCCAAGCGACTACTCTGTGAATTGCGTTGAGATGGAGAAAATATTCAAGTACCAAGAAATGTAGTCAGAGACCAAGCAAATGTGGCAGAAAGATACTGAGTTATTTCCCATCGTGTTGGGTGCCACAGGCCAAATTAAGAGGAATTTCCAAGCACAGCTCGATAAATTATCCATATATATAACATCTTATAAACTCCAGAAGGAGGCTCTCTTTGGCATGATGCAAGTACTATGCTGAATACTAGCAGTAAATTTGAGAGACAGATCATATTCCACATACCCTGGCTTAGAAGTGAGGTTTATGAACGAAATGGCACAACTCACCCGTTTGGAGAATTTGCCCTGAAAGAAATAGTTATACTTCAAATCAGCAAGTGCAATGTTCATGAAGTAGCCAGATACTTGAAGTCTGTGAGTATTCAATAAACTAGGTTTCTGAAGGGAAATGCATGCCTGATTCCTTGTGTCATCTACACAGTGCTCTAAGAAATGCATTTCTTTATTTAACCGGTTTTATATACCGCTCTGTTTTGCAGTTTATTGTTTTATGTTTACATAAAACAATAAATGTAATTAGTGTACATAGAACAGGTAAGTTAACTTGGAGTAATTAACAGGAGAAAATGTAATAATTGGGTTCGCTCAGAGGAACATGGATTGTGTATAGGACATGAGTTTGTGAGCTAGTAGCAAAGGTGAGTTGTTGAATGTAGGTGATCATGACGGCTCCTTCACCTTAACTTTCCACATCTTATGGTATATGCTCATAATACTGTTGGAATAAGTGAGTCTTGAGGATCTTGTGAAACCTTAAGATGTCTGTGTTGGCTTATAAGAAGCCTTAAATCTAGCAATGAAGCAGTAAATTAAAATTCATAACCCAGCTGCTTTACTGTATTGGGAATATCATATACAATATTGTGAAACAAATCATAAGAAGCAGAGCTCACCACATCCACCTTAACCCGCCCATTTGGCAGCCTAACATGCAATTAGCAGTTAATGCAAAAATCAGCATGTATTAACTGCCATGGCCTGCAGACCTGAGCTTGCAGTTAATGCACATCAAATCATGCATTAACTGCATCTTGCATTTTATAAAAAGGGGCCTCTTAGGCTCTACTGGTCCGTTTTCAGAAGGTATTTACATGGTTTACAGCCCAGCAAACCATATAAATGCCTCAGATGGGGATACTCAATGGCACTTACCCAGATAGTTCCTTGAATATCCCCTTCTAAGTCCCCTACATGCCCTGATGCTATCCGGTTAGCACTGGGGCATGTTGGGGGCATTCCGGGGTGGAGCAGTGGCGAAGACTGTTGCTAACTGGGCAGCAGCGATACTGCATGCTGCCCCGTTAGCGACCTGCGCCTAAAAGATAGGCAAGGAAAACCCTTGCCTTTCTTTAAGGTACTGGAGCTAACTGGGCAGTGTCTAATATCGCTGCTGCCCAATTAGACCCAGAAGTTTCCAAGTCTCTGTGGCAATCACCGGATATTCAATGCTGTCGATGAGGCATTGAATATCCAGGTTAGAGGTCAACTGGAAGGGCTATGCGCTGACGAGGCGCAACGCTTTCCCAATATCCGGATGACTCAAAATTGGGCCCTACGTATATAAGTTTATTCACATATTAGATGGGTAATTTTAAAAGGACATTTCCTCATGTTAAGAACTGCTTTATGCATGAAAATGGTTTGGAAAATTACCCACTTCATCATTAAGCACCCGATATTCGCAAGGCATTTACATGGTTTTACAGCCCTATAAACGGTGTAAATGCCGTTATCTGGCATATTCAATACCACTAACATGGTTAGTGCCACTGAATATCCCCTCTCTTCTCCCTTACACACCCCAATACTAACCGCTTAGCATTGGGGCGTACTAGGGGCTCACCTATCTTTAAGCACAGGAGCTAACCCGGCAGTATGCACTATTGCTGCTGCCCGGTTATTGACTGCAGCTAAGAGCCAGTGTGGCAATCCCAGATATTCAATGCCAGGGCTGCTTATGACTCTAGCACTGAATATCTGGGGTTAGAGGTTGGCGGGGAGGGCTATGCGCCGAAGGGGCACATAGCCCTCCTAACTCAATATCAGGTTCTAAGAGTTTGAGAAAATGCTGCTGTGATGCTCTGTGTATCTTCTATGCTGTTGTTCCTATTCTTTGCTACAGCAAAAATGAGAAGGAGCACTAGTCCACATTAAGAACCAAGAGGAATGAGAAACCTTTTGCAGGATAAAATAGAGGGCATCTTCACAAAAACACCTGAATATTCAACATAGAAAAAATCGTATTAAAACCATAAAAAATATTCAGAAAAATAGAGGAATTATAATTTAAAAAATCATGTCCTTATTATCCTGCTAGATCAGCCCAGCTGAGTGGGTTATGCTCTCTTGCCAGCCAGTGGAGGTAAACTTAAGCAACTTTCAGTGATGTCATCACGTGGTATATCTACTGGTGCAGCACTGAGTTAAATCTGTATGAAACTTCCCAAGCAGTAAGCAAAACTGAAAAATTCAGAAAAAGCATAAATTGCAACAAACAGTTGGAACAATTATTTGGCTCTCTCACCGTAAATAACTCTGTATCAGAGACTGAGACTGATTATAAAATCAAGAGGCAGCAGGACTCCCAAACCTCCAGGAGAAATCTTCCAGGGCAGGTCCATGGACTGGATTAGCAGGATTCAAGAAAATAAAATGATCAGATATGTAAACTTTTTCCTTTTTTCTTGTCCTGCCAGACCAGGCCAGCCAAGTGAAATGTACCCAAGCAGTCAGGACCCAGGGTGGGAGGAAGATGATGCTCAGGACAGAACTGCCTTGCCAAAGGTGCCATTCTCAATGTTTCACCAAGGTGCTCAGCAGCACCACAAAGCTGCCTTACAGATATCCTCCAGAGACACTGAGGCAGACTCTTCCCAAGAGGAGGCCTTTGCTGTAGTGGAGTGTGCTTGATTCCCTCTAGAACACGTTTTCTAGCAAAAAGGTATGCTGAACCAATAGCCTCCTTAACCCAATGGCAAGAGGACTTGACTACTGCATGTCCTTTCCTCAGGCTGCTGAAGAGGAAAAAGAGATGATCTGAGTGACCAAAGGGATTAGTTACCTCTGGATATTTTACCAACACCCTCCTCATACCTACCAGACATAGTGAGGGGTCCTCCCATAGATCCTATTAAAGTGAAAAGAAGCCGCCGCCTTTGGGAGGAGGGTTCAGAGAGTCAGCAAGGATAAAGAAGTCATTGAGCTATAGATTCCCTGCAGGACAAGGCCTACAGCTCTGATACCTGCCTGGTGGACCCAACATCCACCAGAAAACCACCTGGAGGGTCCAATCTTTGAAAGAGGCAGCACAAATGGTCTCAAAGAGCAGCCCTTTCAGTGCCTTCAGCACCAGGGAGAGAATCCACTGAGGGAGCACTGAACACACAGATGGATGGATCTGCTACACTCCCTTAAAGAAACGGAAGACTTCAGGGTGCACAGCCTCCTGCTGGCAAGAAAGCATAACACACTCATCTGGACTGATCTAGCAGGATTCAAGGAAAGAAAATGATCAGATATGTAAAATTTCTTCCTGAAAAACCATTGTAAACAAAACTTGAAAAAAGCTATTTAGGCATGTTTTGACTAATGGGGGTAAAAATTATTAAACCTAAAAACAATAATAACTGCCAGCAGTATAAATATAAATTGTATAGACCATTCATGCAAAACACAATATTGATCAAACAGAAACAAAAGATACTAGGGGTGTGCAGGCCAAGAGAATATGTTTATTTTTGCTTCCCGACTTTAGTGTGCATAATTTTCATTTTTTGTCATTTTTTTGTATTTTTTTCATTAATAGTGTGCAATATCGCGTAATAGTGCACATTATTGAGTAATATGGCACACCAATAGGGTGCACTATGGCTTAATAGTGCATCTTATGGCTCAATAGAGTTCACTGTTTGCCCATAGTGCACAATATTACACAATAATGAAAGAAAGGAAGTGACAAAATTGCAGCATTTCCTGTATCATTTTCATTCAAAAATGATATGAAATGAAATGAGACATATCATTAACATTTCCCATTTCTTTTCAAATAAATGCACATCCCTAGAAAATACTGTCATTGATGGATATTAAGTTTAGTGAATCACTACCTCCGCACTGCACCTGTGATCATTTGAAAAAAATATTGCTCAGGTTTGCTATTGCCTTCTGCAACCCACAATAACTGGAGGTGGGAAAGGGAAGGAAAAGAAGGTTTGGCGGAGAGAGTACATCTTAGCAACCTTGAGTAAACTCTCTTCTTGTGGATCCTTTAAGCTTATGAACCCCCCGCCCCATCTGCTCTACAGATTCATTATGTTATGCATGACGCTCATTATTTGGCTTTGGGTAAGCAAATTCAAATCAGTCTGCTGATGTCAACAACATCTGGATTTGGGTGGTGGAAGTATATATAAAAAGTACTCATGGTCTGAGATGAGCTCAACCTTAAGGGTAAGAAGACAAAAGTGCCTCGTTTAAATATGCTTTGAAGCATTTACAGGGCCCTGCTCTATAAGAAAACATAGAGGGAAAAAGGACTAGCTTGACACACATAGAAAACTCTCATGACATTGAGGGAAAAAAATTGTTCAGTGTACCCTAACAAGGTGGGTACACTGAACAATTGCAATCCTAGCAAACATATTAACATCTCCTTCCCAAACTCTTCCCCCCTGAAAAAAAATTGATGTCTGTATTATTACTTCTGTTTAACTGATGACCTGCTCTCCAGCCTATAAATATATTACATGGGATCATGAAATGAAAATCACCTATTGTATTTACTAATAACATTCAATTGTCAATTTTTGCAACTCTTGTATGGACTGGCAATTTCTAAATATACTGACAGGGGCAGTACTTCCATTAGACCACCTGAGGCGATGGCCTCAGGCGGCACTCTGATGGCATTCTGAGGGGGGCGGCACTCCTACGCCAGCACTCCGGCTCTGTTTTAATTTTTGATTTTGCAGCCTTTGGCCTGCCTCTGATTTCCCGCACGGGAAGGCAGAGGCAGGCTAGAGGCTGCAAAATCTAAAATTAAAACAGCTGGAGTGCTGCTCGGCACCTGACAAATTAGCCTGATCGCTTGCAGGAATTTCCTGCCTCTAGCCTGCCTCTGCCCTCCCGTTGCTTTTTTTTTGTTGCTGCAAACACTCTTGAGGAAAAAAAAAGTGGCGGGAAGTCAGAGGCAGGCCAGAGGCGGCAAAATCTAAAATAAAAACAGCTGGAGTGCTACCACCGCTGTCGCTGGATGAGAAGTGCAGGTGGAGGGAGTGGGGACAGGATGAGGACAAGGAGAGACAAAGAGGAGAGATGGGGGGGAGGCTGGACAAAGAGACAGGGGGACATACTAGACAAAGGGGAGAGACAGGGGGCAAATGCTGGACAAAGGGGGAGACAGAGGGACATACTAGACAAAGGGGAGAGACAGGGGGCAAGTGCTGGACAAAGGGGGAGACAGAGGGACATACTAGACAAAGGGGAGAGATGGGGCAAATGCTGGACAAAAGGGAGAGACATGGGGGCAAATGCTGGACAAAGGGGGAGACAGTGGGACATGTGCTGGACAAAGGGGAAGACAGGGGGACAAGTGCTAGACAACAGGGAAGCAGGGTATAAAGACAAATGCTGGGCAATGGGGGGGATGCAGGAGGACAAATGCTGGACAACACTGTGGGGATGGGGACAAATGCTGGACAACAGGGGAGGGGGGAAGCAGGGAGACAAATGTTGGATGGGGGGAGGTAGGGACACATGCTGGAAAATGGGAGGGGGAGACAGGAGGACAAATGCTGGATAACACAGAGGGGAAGAAGAAGAGCTGGGAATGGAAGGACTGGGGGTGAAGGTTGAAAAGCAGTAGGTAGATGGCATAAAAAAGAGGGAGATTAAGAACTGGATAGTAAGGAGTAGTGAAATCTGGGTGGCCAGAGAGAGAGAGAAATAAATGGAAGAAAGGTTGAAAGAAAAACATAAATATCCAAGATGGAAGGAAGTGAAGAAAATAAAACGAGAGACAAGAAATGGCAGATGGAGTCGAGACCGTAGAAAGAGAGCTAAGAGAAGACAGAAGAAAGCAGAAGCCTCAGATCAAGACCAGCATAATCAGAGTATAAAATGGTCAGACAACAAAGGTAGAAAAAATAATTTTATTTTCAAATGAGTGATTGGACTTTGCACTATTTTTATATTTTACACAGTACGGGGAAATGAGTCTCTTTATTTCTCTGGTATTGCATTGCATGCAGAGTCTGTCTTCTTGGGCTTTCAGTTTAATTTTTGTCTACCTATTTTTATTTTCACTTTAGATTATCCTCACTTTTTCTGTGCTTGGCGAGGGTCTGTGTTCTGAGTGTGTGACTGAGGCCAGGAGTTCTGTTAACATGGAGTTTGTACAAAGGGACCTTTACTTGTAGTAATGTAACCCTCCATAATGTTGTTAAGTACTCTCTTGCTAAATGTAACCCTCCATAAGGTTGTTAAGTACCCTCATGCTTAATATAACCCCCCAATTGTGCTGTCTAAATGTTGTTAAATAGCCTCATGTTAAATGTTGTAAAGTACCCATATGTTAAATGTAACCCTCCAATTGTGATGTAACCACTTTGATTGTAGGATAAGGTGGTATACAAAACTGTCAAAATAAATAAATACAATTTGACTTGTTTGGCTTTTCAATCGGTGTATGGATGTTCTAGGGCCCGCTAAAGTATTTATAGTGCTGATTTTATCTGGGTAGGCCCTTGTTGTATAAGTTTTGGAAGTTTAAGCTGATATGTTATTGTTGATTTGGCCTTGTAGATCATTGGTGACTTTTGTAGGGTTTTGTATTAGTTCACAAAATGCCTGGTACTGGAGATTGTTAGTGAGATGACCAGAATCCGATTTTTTTTTTTAATTAGATATTGAGTTTTGTGGAAGGATGTCCTAGTTCTGCTCTGCACCCATTGTTGAGGGGAGGGGGGGGACTGTTCTGTGAATGCAAACTGTATGTTCAAAAAGAAAAAGCAACAACCATAACACAGCTTATAACAACAAAATAAAAATGAGCTATTTAATTTGGTGTTATAAACTGTGAGTGGTTCTCGCTCTCTTCTTAGTTCTGTGGTGTGCGAACATCTTTTTATTTCCTCCACATTATCTAATTAACTTTTTGATTTGGTTCAGTGCCTCACTATAGTTTTGAGAAGGCCTCCTCTCTCCCCAGATCGGGGGCGGGGAGGGGGCGCCATCTCATCCCTCGCTTCAGGCAGCAGATTGCCTTGAGCCGCCCCTGTATACTGAGCATATCAACTCAGGACAACCAAGTTAGCGACAGCAGAAAATAGAGTCTCATTGTTCTCACTCTGTGCAGTTATGAAGGGGAGAAGGTCAGTGTTCCTGCAAAGCTGTAAGGAAAGTCTCCATCTGCACTGCTGCTGGTAAGGGGAGGTGCAGTGATATCAGGCACTGCTTATTCCCTGCGACAAAAACTCGATATTGCAGCACCTTTCCCCACTGGCAGCAGCGTGGACAGAGGACTCCTGCACAGGTCTGCGGGAATCTTGGAGAAGTTTACCTTCCTAAATGTCTCTGGAGACAGAACCAAGACAGCCCGCACACCACCTCTAACATTTAAACGTGTAAAGTGAACTATGATAGAAAGCCCTTCTTATGTCCAGCTTTTTCTCCTGTAAAGGCATCATTTCCCCTCAGTTACACCAGCAACCATTGCACAGAAAGCACTTGATGCATCTGAAAGTGGAACAGCAACTGCCGCTCATCACACCTCCTGCCCCTTTCTAAACACTAATGTTTACCGTGAGAAATGAGTGCAGGATGTTTTCAGCTGTTCCAAATGAACAGAAATAGATAAGGTTCCTTTAAATAGCTCTACTGATCCATGCTCGAGATTATTTATTTTAACTTATTCCGTCTATGTAGTGTTTCAGGGATATTTTTCCCACAGTTTTCGACTGGGATGATTGATGCTCAAAGGATTTGAGCCTGTATGAATGAATGTCTATGGTTTCTTAATGAAAAAGAAAACAGTCTGTTAATCAGAAACACCCCCCCCCCCCATCACACACACACACACACTATCTTT
Source organism: Ichthyophis bannanicus (assembly GCA_033557465.1). NCBI lineage: Eukaryota > Metazoa > Chordata > Amphibia > Gymnophiona > Ichthyophiidae > Ichthyophis > Ichthyophis bannanicus. The sequence continues at coordinate 552,360,884 of CM066036.1, forward strand.
AGCTTGAGTTATTTCTGTCTTCTGTCTCCAGAGGAAACCTGGATTCCTTAGGTCACACCGTAAGGGATGCTAATTTTACCAGATTCCCTTTACGACCAGTTGCTTGCATTCATTTCAAACAACATAAAGCACCTGATGGCTCATGCACGGCATCCTTTTTTTTTTATAAGTTCAATCTTTTTTGTTGACAAATGTAATGAACCTATAAGATAACCAGAACAACATGTGGAGAAGTCATGAACACAGGAAATTATTACAATACAGTTACATACAAAGCAATCTTCCATCTAATCATTTTCTCTAACATCCGGGACAAAAATAAAATACAAAAAAAAGAAAAGAACAATAAAAGTAAGAGGAACTGGAGGCTAAGATAGCAGTTGAGAAAGTCCCAAGGAAATAAAGTTACAATTCTATCCCTGAGTATCAACGGGGAGTCACCACACATAAAACCTCTTCTACAGGCTTCCAGACTTTGGTCACCAAAAATAATCCACGGCATTCCTAACATGTAAGGAATTTTCGTATCCTGATTTGCTAGGTCACACATGTGATGCTTCTCTACCTTGCAGGGCATGATGATTCAGACATACTTTTGTCTCCTCTCGGAAAGAACCCAGATATCTACTGAATCCCATTCCTTCCTTAAAATAAAGAGGCTTTAATTAAAATACTAGGAAATACAGGCACTTAACCTATGTTTTCTATTTAAATTTTATCTTGAATCCCTCATGATTGATAACTGCTAAGGCTTGAGGGGATACCATTGAATGTAATATTTTGTGACTTTTCGGTTCAATTTAATTCTACATAGTTGGATTAAAAATGCTCAGAAATAATATACTTGCCAGTTTTTAGTTTCAGGCAAAACATAAGAACTGTCATACTGAGTCTGGCCACAGATACACTAATCCCAGTATCCGTGGCAAATTCAGGTCAGCAGGATCCCAAAATATAGAAAGATTCCATTTTGCTTACCCTCAGAGATAAGCAATGACTTTCCCAAATCTACTATGTTAAAAATGGCTCAAGAACTCTTCCTTCAGGACCTTGTCAAAATCTCTTTTAAACAGAGCTTTACTAAAGAGCCGATTTATTAGCCCATGTTAGGCGTTTGCAGCTAACGTGGTAAAAAAGTGCAAATAGTGCGTTATCTGTTGGGGGCATGCACAGCAGCCCCTCAGCAGAAAACACACTGAAAGTGCAGAGAACGTGATTGGGCAGCACTGTGGATACAGCTAATGCAAATGGTAAATGCTTATTGCAGACACGCCCACTCTCTGCCCTAATCCCACCCACTCCTGTAGATGACTAATGTGCTTTCTACAAACATTGCGGAAAATTGCTGGGTTATCTACCGTGTCCATATAGTGTGTACAATCTGCTGTGTTAGCACCTAACACTGTTTAGTAAACTGCTCCCCAACTACTTTAACCACATCTCCAGTAATGAATTTTAGAGCCTAACTTTGCTGACTCGAAGAGAAGTATATCAAATTTTAATAAGCTAAACTAAACTAACTGTGTACTGTCATGCAGCAGACCCTCTTGAAAGAAAAGAAAATGTTTTAAACAGAGAAAAAGACGTGCACAAGCTGCATTATTTGGAGGAACCAGCTAGAGGGAGCCAGAGCGACTTCAGAGACACTGAGGAGCCACGCCCCGCTAGTCACAAGGTAATGCCAGCCAGCTTCCAATCCAGGAAGGCAGGAGTGCTTCTTAAGGAGAGTGTGGAAGACTGGAGACAGTTGGGCAAGAAGGGGTTCGGCAGGAAGGAGTTCGGCAGGAAGGTGGTCGGCAGGAAGGAGAGAGAGAAGAGCAGCAGTGGAGAAAGAGAAGCAGGTCAAGGAGGCAAGTCCAGCAGAAGCAAGGGAAGGATCTCTTGCAGCGCAGAGAGAAAGAGGTTAGAATGGAAACCTGATTTCTCTACCCCGAGTGGAAGGTGATGTCCCTGGAGCTAATGAAGGACCTGGGAAGGTCTCAGCTCAAACAGGAGTGAGAGCTGTTTGTCCAGAGAGGCGAAAGCATTGCTGCAACTGTAGTCTAAAGTCAAATGAGAGACAGCTGGAGAACCTAAGCCGTGCTGCACAGGCAAGCCAGAAGCTAAGCCGGTACAGGCCCAGACCTTCACTTAGAGAAGGGACTCCAACCTCACAAGGTAAACCATACTTTCCTGGAAAAAGACTTAAGAAAGCTGCTGTATGGAGAAGACAGTCAGTAGAAGAAAACCGTTTGTCTGAAGGTCCTTACGATACAAGGTATGGAAAATGTTTACCTTAGAAGAAAGTTCTGAATGAAAAATGTTTATATAGAGCTGCTATAAAACCTCTGAATAAAGAGGAATCTTTTCAGTATAAAACAGCACATAGCCGACACCCTAGGCTTAGCCCAGAACATTGGGAAGTGATACAGGAACTGTATAAAAGCCTGAATATATTTTACCTGAAACCAGGGACACAGATTCAGAGGCTTCAGAAGAGGAGCCAATGCAAGTGGAACTAGCAGGGGATATTTCAGATCCAGAAATGGATTGTACATACTGTGTTACAGGAAGCCTAGAATCCTTGTCAGGCTTGTGAATTGTGTGACTTGCTGAATTGAACATTCTTGTTTTGTGTAAATAGCACCAGTCCTGTGAAAGTAACAGTTTTTGCTTTAAACCTGAGTTTTTCTTTTCCTCACCTGAAGTAAGGACATTTTGCTTTACAGTTGTATTCCAATCATTTGAACCATTGTGAAGAAGGGAAATAAAAAGCCTTTAGTTTTCTCACCACTCTGAGCAGTTGTTTTCATTGAAGATTGGTATCAAGGAAACTACTAGGACCAAAAGTCAATTGGGCCTTTGGAATACTTGCCAATCTCAACTTTATAATTTTTGTGTCTGACCTACCCTGACCACTACTAGCCACCAGGGTAGCCCTCACGACAGTACTGAGTGAACAAATATTTCTCTAATTTGTTTTAAAGATGCTACTTAATAACTTTGTGGCATACCTCCTAGTATTGGTACTTTTGGAAAGAATACACAGCCTATTTGGCCACTGTTGGAAACTGGATACTGGGCTTGATGGACCTTCGGTCTGATCCAGTATGGCAAATCTGATGCTGCACTCCAATCATGCCATATCTCCCCTCCGTTATCTGAAGAGTCCAACATCTTTAGCCTTTCCTCATAAGAGTCTCGTAGAATTTTATTTGCCCTTCACTACCTTTTCAAATGCCTCAGAGATCAGAATTGCAGAGAATACTCATGGCGGTGTCACACAAGCATTATGGGGTCTTTTACTAAAAGGTACAAAGGTGTTGCACCTAACATGCCAATAGCTCCAAAACCATGGTGCATTAGGCGCTACTGAGGTCATGTAGGGTGAATCCATGGTAATCACACAGCATACAGTTAGCATGTGCTACTGTACTGTATATACCCTGAGCTAATTGCGGAGAGCTCACCATGCCCATTCTACACCAATACCTACCCACTAGCATCTATAATGCAGGATGCACAGTTACTATAGGAATCAGCCACATGCTAGCTGGCCACATGTGTCCAAATTTTGCTTTTAGTATGTGCCAGATACATACTGCCAGCTAGTATCCTTTAGAAAATGACTCCCATTGTCTATGACAGCGGTCTCCAATTTCAGTCCTGGAGGGCTGCAAACCAGTCAGGCTTTCAGGATGTCCCTAATGAATATGCAAGAGATATATTTGCATGCCCTGCCCCATTGTATTCAAATTTATCTCATGCATCTTCATTGGGGGCATCCTGAAAACCTGACTGGTTTGTGGCCCCCCCAAGACCGGAATTGGAGACCCCTGGTCTATGATAACACCTAGATTCCGCAGACCACATCATAAGAGCAAACGAAGCACAAAGAGCTTGCCAGTCAACTTGCTTTCCCAAATTTTAAGTAAGACATCTTTTACCCAAGGATTTAAGTCTAGTTACTTTTGGCCCAGAAATAAAACAAAGAAAAACACTGGGCAAGCAAAATCCCCTTCAAGCAGGACTGTGAGATGTTTGCCAAACTTTGATTTTAAAAGAGTTAGGTACCTACGTAACTAGCAGCAAAATTTGCACGTGTAAACTGGCATTTACGGAGAAGCAGAACATTTTGAAAAAGTGACACAGAGAGATTTCAAAGAGATGTGTTGTGGAGTACCTGTGTTTTCCTTATCTTAGAATATCAATTTAGTCAGGAAAGAGCAAAAACAATAAAAAAGCAACCCTGAGATATGGAAGGAGCCGCAAACAATTTCACTCTTCCTAAATACTACTGAAGTTGTCTGTGTTTTTGAGCAGAGGAGTTCAGCATATTGGGGCCCTTTTATTAAAGGTTTTAATGCGTGTTAATTAAGCTAACACACATTAAGTGCTCACCGCCCTTTTATTTCTATGGGCACAATGGCACTTAACGCACATTAACCTCATTAACGTGCATTAACCTTTAATAAAAGGGGCTCATTGCCTACAATAATGCCTAGTTAAGCTTTCACTAATTTGCAAGAATTAGATAACGGCTTTAATTGCAAACATTAAAAATGATGTTTTATCCTAAAATCCCTGTTAAATAAAATCAATATATTTTAGTTTACCTTCTCTTTACTTTTTTCTCCCTACCATGAGGTCTTGTCACACAAGTGGAATATATTTTCCTCTTATAGCTAAACCCATTATCATGCTGGCTTAGAAGAGGAATTGGTTGGAATTGACTTCATCAGCCAGAGCACAGAATCCCTGAGTGGCTTAGACCTGCTTATTTCATTCAGAAGCTGCAGCTTAGTCTGACAGAGGGTCATATGTATTAAAGGGCTATGGGAAAATGCTTACATCTGGTCTATTTTTGCGAGTTGCTCCTTTGGTGTGTTTCATTTGCCGAACTCTAAGTTATGATGTTTACTAAATAATGATTGAAAAAAAGAGCGTAGATTTTACTGAGAAAATATGTGCAGCATGAAGTCACTTCTTTTATTGTGAGGCCACTTTTAAGTTAATAGCTCTGTTCTAGAGGTATAAGCAAATGTTAGCGTTTTCTTGGTGATAAAAAGCAAGGCAGTGGAAACTTGAATGTTTATTACCTAAAATGTGTCAGCCTATGTATTAAAGATGCTTAAAAAGATATTCTTGGTTTAATAGTCTTGCCTTTTAAAATTTTAATAAAACCTACACTCCTCAATTGATTAGCTTGGCTCCTGGTTCTTTCATTTCCTCTCCTTGCTAGGTTTGCTTCCTTTTTTACCCCAGTACATCTATTTTACCCGCGTTACATTTTTTACACTTCCCACCCCCAAAATTCATGTCCAGGCCTCTAAAGGATCCTCAGCTACCAGGAGAAGTGCAGGGCAATCTTCCAAGTACTTTTCAGTATTGTTTCCTTAGCTGACAGGGGTTGGCATAGTAGTTACAGCCATCCGTATTCCTTCCTTCAGATTAAGCATCTTACCCCAGCTAGCTACAATACCTCAACCTAGGGGTCCTGTTCCACAGGACATAGTCTTGCAGCTTGAACGACAAAGCTGCCTCCGCCCCATAATGCTTTCCTTTGCTTTTTCATCATATATGCAAAATATATGATAGACACACCTGCTTTTTTTTTTGTTTAAATATCTTTGCCTTTTGGCTGCTGTTATATTTATACTAGGGCTTTCCACAGCCAGCTGGAATTTCAGAATAGCCACAATGAAAATGCATTAGATCAGTCTGGACACTCAGCATATGCAGATTGATTGCAGGCATATTCAGGGCAGATATCCTGAAATCTTGACTGAACAGGTTTAGGAAGCCCAGATTTATGCCCTGCATGTAGCTCCATGATCATCATTAGAACCCTCATGGCATCATCCTGATTCACAAAAATTCATAATGGAGGTAAAGATTTTGGGTATAATTTTATAACTGGTTTGTGAAAAACTATGCAGATGCTTTTCATTATGCAAACAATCCCTGCTTGATTTTCAAAGCCAAAGAACATGTGACTTATGCATTGACTATTAATCCAGGAAAACTAAGGAGTATGTTTACTAAGCCAAGCTAATAGTTAGCCTGGGCTATCTGTAGCTAGGTTCCTGTTATTCAATGGTTGCAGATAGCTTGAGTTAACCTGTTAGCCCAGTTTAGTAAACATACCCCGATGAATCCACATTTGTACCTGTTACTTGTGGGCAGTTTTTTTTCCAGAGAAAAGAATGTGTTTATCATGGAACATCTGACAATATGTGCGTAAATGCAAATTTTGCTCCAAATCAGGCCCCAGGAATAGCTATGCCCACTGCTGGTAAACCTTACACATAAATGCCCCTCACACATACTTTGGGTAGGTAAATTTTGTAAAAGGCCATTTATGTGGATAAAGCACTCTTTGAACTCTAGATATTTATTTGTTTATTTGCCAGGATTTGCTAGATCACATTCGCTACAGGGAAAAGTCCATCTAAGCAGTTTACATTGCCAGTACAAAAATACCAAAGATTCAAAAAGAAGGGTGATGTAAGACAAAGACGACAAACAAAAGGAGGAAAAATGTATAGCACAACAATAGGAACCATAAGAAAAAAAACATAAGGGGAGACACAGTAAAGAAAGGAGAAGGATGGGCATAGCTACTGTAACGGAGGTCCCTAGGGGGGAAAACAAATCTAAGAAAGGAGAGACCCACTAAGCAGGTTTTCATGAAGACCCGGCTAAAGAGCCAGGTTTTCAATCTGGCCTTAAAATTTCCTAGAGGAGCTTTCGAGGTGAAGCTCTGAGGGGACAGACTTTCAAAGTACCCTCCATGTTTTAACTGTCAGCTGAGGTGTCTAAAGCCTGAAATTCCTAATTTTAAGACTAGTAGGAGCAGGAACCCAGGGAAATTAGAAAGGAATTTCATTTACTAGCAAAACCATTCACGGGTTTAATTGTTTTGCTGGGATTTTACAGTGATTGTGGCAGCACTCAGATCTTGGTAATGACTGTCTTGCCTTCTGGAACATTGGACAATACTGAGGCTTACCCAAAATTCATTGAAAGAATGCCTTTAATTTCTAAAGTATTTACGGAGGTTTTCTATGCTCGTGTTTTTCTGGTTTTCCTAAATTGAGGGGTATGTTTACTAAAGGTGTGGTAAGCAGTTAGTGGGAGTTACCGTGCAGTAAAAAAACCTGTGCTAACTGCTTAGTGTGGGTTGGGTTGGGAACGGAGCATGGCCTGTTTTAAGAATTGTTGCCTGGTACATTAATACACAGTAGCTGTCAGACTGCCGACAGCACAGCACCACTCAGTGCCACCTCAAGAGGTAAAGTCACACTACTAGCAGTCAGGCAGCATGGCCACAGCACTTAAGAAAAAAATCTGACTTCCGGTGACGTCACGGAGCTGATGGCGGCATAGAAGCCTAGCTCCATCCGAATCCTGAGTTTACGGTGAAAATAGAGGCCCCGGAGAATAAAAAGTGGATGGCATACGAGGAAACAACTTGGGAATGGCGGCGAAGAAGAAGTTGGCGAGCTTTCAATCTCCATATGTGCGGCGGGAGTTGAGAGTAGCCGCAGAGTCTGCTGGCTCTGAGGACGAGGCCGATGGCTGGAGCTCAGAGGAGGAAGAGAGAGGAGTGAAAGAGGGCATGGATGAGCTGCCAATAAGGCAATGGCTTAAAGCTTTCAAATCCGAGATGCAGGGGGAGATTAAGGCTATGAGGGAGGAGGTGAAGGAGACATTGATGGCGATCCAGAAGGAGGTGGGCTGCCTCGGACAGAGAGTGGAGGAGCTGGAGAACCACATGGAGCTCTGTGAGGAGGAGGTGAGAGAGGTGGCTGTGTTACAGAATAAACTACAAGCGCAACAGGAGGAGATGCAGGAGAAACTGGAAGAAATAGAAGATAGAGCGCATCACAACAGTCTCCGCATTCGGGGGGTGCCAGAGGAGGAGGAGGCCTTCAAGAATTGTATCCAGGTGGTACAAAAGCTGTGCAGCCACATTCTGCAGCTTGGGGAAGACACCAGAGCAAGTGTAACCACCACTGGGGTTGAAAGAGCACACAGAAGCCTGGGGCCGCGAAGGGAGATGCAGGTGAGAGATATTATAGCATGTCTGAGCAGTTTCCCCTCAAAGAGCAAGTTTTAAATGCGGCGAGGAAATTTGGCAGGATTGCATGGGAAGGAAGAGAGGTGGAGGTATTCAATGACCTGTCTAAAGGCACGCTGGAACGGCGACGAATGATGAAGGAGGTCACTGCGTACTTGCGGGGGAAAGGACTGAGATACCAGTGGATGTTCCCCTTCGGGCTTCTGATGACTGTGAATGGGGTTACCAGGAGAGTGAGAATGGTGGAGGAAGCGTGGTCGACAATGAGAGAACTGGGATATGAGAATCTCCCCCAGGCGGTGGTGAAAGAACAGCAGAAGCCATACAAAAATGGACTGGGCAAACAACAGGCGGGCTCGCAATGGCAGTGGGTCAGAGAAAAAGGGAAGAGACTGCAGCGGCTATCTAAGGAGCGGAAAGAGACGAGGACTGTGGAAGACTCCTGAGGAAGAGGGAGAGTGTGGCCAGTTTTGGAATGTGAGCAACAGAGTATGGGGCGGTAGAGCTCTATTAACTCTGTCTTAAGGACTCTGGACTTTTAGGGCTGATGGGGGGGTGTAGGGGGGGGGAGGTTGGAGGGGGAGGAGAGGGGGTCAGTGGGGTGAGGGTTGGTGAGAGGGTAGGAGGATGGGGGAAAAGAGTGCAGGGATAGGACAAGATGTCTCCGGATGGGTGGGTGGGTGAGCAATAGGGGGAAGGGGGGAGGGGGGAGGGGATTGGGGGGGATGGGAGGGGGAAGGGGGGTAGAGGGGGGATGGGGAAGAGGGGAGGGGTATGAAGAGACAGTCTTGGGGAGAGAGAGGGGAATGGGTGAGAGCCAATGTTGCGGATAGGTACGATCAATGTAAAGGGTCTGAATTCACCTGAGAAGCGCAGTTTGTTGTTTCGGGAGGTGGTAAGGGCCCAGTGGGATGTGGTGATGCTTCAAGAGACCCACTTGAGGAGGGGGGAGGTGGGGAGGCTGAAACATAGGCAATACCCGAATCAATATTATTTGTGTAATAAAGAAGGAATAAAGAAAGGGGGGTAGCCCTATGGGTGAGGAATGGGTGTGGGATACAAGTGGGGGGGGGGGGGTGCTTTACGGATTTGGAGGGGAGGGTGGTTGGAATAAAGGGGAAGTTTGGGGGGGGGGGAGGATATTGTGATTGTGGTGGTGTATGGCCCAAATGGGAATCAAGGGGATTTTTTGAAGGAGGTGGGGAAGTTAATAGAGGGGGCGGGAGGGGGGAAATTAGTAGTGGGGGGTGCTTTTAATGTGGTAAAAGACCCGGGGGTGGATAGGGAGCTGAAAGGGGGGGATGGTGGGAGTAAGAACAGACAAGGATTGAGAAATTTGTTGAAAAAATTTAATTTGGTAGATGCGTGGCGGGCGCTTAATACGGGGAGGAGGGAGTATACTTTTTACTCCGCCCCTCATAATAGTTGGAGTAGGATTGATATGCTTTTATTGGATAGGGCGTGGATGCAGGAGGTGGAGGAAGGGAATATCAGGACAATAGTGTGGATGGGTCATGGGGCGGTGGAGGTATGCTGCCGGCCCCAGTGGCGGGGTGGAGTGGTGTTCTGGAGACTGAATGAAAGCTTACTCAAGGATGTGAGAGTGGTGGAGGATGTGAGAAGGGCAATAAAGGAATATTTACTTTTTAATGATACGGGGGAGGTGGCAGAGGTGTTGGTGTGGGAGGGGTTGAAGGCTGTTATTAGAGGAAGGTTTATAATGTGGGGTGCCAGGAAGAAAAGGGAACGAGAAAGGAAGGAGGGGGAATTGGGGAAGGAGTTGAAGGAGGCAGAGGTGAAATATCAGGGGACCGGGGCAAAGAGGAATAGGGCGGAGATGGAGAGAGTGAGGGAAGAGTTACGTGCCCTGCAGGTGGAGCAGGTGGCTTTCGCACTGCAGAGAGTGCGGCAAATACAGTATGAATTTGGGGACAAGGCGGGCAGATTACTGGCCCATAGATTGAAGCAGCAGCAAGGGGCAGCGATGATTTATCAGATAAAGGGGTCGGATGGGAGAATGTGTAGGAAGGAGGAGGAGATAAGGGAGCAGTTCACGGAATATTATCAAAAGTTGCATGAGGGGATGGAGGGGGTGGGGGAACGGGATATAGAGGGGTATTTGGATGTGGCGACGTTAAGAGGACTCCTGGATGAAGCTAGGGTAGACTTGGAGGAGGAGATCGGGGGGGGGGGCGGAAATTGTATGTGCGGTTAAGGGGATGGGGGGAGGGAAGGCCCCAGGGTTAGACGGGTTGTCCAGGATTTTTTACAAGGTTTTTTGGGGGAGATAGGGGACCTATTAGGGAGGGTGTTTAATGGGGTGTTGTCCCCAGGGGAGGATTTGTCACAGGGTATGTTGACGGCGGGGATTACGGTCCTGTTAAAGCCGGGTAAGGACCCAGCACATTGTAGCTCCTATAGGCTCATCTCTCTCCTTAATGTGGATGTTAAAATTGTGGCTAAGATTCTGACAGAGAGATTGGCACGGTGGTTGCCGGGGATAATTAATGTAGATCAAGCGGGGTTCATTGCGGGGAGGCAGGCTGGAGATAATATAAAGCGGGCAATAGCGGTAATTTGGGAGGCCAGACAGGAACAGGTAGAATGGTGATGGCATGCCTTAGTGTGGCAAGGTGTGAGGTGGCAAAGGCTTGGAAACATAAGGAGCTGCCGCCTATAGAGCACTATGAGAAGAGGCTTCGGGAGATGGTTCTTATGGAAAAGCTTACAGCAAGTCGTAAGCAAACAGGTGACAAGTTTGAGGTGGTGTGGGGGAAGCTGTGTCGGGTTCTGGGGGTTCTGGAGGGGGGTAGAGGGGGGAGGCGGGGGAAGAGGGGATGGAGGGGAATGGAGGGGGAGAGGTGGGGGAAGGGGGTGGATTGATTAGGGGGTATTAATGAAAAAACAACTGACTGGTGGGAGAGGGGGCTACCACAGTTGTTGTAGTATGCGGGAGAAAGGTATTATGTATGGGTGATCACGGGTTGGTGTGTTATAATGGCTTGGGGAAAAGGGGTGGTATGTTGGGTGCTGGGATATGCATTTGGGCAGTGATTTAAGGTTTACTTTCGACATAAGGGCTAGCATATGTATAAGGGGCTTGAATGGGTAGCCTTGTTGGATGTTAGATATTTTCTGGCTGGATGATGTATTGGGTTCATTTTCTGTATTGGGGGTTGTGTTGGAGTTGGTAATGTTGTTGTTAAGTGCCGTCGAGTCGGAGTTGGTAATAAAAATTAAAAAAAAAAAAGAAAAAAATCTGATGACTACAGCATATACTTCCCTAAGTCAAGCCTCTCCACCCAATCTGATCGGGCAACCCCTGCCCAATATAATTCCCTTCCCTCCCTCCCAATCAAGTCACCCCAAGATGAAGACCAACCACCCAGAGTAGAATACCCCCTGAATGGAACCCCTAAACACAATACCCTGACTCTCCCTGAACCTCCACATCCCCCAGAGGTCTGCATGGTAGTCAAATGGTCCAGGATGGGAGTGGTCTCTCTCCATTCCTGTTCGTCTATCTCCGAGTTTCAAAATGGCAGCTATGACTCCTAGTGATACTACCACTAGGGGTAATCTAGCACTGCTCGGCAAAATGTTAAAGTGCAGAAGTGCAGTTTGTATGCACAGCGACAAGCAGTATTTGTGATATGAATTAGTGGTGGTGTTAAATATCATTTTTCCCAAGTCCGCAAGACCAAAATAAGGATATTGTATATACAACAGATAAAAGAATATGTATCCAGTGATAATTACCAAATGGTTGTTTCTCAAGCAAAGGCTTCAGTTTCAATCATAAAAATAGCCTTGCGTTATCAAAATATTATGTTTCCCAACAGTACAGAATTTAGATGACACAAATGTTTCCAAGCATAAAATGCCCTGTGAGTTCAGGGATTTTGAAAATCATGTTAGAGTCAAACTAGTGGACGTTTGGGAATTTTGCACCCGGTTTAATACTCGTAATGGAAACAACATGATAGAATCTGCTGTATAATTAGTGATTTGTTTACGATTCTGTCTAGTAGAGAGTGGAACCAAGACATTTGAACTAGGTTTGCTCTTCATAGGGCTGAGTTTATAAAGTTTTTTCCACATGTCAAGCATGTTTTACATGCGGAAAAGGGCTTCTATAAAATTACAGGACTGCACAGGCATATGAAAAATATGTGCTTGGCAAGTATGCGCTTGCCTTTATGTGATCTGTGCATAGGTATTATCATGACTACTCTGGGTGGAGTGGAGAGGGGCTGCGATGCATACACACATTTTTAGAAAATACATTTCTTCTTTCTTTAGAGCAGGTGTAAATTTGTCCATCGGGATTAGTGCACTATAGGGGCTGGGTCTGAGAGCTCTTTTTTAAATTAAGCACGTAAGTACCCACTCTGTCTTTATAAAGCAAGACTTTTCCCCCAGGAACTTGCCCAAAACTCTTTTAAACCTAGCAATACTAAAAGCTTTTACTACATCCTCCAGCACTGAATTCCTGAGTTTGATTACACATTGAAGGAAAAGATATTTTGTCCAATTTTTATTAAATTTGCTACACTGTAGCTACATTGAGTGTCCCCTAGTCTTTCCACTTTTTGAAGGAGTAAAAGACCAATCTATGAGGTATGTTTACTAAAGATGACTGCGTGTTAATGAAAGGTAACATTCGTTAAAGGCTGCAAAGCCCAATAGAAATGAATGGGCAGTGGCAGCACTTAACACATGTTAACTTTAATTAACACTTGTTAACCTTTAGTGAACATACCCCTATGTTTACTTGTTCGAGTCCGCTCATTTTATAGACCTCTATCATATCTCCCCTCAGCTGCCTTTTTTCAAGCTGAAGAGCCCTAACTTTTTTGGCCTTTCCTCGTAGGAGTCCTTCCATCCCCTTTCTAATTTTGGTGACTCTTCTCTGTAGCTTTTCAAATTCTGCCATATCCTTTTTAAGATAAGGCAATGAGAACTGCACACAATATTCGAAGTGTAGTCGCACTATGGAGCGATACAGTGGCATTATAATACCCGTGGTTTTATTCTCCATTTCTCTCTCCATGATTCCTAGCATTGTATTTGCTTTCTTGGCCACCACTGTATACTGTGCAGAGGGTTTCAAGGCATTACCAACAATGATGCCCAGATCCTTTTTCTGGGTGGAACATTCATCCTGTAATCGTACGTTGGGCTGTTCTGAACTAAGTGCATAACTTTGCACTTGTCAGAATTAAATTTCGTCTGCCATTTGGATGTCCTGTCTCCTAATTTCTTTTACAATTTTTCACAATCCTATACATGAAATTATTTTATGGAGTATAAAAATAAAATTCTCTACAAATTATATATTTTTTTTATTGCAGAAAAAACACTTTCACTGCAACTAGGACCTGAAAAGCTACATCTATGCAGGACTTATATTAGAAAATAGGAATGCACATGGGACAAACATTTTCAGCCTTAAATTCTCAGCTAGGTCTCCTCCACCTCATCTTCCCCCTCTTCAATCGCATACCTTTCCTCACCTTTGATCACCCTTTCTTCCTTTTCTGAAATCATTGAGGAGGAAACTAAAAATCTTCTCTCCTCCTCCAAACTGACTACTTGCTGTTCTGATACCATCCCGACCCATCTGCTAAACTCTACGTCTTCCGTCATCATCTCTTCCATCTGTCATATCCTTGCTACGGCCTTCAAACATGCTGTGGTTACACTTCTCCTCAAAAAGCCTTCTCTAAATCCTACCTGTCCTTTCAGTTATTGAACTAGTTCTCTCCTCCCCTCTTCTTCAAAACTACTTGAATAAGTGGTTCACCACTGCTGTCTTGACTTTCTTTCCTCTCAAGACTTTCTGGACCCACTACAATCTAGCTTTCGTTCTCTACATTCCACAGAAACGGCTCTTGCCAAATTCTCCAGGGATTTGTTACTCACCAAATCCAAAGGCCTCTACTTGATTCTTATCCTTCTTGACCTTTCTACTGCTTTTGACACTGTTGATGTCTACCTTCTTCTCAATACCCTGTCCTCACTAGGATTTAGGGGTTTTGTTCTGTCCTGGTTTTCTTCTTATCTCTCCCATCGCACTTGTAGTGTCTGTTCTGGTAGTTCCTCCTCTACTGCCATCCCCCTCTCAGTTGGTATACCTCAGGGCTCTGTCTTGGGACCTCTCCATTTCTCTTTCTACACTCGGTCCCTTGGTGCACTTATTTCCTTCCATGGTTTTCAGTACCATCTTTATGCTGATGACTTTCAGATCTTCTTTCTGTGCTTGAAATTTCTCCAGGAATCCAGGCCCGGATCTCCTCCTGTTTATCTGACATTGCTGCCTGGATATCTCACCATTTTCTGAAACTGAACATGACCAAAACTGAGCTCCTTATCTTTCCCCTAAACCCACTTCCCCCCTTCCTCCCCTTTCTATTTCTGTGGATAAGACTACACTCCTCCCTGTTTCCTCAGCTCGCTAACTTGGGTTCATCTTTGACTCTACTCTCTCTCTCTCTCTGCGCACATCCAACAGAAAGCTAAAGCCTGTCACTTCTTTCTCTACATTGGTAAAATTTGTCCTTTCCTTTCTACACACACTTCTAAGACACTTATTCATTCTTTAGTCACCTCCTGTCTAGTCTATTGCAATCTCCTCCTTGCTTGTTTTCCTCTGAACCATCTCTTTCCCCTTCAATCTGTTCAAAATTCAGCTGCACGGCTAATCTTTTGCCAGCCTCGATATGCTCAGATAATCCCTCTTCTCATGTCGCTTCACTGGCTCCCCGTTCGTCTCCGTATCCAATTCAAACTTCTACTGATCTAGAAGTGCACTTATTCTGCTGCTCCTCACTACCTTTCCTCTCTTGTCTCTCCCTACACTCCTCCTCGGGAGCTCTGCTCTTCTGGCAGATCCCTTCTATCTGTTTCCTCCTCTTCTACTGCCATCTCCAGACTTTGATCCTTCCACCTTGCTGCTCCTTATGCCTGGAACAAATTACCTGAGTCTATGCGTCAGGCTTCATCTCTGGCCCTTTTCAAATCCAGGCTGAAAACTCACCTCTTCAAGGCCAGTTTTGGATTCTGATCTGCTTAGTTTCCTGTGTTTCCTTACCATTGCCCTAGATATATCCTTGCCCTCAGCTGTTGTGTTGTCTGTCTTGACTAGACTGTAAGCTCTGATGAGCAGGGACCGTCTTTTAAATGTGTCTGTACAGCGCTGTGTACGCCTTGTAACACTATACAAATGATAAGTAGTAGTAGTAACAGCAGTTCAGTTTGTTTCTATTCATTTGAGCTTTTATCCCAATTTTTAGACTTTTTTCAGTGCATTTCTTACATTTGTTTTAATACAAATTTTATAATACAGGTTAGGACTTCTTAACACAGAAATGGATTTTGTGCAGGTTAATCAAGGCTAAGCCATTTTCTTCTTTATTTTAGTGCTGACTTCTGCTGACCCAGCTGCCTCTGGGCAATGCATCACAGAAAGTAGCTTGCCAGACCTTTTCTTCCTAGGAAATGGAGGGCCACAAGGACTTGAACCCTTAATCTTCTGGGTATTAGGCAGTTAGCTCTAACCACTAGGCTAGTCCTTCACTCCAAGCCAGTTTAGCATTCACTAAATTTAAGAGACACTACTGAATCGACTGCATATTAATAATGAATATACATCCTCAACAGCAAAGCACTTAACATTTATTTTATCTCCTCAAATCTTTCTTTCTTGTCTTCAAGACAAAAGACAGAGAAGTTTCAATCATGTGCACAGGAAGGACATCTAATTTAAGGAAATTTGATTTGTTTATACAAAAGGACTATGACAAGCTGAAGAGCTGAATCGTAAAGCATTCAAGAGTGATTTCCTTTATGCAAACCTTGAAATCAGACACATTTTTTTAAAATGATTAAATATCTACATAGCTAAATCCTTTTAAAATGTAGATGTATCACAGTGGGGGCAACTTGCAAACTGCAAATCATCTAAGGCTAAGCAGAGGTGTGCTCATGAATCTGAATCTTCTGTTTGTTTGGGAACTTTTTCTAGGTAAAATTACATGCATAGGGGGGGAAGGGGGGTGGGGGTCACATGATGATTGGGAGCTGAACAGACATCCAGAGAAACAGCTCCAGGCTATGGCACTGAAAAGTGCTGAAAATCAATGCACTTAAACAACACAAATGAGACAGACCTAAGATCCCTTCAGATATAGTGCAGAAGGGAGAGGAAAGCTTTAGAGGGAAACACAACAATGATGTGTCAACTAAGGCCCAGAAAACTGTGAGGGAGAGAATTAAACACCATGTAGCAAAGATGAGAATGAGGTGATGCAATCAATCTTTACATGGCAGAATGTGATTGTAAAAGAGGTGACTAAATCTTGCAGTGAACATCAAGGACAATTTTTAAAGTCTGTATGGATGAAATCACAACTAGTAGAATTCAGCATAGCAGAAAACTGCATTTCTCATTGAGGACAGAATGGAAATCATAGATATACATATAGTGGAGGTATTAAGAAAACCTCTTAGAACAAATAGAGAACCTTGAAAACTGAGGAAGAGGAAACAGTGTTCAACTGGTTGGGCTACCTGAAAATATCAAAGACCACAACAAATAGAGGAATCTGATTAGAAGCAAGGAATAAAGGCAACAATAGACTGCACCCAGTCATTGATGGAATACTGTACTATGGCAATGAAGGAAAGATAATGGCTTCTCATAGAAATAAAAGAGAACAAGAATACAGAGGCAGGAAGTCCTTCTCTTCCAATATTTCTCAGCAGACGTGCCAAAAAGTAAGTGTGTTATGGCCCCATACCACATGGAGTACCACTAAGGAAAAATTAAAATATACTGCAGTTCCCGGCATGATGTGTCCTTCATACAATAACAAATCCCATATGTTTGAGGGGCTGGAGGAGCCCACATGTTTTATTGACAGGCTCCCAAAAGATTAAGACCACTTTCAGCAATAAAGATGTTGATAATTTAAACTGTTGTTATTCTGGTCATGACCATTTGAGTTTTACAGTTATGACTTTAACATTAATGTTGATTATAAAGTTATTAACTTGGGAACAGCTCTTAATTTTAGAGACATCTAGGCATGATGAATTGTACCATATGAATAGAGACGAGTTGTGCCAGCATGACCTGATATACGAAGTCCTCTGAATGTCATAACAAACGGAATAATTAAAGCTTAAGTAAACCCATTAAAACACAGATATGACCTGTGCCACAGGGTAAGTAGAGCTTGGGATACTGAGATTCCTAATGAGCAAGAGACTCCCAGTATGACAGAATTATAGCTTATAATTTATTTATTGGTTTATTTGATACAGTACATCATCTTTCACTGTCTATCAATAAAACTTGTAAAATACCAGAGAATACAATAAAATAGTAAAGAATAGGTAAAAGCTGATTAAAATTTAGACAAAGGGGCAAGTATAACTTTGGTAGGATAAGAGGAGCAGGGAGGACAGAGGATCTGCATGCATCCTTTTTGACGCAGTGCCCAGGGCCCAGGGCCAGCCCTAGAGATGGTTCAAAGTGTTGGTGCCCTATGGCCAAACTAAAGTTTCACACTCCCTCCCGCTGCCAAAATCTATTTGAATGCCCTGCTTTTGCTGCCATCTTGAAGTTGCTACCCTAGGCGACTGCCTAGTATGTCTAGTGGTTGGGCTGGCCCTGCCAGTGCCCTTCAGTTACTGGCTGAAGGCACATCTAAAATAATAGGCTTTTTGATCTTTCTTAAATTTCTTGAAGGAGGACTTGAGTCTAAGATTGGGGGGGAGCAAAAAGAAGAAAGCTGTAATACAGGTGGATTCTAGATGAGTCTGGGAGGGTACGTGTATCACTAATAAATTGTAATTACGAGAATGTAGAAAATGACTTGGAATATATTCAGGTGGTTTAGGGCAACTATCCAGAGGGTCGCCACAAGTCGATACTGACTCGGAAGCACTTAACAAAAACAATATATTCAGGTAAAGAGGAAGAAAGATATTGTGGAAAACCTGAGTAGAAGGCTTTTGTGTGCAAGAGGGAGAATTTGAAATTTTGCTCTGTAAAGAATTGGTAGCCATTGATTTTTGACAAAAAGTGGGGCAAATTTGTTGGTATTACCTAAGAGTTTTCTGGCTGTATTCAAGATGGTCTTTGGTCTAGCCATACTTTCTTTCTGATTCCATTATAGAATTTATTACAATAATCAAGAGATGACCAGAGCGTGAATTAAAGAATAAAAAGCCAGGAGATTAAGGAATTTCTTAATTGAGCGAATCTGTCCGTGATCCATGAATGGACTCTCAATAACAGCAGAAATTTGAGAGCTGATATTAACTGAGGATTTTGAGTGATTAAGAACATAAGAACATAAGAAATGCCATACCCGGTCAGACGAAGGTCCATCAAGCCCAGTATTCTGTTTCCAAAAGTGGCCAATCTAGGTCACAAGTACCTGGCAGGTTCCCAAAAATGAACATAATTTCCAGAATTCTTGTCTTGGAGTAAGCAGTGGATTTCCCGGGTCCTCTTTAATAATGGTTTATGGTCCTTTCCTCCAGGAACTTCTCTAAACCCTTTTTAAACCCAGCTAAACTAACAGCTTTTACATCCTCCGGTAAAGAATTCCACAGTTTGATTATGGGTTGAGTGAAAAAATATTTTCTCATTACTCTTAAATCGGTTGTAGCTGCATTGCATGTTCCCTAGTCTTTCTACTTTTTGATGCAGTAAAGAATCTATCAATGTTTACCCGTTCCACTCCATTCATTAATTTATAGACCTCTATCATATCTCCCCTCAGCCGTCTCTTTTCCAGGTTAAAGAGCCCAACATTTAAGCCTTTCCTCATACGGATATACTTCCATCCCCTTTCCCATTTTTGTCTCTCTTCTCTGTACCTTTTCTAATTCTGCTATATTCTTTTTAAGATACGGTGGCCAGAATTGCACACAATATTCAAGGTATGGTCGCACCATGGAACGATACAGAGGCATTATATATCCTTCATTTTATTCCCCATTCCTTATTTTTATGATTCCTATCATTCTATTTGCTTTCTTGGCCGCCGCTGCACACTAGGCAGAGGGCTTCAATGTATTATCCTCAATGATGCCTTATTCCTTTTCCTGGGTGGTGTTTCCTAATGTGGAACCTTGTATCGTGTAACTGTAGTTTCATTTATTAATTTATTTTATTTTACATTTTTATACTACAATTTCCTAAAGATCAATTGTGGTTTACAGGAACAACAATGAATTGTACAAAGGATACAAATTCAGTTTACATTGAACGATATCAACTATGTACAGTTTGGAACGGTATCAAATATGTACAGTTATAACAATAAAACAAGATGTTTTAACAATATACAAATTGAGTTTTGTCTTGTGCTATTGATGTGGTCAAGCTGAATGTGGAACTAGCTAAACTGAAGGGCAAGCCTGTGTGAAGTTAGGATTTTATGTAATAGAGCCAAAGGTAGGTTTTATGCTTTTTTCGGAAGGTGGATAGATCTTTTGTGGCTCTTAGGCTATCTGGGAGTTTGTTCCACAGAGTGGGGGCTCAGTGGGTAAATGGTCTGTTGTTTGTGATTTTTTTAGACTTACTGAAGTCTGGCGCTGTTGTGAGTTTGTTTTTATTACAGTTTCATTGGGTGCGAGAGGTCTTTTCGCTAGTGATGAGGGTGGACAGGTGAGATGGGGAAATGTCATTGGTAAGTTTAAAAGTGGTTAGGATTATTTTGTACTGGTGCGGTAATGTATAGAGAGCCAGTGTAAGTCCGCAAGTATTGGGGTTATATGGCCCATTGGATTGACATTCGCTGTTATTTTGGCTGCTATATATTGTGCAGTTTGTAGAGATCATATTGTTTGCTTAAGCAAATCCCTAAGTGCATAACTTTGCACTTGTCCTCATTAAACTTCATCTGCCATTTGGATGTCCAGTCTTCCAAATGATCAAGGTCCTCTTGCAATTTTTCACAATCCTCTGTGTTTTAACAACTTTAAATAATTGTGTGGCATCTGCAAATTTGATCACCTCACTCGTTATTCCCATTTACAGGTCATTTATGAATATGTTAAAAAGCAGCGGGTCCAGCACAGATCTCTAGCGTACTCCACTAGTCACTCTTCTCCATTGAGAAAATTTGCCATTTAGCCCTATTCTCCGTTTACTATGTTTTAACCAGTTTGTGATCCACAATAGTACACTGCCATATCCTATGACTTTTTAATTTCGCCAAGAGTCTTTCACGAGGGACCTTGTCAAAGACTTTCTGAAAATCCAGATACACTATATTGACCAGCTTACCTTTGTCTACCTCAGTGGTTCCCAAACTTAGGGTTGGGACCCCAAATGCGGTCACGTCATCAGTAGATGGGGTCACAGAAACATGGCAATTTGCTCCTTCTCTCTGGACTTTCACTGTGACTTATGCCAAGTAGTGGCATTCACCAGTCAGCATGTAGCCTGTGAGCCAGTAAACATTCATTGGCCCTTGCCCCTTCCTGTTAGACTGGAAACCCATGCCGAATGCCGGGATATATAAGCACACATTGCATACTGACACAAGGGGTCTTGTGCTGACTGCTGCTGCTGTTGCCACTACTGTTGCCACAGTTTTCTGCTTTAGATAAGTGGAAGGAGGGGAAGGAGGCTGGAGATCTGCCAGTTTGATTTCATCATCATCTGAGGTCTCTAGTCCCTTGGCTGCTCCTTGTGGCCTTGGGCAAGCCACTTAACCCTCCATTGCCTCAGGTACACTTAGATTGTGAGCCCTTCGGGGACAAGGGAATAAAAAAGTACCTGTTAGTATATATGTGTAAACCGCTCTGATGCATAAGTAAAGGTCAGTATATCAAATGCCTAAACCATAACCATAACCATCTGGGGTGATGTGAATTTTCAGTTGCTTAAATGGAGTCATATGGGATAAAAGTTTGAAAAGCACTGGTCTACCTGTTTATTCACACCTTCAAAAGAATATAACAGATTAGTAAGACAAGACTTTCCTTGGCTAAATCCATGTTGGCTTTCTCCCATTAAACCATGACTATCTACATGTTCAGTAATTTTATTCTTTATAATTTTTTCTACCATTTTGCCTGGAACTGACGTCAGTCTCACTGGTCTGTAGTTTCCTGGATCATCCCTGGAACCCTTTTTAAAAATTGATTTTACATTGGCCATTCTCCAATCTTCAGGTACAATAATAATTGGGGTAACATGAAGAGTTGGAGCAATTGAACGTATAAAACTGCATCCAGTGATCCACATGGATACGTTTTCTATGGGTTTAGTTTAAGATAATTGGTGATAAGGAGTCACACAGATCAGATGCACCTGGGTGTATTATGACTAACAGGATTTTCATGTTAAGGAACAGTATGATCACAAGCATTGAGCCAAAGAGATGAAAGAAAAATTTAACAGAGAAGCAAACCACAATTTTAGGAAAAAGGGAAAGGAAAGGAAGTAGCAAACCGAGAACTGGAGAATAAACCCAGCAGAAGAAGGAAGAGGGGAGACAGGAGACACATAGAATAAAAATTCCAAGATAGCTGGGTGGAGTTAGTTACCCAGACAACCAGAAAGGGTGGGGCTGGAGAGAGGAGGAGCTAAGAGTCCTATAAAAAAGAAAGGCAGGAACAAGGCTCAGTCTCCTTTGGGAGGCTCAAGAGTGAGGAGCTCCATGCTCCACAAGCAATGTTATAAGGTAAAACACTGCTTATCTGGATAGCTTGTGGATTTTATATTAGGAATTTTTTCCATATTAGAAGGAACCTTAGTTTGTTTACAATCTCTATTTGGGTACTTGGAACTTGTATGGAATTTCCCGAGGAATTATTGCCTGATTGGAAGGAACCTTCATTTGTCTAACCTGCAAGTGTGTTGTGGTTGCCTGGGCAGAATCAGAACCCAGAACTATCAGGGAAGTGGCAGGCAGGGTCTACATACCTAACCTGTTTTTCCTTTTTTGTTGTTGTTGCTTTGACCTTGGGTGCTCAGGACTCAATTATTATGGATGTTTATTCAGGACTTTATTAATTGGGATTGAATGAAGTCTGATGAAGGAGGATATTGATGAACCCTTTTTGTGGGCATAAAGATCTGTGGAGTTTTTGGGAGGTTGGGCTGTGGAATCCTAGCTTCACCCAGGGGACAGATTAAGACCCCATACTGATACTCTTTTGTTGTATAAACTCAGTGGTACAGACAGGATTGCCTGCAGATTGATAGTAACCCACAGTCATCAAGAGTCTTCAGGGAGATTAGACTGTGAAGAAATCCAGATGGACAGAAGCCAGGGATAGTGAGTGTTTCAGTGTGCTATGAAGAATGGGCATGGATGTTTGAGACTCCTGGTGTGAGACAATCCTCAACATATAGAGCCACTGGTACTGAAGTGAGATACTGAGCCTCAGTGACCAAAGCCTTTGGGGAGGGATTTTCAGTGCTTTCAAGTCAGTACTGACTCCTGGTGACCTAGCAGCCCCTGGGCTTTCTTAGCAAGGTATGACCAGAAGTAGATTGCCAGGCCTTTACTTCCGAGGCAATGGAGGGTAAAGTGACATGCCCAAAGTCACAAGGCGTGTCTGTGGGACTTGAACCCTGATTTCTTTGGTAGTTGGCTACTCCTCCACTCCTAGTTTAGATTACAATTGTTGAGCCACTCAGCAGGTTAGTGAAATGAATATGAATGCATTGGAATGGTAATTGCAAGACTTTATATAACCCAAAGTGCAGAAAAGGAGAAACAAAAGGAAAAATGAATCTGTAACTCGGGAGTATGCAGCTAAGTCAGGAACTGTTAAGTAACAATAGTGAACAACGAGAGCCTTCGCACTAAGCATCATCATAGCTTTCCCTTGAAATTTGTGTAGTCAGTAACTGCCAAGTGGGTGAGGTTGTTGCTTTAATTTATATGAAAGATATTAGGACACAACAACAAATAGATTATGCTCATGCAATAAACCAGAATGAATTGTTAATATCAAAAAACTCATTTTTTTTTCAATCAACTAAAATTATTTCATTAAGTTTAAATGACTGTATAACTGGGGTGTATAACAAAACTGGATGCTAATAGTTTCATTAGAAATATTGTATTTGAATGAAAATGTCAGCTGTACCATGGGATTTAAGTAAAGGGTAAGGAGTAATGGGAAATTCTGAGAGGGAGTATATTGTTGGGTAAAGGGAAGTAAATGTGTAAGGAAATGGAGTGGGGAAAATAGTCTGTGTGTCTGAGTGAGTCATTTGCAATTGACTTTGTTCAAATGACTGTAAAAGATGAAAGAGCTACTATTCAGAAAGCAACATTTCAGATCAGCCAAACCAAAAACACATCAAGAGAAGGGGGTCCTGCTGGGAGGTCTTTGAAGAGAACCAAATGCAGAAAAATTGTATGTACCAATCACAGGAAACATGTGGAGGGCAATTTTATAAACTCCCATGCAGTCAATGCATGTTACCATGTGCATATTTGAGGCCATCTTTGTTCCACCACACTTGAATTTAAGAGACATGCACATGAGTTGATATGGTGTCTCTGTTCAAGGGGATATCCGTACATGCTTGTATCTTAAGCTTACCGACGAGTATTATACACTCATACAGAGTGGCTTCTGGGTGACTGTCTCCAGACCATCTAAGGATGAACGCATAGTGGGGGTATTGCCATACGCACATGCTGATGTTAGTCGTTTGTTAAACAAACATTGACCTTCACTTGCACACTTGTTTTCAACGACCTCTCATGGTTGCTTATTCTCGGGATACCAACCTATGGGACATGTAGCTATGCCTATTGACCGTACACCTTCAATGCATCTCAATCTGGGTCACTTCCCTTATGGGAAGTGCCACTATTGCAGGACTACCTTACAAGGTGATTCGTTGCAGGATTCTCACAAGAGCCTTTTATTGTGGTCCTGTTGGAGAACTTCTTGTGTTTCAGCCTTTTTAGTGTATTTGATAATTTGCCCGTGCAACTTATACTACATCGGCAGAACCACTAGACCATGCAAGATCAGACTCAGTGAACATGCTTCCCGTTTGTGCACAGCCACTGTATCTGCTCCGATGGTAGATCATTGCTTAGCAAAAGCTCATGTGTTTGATCAACTCCTTTGGTGCATTATCGACCACATTCCGGCGGACCCTCGAGATGTTGATCGTGTTCGCAAGCTCCAGCATTGTGAACAATCATGGATTTTTAAGCTGGATATTGTATCTCCAAATGGTCTCAATGTGGAGCTGGATTGGCCCTGTTTATTTTGACGTTCTCCAATCATTTCTGGGCTTCTCTGCTCAGTGAACATAAGAACATAAGATATGCCATACTGGGTCAGACCAAGGTTCATCAAGCCCAGTATTCTGTTTCCAGCAGTGGCCAATCTAGGTCATATAAACCTAGCAGTTTCCCCAAGAGACACAAGTTCCACAATGCTTGTACTGGGTCAAGCATTGATATCTTCGGTCACTTCTTAATAATGGTTTATGGACCTTTCCTCCAGGAACTTGTCCAAACCTTTTTTAAACCCAGCTACACTAACAGCCTTTACTACATCCTCCAGTAACAAATTCCAGAGTTTGATTACACGTTGAGTGAAAAAATATTTTCTTTTATTAGTCTTAAATAGTTTACCCTGTAGCTTCATTGCATGTCCCCTAGTCTTTCTATATTCTGATAACGGGGAGGCTCCTGGTCATTGCTCCCTCATTGGCTGTTTGCAATTTCTGATGTCAGATGCCTTTTTTCCAACATTTTAAAGGCCTTAGTATCCATTTATCTATGGACACGGTTTGCTGGAATCCTTACCACTGACTGATCCCGATTTACCTGAAGCAGGGTTTGTATTTTTCACCTGAAATGTGTCACGTCGCACACGGGGCAGTCTTGTTCTTTGTTCACAAGGGAACACTGTATGCAACCTCAGCTAAGTGAAGTTTTTTTCATTCATAAAATATTAAAAAGGGTTTACTGCAGTGGGGGGGGGGGGGGGGGGAGAGAAATCCATCTTCCTCTCCTGTGACAGTATACCCGACAAATTTTTACTTTGTATGTACATTGCATGTTTGGCTATCACTTTAATCTCAAAGGATATGGGGTGTTTTTCATTTGATTGTTAAGGTAGTCATGGCAACCTTAAACCTTTCCCAGCATTCGCGGCTTCACAGAAACAGCCGCCAGCGTGAAGGAAAAGGCTCTTCATGCTGGTGGCTGTACAGAGGGAGCCGGGGCCTCGCGCGGGCTTTCCCGGCTCCCTCTGAAGCTCCTCAGACAGCTGCGATGCTGTCCGGGGGGGCCAGGACTGCACGGGGGCATGGGGGGGCCCCAGGACTGCACGGGGGGGGGGGGGGCAGGACTGCACGGGGGCACGGGGGGGCCCAGGACTGCACGGGGGCACGGGGGGGCCCAGGACTGCACAGGGGGGCCCAGGACTGCACGGGGGGGCCCAGGATGGCACGGGGGGGCCCAGGACTGCACGGGGGCGGGCCCAGGACTGCACGGGGGCACGGGGGGGACACAGGGGGGCCCAGGACTGCACAGGGACACGGCAGGGGCCCACAATTTTTCTTGGCGTAGGGCCTCACTCTAGCTAAATCCGGCCCTGCCTTAGGTCACTGTGTTGCATTGTCTGCTTTTAAGTAGACTACATAAGCCAACAACAATACCATTTATGTACATCAACGAAGGGAAAAGGGAGCATAAAGGGTTCTCGTTGACCATGGACATGAAGGAGGGTTCAGAAGAAAACCTCAGGAGTTGAACAAAGTACAGGCAGAAGTGAATGCCTGAAGCTACAACATAGAAGCTGGATTCAGGAGGGCTGAGGGTTCAAAAGAAGGAACACTCGCAATCTGTGTGCTTATGACCAGCATCCAAGAAGAAAAGGTGAAAGTGAGAGAAGATTGAAAACCTGGAATCCTCAGTTTAGGGGTAAATGCCAGTAAAAGATGAAAACGTGTTAACATTATCTCAGGGTAGAAGGAAATGGCAAATGTGACTTACCATTTTACTATTTTTCTACTCTGTCATTACTTTCATTACTATTATGATCATTTAAAGATTTTCAGTAAACTTTCTTGATTCAGAGCAAAATCTGGATGGCATTTGAATAGGAAGAGGATTAGTATCAATGGGATCTATACAGGTTTCAGCTAAAAATAGCCAAAAGTCTTGTCAGACATCCTCTCCCCAGGGCTAAATTAAGGCATAAGAAAACTGAGCATGTTTTTAGGGACCAAGGGCCCGATATTGTACCATAGTAACATAGTATGTTGACCTATAACCCTGGATATGCAATGCTGGAGACATATGAGGCCTCAGCATTGATTATCTGGGATTATGCTGCAGAAGCTAACTGGGTAGCAGCAATATTGCACTGCTACTTGACTAGCTCCCACAGATAAAACTAGGCCAGCTTTTGCAACACCTAGTTTTACCTGCAGATCGCTAACCATGTAGTGGTGCAATATTGCCACTAGCCAGTTAGCAACTGTCACCGCCCAAGACATGCCCAGAAATGCTCACAACATGCCCGAGTGCTTAGTTAGCATCGGCAGGGGTGGCTCTATAATGAGGCCAAGTGAGGCAATGGCCTCAGGTGGCAACTCTTTGGGGGTGGCAAAAAATGCCCCCAAAAAGGCCGCTTCACTCGGCCTTCAAAATTTAAATAAATTTTTTTAAAAAGTGCCGAAGAAGCTACTGCTGCTGCTGCAGCAGCAGAATCAAGTGCCACGCGGCCCCTCACTGCCCCAGAAGAGTCCTGCCATTGTTTTACTGGCACCCGGCTCAGCTTTGAAGAGCCGCAAAGGGAGAGAGTTTCCCTTCTTTCCCGCGGCTCTGTTAAAAGTTGAGCCTGCCAGCGCTGAGAGTAAATTAAGCATTTCCTGTCTCGCACAAGACAGGAAATGCTCCAAACCCTCAGTATGCCGGCAAGCTCAACTTTAAGAAAGCCGCGGGAAAGAAGGGAAACACTCTCCCTTCGCGACTCTGCAAAGCTGAGCATGGCACCGGTAAAACAATGGCAGGGCTCTTTCCTGGGGCATCTTGGACTGGAAATCGACTGAGGAGGTCTGGGGCTGGGCTGGGCTGGAGGGGGGGGGGGGAACACTGGAAATAGTCTGAGGGGGTTATGACTTGTAATGGGCTGATGGGGGGGCTAGGACTGGAAATGGGTTGATGGAGGGCTAGGATTGGTAATGGGCTGATCAGGGGGATTAGGACTGGAAATGGGGCTACTACTTGAAATAGGCTGATTGGGAGGGGGGCTAGGACTGGAAATGGACTGATTAGGAGGGCTAGCACTGGAAATGGGCTGATCGGGGGGGGGGGCTAGGACTGGAAATGAGCTAGGACTGGTAATGGGCTGATTGAGGGGGCTAGGACTGGAGTGGGCTGATAAGGGGGATAAGACTGGAAATAGGCTGGGATTGGAAATGGGATGATGGGGGGAAGGGAGGGAGGTGAATGCTGCTGGCCCTGGAAGAAAATTAGGGGCTAGGGCTACAAATGGGCTGATGCGGGAGGATGAAAGAATAGGACTGGGAGGGAGCGGATACTGAGAGGATCTGCCAGGGGAAGGAGAGCGCAGGAAAGGAGCTGGCATGGGGGTGGAGGTGGAGGCAGGAAGGGATCTGACACGGGGGTGGAGGTGGAGGCAGGAAGGGAGCTGATATGGGGGGAGGTGTGGGCAGGAAGGGAGCTGACACGCTGGAAGGAGGGTGCTGGAAGGGAGCTGACACCTGAGGATGGTACTGGGGACTGGAAGGGAGCTTAAGGGGGGGGGGTGACCCTGAGTAGACATGAGCTGATACCTGCAATTGGATTTGGACTAGAAGGGGCTGGACAGTGGGTAAGGAGGGACTGGAAGGGAAATGGACACCAGAGGCAGCCCTAGGAATGCAAGGTGGTTGACATTGGAAAGTACTGGGAGGGGAGGATTGGAAAGGGGGCTGATATGGGGAGGATTACTGAAACTGGAAATAGGCTGATGGAAGGAAGTGAAGAAAACAAAAGAAGAGATAAGAAATGGCAGATGGACCATAGACCATAGAAAGAGAACTAAAAGAAGACAGGAAAGCAGGAGCTTCAGATTGGAACCAGCATGATCAGAGCATAAAATGATCAAAGGTATTAAAAATAATTTTATTTTCATTTTAGTGACTGAATTTTGTGCTATCTTCATATTTTACAAAGTATGGGAAACTACATGCGGAGTCTGGCTTCTTTGGGTTTCAGTTTAATTTTTGTCTACATATTTTTATTTTAGGTTGTAGTCACTTATTCTGTACTTGGTGAGGGTCTGTATTCTGAGTGTGTGACTGAGGCCAGGTGTTCTGTTAACATGGAGTTTGTACATAGGAATCTATAGATTCTATAGACTCTATGTTGTGGAGGAGTGGCCTAGTGGTTGGGGCAAGGTACCTCAGGCCAGAAGGTCAGGGGTTCAAATCCCACTAGAAGACAGCAATCTTGGGCTGGAAGGACTGGGGTTTCTAATCCCACAGGTGCTCCTTGTGGTCTTGGGCAAGCCACTTAACCCTCCATAGCCCATGTTCCCTGTAAAATAGTTATCTCCAAGTTATAATGCCCTGTTCAATGTAATTTCAGTTTGTTCAATGTAAACTGCACTGATGCAGAATAGCACAGTATATAAGAGAGTGTAAATATACTGTACAGTAGCAATTTGACTTGTGGAGCTTTTCAAATAGGTGTATGGATGTTCTAGGGCCTGCTGCAATATTTATAGTGCTACTTTTTTATGGGTAGATCCTTTGTATGAGTTTTGGAAGTTTATGCTGGTATGGTATGGTAGATTTGGCCTTGTAGATCTAAGGTGACAGTATGCCTGGTACTGGAGAATGTTTGTTAGTGAGATGATCAGAATTAGATTTTTAAAAAATATATTTAGTTCCGTGGGTGAATGTCCTACTTCTGCTCTGCACCCATTGTTGAGGGAGAGGTTTCTGTGGATGCAGAATATAAATTCAAAAAGAAAAAGTGAGAATCATAATGCAGTTATAACAGAATAAAATGAGTTATAATTTGGCCTTATAAACTGTGCTGTGGTTCTCACTTTTTCTTTTAGTTCCTTTGTGTGCGAGCATGCTTTGTTTTTTATGGAATATATATTAACATTAGCACCATGCTGGTCCAGTGCACAGTTTTGAGAGTTATGGTGGTGTTGCTAAACCCTTCTTGTTTATGTTGCAGTGAGAGATGTGTTGGTCTCAGTCACTCTTGTTTTTGTGGAAGTGGGAGATGCTGCATGGATGCTGTTGAGCCCCTCTTGTTTGGCATATTTAGCAGCATGTTTCCTAGGCTCTGCACTGGTAATGTGAACATAAGGAATGTCATACTGGGTCAGACTAAGGTCCATGAAGCCCAGTATCCTGTTTCCAACAGTGGCCAATCCAGATCACAAGTACCTGGCAGGTTCCCAAAAAGACACACATGTTCCACAATGCTTGTCCCAAGGCAAGTAGTGGATTTCATTGAAGCCCAAAGGGCCCCTTCTACCCACATTTTGCCGCTGCGTGCACCCCTACAGACTAAGAACTCATGTCCAGATTTGCAGCCGAGGGACCAGCACGACTCCTGCTAACCGCCGCCCCGCTTCCTCCGAGCTGTTGTGTCCCTTGCCGCTCCATCCGACAGGGGCGGCCCCACTCCCCCCCCCGCCGTGTCCACTGTTCCTCCATTAGCCCCCCCCCCCAACACGTAATACATGCCCTGTCTGACCTTCCTTCAGCCACCGGGGAATCCTGGGCCCCCTACGCCAATAACTAGCTCTCCACCCCCCTCCTTGTTTTGTTTTATTTATTTATTTGTATTTGTTGGTTCGTTTCGCTGCCACCCTCACCATCCGACTGCCGACCTCAGCTACGTACTCTCCCGTACCACCATCTGCCCTTCGGAAGGCGGAAAGAGTCCCCGAAAGAAGGAGGGGGATGACTCTGGACCATAGCACTGCCTACACAAATGCTTCCGATTCCATGCGCCATACCCCATGCGCCTTCCCGCTATCCGCTCGGCCACCCTACTTACACCCAATCAACCTGCGGCCCCCCCCTACTGCCCCCAACTTTGCCCCCCTGCTACACCTCCACGAGCCATCGAATGGCCACAATCCTTGATCTGCCACTGCTGCCCATCCATACGAGTGCTGGTAGCAGTTTCTGACCACTCCCGCCTCGTTGAGACGCCGGTGTCCTTGCTCTCGCATCATACTTGACCTCCTCCGCTATACTTAGCAGTGTGCTGATTTTGATCGCCACCTGCGAAGACAAAAGAAGAAAAACCTCGGGCACTCCCGCATACACTTGGACTGCAGCCGCTGGTCCACTCGCCGCTTTTCCGGATTCCGGATTTCCGTCCTCTGCCTCCACCACACCTGGCTGCTGTCTAGGGCCACCTGTCCAGGGGTTTCCAGCGTAGTGCCAACCGGGCGGGACCTGTGGGGAGAAAAAAGCAAAAGGCGAAGCAGCACCTGCCATCGCCCAAGGCTGCTGCCACGCCCCCACCCAGTCCACCCGCGAGGAGTCCTGTCCCCCTCCCTGCCAGTGCTCCCAGGCAGGTGAATACCCGCCCCTCGCGACCACTTGCCCTGTCCCCACACCCCTCAACCCCCCGCGATCACCCCCCCATAACCCACCCCTCCCTCTCCGGAGGACAAAACCCCACACCGACCCCGACCCCCGCCCCCTGCCCCACCCCCTCTCCAATGACCCCCCGCCCCACACCTCCCATCCCCCTGTTCCTACCCCCCTAGCTCCCCGGCCCCCATGCATGACCTCGCACCCTCGCCCCTCCCCCCGCCCCCCCTCAGCTCCAAAGACAAGCCCCCGCCCGAGCCGATGCCTTCACCCCCTGCCCCTACCAACAGCCCTGCCCCTCCCCCCCCTCAATTCCTTCAGTACCCTGCCCCGACCCTAGACTCCGCTTGCCCCCCCGCTGCAAGCCCCTCCGACTCCCCACTCCCCACTAGGTAAAGACCCGGTCTGCCCTCCCCTTCTTGGCCCCTGGCCTGCTCTCCCCCCAACTCCAGCTCTCTTACAGGAGGGCATCGCCGCACGCACTATGGGTCCTCCGTAAATAGTAAAGGAGGCCTATAGTCTTTCTACAGGCACTGGCTGCTTAGCCAACCATTTAAACCAAGCAACGTCATGGGCCCCCCCCTAACAATCGGGATCTGTCGGGGAAAACGGAACGGGCCCTGCAGCGCAGCTGAGCCGACAACCCTGCACTGCCACGTCACGTACTGTTTTGTTTTTTGTTTTTTTTTATAAATTTGCCCTTACGCCGCACTCCACAGCCTGCCCAGACCCCAAAACGCCACCTGACACCGCTTTCCCCACCGTTATCTCCCCAGGCCCTCAAAATATGAATTGTGCCTCCGGAGCTCACCGCAACGTCCGTCTGCTCCAGCACCAGCCCAGAAAAGACCAGGACCACGTGGCAACCTCAGCAAAGACCCCGCCGACGTGGCCCCGCTTCCCATCATTGGCTCCCGTGCCCACAGGCAACCGCGGGAGCCAATGACACTGCGGGCTCCTTGCTCCCGCCCCCCCAGCATCACGCTGGTCACGCCGGGGCGCGTGTGGCTAGCCGCCCCCCCCCCCCCGCTTATCTTCGGCCACGCGCACATGGCGCCACGGCCTTCCATTTATCTGACTTGGTGCTTTCTTTATATTTTATACAGTACATGGAAATGCATCTCTTTCTATTTCTCTGGTGATTGTACTGTATACAGAATCTGCCTTCTTGGGGTTGCAGTTTAATTTTTATCTACATGTGTTTATTTTTAGGTTATCGTCACTTATTGTGTACTTGGTGAGGGTCTGTGTTATGAGTGTGTGACCAAGACCAGGTGTTCTAGTAACATAGAGTTTGTATGTAGGGATCTGTACTGTAGTAATCTGAACTGTTCAGCTTTTCAAATAGGTGTCTGGATGTTCCAGGGCCCACTGTAGTATTTACAGTGATGCTTTTTTTTTGTATGGGCTTCTTATGTGAGTTTTGTAATTTGGTGCTGATATGGTATGGTATGGTAGATTTGCTCTATAGATATTCTGACTTTGTTGTAGGGTTTTGTTTTAGTTCACAACATGCCTGGTACTGGAGAATATTTGTTGTTAGTGAGATGATCAGAATTTTTTTAAGATATTGAGTTCTATGGGTGAATGTCCTGGTTCTGCTCTGCACCCACTGTTGGATGAGGTTCTGTGGATGCAAAATATATGTTCAAAAAGGAAAAGCAAGAACCATAACGTGGTTTATAACAACAAAATAAAAATGTTATAATTTAATTTTGTAAACTGTGCTGTGGTTCTTGCTCTATTTTAGTTCCCTGGTGTGCAAACATCTTGAATTTCCTCCATATCGGCTTTTTGGTTTGGTTCAGTCTCTGACTGGAGTTTTGAGAAAGCCCCCCACACATACACACACTCTAGGGGGGGGGGGGGTGCACCATCTCATCCTTCATCTCAGGCAGCAGATTGCCTTGAGCCACCCCTGAGCATCGGGATGTGTAGTTGAGATAATTGAGGATATTCAGCCACACCATGTAAATGCCTTTAGAGTTTCGGACTCCAAATGTTTAGGAGAATCCCATAAAATATACTTCGGAAGTTAGGGTTGCTGGTTTTCTCTTCTGGACTGTATAGATTTTTGCATTAATGTCTGGTAGCCAAAGGGATGACTAAATTGTTAGGACTTTTCAGAGTTTGGATCTCTCTAGCTCACCAGTGAACTTGCTGTCCATCCTTTCAGTATACTGTGGCAAAGTCCAATCAATGGCAAAACTGCTGTAGTCACAGGCAAGGAGTAGCACAGCTGTGGAAGGTCCCGTGCTGTGGAAGTTAACTGGGGGAACAGAACTCCGCATTGGTACTGGGCTAGTCTTGGAGAGAGTCAGAGAAAATGAGTGTCCTTGGTCAGGGGTCCCTGAGAAGGGGTAGGAATGGGAGAAGGATGAAGGGAGGAAGTGTGAAGAGGGTTGTTGCAGGCTGAGGAAAAGAGCTGGCAAAAAATGCAAGAACTTTACATAATGGTGGAAAGAGTTTGGGGTGGCACTGACTGAATGAGCACATGAGTAGTAGCACAGGACTTGAAGTGTTGTGTCTATTAGTGTGTCAAGGGCATATATATATGTATGTGTGTGTTTAAAAAGGTTGCATGTGTAGCATAGGTTTGTCTGAAGAGCATACATGTGTGTGTTTGAAGAGTAAAAATGTGCAAACATGTCAGAGTGTATGTGTTAGTATTTTATCTCTCTGGTGGGGACAGTGTCATATTTTAAGCTCACCCTCATCACACCCCAAGCCTGACCCACATATGTATATACAGATAATACTGGACTGTTTAGCAATTTAAAGATACGGATAAGCAAGTTATACACCACTGGCTACCAGTGAAGGTAACTTGCTTTGGACATTGGATTGTTTTCCCACTGAATCCATCAAATGTCACAACATTAATGAACGTTTTCAAACAGGTGCACCTTATTCATGGGATGAATTTATGAAGGAATTGCAATGATATTCAATAGCCAATAACATTGGTTAGTCCTATATTTTTGTTTGGATATGACGGCACCTAACAACAACATAAAGAATTAAAGTGGCAGTGAATCTCATGTCAGACTAAAGGAATGTAAGTATGCTTCAGTTGTAGAGAAGTGGTATATGATGCTAATTAGTAGTTAATCTTCATGGAGACTAATTTTGTTTGAGACAATTTTTAAAGGAATTGCTTGTGACTATCAAAATGTAATGTCGTAAGTACATTTTGTATAGCAATAAAAATGCAATGTGTGCCATTGAGTCAATGCTGACTCCTGGCAACCCAGCCCCTAGATTTTCTTGGCATCTGGAAGTAGATTGCCAGGGCTTTCTTTCACGTAGAGTTTACAGCCCCTGGTATTCCAAGGTGGTCTCCTATCCAAGTACCAAATCCTGCTTCGTTTCAGAGATCACCCAAGAGCAGATTCATTCAGCACAGCTAAAAACTCATAGAGCAGTTAACAAAGTACAATAACATGATTTTTCTGCTACTAAAATTATGAATTTTTGTTTTGCAATTGAACCATACATCTTGAGTTGCATGACTATATATTTTTGTCTGTCACTCAGAAGGCAGTCAGTGGAACTTAAATATTGCATTTACCAACATTATTAAAGTTATACTGTAAGAACTTGGAGCAGATACTAGAACAAGTTTGCTGATAGTAAACTACTAGGTCTTTTAAGGTCGGTGCTATCATTTTCCAACCATTGTATTAGGGCTGCCAACTGGCCTCAGATTTTCAGGAGAGAGTAGTTACAGTTCAGGTTTAAGTGTATTACATACAGGAACTTGTAGTTTTTTTTAATTTCCCTATGGCATTCCCATAAAAAGAAAATCTACAAATCGATGCATGCAATGGGCAAAACTAGAATGAGCCTGTCCTGAAGATTTGGAGTCAGTTGGTAACCCTCTGTTGCTTGAATTAGAAGATTCAGCTGCTTGAAGATTTTTATTAATGGTATGAAATTTGATGGGTTCAGCCATAAAAGTCAGGTCAGTTTTCAAAAGCACTCGTCCATATAGCACCACCTGCTGCTGAGAGGAATACTATCCAGAAAGGGCAGCTGAATATCTTGTGGCCACCTTGTCATTATTCAGATAGTGCCAGGGCAGTTTGGGGCAGGAGCTGGATAACAGAGGGCAATTCTATAAGGAGCCATGCAAATTTATGTGCATAGTTTGCGGAATTTTAGTCACTGAAGCATATGAGTGCTTAGGTGCATAAATTATGTGGTCACAATTCTATAAGTACATGCATCATGCATACTTTCATGGATGGAGCGTGCACTGACATGCATAATGTATACAATATATGCAAATGTGCACACAGTCATTTACCCCAGCTCTTAAATTTACTTGCAACAGCGGCCACTTACACACACTAGCATTCTATAAAGTCCAATCTGTGCAGATTTCTCCTTATAATAGAGAGGTGATTTAATGTATGTGAAAGCACATGTTAGCTGTACGACAGCTTATACACTACACTCCTGCTGGCAATTTTCAGTACCATTATACAGACGGCTAACTGTATAGATCAGGGCAGCAAAAAACTGCCCTGAATGACATTACGATAGCCTGTCCCTATAGCGGTACAGAATAATGTGGCTAGACAGACGGCTGGTGCCGGCCACAGTATCTGTCTGGATATTCAGCATCGGTTGCTATCTGGATATCGGTGCCGAATACCCAGGTTTAATTAAAACTACAGAGGCTGGCATTTAAATACACTGACTGCTGAAACTGAGTATTGATCGGAGTATTTATAGATCCTCTATGAAAATCTAAGGGATAAATGTTGCTACACCGCCAATGTCGATGACATCTCTCTACTTGAAGTTTATTTCTTAAGCCTTATAGCACATTACATTCAATCAGATGTGAAACTCCTAGGAAATATGGAACTATTTCAGACATCGCTGTTAAGGATGATGCCCTGCTTGGAGGCACTGCAAATCCTATAAATAACTTCCCAGAGCTCATTTTATTATCTGGAATTGGACCAATACAGAGCAGGAAACTGTTAATGCCATTCAGGAATGGGGGAAGGAAGGATGGGAAATCCAAGAAGAAGGAATTAATGAGGATTTCATTTTTAATAAGCGGTTTGCCTCTATTACTTTTATTAAGAGCAGATTCTGTTTATAACTTGATTCGTTTAATGTTTTCTTGGATACAATTCCTTGTAGAAATAAGTTTAAAACAGGAAGAGTGTAAGGGTCTGAGGCATAAAAATCTGAGCTCCTAAATTTAGGCACTTAAGTTAAGAACCTAAGATGGTCATATAAAAAAATTTAGTTGTGATTTGGAAGTCTGAAGATGTGCACATGGATGTCAGTCACAGACACTTTCAAAGCAATTCCACAAATGATTTTCAGATGTCTCCTGTGCAGAGACATCCACGTAGGCACAGGGGTGTAGCATTGTACTTACATGTCCTGTTCGACCTCAGAACTTCAAAGACGTTTGCAGGCACATCAATGTTTATATCTGCTCCAGGCATGAATAGGCATCAGGAAAGTTCTTGTTTTCACCTTAAAACATCCAGAAAGCATAGAATTAAGTGACTAGCCTTAGATCATAAAGGCCCACATGGGGATTTGAAACCTGACCGTTCTGCTCTTAAGTCACTACTCTAACCATTATGCTATTAGACATCTTGGTTCTGAAGTGCTATCCTGGGGATGTCTACATAGACATGTGATACACATGCATATTGGGCATGTCCACATTTCCGAAATTAGGCCTGAACTTGCACGTGCCTGTTTTTTATTTTTTTTTTTACATTCTGGCTTTCACGCCCTAGATTATACTTTGATGTCCCATTGTGAATTGTGCCTCTAAGGAGGTCATTTTAAAAGCATCTCCAAATGCAGACTGCCATATATGTGTAAATGCTATGCCAGAAAGTCGTTATTTACACTCTGGGATATAGAGATGCCAGTGGGATGCCCTGAATTTATATAGGTATTTCCTATTTTACAATGGGAATATGCATAATATTCAAACAAATTGACCCATTGGATGTTGTGCGTATTCCAAAGCAAAGACGGCATTTAAAAGTATCGGCCAGAGTTTAATATGAATGATTGAGGGGGTTAATGCCCTTAATCTCAGGACCATACCAAGCTAGAAATGCCCCCTTTGTGACTAACCAATCTAGTGCCTCCCCCCCTCCACTCCAGCCACATGCTGTAACGCATGCTTTTTGAGCTTCCTGAAGCCCAGCAATGATATCAGTACCCTTTCTGTACTTCTGCCCTGTGCGACCATACTGCTCGCACAGCCCTTGGTACATCACTGCTTAATCTTCCATGTAGTTTGCCTTTAAATTGAGGAGAACATTTATCTAGCCCTTGATAACTGGCACTACTTATGTGCAATGAGTTTAATTCGGGCAACTGCATTTTGATGCCAACACTTCAGCGTGCAAGTTGACTGCTGATTGATGCTGCTCATTTTTCCGCTTGCAGCTGTATAAAACTACCGCTCCCACTGCAAGTTGGCAAATGTGTATTTGCTGACATTTCTGTGTATTTTACAAAAGGCTCTGCACAAATGCCTTTTGTAAAATACCAAGGAAATGTGAACATCCTGACCTGGATGTCCCATTCCCATGCATAGACCCTATGCAAAGTGGAGCTTAACGTTGTCAGCTGAAAATTCACCTTGTTATACAGCTAAATTTAGACTACTCGTTTCATTTTCCTAGATTGAGTAGCCTTGTGGTTAGAGCACTGGCATGGTAATACATGTGCATCACCAGTACTCCTTGTGGCCTTGGACAAGTCACTTAACCCTCCATTACTTTGGAAGAAAGGTCTAAAAATCTACTTCTAGTCACACTACCAAGAAAACCCTGGAGCTACTGGGCCACCAGGAGTCAGTTTTGACTCAAAGGTGCATTTGAAAGAACCCTAATTTAGGTGCCTAGTACTGAAAATCGATGCTAAAATACTAAGTATTTTTCATGCTGTAAATCCACTTCAGTTGCCATCCACTTTTTAGTATCTGAAATGTAGGATTTTGGTGACATGTTGAGCATAAGACACTAGTAAATTTTCAAATCTACCAATATAGGAGCCTAACTCTCAGAAGCCAAGAATTGCAGTTTCCATGTCATTCTACAAGTTACAGGTGATACCTTTTTTGTGAACTAAATGTATCTTACATTTTTGAGAATTATCCTCCATATTAGATCAATCCCACCCCATTCTCACTACCTCCAAAAGTAGGTTTCTTCTGCAAGATAATTCCTGCAAGACCTAGTCTATATGCTCTTATCAAAGGTGATAATCCCATTAGCAGTAAAACAATCTGTACATTGAGAATTTTCATTAGCTGCAAGAAATCAATTGAAATAATGTCTGCCATACTTGTCATGAACATCTACACTTTCATTCTTTCTCTTTTCCAGAAATTATACTAAAACCGGTTGCTGCATATTCCAGTTGGCAAACAAAATAATGCAGATTATTAAGATCATCTTTTATTCATTTTGAACTGTATCTTGTTTCCTGAAGGGATATTAGATTAATGGGCTTTAAAGTTCTTTTTAGCAGGAAGGTAGGTCATTAGTGCACTGCAATACATGTGCATCATCAGTATGAAAAATGTGTTTGCCATGCATTGTCCAAACTGAACATTTTGGGTAACAAACCCAAACCCATGAGTTTCAAAAGAGCTTCTTGTCTACCATGTGCAGCACTAAACTGTAGCAGGTCCTGCTTTTTATCATGATTTTTTATTTTTATATTTTAAACTCTGTTTAAGCTTCTGACAGGACTCTGGACTGGGAACTTTCCTCAAACTTTGTACTCTTCCAGCTTCCTTGGGGAATGGAGTTAAAGTCTTCCTGGAAAGGGAGATCATAGAAAAGTTAATGCTGCTAATCCAAGGACTTTTTTTCCCTCTTCCCTCTTCCCTCTCTAAACTGTAATCATTAGAGAACTAAGCATCTAACAAACTGTAGTACATCTCCTTTAAAACATTTTCCCTTTCTTCTTCAATATAGTTTTAACTCCTTTTCTGCCCTTGAGTCGCTAACTCTAGTCAACTTTTCCTTCTTCTGTCAATAGTGAAGCTTGTTTTGAAAGGCAGTGCTGCTTTTATTTTCCTACAGAAGCATCAAGCATAGGATGCCCCAGAGATACCGATTCTTTCAAAGAAAGATAACTATGGAATAGGCAGGGCCGAGTTGGTTTAGAGTGTTGACACTCTAGCCAGAACTTAAGCCTTAATCTCCCCCTAGCTGTCATAATCTATTGTATAGCTTTGAATGTCCTGCTGTTCACCACCACAGAAGCTTCTGCCCTAGGCAAACGCCTAGTTGCCCAGTGGTTGGCTCAGCGTTGGGAATACGGCCCTCAAAAAGAAAAAAAAAACAGTTTCAATTGTGCTGGACAGGTAGCAAGAGACTGCTGAAGAGACAGATGATGCAGGATTGGCACTCTAACCTTTTCCACCATCACCGCTCCCTCTTGGACTTAACTGCTTTCACACACAAGAAGATATGAATTTAGAAGCTTGCCTTCCCCATTTATGCTAGCATACATATATGATTTTTAGCCACATGGAAGCAGTAGATTTTCTGGTACCCAACCAGCTTTAGAAATAACTCTGTACCAGGGACATGAATTTCATTTCTTAGTTTGCCTTAAAATGTAGAAGCTACTACCAAAGGAATTAATGTACTGGCTGCCAGGTGAGCAATGTAGAGCTCTCCTATGTAATTTTTTTTTAAACTTAACCTGGCCCATTTTTATGCTGAATACTGTATCTGGCTGTCCAGCAATTTAAGAGGAACGAGGGGTGGAGCTGGTATTTATGCAGATCATGGCGATATTAGGCCACCATGAAGATAACATATCTGTATAGATTTATGCCTGCCTAAATTTATCTGGATAGTGCCAACAGTCACTTCTCACATATTCAGTGCCATGTGAATATTTAGGAATATTTAGGAAGCTTCCTAAACTTGCAAGCCGACAACAACAGAACCTCCAGGAATGCATTCCAAAAGCTCGCTATCATCCTCCTCAATCTGGATCACTTCCGCTCATTTTGTCAAGCAGTCATAACCCCAGTGCTGGACTACTGAAAATCCCTTTTTGCAAGGCCTTCCGATGCAAACCACTTGTTCC
This sequence comes from Ichthyophis bannanicus, assembly GCA_033557465.1. NCBI lineage: Eukaryota > Metazoa > Chordata > Amphibia > Gymnophiona > Ichthyophiidae > Ichthyophis > Ichthyophis bannanicus. The sequence continues at coordinate 552,400,663 of CM066036.1, forward strand.
TTGCAACGAGCCCAGAACACTGCCGCCCGCATCATCGCAGGAGCTGCCAAACATAATTACATAACACCGATCTTATATCACCTACATTGGCAAGCAAGATACAAAACCGCCCTGACCATCTTCAAGATAAGAAATAACATATCCGCTGGAACTTTACAGGACCTGATATGCACAGAATCAAACAGTATACCCAAGAGACGGAGCACCAGAGACACCATTCCAACCCTTAGTTCTTTCACCAAAGCTCACTACAACGAAGAGGGCTCTTTTACTAGCAGCACCCACCATCTGGAATTCTCTGCCAGAGAAGGTCAGGACATCCGAGGACATAAAGGACTTCAGAAAATGTCTCAAAACCTTCCTCTTCACTGATCACTACAGTTGACTATACACAGTTCTTTCCCCTCGTTCCAAAGGCCTAAACAACATCTTACACTTGTACATAAGTTGCACTGTATATAAATTTTTCCTCCGAGCATACCCTGCATGCCACCCCTACCTTAGTTTTAAACCTTAAGTTCTCTGTAATGTTTGAGTTTTGTTGTAAACCGCTTTTGATAGAATGAGAAGGCGGTATAAAAAAAAAACGTATTAACTTATTTATTTATCTAAATAGTGGTGCTAAATACACAGATTAAGTGCCAGCACTGAAAATCCATCCCTAGGTGTTTAAAATAAATCTAGCACATTAGCCTAGGTATTCATATGCATAAAACTGATTTGCATGCATTAAAAAATATCTAATGAATGATCAATCCTATATTGAAACAAATGTTGGTAATGAACTGAAATGCTAAATTGAGAAGTCCAAAATCTGAAACTGGAAATTTTAAGTCTGTGCACATCCCTACTCAGTACCCATGACCATCTCCTAAATCACGGTGCTGCTCTGCTTATCCTTGTCTGTAACATGAACAGGCATCAAACTATCGGTCAAAGATGTTCTGAAATGGGTGCATGGAAAACTCTTCATCTATTTTATAAAAGCAATGTGTATTGCACTATGTGGAGTAAAGTTTGCGTAAGACACAAGTCATAAGACTCTTGTGGGTTGCACCAAAAGAAATAATGAATTTGATAAGAGGATGTTTCATGACTGAAATTTTTTATTTGTTTTTGGTGAGTAAATCATGTGTAGGTTTTTGTAATTACATTTCTGCTGTAAAACCAGGTTAAAGGCACTGAGAAAGTGGATCACACATGGAAACAAGTTAGCATATAGACAGCTGCCTGGCAAGATGTCTTTATTTTCTAAATTGAATGCACTAATACAAGCTTTTTTGACTGTAAAACAAATATTCTAATGTAAACAAAGGAATTGTTGTCCACTTTTGTACTGCGGTATTTATTTTACTTCTAATAGCCTTGTTTTGAGGATCTGCTGATCAAACCTGAAGCAGAAGTTACAGAAGATGTTCCTACATCCCTTAATATCAAAGGCCAATTTACTAAGGATTTCCTTCTGTGTCTATGGTGAAAAAGCATAATCAATCTCTGTCTATGAAGAAAGAAACCCAAACACATGTCATCTTATTGAAAAAATGTCTTAATTTTTATTCTTAGCCATACGTGATAAATGTGTTTCATTCTAGCTGTCAAATTCATGTCACCAATGAAATAAGTTTTTACAGCTTTGCTTATTTACAATTCTGTAGTTCTCTAAACTGCATTAATAAGTCTATTCGTATAAAACATTTTCATTCAAAGAGGTTTATGGACATACAGTATTGCACAATCATTGCTTAACTACAGCTGGTTCTCATTTTGTCTTTCAGAGGGTTGTAGTGCTGAGTCAACCAAGCTGGGATTTGAATCTATGACCTTCCAAGTTCATAGTTAAGTAATACATTGATTTATTAACTGGAAAAGATCTAGTAGCAACATTTTGGTTGGGAAGATCCCTTTTTTTTTTACTTTACCAAGCAGTTCTTCACATATCTTCCTGTTCCTTGACTGGCACATTCATTACACTGTACAAAAGAGACCTTTCCCACAAAAATGCTAGCATTACAAAAACAAAGCTACATGTTTGCATTCATCAGAAATGTGATAGCTTTAATTGGGCACTACAGTATATAGGAAGGAGGACGGGTTTCTTGAGAAGGGTGGGTTCAACCTTAACCAGGGTGGAATCATGCTCCTTGTATTTCCTATAAAAACGAGAGAGAGCAGCTTTTAAAGTTTATATTGGGGAAAGCTGATAATCACCTAGGAATGCAAGTTTCAGAAGGATACTACCAGAAAGAAGTTGCAATAAAAGTAAAAGTACTCCAGGTGCCCTTACGTAAACAGCTAACAGAGATGAAAGAGTCAATATTACCCCTGCCACCTGCTAAGCATGTTAATGTTGCTTATTCTGAGAACTAAGATGGGAGAGTTAGAATAGAGCTAGAATGAGTAGGTAGATATAACTGGCACCTCAGCATTGGAAGGAGAATAACTAATGGGATACTATGATACAGGGGTACAAATAATATTACAATGATGGAGTTGATCAAATTGGTGAAGGGGTGATGCTTTATGTTAAATAGGGCATTGATCAAACAGAACAAAAGGTTTGCAGGAAACAAAATGTATTGTAGAATCATTATGGATATAAATTCCATTTGAGAAGGAGAAAGAAATAGCAGTGGGGGTGTACTCCTATCCACCTGGCTAGAATGAACAGACAGAGGATCAAATACTGACAGGAATTAGGGATGCTAACAAAATTGGTAACACAGTAGTAATGGGTGTTTTCAATTACCCTGGTAATGAATGGGTGAATATCACAACAGGACATGCTAGGGAGATGGTTTTGAGATGAAATAAATGACTGCCTCATGGGATAGCTGGTTCAGGAACAGAAATGAGGGGAGCTATTTTGGACCAAATCCTTAGTGGAACACAGGATCTGGTATGAGAGGTGACGGTGTTGGGACCACTTGGAAATAGTGATCATAACGCGATAGCATTTGATTTAATAAATGGATGGAAAACATCAAGGAAATCCACAACATTAGCATTTAACTTTAATAAAGGAGACTATGATAAAAATGAGGAAAATGGTTAAACTAAAAGGAGAGACTGCAAAGGCTAAGATTTACATTAGGCCACTGTTTAAAAATACCATCTTGGAAACCCAGAGAGTTATACTCCATGCTTTAAAAAACATGGAAGGAAGGGTAAATGACTGCCGGCATGGTTTAAAGGTGAAATGAGAGAGGCTTTACAGTCGAAAAAACATCTTTCAAAAAAAGATCCAAATTAAGAAAACAGACAGCTTAAGCAGTGGCAAGTTAGATGTGATGCACTAAAGTAGGGAAAGAATTTGAAACAGTCTCTTAATGTAGGTGGTGTTGAGAATGATGTCATTATTGTATGTTTTTCATGGTTTATCTATATATTTTATATTTTGCTTCAACTGCAGATACATAAATGTCCATTGTATTCCTGATATTTATATTTACCAAGGAGAGCAAAGAACATTTGGGGAGGAAAACCTATGGAAAATTAGGGGTATGTTTAGTAAACAGTGGTAGCTGCTTCTGTACGATATCGGAGCCTGGACATCCAGACCAGGCCCCGATGCTGATCGGCCACGCGCCCAGTCATATACCCAGCTAACTCAACCAGGCTTCTGAATGGAGCCGCAGTGCCCTGGTGTCCTGTCGCCAAGGCACCCAATCCCAGGCCACAGAAAATAAACTTCTTTCTCCACAGCCCAACCTCTGATCTGGCCTTCCATGGCCAGGATTGGGCTGCGGGGAACCCCCTGTTTCCCTCATCTCTTTGATTTCGCTTAGCTCTGCAGTCCCCTGATGTCCAGGGGGACTTATTCCACATCTGAGGTATGTAATAAGTCCCCCGTCTAAACTACATGGTCGACCCCAGATGTAGAGCTCCCTGAAAAAGTTGGCTATATGTGCGGGCAGCTCTGTGGCACCAGTGATCTGGACAGGTTAGCAGGTCTGGTTATCTGGTTCGGATGTCCAGACCTGCTAAATAAGGATAGGAATGACCCCCAATGTGAATATTCTAGCCAATATACAGATAGCCAATGATATTCATCTGCTATCCTTTAGGCTGCCCTTAATTAAACAGCTTAGTTATATGAAAAGCAGGTGAATATCACCCCACATGCATATGGGTCGGCAGCAGTAGCATACCAATAGCAGAGTGATGGGGGCGGCCCATCCCAGGTGCCAGCTGGGAGGGGTGCACCCCACCAGGCCCAAAGAGGCAGTGCGGCAAACTTGACAAAAAGCTGGCTTGCCACTCTGTGGCCCGGCTGCTCTTCTTTCCTGGCCGAAGTATTTTGAATCGCGAGACTTCAGCTGGGAGAGAAGAGCAGTCGGACCATGGAGTGCGAGGCACTGCAGCAAGCCAACATTTTGTTAAGTTGGAAGTACTGCCTCTGTGGGCCTGGCCAGGGGGTGCATTGTGGCGTGCAGTGAGGAGTGGCTCAGTGGTTGGGACGGGTTACCTTTGGACAGGTTACCTCAGGCCAGAGGGCCAGGGGTTCAATTCCCACATGGGACAAGCAACCTCAGGCTGGAGGGCCTGGGGTCTCTAGTTCCATGGCCACTCCTTGTGGCCTTGGGCAAGCCACTTAACCCTCCATTGCCTCAGGTGCACTTAGATTGTGAGCCCTTTGGGGACAAGGGAATAAAAAGTACCCGTTAGTATACATGTAAACCGCACTGATTCTAAAGAGCACAGTATAAAAAAGAAAAAAAATAATAATGCAATGCCGTGCCACATTGGTGGGGCACCAGCAGCAGGGGCAACACTACTGGTTGGTAGTCATATATTATATTCAGTGTCACTGATACATATACAGTAGAGAGACTTAAAATAATTAATATACAACAAGCCTTCCCCCAGGTCAATGCCCCCTGATTCCCTCTTCTCCGCCGGTAACCTGCTTACTTTATCAAGCCCTTCCCTCCCCATATTGTAACACTCTACTCTTTCCTTTTCTTCTTTCTGTTTGTTTTTTCCCCATTTATATTTACTATATAAAACACCGTGATGGCTATTTGCTTGTTGGCGGTATATCAAGTGCCAGAAATTTAAAAATCATGGCTAGCCTTTAAATACCGACCCTAGGGTTTAAATGCCGACCTGCATGAAACATATTTCATTCACAAAACAGAACCGACACGAAAATAAAATAACAAAATGTTATTCCATACCTCAGGAGGAAGAAAAGGACCCCTTCTTCCTCCCCTGCCTCATTCAGTTTCCATTTGTAAAATTCTGATCTTGAAACTTCTCTACAATGTAACCTCCTTTCATGAGTCACTGTCCCTCAACATTTACTGACAGCCCCAAAATGGAACTTTTTTGTCTTGCAAGCTGCATTCCTAAACTTCCTGTGACTTGAGTTCTCTGATTTCCCACTTCATTAAGTAGGATCTACAATATAATTCTGTTTTACATCTTATGTTTTAATACATTTCCTTTCAAAGGATGCTGTGGTCTTTCTCCCAACAGCACCTTTTTAAATGCAGTTTGATAGCTAGAAAATGGCATGTTTATATTAAAGCATCATTAAAACAGTGCGGACAATCTCTTGGAAAAAAATCTCAAAACATGGAACAGCATCATAAATATTTACATTTGATTACATGCCTTGTGTTTACATATTACCTTGAAAATATTATAGTATGGTACAAAATTGATTGCACAGTTTTTGCTGTTTATCCATGTCCCATAAAAGTTTGTTAACAGCAAGGATGTAAATGGCTATATTAAAGGTTTTATGCTCTTAACTTTGGGACTTTGACTTCTAAATTGGCTTCTTTACAAATTTATTAGAATGGTTATAACTAAGGATTCAAACCTGGATTTGCTTTGGCCTTTACTTGGAAGACAAGTTTTTATGTTGCCTCGTGCTGACTTTACTGGGGAGAATCTTGTTATAAAGTTTCCACTGCACCCTTCTCTGATATTGCTGTTTTCTTCTGAACATTACTTACACATAACCCAAGTGAACAGCCATCCGGTCTTTAACAACCATATCATCATTTTACATCCTCTACAATCAGTGACTTTGTATGTAGATGCCAGTCTTTCTCCTCTGTCTGCTCTGAACCTTTCTTGGTGTCTTGGATTTTCATTCCACTGCTACCACCATTACTTTATTTTATTTATTTATTTATTTATTTACATTCTCTTATATACCGCACTATTCGGCATCAGCGCGGTTTACATGGAACAGAAACGCTCAGTACAGTTAACATGTATGAGTTTACAGATAACAGGGTAAGTAACTTAGATAACAGGGGTAAACTATTTACAAAAACTTGCTACATATCCCTTCTGTGGTGCCCTGGGATATTCTTACCCCACGATATAGCAAGGAAATGACTACTACACCTTCTAACTCCCAATTATGAAGTGACATCCAGGATAAAATTTCCTAGGCTAACAAAGTTTGTGCACCCAAGTATCTCAGGAGGTTACTGATGCCTCTCAGAATGCTGTCCTAATCCTTGGGGGTCATTCCTTCCAACTGATCACCAGTACTGATCACATCACCTTGAGATGTTTCTGCAAATGTTGGTGCCACTTTGACCATCTCTGGGTGCTTGAGGTTTTCATATCAATGCCTGAGCTACTTTATGCTTCTCTCCTTGCCTTAGGGTCTCCATGCCAATGTCGCTGCTACTTCTCCTTGCTCCCAGTGCCTTGAGGTCTTCCTGCATTGTGGTGCTAGTATGTCCCAATCCCAGGGCTTTGAAGTCTTCATGCCACTATTTCTTCATTTATTGATTTTGCATATTGCAAACCTGTTGTCCCAGAAGCTGTATTTGTGAATGTTCACTAGTGAAAGCATGAAAAATAATATGGATGAACCTACAGACCGCATTTCTGTATTATTTTTAAGACAGGAGCAATGCCTCCAAGTGGGTTAGTTCTGCCCATACCATGACAGTGACGTACCTCACCCCGAAGCCAGAGTATGTGGAGAATTATCTGTTTCCCAGATTTACTGCTAACACTTGATGCAGCACTTGCATCGTCCCAAAGAGAACTTCCATCAGGAGTTTATAAGATGTAACATGCATAGGCAACCTATCAAGGTGTGATTTTAAAATTCCTTTTAATCAAGTCTGCAGCGCCCAATGCAATGGAAATATTTCCGTATCTTTCTGGCACATTTTCTTGGTCTCTGACTGCATTTGTTAGAACTTGAGGATTTTGTCCTTCTCCACATGAGTCACTGAATGACCGCTTTGAACTGACACCTCTGGTGTTTTTCTCCTTTACTACTGCCTGGTTTGTTTGCATTGAGTTCATCAGTCAGAATGGGCCTGTCCAAGGTGATTATAACCACTTCATTCTCTATAATTCTGTTAGAGGCATGTTTATTAAGGTGTGTTTAACACTTACCATGAGTTTTAACACATGTAACAGTTAATGCAGACCTGTGCTAGTGACTACCATGGAAAGCATGGTGCTGGGGAGGGGGGATTCTATATAGGGCATCTTCTGTGTGGCTGCTTCTATTGTGGGAGGCCTATCTTAGCGAGATCCATCTGGGGGCTCAGTGCTGAATGAGGAGAGAATCAAATTGGGGAACAGGAGTGTTCTGATGGGGATTAGATCAGGAGGGTTATGTGCTGGAGGAGGGGTCAGACTGAGATGCAGGATAACACTACTTTTTTTTCAATTTGGATCTTGCATCAGGACCCATGTTCCATGCCTCAGAAGGTGGCGCAAGTGCAACTGCATTATCTGCCGAGGCATGGAATGCACGGATGTGTAAGTATTTGCCCTATGCACTAACCACTGGGCAGATACTAGGCATGCCTCTGATAGTGCACAGGCTTTTTACTTATCGTGCATTATTTTTTGCAGATAACAGACAGCAAGTGCAAAAAAAACTTACCTCACTATAGTAAACATCTCCCCTTAGAGTTGTGATCTCAGTGTTTTTCCAGTACAGCCTTGTTGTGTGCTCACAACCTTTCCAGTGAATGAGACATGACATTTTATTGTGCCTTTCTATATGTCGGGCCATAAGTCCATTCATATGCTTGTTCTAGCAGTGTGACAGAAAGTAGGCTCTTGCTTTCAAATTTTCTCAGACAAACTTGTATGGAGATACTAGGGTGTATATTTACTGATGACTAAAGTGTGTTAAGTGCTGAAACGGCCCATAGAAATGAATGGGCAGTGGCCGCACTTAACATGCATTTACTTTAGTAAACATGTCCCTTGTATACACCTTCATGCACTCCTTTATTAAGTGTATTCTACAAAACTTTGACCATGGCCTAACCCTCTTGGTTCTTCATTGCTCCATGCCCAGATGATTTGAGGTCTTCATGCCAATATAGATGTGATTTTCCATCTCTCCTAGTGCCTTGTAGTGGTCTTGCCAATGTTAGTGGCACTTTACCCTTCTTTCAGTGCCTTGGAATCTCAGTGCCAATGTTGGTGCTTCTCTACCTCTCTCCACATGCCTTGGGGTCTTCATTCCACTGGTGGTGCTACTTTACCCGTCTCACAATGGCTTGGAGTCTTCATGCCACTGTTATTTCCTTTTGCCACTATTTAAAATATATAAATTTGTAATACTGAATTTAAATACCTGCTTTTATTTGTCAACCTTCTTATTGCCACATAGAACCTACTATCAGCTTTAAATGTTGGATTTTTCTCTGAGAAAGGAAGAAAGACAAAGCGCAGAAGACCATAGTGATATTCTAGTGAACAGAGGAACATCTTGTCATTGCTAGCAATTGGAAACATCTGTTTCTAAGGCAGTTTCATTTGTTTCATGTAGCAATTTGTTCTGGAGCCAGAAGCTTTAAAACTACACAAATTTGTTATGCTTGGGGGAGGGTCAAAAGTGAAGGGCGGTCTCAGACTGCATCCATTAAGTCACAGATCTTGCCGGTTGTACTGTAAATGCAGTAAACCTTACAACTTTGATGCATTGCACAAATACAGAATCCTAAAAAATGTAGGAAAGAGCAGAAAAAGGAATTTCAATGATGTACAATAGAATCAATAAAGCAATAGAATGGACATTTTTCCATTGGGATTTGAATCAAATTAAGAAATTAGAAATGTTTCCCTAGTTTGGATAATGAAGAGACTGCATCCTATGCTAAATTAAATAAGTTGTAAAGTGCCTACTAGAAACATTGCATATAGACATGTTTTCCTCCATGGACGTGACTAGCCATCATCCTAGATGCTCACCCCAGTGCCAGGTTCTGTCACCACCTTCCTCCCCTTTGCATGCTGGCTCATGCTCAAGATTGCTACTTTCCTCATCAGGGCTACTCTCGGTGACATCTCATTCACAGGCTACTTCCAATACCCATAACATGGCTGTGACACTAAACACCAGCTCCTGCAACTCTCAGTCATCACCTCCCACAATAGGCTCTTCACCATAGGCACTCCCATGAGGAAAGGAGTGATGTGCTGCCCAATCCAGCATGGGAGGAGGAAGAGGAAGAGGAAGAGGAAGGGATGGCAGAACCTTGCACTGGGTGGCGTGTGATGCACTCTTTTCTCCTTTCCACTGTATGGTCACAAGTTCACATTTCACCCCTCTACATTCCCTTCTCCAACATTCCCTAGTCCTCTTCTTATCCTCTTTCCTACTTTCCCATAAATGCCACTATTACCTCTTCTATGTTCAAGGCAAGCTCTGGGAATCCCAACTCCCTCACTCACTTAATGCCACATTGCTACACTCTCTCCTCCAGACTTTTCTTCCTTTGACATGCAATGCAGTGGCTCTCCACGTGATATGCTGCTCAATGTCACCATCGTTTCACTGCACTGCACATCTCCCAGCCACATTAATTGCAAGGTTCCTAAATGTGCATGGATGGATAGAGAAATAGACACAATTCTCTCACTTGTGAGAAAAGTATACAAAAAGGACTAAAGGGGACACACATCTGTGATGTCTCATAAGTTTACATAAGGTTTAAGAACAGACCCAATGTCAATTCATCAACTGTTGATTACTTCATCATCTTAATTTCAACATGTCAACAACAACAACAACAACATGTGCCTTCAAGTCGGTGCTAACTCCTGGCAACCCAGCAGCTCCTGGGTTTTCTTGGCAGTGTGATCAACATGTCACTCGGTCACTATCTTATTTTTGTAAATGTGACTTCACTTTCAAACTTGCACACCATCGTGCATATCTTGAACAGAGGCAGCAGATGCAATGAATTGGCTCGGGCCATGAAATCAGCATATAAAATAGCAAGACCAAAGAATAGATGTCGTGCCTTACACTAAAACTATCCCTTCAACTTATTTTTAGAAACATTTTCTGACAGAACACTATAAGAACCCATGAGATAAAGGGTTTTTGACTGTCCCCCATATAAAGTTGTACAGAAAGAATGTGAATTTAACTATAAAACACAACTCCTGAGACCTTAAATAAGGAACTATGAAATGTTTGGCAAAGTTACTGTTAAGTATAAAGTAATATGTACAATTATATCCTTTTATATAGTAAGTGTGCCTCACACTCATGATGTAGATATAAACTAAAGATCAAATGTAAACTCAGATATTAAATGCCATTTCACAGCTGATAGGGCATTTTACCCATGAGCCTCTTTCCTCACAGCATTGACTGGCAATGAATAAAGCTATTACACTATCAGAGAGGAAAGTGAATGGGCAAATGATGGTTTCCTGGATTGGAATTAACATGTCTCTCCTGATTTAATACTAAATGGCATGAAACAGGGAGAATGGACATCTGTTAGAGCATGTACTGTCCTTTTGAGATAGCCGCTAAAACAATTAATAAAGAATAAAAGAAAAGAAAGTGGAGTAAGAGAGACACAGCACTCTTTGAGTGTCGTGTGCAAATGCTAGAAGTGTTAACGAAATCACAGATCTAGAGAATCTCCATAGTAGGGACAGACTTAGATGTGGTTCAGATTACCAAGTTTTAGGGTTATGTTTACTAATGAGCATTAAGGGGACACCAGTTAGCAAGTATTAATGGCAGCAGTAAGGGTGTTATCGTGCAATAAATGCCAGGGCGGAGAGTAGGTGTTCCGGCGGTAAGGGCGCTTGGCTCCACTTATCGGGATCTAACAGGCCCCGGGTGTTAAGGTGCCAAGCATGCACCTTAATGCCCGAAAATGGCAGTCAACTCAATGCAGAATAAGGGAGCCCTTGTGAAAATCGCATTTTAGGTGATGGATGGAAGGAAAGGTAAGAACTGATGGACATGTCAGATCCATATGTATCCTATGTGTTAGTCAGTAAGTGGGATGAGCATGTGGGAGGCATCTGTACTAGCTCGTGAGGGGTTCCCACATAATCTGCTGTTATGTTAGTGTGTGGCATAGGATTGGGAAGAACTGTCCCCTGGTGGAGCCAGCATAGCCACGATGTGGGCATCAAAAGGATGACTGAGCAGAAGTGATGACATGCAGATCATTCACAGGAGAGGTGTGAGTGATACATCCTAATGATTAAAATGTTCCTGTGTGGGCCATGATGTAGCAGCTGGCAGGAGAATACATGACTGTACATAATGGGCAGATGCTGATGGATAGGCTGAAGGATGGATGGCGGTAGATGAGTGCGGTGTGGCCTTGCTGCCCTGATGTACCTGATGTGACTGCACAAATGCAATTGTACATAAGAACATAAGATATGCCATACGGGGTCAGACCAAGGTCCATCAAGCCCAGTATTCTGTTTCCAACAGTGGCCAATCTAGGTCATATGTACCTAGCAGTTTCCCCAAGGGACCCAGGTTCCACAATGCTTGTATTGGTTCAAGCATTCATATCCTGGGTCCCTTCTTAATAATGGTTTATGGACCTTTCCTCCAGGAACTTGTCCAAACCTTTTTTAAACCCAGCTACACTAACAGCCTTTACTACATCCTCTGGTAACAAATTCCAGAGTTTGATTACACGTTGAGTGAAAAAATATTTTCTTTTATTAGTCTTAAATAGTTCACCCTGTAGCTTCATTGCATGTCCCCTAGTCTTTCTATATTCTGATGAAGTAAACAATCGATCTACGTTTACCCGTTCCACTCTGTTCATTAATTTATAGACTTCTATCATATCTCCCCTCAGCCGTCTCTTTTCCAGGTTAAAGAGCCCTAACCTTTTTAGCCTTTCTTCATAGGAGTATCCTTCCATCCCCTTTACCATTTTGGTGGCTCTTCTCTGAACCTTTTCTAAAATCGCTATATCCTTTTTAAGATATGGCGACCAGAATTGCACACAATATTCAAGGTGCGGTCTCACCATGGAACGATATAATATCTTTTGTTTTATTTTCCATTCCTTTCCTTATCATATCTAGCATTCTATTTGCTCTCTTGGCCGCTGCTGCACACTGGGCCGAGGGTTTTAACATGGTATCCACAATGACGTCTAAATCTTTTTCCTGGGTGGTGGTTCCTAATGTGGAACCTTGCATCGTGTTACCATAGTTTGGGTTGTTCTTCCCTAGGTGCATAACCTTGCACTTGTCCACATTAAATTTCATCTGCCATTTTGATGCCCAGTCTTCCAATTTATCAAGATCCTCTTGCAATTTTCCACAATCCTCTTGGGTTTTAACAACTTTAAATAGTTTTGTGTCATCTGAAAATTTGATAACCTGACTCGTTATTCCACTTTCCAGGTCATTTATGAATATGTCAAAAAGCAGCGGACCCAGCACAGATCCCTGGGGTACACCAGTATTCACCTTTCTCCATTGGGAAAATTGGCCATTTAGCCCTACCCTCTGCTTTCTATCTTTTAACCAGTTCCTGATCCACAATAGTACACTGCCTCCTATCCCATGACTCTTTAGTTTTGCCAAAAGTCTCTCATGAGGGACCTTGTCAAAGGCTTTCTGAAAGTCCAGATACACAATATCAACCGACTCACCTTTGTCCACCTGATTATTCACTCCTTCAAAAAACATAACAGATTAGTAAGACAAGATCTTCCTTGTCTAAAGCCATGTTGGCTGTCTCCCATTAGGTCATGACTATCTACATGCTGAGTAATTTTTTTCTTTATGATGGTTTCTACCATTTTTCCCGGTACTGACGTCAGGCTCACCGGTCTGTAGTTTCCCGGATCACCCCTGGAACCCTTTTTAAAAATTGGTGTTACATTGGCGATCCTCCAGTCTTCAGTGTGTGTGTATGAAACAATATTAGCTGTGCCACAGGGAAGGTCCAAAACCAGCTATTTGGGTATGACAGCTGTCTCAGCTTTTCTAAGCACTATACAATCTGCCTGACACATGTGCATATAACAACTGGACAAGTGTCTCTCATATTGGCCATATGGAGCAAGTAAGGACATGTGATGATCACTACAGGTGGCCATCATCACAGGAGTGGGATGTGCCTGCATGTACTGCATATATCTAATGGAGCCAAAGATGTTCAGTAACAGATTTGATTAAAAATTCCAATCATGTACAACTCATGTGTCATACATCTGCAGGGTGAACATGTCTGACCCTTTGCAATGGGCTACATAAAGTCATACTGTCAAATAGGAATGATTGCAATGTGCATATTTGCAGACCCATGTGCTATTGTAACACATGAAGTATAGGAATGTGTGTCCTCCAGTCAACGTAGACCCCAGACTGTTTCTAGCAGTATATTGAAGTGAGTTTTCCACAGTCACAAAGAGAAAAAGTGGGATTCAAACCTTGGCCTGTCACTTGCTGAGCTAGGGATCTAACCATTAGGCTATATCCCCACACATTTCTGCACAGCAGTGCCTAGAATCAAAGAGACTGCAGGTCCCTGCCTGCAACAGTCGAAACCCAGGTCATGAAACAATGTGGCTGGCACATTCTGAGACAGTAGTACGCCACATCTAGGGCCTGTATGTACGTACTGCTCTGGATACTCAGTACTGTGGCTGCATAACAGACACACAGCTGCAGAATACATGTCTTGTCCAAAGGCCAAGCCACATGTAAGGTCAAGATGCCCATCCATCAACTGTACCTCCAACACTGACAAACAGTCGCACACAGAGATCTGCCACACTGCAGTGTGGCACCAACCCCTAAGGCAGCACATGTGCAGGGTGTGCAGGCCCTTGTGACCAGCTGTACAGTGCAAGATAGGTACACCTGCACATACACCTAACTCAAACCACATTCATGACCCCTGTGGTCCATTGCTGACTATCCTCCCCTCCTTGGAGGGCCATGCACACATCTGCCACCAACACAGAAGACAAGCAGGTACTGGGCAATGCTCCAGTGATCACAGTCACTACTATGTCTGCAATTGGGGCCCTAGTATCAGTTAGCACCTTCATTACCCCTGATGCACCATATAATCTGAGCAGATATATGCAACTGATGCCCACATGGAGAATGCAGCAATCCATCACATCAGCTCTTTAACATGCAGGTACATTGTATGCTTCCTGCACATAACCGCTGCCATTATGTGCAAATGACCTGTTTCTGCAGTCACTCTGAATGTGAAGAAGGGCACGCATCACCTGGCCCCCAGAGCAAGCCCTGCAGTAGATGGACACTCCAGGACCTGGAGCAGATCTATATTGCTGCCAATGTGCTACAGGTATTGTCTGCAGTGTGTGATGCTAGTCACTTGGTATTCTGTACCATTGCATCATGCCAGAGCGGCCTGTCTTATCTGGGCTTTGTGACCTGCTCCTGTTGACCAGGGACTCTCCTATAACATCTCATGTCAGTTCCTAAAGGTGCGGCAGCTGTTTTCAAGGCCGAATGCAAAGTGTTGTCTAGGCAGGAAGGGGGAGGGTGCTGACATCAAGCAGAAAGGTCTGTCATGACCATAGATATCAGCAGGTTACCAACAGCCCAAGAACGGTTGCTAGCCTCACTTTCTGGGAATTCCAGTCAACTAGATCAGTCACAGGCAGCCTGCATATGTTGGTCACCACTGGCCTATGTCAGCCTCTCACATACTATCTGTGCTCAGTCTGCTAGTCATCACATGCTGCCTGTGCACATAGCCACCATGAACACATTGGCTTTGTACAAACATCATGGATAATCAGCAGTCTTTCTACTGACTGGACTGCCATAAAAGAAACAGTACCCATATCACTACAGCTTGACCTTATACAGCACCATGTGGATACATAGCCATGACATAGTCACAGCTCGGTCAGAGCGAGAGTAGCCTCTCAGCATGAACAGATGCTAAGTTGACTCAGCCATTGACCTTACCTCCGACTCATGAACATCCTGTGCAAACTGCTCTGTTAGGCAATACTCAGAATCCTCTGCTCCTCCATTATATACCCTTTATTTTGAACTTGGACAGATTATGCAATGCAAGGTACAGTGGAAAGTGGACCAGAGACAGGCTGTGAGTGCATGCTGGCCCACAGTAGCCTACATCATTCACATACCCAAATACGGTGTTCCCTTACACAACTTTCAGCAGTGAGCATTGAACCTAGTGTCATGCTTGTACTCCCATATAATGTCATGTCCCTAGCCATGGACACTGCAAAACTAGCCAGTGCAGCATATGCACTCTCCCATGCTGCAGACACATTGCCCCCAAGAGTACTTGGAAGCATGACAGTTGGACATGGGGTTGGATGTTGGACCATGTGCTGGTGACACATATACAATCATTCTTTGCCTCTTTGTATTCTAATACCATCCTTGTGACTGTCACACTTGGTGCCCATGGGGAGCAGTTAGACTGGCATGCAGGCCTTCTGATGTAGCACATGCAGACACTGAGTAGGCTCACATAGATTCTGGCCATGTGAACATAGGCTTTGGCCAGCACTGACATCTATGAAGGGCACATTCTAAACATGTATAGTACTGTTCCCCCCACCCCAACATTCACTTCCAGGCACTGCCTTCCCATGTGTTGGCAGGCGATGCAGAGACCAACATGACATCCTGTGCCTCATTTCATCAGCTGGAATGGCACACACACCATTCAGAAGTCAGTGTCCCACTGTGGCACACAGGTGCATTTAGGGTAACAGGTAATGTATTGCTGGATACTTTGGCCAAAGATCAGTAAACAGTGTTGTGATATTTGGTCAGTTAACTTCATCTTGTGGATCAGATGGTTGTAACACACCATTCCTGTGATTCATCGAGTCCTGTGATTCATCGTTCTCTGCTTTTCACTATGCCCCTCAAGCCCCTTCTCTGGATCCTGCCATCTCCAGCCCGCCTCATATAAAGGACATTCTCACCTCCTGTAGACAGGCTTTGCTGTTATCTATGCTGCTTTTGCCTCCGTTGTTGTTTTGTATAATGTCCGCTATCCCTGTCACGTGGGGCTGGAGGCCTCCTCCCTCTTGTCCCCTTCCTGTTCTATCAAATATCGCTGTATGCCGTTCCTCCAATCTTATCTCCTGTTCCCCTTCCCTCCGGCCATCCAATTTACCTTCCCCCATCTCCCTTCCCCCTCACATTTTCTTTTCCTCCAAAATGTCTCTGATAAACTGTCGTTCTCTTCGCTCCAAGACTGCGCTTATACACGATCTTATTTTGCAGCATTCCCTGGATGTTTTGTTTCTAAAGGAGACCTGGCTTAGGGAAGGGGAGGAGCCTCTCCTGAATCATTGCCTTCCCCCAGGCTTTTCCTCCTTTGCAACCTCTTGCCGGGGTAGGTCTGGTGGGGGGGTCGCGGTGATTTTTCGCTCCTCCCTCCCCCTGCGCGAGGTCCTCCCTTCTCCTTTCTCTTATCCTGAAGTTCTCCTGCTTTGTCTAGGGACTTCGTCCCCCATTTACATTCTTCTTCTCTATGCCCCCCCAGCCCTGTCATCCCCTCTATGGGACTCTGTTCTATTGACTTTGTCTGAAGAATCTCTTAGGTATCAACACCTCTTGCTTCTGGATGACTTCAACTTTCATGCTGATTCTCCCTCCTCTCAGCATGACTTTTCCTTCCTCTCTCTACTCTCTGATCTCTCCCTTCATCAACATGTTCAATTCCCCACACATTCAGCTGGTCACACATTAGACCTGATTATCTCCCGCCAATCCTCGTCCATTGCTCCCTCCTCCTTCTCTTCCCTGCCCCTTCCTTGGTCTGATCATTTCTGTATTTACTTTACCCTCCCGTGTCCCGTTCTTCCCCCCTCCCTCTTCTTCTGTCCTACCTCCAGCCCGCCCAGTTCGTCGCCTTACTCCTGACTCACTTCATCAGTTCCCATCCTCAGATAAGCTTTTTCCTGCTGACTTTCATCTACTTCCAGTGGATCTCCAGGCTCAGTGCTGGGATACCACACTTTCATCTGTATTAGATAAGGTTGCCCCTTTATGTCTCCCCCCCTGCCACTCAGCGTCGCCCTAACTCCCCCTGGTTCTATCCAGGTCTTCTGCTTCATGACTTGTACCTCCGTCGAGCTATTTGCCGCTGGCAGAAGTGTCCTTCCCCAGCAACACTGTCACACTTTCGTTATTGTCACTCACATTATCGCACCCTTCTTAATTCAGCTAAACTGGAGCATTTCTCTAAGCTTATCTCTTCCTCAGCAAACTCTACACGTCAACTATACTGCATTCTTCATTCCCTCTCTGCAACTTCGACCCCTAATACCACAGTCCCTGTCTCTCCCTCCTCCAGCAATCCGGCTCCCTCTGCCTTGGCCTCTCATTTCGCCACCAAAGTTCTTTCTATTTGACAACTTTTCCCCACATGTCCCCCCCCTCTCTCTCCCCCTCCCCCCCTCTCCCTGGTTTCCTCCGCATCTGTGATCTCCCCAAGTATCCCTCCCCTCTCCCATTGCTGGTCTGTTTTCCAACCCATCACCCTTTCAGAATTGACCAATGTTCTTGCCACCACTCGGAATACCACCTGTCCCTCTGATCCTATCCCCTCTAAGTGGCTCTCTGAGTCCTCTTTGGCCTTGCTCCCTTTGGTTCTCTCCATCTTTAATTCTAGTTTGTCTGGCACCTTCCCCTCACATTGAAAACATGCCCTGATACGCCCCCTCCTGAAGAAAGCCTCTCTGGATCCTTCCGCACCCTCTAACTGGCGTCCTATTTCTAACCTTCCATTTCTATCTAAGCTTCTCGAAAGGTTGGTCTTCTCTCAGCTTTCTGCTCACCTCGAGGCCTCCCTGGTTCTTTACCCCCGTCAATCTGGTTTTCGTTCCGGTCACAGTACTGAAACTATTCTTATTTCTTTCCTTAACGAGTTGCATGTTGCTCACGATCACGGTTCCATATCTATAGCTGTCTCACTTGATTTATCTGCTGCTTTTGATGTTGTCGATCACCGCACTCTCCTCTCAAGGCTCGGTTCTATTGGTCTTCCGGGTTCAGTCCTCCATTGGTTTCATTCATTTCTCTTTGATCGGTATTTTTCGGTAATCACTGGTTCTGACTCCTCTGCCTCAATGGCTCTCCACTGTGGTGTCCCCCAGGGTTCTGTGTTGGCACCCCTTCTGTTCAATATCTTCCTGGCCACTCTTGCATTACTCATTCAACAGCATGGTATCTCAGCGTATTATTATGCAGACGATATTATTCTTCTTTTTCACACTAGCTCTCTCACTCCTGATATTAGTCCCCTTAATGCTTGTCTCTCTGCTGTCTCTTCTTGGTTTTCAGAGAACTTCCTACATGTTAACTTGTCAAAAACCTCGGCTATTTGGTTCACTGCTGGTGCTCCTACTCCTACTCTTGCCCCATCTCTCACTGTTGGTCCTATCCCTCTTGTTACATCTCTATGTTATCTGGTTGTCACACTGGATTCAGCTTTAACCTTCACAGATCACATTTCTTCTGTCGTTCAACGTTCCTTCCGTATGCTGCGACAACTTCGTGCAGTCCGGCCTTTTCTCTCCCCTTCTTCTCTAACCACACTGCTCCTTCCTCTGGTTGTTTCTCGCTTGGATTACTGTAACACATCCCTAGCTGATCTTCCTCTCACTCAGCTCCGCCGTCTCCAGCTAGTTCACAACACTGCCGCCCTCCTTCTAACTCACACTTCCCGCTCTGCTCATGTCACCCCCCTTCATATTCATTTACACTGGTTACCTATCCCATTTTGAATCCAATATAAAATCCTCACTTTTGTACACAGATCTCTGCACACTGGTGTCCCACTCTATCTCGCTGATTTAGTTCATATCCATTGCCCCTCCAGAGCTCTTAGATCGATCCATGCTAATCGCTTATTTCTTCCTTCTCCCTCACAGGCCCACCTCGAATCCACTTGCTCTTCTGCCTTTTTCTTTCTTGGCCCCCGTCTCTGGAACTCATTACCATCAGCTTTACGTCTGGAACTTTCTTTTCGCACTTTCAAAGCCAAACTTAACACTCACCTCTTTTGCACAGCTTTTGATCTTCCTCCTCCTCCTCCCCCTTCTGCTGATAACTGACTGTATTCCTTCCCTCCACTACTGTCTATTCTCTCGCATTGTCTCCTACCGCTATCCCTTTCCTAATTAATTGGCGTTCTTTTCCTGTCTCCTTTCCAGTAGTAACCTTTTGTTTTTATTGTAAACCGCTGTTTACCTCTTGGTCCAGGCGGTATAATAAGTTTTTAAATAAAGATAAAAGTTTCCCGATTCACAGGCTGGTCTTGAACCCATGACTCTTCTCAATCCATGGCTGTATATGTGGTCATTGTCAGGATGCATGAGAGCATGAGTTGGGGTATGCCTATGTGTGCTTAGATCTCTGCAAGCTCTGTGCCAGATTTGTCTGAGATCTGTATGTTGCACTGTCTTATATATGGGATCTTTCCAGTCAAAGTGGCAGGTCATCTATTTCCACATCCAGTTCAAACTTCTCCTGCTGACCTATAAATGCATTCACTTTGCAGCTCCTCACTACATTTCCTCTCTTATACCTCCCTACACCCCTCTCCAGAAACTCCACTCTTCTGGTAAATTGCTTCTATCTGTGCCCTTCTCTTCTATTGCTAACTCCAGCCTTTGCTCCTTTCATCTTGCTTCTCATTATGCTTGGAACAAACTACCTGAATCTGTACATCAGGTGCCTTCTCTGGCCCTTTTCAAATCCAGGCTGAAAACTCACCTCTTCACTGCCGCTTTCAGATCTTGATTCACCTGATCTCCTTTGAGTTTCCTTACCATTTCCCCTAGATATATTTCTGTCTACACCTACTGTGTTGTCTCTCTTGACTAGATGTAAGCTCTGATGAGCAGGGACTGTCTCTTACATGTCTGTGAAGCACTACATATGTCTTGTAGTGCTATACAAATGCTCGGTAGTAGTAGTAGTAGTACATGAACACACACATTCAAGACCATGGGTGTGATGAAAAACCTCAAGTCTGCTAAGGCGGCAGGACCAGATTTCTTACCGGCAGAACCATATAAGGTTTTTCCGGATTTATTCGCGCCAACTCTACTGACAGTCTTTAATGAAATTCTTTCCAAAAAAATGCTCCCAGAGTCATTTTATCACGCGAATATTGTGGTGATTCCTAAAGGTGGCAAAGATACTTTGCAGTGTTCTAACTATCGCCCGATATCTTTGCTAAACTTAGATTACAAAATATTCACCACGATTTTAGCTAACCACCTGGCCATGTTAATTCCGGATATTGTTCATCCGAATCAAACTGGTTTTATAAAACACAGATATGGGTTTGAGAATGTGCATCGATTACTTAATGTCCTACAGGGCATAAAGTGTAAAGCGGGATCGTTTAATATTTTATCGCTTGACGCAGAAAAAGCCTTTGACAAATTAGAATGGCCCTACCTCCTGCAAGTTCTCCAGGAATTCGGCTTCGGGACTGCCTTTTGTACATTGCTTCGCTATATTCCAACCCTAAGGCAGTGGTAACTGTCAATGGGGTCGGTTCACCACCCTTTTGCCTGGGTAGAGGTACAAGACAAGGATGTCCCCTTTCTCCGTTACTGTTCACCCTCGCAATGGAACCCTTAGCAGCTCATATTCGGTCAAGAGCAGAGGACATAGGTATCCATCTGGGCTCTGAATGGCACACTATTTCTTTATATGCAGATGACACACTGACTTACTTGAGTGAGCCCTCCAGATCTTTACCCATTGTACTAAACATTTTAGAATGCTTCTCTCTTGTGTCTGGGTTTACTATTAACAAACAGAAGTCCACTTTACTTAGTTGTTTGTCCCGTTTCCCCAGTGAAACGATTCCTATTGATGAGACTTTCCCAGTGGTGGATCATTTTTGATATTTAGGCATTGTAATTCATCGAGATCTGTCGTGGTTGTATAGCTTAAATTATATCCCTCTTTTGGAATCAGTCAAGGTGAATATGGATAGGTGGAGTTTATGTTTGGTTTCTTGGTTAGGCCGTATTAATACCTATAAGATGTTAGTCTTGCCGAGATTGCTCTTTCTATTCATGCAACTGCCTATTTCTCTCCCGAGTACGTTCTTTAGGTCCCTTCGACAGGCTATCTTGCAGTTTCTGTGGTTGGGGAAACGTTCTGTGCTTAGCTGGAGAATACTCACGACTCCTAAAAGTTCTAGAGGGTTGGGCCTCTCTGACCCGGAGTTATATTATTTTTGTATTTGTCTAAGATCGCTATTGTTGTGGAGAATACATCCAGGAGCTGAATGGGTCTTGTTAGAAGAGGATTGGATGCGCCCGATCCCGATGGTGGCTGTGCTCTTCCTTAGCGATCCCCAAGAGATTACTCAGGTGCATGCAGATGTGTTTTTCGGACCCTGTTGGGCGGCGTGGAGGACACTGTGTATGCAGATGGGATTTTCTGCTTCCTCTTCGCCCTTTACCATCTTGGGGGCCCTAGGGTTTCTCCGAACCATGCATAAAGATAGACACTCAGAACTTTTAAGAACCAAAATTTCCTCCTTATATGTAAATGCAGATCCGGCCTCTAAGAAGAGGCTTGAGGAGATTCTGGGTCTCCAACTCTCTTCGTTCCAGGCTTTGCAAATCTCCCACTGCTTACGGAACCAGTTCTTGGTAGCTGCTGTGTCCCAGAGACCTCGATGTTGGGAGCAAGACCTTTTTGTATCCGGGAAACTCACTGCTTTCGTAGCTTGGCTGTATTGACACTTTGCAGCTGATTTGCCTGTCCCTCCTGCTTTGAGATTTCCTCATCAGAGATGAGAGATGACTTTACCAGGGAAGGATCAGGAGTTTTGGCTGGAAGTTTATTCCCATTCCCATTCTTGTTCTTTATCATTGGGGTTGATCCACACACAACTTCGGATTCTTTACCGTCTCTCCATAACTCCGGTAGATCTTTTCCATTGGAGAAGAGCTGACGATCCGCTTTGTTGGTGACTATGTGGACATCGAGGGTCTTTTGATCATATGTTGTGGCATTGCCCTCACATCCAACATTACTGGCGGAAGGTGGTGGGTCACGTTAATGAGAGGTTGCAGGTTACCCTTCCCTTTGATATGGAGTCTTGTATATTAGGGGTTTTTCCTGATTCTACTTTTCAAAGTCCCCTTCAACATTTGCTCCAATCGCTATTGCTTGCGGCCAGATCAGTGATTGCGCATTTCTGGAAGCGTTGTAGGGTGCCGTCTCTTACAGAATGGCATTCTAAATGTTGGGAAATGTATCAGTTAGAAAAGATTACTGCCACGGTTCGAGGACGGTCCTTTGGGGAAGAGGACCTTTGGACCTTAGTGTTTCTGGAAGCCCCATGAGGGTTGGCGACTCCAAGCTGGTCATTGGTAGGATGTTTGTCCTGTCCTTTCTTAGAGTGCTTTACTTCAAGCTAGCTCTCCATCTAGGGTCTGACACTCCTCTTTTTTTTTCTTTCGTCGTCTCTTTTCTTTCTCTTCTCTCTTCTCCTCTAGGTTTTGGGGTAGATGGGTCAGAAGGGCGGGGGGATTTAGGAGGGAACGGGGAGGTGGGGGGGTAAATGAGTGAGTAGAGTACACTGCACACATTTGTTATAGGATGGCTCAGTTTTGTTACTTTTAACTTGTTTTGTTACTTGTA
Source organism: Ichthyophis bannanicus (assembly GCA_033557465.1). NCBI lineage: Eukaryota > Metazoa > Chordata > Amphibia > Gymnophiona > Ichthyophiidae > Ichthyophis > Ichthyophis bannanicus. Next base: position 552,423,571 of record CM066036.1, read on the forward strand.
TTGCTTGATTGATTGTGGTCGCTAGCCTATCCTGTCCTTCATTGGATGGTTGATGATGGTATTAGCACGGGGGGCTGTTGCACCTCATTGTTCGGATTTGTTGTTTTGTACTGTACGTTATCTGATTCTGCTCAATAAAATTTATTACATAAAAAAAAAAGACCATGGGTGTCCTAGCAGACTGGCCAACGTCCACATGTCCTGGTTTGTGCTTGTGGGGCAGGCATGGAATAATCTCATATTTTTCAGACCACCATATCTCATTTGGATCCACATGTGGCTCAGATGGTTGTAACTAGCTAAGTTAGAGACTAGCAGCTCTAAATTTAAACTACAAGCTCTCTGCTGGGTATGAAATGTAACCAGAAAGTTTTCTTCTGTGTTTTTTTTTTTTTTTAACTTTTATTTTCATTTTACAACAAGCAAAAGAAACAACACACCAAAGGAAACAAATACAAACATACAATAAGGAAAAGCAACCCCAATTACCCCCCACCCCTATGCTTCTTCTCTAAGCTGATAAATATCATCATATAAGCGCTTACAAACAACAGTAATTGTACATCAAAGCAAAACAGAAATAGTATCTGCGATACAGAATGATCATGTGACAGAGATTTACACAGATTTAAACAGTCAGATGAGAGCATTTAGCAGTTTGAACATAGTCGTTGAGCATCTTCCATTTAGACAAGTGGTGGGGAGTCTGAGCGGAAGAAGCTAACATACGAGGTATTTGCTCATATTTACTGTAGAGACAGACATGATTCCACCATTCATTGGGGCTCAGATGGGAGCTATTTTTCCAGTATTTCGTAATGAGGGAAATAGCTATGCCCAGCATAAAGTCTAAAAGGAAGTAGGCCGATTTGGGAAGAGAGGGGATCCCCGCAGCTGAGCGGAGTCCCACTATCTTCCAAGAGAGGGGCTCCTGAAAGTGCAAAATAGATTGAATACGACCCCAGACCCGACTCCAGTAATACTGTAATGCGGGGCATTCATACATAACATGAGTAAGTGAACCAATGGCCGCATGGCATGTCCAGCATTTATTGCTCTGGGTGGCGTTCCATTTGGCTACCCTGTCAGGAGTATAGAAACATCGGTGGGCTAGAAAGAAAAGCGTCTGAGTGAGTGAGGCGGATCGAGAGACCCGTGTCACCTTGCGCCAGACTAGGCTCCATTGCTCCGGGGTCAAAGTTACATGCATTTCCCGCTCCCAGGATTTCTGTGCTGTGGGAGTGCCTCTATTTACAGTATTACATAAAGTTTTGTAAAAGTTAGATGCCACACCCGATAAGCTCCCGATAGATCGGATTATCTCCGATAATCCTTGGGTATGGGTTTCCGATGGCGGGAGCACCTTGGCACTCCGAAGACAATGCTGAAGTTGCACCAACTGAAAGTAGTGTTTCGCTGGGAGACCAAATTCAATTTGTAATTTCGCTAAAAGTTTTCCAGCGACCATCATGGAACAGCTGGTTAGGGATCCAAATGCCCCTAGTGTACCAGGGGCTCCACGCCATCGGTTTATTTGTATTTGAAATCGAGCATTGTGCCAAAGCGGGAGTCTATCTAGCGGGCAAAGTCGGGGGTCTAGCGATTGCTCAAGGGTATTAAAGGCACCTAAAGTGTCTAAGAGCATTGGTGGATAGTGGGAGTCTGATGGGAGAGTCATACCAGGGAGATAAGTAAGAGGTATTGGTTTGCAAAGGTCCTCCTCTATATCTAGCCACACTGGTCTACTCGGTGTGAGGTCTTCCAGCCAACGAGCGCCTTGTTTGAGAAGAAAAGAATGGTGGTATTTCAGGAAATTAGGGAATCTGACACCACCATTTTCTTTATCTGCTTGTAACGTATGTTTCGCTATCCTAGGTGTCTTGTTTTGCCATAAGTATCTAGTCAGAAGACCCTCTAAATCTCTATATGTACGTCGAGGTAGGAGACATGGCAGCATTTCTAAAATGTAGTTCACTTTGGGAACAATCATCATTTTAATGGTTTCTAGGCGGCCCCACCAAGTAAGTGTTAGAGGAGTCCAGCGTTGAGTAAGCGCCCGGACCTTAGAGGTTAAGTCTTTGGCATTAAAGGTGATGGTGTCTTCCAAAGGAGAGCAGTAGTGCACTCCAAGGTATTTGACCATGCGAGGTTGCCATAAAAAGGGAAAGGATTGCATATCTGCCTGATGGATCAGAGGATTTAGTGGGAAGGCTACCGATTTGGTCCAATTTATCTTATAGCCCGAGAGTTGTGAATATTTACCAATTTGTTCTAGGACAGCCGGCACTGAGTCTAGGGAGACAAAGAGCATAAGGTCATCAGCATATGCTGAAATTTTGATTTCCCTATGAGAGAAGGGAACACCATGAATATCCTTGGATTGCCGGATTAGTAAAGCTAAGGGTTCGAGTGCGAGATCGAAGAGAAGTGGAGACAGTGGGCATCCCTGGCGAGTACCGCGTTGCAGGGGAAAGGGCTGAGACTTTAAAGCATTAGCACAGATACTAGCTGTAGGCTGTGCATACATGATTCGGAGACAACGGAGAAAGCCTTCTCCGAAGCCGTACCAGCGGAGAGTTGCAAATAAGAAGGGCCATTCTAAGCGGTCGAAGGCCTTCTCAGCATCAAGTGAGAGGCCAACCAATGGTCGATCAAGATTAACTGCGGCAGTCAGTACATGACATAGAGTCCTAGCATTATCAGCAGTTGATCTACCAGGAATGAAACCGCATTGATCTGGGTGTATTAGAGTAGACATCTTGTCGGAGAGCCGGGTGGAGAGAATGGTGGCAAATATTTTATAGTCTGCGTTTAGTAGGGAAATTGGACGATAATTAGCTGTTAATTGCGGATCTCTCCCCTCTTTCTCAAAAACTACTACATTTGCCATTGAGAAGGATCCAGGAGGAGATCCCTCCTCGGCCAGAGCAGAAAAATAAAGTTTCAAAAACGGAGCTAAGTCAGCGTTAAAAGTTTTGTAGAATTCAGCTGGGAGACCGTCCGGGCCTGCGGCTCGACCTGTGGCACATCTCTTGAGTGCCGACTGAATTTCTGATAAAGTGAATGGTTTGTCCATGGCCTCTCTATCTTCGTCAGATAGGGTCGGCCGTTGTACCCCTGATAGTAGTCGTTCAAATGCTTCTGGCTCGAAGTCGCATTCAGATTGATAAAGCCGAGTATAAAAATCACGAAAGAGTTCTAATATTTCTGTATCTTTAGTGACCAAGCTCCCCCCCGACGGATTGCGGAGAGCGGTAACGCGCTTGGCTTCTTTTTGACCTTTCAGAGCATTGGCTAACAATTTGCCAGCACGGTTATTTTCCCGATAGTACATCCCTTGTTGTGATTCAATATTTTTAGCAGCAGCGGTATATAAAAGCTGATTGTATTGAAAACGAAGGCGTTGTAAGCGAAGTAAAATACATGGGTCAGTACGGGACGTGAGGAGACGCTCTCCAGCTTGTATCTGTTGTTCTAGAATCAGTAAATGTTGCTTTCTTTGTTTCCCCTGTCGAATTTGATAGCTAGTTATAGTTGCACGGATAGACGCCTTGAAACCCTCCCACCAAGCCCAGCTCGCAGTGTCATGGGGTGAATTAAAATGAAAGTAATCTTGGATAGCGGCCTTTATGTCAACCTGAAAATCTTTGTGGTCTAGTAGGGATCTATCAAAAAACCAAGCACGGGGATGTTCACCTTCCATAGTGACATGTAATGAGAAAGATATGGCAGCATGATCTGAAATATGGAGAGGATGAATCCTAGCCGTGTCCACTTGGGATATCAGTGCTTTGGAGATAAGAAAAAAATCTATTCTAGATTGTGAGTGATGGGGGCTGAGAAAAAGGTGAACTCTAAGTCGGAGGGGTGAAGCAGCCTCCATATATCTACTAATGCAAGATCTTTCATCAGAGCTGTAAGGGTATCAAGACTCTTGGGTGGACCACCGTTCTAGGCGGCAGTCTATCTATCAAAGGATCAAGTACTTGGTTGAAATCGCCGCCAAGTATTAATGGAGTATTGGCAGAGGCCTGTGCCAGCTGCGCAATACTTGCATAGTAAGCAGGGTTATCCACATTCGGAGCATAAATACAAATACACGTAAATTCACTATCTCCAACCTTAAGGTGTGCTCGGGCCCATCTACCCTCCTTATCAGAGCTAGTATCCATTACAGTAGCTTGCAAAGACTTCTTAACCAAGATGGCTACCCCACACCGTTTGGAAATGGTGGGAGAGTAGGCAGCCACCATGTAAGGCTTAGCATTAAGTTTCAGTGTTTCAACGGAGTTTATGCGTTTCCTGAAGAAACACTAAATCAGCATGCTCATGATTAAGATAGCTAAGGATTTTCTTTCTTTTGATTGGACTATTGATGCCTTTTACGTTCAGTGATAAGATCTTACATAAGGCCATTCAGAAGGGTTAAAAATTCTGAGAAAGAACATGATAACGCACATAATTTCACAATGTCCCTCATATTAACTGTATATGGCTGTACACATGACATGATAGAAAATAAGCTAGTGAAAAACAATGAAGCGCCCCATATAAAAAAATAAGCACCGAAGTGCTTTAGAGAAGAAGCAGAACCCCAAAAATTACTGGCGACCATATGTCTGCGGGGAGAAACCCCAGAGAAGGCCTAGATTGAAACATATAACCTGTATAGCTGTGCATGTTCCGAATCCTACCGAGGTGCACATCATGGAGGGACAGGAGACCAAGAAGGTGATATATAGAAAGAAAGAAAAGTCCAGGCAGTCTCTGTTCCAAGCTGTGATCACCGCGTCGGGCCATTCAAAATGGCGGGCAGATCCGGCGGAGTACAGATCCAAGTTGTTGGATTAGCGCATCTGGTCTGCTTCTTTGGAATCCAAAAATGTTGCTAGTAGATCGGGATCTTCGAAGGTTCTAGTTTGGTTATGGAGAGTCACTCTGAGCTTCGCTGGATACAATAGGCCAAAGCGAGCCTGTAGCTGTTGAAGTCTAGGGCAAAAAGCAAGGAGTCTCTTCCGACGGTCAACTGTGGGCTTTGCCAAGTCAGGGAAGAAGGAGACTTTATGACTTTCAAACTCCAGATGATGATTCGCCCGGGCAGCATTTAGATTTTGCTCAACTTGCTGATATCTCAGTAATCGAAAGATGATAGGCCGGGGGGTCGTCCGATTGAGCGCCATGTTGGTAGGAACACGATGTGCTCGGTCGATTTCCAGATCTCTGTGAAAAGTGATCTTCAGCAAGGAGGGAAGAGTTTTTACCAGGAATTCTCTTACATCTCCTGCTTCCGCCCCCTCCGGTACTCCAATGAGCCTTACATTGTTGCGACGGGCTCGATTATTGCTATCCTCTAACTCTTTTTGAAGATTCTGTATCTGACGCTCAGCCTTGTCCAGTTTCACCAAGCGCACCGCCTGCGAGTCAAGGACCCCTGCCATGTTGTCCTGCCGTAATGAAAGACCTTCAAGCCGGTCCTGAAGCATACCGAAATCTTCTCGCATGGCTCGGAGCGCTTCTCCGTTGGACTGTACCAGTTCCTTCACACCGCGTATTTCCTCCAAGATCTCCTGTTGCATTTCGGGGTTTTCCCGAAGTGGAGCAATCTTTTGTGGGGAAGACAACTCTGTTTTGGAGCGTTTTCCGTGTGAAGAAGAAGGAGACCCGAAGTCTAAGCGCGCTGGTTTGTGGGCCGCCATCCCCCCCGAGGCACCCCGGTAAGTTCGGAGCACAATATTAAGTTTATGTAGGTATTAAGTCAGGATTCTGAGTAGGCCTCTCGGGAGCTTCAGCGCGAAGCGTCTAACCCGCTGGACATCAGGCTCCGCCCCCCCCCCCTCTTCTGTGTTTTAAATTTAAACCTAAACTGCTGCTACTAGGCCCTGACTGATTTAACAAAAAAATAGTGGGTTCACAGATTAATTAGCTTTAATAGAAAGAATTCCTTTCAGAAAATTCCCAGAAGTATATACTCATAATTTCAGATCTCTCTCCAGAAGTAACAGTCCCCTTTTCATTGTGGATAACATGTTAAAACCCTCAGCCCAGTGTGCAGCGGCGGCCAAGAGAGCAAATAGAATGCTAGGTATCATAAGGAAAAGAATGGAAAATAAAACAAAAGATATTATAATGCCTCTACATCGTTTCATGGTGAGACCGCACCTTGAATATTGTGTGCAATTCTGGTCGCCGTATCTTAAAAAGGATATAGCTTTATTAGAAAAGGTTCAGAGAAGAGCCACCAAAATGGTAAAGGGGATGGAAGGATACTGCTATGAAGAAAGGCTAAAAAGGTTAGGGCTCTTTAACCTGGAAAAGAGACGCCTGAGGAGAGATATGATAGAAGTCTATAAATTAATGAACGGAGTGGAATGGGTAAGCGTATATTAATTGTTTATGTTATCAGAATATAGAAAGACTAGGGGACATGCAATGAAGCTACAGGGTAAACTATTTAAGACTAATAAGAGAAAATATTTTTTCACTCAACGTGTAATGAAACTCTGGAATTTGTTACCAGAGGATGTAGTAAAGGCTGTTAGTGTAGCTGGGTTTTAAAAAGGTTTGGATAAGTTCCTGGAGGAAAGGTCCATATACCATTATTAATAAGGGACCCAGGATATCAATGCTTGACCTAGTACAAGCATTGTGGAACCTGTGTCTTTTGGGGAAACTGCTAAGTACGTATGACCTAGATTGGCCACTGTTGGAAACAGGATACTGGGCTTGATGGACCTTGGTCTGACCCAGTATGGCATATCTTATGTTCTTATGTACTTACTTATGGAAGGGTCACCGGTTCACACACATATCAAGGTCATCATTTGGCAGGTGAAGTGGTAGGCTGGTCGTTTTTCCTCTGACATGGGCTGTTATCATCTTGCATAATCTTCCTGCCTTATTCGCATATTTCCCCCCTCCCCCTCCCCCATACACATATCCACTCAGTATATGCAAGTGGAGTGCATCCTGATCCCAGACCCAGCCCATCCTCTAGCCGGGTGCCAAGTTCCACCAATAATGGTGGACCGCATTCCCATTAATTCCTCTCTCCCTACCATCGTGGCACAGACACCTCTTCAGTGCTACAAGCGGCCTTAGTGAAGTTGCACACATGCAATTAGGCACTCCATGCCGCTCCTGACCTCACCCCCCCACAGGGGGATATGGGCAAGTGTGTGTCTGCCTTAGAGCTTGGAAGGGAGGGATCACTATGTGCTCTGCTGTACCTGCTGCTGACATGTTTACCATCCCACTGACAACTGTAGTGTTGTATCTGACACACAGGGCTGGGACACAGATTTTGTCTGCAGCAGGCCACAGCCGCTACAACTGCAACCCCCATCTCACACAATGCTGACATGGCAGCATGGTGGCAGTGGGGGTGGCATGACTCCTTTTTGACTGTGGCAGCCACTGTTACAGTGTAGTCATACCAGACATCACAGATGTACACCCTAAGCAACAACCCTGTCAACCTAGTGGATCAGCCAGCCTCACTGCATCTCCCACATGACACCTCCTTTGCCGATTTGGTATCAACAACATGTTGTTGTTAAGTGCTGTTGAGTCAGTGTCGAATCATGGCGACCCTCTGGATAGTTGTCCTAAACTGTGTTTGGTCTTCAGTCAAGCAGCTCATTGTTGACAGAGTGGCACCCATAGCTACTCTTATTGTATCGATCCATCTCATTGCTGGCCTTCCTCTTTTGCATTGACCTTCTACCTTGCCTAGCATGATGTCTTTTTCTAATGATCTTTCTCTTTGCATGATGTGTCCAAAGTATGAAAGTCAAAGTCTTGTCATCTGAGCTTCTAAAATATCTTAGATTTGATGGAGCACACGCTATTCCAGCCCAGTCTCTGCCCCCATTAACTCTCACTTTCTACCTTTTTTATCTTAATGCCTGGGGACTTTCCGTATGTTAATCCAGCATTATCAGCACTTTCCACAGAGTTAACCACTCACGGGTACCGATAATGCCCGTTAATGGTATCTTTGCTCCCTTAACGCTCCTTAGTAAACATAACCCTTAGCATAATGGAAGTAGGATCAGGATGTGATTATCTCAGGCTATAATGTTTTTGAAAGAGACTAGAGAAGGGGGGGGGGGCGAGAATGGCTTTTTATTTTCGGGACACAGTAGTAGCCACTGAAATAATTGAGTAGGGAGAAACTGGATTACTGTAAGTTGCCATGCTAAATTCTGTGTACATAGGAGTTTTATGCAGACCCTTAGCATTGGAGAATGAGATGGATTCGGAAGTAAAACATCTCACTGGGATGGGTTGAAAAGAGTAAATAAATCCTCCTGCAATGTCAGCTAAAAGTCCTGGAGTCTTTGCAAGCAGCATACCATTTGCTCTTTATATAACCCTTCAAATTTTAGTATCTCAGAATAGAAAGAAAGATATAGTGGATCTGCTATTTTAAAATTTTATTTTATTTATTTATTTGAAAGGATTTGTATCCCGCTTTATCGTTGAATCAAAGCGGTGTTCACTGCAACCCAAATCAAGTGGGATGGTGCGGGGATATGGGCATGCAGTGGTTGTAGGAATACTGTCTGTGAGTGAGTGGAAGGGTACGTCTTGATTAGGGGTGTACTATTCTACAGGGTGAGCTATTTACAGTGGGCTATATACAATGGGGGGGGGGGTGATGTGGGTGGGGGAAGATATGCTGATCAGATGGGGGTCACGTGCAGTCACCGTAGTGCTCTTTGTAGAGCGTGGTTTTGAGAGCTTTTTGGAAGTCCTTGATATCGATCATTGCTCTTAAGCTGTCGGGGAGGGAGTTCCAGATAGCGGGTGCTGCCAGTGATATAGCTCTTTTTGATGTGGTTTGTTTCATTTTGGTGAAGTCTTTGGGGGTTGTGATGGTGTTCGTGGTGCCTCTCCTTGGAGACAGTATTGATGAATAAATTAGGATTAAGTGATTTAGCACACTTTGAAGTTCATTATTAAACTTTGAACCATGTTAAGATCAAGATCATAGACTTAGGAAGACTGATGTCAAGATTATGAGTGAAAGTACTGAAGAGTCCCTTTTGGGATTCTGAGAGCTGAAAGGTACAGAGGAACTTTGGCCAGCAATAAAAGGTATGAAAAGGCAATACATCTTTATATAAGGTGGGAGGAATGAAAAGTCATAAGGGAGACAGGTAAGATAAAGAGAGAAAGTGTGAAGAACAAGAAAAAGATAAATGTTTTCTTTTCCCCTTCTTCCTGCCCTTGTTTTTTCTCTCTCCTTTTTCACGTTCACTTCCTCTTTTGATTTCCACATTTGATTCCCTGCTTCCTTTTCTTGTACTGAATCATTTGGGAGAAGCAGCAAATCTACGAGCTACATGCTTATATTTTAAATTGCGGTACAGGCTTCTCCCAGCTCTGGAGACTCTGAGCTTGTACTGTCCTTTCAAATGAAGGTTAAGGGGGTTATTTTAGAACCCCTATTCATGATTTAAACATTTATAAGCAGCCATATAGACACATAAATCACATCCACATGTAAATTGCCTTTTTTAAAAGGATAAAATTTATATTTGACTGGCTGCAACAAAATATATAGAAACCCCACCACAAATAATTATGATACCAAAAGTATTGAATGTGGTGATTTTACAGACTAACACACAAGCAATCTATAATTTCCCTTGATTTAAAACATCGATCCTTTAATCTATAATAAGGCTCAGTTTACTTCAGTAAGCACATGTAATACTGTATAAATAACAACATACATACACATTATACCAACCATATCCACATCAACCCTCCATCTCATTGTTCATAACTAGTCTGTCACATAAAGGCCAAACATAACCAAGGCAGGTCGGACCCGGTGGCCCCCGCTTCTCCCCCCCCCCAACCCTCCACCCCTTTTATTTCCCGTCCCGCCAAACACTGTACCCATAAGAAATACATATACACTGATCTTTTGGCTCAAATGGTCGCAGCTTTATTAATTTTTAATACAATCCAAACATTGTTTTCAACATCCAACTTCTTAATATCATACCAACTCCCGAGCGGAATGAGCCCTCAACCGCCATACCACTAGCAAGGTGAGCTCATTCCACTCCCGCCGCGGCCGAGCCAGCGGCAAATCCAACCCCCCTTTTTCGCCGGTCTCGCCATACTACTAGCAAAGACTGGCCAGGGGTCACCCGGGTTGGGGGCACCCGCCCCCACCCCCATTCCAGCTTAAGGCTCCGGACCCCGGAAACCTCCGGGATCCCGCCTCCCCCCCCACCAGCTGCGACAACCCATCCCCATTGCATGAATGCAGGGTGGGCGGGCGGGAAGATGCCGTCCTCCTCCCCCGCTACCGGTCTCGTAAAGGGACCGCCGCCGCCGCGCGCTCCTTTTAAATCCCCCCTTTTCTGTTTCCTCATTGGCTCGCGCCCACCTCTATATTCGGGGCGAGCCAATGACTTTAAAATTGCTCTCCTGCCCCCGCCCTCCTTCCACGCCGTGGGCAGGGTCCCGCACCGGGCCGCGCGCCTGGTTAACTATGGCCGCTAGGGACCCTGCCCCGCGGCCTCGCCATTATCTAAAAACACCCCAAGATGTCTTCATCTCCAATGTATTTGAAAAAATGCCACATTCTTCTTAAGTCCTTTGTACTTAAAAGCATCTGAATGTCCATTTTTTTCAAATGGCCCAGATACAAGTGTAACTGCTGACATTCTGGCACTGACACATGTAAGTTGCCCCCCCCCCCCCCCCAATCAATTTTTTTTTTTTTTTGCACATGTATATTTAGCAAATGACTCCTCCCGCTGCATGTGGAAGTGTATTTTAGAAACAGCTCCATATTTAGCAGAGCTGTTCCTAAACTACTGTCAGAATTGAGCACTATCTGACCTCAACATTTCAATTCCAATCTCCATATCCTTCTTACGTTTTTCACTCAGGCTTTTCCTGATTGATTTTACATTAGTTTGTATTAGCATGCATAGTACAGTCATTATATACTATGTTACTTATACCGAAAAAATAGACACTTTTTTATTTTTGGGCTATAAAAAATGTTAAATAAAATAGAGTTCTTTTGTTTGCTTTCCTTTTCTTCTGTAAATAGCAATGTAAACTCGCCTATGCAGGATGGTAGAAGGTGGCAATCATGCCTGCCTTAAATAAGAAGTAATATCTGATCGATGGTCAACCTTCTATAGCTGGTGGCATAGGCTAGAAAAACTGAATAAACTGGATTTCAAGTCTCATTATGTTACAAATTTGTGCCTTGCAAGTCACCTAAATGCACATCTTCCTTCACATTCTTAGCTAATGTAATAAGTCAGAACATGACATTGACAAAGTGCAGTAATAACAGCAGAGGGAACAGATAAGAGGCAATAGTTGAGTTCACCTTTCTTCCTCTCTACTTCTCACACTCCCTGCAAAATATAGGATTAATATTTAAGAATCTAAATTGCCTGTTTCAGAATTGAAAAATGCAGTGCTGTTGAATATGTTCTGCATACGAAATGAATACTTGAGAATGATTTGCATATACGGAAGTGCATGAGAGTTCACCAAGAGAAATCTGGTGGCTGCAAATTTATGAAGAGTGGTAGGATGATGGTTTATGGTTTATTCTATTTGATACACTGCCTTTTTCAAAGGATGCAAAGCGGTTTACCTTTCTAAAAATCAATTAAAGTTGTACAAAGAACTCCAAATGTTGTCATGAGAGAGTAAAAAGATACTAGTAAATAACCACAAGTCGAGAGCAGCACACAGACAATCATTCACACTCATATAGAGAACATCACTTATCCCGAGTTAGGGTATAAAGGTGGACGTTTAGATTGGTATAGGGCATTTTCATAAGAGTGAGATGAAATGATTTATAGTAATGTGTTAAAATGAATGCAGAAGAGTGAGATTAAATAAATAATATGAGAACATTTGCAATGTTCCTGTGGCGCTGCAGAAATGATGTCAACGGAGAAAATACATTGGTACAGGGACAGTTGTAAAAGTTTAGGGTAAATGATTTCTAAATGAGGGTGGAAGAAAGAACAGAATGTCAAAATAAGTGAAATAGGCAAATTAATGAAGAATTTAAGGAGATAAGGATATGACTATGGACGATTCTGGACAATGAAGACAATGAAAGCAAGATCATTAAGAAAAATATAGCAAAAAATATTGGATAAGGTTTGAAAATTATAAGGTCTGTAGAAGGGATAGCGATACAAGAAAAGCCAGCAAGAAGAGGAGATTATCCTAAAACACAGCATAAGAATATAAAAATATAATTAAAATAAAACATGACTAGTTTATAAATTCATGGATAGTAAGATCAAATGGAAGGTTTCAGCAAGACAAAACAGAATTGAGAAGTCCAAGGAATGAAATTGGCCATTACAAATAAAATTCCCTGATTAACATGCACCGGGCTATAGGTTTGGTCCAGTCATACAAACTGGCTTTGCTCCACTGAGGCACAAAGTTATTAATTCAATTCTGAGGGCACTTAGAGTAAAATAAATGATGCATCTGATTTCGGTGGTAGGTCTGTGGGCAAAGTTAAACATGGTGGATGGGATCTGTGGTGGCCCCTCCTCCTCCTCCATGATCTGAATCATCCTCAAGTGCTAGCCTTTTTTTTTTTTTTTGCCAATTGAATATCTGATTGAATGGGTTGACATCAATGACATACAAGTATTACATGCTATTTGTCCCCTTCTTGCCAACAACTTTCTGAATGTGTTTAAATCTTAGGAGGCTTGTTACTAAAGTGCAGCAAGCAGTCAGCACGTAGCCTCCACCGTTAGCACCCTGCTGCAGTAATAGTTACCATGCTGGCATGACACTCAGTATGCGCTAATTCACATGCTAATGGGCATGTTTGTGTGCTACTGCCTAGCATAGAGTTCAGCACATGCCAAGTGCACAGCAGTGAAATTTAGCAGCAGAGTATGTACTGTTTTGATTTAGAATTTCCATGGAATGAATAGGCTATTCAAATGACTTAACACTCAAAAATATATAGAAACATTCTCTTGATTTTTAAGTGCTTTGCGCAATCATTTTGGATGTGTAAGCAATCAATGCAGATGGCTACCCAGAGCTTCAGAATAAAAATATTATTCATAGTTTTCAAAAATACTCAATAGAGAAGGAAAGGGAAAGAAACACTTTGTGTTAAGGATGCTCTGGTCATCAACATAAATGCACACATTTAATATGTTCCGTAATAGAGAAACATTTTAACTGAAGAATCCAAGAATCTTTAAGGAAGTAATTTAACTGAAAGCAAACGGCATGGAATTCATACTCATTTTTTAGTTTAGTTTATTTAAAATTTGATATAATACCAATTCGAAACATCAAGGCGGTTTACAATACAAACAAAGGCACATTAAACAGGAAAGGAACGCCGTTGTCGGACAGAAAAGACCATTCGAACCAGAAAAGCCGAGGATAGAAAGAGAAAAGGACAGCGCAAGGCCATCCTACTGTCCAAAGGAAGGGAATGCTTTTAAGAACAGGTGTGTTTTAAGGGAACCCTTAATTTTGAGATGAGAGGATTCCAGTTGAAAATCAGAAGGGAGATCATTCCAGAATGAGGGTGCAAGAAAACAGAAACTTGGTTGTCTCATGTAACAGAAGGAAGGTGAAGATGATTAGTGTGTAAAAACCAAAGAACTCCATGAGAGGTGTACAAGAGGATGAAGGAAGAGAGACTGGGAGATCAGTGTGCATGGCTTTGTGAGTGTGAATCAGTGTTCTGTATTGAATTCTAAAGGAGATAGGAAGGCAGTTGTGTCTGATCAGAAGAGAGGTGATATGGCCAAACCTGGAAGCAGAAGTAAGGATATAGACCGTGGAATTCTGTACAGATTTTAGTCTCTTGATTTCATAACCTGGGAACCCTGAAAAAACCTATATTACAGTAATCCAACCCAGAGAATACAAGACTAAGAAGAAATGTGGCAAGGGCAGTTGGAGACAGAAAAGAGTAAATGGAACCGATTTGGTGGAGTGCAAAATAGGAATGTTTGACAACACAGCTGATGTCATCATGGAAAGACAGAGGAGTTACGCTCAAGTATTTAAGAGTGGGAGTTAGAGCAATGGGAACATCGGAAAGTACAGGGGCAAACATAAGGGGGCTAGGGGATAGAGATAGCCAGATTGCAGTAGTTTTTTGAATGTTGAACACAAGATTTTTGAATAGCCAAGAAGCCACAGCAGAAAGACAGGCATTTAAAGAGAACAAATCAGGAGCCAGTTGATTCACATAAAGAACAAGCAAGATATCATCAGAATAGTAGTAGGCAAAAATATCAAACTGCTGGATCAAGAGAGCGAGGGGGGCCAAAAATACATTGAGGATGAAGGGGTGCGAGCACAGAACCCTGTGGGGCACTATAGACAAGTAGGTGAGGAGAAGTGTTATTTTCTATGCTTTTCTCCTGCTGGCTGAATAGTTATTTGTGGTATCTGTGTTCTTCCAGTGTGTGCCCTCTCCAACCGAGCCTACTCTCACCTGCATTCTCCTGGGCTTCGGCCCTCCCGGAAGTCCCTCCCAGACGTGCCGTTCAGCGAGTGTGTGCCCTCTCCAACCGGGCCTACTCTCACCTGCATTCTCCTGGGCTTCGGCCCTCCCGGAAGTCCCTCCCAGACGTGCCGTTCAGCGAGTGTGTGCCCTCTCCAACCGGGCCTACTCTCACCTGCATTCTCCTGGGCTTCGGCCCTCCCGGAAGTCCCTCCCAGACGTGCCGTTCAGCGAGGTACGCTGTCACCACTGTATAAAGCACCGGCGCCTGCGGCGCGCACCGAAGGAGCGCACCTAAGGAGCACGCCGTGCTCCTTAGGTGCGCTCCTTGGGGCCGCTCCGGGCACGGAGGACCTCCTGCACTTTTCATGTGGTTAAGTGCTTTATCTATTTTATCATCTCTCCCTCAGTTTCGTTGCGCTGCCCTTCCCCCTATCCCGCTGCATCATCCTGCAGTATCTGCCCTGGGCCCAGGGTTGGCAGGTGTATTATTGCCTTATACCGTCTACCCTATTTCTTGTCCTTGTTTCTCCATGTCCCTTATCCCCGTCTTTTGGGGCAGAAGACCTCAGAAGCCTCGTCGTGATCGTTTCCGTTGTATTTCCAACCTTAGTCTCTGCTCTCCTTCTGTCTCTACGCCCACCTTGCCCTCTCAACCCTGTCTTCCCCCTAGTCCCTCCCACTTCCGTCTTTCGCTTGGTCTCATCAATTGTCGGTCCTTACGCAAAAAGACCCTTCTTGTCCAGGATCTCATCCTTCAGCTTTCCCTTGACCTCACTCTTGTTACAGAAACCTGGCTCAAGGATGGCGAGGATGCTTTGCTTGCCCGCTGTCTACCACCAGGCTTCTCGGCCATTTCCGTCCCCCGCCATGGTCGCTCAGGTGGTGGGGTCGCTGCTTTAATCCATCCCTCCCTTAAGTTCACTCGGTTATCCTCCACTCTCTTACATTATCCAGAGTCTCTCTCTTGCTTCGGCTACATACTTCACCTCCTCTTCATATTCTTCTCATATACTCTCCTCCTGCTCTTCGTTTAGAGCTGTGGGATGCTCTCCTGCTGACACTCACAGATGTAACTCTAGCCTTTCCCCAGATTCTTATCACAGGTGACTTTAACCTTCACGTCGATGCCCCTTCCTCCTCTAGGGAGCACGCTTTCCTCACTCTCCTTCATGACCTTTCTCTGACACAGCATGTTACCCTTCCTACCCATCAGGCAGGTCATACGCTTGACCTACTCCTTACTCCTTCTTCCTCCACCTTCTCACTCTCAAATATTCAGACTACTTCTCTACCTTGGTCAGATCACCTCTGTCTTTCCATGTCATGCTTAGGCCCTACGGACTTTTCCACTTCCTCTACCCTTTCTTCGTCACCTCCTCAACAGCTGCGCCGTGTCCTTAATACTCTTACACTTCAGCGGTTCCCTGCAGCTGCTGATATACTTCCTTCTGATTTTTCTCTACTATCCCCAGACTCCCAGGCATCTCTCTGGTCCTCTTCTCTTTCTTCCGCTCTTGATCATGTTGCCCCACTCCGTCCTCGTCCTGGTCGTCGTCGTCTTTCACACCCTTGGTATCATAGTGGTCTTCGGCTCCTCCGCACCCAACTCCGTAGAGCGGAACGGTTGTGGCGCAAATCCCCCTCACCAGTTAACTTATCTGTCTTTCATGCTCAACACTCTTTCTATCGCTCACAAGTACACTCTGCTAAGCGTTCTTACTTTTCAACTGCAATTTCTACTGCTCCAAATCAGACTAGGCATCTCTATTCAGTTCTCCGCACTCTTACCTCCACTCAGGCCCTTCCTCCTACCTCTGCAGCTTCTTCCTTCCCGCCTCCTTCACAACTGGCTTCTTTCTTTAGTGATAAGGTTTCCTCCTTGCAGGTATCCTTACCTTCTTGTCCTCCCCCCATTACCTCTCCGCCCCCTGACCCCTCCGCTCCTCCCTCTTTTTCCCTCTCTCACTTCTGGGCCTCATTTGATCTGATCACTGCCCCTGAACTTCTTCATCTCTTATCCACTTCTAAAAAAACTACCTGTCCTTTGGATCCTATTCCCTCCTCCTGGCTGTTGACCCCCTCTGTAGGCTTTCTTCCCTTTATTCTTTCTATATTCAATTCCAGTCTTTCTACTGGGACTTTTCCGGAATCTTGGAAGCACGCACTAATTCGTCCTATTCTTAAAAACACTTCACTTGATCCTCTGGTTCCTGCTCACTATCGTCCTGTCTCCAATCTTCCTTTCCTATCTAAACTCCTGGAGAAATTTGTCTTTGCTCAGCTATCTCATCACCTCGACTCTATTAATTTCCTGCACCCCCGTCAGTCCGGGTTTCGCTCTGGTCACAGTGTTGAAACTGTTCTTCTGGCTTTCACTAATGCTCTGCATGTGGCACACGATCGTGGTGATATCTCGGTGGCGGTTGCTTTGGATCTTTCTGCTGCTTTCGACTTAGTTGATCACTCTCTTCTTCTTCACCGGCTGCGGGAGGCTGGTCTCTGTAGCACTGTATATCACTGGTTCCACTCTTTTCTATCTTCGAGGTCCTGTGCAGTTCTTTCGCCCTCTTCTTCTTCTCCCTCCTCTGATCCCTACAACCTCCCTTGTGGTGTTTCTCAAGGTTCTGTCCTGGCCCCTCTCCTTTTTAACCTCTTCCTGGCCCCCCTGGCATCCTTGATTCAGCAGTTCGGTATATCCACTTTTCTTTATGCGGATGATATTCTACTACTTCATCACACTTCCCCCTCTTGTCCTGATCTTTCTGCTCTCAACTCCTGTCTCACCGCAGTTGCCGATTGGCTATCAGTCAACTGTCTCCACCTGAACCTTACTAAAACTATTGCTATCTGGTTTTCTCATGGTGGTCCTTCCCCCACTTTGGCTCCTTCTTTCTCCAGTTCTCCTGTACCTCTGGTTTCCACTTTTCGGTACCTTGGTGTACTCTTCAACTCTGATCTTTCCTTTCACTCTCACATTTCGCATGTTACCACCACATCCTTCTTCTTTCTCTGTCAGATCCGTTCTATCTGCCCTTTTCTGTCCCCTTCGGCCCTGGTTACTCTGGTTCTGTCCTTAGTCATGTCTCGGGTGGACTTTGCCAATTCCCTCTTCATCGGTCTTTCGAAATGTCAACTTACTCGTCTTCGTCGGATTCAGAACACTGCTGCACGTCTGGTCACTTGCTCCTCTCCCCGGGATCACATTACTCCTCTGCTCCTTCACCTTCACTGGCTGCCTATCCCTTTTCGGTCCACTTACAAGCTTCTGGTCTTGACTCACAAAGCTTTCCACGCTAGCACTCCCCAATATTTAACAGATCTCCTTTTTTTCCATTCTCCCAGACACCCCCCCCGCTCCTTCCACCTTAACCGCCTTACCCTCCCCTCGCCCTCCCGTGCTCATTTGCAATTCACACGCTCCTCTGCCTTCTTTTTTGCTGCCCCTGTCCTTTGGAATGCCCTCCCCCCCGCCCTCCGTCTTGATCCCCAGTTCTCCAGTTTCAAACAACAATTAAAAACCCACCTGTTCTCCTTAGCATTCAATGTTCCCTCCCCCTTTGTCTGATTACCTTTTGTTCCCTCTTGCTCCTCCCTACCTACTCCCTGTCTATGTCTCGTCCTGTCTTTCTTGACTTCTTGATTTCAGCTGTCCTGTCAACCATTGTATATTTCCTTTCCTTTCATTGGCCTCGGCCTTCTTTTACTGTATTTTAATTGTACACCGCTTTGCTTTTCAGTGAAAGGCGTTTTTTATCAAATAAACATAAACATAAACATAAGTGTGAGAGTTGAAGGAGATGACCAAAGAGTGGTTAGTCAAAAAAGAGTGAAACCATCAGAGAATAATCCTATCACTATCAACGTCAGAGACAGCAAAGAAGAATAGCATGATTAACAAGATCAAAGGCAAAAGAACGATCTAGAGAAACTAGAAGGGAAGCATTGCCATGGTCAAAAGACTGGTAAGCTTCATTGAGAAGAGAAGTGATGATAGTTTCAGTGCTATGTGACAAAATCCAGATTGACAGGAGTGAAGAGAGCTAGTTTTATCAAGGTGGTCAGTAAGCTGGGAAAAGATGAGGCACTCAAGAACTTTAGACAGAAAAGGAAGATTGGAAACAGGCAATAGTAAGACAGAACAAAGGGATCAAGGGATGATTTTTTAAGGAGAGAATGCACCAGAATAGACTTCCAAATAGACTAGAATAGACTTCCAAATTCACACACCCCCCATCGCTACTTGTCAACAATATAGAATTGAAGTCCAAACCTACAATCAGATATCTTGGCATCACATTGGACCAGCACCTAGATATGACCACACATGTGAAGAACGTTACAAAGTCTATATATCACAAGATCAAAACGTTACGTCACCTCCGCCCCCTACTGGAATCCAGTGACTACCGGACAACCTTTCAGGCATTAGTCCTCCCACACCTGGACTTTGCGAATATCGTCCTGCACGGCCTGCCTCAATCAACTTTAAATCCGCTCCGCCTAGCTATGAATGCCGCCGCAAGAGTTCTCTCTGGATCATCAAGAACTGACCACATAACACCAATCATGAAAAATCTGCATTGCCTGCCGTTACACGCCAGACTCCAATATAAGTCACTAGTCCTTACTTTCAAAGCCCTGAATAACTACCCACCTACACCGATTAGCAAACTAATCCACAACACCCTGGAAAACAGAGACAGGAGATCCACTTCAATGAACACCTTAATAGTCCCCAAGATGATGACATCATGTACTAAGACCACTTCCAACAGGGCTTTCTCTATATTCGCTCCCCTAAATTGGAATGCCCTTCCACATGAAATCCGTGGCATCAAAAGCTTAATCCTATTCCGTAAAGCTCTGAAACACCACCTATTCACAATATACTACCCTGACACCCACACATCGGGTAAACTTCCCTCATGTCTCAGCTACCATAGCACCTTATTACAACCAGAAAATGGTTAGACTATACTACTGTCCACCCACCACTTTTACGCCTGTCCCTCCCTCACGAAATGAAGATGATACCAAATTGGCTTAGAATATTGGTGACAATACTAATTTAACCTGTAAATAGTTACCCCGGTTATCCTATTTTTTTTTTCCCTGTTCTATGTAAAACTCAATGTTGCTTGTATGCATTGTAGTATGTTTTGTTCGATGTACACCGCGCTGATTGTAATAGCGCGGTATAGAAGAAATGTTAAATAAATAAATAAATAAATAAATAGGGAGTGGAGTGGCATAGTGCCAGACAGTAAACAGTAATGAATGATGGAGTGAACCCTATGGAGCAATGCTAGAGTCGAGTAGGATCCAAGAAGAGGGGATAGGGTCAAAGGGACAGGTTGCCTTATGCACTGAACTGATAAGTTTGGAAAGCGAATTGAGCAAAGGTAAGTTGAAAGAAGATCATCTGTGGGGAAAAATAGGTGTTGAATATGTAGAATGTGGAAGAGAAAAAGACAGGGCCTAAGGAGGAAGGAGAAGAGGGGAAATGGGAGCAGAAATCAGAAATTTTATTCATAAAGAAGTGGCCAAATTGTTCCACAGTTGGAGTGGAAGGGGGTTGCACAGGGGCTAGGAAATGGAGCAAGTGGGAGACAATGGAAAAGAGCTCCATGGAGGAATTAGAAGAGGAGGCAATAGCATTTGCAAAGTAGGCTTTTTTTTTCTGTGGTGGGAGCCACACAATAATGTGTATAGTGAACATTAAAAGAGGTCAGGGAACTAGGTGACCAGGTCTTCCTGCAGTGCCGCTCCAACTGGAGATGAAGAAGACACAGGCCAGAATGGAATCAAGACTGATGGGGTTTCAAGTGAGTAGGTCAACAATGAAGGGGGCTAAGTACTGTAGGATGAAAGACAGAAGAGAATTCCAGAAGGAGATTTGTTTGTCAGGCAGTAGGGAATCAAACGTAGAGGGAAAAATATCATCAGATGAGGGGAATGTGGAGAGAATTTCATGGGTGATTTTGCAATAATAGGAATAAGGAGCAGAATGGCAGCTATTGGGGCTTTTACCAGAAGGGAACAAAAAGTGAAAAAAAGATGCAATAGTGATCAGTCCAGGGAAGGGGTAGTATAGAGGAGACTGATACAGGAAAAGGGAAGGCAGGGGTTGTGAAAATGAGGTTCAGGGTACGCCCAACAGAGTGACTAGGAGAATGGATGTGCTGAGCAAGGGTGAGGTCTGCAGTGAAACAAATAAAAAGCCTATCTCTCAGTTTAGTCACAAGATCGTAGTCGATGTTGAAGTCTCCCAGGATAACTAAATGGCAATGATATGTACATTTAACGTAGCACTGGAAGAGAAGATGTGCTGAAAATTTGTAGGGGTGCTAGGAGAGAGAGCATCTATTCTGTGACCAAAAACATATCAAGTTCTGAGAATGATAAAGAACATAATTGGTGGAACTTCATAGGATAAAGATGAGAGATTGCAAAAATACAAGAGAATCATGATGCTTGTCTTGGAAAAGATACATTTACCTATGATATATACAGTAATGTTTAACAAATATTGTAATATCTATAAAGCACTATTAGCCCTGAAAGATTGATTTACTAGAATTGGATCAGTTCAATATAACTTATGTCATGAAGAAGACCCTTCTGAGCCTATGGAGTTGGTGAGAGAAGAGGATTCCGTTGCAGAAACTGACAGGCAGTCTGAGCACATGACTCAGTGTTTTCAGAGAGAATGTAAACAAAGAGAGTCACGAGCTGGAAAGGCACTCCCACGCTGTGACGTAGTCCCTAGTTCAGGAGATTATGAGATACACCTGTTTAAGGGAGGGACACAGTTTAGCCCGGGGAAACAGGATGATAAAAAGTGGTCATTAGCCTGGACTAGAGGGGAGCAGAAAGAAGGAAGACGTTAAGAGGTGAGAACCAAGGGAGCCATAGTCCTAACGCCAGAAAGAAGCAGCACAGGACAAGTGACATCTGGTAAAGGCAAGAAAGATAAGATATTTCCTGGAAGGCAGGCTTGGGAAAACTCACATGCTCCAGAGAGAGAAACCTGCTGGCATGACAATACTTGTACCTCTAAGGCTGAAGCTACGAGGCTGAGAGACAAACAAACACAAGCTGTGTTTGGGAATCAGTCTGACTTTGCAGAGCTGAGAATTCCTTTCCCTCCAAAGCCGAAAGGTAGGCTTCACAACTTACATAGATTTGAACCTAGTGATAAAGTATTTCCCTGCAGTTGCCAGAATGTAGCAGACTCTCTAAAAAGAAACTTCAGTATATATAGTAATTCACAGTGCTATCCTTTAGAGTGCTACCGATAGAAGCCATGTGAGGATAGCAGGATAGCAGCTCACTGACACACCCTGCTATTGCTGACACTGAAGAAATGCAGATTGACTCTGATAGCAGTGAAATAGTGGATAACCAGATGGACTGTACGTTATGTTTTACTGACCACGTTGAGTCTCTGTGCTGAACACTAGTTTGAGAAAGCTGGTAAAGCAACAGAAAGAATGGGGTACATTTTCTTTGGCTGAAGGAAGCTGTTATTGTTTGTTTGTACAGAGCACAGCACGTTGTGAGCCTGAAGCTGATAAGGCTAATTTACCTGAGTTCTTGTACATATCCCTCAAGCCAATTGTATGGCAGTTTGTCCTAAGTTATTTACCTGCATTGAAATCCGTTGGGAAGGGGAAAAATAAATTCTTGTCATTGCCTGAAACACTCGACTACAACTCTTCTGTTCTCAAAGGGTAAAAGGGACTACCATTCCTAGAGCGCCTTGCAGGACCAATGCAGGGTCATACTCTCTGAGTCAGGAATACAAAGGCAGACCAACTCTCAGCACCCTAGGCGCTGGGCTGGCCACCAAGAGGGTGACACTTAATAATAACTTAAACATTTAATACACCTTTCCAAATAATAATCAGTAGTTTATAGCCCTTTCCCTAATGAGTTTACAATCTAATGGAGCTTATGTGCAAAATTACCAAAATGAAGATGTTTTGTGCTATTTGACACAAGCATAGGAATTAACTTTTGAAAGTGGTGGTGCTGAATTCATGAACTCAGCACAAATTCTCTCCCCCCCCCCCAACCCCAGCATAAAAAGAAAGCATGACGGGTTGTGAATGTGAGGGACCAGTCAGAATCTAAAAGTCAATGTAATGTGCATTACCAAGTATAAGTTACAATATAAACCGCTTTGATTGAAATGATAAAGCGGTATATAAAACCTGTTACATAAAATGTGCACCTGGGGAAAGACTCATGTGGTCAAATCAAAAGCTAAGCTTAGTCTTGCCAATCTCTTCCTGCTCACCCTTGGCAGCTGGTCCACATCATTATTTCTCCCCCTTCAACCTATCCATGTCACACCATCCTCCCTAATGAGTCCTCACTAGTTCTCTCCCCTCACTCCATCTACGCCACACTTCCTCTCCCTCAGTTCTCTCACACTTCTCTCCCTGCAAGCCCAGATCTTGTCTTGCCCCAATACCCATCTCTCACCACTGTCCAAGGATGTGGCCCACCTGGCGTAACAGCAATGCTGATAATGAAATTCAGCATAGAGCCTGCCTAGGCCCTTCAGCGGCCTCCCCCTCCTCTCCCTTGCAGGATTTCCATAGTAACAGGGAGCTCTGCAAGACGAATGGTGGGATGCTACAAAGCCTAGACGGGCTGACATTGAATTTCACTATCAGCATTGTCGCTATGCTGAGGCAACACATCACTGAAGTGGATTGTTGCACCAGCCAGATACACTATGTAGTGGAGATAATGCTCTAGAGCCTATCAAAATTCAAAGTCAGAGGCAGTTCCTGATTTATTTTTTTATTCCATATGCATGATATACCATCAAGGGGCAACTGAAGTACAAAGATTTAATTATAAGGCCTTAAAGGGATCTAAATTTCATAAGAAGCCAGTGGAGTTGAGTTAGCAATTGTAAACAGATGCAAAAAAATGCTTGACCTGGAGTTGGGGAGCTGCAGCAGACAACGGCGGAGGAAGGAAGAGCACCAGATGAGGTCCAAGAGAGAGAGAGGGTCCAGTAGCCAAGATGAGCCCTGGAAAGAAACCATGGCAAGACAGAAAATGTTCCCCCACTGCCCACTCCAGCCCAGAGGAGAGAAGATTGGCTCCTCCTTCTCAGGTTTCAGAGGAACTTACAGGGCAACAAGAGGAGGTGATGACAAGACAAAAAGGGAAGAGAGAAGCACCTGGAGTCCCGTGCTCAGAGCCAGAAGATCACAAAGCCAATGAAACCTGCATACAGAAAGGGAAAGGGGAGGAGCGAGTAGGGGCGTCAAGAAGAGCAGGAGTTGAAAGGTCTAAGTTATTGCGAAGAGTTGCACTGTACAGCGTGGGAAAGATGAGAAACATGAGCAAAAGGAAGGGCCGAAGTGAAGCAGTCAGGGACAGACCAGAGCAGTTAAAGGAGCTGTGACCCAAGGAGAGTTCCCGGGAAGTAACCCAAGCCAGCAGAGAGCATCTAGGACAGAGGAAGCCAGTCTGAAAGTTGCTAAGAGCCTGCCAAAAGTCTCAGGGCCACAGTGGAAGTTGTGCAGCAAGCAGGTACCCAGCAACTAGAAGAAAGCAAAACTTCTTGTGCAGGGAGGCTGGGTGGAAACACAACAGAGTTAAAGAGAGTCACTCTGAGATGTAGAGCGACAGAGTCTGAATCAGGAGAAGAACCAAACAAACCAATTTACAGTTCCTCCCCCAGTCTCCAACCTTTCTAATTGCTGATGCTCTGTGGGAAAAATATTGGTCAGGCCATGACTTCAGTGACCCACCCCACTTTTCTTCCTATGCTCTGAATCCATCACAGAGAAGTACGTGATTCAGAGGCCAAGTAAACCCCACTGAGCTGTAAGTAAAATACTCATAGTCCTCTAGATGTATTTACCTTTGTAATCCCTGCGGGTCTTGGAGGCCCTCACAACAGCTATTTGGCAGACCGGGGGCACAACTTCAAGGAGATAACTGACCTTGTAGGCTTAACTTGCTGGGAATTTCTTAGAGTTCTAGGTTGGGACCAGTAAAACTGGGAGACTGATGGCACCTTAGATCCATTCACTGCAATCCTCGCTCACTTCAGTAGCTCAGTCCAGGCCATAATTGGTTGTTTTGAATCAAGGGTTTACTGGTAAAATATTGAGGGATCATGAACAGTAATAATAAAATAATGACAGAGCAAAAGTCAACAGAAAAAATAGTCAGTCTTCTTCCATGGGGACCATCTCTGCAGTGAGGAACCCCTCTTCTCTCAACTCCTTCCCCAGAGTACTTGGTAGAGCTAGATGCTGGATTGTTTTGTGATTGTAGATCTTACACAGCTTAACTCTGGTCCTCACTTTATTCCAAGGGTCATCCACCGTATCCTCTCTTTTTTTTTCCAGGTTCAGAGACTCCCTGCTCTCCTTTCTTCTCCAAGGCTCCTTCTCTCTTGCTTTCTCATTCACTCCTTTAACTGTAGTGCAGTGGCCTAAGCTGCCCTTGTCACTACTTCTGTTGGTTGGTTGGTTCCCTGGTTGTGCTAGTCGGGAACCTCTCCTTCTCCCTTATGGTGCATGACTGTGAAACTAAAGGCATCTGCCGTTATGGTAGTATCTATGCCAGCCAAAGACAAGTAACTGACTCTGGGCTGGGTATTTATGTGGGTTCACTTCTTATACTCTATCTCCTCCTTCGTTATCCCTTCCATTACTTATATTCTTAACTTGTCCCTCTCCTCTGCAGCCTTCCCTACAGCATTCAAGCAAGCTGTCATCACTCTGCTCCTTAAGAAACCTTCCCTTGACCCTACCGCTCCTTCTAACTATCATCCCATTTCCCTTCTCCCTTTCCTTTCTAAGCTTCTTGAACATGTTGTTCTCCACTGTTGCTTTGATTTTCTCTCTTCTCATGCCCTTCTTGATCCCTTCCAGTCTGGTTTTTGGCCTCTTCATTCTACTGAAATGGCTCTGGCCAAAATCTCCAGTGATTTATTATTGGCTAAGTCCAAAGGCCTTTACTCTGTTCTTATCCTTCTTGATCTCTCTGCTGCTTTTGACACTGTCAATCACTCTCTCCTCCTCGACACCTCTTGGTTTCAGAGACTCAGTGTTGTCATGGTTTTCCTCTATATTTCCGATTGTTCCTTTATTGTTTATTCCAGTGGCTCCTCCTCTACCTCTATCCCTCTTTCATTTGGGGTCTCCCAGAGGTCTGTTCTTGGCCTTCTCCTTTTCTTTCTCAACACCCAGTCTCTTGGTGCCCTCATTTCTTCCCATGGTTTTCAGTACCATTTTTATGATGATGACACTCAAATCTATCTCTCTTCTCCAGACATTTCTCCTATACTTCAAACTTGCATCTCTGCTTGCATATCTGACATTGCTGCCTGGATGTCTAACCGCTGTCTGAAGTTGAATATGACTAAAACTGAATTTCTCAACTTTCCCCCTAAACCCTCCATCCTTTCTCTATTTCTCTCTTCTTCTTCCTGTTTCCTCGGCCTACAATTTTGGGATCCTCTTTGATTCCTCTCTCTCCTTTTTCCCTCATATTCATCAGATTGCTAAAACCTGCCGCTTCTTTTTCTATAATTTACTAAAATTCACCCTTTCCTCTCTGAAAACACTACTAAACCTTTGGTTCATTCTCTAGTTACTTCTCATCTTGACTACTGTAACCTTCTTCTTGCCAGTTTCTCTCGGTGTCATCTTTTTCCTCTTCAATCTATTCAAAGATCTGCTGCATGTTTAATCCTCTGTCAACCCACTACTCTCATATTACCCCTCTTCTGAAGTCACTTCACTGGCTCCCCTTCCACTTCCATATCTATTCTAAATTTCATCTTTTAACCTAGAAATGTATTCATTCTTCTGCCCCCGACTAGCTCTCTTCTCTCCTCTCTCCTTACACTCCCTCCCCTTGTGAATTTCACTCCTCCTCTGGTCTCCTTCTCTCTTTTTTTCCTCCTCTGCTCTCTCCAGACTTCGCTTGTTTCACCTTGCTGCTCCTTATGCCTGGAACAAACTTCCTTTACTCTTACGTCAAGCCTCCTCTCTCTCCCTTTTCAAATCCATGCTACAAGTCTTATCTTTTTGTGGCTGCTTTCAACTCCTGATTTCTCCCTTTCCTCTAGCTGTTGCTTGTGCTGTATTGTTTGCTATTTTCTAGACTGTAAGCTTTTCGAGCAGGGGCTGTCTATTTCTATGTTTGTACAGCACTGTGTAGGCCTAGTAGTGAATAATAATAATAAAATAGTTCAGATTTCCCTCCCATAGAAGTCTTCTCCTAAAATTTGGTCACTGATATTAGGGAAACCTCCCCTGTTCTGGAAAATTAAAAGTAGCATAAGGTCACAATGTCATATTTTAGTAGAGCCACTGGAGGCCTCTGCCACTCAATAAGGCAGAATATTAAAGTTCTCTACATCTTTGATAGACAGTGGCAGGTGTAACAAGGGACAGGAGGGCAATTTAGCCCACAACACAAGAGGATTCTTGTGTCTGGCGTCCCTGCTGCATTTAATATTCTAGGGCACCTGGGTTTTATCAGAGAATATACCACCAGAGGTCCAGCAGTGAGATGATTTCATACATCCACCCACCCACACACTGGCCAGAATATGTTTAACTGAACTCAATGACAGGGTTTGGAGGGGCTCATCAGAGCTATACTACTTGCACCAAGAAGGAATGGTGGCTACTTTTAGTGACATAATTCCCATATTTGCTTCAATCCAGCTACAAACTGCCTTGGCTCTGGGGAATGAGGCACGTGAAAAGACATTAAGTATACTAGACTTTGCCTGAAACAATCCAGGAGGTGACTTGCATGGTACAAGAAAAGTCAAGAGTAATGATCTAATGGTTGAGCTAAATTTCCTAGTTGCTGACTGAATTCATACTAAGAAAGAAGGATCTCCTTGAATTAGAAGAGATATATATCTAAAGCCCCATTTTAGAAAGGGTGTACAGATCAGAATTAAGACATCCAGGTTGGGATATGCTCAGTTCCACTGATATTTTACAAAAGGCCCTGTTGAATGCAGAGGCTTTTGTAAAATGTGTACAAGGATGTGCAGGAATGCACGTGTACTTGCCAGTATGTACAATGGGAGGGAACCATTTTACATATCTACCCGTATATAAAAAGAGAAGCATCAACGTGGCATCATCCAAATATACATTCTGGAACTTACACGTAGAAGTAGCAATTTTATAACTTCTACATGGAAATGTTGACTCTTACATATATAATGGGGCCATTTTACAAACCTAAATGTATAAATGCTACCAATTGGAAGGAGACGTAACACATAGGGGATTATGGAGAATTACTTCCTTAATCCCTCATGTAAAACCCTGGTCGAAATGAACACTTTTTAAAACTATGTGCATCTCTCTGAGCTGGTGCAGATGAGAGAGGTTCTATACAAATGGAGAGGGGTGAATGAGGTCCCTCTTCACAAAAGTGATAACAAAGAAAAGGTGGGAAGCTACAGGCTGGTTAGCCTTGCCTCGGTAGTAGGAAACGTAAGATGCCAAATCATTACATTGATTTTGTGAACATTAAAATGTTTACGGCACAGTAACAAACCGAATGTGCGCTGACAAATGCACATCCCTACCTCAAAAATATATTTTGCAAGTCCTCTACCTGAAATGTAACTCACCTTGAACTCGGGTTTGGAGTGGTGAACAATCAAGTCCATGTCCTTAATAATATTTGTACAGTGTTTATTGCTTTAGTCTCCATAATAACATATCTGCTTACTGCTTGCCATCTGTATCTTTCTCTGTCTCAAAAGCTCTGCAAATGAAGTTGCAGCTGCTTGAAATAGTTTGGTGGATCTATTTCTGCCTGTTTGCTTTCCGACTTTCAGAATCATTAAATCTACAAGGTGCAGTATATCCTAAATCTAAAATATCCTTTATTTATCGGACTGTGACAAAATAGGCTCCATTGCCACAGATCCATTTCTGCTTTAGCCTTTCCCTTTTCTTCATAAACAAACAGATTCCGTGCATCTGAGAGCCAAGCAGGAAGGGCATTGACTCTCCTGAAATAACACACAGCTGTCGCTTGATAACTCTTTGCCCTTCCTGCTTAGTCTAAAGTGGGATAGCCTGCAACTATGCAGAATCCCAGTGTTCGACATCCTCTTTTTCATTGGAAAGGTTTGACCCAGTGCCTTGGGGCAGGAAACAACTGTCCACTGGTGACAGACTGAAGTTACCATATCCTATGACCACCGGAGATCACTTATTAAAACACAACCGTAAATGAGGAGCTTTTTAAGACCAGTCTATACCCTATAAAGAGACATTGCAAAATTGATCTGCATTGTTATAGATCATATACCAAGTTGTAGTTTTTATTTTATGTGATTTTAATATGATCATATTAATAAAAATGAAACTAGGTGTTTTGTATCGTTCTCCTAGATTTCCCAGGTCACTTTAACCAGCTCTTAAAGATGACTGTAGCATGGGGGAGGGAAGAGGCCCCAACCATTTTTATTAACTGCTGAGAAAGCGTAGTTACTCACCTGTAACAGGTGATCTCCGGGAACAGCAGGAATTTAGTCTTCACATATGGGTATCGTCGGTACCAACGGAGCCTGTGTGGGAATGCTCCCCAGCGTCCAATAGGAACGCTTTTGGGAGCATCCCTCAGCACATGCGCACTGCCTTCCCGCATTTCCAACTGTCCCTCTTCAGTTAAGTTTGTAGCTGAGTGAAAGGATAGAGGGAGAGAGGAAAGAGACAAAGAGATAGAGAGACAACTCCTAGGGGAGGTGGGTGGGTTGTGAAGACTAAATTCCTGCTGTTCACGGAGATCACCTGTTACAGGTGACTAACCACGCTATCTCCAGGAACAAGCAGGAATGTAGTCTTCACATATGGGGACTCCCTAGCTGAAGATGCCAGGGAGATAGCCCCATGAAGGTGCCACCCTATAAAGGTGGGAATCCTTCCTTCCATGGATCTCTGGCATTCCACCAGGGTTGGTGGGTAGGAGTTGAATTAGGTGTGAAAGAGATTTTGAAGAACAGCTTGGCCAAAGAAGGTATCCCAATGCGAGGCTTTATCCAGGCAGTAGTGGTCTGTGAAGGTGTGTACCGAAGCCCAGGTGGCTGCTCGACAAATGTCATTGATAGACACAGAGTGGAGATTAGCCATAGAAGCTGCCATGGCTCTCACTTTATGAGCTGTGACATGGTCCTGAAGAGGAAGACCCTTACTCTCATAAGCAAAGGATATGCATTGGACAATCCATTTAGATAAAGTTCTTTTGGAGACTGGAAGTCCCTAATGACTAGGGTCAAAAGCTATAAAAAGTTGTGAGGACCATCTATGTTGCTGTGTTCTTTGTATGTAAAAGGCTAAGGCCCTTTTACAATCTAAAGTATGAAGGTTTCTTTCTGCATTAGAGGCGTGAGGCCTCGGAAAAAATACAGGAAGATAAATTGATTGATTTAAATGAAAAGGCGAAACCACCTTTGGCATAAAGTGTGGGTGAGTTCGAGAACAACCTAATCATGATGAAACCTAGTATAAGGAGGATCAGACATTAAAGCTTGCAATTCACTAATGCGACGGGCAGAGGTGACTGCAATTAGGAAGATGACCTTCCAGGTCAAAAACGTAAGGGCTGTAGTGGCCAAAGGTTCAAAAGGCGGCTTCATGAACTGCCCGAGAACTAGATTTAGATCCCATGCCATCGGTGGTGGCTTGATGGGAGGTTTAGTTAATAAAAGGCCTCTCATAAATCTTGATAGGAGTGGATAAGAGGAAATTGGTTGTCCATTCAGAGGCTTATAAGAAGCTGCAATTGCACTAAGATGGACTCTTACCGAATTGTTTTTTAGACAAGAATTTGATGTGAAGGAGATACTCTAGTATAGATTCTAAGGGTATGACCAGGGGGTTTAATCCCTTCTTGGAGCACCATATAGTAAAACGTTTCCACTTGAAGGCATAAGATCTTCTTGTGGAAAGTTTCCTAGAAGCCTGAAGGATATCTTTTACCTGTTGGGACAGGTTGAAATCTTGGAGGTCTAAGCCTTCAGCAACCAGGCCGTGAGGTGCAGGGACTGGGGATTCGGGTGCCATAGCGTCCTGTTCTCCTGGGAAAGGAGATCTGGAGCATGCCCTAACTCCAGAGGTGACGCTTGAGAGAGATGTTGAAGCAGGGAATACCACGTTTGGCGTGGCCATCGTAGTGCTATGAGAATCATGTGACCCCTGTCTCTCTGAAGCTTGAAGAGTGTTTTGGGGATGAGGGGAATGAGTGGGAAGGCATAAAGGAAGTCCTGACCCCAGTGAAGGAGGAAGGCATCCCTTGCCTGACAGTTGTGAGCCGGAATCCTGGAACAGAACCGGGGAGGTTTGGCATTCAGTGGACTTGCAAAGAGGTCTATGTCTGGAGTGCCCCAGAGATGAAATATCTTTGCCACCTGGTCTAAGTGGAGGGACCACTCGTGAGGCAGCAGTACTCGAATGAGTTTATCTGCCCAAAGGTTTTGAATGCCTGGAAGCATTCAGCAGTTTGGAATTACAGCCTTTTACTATGCCAACGACATTCTCCTTCTTCACCACACCTCCTCTGTCTCCCCCGACTTAGCCCCGTTGAATGCCTGCTTAGCTGCTGTCTCCGACTGGTTAACACAAAATTGTTTACACCTTAGCCTTTCAAAAACCATAGCCATCTGGTTCTCCTATGGTCATCAGCCCCCGCCCCTGGCCCCATCCTTTTCTAATGCACCTGTCCCATTGGTTACCACTTTTCGTTATCTCGGGGTTCTTTTTGACTCAGATCTCTCCTTTGCTGCACATGTCTCCCATGTCTCTAAACTTTCTTTCTTCCACCTTCGTTAGATCCGTGCCATTCGGCCCTTCCTCTCTCCCTCTGCTTTAACCACTCTACTCCTCACCCTTGTTATTTCTCGTGTTGACTTCTCCAATTCCATCCTCTCTGGCATTTCTAAATTGCAGCTCTCACGACTACAACGCATTCAAAACACCGCCGCCCGTCTGGTTACCCACTCCTCCTCTAGGGACCACTTCACCCCCCTTCTTCTCCAACTTCACTGGCTCCCCATCTTCTTTCGTATTCAATTCAAGCTTCTCATACTAGCCCACAAAGCACTGCATACTTCTACCCCTCAATACCTGGCCGACTTACTCCATTTTCACACTCCACGCCACACTCCTCGTTCATTCCACCTTAACAGACTTGCACTACCATCCCCTTCACACGCTCATCTCCAGTCCACACGCTCCTCAGCCTTCTTCTTTGCAGGCCCTGCACTATGGAACTCCCTCCCCCCCTCCTCCTCGAGCCCCACTACCCCACCTTCAAACGCTCCCTTAAAACTTACCTGTTCTCCCTCGCCTTTGATCTTCCCCCTCCCTAGTCCTGTCCCTCTTTCCCTCCCTCTGCCCTACCTGCTCTTGTCTCTATCGCTTTCTCTATTTGAATTGTAATTTCTTTTCCAGTTTCCGGCCTTGTGCCACTCTGTTTATATTTTTATTGTGAACCGCTCTGCCTATTAATGAAGAGCGGTCAATCAAATAAATGAACATGAACATGAACATGAACATGAACATGAAGATATACCACTAGAAGGTGAATTTGATGATCTCTGGCGAGGGCCCACAGTCGTAAAGCTTTGTTGCATAACGACAGAGAGCCTGTTCCGCCCTGCTTGTTCACATAGAACATGACTACTTGATTGTCTGTCTGGACTAGGACTGTCTTGTAGTTGAGCTGGGCGTAGAATACTCAAAGAGCTAAATAGATTGCTCTTAATTCCAGGAGGTTTATGTGTAAACCAACCTCCTGTGGAGTCCAGGTGCCCTGGGTAGAGAGATGATTCAGGTGTGCTCCCCATCCCACCTGTGATGCATCTGTTGTTAGGGTGGCCTGAAAGAAGGGCTGATGGAAAGGAGACCCCACTGTCAGATTTTCTAGTGATTGCCACCATTGGAGGGACAAAATTAGTCATTGAGAGATTATTTTGTCCGACAAATGACCCATGGCCTGTGTCCACTGTGTGGAGAGGATCCACTGAGCTGCTCACATGTGGAGGCGAGCATATGGGACTACATGAACTGTGGATGCCATATGTCCCAGTAACTGCAGTAGCTCTCGAGCAGTGAGGGAGGATTTGCCTGCTGCTTGAGAAGCTAGTTGCATTATGCAAAGACACCGGGTTTGTGGAAGGAAAGCCCTTGCCTGTCTGGTATCTAGACAGGCTCCTATGAATTCTAGGCATTGGGAAGGAACTAATTGAGATTTTGGGAAGTTTATTACCAATCCCAAGTATTGGAGGATTCGCATTGTATGGGACAGTGCAGTGCTGGCCTCTGCAACTGTAGGGGCTCGAATGAGCCAGTCGTCTAAGTAAGGGAAGACGAAAATCCCCAGGGTTCATAGAAATGCAGCTACTACTGCCATACATTTCGTGAATACCCTTGGTGCTGAAGCCAGACCAAAGGGAAGAACCCTGTACTGGAAATGTTTTCCCCTGAAAAGGAAACATAAGAATTTCCTGTGATCTCGACAGATGAGAATGTGAGTGTATGCATCCTTTAAGTCTAGAGAGCAAAGCCAATCCTGGCTTTGAAGGTATGGCAGAAGAGTTCCTAGAGAAATCATTTTGAATTTCTCTCAAAAAAGATATTTGTTCAATTCTCTGAGGTCTATAATGGGTCTGTGTCCTCCTGTTTTCTTTGGAATAAGAAAATAGGGGGAGTAGAACCCTGTACCCTGTTGAAGAATGGGTACTTATTTAGCTGTATTTATATCCTGCTTTTCACTGGGTCAAAGTGGTCAATTGGGGGATACATTTAACATGAGGGGATATGAGACACATACACTAATACTTACAGGGAACATGGGCAATGGAGGGTTAAGTGGCTTGCCCAAGACCACAAGGAGTGCCTACAGGACTAGAAATCCCAGTCCCTCCGGCCTGAGATTGCTGTCCCCAGGTGGGACTTGAACCCCCAGCCCTCTGGCCTGAAGTACCCTGTCCTAACCACTAGACCACTCCTCCCTCTATTGCCCCTTGGGCAAGAAGTGTGGAGACCTCGTGATCTAGCAGATTGTCTGCAGAGGTTTGTGAATTGAATTGCTTTAGAATTGTAGGAGGGAGCATGCTGTGAAAATGAAGCTTGTACCCTTCTCCTACAATGGACGAAGTCCAATTTTCTGCTGTTATCTGATGCCATCTGTTGACAAAGTGGCATAACCTGCCCGGAATATTGGGGGGTTGGGGACCCCTCAGAGGCAGGGAGGCAAAGCTCTCTAGGAAGGAGTCAAAGCCCTTGAGGGGGCTGAACCTGGAGAGCTGGTTTGACTCTCGGGCCTTTTGGCTTCTTTTGCTGTCTAGTTTGTTCCTTTTGGGCAACCTGACCTGGAGTTTGACTCTGCTGGGTATAGGAAGGATAAAACTTCCTCTTTTTGCTAAGAGGGTTTTTTATAAGGCTTCCTTTTGGCTGGGGTGGCTGTAGACTTTGACAATCTATCTAAGGTAGAATTGTCAGCATCTAACTCATTAGCCTTTTCCTGCCAGTTCTTGCCGAAGAGATTTTCCCCCATGCAAGGAATGTTGCCTAACTTGTCCTGTACCCAAGTCTCCAAGTCTGATGCCTGTAGCCAGGCAATCCGTCGTGCACCAGTGGTAATAGCAGAGGTTCTGCTGATGCATTTGAAGCAGTCAAACTTGGAGACATCTTGAGCATGCTTAACTAGAGCAAGAAAATCTTGTCTCTTGTCATCTGGGAGAAATGGGCTCATAAGTTCCAAGTCTCCTGTGACTTCCTTGAGGAACATTCCCATATATAGGATATATGAACTGATCCTAGCTGAAAGCATGAAAGCTTGAAAAGTTCTGCGCCCAAAAGCATCCAGAGTCCTGCATTCACGACCTGGAGGATTGGATGCATGCCTCTTTGCACTTTTCATCCTACGCATGGCTGATTCCACTACCATTGAATGGTGTGGCAGCTGAGTTTTCTGAAATCCAGGACATTGCGGAACTCGATACATAGTATCAAGTCTCCTAGAGTGAGGAGAAGTAGTCAGAGGTGTCTCCCACATTCTGAGCATCAAGCTATGCAGAATTTCATGGATAGGCAGAGTGGCTGTCTCCTTAGGAGCTTTAGGATATTGGAGAATTTCCAATTCCTTTGCTCTGGGTTCCTCTTCAGGAGCTACTGTGATTGAAAGACCTTTGGCCATATCACGGATGAAATCCTGAAATGACATGTCCTCTGGAGGTGACATTCTGCGTTGGGGAGAATGGAAAGTTTTCTCCACTATACTTGGGCTTTTTAAAAGCTGAATATGTTTGCTGCCTATGTGTTTGTGAGGTAAGCTCTTCCTCTTTTCCTATTACCATAGGCTCTGAGCTAGCCATTTCCTCATATAACATAGGCTCTGTACTAGTTACCTCATCACAGCATGTGCTGAGGGATGCTCCCAAAAGCGTTCCTATTGGACGCTGGGGAGTGTTCCCACGCAGTCTCCGTCGGTACCGATGATACCAATATGTGAAGACTACATTCCTGCTTGTTCCTGGAGATAATAGCAACAATGCTATTGTCTTGTCACTATGTGTGATGGGGGGTGGGGGGGTAGGGGAAGTATTTATTTATTTAAAGGTTTTTTTATACCACTTTACTCAAAGCAGTTTATAGTGCAACTTAAACTTGGTAATCTTCATTAAACAGGGACATTGATAACTTGGATTCTTCTGAGGCAACAGAGGATTAAACTGACTTGCCCAAGGCTACAAGGAGTGCTAGTGAGAATCAAACCCTAGTCTCTTGGCTCCCAAGCCAGTGCTCTAACCACTAGACTACTCCTCCACTCAAGTACCCTATTGATGTTGCTGTTTCCTCTGGAGAGCGAAGGAAGGGTAAGTTCCTCCAATGTCTGAAAGGTTCCCAGAGAGGGTGTCTTTTGTGTCCACCTCCTCTGAGATGAAAAGAGTGGGTACCTTCTGATGTTCACTGCCAGATTCTGGTTCCTACAGTGGTGTGGGAGCCACCACCAAGCTTAAAATTCAGCAAGATCTCCTGAGGCCTGTCATGGATGATTAGATCTACAGAGTCAGCCTCCAAGCTCTGAAAATGTTCATGGTACTAGCAATTTTCTGTTACTAGTGTGCCAGTAAAAATACATGGGTGTGCTGCTAACCCTGCTATAGTAACTCTGCAATTGCAACAATTTGTAAATATTTCAAAAGGACCCACTCTTAAAAACATAAGAAATGCTACACTGGATCAGACTGAGGTCCATCAAGCCCAGTATACTGTTTCCAACAGTGGCCAATCCAGGTCACAAATACTTAGCAGTTTCCCAAAAAAGACACACAGGCTCCATCATTCTTGTATTGGGGCAAGGAGTGGATTACCTGGGTCCTCTTTAATAATGATTTATGGACCTTTCTTCCAGGAACTTGTCCAAGCCTTTTTTAAACCCAGCTACACTAACCACTTTTATTACATCCTCCAGTAACGAATTCCAGAGTTTGATTATGTGTTGAGTGAAAAAATATTTTCACTTATTAGTCTTAAGTGGGTTACACTGTAGCTTCATTGTATGTCCCCTAGTCTTTTTCTACTTTTTGATGGCGTAAAGAATCGCTCCACGTTTACCCATTACACTCCATTCATTGATTTATCTCCCCTCAGCCATCTCTTTTTCATGTTGAAAAGCCCTAACCTTTTAAGTATCTCCTCATAGGGCTATCCTTCCATCCCCTTTACCATTTTGGTGACTCTTCTCTGTACTTTTTCTAATCCCTCTATATCCTTTTTAAGATATGATGACCAGAAATGCACACAATATTCCAGGTGCGGTCTCACCATGGAACAATACAGAGGCATTATAATATGCTTTGTTTTATTCTCCTTTCCTTATGATTCCTAGCATTCTATTTGCCTTCTTGGCTGCTGCTGCACATTAGACAGAGGGTTTCTTTATTTGCATACTTTTGAAAGAACATTCCTAAAGGCATTAATCTTTCAACGGAAGCATTTTTCCGACAGTACCTGTAGCACAGAATTTAAAACCGAAGGCTGCCACAATGGAAACCTAGGTTTACTATTCCCTCTGCACCACCACCAATGCAACATTAAATCAGACATTTAACTAATATTACTGCTGCTACTGATCATTTGTATAGCGCTACAAGGTATACGCAAATACAAATGATCCATCAACACTTTGAAAAAAGGGCATTCTAATTATACAGATTTTCTGTTCAAGCACTACGTAAACCAGGACGTTGACTTGTAGGTGGTATTATATGACTAAAATTCAACTAAATCGGGAGGTGCTCCGGTTGCACCTGATTCTAATCCTGCAGGAGCTAGACGTCCCAGTGAGATCGGAATCGGGTCTACCGGCCTAGATGTGCAGGGCATGCCCCAATTCTGGCCCGTTGGATGTCCAATCAATTCCCCGGTTAGTCCAGCCTAGCTCCTGCATAGATCGGCGGTGGCATGGCGTCCTAAACGTGGGTTAGAATAGACCCCTTAGCAGCAAAAGATTGTATGAAAGCTGTTTCTCATGTTAAAATGGCTAATAATTTGAGTGCATTAAGAAGGTAATTATATTAGGCATGACTAGGCTAACACATTTAGCAACACATGTACTTCATGCTCATATTGATGCACATACTTACAGAATAGCGTTTGCCTAAAGTGCACATGTGGGTCATTGAACATACATAACTTAATGTGTGTTGATGGTGCCTAACTTTACACGGCTTCTTATTAAATTGCCTCCTACTTGTCATAACATACTGGAGGTGATGTTAGAAGTTAGGTGCCATTTACACACATTAAAAGCTGATGTACACGCACATTGTAAGTAACAATTTTAGAAAAGCCAATATTTACATGTGTATAGCTGAGGTATGCAAAAATTTGAAGCTGAGGTATGCAAAAATTTGAAGGGGGCTCATTTTGGACATAGTTTGGGTGGAATTTGGAAGCTGACGTGTGTTCCCTATTACAAGTGAAATACACATAGCGTGCCATTGTACAGAGCCATTGTGTAGAACCTGATATCTGTGTGTTTTTGACCTTAATCTTGGATTCTCTTTGATGAGAGCACCTACCAAGCAAGTCTCTAAACTAACTTTTGCTACTGACTTATTAACTGTGCTTGCTTAGAATTGTTTGCTTATTGGCATTTGTTGTTTCTGTTTGTATTATTCCTTTATTTATCTGTATCTGTAATTTGCTTACCTTTTTGGGCTCTGAAGGTTCTTTTCACTCTGTTTTTGGCCTTCATTCTAGCTTTGTGCTGAATCTGCTAGTCTCCCGTGCCCATATCTCTCCTTATTTCATGAAGGTAGAAAATTAACCTTGGTCTCTAGCACCAAACTTGGTGTCCTTCCTTTCTCACCTGGCGATTTTTTAAAGACCTTCCCACCCTCCTCTTGCCCACCCACCCCGTGTTTTACATTTCTTATTGAGCTTTCCTAGGACCCATTGACACTATTATCTAGTGCATCCCAACCTTCTGGGGCTTTTCTTCCTCACCATATTATACCGCATCTGATCTGTTGTCTATCCTCTTTACCTATTCCCATGGTTTTGTATCACTTTCTTTTCTTAAAGCTGTCTCTAATCTTTTCTCTTCATTCCAACAATTTCAAACCCCTAGTCCTTATCATCCTTCCTTACTCCCTTCATCTCTCTTTCCATGTTGTCTTTTACACTTACATCTTCTCTCAATCAGCCATCTCTACTCTCTCTGACAGCACCTTGCTCTCATCACCATCAACCCTCCTCTTCTCTCCCCTGTACCCTTCTGCTCCTTTTTCCCTCATCTGAGGATATTGATCTCAATCTTGGTCCCCCGCCTAGGTATTTCTCTCACCCCCTTCCATATGGAAATTTAACTGCAACCTCTCTAATCTTATTCATATTCCCCTCCTTCCTTCCGCCTCTCTGCCTTTCTCATGCATCTTCAGAATGCCCACCCTGTCTCCAACAAGCTTACTAATGCTCTGCATCATCTTGCTCTAACAGACTTAGAGGCACATTCCAATCAGGCTGTCCAGCCCTCTGTGCAGCCGATCACAAGTGGGACACTCAGAGGTAGACATGCCTGCGGGATCAGAATCGGATCTACGGCCTGGATGTGCAGGCCGGGCCCTGATTCTGATCAGCCTGCATGCCCAACCACATACCCGGCTACCTCAGTGAGGCTCTTGAATGGAGCTGCAGTGCCATGATGTCCCGTCACCATGGCACCACGGCTCCATTCAGGAGCCACGAATGCCGGCCACCACTGAAATCCTCCTTTCCCCACAGCTGGACCCTCTATCTGGCCTCCCATGGCCAGTGACCAACTTTGGGGAATTTACTGTACCCCTACCTGTCTGCAGGCCCAGTAGCATCATCCCCGATGTCCTTGGAGACTTATTTAACCTCTGCGATGGAATAAGTCCCCCATCTAAGTTCACGGCACCGGACGTATAGTGCTGACCTCTGAATTGGCCTAGTATGTCCGGGGTCACGGCCTACCAATGCTCTGCCCTCACTCTGCCTCCGGAATGCCCCCTCCCGCCCCCATCTAGGCCTCCCCGTACAAAAGCACTGTTCGTATGGGGAGACTTTAGTCAGGGTTAGCAGGGGAGCGAATAGCAGGAATGGATGTCCAAATGGGACTTTCAGCCCCGCTATTTGCAGGACAGAATGACCCCCTTAGCATCTCCCTGAGGACTGCTACAGTTGCTTTCTTCTGTCATGGAGACTACCTTTTCTCCAATATACCTTGCTCAGTCGACTGTTGCAGGGGTATTCAGTTGCTACTCTCTTCTTTCTGCTGATTTCAACATCTTCTTCCACTTCACTCTCACTCCTTTTCTTCATTTGAGGTCCATTCTATCTGCCTTTTATTTCACTGCCTTATTCCACTTGTCTTTTCCCTGACAAGTCCATTTCTTCCTTTTTCACTAACTTTGACTTCTAGTATTCCTTCTTTCTGGACCCTTCTTCCCCTTCCCTCCTTCTTAGGAATTTTAACATTCATATTGATATCCTCTTGGACTCTTATGCCTTAGGGCTCCGTGCCTTAACCTCCTCATTCAACTTCCAGATGTGTTCTACTGCCCCTGCTCACCAGCAAGGCCATTATCTCAACTTAGTCTTTTTCTCCAGCTGTTCACCTTCAAACATCTTCACATCAGTTCTTCCCCTATCCATCTATCATCTGCTAACTTTCACTCTTAACTATCCCCTGCCACAGTCTCATCATGTCTCCACCAACACATTTAGGAATCTTCAGGATATTGACTCCTTTACTGTCTCCACTGCTGTCTCGCCTCCTCTCACCTCTGCTGTTGATGAGGCAGTCTCTTCCTGTACTTTACTCTGCTCTGGATACTCTTTCTTTCCATTCCATGCCCTGTGGGGTGTTCTATGCCTCAGCTTTCACTGACCTCTAAACCCTGCTACCTTTTTTCTGTGCCCACACTGTTGAGCCCCTTTGACTTAAATCCTGTATCCATGCTGACTTTCTACACTTCATACAAACCTTTTTCCAGCCTGTCCTAGCACTTGCCAGCAAGAGTAGTATGTCCATCTGACAAATTCTCTTGCCTGTGACCCTTGCCATCTCTTTGCAATGCTGAAGTTTCTCTTCAAAGTGCCTCCACCCAACCCATCTTTTTCTTTCTGTCCAGACATTGGCTGACTACTTCCATGATAAGTTTCACAACATTATTCTTGAGTTCTCCACAGGGCCACCTCCATCTCCCCCTCCCCCTCTGCACACTCAAATTCTTCCTTCAACTTTTGTCACACTTTATTCCTTTTCTAAAATCACTGAGGAGGAAAATGCACATCTTCTCTCCTCCTCCAAAGTCACTACCTGCTCCTCTGATCCCATCTTTACCCATCTACTAAGTTCTATATCTCCTGCTGTAGTCCTTTTCTTCTGTCAAAAGCTCAACCTATTGATTCCACTGCAACTGTTCTTGTAGCCTTCAAACATGCTGTGGTCACAGCTCTCCTCAAAAAACCTTCACTAGACCCAATTTGCCTTGCTAATTGTTAGCCCATCTCCCTTCACCCTTTTGCATCAAACTACTCAAACATGTGATTCACCACTGCTGCTTTGATTTTCTTTCTTCTTGAGCCATTCTGGATCCATTGCAATCTGTCTTTTTTTTTTTTGAAACATATTTTATTAATCATTGTGACAGACAAATTAAGAGGAGACAATTTCAATGCAACACCTCCCCCAACAACCACCCCGCATCTCAACCCCCACTGTGGTACAACCAATCCAGGACTATTCCCCTGAACAAGCCTCTCCCCCTGTCACCGTACAACACTCATGTACATGCATTACTACCCCCCTTGCGGGAATAATCTCCCCAACTTAGTCTCCTCCATGTCACCCGTGAACAGTAAACACCCCTGGACATACCACTGATTAAACACACAGACCAGCGATAACAACCCAAACTTTGTAACAACATAAACTATGTAACATCATGAACGTTGTGTGTGCGATGTCCTCCCCCCACCTCATCCCGCTAAACCCCCAGCTTCCCCTCCAAGTATATGTCCCAAATCTTATGAAACATCCATTCTTTACCCCTCAACCAATAAGTTAACAGGTCAAAACGCACTGCCACATTCACTTTCTCCTCCCATTCCTCCACCGTGGGCCCATTCACACCCATCCACCGTCCAGCGATCGTCACTCTCGCAGCTAAGGTCAATTTTGCCTCCAGTAACTCCCGCCATTTCCCCGTGGCCGACACCTCGTGATACCCCAACAGTAGCACCCCTGGGCAACCCAAAGATATTCCTAGCAGCCTCCTGCTATCCTCCACCCCCCATATTCTCCCCCACACCCTCTTCCAAAAGACCTGTATCACCGGGCAATCCCACCACATGTGGAGGAAACTCCCCACCCCCCCCCCCCACAGCCTCTCCAGCAGTTATCCGATGACTGCCCCCCTGCCAGAAACAATTGCCGGGGGGTGCAATAAGCCCCATGAATTATTTGCAGCTGAGTTTGTCGCCAGTAGGACACCCAGGTACACTTTGCGACGTTGGCATAGATCCTGTCCCAGATCCCCTCCTCCAAGTCCTCCCCTAACCACTTATGCCACCGTAACCGGTGAGGAAATGGACCTCTATCCACTTCCTCCTGGAGTATTACTTTATAAAGCCGTGCAATAAGCCCTCTGTCCCCACCTTTCTGAAATATCGCTGTTTCCATCGGCGTACCCTCTCTGCAGACCAGCCACATAACCTCCCCAATTGCAAGTAGGTGGCGCAATTGAAAATATTGGTAAAAGGGTATATTCTCCTGAACCAGGCTCTCCAAGTCCCTATGAGACCGGATCACCCCTCCCACCACATACCCCTGAAGCCGTTCCAAATGCCCTTCTTCCAATTGTCTCCCCTTCCGCACCCACCCCATCTTACCAAACGGGAAAAAGTCTTCTACTGTAGACCAAGGGGAGAACGCGCTAGGGAACCACCCTTCTTTCTTCCTGTGAAGGTAAATCTGCGCCATGGCATCTAAAAAAGGATGCCCATGCCGACTTAGCCGCCCTCCTCCCCCCTCTCCCTCTACCAGCCATTGGGCCAGCGATAGGGACCCCATCGCCGATCTCTCCAACTCCACCCATGCCGCTGCCCCCTCATCCCCGCTATGGTCCCGCCAGGCCCGCAATATGCAGGCCTGGTAGTACCAAAGCAGCGACGGGTACCGAACACCTCCCTGCTCCTTAGATGGATACAAGCCACTTCTACTAATCCTTGCCTTCCTCCCACCCCACACGAATTGCGCCATTCTGGTTTCCCACCGCTTCAACAAACTCTGCGGAATCTGAATAGGGAGTTGTGAAAAGAGAAATACAAACTTCGGCACCACACTCATTTTGAGGGCCTCCACCCTTCCCCGCCAACTCAGCTGTAAGGGGCCCCATCCGTCCAACAGTGTCTCCACCTGCCCTACCAGCGGCCGATAATTCAACGCTAACAACTGGGAGGGATCCTCCGAAATGCGCACCCCAAGATATTTAATATGCCCCAGGGACCATTTAAAGGGAAAAGCCGGGAATCCCTCTCTCCACAGCCCGCCCAAAGCCATCGCCTCCATCTTGGACAAATTCACCTTAAACCCTGAGACCGCCCCAAACCTCTCCAACTCCATCAACAAGACAGGAAGGGACTCCTCTGGGTGAGCCATAAATACCAACGTGTCATCAGCATAAAGGAGTATCTTATGCTCATCCGTTCCCACCTGCACTGGCCTAATCCCTGCCTGCGCACGCACTCTAATCGCGAGAGCTTCAATCACAATGGCAAACAAGAGGGGTGATAGGGGCATCCCTGTCTCGTGCCTCTTTGTAAAGAAAACCTATCCGAGACCTGGTCATTCACCCTAAGCCTCGCTATTGGCCGCCAATATAAGGCTCTGACCCCTTGAATGAAGCCGTCCCCCAATCCCATCCTCCCCATTACTTGGAAGAGAAACGCCCATTCCACCCGGTCGAAAGCTTTTTCAGCATCCAGCGCCACACAAAGCGCTGGGATTTTACGGGCCCCTATATGGTGGAGAAGCCCCATGGCTCTCCGGACATTATCCGCAATCCGCCTTCCTTTTATAAACCCCGTCTGATCCGG
Organism: Ichthyophis bannanicus; assembly: GCA_033557465.1. Taxonomy (NCBI): domain Eukaryota; kingdom Metazoa; phylum Chordata; class Amphibia; order Gymnophiona; family Ichthyophiidae; genus Ichthyophis; species Ichthyophis bannanicus. Next base: position 552,466,750 of record CM066036.1, read on the forward strand.
GTGAATTAACTCCGGCAAAATCCCCTCCAACCTACTTGCCAAGATCTTTGCATATAATTTAGCATCACTGTTTATTAGCACGATGGGCTGGTAGTTCTCACAGCGCTCCGGGGGCCTACCCTCCTTGGGGAGAACCATGATATTGGCCTGGGCCATCGACTCAGGCATCGGAGCCCCCTGCAAGAAACCCGAAAACAATCGTGCCAAAAACGGGGCCACCTCCTCCCGCATCATCTGATAATATTCCGCTTGGAACCCATCGTCCCTGGCAGCCTTCCCTTTCGGCAACTTCCTAATCCCCCCTAGCACCTCAGCCACTGTAATGGGCCTCCCCAGCCAGCTCGCTGTGTCCTCATCCACCCGCGGGAGCACCAGCCCCCTCAGATACTCCGTGATCCCCTCTGGGCTAACCCCCTCCTGCCGCTTATATAACTCCTCATAAAACAATCGGAAGGCCTGACAGATATCTTGGCTGGCCACCACCCTCCCTCCCTTGCCATCCATGATCTCCTTCACTATCCTGCTCTCTCGTCTCTTTTGCAACTGTCGCGCGAGCATTTTCCTGGCTCTATTTCCGCCTTCCATAAAATTCAGTTTAGTAGCTCTCATCATCCTTTCAACCTCCTCCAGGTCTAAGGTGTTAATCTTCACTCGTAAACCCAAAAGTTTCTGTCTCACGGACCGGGACCCACGTTTACTGTGCTCCACCTGCAACTCCGCCAACTCGCGCATCCACTGCTGCCTCAGCGCATCCCTTTCCTTTTTCCGTTGACTCCCCAGTTGAATCAGAATCCCCCTCATATAAGCTTTCCCACTATCCCACACCATCGCATCCGACACCTCCCCATTGTCATTCCAATCCAAGTATTCCCTCCAAGCCTTCCATATACAAACCCTCCCTTCTTCCGAATGGTATAAGGACGTATTGCCTCTCCACCCCCGCCCCCCTTCCCGCCCTTGCCATACCACTCCCCTACAACAATCCCATGATCAGACAAGGTAATCGGATGGATGGCAACATTCACAAGTACCCCTAATTGGTCTCGTTTCCCAAGAAATAAATCCAGCCTCGAATAGGACTCCTGCCTAGCCGAGTAACAGGTGAACTCTCACCCCCCGGGATTCTCCCACCTCCAAATATCCACCAACTCAAAATCCACCATACACCTCGCCAGTTCCTGCCCTTCCCTCCCATGCCTCCGTTCACTGAAATTAGATCTATCCTTAGTCCCCACCATACAGTTCATATCTCCCCCCACAATCCAATCCCCCTTGGCTTTACATTGAAACCCCCTCAGAGCCTCGTTAAAAAAAGAGCCTTTCGACCCATTCGGGGCATACACGTTGAGAAAAGATACCTCCCTCAAATCCACCCTCCCCACCACCCACACCACCCTCCCCTCCTCGTCTCCACCACTATCGAAGGGGACGAACTTAACCCGCTTATGGATAAGAATTACCACACCCCGCTGCTTGGAGTTATAAGGCGACCCATATAGTTGTTCAAATCCCTGGGTTTTTAACTTCTCTTGCTCCACCCTTGTCAGATGAGTCTCTTGTATCAGAGCCACGTCAACTCTCATCTTGTTCAGCTGAGCAAGGATACGCTTCTGTTTAATCGGGCTATTAAAACCCCTTACATTATAAGTGGCAACTTTGAGCCCCCCAACCGGGACATAGCCATCAACCTTCTGCCGCCCCCCCACTGGTCTACCCGCAGGAGCTCAGACACCCCACACACACATGAAACACATTCAACAGTGAACCAACAACTGACACCCGCCTCCTGTTCCCTCCTCCCATTAGCGCCACAATTTTTATCCTTACAGACTTCCATTAGCTCCCCCAACCAACCGTCCTCGTCCAACCCGCCAACCGACCCCCCATCCCGCAACCAGCCTCCTCCAATATCTCTTCCGCTATCCCCCCCACCCTACCCCTATCACCTGGCTGCCGCTACAGGGGGGCATTACCCAAGAACACAACTCCATTAACCAAATGCATTACCCACCACCCAAAAATAATCAAGACTCTTCGCCACTCCCCACTCCCCTTACCTTCATTTAAGTAGGTTTCTATGTTTCTATTTTTAACATCTTTGTTAGTGATATAGCGGAAGGGCTGTCGGGTAAGGTTTGCTTCTTTGCGGATGATACCAAAATCTGCAATAGAGTAGACACCCAGGAAGGTGTAGATAACATGAGGAGGGATCTAGCTAAGCTTAAAGAATGGTCTAGAATTTGGCAGCTGGGATTTAATGTTAAAAAATGTAAGGTCATGCATTTGGGCTGCAGCAATCCAAGGGAGCAATACAGTATAGGAGGTGAAGTACTTTTGTCCACTAAAGAAGAGCGGGACCTAGGCGTGGTTGTGTCTGATGATCTTAAAGTAGCTAAACAGGTAGAAAAGGCGACGGCAAAAGCTAGAAGGATGCTTGGGTGCATACGGAGAGGAATGGCTAGCAGAAAAAAGGAGGTGATAATGCCTCTGTATAAGTATTTGGTGCGACCTCATTTGGAGTATGGTGTGCAATTCTGGAGACCGCACCTTCAAAAGGATGTGAACAGGATGGAGTCGGTGCAGAGGGTGGCTACTAAAATGATTAATGGGCTTCATTATAAAGCATATGAGGACAGACTTAAGGATCTTAATATGTACACCTTAGAGGAAAGGCGGGATAGAGGTGATATGATTGAGATGTTTAAATACCTCCGTGGCATAAATGTTCAGGGAGAGAGCCTCTTTCAATTGAAAGCAAGTTCTGCTACGAGGGGATATGGGATGAGGGTGAAGGGAGATAGATTCAGGAGTGATATGCGGAAATATTTCTATACGGAAAGAGTAGTGGATCCGTGGAATAGTCTCCCAGTGGAGGTGGTAGAGATGAGGACAGTAACTGAATTCAAAAAAGCATGGGACCAACACAGAGGATCTCTAAAGGTAAAAAGTGGACTGTTGTAGTTGTTATGGAAGGACAGACTAGATGGGCCTTGTGGTCTTTTTCTGTCATCATGTTTCTATGTTTCTAAGTATGCACCCTGAGACCACCCGGGCCCTCCCCCCACCAACCACAAACCCCAAAGAGTCCAACAATCAAGTCCCTGGTTCTTCTCATGACGAACCCAGCGCCTCCGTGTTGTCATCTATTACAGCAGTGCCATTCCTTGGAGAGACCTCCCGCTGTCTTGTATCACTCCCCTTCTGAGCTCTCAAAAATTTCTCCAGAGCATCCTTCGAATTAAAGAATCTCCGCACGCCGTTCACCATCATGGTAATTCTGGCCGGGTACCAAATCGCCACTTGTACTCCTCTCCTCACCAGGGATTCTTTCAGTTTCACCAAGTCTTTCCATCGCTTCACCGTTTCGGCCGCAAGGTCAGGGAACACATACACCTTCCAGTCCTTAAAAGTCACAAACTTGGACCTCCTGGCTGCTCTTATCACATGCTCCCTGTCCTGGAACCGAAGGAGCTTGACTATAAGAGCACGTGGCGGCCCAGAAGCCCCGGGCCTAGGCCTCAGTTCTCTATGTGCTCGCTCTATCTCGAAGGCCGGGACAGACGGGGCCCCCGGAAAACATGTTGAAATCATCTCAGCCACAAATCCGATAGTACCCTCCACTTCCACTCCTTCAGGCACACCAAAGATACGCAGATTAGATCGACGGTCCCGATTTTCCATGTCCTCAACTTTACCATGGAGCCAACTGACTTGCTGCTGCAGGGAACCTACCAAGCGCTGTATCGTTGCCTGGGAGTCCTCCATCTGGCTCACTCGGGCCTCCACCTCCTCAAGCCGTTGTCCCATATCCGCGAACTTCTCCTCCAACTTCTGAAAGACTCTCTCCACTATTTCATCTTTGGATTCGCAAATTTCTTTCAGCACAGCCTCGAGATCCGAATGGGGGACTTCCTCCCCCTCACTCCCTTCGGGGCCTTCCGACATGCTAGGAGACGCCGGCGCCGGCAGAGCTCGATGCCCAGTCACTGCCGTCTTCGCGCCTCCCCCTTTTGCCGCATACAGCTCCTTTATCGGATTAGTCTGCTTAGTCTTCACCAACTTCGGCATGGTTTCAGGGCTATTGGGGTTGTGTCTACCCGATTTTTCTCCAAGCGGGCGGAGAGCTCTCTCACACGCGTCTCCTCTCCTCCGTGGCTAAACCGGAAGTCCTGCAATCTGTCTTTTGACCTCTATATTCTACAGAAACAAGTCTTTGCCAAAGTCTCTAGTGATCTGTTTCTGACCAGAACCAAGGGCCTTCACTTGATCCTCATCCTTTTTGACCTGTCAGCTGCTTTTGACACTGTTGATCACTACCTTCTCCTTGTTATCTTGTTCTTGGTTGGATTCTGGAGCTCTGTACTGTCCTGAGTTTCTTCTAATCACTCTTTTAGTGTGTGTTTTGGTGCATCTTCCTCTACTGCTATCAGACTTTCAGACATTATGCCTCAGGGTCTTGGGACCTCATCTTTTATCTCTCCATACTTACTCCCTTGGTGCTCTGATTTTCTCCGATGGTTTTCAGTACTATCTTTACGCTGATGACTCTCATATTTACCCCGTATCTCAACCTGCTTGTCTGATGTTGCCTGAATGTCCCCCCGCTGTCTGAAACTGAACATGAACAAGATGGAACTCTTCATCTTTTCTCCTAAACCCACCTCCTCCTTTTTTTCTTTCTGTGGATAACACTATTATCCTCCCAGTTTTCTCAGCACACAACCTTGGAGTCATTTTTGACTCTTCTCTCTCTTTTTCTGCACACATCCAATAGATAACTCGAACCTGTTTCTTTCTCTACAACATCAACAGAATTAATCCCTTCCTTTCTGAACACACTACCAAGATCCTTATCCACTCTCCAGTCACTTCCTGTTTAGACTATTGCAGCCTGCTCCTTACAGATCTTCCCCAGAATCATTTCTCTCCACTTTAGTCCATTCAAAACTCCACCGAATGGCTCATCTTCAGCCAGTGTCCTCTCTTCTCAAGTCATTTCATTGGTTCACCATCCACTCCACATCTAGTTCAAATTTCTCCTGTTGACAGTGCACTCATTCTGCGGTCCCTCATTACCACTTCTCCTATCTCTTCCTACAGTTGTGGTGAACATTATTGGCACCCCTGCATTTTAGGTATGTTGTGTACAATATCTTGAGAAATAATTGGAAATATTCCAACTGTATGTCATCATAATATTTTAATAATATGTTCAAAGGTATACAACAACAATAAAAAGATGTCTTTGCAACTTAGACATAGTAATTTCTGAGAAAAAAAAGCAAAATATGACTTGGACAGGATTAATGGCACCCTTCACTAATATTTGGTTGCACAACCCTTGGTAGTGATGACAGCCTCCAAATGTTTCTTGTAGCCATCCATACGTTTCATGTCCTGGCAATGTCCCAGTTGTTACACTGTTTCCTACTATTTCCTTTTTTAATTGCTCTTGTTTTATCTGACTCTTTTATGTGTCAATTATGTGTGCAAATATAGTCCAAAGCCATTTCATTGGCCACTTTTTTTTAGGAGATAAAGGACATTATAGGATGCCAATAATGTTGACAACTGTATATGCATTTATAAAGTAGCCATCTAGACCTAGCTCTGATAGTGCATAATTGCCAGTGCCCAAGCTTATATGTGCATACACTACAATCCTGTCTCCACACTGCCCGCATTATGCCCTAGGAGTACCTTTGTGCAGATTATATAATGGGTGCCCACTTCTTGTGCACATACTTGTTGCATGCACATTTGGCCATTAAATTTTATAAAAGCTCTTTGTGCAAAACAGCAGGCTTTACCTACAGAAGGTTTTATGTAATTGTTTTGTAAATATTTTTTCTTGCATAGTTTTACATATGAAAATTTTAAATTCATAGTTGAGTCACTGCAATGCAAACTTATGCAAAGCATCTCATTAACTATGAACACATGGTAATACTTCAGAAATGCAAATTTGTAAATAACTTTGCATCTTAATGATTTTGTAAAATATGTTGCTAGAAGAACTACGAGTATACATACTTTACACTGAACCTTATTTGCATGGAAATTTCTGTAGTAAAATAGCTTATGCTATTTACTAGTGTACTCATCAAGTCTGGTTCACTTTTAGGAAACAGGAGCTCAAATAGTTCTACTAATCCAATATGTTTTGTACATAGTTACAGTTTTACCCTGTTGTTCCAAGTTTAAGTTTCCTGTTATAATGTAAGCACACCAGTGTCCTCTGAATGTGCAGCCTTTGTTATTTGTAAACCGCACTGAAAACAAATAGCGCGGTATATAAAAGATGTTAAATAAAATAATAATAATAAATAATCCATCACAACAATCTGAAACCTGATTTCATAGAAGCCTCAGAATAAAACCCAATCACTGCATCAGATATAATAATCCTTAACAATGCACCCATCCGTACAATACACATTGCAGGCACAGCAATATAACACACAGTATCTTAATAGTAGCATGAATAAAAACAGGGGTAGGGCTGCAAGCAAATAAAGTTTCCATCTAGAATTTACAAGAATGCAATGAAACATGAGCTAAACAGCGATTTAGGATCTGGTATGCTTATGCTTTTTTCCCATGTATGTTTAGGGGAAAAAAGTTTAGTAATCCAGCCCTTAAGATGGCATTCTACATAGTATCCTGTTCATTCAACTGTAACTGGAGTCAGTGTTCTCACAGGAAACTATGACCTCTGGCAAGATTGAACTGTAAAATTAGATGTATAAAAATGTAAACAAATATACATGTGCTAAGATTTCTTAATTTAGAAGAGTAATCTTCCAATGACCATAGGTCTTTTTTTACTTCCTATTGTTTTCATATAATTGTTGTTTTTTTCCGTAGATGAATATGAAGGTAAATTTTACAGGATATCATCACAGTATATAATTAGAGGGTATTGTGATTGGAGGATCCTTATTAAGAAGAGATGCTGTGCTATTGATGCATGACTATAACTATATGAGAGGTCTATAGTATCGTCATGGACTTGATTTTATTACAGGGCACCTGGTATGAAATAAAAAAAGCATCTATTTTATAGAGGCAATATAAGCTCTAATAGCGTGCAAATACTGCTGCACAAATTTATACATACTGTCTGTGTGTGCCACATATTTTAAAATATGAGCACATACATCGCAGTTCCACCCCTGCTTTGTGAAAGCTATACCCCTAGAACTACCTATGCACAGTGTACATATAAGTGTTCATGATCTTATCAGCACAAAATTTATATGTGTGTATTCAACCACACAATTTTATAAAAGACCTTGCCTGTGTGTAAAACAAGCTTTACAGTGGAAAACGCTTTATAACATTCCCCCCCCCTTCCCCCAACATGGGAAGAGAAGAGAATTTTTGGGGGTGGTATCCTTTTATCCTAGTTCTTTTCTAATTTTTTCTTCCTCTAGAGCTTTCTTCCTCATCACTTTTCTTTCTTCAATTCATTCACGCTCAGATTTAAATTTTACAGTAAAATTAAAGTGTTTGTTTATAGTTGCGTGAGCATGTTATGAATTTATATACCCTTGTCCTACACTGGATATAACAAAACAGTGTATTGTCCCCCCTAGGCAAACATACATTTGTGGCCCTTTATGCTAGACCTCCAGAGAAGTATCCTAATGGTTAGAACACTGGCTTATAGAACCACAAGACCAGGGTTCAATTCCTACAAGCACTCCTTGTGGTCTTGGGCAAGTCACTTAACTCTCTGTTGCTTCAGAAAAAACCAAGCTATCAATGTCCCTGTTTAATGTACATTACCAAGTTTAAGTTCAACATTACCAAGTTTAAGATCAACAAAAGATGCTTAAGACAACACTCTTCACAGAACACTACTACAATGACATCACATGAACTGCCCAAACAAAATGTGTAAATGTAAACATAAATGTAAAAATGTTAATAGTTCCTGTACATAGCTCATACTAATAGTTCCTGTACATAGCTCATACTGTATACAGCTCACCACACAATCAACCTCCTCACACACACACCTCAATTTTCACTGCATGCTCACACCCACGCACCCAACCACTTGATTTGTTTGCTGGGTAATTGATTTGATTTGTTTGCTGTGTAATCCGCTTTGATTTCAGGATAAAGCGGTATATAAATCCTTTAAAATAAATAAATAAGTTACAATGTAAACCACATTAACTAAAGTGTTGTGTTTTATGAAAGGGAATGTTCTTTTCCAATGTTTACTTTTGTAATCATGATAAATTCAATAAAAATATAATATACAAAAATGTTACATAAATGAATTTCTTTTATCAATCCCCCTTCCCCCCCCCCCCCCATCACATTCACTCTTTCCCTGTCCTGCTTCTGAGGATTTTTGTTCATGGCCTCTTCCAGGCCATCATACTTTACATCTCCAGAAGTAACATGAGGAAAACTGCAGGACTGAGTTTTGGATTTGGCATTGGCAGCAGGTTGTGAATAAGCCTGGCAACCACACAAATACATGCTTTAAGTGGAGTGGCTTGAGGCATAAAGCAATGGGCTAAGAACAGGGAAGCCGGTCAAGCCATTTTCACCCTCCATTGCCTCTGGGACAAACCAAAGGTGTCAAGGGATTACTCGAAAGTAAGGGGTATGTTTACTAAATTGGGCTAACGGTTAACCCGGGCTATCTACCACTAGGTCCCATATTATTCAATGGGACCTAGTTGCAGATAGACCGGGTTAACCATTAGCCTGGTTTAGTAAACATACCCCTAAGAGTTATGGGTGATTTGCCTGAGGCATAAATTAGAAAGTTTTAAGTGTCAAAAAGATTTATTAATGAAAGCAGCAAAAGAAAATGGAGCTTCTGAAAGGATAGAGGGAAAGAAGAGGCAATATATGGATAGTTTATGAAGGAATAAATGCTCTGATTCATTTATTTATTTAGACAGATTTGTATACCACCTTTTCCTTCAATCAAGGTGGTCACGTCATATGACAGAGGGTTACATTTAACATTAGGGTACGTGTACATAATTAGACAATACAGTTACTTTACAGCATTTAGACAATACAATTGAGGTGACATTTAACATGAAGGTATTTAATCCCTTGGTGTTGTAGACTTGTGTGTGTGGGTGTGTGCTTAGTTGGCGGAGGTAGTGGTATTTCTATTTGGGTAGGGGATGTTGCCTGAATGCTCATAAGTTTCTATGAATAACCATGTTTTGAGGTCTTTGCGGAAGTCTGTGAGGTCATCTAACACCCTCAGGCTCATTGGGAGGGAGTTCCAAAGTGTAGATGCCAGTAGTGAGGGTTCTCTTTTTGAAGTTGTCTGTTTGGTTTTGTGATAGCCTGCAGGTGTGCCGATCATGTTGTCATTATTACTTCTTCTTGGTCTATTGCTGATGTCCCTTGTTATAACGTTTTGGAGTACGTCTGCTGAGAGATGGTGAATGATCTTGAAGATGATCATGAGTGTTTTGTATTTAGTTCTTGCCACCATTGGGAGCCAGTGTAGTTGTAGGATGTGTTCAGTCCTTGGTGTGTCTGTGATGATGCGTGCTGTGATGTTTTGTACCATCTGTAGTGGGTGGAGTGTCTGTTGCGGAAGGCCTTGGTATAGTGAATTTCCATAATCAAGCAGTGGTTTGATGAATGCTTGGCACACTGTGCGGAAGTAGTCTTGACGGAGCATTGGTTTGATTTGTCGGATTGTTTTCAATCGATGATATGCCTTGTTTGCAGTTTTGGTGATGTGGGACTTTAAGTTCAAGGCTCTGTCCAGTGTGATGCCCAGATATTTAACTTCTTCTTTGACTACTATATGTTTATCTAGGATGCTGATAGTTTGTGGAGGTATGAAGGTGGGGTTCCTGGTGACGAACATAGCCTCGGTTTTATCGTAGTTGACTGTTAAGTTGTTGGCTATGAGCCAGTCATTCATATCTTCGAGACATTTTGTTATTGCTGTGGTTTTTAGTGCTAGAAGATTGATTGGAGCGTAAACCATGATGTCGTCAGCATAAATGTGATAATGTAGTTTGTGGTGCTTGATGATGTTGCATACGGGCTGTATGTAGATGCTGAAGAGCATTGATGATAGGGCTGAGCCTTGAGGTATTCCTTGTGTGACGGGGAATTGTAGTGATTTCTTTTGGTCGCATTTGACTTGTTGCGTTCGCCCTTCTAAGTATGATGTAAACCACTTCAGGGTATTCTTGCATAGTCCTATCTGTTGTAAGCGTTGCAATAGCTTAGCGTGTGACACAGTGTCGAAGGCTGCCGAGATGTCCATGAACACTAGCAGGTATCCGTTTTTTATGTTGTCTATGCTTCTTAGGAGATTGTCGAAGAGGGAGGTGAGTAGTGTTTCCATGCCGTGTTGGGGCTTAAATCCATGCTGATGTATGTCAAGTGGGGCGTTGATATCTATATGGTCCTGAAGTTGCCTTTGCACTGCCTTTTCCACGATTTTAGCAAGGAATGGCAGGCTGGAGATGGGCCGATATGATTCCGGCTTGGATTCATTGTTTGTTTCCATCCATATCTATGGCCTTTTCTTCTCTATTTTTCCACTCTAGGTAGTGGACTACAGATAGCATAGAAACCAGTCCTAGCTCAAGGCTGGAAGGGTTTTCAAGTCAACCCTCAGCCAGGTTCATTGACCAGTAGAAGCTATCTCTGAAGTGGCTACCTCCTTCCCTTCCCATTATGAGAGTGCCACCTTTATGGTGGGCCTAAGCACATCTGGTCCTGACAAGCCTTCCTTCTTATCTGTTGCTCAAGACATATTGGGAAACAGGTTTATCCTCTGGCCAAAAAAAGATTGGGGTTGGGGGGGCATATTCTGTGGTAGTTAGGTTAGTTTAAAGTGCCTAGCTGCCACTGTTTTATTTATTTATTTAACAATTCTTCTATACCGCCTTAATCTTAAAATCAAGGTGGTTTACAAAGAACTTCAATTTACAGAGAACTTTCAAAAGTAACAATTAAAACTTTGTCCCAATACATAAAAACTTCCTTAGCAAATATAGGGAGGGGGCGAACTGGGAATGATAATTTATAACTTATGTAAATATAGAAGGAAAATATTTTCTCTGTCTTGAAGGTACACAAAGGAAACCAAAAGTATGTCCTATCATACTCCTCCCCTGTCCCCCCCCCCTTGAAGATCCCAGAAACATCTAAATTGTCCATTGTAAGAACAGACATATCTGTTTTTACCCATCCTCCAGCTGAGAGAAAATAAGCATTCCCACGAGGAGGACTGCATTTTCTGGTATTTTCAAAATTTTCTGAAGGTACCTCCTGAAAGTATCCACAGGAGCACCAGGGGTACCTTCAAAAAATTCAAAACTCATAGTTCAAAGTTCAGGGTCATAGTGGTGTTCTCTAAGTTTCCTAATCTTCAGTTGATCACTTTCTTATCTTGGATCAATGCAGCATTAGTAGAAGAGAGTTGTTAACTGCAGTTCTGAGTATGAAGTCACAGCCTGTGTCTGTATTTTCTGGAGCATCCCCCCCCCCTCCAAAAAAAAAAGGTTAGTCAAAGTTGGTCAAATTAGAAATTTCTTGCTCTAGAGAAACCAAGGCCTCCCAGAATGAGTTCAAGGTGATCATTATGAAGCACTGCAGAGAGATTCTTCCCATTGGCAACTCTGCAAAGAGCCTACAGATAGCATCAATGTCAATACCACCTAAAATCCAAGTAAGAGAAAACAACCTTCACATATTCCAGCAGGCTCCACCGCTTTCGTAAGATCGCGGGAGATTCTCACTTTATGCAATATTTCCTTATCATTCTTGGCCTCCTCCCAGACCAGCATCTGAACCTCTATTGCCATCTGCCAATGTTGCCAGTGTCTAAGGAGGCTCCTAGATGTCAAGACTTAAGATCTCCTCCTCCTGCCCACCTAGACACACTTCACTGGACACTAGAATGGGGGCAAGTAAGATGCTCAACAATGGAAGTATGGCAAAAGTACCCATTGGCAGCAGAACCCCCAGGCAACTCTCTAATCTTACATGTGAAGCATGATTCCATCAAGCAAGGTAATACTGAGGAAATAAGAAACCATGAAGACCGCTCCTCAAAGCAGCCAACCAGTATAGACCTGTTGAATCCCTTAGGAAATCTTGATGGGTATAAACATGGTTTATTTATTTGGATAAATACCTCCATGGCACAAATACACAGGGGAAGAACATCTTTCAGTTGAAAGAGAGCTGTGCAACAAGGGGGCATAGAATGAAAGTAAAAAGGGATAGACTCAGGAGTAATATGCAGAAATATTTATTTACAGAAAGGGTGGTAGATGCATGGACTAGTCTCCCAGTGGAAGCAGTAGAGCCTAGGACGGTATCTGAATCCAAGAAAGCATGGGACCAACAAAGATCTCTAAAGGAAAAAAGGAACTATAGGAATTGGTATGGAAGAGCAGACTGGATAGGCCATGTGGTCTTTTTCTGTCATGATGTTTTGATAATTCCTTGTATTAAGCTTGGCCCTAAATTTGTACCTGATGCAATGAAGGGTTAAGTGAATAGCCCAAGTGAAGAGCATTAATGCAATTTTAATTTTGGCTTCCCTGCTTCTGAACTTCCTGCTCTAATCACTAGGCTACTCTAATTACCTCCCCATTAGGTATTTTAAAGGTATCGTTCAGATACATCTTACATCAGATGCATCAGATACAACTCATAAGCTGATAAAAATCTCATCTTGGGGAAGTTCAGCAACCTCAAGTTCTTACTGTTGGTTATATTTTCTTGATGTTTGAAAGGGGTCACCAGTGACCCAAGAATAAACAACTGGCATGCCACTTCTTCAGCCTCTTCTCTTGCTGTTCTGTTTAAGACATTCTCTCTTTGGAAAATTGACACAGCTTTAGAAATAGATCCTAGAACAATACTGTGTTCTGGAAACTACCTCCTATCATGTATATCCTCCAGCAGTATTTTCTTAGCAGCAAAAGAGGCCTTTCCATACCCCACTGGGGGGGGGGGGGGAGGGTAGCATGTCTCATTCACTGGAAACTGGAAACATTACTAAAAAAAGAATGAAGAGGTTATGATTAGCTGGGATACTCCCATTTCGACCAATAAAATGCTGGATGCAAGGAAACTGACATAGTGCTACAAGAGAAGCACCAGACCAACATTGATTATAGAGGTCTCATCCCCTAATGACTATTCTGTGAATCATGTTGAGAGGGAGAAGATCTTCAAGTACCAAGAAATGCAGTCAAAGACCAAGAAAATGTGGCAGAAAGATTCAGAAATATTCCATTGTGTTGGGTACCACAGGCTTTTTTAAGAGGAATTTCTAAGCACACCATAACAAATTACTCATGCATGTTATATCTTATGAACTCCAGAAGGAGGCTCTCGTTGATACGATGCAAATACTATGCTGAGCATTCTTATTAAATTTTAGAGACCAAGATAATACTCCACAAACTATGGCTTAGGAGTGAGTTTTATGACTGTTATGGTATGCGCAAAACTAACCCATTTGGAGAAATTGCCTGGAGAGAAAATGTTGCTGACAATGGACAGCTTCTCCAACTGCTCTTAGAACTGCCATCAATATAGACATACTGTTCCTGGGGATTGTCTGAGCTCAAGGCGTCACCTCTACTGAGTGGCTTGACATCTGTGTTCCACCATAGCTCCTCTCCAGACGATGGCAGGATAGCAACATCATCATTGGAGGAAGAAGGTGTGTTCTACCACCCAAGCTCAGAGCAACTTTGAGCTCAGGGGAGGGGTATTTTCCTACCTTCCCCACTCAGTGGTCTCAATCTCCAGAGGCCCATAGAGCACAGTAGAACTTGCTACCAGGCAAAGTCCTTACATTGGACTTGCATTTATTTACCTATAGTTGGACAGATTTCACAAAGACAGTAAAGAAAAAGAAAAACACAATTAGTGGAGCCTCAGAAATCACCAGCTACAGCAGGCAGCCATCTTATCTCCCCAAATGGGTGTTTTCTGTTTTAGAAGCAGTAATTATATTGACATTTATTTGACTTTAAAGGCTTCATTAATTTGACTAAGGCCAAGGACAACATAAAATGATCAAAGTGCAATCCAGTAATGCAGAAAAGGGAAAAGTGTAATTGGTTTCTCATTGTTTGACTTTTCTGATATCGTGCCAGCCTTTATTTGAATTACACAAAATATGTTGCCAGTTTATATATAAAGATGGTTATGAACACATACAAGGCTGTTTGCATTGATTTCCAGTTAGACGTACTGGAATTAATTTATGAAGGGTGGACAGTTTTAGCATGATATGGGAACATGGGAGGGACAGACTGTAATTTCCTCTGGCATAAATGTACAGGTCTACTGGACTGGTATCTGAAAATGGCTTCCATTCTGTGGGTGCGAATTGGAAGAATATGTGAAAAAAATGAAAATGATTTGTTTACAGTAGCAAAAGAAGAAAAAAATGAAAAGCTTTACTCTGAAACTGATTATTCCACAAGGGGGTAGGGCCAGTTAAATTCAGGAGACTCTGCATTCCTCCTTAATAGTTCAGCGAAAAAGAGATCGGAATCCTTTAGGAAAAGTGCAGTGTTTGGTTGCTGCTACAGGGAGCATTTTCCATTTGCACCATCTCTATAAATATAGCAGTGGCATAAAGAAAAACAAGCTCAAAAATTCACATGTACACATGTGCAGTTCCTGTTCCTCCTCTCTTTTTGGCAAAGGTTTTTGTTTCTGCACAAAACACATGCAGTTTGAACCGACAGAAAGCTATTGTATTTCTCTAAGTGTTTATACCTTGGAGGGGAGAACAGAAGGTTTTCTAAGAGCTCCGATATATTTATAATCAACAAAAAAGTATGAGACACACATGTGAACAGGAAGCTAAGAAGACCTATGAATGACAGCAGAGTCAGAATCTGTAAGATGATAGTAACATTGTCTGTGGCAGTAAGGATGTTCAGGAAAACTAATTTTGTTTTGTCTAGTTTGCAGGTTTGTTTCATTTTGCTTTTATACATTTTCATTTCAGGACAATTTTGTTAAGTAAAAAGATACCTGTGGCTACTGTTCAAACAAAAAATATAAGCTAAAAGGTTATTAAATGTTTTAGGCAAATAAAAAAAACCTAGCTTTTTTTTTTTTTTTTTTTTATAGTCAGAGGCTGGCCGAACCAATGACCTTTGCGATAGAAGAGAGGCATTTTGCAGAAAAGCTATTACATCTCCATGGGAGCTGGCTCTAGTCAGTCTGCTCTTAACTGTGCCTTGTAGTTCTGGTGATTGTTTCTGGTTCCTGATTGGCCCAAAGTCTGAAGCTCTATGGAAAACACCAAGGAGTAGATTCCGCATGATGAATAGTGGGGTTATACGTCCGAGTTGGACGTACAACCCATGCACTGCTGCTGCTCCAGATTCCGCCCCTCTTTGCTCACTGCTCATACAAGGTGTTTGTGTATGGAGCGCTGGATGAGGGCAAAACGGGCAGAGCGGAGGCAAAGCAGGGGTGGGCCCAAGCGCCCGGACGTACAGAGGCCATTCCGGTTGGGCTTTTGTACGTCGGGAGCCATCTATTTGCATGCCCAGCTTATTCCACCTCGAAGGTGGAATAAGTAGCAGATGCCGGTGCAATTGGGGCAGCCCCCCCCCCAAACCCAAAGGGCTGCCGCAGGGGAGCCCTTGATAACCGATCACAGCCTTGAGGGACCCCACTGGGGGTTGGGTTGCGGGATGTCGGGGCTGCATTGCACCGGGCCAGCCTGTGTCTCTAGCTGGCCATGCCGGTACCATGGCAACAGGATACCACTGCACTGGCACACCAGCCAGAATGTAGAGAGGGCTGGCCAGGCACAGCATTGGACATCCCCCACAGCAGAATGGAGGGCATGCTGGGCTGTCTGTGCCCTGATTCTGCAACCGTGGGAATGGCCCGGATGTGCCCCACTCTGAATTGGCATCCCCGAGCACGATTCCATAAAATGCATGTCTGGCCTGCGGACACATCTAAATGAATGTTCGGTACAGCACTCGCAAACCCCGGGACACAGGTATACGTAGCAAGCGGCGTGGACGTTCTTGCCAATGGCGAATTCCATAAAGATGTATGGCCCTTCTGCTGCTCGCCTCCATGAGGCCACACCTTCTCAGTTAAAACATGCATCCCCAAAGCTGCTCCTCACACTGATGGTGTGGTGCCCATCCCAACTACCCATGAAAATGGATGATACAGATGTGCTGAACAAACAAACCATAGAAGCTAATCCTTTCAGTGACCAGAATACTGCAAAGTGATCATTGTGCACGCAGAGATGTTACAACTGCAAGTAGAAAGTGATATGATTGTCTTGACATACCTTGCAGCATAATATACATGGCAGTAGGTGAACATATTAGTTGTGCTTGGATTGGTCATCTCTGACAACAGTCTGTACAATGCTATGTATGGACCAAGAGAAATCAGAAATGGTTCTCTACAGCTAAATGTCAGATCATATCCCTGACATTAAACAGGAATCCTCAGATTGAGAACATGCACCATCGCAAACAGCATTACTAGATGTCCACGTGAACCAGCATCTGTCTATACAAATGTGCACATTTGTGAGACCGCTGGTGGTGCTGTGTACCTTGTTGCATGCACTCATTCTGAGGGTCCCTTTATCACTGACAGGGGTATGCTTTGACATTCAGCCATAGAGACCCCATTCTGCTGTATCCTGACCAATCACACTGGCACCTTGTCACGCTTCAGTCAGCCCTATGGACCAGGTACTGGCCAGGCACTGATGTCCCCCCCCCCCCCCAAAATTTCAGTTGCACACACTAGGTTTCCACCTTGTATCCCTCTAACCACACACACACACACACACACTCTCACTTGCAATCACACAAAACATACATCTCCCGCCTTGATTTTTGCAATTCTGCTCTTGCTGGCATCACGCACACACAACTCCATCATTTACAATTGATTCAGAACATGGCAGCAAGACTTCTAACCCACTCTTCACATAGAGATCACGTCACTCCCCTACTAATTCATCTACACTGTCTCCCAATCGAATTCCGTATACGCTATAAGATTCTCATTCTGGTATATCACACACTCTATACACATATGCCACAATATCTTGTTGATCTTCTGCATTTTCATGTTCCCACTCGAAGTCTCCACTCACTCCACATAAATCGACCTTGTCTCCCCCCCACCATCACGGGCACATCTACAATCGACACGTAACTCAGCCTTCTTTTTCCTTGGTCCTGTTTTCTGGAACTCTCTGCCCACATCCCTCCGTCTGGAACAGACCTATGCAACATTCAAAACCTCCCTGAAAACTCACCTTTTCACGTTGGCATTCAATCTCCCAGATACTCCTACATGACCTACTGTTTTATTTATGGTTGTGAAATTCCTCTCTTTGTCTTGTCTGTGTGCTTGATCTTCTCTTTCCTGTCAAAAATATGGAGTTCTATTTTCTTTTCTATGAGCCCAGTGCTTATTCTATTTCTGGTACTTTTGTAAATTTTGTAAACCGCCCTGACGTTATAAAGGGCGGTATATCAAGTTTAAATAAACATAAACATAAACATCTGTAGTACAGATGCCCTGCACCTCTAGTAAACTGCTGGTATAACATGATGGCTTGGGGTCCCAGGACTACTAATCTGATCTGCGTTTCTCAACCCACACATGCATCACATACAATCTCTACATCAACAGTCCCACTTCTCGGATGACAGGAATTGTTAAGGTGCACTAGATCATTTCCTCTAGCTCACACAGCAATTGTCGGCATAGCCAGAATAATAACCATTGCACCTCTGAATTTTTCTGTAGGGATGTTTAGTAATGTGTCTTTACCATACAGCCTTCCCCCACCTCTGCATTCTGTCCTTTACAACTGCATCTTGTGGTCTTCCAGACTGCAGAAACACCGGTTCAAAACATCTTTGTCACAGCCATTCATCTCTATGGGATGCATTGCAGAGCAGAACATAAGTTTCTAATTCCTGTTCTTATTCCATGTTTCCACTATTATAACATGGACGTCCATGGGAAACACACAGAATGTACATAGGTCTTTCCTGAATACGCATTGAATGTCTCCGCTGCTGCCCCAGCCCCCATTCCACCCCCTCCCACCCACATTCTGAGATCCCCATGCTAGCGCCATGTACTTGCAGGGCCGAGGGTGTTTCAGAATACAGTCATAGACATTTTCACTAGAAAAACGTCTATGCTGCACATCCAAAGGGCTTATTCCTGTTCTGGAATTATCCCCTAACTAGATTTTTTACATTGTGAATCTATTGGTTCCTGCTGTAGAGATTTACTCCAAAGATTTTTCTTTTGCAATGTTCGTGTGTCAGAAATCCTGGGAAACAACGTTCCTTCATAGATTCTGGAAAATGCTTAATTTAGATGCAGATTAACCCTCTTTAGATCATTCTTCTTGACTTCCTCTTCATCTGCATTGGGACATGCAATGAAGCTACAAAATAACCCATTTAAGAGTAATCAGAGATATTTTTCACTCAACATGTAATCAAACTCTGAAATTCGTTAGCGGAGGATGTAGTAAAAGCTGTTAGTGTAGCTGGGTTTAAAAAAGGTTTGGACAAATTCCTGGAGGAAAGATCCATAAACAATTATTAAAGAGGACCGTGAAATCTACTGCTTGCTCCGGGACAAGCATTGTGGAACCTGTGTGCCTTCTGGGAACCTGCCAGGTACTTGTGACCAGGATTGGCTACTGTTGGAAACAGGATACTGGGCTTGATGGACCTTGTGCTGTCCCAGAATGGCATTTCTTAAGTTTTTAATTCCAGGTAGGCTCCCATAGTAGACTCAACAAGTTTGTTAGAAACAGCTGGGTCAATACCCAGTTTTTCCAGCTGGTGAACACATAATTTACTTATATTTACACAGATAGTATTGGGTGATTCTAAATTTCTAATTTGCTGTATAATTGTGGGCCAAGTTAGGGGTGGAGTGGAAGTGATCCTAAAGGTTTTCCTTTTAGCAGTGGAATATCACCACTAAACAGATGAGTTATCCATTTAGTTTAGATTTGCTGAATAGCAGGCTTAAGCTGAACAGTTCCGGCTGGTATCTAATTGTGTACTTGCTGCACAACACATCTATTTAGTACTGCTACCTTTTTGGATAGTGGTGCTGAACATACATACATGGGTGAGTTCACTCTTTTTTTAAAACAATTAAAAGGAGGGTTTGCTACGAGAGAGGAATGGTTCCCTCTCAGGGCAAACGATCCGACAAAAAGTGGGTATATTTAATATAGTTGGGCTGACAGTACATCTCTTAGGTAGAGATAGGTATTGTATGGGATGACTCACGGTTAGATTAAGTTTTAGAACATACAGATTAAGCACCGGCACTTAACTTAATTTACTAACCGTCCTGCTGAAAATCCAGCCCAGCTTGTTTATATGTAACACGGCATGAGCCTGTGTTTTAAAAATAAATGATGAAAATAAAAAAACACTATGTATTAGGAGGCAATATTCAATAGGGCTTGAAACCATAGTTAAGTTCCTGGCAAAATGACTCATTCTAAAATGACCAAGTACAGGAAATGGAACATAGAATAAAAATGGAACAGGATGAGCGAAGGGGGAAGGGATGTAGGAGAGGAGGCATAGATAGGAAATAGGATTTTTTTAATGTGGCCTAAGGTTATATATCATACAATTGTTTACTTCAAGTGCTAACGCTCAATGGGTCTCTTGCTGTTTAATATGCTCTGCCATACTGTATGCTGCTCATTATTTTGTAACTACGCCTCTACTACAAAATAGAGTCGGGCTTACCAACCCAGCTAAAAACACACCATGAGAGAGCTTGGTTTGATGAACAACTATGGGTCCTATTTTGCCAAATTCAGCAAGTTCTACACAGGGAAACAGGGAATATGACAGCACCATGTACTTCACTCCCATTCCTTGAGGACCGCCAACAGGTCAGGTTTACAGGACATCTTAAAGAATACGTATGAGAGATTTGCATGTCTACTGCCTCCATTCTATGTGAATTTCTTTTGTGCACATTCACTAAGGATATCCTGAAAACCTATATGTTCATAACCCTCGAGGACTGGAGTGAAGACCAAAGTGATGATAGATAAGAAACCTAAGATCCATTTAGTCTGCCCAATTTATTTTCTGCAGCATGCCTCAGACCCCAGATAATCTCTGGTCTTATCTTCACAGCTAAGGATCCTCTGCACTCATCCCATGCTTTCTTGGTTTTGCCACCACTACCTGAAATGTCATTCCATGCATCCAGTACTCTTTCTGTGACAAACTATCTTCCAATACCATTTGTGCATCTAACTTGTTCTAGAACTGTAAGGCTGGTGCCTGTTCAGAAACTGATTTCTGAACCAAACAGCATGGCTTCCTGTTACAAGATTACTTGCCTGTTCAGAAACTGTTCTGAATCATACAAGATGGAACTCTTTTCTGGTGTGCCAGCATTAAACCCTGCAGATCATGCACTTCAGCAGAATCACTGTTCATGCCTACGTGCTAGAGAACTCGCTCTCATCCAGAGACTGTGCCACTGGGCCTAGGATTTACAACAATGTATGCACCTGCATACCAGCATCTTTCCTGCACCATGGACCTTTGTTTGGAGAAGGACCACCTGACCACTGCTAAAGGATTCGCTGAAGATGACATACAGTATATGAGACCAGCCAATCACCATGGGATGACAAGGGGGGTCAGGACAAAGAATTATACGCTGGACTCACAGAGACATTTCTTCTGTACACTTTTTCTGCACACAGACTTCTGCTACACACACTTCTGGGTACTTCCAGACTTACAGAACTTTTGATATACTGCTTAAAAACTGTAACTTGGCCTGTCTCTGGCAGTTTGTTTTCTGCAGTTTTTAGCCCTACTACCTCAAGGATGAAGACTAACCTTGGGATGGAGTAAATCTCTCCCACAGACCAGCAGCTCTCTGTTATCATACAGCTCGGCTCTACTGCCTGTAGCCAACGTTGGACCTCTGCCATACTTTGTGCCGATCCTGAGACAATTTCTCAGATCCAGCCACAAGCATTCTGGAAAGAGCTAAGGTATTGGTCTTTAATTCTCCCTCCCACCTCCCTGAGGTTGGGGCTAGCTGAGACAGACAGATAATGTACTGTACATCTGAGCGCAGAGAGAAACAGTGACATTGGTTGCTAAAACAATGATTAGGTGTCTTGGTAACTGTAATCTTAGGGCTCCATAACTTATTACCTCATAAAACTAATTTATGCTAATTATGCACAATTTTTTATCAGTAATAATTCTAATTTAGGTATAAATGCAGGGTTGGTCTGTTTTATCACGTGGTTTGTTTGCCAGGTAGACCTTCAGAATGCTGGGAAAGTGGAAAGTAGCAGTTTTCCCTAGACATACCGAGTATTTATACATGTGTATTACTGGCAATATCTCCTACAGAACTGAATTTCCAATGGAAAGTTTAATTCTTGTGCATTGTTGTGTCTTTGAGGTATTTGAATAAATCCATGTTCCCACATCTCTCTTCTGCATTATGTATTTGGATCCTTGAGTCTCATGTTCTAAGGATTTTGGTGCAGACTCTTCTCTGTTTCTGGATTGCCTATACACTGTATAGATCCTGGAAACCTTATTTCCCTTTTTTTCTACTAGTTATGTCTTCCCTTAAGAACTCTAGAATTTCTATAACTCTAACTAATGCCTTGTCACACGGTATCATTACCTTGTGATCTTCTTGATCTTGTATGATCATACTGAGGTCGCCTTATGGCTTCATATCCTACTCCCACCCTAAACCCCAATGGATACCACTTCTTTGGATTTCTGTACCCGAACCCTGCCTTTTCTTGAATTTAAACTTGCCTTCCAAGCTGTTAATCATACTTCACAATTTCATAGGTCACATCTCATCCTATCTAATCTTTCTGTTGCTGCTCTTAGAGCCAGCTGCAAAAGATACATTTTCCCCAACTAACTTCTCTATAACATTGAACATATGAATTTAAGAATTGCCATATACGATAAGACCAAAGGTTCATCAAGTCCAGTATCATGCTTCCAATACCAGCCAATCCAGGTTACAAGTACCTGGCAGGATCTAAAATATGAGATCTGTTTTCATGGTACTTACCCTCAGGGATAGGCAAGGGCTTTCCCCTGGGTGTGCCCAATAGGGACATCTGCAGAGGCATCTACTTGGACATCCCCAAAATAGCATTTTAGAACTCAGATGTCTAGGATAGCATAATAGTTGGAGTAGTGAGTTAGGAATAGGACAACCAGGGCTCAAATCCTACTGGTCTAAAGTTAGACTTGACGCCAGATGTTTCTATTATCAGGTGGGGCCTCCAGGTTCCTGGGAATGCCCTAGCCATGCCTCTGTTTAGAATTGGATGTTCTCAGAGTCAACTTCTAAAATGGCTCTGGAGACAGTCTCTGTGCTTTGGACATCTCTTTGCCTGTTTTCAGAGATCCAGAGCATGAATAGGGCTTCTAAAATGACACCCTTAGTAAACAGGCCTCAAATGAGAATAATGGCGCTTGCCTTATTTAACATGTATTAAATCACATTAACGCACGGTAGTATGAATGAACACACATTAACACATTAATTCAGATTAGTAAATGAGAGCCTAAGTCTGTACTTGAGGCAGTGGATGGTGAAGTGATTTGCCCAAGATCACAAGGAACACCAGTGAGACACTTTGGATTTCAGCCCACTGGTTAAATGTTTCATCCATCTCCAATTAATTGCATTTTGGGAGGAAGGAGTGTGAGATTAGCATACCTAGGAAGTGCCTACCTGTGGCTTTTGTAAATGCTTGTGATTCTGTCAGGAAGTGACAGAAGATGATCGAGCCAATAGCAAACCACAAAATACTTCAGCACATTGAAGTGTGGTAAGTGCAACATTTCTGGATTAATTGCTGGGGGTGTTCTCAGCAGATCCATACAATTGGTGCAGAGAACCCTTTTAATGTATGTTGACTGTATTGCAAAATATATGATATAGATAACTACACATTCAGGTGGTGTTAACTGTGCCACATTATCTGCTGCATTAACCATTAAAATGCAGTAACTATGTCCATTTTCTGCCTTGTTCTGAGCTAGCTGTTAATATGACAAATACCATGCCTTAACTCTCTAAGGCAGTAGTTCTCAACCCAGTCGTCTGGTACCCATAGTCCAGTTGGGTTTTCAAGATATCCACAATGAATATGCATGAGATAGATCCGCATACAATGGAAACAGTGCATGCAGATCTATTTCATGCATATTCATTGTGGATATCCTAAAAACCTGACTGGCATGGGAGGTACCAGAGGACTGGGTTGCGAACCACTGCTCTAAGGACAGACCTCAACAAATTCTTGTTGAATCTAGAAGTCATCACAAAAACATACGAGTTAGTGGCTGAGACCCCTCTCCACACTGCCTCCAGTGAAGTTTGAGTGAAGGGAAGAAATCCCCTCTGAGATCAGACTCAGTTCTTAAAAACTGATATACTGAGGTTCTTTCCCTATTTTTGTCTATGGGTAAAATTTTTAGTACAATCCCCTAAGGAGCATACTGTCAGCTGTACAACACCACCCTCTTCATAGGTGAATCAAAGAAGTAATTGCCTCTTTATTTCACGTATTGCTATGGCCTGGGTCCCCTCCAGTCTTCACCCAGTCTTTTTCTCTTTCTTACCCCCCCCCCCCCCAGCCTTCATTTGATCTCTCTCTCTCCTTAATTATCTCTTTGCTTCTAACCTTCACAAGGTCTTGGTCTTTCCCTCTTTATTAACCCTCCCCTACTTCCTCTTTTCCTGATCCCTCTCTTGGAATTGTAGCTGGTGAAGAAAGTGTGCAGATGTCTGCAAGCTTGAGCCTTGTGGTGGAAGAAGTTGAGGTTGAAACAGCGAGACCAGTCTGAATTTCTTCCACCATACAGTTGAAGCTTGCAAAGGGCTGGATTGCAGTGGAAAAGTAGAAGGCACTCATTTTTGGCTGCTCCACTAAAGAGGATTATGAAAGTCCAGGTTCCAAGCTGCATTTTCTAGGTGCCATAGTAACTTGGTGCCTAGGATTTGTCAAGCCCTAGCTAAGGTGCCATGTTAACTGTTACCATCACGATAACAACTAATGCAGCTTAGTAAGCAAGGCTCAGAGTGATGGGGTCACTGTCCATTGTTTTAAGGTTAATTTATTGCCCCGCTGTATTCCTTTTTCTATTTTCATCTCCCACAACTGTTAGCTAGTTATTATTAATGCAACATCATTTCATAAATGAGAGAGCTTGAAATAAAATATGCAATGTTGCCATTTTAAAAAAAAAGTCCATTCTCAGTAAAATGGTATAACCTTATTTTAGGGCATGCTAAATAGATTTAACATGGACTTAGGGACCCTTTTGCTAAGGCGTGCTAAGCTCTTAATGCGGGTTTTATTGCACAGTAATGGTTACAGTGCAGTAAAAACGCTGCTGTGGTAAAACAAAATGCACTAAGGGACTGATTGTATAAGGGGCGCATGGAAAGCTATGTGCTATTTACATGCCTTAAGTCCCTATTTTAAAGGACTTAAGTGCATGAATGTGCATTTTCGCATCTGTTTTAGATGGTCACTATTCAGTAAGCGAGAATGTAATTGCAATCATGCCTACATTCTGTGTGGGCGTGCACAGGGGCAGAGCTTTGGTGCAGCATAGGCGGGGCCTACATTTATATGCTTAAGTTACAAGATACTAACATTTACATGCATCCTTGAAAAATCTAAGCATGGGTATTTACATCTGCCCTGGACCAGGTATTAGTGCCTGTTCCTAGGTTTTTGAGCCACATATGCCCTTAGGTGTCTGCCTTTTTTTTATAAAATGGGCTCAGAGGCCCATTCTGGGTGCCTACAATTAGGCTCCCAGTTAGAAAAATGACCCTTTGGGTAGGACTGGGGAAGTTCAGGGCAGAGAGAGGTTATAGTGGCTCTTGACGGCTAGCCTGTGGCATTGTATTGCTCAGTAGCTGTCAAGACTGCCAATAGTGTAGTTGTACCTAATGCCACCTTAAGAAGAGTCTGGTAGTGCAGCCATTGCCCAAATCCAATATAATATAAAAAAGGCCCACAGACAAATCCTCCTCCCCTCCAATACATCCCTCACAGAAGTCCCCCCAAGGTCCAAGGCCCCTTGTACCCAAGTAACTCTTCCCACACCCGATCACCAGCTCCATCAAGCCCCCCCCCCCCCATCAAAGCTGCTTCTCTCCCCTTTCAGTAATGAACCTTCAGACACCTAATGCTCCTTAGAAAGCCTTTAAAAGGAGGTGGACTCTGGAATATGTGGATCTCTCCTCATGTCAGACCCCTCAAGGAAACCCCTCAAGGTATTCTCACAGGCAGCGGCCATGGAACATCTCTTTAAAAGGAAGACCTGGACTCTGCCCAAACTCCACACTCACTCCACCCCTAGCCCCCACAGCCTTCCCCTTCTGTTCTGGCCATGGAGATCCCATCTTCCATGGGCAGAACAGGAGGGAATGACTGTGATTGTGGCAGACTCCTGTCTGCTGCCTGCCCGTGGGAGATCGGAATCTTTGCTGTGATCACAGTGGCCTTCCCCTCCTGTCCACAAGAGATCCATTGGTGGCAGACAGGATAATTCTTTTCCGTGATAACAGCGGCCTTCCCATGGGCAGACAGATCGAGTGCTCTCTCTGCTGGTATCAAAGTTTTGGTGGGGCCAAGGCCTGTGTGGCCCATCCTGTTCCGATGCCTTTGCTTAGAGGCAAAGAACCCTCCCAGGGAATGCACACTGGCAATGAGAAGGTGCCTCCCCAATTATACTACTACTATCCTTTATATAGTGATAAAATGCATATGTACCACTGTACATATTATCCAACTCCCTATTTCCCCAACTCCCAGTCTTACCTGGGGGGGGGGGGGGGGGCTCCTCCCCAGCGATGTAAGTGAAGAGGGCAGAGTGGTTCCTCTCTGCTTCTGCTCCGGCTGCAGAGATTTTCAAAATGGTGACACGGTTCCCTGTGAACCGTCTTAAATTGTAGAAAGAGGGTATATAAAAAACTTTAAATAAATAAATTGATAGGGGTCTATTCCAGGGTTAAGGGAACTAATTAAGTGGGCAAGAATTACCTATTCTTCTTTAATTTATTTACTTAAGCATTTTCCCTTCATATTATTCAATACCCCGGGTGGATTATAAACTCAGCATATACACAATATAAGGCCGGCCATGACATGGTTTGATACAATAACAGCAGCTATGGGTGCCACTCTATCAACATTGAGCCACCTGACTGATGACCAAACACAGTTTAGGTCAACTATCCAGAGGGTTGCCATGAGTCGACACTGACTCAACGGTACTTAACAACAACAAATATGTGACAATAAATCAGGATATAATTTCTTAAATCCAGCTGTCTCTGATTTGCAATCTGGCTCCTCGTTTAGTGGCAGTCTATGCAAAAAGATTTATGGGTATTTTTCTTGTTTTATTTTTGTTATTGGGGATTTTCTTAATGCTTATATTCTTTTGTAAATTGGTGTTGCTATAATATTGGACAGATGCTAGATTATAACACTCAAAGGAATGCTAGTTTACAAAAGTCATGGAAATCTGGCAAGAAGAGAAAATAATGCTTTAATTAAAATATCAATCAACTTTTGAAAGAGAAGTTTTCATTAAGTATAGACAACAATTTACAGGATAACACAACAGACTAGATTATTGTTGTTTATGAGTAACAACGCTCAATAAATAAGGAACGTCAGGGCTAAGAAAGTACCATGAAATGAAATGGGTCTGTTGTAGAAAAAGGTTCCACTGCAGATTTAGGAGTGAAGAGTAAACAGTCAGCACACTGCTGACTTCAGAAATATTATTTTATTTTAGCAGTATTTTTCTGAAGGTGCTCCGTCATCACACAGTATTGTAGTCTGTCCTTTGCAGGTGTTTCCCGCTTTCATGTGAATTTTTATTTTTGTCGAAGCTAAAAGAACAAAGTGTTCTGTTCTTCTGGCCTCAACTTATCTTTAAAGAAATAAAGTGTATGATCATAGTTTTAAAACTAAGGGTGGATTTTACTGTCCATGAAGTGCCATCATGGCACATTTTATTCCTATGACTCTTGCGGCACGTAATGCATGATAACGTATATTTACCACGAGGTAACATCTACTAAACATGCCCCTAAAATTACTGTATTAACAATAAATTTATATTTGTTTCACTTCTTTCAAAACATGTCACAATAAATTATGAGAAAATAAAGATACCTCGACATTGGAAAATGTGTTCTTCAGTGTCTTTAAATGCCACTAACCAGTTAACGTGCATTTTAGTGAGTGGTCGCTGTGAACTGTAACACACGGGCATGTCAGCTACTGACTGCTAAAAAGCACATGAACTGGCCCTCGCATGCTACTCTGGACAGTGGGTGGGTTAGAGGCAGAATGTGGGTGTGGAGAACACATTAGCATGTGAGTGAGGTAAAAATGACACTTAGCGTGGGTTCATCTAAAGGCATCTCCATGGATGCCATTAGGTGCACCAATATTACTTTGGAACATGCTACCATACCCAGTTACGTTAGTTGCTGGGAACATACCGATCTTATCCCCAACAGCTAACATGAAGGCTTTGCACTTAACATGTATTGGTAACACTTGTTAAGTGCAAACCTTAGTGATGTTTATTAAAGGACTCCCTAAATCATTCTAACACTTTAAATCTCATTGGAAATGTAAAAAAAGGCTTATATTAAAGCACAAGAGGTATTAAATTATCTAAGAGGATGTAACTTTACTTCTTTGTCATGCATATTACAGTAGATTTGTTTTTCTTGTTCTTTTTGTTTGGGGGGAGGCGGGAAGATGTAGGGGTTCTGAGACATTTTTTTTTCTTGCTCTTTGGCTTGCAATCAGATCCAGGACTAACTTTTATTGTGCCCAGGAAAAACAGTTAGGATTATACTTTTTCCCTCCTTGTCCCCTACTTTTGTATATGAATGCACTTTAGTTCTGAACAGTGTGGTTTATCATGCATTCCATATGATGCAGAGTGTATAATATACATATTACTAGTATAATGTCATTTCTATCAGTTAATATGAGCGAAAATTACTTAGGTATTCAATCCAACTGTTATGCATCAGATGCCATTATTATAGTATCAAAACTCCGTAGTATAACATGAAAGTTTCATGCGACTTTCGTTGACATTACACCGATATCAATTAGACTTAAATGGCTGGCAGGTCTCAGAATATCCGGGCAACCATATGACCATTTCAACTGTGGTCAATTAAGCCCTACATACATCAATGACCTCCTTATAGCCACATTCTGTGTATCATAATTTTTTATCTTTCTTAGAATGAATTTTTTGTAAAAAGTTGAACTTAACTGAAAGACATCCAGCTTCTTTAAATACGCATTCCCGCTTCTGACATGATTATGCCCATAACCAAAAAATGTCGAATTAGTGCATACTTTCAAAAAATTAATGCATTTAAAACCTCTAAAATTACATCAAAAAGAACTGAATAAACAGAAAACCTGAAGCTTCCTTCATATGTGCTCCAAAGCTGTTGCCCATAAGCTCTTACTTCTCAGCTGCTGTCAAACGCCGCGCATGCAGTTTGAGTTTAAATAGCTATAAGGAGGTCATTGATGTATGTAGGGCTTAATTGACCACAGTTGAAATGGTCATATGGTTGCCCAGATATTCTGAGACCTGCCAGCCATTTAAGTCTAATTGATATCGGTGTAATGTCAACGAAAGTCACATGAAACTTTCATGTTATACTAGGGAGTTTTGATACTATAATAGTTGTAGCTCTGAATAAAGGACCATAGTCGGTGTTGTATTCTATGCATCAGATGCCAGCATCCCCTGTCTCATAGTAAGATAGTAAATGGACCTTTGCACTTGCTCCCAATCAGGTCTAAAAGTACAAGGATTCATTTTAGCCATGATTTTGGCTGACTTTAGGCGTCAATTTTAGAAAAACACACAGCTGCCTATGGTGCTGTTTTACTAAAGTGTGCTAGGGTTTAGCAATTAACTCACATTTTGCACTAAAATGAATGCAGTGTAGTTGCAACCTCTGTATGCTAACTGCTGAGGGTGTGACCAGCATGTTCCCCGCTGCTACCAGACAAAACGGTACCCTGACATGCCATGGCAGCATGCTCTGTAACCACGGGGTGCACTAAACGCCACCTACTGAGGTGGCGTTAGTTGGACCTACACTAATTGCATGAGGTGCAGGTGGTGTGTGGTGTGTACCCGTGCACTAACTGCACAGTGCTCGCCACGCCCACTCTCCGCCCCTAACCAGCCCCTTTACCACACCAGTGCATGACACGCTGCTAACAAGGAAATCAGCATGCGCTGTCTTGACCCTGCACTGTCAGTTACTGTGGATTTCAGTGCACGCTTAAAATGTGCCAAAGCTCACACTGGCTGTGTAAAATAAGCTTAAAATTGTTCAATGCATAAGTGTGTAAATTTCAGTTAAGCTGAACTGCTGAACTGCTAAATCCTGTTAGTAGAAGACTGTGCCCTCCTGACACCCTCCCACCAATCCAACACCCAAGGCAGCTGTCCCTTTTGACCCCCCCCCCCCCATATCAGCTGAACTTACAGTTGATTTGAAGGTAACCTTTTACTTGCCTTAATTTCTTATCAACTGGAGCCCCCTTCCCCCTCTCTCCATTTGTCATAACTACCTGCTCCTCTTTCCAGCAGTGCCAGTCTGTGGCCCGGTGCCACCGTCGGTGCTTCCTTTGAAAGCTGGTATGCATGCATCCTAACCCTGATCAGTAGGGAGTTTCTGCAGCGTGATGACTTGGATTCCCACCCTACCTCAGAGAGCCTGTAAATGCTGCCTGTGCAACATCTCCAGTCCAAATGACCACGTTCTACAGTATTTAATGCAGTTGGCAAGTCCAACAGAACAAGAAGAGAGTCTGCCCCCTAGACAGTCCAGATCTTAATCCTATCCATTAGACTTACAAATAACATTTATGTCTCTTGTCAGACTGATGATCACAAAATTCCCCTGCATGTTCCAAAAAAACATTCAACTGATCATAACTTTTCAATCATCTTACCTAACCGAGCAAGTTTGAAACAGGCCATGTTATCACTCCTGGGTCTAATTTATTCCTTGTTTAAAAAAAGGAAGCACTACTGCCTTCCTTAAATCACTGAGAAATTCTCCATCTTGTAATGAACAAATGACAGTATCAACGAACAGTCCCTCAGCTTAATCTCTCAACAATTGCACTACTCGTGTGGGCCTGGAATTGAGATGAAAGACAGTATATTTCAACTGCTGTACCCAGGGCCAGTGCAAGGATTGGAGGTGCCCTAGGTGGACTTGTGCACCCTGTCACCACCCTGCTGATCCCCCGCCCCCATTTCTGCCACCTCTCTCTGGGGTGTGCAGTGGCGGCAATGGCTCAGAATACGCATGGCAGCGTTTACCTAAACTCACCAACTGCTTCACAGTTCCTACCCTACAGTGTGTCTCTTCCACCCCTCTCCCCCTCTGCTGTAATGTCCAGTTTTCAAGTCCGTGTTGATGGAAAGCAGAACAGATATTCTATAAGGCAGAAACCACGGGGCAGCACCGCTGAGTTGAGGTAAGTGCGATGCCATATTTTCGTGGCCATTGCCGTTGTTGCAGGCCCCGGAGAGGGGTGGTAGTGCAGCAATTGAACCCCCCAGACAGCCAGCATGCTAGACGACCACCTAGTTTACCTAATAGTACTACTGGCCCTGGCTATACTACCTTCCTAAGCTGAAAATATATACACAAAAAATTCAGACTGTCTCATGGCCACAGGGCTAGTGCTAGTCATTATGCAGCCAAGGTAGCCACCTAGAGCGCCATTTCCAGGGAACCCATTGCTGCCGCTGCCACACCTCCCCAGGACATTCAGCTGCAGCAGTGACTTGAAAACAGCACCGCAGCACTTGCCAAAAGCTCCGGTGCTGCATGCTGTTTGTACTTTTGCCCCCTTTAACACAGACTTCCTGTTTGTATGGGGGCGGAAATCTGCATTGGAGAGGGTAGAAGCACAAACAGCACATAATGCTGGAGGCTTTTGGTAAGTGCCGTGGTGTTTTAAATCATTGCCATCTCTTCAGGTCCTGGAGGGGACAGCAACAGTGGCAATGGGGATGGTGGGCAGAAGCAGGTGATGTCAGAAATGAGGTTCACCTAGGGTGCCTCGTATCCTTGCATTGGCTCTGGCTGCTTGTCATTACCAGCAGCAACATTGACCTTATCAACAAAGGACAAGGTCTCTAAACTCACTCATAGAATTCGCTGCATCCTTCCTCTTCTGGTGGAAATAATTAGCTATTTCCATGGATGATAATGTCCCATTAGCCAGAACTCCAATCTGACACTCCTTTGTCAACTACTTACCAACTGGAACAACTTCTGAGGTTCATTTTCATTTTTATCTCATTGTGGCTCCATAAATTCCTTCTTCACCTATTTAACCAAAGCCTACATCTTTCTTATTTTGTTCTTTGCAACACAGCTTATCATCATCGTTACCACTCTTCAACCATCTCCTCTCCAATTATTTTAAATGCCATTTCTCTAAAGGTAACCCAGAATAACAGCAAGGACACATTTTCCAGGGCTGTATCCAGATCACACATTCTGGTGCAATTATGTCATTCATCCCCATTACCATCCCATTCCACCTATCTACCTTCATCACTAACTACCTCTCTCTGCTGGTATTCTCTAATCAGCCCCTCCTCAGTCACTTGCTTCAGATTTCACCCATGTAATGCTTTCTTTTCCTGTACCTCGCTATGGGGCATGATTACTAAAGTGTGCTAACAGCACAGGGTTTGCACATAGCAAGCATGCCACAATGTTAGCATGGGGGTCTATGCAGGGGCGGCCCAAGGGGGGTGCGGGGCCATGTGCGGAGACTCGGTGCGGGGCCTCATTTGCATAAGGGTCCTCATTTGCATAAATATTTGCATAATGTTACCATACACTAACTTTTAGTAAACATGCCTCTTAATGAGTGTATGAATAAAGAAAGACTAAAAGACTTCTAGATTACTATAATCCAGTGCCAACCGCCAGACACATTAGGAACTACTACAAACACTGCCCATTTAGAACCCATAGCAAACCCGCCATATCCTAACAGCACTACCAGGACTCACAAAGAACCATACTCTACCTATCAAAAAGCAACACTGCAAATATTAAACCAATACATTTCAGAGAATAACAATACATGACCTACTGGGGAAAGAGAACAAGTGGCAATGTCAAATAGGAATTACATAAACAGAATACCTCAGCTCAGTTACACATGCAGAACATAGACCATCACCAAACAAGGAATCACAATTTAGAAACAGGAAGACAATAATTAAACTGGGAATCCCAAAAGCCAAACTTGGAATGTACAACACTGTAGAAATAAAACTATACATTAATTTGCTCTTGTACTAAACAAAGCACAGACGTTAATGATGCACATTTCCCAGAGCTGACATATTCCAATTAATAAATTCAAAATAAAAAGATATTTTTTTACCTTTTGTGCATTTTTTTTTCAGCTGCAATTGCTCCAGTCACTTTCTTCTGGTTTCTTTGTGTCTTCCGCTAACTCTCCATCGTCTGCTGTCCATTTGTCTTTTCTTCTCTCTTCTAGTTTTTTTTCCATTCTCTCTCTACATCTCCTTTAACATACTAATCTTTCTCCTTTTGCTCTTTCCTCATTCCTATTTCATCTACTCAAATTTTACCCCTCCATTCTCAATCCCCACTTACTCTCCCAATATCCGGCCAATTGTAGATTTGTCTTCCCTCCCACACAAAATATTTTTTCCCTCTCCATTTCACTCTCCCAGCTCCATCCCATTCTAATCCTACCCCAACATCAGCTACATTCTAGTTCCAGTCCCACCCAGCATCCGCTCCCTTCTAGTCCCCGCATCAGCCCATTTCCAGTCCTAGCCCCCCCATAAGCCCATTTCCAGTCCTATCCTAGACCCACCATCAGCCTATTTCCAGTCCTAGCTCCCCCATCTATTTCCAGTCCCATTCCGAGTCCCTCCATCAGCTCATTTCCAATCCAAGCCCCCCATAAGCCTACTTCCAGTTCTAGCCCCTTCATGAGTCCATTTCAATCCAAACCCCCACCACAGCCCATTTCCAATCTTAGCACCCCCCCAACAGCCAATTTCCAGTCCTATTCTAGCCCCTCCATCAGCCCATTTCAAGTCCTAGCCCCCCACCAATTCACCCATTTCCAGTCCTAGCTTCCTCCCCCTCACAACCCATTTCCATTCCAAGCCCCCGTCCCCATCAGCTATTTGCAGTTCAAGCCCTCCTTCCACTCAGCTCATTTCCAGTCCTAGCAACCCCCCCAGCCCATTAACAGTCTTAGCCCCCCCAGCCCATTACCAGTCCTAACCCCCCATCAGCCCATTTCCAGTCCTAGCCCCCCCAGAGCCCATTACTAGTCCTAAACCCCCCATCACCCTATTTCCAGGCCTAGCCCCCCCATCAGCCTATTTCCAGTCTTAGCCCCCCATAGCCCATTACCAGTCCTAATCCCCCATCAGCCCATTACCAGTCCTAACCCCTCCCATAGCCCATTAACAGTCCTAACCCCCATCAGCCCATTTCCAGTCTTAGCTCCCCCCATAGCCCATTACCAGCCCTAAACCTCCCCATCAGCCCACTTCCAGTATTTGCATACCCCCACGGCCAATTACTAGTCCTACCCCTCCCCCCTCAGCCCACTTTCAGTCTTAGCCCCCCCCCTAACCCATTACCAGTCCTAAACCTCCCCATCAGCCCATTTCCAGTCTTAGCCCCTCCCCCTAGCCACTGACCAGTCCTAACCCCCCATCGGCCATTTCCAGTCAGCCCCCCATAACCCATTACCAGTCCTAAACCTACCCATCAGCCCATTTCCAGTCTTAGCCCGCCCATAGCCAATTACCAGTCCTAACACCCCATCAGCCCATTTCCAGTCAGCCCCCCCATAGCCCATTACCAGTCCTAAACCTCCCCATCAGCCCATTTCCAGTCTTAGCCCCTCTCCATAGCCAATTACCAGTCCTAACCCCCCCATCGGCCCATTTCCAGTCAGCCCCCCCATAACCCATTACCAGTCCTAAACCTCCCCATCAGCCCATTTCCAGTCTTAGCCCCCCCCCCATAGCCAATTACCAGTCCTAACACCCCCATCAGCCCATTTCCAGTCAGCCCCCCCCATAGCCCATTACCAGTCCTACCCCCCCCCCCCCGGCCCATTACTAGTCCTAACCTTCCCCTATCAGCCCACTTCCAGTCTTAGCCTCCCCCCCCCCCCCATAGCCACTGGTACTAGTCCTAAACCCCCTTCCCCACTATCATCCCAAGTTTAAAAAAAAAAAAAAAAAAAAACAGCTGCTTCTGCCGTGGCAGCATCAAGAGTGCCGCCGCGGGGCCCCCCTCCTGCCCGGCAGAGCCTCCCCCCTGCCCGGCAGAGCCGCTCAGTCCCTGCATTGTAGGCTAGCATCATCCCCAAACGCGGGCTTCTTTTCAGAGCCGCGAGAGTTTCCTTTCTCGCGGCTCTGTTAATCCCGCCGGGGCTGTGGGGGGGGTTCCCATCAGCCCCGGCGGGATTAACAGAGCCGCGAGAAACTCTCGCAGCTCTGAAAAGAAGCCCGCATTCGGGGATGAAGCTAGCCTACGATGCAGGGACTGGACGGCTCTGCCGGGCAGGGGGGAGGCTCTGCCGGGCAGGAGGGGGGCCTCGCGGCGGCACTCTTGATGCTGCCGCGGCAGAAGCAGCTGGTTTTTTTTTTTGTTGTTTTAAATTTGGGATGAAGAATGTTTTTTGCGTGGGGCCCCCTGAAATGCGGGGCCCTGTGCAAAAAACATTCTTGCTCAATGGACGGGCCGGCCCTGGGTCTATGGTAAAAATCACCTGCTAACCAGGTAGCACATGATTGGGGGGCAGCTGGACAGGATAGGAGCAGAGCATGGGCATTGATGGTGCATCATGATTAGCACATCCTTTATGGGTGCATGCTAACCGAAAAGGTTGCCTTTAGCATGCTGCACACAATGCCACCTCAAGACAAGGCTGTAAGTGTACCCGCATGCTAATTAGTGTGGTATGGCACATTACCAATGTGCTGTTGGCAGGGGCATGGCTGAACATGCCCCCAAATGTTAATGTAGGCTTCCACTCATTTTGATCACAAACATATGCTATCAGCACTCTTTAGTAAACGTTTCCTGATGTCTCCAAGAAAAGGCTTTTTGGAAAAGTGAGAAATTCATGGGTTTCTGAAATCATAGACACCAGATAGCTTGGCAAGCTATTATTTATTAATTTATTAATCCATATTTATATACCCTCTTATCCTTCGATCAAAGTGGTATTATTAGTAATAATGAATTCTAAGTTTTTTACCCCAGAAATGCCAATAATCATTGCCTAGTGGAAGAGAGCTTAGGAGCATGTTTACTGACGTGTGGCAAGTTTTTGCATTTACCATACCTTAAGTGCAAAACTTAAAGTACAGTAAGTGCAAAGCCTCTATGGCAAATGCAGGGAGTATGACCAGCATCAACCCTGCATTTACTGAACAGGGCAGACATTGCAGGGGCCCACTTTCCATGCCTCAGTAGATAACCAGAGTACACTCATACTACCTGCCAAGGCATGAAACACAGCAAAAACTGCTGTAGTGTCTTGTAGCAGTGCAAGCTGGCCAGCCCAGCACGAAATCCTTGCAAAGGGGCCCCCACAGTCACCCCCTTTCCTATCCCATCCCCCCACAATCACAACCCCAAGATCACGCTCCCCTCATACAATCCCTCCCCTCCCTTCACAGGACCCCGTCAATCTGATCATAATCAAGACCCCTTTGATCCAGACTCCCCCAGTACCCCCTTCACAAAATACCCTCCCACAAGATCCGTTTCCAGGATCACCTCTCCAGACCTCCTCCAGGACTCACCCAGGTAGTTGGATAAAAAGGGGCAGGAGCAGTCTCACTCCACTGCTGCCCCAGGAGCCATTTGGGTTAAAAATGGCGGCTATGACTCCTAACAGTAGTCTTGCAGTACTACCGCTAGGGATCAGTTTGTCAAATAAGGAGCATAAAAAGGGATGGACTTATCTTGGAGGGTGATATTGTGTGGGGGTGCTGATTAGGGGTATTGTCAGGCATACTGGATCATGGAGATCAAATTGGGCGGTATCCTGTATTGGGGTGACTGGACCAAGTAGGTGTGATCTTGAGGGGAGAATGATTGTGGGGAGGATCAGATCAGGGGTGTGTGCGTGTATGGGAGGGATTGGAACGAGGGTATGGGCCACAAGATTTCTTTTTATCTGCTTGGGTAGCGGTCACACTACCTGACTGCAGGTGGCACAGCTGCACCATCACCTCAGTGCAGCCATGCTACATGGGGGGAAGGGCCCGAGGGTAATGCGGGGCCATGTGTGAAGACTCATTGTGGGGTTTCATTTGCATAAAATATTTGCATAAATATTTTCATACTGAAAAAATTCTGCTAGCTCTGATTGTAAGATCATGGTGCACAGGCTCTATTGGACCATGTCAGAGCTGTAAAAGCTCAGAAATCAGCAGTAGTGACGCTAATAGGCTACAAACAATATCAAACTAGCAGCAAGAACCCGCGTGCTCTCCCAGGGGGGATAGAGCTTCTGCAGCCACCGGACGCCTCCTTCCTCATCGGCAGCCCAATCGGGGCTTAGCGGCTACATTTAAAAGGGGCTGTGAGCAGGCGCACCCGTGCCTTGCGGGCCTGCGCCTGAGGGCCTCGCTAGAGGGCCCTTTGGCGTGGCCCTTAGACGTGGACCGTCAAAACAGCCGACGCCTCTCCTCTCTTTACCCAACCTTCGACTCATTGGCGGCACGATAAATCTCCAAGAGCCAGAACCGACCTTAGCTGCTAAGACAGACCAAACACCACTACAGTTGCTGTATGGTAACTATCCGCTACTATTTTGTCTACAAATCCATAATTGCCTCTCATACTATTACATTTCTTTTCCCAGAATAGGCCTACTATATAGTAACCCAATAAAAATATCATCAAAATTAAGACTGGCTAGAGTCCTGTTAATTTAGAAGGTTCAACCTTACTAAGCTCCTCGTTTTATGGTTCCTTCGAAACATTGTATCCCTCTGGTAATAGCATCTATGTTATATGTGGATAGAAACTAAGTAACTCATTTACATTGTGCAAGAGAAACAAAGTAAACATTCTTCAACTGAATTACCTGCTAATAATATAATACGCTTGTTGTCAATTTGATAACCTTAACCAACGCTTTTGTTGCCCTCTGTATTGAAATATTTCATAATCCTTGTATTACTGCTATATACTATATATTTTAGTGCAATCATCCAATTGTTACCCCCACAGCACACTTTCTCCCTACCCTTTATCTACACCTATTTAACTAGCAATGGATCTAAAAAGATTACTAACACTCACCTTAAACATCCTAATGCTCACGCTAGGGTTTCTACTTCCCCCCCCCCCCCCCCATTCACTCTCTAACTCCAACTACAAACATTTTCAAACCAGCATACATTCACATCATCCCTTACAGGTCCAGACATAACACACAAAAATATATTTACGGTAATCCCTCCATAGACAGATCACGCACTCACCAAAATATCCATGTTGAAAGGTTAATCCAATTGAACCCTTCACCAATTAATAACCCCATGCAAAACACTATCCATTCAACACAACTAAATTGCATCCTTATCAATGCAAGGTCAATTAGGAATAAAATCCCAATTATAATCAATCTTATTGTAGACGAAAATCCCCATCTACTCTGTGTAACTGAAACCTGGCTAAATGAGTCTGACTCAGTTCTCCTGAACCAACTTGGAGTACATGGTTATACCATACTCAGCAGTAATAGAGACAGGAAAAGAGGTGGCGGAGTACTCATAATAGCAAAATCTCATCTCAATCTTTCGCCTACCATTCTAGATAAGCATGAGGGTATTGATATCCTCAGAATTGAAAGTCACACCAT
Organism: Ichthyophis bannanicus; assembly: GCA_033557465.1. Classification (NCBI taxonomy): domain Eukaryota; kingdom Metazoa; phylum Chordata; class Amphibia; order Gymnophiona; family Ichthyophiidae; genus Ichthyophis; species Ichthyophis bannanicus. The sequence goes on from CM066036.1 coordinate 552,504,860, forward strand.
GGCCATCTGCCTTATCTATAGACCCCCCACACCTGACATACATAGCTTAGACATAATACTTGAAGTTGCATGTAACTCTTCACTGAGAAAGCCCTCTGTTATCTTAGGAGATCTTAACCTTCCCTCGTTACCAAATAATCAAACACTATCCTTCCTTGAAGCAATGGAGGAAATGGAATTTAAACAAATAATTACCCACCCCACTCACTGCAAAGGTAGCACCCTTGATTTAATATTCATACCATCACACCTCACACACTCATCAATTTCTACTCCACCCACCATAACTCAGGTACCATGGTCTGATCATTTCATGATACATTTTTCTCCCCTCCCAACCCACTAACTCCAACCACAGTAACGCCAAATGCACAGAACAAAAATTCCGCCAGTTTAACAAGGAAAGCTTTCTGGAATCTATTTCTCCAAAATTAAACAATACCTCAAACAATCTCAATGAACTTGTTTCTACCTGGAACTCTATTATTGAGGCGGAAGCTAAATATTAAACTTCAATTAAAAGAAAGCCTAGAACTAACTCGTCCGAGAAATGGTACACCTCCGAGCTTGCTGCACTAAAGAAAAACATTCGGAAATTAGAGACTAAACGGAGGAAGAAAAAAAACACTGAACTCAGGGTTCAATACTTCGCAAAACTTACAAGGAAGCCATTAACAACACAAAAAGACTATACCACAATAAAACATTATCTAAGGCCATCAACCGACCTAGGGAACTCTTCGAGATTATTAAATCTTTAACTAAGGTTCCCGATCACACCCCAAACAAAACACCAATAGATCCGCAACACCTGGCAAACCACTTTGCCAATAAGCTTAAACTAAGCACCCGTCCAAGTATTATCCTGACCCCTACTGCATCAAAGACCATCACTGAGTGGAGCTCATTCCATACAATCTCCAACAAACAACTCCTAGAGATTATAACAAACCTCAATACTACCACTTCATTACTTGATCCCTGCCCGGTGTCTTGGGTTAAAGCAGCAAAATCCGAACTAGCTCCATACATTTTGAAAGTGGTAAACCAATCTCTACTTCAAGGCCTCATGCCAGATCACCTCAAATATTCGGCTATTCGCCCTCTACTAAAAAATAAAACCCTTAACAGTACTGACCCTTCCTCATACCGCCCCATTGCCAGCATACCTTTCTTAGCCAAAATCATTGAAAAGGTTGCTCAGATACAACTACAAGATCATATTGATACCAACTTCCCTTTAGATGATTACCAATATGGCTTCCGCCCATATCACGGAGTAGAAACCTTACTCCTATTCCTTTTTGATTCACTAATCCGAGGTATGGATAATATAAAGCAGACCTTCTTGCTCATATTCCTTGACATTTCCTCAGCCTTTGACAGTGTAGATCATAATACTCTCCTATCCAGACTATCTCAACTAGGTTTAAAAGATACCACTCTTAACTGGTTTAAGTCCTACATTTCTAATTGTTTCCAATGTGTCCATTTAGATCATTCCCCCTCACTACCATTCCCTCAAGAACGTGGTATCCCTCAAGGATCCTCACTCTCTGCATTACTTTTTAACCTTTATATCCAACCTATTTGCGCAATCTTTCAACGCCACAAACTAAACTATTTTATCTATGCAGACGACATCATGCTGTTCGCCCCTTTGGACATAGCTAACCTTAATTTCAGCAGAATCACCACCTGCCTCTCTGAAGCTGAACAATGGCTCCGCTCAATCCATATGGATATCAACTTCAAAAAGACTGAAGCACTCTTTGTAACCAGAAATACCAACTTCACCCCTCCAATTTCCATCAACCTGATGAACATTGCTCTCCCAGTCAAATCTGAAATTAAATACCTTGGAGTTACACTAGACAAAACACTAAGCATGACACACCACATAAAACAGACTGCCAAAACTATATTTTTCAAGCTCAGAACCATACAGCAACTCAGACCCCTCATCGACATCAATGATTTCAGAACAGTTGTCCAGGCTCTCATTATGCCACATTTAGACTTCTGTAATGGCATACTCCAAGGGACATCTAAAAAGAATCTACACATCCTTCAAAGAGCTCAGAATGTCACTGCTCGAATCATTGTGAAAGCGAAAATATTCGATCATATCTCCCCCATCCTATATGCTCACTGGCTTCCAATCTCTAGGAGGATTCAATATAAAACCCTTGTCACCACTTTTAAACTCATTAATGTCTTAGCTCCATCACAGTTAGCAACATTACTTCAGACTCCACTAGAAAACAGACTTAGAAGAAAAACTAACCTTAACATGCTACTAATTCCCAATGCCGTGATAAAATCGAAACAAATAACCACCAACACTGCTTTTTCATATTATGCTCCCAGCCAATGGAACAAACTTCCAATATACCTAAGAGAGATTAAGGACCTTACCTCCTTCAAGAAGGAACTTAAAACCTACCTGTTTAGTCAACACTACAGCAACCTACAACCCACAATCAAATACACTGCACAAGAATACACAACTAACCAAACACAAGTCTATCCCACCTAATTCCGACTCATTTTTGTTAACATTTCTTATAACCATCTCTGATACCTCCCATTTACTGAATCCTAACTAATTCCTTAAATAACCATTTCTAAATAGTCCTCCTGCCAACACTGTACATATGATTACAAATAACTATTATAAATAGTTTTGTTCAACCATGTAAATAATTTACGTATTGTTTATTTGTAACATAGTTTGTATGTTCCATTATGTTCTTATGTAACTGATTTACACCTTGTTTCCTTGTAACATAGTTCTTATGTTCACCTAATGTTCTATGTAATGCAATATTTCACTGTTTGTTATATTGTTGTTTAAGCTCCTTGTAAACCGCCCCTGATCTCTGGAAGGGGCGGTATAGAAAAGCACACAAATAAATAAATAAAACTGCAAATCTCGAGGATGATCCATATTCCTCTCCCCCTCATCAATACCCTACAGTGGATGCCACACAAGGAAGAAAAAGAAAAAGTGAAAACTACAATGCAGGACCTTTAGAGCATATCAGCCATTCCATAATGGCATTATCTTCCAAAACTCACACAAGCAGCCTACCCCAAAAAGGGCGGTAGTCTAAATATTGCACTGGGCCCCAGGCCATCCATGCACCTATTGGGAAAACTGAACAAGCCAAATTACTACAGATCCTTATATAGAAGCTCCATGCTAACAGAACACCTGGTCTCAGTTACATACCCAGGGGCATGTTTACTAAATTTCATTAATGTGCGTTAATTCTTTAATGCATGTTAAGTACTCACAGCCCTTTAATTCCTATTGGTGCAGTGGCACTTAATGCGTGTTAATTTCATTAACGCACGTTAACTTTAGTAAACATGTCCCTTAAAATATAGGCAGATCCTCACCAAGTACAGCTTAAGTGATCACAAACTAAAAATAGAAATATATTGAAAATATTAAACGGAAATCCCAAGAAGCCAGACTGCATGCAGTGGAAAACCAGAGAAAGAGGAAGAGATGCATAGAAAGACAGCCGAAGTAAATTACAAAAACTGACATATTCCAAATGCTAAATTAAAAAGTAAATTATTTTTTGTACCTTTATTGTCTGATTTATTTTTCTAATTGTGTTGGATCAAAGGTCTGGTTTCTTCTTTACTTGTTTTTCTCTCAACTCTTTTCAGGGTCTCAAGTCCATTTGTGACTCCTTCTCACCCCTCCTACCGTCTTCACTTTCTCCCCTACATCCAACATTCCCCATCGCTCTGTCCTTGCCCAGTCTCTTACTCCCCAGACTTTTGCTAACTCTCTCCTTTCTCTCTTCCTTGTTGTGTCAGCATTCTGCTCTCTCTCCCTTTTGTCCAGCAACCCCCCCATCCAGAATCTGTCCCATCTCTTCCCATGTCCAGTATCCTCCCAGAATGTTCAGCACCTCTCCTCTCTATGTCCACCCATGTTCACCATCTCTGATCCATTTCCCCTTTGTCTCCCTATGCCCCCTCCTCTCACCATCTCCTTGACCTCCCTCTGTCTCCTTGTGACCACTGTCCTCTATCCCCTGTCCTTTCTGCCCCCCCTTTATTCAGCTTCTCTCCTCAGTCTCCCTATTACTCCCTCCCCTGTGCCTAGCATACCCCCCTCTATCTCCATATGAACACCTGTCCAGATCCAGAATGTTCCCTCTATCTCTCTACCTCCTCCCTCCCCTATGCCAAGTATCTTCTCTCTGTCTCCCTATTCCCTTCCCCATGTCCAATGGTTCCTGCCTCTTCCCTTCCCCTGCTATATGCTCCTGCACTTGATCCCCATGTCCAACCAAACATTTTCCAAGTGCAGTACTTTTTCTTTTAATTCTTGTCCCCCCCAAGCCCTTAATGGCCAGCAACCAACCGCCATCCCATGGACTTTCTTAGCCCTGCAGCAGTGATTTAAGTGTGGCCTCAGCCTCCATCTCTACAGAAGTTGTGCCCAATGCTCACATCCACTTCCAAGGACACATTGGTTATGCCCCATGTGACGAGAAAAGTACTTGACACAAGTATTATTTTCATAAGGGGGCATGACAAACAGAGCCTCAGAGGTGGACATGAGTATCAGCAGGTGCCAGACTATCCACTAGGTGGACTAGGTGGCTGCCTAGGGTGGCAAACCCTGGTGAGTGGGCCGGTTCCATTTTGAAAGCGGTGGTGACTCAAAATGGAGTTAGGTTGCCATTGCTAAAAGATGAGAAGATGGATATGGGGGCAGTAGCAGCAGTGGGAGGTGGGGATGCCTACAGCGGGACAGGGGATGGCGGCAGCAAAGGGGGCAGCGGTGGCTGTGGTGGCAGTGGCAGTAGGGGGCAGCGCAGGGGGCACTTCTGTCTGGGGTGGCAGAAACCCTTGTGCCACCCCTGAGTATCGGAGGACCTGCACTTATTTATTTCAATTCCACACTAACAAAAAACGTACATAAAATTTACACCTAAAAACAATAACCAAACATAACATAACATAACATGAACATGCCTCAAAAAAAAAAATAAACCTGCTAGCTTGTTAACACACAGGAAATAGCCTGACATCACCTATGTGAAGATTTATTTTGCCAAGCCTTTTCAGCTTTTTGCACAAACTAATGTGCTTTCAATTTTTTTTTGAAACACCAGAATATCCGATACGCAGCACAATTCTGCTGACAAAGCATTCCAAATTTCTGGGACGGCCATGGTAAATATCCTGTCACGAAACACTTGAAAATGAATCCGCCGAAATAATGGAACATCTAGTAGTAAAGTCTCCTGCAAGCATAAAACATAAGGAGGACAGTAAACTCACAAAGAAGCCATGTTGGCGCTGCTGCACAGATGGAGAAATGTGGCAGCGGCAGCTGGAGCGAGCGCAGGTAGGGAGGAGGAAGGCTACAGGAGAGAGGTTGGTAGCACTGTGTTGCTTCAGTTGATGGAGCTTGGGAATCCCCACCAACTACTACCTTGAGAGTGCAGGGCTGTGTGCAAAGAACACACTCAAACATGCCTAGGGCTGGCCCTGCTGTGCTATTGACAGTCATGACAGCAACTGCTATCTGGAATGTCCTCCCAAATAAGCTAAAATCAACAACAGATATAAAAGACTTCCGGAAGCTACTTAAACCACCCTATTCACTGAACAATTCAATGAAGACCACCAATCCATCCTAACCACACCCCACAACGCGAATTACACAAGACATGACATCCACAACATAAAAACATCCTATTACTCTTATTAAAATGTATATAGCCAAATGTAGATAGCTCAACCTGTATATATGGCACCCCAAATCAAGATTTACCTATCCACACACTCACGAACACTACCTTCGCAACCACTGCATGCCGACACCCCCCGCACTACCCTACTTGATTGGTTTGCAGTGAAATCCGCTTTGATTCAAGGATAAAGCACAATATAAATATTTTTAAATAAATAAACTGTGTGGTAATGAGCAGGCCATACCCAATCTCTACCCGGTACCCACCCATTCCTGCATCAACCCATGGCAAGCAGCATGTTTTTTTGTTTTGTTTTGTTTGTTTTTTTACTGTGCAGCTGTTTTTACAATGCAGTAGCCATTAGCATGGACCCCCATTAACTGCTTGCCGCACTTTAGTAAACATGCCCCAATCTGCAGTGGACTTAGCACCTCAAACAGCAGCTGAGAAGAATGCAGAGATCTGTCTTGTATATAAGGATTTTACCCATTCTAAGGGTAATTTTATAGTTATGTTTGTGTGTATATGTCAATATAAGCTCCTGAAATGTCTTTTATAAAATTACGTAGGTTGTCATGACATGCAGGCATTTACCTTTACAGTAGGTGTTGCCAGGGGCTTGGTTTGGGCAGAACCAGGTATACTAAGGAAGACTGTTGAGGTACATGTGTAGATTATTAAAGATTTCAGTCTCGTACAGACAGACATTTACAACTTGTCTTGAACAGGCATAAGGTCAGCTCCTCAGGCACTATTGTCCAGGATCTGCGCTAGTATTTTATCGTGACAAAAGGGTGCCTACATCTCTTTGTAAAATAGGCTTAAAATAGGCATCTTCCAGCTGCTTTAACCTATGTGCCTTGTTCTAAGATTACCCTCTTTGTTCCTAAATCAGACCCATAGTATTTGTAATTTATTCATATACCAATAACACATACATGTATATCCTAATGGAAACTAAACTACTGAAATAAAAAAGGAAGGATCAAATTCAAAAGCATACCCTTCCGAAAACTAGTGATGGATAATATTAGGGCAAGATCTCATGAAAATGATCTGTTTATTTTCCGTGGGGAACACAATAAGGTGGTTGACCATGAAATGTTCCCTTCTACTGATGCTATGAACTTTCTCCCATTTACTTCTCTTTAATGTCACTTTTTGTTTAACTAAAAAAAATCATCTTCTTGGATAAACATAGGCTATTCAAAAACAATTATACAGGGAAATATCTTTAGCTTTCTGTATATTTCCTTACTAACCTTGAAAATACTCTTTTCCCACTGGCAGAACTGTTACTTAAACAGGTTAGTGTTCAATGAATATCTGCCCATTTGTCAATATCTGTCAAAAACAAAAAGATTGCAAAGCAAGACCTCCAAGCATAGTTGAAAAATATGACTTCAAGGACTTCCATGAAAGCTGCTGCCCAAGAGACAATGTGCTGTGCTCAGGCATCCAAGTGATCCATGAATTGCCACTTATGAGCCGGACTATCCACAAGTGACTGAAACTTTGCGTGAAACCCTTTCTAGAAGTCACATGCAGCATTACCCTAGGGGAGAATTGGTTTGTTCAGCATTCAGGACAGGTAAAAAGTACACACACAGCATTTCATGAGATAGAAATGATATCTATGTCCGCATGCCAAATCCAGTATGTGCTATGAGTGTTGTACCAGTGAATGAACACGTGTGTGTGTTTATAAATATCTGTTAGATTATTTTTCAAGGTGTTCTCTGCTGAATTGTAGCAGCATTATATTATTACTACGCATTGGTAACAGTACTGGTTCTGTAGCTTAAAACAAAGAACTATTGTATTATGCACTTAGACTTCTCAGTTTAGTTTAGCCAATTTTAACTAGCACTTTCTATCTGAATTATAAAGCTGATTAACCTATTTCTGTCTCTGATGAGCTTTACCATTCCGTTTACACGAACAGTGAGACAATTTTGGTGAGGTCAGAATTATCATTATTGAGTAATAGCAGACATGCACACTGACTCCCATCGATAGAAGCATTTTTGGAGAGTTTTAAGCATGTGATGTCAGAAAAAAAGGTTCACGTGTGGGTCCAAAAATCGGTAATTTAGTGCTGCTGAAAACGTGAAAGTTCATTTCTCTGTAGCTCAGAGGACAGACTGTTCAGCACAATCTTTGCATCTCAGAATGCCAGTTTTACTAAATCCTACTTCACTCAGAAATATTAAACTCTTTAGCTAACAGTCACTTCGGTACAGTAAGACCCGAAGCCAGCATCATCACAAAGTCATCATCTGCGCTATTTTAGTGCTCTCTTTGCAGAGCCTCTTATAATCCCCCCCTGACCTTTCAGTTACCCATCTCCTGGAAAACCTTTACAGATTATTTAGCAGATGATGAAATCAAAGACACTGGGAATGACTCTTAATCATTTAAATAAAACCAAAATATTCAATCATCACAGACAGATTAAACTGCTTTCTACTTACCAGCCAAAGTTGCGGTGAAACTGCTTGAAATCAATTCCTGGCACAGGAGTTTGATGTTTCTCCTTCGGAGACTGAAGAGAGCTCTCTCCGTCCACGGCAAGGCGAGGAATGCAGATAGAAAGCGAATGGAGCCTGTCTGCTGTGTGTAATCCAGTTATCTCGGAAGGCTGAAGTTTTTTAAGGAAGAGGCTACTCTCTCCTACTGCAGTGGGTGGCTTTTGCTGTGACTAGCATTTGGAACTGTTGCCAGATTATAAGTGATCTACAGCAAGGAAACGTCTGATCTTCCTGTTACATCACTGACCCCGCCTGCTGTTAGTATTAGATTACTTTGCTTCTTAAATAGTACACCCCAGGAAAGCAGAGAACCTCTGTTTCTGGATGAGATCTATGCTGGAAGCAGGCAGAGCAGGCATGGCTCATGTGCTTTGGAAGGCTTTGTTGCAAAGGGAAAGGCTGCTTGGCTTTTACCTTCACAGAAGACTGTTGCAACTTGCCTGCAAGGTAGAGTTAGCATCCTGTGGTTGATCTGAAAATAGATATCTCTTTCTCAAGGCAGTGAAATACTTGTCTTAAACGGCATCTAGAACAATTTAAAAAAAAAGACAAGGTGAAATCTCCAGTCAAATGGAAGAAAGAACAATTGTTCTAGGAGTAATGTGGGGCAATAATATAGTTGAGGTCTCTGGCTCAACCTATAGCATTGTTGTTAGTCTGGAGACCTGATCTGCCTCATACGAAATCTTGGTAGATAATTTTGCTTGAAAGAAATATGCAGCCTTTCAGTTAGGTAACTATTGGATCTGTTAAACGATAATAAGAGCTTTCTATGGGAGGAAAAACATGTAAACTGTTAAATCTGTACTCTAAGTACTGTAGCAGGAGTAAGAATGTTGTGTCACCTAATAATTCACTGGTTTTAAAATGGAGAATAGAGAAGTTTGTAGATTGCAGTATTCCTTCATGCTTGCCAGTTCAACCACCCTGCTCAGTGATGCAGGATATATTCCACACATAAAAGAAATGTACTCATAGGTAAATATTATTACTACTACTAATAATAACTATAATAATTTCATTTATATAGTGCTACAAGGTGTATGCAGCGCTGTACATGTAAGATGTAAGACACAGTCCCTGCTTATCACAGCTTACAATCTAATCAAGATGAAAAAAACATACAAAACAGGGGACTAGAGTAGGAGCAGAGAAGGAGCCTGAAGCACTGACTCGATTAGTTTGTTCCAGGCATATGGAGCAGCAAAGTGGAACAAATGAATTCTGGAGTTGGCAGTGGCAGAGAAGGGTACAGGTAAAATATATCTGCCAGAGGAGCTTAGCTCCCGGGGAGGGGTGTAGAGTGGGATAAGAGAGGAAAGGTAGTGAAGTGCCACAGAGCGAATGCACTTGTAGGCAAATGGGAAAAGTTTGAATTGGATGCAGAAACTGATAGGGAGCCAGCGAAGTGACTTGAGAAGAGGGGTTACATGAGCATAGCAACACTGGCTGATGGTAAGCTATGCAGCCGAGTTTTGAACAGATTGAAGGGGAGAAAGATGATTCAGAAGGAGGCCAGTGAGCAGCAGGTTACAATAGTCAAGACGGGAGGTGACTAGAGAGTGGATACAACCACAAAGACTAACTGGACCATCCATTCTGCTCTATACTGTTAAGAATATGTCTCGGTTGTCAGCTATAAAAGCTTGACTATTTGTAGGATATAATTTCTTATCCATTAGTCTTGTCTTCCTCTTTCATTTCCTGCCATCCAGAGTATGTGAGCATAGCTGTTTCCATACTTAATGCAACACCATTAAACTGCTTCTCCTGCCTCCTACCCCCCCCTTCCCCCACCACCCACCACCACCACTACTAGCTTTGTAATAAAGACTGACCAAACTATGTCTTATACTGATTCAATCTACATCATCACTGTACCAAAAAATAAATAAATAAACAGGAAAGAAGCTCTGTTCCTTTCATTTATATCTGAAACACAAGACAGTATCTTGCATGAATATCTACATACGAGTGGATTCTATATCAATTCTAGGGCAGTCATGGGGTTATAAGCAATGATAAAGTCAACAGGTTTGCTATAGTATGACACAATTAGAGACAACTCACATACCACTGCTTTGGTAGTCATAAAACAAATCATACAAATTAATGCTGTTTTTCTAGATCAAAATAAAAGCAGACATGAAAGCTGTCTTTATCGGAAGCTGCAGGAATACAGTAGGGCAAATAGGATAGATTAATAAGGATGGACACAGAAAAACAAAATTATATAGTAAAGTCTTAAGTGGACAAGGAAAATTCATCCTGGATCTTAAGGACAACAGCTATGTGTGCTCTTTGAACGGTATATGCCTGCGATTTCACGATAATGCTAGCTAGTGCCTGTAAAATACCAGATACATAGTTCCCATTTATTTTTCCCCTTATCTTTTTAATCTTTAGATTTCCTTCCATTCTAGTTCTAGCATATTTTGGAGTGAATTTTAGAAGACTCCGTTTACACATTATAAAAATTGGATTTACATAATTAGACAAGGCGGTATTTATATGTATATGCAGCAGCACATAGAGATTTGAATGAGGCCTATTCTGGGTGGACCTTCCTGGAAGGCATGTATTCCATATACCTCAGTTTTAGCTACTGGCCTGCTCAAAGACTTGCATAACCATGGCTAAGTTTGTGTTTCGGATCTGGGACTTGGAGGACTGCTTGTCGGAGGTGATTTGTGCACCACTCTGACAAGGAAATCCAGGGCCGGCGCTACCTAATAAGCATGGCAGGGGGGTGACAGTGTTAAAAGGCTCCAAAGCTAGTGGGTTTGTGTGCCCATAAGACAAGCTGCTCCCGTGGGCCAAAGAGGACAGAAATGCTCATGCAGCAAACGCAGCCTCCTTTTGAACCACAGGCATTCTGTATGTATGGAGCCCTGCGTGGTTCAAACAACTGACGACTGATCAACACAAGGATCAGCATATTATGCCCTGAGCACTGTGTGGTTTAGTCATCAATTGTTTGAATTGCGCAGGGCTCCATACATACATGCTCTGCTGCAGGTTCAAACAGCGGCCAAAGATGAAAGGAGGAGCCCATCTAGAGCTAGGAGATCTCCAGGCCCTGCCGGCCAAAGATAAACGAAGGAGGAATAAGGCAGCATTGATGAAAAAATGAAAATAAAGTGGGTATGTGACAGCTGGTTGAGGAGATACAGAAACTATACAGAGGATGGGGGGAGGAGGTTCTAGTGACCAAAGGGGTTGCTGAGATTGGAGTGAGAGATGGATATGAAGATCATAAGGGGAAAAGAAGATATTGAGGACAGAAGGAGGCTGTGGTGAGGGGTAGGGGGATGATGAGGCAAAAGGGGGGGGGGGGGATGCATAGAGATGCCCTGGAAGATGAGACAGATTTTGGAGAGAGGGACAGAGTAGGAAAGGGGAGAAACGACTGGAGAGTGAGTGGGACAAGAGAGGATTGGGTATTAAAAAAACATGTGCATGGACGTGCTTTTTAATACCCATTCTTCTCTCTGTCATTATTCAATCTTCAATCATTTATCCTTTCTTCTGCTCTTTCTTTCATCCCCAACTCTCCTCAGTCCCTATCAAGCAATTTTACAAACTTGTTTTCATATGTGATTCAAAGTTACAATTAAAAAATCCCAAATAAAGCTATCATTTTGTGTTGCTCCTTTCATTTGTGAAGCAATACAATGCTTATATTTCTCCAGATATATACACATATCACAGGGGCAGCTCAAGGCAATCTGCTGCCTGAGCTGAAGGATGAGATGGCGCCCCACCCCCCTGTAGAGGGGGCAGGGCTTTCTCAAAACTCCAATCAGGGACTGAACCAAACCAAAAAGCCGATTAGATTATATGGAGGAAATGTAAGATGTTTGTACACCAAGGAACTAAGAGAGAGCAAGAATCACAGCACAGTTTATAAAACTAAATTATAGATAACTCATTTTTATTTTATTGTTATAAACTGTGTTATGATTCTTGCTTTTTCTTTTTCAACATATATTTTGCATCTACAGAACCCCCTTCAACAGTGGGTGCAGAGCAGAACCTGGACATTCACTCACATAACTCAATATCTTAAAAAAAAAATCTGATTCTGATCATCTCACCAACAACAACAAATATTCTCCAGTATCAGGCATATTGTGAACTAATACAAAACCCTACAACAACATCACTGAGTATCTATAGAGCAAATCTACCATACCATACCATACCATAATATATAGGCACCAACTTCCAAAACTCACATAAGAAGCCCATCCAAAAAAAGCATCACTGTAAATACTACAGTGGGCACTGGAACATCCATACACCTATTTGAAAAGCTGAACATGTCAAATTACTACAGTACAGTATAGATCTTTATGTACAAACTCCATGTTAACAGAACACTTGGCCTCAGTCACACACTCAGAACAGAGATTCTCATCATCAAGTACCGAATAAGTAACCACAATCTAAAGTAAAAATAAAAATATGATATGCAGTTCCCCCATACTGTGTAAAATATAAAGACAGCACAAAGTCTAATCACTAAACTGAAATAAAATTATTTTTTCTACCTTTGTTGTATGACCATTTTATTCTCTGATCATGCTGGTCCAGATTTGAGGCTTCTGCTTTCCTGTCTTCTCTTAGCTCTCTTTCTGTGGTCTATGATCCATCTGCCATTTCTTATCTCTTCTTTTGTTTTCTTCACTTCTTTCCATCAGCCTATTTCCAGTCCCCTTCTAGTCCAAATACCATGGCAGCCCCTCTCAGCATCCACTCCCTTCCAGTCCCATTCTCCCATCCCCTTGCATCAGCCTATTTCTGTGGTCTATGATCCATCTGCCATTTCTTATCTCTTCGTTTGTTTTCTTCACATCCTTCCATCAGCCTATTTCCAGTCCTGGTAACCTTCCCCAGTATTGGCCCCGTTTCCAGTCCTCCCCTCCCCTCCTCGTACCTTCCTATATCAACCGCCTTGCATTTCCAGGAGTGCCTCTGGAGTCCATTCCCTTCCAGTCCCCCTCCTTCCCCGCTGTCCAGCCTCTTCTAGTCCAAATACCATCGCAGGTATCAGCTCACTTCCACTCCCAGTGCCCCCCCCTCCCTGTCAGGTCCCTTCCAGTCACCCTACCCTCTATCCATCCCCCTTCCAGTGCCAACCCCACGTGTCAGCTTCCATCCAGCCTCCTCCCCATTATCCAGCCACTTACCAGTCCCATCCCCAAGTATCAGCTCCCTTCCAGTCCCTCTTCAGTACCATCCCCAGGTGTCAGCTCCCTTCCAGCCCCCTCATTCCCCCCATATCAGCTCCCTTTCAGTCCTCTCCTTCCCCCTGTGTCAGTTCCCTTCCTACCCCCACCTCCCCCTGTGTCAGCTTCCTTCCTGCTCCCACCTTCCCCCCCCCCCCCATGTCAGCTCCTTTCCTGCCCCCTTCTTCCCCTGGCAGACCATCTCAGCTTCTGTTCATTTCCAGTCCCATTCTCCCATCCCCCTGTATCAGCCCATTTGTAGCCCTAGCCCCCAGTTTTCTTTCAGGGCTAGCAGCTCTCTTCTCCCCTCCTCCCATCAGCCTGCTTCCAGTGCCAGCCCCCAGTTTTCTTCCAGTGCCAGCAGCTCTCTCCTCTTCCCATCAGCCCATTTCCAATACCAGCCAATTTCCAGTCCTATCCCCCTTATCAGCCCACTCCTGTGTTAGCCCCCCCCATCAGCCCATTACCAGTCTGAACCCCCCCAATAAGCCAATTTCCAGTCCTGCTCCCCCATGATCAGCCCATTTTCAGTTCTAGCCCACCTAATCAGCCCATTTCCAGTCCTAACCCCCTTGATCAGCCCATTTCCAGTCCTAGTTTCCCTTAAGTTCCTATTTCCAGTTTTAGCCCCCCCCCCAACAGCCCATTTCCAGTGCTAGCCCTTCCATCAGCCCACTACCAGTCTTAACCCACCCATCAGCCAATTACCAGTGCTAGCCCCTCCTGATCAGCCTATTTCCAGTTCTAGCCTCCCCATCAGCTAGTGCTAGCCCTTGCATCAGCCCACTACCAGTCCTAATCTCACCTGATCAGACCATTACCAGTCCTAGCCCCCCTAATCAGCCCATTTCCAGTCCTAGCCTCCCTTAAGTGCCCATTTACAGTTCTAGCCCCCCCCCATCAGCCTATTGCCAGTGCTAGCCCTTCCATCAGTTCACTACCAGTCCTAACCCCCCTGATCAGCCCATTACCAGTCCTAGCCCTCCTAATCATCTCATTTCCAGTCCTAGCCTCCCTTAAGTGCCCATTTACAGCTCTAGACCCCCCCCCCCATATCAGCCCATTGCCAATGCTAGCCCTTTCAACAATCCACTACCAATTCTAACCCCCCTGATCATCTCATTACCAGCTCTACCCCCCCCCCCCCAATCAGACAATTTTCGGGGCTAACCCCCCAGCTCAGCCTTGCTTAGCTCATTACCAGTCCAAGCCCCCTCCCTGGGAAGAGTCCTGCAATTTCTAATCGGCGCCCTGGCTCACCTTTGCAGAGCCAGGGGAAGGAAAAGTGTTTCTCTTCTTTCCCGCAGCTCTGTTAAAGTTGAGCCCACTGGCACTGCTTAGGGTAATGTAGGCATTTCCTGTCTCACGCTTCAATCACATTAAACCTTTGCTATCACAGCCTGTTCATACGATGTTAAATATTTACTCCTCTGTGCTTATTTTTATTCCAGCTATGCATTTGCCCCTTCATTGCAGTTTTCTTGTCACAATATTTGATTTAAAGGAGAAATACTAGCATCACATGAACAAAGTTCACAAAGGAGTTCTGGAAAAGGACAAGGCACAGCCTACTATTACTAGTAATGAGGGAGGGGGTGTCAATCTGTAGGTTGCAGGGTGGCACTGGAGACCCTAACACCGGCCCCAAAGAAATCCACCACCCCTGAGAAAAGAGGGATTTTTGGAGGAATAGTCCTTAATTGCCTGCTTTTCTTGCATGTTTACACAAATTGCCATTTATACATCTAAGTGAGGCTACATAAATGCCTATGTCATAGCCGCTTATAAAATCAAGGCATATGCATGTATGTAGTACAACTTTATATGCATCACTGATCATAGTGTGACTGTATGCTTTGCTGCCTTGTATGAGCCTGCTCTTAGCTGATCTCAGAAGCTAAACAGGGTCAAGCCTAGCTAGGAACTTGAATGGGAGACCAACTTGGAATACCAGGTGCTATAGACTTAAGCATCTCTGTGTATCTTTGGCAGCACTAGATTTATTTTATAAAAGACTCAGTGCACACCCATCCTTTTATAGAATTGTTGCTTAGTTTTACAGGCAAACATCCATTTTAGCTACTTACACACTCTAAATAACTTATCCTCTCAAATTTCCTATATTTTCACACATTCGTGGGAATAAAAAGTGGCTACATCCCTGGCTTTCGAACAGCTAAAGTTACCAATGTGTGGTATCATGTTAGGATGCACTAACATTGTAAATGTATGTGATTTGATCACAGGTTCCACTCTAATCAATGGGACATAATTACTCCTAAAGTGTGTTCACAGCATTAGTGTACACTAACACGCCAGCACACATTAGTAACTGTAGTTGACAATCTCTTTTTCTGGGTTCATGCTTCAGTTGTCTATGGGTCATTTATGTTTTATGGGTGCTTACATGATGCCTGTTAGAATTCTAATAGATTTTTTAGTGATGAGTGACTAAGTGCAATTAGCTCTCACAATCTTTCAATATTCCCCAGAATTGAAATATTAATAATCATGCAAAAAAGAAGAGAGAATTTGTTACCTGCCCACTAAATTTTCTAGATTTTGCTTTTTAAACGAAGACTGGTACTATAAAATAGGTTCCAATATAGCTGTTACAGGCTAGTTTAGTTTGGCTGCTTTCAAAAGTGCTGTTAAGACATGGTTGACTGTCGTAGGAGAAGCAGACTCTGTGATGAGTAAAGCTGTGTGACTAGAAGTTGTCTGGTTCATTCTGTTACAATGACGGAGGCTTATTTAATGATGGTACATGTAGGGAATGATTTTATAACGGGACACACGTGAAGTCTGTCAAAGCATTTATTTCCTAAAGGCAACATAGGTGTCTAATGCCTTTATAAAATAGAATCCGAAATCCAACCCTGATAGCATTTGAATACCGATGTGCACATTCACACCTGCTCTGAGGCAGATATACATAAGTGCATGCATTCTACATATGTACTCTCATGTTTTATAAAATACTTATGTGTATTTTAAGTCTGTCCCTGCTCTGCCCAAACTATGCCCTCAGGACTGCCCCAAACAGAGTGGAGAAGTAGTCTAATGGTTAGCACACTGTTCTGGGAGCCAAGTGACCAGGGCTCAATTCCCACTAGACTCCTTGTGGCCTTGTGCAAGTCTCTTAACCCTCCATTGCCTCAGAAAAATCCAAGTTATTAATATCCCTGTTTAATGTACATTACCAAGTTCAAGTAACAATATAAACTACTTTGAATAAGGTGGTATAAAAAACTCTGTTAAATAAATACATGAAGAAAAGCCTTGATAAAATTACCTCCTATATGGCTTCTGAATGATGGCTGATGCAACAACATGCTAAGTTACTAAACATTTGTGCCAATCTGAACTGAATGCTGAAAATAATGGTAGGAAGTCAAAAGTAATATCTTCACTAGTAAATTCAATCTAATGAGGTGACCGAATAGACATTGTTCTAGTATGAGATTTTACAGTTTGACTCCAGTGTGTTCACTGCTCAGAATGCTAATGACTTCAACCACAGTTTCTTCTCTTTCCCTGGTTAGCATCTCATTGCTAAAGCTGAGCTTTTTATTTGTAATTAATGAATAGCAAAAGTCAATCTGGTAGCACTTAATTGGCAAAGATTTTGTACAAATCAGACCATTCACTCATTATTTCAAGAATAGATCTATAACGTCATATAATAAATAGCAAATAGGAAGGAGACTATGGGATATCAGCTTGAGGGATCTAAAATGAGAGATGATGGTTAATGGGCTCTTATGGAAATATGGATTATTGTAATAGTGCCCCAGCTCCCATCCCTCCAAGCGAATCGGATGAGCCTGCCATCCATTCGCTTGATTGGAGGGGAACGGGGCGGTGGGAAGGAAAGGAGGAGATGTCAGGCAGGCGTGGAGGAGAGGACCAGTGCAGACTCATCAGGAACAAAGAATTTGGTGGGCTTCAGGCAGCAAGCTCAGTATGGTCACCCACCCTACCCTCTCTGGAAGGGGGAAGAGATGGAGAATTGGGGGGGGGGGTGATCTGGGATGGAAGGGGGTAGGGGGGCTTTGGGGGTTTCAGAGCACAGTTGGCGCTCTTGTCACTAGAAGTGGATGACCTCCTCCTAAGGTTAATTTCTCCCCCCCCCCCAAAACGGTCGGAAGGAAGGCAGAAGATGGGAGCACTGGGAGGTTTCCCCAGCATGGGCATCACCTCTATGTGCGATCCCAGTTACAGGGGTGGCCCAAGGGGGGTGCGGGGCCATATGCGGAGACTTATTTTGGGGCCTCATTTGCAATAGGAGCCTCATTTGCATAAATATCTGCATAATGCTAATATGCACTAACTTTTAGTAAACATGCCTCTTAATTAGTGCATGGATAAAGAAAGACTATCAAATTTCTATATTACTGTACTCCAGTGCCAACCGCCAGGCACATTAGGAAGTACTACAAACCGTGCCCATTTAGAACCCATAGCAAACCCGCCATATCATAACAGCACTATCAGGATGCACAAAGCACCAAACCCCACCTATCAAAAGGCAACACTGCAAATATTAAACCAGTACATCTCAGAAAATACCAATACATCTTATACTGGGGAAAGAGAACAAATGGCACTGTCAAATAGAAACTACATAAACAGAATACCTTAGCTCGGTTACACATGCAGAACATAGACCATCACCAAACAAAGGACAAGGGATCACAATTTAGAAATAGGAAGACAATAATTAAATTGGGAATCTCAAAAGCCAAACTTGGAATGTAAAACAACACTGGAGAAATAAAACTAATTAATTTCCTCTTGTACTAAACAAAACGCAGACGTTAACGATATACATTTCCCAGAGCTGACATATTCCAGTTAATAAATTCAAAATAAAAAAATATTTTTCTACCTTTATGTGTTTGTGCATTTTATTTTTCAGTTGCAATTGCTCCAGTCACTTTCTTCAGGTTTCTTTGTGTCTTCTGCTAACTCTCTATTATCTGCTGTCTATTTGTCCTTTCTTCTTTCTCCTAGTTTTTTTCCATTCTCTCTCTACATCTGCTTTAACATACTGATCTTTCTCCATTTCTTTCTTTATTCCTCTTTCATCCACTCAGATTTTACCCCTCCATCCTCAATCCCCACTTACTCTCCCAATATCCGGGTGATCGTAGATTTTTCTTCCCTCCCACACAAAATATTTTTCCCCTCTCCATCCTCACTCTCCCAACTCCATCCCATTCTAGTCCTCCCACAACATCAGCTCCCTTCTAGTTCCAGCCACATCCAGCATCCACTTCCTTCTAGTCCCATTCTCCCATCCCCCCGCATCAATCCACTACCAGTCCTAGCCCCCCATCAGTCCATTTCCAATCCTAGCCTCCCCATCAGCCCCTTTCCAATCCTAGTCCCCCATCAGCCCTTACAAGCCATATCCTAGACCCCCCATCAGTCAATTTCCAGTCCTAGCTCCCCAATCAGCCCTTTCCAGTTTTATCCTAGCCCCTCCATCAGTCCATTTCCAATCCAAGCCCCCCCCATCAGCCCATTTCCAGTCCTAGCTCCCCATCCATCTCCAGTCCTTTCCTAGCCCCTCCATCAGCTATTTCCAGCCCTAGCTCCCCCCCCCCCACTCAGCCAATTTCCAGTCCAAGCTCCCCCTGCCAATTTCCAGTCCTAGCCCTCCTCCCCATTAGCTATTTCCAGTCTTAGCCCCCCCCCAAAGAGCCCCGTGCCTGTCCGAATGTCTTTAGAGGGAGCCGGAGAGGCCCCGGCTCACCTCTGACAGCCTCCAAAGTGAAGAGCCCCTTTTTTTCTTCACTTTGGCAGCTGTATTACAGTATAGGACGCTAGCGCACCGAGGTCAAAGAGGACTTCCTGTTTCCCAGCACTCAGTGCGGGAATGTCCTATACTGTAATACAGCTGCCAAAGTGAAGAAAATAGGTGCTCTTCACTTCAGGGGCTGTCAGAGGTGAGCTGGGGGCTCTCCGGCTCCCTCTAAAGCTGCCCTGCCTACCGGTGTTGAATGCGAGATGTTGTTGGTGCAGGGCCCCCTAAAGCATAGGGCCCTGTGCGAAGAACATTCTCGCACAATGGACGGGCCAACCCTGCCCAGTTACATTAAGACTCCACAGGTGGAAGCAAGCTTCATCCACAGGTGGAAGCAAGCTTCATCCTGGAGTTACCGCAGGCTGGGGGTGGGGGGATTGGTGGGAGAAGAGAGTGCAGAAACATGGCATGCTGGGCTAGGGTGATGCCGTATAACCCAACCTTTGGTGGAGCTTGATATTATTTGATATGATTTGATATGTTATTGTTAAAATATTTGGAGGTTGAATTAAAGCTGCAGCCAATGTTTTGCCAAGTACCTTTCCAGGGTTTTTTTAATTCTTTGGTTCCTTTGTGGGGCAAATGGATGGTGAGGAGTATGTGAATGTCTATGTTATGAAGATCAAGAAATATAAGATCTTGTGCACAAGACAGTACAAAGTACATAAAGGAGTAATCTGTAATGGGAACATTATGGCAAGATGGAGGGACTGACTACACAAATGAATAGATGAGCTCATTTTGGTGAAATTATGAGGGGATACACATTTGTAAAATCTCTGTGCATATTTTTTTTAATATTTTGATAGTGCTGGGCAAGGATGTAGTGACATTGTAAGATTGTTTTGACTCCTGGAGTCACTGTCCATCTTACTTTAGAGACCAATGAAAGTCTGAATC
The DNA here is from genome assembly GCA_033557465.1 of Ichthyophis bannanicus. Lineage (NCBI taxonomy): Eukaryota > Metazoa > Chordata > Amphibia > Gymnophiona > Ichthyophiidae > Ichthyophis > Ichthyophis bannanicus. Next base: position 552,525,066 of record CM066036.1, read on the forward strand.
AATAATTTCCAGAAGCACATGCAGTAGAAAAAGGTAAGGTGTTAAGCTGATGCATGCAACTATTCAGAGCGGCATCTCTGCTGGTGGCAAGATACCATCATTACATTTAAAGTGCTGGTTTTGAAAAAAAATGTATCCAGGTGGTATATTGCTGCCATCTAGTGTCAGTATTTGCTTAAACAAGCTTTAACTTCATTTATTTATTTATTTTCATTTCAAAATGTTTTTTGACATGATTATGTGAGTAATACATTTCATTTAGGCATTTTCCTGGTAAGTATTTCTCTACAAAAACTGTGCCTACAGTGAAGTATTTGCATAAAGTAGAATGGATATCGGAGAAACAAAATTATTTACTGAATTATTGCTAATGTATGTTTTCAGAAATGTTTATGTAATTTCTTTTTTCATGGATATGTTTACTTAAGACATTCATCCCAACCCATTTTCTCAATTTCTTTCATTATTGTCCAGGTTCTCCCTCCTATGGCTGGCTGAAATGAGCAATTTTTTAAATTCTGTTCATGTCAGGCAGCAGGGGTAAATCCAGTCATGGACAATTTTGGTATTACACGTGCATTCCCCATAAGAAATTGGGAATACATGTATAGATTTTTGTCCCGCCCAGACCATGTCCCCAACACATCCCCTTACACTTTAGACATAGTATGGACAGTCACAAATCAACTGGATGCATTCTAAAATTACCATTTACACATAGATGCAATTTACACCTGTACATGCCTGATTAGACGTGTACATCACAAACAATGCTTCTAAAATAACCCCCAAAATGTCTCTTAACATTTTTAAGCTTCACAATGTATATCCTCTTAAAACTTAGTATAACTTCACTTACTTTCAGTTTTATTTAAACAAAATCACCTAGTTAATAAGTACTTGGATAACTGCCACTACAATTTCTGTCTTTCCTTTTGCTTCTTAAAATATGACCAAGCATAGAGACCCTTTCACTAAGGTGCACTAGGTTTTTGCACTTAATGCACATTTAGCATGAAAACTAACAGCTGTTAAATGCAAAGCCTCCATGGTAATATGTAGATTCATACCCTAACACATGGTACTAGCACCCTAAGGCACAATTGGTAGTTAATGCAAAAATCAGTGTCTTTATTGTCATGCCCCCATGGTAACTGTTAGCGCTGGAACAAATGTATAGTTAACTCATGCCAAATCATAAAGATCCAGCATTAAGAGTAAAAATTGCCTAGCATGCCTAATGATTGGGTCATCTGTATTCTTCCAAAAAATATAGCATCCAGTGCCAATAACAACAAATAGCCTCCCGCAAGTGGAAAGCAAATCAAAAACTTAAATGCTGGAGGAAAAAGACTTCAGGATATGTAAATGCCAACGCAATGGCTCAAACCAATGTGGACTCGCTTTTCAAAGGCATTTACATGGGTAACTGCCCTAGTTACCGGAGTTGGGTCTTAATGTCTTAGAAATTAGTCAGGCGATGAATTTTGTGGTGATGTGAATGATTGGTAGTGAGTGATATGATGTAGTGGGGTTTCCCTGCAGTGGAGAGTCCCATCGGGTCTTTAAAGTGTGCAGCTGTGACGTTTTTTGCTTAAGTGTGGCAGATATGGCCCAATGAGCTCTAGTGGCTCCTGACTGTAAGTTGTGCTGTATAGTTGTGGGTGGCAGGTTAGCTGTATATACTTTTGTTTGATATAACAAGCCTATGCAAGTGATTTATTAATGGCAAATCTTTTTTGGAATTCTTTTAGATGAATTAATGTGCTGAGTATGGTTCGCCTCCCTGATGCAGCCTCGGCGAAACGCCCGGCGTTGGGGTTTGACTTGTTGTTGCTTTATTTTTGAAGCTAAGTGCTATCATGGTTGTTTTTACTCTTAAGAGAGCTGCATGAAATTAGTGAACAATGGCAGGATTTTGTAGGATATTATGGGGTATGTTTACTAAACCGGGCTAACGATTAACCCGGGCTATCTGCAACTAGGTCCCATTGAATAATATGGGACCTAGTGGCAGATAGCCCGGGTTAACCGTTAGCCCGGTTTAGTAAACATAGCCCTATGTGTTAAGAAGGGCCACTGATGCTCACATATTGCACTAGTTCACCTGAGCTAAAAATGTTTTGCTTCTGATTTTCACTTGTACTCAGCATCTGATGCTTCTCCTCTAGTGTCCAACAACAGTTGGCCAACTTTGATGGGTTCCAGTTGCCCTGAAATCACTTTTCCATCATCTCAATGTCCTGGTGAAACCTTTCACCATGTTCATCGCTGCACCAAGATCAGCAGGGAAGAAGTCCAAGTGTGAATGCAGAAAATGAATCTTCAGCGACATGTTGCACTTCGTGGTTTTGTATGCATGAAGCATGTTGTCTACCAGCTGAACGTAGTTTGGCTCCCTGTAATTGCCAAGAAAATTCTCAACAACATCCCTGAATGCCTTCCATGTGATTTTCTCAGGCCTCACTAGCAGATCTTCAAACTGCTTGTCATTGATGACATGTCTGACTTGCGGACATGCCTTCCTTGATCTTGGCACCAGTTATACTTGGAAAAATGTGTCTCAAATATCGAAATCCTTCACCTTCCTTGTTCATCGCTTTCACCAAGTCAGAGCTTTATATGAAGAGAAGGCAAAAAAATCTTACTTGTGTCGACAAGTGGTTCTTGTGCCACATTTTTCTGTCTTTGAACCAAACATGTATGGAGCAGCCAGTTCTTTTTAATGTAATAAGACTTCCTAGCATGGGAGTCTCATTTGCAAATGAAACAGCACTTGGTATATCTGAGCTGCATTCCTAGTAGCAGTGCCACTACTTTTAGATCACCACAGATGTTCCAATTGTAGTTGTGCTGTATGTGTTTCAATAACAGTTCCTTGTTTTCGTAGGTTTCTTTCATGTGTACTGCAGAGGCAATAAGTATTGAAGGGTGGACATTGCCATTGTGTAACAAGACAGCTTTCAGGCTTAACAGTGATGAGCAATAAAAAGTCGCCATTGTTGTGAGTCATACTCACAACCCAAAGCCGTGAATAACCCATCAATGTCAACCTGCGTAAAGAAATTTTTCATATTTTCTTGGCGGGTCCGAAAGACAGAAATTTTTGTACCTGGTGATAGCAAACCCCATCCTTGCAATCTTGAACCACGTAGTTCAGCTTTTGTTTTTGACAAATTTAAGTCCCTCACCAGGTCATTTTATTCTGACTGTGTTATCATATGAGGCACACCGGACATAAGCGGTTCAAAATCTGGATCCATCTCATAATAGTCTGTCTCATCTAGGCTCCATGTCTCTGGTGGCTTCGCTACTGGCATACTGTCATCATGTGGCACTGGTCTCATAGCTGAAGGCAGACTGGGGAATTCAATAGATTTCTTATTTTTAGCAGAGAAGCCGAATACATTGATCAGACAGAAGTAAGAGTCTATCATGTGATTCTTCTGTTTTTGCCATATCATCGGGACTGCAAGCAGCATTGCCTTCCAAGTACCTCTGAGCCAAGCTCTGTGATGGGCAGCACATGTGATACAGCAAATATGAAGAGCCCAGGATTTGTCTTGACTGCCAACTTTACAACCGAAGTAGAGTTCATACACTTTCTTAGTAAGTGCGGTCATACTACATCTTTGAGGCTTAAGCATATGCTCACCACAAATGTATTGCAGAATGTATCTCGGCTGTTGCAACATTGGTGAGACATTTGTGCTGTAACAAATTGTTGTTTTAGACAAGGAGTTTACATGTAAATGCTATTAAGTACACAAACTGATATCAATGTCATGCATGGCATCTGTGTATGAAAGCTGCTTTTATAGCCTGTACTGCTAGCATCCATCCTGACTAAGCATGCCCATGCATTTCTGAGCAGTAGCATTTCCATTGCACATTGTGAGCCTGCACTGAGTGCATGCCGAGACATGTCTGGACTAAATAAAACAGCTTACTTTCTAGGCAACACATGAGTAGATTTAACACTAGAAGCCCCAAAAGGAATTTTACCTAGAAACCCCAAAGTGCGTCAATTTACGCATTATCATGACAACTGTGTTTAGCATGAAATGCAGATGTGAATTAATGTGGTTAATTTTTTGTTAAATACGTGCAGTATGTGACGTCATCACATGAAGTCATCATGTGTTTATTGTTTGTAATGTCAGAGTAAAACTGTAAACAGTGATTGAGATGTGCCACCTAGTGGGAACATGAATTTATACCTAGAAGCCCCAAAGTACGTCAATTGACGCATCCAAGACATTTGAATGTGTCAATTGACGTACTTTGGGGCATCTAGGTATAAATTCATTTTCCCGCTAGGTGGTGCATCTGTCATTAATTTTCGATGCACATATGTGAACATCTTGACTTTGCTAACAAAGTCATGGAACATGACTGACATGATTCTAGCAGTGGCGCTGCTATACAACTTCAAAGATGCATTTGAGTCAATTGATGCACTTTGGGCATCTAGTGTTAAAATATATGAGGAAATCACAAAAATAGGCAATTGCAAAAAAAAAAAAAAACAGTGCATGACAGGAAAATTTCAAGGTGATTTTTGTGATCAGCTACCCAAAATCCGGAAGCAAAATCTTCCTTGTCCAGTGTTATTTTTCAGTATTGTTAGCACTGATAGGATTAATTCACTTCAATTAATAAAGAAAACCCCACAAAGGATTTGCAATAGGCTTGAACAAAAGACCTTGTCCATTGACTCAAATACTTCCTATTAGATTTATCTCCATGCCGCATCCCTTTACCCCAGATTTTCTCCATTAGGGTATGTACTGATTACTACAGTTTAAGCAACTCCCAGTTTGCTTTCACGTTCTCCTTAACATCCACTAAACAAAGAAAGACTTCAAGGAGGACCCCACTGCTCAAAGACAGACATAAAAATGCACACCTGATCTTTGCCCAGACCCACCTTGAGAAACCACAATCCTTCTGGGAAAATGTTCCATGGACAGATAAAACCAAACTTGAGCTCTTTGACAGACCTGCAGTACATTTACAGGTGAAGAAATGAAGCTTATAAGGAAAAAACACCCCTTGTACAGTTAAATATGGTGGAGGTTCCATAATGTTGTGAGGCTGTTTTGCTGCCTCAGGAACTGGATACCTGGAACATATTAAAAAAGTCATGAAGTCAGAGGACTACCAAGGTATTTTGGAGTGAAATGTGCTACCTAGGGGTATGTTTACTAAACCGGGCTAATGGTTAACCTGGGCTATCTGCCTCTAGGTCCCATATTATTCAATTGGACCTAGTTGCAGATAGCCCGAGTTAACCGTTAGCCTGGTTTAGTAAACATACCCCCTAATATCAGAAAGCTAGGTCTGGGTCCAAGGTCCTGGGTCCTTCAGCAGGACAATGACCTAAAAACATACATCCAAAAGTACAAAAGAATGGGTCAAAGGGAAAAATGGACTGTTTTAAACTGGCCAACAATGAGTTCTGATCTCAATCCATTTGAGAAGCTTTGGAAAGAGCTGAAATCTGCCTTTGGTAAAAGGAATCCTGGAAACATTCATGAGTTGGAACAAATCGCACCTGAAGAGTGGGAGAAACTACCAGCAGACAGATGTATGAAACTTATAGATGGTTGCAAGAAATGTTTGGAGGCTGTCATCATTGCTAAGAGGTGTACAACCAAATATTAGTGAAGGGTGCAATTAATCCTGTCCAGGTCAAATTATTTAGTTTTTTTTTTTCTCAAAAATTACTGCGTCTAAGTTGTACAGACACTTGTTTTGTTGTATACCTTTGAACGTCTATTTAAATATTATGATGATATACAGTTGGAATATTTCCAATTGTTTCTCAAAATATTGTACACAACATACCTAAAATGCAAGGGTGTCAATGTTGACCACAACTTTAACCACATAGCAGCAACATTATAACTAGGCCTTCTGATTCTTGATGTTTAATATTTTGAAATTTTGATGATTATTTTTGAGGCAATTCGGTGCTTTCCCAGGGTCATAAAAATAGATATTTATTAATATATCTGTGTCATGAAAAATAACCTGTCGCTTTTTAGGTGGATTCCATTCAATGAACAAAAGAGGTTTATTGGAACTTTCCATTTTCATATCACAGAAAAAGTGGCAGAATTCCTTTCTGTATAAAGTAGTCCTATTAACCTCCCTTTCCCATAAAAATGTACTAGTGATCCCAAAAAACAGAAAGCCAGTTTATAGAGAGCTTTCTTCACTCACTGAGTGAGAAGAAAAACTAAAAACAGAGACAAGGACAGGAAATCAACTACAACTGAGGATGCAGAGGAAAAAGGGAATGAGTAAGAACACGGTTAAATGGATCTTCTAGCAAGACCCTTATTCTGAGGCACAATTCATCTCAAAGATTACTTGCTATTTAGGAGAGTGGGAAGATAAATGAAAAACCCAGAGCTGACATTGACACAGTTGATAAAAAAAATAGAAACATGATGGCAGAAAAAGACCACATGGCCTATCTACTGTAGTCTGTCCCTCAATATCAATCACTACAACAGTCCCCCTTTTTCCTTCAGAGATCCTCTGTGTTTGCCCCATGCTTTTTTGAATTCAGATACTGTCCTCATCTCTACCACCTCCACTGGGAGACTATTCCATGCATCTGCCACTCTTTTCGTAAAGAGATATTTCCGCATATTATTCCTGAGTCTATTCCCTTTCACCCTCATCCTATGTCACCTCGTAGAAGAGCTTGCTTTCCATTGAAAGAGGCTCTCCTCCTGTGCATTTATTTATTTTTATTTTATTTAACCAGTTTTCTATACTGCCTTATCCTTCAATCAAGGCGGTACTACAAACAGGTACTGGATACATTCCCTTGTCCCCAAAGGGCTCACAATCTATGTATACCTGAGGCAAAGGAGGGTTAAGTGGCTTGCCCAAGGCCATAAGGAGTGCCTATAGGACTAGAAACCCCCAGATGGGAATTGAACCCCCAGCCCTGAGGTACCATGTCCTAACCATTAGGCCACAGAGGTATTTAGATGTCTCAATCACATCACCTCTATTCTGCCTTTCCTTAAGTCTGTCCTCATATGCTTTGTAACGAAGACTACAGACCATTTTAGTAGCCACTCTCTGTATCGACTCCAACCTTTTTATATCCTTTTAAAGGTGTGGCATCCAGAATTGCACACAATGCTCTAAATGAGGTCACATCAAAGACTTATACAGAGGCACTATCAACTCCTTTCTTCTGCTAGCCATTCCTCTCTCTATGCACCCAAGCATCTTTCTAGCTTTTGTCATCACATTTTCTACCTGTTTAGGTACTTTAAGATCATCAGACACAATTATGCCTAGATCCCGCTCTTCTTTTGTGGACAAAAGTACTTCACCCTCTATACTGTATCGCTCCCTTGGTTTGCTGCAGCCCAAATGTATGACCTTGCATTTTTTAACATTAAATCTCAACTGCCAAATTCTAGACCATTCTTCAAGATTACTTAGATCCCTCCTCATGTTATCCACACCTTTCTGGGTGTCTACTCTATTGCAGATTTTGGTATCATCCACAAAGAGGTAAACCTTACCCAACAGCCCTTCCGCAATATCACTAACAAAGATGTTAAAAAAGAATCGGACTAACACATATCCCTGGGGCACATTACTGGTAACCTCAGAGTGAGCTCCATTTACCTGTACCCTTTGTCGCCTCACACTCAACCAATTTCTAACCCAAGCAGTAACTTTAGGGTCCATCCCTAGGGTGTTCAGTTTGTTTATAAGTCATCTGTGCGGAACGTTGTGAAAGGCTTTATTGAAATCTAAATATACCACATCTAAGGCTCTCCCTCGGTCCAACTCCCTGGTCACCCAGTCAAAGAAATCAATCAGATTTGTCTGACAAGACCTGCCTCTGGTGAATCCATGTTGGACTCCAGAAACATCACTATTTTCTCTTTCAGCAGCGCTTCCAATAATTTACTCACCACCAAGGTTAAACTTACCGGCCTGTTATTTTCAACCACATCCTTACTTCTGCTTTTGCGTAAAGGGATTGTGGTCTTTCATTCATCTCACAGCAAAGAAAGGATTCACATGATTTTTAAGCAGGCCTCAACCCAGGCCACACCCAACAACTGACTACATCATCATGTCCAACATACTCCATAAACCAGAGCAAGGTCCAAAACCACAGGTGCTACATAAGGACATTACAACTTGAAGAGAGAGGGAAAATAATTTTAAAACACGCAAAACAGAAAATACAACTGAGGATGCAAAGAGGAAAAAGGCATAAAAATACACTGCTACCAGAATCACTACTCCAGCATGATCCCCTACCCCCAGGGGCGGCTCAGGGCAATCTGCTGCCTGAGGCGAGGGATGAGATGGTGCTCCCCTCTCCCAAGTTGGGGGGTGACTTTCTCAAAAGTGCAGTCAGGGACTGAAGCAAATCAAAAAGTCAATTAGATAATGTGGAGGAAATAAAAAGATGTTTGCAGACCATGGAACTAAAAGAGAGAGCAAGAACCAATGCACAGCTTATACCACCAAATTAAATAACTCATTTTAATTTTGTTTTAAAATGATTGTTGCTTTTTCTTTTTGAACATATATTTTGCATTCACAGAACCTCCCCCCCTCAACAATGGGTGCAGAGCAGAATTAGGACATCCACCCATAAAACTCAGTATCTAATTTAAAAAAATTGATTCTGGCCATCTCACTAACAAACATTCTCCAATACCAAGCATATTGTGAACTAATACAAAACCCTACAAAAGTCAACGATGACTACAAGGCCAAATCAACCATATCATACCAGTATAAACTTCCAAAACTCATACAGCAAGGGTCCTAACCAGATAAATCAGTACTATAAATACTGTAGTGGGCCCTAGAACATCCATACGCCAATTGAAAATCGAAACAAGTCAAATTACTACAGTACAGGTCCCTTCGTACAAAATCCATGTTAACAGAACTCCTGGCCTCAGTCACACACTCAGAACACAGACCCTCACCAAATACAGAATAAGTAAGGATAACCTAAAGTGAAAATAAAAATATGTAGATAAAAATTAAACTGAAAGCCCAAGAAGATAGACTCTGCTTGCAATGCAATACCAGAGAAATAAGAGACTCATTTCCCTGTACTGTCTAAAATATAAAAATAGTGTAAAGTCCAATCACTCATTTGAAAATAAAATTAGTTTTTCTACCTTTGTTGTCTGACCATTTTATACACTGATCTTGCTGGTCTCGATCTGAGGCTTCTGCTTTCTTCTATCTTCTCTTAGCTCTCTTTCTATGGTCTCTACTCCATCTGCCAGTTCTTTTCTCTCTTTTTGTTTTCTTCACTTCCTTCCATCTTGGATATTTATTTTTTTCTTTACAACTTTCTTCCATTTATTTCTCTCTCTCTCTGGCCATCCAGATTTCATTACTCCTTACTATCCAGTTCTCAATCTCCCTCTTTTTTTATGCCATCTACCTGCCACTTTTCAACCTTTATCCCCAGTCCTTCCATTCCCCAGCTCTTCTTCCCCTCTGTGTTGTCCAGCATTTGTCCTCCTATCTCCCCATCCCCCATTGTCCAGCATGTCTCCCAACTTCCCCCATCCAACATTTGTCTCCCTGCTTCCCCCCCTTTAGCATTTGTCTACTTGCCCCTACCCTGTTGTCCAGCATTTATTTATTTATTTATACAGGTTTTATATACCTCCCCTTCCAGAGATCAGGGGTGGTTTACATTGAACAAACCAGTTACAGAGAACAAATGAAATAACCATAGAAAATTTTGAACTATATACAAAGTAGTTGCCTGGATCATGAGCGATTATATAGGGTGCTACTGTTAATATATATAGCTTCAACTATATACATTTAGATTGCTTTGTTCTCCTGTCTCCCCCCCTCCCCCCATTGTCCAGCATTTGTCCTCTTGTCTCCTCCAGTTTTCCAGCACTAGTCCTCCTGTCTCCCCCCTCCAATTGTCCAGCATTTGTCCTCTTGCCTCCCCACCGTTGCCCAGTATTTGTCTCCCTGCTTCCCCTTCTCCAGCATTTGTCTTCCTACCCTGTTTCCCTATTGTCCAGTATTTGTCCCCCCATTTCCCTGTTGTCCAGCATTTGCCCCCACTTTCTTCAGCATTTATCCCCCTGTATCTCCCCTTTGTTCAGCATTTGCCCCCTGTCTCTCCCCTTTGTCTAGCACTTGTCCCCCTGTCTCCCCCCTTTGGCCAGTATGTCCCCCTGTCTCTCCCCTTTGTCCAGCATTTGCCCCCCTCTCCCCCCTTTGTCTAGCACTTGTCATCCTGTCCCCAGTCCCTCCACCTGCACTTCTCTTCCTGCAAAGGATCACCTGGCAGCAGCAGCAGCATTCTGGCTGTTTTTATTTTAGATTTTTCCACCTCTGGCCTGCCTCTGCCTTCCCACTGCTTTTTTTTTCCTGCAAGCGATCGTGCTGATTTGTCCGGTGATAACACTCCAGCTCTGTTTTAATTTTAGATTTTGCAATTTCTGGTCTGCTTCTGCCTTCCCACGTGGGAAAACAGAGTCAGGCCAGAGGCTGCAAAATCTAAAATTAAAACAGAGTCGGAGTGCCATCAGTGTCTGAGTGCCGCCCCCGTCCAAGTGCTGCCTGAGCCCATCGCCTCAGTTGGCCTCATGGTAGAACTGCCCCTGCCTACCCCTTCCCCATAGCGAGATCTCCCCCAGTCCCCCTGAAGGTATTTTCTGGACTTCGCCCCACCTCCATCCTGGCATACCTCCACAGAGACCAAACTGGCTTTTCCTAGTGTTTAGCCAAAGGGGTAGGAGTGATTCCAATTTATTTTTGCCCTTGTGTCTGCTTCTGCAAAATGGCACTGCCAAGATCCTGCCAGTAGTCTTGCGGTACTAGGAATCAAGCAGTAGTACTGCAAGAATACCAGCAAGCGTTGGATGACAACATTTTTTGCAGAGGCAGCTGCTTGAGCAAGAGCGAATGAAGATCACTCCTGCTCTGCCGCCTCCTCAGACCCCTTGGGGTGAGTGGAGATACCATGGGGAAAGGAAAGGGAAGTTACAGGGAGCAGCCACTGGGGGAGAAGCAAGTGAGGATCACTCCTGATCCTCCAACTAGACACCGCTGAAAGCCCTATAGGTCTCAGGTGAGGTTTTCTGGGGGAATGAGTGGTCTGGGAAGTGCATTTGGGGGGTTGGTGTCTTGTTTGTGGGCTGAAGGAGCATGAATTTGGGGAAGACAGACATTAGAAAGATTTAGCCCCGCATTGGGACTGGGAAAGAGCAGAAAAAAAATGGGAGCAGCAGGATTGAGAGAAAATAGATGGCAGAAACATCTGATCTTTTTGAATATCAGCCACTGTATGTGCTGGAGCAGGGGAGGATGGGGAAGGAGGCCCTGCCTAGGACTTGTGGTCTTTTGGCACAGGCTCTTCTTTTTGAAGAGTAAGATGAGTCAGTCAGAAGTCTCCAAGTCTGCCTTGCACTGATCAGAAGCAGAAGCCTGACTATCAGATCTGACATCATTGGAAAGCTGCAAATCCTGGAAACTTAATTTTGGCATCAGGTGTGTTCTATCAGCCTTTTCCAGTTATAACTGAACTGATTATTGCATGAACCATAAGTAATTTTTTTAAATTTTGATATAAATGTATGGGGTAAATAAACTTCCCCTTAGTAGCAGCTTCAGAGTTTCCAGGATCTGTGAACCTGTGGTCAGGATGGGAAGTAGAGTGGTTCACAATGGTCTGCAAGGGGAGGTGTAAGCAGAGGATAGGAGAATGGCTATCAAAACTAACGTTTTGTGTGGGTTCTTCTGGGTCTGTCTTCTCCATCTTCCCTAAAATCTGTTGGAGCTAAGAGTGGCATCCTGAGAGTTCAGGAGGTTCTAGGACTGGGAGAATGGTCCAGGGTCTATGGGATAGAGGTAAAGGAGGTTAAGTAATTTCACAATAATTCTGTTGAGGTACTAGAGAAGAAGAGAGTCTACTTTTAAGGACTTTCAGCTAAGGAGGCGCTGACCTGAACCAGGAGTGGAGTAATTCATGCGTTGTATCATCAGATCTCTGTCTCAACTTGGCAAAAAGATGATTTGGGTTTTATTCATGACAGAAAAGTTATGTGATTTCCCCTAAGTTGCCAAGTGCAAGATTTAATTTTTGTATTTTTCTCCAATGAGACCTGCATGTTAGATTATACAACTAAAATGCCAAATTACTGGGTCTTTTCTGTTGGTTTGTTATATAAACCAAATTTGAACAACCAAATTGCTACATGCCTGAACTTTGTGAGTTTTCTGATCAGGACTGGAGTGTTGGGATCCCGTGAGGTTAATGTCCTGGATAACTGTTTTTGCCCTCTCTCATCCAGAAACAGCTTCAGGGAGCAGGATGGCCTCAGATATTTCCTTCCAGAACCACCAAGAAAGGTAACTTGGTTACTTTAGAATAAAAAATAATTGAGTATTTATGCTTGCTGTGATAAGAAGCCCGAGGCACTTAGAAATATAGTGCCTGATATTCAAAGCAAATTATGAGTTCATTGGTGACCAGTGACTGTATAACTTGCTTATCCATATATTTATAAAATTTAAATAGATAACTGGGCCATTTAAATTCCTAACCAACCAAATACTATCCATATAATTATAGGCTGTGTTAGGGACAGGATGAAGGCAGTCCAAAAACTATCCATTTAGCTGCAGTATCCAGCTGGATAATGTATTTGTTTAGTACAGTATAGGTCTGCTGGATAATAAGCTTAATTAAATGGAGTGTGCCAGTACGGTCACTGTACTACACATATATTCTGCACCACTACCTATATGGATAGCAGTGCGTAATATATGGATGCGGTAGTGTGGTGTGCGGTGGTAAGGGGTTTTCTTTACAACACAGGCCAGACAGCAGTTCAGGGAAAACAAAAGCAGTTTTTATTCTGTACCAGCTTGTTAAACCTCTACAAAGCAAAACCCAGAACAGACAGCAGTTAAGAGAAAACAAACTTCTGTCCCAGCTTGTTAAACCTGCACAAGCTGGATCTCCAGGCCTTTTCTCCTTAGAAGAACTTCTGGCTCCACGGGTCTCTCCCTCCTGCAACCTGTTGGGTTCTTAACCTTCTCCTATCAGCCACACCCTACCAGTCTTGAACTCTGAGCTGCAGACTCTCTTAAAGGGAACTATTGATAATCCCTTTGGAGAGGGATGGGTAACATTCTATATACCCCATTACAATGGATTAATTTAATTGCTGGTACTTAAATTCATACTGTGGCTATGCTGGTTGAATAATAACCTGACAGAAAAGGATCACATAGTCCATATGGTATATCCATTTCTGCCTCCGCACTGTTCTGTCACAGGTCTTAATTTCCAACTGTAGTCTTCACAGGCCCATCACTCTGTTTCCTTTGGGTCCATCCCATGCATGTGAGTTCTGCCCTCTCCGCTGGAAGCCTCTTTTGAATAGGGTTACTAGTTGGCTACAAATTTGATTGACAGGGTGTTCCAGTCCTAGGTTAACCCTGCCACATGCATGCCCTTGTGGTCTTGTTTTTTTTAGGAAGGCAATTGGAAAATCAGAACTAGTCCCTGCATGCAATGCGCTAAACCCATGATTGGATTAACCCTGCCAGACAAACCTGGAGTTTCTCACAATCCTTTTGAATTTCCTTTCAGTTAGCTTCCTCTAATGACCCCTTGTTCTGCAATGCTTTTCTCTGGTACTTTATTGAATCCTGCTAGATATCTGAATATTTGTGCTGCACCTTCCCTTTTCCATTTTTGATCAATATAATGCTTGATGGGTTTTGCCAGTGACCTGTAGCCTGTTTTAAGTGGGGGTGGATGTTAAGTGCTGTTGAGTCTATGTTGACTCATGGTGACCCCGTGTATAGTTGTCCTAAACTGTGTTTCGTCTTCAGTCAGGTAGCTAGTTGTTGATAGAATGGCATTCATACCTGTTTTTAAATGCTGGCTTTACTCTGAAGAGTAAAGAATTCTTTCCCAGTAGCCCAATGAGTGCCTTCCAGCCTGGGAGAGTCATCTTTATTGTAGCGTAAACAGTGTACCTCAGTGTAGCCCATGCATTATAATTGAACTGAATAGCATATGAACTATGTATACTTAAAGACAATTTGTAAAACATCATTAATAAAAACAATAAACATAATTGGATATAAATCTAATGCTAATCCGGGGCCACTCCATGTGTGTGTGTGTGTGTGGGGGGGGGCCTTGTTTATAAAAGATGGTGGTCCTGGTGAGCAGAAAGAACCTATTGGCTGGAAACCCTCATTGCCTGACAACAGAACACCATCATAAATAGTTCCATATTCCTCCAAAAATGAAATTAGTGTAGTTCACTCTGTGTGCTTTTTCTTAAAATTGACCTTTATTTGAAGAAATCCTACAAATTAAAGATGAACCCAGAAAAACAAACATGGACTATTCAATAACTTAAGGGTCTAGTTACTAGTGTGTACTAATGTTAACATACATTAATTCACCATTAATAAACATTATTATTAACCAGACCCCATTCAGTGTCATGGGACATATTAAAATAATTCTCGTTAATGGTGAATTATTGCTGATTAATGTTAGCGCACCTTAGCAGTTATATCCCTCAATGCCCTGTTTACAGTCTTCCTTAAAATTAAGCAAGTAGCTCTTCTGTGATTGTTATAGCCCTAGATCTGCTTGCGCCTAACCTCAACACAGACTGGTCACAGACTCCTCCTTTCTTTATTTGTGGGTCCCTGGTTGAGTACCCAGACTCCTCCTCTTTTTTTCTGCAAGACACTAAAACAGAGACAGAAATCCACATTGTCTCAGTGCTTGGAGTAAGTGCTTTTTCTGAGCTCTAGTCCAATGCTTCTTAACCCTCTCCTAGGGGCTCACGTAGCTAGTCAAATTTTCAGGATTACCACAACGCATATACATGAGACAGATTTTCATATAGTCAAAACCCAATTCATGAAAATCTATCCCCTGCATATGCATTGTGATAATCCTAGTAAATAGTATAGTTTTACATGCAATTTAAAGCTGTAGTGACTGCTAGTCAGTCAACACTGGCCCAATTTGAATCAGACATACCTATTCTGCTTCTGTAGTTATGCAATCTAGTCAATTCTACTTTCATGGGTGCCAAAATTGAATACAAATTACTTTTAAGAACAAGATTTGAGGACCCATTTTAACTATATTTATTATGATTAACCTGTTAAAGTTTTCCAGTGTTTACCCAATGTAGAATACAGGCTCTTATGGAGTACGAGGTGTGATCAAAAAGTATCAAGACTTGTGTAGCTACTGTATATAACAATTTGTCACACCATGATGCTATTAAGCATGCAGTGACTTAGTTATGAGCTCTGCATGTGCAGAGTGTAGGGTGGCTGCAGCACACCTGTACTTTTTAAAATCATATGATTTTTGGTATGGTATAAAAGCAGTTCATCATATTTACGATGAGTGAAAAAATTGAACAGCAGATTTGTATTAAATTTTGTCAGAAACTAGTAGATTCATGCAAAGAGTCTTATGACAAGTTACAGCAAGGGTATGGGGATGAATGCATGAGTCGTGCTCGAGTTTATGATGGGTACAAATATTTCCAAGAGGGCTGTCAAAATGTTGACAGTGACAAACATTCTGGAAGGTCATCCACAAGCAGAAATGAAGACAATGTTGAAGCAGTGCATGCCGCAATATGCTCATTCGTCGAATGACTATCAGGGAGCTTGCTGAGAACATGGACATCAGTTTTAGGTTGATACAGTCCATTCTTACTGTCAGTTTGGGAATGAGATGTGTGTTGGCAAAATTCATGCTGACATTCCTGTCCCCTGACCAAAAAGAAGATCAATTGTCTGCAGCCAGGGAGTTGTTGGAAGGCATTGATATTGACTCAGATTTCATCAAAAAGATTATTACTGGTGATGAATCATGAGTTTATAGTTATGACCCGGAAACTAAGACTCAATCCTCTCAATGGAAGACTCCAAACTCTCCCAGACCCAAGAAAGCTGTCAGGTGAGCAGCAATGTCAAGGTCATGCTCACAGTTTTCTTAAGAGTACTATATCCAAGTTCTAACTCATTTGAAAGATGCAGTTGATCATAAGAGGCCAAAGGTGAATAATTGCTTCATCATGATAATGCCTCAGCTCACACATCACATCTTGTCCAGCAGTTCTTGGCAAAACACCAAGTCGAGCAAGTCCGTCAGCCTCTATACTCACTTGACCTCACACCCTATGACTTTTTCTTGTTTCCATAAACTGAAATTACCACTGAAAGGAAGGAGATTTGATGACTTGGAGACTATTAAGCAAAATTTGACACTGCAGCTTCTCAGCATAACGAAAAAGACATTTCAAAATTATTGCAGCAGTGGCAGTAATGCTGGAAGAAGTGTGTTTTATTGCAAGGGGCTTACTTTGAAGGAGACTGAGCATAATTACTGTCAGTGTTATATTTCTTGTTTTATTGTACAAGTCTCAATACTTTTTGATCGCAGCTCGTAAGCTTAAAAGATGAGAGGACTGATTGGTGGATATTGTGGGTACACTATGCAGATTTAGAGGAAGATCATAACGGAACTGACCAGGTCAAGAAAAATGCTTTAAAATGTAAATTAAAAAAAAAAAATAAAAGGATAAAAAATTTCAGAGCATTTATTCTGAGGGTGAGTGAAGACCTTTTTATAACCACTTTGGATGCATTTCGAGCAGATTATATAGCAGACTTCACTGAAAAATGAATGAAGTATTTATGTCATTTCAATGATGATTGCATCATATGTTGGCTTTGCTGTCATTTTCTTTCTCTTTCTCTTGGTTTTGATCAGATCACTCCGTCTTTGATTTTCATGCAAGCCTACAGAAAAATTAAAGAAAGCATGTAATACAAACTTTGTATGCAGGTGCCGAATCATACAAATTGGACCTTTTTCCCCAAGGATATCAGGTCAGTAGGAGGTAGACATATGAATTTGTTTGTGTATGCAAAATCAATTTAATGCATGTTAATGTATAAGTTAATGTACATACGCTTGATTTGAACACATTATAAAGGTCTGATGCCTGAAAAATTCCAAATGAACTAAAACCAAAACACACATTTTTGCCCTGTGCACATCCCTAGTAGAAGGTTTCAGACTTTGAATCCAGATTGGTGTTTCAAGAGGACTCTTCACAGCATAAAGCAAGCTTGCTCCTTTACTGATACAGACCCATTCTGTCCATGGGACAAAGATCTTGTATGTGGTTTACAGAACTACTGCCACATTCTAGCAGCTCCACTGACTAACCTTTTCAATGCCTCGTTGGAGTCGGGAGTGGTGCCAAAGGACTGGAGAGAGGCTCATGTGGTGCCTTTACACAAAAGCGGAAGTAAGGATGTGGTTGAAAACTACAGGCTGGTTAGTTTAACTTCGGTGGTAAGTAAATTATTGTAAATGCTGCTGAAAGAGAAAATAGTGAGGTTTCAGGAGTCCAGCGGATTACAGGATCCGAGACAGCATGGATTCACTAGAGGCAGGACGGACGGCCCGCTCTCATTCGATGCCCTGCTGCCTTAAGAGGAGGCGCCATCGGGCCCTCCTCCACCACGCTGGATGGCTCTCTCTCATTCGGGGCCCTGCTGCCTTAAGAGGAGGCGCCATCGGGCGCTCCTCCACCATGCCGGACGGCCCGCTCTCATTCGGGGCCCTGCTGCCTTAAGAGGAGGTGCCATCGGGTGCTCCCCCACCACCCCGGACGGCTCTCTCTCATTCAGGCCCTTTGGCGTGGCCCTTCGGTGGGGATCAAGGCGCTGCTTGCACTGAACTGACTATCCATCGCTTGCACTGAACTGGTTACCCGCTGCTTGCACTGAACTAGCTACCCACTGCTGATCTGGCTACCTACTGCTTGCATTGATCTGGTTACCCATTGCTAGCTCCGAACTGACTACCCATTACCTGCACTGTGCTGCCTACTCATTACTTCCACTAAACCTTGCTGCACCAGCCACTACCCTTACCTTACTTTACCTTACCCTTACCCCAACCCATAGTGCTTAGCATGTAGTCCCCATTTGTAACCCAACCTATACTGCACACTGCTTAAAATCCAAAGCCATCTCATCACCTGAGAGATAACTCATGCTGATTTGCTCCCTCTACTCCTCTACTATGGCCCCACATTACATCATCCTTCTCTTCCTCATACTCCCCAATTGTCTCCCCTCCTACCAACACCCTCACTCCTCTCCCCCTTACTCTCGCTCTAGCTTCCTCACCACTCCCTCCATTCTACGTATCTTCCAACCTAGCATCAGCCCTTGAGCTACATCTCCCCCTCCTCCTCATTCAACCAACCCCTCTCTCATTAAGACAACCCCACCCTCGCTTCCACCGTACTGTCTCAACCTTACTCCATTCTCTACTATTCCTTCTCCTTCTCTCATCAGGTAATATTAACTCCAACCCTGGCCCCCCTCGATATCTTTCTCATTCCAAGAAGAGCTCCTCACGCATCTTATCCAATCTCATCTATATCCCTCTACTCTCCCCTTCTGCACTCCCTCACTCATGCCCCAGTCTCTCAAACAGAGATACCGACCCCAACCTCAACCCTATCCCCTTTAGAGTCTTGTCTTACCCTAAAAATAAATCCTCACACACCCTATCTGATATCATCAATGCCCCCCTTCATTCCCCGTTCACTTCCCCTCTCTTATGTCCCTCTTGGAGGGCACATTCATCCAGAGACACCCACCCATACCCTGGTCCATCCAGATCTCTGTATTGCCCTGGCAATAGATCCAAACATAATAGTCTCCCTAGACCGCTGCCTCACTGTCGAAAGAAGTCCTCACGTAACTTATCCAACCTTATCCACATCCCCCTCCTTTCCCCCTCCACTCTCCCATTCTCATGCACCCTATGGAATGCATGCTCAGTTGCTAGCAAACTTCCTTTTACTCATGATCTCTTTATCTCCAATGCACTACACCTTCTTGCCCTAACTGAGACCTGGCTCCACCCAGATGATACTACATCCCCTGCTGCTCTCTGCCATGAGGGCTACCAGTTCTCCCATACACCTCGTTCCACTAGCTGCGGTGGTGGTGTTGGGCTCCTACTTTCTCCCTCTTGCCAATTCCAACCCCTTCCGCTGCCTCAATCTCACTCTGCCCTCTCCTTTGAAGTCCACTCCATTTGTCTCCTCACACCACTTCCCCTCTGTGTAGCTGTTATCTATCGCCCACCCAACAAATACAAATCAACCTTCCTCACTGACTTTGACTCCTGGCTCTCCAACTTTCTAGATCCCTCCTCCCCCACTCTTATCCTTGGCAACTTTAACATTCACGTCGACAACCCCTCCGATCCCCATGCTTTAAAGCTACTTGCCCTCACCTCCTCATTTAACCTCCAACTTTGCTCCACTGCCCCCACCCATACACATGGCCACTGCCTCGACCTGATATTCTTCTCTAACTCTTCACCCTTAAACTTCCACAACTCAATCCTTCCCCTATCTGACCATCACCTTTTAACCTTCAGTCTTCAGCTTCCGCTGTCTCAAGCCCGGCCCGTTTCCTCCGACCTATTCAGAAACATTCATAATATTGATCACTTAACTCTCTCTTCCACCATCTCCCCATCTCTTTCCTCCATTTAGTCCTCCAAATCCGTCGATGAGGCACAGTAGCCTTTTATAATGCTGCACTATCCTCAGCTCTTGACACTCTTGCCCCGCCCACCCCTCGTCCCATTAGACGTTCTACTCCTCAGCCCTGGCTCTCATCTACAACCCGCTACTTACACATCTGTGCCCGTTCTGCTGAACATGCCTGGACCAAATCCCGCTCCCCTGAAGACCTTCTACACTTCAAATTCATGCTTGGCTGCTTCCAGTCAGCCATAGCACTTGCCAAACAAAACTACTTCACCCATCTAACTCCCTAGCCTCTGATCCTCGCCGCCTCTTTAACACCCGCAATTCTCTCCTCAAGGTCCCCCCTCCCCCAGTTCTGCCCTCACTTACTGCCCAAACCCTTGCTGACTACTTCCATGACAAAATCCAAAAGATTACCCTCCAATTCCCTACACCCTCATAAACCTCCCTCTCCCCATTTCTCCACCCCATCCCAACCTCCTCTGCTACCCTCTCCTCCTTCCCCACGATCTCTGATGAGGACACCGCACTCCTCTTTTCCTCTTCCAAACCTACCACCTGTTCCTCTGACCCCATCCCCACCCATCTTCTCCACCCCATCTCCTCCAACGTTATCCCCTCCATCTCTCATATTCTCAACCTATCACTCTCCACTGCAACTGTCCCCATCAAGTTCAAACATGCCGTTGTCACACCTCTCCTCAAGAAACCCTCACTCAATCCCACCTGTCCCTCTAATTATCAACCCATCTCCCTCCTCCCCTTCATATCTAAACTTCTTGAACGAGCAGTCCATCAACATTGCCTCGACGTCCTCACATCCCAGGCCCTCCTTGACCCACTCCAATCTGGCTTCTGTCCCCTACACTTCACCAAAACAGCTCTGACAAAAGTCTCCAATGACTTGTTCCTCGCTAAATCTAAAGGCCTTTACTCTGTCTTCATCCTTCTCGACCTCTCTGCTGCCTTTGACACTGTTGAC
Organism: Ichthyophis bannanicus; assembly: GCA_033557465.1. Lineage (NCBI taxonomy): Eukaryota > Metazoa > Chordata > Amphibia > Gymnophiona > Ichthyophiidae > Ichthyophis > Ichthyophis bannanicus. Next base: position 552,545,697 of record CM066036.1, read on the forward strand.
CACAACCTCATCCTCTCCTCCCTCTCCTCGCTTGGCTTCAAGGGCTCAGTACTATCCTGGTTCTCATCCTACCTCTCCCATCGCTCCTTTAGTGTAAGCTCTGGTGGCTCCTCCTCCTCTCCCACCCCGCTCCATGTTGGTGTACACCAGGGATCCATCTTGGGCCCCCTCCTTTTCTCTCTCTACACCCAATCCCTTGGCACACTTATCTCCTCCCATGGCTTTCAATACCATCTCTATGCCGATGACTCCCAAATCTAACTCTCTACACCTAATATCTCTCCAGCAATCCAAACCAAGATCTCTGCCTGCCTTTCTGACATCGCTGACTGGATATCTCATCGCCGCTTGAAATTGAACATGGCCAAGACTTAATTTCTCCTCTTTCCCCCCAACTCCTCTTCTCCTCTTCCCCCCTTCTCAGTCTCCATGGATGGATCTATGATCCTTCCTGTTCCCTCAGCCCACAATCTGGGGGTCATCTTTGACACCTCTCTCTCCTTCTCCTTACATATCCAGCACGTTGCTAAAACCTGTCGCTTCTTTCTCTACAACATTAGCAAAATCTGCCCCTTCCTGTCGGAACACACCACCAAAACACTTAATCCACTCCCTAATCTCCTCTTGCCTCGACTACTGCAACCTACTCCTTGCTGGTCTCCCCATGAGCCATCTCCTCTCCCTTCAATCCATACAAAATTATGCTGCTCGACTAATCTTCCGCCAATCCCGCCATGCCCACATTACTCCTCTCCTCAAGTCGCTTCATTGGCTCCCCATCCAATTCCGCATCCATTCAAGTTTCTCCTACTCACCTATAAGTGCATTCACTCTACAGCTCCTCCGTACCTCTCATCTGTTATCTCTCCCCACATCCCAGCTCGGGATCTTCGCTCCACTAACAAATTACTTCTATCTAGGCCTTTCACTCGTACTGCTAACTCCCGACTTCACTCTTTTCACCTTGCTGCACCCTATGCCTGAAACTGCTTACCTCCGTCCATACGTCAGGTACCTTCTCTACCCTTCTTCAAATCTAGGTTAAAAACCCATCTCTTCACAGTCGCATTCAGATCCTGACTTCTATCCTTCATCCTAATCTAAATCCCATCATTTTCATGACCGTACTGTAAAACCCATTGAATTGATTAATGTTTTGTATTATCTTGACTAGATTGTAAGCTCGGACAAGCAGGGACTCTCTTGTACTTTTGGTTGTACAGTGCTGCATGTGTGGCACTTTACAAGTGTTTAATAGTAGTAGTAGTAGTAGGCAGGTCTTGTCAGACAAATCTGATTGATTTCTGTGACTGGGTGACCAGGGAGTTGGACTGAGGGAGAGCCCTAGATGTGGTGTATTTAGATTTCAGTAAAGCTTTTGACACTGTTCCTCACAGGCGACTTATAAACAAACTGTGCACCCTAGGGATGGACCCTAAAGTTACTGCTTGGGTTAGAAATTAGTTCGGTGGGAGGTAACAAAGAGTACAGGTAAATGGAGCTCACTCTGAGGAGAGGGATGTTACCAGTGGTGTGCCCCAGGGATCTGTCCTTAGTCCGATTCTTTTTAACATCTTTGTTAGTGATATAGCGGAAGGGCTGTCGGGTAAGGTTTGCCTCTTTGCGGATGATACCAAAATTTGCAATAGAGTAGACACCCAGGACGTTGTAGATAACATGAGGAGGGATCTAGCTAAGCTTGGAGAATACTAATCTCCAATTTGGCAGCTGGGATTTAATGTTAAAAAAATGTAAGGTCATATATTTGGGCTGCAGAAATCCAAGGGAACAATATATTATAGGGGGTGAAGTACTTTTGTCCACTAAAGAAGAGCAGGATCTAGGCATGGTTGTGTCTGATGATGTTAAAGTAGCAAAACAGGAAGAAAAGGTGACAGCAAAAGCTAAAAGGATGCTTGGGTGCATACGGAGAGGAATGGCTAGCAGAAAAAAGGAGATGATAATGCCTCTGTATAAGTCTTTGGTGCAACCTCATTTGGAGTATGGTGTGCAATTCTGGAGACCGCACCTTCAAAAGGATGTGAACAGGATGGAGTCGGTGCAGAGGGTGGCTACTAAAATGGTTAGTGGTCTTCATTATAAAACATATGAGGACAGACTTAAGGATCTTAATATGATAGAGGCAATATGATTGAAATGTTTATATACCTCCATGGCATAAATGTTCCAGGGGAGAGCCTCTTTCAATTGAAAGCAAGTTCTGCTACGAGCAGACATGGGATGAGGGTGAAGGGGGATAGATTCAGGAGTGATATACGGAAATATTTCTTTCCGTAAAGAAATATTTCCGCATATCATAGTAACTGGACTGGACTGTAACTAAATTCAAAAAAGCATGGTACAAACACAGAGGATCTCTAAAGGAAAAAAGGGGACTGTTGTAGTTGTTGATATGGAAGGACAGACTAGATAGGTCATGTGGTCTTTTTCTGTCGCCATATTTCTATGTTTCTACATATGCTGCTTTTACGATGAGGCAATAGTTAGGGTTGCCAATTGGTTCATTTTCTGCTGATCAAGGCAATCAAGTCCTGGGTTTTATCTCATTGCATACATAGACTTGTAAACCTGCTATTCTTAGGGAAAAGAGAGCTGCAAGTTCATACTTGCAAATGGGTAAAACCACCATTGGATCAGACTGACTACTGGAAATTGAGTCAACCGAAAGTTTGGATTTTTGGCCACGATTTTCTCATTTTAATTTTAGGTTTTCCTTTTGTATCTTTAGAATTGATGTAGAGGAAAGGTGATAGAGTGGGTTTATTTAGTTTCATATTTTATTTTATTGGTTATTTTATCTTTGCTGTTTTGTTATCTAGTATATTGTTTTATGTATTAAAGTTTACCTTTTATTGCTGACTGTTCCGAGCTTGATTGATGGGCATGAGCTCATATACATTTAAATGAAGGAAGAAAAATAACCACCCCTCTAGTCTGCCCTTTGCCCCTCCTCCTTACAACATTGTTTGACAAAGCCCATACTTTTCCGCAACATAATTGAAATTAATAAGTAAATACAAATCATAAAGCTATATTCAAATCCTTTCCTTGCCAAGTAAACAGGAAAAGCTCAGAGCATTACTGATTATGTCATCAAAATAGAAATACATTACGTCATCCATATAATTACAGATTTGTGAAGTCTACTTGCATCTATTCAGATTTAGCTCAGACCTTTCCAAGGTAAGGTACATTTTAAACTACCCACTTATTTGTATTTAGCTCAGCCCTTTCCAGGTAGTAGTTCAGATACAGTAGTTGTGAATATGACAAACTCATTCAATTTCATACATTTTTATAACTCTTTTTTTAGACGTGTTTCACTTAGGCATAAGCAGCTATTGTCATCTTCAATGGCAGGGAATTTGTCCGTCTGTAGGCAATTTTTTTGCGTGTGCCTAAGCATTGAAACAAACACACATATTTGAGTACTTCCCATCTAAGATGTCTTATTTGTTTAACATGGGAATTATCACATCCTAACAGCATAGGGCTACACTAACAGTGCAACTAATTTCTGAGTCAAACGGCTAAGGTGAAAAGGGGCAGAGCATGGGTAGAGACTGTCTGGCTAACAGGGGCAGTTACCATGTGATAACTGTGAAAGCAGCAGATAACACGGAATAGTTAATATGACCTCAAGATCTGTGCCTAACTATATTTAGTTATGCGCCATGCAGCTAACGAGCAGTAACAAAACATTAATTTTGGTATTTATTGAATGGTGGTGGCAAAATCATACAACACCTTAGCAAACAGAACCCTAAGTTTGTACCAGAGGCAATGGAGAGTAAAGCAACTTGCCCAAGCTCACAAGATGTGTCTGTGGGATTCAAACCAAGATTTTCCTGTCTTGCCACTTGCTACTTTAACCACTACCGTACTCCTCTACTTATATCACCCTCCATTTTTAATAGCATTTTATGAAATAAAGCAGTCCGTTATTGCTTGCTCAATTCATTAATACATATGAGAACCATTGGGAAACTTAAAATACTTTAAGTAAATAATCAACAACATGTTTTTTTAGAGCTTTTTCTTATAATTTAACTTGCAAAATAGTGTCTTCTTAAATGCTACACAAAACCAGAAACAGGCAAGCTGCCTTTGACTGGTTCAGAATGTTGGCTTACACTGGGCTAGACATCTCAGAGGCCCTTTTACTGAAGTGTGCTACATAGTTAGTGTGGGTTTTGGCATGTGGTAATGTCCATGGTAACTTAGCATGGGATCATCACAATTAGCTATTTCTGTGCTATCTGTGCATTGCATGGTGAAACATAAGGGAGCAGGCTAGGGACTGAGAGTGGGCGTGTAAGTATGAGGATAAATACCACGCTAACTATGACATGCAATTAGCGCAGATGCAATTATTTCCACCTCAATAGCTGACATTAAGTTCACCCATGGTAATAGCACCCTGCATTACCATAGTGTGCTGAATATTAACTGCTATATACACCCTCAGCAGTGAACACGATGGCTTTGCACTTAACGTGCCTTGATTTTGCATGCTACTGGCATGTTAGGTACAAAACCACAACACACCTTAGTAAAAGAGACCCTAAATTTTTTGTTTGTCACTCATTTCAGATATTTAACCTAGCCATTTTGAAATTATATGAACTAGTTTAGATTCTCTGTACAGATATTCTCACATTTTGTGCCTTATACGGCAATTGTTTGTGATCTCACGGCTTTCTCAACTCACTAACAACCTCTACAGCAAGCTTACAGCAGTTGGATGCCAAGCCATATCCAACTCATCAATCTCTTTTGTCTAAACTGAATGAGCCTTATGAAAACTATCAATCTGAGGTAGACACAGAATCACTAGAATCTTAAAGGACTGGATATGATCTGAGCATGTGATGATCGTGTCAAAAGTAACCTAATAGCATAGTATATAGAGGCGGAAAATAAGACTGACTCTCTATTCAGTCTTCCCAGTTATTCCTGTCTACACTGCAGGGATACATACAAGCTGCCGAACAAAGGGACATGTTTTTACTAAAGTGCACTAACTGGTAGCATGCTAAGAGTGGCACACTAACAGCGCAGTCCCTATGCTAACTGGTTAGGGTGTGACTGGGTGAGTTAGGGGCATAAAATGGGCATTGATGGTGCACTGCAGTTAGCAGGAGCATTTTGGGCACGTGCTAACAGTATCTGTTGCCATTAGCATGGGTGCACCTCAGTGGCTGGTGTTGTGCATCTGTATGCCAATGTGATGTGCTGGGGTTCACACACAGGTTTTTCCACCCAGAAAGAGCTAGAGGGAGCTCCAACAAAGGGCTGAGTACACACACATTGAGGGAATGCATGGGCAACTTGAATGCTCCTGATAGACAAAAAGGGCGTGGCCTGGTCTTAACCCCTAGAGTCAGAGAAGCAGGGGGGTCCTCGAGAGACAGGTTGGGATTGACTGTCACCTTTCCTGCAGTGAGCAGGGGAGAACCAGCGAAGGTAAATTGGGCCAGATTGCTGGGTTGGGTAGCTTGAAGGAAAGGGAAGAGACCTGGTAATATTGAAATTCTCAATGGAAGAATGAAAGGGAGCTGGCTGTGGCCGGGAACCAGTGGAATTGGACGTTACAGTGAGGCAGAGACCCACTAGTTTATTGTAACAGTGTTGGAAGCACTGTTGCAAGTCCACTAAGAGTGGGAAAGTAGTTGACAATGGCCAGGAGACTGAAAGTAGGCCAGTCTGTTTTGGCAGCACTAAAGGTGTTTGGCTAGTTCAGGTGGGGAAAAGTCCTGAATTAAAGATATATCTAACAATGAGGGTAAAGAGCAGAGTGCTGAGCTAAGAAGTTATAAAGTTTGAAGTGGATGCAACTTACATTTGTTTATAATGCACCAGCTGAGCTGAACAGGAGGAAGGGATTGTTTTTCCTCTCTCACTAAACACTGAAATGGCCTGTGAACCTAGCAGGGCTGGCTAAAAGCTCTGGTGTGGAGTAGCCTGCTGAGGATAATAAGATAATACGTATGTAGAATTGGTGTTGTGGAGTGAAACGTGCCTGTTTTGCTTGTATTATTTGCAATGGTATAGCTGCAGCAGTGGTAATCAAAGGGTTTACTGCAAGTCCTTAGCCCAGATATACATACATTCTGAGCTGGAACAGTCTGCTCTGGATTGGGTTAGAAAGGAAGAGCAGAGAATTACACATATGATGTTGTCTAGAGGACATTCCTGGGTTAGGAACAGGAAAGGCATTCATGTGTAAAGATGCTAAACACCTGAAGCTGTTTATTTGAATGTACCAGGGAAGTTCTGCAATGCTGATGAGAATGGACAGGTGATACTGTAATTCTGAAGCTGACAGTTTCAGCATGGCTTATGGTTGCCTGGTGTATAAAAAAGGCTGATGTGTTAAGTTCTCCTGTAATCCTCTGTTTGGTGATCCTTTGAAATAAAAGCCCGAGTTTTAAATTAAAAGGCATCTCCGAGTGTGAATTATTCTTAAAAGGAACCTGGGGGTTACAGAAGGAAAAAAAGGAAATATCTTTGCAATAACCCAAGTACTGACTTAACTGTGCTCTACAGCGCCCCCTGTCTGTGACAGTTGGCTAACGCACTAGCATTGCATGCATCCAAATATTAGAGTGGGCTTCCTTGCTGATTTGGCTGCACTATCACATGCTACGGCACACACCTTAGTAAACATGCCCCATAGACTCTTGACCATATTTAGTATACTGGAACCACACAAAACCATCTGGGGTTGGAAGATGGCCCTACTGAAACTCTTCTCTGCCTAAATCTGCCTTTGAAATAACCACATCTTTGAACACTATTTTTGGTTTATCCTTTTGATAAGATGGTTTTGGTTTTGACATAGAGTATTTTCATAGCTCTTATATTACAAGTGATTTCCATACCTTTCTTACAGACCATTATGCATGACCTTTTAGTGGAGAAGTTGTTTTTATTCCCACCACATCCACTATAGTTGAAAGATAGGCATTTTCCTGTAGTATACTGATAATAAAATCTTTTTTCAGTGCTGTTGCAGTTCCCTCTGCCTGCAGGCATCCGGCAGAATGAAGGGCCATGGAAATCTGAAAATATCAATGAAATTATGATATATGACTTTGTTTCCCAGTCTTGCTCCATGGTTGCACTTTTACTGCAGAACATAAGGCACACATTTTCTCAGAAGGCATTTAATAAAACTAAAAAAACAATGCATATGCACAGAATTCATATGAATATGTCAATGGAATTCTTTTTCACATAATTTTGACTGAATACAGATGAATGTAAATCCTCCCCCCCCCCCCCATTCTACTAGTATATGAAATTAATTCTGCAGAATGGTTCTTTGTACTGTGTGTTCGAAGCACCTGATGAAAAAATACATAAAATAAATGAAAAGAAACAGGAAATATGAGAGCAGATGTACCATAGGACCCACCTACTGTAGTTTGACCATTTTCCTTCCATTTCTAGTGCTATAGGGCCTGATATTCAATTGAGCGGGCTATGCGCCGCATCGGTGCTTAGCCCTGCTCACTGACCTCTAAACCCAGATATTCAATGCCACGGCGATGGCATTGAATATTCGGGTTAAGCGCTGAGGAATTCACCACAGAGCCTAACTGGGTAGCAGTGATATTGGACCACTACCCAGTTAGCCATCCACGGCTAGCTAGATGAGCCAAAAGCTTGCCTAGTTTTAGCCATGGATGGCTAACCAGGTAGCAGTCCAATATCGCCACTGCCTGGATACTGAGAGTCCCCGCCTCTGCTCCACCACGGAACACCCCCAACAAGCCCCAATGCAAACCGAACAGCACTGGGGTACATAGGGGACATAGATGGGAATATTCAATGGCACTAATCATGTAGGATGCCGTTGAATATTCCCATCTAAGGTATTTACATGGTCTACAGGGCTGTAAACCATGTAAATGCCTTTCAAATATCATGCCCATAGAGTCCAGTTTATCTCTGGTGTCTCTTCTCATGTCTACAACATCTGGTATCTCTTTTCAGACTGGTTTTACGTCTCACTATGCATCCTAGCATTCCTCTAGATCTATAAGGTGTGATCAAAAAGTATCAAGACTTCTTGTATACCCATTTAGCAATACATCACACCATGCTGTTGAGCATGCAGTGACCTAGTTATTTGCTCTGCATGTTCAGAGTGTAGTGTAGCTGCAGCACATCTGTACTTTTTTTAAATCACATGATGTTTGGTATCATGTAAAAGCAGTTTGTCAGATGCATGATGAGTGAAAACGTTGAACATCAAATTTGCATTAAATTCTGCCAGAAACTTGGAAATTCGTGTAGAGACTTATGACAAGTTATAGCAAGGTATGACGATGAATGCATGAGTCATGCTCGAGTTTGACTGGCATATACGTTTTCAAGAGGGGCCGCCAAAATGTTGAAAGTGATGAATGTTCTCGAAGGCCATCCACGAGCAGGAATAAAGACAAAATTGAAGCAGTGCGTGCCACAATATGCTCAAATCGTTGATTGATTACATTGGACAGCGGAGATTTTGCTTACTGAACACTTTTGGGTGTATCTTATGGATTTTGGGTTGTTAATCGCAAAAATCACCTTGAAAGTTTCCTATCACATACCATTTTTTTGCAATCTCCTATTTTTGTGATTTCCTTGCATATTTTAAGTCTACTCATATGTTGCCTAGAAAGTAAACTGTTTTGGTTAGTCCAGGCATGCCTGTGCATGCACTCAGTGCAGGCTCACAACATGCAATGGAAACACTACTGCTCAGGAATGTGTGGGCATGCTTAGTCAGGATGGATGCTGGCAGTACAGGCTATAAAAGCAGCTTTCATACACAGAAGCTATGCATGATGTTGATATCAGTTTGTGTACTTAAGAATATCTTTTACATGTAAGCTTATTGTCGAAATGATGATTCGTTACAGAAGAAAGCGCAGTTACTCACCTGTAACAGGTGTTTTCCAGGGTCAACAGTAATCAGTCCTCACATATGGGTGATGTCGGCATCAATGAAGCCTTGCAGAAGCATCTCCCCAGTTTTCAAAGAAAGCCTTTGTAAGATGCCACCACGCATTGTGATAGGCGATGGCCTAGTATGTAGCAGAGCTAGGTCTGAAGCCCTTTTTCCTGCTTTAAAATGTTATTGCTGATTTTGGAAAATTGCAGAATGCTGTTAGCTGTTAGAAAGAAATACTGTTCTATTCTGGTTTGATAACATGTTCTGCTCTCCTGGAGATAAGAGAATTAAACCTTGGTACTGTTTATTGTTTAGGTAAGTCAGATGTCTCTTTCAGTAGAATGCCGCGCCACTGTATCTTTGTTGATTGTGCACTGACCTCGTAATTAGGATGAAAATATAGCATAGAAACTGAACAGTGTAAGAATATTTTGTCTAGCATTATGAAGATTATTTAGTGTTTTGAGCCAAGGCTAAAGATACGTCTTAACCTTGCTATGCTTGGCCTCGCTTTGTTTTGCTTTTGTTAAGAATGCTTCTGATATGCCTTCCACTATCTTTGTGGCTAACTAACCTTGCAAGAATAGCGAAATATACTGAATACTTTAGTAAAAGTATTATGTTTAGTGTTATGTCTAGTTGCTGACCTGTGGCTAGTAAGACCCAAGCAGGGGGAGCAAGTCCTGGGCCCGGTCAGAGATGTTTATTGGATGAGAGTAAGTGGGCCACTGTGACCAATGAGGAGTTTTGCCTGTATTAGACTGGAGAAGAAAAGTATATAAACTGTCATTTTTCTGAGCTCTGTGCTCAGACCATTTTGAATGCTACTGCAATCTGAGTCTGTGCACATTAAACCGGCTTGAATCTTTGCCTGACTCCGGGTATTATTTATTGCATTCTTATCAGCTACTACATATTTCTGGTGCATTGGCCGGGAATGTGCGAGTGGGGGATGGTATGCAAGTGAATATGCCCCGACATCTCGCCTCACAGGTTTGGTCCGGCTGGAGCTGAGTCTGACTGACCGCAGGAGGGTCTCTGGCGCCCCTGGTCCTTTTGTATCGGAGGGGACTCCTCCTTGCCTCCGCAGGTTGCTGCTTCTGGCCGGCCAACACCTCGAACCCGAGGGGGGTCCAGGATTCAACCCAAGGAGGGATTGGTTGCGCAGCGCATTAGCTACCGGATCCGGTGAGTATTTATTTTTCTGGTTCTTAGATAGCTTTGGGAAAGTCTCGAGACACTTCTGGTACAGTAACAGGTAAAGGAAGTCTGATCAACTTCCACGGGCGATCCTAATACCCCTGCAAGTAGTGCGCGGGGCGAAACCATCAGCCCTTTCGGTTTCAGTAATTCTGGTTTGTCAGTCAGCCCGGGAATTCGGAATTTGGAAAATGCTAGCATGTTTGTCTGTGTGAAGAGTGCTTGTGAAAAGGAGGAAGCGTTGGGAGTTTGTCTTTGTTATCTGTTGAAACCACGAGTTTCCCTTCTAGTATAAGGGTAGGATTATATTCTGTTGGGTAATTTGTGACACTTTACCGCATATGAAATAGTAAAAGTATAGTTAAGAAGAGTCACTGTAAAAGCAAGAAGCTGTCTCTCTCATTCAGCTGCAGCACAAGAGGCGTGTTTGTGCAGAGGAATGTTTTAACCCTATGAAGGCATGTTTTCAACGTTCTGCTGCTGGGCTAATGGGTGCTTATTTTAAGGAATTATACCTGTTTTTATTCAATATTTTGTAATAGTGATGTGCCTTCTGCTATGGTCATGTATTATATATCATTTAATAAGAATGTTTAGTCAGGATTGTGGATCTCGATAGTATTGTACTTAGCCTGGAAAGGGTTACATTCCTACTCGAATTCCTGTGCAGATCAAGTGAGCAGAAATCTTGTAGGGCTCAGGTTTCAATAGGAAAGGATGCTTGTATTTTCCCTTTGCCCTACGAAGCCTACGAACTAGGAAGGAAAATGTGTATATGTATTTTAGATGTCCACCCGCTTTATGGAAAAAGCATCCAGAATGAATGTCTTTTTGAAACTCTGCTTCCTAAAAACTGTAAAATTGAAAGAATTTCTTTTGTAAAGCCAAGCTGATTACGGCTGGCAGTTAGTTTTTTGCCAAGTAATTTTATTCCAGTTATACGTAACAGCTATGTAGTCTTCATGTTATGAACTATAGTTCTTTCTGTTAGGATTTGTTATTATAACATGTTGCAGAAGTGTAGTTTTCTATTGTAAGGACTCTATCTAGATTGTTCCTCTGTCTGTTGACAAGCACATGTGGGGGCTACAGTCCACCGCTGACACTGCAGGCAGGGATTCGTTTTACCAGTTCAGAGTCACCCACAGTCAGCGCCCGAGAACATGAAGTGGAATCCAAATAGTGCAGGCAGCCCTCACTATATGCTCCATGAAATCCAGCAGCCCAGGAGAATTTGCGCCTGGTAAATGCAGTTTTTGTCAAGTCAGTCCCAGGGAGATATAAAACAGAACTTGCAGAAACGAGATGGATTTGCGGGCATGAATACAGCACGATTAAGTTGTTCAGAATGTCTGTGAATTGTGGAGATAATGTGACAGAGAAAGTGAATGTAAGATGGAGAAGAGAGCAGTTCTTCTTGCTGATACTTTAGTTGAATGATGTGGAGGAAGTTTTCCTAATCGAAGGAGCTGGATTGATAGTGCTGACTGTTCCCCGAGAAGAAGAGTTCTATAGTGCATCTCCAATCAGGCCAGCAAGTTCCTGTATACTTACCAGCATTGCAGTCCCACCTGGAGTATGGGCAGAGAATAATCCATCTGGCCTAGCAAAGAATATAGCTCCTGTACTTGTTACCCTTAAGCCAGGAGCAGAACCAGTGCATGTGCGTCAGTATCCCCTCCCGAGACCAGCAATTGAAGGCATTCACCGCCATTTGAAGAAATTATTGCAGTATGGACTTCTCAGAGAATGCCAGTCACCCTGGAACACCTCCCTTCTCCCAATCAAGAAGCCTGGGACAGGTGACTACCACCCAGTGCAGGATCTACGTCGAGTGAACAGTGCAGTTGAAACCATACATCCAGTAGTACCAAATCCTTACACCCTCCTAGGACTGATTCCAGCAGAAGCCACTCACTTTACTGTTTTGGACTTAAAAGATGCCTTTTTTTCTGTATACGCCTGACAGAGGCCAGTCAGCTTTTGTTTGCATTTGAATGGGAAAACCCTACCACAGGACGGCGAGGGCAACTTACTTGGACTCGATTGCCACAAGGATTTAAGAACTCACCCACTATCTTCAGTGCAGCCCTCAGTCAAGATCTGTCAAGCTACTCTGTAACTCCGGGAAAAAGAATTTTGCTCCAAAATGTAGATGATTTGTTCATAGCCACCAACAACAAATCTGATTGTATACAAGCTACAAGTGACCTCCTGCACCTTTTGAATGAAGCTGGATACAAGGTTTCCAGAGCCAAGGCGCAGCTATGCCAGACAGAAGTGAAATACTTAGGGTTCCACCTGTCCAAAGGAACCCGGAAATTAGGACTTGAGCGAAAAGAAGCAGTATGCCGCATCCCAACCCCCACTACTAGGAAACAGGTGCGAGCTTTCTTGGGAGCTGCAGTCTACTGCCGCATATGGATACCAAATTTTGCGCTCATGGCAAAACCCTTGTACCAAGTCACACAAGTAATGGAACGATCTCCCCTGGAATGGGGCTCAGAACAAGATAAAGCATTCAAATCACTGAAAACAGCATTGGTGTCATCCCCAGCTTTGGGACTACCAGATGTGCAGAAACCATTTCGTCTGTATGTCCATGAATCAAGTGGAAACGCATTGGGAGTCTTGACCCAGCCTCTTGGGTCTTGGCAGCGTCCTGTGGCCTACCTGATGAAACAATTGGATCCTGTTGCCAAAGGCTGGCCACCTTGCCTGAGAGCTGTAGCAGCCACAGCCCTCTTAGTGAGCGAAGCAGATAAGCTCACCTTAGGACAAAACCTTCTTCAAGTTACTGTACCACACTCTGTTTTAACCCTGATGGAACATAAAGGAAGCCATTGGCTCACTAATGCCCGAATGTTAAAATATCAAAGTATGCTATGTGAGAATCCTAACTTGCAATTAAGTGTCAGTCAAACTCTAAACCCAGCCACCCTAATTGCCCGTCGGTCCAGGCCCTCCTGACCATGATTGCTTGGAAGTAATGGACATAGTTGTGTTAAATATGCAGTGGTGACCCTTGATCTAGTAGTTAAGCCCTCAGCCCTGGCCCCAGGTTCTTCCTATAGCCCTTCATAGGATATACTTAGCCCCTGCTAAGTCTTTAGGAGTTTCCCCTTTTGAGATTCTGAGATTCTGTAGCCTATTGTATAGAGAGTAAAAGGAGATGTGTGACAGATAGGATCTGAAATTACTAGATAAGCACTATTGGTTTTAAGTTCTGTTTTGCAGGGTCTTCATGCGTGAGTACGAGACCAGCCCATCCAAGCCCCTGCATCCTTTCAAGCCTGGAGCCTCGGTGTGGGTGACAGAGTAGAAGAAGACACCGCTGGCGCCGTATTGGAAAGGGCCATATGTCATCTTGTTATCAACCCCAACAGCAGTTAAAGTGGCTGAGATCGACTCCTGGATCCACCAAAGTCGAGTGAAACCAGCCACAGTTCCTGAGAGTCGTCCCTGGACTTCGATCGCCAATCCTGCAGCACCATTGCGACTCACACTGCAAAGAAAAGATCCGTCATCGTAAGAACTTTACCAACTTGCTCCTGGACGTCAAGGGAACAGACGTCCTCCAGTTTTGCATTCCAGCAGCCGCTTCTGAACTTGGTCGTGGACTTCCATAAATGATCCTGAGACTCCATTGCGCCTCACCCTACGACAACAGCCACGGACCTAAGACTTATTGGTCCCTCGGAAACTGCACTATTTCAAGACTGTTTGTTTATCCGAAGGTAAGCCTCGCATCTGGAGAAAGCTGAAATCATCAGAAATAGACTGTGTTGTGTTAAGAAATTGAGTCTTCTACGAGACTGTGTTCAAATGCTCCGAAAAAAAAAAAAAGAAAAAGAAAAAAACGGTTTTGATCTCCTAAAAAGTGAACTGCTCTAAGGAGGCAATAATAGCCTGAGAGACTGTACTATGATATTTTAAGAACCTGAGACATCCCAGAGGACTGTGATACTTTGGAATCTACAGCCCTACTCCTGCCACAAAGCTGGTAGGTCTACGTACGGCAGAAGCTTGAGGACCTACAATCAACGCTACGTCTGCTACCTGTTGTGGATGCCGACAGTTCCACCAATTTTCCAGAGACTATGCCCCTTATGAATTCTTATTCTTGCTTCGTTCTGGCGGCAGCCTTGGGGTGCTTTGAATTGACTCTTGCCCTACTTCCCTGTGCAGCCTGCAAACCTAGTATTTGCATAACAGGGAATACCCGGACTTGTCTCAACCCCCGCCAGAATCTTTCCTCTCCTGTTATGGGAACTACGATGGAACAATGAGAATGGAGCCCTTTTGATTGCTAATCGCCAGCTCTCAGAACCCAGATTTTTTGGACTTTAGTACATGTGTTGCTAATTTTCAAACATGTGCTACTTACCTTTTTGACATGTACTGCTACCGACCTCTGATACAGGTGCTGCTATTAATAGGAATGGTTCTTATTTTTGTGGGTCATGATAACGGGCCTATTGCTATGATGAACAGTATATATGTCATTTGTTCCTCCTATGTCTCCTGCCCCTCCGCTTATACACTAGGCATGCTATATGATTTGACAAAGATACTTGTATCAAATGTATTATTGATTGTGGCTATTTGCATATGTATCCCCTGTTTCCTGCCCTTATGCTTGCGCATGCTGAACTCTATTATCGATAGTACTATTGACCGCAAGGCAGCGGCACATATATTAGTCTCATGGAATTATTACCCTATACCACACAGTGATCCTTCTACTATGGTCTGAAGTATTTTTGCTATTTGTGTGATTAGATTCTCACCCTTCCTCACTTGCGGATGGGAATAATCAAAAGGAGGGAATGTGATAGGCGATGGCCTAGTATGTAGTAGAGCTAGGTCTGAAGCCCTTTTTCCTGCTTTAAAATGTTATTGCTGATTTTGGAAAATTGCAGAATGCTGTTAGCTGTTAGAAAGAAATACTGTTCTATTCTGGTTTGATAACGTGTTCAGCTCTCCTGGAGATAAGAGAATTAAACCTTGGTACTGTTTATTGTTTAGGTAAGTCAGATGTCTCTTTCAGTAGAATGCCGCGCCACTGTATCTTTGCTGATTGTGCACTGACCTCGTAATTAGGATGAAAATATAGCAGAGAAACTGAACAGTGTAAGAATATTTTGTCTAGCATTATGAAGATTGTTTAGTGTTTTGAGCCAAGGCTAGAGATACGTCTTAACCTTGCTATGTTTGGCCTCGCTTTGTTTTGCTTTTGTTAAGAATGCTTCTGATATGCCTTCCACTATCTTTGTGACTAACTGACCTTGCAAGAATAGCGAAATATACTGTATACTTTAGTAAAAGTATTATGTTTAGTGTTATGTCTAGTTGCTGACCTGTGGCTAGTAAGACCCAAGCAGGGGGAGCAAGTCCTGGGCCCGGTCAGAGATGTCTATTGGATGAGAGTAAGTGGGCCACTGTGGCCAATGAGGAGTTTTGCCTGTATTAGACTGGAGAAGAAAAGTATATAAACTGTCATTTTTCTGAGCTCTGTGCTCAGACCATTTTGAATGCTACTGCAATCTGAGTCTGTGCACATTAAACCGGCTTGAATCTTTGCCTGACTCCGGGTATTATTTATTGTATTCTTATCAGCTACTACAGCATAGGTGCCAAGGTGCTACCTTACTCGGTCAGATGACATAGCTAGAGCCAACAAAAGAAGATGGGAAAAATTGTGCAGCAACTCCAAGGGGAGGAGGGAGGCTTGTGAGGACTGATTCCTGCTGTCCCTGGAGAACACCTGTTACAGGTGAGTAACAATGCTTTCTCCAGGAACAATCAGGAAGTCAGTCCTAGCTACAGGCTACTGAGAACCTGTAGAAAAACATGGCTCAGCTGTGAGCAGCTGCAAATAAATCTGAAGAGAGATTCTGGGGACCCTTGTGTCCAGGGAGAATCATCACCACGGTAGCCTGAAGAAGAAGGGTCAGAGGGCAGGAGATATCTAAACCCTGAACAGATTATGGAGTATGACGAAGGCACTGTCCCATTGGAACTCCTCCAGACAGTAGTGAGCTACAAAGGTATGAACTGAGGACCAGGTGGTGGCCCAGAAGATGTCTGCCATAGAGACAGAGCGTAGGATTGCAACCGAAGTCACCATAGCCCTGACATTGTGTGCCATCACCCGGCGCTCCAACGAGAGCCCAGGCTGATCGTGGGTGAAGGCAATGTAGTCTATCACCCAGGTGGACAGGGTCTGCTTGGTAACAGCCTTCCCCAGTCGACTGGTGTCGTAGGAAACTAAAAGCTGTGAGGCTTTGCGGTGGCCCTGAGTACACTGCAGGTAGAAGGACAGGGCTCTCTTACAATCCAGAGTATGGAGAATGGCCGCCACCTTCTCTGTGTGGGGCCGTTGGAAAGAAGGTGGGGAGCACCACCTCCTAGTTGAGGTGGAAGATGGATGCCATCTTCAGAAGGAATTTAGGGTGGGTATGAAGCACGACCCTATTGTAGAACCTGGTGTAAGGTGGCTCAGCCACCAAGGACTGAAGATTGCTGACTCTGCAGGAAGAGGTGAGTGCCACCAGGAAGATGACCTTCTAGGAGAGATAACTCAAATGGCAGGTAGCCAGAGGTTCAAAAGGTGGCTTGGCGAGCTGCGTCAAAACCACGTTGAGGTCCCATTCTGCAGAGGGCAGGCAAATGAGAGGCTTAGAGAGCAGAAGGCCCTGCATATATCAGGTAATGAGGGGCTGCGCAGAGAGAGGTTTGCTCTCTATGGAATGATGGTTTGCCGAGAGTGTGCTCAGGTGCACTCTAACGGAGTTGGACATGAATCCGGTTTGCGAAAGGTGGAGCTGCTAGTACTGCAGAACCATGTGCATCTGGCAAGAGAATGGGTTGACCCATTGCTCCACACACCAAACTGAGAATCTATGCCACTTGAAAGCATAGGCTCGTCGCGTGGAGTTCTTACGAGAGGCCAGGAGGACTTCCTCCACCTCCCTTGGGAGACCAAAAGGTAATAAGGCAACACATTCAGCAGCCATGCTGTTAGCAACAGGGACCCCAGGTTGGGGTGAAGAGGGAGCCCTCCTCCTGTGTCAGTAGCCCTGGGGCATTTCCCAGAGGAACCGGGAGCTCCATCGAGAGGCAGAGCAACAGGGCAAACCAAGGCTGCCTGGGCCACCATGGGGCCACCAGGATCATGGAGGCCTTGTCCCGCAGGACCTTGAAGAGGGTCCGGGCAATTAGTGGCATGGGAGGGAAGGTGTACAGAAGGCCCTCTGACCATGAGATGAGGAAGGTGTCCGCCGCTAACCAGGACGGATGCAGTTGGCAACAGTAGAAGCGAGGCAGTTGAGTATTGGTATGGCTGGTGAAGAAGTGAAGATTTGGGATTCCCCAGAGTCAGAATAGCCGCTGCACCACCCTGGGGTCTAGTCACCATTCATGCGGCTAGAGGATCCTGCTCAGCCTGTCCACTAGGGCATTGTCTTGGCTCAGAAAGTATACCACCCTGAGGAGCATTCCCTGACCGATCACATATGAATAGAGGGCTACTGCCTCCTGGCAGAGGCACTGAGACCATTTGCCCCCCTGATTGTTCAGGTAGAACATCACAACATGGTGATCCATTTGGACTAGCACTGACTGGTTCCCTGGCAATGGTGGAAGGCCTTTATCACCGAAAAATGGCCTTGAGCTTCAGCAGGTTGATCTGTTGCTGGCTCTCTGCCAGAGACCAGTTGCCATGCATGTGCAGTTCCTCATAGTGGGCACCTCTGGGGGTTTGGGGGCTGGAAGGGCATGCCCTGCTTCAGGTGCTGTGTGCCCTGTCACCAGTCAAGTGACTCTGCTAGTTGATGGGACACTGAGACCCTGTCCCGGAGCCTGCCTGTGGCTTGTGTCCACTGCAAGTGGAGACACCACTGAGGTGCCCGTATGTGGAGGCGGGCATTGGGAACCACATGGACTGTGGATGCCATGTGGCTTAGTAGGCATAGCATGGACCCCTAACTCTATCAAAAATAGAAGTATAGAGGATACTTAAACATAAATAAATCAAAATATTTTGACAAAACTCGGCTCACTTATGAAAAAGAAAGGTCTCAGACTTATTCGGCATGACTTTCTGACTTTCGTTGTGGGAAGTGATATGCCTGATTGCATCAATGACCTTACAAATATTCTCAACAGATGAGCCAGTCCAATGCTTCAGCAACTCCAAGCACTTAAAGACAACTATAATCTACTAAAAGAGATATTCCAACTATGGCTCGGCTGGACTCTTCCATTGTGTGTACTAACTACCTTGATCCCGACGCTTGCCTCAGGTACCAATCCTGCGTTTCTCGTCAATGGTTCCTCAGGGGATCCTGTACATACTTTCATTAATGTGCGCAAATGCTGCCTGCGTTCAATCTTTGTAACATGACTCTCTTCATCAAATTTACTCACAATCTCCCTCTCGGGTCGAGAAAAACATGCACGGCGTTTTTCTCGACCCGAGAGGGAGATTGTGAATAAATTTGATGAAGAGGGTCGTGTTACAAAGATTGAACGCAGGCAGCATTTGCGCACATTAATGAAAGTATGTACAGGATCACCTGAGGAACCATTGACGAGAAACGCAGGATTGGTACCTGAGGCAAGTGTCGGGATCAAAGTAGTTAGTACACAACGGAAGAGTCCAGCCGAGCCATAGTTGGAATATCTCCTTTAGTAGATTATAGTTGTCTTTAAGTGCTTGGAGTTACTGAAGCATTGGACTGGCTCATCTGTTGAGAATATTTGTAAGGTCATTGATGCAATCAGGCATATCACTTCCCACGACGAAAGTCAGAAAGTCATGCCGAATAAGTCTGAGACCTTTCTTTTTCATAAGTGAGCTGAGTTTTGTCAAACGTTTTTGATTTATTTATGTTTAAGAATCCTCTATACTTCTATTTTTGATAGAGTTAGAAGTGAACGACTTATTTTCATAGACTATACAGTTGATCGTTCCAAAGAAGACCAAACAGTGGTATAGCATGGACCCCAGCAACACTGAGTGATCTGCCCTGTCCAGGCGGAGGAAGGCCCTGGCCTGGAGAGTGTCCCGACGAGCTCCTATGAACTCCAGATTCTGAGTTGGAATGAGATGAGATTTGGGGTGGTTTGTGGTGGTTTACCACAAACCCCAAATGCTGCAGGACCTTGATGATGTGGGCTGTGGCCTGTTCCACCTCAGTGGCCATGTCCCCTTTCATGAGCCATTTGTCCAGGTATGGAAAGAAGAATGCCCCTTGGAGAAGGAGGTAGGCAGCCACTACTGCCAGGCATTTGGTGAAGACTCTTGGTGTGGAGGATAGGCTGAAGGGTAGTACCCTGTACTGGTAGTGGTTGCCCCCGACCATGAACCTTAAGTACTGCTTGTGACTGGGATGAATAAGGATGTGTATGTAAACATCCTTAATGTCCAAGAAGCATAGCCAATTTCCTTGCTGGAGGTAGGGCAGCAATGTTCCAAGTGAAAACATCTTGAAATTCTCCTGAAACAGGAACTTGTTCAGGTTTCACAAGTCCAAACTTGTTCTTTTTGGGACCAGAAAGTAGTTGGAGTTTGTGGTGCAGCAGAGGATACACAGCCCATGGAAGTGCAGATAAAAGAAGAGCTTACCTTAGATTCATCTATGCAAAGAGACACGAGGCATAGTGAAACAGTTGAGCAGGGAAAACTGTTACTACGTGCCAAACAGAAAGCTCATCAGGAACACCTGATTGCAAATCCCCACGTCACGTGCAGGGCTGGGGATCACATAAGACAGGGTTCCAGTCAGTGGAGACAGACCCAGGAGCAAGCCCAGGAGGAAACCCCGGAGAAGGGCAAAAGCCAGATTGAGAGCTCAAGCCCAGGAGGTGGAATAGTAGGTGGGCCCAGAGCAGATGACGTAGCAAGAGAAAGCAGCAGGAGGTGTGGCTACAGACAGCTGAGCAAAAACCCCAGAGGAGTGCTGGGAGAAAAGGTTGCTATCGGAGAACCAGGAAGTGAAGATAGCTACAGCACTCGGGAGAAAAGGTTTAAGGCAAGCTGTGCTGGGAGAAGGTATGCCCCTCGAGACAGACCTCAAGAGAAGCCAGGAGTGTCCTATCATACAGGAGACCAGTATGTGCCAGCAATAAGCACAGGTCAGTTCAGAAGGAGAGTGTTGGGGGATGGGAACTCCAAACATACTTGCACAGTAAGAAATAGCTGTAAAGCTGATATTAAGTTTGCTATTGCACAGCCAGCCTGGGAGGCTAGAGAGAAGGGACATTGTAAGCCAAGAGCCAAGACAATCCCTAAGGATAATAGGAGGCATCCCTGTTCTTATAAAGAAAGATTTGAAACATATGCATGCCAAGGGCGTGGTCCTGAGAATAGAGGCAGGAAGAAAAGATATTCAGAACCTTTACCTTGGGAGGAAAACCCAGAGAGAATCTAATTCATGCCAGACAGGTATCAACCTGGGGAGAGAGGAATCTTTACTGAAAGCTGTAGTGATTTATCACAAGGGGACGTGCCTGAATATACCACACAGGAAGAGTGTGATACTGAGAGCTTGGGGAGTGCCGGAGAGGGTATGCTGTGGGAAGACAACAGCTGCCTTCCAGACCCCATACCCATGGACTGTAGCATTTGTTACAAGTGCAACCATTCTACTTAATTAAGTAACAAAAGGAACTTTGTGAATGTAACAAGGAAACAGAAGTTGCTGTTACCATTTTTGTTTATTGCTTGTATCTGGAGTTTTTGATCTTGTTGATGGTCCGAGCGGGACGGGGAATAAAACCCATCTTATTTTCCTTATTCACATTTTGCTCTAAGAGACTCTGTTATTTCATAGCAAGAGCAGAATATTCATTTTTACTGACCCTAGGCAACCGCCTACATAGGGTTAGAGGGCTCTACCCAGGGGCCCCATCACAAGTTGGCGTAGTTTTTTGGATCCAGTCAGCGAGGCAAAGAGCTATGGAGCGAGCAAGCGACAACGCGGGAAGAGCGGAAGTTGGCACGCCCTGAGAGGATCCAGGTTCTGAGAGTGCAATGGCAAGCACCTTCTCAAAATAAGAACCTCCACCTGGCTCAGGTAAAGGGTATTTGGGCACAGGTTGGGAGGATCCCTGGTGAGAAGGAAAAAAGCTTGGGAGAAAGAAAAGAATTGTTTCTTTCGCTGTTGTTGTAGTGCCACACTTGGTGTTTGTGTCTCTGGTTTATCTTCCAGGAGAAAAGGGGATGACCACGATGGACGCACAAGAGGTCCTAAGATGGATGAGTATGCAGTTCGAGAAACAGGGAGAGATAGCACGGAAGAACCAGGAGCAGGCCATCGCAGCCCTGCAGGACCAAGAAAAGCCCCTGACGGACTTATTGCATACTCTTCTAAAGGAGCCAAGGAAGGAGGAGTCGCCAGCAGCAGTACCTATCTGTGGGGTAGGCCCACAGAGTTGTGGGATATGGACGCTGGGACAAATGCATAGAGATGATAATTTTGATGACTTTGTGGAGACTTTTGAGAGAATAGCTCTCAATGCCAACTGGCCAGTAGAGCAATGGGCCGTTAGGCTGGCCTCAGCGCTAACCGGCGAGGCTCAGTCAGCTTACAGAGCCATGCCTGCTGTTTTGGCAGCCGATTATATTGAAGTTAAGAGAGCAGTGCGTGATAGGCTGGGTTTAACTCCAGCAATGTATAGACGCATGCTCCGGTCTACCCGGATTCAACCTGACGAAACCCCAAAGGCGCTATATCATAGAGTGCATGGGTTGGTCTTAAAATGGCTTGAACCCGACGGTAAACCGGTAGCAGATATAATAGATCAAATTGTACTGGAACAATTCTTTGAGGCAGTTCCAGAGGAGGTGAGAACTTTCCTGACCTTACAGAATTGTAGAACCTCTGCTGAAGCAGCGCAATTAACCGAAAGGTTCTTTGAGGCTGAGGTAACTAAGAAGGCCAGCGCTGGCAGTAGGTTTGGGTTAACCAATTCTGTAAAAACTACTAAAGTTCCTCAGAGGAATATATGGGGTTCAAGGGAATCCGTATATAGGAAAACGGGAAGTAATAATATGTCAAAATGCTTTAAGTGTGGAAAAATTGGGCACCTAAAGAAGGAGTGTGTGTATCGTACAGCACTAGTTACTAACAATGACCAACATGTAGCAGCGGGTTTCCGTGTGGATGTGGAGGTGCAGGGAGTACCTGCTAAGGCCTTGCTTGACTCGGGGGCCGACCAAAGTATGGTCTCCCGCCGTTTTTGGGAAACCATAAGGCCAAAAATGATTTGCCTCCGAGTCATACCGAGGGCGTAGCAAATATAAGATGTATCCATGGGTCTTCCGCTGGTTACCCTCTGTACCGGCTGAGGATACAAGGGTTAGGGGTTCAAAGAAAAACCCTAGTAGCTGTAGTCCCTAAGCTACCTTTCGACCTGGTGTTAGGTCGGGATTGGCCCCGTTTGATGAAGGGCTAAAGGAAGGCCTGGTTATGGGAAAGGGTGAATCCCCGGGGCATCCTGAGAAAGTAGGAGAAGAAGGCAAGACCGTGGGAAAGAGTGATAGTAAAGGGGAGGCCCTGGTAAATGTAATTCCCCAGCCTCTGTTTACAAAAACCCCAAAGATAGCACCTGACCTAAAAACCCCGGTGGAGGTAGTGACACCCAGTAAAAATGGCTTCATGCTAAAGTTCTGTAAAATGTCCCCAGTCGCACAGAGTCCACAGAAAGCAACTGCCGCTTCGGCAGGCTTCGACCTTTTTAGTGCAGTGGAGGGGGTAGTACCTAAAAAGGGGAAGGCTGTAATTAACACAGGGCTGCAAATTCAGTTGCCAGCAGGGTGCTACGGGCGGATCGCTCCCCGATCCGGATTGGCATCGAAGCATTTTATCGATGTCGGGGCGGGGGTTGTGGACCCCGATTACAGGGGAGAGGTCAAGGTACTGCTTTTCAACTTTGGGGAGCGGGACTTTGAGGTTAAAGTAGGAGACCGGGTTGCCCAGATCATATGTGAACGGTTTGGGTCGCCAGAGGTGAAGGAGGTAACTCACCTGGTCCCTACCAGCCGGGGAGGCCAAGGGTTTGGCTCCACCGGCCGGAGGGAGGTACAAGGTCTCACTGCCACTGCAGAGACGAAATTAGAGGATGATTTAGGTCCCCAAATCGAGGACTGCAAAACAGTCTCGGCACCGAAGGTAGGCATGGAGTTGTCCCTGCAACAACGCGGCCAGTTAGACCAGTTGCTGGCGCGGTTTAAGGACGTCCTCACGCCCGTCCCAGGAGAAACCACCCTGGTCGCGCATGAAATTCTCACACCCGCTGGGAAAATTGTGCGGCTGCGACCTTACTGGTTGCCAGAAGCTCGCAAGAGGGAGGTTGTCTCACAAGTTCAAGAGATGTTGCAGCTAGGCGTCATTGAAGAGTCCAAAAGCCCCTGGTGTAGTCCGGTAGTCCTAGTTCCAAAACCGGACGGCAGTCTTCGTTTCTGCATTGACTTTAGGCAGGTCAATGCTATATCCCTCTTCGATGCCTATCCCATGCCAAGGATCGAAGAATTGTTGGATAGACTGGGGCAGGCACGATATCTGACCACCCTTGATCTTACCAAGGGTTATTGGCAGATACCGTTGACCCGTGCTTCCAGGCCCAAGACAGCGTTTAGCACGCCGCTTGGTTTATTTCAATTTAAGCGTATGCCATTCGGTTTGCATGGCGCCGCGGCAACATGCCAGAGGTTGGTAGACCAGGTCCTACGTCCTCACCACAGCTACGCGGTAGCCTACATGGATGATATAGTCATCCACAGTACCACCTGGGCACAACATCTTCCACGCGTAGAGGCCGTGTTGAAGGCTTTGCGGGGTGCCAGGCTAACTTTAAATCCCGGAAAGTGCCTATTTGGAGGAACCGAAGTTAAATATTTAGGACACCTGGTGGGAAAAGGTACCGTCCGACCCCTACGTAATAAGATAGAAAGTGTGCAGAATTTCCGGCGACCGCTAACTAAGAAACAACTTAGGAGTTTCTTAGGGTTAATCGGGTACTACAGGCGTTTTATACCCAGGTTTGCGGAAGAAAGAAAGCACAGTGCTGACAAATATGTTAAGAAAGAATGCACCCAACAATTTACAGTGGACACAGGCAGCGGAGGACGCTTTCATACTTCTGAAGGGGAAGTTATGTAAAGCGCCAATCCTATATGGGGTGGATTTTAATCGCACATTTATCCTTCAAACAGATGCCTCGGAGTCGGGGCTGGGAGCTGTCCTCTCCCAGGAGTTCGAGGGTACTGAACACCCCGTTCTTTACTTGAGTAGGAAGTTGTCCAGGGCTGAGGGCAACTACTCAACCATCGAAAAAGAATGTTTGGCTATTAAATGGGCCATTGAGGCGCTCCGATTTTATCTTACCGGCCGGCATTTCGTGCTAATTACGGACCATGCACCGTTGAAGTGGTTAGGTACCATGCGAAACCATAACCCTCGCCTCACCCGTTGGCACCTAGCGTTGCAGGCTTTCAATTTTACCATACACCATAGGGCAGGCAAGTTGCATTCTAATGCGGACGCCCTGTCCCGTATTCCGGGCTGGGAGCACGAAAGTTCCCCATCCCGGAATATCTTAAGAGGGGGGATATGTGGTGCAGCAGAGGATACACAGCCCATGGAAGTGCAGATAAAAGAAGAGCTTACCTTAGATTCAGCTATGCAAAGAGACACGAGGCATAGTGAAACAGTTGAGCAGGGAAAACTGTTACTACGTGCCAAACAGAAAGCTCATCAGGAACACCTGATTGCAAATCCCCACGTCACGTGCAGGGCTGGGGATCACATCAGACAGGGTTCCAGTCAGTGGAGACAGACCCAGGAGCAAACCCAGGAGGAAACCCTGGAGAAGGGCAAAAGCCAGAGTGAGAGCTCAAGCCCAGGAGGTGGAATAGTAGGTGGGCCCAGAGCAGATGACGTAGCAAGAGAAAGCAGCAGGAGGTGTGGCTACAGACAGCTGAGCAGAAACCCCAGAGGAGTGCTGGGAGAAAAGGTTGCTATCGGAGAACCAGGAAGTGAAGATAGCTACAGCACTCGGGAGAAAAGGTTTAAGGCAAGCTGTGCTGGGAGAAGGTATGCCCCTCGAGACAGACCTCAAGAGAAGCCAGGAGTGTCCTATCATACAGGAGACCGGTATGTGCCAGCAATAAGCACAGGTCAGTTCAGAAGGAGAGTGTTGGGGGATGGGAACTCCAAACATACTTGCACAGTAAGAAATAGCTGTAAAGCTGATACTAACTTTGCTACTGCACAGCCAGCCTGGGAGGCTAGAGAGAAGGGACATTGTAAGCCAAGAGCCAAGACAATCCCTAAGGATAATAGGAGGCATCCCTGTTCTTATAAAGAAAGGTTTGAAACATATGCATGCCAAGGGCGTGGTCCTGAGAATAGAGGCAGGAAGAAAAGATATTCAGAACCTTTACCTTGGGAGGAAAACCCAGAGAGAATCTACTTCATGCCAGACAGGTATCAACCTGGGGAGAGAGGAATCTTTACTGAAAGCTGTAGTGATTTATCACAAGGGGACGTGCCTGAATATACCACACAGGAAGAGTGTGAAACTGAGAGCTTGGGGAGTGCCGGAGAGGGTATGCTGTGGGAAGACAACAGCTGCCTTCCAGACCCCATGCCCATGGACTGTAGCATTTGTTACAAGTGCAACCATTCTACTTAATTAAGTAACAAAAGGAACTTTGTGAATGTAACAAGGAAACAGAAGTTGCTGTTACCATTTTTGTTTATTGCTTGTATCTGGAGTTTTTGATCTTGTTGATGGTCCGAGCGGGACGGGGAATAAAACCCATCTTATTTTCCTTATTCACATTTTGCTCTAAGAGACTCTGTTATTTCATAGCAAGAGCAGAATATTCATTTTTACTGACCCTAGGCAACCGCCTACATAGGGTTAGAGGGCTCTACCCATGGGCCCCATCACAAGTTGAACCCCTTACCCCTGAGGTGGAGGGGTGCTGGTTCCACGGCTCCATCCCCGATGAGACCTGCGAGTTGCTGCAGTAGCAGGGCCTGGTTCAGGGGATTCCAAGGGGGTTCTCCTGGAAAGAAAGGGGGAGGCATCTGGTTCAAGTGAAGGAGATGAGCTTCTATGACCACCTGGAGGACCCAGGTGTCAGTGGTTATGGCTAGCCACCCTGTTGGCAGCTGCTCCCCCCCCCCCCCAGGAGAAGAGGTTATGCTCAGGGAATCAAATCCCTGACCCAACGTGGGCAGGAACCGGTGTTTGATGCTTAGAGCCCTTAGGCTTACATTGGTCTTGGCCCGGTCCTTTGCCCTGTTGACCCTGCTGTGGGGTCTGAGGGGTTTGGTATTGGGGATAGCCACAGTAAGGCTGGCCTTTTCTGTGAAAAGGGGGCCTCTTCCATGACTGTTTCTTCTTTTGAAGGGTGGAGGTCTTCCTGGAGAGCAGAGTTCGCATGACGTACTTGGTCTCAATCTCAGCCACCTTGTCTGCATTCATTTTGCCGAAGAGGTTTTCACCAAGACAGGGGACATCAAGGAGTTTCTCCTGTACCCACTGCTTGAGATCCGATGCCTGTGGCAGCACCCTTGTGTTAGACTCAAAGCTGTCATAGGCGGCTCAAGACATGTACTTCGAGCACTCCCGACGCACTTCATGAAGGTTTGGAATCACTGGAGGTGATCTTCACTGACACCCACCAAGAAACCTGTGAGTTCTTTTGCTTGTATTTGGAAATACATATCGATATATAGCTGATAGGCTTGGATTTGGCAACTGGTAGCATTTGCATCCAAGGGTGTCGAGGGTACAGAAGAGTGAGTCTTCGGGCTTTTCTTTCAGTGCCTGGTCAACTCTAGCACCATTGAGGTTTGAGGGAGTACTGGGCCATCCAAAAGCCTTGGCCCCACTGAACCTGGTATATGGTGTTGAGATGTCAGCTAACTATTGGCACCGATGCTGGTATCTCCTACATAGCAGTCTCCCAAGGATGGCAGGGACGGGGACCATCAGGGTCTACTTAAGTGGAGCCTTGTACTAAAGGATTTCCAGCTCCTCCATGTGAGGGTCCTCCAAAACTCCGTGGTGAGAGACAAGGCTTTTTCCATGTCTTGGACAAACTCGAGGAACGATGTGTCCTCAGTTGGGAACCAGCATCGCAACACTGGAGGAGACAGATCCGAGGGGAGATCACAGTGCTTATATGTCTCTGAGGAAGCCTCATCCTCAGACTCCCAGTCCAAGTAGTCGGTCAAAGACTCGAGTCTGTGCAGCTCCTGAGGCAATGGGCTTGGTTCATATCTTTGATGACCCACGGTGGCTGCTTGACTGGAGCCACAAGCGCTTGCTGGGGAGAATCTTGCTCCTAAGGATTGGCAGCAGGATCGAGACCCTCGCTGAGGATCGGCTCAGGGCTCTTGAGGATCATCTCAGCAGCCCGGGGAGTCCTCAATATCTAGGTTCTTGCAGTCTTGGCATGAGCACCTGCAGGGCCGGGCATCGACGCTAGCTGCGGGGCAAGGATGGCAGTAACACTGTGTTCCAATGCCATTATCCTGACCTCCCACTCAGGAGTTGCAGCCTTCGATGCAGACACCGATGTGACCGGGTCCGGTGTCAGTGAGAAGTCAGAGTCTTCAATCGGACATGCCTTGGGGTTCCGTGACCCATCACAGGAGGCTTCAGTGTCTCTTTTGGGCACCTTCATCAGCCGCTTCCGCTCCGACTCTTCCGATACCCTCCAGGGACTGTGGGACCTGGCACGGGATTTGCTGTGAGTGTCCAATTCCCAGGATGAGATCTTTGAGAATTTCTTCTTCTTGTGCTCATATTCTGGAGAACCCTTATCAGAGTGTCCGCAGGCCTGACCAGGTGCTATGGGGGCTTTACGCGACTCCGAGGATCCATGCGAGGCCTTTGAGCACAAGGTGGGGACACCAGGGCAGAATTTCACCTGTGGAAGATGCCGTCTTGCTTTTTCCGATGACTTTGGATGGCCTTCGCGGACATTTTCTTGCAAAGGACGCAAACCTCTGGGTCATGGTCGGCACCTAGATACCGGAGGCAGCAACCGCGTGTATTGGTTAAGGACATGTCTTGCACACCAATCGCACTTTTTGAATCCACTGACTATTGGGGCAAAAAGGACCCCTGCGAGGTCAAAGACCCTTGATGCGGCCAGTGGTTAGAAAAAGGCGCGAACCGTGCTGGAAGAAAAAAACTAAAAAAACTGTTCAGAGATTCTAAGCCGGGGCAATGGGGCTCAGAGGTGGAAAAGGGACTGGTGCTAACTGGAGAAAGAAGGGCAGTTTGATGCACCAAAAAAATCAACTTTTTTCCGGGGAAAGAAGACGGACATCTGTTGTGCTCCATGGAAAAAGGGAGACTGGGTAAGATGGCAGCCTTGGGTGGGAAGGGGACCATGCATGCATGGTGGCATTTCCCAAAGGCTTTCTTTGAAAGCTGCAGAGATGCTTCCGCGGAGCACCATCGATGCCAACGTCACCCATATGTGAGGACTGACTTCCTGCTTGTTTCTGGAGAAATGTCAATGTCGCAATACATTCTGTTATATTTGTGGTGAGTAAACGCATAAGCCTCAGAGATGCAGCATGACTGCACTTATTAAGAGATCTACGTCAGTTGTAGAGTTGGCAATCAAGACAAATTCTGGGCTCTTTGCTGTACAACATATGTTGTTCATCTCAGAGTTTGGCTCAGAGGTATTTGAAAGTCAATGTCATTTGCAGTCCTGATGATATGGCGAGAACAGAAGGATCACGTGACTGACTATTACTTCTGTCTGACCAATGTACTCGTATCCAGCCTCTCTGCTAAAAATAAGGGGCCCAATTTTCATCTGGGTGGTGCTATGCGCAGCATCGGCTCCTAGTCCACCTGCCATCCGTCTAACTCGGATTTTCAGTGCCGCCATTGAAAATCCGGGTCTCGTCTCACAACCCGGAAGTCACAGGAGCTAGTTGGGTAGCACTGATTTTCGATGCTACCCGCTTGGCCCCTGCAGCTGAAAGATAGGTGAGGAAAAACCTCGCTTATCTTTAAGGCACAGAGGGCTAAACGGCTAGCATTGAAAATCGGTGCTACCTGTTTAGCCCTTTCCTCTGCCCTGGAAGGCCCCTAACACACTCCCATGCTAACTGCATAGCATCTGGACATGTTAGGGACATATCCAGGATTTTCGAAGGGCTCTCCCATGTAGCTACCTTTTGAAAATCCCAGAAAAGGTATTTACACGAGTAACTAGGGCAGTTACCCATATAAATGCCTTCAAAAATCGGGCCCAAGAAATCTATTGAATACCCCAGTCTGCCTTTGGCCAGTCTGCCTTTACTCCCTCAAGTTCTTGAATACTCGACTTCAAGCAACTCAGGCGGACTGTGCTAGGAATATGGATGAAATCTCTAAACTCCAAGTATCTGGCAATGAAGTTACAGTATGAGTAGAACAGATGGAAAACTGTGTTCTAGGGGCGATAAAGGACTCAACTTATTTAAAAGCTTGATTGGAACACTTGGAGAATGTTTCTAATCTTGCAAACTTACGTTTGATTAATTTTCCTAAATCTTCACTTATTTCTGTTAAGGATATGTTCAAGTCTTATTTTTGGAGTTACAGATAACACACATGTGAGTCTCACCCACCTGTAACTAATACTAATTATCTACCTTTGGGCAAGAAACTCTTTCTCTGGTAGAAGGGACTGATGGTAGAAGGCTGTATGAATTAAATGTTTCTGCTATACTAGAGACTTCATTTTTTGATGAGATGGTGCCAGCTACCTGCTTAGTACAATTTGTGTTGTCCCCTGATAGGGAATGGTTTCTGAAAATGTGTTTTAGGAAGAGAAATGTGTCCTTTCGAGGACTTTAGGGTCAGAGCTTTTCTGGCCTTGGCTCAGAAAACCCAGCGCCACAGAAAGGAATTTCTCATTTTTCAGCCTCGGATTTTCCAACTGGGGGCTTTGTTTTTTGTAAAATACCCCTGTAAGTATTTGGTCAAATATCTTTCTCACTCTCAGGACCGTACCGAGCCCTGTGCGAGTGGTGCAGCCGCACAGGGTGCAAAGACTTAAAGGGCGCATTTTGGCTCTCTGCCGTTGCCTGCAGCCACCACTTTTTCAGCGGCAGGCAGCAGCAGAGAGATGAAATGTGCCCCTTAAGTCTTCGCGCCGGCACACTAAACAGGTCTGGTCTCTCCGGGAGGGACCAGACCTGCTTAGCATGCTTGCGACTTGCAGATCAGGTGCGCCCCCCCTCCCTCACCCCCATAAAGTGTCTAAATGGAGGTGTGGAAGGGAGGGGGCGCCCGATGTACAAGTTGCACAGAGCACATTTCAGTCTTATGTGTTTCTATACCCTTCACAGTTACTGTCCTTTCTCCAGGACCAAGCAGGAAGTCAGTCCTCACATATGGATGTCATCAACGCCGATGAAGCCCCAGCGGAGCATTTCCCCAGCTTTCCATAAAAGCCTTTGGGAATGCAGGCACGCATGCGCGGTTCCCTTCCCGCCTAAAGGTGCCATCTTACCTCAGAAATTTTCCTGAAATGGGGACTTCCATCCGTAGATCTGTTTGCCAGTCCTCTGAACACACAGCTGCCAAAGTTCTGCTCCAGGCAACCGCATCCTCTGCGAATAGCAGCAGATGCTTTTCTGATTCCCTGGTCTCAGGGCCTCCTGTATGCATTTCCTCCCACGCCCTTGGTGGCCCGAACTCTGTTCAAGATTCTTCAGGACAAGGCCTCAGTCCTGCTGGTGGCCCCCAGGTGGCCCAGAGAGCCCTGGTTTCCACTTCTGCTTCAATTGGCAGTGGATTCCCCTCTGCCTCTGGGGTTGCAGCCCGACCTTCTCTCTCAGGATCAGGGTACCCTTCTGCACCCCAATCTCAAAGCTCTCAATTTGATGGCATGGAGGCTGCAAGGGTAGTTTTGGCTCCCTGGGGCCTACCTCAGGAGGTTGAGGAGGTTGTCCTAGCCTCTAGGAAACAGTCCACGAGGAAAACCTATGCTCTTAAATGGAAAAGGTTTTCCGTGTTGTGCCAGTTACGTACAGAGGATCCTTTCTCCTGTACTTACCAGTAGTGCTTCAGTACTTGCTGCACTTATCCAATCAAGGTCTTAAGTCCAATTCTCTTCGGGTCCACCTCTCAGCTCTAGCAGCTCACCACTCACTAGTAGAGGGACACTCTCTGTCGGTTCACCCTTTGGTGTCCCGGTTTCTCAGAGGCTTGCTCTTGCTCAAGCCTCCAATCCGTCCTCCTGCCCCTGAGTGGGAGTTGAATGTGGTCTTGCATCAACTGACTCGCCCACCTTTTGAGCCGATGGCTACTTGTCCACTACGCTTCCTCTCCTGGAAGACACTCTTCCTGATAGCCCTTACCTCGGCTAAGCGAGTGAGTGAGCTTCAGGCCCTGGTCTGTGATAGGCCTTACATCAGAATTTATAGGAACAGGGTAGTCCTCAGGACTCAACCAAAGTTCCTCCCAAAGGTTGGCTCCTCTTTCCACCTCAACCAGGAGGTGGTTCTTCCAACATTCTTCCCTAGGCCTCATGCAAGCCAGGCTGAAGCTGTTCTGCATACCCTGGACTGTAGGAGGGCCCTATCCTTCTACCTTGACCGTACGCAAGGGCACAGAAGGGCTACTCAGCTCTTCATATCTTTTGACCCTAATAATTTAGGGTTAGCTATGTCCAAGCGTACCTTGTCCATCTGGGTGGCTGACTGTATCACCTGGGCTTACAAGGCGGCTGACCTTCCTTTGCAGGGTCGGGTCACGGCCCACCGTGTCAGGGCAATGGCTGCCTCAGTGGCTCATCTCCGCTCTGTACCATTGGTAGACATCTGCAGGGCTGCAACTTGGTCTTCAAGCCAGACGTTTGCGGCCCATTACTGTCTGGAGAGGGAGTCCCATAGGGACAGTGCTTTTGGCCAGGCATTACTCCGGAATCTCTTTGAGGTTTAGGCAACTCCTGCCCTCTTGCCCTCTGTTGGGCTACCGGTGGTGGTTGTGTCAGTGAAAAGCCTTTCTTTGATGCTGGGACTAGAGGGAGTTCTCTTGTTCAGTCTGGGTTCCCTGGTAGCCCAGAGCTAGGGAGTCACCCATATGTGAGGACTGACTTCCTGCTTGGTCCTGGAGAAAGAATAGTTACTCATCTGTAACAGGTGTTCTCCAGGAGCAGCAGGAATCAGTCCTCACAACCCTCCCTCCTCCCCTGGGAGTTGCAGTTGTACATAGTTTATTTTTACATTTTTGTGTGCTGTTCTTAGCTATGTCATTTGACTGAGGTAAGATGGCACCTTTAGGCGGGAAGGGAACCGCGCATGCGTGCCTGCATTCCCAAAGGCTTTCATGGAAAGCTGGGGAAATGCTCCGCTGGGGCTTCATTGGCGTCAATGACACCCATATGTGAGGACTGATTCCTGCTGCTCCTGGAGAACACCTGTTACAGGTGAGTAACTACTCTTTCTGAATGCTCGCCCAGTTCCTAGACTCCCACGAGTGGAACCCACGCCACTGTAAAGTATATGACAGTTGTACATTGCTGCTTTCCTATAATGTTTGGTATACTTTTATTTCCTTTGGGATGCCTCACTTTATTGTGGCTTGGGGACGGAGACTGATAGATGTTAAAGAATGTTTTTCCGTGATTTCATTGTAAAATGCATAAATTAAAAACAAACAAACCTCGGACTGATGAAAAACTTCATTAAAGCAATGAACAAGGAAGATGAAGGATTTCAATATTTGAGACAGATGTTTCCAAGAATAACTGATGCCAAGATTAAGGAAGACATTTTGTGGGTCCATAAGTCACATATCATCAGTGATCAACGGTTTGAAGGTCTGCTAGTGGGGCCTGAGAAAATTGCATAGAAGGCATTCAGGGCTGTTGAGAAGTTTCTTGGCAATTACAGGGCACCAAACTATGTCTAGCTGGAGGACAACATGCTTCAAGCATACAAAACCATATCACATGTCGCCGAAGATTCATTTTCTGCATTCACACTTTGGGGTATGTTTACTAAACTGCGCTCAAGTGCGCGGCGCACAATAGCGTGCACTAAGGTACCTTAGCATACGCTAATGATGCGTTTTTGTGCCCCGCACACGTGCGCGCCGCACTAAAGTGCCCGCTCATGTGAGTGGCGCGCTGATGTGCGATAGAGGCGTGGAAAGGCTCCCGGAGGGCGGAGGAAGACTCCCCAGGGGCGGAGAGAAGGGGTCAATGGGTGGAGAGTGGGAGGGGAGAGGCTCCCCGCACAGGAGCGGGGCTGAAATTCAAGTAAAAAAATACCGCGAGTGAAAACCTCGCGGTAGAACCGATTTAAAGGGAAGAGAAACCATTTATGTAAGCAATGTAACTCAAAACCAGGGAAACCTACAAAAAGTGAGCAGTGTGATACATGTGCACGGAACAAAAGGGCAAATAAACATTAAAAATGACCCCAACAAAATATAAAAAAAATTATAATCAAGCTGGGCAATAGTGATAGTAATGGGAAACATCAAAAAACACTCCCAAGAAAGCCCCAAAAAATAAATATGAATTTTAGAAGGGTCTACACTCCGTCCCCATACAAGGTGAATGATCCCACAGTGAAATAGCCCTGATCAGGGTTTCCCTCTCCATTGGACAGGTTACCTATGGCATGCACATGTTCCACAACAGCAGGGCGGCCAGGTCAGAATGGGCAACTGGACAGATGCTGGGAAAGGATATTCAGAGGGCTGCAGGCGGCACATGCTGTGGTGCAGCTGGGGCACAGTGCGGACTAGGCAGATGCCTAGATGGCACTTAGGAATGCTGAAACGAAACAGCAGCCAGACAGCAACTGATGAGGGCCCAACATGGGCACGAGAGTGTTTAGCACAGTGTCACAGGAGATAGTACCCAGCAGGTACCCCGAAGGGCACAGAACATTGGCAGGCAGTGATTGGGGGATGTGCGGACAGATCTGCAGGCACCCCTACCCCAGAACCCGCACCATAGGCAGCCGCCTACCTGCACACAGGATGGCCTGAGACTGCGTACCACCAGCACCACCAGCAGAAGGGCATGTGAGCATGGTGGCACAGGGGTACTGGAGGTGGAGGGGGGCAGTGGCAGCTGCCCAGAGCAGACCATGGCCTAGCCCTATGTAGGTGGGTGCAATGCACTGCAACAGACAGGCCCTGCCGGACAAACAGTCATGGTATCATCAGGGAATGCACTGTCTCTGTGGCAACACGGTGGTGCAGTGCACACAACCAGTGTGTTTGGAGAAAGAAGGTCACAGGTTCAAGCCCCAGCTGGGGCTCCTGCCAATCCAATCCCCATATTTTACCCACAACTATATCGTGATAGTAAAGACGAACTTTTATTGCAGAGAACATAAGCATGGCTCAAACACCTCTATTTTACCCTACAGAGCACAGACACCAGAAACATGCACATTACCTAGAGCAGATTCCCCCAAATGCAGTCCTGGAGGGCCACAAATCCTTCAGGGTTTATGCTGTCTCCAATCTAAGGATGGAACGATATTGGTGGTGGAGGTGGCAGCAGCTGGTAGCCACAGCAGACCATGGCCTAGCCCTGTCCAGGTGGGTGCCGTGCACTGCAACAAACAGGCCCTGTCAGATGTACAGTCATGGACTCCCCAGGGAATGCAGCATATCTGTGGCAACACAGTGGTGCAGTGCACACAGACAGTGTGTGTAAGAACAGAAGGTCACAGGTTCAAAGCCCAGCTGGGGCTACTGTGAATTCAATCCACATATGTTTTTCACAACTAAACCGCGATAGTAAGGACAAACCTTTATTGCAGAGAACATACGCATGGTTAATACGCCTATATTTTACCCTACAGAGCACAGACACCATAAACAGGCGCATTACCTAGAGCAGAGTCTCCCAAATGCAGTCCTGGAGGGCCAAACACCATTCAGGTTCCATGCTGCCTCTAATAAAGATGCCTGTGCTGCATATCTATGCACCACCCCCATGGTATGCAGATGTATCTCATGCATATTCATGAGGGACAGCATGAAAACCCGAACAGTGTTTGGCATACCAGGACTGGAGTTGGGAACCTCTGCCGTAAAGCAGCAGCCAACAGGGGCAGACACACCCACACCCACACCCACAGGCCCCATTAGCCAATGCCTCCTGGAGAGGCAGGACATTGGGCCCTGTGTGCATCTCCCAATAATAGCACTTGCATACCTTAGCAATGCCACCCTACACCTGGGTATACGGTACACAGCTATCAAACGTTTCCTATGATTACTGTCAGATAGCAATTCCTACGTTAAGCACAGTTTGCTCATTGAGCTCCATCATGACAATCTTTCTGATGTCTGTGGAGTGTGCTTCAGGTCTGGTCTCTGACAGTGTTTACCACCCTGGGGAGTGACCCCAACAGTATTGCGTACCATATCCATGCCTGTACTGTGCCCAGGACTGGTATGGTGGCCAGGGCTGCTAAACTCCTCTATAGTAGCACAATGCTGGCATAGGTGTGGGTGTGGGTGTCTTTCTATCCAGTGTGTGGTGGCTGCAAACACCCTCCACAGCCCACACTGCCAGCACTGTTGCCAGTATTGGCCTGCCAATGTGCATAATGAGGAGCAAGGTACCATGGGTATAGCCTGGACAGGGTGGCCTGGCCAGGATGCATCTGCACAGGGCATAGGGCATTGGCTGGGACATTTTAGTGCCCGGCCACCACCTACACAGACAGGGTGGCCTCAGCATGTCCTGCTGGGAGATCACTCTCACCCTGACTGTGCAGTGACCACAGCATGGCTAGGCACCCCCATAGTGCTATATAGTATTTCTTTCATGTGATATTTATGTTTTGGAGCCCAGTCACTGACTTATCTGCTTGTTGTGTATGCTGACATCCCAGTTCTGGGTGCACCCATTTCCACCAGGAACATGCACTATGGACTAGCTAGCAGACTGTTTGCAGCTGGTATGTGTCTTGATGGAGCGCCTTGCAGGGTGCAGTGGCTGAAGGCTTGCTGCAGGAGAATGTCAGCTAGTGGTGGGATGCAGCTTAGCATATCCAGGCCTAATGTCTGTCTGCTATTGCGTTATGGATGTGTACAGAGCTGCATTGATTGCCCTGTAGGGTGTCTGTTCCCCAGCAGGACTGGGGTTGATGGTCCCCTCTACTGCCACCATTGCTGGGAGGTAGAATGTGCATCTGTTGATGGGAGACCATGTTTACCACCCTCAGTCCTGGAGGAGGAGGGTGGTGGTACGTAATCCTCCTAGGGGTCCATGGGGGCTACACCTGACTGAGACAGACAGATATATCCAAGGTGTTTCTGCAGAAACTACCTATCTCACACATTAGCACTGCTGGGGACCGGGAGGCGGAGTCAGCCGGGAAGCAAGATGGCGGCTTAAGAGCAGAGCTCCGATATCCCCTGGTCTGGATCCTGAAAATTGTGCAGCAGTTCCAATTGTTTGGTATAATTTAAGCATCGCCTGGGTACCCGGTGTCGCAGGGGGCATGGCAGGGGGAAAACCAACGAAATTGGACTTTGCCGCCGTACCTAACCCGGGCTCTAAAAGAGTGAAGTCGGATCCCCTCTCACGCCATAAGATGGCCGCGACGTGAGAGTCGGAGGAGGGCATAAGAGAGCTGCTGGGAGAAATCCGCGTGGTGAAGGATCTGGTAGTAGCAAATGGCGATGCGTTGGTGCGAGTGCAGTCGGAGTTGTGCCATATGAAGGCGCGATTTAGTGCTCTTACAGAGCGTGTAGATAAAACAGATGTTGTGATTGCGGCGCACTCAGAGGAGCTAAATCATTTCTCTACCACACTTGCCCTCTTTCCCCTGATATTGGTCCCCTCAATGCCTGTCTTTCCGCTGTTTCCTCCTGGTTTTCTGAGAACTTTCTGCACGTCAATCTGTCTAAGACTTCCGCCATCTGGTTCACTGCTGGTGCTCCCCTTCCCACCCTCACCCCTTCTCTGTCTGCTGGACCTATTCCTCTTGTTTCATCTATGCGATACCTTGGTGTTACCCTGGATTCGCCTTTAACTTTTAAAGATCATGTTTCTTCTATTGTTCAGCGTTCTTTTTATACACTGTGTCGACTTTGTGCTGTCCGACCTTTCCTTTCTTTCTCCTCTTTGACTACACTTCTTCTTTCTCTCGTAGTTTCTCGTTTAGACTATTGTAACGCTTCTCTGGACGGCCTTCCTCTTTCTCAGCTTCGTCGTCTTCAACTGGTCCACCATACCGCTGCTCGTCTTCTGACCAACTCCTCTCGCACAGCTCATATCACTCCTCTTCTCATTCGCTTACACTGGCTGCCTATTCCTTTCCGCATTCAATATAAGGTTCTGATCTTTGTCCATAGGGCTTTGCACACTGGCGTTCCTCTTTATCTCTCTGACCTGGTCCACTTTCACTGTCCCTTTAAAACTCTTCGGTCGATTCACGCTAACCGTCTTTTTCTTCCACCTCCTTCCAGGGCTCGTCTTGAATCAACACGCTCCTCTGCTTTCTTTTTCCTTGGCCCCCGCCTTTGGAATTCTCTCCCCTTAGCTTTATGTCTGGAATCATCCTTCGGCACTTTCAAGGCCTCTCTCAAGTCTCACCTCTTTTGTACCGCTTTTGATATCCCTTCCCTTCCTGCCCACAGTTGATTGGTCTTTTTCTCTGATTTCTTCATTCTATCCTTTGCTGTCTCTTTTGTGAATAATTGGTGCTCTTTTCTATTTCCCCAGTAGCCTTTTGTTTTATTGTACACCGCTGTATGCCTTTCGGTTTAGGCGGTATAATAAGTTTTTAAATAAAGATAAAGATAAAGATTGGAACAAGGCATGCAGGCAGATGGAACATCATGAGTTACAGATTGAAGATCTTAGCAACAGGAACCGGAGGAATAATATTAGGCTGGTGGGCCTGCCGGAGGGCGCTGAAGGCCCTGATCTCTTTGCATTTCTGGGAAAAATGGTACCTGCTTTGCTCATGAATATGCATGAGATACATCTGCATACCATGGGGGTGGTGCATAGATATGCAGCACAGGCATCTTTATTAGAGGCAGCATGGAACCTGAATGGTGTTTGGCCCTCCAGGACTGCATTTGGGAGACTCTGCTCTAGGTAATGCACCTGTTTATGGTGTCTTTGCTCTGTCGGGTAAAATGTAGGTGTTTTGGGCATGTTTACATCATCTGCAATAAACGTTCTGTCTGTATTAGCACGTTGTAGTAGTGGGTAAAATATGGGGACTGGGTTGGCAGGCACCATAGCTTTGACTTGAACCTGTGACCTTCTGCCTCCAAACACACTGGTTGTGTGCACTGCACCACTGTATTGCCACAGAGACAGTGCATTCCCTGGTGATACCATGACTGTTTGTCCGGCAGGGCCTGTCTGTTGCAGTGCATGGCACCCACCTACACAGGGCTAGGCCATGGTCTGCTCTGGGCAGCTGCCACTGCCCCCTCCACCACCAGTACCCCTCCGCCACCATGCTGACATGGCCTTATATTGGAGACAGCATAAAACCTGAATGATCTGTGGCCCTCCAGGACTGCATTTGGGGGACTCTGCTCTAGGTAATGCGCATGTTTCTGGCGTCTGTGCTCGGTGGGGTAAAATATAGGCGTTTGAACCATGCGTATGTTCTCTGCAATAAAGGTCTGTCCTTACTATCACGGTTTAGTAGCGGGTAAAACATGGGGACTGGGTTGGCAGTAGCCCCAGCTGGGACTTGAACTTGTGACCTTCTGCTCCTGAACACACTGGCTGTGTTCACCACACCACACTCTGCTCACAGAGACAGTGCAGTCCCTGGAGATACCATGGTTGTTTGTCAGACAGAGCCTGTCTGTTGCAGTGCATGGCACCCACCTACACAGGGCTAGGCCATGGTCTGTTCTGGGCAGCTGCCACTGCCCCCCTCCACCACCAGTACCCCTCTGCCACCATGCTCACATGCCCTTCTGCTGGTGGTGCTGGCGGTGTGCAGTCTCAAGCCATCCAGTGTGCAGGTAGGCGGCTGCCTATGGTGCGTGTTCTGGGGTAGGGGTGCCTGCATAGGCGTCCATGCTTCCCCCCAACACCGCCTGCCAATGTTCTGTGCCCTTGGGGGTACCTGCTGGGTACTATCCCCTGTGACACTGTGATAAACACTCTCGTGCCCATGTTGGGCCCTCATCAGTTGCTGTCTGGCTGCTGTTCAGTTTCAGCATTCCTAAGTGCCACCTAGGCATCTGCCTAGTCCGCACTGTGCCCCAGCTGCACCACAGCATGTTCCGCCTGCAGCCCTCTGTATCCCCTTTCTCAGCATCTGTCCAATGGAGAGGGAAACCCTGATCAGTGCTATTTCACTGTGGGATCATTCACCTTGTATGGGGATGGAGCGTAGACCCTTCCAAAATTCATATTTATTTTTTGGGGCTTTCTTGGTAGTGTTTTTTGATGTTTCCCATTACTATCACTATTGCCCAGCTTGCTTATAATTTTTTTCTAATTTGTTGGGGTCATTTTCAATGTTTATTTGCACTTTTGTTCTGTGCACATGTATCACACTTATCACTTTTTTGTAGGTTTCCCTGGTTTTGCTGTACATTGCTGACAGAAATGGTTTCTTTTCCCTTTAAATCAGCTCTAACGTGAGGTTTTCACTTGTGGTATTTTTGGCCTCGAATTTCACATCGTTAGTGTGCGGGGAGCCTCTCCCCTCCCACTCTCCACCCATTGACCCCTTCTCTCCGCCCCTGGGGAGCCTTCCTCCGCCCTCCGGGAGCCTTTCCACGCCTTCAGCGCTCGTTTGCACCGCTGCACGCGTGAGCACGCACTAAAGCGCATTTTTGTCCCGTAAAGCGTCATTAAGAAGGTTTAGTAAACATACCCCTAAGACTCAGTTCTCATAATGGAAGACTTCAAACTCTCCTGGATCCAAGAAAGCTTGTCAAGTGAGAAGCAATGTCAAGGTGATGCTCACATTTTTCTTTGATTACAAGGGTAATGTTCATCATGAGTATGCTCCAAAAGGCCAAATCATCAAGAAGGAGTACTACGTCCAAGTTCTGACTCGTTTGAGAGATGCAGTTTGTCGTAAGAGGTCAGATTTGCACAGGAATGGTGAATGGTTGCTTCATCACGATAATGCCCCTGTTCATGCATCACATCTTGTCCAGCAGTTCTTGGCCAAACACCAAATCGAGAAGTCCATCAGCCTCTGTACTCACCTGACCTCGCACCCTGTGGCTTTTTCTTCTTTCCAAAACTGAAATTACCACTGAAAGGAAGGAGATTTGATGACTTGGAGACCATTATTTTATTTATATATTTTTATTTAACGTCTTTTCTATACTGTCATTCTACAAATCAAGACGGTTTACAGGGAACGCGGTGACTATAACATTAAACAAGAGTAACCAATATATACGTTACATACAAGTATTAGGGCAAAGCATTCAGCAGAATGCCTTAAATGTTAATGACGTGCAATATTGGATTGAGGATCTTGGTGCTAGTCTTGTGTTAAGCTGCATCTAGTGAGGGTCAGCTCTGCAGCATTTCTGGAATAGATGAGTTGTCAGCCTCTTGCAGAATTCTCCCATGGAATTGATAGACCTTAATTGAGGTGACAGAGCATTCCGAATTGTTGGAGCGTATAGGGAGAATGCCCTATTGTTTGCCCTTTGACTTCTTGTGAGCTTATCAGGTGGTATGTCCAGTAGGTTGATTGTATTTCATCTTCTAGGACTGCTGTAGGTGGGTTTTCTTATTAGAGATATGAGAGCGTCAGCAGTTAGGTGGTGTGGTACAGATGAATTTTGACTATTGATTATGCCTCAGTAGTGAATATGCCTCAACTGTAAATAGGGGCACTTGAAACTGTTGAAACAATTTACATAACTACAGATACTGGAAAGATCAGGGAGGAGACCTTCTCCTAGCAAGCAAATGGAGACCCATTACAGAGAAACAAAGGAACACTTCACCTAGGAGCCTTTCTCCTAGCAGACAAATTGAAACCCATTAACAGGACAAAACAGGACAATTCACCTTGCCTTGGACACATTTCTCCTAAGAATACATCAATTGTAATGTAGACCCGGTGTGGTGGGGGGTTCCCTTGAGCATTTTCAAGCACCTGGCCAGTGTCTTGGATGTGCTTAATGGATAACTGACTCTATACTACGTATGTGTCACATGATAGGAAATAACTGGATTGTTCTTGCAACTGGATAAAATGGGTACCTGTTTTCAGCTAGAGAGAGAGAAATGGATTCATCTAGGAATGGACGCATTGCCTAGAGAAACTCCCGATTGAGAAGTCTCTCTTGTCTGGTTGAATCAGGGATCCATTCAATCGAAGTGTGACAGGGATGAAGTAAATCTCTTTCGGTGAAGTATATTCTTCTTCTGTAATTATCTTTCTAGTTATCTATTCTGTAATTAAGTGCTTTTATTCTAATAGTTTTCCAGATATCTTTTTAACTAATCATAGGTAGATATATGAATTAATTGCCTTTCTAAATAAGTACGAATTAAGAAGTTAAATAAGTGAAATTCAAGTTATCCCTGCTTTGTATTATAAATAAACGCACGTCTTCATTAACAAGGTGTGTTAGCCTTTGTTGAAGTAAGACATTTGGTACCAGAAGTGGGGTGCGATAAAAAGAAAGGCTATAACAATGTTGAAAAGAAGAGTAAAAAATGTAAATAGTACAAAGACTGTAAAGGAAGATAAAGATTTTGTAAATATCCCCGGATGGGATCAGGCGCCTTATGAAATGTTAGCTAGAGAATGGTCTTGCAATTCAGGACTAAGTGAGAATTGGGAATCTGTTTTAAAAGATGCGGAACCTGTAAATCTCCTTACATGCTTGCAAAAAATACCTGTTGAAAAAGGGATAGAATTGAGTGTGTTGGGGAGGAGAGGTTGGCTTTTGCTGTCTGCATATCGTAAGATACATCAGACAAAATCCAGCAAAGTAGATTTGATTGAGCAACTTGAAAAACAGAATTGTGATTTACAAAATATGATAACAATGCTACAATGCCAAATCCGTTTGTTGACGGATAAATTAGATACTTATCAGCAGGTTGCTGAGAGAGCAGCTGTCAGGGTGGCCCAGTATAAATATCGTAAAAAAAAGGGGAGAGTAAATAAAAAGAAAGTGCACATGTCTATTGCTAAAGCAGGTGTAAATTGGAATCCTGATGACTGGGATGGTAATATCTGGGATTCTACTGAATCATCTAACTCTGAGGAAGAGCAAGGAGTTAGTAATAAAAACTATCAGGCACAACCGATTTATAGGAGGAAAGTGCAGAGTACTCCCCAAAATCCTGGAGGAGTTAATCTAGATACTGTGGAGGATTTTAATCAACAAGAGATTAATGATATCCAGGACAGGTTTAGGCAGAAACCTGGGGAATCACTGATTACCTGGATGGTGCGTATTTATGAAACTGGAGCTGCAGGAGTACAGCTAGATCATGGTGATGCTAGGAAATTTTGTCTAATTAGTGTTGACCCTGTGATACAAGAGCAGTTTCGTAATTACATATCACAAAATATGACTAGTTTACTCCAACTGGCAGTAGAAGGATGTAATGCTAAATTTCCTGCCGAAGCTGATTGGCCCCCAAATGATAAACAATGGTTTGCTTTGCGTGACGCTATTCAGCGCATTAAAGAGGAAGGCATGAAAACTGCTATTTTTATAGGGCAAGCTGATCAGTTAATGAATTGTGCCATGACTGCATCAATGAGGAATAAGATTATACGTTTGGCTCCACCAGCTTACAAACATGTTATTATGACTTTACTGATAAATCAAACAGGGAATCCTTTATCAGAAGTAATAGAAGCAGTGAGACAATTAGGTGAATTGGGAGAGTGGGGTCCAAAGTACAGTGCTGGTGACAGAAGGGAGAATAGATCAGAAGGACAGAAGGGAAATATAAACAACAGAGTATCCAGGAAAGATATGTTTACTGCTCTCCTTAAAGATGGTGTTAAAAAGGAACAGATTGATGGAATTGACACACAGAGCATGTGGGAAATATATAAGAAAAGAGGGCTGTATAAGAAAAGTGGAAATAGGAATGTGAGTAAACAAAATTCTGAAGTGAATGAAGAGGAGAGAAAGAATGAGGGGAAAAGGAAGGAGGGTGAGATTAGAGAAGCAAGATCAAATGTTATTCCCACAGCACCACTTTCTGATTTATACCCTGATCTTTCATGGGCACAGGATTTGTTTCAAGAATAGGAAGTAGGCCAAGCTCCAGTTGAAGGGTGGACTCATAAAGACATGAGACCCCATGTAAATTTAGACATTTTTTGGAAACATAAGAACAATCAGAGGGTACGAGCCTTAGTAGATACTGGAGCGGAGGCCACCTTAATTTATGGAAATCCAAAACATTTCAGAGGACAGCATGTTACAATCACTGGGCTGGGAGGAAGGAAAACAGATGCTGTACAAACCACATTGGAAATGAAAATTGGTCAGTTACCTAAGAGAAAATACTCGGTGTTAATTGTTCCCATTCCCGAGTATATAATTGGGATAGACATATTAAAAGGGTTGACACTGATACTTGATGAGGAACAATACCAATTTGGCATCAAACCTTACATGTCTGCTAGACCTATTACTGTAGGACACCTTAAAATGCCAGCAGTAAAGCTGCCCCCCGCCACTAAAATGGTGAGTATGAAGCAGTATAGGATCCCGGGAGGACATCAGGAAATAGGAGAAACAATTCAGGAATTGCTAGAAGCAGGGGTGATTAAACCAGTTACCACTGGCTGGAATAATCCGGTGTGGCCGGTAAAGAAATCAGATGGCAGTTGGAGAATGACAGTTGATTATAGAGAATTGAATAAGTATACCCCTCCACTGACTGCTGCTGTACCAGATACAATTACTCTTATTGAAAATATTCAAAGACACGCAGGGACATGGTATGCTGTCATAGATTTGGCTAATGCATTTTTTACTATTCCAATTTCGGAGGAGAATTGGGAGCAGTTCTCATTT
The DNA here is from genome assembly GCA_033557465.1 of Ichthyophis bannanicus. Lineage (NCBI taxonomy): Eukaryota > Metazoa > Chordata > Amphibia > Gymnophiona > Ichthyophiidae > Ichthyophis > Ichthyophis bannanicus. The sequence continues at coordinate 552,589,906 of CM066036.1, forward strand.
TCTTGGCAGGGTAGACAGTACTGTCCCACTAGACTTCCCCAGGGGTATTTACATAGCCCCACTATCTGTCACAGGATTGTAGCAGAACACTTAGATGAACTCCCACCTCCGGATGGGGTACAAATTTCACATTATATTGATGATATTTTAATGCAGGGGCCCTCACAAGAGATAGTGCAGGAACATCTTGAAGCTCTCTTTGCACACATGAAAAAGAAGGGTTGGGAAATTAACCCTGCAAAAATTCAAGGACCAGCCCAGACAGTAAAATTCCTGGGCATACAGTGGCATCAGGGTCATAGAGAAGTGCTCCCAAAAGCCAAACAGAAAATAATGGAATTTAATACTCCTCGAAACAAAAAGGAGGCCCAGAAATTTATTGGACTGTTTGGCTTTTGGAGGCAGCACATTCCCCATTTGAGTCAAATACTGGCACCATTGTATAAAATAACTAGGAAGAAATATGAGTTTGAATGGGGAGATGTGCAGCAGCAGGCTTTTGAACTGGCTAAACAAGCTATACAGCAAGCCTTAGATTTATGGCCTGTTCAACCTGGGGAACTCGAGCTCAATGTATCAGTACAAGAACAGTATGCTAATTGGAGTTTATGGCAGAAACAGGGAAAGAAAAAAGTACCTCTAGGATTCTGGACGAGGAAGCTCCCTGAAGCAGGGACTAGATATACCCCTTTTGAAAAACAGTTGTTAGCATGTTATTGGGCTTTGGTGGATACAGAACAGGTGACCATAGGACACACTGTGATGTTAAGACCAGAAATTCCTATTATGCAGTGGGTAATGAGCTCCCCCAAGACACACAGAATAGGACATGCACAAGAAGCAAGCATAATCAAATGGAAATGGTATATTCAGGATAGAGCTAAAACTGGTATGGGGGAACTGCTACCTTACATGAAAGGGTAGCTCAAGCCCCTCTTAAGGACACTGAGACCATGCAATTGCCAAATCATGAATTAACAGCAACAGAGTCTCCAGTGAAGTGGGGACAACCATTTGTACAATTAACCTCAGAACAGAGAAATCATGTTTGGTTTACTGATGGGTCTGCTAAATATGTGGGAAATAAAAGGTGTTGGAAGGCTGTGTCTTACAATCCCACTACTAAAACATTGTTGACAACTACAGGTGAAGGGAAAGTAGCCAATATGCTGAACTTTATGCAGTATTTCAGGCTTTAAAACAAGAGACCCCAGGGACTTGTCATATTTACACTGATTCCTGGTCAGTAGCCAATGGCTTAGCCACATGGCTACCTACCTGGCAGCAAAATAATTGGGAGATACATTCAAGAGAAATTTGGGGAAAAGAACTGTGGCAGCAAATTTGGGAAATGTTGCTTTTAAGTACGGTAACTGTGTATCATGTAGATGCTCATTGTGCTATTGATTCGTTAGACAGATGGTTTAACTCTATTACTGATGAACAAGCTAAAATTGCTGAAGCACAAACAGACACCAAAGAATCTGACTTGCTGGGCATGGCAAAATGGGCTCACCAGAAATGTGGGCATTTAGGTGAAAAAGCTACTTCCCGCTGGGCACAAACACGGGGAATCCCTATCCCCTTAGATGCCATTAGAACAATTATCTTGCAATGCCCAATTTGTCAGCATATACAGCACAGGTCTGTCCCACACATAGTGTATGGCCATTTAGGGCGAGGAAAACTACCAGGCCAGATATGGCAAATAGATTACATAGGACCTCTACCTACCAGGAAGGGATGTCAATATGTATGCACGGCTGTGGATACATATTCCGGGTATTTAGTGGCATATCCATGTAAGAGGGCTACGCAGATTAACACCATTAAAACATTAGACCTCATTACTTTATATTATGGGATCCCTCTTCAGATTCAAAGTGATAATGGGTCTCATTTTAAAGGGAGGCTTGTACAGGATCACAGTAGACAGCATAACATTGAATGGATATTTCATATACCCTATTACCCTCAAGCTGCAGGACTTATAGAAAGAATGAATGGATTGCTCAAAGAACAGCTTAGGAAATTAGGGGAAGGATCCCTGCAAAAGTGGAGAGATCATTTATCTGCAGCACTACAGATCCTTAACAATAGACCAATTGCAGAAACTGAAACTCCTCTAATGAGGATGTTGACTCCCGCATTACAAATCAAATCTTATGTAGCCACTAACACTATTCTATATTGGGAAATTAAAGAAGGTGCCTTAGCCCCATATCGGGCAACACCAGAGGCAGCCGGACTAGATTTACATGCTCTGCAGGAATATAGAATAAAGGTCCATGATTTGCAATTAATAGAAACAGGAATAGGAGTCCAGTTACCACCCGAGCATTTTGGGTTAATTGCCCCTCGCTCTGGATTGGCCCTGAAAGGCATACAAATACTTGGAGGAGTGATTAATGCAGATTATCAAGGAGAGATAAAAATTATTCTAATGAACAGTGGTAACTCAGATTTAATGATCCAGACTGGGGACAGAGTGGCCCAATTACTTATCATCCCCACTTATGGAGGAGTAGTAAAGAAGGGGAATGCCCCCACTGCTCTAACAGTTAGAGGCGATGCTGGATTTGGATCTGCTAATTTAAACACCGGAGCAAGGATTTGGGTACAATCACCAAATCACCCACCTGAGCAGGCAGAAGTTATTGCCACTGGGAATGATAACATAATATTGATTATGAGACCTGGACAAGAAAAGTGGGAATATATACCAGCAAACAAATGTTACCTGCGAGAATAAAATGATGTCTTTTCATTATAGGTTATCTCTACACCTTATGAACCAATGAACCAGCATATTTCTATCAAGGACCGGGATCGGTTCCAGCAAGCTTTTCACATGCCATGTAGTGACATGGGTACTCATTACCAGCCTGATCTTTGGTACATGGAAAGTCTATTACTGGAGAGTGCAAGTGGTAACCCAACCCGAATTACACTTGCCCAAGCGTTTAGCAGATGCGATAGAACCACCTCAGAATATCTGGACTTATTTAGCCCGAAAAGTTTTAAATATTTCTAACTTTTGCCTTTCGGACATGCGTAATCCAGTGGATCTGTTAACTACATGTTTGATTGCAATACCCACACCAGCTCGAGTTTTGTTGTACTATTTTAAAGCTACACAAAATGACAGTTGGGCAAATGAAGAAGATATAAGGACACACCCCATGCTATATGATTATTGCAGAGATTGTCCCACTAATTTCAATTTTTGGGATAACATGACTCAAATAATCACCCATAATATCGCCCCAGGCGATGTATGTTATAACATGACATGTAATCCTGATGAAATACCGAAATGCCAACAACTAAAGATGCAACAAGAAATTGCCAAGGACATTGATATAATACTTTTATGTGATGCAACTAGGAAATGTAGAAATGTAACTAATACTATGAATTGTAATAATACAATAGTACAAGCTAGTTATGGTAGAAATGTTAAACTGTCAATAGGGTGGTTATTGTCTTGTGGTAATCATACTTCAGTTGCTTTACAAGAATTATTTATTGACTTAAGTAGTACTAGGAAGGCAGTCTTGCAAAATCGAGTAGCAATAGATTATTTACTTTTAAAACACAATTATGGATGTGAACATTTTGAAGGCATGTGTTGCTTTAATTTAACTGACCATGCTACTTCCATTCAGTCTCATATTCAAGCTTTGCAAGAACTAGCCAAAGATATTAAACAAGATATTAATGTTAATTGGTGGGATTGGGTATTTGGATGGCTGCCCAGTATGGGTAGCCTCAGACAAATCATTGGGGGAATTATTATTTGTATTTGTTTATTAATTATGATATGTTGTTTTATTCAATGCATACCCAGTTTCATTACTATATTTCATCCACCCAAAGTCCCCACAATGTTACCAGTATCTTATAGGCACAATCAATAGTCAAAGGACCGAATGTGGTACAGATGAATTTTGACTATTGATTATGCCTCAGTAGTGAATATGCCTCAACTGTAAATAGGGGCACTTGAAACTGTTGAAACAATTTACATAACTACAGATACTGGAAAGATCAGGGAGGAGACCTTCTCCTAGCAAGCAAATGGAGACCCATTACAGAGAACAAAGGAACACTTCACCTAGGAGCCTTTCTACTAGCAGACAAATTGAAACCCATTAACAGGACAAAACAGGACAATTCACCTTGCCTTGGAAACATTTCTCCTAAGAATTCATCAATTGTAATGTAGACCAGGGGGGGTGGGGGGTTCCCTTGAGCATTTTCAAGCACCTGGCCAGTGTCTTGGATGTGCTTAATGGATAACTGACTCTATACTACGTATGTGTCACATGATAGGAAATAACTGGATTGTTCTTGCAACTGGATAAAATGGGTACCTGTTTTCAGCTAGAGAGAGAGAAATGGATTCATCTAGGAATGGACGCATTGCCTAGAGAAACTCCCGATTGAGAAGTCTCTCTTGTCTGGTTGAATCAGGGATCCATTCAATCGAAGTGTGACAGGGATGAAGTAAATCTCTTTCGGTGAAGTATATTCTTCTTCTGTAATTATCTTTCTAGTTATCTATTCTGTAATTAAGTGCTTTTATTCTAATAGTTTTCCAGATATCTTTTTAACTAATCATAGGTAGATATATGAATTAATTGCCTTTCTAAATAAGTACGAATTAAGAAGTTAAATAAGTGAAATTCAAGTTATCCCTGCTTTGTATTATAAATAAACGCACGTCTTCATTAACAAGGTGTGTTAGCCTTTGTTGAAGTAAGACAGGTGGAGGATTACTTTTTCTACTTGATTCAATGAGCGATTGGTAACCAGTGAAGATGCTTGAGGATTGGGGTGATGTGGTCTGCCGGAAGCTCCCTTGTATAATTAATTGAAATTCGACATAGCAGCTTCACAGCATAATGAAAGAGGCATTTCAAAATTGTTTCCAGCAGTAGAAGGAACACTGGAGGAAGTGTGTTTTATCAGAAGTGGACTACTTTAAAGGGGACAGAGTGCAATAACTGTCAGTATCATTCTTCTTGTGTTATTGTACAAGTCTCAAAACATTTTGATTGCACCTTGTAACTACAGTCCTTTCATGTTTGGTGCATATGATCACCTTGGAATACCAGATGTTGGAGTGGAGGAGTAGCCTAATGGTTAGAGCACTAGCTAGGAAACCAGAGAAACAGGGTTTGATTCCCATTAGCATTCCTTGTGGCCTTGGGCAAGTCACTTAATCCTCCATTGCTTCAGAAGATCCAAGACATCAATGTCCCTGTTTAATGAACATTACCAAGTTTGTTACAATGTAAACTGCTTTGATTGAAATGATAAAGCTGTATAAAAAACTGTTAAATATGTTTATTGAACTTGATATACTGATGATCATAAGAAATAACTCAGCAGTTTCCTTGGGAGCTCTTGAAAGAGTTTTGGTACATTTTTAAAACAAAGTTACATTCTTTTTGGTGCTTTAGTTTAGTTTAAAAGGGGAAATATTTTCTTTAGTGGAGTAGGTTTAAAACTCTGCTTTAGTATCTTTCTCAGCTCTTTGAAACTACTGACACCTCATCAAGTGTTAGTTCCCTCCCTATCCCCACTAACTCCCACTCACCCCTAGTGAGCAGTTTTGCTTTATAGGGCACCTCCTCAATTAACTACACACAAGGACTTGGAACAGCACATTTTGAACACACTTAAAAGAGATTTAACTGCTTTTTCTCTGAAAGGAAAGCTGGGAAACTGGCTGGTACTTTGGGTAGGTCTCTCTCTTTTGCTTCAACAGATACCTAAGCTCCATCAACTGTACAATGGCTGGGAAAAATTGTATCGCCAAAGCTGTTGCTCCTGTTACAGCTTCTGCTGTCCAGACAGAGGTCCCAATGCCAGTTGAAGGACCGGTTCCATGTGTAGGATACCTGCATGCTGAAGCTCTCAGGAAACAAGTGGAGGAACTTGGAGAGGAGGTGGCGAGGCTGAGGAGCATTCAAGACAGTGAGAAGTACATTGATGAGATGCTTCTTCAACATCCAAGCTCTCCAGCAGAGGAGATGGGAGCCTACAAAATGACGAAGGTTGGACACAAGTCACCAGGCTGGCAGAATCACCAATGCAACTTCTCCAGTCCTTGAAATGAAAACCATTATGCAGTCCTGGAAGTGGAGGAAGTGAGAGCATCCCTGGAAAGGGAAGAACCAGAGCTTGAGCATCCCAAAATTGCAGAATCAGTGACCACAAGGAAGCGAAGGGTAGTGATGGTTGGTGACTCTCTTCTGAGGGGTACTGAGTCGTCCATCTGCTAACCAGACTTGATGTCCAGAGAGGTATGCTGTCTGCCAGGTGCCAAAATCCAAGATGTTATGGAGAGTTTGCCGAGACTCATCAAGTCCACTGACTATTACCCAATGTTGCTAATCCATGTCAGCACAAATGATACTGCCAGGTATCCCTCTGAGTGTATCAAAAGTGACTTCATGGCTCTGGGACAGAGGGTGAAGCATATAGGAGTGCAGGTAGTGTTCTCTTCAATCCTTCCTGTTGAGGGAAAAGGCCAAGGCAGAGAAGCTCGCATGTTGGAAATGAATGCATGGATGGTGTCATCGAGAGCGTTTTTGTTTCCTGGACCATGGGATGCTGTTCCAAGGATTGCAGAGCAGAGATGGCGTCCATCTGTCCAAGAAAGGTTGATGTGTCTTCAGTAGCAGACTGGCTAATCTACTGATGAGGGCTTTAAGCTAGATTCTTTGGGGATGGATGAAAAAAGCCCCCAGGTAAGAGAAATATTAAATACCTCTATGGAAATGGGTAAAAGGGGCAACATATGGATAGATGCCCGTAGCATTGGAAATAAGATCCCAGATGTTGAAGCTTTAATGGGAGAAGCTGACTTGGATTTAGTGGCTGTTACAGAAACATGGTTCACAGAAAACCATGACTGGAATGTAACTATACCAGGCTATAATTTATTCAGAAAAGACAGGGTAGGAAGAAGTAGAGGAGGAGTGGCATTATGTGTAAAAAATAATATTAAAGTTTTGGAACTACAGAGCTTGAAAGGGAGAGAAGAGGCACCGTGGCTCAAACTAGAAAGAGGGAAAGAGAAATCTATTTGCATTGGCATGATATACAGACCTCTCTTACAGGAGGAAAAGGTGGACAGAGAGTTAATTGAAGAAATACGCAGCATTGCCAGGAAAAGAGAAGTGTACTGATAGGGGATTTCAATATGCCAGATGTTGTTTGGCACATTCCTGCTGCAGTATCATCTAGAACAGCAGTTCTCAACCTGTGGGTCGCGACCCCCACGGGGGTCGCCACAGGATTTAGCAGAGGTCGCCTCACTCCAGTAATAAAAAAAAATAAAAAATCACACAAGTTGCTGCTGCTGCCGAGTCTGCTTCTTGGCAGCAGCAAACTCACCGCCTCCCTTCTTCTACAGCCGTGGCTCCCTGTCTCTTAGGGAACCGTGGCTGTGCCTATGAAAATGTTGCAGAGCCTTTCTGTCTCTCGACGGGCTCCGTGCAGCATTGTCCTGCCTCTAAAGGAAGTGGTAAACGCATGGAGTCCGTCGGGACAGAAAGGCTCGGCAACAGCTTCACAGGCACAGCTGTGGTTCCCTAAGAGACAAGGAGCCGCGGCTGCAGAAGAACAGGGCAGTAGCAGGCAGACATAGGGAGAGGGGAGGAGGGGGCAGGGAACCTGCAATGGGGCTGACATGGGTGAGGGACGGGGCTGACATGGAGGGATGGAGAGAGGGAGAGCTGACATGGAGGGAGGGGGGCTGACATGGAGGGAGGGAGGAGGGGGGCTGACATGGACAAAGGGAAGAGACAGGGGGACATACTGGACAGACAGGATAAATGCTGGACAGAGGGGAGAGACAGTGCGGGTTAGGATTATAATGGGCTGATGGGGGGTAGCACTGGTAATGGGCAGATCGGGTGGGGGCTAGGACTGGTAATGGGTTGATTAGGGAAGGCTAGGACTGGGAATGGACTGATCAATAGGTGGGTTGGGACTGGTAATGGGCTGATAGGGGGGTAGGACTGGTAATGGACTGATGGGGGGCTAGCATTGGAAATAAGCTGATCGGGGAGGTTAGGACTGGAAATGGGCTGGTTAGAGGAGGCTAGGACTGGTAATGGACTGATGTGGAGTAGGACTAGTAATGGGCTGATTAGGGGAGCCTAGCACTGGTAATGGGGTTGAGGGGGGACTAGCACTTGAAGTGAGCTGATTGGGGGGGCTTCAACTGGAAATGGGCTGATGGGAGGGGGGTAGGACTGGTAATGGGCTCATTAGGGGAGCCTAGCACTGGTAATGGGGTTGAGGGGGGACTAGCACTGGAAGTGAGCTGATTGGAGGGGGCTTCAACGGGAAATGGGCTTATGGTGGGGAGGGGAGGATAGAGCTGCTAGCCTTGGAAGAAAACTGGGAGCTAGGGCTACAAATGGGCTGATGCGAGGGGATGGGAGAATGGGACTGGAAGGGAGTGGATGCTGAGAGGGGCTGCCATGGTATTTGGACTAGAAGGGGACTGGAAATAGGCTGATGGAAAGAAGTGAAGAAAACAAAAGAAGAGATAAGAAATGGCAGATGGACCATAGACCATAGAAAGAGAGCTAAGAGAGCACTGGATAGCAGACGCCTCAGATCGGGACCAGCATGATCAGAGAATAAATTGATCAGACAACAAAGGTAGAAAAAATAATTTTATTTCATATTAGTGATTTGACTACAAAATCATCATAATTTTGAAATCAAATATTGTTACTTGTTATTGTGATTAATTATTGTGGTTTAAATAAGTAAATTTTATAAATAAAACATATTGCAAAGGCCTATAATATATTAATAATTCAACAAATGATTACAGTGACAATGCGTTAACGGTAAAGGAAGAGAGACACATTTGATTTTATCATTGGGGGTCATCACAAGTTGACCAATGGTAAAAGGGGTCATGGTACAAAAAAGGTTGAGAACCACTGATCTAGAAGTAAGGAGATCCTGGATTCTCTACAGGGAGAACTAGTCAGGCAACTAGTTACAGAACCCACACATGAAAGGGCCATACTGAACTTGGTGCTTACCGATGGTGAAAGTGTTTCTGATGTTATAGTGGGAGATCATTTTGCATCCAGTGATCACCAGATGGTGTGGTTCAGTATTAGGACTAGTGCTCTTAAAATCTATTCAAAAGCGAGAATCTTAAACTTTAGGAAAACAAACTTTGCCAAGATGGGCCAATACCTCAGGGAGTCATTAGCGGGATGGGAACAGCTGGGGAATGTAGAAAAACAGTGGTCAAAACTGAAAGGGAATATTTTAAGGGCAACCAACCTTTTTGTTAAAATGGTAACTAAAGGTAAAAGGAAAAGGAGACCGCTATGGTTTTCGAAAGAAGTAGCTGAAAAGGTGAAGAAAAAGAGGGAGGCTTTCATGAAATACAAGAGATCACAGAGAGAGGAAGACAGGCATCTATATTTGGAAAAACTTAGAGAAGCTAGCAAAGTAGTCAGGAAAGTAAAGATTCAAAAAGAGGAGGAAATTGACAATGCAATAAAATGGGGGGGGGGGGGGGGATAAGACATGTTAGTGAGAAGAGGAAGGGTAAAAGTGGTATTGCCAGACTCAGGAGTGAAGGGGAGGAATATGTAGAAGCTGATGAGGATAAAGCGGAATTGCTTAACAAATATTTCTGTTCTGTGTTCACAGATAAAGAACCAGGAGCAGGACCTCAGAAAACACCCACAAACAGGAACAGAGGCGAGGGGCATCTTGAACAATTGTCAGAAAACTGTGTTCATGAGAAACTAGCTAAACTTAATGTAGACGAAGCAATGGGACCGGATGGGATACACCCTAGAATACTGAGGAAACTTGGGGACATTCTAGCAACTCACTGACTGACTGATCTTATCAATACCTCATTGGAGTTGGGAGTGAGAGAGGCATATGTGATCCCTTTACATAAAAACAGAAGTAAGGATGTGGTTGAAAACTACAGGCCAGTTAGTTTAACTTCGGTGGTGAGTAAATTATTGGAAGCACTGCTGAAAGAGAAAATAGTGGGGTTTCTGGAGTCCAGCGGATTACAGGATCCGCGGCAGCATGGATTCACCAGAGACAGGTCTTGTCAGACAAATCTGATTGATTTCTTTGACTGGGTGACCAGGGAGTTAGATCGAGAGAGAGCCCTAGATATGGTGTATTTAGATTTCGGTAAAGCCTTTGACACCATTCCTCACAGGCGACTTATAAACAAACTGAGTACCCTTGAGATGGACCCTAAAGTTACTGCTTGGGTTAGAAATTGGTTGAGTGGAAGGCGACAAAGGGTACATGTAAATTGTCCTCACTCTGAAGAGAAGGAGGTTACCAGTGGTGTACCCCAGGGATCTGTCCTTGGTCCAATTCTTTTTAACATCTTTGTTAGTGATATAGCGAAAAGGCTGTCGGGTAAGGTTTGCCTCTTTGTGGATGATACCAAAAACTGCAATAGAGTAGACAGGAAGGTGTAGATAACATGAGGAGGGATCTAGCTAAACTTGAAGAATGGTCTAGAATTTGGCAGTTGAGATTTAATGTTAAAAAATGCAAGGTCATGCATTTGGGCTGCAGCAATCTAAGGGAGCAATATAGTATAGGGAGCATTTTGTTCACTAAAGAAGAGTGGGACCTTGGCCTGATTGTGTCTGATGATCTTAAAGTAGCTAAACAGGTAGAAAAGGTGAAAGCTAGAAGGATGCTTGGGTGCATAGGGAGAGAAATGGCCAGCAGAAGAAAGGAGGTGATAGTGCCTCTGTACTAGTATGTCTTTGGTGCGACCTCATTTGGAGTATTGTGTGCAATTCTGGAGACCACACTTTCAAAAGGATATAAACAGTCTGGAGTCCGTACAGAGGGTGGCTACTAAAATGGTTATTGGTCTTCATTATAAAGCATATGAGGACAGACTTAAGGATCTTAATATGTATACCTTAGAGGAAAGGTGGGATAGAGGTGATATGTTTGAGATGTTTAAATATCTCCGTGGCATAAATGTAGAGGAGGAGAGCCTCTTTCGATTGAAAGCAAGCTCTGTCTGCTTCGAGGGGACATGGGATGAGGGTGAAAGGGGATAGATTCAGGAGTGATTTGCGGAAATATTTCTTTATGGAAAGAATGGTGGATCCATCGAATAGTCTCCCAGTGGAGATGGTAGAGATGAGGACAGTATCTGAATTCAAAAAAGCATGGGACAAACACAGAGGATCTCTAAAGGAAAAACAGAGACTGTCGTAGTGGTTGATATGGAAGCGCAGACTAGATAGGCCATGTGGTCTTTTCCTGTCGTCATGTTTCTATGTTTCTAATATAATTGTAATATAATACTGTGCACTGGCACACAGTGCCATTGAAAAGACTGCTTCTTGATATTTATTTATTTATCTGTTTATATACTGCTTTTCACCGGTCAAAGCCGTTTACATCAAATAAAGAGTAATAGGTTACATTGAACATGGCATAAGGTGGTAACTACATGGACACGAGTTCAGCTTATTTACAGGTACATATTGTGGACACATAACTTATTTACAACATGGGAAGCACATTCCGAGGAGATTCTACTTCTTTACAATGCAACAGTCATTATTTTTAAGACATGATGGAGGGTAGCAGTTTCTGGAGGGGCAGGGATATGGAGACTATGCGAGCGGAGAGGGTTAAGTTAAGGGGCCAAATTGTTCAGTGAAGAAGTATTTTATTTTTTATTTTTAGGTATGTCTTGAGTTGCTTCTGAAAGGTGAGGATGTCGACTGTTGTTCTGATTTTGTTTGGGCTTATGTTCCATATTGATGGTGCGTATAGTATAGTTCAAAAGAGCAGGCACAGGCTTGGTGGTTGTTCTTTGCTCTTGCATGGAGGGTGATTAGTGTGTTTGCAGCTTGTCTTATTGTTCTGGTGGGTTTGAATTCTTGTAGGAGTTCTGGGATGAATTTTAATGGTGGATTGCTTGGATGAATTTTAATGGTGGGATGATTTTTAATGGTGGATTGCTTTGTGTGTGAGGAGGAGGGTCTTGTACTTGATGCAACTTTTTAATGGAAGCCAGTAGAGCTGTTTTAGGATGGGTAGTCAAGACGGGGAGGGTCATGGCCTGTAGTACTGAGCAGAATATCTTGGTATTAAATGGACGAAAGATTATAAATGTCTCATGCTCCCTTCTTCCCCCTCCCTCCACGTGTACTGCTTCCTTGAATTTCTGTGCCCCAACTCCAAAAATCTACATATTCTTTTGCATTGAATTTTTGCTGACAAGTACTTTATGACTGTCCAAATCCTCTTATATCTCTCTTAGTTTTATAAAATCTTATATTTTGACACATGTAGGTAGAAAAAATCCAACACTTAACTATGTAAGTGCCACAGTTACACATTTAAAATCCCAATGGAAGCTGTTCTTTTTTAGTATGTTTCTTTGTAAAAATTCTGTACCCTTTTTTGTGTCACCAAATTCATATATGTTCCCCACAATCTTATATATATTTTAGAAAAAGCACCATGTCCAATAAGCCTTTTGTGAATTACACTATAAATGTTGTACATTCCAACTGGGACGTCTCTTTTCCGGTTTAAATCACTCAAATAAAGTTTTTTTTTTAAAATTCCTAGCTTTCGATCAGTATTGATATTCAACAAATTATTAATGTTCATCGAAATGTACAATCTATACAGAGTTCATAAAAAATCTTACGTGCAGTTCTTGTATGTACAATAGGAATCTCTGGTACAGAGCTATTTTCCTGCCCTTGTGTAGATTGTTTTTCAGCCGGAGCAAGTGGAGACAAAGCTGATAATAATGATAAAAAAATAATATTAATATTTCAAAGAAGCACTGTCTAAATGCTACCTAATCTCTATTTGGACCACTAACCAGAAGTATAGAGAATACAAATGTTAATAAGCTCCCAGAGTAAGCTTCTGGTCTATCAGACTTGAACAATCCTACCCAAAATTCAAAACCACGCTGAAATCCTAGCTTTTTACTCAGATTCGCCAGTAATTACATTGGGATCCTCCTAGATTCATACCTGGAATATCTCATGGCTTCCCCCAGGTATTCTTCCTTTTTTGAGACTCAGGGGATCTGATCTTCAGTACTGGAACCATTATGGAGGCGAAGAATCCAGAAATTTGTCCCCTTGCTTTAATTACTCCTAACCAAAAGAGTAGTTACCCACCTGTAACAGGTGTTCTGCAGGGACAGCAGGAATCAGTCCTCACATATGGTTGACGTCGGCAGTGATGGAGCCCCATGGAAGCATTTCCCCAGCTTTCAAAGAAAGCCTTTGGGAAATGCCACCACGCATGTGTGGTCCCCTTCCTGCCCAAGGATGCCGTCTTACTCAGTCAGATGACATAGCTAGAGCCGACAAAAGAAGATAGCAAAAATTGTACAGCAACTCCAAGGGGAGGAGGGAGGGTTGGGAGGACTGATTCCTGCTGTCCCTGGAGAATACCTATTATAGGTGAGTAACTACGCTTTATCCAGGAACAAGCAGGAAGTCAGTCCACACATATGGGACTCCCTAGTTACAGGCTAGCGAGAACCTGTAGAAAAATACGGCCTGGCTGTGAGCAGTTGCAAGAGAGTCTGAGGAAAGACTCTAAGGACCACAGTGTCCAGGGAGAACCACCATTCCAGTTGCCCGAACAAGAAGGGTCAGAGGGTAGGAGTCGCCTAAGCCCCAAACAGATTATGGAGTAAAACCTGCAAAGATGTGAACTGAGGACCAGGTGGCGGCCCGGCAGATGTCTGCCATAGGGACAAAGCATAGGCTTGCAACCGAGGTCTCCATAGCCCTGACGTTGTGCACTGTGATCCGGCGCTCCAACAAGAGCCCAATCTGATCATGGGCGAAGGCGATGCGTCTGCAACCCAGGTGGACATTATCCACTTGGTAACAGACTTCCCCAGTCGACTGGGGTCATAGGAAGAAAAAGCTGCGAGGATTTGCGGTGGCCCTGGGTACGTTAAAAATAGAAGGACAGGGCCCTCTTACAAACCAGAGTATGGAGAATGGCTGCCACCTTGTCTGTGTGGGGCCATGGAAAGAAGGTGGGGAGCATCACCTCCTGGTTGAGGTAGAAGGCGTATACCTCCTTTGGAAGGAATTTAGGATGGGTGCGAAGCATGACTCTATTCTTTTAGAACCTGGTGTAAGGTGGCTCGGCCACCAAGGCCTGAAGCTCACAGACTCTGCAGGCAGAGGTGAGCACCACCAGAAAGACGACCTTCCAGGAGAGATAATGCAAATGGCAGGTAGCCAGAGGTTCAAAAGACAGCTTGGTGAGCTGTGTCAGAACCACGTTGAGGTCCCATTCTTCTGGGGGGTGAGTGGATGGGAGGCTTAGAGAGCAGAAGGCACCGCATAAATCAGGTAATGAGGGGCTGGGCAGAGAGAGGTTTGCGCTCTATGGAGTGATGGTATACCGAGAGTGTGCTCAGGTGCACTCTGACGGAGTTGAACTTGAGTCCGGTTGTGAAAAGTGAAGCAAGTACTGCAGCACCATGTGAACCTGGCAAGAGAATGGGTCAAACCATTGCTCCACACACCGAACTGAGAATCGGCACCACTTGAAGGTGTAGGCTCATCTCGTGGAGTTCTAACGAGAGGCCAGGAGGACTTCCTCCACCTCCCTTGGGAGGTTGAAGGGAGCTAATGCTACCCATTCATCAGCCATATTGTTAGCGACAGGGACCCCAGGATGGTGTGAAGGAGGGAGCCCTCTTCCAGGGTTAGTAGCCCTGGGGTGTTTCCCAGACGGACCAGGAGCTCCATCTAGAGGCACAACAACAGAGGAAACAAGGCTGCCTGGGCCACTGTGGGGCCATCAGGATCATGGAGGCCTTGTTCTGCAAGACATTGCAGAGGGTCCAGGCGATTAGTGGTGTGGGAGGAAGGCATACAGAAGGCCCTCTGACCATGAGATGAGGAAGGTGTCCACCGCTATCTGGGACGAATGCGGTTGGTGATAGTAGAAGCGGGGCAGGTGACGAGGTCCAGACTTGGGGTTCCCCAGAGTCGGAATAGCCACTGCGCCACCCAGGGTCTAGTCACCATTCGTGCGGCTGGAGGACCCTGCTCAGTCTGTCTTCTAGGGCATTGTCTTGGTACAGAAGATATACCACCCTGAGGAGCATTCCCTGAATGATCGGGTACGAGCAGAGGGCTACTGCTTCCTGGCAGAGGTGCCGAGACCCTGTTCCCCCTGCTTGTTCAGGTAGAACATTGCGACCTGGTTGTCCATTTGGAATAGCACTGATTGGTTTTGCAGGCGGTGGTAGAAGGCCTTGATTGCCAAAAAAAATGGCCTTGAGCTCCATCAGGTTGATCTGTTGCTGGCTCTCCGCCAGGGACCAGTTGCCCTGCACGCACAGATCCTCGCAGTGGGCACCCCAGCCCATTAGGGACATATCTGTAGTGAGCATTGTGGATAGCCTTGAAAAGGCTGGCCTTTCCTGTGGAAAGGAGGCCTTTTCTCCGATGCTGTTTTCTTGGGAAAGGTGGAGATCTTCCTCAAGAGCCGAGTCCTAGTGACTAACTCGGTCTCGATCTTCGCCGCTGCCTTCTCCTCCATCTGTTTATTGAAGAGGTTTTCACCAAGGCAGGGGATGTCAAGGAGTTTGTCCTGGACCCACTGCTCGTGATCCAATGCCTGGAGCCAGGTCTGGCAACAGGCACCGATGCCTTTGGCAGCCACCATCGCGTTATACTCGAAGCAGTTGTAGGCGGCTCAAGACATGTACTTCGAGCACTCCCCAACACACTTTGTGAGGGTTTGAAAGCACTGGAGGTGATCTCACCTCCCTGCTCAAAGGCTCCAGCCCAATCAGTGCTCCAGGAACAACTTTAAAAGGCAAAGCGCCATTAGGCGCCAGAAACTGCAGCACACCATCAAGAACAAAGAGCTCCCCCGATCGGGGTCAAACGAAAGAGTTGGAAAGCAGTCACCTCCCTACTCAAAGGCTCCAGCCCAATCAGCGCTCCAGGAACATCTTTAAAAGGCAAAGCGCCATCGGGCATGCCCACACCTGGCAGGCTCATGCCTGAGGGCCTCTCCAGAGGCTCTTTAGGTGTGGCCCTTAGGTGGGGCACTGAAGCGGAAGCAAGAACAACCCTGTCTGAAACTGCATATAAACTAGCCCCATTGAAGACTCACCTGAAACCACTCGCCACGATCCACCAGCGATTAATCAAAGGTATTCCACTTTATGAACATCTTCTCAACCCCTAAAACTTGCTTGAAACCAGCGCCAGAAGTAAAAAACACCTCGGTCCAGAACTAAGGTAACCCTCTGGCAATACTCAGCTCAAAAAAAATATACATTTTCATCCACTCATTCGCCCAGCTTAGTGAATGATCCTGCCTTCTTCAATCTCCCACCATTCATATAGTCCCCTTCTACTCAACCACACCATTGCAACCATACAACACCTCCTTTTTGCTATCCTCCTGCTAAAACGTCTTCTTAACCACATGCAAGTCACCCACCTCCCCACAAACACTTCATTACAACCACCTCACTACCATCCAACTATATTTCTTTATAATCCCCCCTGGCAGACCACACACAAAACACCTAACTCCCATACACACCAACACCTCACTACAGCCACACAAGCCGCTCAGGCATATCACCCCACACCCCCAATCAGCATCGAACTAGTTAATGCCAGATCAATAAGGAACAAAATTAACACCCTAGCAGACCACCTTCAATTTCAACAAACCAATATCTTATGCAACACTGAAACCTGGCTGTCCCCCACTGACCAAATTATACTCAACCTGCTTATTCCACCAACAACACTGCATTCAACTGCCCACGTACACACAAACAGAGTGGATGTGTTCTAATCCTGGCAAGAAGTTCTCTCAGATTCAAAGTCCTAGCAACCTCAAGTACAGCACAATGCAACTCGATTGTCATAGAGAACATGCAAATTGCCCTCTGCCTAACTTACAGAGCACCAAATGCCATCACTGACGAGCTCTCCACAATCCTCAAATCAGTCTGTGCAACCAATGCCCACCACAAACCCCTTATAGTAATTGGTGACTTTAACCTCAAATCAGCCTCCGCAAAAGAGTCAGAGACCTCCCTTGCTGCAATGGGCTCGCTACAATACATCCAGCTTATAACTGTACCCACACACATACTTGACTCTTCTCCAGACCTCACCTTTGTACCTAATCAACTCCCCAAATGCAACAATGTATCAACTCCAACAATAACCCCGGTACCATGGTCCAATCATGATATGCTATGACTCACTATCCAGCTCCCTCACATGAACTCACATACTGAACAGCTCCAATCAAGAAGAAGATTCAAAAACTTCAATACGGAAAAATTTCCTTTAGAAACCCTCCCATACCTGAGTCAAGACCCCAAAGAGCTTGAGAATCAAATCGAAAACTGGAACACAACCATCTTGGCAGCAGCAAAATCACCATACAGCAAGAACACTAAACCCCTGCGCAGAAATACCAGTTCAGCACCGTGGTATACAGAAGATATAAGAAAAGCAAAGAGATTGTTACAAAGAATGGAAAGACACTGGAGGAAGACCCAAAGCACCCTATAACTCTACCAAATTAAGCAACAAGAGTACAACAACCTCATCCACCTACACAAACAAGAATACCACACCAATCTTATACTGAAATCTCTCAACAAACCCAGAGACTGTTCAAAATAGTCTGGACTCTCACCTAAGAACCTGACCTCAAAGAAGAGGAAATGATACATATGCAAACATTCATTGACTTCTTCCAGACCAAAACCAAAGCTTCTCAACAATATAACCTCAACAACTACCCCAAGCCCACACAAATCAATCAAACCTTGAGTAAATTCAGCATCCCATCTATTAAACAGATATCTCAAACTATCTCAGTACTGAACGCAATCACTGCTCCTTCATATCCATGTCCAGTAGCATGGATAAAATCAACAAAAGAAGAATTCAGCCCATTCATCCACAACATCATACATTTATCCCTATCCCAAGGCTACATGCCAAGTGCCCTCAAGCTCGCTACCATCTGTCCAATACCCAAGAAGACAACTCTAAGTAAAAGTGACCCAGCAGCTTATCTCCCCTACCCTTCCTCACTAAGATCATTGAAAAAACAGTTCGGCTTCAACTCCAGGACCACCTTGACTCACATGCCCCACTGGACCCTCACCAACATGGCTTTCGACCTAACGATAGCATTGAAACCCTTCTTATATATTTGTTTGACAACCTGATCAGAGGAATGGACAACACAAAGACCGGATTTCTCCTAATATTCATTGATATCTCCTCAGCTTTTGACACAGTGTCACACAACATTCTACTGAACAGGCTAAAAGACATTGGTCTACATGGAACCACCATCCAATGGTTTCACTCCTACCTCAGTAACAGACAACTTCTTGTGAAATACGGCAATAACTCCTCCACCCCTTTCTCAGCAACACAGGGCATCCCGCAAGGTTCATCCCTGTCTGCACTTCTATTCAATATATACATACAGCCCATCTATGCCATCATCAAAAGACACAAGATCCACTACACTCTATATGCAGATGACATTATGAGTTACTTTCTGATCAACCTTGGCAATCCAGATTACTCAGAGATAACAGTATGCCTCGAAGAAATGACAATCTGGATAACTGAAAACAGCCTAAATATTAATTACAAGACCAAAGCTCCCTCCCTCCCCCCGCATGCAATCAAGTTGAACAATATCACCATACCCATTAAACCCGAGGTAAAATATCTTAGAGTCCCCTGGACAGCAATTTGAACCTTCAATGCCGCATCACCAAAACAGCCAAGAATGCCTATCACAAAATGTGTGTTCTTAGATGGCTCAAACCTCTACTCAACCACGAACACGTCCGCACTGTCTTCCAGATGATTATCACTCCCATCTTGGACTACTGCAGCCCCATTTGCCTTGGTTTACCTAAAATAGCACTCCGTCCTCTACAGATGCTATAGAATACCACAGCTTGCATTATAACTGGCTCATCAAAACATGACCACATCACCCCCTCTTGAATCTGCTTCACTGGCTCCCCCTCAGCTCCCACATCAAGTACAAGACTGTGTTGAACATCTTCAAAATCAAACAAAACATTTCTGCTGACATACTGAAAACCCTTATCACCATGGATACAAGCAACAGACCCAGACGACATATCACCAATTATGCCATCACCACCCCCAATGCCTACATAAAATCCAAGCAAGTCACATTTGGAAGAGCTATCTCGTGGGCTGTACCTGCCCTTTGGAATGCATTCCCCGACCACCTCAGAGCTATTTCAGACTCCAAGGACTTCAGGAAAAAGATGAAAACAACCCTCTATACCAAACACTTTAGGGACATTATCTAATGTACAACCGCATACTGTCATCCCTGCTGACACAATGCCTTATACCCCAGACTCCCACTACACACTTTTTGTACATAGATTCATTTGTATATAAGTTAGCTTGAAATAATCCCCTGCATGCCCCCTCACCCATTGTTCTATCTAAACCCACAAGTTACGCTGTAAACCACTCTGATTTAAGGATAAAGCGATATAGAAATCCAGTTAAATAAATAAAAAAATAAATCTCTGCTGAGACCCACCGAGAAATCTGCAAGTTCTTTTGTGACGTCTCAGAGATACATATCTGGATATACAGTTAATAGACTTGTATTCAGTAACCCAGCATTGAGCCTTGGTGGCATTTGTGTCCAAGGGCATTGAGGGTGCGGGACTCCCTGCCCAGGGGCACAGAAGAATGGGTCTTAGGATTTTCTGCTGACATATGGTTGATTCCACCACTATAGAGGTGTGAGGGAGTTGCGCTTTCTGAAAGCCTGGACTCCGCTGGACCCGGTACATGATGTTGAGGCTTTGGCTAACTATAAGCATTGATGCAGGTGTCACCCACATCTGAAGGAGGAGTTGACTGAGGATGGCAGGGATGGGGACCATCAGGACCTTCTTAGGTGGAGCCTCATATTGGATGATTTCGAGCACCTCTGTGTGAGGATCCTCCTCAGACTCCATGGTGAGAGACAAGGCCTTCGCCACATCCCAGATAAACTCGAGGAACGAGGTGTCCTTGGGAGGGGACAGGCGTCTCGACGCTGGGGGAGACTGATCTGAGGGGAGATTGCAGTGCTTACACGTTTCCGGGGAATCCTCATCCTCTGACTCCCAGTCCGAGTAGTCCGTTGAGGACTCGAGGCTTGACGTCTCCTGAGGTGTCAGGCTCGGATCAGGTCTTCGATAACCCATGGGGGCTGCTTGGCTTCAGCCACAGGCACTTGTCAAGGAGGATCTTGCTCCTGAGGACTGGGAATGGGATCAAAACCCTCGCCGAAAATCGACATGATGCTCGGTGCTCTCGAGGATCGTATTGGCAGCCCAGGGAGTCCTCAATATCAAGGTCCCTGTGGTCTCCGTGTGAGCATTGGTGGGGCTGGGTATTGATGCTTGCTAAGAGACTAGGAAGGCAGTGACACTGCCTTCCAATGCCATCATCCTAGTTTCCCACTCAGGAGTTGCAGCCTATGATGCGGACACCAAGATGACCGCGTCTGGTATCGGTGAGGAGAGGGAGTCTTCAATGGGACAGGCCTCGGGGGTCTGTGTTCCATTACCGGAGGCCTCAGCATCTGTTCTGGGCACCTTCGCCGGCCGCTCCCGCTCCAACTCTTCGGATACCCTCCGGCAACTGTGGGATCTTGCACGGGACTTGCCGTGTGTGTCTGATTCCCAGGAAGAGGTTCTTGAGGATTTCTTCTTCTTCTTGCGCTCCTGCTCTGGAGAACCATTGTTGGAGTGTCCGTGGACCTGATCGAGTGCCACAGGGGCTTTATGTGACTCTGCGGATCCATGCGGGGTCTTAGAGCGCGAGGTTACCGGGGACACTGGGGCAGAATCTGACCTATGGAAGATGTCGTCTTGCTTCTGATGATGACTTTGGATGGCCTTGGCGGACATCTTTTTGTACAGGGCACAAACCTCTGGGTCATGATTGGCACATAGACACTGGAGGCAGCAGTCATCTATATCGGTTACAAACATGATTTTTGCACACTAATGACACTTTTTGACCCCACCGGCCATTGGGGCAAAAAGGCCCCTGCAAAGTTGAAGACCCTTGATGCGGCCATCAGAAGAAAAAGGCACGAAAGGGACCGTTGCTAATCGAAGAAGAAAGGCACTATAATGCACAAGAAAATGCAACTTTTTTCCTGGGAAAGAAGACTTGGGCTTCGTGGAAAAAGTGAGACTGATTAAGATGTCACCCTTGGGCAGGAAGGGGATAATGCATGCATGGTGGCATCTCCTAAAGGCTTTCTTTAAAAGGTGGGGAGATGCTTTCATGGGGCTCCGTCAGCGCCAAAAGCATCCATATGTGAGGACTGACTTCCTGCTTGTTCCTGGAGAGCTTCAGGCACCACTCATTGGGGTATATCTGTATAACTCTACACTACTCCTGTGACGTTATAGATGTGTCCCAGTGGAGAGACATCATTCCTGATAAAGGACCTGTGGGTATACTTACAAAATGTAAAATAATAATGTAAACCCCCCCCCAGAATCATCATCCTTTGCATCCAACAGTTTCTCAACTCGCCAAATATCAGTGAGCTTTTACCTCATAAATTAGTTGTAAAACTGGAATTCCCTTACAGGGAGGGGTTTATTTTAGAAGCCCTATTTGTGCTTTGGATTTCAAAAAATGAGCATGCAGATGTCCAAAGCGTAGAGATGCCTCTGGAGCCATTATAGAAGCCATTTCTATAGACATCCCCATTGCGAGGATATCCAAGTGGAGAAGGGGCGTAGCGGAGATGTGTACGTGGTGTTCCAGGCAAGATGGATGTGCATGCTTGATTTCAGAAATGGCGAGCACGTTGCCACCCACCAGCACAAACATCCATGTCTCTACTTGCTCCAAGGTATGCATAGGCATCAGAAAAGTTCTTGTTCTGCTATCAAGACTCCTGGGGGACATAGAAAAAAAGGTACTCTGCTATCCCCTATATGTTTCATGATGGTGATGACAACTAAAGGGAAACAAGGGCATTTAGTTTTGGTCCAGCCCACCAATACAAGTCCCCACATGCAAAACAGCTGGCATGGATGTGCACTCAGCATAGGATAGATCTCCCCACTCCAGGTTTTTTAAGCAGGGAAAGCTATGTGACCTCCAGCGCAGGGGCCCTTTTTGGAGACATCCACGTTTCTAAAATCGAGTCAAAACATAAACATCCCTGGCATTTTTTAAGCCATTTTGCTCTGGATGTCCCAGATTGCACCTGGACATTGTTCTAAATGCCACTTCACAGCTATAGAACATCTTATTCACAAAATCTCTTAGGAGGTTGTTTAAGAAGCCTTATTCACGATTTCCACATGGAAAATCCCTCATTTACACATGGAAATGGTGAATTTAAAAAGGGCTACTATTTCATTTTGTGTATATTCATGCACATTGTGTGCACACAAGAACGTTTTGCATATTCAGATCAATTGTAGATGCATGAATTTGTAGATATACATGTACACAAGTGATTTGCATTCAAAAAATTATGTGCCCAAAAAAATAAATGCGCACTAGCAAATGAATACCCTTCTCTCCCCTAAGAAAAGCCCTTCCCAGGAGTGCTGCTGTGACTAGGCTTAAGATTTTCTAAGAGATGCTGTCATATTACCACCTGCTAACATGCATTAGTATACATTATTTACAATAGATCCTCTTTCGTAAAATGGGACCTATTTTCTAGTGCTGATGGCATAGGCAAAACAATTTTGGTTCGTTTTTGATTTCTATTAATTTTTTCAGTTTGTTTCATGCATTCATGCTAATAAAGACAGAGCTCCTTGTAAACAAACTTCAGATTGCTGAAAATCCAAAAGAGATATGCATTGTTTTGTTTGAGATTATTGGAAATTCATCAACTTACATAGGTCCTGGCAACTAATCTGACAGTCTTCTAAACTCATGAAATTGTTTGCATTTCCTAGGCATCCTCCATATTTGAATTTTTCACATTTTCCAGTTTCATTGTTATGGAAATATCTGGTGATAAGTCCCCTGCATATTCCAGGATCTTCTTCTAAAAGGCAAAATGCAGGCTTTTCTGGAAAACAGAAAAATAGTTAAATGGATATTCATTTATTTGCCATAACTGCCAAAGAGCCCTTAAAGCTTTACTTGACTTGTGTTATGTATAGAAGGAAAAATCTTTGGGATATATAACCTTATTCAATAATGGTGACTGCATATCATTGTGGAAGAGAAATCTCAGGGGCCTGATTTATAAAGAATTTTGATCTTATGCCTATTGGAAAATATTTTTTTTCCAAAACCCATTCCCTAAATTGAAACATTGGAGATAAACACTAAAAGGCACATGTTAGAAATGACGACCAAGTGCAATCTGGGATGTCCATGCCAAAATCTCAAGAAAAAAGGCAGGCATGTCCAAGTTTGGGCACGATTTCACATTCAGTGGTAGTTCCAACACAAAACAAGTTTCCCAGTTACCCAACAAAGATCGTTACACTTGTGGAGAGTACTAGGAATGGTGGCATGCCATCTTCTCTACAGATGTTTTACGCCTCAAACGAGACCATTCTCAAAGCCTATTTGTGCCTGGAGCAGGTCAGGAAGGGATAAGGTGAAAACAGCTAAAAGTGCTTGTGCAGGGAATGTCTGTCAAGATGTGACATGTGCCAGGTTACTGAGTCTATTTCAGCACTAGCTAGCCTCATGTGAAGTATTTAAAAGTTCATCCATGATTCTCTGTTTGATATAGACCAATTCTCACTTACCCCTCATTTTTCAAAGGATAATTGGCTGATATACTATATTTGTCAGATTAATTTAATATGATGTCAATATGCATATATACTTTGCATTTCTTAATATAATGCAATTTCTCTGTGACCACAGAACACCAAGCAATCAATTTAACATTTTTCAGCACATGTCTGCTTCTAGTCTAGTCTTTTTATGTAATGGCTTTTTATGCTGCTTTATCATTCCAGTCAAAACAGTTTACATTGTAACTCAAGCTTGGTAATGTACATTAAACAGGGACATTGATAACTTGGATTTTTCCTGAGGCAATGGAGGTTTGTGACTTGCCCAAGGCCAAGGAGTGCTAATAGGAATTGAATTCTGGGTGCTTGGTTCTTAAGCCAGTTCTCTAACCATTAGGCTACTCCTCCACTCTATTACAGGGGTAGACACCATTATATATTTAAAAAAAACTAAGCTACATGTGTATAGTGGTGGCATGCATAGATTTGAAGGGAGAGGTCAACCTTAGGGGTATATGTGTATTCCCTATTTTGCAATGGAAATTCACGCAGAGTTAAAAAAATTTCAGTATTGGCATGTATACATTACTGTCCAAGATATACATTACTGTGAGCTAACAGGGTCTGGGGTTTGGAGGAGTGAGTAAGCAATTGCCCTTACATCTCTGGTTTAAAGAAACACCTGAAAAGCAAAAATTGTGAGCTTTTGAAGTTGGCTGCTTAGCTCCACTGGATATACAGTTTTGCATAGTCTACCAATTTCACCTGTAGAAGCAAAATCCACAGTTTACATATTGTGAAAATAAACCAGAAGATATACCCCAGCTATTGGTCTGTGGACTGCACTGCATCAAAAGAGCCACCTGAATGGAGAGGGCAGAATCCAATAGATATTTCTCTTTTAAGAGTGTTGAAGGGGGTTCTGAGCAACTATGATCACTAGGAGGGACTACATTACCCATGAGTCAATGGGGCAGTGCTAGGGAGAGTACACTGATAAGAGCTGGGACAGAGGCAGGTGTGTTCATTAAGAGCAACAGCACCCAGTTAAAAGGTAGTTGTTCCCTAAGGCTCTGTTGTTGGTTTGAAAGAAGTTTGTGCACACAAGCAGAGGTAAGTTATGTAGGTTTAAGAACAGAGCAACAGGTCCTGTGTGAGGAGCAGAAGGGTGTAGGTCAGTGTGTTTGTTTCCTTCTGCTGGAGCCACGAAAGGCATAATGGTGGAAGTTCTGCAGTTTGACTAGATGATTGTGAGTGGCTAGCAGCACTGGAGAGCTCGGAGTTGCCAAGTCACCCAGTTTCATGAGTGAGATTTTACACCAGTCCTGGACTTCCAACAATCTCATTCTGGTGTATTATGGGAACTGCAACACTAAATCCAATGGATCAGAAACTAAAAATATGATGCAATACAATGCAAATTTAAAACCAGAAATGGCAAAAAATCTCACTTGTGGAGCTGGGTAACTTGACAACTTTGGGAGCTGCTGAGAGCCATAGGCATGACAAGCATAACTTTAAAGAGGGGAAGAGGTTTCAGTTCTGCTTCAAAGTCAATGCTGAGATGGGATTGAAATTAAAACCGGATTGGATTGTTAGATCAGGAAAGTCTGCAATGTCTGCTGGAATATGGAAGGGTCGTATCAGAGAGGATTATAGCATTAACCATGCCTGCATTGCCTACTGAACCATTTGGAAAGTGGGGATGAAGTTACTGTGGGCTTGAACTGTCTGGCAGGCAGTCTGGAGTTCTGCTTGACTAGAGTCAGGAAAGGGACTATAGCTGTTTGTCACAAACCTGGGAAATGGTGGTGGTCTATAGAGGATGAAATGGCTTTATCACAGCAAACTGAATGTTGGAGATGTGTTCACTTCTAAGCTATAAAAGAGTGAAAGCTGAAAGTCCTGTCTCCAGCGGTAGGTTTCATTCCACAAGTCTTTTGGAAGCAGTGCTCAGGAGTGAAGGAAGCTCATGTGAGTGGGGATACTACCAAGGCTCACCAGAGGGAGGTGCTCTGCCAGGATCCTATCCCAATATGTTGGTGCTGCTACTTTTAAAGTATAATGCTTGTCATTTTTTGAATGTGGGTTGTTTTTTGGGGGGGTTTGTAAAATGTGTGTGCTGCTAAATTCACATATCTTTCCCACAGCCCTAGGGAGCTGATTTTATACGGAACAGTATAATGATGTGTGTTATTTACATGTCTAAGTTGCCTATTTTCAAGGGCTTATGCATGTGAAAGGGCACTTCCATATGTGCTTTAGGCAATTGCTAGTCTGTAAGCGTGTGCGTAATAATGATCGCACATGCATCTGTGTGAACATGCGCATGGGTGGAATTCGGGCAGAGTGCAAATTCGGGTGCATAAATTATAAAATACTATAACTTACACACGTGGTTGAAAAATCTAGGCGTGAGCACTTACACCTGTCATAGAACTGGCATAATAGCTTATGCTTAAGTCTCAGTTTTATACATTTGTTAAACCCCTATTTTACAAAGTAACATAGTTCACTATAAAACAGATTAACACACGTTAACCCTGTGGGAATTTATGACATTACCTCTTTGAGGGTTATTTTAGAAGCCCTATTTGTGAGTTGCCCATCTAAGTGCTCATTTCAGACAGCCATCTGGACATCTTCGGCATGAGAATGTCCATGTAACAGGGGTATGCTGGAGGCGTGGCCTGGATGAAGCAAGGGAGATGCATGCCGTGGTGGGATTTTAGAATGGAAGAAGCTCATCTGGCCCTTTTGGTGAGATTCCCCAGCCTATACCTGCTCCTGACCACGAATAAGGTGAGAAAATGTGCTCATTTAATGGATGAAATTCTTCCAGGGGGAAGTGCAAAATGCGCTTTTAATGCTACAGGTACTATTTCCTGGCCAAAGAAATCTGTCCATAAATACAGACTTCTACCACAGCACGTCTCAGTATCTGAAAGGGCAGACCAGGGCGTGCAAATCTCATAGCACAGTCATCCCCCTTCTGAAGTACTCCTGCCAGCGATTCTGAGGTCGTGCCATTCGGGGACGTTTACATTTGTGAAATGGCCTACACTCATGCATGTACCCTGTCTTGCAACCTCCACAGGGACCGCCTCCATAACTGGTTTACAGGGAAGTTCATTGTTCAGGGTGGTGACGTAGCGATTTCATAATCACATATACCTGCCTCCCTTCACTGCTACCATCCCCCTGGGCTTCTGGACATCCCAGATTCTTACTAGACGCCACTTTATATGTACGAGGGGGTACCCAAAAAAAACAGGAATTATTTTTTAAAAGCTATTTATTTCAAATTCTTTACAAAACAACCTTATCCCCTTCAAAATACTCTCCATTACAAATGATACATTTGTCCCACCGGTGCTTCTACTGTTCGAAACATTTTTTGTAGTCATCTTTAGAAACGGCTGACAGCTCCTCCCTCGTTTTTTTTCTTGACTTCTTCAATGTTGTCAAATCGGTGTCCTTTCATGCCCCTTTTCATGCGTGGAAATAAGAAAAAGTCGCACGGAGCCAGGTCAGGCGAGTAAGGTGCGTGGGGCAGCGGAACCATGCCATTTTTAGCCAAAAACTGTCTAACAGAGATGGCTGTGTGTGCAGGTGCGTTGTCGTGGTGGAAGAACCAGTCTCCTGTCTGCCACAAATCGGGTCTTTTTTGACGAACACTGTTGCGCAATCTTCTTAAAACTTCCAAATAAAAGGTTTGATTGACGGTCTGACCTGGGGGAACAAACTCTGAATGAACTACCCCCTTGGCATCAAAAAAGCAAATCAGCATTGTTTTGATGTTTCATTTGACTTGACGACATTTTTTTGGACGGGGTGACGATGACGTCTTCCATTGGCTTGACTGTTGCTTTGTTTCTGGGTCGTAACCATAGCACCATGACTCATCACCTGTAATGACCTTTGACAGAAAATCTGGATCAGTTTCAAGCTGTTGTTTCAAAACACGACATGTTTCAACTCGATGTTCCTTTTGATTGTCAGTCAGAACCCGAGGAACAAACTTGGCAGCAACCCTTTTCATTCCCAAATCTTCCGTTAAAATTCGCTGAACCAAGCTCCAAGATAACCCACTAATCTCTGACAGTTGATCAATTGTCTGTCGACGGTCTGTGAGCACAAGCTCTCTAATTTTTTTCAATATTTTCGTTGATTCGGGCAGTTGATGGACGCCCAGAACGAGGTTTATTTTATTTATTTTATTTATTTGCATACAATTTGTATCCCGCTGCTTCCAGTGATCAGCAGCGGTTACTATACATGGAGGGGTTGGTTGTACTGGCCAGTAATTAGGGGTATGTACACTGCGATTAGGGTGGGGTGGTATCACACAGCAAAAAGGATTATAGATTTACAGTTGATTGCTGTTATTGTTGTCATCAATCGACATGTCGCCATTTTTAAACCGAGCAAACCACTGGTACACTTGACTTTTTCCCATAGCGTCATCTTGATAAGCTGTTTTCAACATTAAAACAGTTTCAGCAGCATTTTTACCGAGTAGAAAACAAAATTTCACAGCTGCACGTTGTTCACTTAAACTTGTCATCATAAAAAAAGAAACAAGAACAAAACAGCGCTAGCAAAAACAATCACTGCAGATGAACAGAACAAGCCAGGTCGACAACACAGGCGGCACTGAACTGACAATGAGTTGCACTATACACGCCTAGCGGCAGAAGTGCGTACTACACAAGCTCCGCCCACGGCAATGTTATTCCTGGGGTTTTTTGGGTACCCCCTCGTATTTCACAAAAAACTCTGTATTAAGCAAGACTTATGTGCATATTACATGGCAAACTTTGAATGAATCAACACTGACATTCTTTTTCTGACCTAGATTTGCTGACAGTCTGTATCAAAACCATATATTTGTGGGTCCCTTTATCCCCTACAAAATCATGATGTAACTGGTAGTCAACTCAAAACCGGATTGGCTATGGTTCAAAATTGTCAAACATTTTTGATTAATTGTATAATACATTTTTTTTCTTCATTTCTCCGTAATAAAATTGCTGAGATGAATAGCATGATAAACGAGGTTACTTACCTGTAACAGGAGTTCTCCGTGGACAGCAGGATAAGTCAGCCACAATAGGTGACATCATCTGATGGCGCCGAGACGGAAGTACTACTCTCTATAACTCAGAAGGGCTTTGCCCTTCTGAGCATGGGCCACCCAGGCCACCCCCCCCCCCGAGTCTGCCCCTAGCCAGCCACTGAGTTACTAGCTGTCAACTGCTAGGGGTGTGCACCCGTGGGATTTAGACCGGCACCTTGCAGGGGAGGAGGGTGGGATGTGTGGCTGACTTATCCTGCTGTCCATGGAGAACTCCTGTTACAGGTAAGTAACCTCGTTTATCATGCTATTCATCTCAGCAATTTTCTTAACCTCGTTTTCTCTTAGGACAAGCAGGATGAGTCAGCCACAATAAGTGCCTCCCTAGCTATGTGGTGCTGTGGTGTAAGGGAGGTCAAGAAGGAGACCAGGCGGTGACCAAGAACAATATGCCTGCTTTATTAAAGCTGGTGGTTGCCAATGCACAGAGGACAAGAGTCAGTGTGCAAAACACCGTGCAAGTAACAATGTAAACAGGTTCAACAGTGCAAGTGTGCAAAACACAGTGCAAGTAACAGTGCACGCAGTGCAAATAACAGGGCAAAACGTCAGTGCAGGTACTTCTGGATATCACAACCACAGATGCGGATCGGACCTTGCTACAGGCAGCACCGGTCTGCCAAGATCAAGACTGCCCGACCAAAAGCAAGGTCTTTGCTGGAGAGGTCGCGGCAGTAGTGTCTCTGGAACGTATGGGGTGATGACCATGTGGCAGCTTTGCAGATATCTGTGACTGGGATGTATCTCAGGTTGGCAATGGAGGAGGCCATTGCCCGTAGCTGGTGCATGTTGACTGGAGGTGCAGACTGAGCTCCCACCCGCCCAAGGCAGAAGGCGTTGCAGGCCGAGATCCAGAGGGACAGGGTCCATTTGGAGACAGGACGCCCGGGTTTGTTGGGGTCATAGGAGACGAAGAGCTGCATGCCCAAGCAGTGAGGCGCAGTCCGTTGGAGGTAGATGTGGAGAGCTCTGATGCAGTCCAAGGTGTATAGTCTCTGTTCCTCTGCAGTAGAGTGGGGTTCTGGGAGGAAGCTAGGCAGGTCTAGGGACTGGTGCATGTGAAATGCCGAGACCACCTTCGGCACAAATTTGGGGTGCGTCTGGAGGGTGGCTCTGTCGTTGGTGATCTGTGTGTAGGGCGGGTGCATCACCAATGCCTGCAGCTCACTGATTCGTCAGGCTGATGTGATGGCGACCAGGAACAGAGTTTTCCAGGAGACATGTTTCATGTCCGCTATGTCAAGAGCTCAAAAGGGGGAAGCGTGAGTTGGCTGAGGACGGCGTTGAGGTCCCAGTGGGGGATCGGTTCCTTGCGCGGAGGGTATAGGTTGGTGAGTCCTCTCATGAACCAAGCGATGATAGGTTGGGCCGCGATGGATGTGTCACCGCAGCGGTCGTGAAAAGCTGCGATCGCGGCCAGGTGAACGCATACTGACTGAGGTTGCAGACCCTTCTGGGTGAGTTCTGTCAGATATTGCAGCACCTGTGATGTGGGGCAGGAGAAAAGATTGAGCTGCAGGGTGGAGCACCAGGAGGAGAAGCGTCGCCACTTCAAGCCGTATGACTTCCTAGTAGACGGACAGCGTGCTGCAAGCACCACCTACATGACCTCTGGCAGAAGGTGGAGCAGTGTTAGTGACCTGTTCAGCCTCCATGCTGCTAAGGACAGGGTCTGTAGATTGGGGTGCAGGGTGTTGCCATTGTCCTGAGAGATGAGGTCCGGCCGTAGGGGAAGGTGAAGAGGTGCTTCCTGTGCCAAGCGGAACCATCCCTGGCAGGGCCAGAAGGGGGCTATGAGGATGACCTGTACCCTGTCCGAAATGATCCATTGCAGGATCAGTGGTATCAGTGGAAAGGGCAGGAAGGCATACACCAGTGACCAGTCCCCCACAGAACACATCGAATGCATCCAGAGCGGTGCTGCGGGGGGACGGCCGTTTGGAGCAGAAGAGGTTGTATTTGGCATTCTCTTCTGTGGCAAAAAGGTCTATCTGCGGTTGACCCCATCGCTGCAAGATGGTGAGAGTCATTTGACCGTTGAATGCCCATTCATGTGGGCTGAGCTGTCAGATGAGGTGGTCTGCTAGCATGTTCTGGAGCCCTGGCAAGTAGGAAGTCTGGATGTGGCACCGGTTGTGCAGGGCAAAGATCCATATCTTCAGAGCCTCCCTGCAGAGTGCACGTGAGCCTGTACCCCCTTGTTTGTTGATATAGAACATGGCCACCTGGTTGCCTGTCCGAAGGAGCATGTGTTTTCTATGGGTCTGACTCTGGAAGGCCTTGAGGGCATGTCGGATCACCCTGAGTTCCAGGAGGTTGATGTGTTGATTCTGCACCCATGCCATCCATGCTCCTTGGGTGTGGAGATGAAGGAAGTGTGCCCCCCAGCCAGATGGGGAGGCGTCCTTGGTTATGGACAGCTGAGTTGGGGGCTGCCTTAGTGGGCGTCCCTGTGCCAGGTTGCTCTTGCGGGTCCACCAGAGGAGAGACGCTTTGACAGAGGTGTCCATGTGGATGGAGGAGCTGAGGGACTGCGAGTGCTGGTTCCAGTATGACCTCAGGTGCCATTGCAAGTGTCGCATGTGTAGCTTCGCCAGGAGTACGACCTCGGTAGAGGCTGCCATGTGTCCCAAAAGATGTAGGAGTGTCCTTGTGTGCGTGTGATCCATCTCCGAGACTTGTTTTATCAGGCGGATGATGGTGTCCCTTCTAGGGGGAGGCAGAAATGCCCATGAGGCCTTGATGTCTATTATAGCTCTGATGAACTCGAGGCGTTGCATGGGTCATGGGTGCGACTTTTGGTAGTTGATCAGGAAGTCCAGAGATGATAGGAGGGCGATGGTCCGCCACATCGGCGTTTGTGGCTTCCTGTAGGGATGGCGCTGAAATCAGCCAGTTGCCCAGGTATGGGAAGACGCATATGCCCTGTTTGCGTAGGTGAGCAGCCGCTACAATGACACATTTGGTGAAAACTCTTGGTGCTGGAGAGAAGCCAATGGTGAGGACCTTGTATTGGAAGTGTCTCCCCTGGATCTGGAAGTGGAGGAACATGCGGTGGATGCTGATGTGGGTGTAGGTGTCCATTAGGTCAAGGGATGAGAGCCACTCCCCCTTCTGGATGAGGGGGAGGATGGACCCAAGGGAATGCATACGGAACTTTTCCTTGACTATGAATTTGTTGAGTTTGTGCAGGTCATGGATGGGACATGAACCGCCCAACTTCTTGGAAACCATAAAGTATCTGGAGTAGATGCCAGTGTGAATTTTCTCCAGTGGCACAGCCTCAATTGCTTTGGAAGTCGAGAGGGAGGATATTTCTTGTGGCAGACCTGTGGGCGATGTGGGGTCTGCCCTCTCTTGGGGGGGGGGTTGCGTTGCCATGGACTAGAGTGGAACCTGATGCGGTACCCGCTCCTGATTATTTGTAGTACCCACTTGTCTGTTGTGATGGACTCCCATGCCGGGAGGAAGGTGGTGAGCCAGCCCCCCGGGGGGGGGCAGGCTGTGCATTGTTTGTCAAAAAGGCTGGCTTTGTTTCGTTGGCCCAGCTTGGGGGGCCTTTTGCTGTCTCCGGTAGTGTTGGCGGGGCTTATTGCGGTAGGAGGAATGCTGCTGTTGTATCTTGTACCGTGACTGTTGCCACTTCCGGTACGTAGTGTATTGCTATTTTGAAGTGTGGTACTGTCTCTGCTGGTAGGAGCGGTTGTTACGCTCAAGGCTCTTGTCGGCGAGGGTCTGAAGTGTGGTGCAGTTGTCCTTTATAGTGGAGACAGTATCATTGACCCTGTCTCCAAACAGAGAGTCGCCAGTACATGGGGCGTCAGCGATGCGGTCATGGGAATCTTCTCTGAGACTGGAGGCCAGGAGCCAGGCGAGTCTGCGGGCGGAGCTAGCAGTACCAGCTGTGCGTGCGGCCGCATCAAAGGAATCAAAGGATGCTCGCACTAGGTGCTTCGTGCATTCCTGTAGGCCTGCTAAAGAGGTATTGGCGGAAGGCTGTCTGTCCTGTGGCAGGGCTGATATGACGTCCTTCAAGCACCCTAGGAGGACGTCCTGGTAGAGGGCATGCTGTAGTTGGTGAGCAGAGATTCTTGCACTGAGCATGGCACCTTGGAAAGTCGTCATGCCAATATCATTGAGAAGCTTAAGATCTCTGCCTGGGGGTTGTTGGAATGTGTCCGTGTGGACTTCGAGCGCTTAAGGGCGGACTCCACCACGATGGATTGGTGTGAGAGTTGGATCTTGTCGAATCCTGGCGAGGATTGGACTTGGTACTTTAAGTCCAGTTTGCTCATTGAGGGGGGGGGTCCCGAGCTGGAGCTATGCCAAAGCTGGAGGAGGTTCTCCTGCAGCAGAGGATGCACCGGAATCATTGTAGGGGCTCTCGGGGTCTCGAGAAATTTCTGCGCTGCTTGGGTTTCTGGACACTGGTCTGAGTGCTGTCCAGTAGTAGGGAGGTCCATTGCTGATGCCACTTTGTGGAGAAATCTGGGATAAGTGAAGTCCTCTGGGATGCTGGTAGTGGGATCTGTCAGTGCGGGTGCTAAATTGAGCCCCGAGGTTTCCGCAGTCGTAAGTGACCCAGGGTCAGCTGGGACAGCAGCGTTACAGGAGGGCAGGGGAGCCGTCTAGTCTCTGTAGGTGTAGGCTCTGCGGACGCGGCTAGTGAGGTAGAGACTTTCGGGTACAATGAAGCAGAGGTAGGTGCTTGATTTTTTTTGCCCATTGGTCAAAGAGGCTGGAGAGAGAGTTTCAAATTTGCGTTATGTCCGGGTGTTGCACTTTGTCCAGTGCCTCAAGCAGCGTGGGGGTCTGGATGGCGGTCTCCCAACCCTCCTTGGGTTCTGAGTCAGAGGAGGGGGGAAGAACATAGGAGGGGCTGCTGGAGGGTGAATTGATGTGTATGTGGAAGAATCTGTGTTTGTCCCTGCTCCTATGCCTGTAGTACCTCTTGTGAGCATGTCTGCTGCTTCTGTGTCTGCTGCTGCTTCTGTGCCTGCGATGTCTCTTTGGGGCTGGGCTGCTGCTGAGAGAACTGCCCTTTGAGTGCCTCCTCCTGTGCCTGCGCCATCTTCCTGAACCTCTGTTACGTCGGCGTGGATGTCTCCACGCTGACGGAGAGGCTTGCCGGTGCAGGGGGGAGTGTCCTGGGCTGCCTGGTGATGCAGTCCGTGATGCAGTCCTGTTGCCGTGGTGCCATCAGGGGAGGCCTCGTTGCCATGGCGCCAACCAATGGTGCCATGGAGGGCAGGAAAGGAAGGCAAGATTGCTGCCTGCATGCCCTGGAGCTCCAAAGTTTCTGCAGAGAGGGTTCTGGGGAAGCCGGAGGCTGAAGAGAAGCTGCAGGAAGAGTCAGAAACCCAGAGTGGGGGGCAGGAGTATCGCGGGTGCGGATGGTGGCCGGGGAGGGCACATCCGGAGCTGTGGAGGAGGTTGGCTGCATTGGAAGAGCATCGGGGGCAGCATGGGCGGCCATGTGGTCAGCAGCAGTGTGGTCAGCAGGAGCTTGCAGCGCTGAAGTTCCTACCTCTTGAAGAAGATCCCGAAGGGCATGTTTTCTGAACTTCCTGGCACGGGGGGGACATTCTTGCACAGTGAGTGCAGTTGTCCACCTTGTGCGAGACTCCGAGGCATCTCAAGCAACAGGCATGGGTGTCCGTGGAGTTCATCCTTCTGGAGCAGGTAGGACATTTTTTAAAATCCGGTTTGGGCATAATAGAAGTTGATTGGAGATTCTGTCTTTGCAAAATTGCTGAAAGTTGCTGTTTTCATGAAATTAGATGTATGATGAAGAGAGTGTAGGAAAGTCTGTCTTGTTGGCCAGGCGGAAGAATGAAGAGTGGCTGGCTAGGGGCGGACCCGGGGGGGGGGGGGTGTGTGGCTTGGGTGGCCCATATAGAGTAGTACTTCCATCTCAGCGCCATCGGATGACGTCACGTATTGTGGCTGACTCATCCTGCTTGTCCTAGGAGAATACTTAGTACTGAAAATAGAAATAATTTGGCATTAAAATTCAGAGAATGTTTCTGCAGTTTAGATTTAAATACTTGCATTCAAACTCGAGGTGAATTACACACAGGTACAATCAGGGCTGGCCCATCCACTAGGCGAACTAGTCGGCTGCCTAGGGTGGCCAGCCTGAGTGGGCGGCGGCAGATATGGGTGGCTGCGCAGTCCCCCCCCCCCCCAGCTGCTGCCAATTCCATTTGGGGGGGGAGGAGGCGGGCAGCAGCAGTATTTCCAAAAGTGGAGGCAAAAAGCTACCGCTTTGGGGAATACTGCCACTGCCCACCTCCCCCTCCATAGACAGAATCAACTGCAGCTGAGGAGGGTGGTGTCAGCAGGAAGGCAGTGTCAGCAGAGGGGGGCAACCCTGGGGTTTCTGCCTAGGACTGCAGAAACCCTTCGGCCAGCCCTGGGTACAATAGGTATTTCCCTGCAGAAAGACCTTACAGTTTAAAGGGTTTATTAACTAATCTGCTTTGGCTGTTTAACTTGGGAATTAACACATGCCAAGAGCACAGTAACTGTTTTAATGTGTGCTCATTGCCAAGTTGAACAAATAGGGGGTAATTTAATAGTCATTTTTGTATAGATGAGGCCTCTTATAAAATAGCAACTGGTGTAAAAAGTATTCTCATTTTCATGAAAATGTGTACTCTGCTGGTGGGCATAGCCCGAGGTATGTTGTGGGCAGAGTTGATTATGAAATACCTTAATCTAAAATATATGTGTACTTTATGTGCATAAATATTTACATCTGTAGAAGAACACTAACCAGTCAGCGGTCAGGAAGATGGCAGCGATGGATGCTCACTGACTCAGCTGCACAGAGGTGCCTTGCTGCTTTTTGTAGTTTTTGGCCTCTGATCTGTTCCTTCAGTGCCTCATTCTGGCCACAAATGGAGTCTGAGATTCATGGGCTAATGGACTCATTTGTGATGCCTGCTAGCAGGGAAAGAGCTGCAGGTGGCCTGCTGGAAGCAGCGAGGGTGGAAGGAGACCTTTTGCTCACCCCTGGGGTAGATGTGTCCTTGAGCCCGGAGTGCCAAGACCCTCCAATGCAGCCAGTGCAGAAGATTGCTGGGGCTTGGGAGCTACCACAGGAGAGATCCAGATCTTTTCCCATGAAGTTGCAGCTGCCCTGCGCCAGAAGAGAATACTGGGCAGCAGGGTTTTCTACCGGACTGCTTGGATAGGTCGAGGCCACAGAGGAGCAGCCTACTCGACAACATCACAGAAAGGATGTCTGTTTGCTCCTTTCAGATCTGCGGCTATTGAACTCTGCCTGGGAGGATCCTGGTATTAGTGTCTGTTCGGTCTTAGTGTTTACTTTGGAAACTTTGTGGGAAAGTTTATTCAAGCTGGGACAGTATCTTTCTCTCCAGCTTCAGGTCATTTCAACACTATTTGTTCAGACTGGCCAGAAAATTGAGGCAAATGAGACAATGGATAATTTTAAGACCAGAATTTTTTTTCTACAGAAGTAAGGTTGGATCTCAGCATTGGCATTTATGAAAAATTCTGAGGTTATATACAAGAAGCTTCAAACCCCTGAAAATGCTAATAGAAGTAGAAACAGAGTTAAAGAGGGCAAGGAGGCATCTAGATATAGAGACATATATAGGTGCTTGCGTGTCTTTCTTTATAAAATATTAACCTAAGAAGCATATACCTACCCATATAACTCTTGTTACTCTGCCCCCACACAAAGTATCCACATACCCCAGTAGCATAATGTACAATGTATACATCCATTTTATATTGCTCCAAGTTCTTCAGTCCTGTAATACTGTTAGCCTCCAAGTTCTTGTCCCTGTTATAATGTATGTTTTACTTCAAGTTATAATGTAAACCGGTTTGAATCTACGATAAGGTGGTATAAAAAAAACCTTTTGAATAAATAAATTTGAGGGTTCTTAATTTTCCCAAGGTTCCTTCTATTTTGCACTGGAGCTATTTTAAGACGTTTCTGGTTTTAGTATTGAAGATATCTTCTAAATCTTTGCCTCCGATATCTATCTAAAGCTTTTTATTTGCCTACTGCTAAAGTTAGGATGGTGGAAGGCCATGATCACTCTTAAGTGTTGTCTTGTGACAGTTTGGACTTAATAGCTTTTCTGGAAAAGTCTGAATGCGAACACAAACTGACTGCTACTTTATTGGTCATAAGAGCATATACTGAGTCAGACCAAGGTCCATCAAGCCCAGTATCCTGTTTCAAACAGTGGCCATTCTAGGAC
Organism: Ichthyophis bannanicus; assembly: GCA_033557465.1. Classification (NCBI taxonomy): domain Eukaryota; kingdom Metazoa; phylum Chordata; class Amphibia; order Gymnophiona; family Ichthyophiidae; genus Ichthyophis; species Ichthyophis bannanicus. The sequence goes on from CM066036.1 coordinate 552,627,167, forward strand.
ACAAGTACCTAGCAGTTTCCCCAGAAGACACAGGTTCCACAATGCTTGTATTGGGACAAGCAGTGGATTTCCCGGGTCCCCTTTAATAATGGTTTGTGGACCTTTCCTCCAGGAACTTGTCCAAACTTTTTTTTTTAAACCCAGCCACACTAACAACTTTTACTAGATCCTTTGATAACGAATTCCAGAGTTTGATTACACGTTGTATGAAAAAAAATATTTTTTCTTATTAGTCTTATATGGGTTACACTGTAACTTCATTGCATGTCCTCTAGTCTTTCTACATATTGATGGTGTAAACAATCTATGTTTACCCGTTCCACTCCATTTATTAATTTATAGACCTCTATCATATCTCCCCTCAGCCGTCTCTCTTCCAGGTTGAAGAGCCCTAACCTTTTTATTCTCTCATCAGAGGGGTATCCTTTAATCCCCTTTACCATTTTGGTGGCTCTTCTCTGTACCTTTTCTAATTCTGCTCTATCTTTTTTACAATATGGCGACCAGAATTGCACACAGTATTCGAGGTGCGGTCACACCATGGAACAATACAGAGCCATTATAATGTCCTTTTGTTTTATTCTCCATTCCTTTCCTTATGATTCCTAGCATTCTATTTGCTTTCTTTGCTGCCGCTGCACACTGGGTAGAGGGTTTCAACATGTTATCCACAATGATGCCTAAATCTTTTTCCTGGATGGTGGTTCCTAATGTGGAACCTTGGCTTTGGACTAAGATCAGGACTGGCACCTAAAAATGTATTTTTGATCGTCATATAAAGTGTTTATGGATTGTCGTATTAGGATTTGCCCAGATGTTTCCAGAGCCACACAGAAGGAAGCAGTTTTTGCTGTTGAAGCCTGGGGTGTTTGTTTCAGGTGAGCGGTTTATTCTTTTTGTTTTCCTTGTGAATATCTAAGTTGGCTGAGTCCAACTTTCACTTTTTCAACCTGCAGCACCTGTCCACAGTTATATCTTCTGGGGTAGTTGCTACCCAGTCCGCACCGGAGGACGGTCCCGACATAAGCTCTGAAGTAGAGGAAGGGCATTTGTTCAGAATGAATATTGTTCCCCTGCTTGTATTACTTGGTTATTGTATTTGGTTGGTTTGTGCTGTTGATTTGTGTTCTTCCTTTCCCTGTATATTGAGGTCTTGTGAGTGCTGCTTTCTTTAATTTCCTTTTATTTTGTATTTCCTCTGTTATATGTTATTATGAATATGTTGTCTTTTGCTGGGCAAGATTTTGTTCTTGTAAATGTTGGAAAAATTGCATAAACTAAAAAGAAATGCCTGTATCTAAAGGATGGTTTCTGCTTCTTAGGCCAATATTTTATGAAGACAAACAGGCACTATATGCCTTTATAAAATAGGGCATATCGGGTGCCTCTTTGCCCTCTTTTAAACTTGCTGTTCTGTTATAAAATGACCCTTCAAATTCCCAAATTGTCATTGCGAGGATTGGACAGAGAATGGGTGGGGACTGTGGCTTGCAGTTTAATGGGTAACGTGGCAGATAAGGCAACACACCTATAGAGATATAGCTAATTGCATTCAGAGTTCTTTACTGTACCTGTAACAAGTGATAGTGAGCTTTGCTCTAGGTAAGCTGCATGGCAGCCTTCTAAAAATGCTGGGAAACCCCCTTTAATGGATGCTTCAGAAATTTTGCATCTAACGTGCATGACCGTTTGCAGTGAATACGTTACGTGCGATATTTTAGCACGTTTTAGTAAGCTGGAGGGGTGTTAAATCAGGGGAGGTGAATCCTAGAGAAGTAGCAGGGATTGTTAGAAGGGTGAAGGGCAAACTTGAATCTGAGACAATAGAGGGTTAAGTGATTTGGCCACGATCACAAGAGGTGTTGGTAGGAGAACACACTGGCTCTAAGTGCTTTTGTAACTACTATGTTAGTCTGGCTTCTAATTTTGCTGCTGAATGCCAAGCAATTTCAAACAGTAGTAGAATGGAGAATAGATGGCTTTATATCTTCATGTCATTCAGGGTTCTGAGTCTTTCTGCTAACCTTATCGAGGCTCATTGACTTTGTATGTGGTGCTATTTACCATTTATTGGCCTTGATCCTGAGAAAATATCTACTGTGCAAAACTACAGCAAAGGTACAATTGCTTCAAATTGTTTCTCACAGGACAAGTCCATATAGAACAAAGAAAGGAAGCCTTACAAAACCTGATCACACAATTCCTATATATATATTTATCTTCTAGAATATGAAAATTACCTTGCTGAAGTTGTCCCCTTTTTTTCTTGAATGGAATATCTGCATTAGAAAGAAAGCAATCTGATCAATTAGAGCTGAACAGTATGAATTTATTGTATTTCTATTTCAATTACATTTAATGATTTTTGTTCGCTGTTCAATGCATGTTTAATGTTGAACAGTTAAGGCTTGATAAGTGTCTTGTTTAGTAGAAACATCAAAGGATTAATATATATGTTGCAACTTTGTGGGCAGTTTGACTATTGCATCCCCCCTCCTCCACGGAAGATATCCAAAAGACTAAAAATCAGAAACTAGGTGATTTGTTAGCTCTGAAGACAAAATCAACTTTATTTATTTTTAGCCAGGCTACATGTTTACTAATTTTGTTTTCAGTACGCAAATGGACGTGGATATGTTGAAAAAAACAAAACAAAAAAAAACTTGCATACAATTTTTACAGAAAGATGCAATGTTCAAAACGTGCATTAAAAAAATCCCAGAAACATACCAACATTTTTTACTGAGCTTATATGAAAAAGCTGGGGTCAATCACATAAACCCTGATGATGTGTATATTTGGCGGAACTATCTAGAGTGCTGCTGAATATCTCCAGATTCAGCAGCGCAGTCCTTGGGCGAAGCTGGGCAATGCCAACAGCTGTCTGCTTAGCAGCAATATTCAGCTGCTATCTGGATATCTAAACCACATAGAATTAGGACAGGTCAGTAGCTATCCTAACGTTTTTTGATATCTGGTAGGAAGGTGAATATCACTGTTGACTGGATAGCAACTTCGATTGGCGGCGAACCAAATATTGAGTGCCTGATGCTGGATGGGCTCTGGTGCTGAATATCTGATTTTACTTTCAGCCATGGCTTTATAACATGCTGCCTGCCATAGCTGAATATTGGGCCCTGCAAATTTTGGGCCCTCTGCAAGTCCTACTAGAGAGTTTGGTAGCATTTGCACATGTCGAAAGATAATTTACATAAATAAGTGGCCATATGCATGTAAGTAGTGACTTTAGAAAATCCGCTATCTATAATACACACAACATACAGAAATGTAAAGGGGGAATGAGATAGAAGGACTTTTATAATATATGTGTACTTTTCCCATTTAATAAGGGAAATATGCATATATTTGAAAAAATTCCCGTTGACATTGACACTTCCTCCGACCGTCTCTGTTCATATTTCGCACTACCTGAAGTTTGCCCTTCACCTTGCTAACAATACCTGCTACTTCTCTAGGATTCACCTCCCCTGATTTACACACCCCTACAACTTCGAAATTCTTATGCTCCACAGAGTCTTCCCTCTAGTCATCTTGGGAAGACCAAATGATTGCCAGTATGACTTAATAGTGAGATGGAAAAGGTAGTGAAAGCCAAAAGGGCATCCTTCAAACAGTGAAAAGCAGACCCCAATGAGAAGAGTGGGCACAAGCAATGGTGAGTTAGATGTAAAAGAGTAATAAGGCAGGGGAGACACTTTGGAAAAACCTGCTGTAGAGGCAGCAGCTAATACTAGAAACATTCACAAACGTATTTAAAACAAAAATTCTGACAGGCAGTTGCTTAGACTGCTAGTTGACTAATGGGGGTAATAAGTGCTCACAGAATATAACAAAATATCTTGGGTCTTTACCGAAGAGGATATTGAGGTCTTACCCATTTAGGAAACCTTCATTGATGGTGACGGTTCATAAAATTTAAATCTAATCACTCTAAATCTAGAAGATATAATAAAGCAAATTGGCAAACTAAAGAGTTAACAATTCACCAGGACCAGATGGTATTCATCTTATTTAAAATGACAAAGGAAATGAGGACTGGAAAGTAGTAACTATAACGCTGAGGGGCATGTTTATTAAAGTGCAGTAGCCCAGACCATGAGGTCTTGCATACGTCTTGGTCTTGCGGGAACTGAGAGCTCATGGACAAAAGGCAGTCATACTAAAAACGCTATGCTACTAGGGTACCACATAAAAAGGTGGGATAAGGGTGGAGTTGGGGTGGGGATTGGCTGCCCTAGCCATTCTAGTGATGCTGTAGGCCATGAAAGACATCACTAACATGGGCACTAAGGATGTCAGCCATTTGGTAGGTGCTAAATGCACTTGCCTTGCTGGCATGGGCCAAACACACAATACGGATATGATCCCTTTACAGGTATCAGCCCAGAGCCATCCCACACAGAACAGGCAAGACACCCATGGCTAGTCTGAAGGCAAACCAGGTGGCAGCAACAATTGGGGGGTCATCAATGTGCAGCAGCCAGCACTGTAAAACAATGATCCCTGACAGCCACAAAAACTAGAACCACTACTAAAGGATTGTACCCATCTAGGAGCGTGTGCACATGTATACCTGCAAAGAAGTGGTATTCTGGAAAGTATGATGTGCAGGTCTGTGTATGCACTGGTAAGATGTGAGAGGGCAGCTCTTATGATGAACTGGGGAGAGATGGGGAGATAGGGTATGTACTCCATGAATCTACCAAAGTGGGCAACTCATTCAGGGTTGGAAATGGCTGAACACAGTTATCAAACAGCCTGGGTGACTATGTGAAAGGATCACATGCTGCAGTCCATATGCTGGGTACTGCCACAAGCCTGCAGTCAAGAGCGGGGTCCCCTGAACATGCAGATACAGCATTTGCCTCCTAACTCCCACAGATGTGGCCGCAGCTCAGTTTCTATGAGTTTGCTTCACTGATTTGTATGCCCCTCCCCTTTGTACTTTGGCCATATCTCTGTGCTGGCAGCAGAGTACAAATGGTATATTCCCTAGTCAGCCTTCTCTGTCTTTCACTGGCCACTTGCAATGTGCTCTGTTGGGGACCATGTATTGTTCTGTCTGCTGGGGTGTGGTGGGTAGCTTCCTCACACATGTTGACAGGGAAGCACTGCTGTGTTTCTGGGCCATGGGGACCTGTAATCCCACCCTCCACACAGTATGGTTATGTGGCTGCAATGATGTAGTTCTATCTAAGGGGGGGAGGGGTCACACTGTGTTGCCATGCAAATGCAGTCACGTGTTGCATGCACCTTCAGAGCACGAATGTGCACCTGATGCATGCTTGCTACTATGATGCAACTGACTCGGCTAGCATGGCATTACTTCTCTGCTGCAGCCTCACCCCCTGCTTTTACCATGGCCACTCCACCCTTCTGCACATTGGTCCCATGCTACCTGCAGCACTTTGGTAAATATACCCCTGACTTTTAGAAAGGACTTCAGGAGTGATCTGAGAAAATTCAGACCAATGAATGTGATGTCAGTACTGGGAAAAATGGTAGAAGATACTCTAAAAGACATTAAAAGAGCTGCTTTTCAACCCATCATTGAAGTTAAATACACTTCCGTGCCTTGCCTAGACAATCCACTGATTGTAAGTTAAGTCTGCTGCCTTACCCTGCCTGGACAATCTATTGCTTGCATAAGCTAACACTGTTACCCTGCCTGGATAATCCATTGCCTGAATAGGTTAATGCTGTTAATACTGATACCTTGCCTGGACAATCAACTGCTTGTAGATTAATTGCATAGAACTTGCTATCCAATTGCGTAGCCTGGTTCGTAAAACAACTCACGCTGCAGAAGCCTACTACCCCCATCAATTTAATTACCACCTCATAACTAATCTGCAAACTAACCATAAGTAGCACAACACATAGAGTAAAGATACCATTACTAATGCAAAACCACAACTATAGGACACAACTCAAGTCAAACCAAGCCCAGGTCAGTAAACCACAAACCCTATCCCAGGTCAGTAAATACAAGTTATAAAATGCACTCCACTATCCACTACTTCATGGCCTACCTCACATTCCTCCATATGTTTGCACTCTGCACAGACAGCATCAAATCCCCTTGATAAACCCATATACCACCCAACCTAGATGCACACCAGTATCACACATATCCAAAGAACGCCAACAATCAAAGAATACAGCCCACAAACCATACAATGCCACATGTAACACACCCTCTCACCACACAAATTAATGAACACACAAACCCATTCATATCAACAAACATCAGATGTGCTCTACTAAATGCCAGATCTATCAGGAACAAACCAAATGCTATCCTTGACCTAATCCACAACAAGAAGCTTGATATAACATGCATCACTGAGACCTGGCTAGACGATTCAGACCAGGTCATATTAAATCAGGTAACCCCAACAGGATACTCAGCATTTAACTGCATCAGAGCACAAAAGAGAGGAGGAGGAGTACTAATACTTAGCAGAAAGGATTTCAGATTCAAAACAATCGCCACCACTAACACAGTCAAATCCAATACACTCACTATAGCCAACAAGTACCTAACCATCTCCCTCACATGCAGACCACCTGGAATCACAACTGAACACCTATCCACAGTAATTGAAACAATATGCGCACATAACAGAAGACACAAACCCCTCGTTGCACTAGGAGACTACAACCTAACATCCGCACCCATCAGAGAAACTGCAACGTTCTTAAAAGCCATGGAGTCACTAAAATACTGCCAGACAATTAACGCCCCAACGCACAAACATGGTACAACTCCAGACATGGTATTCATGCCAACACAACTGGTGGAACAGAACAAAGCCACAAAACCAACAATCACCCCCAGTCCCTTGGTCAGACCACCACATAATTGAATTCACCATGACCCTGAATAACCCCACCCAACGCAAAGTAGATGAAAGAATAATCAGACGATTCAAAACATTTAACAGAGACTCATTCATAAACGAAATCACTCCACAACTTCAACAGGAACATGACCCCCTGGATCTTAATATAGAAGAGTGGAACACAATAATAGCTAAGGCAGCATCTGCCCCAGCCATCAATGAACCACAAACTCACAAAATATCCAACGCCCCATGGTATTCACATGAAATCAGAGTTGCAAAGCGCACACTAAGAAGACTAGAAAGAAAATGGAGACGGAACAAATCACACAACCTCCTAACACAATACAGAGACAAACAACTGTAATATAACAATCTAATAAATGAGCGTAAACAGCAACACCATACCAACCTAATCATGAAATCTACCAATAGACCAAGAGAACTTTTTAGCATTATCCAAAAGCTAACCAAGGACGACACGCAACAAAGCACCCCCACCATCTTGACCCACAAAAATATGCAGACTACATGAAGTCAAAAAACACCAACCAAACATACTCTGCTTTACAACAAACAAACGATCACAAGATAAAAAAGCAACATCAAGCATGGGAGAGCTTCAACATACCAACAAAACAGCAAATAGAAGACATTATATCTGGACTAAACACAACAACTTCACCATCAGACCCATGCCCAGTGTCTTGGATCAAAGCCACAAAAAGCCAGCTCTCTCATCACATTCAAAAAATCGTCAAGGATTCACTCAAACAAGGATACATGCTGCAACCCCTAAAGCACGCAATCATACGACCAATACTTAAAAGTAGCAATCTGAGCCCATCCGAACCAAAATCATACCTTCCCATCTCCAGCCTGCCGTTCCTTGCTAAAATTGTGGATAAAGCAGTCTAAAGGCAACTTCCTGACCATATAGATATCAATTCCCCACTGGACATACACCAGCATGGATTCAAGCCGCAACACGGCATGGAAACCCTACTCGCCTCCCTCTTTGACAATCTCCTAAGAGGCATAGACAACATAAACTGCTTCCTGCTAGTGTTCATGGACATCTCGGCGGCCTTAGATACCGTGTCACACCCAAAGCTATTGCAACGCTTACAACAGATAGGACTATGCAAGAATACCCTAAAGTGGTTTACATCATACCTGGAAGAGTGAACGCAACAAGTCAAATGTGACCAAAAGAAATCCCTACAATTCCCCGTCACGCAGGGAATATCTGAAGGCTCAGCCCTATCTTCAATGCTCTTTTAACATCTACATACAGCCCATATGCAACATCATCAAGCACCATAAACTATACTACCACATTTATGCTGACGACATCATGGTGTACGCTCCAATCAACTTACTGGCACTGAGCACTACACCAATAACAAAATGCCTCAAAGACATGAATGACTGGCTCATAGCCAACAACTTAACGGTCAACTACGACAAAACTGAGGCAATGTTCGTCACTAGGAACCCCACCTTCATACCTCCACAAACCATCAGCATCCTAGACAAACACATAGTAGTCAAAGAAGAAGTTAAGTATCTGGGCATAACACTAGACAGAGCTCTGAACCTAAAATCCCACATCACCAAAACTGCAAACAAGGCATATCATCGATTGAAAACAGTCAGACAAATCAAACCAATGCTCCGTCAAGACCACTTCCGCACAGTGTGTCAAGCACTCATCACACCACTGCTTGATTATGGAAACTCACTATATCAAGGCCTTCCTCATCAGACACTACACCCACTACAGATGGTACAAAACACCACAGCACGCATCATTACAGACACCCCAAGGACCGAGCACATCACTCCCATCCTACAACTACTACACTGGCTCCCAATGGTGGCAAGAGCTAAATACAAAACAATCATGATAATCTTCAAAGTCATTCACCATCTCTCAGCAGACGTTCTCCAAAACGTTATAACAAGAGACATCAGCAATAGACCAAGAAGAATCAATAACAACAACATGATCGGCACACCCGCAGGCCTTCACAAAACCAAACAAACAACTTCAAAAAGAGCACCATCACTACTAGCATCCTCACTATGGAACTCCCTACCAATAAGCCTGAGAGCTTTAGAAGACCTCACAGACTTCCGCAAAGACCTCAAAACATGGTTATTTATAGAAACCTATGAGCATTCAAGCAACATCCCCTACCCAAACAGCAATACTACTACCACCGCTAACTAAATACACATCCATCCCATCCACATGCACAAATTTATCACACCACGTTAGTAAATACCTTTATGTTAAATGTTACCTCAACTGTACTGTCTAAATACTGTTACATAACTGTACTGTCTAAATGTTTACACGTACCCTAATGTTAAATGTAACCCTCCACTTGTGTTGTGACGTGACCACCTTGATTGAAGGATAAGGTGGCATGCAAATCTGTCTAAATAAATAAAATAAATTACTAATCATATCGATAATGGGCTTAATGGGAATGAGTCAACATGGGTTTAGCAAAGGCAAGTCTTGCCATACTGATCTATTGCATTTTTTTTTTTTGAAAATGTAGATGTATGGATAAAAGTGAGCCAGTTGTTTATAAGCTGCTCCAGGTGTAAATTGTGGCATTTCCACATGTACATCAGTAGCTATACATGCAAACAGTGATTTTAGAAAGCTGATGTGTACACACAGACATATACACGACTACAGCTCACAAGGGGAGTGGAAAGGGTAGGATTTGAAGATGCCTGAAATACTTTTAGTGGCAGACTTTCAAATTAAGGGCCTTCAAGCAACAGATTCTGAAAGGGCCCCCCAAAGAAAGCAGGAAGAGTGCATTTTAAAAGATCTGGGAGAGACTGCAAGTGGGTCCCTTCCTCCTTGGGGCTCCCCTGCCCTACAAGGGCTGAATGGGCAGAATCTATGCCACTGATAGACATGTATTCCCTTTCTAAAATGGCAAATACATGTGAATACCAAACGTTTTCTCTGTCTACTTTTATTCTTACCCTGAGCTATGCACAAATGCCAGTTTGAAGGAGCAGGTATAACGGCCAATGAAACTTCCACAAATCCCTGTGCCAGTTAACTAACTTCCCCATCACCCTCCCAAAACCTCAAAGTAGTCACTTTACAGCATCAGATTCCTTGCCCCAAAGCGGTCAACTTGTACTCCTCAAAGCTCCCTCCCCCCCCCCGCCAATCTCTGAAGCATCAACTATCAAGAGAGGGATGGACTGACTGCCAAAATTATATGTGGCATCTAAGATATAAGATAAAAAGCATGATAATATGGAGATAAATTTGATCAAGTACTGTGCAACAAAAGGTTTTACCAACACAGTTCTACCAAAAAGGACATGGGGTAGAAGAAAAGGAAGAAAGTATCACTGCATGTGGAGGTATTTCTTATAGATGGGTATCTCAATCAAGATCACCAACGATGAGAGATCCAAAATATCAGAAAGAAATATGCTGTATTAACAGAAGAAGACCTTACATTCATATGCTCCAATAATAGAAAGCAACAACAGAAGAACAAAAATTGCGGAGATAGGAAAAAAAAACAGAGGGTAGTAAATGGAGCTCGCTCTGAAAGAGGTATTAATAATGGCCTGCCACAGGGATGGATCTTCGATGCTGTTCTTTTTAACAACTTTGTAAGTGATATTGCGGAAGATCTCTCAGAAAAGCTATGTCTCTTTTTGTAGATAACAAAATCTGCAACAGGGTAGACATCCTCAAGGGTGTGGAAAACATGACGACGGGTCCAGTGAAGCCTGAAGAATGATTTGCTGAGGATTTGGCAGCTAAGATTTAATGCTCAAAAATGCAAGGTCATGCATTTGGACCACAAAATTCCTAGGGAACGGTACAGAGAATTACTTCAGTGCACAAACGTTGAGCTGGGCTTGGGAATGATCACGTTAGCATAGTAAATAACAGCAGATATAGACCAGCATGGTCCATCCAGTCTGCCCAGTGAGATACCTAGAGTTGTATTCACTGTGTCATGTAGGTTACCCCCTCTATTTTTTGAAGTAGAAAAACTTTTTTATTTAAGTTTTTGATTCCATCCTCTTGCTATAAAGGGATCCTCTGTCCCATGCCTTTTTTAAAATTCTGCTTCTATTTTTGCCTTCACCACCTCCAACAGGAGGATATTCCAGGTATCTACCACTTTTCTGTGAAAAGGTATTTCCTGACGCTGCTTTTGAGTATATCTTCTTGCAGCTTCAATTCATGCCCTCTAGTTTGACAGCTTCCCCATCTTTGAAAAAGTGTTCATACAAATCTCTGTAACATATCTCCTCTGTCCTTCCTCCCCTCCAGGGTATGTTTAGGTTTTCAAGTTTCTTCTCATAAGTCTTCTGGCACAGGCCTTTTATAAATTTTTTGGTTGCCTTTTTCTGAATCGTTTCAGGTCTTTTTATATCATTATTGAGGTAAATCTCCAAAAGAGAACATAATACTCCAAGTGTTGCATCACTTGTACAGGGAATATTACATGACTGTTATTGCGAGAATTCAGCCTGGCAACAGGAAATGAAGGCTGCTGAGCAAGACTTTTGTTTAAAAGCAGGAAAGGGAGACAGTGGGTGGCAAATTTCAAAGTAAATCATGCTTGCCACACCCTGCCTTGCCCTTTGCAGTACAGGTTGCTGGGACAAGTGGGCCCCTTCTTGCCTAGTCCCCTACACACTATGGGGGCTGTTTGGGCAGAACTATACCACTGGCCCCAGTCTAAGAAGGAGAAGCTCTGTCTCTTTTGTAACGTCTGGAAATATTCTGATTTTGCAATTCAGAAAGGATTCATCACAATACCTAAAAAAAATGAACAAAAAACCCCCCCACATGCTAAAGCTATTCACGATCACAGCTCACGTCTAAAGACACCAATAAAATGGGAGGAGTACCTTATTCACAGTTTGAAGTCTCCAATACAGCAGAAACATTCAAAATATCCTTAGGAACTGTATGACCCTGTCGTCTATTCCCAGTTGGCATGCAATAAATCTTGGAAATTGAAGGGATCTTCAAGATCTCAGTTAGATATTTCTTAAATCTCTCGTGAATATGATAATGTAAATTAGTGAAATTTGAGGACGGTTAATTTTCCTAACTAAATTCTCCAAGAATTCATATTTACACTCTTATGAAGAAAATGCAGTGTAAGATTAGCCCTCCAAAAGATATTAAGTTAGATTTTTCCCAGCAATAAACCGTAATTTATTTTTCATATCCTAAGACTTTCTTCCTCTGTTTTTAGAAAACTGCTGTTCAATTGTTTTGAAGATTTGTATTTAGTAGATTAACAGAAAGGGGTAAAGTCTGACCCAGGTCAAAAATGACTTGCCAAATCAATTCCAACATAAATAACTCTGAACAACTCAAAGAGAAACATACATTAATAGAGGAAAATGTCGACTGATCTGACTTATGCTGAGAATCTCCGGATACAACAGATAGAAGAGCCTTTGTTGCCAACTGAGGCTTTCTAGGTATAGAACAAGCTTGATCTCCCATGCTAAGGTTGCTCCCTGTGGCAAGCTGCTTCCCCCAGTTCTGGCGGCCCCCCTTGGACTGCAATTCCAGCAATCACTTTGGCAGACAACTGTGCAGTAGGTCCTGATGGAGAGGAAGAATTCAATGCTGTAATGGGAAAATCCGATCCTCTGGGCTCAGTGAGGTCTCTGAGCCAGACAAGAATGCCGAACCACTGGCTTTGGGCATACTGTAAAGTAGCTCTATGCAAGAGGCTACTACTTGTGCCCCCAATCACTGCATAAATCATTCTATTGAACCAGCTGCAACAGGCACACCAGGATTTGAGGGGCACGCTTTGGTATTCTCTTATGCTAACCCATAAGACTACTAAAGGTAGGAACAGGACCAGCGATCAATGGCTCACATCTTCCATCTTGCATCATAGACTTTTATTACATTCTCTTATATACCACGCTATTGAACAAACTGAAATTACATTGAACAGGGTATTATAACTTGGAGATAACTATTTTACAGGGAAAATGGGCTATGGAGGGTTAAGTGGCTTGCCCAAGACCACAAGGAGCACCTGTGGGACTAGAAACCCCAGTCCTTCCGGCCCAAGGTTGCTGTCCTCTGGTGGGATTTGAACCCCCAACCTTCTGGCCTGAAGTGGAGAAAGTTTGGGTAAACATTACTTGGATTGCTGGAAAATCCCTGCTGCTGTCTATCGGGTCAAATATAGTACAAGCCTGTTAGTCACAGAGACTGAGGTAATCAGATAAAGTAATTTTACCTACCAGTAGACACAAACATAGCTTTTTCTGTTAGCTCAGTGAAAGATAAGAACTTAATGAAGTGATTAGGAACAGTCTCTGCTCTTCCCAGTATGCCTGTTTTGTATTGTGTTTGCTAAAATATATTTTTGGCAAATAATGAATTGAGGAATGAGATTATGGGCAGAAGAGCCTATCCAGTGTAGAACAGGGAGAGACGAATACAATGTGATTACAGGGGGAAAAAAATCAAAGGCTTTTATGTCACTAAACTTTGTTTATCCACATAAAATAAAATTCTGCCCATATGTGAATAAAAAGTAGACCCCACAATGTCCAACAGGTAAACTATTTTTTGTTGGAATATTTGTCTTGAGGAGCAATACCTCTTGTAACAAATTTTCCTTTTGTAATTGTTTGCTGTCTTATCAGAAAGTGAGGTTACTTACCTGTAACGGAGGTTCTCCGTGGACAGCAGGATAAGTCAGCTACACCTGGTGATGTCTTCCAGGTGGTGTCAGACACTGAAGTGCATGCATAGGTAGCCCCATCTTACCAGCCAGCCCCTAACCTGGCCAGTATGTTCCCAGCTTGGCTTTTTTCAGCTAGGTTGCGTGCCGGTTCAGGCCAACCTCATCCAGGGGAGGTGGGTGGGATTGTGTGGCTGACTTATCCTGCTGTCCATGGAGACCTGCCGTTACATGTAATCAACCTTGCTTTTTCCATGGGCCAGCAGGATGCGTCAGCCAAACATGGTACCTCCCTAGCTGCAGAGGGAGGGCATTGAGGTGGAGGAGGGAGGTGTGAACGTTAGGAAGGCTACAGGCTACTAGGACACCGGTTTGATGGCAGAAACTTTATTTAATTTGCCTAGTGCAATCTGTTCAAACATACCAAACATAATGGACTTCACAGTGTACAAACTAGTGAGCACAGTGCAATGTGGTGAACTAGAACATAGTGCAAACATGCCAGATAGTGCAGTGAACAAATATAGTGCAAATATCAACAATAAGGTTAGAACCATCGCAGGTAGTGGATGGGACATAACCTGGAATGTAAAATTAGAATGCACAATAGTGTAATATACATGAGTATCAGAGTCCAGTGCAGGTGATGAATCAGTAGTAACAGGACGAATTGGCCGGAGGCTGCTTCCTCTGGGCTCCCTCCATAGCGGTGGAGAGGACGGCTCTGCCGAGGGTGCAGTCATCTTGCGACCCAAGGCCTAGGCAATAGTGTTTCTGGAAGGGGTGTGGCGAACATCATGTGGTGGCCCTGCAAATGTTGATTACTGGCATCAAACGTAGGTTAGCTAGGGAGGTGACCAGCACCCATAGGTGGTATGGCCCCACTCTTGAATCCTCCTGTGTGTCAGTCAGGTTGAGGCAGTAGGTGATCCAGGCGGATATCCATTGTGAGAGCATCCTTTTTGTGATGGGCTTGCAAGGTCTATTGGGGTCAAAGGACACAAAGAGTTGCTGTCCTTGCCGGATGGGTTTAGTCCTTTAGAGACAACTGCAGAGGGCCCTGATGCAGTCCAAGGTGTGTAGCTGCTGCTCCTCCGTGGAAGCGTGCGGCTCCGGAAAGAAGTTGGGAAGCTCTATGGATTGGTTGACGTGGAATGCTGATGCCATCTTTGGCACAAACTTTGGGTTGGTGCGTAAGGAAGCATGATCCTGGTGGAGCTGTATGTATGGTGAGTGGGCCATGAGGACCTGAAGTTCACTGATTCTCCTGCAGGGAGGAAAAGATCTGCTTAGCATGCCAGCGAGAATGTTTAAGGTGCGCATTTTAGCTGTCCTGCCATTGCCTGCCACCGTAGAGAGAAGAAAAAGTGGTGGTGGTAGGCAATGGAAGACAGCTAAAATGTGTCCCTTAAACCTTTGCGCCCTATGCGGCTGCACCACTTGCAAAGGGCTAGGTACCGGCCTGCTGTGAATGCACCGTGAGAAAATCCTCACTCATTGGCTTTCAATCTCACTTGCTGGAGAGGTAAATCTCACTCTTTGGGATCTCTATGTGAGTGAGTGATCTATCCTCTGGTGCCCTAGGTGGCCGGAAGGCACATGCACATACTATATGGAACTGGCTCCACTTGGTGGATCATATTATGGATGGCCATAATTGCCTGACTTAATGTAGCTGCAGGCACATATGCGTGGTGGGGGGTGTGCGTGGTGTGCCATGAAATAAACCCGCCACATATGCAGGCATTGCACTCAGCAGGAGTCTCAGAGCAGACTGTCACCTGATGTTCTAGGGCTCACTGCAACGTTTAATGTGCTGCCTTATCCTAGGTGGAGGCTTGATGTGTGAGGTTGGAAATTAGTGTTGGCATGGTAGATTTGCTCTAGGTCCTAGGCATCATTTTGGTAGAATTTTGTATTACTTCACAGTATGCCTGATAGTGAAAGGATTTATGTTGCTGCTGATGATACTAAGGAGGAAATGTCCTAGTTCTGTTCAGTACTTTATTTTTGAAGGAGGTGCTGGAGCAGAAACACATGAAAAGAGTCAGTAGTTGCAAGGATGTCTTACATATTGGGACATGGAATGTACAAAGCATGAACCAGGGGAAGCTGGAAATGATCAAGAATGAAATGGAACGTGTACAACTCAATCTGTGGGTGTCAGTGAACTGAAATGGACTGGCTTTGTGCACTTTACATCTGATGATCATATCGTCTACTATGCTGGAAATGAAAGACAAAGAAGAAACCTAGAAACCTAGAAATATGACAGAAAAAGACCACATGGCCTATCTAGTCTGTCCTTCCATATCAACAACTACAATAGTCCCCTTTTTACCTTTAGAGATCCCCTGTGTTTGTCCCATGCTTTTTTGAATTCGGTTACTGTCCTCATCTCTACCACCTCCACTGGGAGACTATTCCATGGATCCACTACTCTTTCTGTAAAGAGATTCAGGAGTGATATGTGGAAATATTTATCTCCCTTCACCCTCATCCCATGTCCCCTCGTAGCAGAACTTGCTTTCAATTGAAAGAGGATCTCTCCCTAAACATTTATGCCATGGAGGTATTTAAACATCTCAATCATATCATCTCTATCCCGCATTTCCTCTAAGGTGTACATATTGAGATCCTTAAGTCTGTCCTCATATGCTTTATAATGAAGACCACTAATCATTTTAGTAGCCACCCTCTGCATCGGCTCCATCCTGTTCACATCCTTTTGAAGGTGTGGTCTCCAGAATTGCACAATATACTCCAAATGAAGTTGCTCCAAAGACTTATACAGAGGCATTATCACCTCCTTTTTTCTGCTAGCCATTCCTCTCCGTATGCACCCAAGCATCCTTCAAGCTTTTTCTGTTGCCTTTTCTACCTGTTTAGCTACTTTAAGCTCATCAAACACAACCACGCCTAGGTCCCGCTCTTCTTTAGTGGACAAAAGTACTTCACCCCCTATACTATATTGCTCCCTTGGATTGCTGCAGCCCAAATGCATGACCTTAAATTTTTTTAACATTAAATCCCAGCTGCCAAATTCTAGACCATTCAAGCTTAGCTAGATCCCTCCTCATGTTATCTACACCTTCCTGGGTGTCTACTCTTGCAGATTTTGGTATCATCCGCAAAGAGGCAAACCTTACCCGACAGCCCTTCCGCTATATCACTAACAAAAATGTTAAAAAGAATCTGACCAAGGACAGATCCCTGGGGCACACCACTGGTAACATCCTTCTCCTCAGAGTGAGCTCCATTTACCTGTACTCTTTGTCGCCTCCCACTCAACAAATTTCTAACCCAAGCAGTAACTTTATGGTCCATCCCTAGGATGCTCAGTTTGTTTATAAGTCGCCTGTGAGGAATAGTGTCAAAGGCTTTACTGAAATTTAAATACACCACATCTAGGGCTCTCCCTCGGTCCAACTCCCTGGTCACCCAGTCAAAGAAATCAATTAGATTTGTCTGACAAGAAGAGTTGGTGTTGCATTCATAATTACGAAGAAGTTTTCAAGAAGTGTAATAAAATACAATGCAATCAGTGAATGCTTAATATCTATTCGTCTACACAACTATAATTCATGTATATGCCCCAACAACAGCTGCAGAAGAGGAAGACGTTGAGTTCTATGAACAAGTACAAACTGCAATTGACAGAATATGCAAACAGGATATCCTCATAGTCATGGGTGACTGGATTGCGAAAGCTGGCAACAAGAAGGTTACCAAGTGGTTGGAAAATATGGACTTGGCAGCAGAAATGAAGCTGGAAAAAAGATTAATAGAATTCTGCAAGACCAATGATCTATTCATCTCAAACATCTTCTTCCAGCAACAAAAGCACCGACTCTACATGTGGACTTTATCCAATGGACTATACAGAAATCAAATTGACTACATCTGTGGAAGACAACAATGAAAAAGCTCATTAACATCAGCAAAGACAGAACTTGGAGCAGATTCTGTGGAGGAGTGGCCTAGTGGTTGGGGCAAGGTACTTCAGGCCGGAAGGTCGGTGGTTCAAATCCCACTAGAGAACAGCAACCTTGGGCCAGAAGGACTGAGGTTTCTAGTCCCACAGGTGCTCCTTGTGGTCTTGGGCAAGCCACTTAACCCTCCATAGCCCATGTTCCCTGTAAAATAGTTATCTCCAAGTTATAATGCCCTGTTCAATGTAATTTCAGTTTGTTCAATGTAAACCGCACTGATGCAGAATAGAGCGGTATATAAGAGAATATAAATAAATAAATAAAAGACTGATACAGATCACCAACTACTAGCATGCAAACTCAAGCTAAAGTTGAAAAAGAGCAAGCCGCTCATGAATGTAGCAAAATATGACCTTGAGAATATACCACTGGAATTTTAAAGTGCCTGAAAAATTGTTTTGCTGCTTTAGATATAAATGAGAGTTCCAGAAGAATTATGGAATGACACCAAGAAGGTTGCGCTGGAAGAAAGAAGTAGTGGCTGTACATAAGGTGAAAAAGCAAAAAGTCAAAATGGATGACTGAAGAAACTGAAAATTATCCAGAAATGCAGAGAAGCTGAAGTCAGACTAGAAAGAGAGGCAATTGCAGAACTCAACAGATTTCCAACGAGACAAGGAGAAGTACTACAATGACACATGCAAGGAAATAGAATCAGAAGCTATTAGAGGAAGAACAAGATCAGCTTTTCTAAAACTATGAGAGTTTGAAGAAAAAATTCCAGCCTCTAATTAGAATGCTACAAGATGCTTAAGGATCCATATTGAATGATGCCGAGAGGATCAAGAAAAGGTGAAAAGAATATACAGAGTCATTATACCATAAAGATCAAGTGGACCAACAGCCATTTCAACCTGTACCTTTATGATCAGGAACAATTGGTGCTAAAAGGAGAAGTCAAAGCAGCATTGAAAGCCTTATCAAAGAACAAAGCAATGGGCATTGATGGCATTCGCACTGAAGTATTGCAGCAATCGGATGAAACTGTTACCATGCTTACAAAGCTCTGCCAGGAAATTTGGAAGTCAAATTCATGGCTAGCTGACTGGAAAAGATCTGTGTTTATACCAATACTGAAGAAAGGTGACCCGACTGACTGGAAATTATCGCTCAATCGCTCTGATCCCACACGCCAAAAAGATTCTATTCAAGATCATTCAGCAGAGACTACAACCATACCTGGAATGAGAACTGCCTGAAGTGCAAGCAGGGTTCAAGAAAGGGCAAGGAAAGAGAGACATTATCGCAGATGTGAGATGGATCCTTGAAAAGACTAAAGAATATCAAAAGGATATCCATGTGTGTTTTATTGACTACAGCAAGGCTTTTGACTGTGTAACCAATACACTCTGGGCCACATTAAGAAACATGGATATACCAGAATACCTGATCATTCTTTTGCACAACTTTTATATTGATCAAGAAGCAACAGTTCGAATGAAACTAGAAGAAATAGAATGGCTTAAAATCAGCAAGGGTGTATGACACTGCTGCATACTTCCCCCTACTTCTTTTTAAATTATATGCAGAACAAATCATCAGAGAAGCAGGACAGTATGATGACAACTGATGTGTGAAGATTGGTGGAAGACTCATTAACGACCTTAGCTATGCTGCTGATACCACATTACTGGCTGAAAGCGAAGACCATTTGAAACATTTGCTTCTCAAGATCAAGGAATATAGTCATAAAATGGGTCTGCACCCTAACATTAAGAAGACAAAGATCCCAACAACTGGCAAAATCATTAAGTTCATAATTGAAGGAGAAGAAATTCAAATTGTTGATCCAAGTAAGTTAAAGCTGTCAACAATCAATAAAGAAAGGACTAGCAGTCAAGAAATTAGAAAATGTATTGCTCTTAGTAGAATGGCTATGAAGGACCTACACAAGATCCTCAAGAGCAGAGATGTCTCTGTCTATACAAAGATTCCACTTGTCCAGGCTATGATATTTTCAATAATGTCATATGGATGCAAAAATTGGACAGTGGAAAAAGATGGGAAGAAAATTGATGCCTTTGAATTATGGTGCTGGCAACGAATACTGTTTATATCATGGATTGCCCGAAGAACAAATCAGTGAGTACTAGAGGAAATCAAACCTAAGCTTTCCTTAGAGGCTCAGGCGACAAGACTTCGACTTTTATACTTTGGACATATGCGAAGAGAGAGATCATTGGAGAAAGACATAATGCTTGGCAAGGTAGAAGGTCACCATAAAAGAGGAAGGCTGGCAATGAGATGGATCAAAACAAAAACAGCTATGGATACTCTTCTATCAATGAGCTGCTAGAGGGTTGAATAGTGCAACCTCTTAAACTCCCCACTTCCCCACCCCAAACCCAATGTGGCCCCCATGTGTGGAAGCTTGCACTGCTGCCATTACTACATTTATTTTGGGTGGTGGGGCATAAGGCAGGGAAGGAATGGAGTACAGGCATGATATATGGCGTGGGGGGGGGGCGGTTCTCTTTCAAAAAGTTGGCAACCCTATGCCAGGTGCAAGTTTCTAGTCCCCTAGTTCCTGGGATTTAATGAAATCTGAGTTGGATTTATTTTTTGTCTTTTATGGGACTTTTCTGTACATGTTATTGATCAATATTATATAAAATTGCTATTTTTTAATTTTAAATTTATGCATATTTTTTGGAAGACCTCAGATTCATATTGGGACAGTGACCCACAAAGCTCCCTTATCAGTCCTGCTCTGGAATTAGGTGTTTAAAATAAAATGTTTCCTCCACTGGGAATCCCTGCCCTTTTTAATATATCAAACTTACCCCTCCCCCAATCCCAGGCTTACTTCATAGTGCACAAATCAACAGCGGGCAGCGTCAGTCCCCATTCTTTTCTGCTGTAGAAGCACCATCTTGAAAAATGGCATCATCTAATCCTCAGCAGTACAAACAAATGGTACTAGGCTGGATTATCTGTGGCACAAAAATGAAGGCATTTCATAACCAAGGGGCACGCCGGACTGGTTTTGGGCTGTCTCTGCTCCATCCCTCCTGCTTTCCTCCACCCCCCCCTTCTCGACCCTCGTGCCCCAAGAAAAAGCAGCCCAGATCTGTCACTTTGCAAACTTTATTAATGGATCTTGAAGGCCACAGCTTGTAGATACAAAGTTATTGCATTGTTAACAATTACAGCTATAACAATTGAACTTTTGTACCAACGTCTGTACTAAATATTACCTGAATAATAAGTAAACACTAAACAAACAACAAGTAAAGAATTGATACATAATAAGTAAACACCGTGGAGGGGTAGCACTGTTCCTGCTGCCTGGTCAGTGGCCCTGGCCCACATTGTGGCATGGGGTCCCGCTCCTTCTCCCCATCACAAACTACCCCGTGTTTGGTGCCCAGGTGGCACCGTTTTGTTCTATGCTCCTGGTAACAGAGACTATGCATCCCAGGCTCTTGATACCTGGCCTCCCTGTTACCGGACCCTGACACCCTTCCATCGGTACTCGGGTCCCCTCTTTTTCAGTGGTACCCCTCCCCACCCCCTTTTTCTTTTAGTGAGGTCCCACCACCAGGTGGGCCTGCAGCCCTATAGTGAGTACCAAACCATTGGCCTGCCACAAGTCTTGGATGAATAGCTCCAAAGTTGATGTTATTCAAGTGTACTCTGTCTCCGGAGTACACCATCTCTACCCCCCCCCCCCCTCCGCTAGTATGTCATTGTGTTCCACCACAACCCTGCTAAGGCCTGCACAAAGGTCCTGATCTTTGAGCTTCCTTCTGCTCCTTCTGATACCCTTAGGTCACTTCACTCCTTTCCACTTCTTCCGTGGTATGATGTGGGACCAGATGACCCCCACCCCCAACTCTGCACGTATCCAGGCCATGTCTATCTTCATCTTGATGGTGATATTGATGCCCTTTGTGGACACAGGATCATTACCCCAAGATGCAGGACTATGAAGTCTGGCGGGTGGTTGGCCTGCCTCCAGCCAGCAAGGGCAGGCCTTGGCTGATTTTATTATTATTATTATTATTATTATTAAGCATTTATAAAGCATACAGTACGAAGCGCTGTACACACAAATAAGAGAGACAGTCCCTGCTCATCAGAGCTCACAATCTAGTCAAGACAAAAAATTACATAATACAAATTACAGATCAACAGGACAAAGTATACATCTAATGTTAGAGAGAGCAAACACAGCAAATATAAAATAGTCATATCACAACATAAGAGTCAAGAATGAAAAGCAATAGTGAAGAGGTGAGATTTCAACCTGGACTTGAAGATGGCCAGGGAGGACGCATGGCGCACAGAGACAGGAAGGCTGTTCCAGGCTGATCCCACTGCATCCCCTGTCTCCCATCTAGTGTAAGTGGACTCTGCCTGTCTGGGTGGAAAGTCAAGCTGCTCGCCGAAGTGTCACCCCACTGCTGTTTGTCCTGCCCAGTAGATATATGAATGTCCTACAACCTACATTAAGAGAGCTCCAGGACCTAGTGGGCAAGAGGGGAAAATAGCATCAGTGAGCGTCCTTACTGCCTAATGTAAAGCTTGTGCCAATTCAAAGCCCATTGCCCAATAGTGTGTATGTGGCTCATTCCCATGTTCAACCTGCAGTGTTCACCGCACCTATCCTGAAGAAATGTAGTGTCGGCCCACTATCACATTCCTATACATGCCAGTTTAATGAAGAAGGCCATCCCTGCTAGTATCAGCTTGGCTTGCTTCACTGAAGCTCCCTCCACTTGTAAGTGTATCAGGAACTGGAGCAGGAAGCCTGTTGACACCCCTTGCCACAGAGTGGCTACCTGCTGTGTGACAAACCTCTGCAGCTGACCCGAGGCTCTCCCATAGGATTTCCAAGTACTGGTTGGCAATGATGCCATCTTTAGTCTGTCCACATCTCCTCAGGCATGCGAGCTGCTGTGGGTGCGGAGTTCAGGGTAAGCTGCCGAAAGCACTAGAGCAAGGAGTAAGAGAGCATCAGCTGTCTCAGGATGTGCCTGGCTGTAATAAAGGCGTTTGATTCCAGGCTCAGAAATACAAGCCTCCTGACCAATCTCATCACTCTCCCTGCCCTTGCAGTTGACGAACTGATGCTTCCAAATGACCATGGCTACCACAATTGGGAACATCTCCAGAAGTGTAATATCCTTGGTTACACCATTTTGTTGCCATTCTGATGGCCAATGCTGTTGGCACCATTGCTCTTTGAAGTAAATACTGAACCCTTCCCCCACTGCATCCGTACATAACTCCAGGTCTCTGCTAAAAATGGCTGACTCCCTCCAGATGTTCCTGCCATTATAATGTGACAGGAACTGCTGCCACACCGCCAGGTGCTTCCTCATGGATGAATTGACCCTAAGGAAATGGTGCCTTCTGCGAACACCTTTTGTGTCATCTGCAAGCCACCCGATGAAAGCCTGACCCATGGGAATCGCCAGGCAAGCAAAGATCAAATGCCGTATCAGACTGCATCTGCCTCAGGATGATCTTCCTGGTGGACACCGCTGTTTGAACAGTAGCCTTCAAGGCAGCCATCTTCACTGCTGGGAGGCATGTTACCATTTCCCTAGTGTCAATTTCTATCCCCATGAATGATGGGCACTGCACTGGCCCCTCCATCTTGTCCTTTGCCAGCAGTACCCCAAGCTCTGCGGCCTTCTTTTAGAATGTTGTTAGGTTGTGCTGACAACCTTGCTTGCTCTCTGCCATGTTCAGAAAATCATCCAGTTAATTGATGATTTTCCCCTGTTGCATCTCTCTCTCCAAACAGCAGGAGAAGGGGGTCTTGCACAAGGGATACAGTAGGTAAAAAGCAGAAGCCAAAGACCACGGCCAAACACAGTAGGGGTGTCCAAAAACTTTATTAGCAGACCCAACTTAAATGTTTGACTGAGGCCTTCTTCAGGGGTCTAAAGACAGACACAAACATACAATTAAAATGTAAAAATATAAATACATAATAGAAACCAGCCAAAAATAAAACACATTAAAACATTTTTGCATAAAAATAAAATACATTACCAAAGAAGACAAACAACATATGGACCTGACCACTCTTCCCAATCTATGGGGAAATAAATAAATAATGTAAATATAAAAATCTAAACATCTATAAAAGTGATCCATATAAAAATGCATGAATCAATATGACATACTGTATGTATTATATATGCAGTTGATAAACTTGAAAGAAATGCAGTTCATAAATCATATAAAAAAACAAAAAATGCTAATACAAAAAATATTAACAATTTATAAAAGGGACAATAAAACTGACGTGCCATTGGGGTAGGACAGGTGGTGTATGAGCCGGTACTCCCCAGATGCCTTCTTTGGGACCAGTCCCAATTGGGAAACGATCAGGTTGGGTAGGTGCTGGCTTGCAAAGGGGCCCACAATCCTACCCATCCTCTGTTCTCTATGGAGCCTCTCACAGACCATGTCCTTCCACTCCAGAGCGGATTTAAATTTTCCAGCCACCTGTGGGCCATTATAAGGTATATAAAATCCCCCTGTAAAACTGTCAATCAACCATTGTGCCTTTCTCTGATGGTATCCCTGTAGATTCAGCCCCAGCGCCCCTACCTTAATTGGCGTAGGGGCCCCCTTCAGACCCGCAGTCTCAACATGGGTGTAGGGAGGTCTCCTCCTGCCTCCTATGGGTGGCCTTCCCCACACATGGTGCATGCATGCTGGTATTTTCAGGAATTAAATCTGTAGTTCCCACTGTTGTACAGCCTGCATAGCCCCCAGCGTTGGAGGTAGGTATGCGGCAAGGAGGGGTTCTATCTTCTATGATGCCAGGCTTGCTGTCGCCATGAAATGGCTTTGGTGGCCCTGCATACCTGCTGGGCCAACTCCCCACAGTGATCCCACTCATCCTACCTCCCCATTGACACTGCATCATTAACTGTCTGCACAAGTCGATGTCCTTCCTGTCTCAGCTAAACCCCTTGTCACCTGCCATGTTCCGATGAAACTGCTCATCGTACTTCAGCCAGGCGTTACTCTCGTATACCCAGTAGGCCTTGCAAATGTTGTCCTCTTACTTGAGGAGCCCATGGCACTGCTCAGGGTGCTTTTTACCTACCACACTGGCGAGAACACTAAATGCTGCTCTCCAGTTCGCAATCATCTGTGGAATGGAATCAACCTTCTTTGAGACCAGCTTGCATCTGTTGCGCAAGCCCGAACACTTGCAATTTTCATCACTCTTCCAAATGAGGAGCAAGATGATGTCCATGTACTGGCCCTTCCAGATTTTTTCTTTCTGGGCTGCAGGCACATGGTTATACAAGGCGCTCGTAGTGCAAACATATTCCACTGGCTTAATCTATGGATACCAACCCCCCACCTACAGGTAGGGCCCCCCCCCCACAGGATACTTGGCATTTGAGGGGGTGGTGCCCCCCTAGGGAGGTGGCTGGGGGGCCGAGGGGCAGGGTGGGTTCCTGCCACGGCCACCCCTCCCAAGCCATGCACCACCAGGAGCCCACCTGTTGCCAAGCTGGTACTGGCTACGAACCGCACTAGGGCCCGCATCAGCCATGCAATGCCCTGCTGGTCACTTTTGGGTACTCCCCCAATCCCCCACACATGGGCTGCTGCCATAAGTGCCTTGCTTCCCCTTTGGCTGTCTCCCCCAGCCGAGGCTCCCTATAGCATTATTAAACAGTGAAAGAGATTGCTCATACTCTTCCTTCTGTGTTGCCTCTCCAAGTTCAGCCGCATAGCTTGTGCCTGCCTCCGGAGGTGTCCTGTCCATGGCTGGCACTCCTTCAAGTGAACTCAGGAGAGCCTGCACACATTCTCCTCTGTGGACTGTGGCCATGACCCTTACCTGGTTCACAAGGTCACACTGCCTAGGGATCTCGCACAACTGCCCATCACCGCTGCATGGTGGGTGCCAGTAGCTGGACGCTGGTCCTCTTGCCATCCTTCTGGGCCCTGTGGGTGGTTCTGTGCACTGCTGAGCACCCCATTGCCCCACCGAGGCCATGCCCTCGCTGGTCATCTTGCTGCTGTCTTTGCACTTGTTCTCCTACCCTTTCCCTGACGTCTTCATTGGTCTGTTGCTCTTCCTGGCTTTTTTTTCTTTGCCAGTCTGCTGTCCCTTCCTCCAGAGCGCTGCTGCTTGGCTAAGGTCTATTCCTCTCACTGTGTCTCACCTCCGCTGGAGATCTGTACTGATTTTTTTTTCTTTGTGCCGCTTTCACAGCCCAGGCTTGATCCAACTGGCCGAAAAGCCCGCTCAAGAGCCCAATCAATGTCCTCAGCCAAGTTTGCAAGTCTATACCGTACCGTTCTTGTTGTAGTCAAAATCCTCCAGCCCTGTCCTGCAAGTCGTGCAAAGCCTGCTGCAGTAACCACTAGCAGCCCCTAGGTGGCAGACTTGTTTTGTTGATTTGATCTTTAGACTGCTGCTTGCTTCGCTGCTCCCTGTCTCTCGGCTTACCGCGTGTCCTGTGAGGCTTCTTACTTCCGCGTTTGGAGTGCTCCCCAGCTTCTCCCCTTGCAGTGCCTTCTCTCATGCTCTGTGTCCTCTTCCTTAATCTGTGCTGCTATGCCATAACCGCAGCCCCCTCCGCACTGCCACTCAGCTGCTTCTTCCAGGTACCTGCTCTTCTTTAGTTGCTGCTGCCGCTGCTACTTCTGTTGTGATAAGAGCCGGTGCTGCGAAGGAGCTGACGCCGATCTGGGAAAGCTGGAGGTAGTCAGGCTGCCAGAGTGACCCGAAAGTGCAACTGCTGTGAGGAAGACTAGAGGTGAGCCGCAAATTAAACTGGAAAGTCGCGATGCTCACCATAAAAGGAAGTGGCAGCTCCTGCCCCTTTCCCTCATCCCCTGCTCGGGGGCCCCTCTCTCCTTCCTCCTCGCTTGCCCCCTTTCTCCAGAGTCCCTCCCCATCCGGCCGCCTTGTTATGGGGCCAGCCCCCAAAGAGTGCCAGCCCACAATTATGTTTATGTTTATTGACTTTATATACTGCTAAACGAATAGACATCAAAGCGGTTTACATAACTCAATTAGAAGACCATAAGGTAGAGAAGAGGAAACGAAATTACAATATTTGACAGGAAAGCAAACCTAGCAGATTCATGCGA
The DNA here is from genome assembly GCA_033557465.1 of Ichthyophis bannanicus. Classification (NCBI taxonomy): domain Eukaryota; kingdom Metazoa; phylum Chordata; class Amphibia; order Gymnophiona; family Ichthyophiidae; genus Ichthyophis; species Ichthyophis bannanicus. Next base: position 552,653,852 of record CM066036.1, read on the forward strand.
CGGGACACTAAGGAGGAGAAAGAGAGAAGGGGGAGAGAGGGTAGGGTTACACAGGGGGAGCAGGGAGATCAAAGGCAAGGGCAAAGAGATGGGTTTTGAGACTGTTTCTGAAGGTGGCGTGTTCCTGCTTAAGCCGGATAGAGGAGGGTAGGGAGTTCCATAGGGCGGGGCCAATGAAGAAGAAGGTAGAGGAACGAGTGGATTGGAGGCGAGCACAGACCGGTGAAGGGAGATGTAGGCTGTTGAGATGGAGAGACCGTAGGGAGAGAGCTGGGGAATGGAAGTGAACGAGATCAGCCAGGTACTGAGGAGAGTGGGTGTAAAGGACACGATGGAGAAGTGTCAAAATTTTGTAGTGAATGCGGAATTCGATGGGAAGCCAGTGAAGATGGATGAGTAGAGGTGTAATATGATCGCGTGGGGAGGAGTGAAAGATGAGTCGGGCGGCAGTGTTTTGGATGCGCTGGAGGCGGTGAAGTTGCGTGATAGGGAGACCAGCTAGAACCGAGTTGCAAAAGTCGACACGGGACATGACCAGGGATAGGAGAAGGGTCGTGAGTGCCTGTGCAGTGAGGGAAGGGCCTGATGGCGCGAATCTGACGGAGGAAGAAAAATGAAGTTTTAGAAACGTGAGCAAGGTGATCTCGAAAAGATAGGTTTCAATCAAAGAAGACGTCCAGATAGCGAAAAGAGGAGACTAGAGGGACAGGTGAACCAGAAAAAGAGGTATTACCGTTGAGAAAACCAGATGGCAAGGGTTTTTGTGAGGTTGAGATGAAGACAGTGGGTGGTGAGCCAGTCAGCGACGGCCGTAAGGCAGGAGTTTAGAGGGGAGAGATCAGGGGAAAGAGGGGAGGTGTGATGCAGAAGAACCAGATCGTCGGCATAGTAATAAGCTGAGATCCCGTGTTGTTGAACCAATAAGGCTAGAGGGGTGAGAAAAATATTAAAAAGAAGGGGGGCCAGGACGGAACCCTGGGGACACCGCAAGGAAGGGGAAAGGGCTCGGAAGTGGAAAGGGAAGTGGATGAGGGGAGGACGGAGTAGGCTCTGGAAAAAAGGAAAGAGTGGAACCAGTGAAGGACAGTGCTACAGAGACCCGCTTCCTGTAGTCGGGCCAAGAGAAGAGAGTGGTTGACGAGATCAAAAGCGGCAGAGAGATCGAGGGAAACTGCCACCGAAAGATCACAGCAGTCATGAGCTGTGTGGAGTTCATTCAAGAAGCCTATTAGAACTGTTTCAACACTGTGGCCGTGGCGGAAACCAGACTGGCGGGGTGGAGAAAGTTCATAGAGTCAAGATAAGAAGACAATTGAGAGAAAACAACCTTTTCAAGGATTTTGGAAAGGAAGGGGAGGATTGGAGCCTGGGTGATAATGAGCAGGGATTGTGGGATCAAGTGAGGGCTTTTTGAGAATCGGGCAAACCAAAGTGTGTTTCCAGGGCTGGGGGAAGACACCCGAGGAGAGACTGGTGTTGATTAAAGTAAGCGCCGGTGGGATGAGAGCTAGGGAGAAGGTGGGTAACCAAGAGGAAGGAATGGGGTCTAGTGGACAAGAAGTTTTCTTGGAGGAGGAGAGTGTTGCAATAGTTTCGGAGGAAGTGATTGGGTGGAATGAGTACCAGACATGAGACAGCTGAGAGGTGGGAGGGGGGAACAAGGAGGGGGGCTAGAGATAGGAGGAAGACAGTGGGGCAAGGATTGCCTGAGATCAAGTATCTTGCCGGAGATCAATTAAAGCAATAAACAGAGTAGATAGTCAGTGGCGCTATACAGAGTGCTGCTGAATATCCTGACAGATTCCCTTGCAACTATCTGGATAGTGCTGGGGCAGTCTGTGGGCAGAGCAGGAACGGAACCAGCAATGATTCATATAGCAGTGATATTAAGCACTATGACATGGAAACTATCGAGATAATTTAGGACAATTTTAAAAAGCTGTCCTAAAGGTCTATCCAGATTGCAGTGATATTCAGTCTAACAGTGATACTTGCCGCTTTATCTGGAAATTCAGCATTAGCCATTATCTGGATACTGGTACTAAATACAGTTGTGGTCAACATTATTGGCATCCTTGCAGTTCAACCCCTTAATGTCCAATATCTTCTTTAAAAAAGTGGCCAGTGAAATGGCTTTGAACTATATATGCACACCTATTTGACATAAAAGAATCAAATATAAAAAACAAGACCAATTAAAAAAGGAAATAGTATAAAAACTGGGACATTGCCAGGACATGATTATTGGCTCCCCTTATAAACAATTCAAATCAGTTTGAACAGAAGAACCATATTCCCATTGCAGTAAAATTAGATGTATCTGCGATCGCTACCTGAGACCTTCAGAAAAGCCATTATGACCAAACATCAAACTTCAATGAGGGGCACAAGTCCATCCCAAAGATTTTGGGATTCCTGTGTTTAAATTTGCAATGTTAAGAAGTTTTCCACTCATGGAACTGTCAAGAACTTCCCAGGACATGGTAAGAAGAGGAAAATTAATTCAAAAAGTCTTTGAAGGTTAGTGCAAACTGTTGGGGAAAAATACCACATACAACATCCAAAGAGCTTAAGGCTGACCTGGAGCAATCTGGAGTGGTGGTTTTAAACCCACACCATACATTCTCACTAAACAAAGGACTACTTGGGCAAAGTCCAAAGAAGAACCCACTGCTCAGAGATGAACATAAAGCACACCTGATCTTTGCCCAAACTCGCCTTGAGAAAACACAGTCCTGGGAAAATTTTCTGTGGACAGATGAAACCAAACTTAAGCTCTTTGGCAGACCTGCAGTACATTTACAGGTGAAGAAATTAAGCTTATAAGGAAAAAAACACCCTTCCTACACTTAAATATGGTGGAGGTTCTATAATGTTGTGAGGCTGTTTTGCTACCTCAGGAACTGGAGGCCTGAAACTTATTAAAAGAATCATGAAATTAAAGAACCACCAAGATATTTTGGAGTGAAATGTGCTACCTAGTGTCAGAAAGCTAGGTCTGGGTCAAAGGTTGTGGGTCCTCCAGCAGGACAATGACCCAAAACATAATTCTAAAGTACAAAAGAATAGTTAAAAAGGAATAAATGGACTGTTTTAAGCTGGCCAGAAATGAGTCCTGATCTCAATCCAATCGAGAACCTTTGGAAAGATCTGAAATCTGCCACTGGTAAAAGGAATCCTGGAAACATTCATGAGCTAGAAAAAATCACAGTTGAAGAGTGGGAGAAACTACCAGCAGACAGATGTACAAAACTTATAGTTGGCTACAAGAAACATTTTGAGCCTGTCATCTCTTACAATGGTGGTGCAACCAAATATTAGTGAAGGGTGCCATTATTCCTTTCCAGGTCATATTTTATTTTATTTTTTTCAGAAATGACTACGTCTAAGTTGTGCAGACATCTTTGAACACACTATTAAAATATTATGATGACATACTGGAATATTTCCAATTATTTCTCAAGATATTGTACACAACATACCTAAATTGCAAAGGTGCCAATAATGTTGATCACAACCGTATCCACAATAAATTCAGCCGCAGTGGCTGATGTTTACCAAAAAGCTGACTGCCCTGGCTCAAAATTAACCAGCTTGATTTTTAGAAATATTCAGATCTACTTGGTTTTGAGAGAGAGGGAGAGACAGCGAGATATACAAACCTTTTACTATGCACTTCTCTTGGCACTCTTGTAGAGTTAGAAAATTGTTGTCATTGCCTCCACATCCTCCATATTCAAAAGGTTCACACTGGCGGGTGTAAATACTGAAGTAGAATCTTTCCATTGTTGCCTTACATTCACCACTATCCTGCTTGAAGGCACAAAAGGAGTGTCCAATTTTAAGTGGCGGCAATGAAGAACCTGCTGTAGCAAAATTTAAAAAAAAAGTACTTGACTATTTTAAATGTTTTTGATTTATGATTACAGAGTGAACATTTGTATTAGAATATTTTGATGCTTAAAATCTTATGGAAAATTTTGGAGATGATGATTTACAACTATACCAGACCTTACCAACTAATATATTGCTACATTTGTAAAGTTGCCTATCTAGTCAGCAGCTCAAAATGAGGAGTTATAAGTACAGCACTGATACAATTTAGAACATTATAAACAATAAAATAAATCCTAATAAACCATACCATTGAAGTTTATCAAATAAGCAGTAAAATCCTCCTTGTAAGGTCAGAGCACGTAACCGTATTTAAATGCTTTCAAATAGTTAAGCTTTATATAGCTTATGGAAACTAAGATATTTTCCTCATTAGCAGAGCTGGACCAACCATTAGACAAACTAGGTGGCTGCCTAGAGAGTCAGCTTCTGAGAGGCAGCAAAGAACAGGACATTCAAAGCTGAATGAGAGATTCTGACAGCCTGGAGGGGGCATAAGGTTTGCCTAGGGCGCCAACACTTTGAACTAACTCTAGGGCCGGCCATGCCCATTAGACAGAGATTCTTCAGCAAGGAAGTCCATAAATGCAAACCAAAATACAAGACTTTTTCTTCTTTGATTTACAGACATTGAAACGTTTCAACACGTGTTAATAAATTGTATTATGAATGTGTGAACCTAACTGGAAAAATGATCCAAAAATTGGCCAAAGAAAAGCCAAAGTTCTGTTTCCTCACTTCTTGCTTTTTGATAAAGCTTGACCCCAAAATATATTTCATGCTGAAAGTGAATAAATCATATAGACTAGCCTCAACAAAAATAGATAACTGCTAAATTTGCAGAAATAATCTCATTGTAATGTTCCTTTCCTGAATGATTGATACATCAATTTTACAATCCATCAGAATTACCAAAGAATTATACTAGTCTCTAATGGGGCACTAAAGTATGGCATGATTTTTATTTAAAGAGATTAATGCATTAATTGCAGCAATCAAGATATTCAGCAGCACAAACGCAAGTCCACAGGTCCTGTCACAGAATGCCCTGATGCTAGTCTCAAGGTATTCCGGGGGCGGGGCAGAGGTGACACCTGGAAATAATGTGGCAGTGGTAATGATCAGCCACTGCCCAGCTATCCCTCGGCAGCAATAGACAGGCACCTTTAAACTGCCCTAGGTTTTGCTGCTGCCAAAGCTAACTGGGCAGCAGTTGAATATCACCACTGCCCAGTTAGCTTCTCTGCTGACTGGCCGACCCAGATTCCAATGCTAGTGGCTGGATATGACCTTGGCATTGAATATCCAGGTTTAACCTTCAGCAGCGATGACTAACTGCCATGGCTAAATAATGGGCCCTATCAGTCCAGTATATATTCAAAATGGTGCTGATTCATACTGTTTCATATGGAATGTAATAGTCAGCCATTGGTGAATGCTGATAAGACAAACAGGAATTATGTATTTTAAGAGGTAGGAATTTTTCCAGTACTCAATAAGCTGTTATAGAGAGGTTTGTAGTACATGAACTGTTTTTAGAGCCAATCATGCCACCAAACCTACAACCTCCTATAATTTCCCTCTTACCCACACCACACTTATTCATACACATCTCTCCCATACAGTATATTCCCCATACACCCTACCTATGCCATTCCAAGCATCTTGTTGTTAAGTGCCGTCAAGTCGGTGTTGACTCATGGCGACCCTCTGGATACTTGTCCTAAATTGTGTTCGCTCTTCAGTCAGGCTGCTCATTGTTGACAGACTGGCACCTGTAGCTGTTGTATCGATCCATCTCATTGCTGGCCTTCCTCTTTTGCGTTGACCTTCTACTTTGCCAACCTGATGTCTTTCTCTAGTGATCTATCTGTTCACATGATGTGTCCAAAGTATGAAAGTCAAAGTCTTGTCATCTGAGCTTCTAAAGAAAGCTTAGGTTTGATCTCCTCTAGTACTGACTGGTTTGTTCTTTGGGCAGTCCATGGTATACACAGTATTTGTCGCCAGCACCATAATTCAAAGGCATCAATTTTCTTCCTGTCTTTCTTTTTTTCACTGTCCAACTTTCACATCCATATGACATTATTAAAAATGCCATGGCTTGAACAAGTCATATCTTTGTATGGAGAGAGAATCTCTGCTCTTGAGAATCTTGTCTAGGTCCTTCATAGTCATTCTGCCAAGAGCAATGCATTGTCTGATTTCTTGACTGCTTGTTGCTTCTTTTATTGATAATTGGTCCAAGTAGGTTTTAAAGTTGTCCAATTTTTCAATTTCTTCTCCATCAACGATGAACTTATTGATTTTTCCAGTTGTCATGATCTTTGCCTTTTTTACATTAAGGTGCAGGCCCATTGTAAGACTATATTCCTTGATCTTCAGAAGCAAATATTTCAGATTGTCTTCACTTTCAGCCAGTAATGTGATTATCATCAGCACAGCGAAGGTTGTTGATGAGTCTTCCACCAATCTTCACACCTCTGTTTTCTTCATACAATCCTGCTTCTCTGATGATTTGTTCTGCATATAAATTAAACAGGAAGGGGGAAAATATGCAGCCTTCCCATACACCTTTGCTGATTGTACACCATACTGTTTGTTCTTGTTTCATTCGAACTGTTGCTGCTTGATCACTGTAAAAGTTGTGCAAGTGTTTCTCATGGTTTACACGGTCAAAAACCTTGCAGTAGTCAAAGCACAAATAGATATCCTTTTGGTATTCTTTAGTCTTTTCAAGGATCCATCTCACATCCACAATGATGCCTCTCATTCCTCACCCTTTCCTAAGCCCGGCTTGCACTTTGGGTAGTTCTCGTTCCAGGTATGGTTGTAGTCTGTTGAATAATCTTCAGTAGAATCTTGCTGGCATGTGGGATCAGAGCAATTGTGCAATAATTTCCACAGTCAGTTGGATCACCTTTCTTTAGTATTGGTATAAACACAGATCTTTTCCAGTCAGTTGGCCATAATGTTGTCTTCCAAATTTCCTGGCAGAGCCTTGTAAGTATGGTAACAGCTGCATCAGATTGTTGGAATACTTCTATGTGAATGCCATCAATACCTGGTGCTTTGTTTTTTTAATAAGGCTTTCAATGTGGCTTTGACTTCTTCTTTCATCACCAATGGTTCCGGATCATAAGGTACAGGTTGAAACGGCTGTTGGTCCACTTGATCTTTATCATATAAAAACTCTGTATATTCCTTCCACCTTTTCTTGATCTTCTTAGTATCATTCAACATGGATACTTAAATATCTTGTAACATTCCAATTCGAGGCTGAAACTTTTTCTTTTCCTCTCGTAGCTTTAGGAAAGCCAATTTTGTTCTTCCTCTAATAGTTTCTGCTTCTATTTCTTTGCATAAGTCATTGTAGTACTTCTCCTTGTCTTGTTTTGCTGCATGTTGGAAGTCTCCGAGTCCTGCGTTTGCCTCTTTCTCTTCTGGCTTTAGCTTCTCTGCATTTCTGGGCAATTGTTTCTTTGGTCATCCATTTTGGCCATTTTGCTTTTTCACCTTTTGTAGAGGCTTCTCGTTTTCTTCCAACACAACCTTCTTGATGTCATCCCATAACTCTTCCAGAGCTCTATCATTTGTATCTAAAGCAGCAAATCAATTTTGCAGTCAGTCTTTAAATTTGGGTGGTATATTCTCAAGGTCATAATTTGCTACATTCATGAGTAGCTTGCTCTTTTTCAACTTTAGCTTGAGTTTGTATACTAGTAGTTGGTGATCTGTACCACAGTCATCTCCAGGTTTTGTCTTAGTTGATGTTATAGAGCTTTTCCATCATTGACTTAAGCATCTACACATCCAAAAACACCTCCACCAGAATTCCCCTATACCCACACTCACCCCTTCTACAAACTATTTTGGAAGTTGTTCATTAAGCCATGCATCTGCATACTTTCCCTGCTACTTATATAAGAAAATTCCATTTCTTAAATTATAGAATAACACATTTATATCTGTCTTATTGACTTACTTGGACCAACTGGATTTTCAGGATCCTCTACAGCATTGCTCAGGTGCCAACACATATTTAACAGGATTAGGAAGAAATAATTCATGAGTAAGACATCTCCTTTCATATTTATCTTTCCAGAATCCCAACAATTTGAAAATACTGGAACAAGTTAATTACCTGGAAAAAAAATATTATACAAAAAGTAAGGGGGACATACTAGCAAAACCTTTTATTGCAGATAATTCATCTAGCAAAACATGAAACAAATATCCCTTTTTCCTTCTGAGGAACTATTAGGAACCCTTTTAATGCAGGTGTGCGATTAACAGCAAAACTAATTTACAATAATTGCAACCACTATGTGCTGTTGGGGGCATGCCCAGCAAGTTCTTGACAGTTAGTGCACTATTATATACCAGAATGCGTGGCATGATTAACACAGGTGCACCTAATGACGCACACAGAGGCATCCTTATGTGCACTTATGTTAATTGTCACATTACTGCTCAGTGTGTGTCAATGCTCACGCTAGTGTCAATGTGCCCTGCACCCCTAACCCATCCACTTTCCTCCCTAATGGTTAGTGGTTAGAGCTCTGGCTTGGGAACCAAGAGACCAAGGTTCAATTCCCACTAGTACTCCTTGTGGCCTTGGGCAAGTCACTTAACCCTCCATTGCTCAGAAAAATCCAAGTTATCAATGTCCCTGTTTAATGTACGTTTACCAAGTTTAAGTTACAATGTAAACCGCTTTGATTGGAATGATGAAACAGTATAAAAAAACTGTTAAATAAAATAAATGGCCGCTTTAATGTGCATTTTATTTTATTTTATTTTTATTTTTATTGAATTTTAACAAACAAATCAAGAATACATCTTGAAACGGAAATAAAGGGGATACCACGAAAAAACACAATATACAGAAAAAAGGAAACAAAATGTATAACAAAGCACACATTTGTGCTCAAAAGGAAATTATACATGGTCCCCCTTGCTCTAGCACTCAGAAAAGGGGGGAAACAATGAATCGGTAATATAACTTTATCAATATACAGAAAGGAAATAGGGTGAGCTAAACAGTGGCATAAAAATTTACTCAACAGGAACCGGCAGAGCATCTACTCCCCCCCCCCCCCTTCAGAGACCCTAGCATTAATGAAACAAAGCAATTGGGAGGGTTCATAAAATATATAGGAATTAGAATGATATTTAATCAAACATTTGCACGGAAACTTAAGGAAAAATAGCCCCCCCAACTGCAATATCCCAGAACGCAACAAAAGAAATTCACGTCTCTTCTTCTGGGTCTCCCTTGATAAATCCGGAAACATCCGAACCGCCAAACCCTTGAACAAGATATTACGTTTTTTAAAGAATAATTTCATAAGCCATTCCTTATCAGATATTAATGCTAAGGAAATCAGTAAAGTAGATGGAGTAACCTTTTCCTCTATAGAAGTCTGCAATATACCAGTAACATTTAAAACATCCATCTGAGGTACACCAGTAGGACTAACATCGCCCACTTCTTTTTTACCAAAGGGCAAATAATAAACTTTTACTAATGGGGGATGGGATTCAAGAGGAATACCTAAAATTTCAGTCAAATAATTATGAAACATATCTCTTGCTGATATTAATGGGACTCTAGGAAAATTGACTATTCGGCATACGTATTGCATTTTCTGACATTTGTCAAAATTGGAAAACAGGTGAAGAAACTTTCTTTAAAGAATCAACTTCATTCTCAAGAGCCAAAACTTTCATCTGATTTTGAGAAACGCCATTCTGTAATGCAGCAACTGTAGTCATAGTTTCTTTCAAACCTTGAGAGTTAATAGCAACCTGTACATCCAAAGCAGCCATCCATGGAACCAACTCCTCTCGCAATTTCATAATAGCAGCCCAGATCACCTCCAATGTCACCACCTCTGGGGGATCCATAGAAGGAGACAAAGGGTCTTCCACCAAAGGAGACAAAGCACCAACGCCCAGGATCAAAGTAGAGGGGGCATGCAAGCTAGACGCCAGAACCGCGCCTGCCTCTGCTATTCCACTCAGAGCCTCAGCCCTCTGTTGCTGTTCACCAGTAGCCACGGAGTCCAAGTCACACTCCGCTCCCAGGTTCCGTCCGCCAGCAGAACCCACCAACTCTGCACTCTCACACTGACTTCCTGGTCCGCCGCTGAATTGTCGAGGCACCTTTGAGGCTCGAATTGAGCCAGGGGATAGAAGATCACTCCCAGAGGTAGAGGATGAGGACACCTCCTCCAAACGCCGCCTAGCCTGGTCACTCTCCCCCGAAGCCAACTACCGAGGCACCGGCGAAAAATAGGATTCAAGAGGCCCAACAACTTCCAAAGGTAAAGGCGTTGAAGCTAGCGGGGCAATAGGCTGTTTCACCCCCGTAGCTTTCCGCTTCCTGCCCATAAGCGGAGAAAAACGCCGTGCCGATCAGCTCAACGCAACCGCCGCCATCTATGTTCCCCCGGAATTTCTCTTAATGTGCATTTTAATGACCAGCAGCTGGCATGCATACACATTAGTGCTCTTAGCTGCTGGTTACTGCACACTAGAGAATGTGTAATTAGTTAATTGCCTTTAGTAAAATGTCCCCTTGGTGTGTCTTCCCCCTGCCCTCCCACTCCCACCACTATTTTAGTTAGTTTTTATTTTTATTTAGCTTGTGCTTTTCCAATAGTATTCAAGGCAACTTGCATTCAGGTACAGTAAGTATTCCCCTGTCCCCAGAGGGCTTACAATCTAAATGTATATTTGGGGCAATGGAGGCTTACCCAAGGCCACAAGGAACATCAATGGGATTTGAACCCTGGCTTCCCTGGCTCCCAGCCCATGATATTGCACATGTACTGAAATTGATATCTGGGTTTTAAGACATAACACCAGGTTTCAAGGATCTATTTCAAAATGGTCAAAAATAGAAATCATAAGAAATAACATATATCCTAAAAATATAAGGTAGACATAGGAATATGACCAAACGAGGAAACAACGCAGCCATAGGTTGATATTTGAATGAATCTACATAGCATAAATTCTCTATAGCTGTACTTCTGATGAAACAGTGGGGGGAGGGGGATAGTCCAAGGCATTTACATGGTTTGCAAACAGTGTAAATGCCACTCTGCAAGATATACAGTGGTACTAACATGGTTAGTGCCGAATGAATATCCCCAGGCGCTGGGGCTGTGACTGGTTAGCATTAGGGTGTGCTGAGGGCATCCCAAGGCAGCGCATGTCACTAACGGTGATTATTGAGCCGCTGCCCAGTTAGCAACACAAGGTGACAGTCAGGTGCAGGAAACCTTGGCCTTTCACCGTCGAAGCTGCTGGGCAGTGACTGAATATTGCTGCTGCCTAGTTAGCTTTATGCCAATCTGGGTAACCCGGTTATTCAGTGCTAGAGTCCAACTATGGCCCCAGCACTGAATATCCAGGCTTTAAATTCAGCCCTGGTGGCTAGCCGCTTCAACAGATCTAGCCACTGGCGCTGAATGCCGGTCCCTGTATGTTCAACATTATGCAGTAGCCGGGGCTTGCAGGGGCGCAAATAGCAGGGATGGACATCCAGACGGGACATCCATCCCTGCTATTCATGGGACAGAGTGACCCCCTAAGGGAATAAGGCATGGTTTTTGCACTTATTGCACATTTTGATAGCAGAGGACAGGAGGAAGGACATCAGCGTTATCGCACAACTGGCATCATCTAATGGCTGTAGCTGCAATGGCCAAAGTAATTTGGAAGGGGATGTAAAATAGGAGAAAAATGTCTGGTTATTCCATTCAATCTAATGACATTTCTAATGAGTAGACCACTTAGGACTCCTTTTACTAAAGCCTGCTATGTATATGCCATTAACACGCTGATCTTGTGTGTGCTGCTGGGAGAGGCTGCAGGTTAGCTGTCAGGGGTTAACATATAAAGTTTCCCTAATACGCACCCCACTAGGTCAGGTTTAAAAAAGGTTTGGACAAGTTCCGGGAGGAAAGGTCCATAAACCATTATTAAAGGGGACCTGCGATATCCACTGCTTGACCCAATACACGCATTGTGGAACCTGTGTCCTTTGGGGAAACTGCTAGGTACTTGTGACCCTAGATTGTCCACTGCTAGAAACAGGATACTGGGCTTGATGGACCTTGGTCTGACCCAGTATGGCATATCTTATGTTATGTTCACTTAATGACTCCTATGGAGGAGTAATTAGGTAAACCTACGTTAGAAGCCACATTGGGAGTGCATTTAGTGTGTGAATGCAGACATTTGGGCGTTTTGTGTTCCTGACTGCCTGTAACCGCATGCTAAAATGCCTGTTAACCAGCTTTAGTAAAAGAGGCCCTTAGTTTCCAGGTCAGTCTCATGCTGATGCTGAGCCTCTCTTAAGTCTGGTCTTACCTTAGTTAAGTAACCTATTCTGTTTATCCCCTATAGAGTTTAATATTTTGGATACATGTATATAACAGCTGAGATGGTTAAAGTCTTATTTCTGTAATTTGGTATACCACTATTTGAGCGAGCCATCATAGCAGTGAACAGAATCTATGGGTATTGTAACAGATGAATTATCCAGCGTTAACACATACAAAAAGTTACAACAGGGGAGGATGAATAGGACAACAATAAAACTGCATAAGGCAATACACATATAACTGTGAAATAAAGAAAACGGAAATAAAAAAAAGAAACCCCAGTAGCCCCTGGGGTTTCTTGGCAAGGTATGATTGGAAGTAGATTGCCAGACCTTTTCTGAGGCAATGGAGGGTAAAGTGACTTGCCCAAGGCCACAAAGAATGGCAAGGGGAACTGAACCCAGATTCCTGTGTAGCAAGCTATATATATAGCGGAGCAATAGCTTGCTACACAGGAATCTGGGTTCAGTTCCCCCTGCCATTCTTTGTGGCCTTGGGCAAGTCACTTTACCCTCCATTGCCTCAGAAGAAAAGGTCTGGCAATCTACTTCCAATCATACCTTGCCAAGAAACCCCAGGGGCTACTGGGGTTTCTTTTTTTTATTTCCGTTTTCTTTATTTCACAGTTATATGTGTATTGCCTTATGCAGTTTTATTGTTGTCCTATTCATCCTCCCCTGTTGTGTGTGTGTGTGTGTATATATATATATATCTGTCAAAGGTTCTGAAAAGTGAGATTCATAACAGTTAAATGGTTGTGTCTTCATTTATATCAACCTTGCAAACACTTGATTGAAATGCGAGGTTTTCACCCCAGATTTGAATCTTTATATAAGGTCTGTAGAGGTACAGTCAGGCGCAGTGTATTGCAGAGTGAGGGAGCTAGACAGCTGAAAGCAGAACTATGAGAAGTCTCTAGTCTTAGAATGGATGCTGTCTAATAGGAATGGTTGCTAACTTGTGTTGAGGGAATAACACGCTTTTGTCAAATAAGGCACATTAGATGGCAACTTCATGTTTTTGTCCTGATGGAGAACATGCAAAGCAGCTTATTTTGCAAAATTAAAAATGTAGCTTGTTTGACCTCAGAAGCTGCGTTATTCATGCAAACGTCACCCCAACATAGTCTTTTTCCCTCTTCCCAGGAGTACTGGCCCATTAACATATGGCTAGATGTTCTTAAAGGGATTGGTGAAGGTTCAAACCTCCTCCACCCCACCACTGCCATCCCCCAATCAAAAATCTCCACTTCCCAATCCCCAAATTGGAGCAACTGCCCTTAGCTCCATCAATAAGAACTCCAACTTCCCAAACCCCACCCTCCATTTCCCCCAGCACCTTCTGTGATACTTTCCTGCTGGCTAGTTGAGGGGCAAAAGCAATCCCCAGTTGCACCTGCTCGCTCAGTATTTAGATTCCAAATATCACCCTAATCCCCCAATTAGTAGTGTTAGTGGGGTAAGGGCACCATTTTGAATCAGGGAACCAAGGAGGAAGGAATGGCCGGAGATCACTCCAGTCACCCACTAGCCATCAGGAAGATCACCAGTAAATGCGAGGAAGGACTGGGGAGTGGGGTACCTTTTTTGGTGGTTGTGGAGAGTTTAAGAAGTGGCTTTCAGGCGTGGGGAAGTTAGATCAGGGGTAGAGTTTAGCACCTTCACTTGCCCTATAGAAGATACTATGTCTGAGTTCAGGGGCCAACTATTTTTGTTTTGTTCCCAGCTGTAGCAATGCTAAATTTACTGCACCAACCACTACCTTGAGATGCTGAGAAACTGCAGGTTAATCACTGGTGCGGTAAATTTTGCTATGGTATATTAACACATTTTACTGCATCTTGTGACTACCCCTTTGAGAAGGTAATTCTATAATCTCCTGCACTGTTTATACATGGATATGGGCGTGTATGTGTGGCCTATTCCAAAAAGCACAGTTACTTACCTGTAACAGGTGATCTCTGGGAACAGCAGGAATAAGTCTTCACATATGGGTATCGTCGGTACCGACAGAGCCTGCGCGGGAACGCTCCCCAGCATCCAAAAGGAAAGCTTTTGGGAGCATCCCACAGCGCCTGCGCGCTGCCTTCCCGCCTTTCCTAACCGCCTCTCTCCAGTTCGAGTTTTAAAGCTGAGACAAAGAGAGAGTGAGGAAAGGAAGGAAAGATAGAGAGATACAAATCCTAGGGGAGGTGGGTGGGTTGTGAAGACTTATTCCTGCTGTTCCCAGAGATCACCTGTTACAGGTAAGTAACTGTGCTATCTCCAGGAACAAGCAGGAATAAGTCTTCACATATGGGGACTCCCCAGCTAGAGACGCCTGGGAGATCACCCAGGTTGTGAGTCCCTGGGAAGGGCTCTACCTCCACCCATGAATCTCAGGCATCCAGCCAGGGATGGCGGGTAGGAGTTGGTTAGGTATGGAACAGGTGTTTGAGAACAGCCTGACCAAACAAGGCATCCCAGTGGGAGTCCTTGTCCAAGCAGTAATGGGCTGTGAAGGTATGAACCGAGGCCCAGGTGGCCGCTCGACAGATCTGGTTGATGGACACAGAATTTAGATGAGCCATAGAGGCTGCCATGGCCCTCACATTGTGAGCTGTGACATGGCCTTCCAGAGAAAGGTTCTATCTCCAGGAACAAGCAGGAATGAGTCCTCACATATGGGGTACGTCGGTACCGACGGAGCCTGCGCGGGAAAGCTCCCCAGCTTCCCAGAAGGAAAGCTTTTGGGGCCTCCCACAGCGCATGCACGCTGCCTTCCCGCCTTCCTGACCAACTCTCCTCAGTTCTTCTTTTTCCGCGGAGCCAGCAGGTCGTGTTCCTGTCACCACTGAAGAAGTTGTTATTTTAATTTGTTTCTTTGGCCGCGTGTCTGCCTTCCCCGATTCTGGACCGGTACCGCCGGTCTTTTTTCTTTACTTAAAAAAAAAAATATCTTATTTTTCCCCACTTGGTGTGTTCTTTCTGTTAGGCCTCTAGGCCTTCACTAAATTCTCCCTCATGGAGAAACCAGCTTCTGATTTTAAAAAATGCACCAAGTGTAGCGGTACTATATCGGTTACAGACACCCATGAATGGTGTCTTAAATGTTTGGGGCCTGACCACTCCATTCCGGATTGCCCATCCTGTTCTCTGATGTCTAAACGTGGCTTACAAAACCGAGCAGCCAAGTTTCATATGCTGTTTTCTGATACTCCATCATCGACATCATCCAGGTCTTCCTCTCTTGATGGATCTCATGTAACCAAATATTCTTCCGGCAGGTCCTCAAAGGGCAAATCTCCCTCTAAGTATCGAGATGCCCCTGGGCTTGACCCTGAGGACCCTGCCCCAACCAAACAACCCCGGCGGGAAGCTCCGGCTTCCAAAGCTCCTCCTATGGGGTTACAGGTTGACATCGATGGCACGGCCTCGACCGATCACCTGTTAGACTGCTCTGGGGTACCGGCTCAATCTTTTGGTACCGACATCCAGACAGTCGTGGCGTCTATGGATCATACAGTTCAATCCATGCAGCAAGCCATAATGGCTTTCATTAGAGCTGCGACGCCCTCGGTACCGCAGCCAGCAGTACCGATTCCGGTTCCGGTACCACAACCGATACCGGTACCCAGGGCATCCACATCAACCAGGATTCCGGTTCCGGTTCCCGGTTCTGGGTTTTTTCCCGATACTGATCCGGTTCCGGGTACCCCCGATGTGGATACCGGTCGATACGCTTATCGATCCCTGGAAGCCAACAGACGATACTTCGAGTCTTCTGATGATTCTGATTCATCAGATGACTCTGCTGAAGTATCTCTTACTCTTCCTGAAGAGCCCTCTTCTCCAAAGAGGAGAATGTCTCCTCCAGAGGATTTGTCCTTTCAAGACTTCATCATTGAAGTAGCTAAAGGTCTCTCTATTTCAGTAACCTCTGAAAAAGAACCTAGGGCAAAAAAATTAGATATTTTGGGATACTCTAAGGTTCCCAAAGAGGCAGTCACCTTGCTCATTCATGAAATTCTTCAAGAACACATGATGGACTTATGGGAGACTCCTCTCACCCTATCTCCACATTCTCGTCGTTTGGATACCATGTATCGTGTCCCTCCTTCTCCTGGGTTTCAAAAAACCCAGCTCCCTCACCACTTTATCGTGGTGCAGTCAGCTATGAAAAGGATAAAGAGTACCAAAAGACACTCTTCTACTCCTCCAGGAACAGAATGTAGGACTTTGGATGCTTTTGGTAGAAAAATCTTCCAAGCCAGTATGCTTATTGCCAGAATTAATTCATACAGCCTCTATATGGGCATGTTTCTGAAGGAGATTGCATTAGAGATGCGCCATTTTCTCCCCTTTATCCCTGAGGATAGAAATTAGGAGTTCCTTCTTTTGCTAAAGCATACCCAAGATATTTCAAAGTTCTCCAACAGAGCAGCCTTTGACTCCTTTTGAGGGTGCTAGCAGAGCCTCAGGTATTGCCATAGCTGCTCGCAGAATTGCTTGGCTCCAGGCCTCTGACCTAGAGCCCTGGGTCCAGGATGGGTTGGGAAATCTGCCCTATACAGGTGAAAATCTGTTTGGTAAGGAGTGGCAAATCAAAGCCACTCAAATGGACGCAGAAAATGCTGCTTTAGATACTTTCTAAGTCTACCTCTACCCCTGTCAAGAAAAAGTCTTTTAAGAAGCCTTTCTACAAGAAGGCCAGATTTTCTACAAATACTGGCCAACAATCTTCTGCAGTTCGCTTTGCTCCTAAGCGTCAGCAACCTAAACAGGCCAGGGCAAAACCTGCAGGGACTGCTCCAGCCCAGCAGTCCCAACCCCCTCAGGGTTTTTGACTTAACACTAGAGAACTTAACCTTTCTGGCTCTACAACAACCAGAGCCTCTCACCATTCCAGGAAGGTTAACTCATTTTGCTCCCAGATGGGAGCAAATCACATCAGAACAGTGGACCCTCTCTATCATCAGAGAGGGCTACAAACTACATTTCTCCAGCTTCCTCCCCATACCATGGTGAGACGTTTCAATTCTCCCCCATCTCTCCTAGACCTGTTGGGTCAGGAGGTGACCACCCTTCTCGCCCAAAGGGCAATAGAAGAGGTTCCTCTTCTTCAACAGGGGTCAGGGTTTTAATCCCCTTATTTTCTCATTCCCAAGAAAACAGGGGGGTACAGACCCATTCTAGATCTGAGAGAATTGAACAAATTTCTATGCAAGGAGAAATTCAAGATGCTTTCTCTAGGTACTCTCCTTCCATACCTGCAGAGTCAGGATTGGCTTTGTTCTCTAGATCTCAAGGATGCGTACACACATATACTCATCCATCCATCCCACAGAAAATTCCTACGGTTTCTGTTCCAGGGAAAACATTTCCAATACAGAGTGCTTCCCTTCGGTCTAGCCTCTGCTCCAAGAGTGTTTACCAAATGCATGGCAATAGTGGCTGCATTTCTACGCGCCCTGGGAATTTTTGTCTTCCCATACCTCGACGACTGGCTCATCCGAGCTCCATCTCAGTCCGAGGCTCAGACTTCCCTGGACTGCACCAGACACATTCTGCAGTATCTGGGACTTGTGATCAATCTGCCAAAGTCTCAACTCACCCCTACTCAGTCCCTGGAATTCATAGGGGCCTGGTTAGATACCACCACTGCAAGGGCCTACCTTCCTCAGGCCCGTTGCCAATGTCTAGTTCAACTGGCCTCCCAAACTCAGTACAGAAGCCATTTGACTGCCAGGGAGATGCTACAACTATTAGGCCACATGGCTTCCACAGTACATGTGGTGCCCTATGCTCGCCTACATATGAGAGCAGCTCAATGGACTTTGTCCACCCAGTGGACTCAAGCATCAGGAGCTCTCTCAGACCAAATAGCAACCTCCAAGCGTCTCTTTTGGTCTCTCCAATGGTGGATGTCCACTCAAAATCTGTTGTTGGAGGCCCCCTTCCAACCATTGTTGTCCCAAGCAACCCTCACAACAGATGCCTCCCAAACAGGTTGGGGAGCTCATCTACAGGACCTATCCACCCAAGGCACTTGGTCCCCACAGGAGACCTCCCTTCATATCAACCACTTGGAACTTCTAGCAATCTTTCTAGCTCTCAGAGTTTTTCATTCCCTCCTCAGCAACATGACAGTCCTTATTCATACGGACAATCAAGTAGCCATGTTTTACATAAACAAACAAGGAGGGACTGGCTCTCTGTCGCTTTGCAACGAAGCTCTAAGATTATGGGCCTTCGCCAGAGAGCATCAAATCCATCTCCTGGCAGTATATCTTCCAGGAATCCAAAACTCTTGGGCAGACAGACTCAGTCGAGTTCTGCTTCCACACGAATGGTCCCTGCACATGGATCAGGTACTCAGAATCTTCCAGAAATGGGGAACCCCGGACATAGACCTCTTTGCAAGTCCGTGGAATGCCAAACTTCCCCGGTTCTGTTCCAGAATTGCGTGTCAGGGAGTTCAGGCCAAGGATGCCTTCCTCCTACATTGGGGTCAGGGCTTCCTGTATGCCTTCCCACCCATTCCTTTGATTCCCAAGACTCTGTTCAAACTTCAAAGGGATCAAGGGTCCATGATCCTCATAGCTCCACGCTGGCCACGCCAAGTGTGGTACCCTCTACTTCTGCATCTCTCCCAGGCCCCCTCCCTGGACTTGGGAGTGGCTCCATACCTTCTGTCTCAGGAGGAGGGGACTTTGTGGCACCCAAACCCCAAGTCCCTTCACCTCAGAGCTTGGTTACTGAAGGCCTAGACCTTCAAGACTTCAATCTTTCGCAGCAAGTGAAGGATATCCTCCATGCCTCTAGGAAACCTTCCACTAGGCGTTCTTACGCTTTTAAATGGAAAAGATTTTCCATTTGGTGTGCTCAAAAGGGTCTTGACCCTCTAGCACTCCCCTTGAATTCTCTATTGGAATATCTCCTGCATCTCTCCAATGCAGGACTCAAAACAAATTCAGTACGGGTCCATTTGAGTGCTATCTCAGCATCTCTTAAACCTCTCAATGGACAACCTATCTCCTCTCATCCTCTTATCGCAAGATTCATGAGAGTCCTAACTTTGACTAAACCTCCCATTCGACCTCCTCCGGTGGCATGGGATTTAAATTTGGTTCTTGGTCAGCTTATGAAGCCACCTTTTTGAACCCTTAGCCACTACCTCCTTGAAATTTCTTTCCTGGAAGGTTATTTTCCTTATTGCAGTCACCTCAGCTCGCCATATCAGTGAACTGCAAGCTCTAGTGCAGGGGTCTCAAACTCAAATTGCTTTGAGGGCCAAATGAGGACTTGTAGAGTAACCCGGGGGCCGCACAAGACGCAGGCCTCATTTGCATAAGGGCATCATTTGCATAAATATTTGCATAATGTTACCATACACTAACTTTTAGTAAACATGCCTCTTAATGAGTGTATGGATAAAGAAAGACTAAAAGATTTCTACATTACTATAAACCAGTGCCAACCGCCAGGCACATTAGGAACTACTAGAAACACTGCCCATTTAGAACCCATAGCAAACCTGCCGTGTCCTAACAGCACTACCAGGACTCACAAAGCACCATACCCTAACTATCAAAAGGCAACACTGCAAATATTAAATCAACACATTTCAGAGAACAACAATACATGACCTACTCGGGAAAGAGAACAAGTGGCAATGTCAAATAGGAATTACATAAACAGAATACCTCAGCTCAGTTACACATGCAGAACATACACCATCACCAAACAAGGAATCACAATTTAGAAACAGGAAGACAATTAAACTGGGAACCCCAAAAGCCAAACTTAGAATGTACAACACTGTAGAAATAAAACTATACATTGATTTCCTCTTGTATTAAATAAAGTGCAGACGTTAAAGATGCACATTTCCAAGAGCTGACATATTTCAGTTAATAAATTCAAAATAAAGAGATATTTTTCTACCTTTTGTGCATTTTTTTTTCAGTTGCAATTGTTCCAGTCACTTTCTTCCGGTTTCTTTGTGTCTTCTGCTAACTCTCCATCGTCTGCTGTCCATTTCTCCTTTCTTCTTTCCTAGTTTTTTTCCATTCTCTCTACATCTGCTTTAACATACTAATCATTCTCCTTTTGCTCTTTCCTCATTCCTATTTCATCCACTCAAATTTTACCCCTCCATCCTCAATCCCCACTTACTCTCCCAATACCCGGCCAATTGTAGATTTTTCTTCCCTCCCACACAAAATATATTTCCCCTCTCCATTTCACTCTCCCAGCCCCATCCCATTCTAATCGTCCCCCAACATCAACTCCCTTCTAGCTCCTGCCCAACCCAGCATCCGCTCCCTTCTAGTCCCCGCATCATCAGCCCATTTCCAGTCCTAGCTCCCTCCCCTCACAGCCCATTTCCTTTCCAAGCCCCCCTCCCCATCAGCCCATTTCCATTCCAAGCCCCCTTCCACTCAGCCCATTACCATTCCAAGACCCTGTCCCCATCAGCTATTTGCAGTTCAAGCTCCCCTTCTACTCGGCCCATTTCCAGTCATAGCACCCCCCCCAGTCCATTACCAGTTCTAGCCCCCCCCAGCCCATTATCGGTCCTAAGCCCCCCAACAGCCCACTTCCAGGCCTAACCCTTCCATCGCCCCATCTTCATTCTTAGCCCCCCCATAACCCCATTTTCAGTCTTAGGCCCCCAGTCAGACCACCTCCAGTCCTAACCCCCATCTGTCCATGACCAGTCCTAACCCCCATCACCCCATTTTCAGTACTACCCCCCCCCAGCCCCCATCAAGTCCTGCTCCCCCCTACATCAAGTCCTGCTCCCCCCCATCAAGTCCTGCTCCCCCCCTACATCAAGTCCTGCTCCCCCCCCACATCAAGTCCTGCTCCCCCCCAGACACACATCTAGTCCTGCTCCCCCCCCCAACAAGTCCTGCTCCCCCCCCCCTCAAGTCCTGCTCCCTCCCCCCCCCCCGGGAAAATTAAACTTAAAAAAAAACCCGGCTTCTGCTGCTGCTGCCGCCGCTGCCGTGGCCGGCAATAGCAGCAATATCGCAAGTCCCGCGGGCTCCCCCCCCACCCGGCAGATCCCTTCCTGCTTGCCTGCCAGTTCTCCGCTTCGGCTTTCAGAGCCGCGAAGGGAGAGCTTCTCCCTCGTGACTCTGGTAAGCCCGCTGGGGCACATGGGAAATTTACCATCTGCCCCGGCGAGCTTGACAGAGTCGCGAGGGAGAAGTTCTCCCTTCGCGGCTCTGAAAGCCGAAGCGGAGAACTGGCAGCATTGGCAGGCAAGCAGGAAGGGATCTGCCGGGTGGGGGGGAGCCCGCGGGACTTGCGATATTGCTGCTATTGCCGGCCACGGCAGCGGCGGCAGCAGCAGCAGAAGCCGTTTTTTTTTCCCCCCCTATGCATCGCGGGCCGCACAAGGGTCTCTCGCGGGCCGCATGCGGCCCGCGGGCCGCGTGTTTGAGACCCCTGCTCTAGTGGCTAATCCACCTTATACAAGGTTCCATCATGATAAGGTGGTCCTTAGGACCAATCCCCACTTTATGCCTAAAGTGGTCTCCCCTTTTCATCTTAATCAAGAGGTATATTTACCTGTCTTTTCTCCAGCTCCTCATGCATCCAGTGCAGAGAGGAACCTTCATACTCTAGATTGTAAAAGAGCTCTTGCCTTTTACCTCCACAGGACACAGCAACATCGAAAGTCTTCTCAGCTTTTTGTTGCTTTTGATCCTTCTCATATAGGACTTCCAGTCTCTAAAAGACCACTGTCCAATTGGATTGCTCAGTGTATCTCTTTTGCTTACCAGAGTAAAAACCTTTCTCTGGAGGGCCATGTCACCGCTCACAATGTGAGGGCCATGGCCACCTCTATGACTCATCTAAATTCTGTGTCCATCGACCAGATCTGTCGAGCAGCCACCTGGGCCTCGGTTCATACCTTTACAGCCCATTACTGTTTGGACAAGGACTCCTGACGGGATGCCTTGTTTGGTCAGGCGGTCCTCAGACACCTGTTCCACTCTTGAACAACTCCAGCCCACCTTCCCTTAATGGATGCCTGAGATCCATAGGAAGATGAGGAACCCTTCAGGGTCTCATACCCTTGAGGGGATCTCCCGGGCATCTTAGCTAGGGAGTCCCCATATGTGAGGACTCATTCCTGCTTGTTCCTGGAGATAGCACAGTTACTTACCTGTAACAGGTGATCTCTGGGAACAGCAGGAATTAGTCCTCACAACCCACCCACCTGCCCTAGGAGTTGTATCTCTCTCTCTCTCTTTCCTTTCCTTTCCTCTCTCTATTGTCTCAGCTTTAAACTCGAACTGAGGATAGTTGGTCAGGAAGGCGGGAAGGCAGCGCGCATGCGCTGTGGGAGGCCCCAAAAGCTTTCCTTCTGGGAAGCTGGGGAGCTTTCCCGCGCAGGCTCCGTCGGTACCGACGTACCCCATATGTGAGGACTAATTCCTGCTGTTCCCAGAGATCACCTGTTACAGATAAGTAACTGTGCTTACTCTGGTAGGAGAAAGAAATACACTGAGCAATCCAATTGGACAGAGTTTTCTTAGAGACTGGACGTCCTAAATGAGAGGGATCAAAAGCAACAAAGAGTTGAGAGGACTTTCTATGTTGCTGTGTCCTTTGTAAGTAAAAAGCAAGAGCTCTTTTACAATCCAGGGTATGAAGATTCCTCTCTGCACTTGAAGCATGAGGTCCTGGAAAAAAGACAGGTAAATAAACCTCCTGGTTCAGATGAAAAGGTGAGACCACTTTAGGCATAAAGTGTGGATTAGTCCTGAGGACTACTTTGTCATGATGGAACCTTGTATAAGGAGGATTAGCCACCAAGGCTTGCAGCTCACTGATGCGGCGAGCTGAAGTGACTGCAATGAGAAAAATAACCTTCCAGGAAAGGAATTTCAAGGAGGTAATGGCTAAGGGTTCAAAGGGTGGCTTCATAAGCTGGCCAAGAACCAGATTCAAGTCCCATGTCACTGGAGGTGGTCTGATGGGAGGTTTAGTCAAAAGAAGGCCTCTCATGAATCTTGCTATAAGAGGATGAGAGGAAACAGGCTGTCCATTGAGAGGTTTAAGGGATGCTGCTATAGCACTCAAATGGACTCTTACTGAATTTGTTTTAAGGCCTGCATGGGATAAATGCAGCAAATACTCTAGTAAAGAATTCAGAGATATTGCAAGAGGGTTAAGACCCTTCTCTGCACACCAAATGGTAAGCCTTTTCCATTTAAAAGCATAGGAACGTCTAGTGGAAGGCTTTCTGGAAGCATGAAGGATATCCCTCACTTGCTGAGAAAGATGCAAATCTTGAAGGTCTAGGCCTTCAGCAACCAGGCTCTGCGGTGAAGAGACAGGGGATTTGGGTGCCACAACGTTCCCTCCTCCTGGGACAGGAGGTCTGGAGCAGATCCCAAGTCCAGGGAGGGAGCTTGAGAGAGATGCAGAAGTAGAGGGTACCACACTTGGCGTGGCCAATGTGGTGCTATGAGGATCATAGACCCCTTGTCTCTCTGAAGTTTGAAGAGTGTCTTGGGAATTATGGGAATGGGTGGAAAGGCATAGAGGAAGTCTTGCCCCCAATGGAGGAGGAAGGCATCCCTGGCCTGAACTCCCTGACACGGAATTCTGGAACAGAACCGGGGAAGTTTGGCATTCCACAGACTTGCAAACAAGTCTATGTCTGGGGTTCCCCAAATTCGAAAGATCCTGGCTATCTGGTCCCCATGGAGGGACCATTCGTGTGGAAGCAGAACTCGACTGAGTCTGTCTGCCCAAGAGTTTTGAACCCCTGGAAGATACACTGCCATGAGATGAATATGATGCTTTCTGGAGAAGGCCCACAATCTCAGAGCTTTGTTGCAAAGCAACAGAGAGCCAGTCCCGCTCTGCTTGTTCACGTAGAACATGGCTACTTGGTTGTCCATGTGGATGAGGACTGTCTTGTAGCTGAGCAGGGTGTGGAAGACTCGGAGAGCTAGAAAAATTGCTCTGAGCTCTAAGAGGTTGATATGTAGAGATGTCTCCTGTAGAGACCAGATGCCTTGAGTGGAGAGATCTTGAAGATGAGCTCCCCAACCCCTTGGAGAGGCATCTGTTGGAAGGGGGACCCCAACAACAGATTTTGAGTGGACTTCCACCACTGGAGAGACCAAAAGAGGCGACTGGAGGTTGCTATTTTGTCTGACAGGCAACCTGATGCCTGGGTCCATTGGGTGGATAGAGTCCACTGAGCTGCCCTCATGTGAAGGCGAGCGTAAGGAACCACATGCACAGTGGATGCCATGTGGCCTAACAGTTGTAACATCTCTCGAGCAGTTAAATGGGATTTTAACTGAACTTGAGAGGCTAAATGCACCAAGCGTAGGCAACGGGCCTGGGGAAGATAGGCCCTTGCAGTTGTGGTATCCAGCAAGGCCCCTATGAACTTTAGAGACTGAGTAGGGGTGAAATGGGATTTTGGAATGTTTATTACAAGTCCCAGATACTGAAGAATACGCCTTGTGCAGGTTAGAGAAGTTTGGGCCTCTGACTGGGATGGAGCTCGGATGAGCCAGGCGTCCAGATATGGGAATACGAATATTCCTAGAGTGCGTAGAAATACAGCTACTACTGCCATGCATTTTGTGAACACCCTTGGTGCAGAGGCCAGACCGAAAGGAAGCACTCTGTATTGGTAGTGCTTTCCTTGATAAAGGAACCGAAGGAACCTTCTGTGTGTTGGATGGATGAGGACATGGGTGTATGCATCCTTGAAGTCTAGAGAGCAAAGCCAATCCTGACTCTGAAGGTATGGAAGGAGAGTACCGAGAGAAATCATCTTGAATTTCTCCTTGCATAGAAACTTGTTCAATTCTCTGAGATCTAATATGGGTCTGTAGCCCCCTGTTTTCTTTGGGATAAGAAAGTAGGGGGAGTAGAACCCTGAGCCCTGTTGAAGAAGGGGTACTTCTTATATTGCCCCTTGGGCAAGAAGGGTAGCAATCTCCTGACCCAGAAGGTCGAGGAGAGATGTCTGAGAATTGAACTGTCTCACCATAGTGTGAGGAGGAAGGTTTAAGAAATGAAGCTTGTACCCCTCCCTTATGATGGAGAGGGTCCATTGCTCTGCTGTGATTTGTTCCCACTTGGGAGCAAAGTAAGCTAACCTTCCTGGAATGGTGAGAGGCTCTGGATGTTCCAGAGCCAGAAAGGGTAAGCTCTCTAGTTTATTTATTTAACAGTTTTTATATACCGCACTATTCATCATCAGCGCGGTTTACATTTTAACAACCTTGTACTTAAGCATAAAACATATGTCAAGTTTATAGATAACAGGGAGTGAAACAGGGATAATGGGGTTAACGATAAAATAAGATAATAACAAATATTCACAACTATTTACAGCAAATTAGAATAAGTTTTGAGCTTCATAGGTTAGGAATTGCGAGATTTTAATCTAGTTGTACGTCAAAGGCCCTGAGGAGGCTGAGGCTGTTGGGCAGTAGCAGTCCTAGCAGCCTTAGGCTTGGCCTGTTTTGGTTGTTGCTGTCTCTTTGTAGCAAAACGACCTTCAGAAGATGACTGCTGACCATAAGCAGAATAATATTTCCCTTTTTTGGGGAAAAAACCCTTTTTGAACAACCTTTTCTTAAAAGGAGCAGAAGTAGACTTTGAAAGTCTATCTAAAGCAGAATTTTCAGCATCCATCTGGGTGGCCTTTGCTTGCCAATCTTTGCCAAAAAGGTTTTCTCCTGTACAAGGAAGGTTTCCTAGACCATCTTGAACCCAGGGTTCCAAATCAGAAGTTTGTAACCAAGCAACTCTGCGTGCACCTATGGCAATAGCCGAGGCTCTGCTAGCAACTTCAAAAGAGTCAAAGGCTGCACGGTTGGAAAACTTGGAAATATCCTGGGCATGTTTGAGCCAGGTGAGGAACTCTTCCCTTTTATCTTCTGAAATAAAAGGAGATAAAGTTTGCAGGTTATCTTCTTTTAGAAACATCCCCATATAGAGACTATAGGAGTTGATTCTGGCAACAAGCATACTGGCCTGGAAAATTCTCCTGCCAAAGGCATCTAGGGTTCTGCATTCTCTTCCCGGAGGAGCAGAAGAGTGCCTTTTTGTACTCTTTATCTTCTTCATATTTATTTATTTATTTATTTATTTAACAGTTCTTCTATACCGCTCTATTTTAGATCAGAGCGGTTTACATTTAACATCAACTATACAACACAGGGAACTTTGAGTTGTATTTACAATAAACAGGGAGATCAACTTGGAAGTAACTGGGGGAAACTATGTACATTCTATAACTCTATACATTGTATTACACTGGTACCTGATTTCAGGCAGAACATATCTACTCCACCACAATGGAGTGGTGAGGAAGCTGAGTCTTATGGAAGCCAGGACAAGGAGGGACACGATACATGGTGTCCAACCTGCGAGAATGAGGGGAAGTGGTGAGAGGAGTCTCCCATATGCCCAACATGTGATCATAAAGAATCTCATGTATTGGTAAGGTGGCTGCCTCTTTAGGAGCCTTAGGATATTGTAGAATATCTAATTTTTTGGCTTTAGGCTCTGTCTCAGGGGCCACTGAGATGGAAAGGCCCCTGGCCACTTCCCTAATGAAGTCTTGAAAAGACAAGTCTTCTGGAGGAGACATTCTCCTTTTTGGAGAAGAGGGCTCTTGAGGATGAATCACCGATGCTTCAACAGAGACATCTGATGCATCAGAGTCTTCAGAGGAATCGAAGTATTGTCTGTCTGGATGCTCCTGCAGAGACCGATACGCGTACCGGGTGGTATCGACATCGGGAGTGATCGGTACCGATTCGGTACTGATGGGCATCACAGAACAGTGTACCGCTGCATTCGACACCGAAGCGGATGTCGATGCAATCGGTTCCGGCACTGGAACCGATGTCGGTACTGGTGCCGGAGTCGGTACCGGCAACGAAGTTTGTTGCGGTACCGAAGGCAACGCAGCTTGTATGAATGCCGTGATGGCACGCTGCATGGTCAGGATATTCTGATCCATCGACGCAACCAATGTCTGGATGTCGGTACCAGTGGGAACCACCGGTACCCCAGAACATGGCAACAGGTGATCGGTCGAGGCCGAGCCATCGATGTCAACCTGTGACCCCATAGATAAAGCTCTGGAAGCCGGAGCCTCCCGCCGGGGTAATTTTGCCGGTGCGGATTCCTCGAAGGCAAGCCCGGAGGCATCTCGGTACTTGGAGGGAGATCTACCCTTCGAGGACCGGCTAGATTTAAGTTTGGTTACCTGAGATCCATGTGAGGAAGAAGAAGCCCTGGAAGATGCCGATGCAACCGAAGCTGCATCCAAGGGAAACAGGGTACTGAGCTTTGCCGCTCGATTCTGTCGACCTCTTTTAGACATCATGGAACAGGACTCACAATCGGTGATGGAGTGGTCAGGACCCAAACATTTTAGACACCAGTCATGGGTGTCGGTGATAGAAAGAGTACCGCTGCACTTTGTGCACTTTTTAAACCCGGAAGCGGGCTTTTCCATGAGGAAAAATCTTCTAGGCCCAAGGCCCAAAAGAAAAAATTGCACAGAAGTGGGAAACGGTAGGTTTTTTGTTTTGTTTTGTTTGTAGAATAAAGAAAGAAAAGACCGGTGGTACCGGTCTAGCGTCAAGAAGGCAGACACGCGACCAAAGAAATAAAATAAAATAAAGAAATTTTTCAGCGGTGACAGGAACACGACCTGCTGGCTCCGCGGAAAAGAAGAACTGGAGAGAGGCGGTTAGGAAAGGCAGGCGGGAAGACAGCGCGCAGGTTCTGTGGGATGCTCCCAAAAGCTTTCCTTTTGGACGCTGGGGAGCGTTCTCGCGCAGGCTCCGTCGGTACCGACGATACCCATATGTGAAGACTCATTCCTGCTTGTTCCTGGAGATAGTAAAGTACGCATGTACTATATTTTTGAGAACAGGGGTATATCGGCCACTTCTACCTGTAAATGCCTGCACCTAGATCTGTCAAATGCATGCAAGTTATACTATTCTATAACGCGGGGCTTGACAAATCCCAGGCGCCAGGTCGCTATGGCGACCAGAAATTTTGCATCTGGCACCTGGGATTTACTTGCCTCACCCCACCCGAAAATGACAATGACATTGGCTGTGATTGTCCTCGCGATCTCAGCCATCCCTTCTCTTCTGCCTGCGGGATTCTGATCTCCTGTGGGCAGAAGAGAAGGGGATGGCTGCGATCTCAGCCCCGATGCAAGCTATCTGCCTGCAGGGATCTGATCTCCTGTGAGAGACAACTTGCATTGGCACCTAAATCATAGCCATCCCCTTCTCTTCTGCCCATGGGGATCGATTCCTGAAGGCAGAAAAGAAGGGGATGGCTCTGATTGCAGCCCCAGTGTAAGCAGTCTACTTGCGAGAGATCAGATCCTCACATGTAGACAACTTGCATTAGGGCTGCGATTGCATCCATCCCCTTCTCTTCTGCCCATGGGAGATCAGATCCCCATGAGCAAGAACAGTTGGAAGGCCAGGATCACAGCCTGAGAGCTGGTGAGGGCAGCAATTAAAAAAAAAAAAGTTAGACAGGAGAGAGGATGGGAGTAAAATTGCAAAACGTTAAAGGGCAATAAGAAACAAAAAAAAAAAACAAAGGAAAGAGGATGGGGAAATGTAGGGCAGAGGGATGGATTGCTAGGGAGAGGGGGAGAAAGTCTGGGGGGGAGGAAGAGTGCAAGCTGTTGGATATAAAAGGCATGAAATGTGTGGGGACACAAGCACTCCATACCACTCAGACATGCATCCCAGCTCCAAACTATGTACACACACACACACTTCACCTCACCTCTACACTGCACACACTCACGTTCACATTCACACTTGCACACAGAGATGGGCACCCCACCTCTGCAAATCACACACATATGCTCCCTGCTCTACAGCACACACACATGCACTGCAGCCCTGCACCCCACCCACACACAAACAGGCACACCACCGATGCACCACACACCCACATAGATACTTGCTATCTGAAGCTATAATTGTTATGTAAAGATGCCAGGCAGTGTAGGAATTCTGGTGCTGGTCTCAGGAGGCTTGAGAGTATGAGATCAGCGTGAGACAACAAAGGGTAGGGTGGGGAGCATGAGGAGGACACAAGCACTGGCTCCTAATTTTTGCTCATGGCCTAGCAAGTCGAGACATCTGAGTTTAATCTCATGGGACTTATTTTTTCTTCTGTCGTCGATCAGCAGATTTAAGCAGTGTGACAAGTGCAACCGTCACAGCACCTGCAATAAATGCCTTGGGGCAGACCACATGTTTTTCCTACCTGCTTTGCCTTTTGATGTTGGCCAACACCCATAAGGAATGTGAAAGGCAGCAGGGAGAGCTGTTTGGTAAGTCTGCCTCGGGATCGACTTCAAGGGCAGAATCCTTGCCTTTGATGCCAGTGTCGGGAGACTCTGTGTCACACTCTTGGGCTCAGTTGGAGCCCCTGAATCTTCGGGTGTCTGAGTTGTCCTCGGAGGACCTTCCCCAGGTGTTGAAGCTGAAGGTCCGACCACAGCCCGGGGGGGGGGGGGGGGTTAAGACCTCTGGGACCCAGGGATGGAGTCCTCAACTCGACAATGGCCAGTAGTGCCCCTCCAAGCAGCCCTGGCGTGAGGCATTGTCGACTGAGTTGGGGGGTAGAGTCGGGTCTCCCAACACCATCACCATCAGGAACTCCCCTGCCAGGGACCAGATGCTAGCCTCTACATCTTTGAAGCTGGTGACTATCTCGGCAGAGCCGTCAAGCATCAAAGCCAGGATGGTGGCCCTGGAACGCAGCTATGTGGTGTTCATTGAGGCACAGAGTGGCCCAATTCCCCATCACTCCAGGTTGTCAGCACCCGCCACAGGTCTGTCCTCAACCAGGACTTCCCCAGAGGATGCTCAATCAGTTTGATTCTGTCGGCAACCAACTCGAGTCACGGCATGTCATTGGGTATGGCGATGATGGAACCCTGACACAGTGTATCATTAACACTGAGCTGATCCGATGACCGCAGGGCACTCGCTGATTCCTTCAGCTCCAAGTTGGCGTGTGAGATGAATGAGGAGTCTCAGGATATCATCTTCCATACCATCGACAGCGGTCACCTCCGGAGAGTTTGTGCGGGAGATGTCCCAGGCACTTGCGTTCATGGCAGTGCAAGAGGGCAAGCCACGTACCAAGGACCTCAAGATCTTCCAGTATGAGGCGGCTCCTCAGGTGGCACTGATGGTGCCCATGATCCCCATCCTCAAACAGTTGCTTTCAGGATGTGGGAGACATGCACCATGGATACTTTTGGCAGGAAGTGTTTCCAGGGCTCGGTGCTCACAGCCCAGATCCAGGCATACCAGCTTTACATGGCCTCAACTGTTTCCTGGTCAAAGAAAAGTTCAAAATGGAATCCCTTGGAACCTTGCTGCCTTCCCTTCTGCAGGGAGATTGGCTATGCTCCTTGGATCTCAAAAATGCTTATATCCACATCCTCATCCATCCAAGGCATCATCAGTACTTCCGGTTCGTCTGCGGCAGACGACATTATCAGTATCTGGTACTTTCCTTTTGGCCTAGGCTCAGCTCCTCGTCTATTCACAAAATACTTGACAGTCATGGCCACTTGCCTCAAGCTCCTGGGGATTTTTGTCTTCCCATACCTGGATGATGGCTCATACAAGCCAGTTCGCCGAAGGAAGTGTGCAACACAGCACATCATACCATTTGGGCTACTCCAGTGTCTGGTCTTCATGGTAAACGTCCCGAAGTCTCACCTCCTGCCCACCCATCACTTGAAGTTAATCTGTACCCTACTGGATTCCACTCGGGCAAGAGCTTTTCTGCTCTTGGATCGGGCACAAAGCCTCTCTGCCCTGGCTCATGCTGTGCAGGGCAGCTCAATGGTGACAGCCAGGCAGATGCTCTGCCTCTTGGGACACTTGGCATCTACCATCCACATCACCCCATTTGCATGCCTCCACGTGCAGCAGACTCAATGGATCTCATTGCCCAATGGGCACAGGTTGGGCTGTCTGGAGAACTGGATCCAAGTCATGCCGGTCCTAGCAAATTCTCTGGCCTGATCGCAGGACCCCCTCAACCTCTGAGCCGGCCTGCCCTTCCAGGCTTCCTAGGTGCAATGCATCCTCACAATAGACATGTCCAAGTTGGGCCGGAGGGCCCATGCGATTACCTGCATTTGCAAGGTCCATGGTCACCAGAGGAGAGTGCCTCACTGATCAACTTTCTGGAACTCAGAGCAGTCTATCACGCACTGTGAGTCTTCCAGGATCACCTGCCTTGCCAGGTCAGGACAACGAACTGGCCAACCGCCTGAACCACGTCCTCCAGCTCCCAAGAGTGAAGACTGAACCTGGCCATGCTGGGGGAGGTCTTCTGATGCTGGGGGACCCCGGAGATTGACCTCTTCACCAGTCTGGAAAACATGCAGCTGCCACACATCTGTTGCTGGAAACCGGCCTCCTCCCATGGGCCAGGGTATTCCTTTATGCATTTCCACTCATGCCACTGGTGCCACTGGCCCTTTTCAAGATCCAGGAGGAAGCAGCCTCAGTCCTCTTCAATGCGCCCAGGTGGCCCAGGCAGCCCAGGTTCCCCTGTTTCTGCAGTTGTTCTAGTGGGAGCCACTACCATTGGGAAGCACCCCAGATCTGCTGTCCCAGGAGGACAGGTCACCACTGCACCCTAGTCTCCAGTCCCTTACCCTGATGGTCTGGATGCTGAGAGGCTAGCTATAGTGCATCATTGCCTCTCCAGGTCGGTTGAGGATGTGCTCCTTGCCTCGCGTAAGGAATCCTTGCAACGGGTGTATGCTTTAAAGAGGCACAGGTTTTCACAATGGTGTGTGGATGGGGTCTTAACCCTTTCTCCTGCATGAAACCAGACCTCTTACAGTAACTTCTGCATCTGTCAGGGGCTGGCCTCAAGTCCAGAACTGTCAGAGTGCACCTATGTGCCATTTCAGCTCATCACCACACGGTGGACGGTCAGGCTGTATCACTGCACCCTCTGATAGGTCAGTTTATGCAAGGTCTCCTCCTCTCTTGGCCCCCGATCCATCTGTCACCAGTGGCGTGGGACCTCAATGGGGTCTTGGGTAAGCTCATGGTTCCACCCTCTGAACCCCTGGCTACCTGCCACCTCAGGTACCTTTCTTGGAAGGTGAAGTTTCTTATGGCGCCCACCTCTGCCAGGCATGTGAGCAAGCTACAGGCGCTAGTGGCATATGTACCCTACATCAGGTTCCACAACAACAAGGTTGTCCTTCAGACTCGCTCCAAGTTCTTGCCAAAGGTTGGCTCTTCCTTCCACTTGAATCGAGAAGTGGTATTGCCCACCTCCTTCCCTAGGTCTCATTCCTCCAGGGTGGAGGGCTCCTTAGACACGCTGGACTTTAAGCATGCCTTGTCCTTTTACATCCAGAGGACACAGCCCCATTGCTGCTCAGTGCAGCTCTTTGTCTCTTTTGACTCCAGCTGGCTTGGAGTCAGTCTCCAAGTGCACCCTCTCATGGTGGGTGGTCGACTGCATTTCCTTCACCTATCAGCAGACAGGGCTCTCTGCAGCATCATGTGACAGCTCACAATGTGCGTGCCATGGTGGCCTCAGTGGCAAGCCTGTGCTCTGTACCTTTACTGGACATCTGCTGGGATGCCACCTGGTCCTCTGCATACACTTTTTCGCTGTGCACTACTGTTTAGAAGAGATCTCCCAAAGGGCTAGCACCTTTGGCTAGCAGTATTCTGCCATTTCTTTTGGGGAACAGTGTAACTCCTTCTCTCCAACCCATGACGTCCAGGCTACCAGGAATGGGGATTGCATTTTCGATGCTGCTGCTGCTGTAGTGTCAGTCTTCCAATCAATCAGTCCCACGTGTTGCCCTTTCTGATTCGCTTTTTGGGTCGCCCGTGGCTTTTACAGGTATTTTTGGTAGTCTGTAGCTTCAGAATCCCATATGAGAGGACTGATTTCCTTCTTGTTCCTAGAGAAAGCGCAGTTACTCACCTGTAACAAATGTTCTCCGGGCACAGCAGGAATCAGTCTTCACAACCCTCCCTCCTCTCCGTGGAGCCGTTTTTTCTTTTTATGCTTGATTGAGCTATGTCATCATACTGAGGCAAGATGGCACCTTTGGGTGGGAAGGTGATCGCGCATGAGTGGTGTAGCTCCTAAAAGCTGCCTTTGAAAGCTGGGGATTGGATCCGCGCAGGCTCAGTCAGCACTGACATCACCCATATGTGAGAACTGATTCCTGCTGTCCCCAGAGAACACCTATTACAGGTGAGTAACTATGCTTTTTCTGTGTATGCTTTATAGAAGCCACCCCTAAAAACCTGTATCAGGAAAATGCTGGTGCTGTTTGTCTGTTTTAATGTGTGTTCCAGCGGTCATGCTTTAAGTAGTCCCTGAATACATGGGGCCCGATATTCTTCTGGGATGGCTGTGCTGCTAAGACACATAGCTGTTGCTGCTGACCTATAAAACCCGATATTCAATGCCAGGATCATATGCGGCCTCGGCATCAAATATACAAGGTTGCTGCACAGCTCACAAGTCTGCAGAAACTAACTGGGCAGCGTTGATATTGAGCCGCTGCCTGGTTAGCTCCCACAGGTAAAGAATGGTGCAGCAAAAGTTGGCCTAACTGGGCAGCAGTGCAATATCGCCACTGCCTGGTTAGCGACTAGTGCCAGCCCCAAAAACACCCATAACACGCCTCGATGCTAAGCACTTAGCATCGGGGCATGTAGCGGAGATAATTGGGGATATTCAGCAGCACTAACCATGTAAATGCCTTTGAATATCAGGCTCGTAGACTCTTGGCAGTAAGATAGTATGTGGGTTCTTATGAAGCCATTTTTCCTATAGGAAACTAGGCTAGAATAGGAAAGTCTTAAAATATTTTACTGATTTTTTTTTTAACTGGCTCTGTGATAATTCCATATGAATGTATGAGAGAATTTAGCATTCATTATAGGCTGATATACATTATAGTAATTTTTGTATGTTACAATAATTGGGGCCTGCCTACACAATCCAGACCTATGCAGGTCTGGCTTTAGGCGGAGGCTACACAGTCAGCTGCCTAGGGATCTAAACACCTGAGCCAGACAAGAGCCTGATTCCACTTGCCTTGGGACTATGTTCTATGATCTCTGGGGAGAGAAATCTCTTCTCCCCACCCATGGGAACAGGAATTCTTAGCCTATTTTTCTTTGCTGGGACCTGTTTATTTTCAGGTAATTATTTTTTTTTCTTGGAAAAGAGAGAGAGACTGCCCCTGTAGAGCAGCAGTGGTGGTGGTGGGAGGGCAAAAGGAGAAAGTTTCTCTGGTTTTAGGCTATCAGTCAGCCAGCACAGTGCAAGAAAGGGCTGCAGGAGAACCTGCCACTGGAGTGCAGATCCTATAGAAACCCCTAGTTAGGGTGGTGAGCAATAACATGCTGGACTTTTCTTATAAGTAAGCCTTAAACTGCCTTACCCCTCCAATTACTGTCCAGCTGTCTTACTAGCTTCACAGAGAGTGTTTAGCACAAGTACAGGCATGCAATTATATGTGCAAATTATTCATTCAAGTTAAATGGGTGTTTCTTTTCACTCCAGGCCCTAACATACATACAGTTTAAGTGTGCACAGGATAACATTAATAGTCATCGTCCGCTCTAAGCTTTGTTCTAATAGTGATAGAAATAAAACTGGACTGATTAAACTTATTTTCCTTTCACCATACCCTTACCCAGTCACAATCTAGTTCTGTATTTTACTAATGCCTGTGTTTTGAGTTAATGCTGTATTTGAATGCTAGATTTATTTGTTGTAAATCGGAAGAGACACAGCAGGGGAAAATACTAGGACTCTGAGGAATACACAAATTTTATTCAATGAATCCAAAAGGACCACGTTTTGTCACATTACCTTTGTCGGGCATCCAATCATAAACAAGCAATTTCTACAAATATCATCTACAAATATGGCCTAGTGGTTGGGGCAAGGTACTACAGGCCGGAAGGTTGGTGGTTCAAATCCCACTAGAGGACAGCAACCTTGGGCCGGAAGGACTGGGGTTTCTAGTCCCACAGGTGCTCCTTGGGCAAGCTACTTAACCCTCCATTGCCCATGTTCCCTGTATTAGTGTATGTGTCTCATATCCCCTCGTGTTAAATGTATCCCCCAACCGCTTTGACACGGTGAAAAGCGGGATATAAATGCAGCTAAATAAATAGATAAAATACATTCAGCTAGGTAAAAATCACATAAATCGTGTAGATAAAACTAAGGATAAGAGCAATAAAAAATAAATAAAACAAACATGAAAAGAGACAAACAAAAGTTTTAGTATGTCGTCAAATCATTCCATCAGTTAAAACTACGCAGAAAAGCATTGTATAAAATATGTGAAGTGGAAGTTCAGAAAGGATGTTCTGGTGCAATCTGGGATGTCCAGGGCAAAACGTTAAAAAACAAACAAACAAACAAACATAGCCAACTTTAGATGCATAAACAGCTATGATGTGGATGTTTGCAGCCTTATTTACACAGACATCCTGGTTGGAGTGGGGACATCTAGTGCATGCAAAGTTGCAAATGAGGACGTGTGGCAAAGTGGAAAATGAGCCCCCATTCCCTGGCAGGGTTCGTAGTCAACTCAGGAAACATTTGGAATAGAGGTTTACCACCACCTCCACACTCTTTGGATATTTAGCGGGTAAACTAGCACTTTTCCGCTGGCTGTTCATGCCTGGAGAAGGAATGAACTTGAACTCAGCACGGAACATACATGGCATTTCTACAACTGGACAAGGATATCCGTGTTTCTTGATAATGACCGGACAGTCCTACACCATGCCCCCTTCAAATTTGGGTGTCCTCGTTGCTGGGGATGTCCACAGAACCAGCTAGTAAAATGGCTCCTGGGATGTCTCCATTCTTTGGATGTCTCTATACCCGTTTTGACATTCCATGTAAAAAATTTAAAAAAAAAGGGTGGGGGGAGGGGGGTGTTTGGCAGTGGGGTTGTACTATGGACCGCCTGGCCAGAATGAAGAAATGGATGATGAAATGCTAAAAGAAATCAGGGAAGCTAACAAAAGTTACAACACAGCAATAATAATGAGTGATCTCACTCGGATATTGACTGGGTCAGTGTCACAGGAAGACATGCTAGGGAGTTGAAGTTTATAGAGGAAATAAATGACTACTTCTTGGAGTAGTGGTTCTAAATTGACAAGAGGAGAAGCCATTTTGGACCTAGTCCTTAGTGAAACACAAGATCTGGTGCAAGAGATAAGGGTGTTGGGGCCACTTGGCTATAGTGATTTCAATGCAGCTGCGGCTCTGATATTGTATGTGAAATTAAAAAGTCATAGGATAGTAGGCAGTGTACTGTTGTGGATCAGGAACTAGCTAAAAGACAGAAAGCAGAGGGTAGGGCTAAATGGCCAATTTTCCCAATGGAGAAAGGTGAATAGTGGAGTACCCCAGGGTTCTGTGCTGGGTCTGCTGCTTTTTAACATATTTGTAAATGACCTGGAAATGGGAATAATGAGTGAGATAATCAAATATGCAGATAACAGCTTTCAATAATTTTGTCTGAACCTTGATAAATTGGAAGAGTGGACATTCAAATGGCAGATGAAATTTAATGTGGACAAGTGCAAAGTTTTATGCATCTAGAAAAGAACAACCCAAATTAGGGTTACATGATGCAAGTTTCCATATTAGGAACCACCACCCAGTAAAATGATTTTGGCGTCATTGTGGATAACACGTTGAAACCTTCCGCCCTGTGTGCAGCAGCAGCCAAGAAAGCAAATAGAATGCTACGAATCAGAAGGGAGATAGATTCAGGAGTGATATGCGGAAATATTTCTTTACGGAAAGAGTAGTGGATCCGTGGAATAGTCTCCCAGTGGAGGTGATAGAGATGAGGACAGTAACTGAATTCAAAAAAGCATGGGACAAACACAGATCTCTAAAGGTAAAAAGGGGACTGTTGTAGTTGTTGATATGGAAGGACAAACTAGACAGGCCATGTGGTCTTTCTGTTGTCGTATTTCTATAAGGAAAGAAATGGAGTCTAAAACAGCATATTATAATTCCTCTGTATCATTCAATGGTGCAACAGCACCTTGAATATTGTGTGCAGTTCTGGTCACCGTATCTTAAAAAGGATATAGCAGAATTAGAAAAGGTACAAAGAGACACCAAAATGGTAAATAGGATGGAAGGATACCCCTATGAGCAGAGGCTTATAAGGTCAGGGCTCTTCAACCTGGAAAGGTGACAGCTGAAGGGAAATATGATGGAGGTCTATAAATTAATGAAGGGAGTGGAACGGCTAAACGTAGATCAATTGTTTGCGCAATCAGAAAGTAGAAAATCTAGGGACATAAGATATGCCATACTGGGTCAGACCAAGGTCCATCAAGCCCAGTATCCTGTTTCCAACAGTGGCCAATCTAGGTCATACGTACCTAGCAGTTTCCCCAAAAGACACAGGCTCCACAATGTTTGTACTGGGTCAAGCATTGATATCCTGGGTCCCTTCTTAATAATGGTTTATGTACCTTTCCTCCAGGAACTTGTCCAAACCTTTTTTTAAACCCAGCTACACTAACAGCCTTTACTACATCCTCCGGTAACAAATTCCAGAGTTGGATTACACATTGAGTGAAAAAATATTTTGTTTTATTAGTCTTAAATAGTTTACCCTGTAGCTTCATTTCATGTCCCCTAGTCTTTCTATATTCTGATAATGTACATTTACCCATTCCACTCCGTTCGTTAATTTATAGACTTCTATCATATCTCCCCTCAGCCGTCTCTTTTCCAGGTTAAAGAGCCCTAACCTTTTTAGCCTTTCTTCATAGGAGTATCCTTCCATCCCCTTTACCATTTTGGTGGCTCTTCTCTGAACCTTTTCTAATAACGCTATATCCTTTTTAAGATACAGCGACCAGAATTGCACACAATATTCAAGGTGCGGTCTCACCATGGAACGATATAGAGGCATTATAATATCTTTTGTTTTATTTTCCATTCCTTTCCTTATGATACCTAGCATTCTATTTGCTCTCTTGGCCGCCACTGCACACTGGACCGATGGTTTTAACATGTTATCCACAATAACGCCTAAATCTTTTTCCTGGGTGGTGATACCTAATGTGGAACCTTGCATCGTGCAACCATAGTTTGGGTTGTTCTTCCCTAGGTGCATAACTTTTCACTTGTCCACATTAAATTTCATGTGCCATTTTGATGCCCAGTCTTCCAATTTATCAACATCCTCTTGCAATTTTCCACAATCCTCTTGGGTTTTAACAACTTTAAATAGTTTTGTGTCATCTGCAAATTTGATAACTTCACTCGTTATTCCACTTTCCAGGTCATTTATGAATATGTCAAAAAGCAGCGGACCCAGCACAGATTCCTGGGGTACACCACTATTCAACTTTCTCCATTGGGAAAATTGGCCATTTAGCCCTACCCTCTGCTTTCTATGTTTTAACCAGTTCCTGATCCACAATAGTACACTGCTTCCTATCCCATGACTCTTTAGTTTTGCCAAAAGTCTCCAATGAGGGACCTTGTCAAAGGCTTTCTCAAAGTCCAGATACACTATGTCAACCGACACACCTTTGTCCACCTGTTTGTTCACACCTTCAAAAAAACATAACAGATTATTAAGACAAGTTCTTGTTGACTATCTATATGATGAGTAATTTTGTTCTTTATGATGGTTTCTACCATTTTTCCCAGTACTGACGTCAGGCTCACTGGTCTGTAGTTTCCTGGAAACCTTTTTAAAAATTGGCGTTACATTGGCGATCCTCCAATCTTCAGGTATTACAGATGATTTTAATGAAAATTCACAGATTACTAATAGCAGGTCTGCAATCTCATATTTCAGTTCTTTCAACACCCTTGGATGTATACCATCCGGCCCAGGTGATTTGCTACTCTTCAGTTTATCTAATAGTTGTAATACTTCTTCCCGATGTATCGATATTTCCTTCAATTCTTCTGCACCTTTAAGTACCACTTCAGTCATGGGTAACATCCCTACGTCTTCCTCAGTAAAGACCGAAGCAAAGGATTCATTCAGTCTCTCCACTATCGCCTTGTCGCCTCTTAGTGACCCTTTAACCCCTCTATCATCTAATGGACCAACTGATTCTTTCACAGGTTTTTTGCTACAAATGTACTTGGAAAAAGTCTTTATTTCACATTTTGGCTTCTGCAGCAAGCTTCTTCTCAAATTCTCCCTTTGCAAGCCTTATCAATGCCTTGCATTTAACTTGCCAGTGCTTGTTCTGTTTCCGGGTTTCATCGTTTGACTCTTTTTTCCATTTCCTGAAAGATGCTTTTTTGGCAACAACAGCCTCTCTGACCTCACCTTTAAACCATGCTGGCAGTTTTTTGGACTTCCTTCCACTTTTCTTAAAATGTGGAATACAGCTGATCTAGGCTTCCAAGATAGTATTTTTCAACAATACCCAAGCTTGATGTAAGTCTTTAACCTAGGGGATATGCAATGAAGCTACAGTGTAACCCATTTAATATAATAATGATAGTTAAATGATGATGTTAGACCGTTCCACCTTATGATATTTCACTGTATATACCTGCTCTGTTAAATGTTATTTATGACATGTCTCTATACCCACTCAAGATCTCTAGTCTGATGTAATTGCTTTTATTTAATTATTCATATGCTATTCCCCAGTTAATCCTTGTTTTATTCCCCTGTTACTTGTAACTTGGACAAGTTCTCTAAATCTGAGTGTATTTTGTTTAATGTAAACCGCACTGATGTCAAATAGCGCGGTATATAAGAGCTGTTAAATAAATAAAATAAATAAATAAATAAATTTAAAACTAATGAGAGAAAATATTTTGTCACTCAATGCATAATCAAAGTCTGGATTTTGTTTCTGGAGGATGTAGTAAAAGCTGTTAGTGTAGCTGTGTTCAAGAAAGGTTTGGACAAGTTTCTGGAGGAAAGGCCCATAAACCATTATTAAAGAGGACCCAGGAAATACACTACTTGCCCCAATCGAAGTATGGTGGTACCTGTGTATCTTTTTGGGAACCTGCTTGGTGGTTCTCAATCCAGTCCTCTAGGTAACCCCCCAGGTCAGTCAGGTTTTCAGGATATCCACAATGACTATGCATGAGAGAGATCTGCTTGCACTGCTTCCACTGTATGCAGATCTATCTCATGCATAGTCATTGTGGATATTAAGGGATTGATTCACTATGTGTTGGATGTTTTCGGTGAGTTCTTCCTTTGTGCATTTGATCCATGACACAGGACATGGGTCAAGTGGGAGTTGTGGTGTTGATAAGTGTTATGATCCTGAGTAGGTGTTATTAGATTCAGTGTTTGGAGGCAGTATCATTGGTATAGTGTTGGATTTGCACTTTAGTTTTTCTGCAAAGTGGGTTGCTAAGGTCTGTATGCTTATAGTTGATTGTTTTGTCTCTTGGTTTTTAGCTTTTGTCAAAGTTTTTACGATTGCGAATAGTTCTCTGGGGCGGTTGATAGCCATGTTTATTACTTTGGAGTGGTAATCCTTTTTTGACTTGTTAATTGCATTTTTGTAATTGTCCTGAAAACCTGACTGCCTGGGGGTACCAGAGGACTGGGTTGAGAACCACTGTGCTAGGTATTTGTGACCTGGATTGGCCACTGTTGGAAACAGGATACTGGGCTTGATGGACTTTCGTCTGACCCAGTATGGCATATCTTAAGTTCTTAGATTGGCAGTCACATGTGTAGCTCATGGGGAAATATGGTGATGCACACATGCATAGACCCATTTTGAGACAAAGACATCCATGTGCAATGTTCAGCATGCATGTTTGCACTGGTACGCAGAGGCTCTGCTCAAGGTAGCTGAGCAATGGCCACAAGACAGCCAAATTTTAACAGAGCAGGGACCTGGAGGCTTTGCTATTTGATCCTGCGGAATGACGTTGTGCTCTACTACTGAGGGGACATAGGCCCATTAAACCCTTACTCAGTAAGTGCTGAAAGCACAACACAAATGGGGGACCTTTGGCTTTAGGCAAAAGTCTTTAGTGCAGAGAGAGGGGGCATGTAAGTTGAGGGAGCTGGGTGTCCATCTCACCCTCAGCAGAAGGACAACATGGATTAGTCAGGGGCTGGAAATATGCAGGCAACATCGAACAGATGGTGACAGAGATAGTATTATCTGCAGCATTCGTGCAGTAGACAAAGTGGAAGCGCACATTACAGGAGCTTTTTAGGAAAGAGGAAAGGTGTCATCAGACTGAGCATAGAGGGGTGAACCGCAGGATGCGGGAGCAAGGGGGAATAAAAGGCACATCAAATCTCTCAAACATAGAAAGGAAGAGGTCTTGGCTGATATTATGTTCCATCCACAGATGCAGGCACATGGAGAACATACAGTGCACAAAGAGGGAGCCTGCACAGTATCCCAAGCCAGACAGAAAACAGATGCACTCGCAGAAAAGACCACAAATTGCACTACACAGAGGTGTGCAATCAGCACTGCACAGAAGCTATTATAGGACCGGACTGGAGGAGAATGTGGGGAAGGATCCCTCTCTCTCTCATCTGAAGGCAGGATGAGATCAATGGGCCCAAAACACAAAGACAGCAAAGTGGTCAATGAGTGGAATTAGTCATTGGGTGATACATGGGGGGTGGGGGGGGCAGAGAGGGATGACAGGGAATGCAAGCCTTGCATAATGGCTCCACTTTAGCATGCTACATATTACGCTGTCCCACAGGAAATACCAGATACCCGCTACAGGGCCATTTTTCGGAAGAGGCCCTGGATGCTGCAGCAGGTGACAGCGAGAACAGCCTGGTATTTGGTATGTCTGTAGCTATAACTATGGAAATGGGTACTAGAGACCTGTGTGATAGAGGTCCCAGAGAATCTAAAGTCCTAAAGCAAGTGGAATCAGGCTTCAGTTCATACAGAGTAATTTGTGTCCTCAAAATCTGGCACCCTGGGCAGTAGTGTCTCACCTATACCTAATTCTGAGCCTGGTTGTGGGCATGGCTTTGCAAGGCCTGAAAAGTATGCATGTATTTCCTGTTTTGCAATGGCAGCACATGCCTACTTCACAAAGATATATACGTCAGCTTTTACACCTCTTTTAAGGCATGTGTACAGTTCAGCTCACTGCTCGTTTAGACTCGGGTTTTGGAGGCGTGATTGACGGGCAATTTTGCTTATCTTGCTGGTGTTTAAGACTTGCCCTTAATTGGCTCCCCATCAGTCTGATTTTGTGAAATCAGGTTCTGAGGCATAATGCAAAATCCGCTGCTTTCATGTGTAAATGCCCTTGTGGTGCGCTCTTCTTTTTTTAACATTTCTTTGTAAAATAGGTCACTGTATGTGCCGCTGCCTGCATATGTATTTCCCATGCCCTTATATTTTATAACACGCTGTACCTTCAGTGAGCCTTTTGTAAAATACTCTACTAAAGAATTCCCAGACTTGGATTGACCCTTTTTCTACCTAGACAACCTATGTAAAATTGGGCTTAAAGTTCCCAAGTAAAGTTTTCTTCAAACATTTTTCTGAGTCATTGACTTAGTATTCCCCCAGGAAGTTCAAGAATATAACTAAGGCACCAGAGCTTGAGGTTGGTTCTGGTGACTGGTGTAGTCTGGAGGAGGTAAGCATGGTGTGAGGTAGAAATTGAGATTGACATGCAAGAACCCAGGACAGTACCAAGCTAGAAATCCACCCTGTGCGACTAACAAATCTGGTGCCCTCCCTCCACCCAACCATGTTCAGCAACTCGCTCTTTTTGGGCTTCCTGGAAGCCCGGTGATATCAGCACCCTCTATTGTGTTTGTGCCCTGTGTGACCGCCCGCTCGCACAGCTCTTGGTATGGTCCTGCAAGAACCTCCACTCATTATTCTCTCCATTTAAGCCCACAGAGAGTTGGTGAGCATATATTGCTTCTATAAACCACTCTTTACCTTAGTACTTATATCAATTAACATGAGCGGGTGCTATATAGACACAAATACATAATGCAGGCAGTGTTATCACAGATCACCTAGATTAAGAGGACAAGTACACACCTATTTGTAGCTATTTTATAAAGACACAAAGGTGCCTATGTCTGTTTATAAAATACTTCCTTATTAACCAAAGATCCATCCTAATAAAGTAGGAAACACTACAAAAAAAATACTCAGTCTGTTGATTCATGCCTTATAAATGTTTAAATTTATGGATCCTCAAAAAGGGGAGCACACTTGTCAAAATTGCAAATGTCCAATGCATAAACTAAGGGACCCTTTTTCTAAAGTATGCTAATGGTTAGCATGCGGCCACATTAACAGCTACTGTATGCTAAAATCTGCCAGCATGGTAAGAATCCTGCGTTAACTGTTTGGCGTGTGATGGAGCAGTGACATTGCTGTTTCATACTATACTGCATTCTTCATATGTGAAGCGGATCAATGCTGAACTCTTGATGAAGGTAAATTAAAAACAATTTAGCATTCTCAGATAAGTGATAAATGCCACCTCAAGAGGTGACATTATCTGCAGCCATAATCAGGCCACCTTTGACAGCCATCGCACAACACGTTTGCACACTGTGGCTGCCAAACATTGGCATGCCTACTTCGGCCCTGATCCCCTCCCCCCCCCCCCCCACTATACTGCGCAAAATGCAGATATCATTAAAAATTGCCACTGATATCTGTATTCCAAATGTTAGCTGCTACCGCCTGGCACTAGTTCCGTGTTAGCCCCACAGTAGCAGTTAACCATGTTTAGTAGACAGCCCCCTTATTCTTTGCTGTTTTCATTTGTTAAGAAATATATTGTGAAAATCTTAAAAAAAAAATTACTGTGCCCATATCCAAGCTTATTACTTATTTCCATAATCTCTCCCTGAACCCAAGTAAAACAGACTCTATGGGTTCCTAATGGAGAGGTATCTGACATCAAAATCCCTTTTAGGGGCTATGAACTCAACCTCCCCCCTCCCTAAAATCG
The DNA here is from genome assembly GCA_033557465.1 of Ichthyophis bannanicus. NCBI lineage: Eukaryota > Metazoa > Chordata > Amphibia > Gymnophiona > Ichthyophiidae > Ichthyophis > Ichthyophis bannanicus. Next base: position 552,698,190 of record CM066036.1, read on the forward strand.
CAGCTCAGGAATCTTTGGGTTTTCTGGGAACAAGCAGGAAGTCTGTTCTCACATATAGGTGACGTCGGCACCAACAGCTCTCGCGGAAGCATCCCTCCAGCTTTCAAAGAAAGCCTTGGGAGATACCCCCATGCATGTGTGGTCCCCTTCCCGCCCAAGAGTGCCATCTTGCTCAGTCTCCTTTTTTCCACAGAGCCCTTCAGACATTCGTCTAGCTTGTCCCCAGAAAAAGTTGATTTTTAAGAGTTTCATACTCGCCTCTGGTATTGCACCAGTAATCTTCCTGCCTACTGACCTCATTGCCTTGGTGTCAAGTTCAGTCTCCTTTTGTAGTTTTTTCATTCTTTTCCTTTCCTGGCATCTTCATGCCTTTTTTCTCCCTCTGGCAGCCCAGAGAGTCTTCGACCTCACAGGGGTACTTTTTTCCCCCCATGGCTACCAGTGGCTTTAAGAACTGTGATTGATGCTCTAAAATTATGTCTTTGACCGACACACACGACTGCTGTCTCCAATGTCTTGGGCCAGACCATGACTCGGCAGCCTGCGGTCTCTGCAAGAGGATGGTCCAGTAAGGTCCGTAAGAGCCACCAGCAGAAGCACGATAAGTTTTTGCCCGAGTCCCTGGTGCCTCCGAAGGCCAGGGCCTTGTCTGAGGCTCTGACATATCAGGCAGAACCTTCCGAGCCCGAGCCTTGTCGTGGGCCTTCAGAAAGGGAGTCTCCCTTGAGGGAACCCAGGAAGAAGAAGAAACCCTTGAAGGCGGCGGCCTTGAATGGTTCCGACCAGCCGGGTGCTGCCCAGACCCGCAGTCCGAGGTATTCATCTGAGGCGTCTGAGAAGGAGTGGCCTGCGAAGGTCCCCTGGAAGGATCTGACCATGGATCGGCCTCTGTCCCCAGATACTATCCTCGTTGATTCCCCTCCAGGGGAGCTGGCGTCGGGCCCGAATCCCTCTGTGCCCACACCAAAGGCTGTGGAGCCTTCTGGTCTGGAGTCCAGAATGGCAGCCCTGGAGCGCAGTTTGTCTGCCTTCATGGACCATCAGCAGGGCTGTTGTCTGGCATGACCGGTTCATCCACCCCGACCACCGGGCCCTCGATGCCCAAGACGTCCCTGGAGGCCGAGCTGATCCTCAAGGTACTTTGGCCTTGAGTCAATCCTCGGCCAACGTCATGATCTGAGTCCCACTTGACGGGACTGCGGTCATCCCTGGCAAGTTTACCAGACACTGGCCGCAGGGCGTCGTGGGCCGAGATCTGTGGAGCAGACCTCTTATGAGTTCTCGACGGACTACGCCTAGTGGGAGATGGAGGATGAGGTGTCCCCTGATACCCGTCACCACCACAATGTCCCGTCTGACTCTCTCGTCTCGGAGCTTCGACGGCATTCCCTGCCTGAGGATATGGGCTTCCTTGATTTTTGTCAAAGACATGTCTAAGGCCCTGGTGTTCCCCACAGTTGGAGGAGGACCCTTGGACAGATGAGTTGGAAATCCTCCAGTACAAGGCCCTCTGCAGGAATCGCTCACTGTGCCTATTCCTCCCATCCTGGAACGGCTGATGCTCTGAATGTGGGAGGCACTGGCTTTGGTGTTGGTAATGAGCAAATGGCTCGACTCGATGTATTGAGTCCGCTGGATCCTGGGTTTCGAAAAGTCACAGCTGTCGCATAACTCCATGGTGGTGGAGTCAGCCATGCATCAGCTGAAAAGCCAGAAAATGCACTCCTTGGTGCCTCCCAGCACGGAGGCCCACACTTTGGACACCCTCAGTAGAAAGTGCTACCAGGGCTCAATGCTCATCGGCTACATCCAGGTCTACCAGCTGTACATGGGCATGTACCTGAGAGACCTGACGAAGGAACTTGCCGGGTTATCAGCTGGTCTCTCCAAGGAACCCTTGCAGTGGTTCAGGAACCTGGCCAATGCTGTCCATGAATGCTCCAAATTCATGTCTTGGGTGACCTATGACTGGTTCGAGTCAGTAGCTCGAGTAGCGGCGGTTGGTATCTGTGCATGCCACCAAACTTTGGCTACAGTCATCTGACCTTGAGCAGTGAGTTCAGGACAAATTGGTCAATGTCCCCTGCCAAGGAGAGAATCTATTTGCAAACTCATGACCGATAAGGCTGCGAAGCTGGAGACAGATTTCATGATGAGGGCCAGGCTGTCCAAAAAGACCGCTGCCCCTCCCCAACAGAAGGGTTCGGGTAAAGAGCCCTTCTACCCGAGGAAGGTAGCTGCATACAGAAACTACCCACCTTATCAAGCCTCCCTAGCTCACCAACAGGGTCAGCAGGCCAAGAGACATGGGCATAGCCCACATAAGCAGAAGGCTCCAAAACCCCTGGCACCAGCTCCAGCCCAGCCAGAGGGGGAGTCTTTGACTCCTTGAGCATAGCCTATCTACCCCAAGGAGATCAGTAACCAACAGGGGGATGTCTGGCCCTCTATGCCTAGAAGTGGGTGAGTTGGCAGGTCTTCTCAAGGACAAGGCAGTGGAACAGATGTCCCACCACCTGAAGGACAAGAGATTCTACTCCAGGCACTTCCTCATGCCAAAAAGTACAGGGGGCCTCGGGCCCATTCCTCGACCTGCGCAATCTCAACAAATTCCTGGTGAGGAAGAAGTTCAAGATGCTCTCCCTTGGAACATTGCTGCCCTACCTCCAGCAGGGAGACTGGCTATGCTCCTTAGACCTCAAGGATGCTTATACCCACATCCTCATCCACCCCAACCACAGCAGTACCTGCAGTTCATAGTGGGGGGCAGGCATTTTCAGTACAGGGTGCTCCCCTTCGGCCTAGCCTCTGCTCCAAGAGTTTTCATAAAATACATGGCAGTCATGGCCGCCTTCCTCTGGCTACAGGGGTTCTTCATCTTTCCCTATCTTGAATGACTGGCTCATAAAGGGATGCACGGCCTCAGAGGTGCAGTAGGCCACCACACACACCATCCAGGTTCTGCAGCATAAATTACCCCAAGTCTCACCTCCTCCCGACAGTGTCTGGAGTTCATTGGGGCAAAGATCGACACTATCCAGTCAAAGGCTTTCTTGCCCAGGGACCGAGCCATTCGTCTCAGGACTGGCTCGGGACATACAGTACCGTCCCTCGGTACCCGCTTGGCTTCTCCTGTGCCTACTCGGGCAGATGGCCTCCACGATCCACATAACCCCTGATGCTTGCCTCCACATGAGGGCAGCACAGTGGTGTCTCCAGGACCAGTGGTCTCCGGCCACGGGCTGCCTCAGAGACAGAGTTTCTGTGACTCACCAACTGGTGGATTCTCTGGTCTGGTGGCAGTTCCCCCAGCATCTTGAGGCGGGCATGCCTTTTCAGGCCCCAAGCCTCTCAAGAGTTCTCGCTATGGATGCCTTCCTGCTCGGCTGGGAGCCCACTGCGGAGATCGCCACACTTGGAGCAACTGGTCACTAGATGACAGTACCTAGCAGATCAATCTCCTGGAGCTCCGAGCCATACACTCAACCCTGAGGGTTTTCTGCATTACCAGCCGGTGTTGGTCCAGGTAGCGATGTTCTATGTGAACAAACAGGGGGGCATGGGGTCTCATGCCCTTTGTCAGAAGGAACTGGTTCTCTGCTCATAGGCAACCTGACAGGGTATCCTCCTGTGGGCAGTATACCTGCCATGCCAGGACAACCTGTTGGCCAACAGGCTCAGCAGAGTTCTCCAGCCGCACAAGTTGCAGCTGGACCCCAGAGTTGCCAGCCAGCTTTTCCGGCTCTGGGGGGAACTTGTGATGGACCTGTTCACCAGCCCGGACAACTTTCAGTTGTCCCACTTCTGCTTCCGGCAGGCACACTCCTCCAGTGTGGCAGTGGTCACATTCTGGTCTCATGGTTGGAAGGCCTCATGTACGCCTTCCTTCCTACGCTGCTAATCGCCAAGACCTTTGTTCAGGACCCTCAGCAACAGGGCCTTGCTCTTCCTGATAGCTCCTCGGTGGCCCCGCCAACCGTGGTTCATGCTGCTTCTACAGTTGATGATGGAGACCCCCATCCCCTTGGGGATCACCCGGGGACTTGTATCTAGGAGAGGGGCTGTCATCTTTCGCCCAACCTAGGGTCCCTGTTACTGTCAGCCTAGCTGTTGAGAGGGTGATTCTGGCCCCTTTCAACCTTCCGACTGAGGTGGAAGACATTCTGCTGGTCTCTCACAAGGCCTCTAATAGGAAGGCTTATGCCCTCAAATGGCGCAGGTTCTCTGTTAGGATCAGCTCCGTGTTCAGCACACCATTCTCCTGCCCGGTGGCTCTGATGTTACAGTACCTTCTCCACCTCTCAGTCTGGGCTCAAATCTAACTTTGTCTGAGTGTATCTCTGGTGGATGGCAGTCCCTCTCCGCCCAATTGTTTGACCTGTTTCCTTTAGGGCCTGCTCTTATTGAAGCCCCCGGTTTGCCCTTCGGCAACTGAATGTGACCTCAACATGGTGTTGGGACAGCTCACTCACCCTTCAAACCTCTGGCTACCTGCCACCTTCACTGCCTCTCTTGGAAGGTGGCTTTCCTGGTCACGCTTACCTCAGCTCATAGAATTAGCTAGCTTCAGACGCTGGTGGCGGAGGCACCATATACCAGGTTCTACAAGAACAGAGTGGTGCTTCACACACACCCCAAATTCCTGCCGAAGGTAGTGTCACCCTTCAATCTCAACCAGAAAGTGGTGCTCCCTACCTTCCTTCCAAGACCTCACTCCAGTCGGGTGATGATTGTCCTTCACACCTTGGATTGTAAAAGGGCTTTGTCCTTCTATATCCAATGCACTCTGGCCCACCGCAAAGCTTCTCAGCTTTTCATCTCCTATGACCCCAGTAAGCTGGAGGAGATGTTGACCAAGCATATGCTGTCCACATAGGTGGCAGACTGTACCGCCTCACTTATGAGCAGATGAGGCTCCCGCTGGAAGGTCGTGTCACGGTGCACTGTGTCAGGGCCATGGCAGCCTCAGTGGCTACTTTGCACTCTGTCCTGATGGTAGACATCTGCCGGGCTGCCACCTGGTCTTCAGTCCATACATTTGCAGCCCATTATTGCCTGGAAAGAGTCCAGATGGTACAGTGCCTTCGGCCAGGCTGTGCTCCATAACCTTTTTGGGGTTTAGGCAACACCTACCCTCCGACCCTTCTGTGTTCAGGCTACCAGAGTGCTGGTTTCATCGGACACAAGGGTCCTACTGTGGTCTGTGGGCACAGACTCATTTGTTGCTGCTTGCAGCTCCCCATGAAGGAGCCCTGTTTTTGCTGTGGGCTTTCGATAGCCTGTATGTGAGGACTGACTTCCTGCTTGTTCCCGGAGAAAGCATAGTTACTCACCTGTAACAAGTGTTCTCCGGGGACAGCAGGAATCTGTCCTCACAACCTTCCCTCCTCCCCTTGGAGTTGCTCCTTTTACCATCTTTTATTTTTGCTGTCTTTTAGCTATGTCGTCTCACTGAGCAAGATGGCAACCTTGGGCGGGAAGGGGACCATACATGTGTGGTGTGTCCCCCGCAGCCCCCTCTAGTGGCGGCGTAGTGGTTCCACAGGGGCTGGGGAGCGCATAAGAATTAAAAGGTTCAGGGTTGATCTGTTGTGAGGGTCAATGGGATAGCAGGTCACATTGTCAGCCTCAGGGTCAACAACCTAAAAAAGTAACTCTTGCCAAGTGTAGGGTACAAAAAGGCTTTTATTTCCCCTTTTCGCATGAAGAAATTCAAAATATGAGGTAATGAGTAACAGAACATAAATTCAGTTGCATCAAAACGTGAGTCAGCAAAACACTCAAAATAACATGGTTCCTTCACCAACTTAAAGCATAAACTTTCCAGTACAGTTTGCACACTTTAGATTTGTTTGCCTTTTACTCAAAGATATCTTCTTGTGCAAAAGTCACATTCCATTGGTTCTATATCTTCAGTGCTCTCAGATTCCCCTGGCAGCCATTCCATGTCTATGGGATCTGAAACTGAGGTCTCTGAGATCTCTTGGATATTAAAACCTGGTTTCCTAAAAGCATGCCATACTGTATCCCAGTGCTGGCTTGGGAGTTTGGGGCGTCGGCTTTTAGGTCTAGTATATCTCCCTGGGCTTGCTGTCGTTTCAGGACTAAAAGTTTGCTCCTTCCATTCTCTGGCAACATTAAACTTTTCCCTGTAAAACTTATCAGTTATATCTGGTTTAAAACAGTCCTTATTGTCCAGAAAAAAACTAGCCCTTTGTTCCTCTCTAGGCTTCTTGAAAAAGGCTTGAGGCCTAGTCTGAGAGTTTTGTGCTCCAGGTATATCCTTTCTCTCAAGGCTATGAACTTTTCCTTTATCTTTCAAGTTACTTTTGTAAAAGCTTTTAAAAGTACCTTTTTTCTCTTGAAGGTTTCTTCTCCAACCGGAGGGATAAGCACTTCCTTCCTTGGCTGCAGTCCGTGATACTGCCCCTTGAAGTTGTGTATGGCCTTTCTCTAGGCCTGCTCTCCCAGTAGCTTCCTTTCCTTTAGCTCTGCTGGGTTTGTCAGTGACCTCACCTCGGTCTCTGAGTCTGGCCTCTGGAGCTTCCCTTGGCACTGCCTCCTGTTCTCCACATGAAGGTCTCTGCCAAGCTCCTTGCCTCCTCCTGTGCTTCTCCTCTGGGTTCTTCCCTTCGGGGTTTCTCTGTTGCCTTTCTGGCTCTCTTGACTGCCTTCCTGGCACTCTTGGCTCTCTCTCTTTTGGCTCTCTCTCTTGCAGTGCTCTGTTCCTACTTAAATCCAGAGCAGCTGCTTCTAAGTCCTGCCCATAGAGGTGTGGTTCTTCCACTTTCAGGTTTGTTCTCCTGCTCCCTCTATGTGTCCCTTCTCGTAATTGCAGGCAAATCCTGTTTTTTTCAAGATTTAAAAGTTTCCTTTCTTGCATCAGAGGGCTTGCGGTATCACAGGTGTCATCTCCCAAAGGCTTTCTTTGAAAGCTGAGGGGATGCTTCCATGAGGACTCCATCAGTGCCGATGCCACCCATAGGAGGACTGATTCCTGCTGTCCCCGGAGAACACCTGTTACAGGTAAGTAACTACGCTATACTATTGGACTCCTCACTTACTTTGATTGTGAAAATTCAGGCAACCTTTTAAAACTGATTCTTTCATCTGCAGCAACTAAGATCTCTTTCTGTGATCAGATTTATCTTCTCGGTATATGGAGGAGTCCACACGGTGAGAACATCATAACTAGACTACTGTAATACCCTGTACAAAGGTCAGACCAACTATAGTTAATCCAAAATGCTGCAGTATGACTGACAAAGGGCTGAAAACATGATCACATTTCACCCTTCCTGCAAAAAATAGCACTGGCTGCCAGTATCTTACAGAGTCAAAGTCTGTCTTAGAGTTTTCAGGCCCTCAGATGAAATAAGTCTGGTCAACAAATTTTTACAAAAGTCATGTTACTGAAATAAAAATAGTCATTTCATTTTTTTTTTTATTTTTTATTTATAGAATATTTAATATACAATACAGGAAAAGCAAACATAACACACATTTGTATGTCACATAATATATATAACCCAGAAGAACTAAAACTTAGCCCACATCAAGGAGATGCCAGTATTAAAGTTAGGGAAAAAGAAAACCTCCCCCAATTGGTTACCGGTTAATACATCTTAGCTCACTTAGCTAAGTCAAAAGACTAGCAAGAAAAACAATAGAGGAAACAATATCATAGCACTACGTCTTATCTTTTAAGAATCCTAACAGATGATCTACCTCAAAGAAAACATATCTTTTACCCTGAAAGGTAATAAGGCATTTACAAAGGAATTTAAGGTGGGAAAACAGCTCCAAGGGCCAATACACGCGGGCGCACCTCCAAAAAGGCCTTACGCCGCTTTTCTTATCAATTTTTTATATGCTGATCACAAATATGACAGTGAAATTGCAAAGTTGGCTCTAGGTTTTTTTGTAATCTACAAAAATTAATGTTTACATCACGAAATGCATGTCAATAGTAAATATAATAGGCCTTCGGTTAATACCTGCAAAAAAACAAGTCATAGACTAATTCTTAGATTTTTTTGCCTGTCTCTTGTACAGCTGTTTGGGAGCTTCTCTGGGGAGTGTCCAGCAGTAGTCAGCCAGCACTGTAGTGGACCATTTTCCCTGGTATCTTTGCTCCATCGTTGCGATATCCTGGTGAAAACTGTCGCCCTGTTCATCACTAACCATACGACAGTTGTCAGGAAAGAAATCGAGATGGAATCAAGGAAATGGATCTTCAGAGACATATTGCAGCCAAGTTTCTGATACTGCATCAGCATGTCTTCTACTAGTTCCTTGTAGTTTTCTGCCCTAACATTCCTGAGAAAGTTTGTTGACACTAGGCAAAAAGCATTCCATGCTTGTTTCGCATCACCCTGCAGAAAGTTGTTGAACCGGTCATCTTTGAAGAGCTCTTGAATTTGAGGACCCACAAAAACTCCCTCTTTAATCTTTGCTTCGCTGAGTCGAGGGAATTTTTCATGCAGGTATCAGAAAGCTGGCGAAGTGCGGTCCATGGCTTTCATGAAGTTTTTCATCAAACCTAGTTTGATGTGAAGGGGTGGTAGCAGGATTTTGTGAGCCTCAACTAGAGCTGGGTGCTGGATATTCTTCTCTCCAACTGTTACATTTTGTCTGCGATTCCATTCCTTCTGCAAGTAGTGCCAATCCCTTGCTCGGCTATCCCACTCACATAAGATACACATGGATTTTATATGACCGTGCTGCAGTCCCATTAAAAGGGCAACTACCTTCAAGTCACCACAGAGGTACCAGCTGTACTTGTTATAGTTAATGGAAGTCAGTAGATGCTTTAAGTTATCGTATGTCTCTTTCATGTGGACGGCATGCGCTACTGGAATAGATGGAAGATGGTTTCCATTGTTCAAAAGCACAGCCTTCAGAATCCGTTTCGAAGAGTCTATAAATAGTCTCCAGTCTTGTGGGTCATGAGTGATTTTTAAGGCATTCATGAGGCTTTCAATATCTGAACAGAATACAAGATTACTTTCCTTTCCGACTGCGTATAGTACACTGCTGACATCAGATGGCTTCAGCAGCCGTCTGGCAGTAGTATTGCATTGCATCAGAAAATGATGCAATCAACTCTGGATGATGTGTACATGCTGGTATTATGCAATGTGATGCAATATTACATCATTCAAGGCTTATTTGGGATGTTGTTGATGTCCTACTGGATAAATTTACATGGTGAAATGTCAAAAATGAACTACATGCAATATCTTCAAAACGAGAGCCAATAAAATCTTTCTAATGTTATATTCGTGTTCAGCTCACCAAGAAAGCTACATATTAGGGCCTTTTAAAGTCAGTAACGATTTCAGTGTTGACCAGTGATACCTAAAGAAAAAGTAAGACCACTACACACTTTTAAGGCCTCCTAAGAGCATCTCTAACTGTCCCCTCACCAAAGTAAATCATGCGAGGTGACACCCACCAGTGAGCTTTCTCAGAAATAGCCCCAACTCTCTGTAACTCTTTCCAAGAGTGGCTATGCCCAACACAAGACTCCCTCCACTTCAGGAAGCTAATGACAGCCTGGCTCTTCTCTTAAGCCTGAAATGGCTGTGATGACTGATTATTTGATCACTCTCACTATACCTGGACTAGCTTGCGACAGTCTCTGAGTGTGAAGAGGACTTTTAGAAAGGATGTAGAGAGGAGAGAAACCCCACATCCATCTCAAGACATGGAGAATTAGACCAGTATTTTATCAGAGGTAAAATAACTGCAATCGGCCCTGTATGTCTGGGGCTGCTGATCACCTGCTGCCTACCCTAACTCCGCCCCCGCAATACCCCTTTCTGCCTCTGTCCAACCTGCGGGGGCGGAGTTAGGGTAGGCAGTGGGTGATCAGCAGCCCCAGACATACAGGGCCGATTGCAATGTCGGCCCTGTACGTTCCGGGCTGTCTTCCTGAACAGGGAACTTATTCCACCTCTGAGGTGGAATAAGTTCCCCTAGTCGGCAGGAGATGACCAGTTGGGGGCGCTGAAAAGGCAGGAGGGGTTAGAGGGGATTCCCCACAGTCCGTCCCTGGCCTTGGGAGGTCAGATCGGGGGTCGGGCTGCAGGGATTGAAGCATTTGTTCCGGTGGCCAGAGATCGCGGCTCCTTTCAGGAGCCCTGACTGAGTTTGCGGGGAAGGCCTGCTGTTGCAAGCCAACCATAATCGTAGTCCCGGCCTGCCCATACATGTCTGGACACATTTCTGATTCCGTGGGGCTAGACATGCCCTGCGGGATCATAATCCTGGCTCGCTCTATGCATCCGGTTCTTACCGGGCACACAGAGGGCTCTATGTGCTTTTCAGGTAGTAGCCTAAAGATTTTAATGTTTTGGAAAACAACTTGGTGTAATGATGCAGCTGCTGGGCATTTTTCTATGACTATTTATGCAAGTCTCTGCACAAATTCCAGTTTTGTTACAACAAGCTCCTATGTGAAGCAATATAAATGCTGACATTTCTATTTCAGCATAGATTTCTATGATAAGGATACAGAGTAAAGTCTTTTCGTGCGAAAGGAAAATGTTTATTTGATTTGCAGGGTTGATAGCAATGATAAAATGTAAGGCTAGGACAAACCTGTGATCTAATACACTTTAAAAACAACTCGCCCCAGTATGTAGTTTTTTTACTTTTCTTAGAGAACACTGTCATTTGGGGAAAAAATTGACTCTTCAAATTCCTTCCTTCCTCTAAGATCCTCTGTATTTGTCCAAAGCTTTTTTAAATTCAGATACAGTTCTCGGTTTCATCACCTCCACTGGAAGGCTGTTCTACACATCCACCACACTTTCAGTAAAGAAATTATTTCTTTAGATAACTTCTGAATCTATCCCCTTTCATCTTCATCTTATAACCAGGGCCAACCAAGGATTTCTGCCACCTTAGGCTTTTTGCCGCTGATTTCTTGCCCATGGCAGCCGCTTTTGGAAATGCTGATGCGCCTGCCTCTCCCTCTCGAAAAGGAATCGGTGGCAACTGGGTGGGGGGGGGGCACAGACGGTCATGTGTAATACTGCTGCCACACACCCAGGCTGGTCGCTCTAGGCGTCCGCCTATTTCACTTAGTGTAGGAGCCAGCCTTGCTTATAGAAACATAGAAACATGATGACAGAAAAAGACCACATGGCCTATCTAGTCTGTCCTTCCATATCAACAACTACAACAGTCCACTTTTTACCTTTAGAGATCCTCTGTGTTGGTTCCATGCTTTTTTTAATTCAGTTACTGTCCTCATCTCTACCACCTCCACTGGGAGACTATTCCATGGATTCACTACTCTTTCCGTAAAGAAATATTTCCGCATATCACTCCTGAATCTATCTCCCTTCACCCTCATCCCATGTCCCCTCGTAGCAGAACTTGCTTTCAATTGAAAGAGGCTCTCTCCATGAACATTTATGCCAAGGAGGTATTTAAACATCTCAATCATATCACCTCTATCCCGCCTTTCCTCTAAGGTGTACATATTAAGATCCTTAGGTCTGTCCTTATATGCTTTATAATGAAGCCCACTAATCATTTTAGTAGCCACCCTCTGCACAGACTCCATCCTGTTCACATCCTTTTGAAGGTGCGGTCTCCAGAATTGCACACTATACTCCAAATGAGGTCGCACCAAAGACTTATACAGAGGCATTATCACCTCCTTTTTTCTGCTAGCCATTCCTCTCCGTATGCACCCAAGCATCCTTCTAGCTTTTGCCATCGCCTTTTCTACCTGTTTAGCTACTTTAAGATCATCAGACACAACCACGCCTAGGTCCCGCTCTTCTTTAGTGGACAAAAGTACTTCACCTCCTATACTGTATTGCTCCCTCGGATTGCTGCAGCCCAAATGCATGACCTTACATTTTTTAACATTAAATCCCAGCTGCCAAATTCTAGACCATTCTTCAAGCTTAGCTAGATCCCTCCTCATGTTATCTACCCCTTCCTGGGTGTCTACTCTATTGCAGATTTTGGTATGATCCACAAAGAGGCAAACCTTACTCGACAGCCCTTCCGCTATATCACTAACAAAGATGTTAAAAAGAATCGGACCAAGGACAGATCCCTGGGGCACACCACTGGTAACATCCTTCTCCTCAGAGTGAGCTCCATTTACTTGTACTCTTTGTTGCCTCCCACCCAACCAATTTCTAACCCAAGCAGTAACTTTAGGGTTCATCCCTAGGGTGCTCAGTTTGTTTATAAGTCGCCTCTGAGGAACAGTGTCAAAGGCTTTACTGAAATCTAAATACACCACATCTAGAGCTCTCCCTCGGTCCAACTCCCTGGTCACCCAGTCAAAGAAATCAATCAGATTTGTCTGACAAGACCTGCCTCTGGTGAATCCATGCTGCCTCGGATCCTGTAATCCGCTGGACTCCAGAAACCTCACTATTTTCTCTTTCAGCAGCGTTTCCAATAATTTACTCACCACCGAAGTTAAACTAACCGGCCTGTAGTTTTCAACCACATCCTTATTTCCGCTTTTGTGTAAAGGCACCATATGAGCCTCTCTCCAGTGCTTTGGCACCACTCCCGACTCCGAGGCATTGAAAAGGTCAGTCAGTGGAGTTGCTAGAACGTCCCCAAGTTCCCTCAGTATTCTAGGGTGCATCCCATCCGGTCCCATCGCTTTGTCTACTTTAAGTTGAGCTAATTTTTCACGAACACAGTCTTCTGAAAATTGTTCAAGATGTCCCTCGCTTCTGTTCCTATTTGTGGGTGTTTTCTGAGGTCCTGCTCCTGGTTCTTCATCTGTGAACACAGAACAAAAATATTTGTTAAGCAATTCCGCTTTATCCTTATCAGCTTCTACATATTCCCCCCCTGTACCCTTGAGTCTGACAATACCACTTTTGCCCTTCCTCTTCTCACTAATATATCTGAAAAATGTCTTATCCCCCCATTTTATTGCATTGGCTATTTCCTCCTCCTTTTGAATCTTTGCCTTCTTGACTACTTTGCTACTTCTCTTAGTTTTTCCAAATACAGATGCCTGTCTTCCTCTCTCTGTGATCTCTTGTATTTCATGAAGGCCTCCCTCTTTTTCTTCACTTTTTCAGCTACTTCCTTCGAAAACCATAGCGGTCTCCTTTTCCTTTTGCCTTTATTTACCATTTTAACAAAAAGGTTGGTTGCCCTTAAAATACCCCCTTGCAGTTTTGCCCACTGTTTTTCTACATCCCCCAGCTGTTCCCATCCCACTAACGACTCCCTGAGGTATTGGCCCTTCTTCGCAAAGTTAGTCTTCCTAAAGTCTAAGATCCTCACCTTGGAATGGATTCTAACAGCCCTAGTCCTAATACTGAACCACATCATCTGGTGATCACTGGATGCAAAATGATCTCCCACTACAACATCAGAAACACTTTCACCATTGGTAAGCACCAAGTCCAGTATGGCCCCTTCACGTGTGGGGTCTGTTACCAATTGCCTGAATAGTTCTCCCTGTAGAGAATCCAGGATCTCCTTACTTCTAGATGATACTGCAGCAGGAACGTGCCAATCAACATCTGGCATATTGAAATCTCCTAGCAGTAGCACTTCCCCTTTCCTAGCAATGCTGCGTATGTCTTCAATTAACTCTCTGTCCACCTCTTCCTCTTGTGAGGGAGGTCTGTATATCACACCAATGCAAATAGATTTCTCTTTCCCTCTTTCTAGTTTAACCCACAATGCCTCCTCTCTCCCTCTTAAGCTCTGTAATTCCAAAGCTTTAATAGTAGTTTTTACATATAGTGCCACTCCTCCTCCCCTTCTTCCTACCCTGTCCTTTCTGAATAAAGTATAGCCAGGTATAGTTACATCGCAATCATGGTTTTCTGTGAACCATGTTTCTGTAACTGCCACTAAATCCTAGTCAGCCACTCCCACCAAAGCTTCAACATCAGGGATCTTATTTCCCATGCTACGGGCATTTATACACACTGCTTTCCATATATTACCCCTGTTACCCATTTCCATAAAGGTATTTAATGTATCACCTACCTGGGGGCTTTCACTTACCTGGGGGCTTTCTTCACCCATCCCCAACAAATCTAGTTTAAAGCCCTCTTCAGTAGATTAGCCAGTCTACTACCGAAGATGCATTGACCTTTCTTGGACAGATGGATGCCATCTCTGCTCTGCAACTCTTGGAACAGCATCCCATGGTCTAGGAAACCAAAACGCTCTCGATGACACCATCCACGCAGCCATGCAGCTATAACTCCTCATGACATTACCCTGTCAGCTGGAAGAGGGTCACCTCAATGCATTTATTCTATGGAACTTTAAAATGTTTCTATCATATCACCCTTTTCCTGTTTTTCCTCCAAAGTATACATATTGAAATCTTTCCACTTATCCTCATACCTTTATGAGGAAGATCACTGACCATTTTAGTAGCCGCTCTCTGGACTGGTTCTATCCTTTTTATATCCTTGTGAAGGAGGTCCCACTAGAGACTTCCATAAAGGCACTATTACCTCCTTTTTTTCCTGCTTGCCATTCCTCTTCTTATGCACCCAAGCATACTTCTGGCTTTTGCGGTCATCTTTTCTACCTGTTTGGGCACATTAAGATCATCTGATATATTCATCCCAGGTCCTGCTCTTCTTTCGTGCACTGAAGTACTTTACTCCATATACTGTACCATTCTCTTGTGTCTTTACAGCCCCAATGCATGATCTTTCATTTTTTAGCATTAAATTTTGGCTGCCAAATTTTCGACCATTCAAGCTTCACTAGATTCTTTCTCATGTTATCTACACCTTTCAGGGTGTCTACCTTGTTGCAGATTTTGGTATTATCTGCAAAGAGGCATACCTTTTCCAACAGACCTTTTGCAATTTTGTTTAAAAAAATGTTATAAAGAACATGAGCAAGGACTGAAACCTGAGGCACACCACTGGTAACATCCCTATCCTTGGAGTGAATGCCATTTATTGCTACCCCTCTGTTGCCTACCACTCAGTTTCTTACCCAGTCACTTTAGGATCCATCCCAACGGAACTCAGTTTATAAGTTGCTGATGTAGAACAGGATCAAAGGCCTTGCTGAAATCTAAGTGTACACATTTAGCATTCTCTTCTGACCCAGTTCTCTGGTCATCCAATGAAAGAAATCAATCAGATTTGTCTGATAAGACCTACCTCTAATAAAGAAGTCATTTTGTCTTAGATCCTGTAACCCCTTGAATTCCAGAAACCACACTATCCTCTGCTTTGGCAGCATTTCCATTAATTTACTCATTAGAGAGGTCAGACTAAATGTTCTGTAGTTATCAATCTCTCTTTCTTACTTCTGTTTTTGTGGACAGGAACTATATTCACCCATTTCTAGAACTCTAGGATAAGAATGTAAGAACATACAAAAAAGCATATAGGGTCAGACCAAGGTCCATCAAGCCCAGTATCCTGTTTCTAACAGTGGCCAGTCCAGGTCACAAGTACCTGTCAGGTTCCCAAAAAAGGTACACAGATTCCACAATGCTTAAGAGGTATAATTCACTTTTGCAAGGTCTTCCTCAGTATGTTCTAAAGTGTCTAGATCCACCACACACTAATCACATTATACTGCGTCTAACTGAGCAGTACTGGCTGTCAGTCTCCTGCCGTATGAAGCCTAAAATATTCATTACCCATTGTGCCTTCTATACTGACTATCCTCTCGATCTTTCACCACTATTGATCACATACTTTCCCCAACATCAATTAACATCTTCATGTGCCCATCATTTAGAAAATTAGCTATGAATGGATTCGGAATTCCACCTTTGCTTACAATGCCTCTGTATTGTAGAATTCCCTTCCGGTAAATATTTGCTGGAAAGCTCATACAGGAATAAACACCCCCCAAAAAAACAAGTCAAGACACTGTTATTTCAGTGTTCTTACAACTATTTCTAATCATTCACTGTCTCCTTACCTTTTGTATTCTGTTCATTGTAAGCACATAGGGCTCAATATTCAAAGGATTTATGCTTCTAACTTTGAGAGTTATCTTCCTAAATTGGCCTCTTTGAAAATTTGCTAAGGCTGAGTGCCTAAGTACGTACTTAAAATTTCTCTAAACTCCTAGAGAGCATGATAAGTGGGTGGCAATGGGGGCAGATTTAGGGTGAGAAAAAAATAGGAGCTTAGCGCTGATTTTCAGCACTAGGCTCATAAATCTAGGCAAACAAATGTCAAGCCTAAATTTAGCAGAATGTATGTTAAGCTCCTTAAGGATGAATTTTCAGCTGAAAACTTTAAGGGCCCTTTTACAAGAGTACAGTCAGTGTGGGTTTTGGCGTATGTTAAGTTCACTCTAAAGCCTGCAGTGACTGATGGCAGCGTGTGTGTGCTGATGGTCACATTAGTGCATCACGCGTTTGGGTGGTAAAGGGATGGAGAGGGGACATAGTGAGCCCTGCACAGGTAGCATGCAGATACCTGGCATTCAGTCCACCTGTTGCAATAGTGCATACTTGTCGCAGCACATTAGAGTACCAATCTGTGTAGTAACTGCTGGGATTATGCCAGGCACGTCCCTGGTAGTTAGTGCACAGTGATTGCAACTATCACACATTATTTTTAGTATTAAGCACACATTAGTTGCCGTATCCTAGTGCCCTTTAATAAAAGAACCCCTTAGGTTCCTAAGTTTGGATGAAAATAGAGCACAAATTTAGGAGCTTCCTTTTTTTTTTTTTGTTGTTGTTGTTTGTAGGGGATTGTAACTTTTCGTTTTTGTTGTATTCTTTTTTTGACAAATACAGACTGAAGCAACAATTTTGAAAATAATGCTCAGTTAATTTTCTCTGGATAAGGCTCAAATGCATATCAGCATCTGTCTTGATTCACTGCAAAGAACAGGCATTCTGTTTAACAGCTAGTCATTTTCTGAGATGATAGTTTTTATGAAAGTTATCTGAAGAAGTGAGTGGCACAGCAAGACAAATGAAATAAAATAAAACCTTTCTTGTAGTCAAAATGGCCCAGTGTCGATAGAAAGCAAACAAAGGTCTGTAGATTTTGAGAACGTTCCCATGGGAGCAGTCAAACTGGAATCGCACATCTGCAACATTCCAGTGTTTCAGTCAATGCAGAAATGGCTTATTAACTTTTCTCTCCCCAAGGTCACATTCCTAGTCAATTGTGTCATCTACGGAGCATAAATACAGCTATAGCCGTTTCAAACTGTAGTGCTAGTCTACTAAATGTTACTAAATGTACAATATCTAGTATAAACAAGTTATATTTTAAAGAATCCTTTTATAAAAGAATGTATTTTATATTTCTGTTTGTTCTTTCAGTCCATGATTTATTTTTCATAAGTTGTATCTCTACAGGTTGACTTTTGTACAGTAGGTCAAACAGCAGCAATGATCATTTTCATTTTTATTTTATTTTATTCAGTCAAAAGAAAATGATTGAGACCTTTCTTCTTTCTCTGCTTTAGTTTGTAAGGCATATGTAAATATGACCATTTCACTCCTTTATCGATGAAGAAGTAATTAGACCTTACCTGCTAATTAGTGTTCTTGAAGGATCTCCAGTCTAGTCCCTTTCTTCTGGGTTGTGCGCTTCTTCTAGCAGCTTGGAGACTGAGTACTTCATTCTTTGATCCCTCAGGATATATAATCACTGGCACCACCCACCAGCTTCAGTATCCTGTTAACAAAGCAGACCTAACGGAGAGACAACTAAGCAAACATGACTAACTACAAACTTTTTAACCAGAAAAAAACTCCCCTCCCCCTCCCTAGGAAGGGACGTCCCAACCCTCCCTTCGAAGAGGAGGCTTACCTGACCCATGGCCTTCCCATACCGAAAGCCAAGTCAATTTCAATTGTGATATCAGTGCCCTGTAACCGCCTCTTCCACTTCAGCACCGAAACCTGAAGGCAAACTTCTGCTAAGCTAACCATCCTTCTGAACTTCTTCGGACCGGAAAACTTCTCTTTATCATTCCGGGCGGGATCAGGGACTAGACTGGAGATCCTTCAGGAACACTAATTAGCACGTAAGGTCTAATTACTTCTTCCTAAGTGTCTCTCCAGTCTAGTCCCTTTCTTCTGGGATTAACAGAGCAGTTCAAGCATGGGAGGGGCCTGCCAAACCGGCCTGAAGTACCACTCTCGCAAAACCAGCATCCGCTGCCGCCTGAACATCCAATCGGTAGTGCCTGAAAAAAGTATGCAAGGAGGACCATGTAGCCACCCTACAGATCTCCGAAGGATGAATCAAACTATACTCTGCCCAAGAGGTAGCCTGAGCTTGAGGAATAAGCCCGTAACCCTAGCGGAAGCTGCCGACCTCTCAGAAGATATGCAGAAGCAATGGCCTCCCTGATCCACCTTGAAATTGAAGCTTGGGCTGCCACTTCTCCTCTGTGCGGCCCCCCAAAAAGCACAAACAACCTCTGTGACTTGCGGAATGCCTCCGTATGCTTCAGGTAATGCCTCAAAATCCTATGCACATCCAACCTCCGTAAACGTGTGTCACTCTCTTCTTGCCCTACCCCAACAAAGGACGGAAGAAAAACGGATTGATTCACAAGGAACGGGGAAACCACCTTGGGCTAGAACGAAGGAACCGTCCTCAAAATCACCTTATCTTTGAAGAAAACGAGGAAGGACAGAGAACAGGACAATGCTTGCAACTCCGACACTCGTCTGGCCGAACAAATGACTACCATAAAAAACGTCTTGAGAGTCAAATCTTTTAATGAAGCAAGATGCACTGGCTCATACGGTTCTCCCGCCAGGGAATCCAAAACCAGGTTAAGATCCCAAGGCGGGATGGTCACACTACTTTGCGGCCTCAAACGTCTCACTGCCTTTAGGAAATGGACTACATCAGGATGCTCGCCTAACAGCCTTCCCAAAAGCTTACCTCTGTAACAGGAAATAGCTGCAAGCTGAACTCGCAAGGAACTGGCAGCCAGACCTTTCTGAAAACCATCCTGTAAAAACTCCAATACCTCCGGGACAAAAGCTTTTAACAGCTTCATCTGTCGCTCCCCACACCAATTCTCAAAAATTCGCCAAACTCTCACATACGCTAGACAGGTTGAGCACTTGTGCACCTTCAGCAAGGTTGAGATCACTGCCCCGGAATATCCTCTCTTGCGTAGCCTTGCCCTTTCAATAGCCAGGCCGTAAGCGAGAACCGATCCACCTACGGCATTCTCACCGGACCCTGAGTGAGAAGATCCTCCCTTACTGGTAGATGCCACAGCTTGTCTGCCAACAGACGCATTAGGTCGGCATACCACGGTCTCCTTAGCCAATCCGGAGCTATCAGTACCACTAAGCCCTGATGTGCCTCTATCCTTTGCAGAACTCTGCCTATGAGCGCCCACGGAGGAAATACATACAACAACCCCTCTGCGGGCCACCTTTGAACTAGGGCATCCAGACCCTCTGACATTCTCTCCTTCCATCTGCTGAAGAATTGGATGGCTTTGGCCGACTCCCAGCTCGCCATCAGGTCCATGACTGGCTGCCCCCACTTGCGTTCCAGCTGATGGAAGACTTTCTGGCAGAGTATCCACTCGCTGTGATCTACCTTGTGTCGGCTGAGATAGTTGGCTGCAACATTTTGCACTCCGGCCATGTGTTGAGCTGACAGGGCCAACAGATGAGCCTCGGCCCATTCTAAGAGGCTTCCTGCTTCTTCTTCCAACAACGGGCTGCTGGTGCCTCCCTGCCTGTTGATGTAAGCTACCGCCGTCACGTTGTCTGAAAGAACTTTGACTGCCCTTCTGCGAATCCAAAACTGGAATGCTTCAAGAGCTAAGATCACCGCCCTCAACTCTAACCTGTTGATGGGCCACCGGGATTCCTGAGCACTCCAGAGGCCCTGGGCAAATCGCCCTTCACAGTGGGCTCCCCAGCCAGACAAACTTGCATCCGTCATTACCTGCACCCACTGCGGGGGTTCATAAGAACATAAGATATGCCATACTGGGTCAGACCAAGGTCCATCAAGCCCAGTATCCTGTTTCCAACAGTGGCCAATCTAGGTCATACGTACCTAGCAGTTTCCCCAAAAGACACAGGTTCGAGGGGCATTCCGCTCTCTAGAGCCCCTGGGTAGAGCCACCACTGAAGAGCCTCCTTGGTTTCAAAGGAACATGGAAACGTCACTGACAAAGGCTGACGCTGATGAGACCATCACCTTAGAAGTGACCTCTGTAAGGGACGCATATGGCCCAGGGAACCAGATCTAATGTCGCCGCCATAGTTCCCAGAACCTGCAGGTAGTGCCACGTCGACAGTGCCTTCCGATTCACAAACTCTCTTATCAGCCAACACAGATCTTCCGCTCTCTGAGCTGGCAAAAAAACCTTGCCTGCCACCGTGTCGAATCTTGCTCCTAGATACTCGAGTACCTGAGTAGGAACCAACCTGCTCTTTGTCAGATTAATTACCCACCCCAAGCTTCGGAGGAAGGCGACCACTCTGGCTATCACCTTCAAACTCTCGTCCTTGGACCTGGCCCTGATCAACCAATCATCCAGGTAAGGATGGACTAGAATCCCTTCTTTGCGTAATGCTGCCGTGACCACCACCATTACCTTGGTGAAAGTGCATGTAGCTGTTGCCAGGCCGAACAGTAGTGCTTGGAACTGAAAGTGTCCCATCGGTACCGCGAAGCTTGAGGTCTAGAGATGTTAAGAATTCCCCCCTGCTGGACAGCCACGATCACTGACTTCAGAGTTTCCATCTGGAAATGGAGAACCCGCAGGCACCGATTGACCCTTTTTAGGTACAGAATTGGTCTTAGGGAGCCCTCTTTCTTTGGGACTACAAAATAGATGGAGTTTCGACCTGAACTGCATCTATCTTTCAGGACCGGGACCACCGTTTTCAAGGCCAACAGCCTTGACAAGGTTTCCTGCACTGCTGCTCGCTTGGCCTGAGACTTGCACAGCGACTGGATGAAGATGGGAGCACTGGTCTTGCAAACTCTAAGTCATAACTGTCCCTCACTACCTCCAAGACCCACAGATCAGATATAACCCGGGCCCAGGCGGGAAAGAACTGCCGCAACCGATCTCCTACCGGCAGCACTTCCGTCCGAGCCTCCGCAGCTTCATTGAGTCTTTCTGTGGGCTCCCGCTCCCCAAAACCCCCAGAAGCCTTGTCCCCTCAAAGCAAACCAGCCCCTCTGGAAGGAGGTCTGCCGAGCTGGACAAAATTTGCGGGAGTCCCTCTGCTGAAAATGTCCAGGGCCCGCAAAGCGACCCTGCTTAAGCCTATCCTCCGGCAGTCTGACTCCTTTTGACTCTCCTAACTCCTTCACCAACTTGTCCAAATCTTCCCCAAAAAAGAAGCTTACCCCTAAAAGCGAGTCTACCAAGCCAGGCTTTGGACGAACCGTCCGCCGCCCAATTGCGAAGCCAAAGGTACCGTTGAGCCGCCACCACAGATGACATGTTTTTGGACAGACTCCTAATAAGATCGTATTGACTGTCCACCAGATAGGCCGCTCCGGACTCCATTTTAGCGGCCTCTCCCTGCGGTCCAGTCAAAGACTTCTCCACCATCCGCAGCTGTTGAGACCACCGCAGGCAAGCCCGGGCCACCCAGGCCCCACATACTGATGCTTGACGTGCCAAAGCACTAATGTCAAAGGCTTGTGTCAACAAAGCATCTAGCTTCTTGTCTTGGGCATCTTTTACGGCTGTACTGCCTTCCACCGGTATCGTAGTCTTCTTGGTTACTGTGGATACAGCTGCGTCCACTCTCGGCGACTTGAACAATTCCTTCTCCGCTTCAGGCAGAGGGTACAAGCGTGACATCGATCTCACGCCCCTCAAAACTGCCTCCGGCTGGTCCCACTCTTCCTGGATCATTTGCCGTACTACCTTGTATACAGGAAATACCCTCTGGGACTTCCTTACAGCCTGGATTAATGGGTCTTCCAACTCTTCTTCCTGCTCCGGTACCCCTGCCATGTTAGGCATCTTCAGGGACTCTACAATTAAGGCCGGCAGCTCTTCTCGTCGAAAGACCCTTACAATTCTTACCTGCTCCTCAGGGATCTCCCCCTTCTCAAGCTCTTCTTCCTCCTCTCCCAGCTCTTGATCGGAAGTCTCCCTTTCCAGAGTTTACGAATCAGGGGAATGAGGGTTCTCCTCCTCCAGGGTTCTGGCTCACTTAGATGGAACCACTGCCTCCATCAACGGCTTGGGCTGTGCCCCACGCTTTTGAGTGCATCCTCAACTGCCCTGCTGATGCAAACAAAAAGCTTTATGCAACAACAAAACAAACTCCGGAGAAAAACCTTCCCCCAGGCCTACCTCTCCCAAGGAGGTCCCCGGTTGTGGCTGAGGCTCCAGTTGCTGCTCCAAATTCAAAGACAGGCAGAATCTTCCCCCAGGAGTCCTTCCAGGGGTTCTGCCAACTCCTGAGAAACCACTGGATCTGGAGAGCCACCAGCCTGCAGCCCCTGATTCCTGCTTCGGAAACCAAACTTTTGCGGGCTCCGCAAAGCAGGCACTGAGGCCTAGCTGGCATCTTGCCCCGAGGAATAAAACAGTTCTCTTTCCCTTTTTTTTTTTTTTTTAAACCTATTTAAACCTATAACAAAAAGCTAGAGTATCTATCTATATCTATATAGATAGATATAAATCACTCTGTGTATAAATCACTTTTTATTTATATATACAGCCTCCTGCCACCGTTGGCTACATGCTCAACGAGCTACTTGGCACCCAGCCCCACCCCCCGGCGCTCAAAGCGCGCGAAAGGAAGCGGCCTTGTCTCGCTTCCAAGGGCCCCGCCACTGCTGTCTGCGCACGAGGCTTTGCTGTCCACTTCAGAACCGGCCCCTCTTACTTTGCGGTTCTCCCCGCTTGTATCCCTGCCGCTCCGAGGTTCCCGGCCAAAAACGGAGACCTAACCCCTTCCCGCCCTCATGCTCAGCCATCTCCCAGGCTTCTGCTATGAGGCAGGAGGCAGCTCAGAGGTCCTGAATCACCCCGAGACTCGGTGGAAAAAACCCTCGCTAGTCTCTTCTTTTCTTTTCTTTTTTCTTTTTTTTTTTAAATGTGCCTCAGGCCAAGGCAAGCCTCCTCCTGAACCAATCCCCCGTCTGGAAAGGGAGGAGGGGAGGGGCAGACGCCTCTCTCTTCCTAACACTGCTTCAACCAAAAAATAACTAAAGAAATAAAGGCAAATAAAGCCAAACCAAAAGAAAAGGGCAATACCCACTAACCAGACCCCCTAAACTCTAAGGTCTCTCCAGTAAGCCTTTACTTGGCTTAATGCTCCTTCTAGCTGCTTGGAGACTGAGTATACTGAAGCTGGTGGATGGTGGCAGTGCTTATATATCCTGAGGAATCAAAGAATGACGTATTCAGTCTCCAAGCTGCTAGAAGAAGAGCACAACCCAGAAGAAAAGGACTAGACTGGAGAGAGACTTAGGAAGCATTGGTTACACATTCACTTTTAGGTTAAGCTTAAAATTCTCACAGTAGTGCTTAAAACTTTGCTTATATGTTGTCCCCATTATTTAGCTGGCTTTCTTACACCATATACGAGACCAAAACCTACTTTGAGTTCCTCTGAACTTTGGTTACTGACATCTCCTTCTATGGTCCAGAGGGGGTGAGTCAATATGTTTTCAATTATTTGAGGTCTGTATTATAGAACTCCCTATCCCTGGGGCATGTTTACTAAAGGTTAGCATGCTTAATGAAAGTTATAGCACATTAAGGGGTATGTTTACTAAACCGGGCTAACGGTTAACCCGGGCTATCTGCAACTAGGTCCCATTGAATAATATGGGACCTAGTGACAGATAGCCCGGGTTAACTGTTAACCCGGTTTAGTAAACATACCCCTAAGTGTGTGAGCTGTGGTAGCACTTAACACACTTTTAGCTTTCATTAATGTGCATTAACCTTTGGTGAACATAACCCCTGACATTTAGGATGGGAGTATCTTTTCTGTTTTTCAATTGGAGCTAAAAGACTTTTGCACTATGCAATTTTAGTGAAAATAATTGTGCTATGACTTTCTCAGTGGTCAGTATTGCCATCGTCTACTAAGGCTGTGCAAGTTCTTCCACTGTGTTTAAATTGTTCTTATATTTCAGAACCTTTCTTTTTTTAGCTTTAATTTTGCTTGTCTAAACTAAGGTCGAAGTTGGGGGAACATAAGACAGAGCAGTCCCTAATCAATTTTGTTGTCTGTATTATAAATACTTTTGAGGAATATTGCCTCAGGAAGCCGATATTATGAGATCTTGCAATTGAGCTGATGCAGTAACATGATTTCTTAAATGTCTTTAAAATATCAGGCTGGGGTCACATGATGCGGTGAACCAGAGTAGATGCATTTGTTTTGGCTCTGAAGATCCCTGCCCGATAATACAGTTATAAAAAATTTTGCAAAGACCTTCCGCAAACCCAGAAAGTACAAGTGGACAGCATAAGCTTTGGGAGAACAGCCAATGTTAGCAGGTTAATAGATGGCTATTAAATCCGCTAGGAAAGAGCGGGTAGACAGACCGAAAGGAGTGGAGACAAAGATGGCGGCTACCCTACCAGAGAGCCCGACGGAAGCAATGCAGACAGACTCTATAATGCAGGAGGTATCACAGGCAGTTGTACAAGCTCTTGATAGCCACTTCCAGGGTCTAACTAATATGCTGGAAAAACTTTCACAAGCAGTGACTGACTTTTGGAGTAGATTTGGAGGCCTGGAACAAGTGTCAGACCTTGAAGCTCTGAGCCAGACGCATAAGAAAATCCTAAAAAAGCTGACGGACAGGCTTGAGGAACAAGCTACCAAACTAGGTGACCTGGAAAATAGAGGCAGACGGAAAAACCTATGTTTTGTTGGAATCCCCAAGGCAGTAGCAGAAGCGGAGTTGTGGAGGTTTTTTGGACACGTGGCTTCCAGAGCAGCTGCTTCTTAACAATTTGCAGAGGGGGTGTGGAGGGTGGGTGGAGTTGTAATGTTGGGATTTGAGTAATGTAGAATAAAAAGATGGTGCTTTAATGCCTTCCTGAATTGGGTGAGGTCAGTGATCGCTCGGATAGTGGTTGGGAGGTCATTCCAGCAAGTAGGTGCGTAACATCGGAGACCCTATCAAACGTTATAAGGTGCTCAAGGCCTTGTGAGGCTCCCATACAGATATTGCTATGCTTCAAGAGACGTATATGACAGATTTGGAACATGGGAAGCTCAAGAGATGATGGGTGGGAGAGGTTTATAGGGCCACCAAGGGGAATTAAAAAGCGGGAGTTGTCATCTTAGTCAAGATGTCCCTTAATTTCAAGGCGTAGTGGGTTGAGCGTGATGCAGAGGGGCGATACGTGGTGGTATGGGAATGGTTGTGCAGCCACCCTGTCTTGTTGGGAAATATCTATGGGCCAAATAGATACAAGAAAAAAATCTTTAATGATCTGGGGTGACAGCTGATGGAAGGTGGGAACTGGGAAGTTATTCTGGGGAATGACTACAGTTGCGTGCTGGATCCGGGGGTGGACCACCCCTGAGGGGGAACAGATGGGGAAGCCAGGTAGCGGAGAAGGGTGTTGGGCTTGTGTGAGGGCAACGCGTTGGTAGATATTTGGCGTGTTCTCCATCCTGGAGAACGAGATTACATTCACTTGTTGAGGGCTCATGGTACATGGTCTTAGACTATTTTTTGTTACAGTATCTCAGGGCCTCCTGTATAAAGTTACGGAGGTTCAGCTTGGGAATATTCATATTTCTGATCACGCAATGGTCTGGGTAGATCTTCAGATCTCCCAGCAGGAGGGCCCTGGGGGAGGCTGGCAGTTTCCTTTCTACTTGAGGGGAGATGCAGATTTTTGATGTTTCCTCAGGGAACACTGGGATGTGTTTGAAGAGGTGAATGCGGTTCATAAGGAGAACCTATCACTCTTCTGGGAAACTGCAAAGGTGTATGTGCAGGGAGTTATATTGGGTTATGTAGCTCGCAAGAAAAAGGAGGCCAGCCGTAGACTGGTGGAGTGAACCTCACAACTCTGTGCTTTATGGCGTAGGTTGATACACAAAGATACAGAGGAAAATCATACGGTGTACTTATCACTGCAGAGTCAAATTAACACCTTGATACATGCAAGGGCTAAATGGTCTCTGCTGCACTATAGGTATACGTTGTATTGATTTGGGAATCGCTTGGGACACATGCTGTCTGCATTGATAAAGAAGAAAAATAGCTCTCGGCCTGTGGCTTCCATATGAGGAGCGGATGGAGTCATTTGCACAATACAGCGAGTAGTGGAGATGGCTTTCCTAGACTACTATAATGGTTTATACCGCGAAGATCTGGGGGATGGACAAGGGGCTGTAGAGTATTTGCAAAATTGTGTACTTTCATGCTTACAGCAATCTCATTGTGAACAGTTAAGTTCACCTATCCTTCTGCGGGAAATGCAGGTGGTGATCAAAAGCTGGAAGATACCTCGAGCACCTGGCCTGGATGGGTTTAGTGCTGAATTCTATCAGATTTTGGGAGAAAATGTTTGTGTCCCATTGGCAGACTTTTACCAGCAATTAGCAGATCTCGGGCACTTTCCCTATCTGACCAATGAAGCACTCATAACCATTATCCCTAAACCAGGATGGGATCCATTCATGTCAGGGTCTTATCGCCCAATATCCTTATTGAATGTAGAGTTAAAAATTATATCTAAGATCTTGGCAGAACGACTGTCCCCCCTATGATGTCTGATTTAATACACCCTTCCCAGGTAGGCTTTGTGCAGGGTAGACAGGCTGTAACTAACATTTGTCAAATCCTGTAAAAGTGTCAGCCTCCCCTCTATTCTGATATGTTTTGACACTGAAAAAGCATTTGAGAGTGGGATGGCGGTATATGATTGCTGCATTGCGAGCTTTTGGGTTTGGGTTTTTTTTCCTCCAAGTGGTGCAGGCATTTTATGTGGACCCATGGGCGCGGGTACTGGTGAATGGAAGATGCACGGATAAGTTTTCTCCGCAAAGGGAGACATGCCAGGGGTGCTTGCTGTCCCCCCTTCTCTTCATTTTGACCCTTGTGCCACTACTATTGCACATACGTGCAAACCCGGGTATAGAGGGCATTCATATAGGGTCCTATGAATTTAAACTTGCTGCCTTTGCAAACAATCTGCTTTTTCATCTGGCTAATACTGAACAATCTTTAGCAAATTTGCTTATGGAATTTGAGACCTTTGGTAGGTTCTCGGGACTTAGACTCAATTTAGAAAAATCGGAAGCTCTGGTGGGACTAGATTTGGTTAGGTTGGAATGGAAGGGCCATTTTCCCTTAGTGGGCTGGGGACTCGTTTCAATACCTGGGAGTGATTCTGCCCAGAGATCCTCAGGAACTATATCAATATAATGTAGGGCCCAAGTTGTGTCAACTTGAGCTGAGCTTAGTCCGATGGCAAGAGTTGCCCCTCTTGCTTGGGGGTCGGATTGCGTGGCTTTGAATGACCCTGTTTCCTCAGTGGCTTTACATGTGTAACTATTGCCATTGAGAATATTGAAGAAAGATCTTAAAAAGATAGATCGGCTGTTAACTAGATTTTTATGGTAAGTACATCGGGCGAGAATAGCGATACAGACGCTTAAGGGGTCTTAGAATAGAGGGGGCATGGGACTCCCAGATTTTCAGACATATAATTTAGCATGTCTGTTGTGACATTTAAAAGACTTGTTTGACAAGGTTTACTATTCTCCCTTGGAATGTGAACAGGCTTTGGCCTTGCCCCTGGCGCTTCGGTATATTCTGCACATGCCAGCTCGTAAGTTACCTGCCCTATTGAAAAGATGCCATCTTATTTTGGTCATGCTGCAGACTTGGAGATGGATATGTGCAATAGTGGGGCATTCCACTTTCCAGTTGGTTTACTTGCCAATTCAGGGAAATGCTGATTTTTCCCCCCCAGGAATGATGCCTTCTAAATTTTGACGATGGCAGAGACTGGGGATAGAGTGCCTGGAGCAGGTGTTAATTGAGGATTTATTTATTTATTTATTTATTTAATTGGATTTCTATACCGCCTTATCATACAATTAAAGCGGTCTTACAAACAAAGATATTAAGAGTATTAGTGAGAAAATGTAAAGAAATAAAAGTTAAAGTTATGGTATAATGTGTTAGAGTGAGTTGCATTATCTACATAGTGAGCTATACTATAATGTGAGCTATTATACAATATGTATATGATTTACATTCCAGACAAATTAAGTTAGTTAATTGCATGACCGTAGTGTTCTATAAACAAAGATGTTTTCAGTTGCTTTCTAAAGTCATTGATGTCCTGAGCTGCTCTCAGCTCATTAGGTAGAGAGTTCCAGATGGAAGGTGCAGCAAAAGAGAAAGCCCTTTCAGAGGTGTCTTTACATGTTTTTCTGACATCATTTGATAAGCTGATTCTGTTGTCAGATCCTCTTCTTCTAGGTCTGTTGCTAATATCTGACTGTATGAGATATGTCAGGCTTTCTGCAGAATATTGTTGTTTTATCTTGAAAATATAAATTATAGTTTTATATTTTACACGTGAAGCTATAGGTAACCAGTGAAGCTCTTTCAAGATGGGAGTTATATGTTCTCTACTTGATAGACCAAAAATTATACGTGCAGCAGTATTCTGCGCCAGTTGTAAAGGCTTAAGTGCTTGCTTAGATAAACCCAGATATATTGGATTACAGAAGTCAAGTAATGGAGTAATCAATGCTTGACAAACATTTCTGAAGTGAACAGTATCAAGAAGCGGCCTTAGTCTTTTGATGAGCTTCATTCTGTAATAAGCGCTTTTAATTGTCTTATTTATGTGTGATCTGAGATTCACTCATTATCCAGAGTAACTCCAAGATATTTCACTTCTGATTTAATAGGAATAGTTGAGTTATCTATTTTGATGTCAGGAGGATGCGCAAAATTATGGTTACGAGAAATAAATAACGCCTCTGTTTTGCTAAAATTAATTTCCATGTTGTTTGTTTTACACCAGTTGGACATTTCTGAGAGACATTCTGTAATGCCCGAGAAATCAGGGTTCTCAATAGTGATAGTTGTGAAAATCATAATATCATCAGCATAGATTGTATACTTAATTCCACTTTTCAAAGGAATTTTGCATATTGGTTGCATATAAATATTGAAAAGGAGCGATGAAAGTGCAGATCCTTGTGGTACACCTTGTATTACTCTTATGGGCATAGAGGTTTTTTCCCCTATCTTTACTTGTAAAAATCTCTCTGTCAAATAGGAATGGAACCATTTTAAAGTGACCCCATGTAGACCAATCTCCTCTAATCTATTTAATAATCTATTGTGATTTACTGAGTCGAATGCTGCAGAGATGTCTATAAAAATCATTATAATACCTTTCTTAATGCCATCAATGGTGCGGAGTATGCAGTCAAAAAGATAAATCATTAAAGTTTCAACTCCATGGTTTGGGCGAAAACCATGTTGGTTAATATCTAGGGGTGCATGAACATCAATGTGTTCTTGAAGTTGAAGTTGCACTATCTTCTCTATGATCTTTGCTAAAAAGGGTATGCTGGAAATTGGCCGGTAGGCTGCTGGATTATTCTTGTCTAGCGTTGTTTTCTTCGGAATTGGTCTAACAGTTGCAAGCTTAAGTTGCTCTGGTAAAATACCTTGAGAGAGGGAATTTTGCACAATGTTGGATGGAGTCCTGTTGTCATTTGAGGAGCTGCAAAGCCAATATAGCTTGGAAGGTATAGATCTGTTTCAATACTATCAGCTCCGCAGTTATGTTCAGGGTCTATGTGATGAACATTTGTCTAGCTCCTTCTGAACGGAGTTGGAGGACAACTTCTTATGTGAAGATTCTGGTAGGATTACGATATCACAGGTGCAATCTTCCTTCGCGACAAGAGCATCCCAATATATATGTCACAAATTGACTGAGCTCTGGAATATGGATCTCAGCATGTCATTTACGGGAGAAGCCATTTGGAAACTCATCAGTAAGACACCGAGGTTTACAGCTATGGTAGCTCTCGGGGATACACAATACCGGATAGTCAGGAGAGCTTATCTCTCTCCTAGCTGCTTGAAATTGATGGGGTATAGTGAGTGGACCACCTGTCCCAAATGTGGTGATCAGTGTGCACCCCTGATTCATTTGTTGTGGCCCTGCCCTGTGGTGCAGGACCACAAGATTTTATGGAAAATGTTTAGAGGCAAACATGAGCTTTGATGCCAGAATCAGCCTTGTTACATGTAATGGAGGGGGTGGAGGTTAGGGGAAGGAGTCAGAGATGCTGGTTGAAACTATCTTGTGTGCTAGCCTCCCGTGCTGTCTTAATGGGTTGGTGTAGCTCAGACCCACTGAGCTATTGGCAGTGGCGGTCAGCTTTGCATCAATATATGCAACTTGATAAACTTTGGGCTAAAGCTGAACGGCATCAGATACCTAAGTTTCATGCATTATGGGATGCCTATATTCAAACATTGCCACCAAGGAGCCATAGACATGCACTCAATGATCTATAAGAGATGAGAGAGACTATTCCGTATTGAAGTGGGGATGCATGTGGGTAGGGGCTGGGAAGGGGGGGGGGTAGAGGGGTATGTTAGGGGTTGAGGTGGGATTGTGGGCCTAGTATGGTATGTAAGAGCTGCCATGCCTAGACCATATCTATAACTGAGGAGGAGGGGTTAGAGGCTGTGATGGGGAGGGGTAAGAAAGGGGAGGTAGGGGTCGAGGGGAGGGGAAGAGGGGAGGGGATATAAAAAGTAAAACGAATGAAGTGGAATTTAGTTTGTCAAAAATATCTATGTTGGTGTGTTGAAGTTCTTGGCGTTCTGTATGACCTGTTTGATTTACCTGACAGGATGTGAATAAACAGGTTTGAATATAAAATATTAGGCTTGTTTTAGAACTTCAGAAAATTTGCCTGCACCATAACGCACTGGGACAAAGGCAGTACTGGGTCTGCTGTCTAGTTCCCTTGTGGCCAAAATGAAGCCTCTTGCAATCCCTGTCTTGATTACATTGAGTGCCAACCCCTCTTCAGTCTCCTTCACTTTGCACAGGGTAGTATTTTGTTCTGCTGCTGGGGGGGAGGGGGGGAGGAAATAGGCCAATGAGGTACCAAGAAGAGGCAGCATTGCCTATTAGCTCGGCAGGGGCCAAACCTCAATGGCTAGCATACAACTGCCTAAAGCAAGAAGCAAAGGCCTTCAAAGCACAGCAGTAAGCGTTGAGGAGAGTGCGAGAGATCACAAGGGTGTTGGAAGGAAAGAAGATGGGGAAACAACAATGGTTGAGAAGGATGAAAGAGCATAAGGAGAAAGGGGGACAAGAAAAGAAAGTAAGACCATAAGGTAAAAGGAGCAAAGCAAATAATGGGAAGAGATAGAGAAGATGAGGAAAACGTTTCGATGTATTTCTAATTTGTTGACTTGCATGACGAGGGTTGCCATGGTTATTCAGGCCAGCGTGGCAATGATTTACATCAATGGTTAAATATGATCAGCTTCTATCACCTCGAAATTGAGAAAGGATGACAATCCCCACTACTAAGGGGACTATTTCTAGCAGAAAATGGAATTACAACAATTAAACACATTGAATATGATCACTGAATGATGCTAACTGACATTGTTTTGGCTGATATGCGCTTAGTATAGTCGTTAGTCAATTGTATCAACTACTTATTTTGTAAAGACAACAAGTTTACAAGATAAATTGCTGCTGATTTCCAATTAGTATGATTCCATTAATAATATAATTTTTTGCAACTTAAGTCTGGCTTCAGGCCCTGCAGATAAAGGTGTCAATGTTCAGTCTGTCTATTTATTTATTTAAAAATATTTTTAGTCTGCTGATCCAAAGTTTACAGTGGATAACAAACATACATAATTCATATGTACAGAAAAAAAACATTAAAAATACTCTACAATCTGTGTGGCCACTGGCTTGTTAACCAATGATGCTCAAGTTAATCCATACTGTATATTTAGCACAGTTATCCATATAGTAGTGGTGCTGAATACACATATTTAGCTGGTGACCACGCTGGCACCATCCATGTCATATAGGTCTGCTATTCAGTGGGTTTAAACTAAATGGATACATTTTCTATGTAGCAGCTGAATGTTGCCATTATCTGGATAATGGATAATTTCTAGAACCGGTTTTGCCTGCTCCAAATTCAGTGATTTTAAACATTCCAATGCTATCTGTATAACTTTTGAAATGTCATGGATATGCCAGTTATGCCTTTGCGCACCATTAGCAAATGCAAAATTGGTTTTGAAAATTGGCCCAATTTAGTATATTATTGGATCGTAATCCATTGGCAAACTTGAATGTATACTTTTGTTTGCCTAAGGCCCAGGGATCTTTTAAATCATGCCATATGGGAAAATCTATATAAAAGCAAGCATAAACGAGTAACTAGTTAATGGTGGCCATTGGCATTGTACTTTCTACAGTATATGAATGATAGAGAATATAGGCATAAAGACATTCAAAGCATGGAGATATTTCTAGAGGCATTTTAGAAGCAGGGTTTATGGACATCCAAGTCTGAATGGGGGCATGGTGGAGGTGTGGCCAGAGCATTCCCAAGAATCTGGATGTGGGGGAGGAGTAGTTGGGATATTCTTAAAACCCTGACATCACTGCCTGATCTCAGAAATGTTTTGGAGTCGCGTCTAAGATTTTACTGGCTCTAGCCACGAATAAGCATCAGTAAAGTGATTTATTTGGCTGTGAAAATCCAGAGAGTATAGAGAAAATGGCATTCCACCATCCCCAGTAGTCTACAGAAGCACAATGATAGCAGTGGTGGGATTCAAACCCTGGCTTCCCTAGTCATAGCCCACTGCTCTAACCATTAGGCTATCTATCTAACTTTTCTTTGATACTGCTTTTCAAGTTATCAAAGTGGTTTACATTAAACTTGACTTCTTTCTACATTGAATGAGCTATTAGTGGTTACATATTTCTATAACCATGGTACATTGAACAGCTTATTAGAGGTTACATATAACAAAGGGGTGGGTCAGGGGGTACTATTATTTACAATAGGATCAAAGCTTAACATTTCCATGAGCATTTGACTGCAATGCTGGGGTCTTGTCTGGATTACTATTCCAGGGATGTCTACATAGACACCCCCACATACATACATATCGGGCATGTACAAGTTTGTAAAATTGTGTTTGAACTTGGACGTGCCCGCTTTTTCTTTTCCCAGACGTTCTGGCTTCTATGTCCCAGATTGCAGTTGGACATGTAAAATGTCACTTGACGTGGATAAAATGTAAGGCAGGGAGAATAATATGAGCTGGGTGTTAGTGGTAGATTGCTTGTATAGAAAGTAGGCATTAAAGTGATTCTTAGAATACGTGCTCTGATCTCCGATAGAAAAAAATTGTATTCTTTCTTTAAAAGAAAATTTGAAATAGTTGAAACTCCCCGTTCAGAATAAAAAAATAACTAAAATATTTTGACACTGATCAAACCACCAAAACAGTTTTTCATAAAGTGCTTAGCGTTCAGGTCTTTGAATTAAACACAGCCTTTCCACCATACTTTGTGCTGAACTGGTTTCCAAAGTTTTGAGAGGAGGAAGTGACTGGCACGGAAGTGACTTGTATTTGAATGAAAGTGATAACAAAAGTTTGCCTTTTACATGTTAATAAGAACTTCATAGCTTCAGCAAATGTCAAAGATATATTTGAATGACTTTCCAAATGACTCATTCTAATTAATAGCACAGGAAATGTGGCAAGCATAATGTAAATAGCTGAATGATGGGTAACGTAAATCTTTAAGCCATGGAAAACAATTCCCTAGACAATGTGTAACTGAGGTCATTTAAGTTATGTGCTTTGTATATATTTAGTCTTATCAAAGCATCCCTCATCTATCTAAAATCATTGCATCTCATACATGAATCCTTCAAAGGAAGACAGAAAATTGGTATTCGGCCAGTATTTAAATGATCACAAACCTTATATTGTTGTGTTTAATTTATAGACCTATATATGACTTCAAATCTTACAAACTCAGTTTTCAGTGAGATGTAAATTGAATAATTTGTAAAGTCTAATCTAGATATTTAAAGTTATTTGTATATCCAGGAGTGCTATGGAGGGAATTTTATAAAGTCATTCCAGTGCGTATGTGATCACATATACACATGAATGACGTCTTATAAAATACCAACTGGCTTAAAAGTATGTGTTTTGGCATGAAGGCATGTACTTTGCTAGTGAGCATGCAGGGTTTGGGTGGAGCATGCAAATAAGCATGTAGATCATGAAATACTATAATTTACACACGTACTTGAAAGCTGCTGTAAATGTCTGCACCTGCAATGCAGGTGCTCGTTAGGCCAGTTACGCTAGAATTTTATGAAGAAAAGTAGGTACGCACTTGACTTTATAAAACAGGCTTAATCTAAGCTGCTTTTAACATGTTTCAGCTAGGTTCCCCCTTATAAAATAGCACTCTACACTGTGTGGCCGCATACACAAGTAAATGACCTTTTATAAAATAGCAACCGCTGTAAAGGCATGCACTTTGGCATGAAGGCCTGTAGTCTCAGCCAGAAGTGCAGTCTGGGCAGAATGTGGGTGGAGTTTGCACCGATGCATCTAGATCATAAAATATCACAATATACATGCGTAGAGTACGTGTGAACATTTACACCTGCTCACGAGCAGGCATAAGTGATTGTGCCCATATTCAAGGCACATTCTTTGTTGCATAGGCTAGTATTTTCTAAACACAAGGAGGCATCTGCTTGTCTTTATAAAACAGCATCTATGTGGGCGCTTACCATGGTGCTCTGTTATAAAATTACCCTTTATGGGAGTCATTCTGACCTGAGAATAGTGGGGATTTATGTCCAGGTTGGATATGTAACCTCCACTATTTGCAGGGAGCATATTCTGTCCTCCTGGTTCCCCACACACACAGAGTGCTGTGTGGTGAGTGCTGGACAGGAGGAGGAGAAGGAGAGTTGAAGGCAGAGCGGGGGCAGACTGCAGCACCCAGAAGTACAGGGCCTATTAAGGTCATGGCCCAGAAGTACAGGGCCTATTAAGGTCATGGCCCAGAAGTACAGGGCCTATTAAGGTCATGGCCCAGAAGTACAGGGCCTATTAAGGTCATGGCCCTGTATGTACGGCAGTGGTAAGATGGATGTGGGACTTATTCCAGCTAGAAGATGGGATAAGTCCCATCAACGGAGGGGATGAGGCCGGGCAGCTCCACCAAAATGGCAGAGCAGCCTGATCCTGACCCTAGCTGATCCCACTGAGGGTTAGGTAGTGGGGAAAGGAGGCTTTGAGCGGTATCAAGTTCTCAGTGTTCCTGCTGGGCATCCTGGTGCCCTGGCGATGGGACATCATGGCACCAGCACACCAGCAGGAGCATAGGGTGGGCTGGCCAGGCAGGAGGGTGGATGTCCTGCGCTGCGGAATTGGGGGGCCAATCTGGGCCATCTATGTGCCCGATTCTGAATCGCAGGAACGTCTAGCGCCCACAGTTGCAAAATCGGGTGTAAGTTGGAGCCGTCCATTTTTCAGCCATGCAGACTGCCTGGACATACCTCAATCAGAATTGGCCTTCACATGTATAGTGAGCTGGAGAGTGGTGATTTTCAGCAACACAATATTCAGATAACAATTTGCATTAGGTAGGGCAGCATTAAAGCTGTCCTCAGTGCTGTGTTGATAGCTTGTCTGGACGGCAGCTGTATATTGCCACTTTACAGATAGTGCTGGTACTAACTGCTGGCTCCAGATATTCAGTGTCAACCAGTTACCAGGTACAGGTGCAGAATATTCACCTTATACTTAATCATAGCAGTTGGTGTTTTAAAGAACAGCAGATCGCTGTGCAGGGCTAGCCCTACAATTGAGCAAGTGTTTTTCAGCCCCACGTTTTTAACCCCTACAGGCTTATACAAATAAGGCCCCGACATCCCCAACAGGCCACCCCTCCTGCTGCATTTAAATATCAGTTTAATAACTTCTACGTTTTGCTCAGTGCCTTATTTATACTTGGTTTCTCTGTGGCTGAGTCAGGCATATAATTACATATATATAATGGGAAGAAATCTCCTTTGGCAAACATAGTTTCAGATCATAGTTGACTCAATATTTCCTGCATCTGTGTGTTACGTTTCACATAAATCAATCTGAGTCAGCAAGATGGGTCCATTTAAACCATTTGAAATGTGTGGGGTTTTTTTTTTTTGGGGGGGGGGGGGGGGTGTTCTCTTTTGATATTGCTACACAGCTCCTTATCAAACTTGGGTCCTGACAGAGAAAAATACCTTTGGAACTTTCTAACAAATTATCACCAGGGAATAGGAAAACCAAAAGGCATTTTAAAAACATAAGGCCCTTTTCTCTTTTCTCGGTGTGTGTTTATCATATAAATTAGAGTCCTTTTTATAACAAATACCAAAAGCATTCACAGAAATATTTCATAAACATTATGTTAATGTATCTGGATTTAATATTGCTTTCTTCAATCATTTACAATCAATGGAAACTATTGGG
The DNA here is from genome assembly GCA_033557465.1 of Ichthyophis bannanicus. Classification (NCBI taxonomy): domain Eukaryota; kingdom Metazoa; phylum Chordata; class Amphibia; order Gymnophiona; family Ichthyophiidae; genus Ichthyophis; species Ichthyophis bannanicus. Next base: position 552,734,714 of record CM066036.1, read on the forward strand.
AGCATGTTCCAGTATACAGTACATGCAAAAAAATACTATTATAAAATCCACCCCCCCCCCCATGAAAACTATGCACGATGATAAGAAGGCACATGCTTTTATGTGACTAAAGTTTAGGCATGTGTGGAGTGGCAGGTACAACCACAGGCAAAGGCATGGGGTGGGGTGAGAGCAGTGTGGTCTTCATGGAGCAGCAGGTACAGCTCTAGCCACCTTACTGGGTAGACTAGATGAACCACGTTGATCTTTATCTGCCGTCATTTACTATGGTCCTATGTCGCCTACAGCCATACACACACACACTTCTTCAATGGCCATTTCTTCAATGGCATGCTTCTTCAATGGCCACCATTTAATACATATAGACCAGTGTTTTTCAACCTTTTTTGTGCAAAGGCACACTTTTTTCATGAAAAAAATCACGAGGCACACCACCATTAGAAAATGTTAAAAAAAATTTTACCTCTGTGCCTATATTGACTATATATAAAGTAATTCTCTTGAATAGGAATCAAACACTCACACCAACCCCCCTCCCCTGCTGGTTCACACCAACCCCCCTCCCCTGCTGGTTAACTCAAACCACCCCCCCCCCCCCCCTCCACTGCTGGTTCACTCACCCACCCCCCTGTCACTTACTCACCCCTCCTGCTGGGTCACTCACTCAATAACCCCCCTCCCCTGCTGGTTCACTCAAACCATCGCCCCCCCCCCCTTGCTGGTTCACTCACACTCCCCCCCCCTTGCTGGTTCACTCACACTCCCCCCCCCCTTGCTGGTTCACTCACACCCCCCCCCCTCTGCCCAAGCCGCTGCTTCTGCTTTGTACAGAGCAGCGGCTGCACTACACTTACATTGAAAAGTAAAGAGAAACTGTGTCAGGAGCCCTCCGGTCATCGCAGAGCCCGAGGAAGTGATGTCATGGGGGCGGGCTCCTCACAGGCTGTCTTTCCTTTTCAAATTAACTTTATTGCAGCTAAAGTTAATTTGAAAAGGAAAGACAGCCTGTGAGGAGCCCGCCCCCATGACATCACTTCCTCGGGCTCTGCATGATCGGAGGGCTCCTGACACAGTTTCTCTTTACTTTTCAATGTAAGTGTAGTGCAGCCGCTGCTCTGTACAAAGCAGAACCCAGCGGCTGCACTGCTATAGGGAATCGCGATCGCGTTCGCGCCGCGGACTTCGGCACAAAAGCCGGTTTTTTGCTCTGGCCGCTCCCGATCTTGCGGCCAGAGCAAAAAACCGGCTTTTCAATGGCCGGTTTTACAACTGTGCCGGCAGCCGGCCTGGCCATGGAAAAACCAGCCAGGCCGGCTGAAAACCGGCCGGTTGGCAACCCTAATTTGTGAGCCGAGGCCACATGTTACGGATGAAATTGGAATTTTTCCCACGGCACACCAGACAATATCTCACGGCACACTAGTTGAAAAACGCTGATATAGACATACATGTTTATCATGTTCGCTTTTCTTGCCTACAAATCCCCTGTCACCTTACTGAGATAATATGCACCATGTCACTTTCCACCTAATTCCTAAGGAGTCTGGGTTTTCGAAGAAGGAATAAAAATGTTCCTCTGTGTCAGGCTTATAGCATGTGCTTTCGAACTTGTTCTCTGTCAGTATGGTTTTCTTTACATGCTATCTCTTGTCATTCATCTTTAATTTCTAGTGTTTCACTCATGTCTATATTGTTTATCTTGCTTTTATGACTTGTTTTACATTTCCCCAAGAAAAACTGCAGTGTGTATACACTAAGGGCCTGATTCTGTCCCAGGTATAGATCTCTTTTGTATGTCTAGGCTGAGCCGGATGTACAAAGGAGATCGCGATTCTGATCCCACAGGGCATGTTTAGCCCCATGGGATCAGAATCGCAAACGGGCATGTACGTGCAGGCCAGGACTGCGATTCAGTCCTGGCCTGCATGTACATGCCCTGCCTGACTAACCTAGTCAGGGCTTTTAAATGGAGCCACAGCACCATGGCGTCATGTTGCCGCGGCACCATGGCGTCTACAAAAAGAGTTAATTCCCCGCAGCCCGACTCCTGATCCGGCCTCCTAAGGCCAGGGTCAGGCTGCAGGGAATTAACTCTGGTTCCCCCCAGCTCCATCCACGCCCTGATGATGGAAACAAAAGATGTCCAGGGAGGTTATTATACCCAGGGGATGGAATAACTTTCCCAGCCATTAAACTGTCCCTGGACGTACAGGGCCGACATTAGAATCAGCCCGGTATGTCCAGAGCTGGCGACTACCCACTGTCCACCCACTCTGCGCCCCCAGGCCATCTCTTCCCCACCCCGACTAACTTCCCCGCACAACCGGCAGGGAAGCTGGTTGGGGCCTGCAGCCGCCATGACTAGCAGGGATGGACGTGGACATCCATCCCCATTATTCATGGTTCAGAATGACCCCGTAAGAGGTTTTAGCTATCAACTTCATAATTAATATCGGCTAACTGCTAATGTGGATATTGCAATGAGCAGTTAACATAGTGCCTCAGCAGAAGGAGTTGGAGAATAGGCAGGGGTTGCACCTTAATAGTTCAAATGGAATTAGTTATCACTCGTTAACTGTAAAAATGGCAGTTAAAGCCACACAGTTAACACCACCTAAATAGGAGTTGCTAACTGTATGACATTAACTGCAGATAGTGTGGAAAAATACTATTCTCTATATTAATTGTATGGGAAGCTGCCAGGAAAACCCTCAGCAGTTAACACAGAGATTTCTAAGTTATTGCCTATTAATTTTGGCCACTCCCATGCAGTAAATGGAAAAGCTTAGTGCAGTTTAGTAAGTAGGCCATTGCATGTGGCATCCGATTGGGATAATGGCTATCCATATTGAATTTCATCTGTCCAAATGTCAGATGAAATTTAATGTGGACAAGTGCAAAGTTATGAAAAGAACAAACCAAACTATGATTACATGATTCAAGGTGCCACCTGAGAAACCACCACCCAGGAAAAATAAATTAACCGAGGTATGTAAGAGCCTGGAGCAAAAGGACAAAAGTACTAACAGCCTGATATTAAAAGCAGTTATCAGGATAGCAGCACCTGCTGGCCAGATAAGTGCAGCTGGCCAGGTCTATCTGGTGATTTTCAGGAGCACTATCTGGACACTGAAATTCCTTACTGAACCCTTGCTCCTCTCTTAGCACTTGGGTATACTCTAGTAGTGCTGAGGTGGAGCTTCGGTGGTCCAAAAAATACTTGGGATAGCAATAATATTGAGCCTACTATCCATATAGTCACCGCTCTCCAGATAAACCTGGCGCTGACCATACTACATAATATATTCAGAACCAGCTTCTGTCTAGATAGAGGTGCTGAATTTACATATTTTATTTAACCATCACAGTTGGGGCTTAGAAAAAGTGCTAACTGAAGTGGCTGAATATTGATCTGTAAATATTTTTCTCTTAGACAAATAGAACAAAATGATTTGAACATCTAGTCCATTCAATAGCAAAATTACTAATAAGGTGAATAAGTGTCAATAATACTATAATTTTATATGAAGCCAAAATACTTTAAGAAGGTAATTTTTATAAGGGGAATCTTAAGGTGTATATTAAGGCGCCTACCCGAGGACACTAAACTTATCGCGACACAACATTTCTGCCCAGCAGATCCCGTCCCATCCGCATTGTTATCAGAGCTGGCTTTGACACTCCTCCCTTTCATTCTAACTGTGCTAACATCTAGTCTGTCTTCTGGGTCCTTTCCTACAGAATGGAAGCATTCTCTGGTTCGCCCCCTTTTAAAGAAGCCTTCCCTAGATTCTTTGCTAGTTATCAGCCCATCTCCAATCTCTTATTCCTTTCGAAAATTCTGGAAAAAGCTGTGTTTGCACAACTCTCCCAAAACTTAGACTCCATTTGTACCCCCCCCCCCCCCCATTCTGGTTTTCATCCCGGTCACAGCATCAAAACAATCATGCTATCCCTCCTTAACGATCTGCACACTACTCATGACCAAAGTGAAAATTCCATCACGGTTTCCTTATATCTCTCAGCAGCATTTGATCTGGTAGACCACTCTATTCTTCTTTTGGCTCAGGGAGCACTGTCTTCCAATAGTTCCACGCCTTTCTTCACTCTCGCTCTTTCTGTGTGATTTCCGGTAGCACCTTCTCTTATCCTATTCTTCTGTGCTGCAGGGTTCCACAAGGCTCTGTCTTGGCACCCCTCCTATTTAACATTTTCCTTATCCCACTTGCTCTACTCATACAGCAGTTCGGGCTATCCGCCTACTCTTACGCGGATGCATACTTCTGTTACATCACAGTTCTCCCCATTGAATGACTGTTTAGCCAGGGTCTCTGACTGGCTCACATCAAACTGCTTACACCTGAATGTATCCAAGACGGCAATCTGGTTCACTTTTGACAGCCATGTCTCACCTTGGCTCCCACATTTTCTAAATACACTATACCACTAGTATCTTCCCTTGGTTATCTAGGGGTGATACTGGACTCCACACTTTTTTCATTAGCACATATATCTCCTCACCCATCGATCGATCTTCTTTCTCCATCAGGTAGGCGCCATCTGTCCTTTTCTTTCTACGCCGGCTTTAACCAGTCTCTTTCTGTCTTTAGTTATAAGTAGGCTTGATTTCTGTAATGTAGCATTCACCGGCATTACTCAATCACAGCTTCATCTACTTCAGTTAGTGCAGAATACGGCAGCCTGGATCATTACCCATACCTAGCGGAGAGATCACACTACCCCTATTTTGATTCAGTTACACTGGCTTCCACTGGCTTATTGCACCTATTATAAGGTCTTTATTCTTGTTCACCATGCCATCTGCACCTCTACCTCACAATATCTAACTGACTTGCAACAATTTTACACAGCCACCCACAGTCTTTGTTCACTTCATGTCAGCTATCTGGTCTTCCCCTCTCCATCACATGCACACCTTCAGTCCACTTGCCACTCAGCATTTTGTTTCTGGGTCCCTCGCTCTGGAATTGACTTCTCTCAGCACTGTGTCAGGAACTCTTTCCCCAAATTCAAGATCCTATTGAAATTTCAACTCTTAAGCATTGCATTTGACCTGCCTCCCAATTCCCGTTGACTCCTCCCTTTCTCCTCTTTTAACTAGTTCTGTGAATGATCTCTTCCTGTTCTGTCATTTTTTGTAGCTCTCTTTCCTTTCTGGCCTTGCCCCCTCTCATTATTTATATTTTTGTATTGTAAACCGCCTTGATGTAATAAAAGTGCGGCATATCAAGTGCTGAATAAACATAAACATAAATCTGTTTTATAAAGACTCATAGGCACGCACTTGTCTATATGAAATACTAGTGTAAGTGGCCTAACACATGCCTATATAGCAGGCGCAGACGTTTATACTAGCCTAGAGCTGGTGGACATGCACGTGCCTATACAGCAGAGGTGGGCAACTCTGAACCTGGTGCACCACAATCCAGCCTGGTTTTTGTGAAGTCCCTAATGAATATTCACGAGATATATTTGCATCCACTGCATCCTATTCTATGCAAATATACCATGAATATTCATAAGGGACATCACGAAAACCAGGTTGGATTGTGATACACCAGGACCGGAGTTGGCCACCCCTATTATACAGTATGTTTAAAGTATGCATGCAAAATAATATTTTATAATTGACGTGTACGCATCTGCTTCACCCAAACTCCACCTAAGTGCACACCCACAGCCAAAGTACATACCCTCCTGTGAATATGCTGGTCATTATATTGTGCATTTTATTATTTATTTATTTATTTATGTAAGATTTTTTACATACCGCTTTTCAGTTTCTCAGAGCGGTTTACAAAGAACATAACTTTGTTTACATAGAACAGTTCATTTGTAACAGTCTACGGTACAGATAACAGTGTCAATATTACAACACTTGTAACTTTTTACAAAAGAAACATTTTGTAACTATTTACAGGGTATTAATAGCTTATATGTCGTGTTGTTCTTTTGCACATGAGTTATTGTGAAGTTAAGTGACTCCTGTGATCAGTGTTCCTTAAATAGATGGGTTTTTAGGAACATTCTGAAATTGGCAGCATCAGTAATCGTTCTCAGGTGGTGTGGTAGGGAATTCCATAGTGAAGGGGCATAATGCTCAATCTACAGAGTGTGTTCTGGGAGGTGCCTGTAGAGATTGTGGTATTTGTAAAGATGTTTGTGCTGCTTCCTTCTTGATAGAGTGTTTGGGACTTTTCTGATTAAGATGGTAAGACATCCGGTAGATTGATTGTGTAGTATTTTGAGTTATTATTGCTTTATATTTTATTCTGGAGTGAATGAGGAGCCAGTGAAGGGATTCCAATATAGGGGTGATATGAGCTGCTTGCTTGTTCCTGTGATCTGCCGGGCTGCTGCGTTTTGCGCCAATTGTAAGGTTTGGGTTTTGCATCTGGGTAGGCCATGTAGGATCAGATTACAATAACCAAGCTGCGAGGTGATCAGTGCTTGGCAAACGGATCTGAAGTGGTTCTGATTGAGTAGAGGTCGAAGATTTTGTAGCACTTTTATTTTATAGTAGACTTTGGAAGTTGTTCTGTTAATGTGGGATTGGAAATTGAGTCTCTGGTCCAGGTGTATTCCTAAGTATCTTACTCTTCACTGGGATTGTTTGTGTTCCTATTAATAGGCTAAGAGGTGGGTTAAATGAGGTGTTCCTGGTGATTGAGAGCCTCTGATTTGATGTAATTGATATGTTTTGTTGAGCCAGCCATTCTATGACTTCTGATAAGCATGATGAGATGGCGAAGTATTCAGGATTCTTTATGTCTAGGGTGGTATATATCATTAAGTCATCTGCATAAAGGTGGTAGAGTATATTGTGGTCTTGTAATATCTTTGAATGTAAATGTTGAAGAGGAGTGCGGAGAGTGCTGAGCCCTGGTGACGACCTATCTTTTAGTGGGAAGGGTCTTGAAGTGTTATTTTTTTATCTTGACTTGGGATGTTTTATCTGATAGGCAGGCGTGAAACCATGACAATGGAGTGTCACCTATTCCTATTTCTCTTAGTATGTCCAGTAGAATGGAGTGGATTATGGAGTTGAAAGCAGAGGTTAACATCAGCAAAATCTGTCCTTTCCTTTCTGAACATGCTACTAAGATGCTAATCCACTCCTTAATCACCTCCCGTCTTGACTACTGTAACCTACTCCTTGCTGGTCTCCCTTTGAATCATCTTTCTCCCCTTCAATCTGTTCAACACTCTGCTGCGTGGCTAATCTTCCGCCAGCCTCGTCATACCCATATTACTCCTCTCCTCAATTCGCTTCACTGACTCCCTATCCATTTCCGCATCCAGTTCAAACTTCTCCTATTGACCTACAAATGCATTCACCATGCAGCTCTTCACTACCTTTCTTCTCTTATCTCTCCTTACAACCCCCCTTGGGAACTCCGCTCTTCTGGCAAACTGCTTCTATCTGTGCCCTTCTATTCTATTGCTAACTCCAGACTTCGCTCCTTTCACCTTGCTGCACCTTACGCCTGGAACAAACTGCCTGTGTCTGTACGCCAGGCACCTTCTCTGACCCTCTTCAAATCCAGGCTGAAAACTTACCTCTTCACTGTTGCTTTTGGATCTTGACTCGCCTGATCTCCTTTCTCTTTTCCTTTCCCTATCCCAGCCTACACCTTCTGTGTGGTCTGTCGTGACTAGATTGTAAGCTCTGCTGAGCAGGACTGTCTCTTGCATGTCTGTGCAGCGCTGCATACGACTTGTAGCACTATACAAATGCTCAGTAGTAGTAGTAGTAGGTAATGTTGATGAATATTAATATGAAGCCCCTCTTTATAACTTCGATTCCTTTGAATAATGTGTTCAGTAGAGATGTTAATAAAGTTTCTGCTCCGTGGAGCTCTTGGAATCCATGCTGTAGAGGGTTAAGTGGTAATGCTGAGTCCACGTGGTCTTGAAGTTGACGTTGGACCGTCTTTTCAATTAGTTTAGCTAGGAGCAGGATACTAGATGTTGGGTGGTATGAGGTGGGAGATGTTGGGTCAGTTGCATTGCTCTTTAGTATAGGTCTTATGGAAGAGGTTTTCCATGGTGGTGGCATTAATCCTTGTGATAGGGATAAGTTTATTATTTTGCTGATTGCAGGTACTATATTTTGTGCAACTGCCTTTATCCAGATGGATGGGCAGGGATCAAGTGGGGGAAGTGGTCATGTTTAGGGACTTTAAGAGGTTGGTGCAAAGATGGTGACTGAGTAGAAGGCAGTTCAAATTTTGGGGTAATCTTGTACAGGAGAAGATATGCTGGATTGGTTTGGTGAGTAAATTGGCTTGCTCCGGTGAGTAACTTGGTTGCATAGGCTTCAGGGGTTAATACATCAATGTCTTGACTGTGGGGACCTTGACAGCTCTTTCACAAGAACTTGTGATGAGGTTTGTATGACACTGTTTCTTGTGTTTATGAATTAGCTCGTTGTATTCTCGCTGTTAAGTATTCCTGGTGATCTGAATGACCTTTGAATCTTCTCCATCGTGTCTTGAGTTTTTTTAAAGTGATCTTTGCCTGTCTGGTTTCTGAAGAATACTATGGGGCTTTGTTTTTGCGTTTAACTGCCTTTGGTTTAGGTGCAGCAATGGCTGCTAGTGATGAGGTCTTGTTCCAATTCTCTATTAAAGCTGGGAGATCTGTGGCATTAGTTTTAAGCTTTGGGAGTATTTGATCTAGTAGAGCTTCCTTATTGAATTCTTTAAAGTGGCAGTGGCAGTTAGAGTTGTGCTGTCTGGTCAGAGGGGGGTTTATAGGGAGGTTAAAGGATATCATGTAGTGATCCGACCATGGTACAGCAGTTACTTGACAGGAGATTTGAGAATTGAGGGAGTGGAGTGTGGTTGGCACAAAAAACTAGGTTGAGAGTGTTTCCACCAGAGTGTGCTTGAGATTTGATGATTTGGGAGAGATCTAGGGAAGTTAAAACATTACATGTGATGACTTGAGCCAAAGGTAGAGAGCTTAAATTGAAATCAGCCAGGATTATTGGCAGTTTATCTTTGTTGGTGAGGCTGGAGGCTGTCTCAATTATAGTTGAGAGGTTGTCTGGGTTGGAGGTTGGGGCCTTGTAAATTAGGCATATTGCTAGGTCCTTGCTTTCAAGGTTTATAGAATTTAGGGTAGATGTGGAGAGAGTGCTGGTGGTCTTGAGTTTTAGTTGCTTGTTTGCTAGTATAAGAGTATCTCCTCCTCTGCATTGTGTTCTATAGCAGTGGTGTATGTCCATGTGAGCTGGGGTGAGTTGATTTATTAGAATGTTGTCCGAGTTGGTCAGCCATGATTCTCCACTTCTTGGTCGTGTTGTCCGAGTTGGTCAGAATCTCCACTTCTTGGTCGTGTAGGTAGTCCTTTGTGGTGTGAATTTTGTTGTGGATGGATCAGGTGTTAATTAGGGAGCACTTGATGGTTTTGGGCTGTTGATTGGCTGTTGCATGATCCTTTATGATCATGTTTGCATTTATCTGGATGAGTCGCTGTGTTCTTTTATGTGGGTATGCGAAGAAGGGATGTGGTGCCAGTGACTGTCCAGGTTTATATAGGATTGGAATTGAATTGTTCCAGATATGTGATGGCTTTGTTGGTCCAAATAAGAGAGTTGCTAGGAGGGGAAGGATGGCAGCTTGAATCCACGTCATATCTGCTATTTGGCAAGATGTTTGTTCTGCGGCCTGCAAGGATATGTGATGGGGTTGTATGGAGCAATAATATGCTTTGGGGTAGGGGCTAGGTTTAGAGTGACCTGTAGTCAAGATTAGAGTGTTAAATGGCTTTGTATCAGATTTGCGAATGGGGGTTATAGTGGCATTGTAGGAAGAGATATTAGTTACATATGGTTATGGACGAGGTTTGCCTCTGAAGATCTTCTGCGCTTAATTTCCACGCCTATGGGCCACACCAAAGAGCCCTCTGGAGCAGGCCTGCCAGGCGTAGGCATGCCTTGGGATGCCTTTAAATTTAAAGTCCGTGCAGGGAGTCCTAATGGGCCTTGCAGTGCAGGTTGGAGAGGAGCGATCCTTCCCGCTCTATTCCCCGATGCCTCTCAGTTCGCCCTGGCGAGGTGGTGCTTGCGGCAGCTCTTTATAAATGTGCAGTCAGTTAATTTAGAAACCTTAAACATTTTAGTGTGCACAAACTCAATTATTTGCAATAAACCTAATAATGAATGTGCTTACAGTTGATTTGCACCCATTGGAAATGTCTAATTTTCATACAATGCACGTGCTAAAGACAATCGTGTGACATGAACCGAAAAGACATCCAAAAATAGAGAAAACTTCAGAAAATCCAAAACTAACCAAATTTTATTAGCCATGCACATCCCTAATATCTCTATAAAAACTAGTTAAAGCAGCAAAGCTATTTTCAACAAGCCTTAAGATTAAAATCAAAGGGGATAATTTTCAAAGCCCTTATCTGGATAACCTACTAGACGACTATCTAGGTAAGGGAGATAGTGCTGCTAACTATCTGGACAGCACCACTGAATATCTCCACTGAGCACCTTGGCACTATCCAATTAGAGCAGAGGTGTTCTGTGGGCAGAGCTACAGTCACTTTCCAGATAAGCATTGACTTTGTCGGGATAGTGGTGATTTCCAGCCAGCTGTATCTAGATAGCTTTAGCCACCGGAAAAGTGGGCCTAAATCACTATCTGGATAAAGTTGGCATTTGTCCACATAATGGCCACACAAACTGGATATTCAGTGGCAGCCACTATCCAGATACTGCCACTGAATACCTAGTGGCTATTAAAGCATTGCATCTGATTGCTACAGTGTTTAAATATCTACCATTTGGAATATAAGGCAGATGTATACTAAATAAATGTATACTAAATAAAATGTATACTAAATAAATGTATACTAAATAAAATAAAATAAATAAATAAAAACTCTAATAGCCATTATTAGAATTTAAATGTGTTCATTACCATGTGCTAAGTGTATGAGCCCTCACTAAATGTTAACATGACACCTTAACAGCACATGGTAATTTCTACATTAAGCAGCTAGAGTGAAAGTGAAATGGAATGGGCAGGGACTGTGCCTTACAGCTAGTGCAAAGATCATTAGCAGAGATGTGCATTCATGACGGTTCTTTTGGTTCGCTTGAGTGCCTGCCAGGAGTAAGTGTGCTCAAATTGCTTGTACATACGTATACCTACCAATTAGCATGTGCCTAATCTGCATGCATAAAACGTTATCCACATAATATCTGGGAAAATTGTTTTTAAAATGCACAAAAACGTATTAAGCCGTGTACACCCCTATTTGTGCTTTAGCTGTTAATGCAGCAGATAATATAGTACTGTTCATATCGCCTCAAGGGTAGCTAATGTTTTGGACATCTGGAAACACGTGTAATCAAAGGACATGAAATGAAATATAGTAGCTACTTTTTTTCTGTGTTACCTGCAAAGCAGCCCTCCCAAAATCCTGGGAATTACCCCAACAGTTGACGCAGTGGTTTTGCAATTATTGAACATCCCTTTTGGCAATTACCACGTAGATGCTGCAAAATCTTTCAGCAGTTTAGTAAAGAAAGGCCTCTGTCACAGGGAGGTTTTCGATGTAACATAAATGTGGGAGTGGGGAGTGGGGAGGGGGTGGGGTGGAAGTTGGCAGAGATGAATGTGAGAAGTATGGATAATTCTTTATTTAACATTTAACATTTCTTATATATGGATTCACGTCAACTAAGGTTTTCTTCAATGCTCTGACATAAAGTGCAATTTAAATTCTTCAGGGGAATGCAGGCTGTACTGCCATATCTCAAAGATATAATTGCCTGATGCTCAACAATGATGCTGGCATCATACTCTCAATTTGCGTGGGCATATTTCCCCAAAATGTCAATAGAACTGAATTAGTTTAAGTTCCATTATCAAAATTATAGGCATTTGTTCAGACTCTTCTGGAGATCAGCTAATGGTAGTCTAAGACAATCACCAGATGGCTAATTTGAAACGCTACTGGCAAACACCAAACCCAGTTTTTAGATTAAGTTTGCACAGAAATAAAACAGTACATATAGATAAAGAAGTATCACCATATATTTCTCTCTATTGGACTAACTTAAGATCTGAAAGCTGGTAAAGTAATGTATTAACAAGCCCTACCTCATGTCTGAACACAGCGGGCAGAAATAACATTGCCAGGAAATTCAAGTGAATCATAAAATACTTCACAATGGGAGTGTAAAAGTGGGGAGGAGAAAGTGAGAAGAGGCGATTGATGTGTTTAGAAGGATAAGAAGGAAACTAAGAGGCAGTAGGATTATTTATAGTAGTAATTAAATCAAAATCTCCGTTTAAAATACCCTTTGCCTTTACATATCATATACAATTTGTAATCTATATTCTGTTAACTAAAAATGTTATCTTTTTTTCTTGTTAGTCCTGAAGAATAGGCACTCTTTGGTAATTTGCTCATAGGATAAATTAGAAAGTTGAATATACTTACCAGTCAAAACCTCTGTGAAAAGACCCCAATAAGGCCTCAGATCTCAGCAGGGAATTCCATTTCCTAGTTTCAAAAGCTGATTTAAGTTCACCTTTCCCAGAGCCAGTGGCTGAGAAGCAAATGTTGAAAGAAGATTAAAGAATGATTCTGCTGCAATGGCTGAATATAATCTAGTTGCATGAGGTTCCAGTGCACCCTGAAGGCAGCAGCAGTGTGAGGGGGAGCTTATATCCAGCACACTGAAAGTGGTTAGCAGCTGAGGGAAACTTTAGAACTTCCTGTTTACTTTTCATCACTGGTCCCGCCTGCTTTCCAGGGTATTTACACTGCAAGCTTGTTCATGCCATGCCTAAGCAAGGAGACAACAGATGAGAGTTCATATGCTAAGAAAATTATATGTAGGGATGTATGTGTGTGTGTGTGTGTATTCGTATATATGTATGTATGTATCTATCTATATAGGGATATGAAGGGTAATTTTATATAGGATGCCTAGGGGTGAAGGTTACATAATGTTGTGGTCAACATTATTGGCAGCTCTGCAGCTCAACCGCTTAATGTCCAATATCTCCTAAAAAAAAAAAAAGTAGCCAGTGAAATGGATTTGGACTATATGTGCACACATTTTTGCCTCGTAAAAGAATCAAATAAAACAAGAACAATGAAATGAAAATAGTATAAAAATTGGGACATTGCCAGGACATGATTATTACTCAGGGAAAAAAGGGAAACGTAAAAATGAAAATACTTCACCTGAGGCATATGGAGATGCACTATAGCTATCAACATCTAAATTTTAGGTAAAATTACCCTACTCAAACCTCCAAATAGTGACTGATCAGATGCACAACTTGTGCATGCTGTAAGGAACACTTAGCTTTATCCACAGTGGGCATCATCTAAGTAGTTTTCAGTAGTTTAAATGCATTTAAAAATTGTAAAAAAATTATGGACTGTATGAAGAGGCCAATGACTGACTGAAATAAAAGGGCATCATCTAAGTGCTTGTTACAGCATGCATAATTAGTGCCGCTAGTCGATCACTAGCCCAAGCACTGAGGCCTTTACCATAGTGTCCCTCTGTGTGGAGATTTGAATAGGATAATTTTACCTGAAATTTAGGTGAAGTTGGTATATAGTGTATCTTCATATGCCTCAGGTGAAGTATTTTCATTTTTACCTTCCCCCTTTTTATCTTTGAGTACCAATTTAGTGTGAGGGTGAGTTTTTCGTTTTGGTAGGACATGATTATTGGCACCCTTACAAACAATTCAAATCAGTTTTAAACAGAAGAACCACATTCCCATTGTAGTAAAATTACACACCTGTGATCAATTGTCTGTCAGTACTCACATGATCTGAATCGATCAATGAATGACAGCTCTAATGTTTAAAATGGCCACATAAATCCCCTGTTCCATTTTCACAATGGTAAGACAAGAGAGCTGCTTGAGACCATCTGAAAAGTCATTATCGCCAAACATCAAAGGGGGTACAAGGCCATCTCCAAAGACCTTGGGATTCCTGTGTCTATAGTTCACAATGTTGTTAAGAAGTCTTCTGCTCATGGAACTGTCAATAATTTTCCAGGACATGGTGAGAAGAGGAAAATTAATCTAAAGTCTTTGAAGGTTAGTGCGAACTGTTGGTAAAATACCATGTAAAACATTCAAAGAGCTTAAGACTGACCTGGAGCAATCTGGAGTAGTGATTTCAACCCGCACCATATGCCGTGCACTAAAAAAAAGACTTCATAGGCAAAGGTCAAGGAGGGTCCTACTTCTCAAAGACAAACATACTGGAAAAAGACACGCCTAATATATTTGCCCAAACCCACCTTGAGAAACCACCCTCCTTCTAGGAAAATGTTCTACGGACAGAGGAAACCAAACTTTAGCTCTTCGGCAATGCAGACTAGCGATACATTTACAGGCGAACAAATGAAGCTTATAAGGAAAAAAAAAACCCTTCCTACAGTTAAATAAGGTGGAGGTTCCATAATGTTGTGGGGCTATTTTGCTGCCTCGGGAAATGGAGGCCTGGATCATATTAAAGGAATCATGAAGTCTGAGGACTGCCAAAGTATTTTGGAGTGAAATGTGCAACCTAGTATCAGAAAGCTTGGTCTGGGTCGAAGGTCATGGGTCCTCCAGCAGGACAATGACCCAAAACATACATCCAAAAGTACAAAAGAATGGTTAAAGGAACAAATGAGTCCTGATCTCAATCCAATTAAGAACCTTTGGAAAGAGTTGAAATTTGCCATTGGTAAAAGGAAGCCTGGAAACATTCATGAGCTGGAACAAATCACACTTAGAGTAGGAGGAACTACCAGCAGACAGATATACCAAACTTATAGATAGCTACAAGAAATGTTTGAAAGATGTCTCCACTGCCAAGGGCTGTGCAACCAAATATTAGTGAAAGGTGCCATTATTCCTGTCCAAGTCATGTTTTGTTTTGTGTTTTTCTCAGAAATGATTACATCTAACTTGCACATTTACGTTGTTGTATACCTTTGAACATATTAAAATATTATGATGACATACAGTTGGAATATTTCCAATTATTTCTCAAGATTTTGTATACCTAAAATGCAAGGGTTTCAATAATGTTGACCACAACTGTATATATATTCAGCTGGAAAAAAAGATAATCTGAAGTTCAGCAGATCCCCACAAACTACAAACTCGCCACACCCTTACCAAAAACAGAATAAAGGAGCACAAATTAAAAATTGGAAACCCCAAGAAACCAGTCAGCAACCCAAAGAAAGAAGAAAGAGAAATGCTCTTTCTCCTGTACTATACAACATTTTATTTTATTTATTTAAAAGTATTTATATCCCGCTTTATCCTTGAATCAAAGCGGATTTCACTGCAAACCAATCAAGTAGGGTAGTGCGGGGGTGTCGGCATGCAGTGGTTGTGAAGGCAGTGTTCATGAGAGTGTGGATAGATAGATCTTGATTTGGGATGCAATATATACAGGTTGAGCTATCTATATTTGGGCTATATACATTTTAATGAGAGTAATAGGATGTTTATGTTGTGGATGTCATGTCTTGTGTGACTCGTTTTGTGGGGTGATTAGGGTGGATGTCATGTCTTGTGTGACTCGTTTTGTGTGGTGGTTAGGGTGGATTGGTGGTCTTCATTGAATTGTTCAATGTCAATACTTGCTGCATCTCAACTAACACCCCATATGAATTCACACCACAACAAAAACAGGACCAGATCCACACCATGGTACTCTAACACAATAAGACAATCCAAAAGAAAACTAAGGCAACTGGAACGTCACCAGAGACATCTCTGGAGATGTTCAAAATCAAAAAAGATATGAGAGATGCACATTTCCAAAAACTGAGAGACAAAAAGCAAAGATTTCCCAAAAAGAATTATCACAAAAAAAACTATATAATCCTGGGGGAAATGGGGGACGAATGCAGGAGCAAGAATGCCCATTAACTGCTGGAGATTCCCCACCCCTGCACTTGCAGAATACCTACCTTCAGTTACACAAAGAACAAAAGCAGACCTTCACCAAATAGTGGTCCTAATTTTATATGGTTTGCTTTTCCAGAAAGCGGCTGAATATTACCACTGTCTGGATAGCTGTGCCAAACAGCTCTGAAACCAGATATTCAGCGCTAAAGGATATCCATATTTTGGCACTGAATATCTGTTTCGCTTTTGCTTGTGGTAGTCAGGCACTTTTAAAATGTTGACCGTCAAGGATGAATATGAGATCTGTGAAGTCCAAAGACAGGCTAAACTGAAAATAAAAGATTTTTTCTACCTTTTTTTTGTTGTCTGGTCATTTCATTCTCTAATCATGTTAATCCCATTCTCTCTGGTTTCTCTTTCCTCGTCTTCTCTTAACTCATCCTCTAGGATCTCTGGTCCATCTGCCACTTCCCTCCCCTCCTTCACTTCCTTTCTTCTCTGACATTGATTTTTTCCTTTCAGTTTTCTTTTCTTTTTCTCTGTCAACTCAAGGTCATTTCTCCTCCTTACCATTCAGTTCTCAATCTCCTCCACAGCGTCTGACTACAATTTCTCAACCATTAACCTAGCCTTCTCACTTATCTCTCTCTCTCTCTCCTTCCCCAGTCACTTATTCCCTGGTCATTAACTAAGTCTCTCCTTTCTCTTTCTCTCTTCTGCCTTCCCTTGTCCAGCATCTGTCCTCTTCTCTCCTGCCCTGTCTTGTTTCTCCCACTTTCTCACACAGGGATGTCAACTGTCTCCAGATGCAACTGACAGGCTTGATCCAGTCCTGGATTTACCCCATTGCATGCAGGGATATGTTCTGATTTCTCCATTGCACTCCAAAAGTAAAACAAAACCTCATGTCTCTGCATGCAATGGGGTAAATCCAGGACTGGATCAAGCCTGTCAGGCACATCTGGAGCCAGTTGGCAGCCCTACTCTCACCATCTAGTGCCTCCCCCCCTTTTTCTCATCCTATACCCTCCAAGTTCAGCATTACCCATCTCTCCACCACGTATCCAGCATTTCCTCTATTTCCCCATATCCAGCCTCTGCCCTCCACCCCTACCTTGTGTCCAGTCTCTGCCCTATTTTATTTTATTTATTATTATTTGAACATATTTTTATACCGCCCCTTCCAGAGATCGGGGCAGTTTACATTATAACAAAATTGAACTTTACATAGAACAGAATAACTGAATTAAAAATTCTAGATGATTACATAGAACGGTATTGTAGAAGTAAAGTAAAACATTTAACTTTACTTTAAATGTTGGATATAAGTCCATAGTTAGTATTCTTGATTGAATGTCCTGCAATTGAGGTCTATGATGTATGTTCAAAGACATATTGTAACATTATGGGGCTGCAGGGTGGCTGTGCGGCAACGGGAGGGATTAAGACCAAGGGGAGCAGGGATACTTACAGTATGTGCTGTTGGTGCTGGGGTTGGTGTAATGTACTTTGAAAAGGGTGGAGTTTTAATTCTTTACAGAATGATTGGAGGTCTTTTATTCCTCTTAGTGCTTCAGGGAGGACGTTCCATTGTGTGGGGGCTGTGTAAGTAAAAGCCCTCGTACTAGTGAATTGTGTGGTTTGGCATATTGAAGGCAGCACCATAAGAGTTTTGGTTTGGCATTCTTCTGGCTCTGTTGGTTGATTGAATTTGGATGAGGGATGAGAGATGGGAAGGGGCTATGTTATGTATGAGTTTGAATGTGGTCGTTATTTGTATCTTACTCTTGAGAAATTGGGAGCCAGTGTAGCTCATATAGGATAGGTGTAATGTGGTTTGCGAGTCGTGCTTTCATTATGACTTTGGCTATGACATTTTGGGCCATATGTAATACACTCATTGTCTCTTTGGGTATTCCCTACAGGAGGCTATTGCAGTAGTTGAAATGTGTTGTTAGGGCTTGGACTACTGTTCTAAAGTCATTGAGTTCAATGAGGTTTCTGAGTGGTTGTATGATCCTTAATTTAAAGAAAATGGTTCTGTTTAGTTGTTTTAAGTGGGGTCCCATACTGAGTGTTTTATCCAAGGTAACTCGGATATTTAACTTCCTGCTTAACTGGGAGTTGTGGTGTTTAGACAGATTGGTGATGATGGGTTGAATTCTGTATTTTGATATGTAGGCATGCTGCTAGTTTATCATATGTGGGATTGAGTATGTCAAGCTGCGTGTACAACATAATGTCGTCAGCATATATGTGGTAATCTATTTTATGTTTTATGAATATAGTGCATATTGGTTTTATGTATACATTAAACAATAGGGCAGATAGTGCCGAGCCTTGGGGTATACCTTGGGTTTGGAGGAAAGTTGAGGATGTTTGTTCTATTTGAACGCATTAAAGACGGTCAGTTATGTAAGATATGAACCATTTGAGGGTGTTTCCTTTTATGCCTATGGAGTCAAGTTTCGAGATGAGGGTCTTGTGGTTTACATTGTCAAAAGCAGCAGTGATGTCCAGGAAAATTAGGATGAATGTTTTTTTGGTGTTCTCAATTCCCTGAATAATTGTCGAGTAGAACTAGGAGGTTTCGACACCATGGAATGGTCGCAATCTATACTGTTGCTCATCTATTGCATCTGTCAAGTCTATGAAATCCTGGAGTTGATGTTGAAGCGCTTTCTCAATAACTTTTGCTATAAATGGATTGCTTGCAATTGGTTTATATGCGGCAGGATCATCTTTGTTTAGAGTCTTGTTTTTTAATATGGGATGGATAACTAATCTTTTAAGTGCTCCTGGCATAATTCCTTGCTGTAGAGAGTGGTTTACTATATTTAAAAGGAAGTGGGTAATTTCAGATTTTGTCACTTTAGTCCATGCTACTGGACATGGATCTAGTGGGGATGTTGTGTTGATATTTGATATCAATAATTTGTCTTGTGTCAATAGTGTGAAAAGTGTGCCAACTGTTGACATTGACAGGGTCTAATAACAGCAGGGGGATGCCAGGTGAGACCTTGGGCATTATCTTACTAGCATAATAATCTGCTAGTACTTGAGGATGGATTGAGATTTTGTATGGAGCATCTTGAGGAGGTTTGGTAATCGTTTTTACAATTTCAAAAAGTTTCCTTGGATGATTGATGGCATTATTTAGTACTTTTGAGTGGTAGTTCTTTTTTTGAAGTGTATATTGCATCTTTGTAAGTATTGTGTTGACATGTAAAGAATTTGTTTTCTGTAGTCTTATTAGATCTCCATTTACGCTCCATTTTTCTGAGATCTTTTTTTATTCTGGCTAATTCTGGTGTGTACCATTTTTCAGTGTTTTTTTGTGGGGGTTTCTGGATTTGTGTGTTGGCTTGGCAGAATTGGCTATTGATGTGTTCCAATTTGTTAGAAGTTCATCAAGGTTAGTTTTGGAAGCGTTATGCTGTGTTATCATCGGTTTTAAGAATGTCTCTCTATCAAACGGTCTAAATTGGGACATTGCCCTTACTGTGTGTGGGATGTTGTATTATTTGATGGAAACCCATCTGTTCCATTGAATCTAAAGGAATTTGCATGTGTATGAGGGAGGGATAATAGATTGAAGTTACCTAGGACTATTTGAGGTTTCCTTATTGGTGAGGCGCAGATTAATTCAAGGATAGATGTCATGCATTCATGATTGGCAGTGGGGGGTCTGTATCGTAGGCAAACTGCTATATTACTATTTTCTATTTTGAGGATATTAAATCCCTCAAAATGGTTGCATATGCTAGGTGATACTTTTAGGGCTTCCTTGGCAAATGCAATTACTCCCCCACCTCTTTTCTTGATCCTAGGACAGTTAGAGGGTGTAGCCTGGAACTTTTAGCTGGTTCAGGAGAATATCATCAGTGTCAGATAGCCATGTTTTCATAATACATACAAAATCAGGCCTCTCCTCTATGTTAAGGTCCTGTATGAGGGGTATTTTATTCTTGATGGACCTTGCATTGATTAGTATAACATTTTAGCGGGGCTATTGGGGGGTGCTGTTGAACAATGTGTTTGGGGTTGTATTTATTTGGATTAATCTGTGTAGAGGCTTCTTCTGGTTTGGTATGGGTTTACTTTAGTGGTGGATTCTGTTGGGGGTGTTGTGCCAGTTTTGTTTTGGGTGATGGAAATAGGTGGGGATGGGGAATGTTAAGGGGAGAGTAACAGATTGAAAGGGCTATGGTTTGCATGGTCAAGAGCAGGAAATAGCATAGGCACATAAACAAATTTCTTACTTCCATTGTTGCTTGTGTTAGTTTTTAAGTAGGATAGTGTGTAGTAGTGTAATTGTGAATTAACTGGCTAAGGTTTTCAGTATAGAAGCGGTAGAAAGATAAAAGAATTTGTTGTGATCGGTCTAATTCTAATTCTTACAATGCTATGCAAGTTTATGCTTTCAATATGAAATGGAATAGTAAAATGACAAGCTTTGGTTATTTATAGCACAGATTGAAATGCTACATAGATATTTAATGGTTTTCAGCATACAAAAATGTATAGCTTTTGGATTTCATGTGAAAGTGGTATTATGTACTAACTATGAAGTTGTAAGGGTAGTAAAGTGAAATACTACTCTGGTGAGATACTGGACATAGGTTTCTAAGTATACATACGTTTTGGTAGAAAGAAGTTATCATTGGCTCATAATTTCCATGCCTAAGGGCCACAACAAAGGGCCCTTTGGTGAGGCTCTTAGGCACGGACCCACCAGGCGCGGGTGCGCCTGAGCATGCTTTCCTTTTTAAAGTCCTAGAGTGGCTCCGATTGGTCTTCTGTGGTGGGGGGAGGGGGCAGGGGAATCCCTCGTCCTGCTTCCCTGCTGCTGATCGCTGGCTGATCTGCTCTCCACCCCATGCCCACCATCTGTCGCAGCCGCCATGCCCCATCCCCTATCCAATATCTGTCCTTCATATCCTATGTCCCCTATCCAGTATATGCCCTACAACCCTCATAACCCCTATTCCATGTCCAGGATATGCCCTCCACTCACCAACTCCATGCAAACTACCTGCCCTCCACTCCTTCACCACATGTCCACTATCTGCCCTTATGTTCTCACTCCAGGTCGAGCCTCTGCTCCCCATCCCTTGTCCAAGATTTGCTCTCCATCCCTTTACCCTCCACTTGTATCCACCATATGCCTTCTATCCTCTGTTCACCACTCTGTGTCTGCTCTGTATCCCTCCACTATATGCCCAGCATTTACCCTTCATCCTCTACCAGTATCCTACATCTGCCTTCTATACCTACACTCCCCCCCCTTTATGTCCAGCATATGCCATCTGCCCCTCCTTTGTATCCAGCATCTGTCTTTCAGCAATTAAGCCCCTCCTGCCCTCGCCACTGCCGCTTTTCCTGTGTCTGCAGCTGTGGCGGGCATTTGACTTTAAATATTAAAACAAATTTAAAAACATGTCTCTGACTCTGTGCTTGGAAAGCTTGCAAATGCCCACCCCTTCAGAAGCATTACATCAGGAGGGGAGTCACAAAGATCTGCAACTTTTTTAAAAATAATGTTTAAAATCTGATGCTCGCTACTGCTGCAGACAAGAAAGTGGTGGCAGGCATCACCAAGTTTTAAAGCCTGTGACCTATGGACTCTTTCAGGGGGCTTCAGTCAAAACTGAGGGGGCCTGGACCCCTGAGGTCTCCCTCATAGCTATGCCCCTGGAACTTCAGGCACTAATCTTGGCTGGGAGAGCTGATGACTGTCTATGCTAATCACAACCCCTGCAGGTTTCCCGGCCGCAATCATGGCCATCTCAGCACTTATGCCCATGGGGTTGGGAGACCTGTGAATAGACACCAGATGGAAGCAATCGGTGGTTGGCAGAAAACCAGCCCTATATTGGCTGTTTTTAAACACCCTGCTGATTGGCTAGCCTCCAGTCTGTAAAACTGGCTGCGCCAGCCTAAAACTGATCTGTTGGCAACCCTGAAGAGCGTCCAGGTAAAACCCAGGAGTGTTAGAGGGGTGGGTGGAAGGACTGAGGAGAGGCATGGGGAAAAGTCTTGGGGGAAGGAGGACATTTTGTGGAATGCTATAAGATGAAGAGTGTTTCTGAAGGGGTGGCTGATATGAGGGATTGATCAGGTGTGGTTGCTTGGCAGGAGCAGTCTAGATTTGGAAGCTGAAACTTGTTTTCAAGGAGGTACTTTACTTGCAGCCACTTGTTCTTTCATATGGGCCCCATGGCAGGTAGCAGGAAATGGTCTCTGTAGTAAGTGTATCACCTGTGAATTAAGTGAAGAATGGGTGCTGGGCACACCACCTGCATTTACTTTATAGGGTTTACACCTACTATGTTGGTATTTTTGCATATGTTACATAGTAGGTGCAAACACTTACTGCAGCTTAGTAAACATAAGAAATGCCATACTGGGTCAGATCAAGGTCCATGAAGCCCAGTATCCTGTTGCCAACAGTGGCCAATCCAGATCACAATTACCTAGCAGTTTCCAAAAAGACACAAAGGTTCTATAATGCTTGTTTTGAGGCAAGCAGTGGATTACCTGGGTCCTCTTTAATAATGGTTTATGGACCTTTCCTCTAGGAACTTGCCCAAACCTCTTTTAAACCTACACTAACAGCTTTTGCTACATCCTCCGGTAACAAATTCTAGAGTTTGATTACGAGCTGAGTGAAAAAATGTTTTCTCTTTATTCTTATACTGTGGCTTCATTTCATTTCCTCTAGTCTTTCTACTTTTTGATGGTGTACAGAATCGATCTAAGTTTATCCATTACACTTGCATCGTGTAACCATATTTTGGATTGTTCTTTCCTAGGTACATAACTTTGCACTTGTCCACATTAAATTTCATCTGCCATTTGAATGTCCAGTCTTCCAATTTATCAAGGTCCTCTTGCGATTTTTCATAATCCTCTTGGGTTTTAACAACTTTGAATAATTTTGTGTCATCTGCAAATTTGACTACCTCACTCATTCCCATTTCCAGGTCATTTAAAAATGTTAAGCAGTGGACCCAGCAAAGATCCCTGGTGTACTCCACTGTTCACAGTTCTCCATTGGGAAAATTGGCCATTTAGCCCTACCTTCTGCTTTCTTTTAGCCAGTTCCTGATCCACAATATTACACTGCCTCCTAGCCCATGAATTTTTAACTTCACCAAGAGTCTCTCATGAGAGACCTTGTCAAAGGCTTTCTGAAAATCCAGATACACTATATCTACCTGTTTATTGATACCTTCAAAAAAATATAGCAGATTAGTAAGACAAGACCTTCCTTGGCTAAAGCCATGTAGGCTTTCTCCCATTAAACCATGGCTATCTTGCGTTCAGTAATTTTGTTCTTTATAATGGTTTCTACCATTTTGCTCGGTATTCAACGGTCTGTAGTTTCCTGGATCACCCCTGGAAATCTTTGGCAAAGGGCCAAAGTAATTCCACTTTTTAAAATCTTCAGGTACTACAGATGATTTTAATGATAGTTCACAGATTACTAATAGTAGGTCTGCAATCTCATATTTTAGGTCTTTCAACACTCATGGGTGTATACCACCTGGTCCAGATGATTTGCTACTGTTCAGTTTATCAAATAGTTGTAATATATCTTCCCGGTTTATCAATATTTTTATTAAAATTCTTCCGATTGAAATGTTTTTTAAAGGTGATGCAATCATGGGTAACTTCACTACATCTTTAGTAAAGACTGAAGCAAAGAATTCAGTCTCTCCATGATGGCTTTGTCCCTTCTTAGTGCCTCTATTACCCCTTTATCATCTAATGGTCCAACTGACCACCTCACAGGTTTTTTGCTACAAATGTACTTAGTCTTATGAGTTTTTGCTCCCATAGCAAGCTTCTTCTCAAATTCTCTTTGCCTGCCTTATCAATGCCTTGCAACTAACTTGCAAGTGCTTATGGTTCCAGTTTTCATCATTTGGCTCCTTTTTTCCATTTCCTGAAAAAAGCTTGTTTGGCTACAACAGTCTCTCTGACTTCACCTTTAAACCATGCTGTCAATTTTTTAGACTTCCTTCCACCTTTCTTAAAGTGTGAATACAGCTGGTCTTGGCTTCCAAGTATTTTTAAACAATGCCCATGTTGTTGTTAAGTGAGCGATGACTCATGGCAACCCTCTGGATAGTTGTCCTAAACTGTGTTCGGTCTTCAGTCAGGCGGCTCATTGTTGACAGACTGATATCCATAGCTGCTGTTATTGTATTGATCCATCTCATTGCTGTCCTTTCATTTTTGTGTTGACCTTCTATCTTGCCAAGAATGATATCTTTCTCTAATGAACTCTCTCTTTGCATGATGTGTCCAAAATATGAACGTCAAAGTCTTGTCATCTGAGCTTCTAAAGAAAGCTTAGGTTTGATCTCCTCTAGTACTGACTGGTTTGTTCTTCGGGAAGTCCATGGTATACACAGTATTCGCTGCCAGCACCATAATTCAAAGGCATCACTTTTCTTCCTGTCTATCTTTTTCACTGTCCAGCTTTCGCATCCATATGATCTTTAAAATACCATGGATTCAATGAGCTGAATCTTTGTAAGGAGAAAAACTTCTCTGTTCTTGAGAATCGTGTCTAGGTCTTTCATAGCCCTTCTGCCAAGAGCAAAGTGTCGACTGATTTCTTGACTGCTTGTTGCTTCTTTATTGATAGTTGATCCAAGTAGGTTAAAGTTGTCCACAATTTCAAAATCTTCTTCTTCAATGATGCCCATGCTTGATGTAAATCTTTAACCTATGCAGCTGCCCTCTAAGGGTCATGCTATGAATTTACAAAGTAATATATTTAAAAGAAATAGGAGAAATATGTTTTCGCTCTATGCATAATTAAGTTCTGGAATTTATTGCCAAAGGATGGGTTAAAACTGCAAGCAGGTCTTCCGATTTAGCCACGGAGGTGGTGAATCATGAGTGAGAGAGCTCTCCGTCCCGCACGGACAAAACGGTAGATATAGTTCCGTTGTGATAAGGAAATGGGGCAAAACATGCCAAAACTGGTAAAACCCAAGCAGAGCAACATGATAAAAAAGCTATATGCGGCAAAAACCGGAGCAGAGAAGATAGGGGCAGCGCGAGGGCAGGCCCTGCCAGCACCGGTTTCTCCTAGTACATTGGAGGGAGATGGAGAGGAGGAGAGGGAGGAAGTATCCCAATCGGATCTGGCGGCGGTACTGAAAGAAATTAGAGAGTCGAAGGAGGAGATCATTGAGAGGGTCTTCCAAAAGCTGGAGGAGAAATTTGCTGACATAGGGCAGTGGCTAGAGGAGGTGGAGACCCGAGTAAGCCAGACTGAGGACTCCCAGGCAACGCTCCAGCATACGGGGGGTTCCCTGCAGCAGCAGGTTAGCTGGCTGCATGCTAAGGCGGAAGACATAGAAAACAGAGACCGCCGGTTTAACCTCCGCATTTTTGGTGTGCCTGAGGGGGTGGAGGGTGAGGACACGGTTGGCTTTGTTGCAGAAATGTTGGCGACTTGCTTCCCCGATCCGCCATCAGCGCCACCATTCGAGATTGAGAGTGCCCATAGAGAGATGAGGCCTAGGCCTGGTGCAGTGGGACTCCACGTGCTCTCATTGTTAAGCTCCTTCGGTTCCAAGATAGAGAGCACGTGATAAAGGCTGCCAGAAAATCAAGATATGTGGTGTACAAGGACTGGAAGGTGTATGTCTTCCCCGATCTGGCAGCGGAAACTGTTAAGAGAAGGAAGGACTTGGTGAAATGGAAGGAATCCCTGGCAAAAAAAGGTATACAGATAGCAATTTGGTACCCGGCCAGAATCACAATGATGATCAACGGCACGCGGCGGTTCTTCAATTCGAAGGAGGCGTTGGGGAAAATTTTAAAGTCTCAGCAGGGGAAGGCAGCGGAGAACTGGGAGAACTCTGAGGCATCTGCAAGGAGGGACTGTCATGAAAATGCTGGAGGAGCCAAGGAAGCGGTGCAGACACCAGCGGACTGAGTGGACTTTCTTGGGATATAAAAGTAAATGTAATTGGTGGGGGGCGGCAATGCTGGGTGGAGGGGAGGAGAGGAATTTGGAAGGGAGCGGGTGAACTGTTGTATATGAAGGGTAGTGCGGTCACTATTGGGCTGCATAGGTAAATGTCAATGGGTGGGGATGGCACTGCCGGGAGGGGGGAGGAAATGAGCATGGATGGGAATAGAAGTGTGGCTGTAAGTGTGAGGTGGGGGATATTCAGTATGGTGTTCATGGGGCAAGCTGAGGGGGTGCGCAGTTGGGATAAGGGGTCTGTTTATGAAGTATATGGAAGGAGAGAGGGAACTGTTTAACTGGGAAGGGCCCTCTGCCATCATCACCCAGCGAAAGAGACTGTGGAGGATAGGGGGGAGAGGAGAGGACAAGGGGGGAAGGGCAGACGCTGGGGGGTGGGGGCGGGAGGGTGGATATAGGGGGAAAGTGCAGAAGAGGGGGGATTGGAGTGAGGGTCAAGGGGGAAGGGCTAATGGAAGTTGAAAAGCAAAAAATTTGTGACAAATGGGGGAGAGGCGAGCAAGGTATGGGTTACTGTTGTTGGTTAAGCTTGGATTTTAGTTCATGTGTGCATAGGTTGTCAGAGCACCAGCAGGGGGGGGTAGTGGGACAGGAGGGGTCCAAGGCTATGATGATGGCTGAGTCCAGAAAGGGGGGGTACAAAATTGCCTCCTTTAATGTAAGGGGAATTAACAGTCCGATTAAAAGGAAGAGGATTCTTGCACACTTAAACAGGAATGGGGTGGATGTTGCCATGTTACAAGAGACTCACTTGACAAGGGAAGAACAAGAGAAATTAAAATCCCAGGGGTTTGAGCAGTTTTTTGGGTCTCCCTATAATTCTAAGAAGAGGGGGGGGGGGTACTAATCCTTATACATAAGAGGGTTAGGGTCGTTCCCTACGAGAACAGGGGAGATGCTATGGGTAAGGTGGTGTGGGTGGTGGGGAGGGTAGACCTGAGGGAGGTATCATTTCTAAATTTATATGCACCCAACGGGTATAAGTGATCTTTTTTCAATAAAGTTCTGCAGGAGTTTGAGGGTAAAGCAAAGGGAGACTGGATCATTGGAGGGGACATGAACTGCGTGGAGGGGTCTAAAGATAGATCCAACTTCAACGGGAAAAAGTATGGGAAGGAGGGAAAGGAGCTAAGGAAGTGTATTGAAGTATTTGGCCTGGTGGATATATGGAGGTGGGAGAATCCCGGGGGGCGAGAATATACTTGCTACACGGCCAGGCTGGAAACTTATTCCACACTAGATTTGTTCTTAGAGAGAAGAGAGCAACTGGGGGCACTATCAAACGTAAAAATCCACCCGATTACTTTATTGGACCATGGGATGATAACAGGGGAATGGTAGGGGAAAGGGGGGGGGGCGGTAGAGGGGTGTGGAGGGGCAACGTGTCCCTGATTCAGTCAGAGGAAGGAAAGGGTAAAATTCGGAACACATGGAGAGAGAATACATGGCATGGAATGATAATGGGGAGGTGTCGTTTGCAACGGTGTGGGATAGCAGGAAAGCTTATATGAGGGGGATAATGATTCAGCTAGGGAGTCGGAGGAAAAGAGAAAGGGAGAAGATGCGGCATGAGTGGATGCAGGAGTTGGAAGTGATGCAGGTAGAACACAGTCGTATGGGGTCCAAGACCTTGCGACAGAAACTGGCTCGACTTAGAGCGAAGATTAATACTTTAGATTTGGAGGAGGTGGAAAAGATGATGAGGGCAACCAAAAGGAATTTTATGGAAGGCAGAAATAAGGCGGGAAGAATGCTCGTGCGACAACTGCAAAAGAAGAGAGAGAGTAGGATAGTGAAGGAAATTAGGAATGGGAAAGGAGAGAAGGTAGTAGGGAGTCAAGATATATGCAGGGCCTTCAGGCAATTCTATGAAGAGTTATACACCTGCCAGGAGGGGATTAGTCGGGAAGTGATTGAGGAGTACCTGGAGGGGATTAGGATTTCCAGGGTTGCAGAAGAAACAGCGGAGTGGTTGGGAAGACCCATAACGGTAGAGGAGGTGATTGGGGGCATTAAGAAATTGCCAAAAGGGAAATCAGCGGGAGACGATGGATTCCCGGCTGAGTATTACCACATGATGTGGGAGGAAGTGGCCCCATTCTTGGCTAAACATTTCTCAGGGTTATTGCAGGGAAACAAAATACCTGATTCGATGGCCCAGGCTAACATTGTGGTAATTCCCAAGGAGGGTAGACCTCCCGACAGGTGTGAGAATTATAGGCCAATTGCGCTGATTAACAGTGACGCTAAACTATACGCGAAGATAATGGCGAGTAGGTTGGAGGGGATATTGCCAAACTTAATTTACCCTGACTAGACTGGGTTTATAGGGGGCAGGCTGATTGCAGATAATATAAGGAGAGCGGTGAGTTTGCTCCATTATGTAAAGGCACGGAAAATCCCTATTCTATGCGTGGTGCTAGATGCAGAGAAAGCTTTCGATAGGTTGGAGTGGGCGTTTTTGTTTAAGGTAATGGAGAAGATGGGCCTAGGGAAGGGATTTATTCAAGGGATAGAAGCCTTGTATCGGAGGCCGGTAGCAAGAATCACGGTGATTGATCAGCGTTCTGATCTATTTCAGTTGCAGAGAGGTACGAGACAGGGCTGCCCCCTGTCACCCCTTCTGTTTGCCATTGTGATCGAGGCGCTAGCAATACGTATAAGAGCGCAGCAGACTATTAGGCCGGTGTTAGTGGGGAAGGTGGAGCACAAGATTCTTCTCTATGCCGATGATATGCTGATATTTATGGCCAGGCCAGAAGAGTCGCTCCCAGCTTTGATAAAGGAGTTGGAAAAGTTCTCGGCAGTTTCCGGATTTAAGGTGAATTTGTCAAAGACGGAGGCCATGGCACTGCCCCCCAGGAGAGATTTACAGCATTTACAGCATTTACAGCATTGCAAAGGAGAGATTTACAGCATTTCCCTTTTAGATGGGCGCATGGGGCTATTAAGTATCTAGGAGTTCAAATTTCGGAAGACCCTAAAGAACTGTTTGAGCTTAACTATAAGCCGTTGGCTGGCCAAATTAGTGCACAGTTAGAGGGGTGGGCTTCCCTGCAGTTGAGTTGGATGGGTAGGGTAGAGGTTCTCAAGATGAATGTTGTCCCAAACTTTCTCTTTGTTTTCACAACTGCCCATTCGGATTCCGGGGATTTTGAGAAAGTGGGAAGCAAGGCTGATGAGGTTTGTGTGGGGAGGGAAAAGGGCACGGATTTAAAAAGGTGGCTTGTTGCTATCTAAGGACCAGGGAGGGATCCGCTCCCCATCGTTGAGGTGGTACCACCAGGCATGTATAATCAGGGCATGGAGGGACCACTATAGTAGAGGGAATGAGGTAGCGTGGGTAGACTTGGAGAGATCTATAATGGGTTCCCTATCACTGGCTCAGTGGTTAGAGGGGGGAGGGGTGTGGAGCAGGAGTACAGGGAAATGAACACCCCCTAATTGAGGCGATGTCAAAGACTAATACATTGGGGAGGAAAAGGGGGTGGTTCCCGAGTCCAATATCTCCTTGGTCCAGAGTGGGAAAATTTTCTTCCTTTTGGCAATGTGAGTTGGGCTAAGAAGGGGCGGAGGCTTGAGACGGGGAGACTGGAAAAACTCGCAGACTTCGTTGATAGGGGGGTGATTAGATCCCACTGGGAGTTGGAAAGTCGAGTGCAAGAGAAAATCCCCTTTTACCAATATTTTCAATTGCGACGCTTTATAACTTCGGGGGAGAATAAGATACAGATAAGTAGAGAGAGTACACCGATGGAAACAGTACTGTACCAGGGAAGGTTGGGCAAGGGGATTATCGCAAAGATTTATAAAGTGCTATTGCGAGAAGAGGAAGGTAGAGTTGCGCACTCTCACAGGGCCAAGTGGCACAAATGGTTGGGGGA
The DNA here is from genome assembly GCA_033557465.1 of Ichthyophis bannanicus. Classification (NCBI taxonomy): domain Eukaryota; kingdom Metazoa; phylum Chordata; class Amphibia; order Gymnophiona; family Ichthyophiidae; genus Ichthyophis; species Ichthyophis bannanicus. Next base: position 552,764,554 of record CM066036.1, read on the forward strand.
GGAAACATAGAAACATAGAAACATGATGACAGAAAAAGACCACATGGCTTATCTAGTCTGTCCTTCCATAACAACAACTACAACAGTCCACTTTTTACCTTTAGAGATCCTCTGTGTTGGTCCCATGCTTTTTTGAATTCAGTTACTGTCCTCATCTCTACCACCTCCACTGGGAGACTATTTCATGGATCCACTACTCTTTCCGTAAAGAAATATTTACGCATATCACTCCTGAATCTATCTCCCTTCACCCTCATCCCATGTCCCCTCATAGCAGAACTTGCTTTCAATTGAAAGAGGCTCTCTCCCTGAACATTTATGCCACGGAGGTATTTAAACATCTCAATCATATCACCTCTATCCCGCCTTTCCTCTAAGGTGTACATATTAAGATCCTTAAGTCTGTCCTCATATGCTTTATAATGAAGCCCATTAATCATTTTAGTAGCAACCCTCTGCACCGACTCCATCCTGTTCACATTCTTTTGAAGGTGCAGTCTCCAGAATTGCACACCATACTCTAAATGAGTTCGCACCAAAGACTTATGCAGAGGCATTATCACCTCCTTTTTTCTGCTAGCCATTCCTCTCCGTATGGAGGAGTTGGAAGAAGAGGAATGGGGAAAGATATATGAGAATATCTCTGAGTACATGGGTGACGTCTTGGAGGCAGACCCAATTATATTATATTATAATGTCAATTATATTATATTATAATGCCTCTATATCGTTCCATGGTGAGACCGCACCTTGAATATTGTGTGCAATTCTGGTCGCCGTATCTTAAAAAGGATATAGCGATTTTAGAAAAGGTTCAGAGAAGAGCCACCAAAATGGTAAAGGGGACGGAAGGATACTCCTATGAAGAAAGGCTAAAAAGATTAGGGCTCTTTAACCTGGAAAAGAGAAGGCTGAGGGGAGATATGATAGAAGTCTATGAATTAATGAATGGAGTGGAAAGGGTAAACGTAGATCGATTGTTTACCTTATCAGAATATAGAAAGACTTAGTAAAGGCTGTTAGTGTAGCTGGGTTTAAAAAAGGTTTGGACAAGTTCCTGGAGGAAAGGTCCATAAACCATTATTAAGAAGGGACCCAGGATATCAATGCTTGAACCAATACAAGCATTGTGGAACCTGTGTCCCTTGGGGAAACTGCTAGGTACGTATGACCTAGATTGGCCATTGTTGGAAACAGAATACTGGGCTTGATGGACCTTGGTCTGACACAGTATGGCATATCTTATGTTCTTATGTTCTTATGTTCAAATTGTTCATAGGGCCTACACTACCCCGAGGCACGTGTTCCTGGCGGGAGGGCCGCAAACAGATTAGGTGTTGGAGAGGATGTGGGAGAGCTGGGAGTTTCTTCCATATGTGGTGGGAGTGCCCGGTGATCCAAATTTTCTGGGGGGTGGTGAGGGGGGTACTAAGTCGAGGGAGGGTCATAATACAGGATTATAATCCAGGGTGCCCAAAGGATTTAATTTTGGGGCTGGGTATGTCTCTGGGTGTAGGAAAATGGTGAAGGCTGCTGGAGGAGAAGCTCAAGTTGGCTGCTAGAGTGGCGATGGTTGGGAAATGGAAGACTGGTGAGGGGCCCACTGGGGAGGATTGGTATAGGAAGATTGAAGAGGCGGTGAGATTTGACCTCTTAACTTACCGGTTAAAGGGTAAGGAGTGGATGTTTTATAAGATATGGGACGCTTATTTGGAGGGGCACATGGGAGGGCCTGGGGAGGGCTAGTGGGGGAGATGGCGGGATGACAAAGCGCACACAAAGTTAAGTTTTGTTATGTAATAAGAGGTTTCAAATTGTTAGATGCTATATGGTTAAACGTGAAGGGTTACACTCTAGAGCAGGGGTCTCAAACTCAAATTGCTTTGAGGGCCAAATGAGGACTTGTAAAGTAACCCGGGGGCCGCATAAGACGCGGGGCCTCATTTGCATAAATATTTGCATAATGTTACCATACACTAACTTTTAGTAAACATGCCTCTTTAATGAGTATGGATAAAGAAAGACTAAAAGATTTAGAAACAAGAAGACAATAATTAAACTGGGAACCCCAAAAGCCAAACTTGGAATGTACAACAACACTGTAGAAATACAACTATAAATTAATTTCCTCTTGTACTAAACAAAGCGCAAACATTAATGATGCACATTTCCCAGAGCTGACATATTCCAGTTAATAAATTCAAAATAAAGAGATATTTTTCTACCTTTTGTGCATTTTTTTCAGTTGCAATTGTTCCAGCCACTTTCTTCTGGTTTCTTCATGTCTTCTGCTAACTCTCCATCGTCTGCTGTCCATTTGCCCTTTCTTCTCTCCTAGTTTTTTTTCCATTCTCTCTCTACATCTGCTTTAAAATACTAATCTTTCTCCTTTTTCTCTTTCCTCATTCCTATTTCATCCACTCAAATTTTACCCCTCCATCCTCAATCCCCACTTACTCTCCCAATACCTGGCCAATTGTAGATTTGTCTTCTCTCCCAGACAAAATATTTTTCCCCTCTCCATTTCACTTTCCCAGCTCCATCCCATTCTAATCCTCCCCCAACATCAGCTCCCTTCTAGTTCCAGCCCCGCCCAGCATCCGCTCCCTTCTAGTCCCCCCATTAGTCCATTTCCAGTCCTATCCTAGCCTCACCATCAGCCCATTTCCAATCCTAGCCCCCCATCAGCCCATTTCCAATCCTAGCTCCCTCCCCTCACAGCCCATTTCCATTCCAAGCCCCCCTCCCCATCAGCCATTTGCAGTTCAAGCCCCCCTTCCAATCTGCCATTTTCACGTCCTCGCAACCCCCCCCCCCAGCCCATTACCAGTCCTAGACCCCCCATAGCCCATTACCAGTCCTAACCTCCCCATAGCGCACTTCCAGTTTTACCCCCCATCACCCCATTTTCAGTCTTACCCCCCCCCATAGCCCATTACCAGTCATAACCCCCCTGCCAATAGCCCACTTCCAGCCCTAACCCCCATTACCCCATTTCAGTCAGCCCTTCCATAGCTCATTACCAGTCCTAACTCCCCCCATCAGCCCACCTCCAGTCCTTCCTAACCCCCACCTGCCCATTTCCAGTCCTAGCCCCCACCATAGCCCATTACCAGTCATAACCCCCCTGCCAATAGCCCATCTCCAGTCATAACCCCCCCCCCTGCCAATAGCCCATCTCCAGTCATAACCCCCCCTGCCAATAGCCCATTTCCAGTCATACCCCCCCCCTGCCAATAGCCCATTTCCAGTCATACCCCCCCCCTGCCAATAGCCCATTTCCAGTCATACCCCCCCGCCAATCGCCCATTTCCAGGCCTACACCCCCCCCCCCCCCGGTAAATTAAAAAAAAAACCTGGCTTCTGCTGCTCAAGCAGCAAAATCAGCTGTCCTGCGGCCCCTTCCCCTGTGCCCGGAGATCCGAGTCTGCTCTATCAGCGGCGTGCTTTTCAAGCCGCGAGGAGAGTATTCCCCTCTCGCGCGGCTTGAAACCGCGCGAGAGGGGAATACTCTCTTCACGGCTTGAAAAGCACGCCACTGATAGAACAGACTCGGATCTCCGGGCACAGGGGAAGGGGCCGCAGGACAGCTGATTTTGCTGCTTGAGCAGCAGAAGTCAGTTTTTTTTAAAATTTGACAATTGATTCTGCCGCTGCCACAGCGGCAACGGCAGAAGCCAGGGTTTTGGGTTTTTTTTGTTTTCCTCCGTCGCAGGCCGCAGAAAGTTGTCTCGCGGGCCGCGTGTTTGAGACCCCTGCTCTAGAGAGTAATACCAGTGGGTGCAAAAATGGTATGTAACGATATGCTCTAAAGGCCTAGAGGGGGTGGATGTTTGTAACGTAATAGATTTGTAGTGATGGATGTGAAGTGTTTCGGGGGTCTGGAGGGTATTGGAACATTGTTTGTATTGGGTGTGAGTTTCCCTGTGTAATAAAATATGGTTTAAAAAAAAACTGCAAGCATAGCTGGGCTTAGAAAATGATTTGACAAGTTCCTGTAGGAAAAGTCCATAAATCATTATTAAGGTAGACTTAGGAAAACTATCACTTGTCTGAGAATAGGCGCCATGGAAACTTGCTAGTTTATGAGAGCATACCATGTATTGTGGTGATTGTCAGTAGCAAATAAATATATAAATACTAGATAGGTCATGGGGTAATTGCTATTTCCCTCTTTTTCCACGATTCTAAAGGTTTATCTAGCAAATGAACCATGTGAGACAAAGGGAACCAACCCCGTGTTTATATATAAATTAGACTTTATTACTGATAGAGGTAGCAAGTTTTGTAGCCCTGTGATTACAATTACCACTTCATAAATCACTGTTTTAGCAAGCAAAGCTACTGATTCACTCTGCACTCCAACACAGAGAAAATTAGCTGTCTACTGGCTAGGCCCACCCCTGGGAGAATTAAGACCAGTACCTTAGCTTTGCCAGAAGGACAATTGTGGTTGGGTCCGAGAAGTCGTCTCTGGAATGGCACAAAGTCCAAAGAATGGCAGTGGTCCAACGCAGGCTACATCCTATTCCGCTTACATTGGTTGCCTCTCCGCTTTCGATTCCGTTATAAGTTTTTTATTCTGACACATAAAGCCATCTACACCTCTACTCCCCGTTATCTGGCTGATCTTATATCTCTGCACACACCTTACCGTCAACTCCGTTCCCTGCATGCTAATCGCCTGTCCTTACCCTCTCCATCACAAGCACACTTAGAACAGACCCGTCACTCCGCTTTCTTTTTTCTAGGCCCCTCTCTTTGGAATGCTTTGCCACCTTCCCTCCCACTAGAATCTTCATACTCCAAATTTAAGGACCAACTGAAAACTCATCTGTTCCAACAAGCCTTTGACCTTCCCCCAGATGCCCCCCCTTGAGTCCTTGTTTGCTTGTCTTTAGTGCTGTTGCCTAGTCCAGTTGTGTACTGTTGCCTCCCTTTTGTTGTTTTGGCTTCTCTCCCTGTGCCTGTTGTCTGTCTTGAATCCTCTGTCTGGTGTGTCTTTGTGTTCTTGTGCTGTTGTACACTGTCCTTTTCTCCCTCTTTCCTATTTATAATTTGACGTTCCTTTTCTCTAGCTTAGTGGCGTATTGCCTTTTATTGTACACCGCTCAAATGTCTTGACAAGAGCGGTCTATCAAATGACGTAATAAAGATAAAGATAAAGTTGTCCGGCTGCAGCATTTGGAGTCTTCTCGGAATATGGATCTATCACCTAAGCAAATCTCTCGTTTAAGGTCTTCAGTGCAATTTGGGGTTTCCCAGGAGCTTGATTCCATTATAACAACTAAAATGATGGTTTCTGGAGATAATTTATGTAAAGAGGGTTTGTCTGTTGATTGAATTCTGAATTCATTTTCTCAAATGGAAAAATTTGTTGTGGCTAGACTTGAGCTATAGCATAATGTTGTGGTGAAATTTGAGCAGAGTTCAGAATAGTGAACAAAAAATGCAAAAATGCTCACAAGAGGTATCTAAGGTGGAAGAAAAGGTTAAATCTAAAGTGCGTAAATCCTCTGTGGTCACAGCTAAGAAGTTTGAAAACATTTAGAACACTCTTAAATGGAGTAACATTAAGATTTGTTAATATTTTCTGAAGCAGAATGTGTGTCTGCTATTGATATGTTTTAAAATTATTTATGTGAGGTGCTGCAGGTCCAATTTTACCTTTAATTTTGTCCACTTATTTGCCAATAAAGAATAGAAATATTGTTGGAGGTTCAACCTCTGGGATAAATAATTCCAAGTTGCCTAATCATTTATTGCCAGAATCTGTGGTTAAAGTAACATTATTGGTATTGGGGGCCTTTTATTAAAGGGCACCAACGTGTTGCATGTAACGTGCCAATAACACCGAGACTATGGTAGGTTAGGTGCAACACCATCACGTTGATTGTTGGTGGTGTGGAAAGCATTTCCCCAGCAGTTAGTGTGGAACCTTGTTCCCTAGCATGCATTGCGTAAGCTATTGAAATGCTGCTAGTTGAACCCGTGCTAATACAGTTAGCGCACGGTGTGAACCCAGTGCTAACTGCGCTGAGCTTACTATGCCACAATACTTATGCAAAATACACACATTGCTAAATACCCACCAGATGTCACTGTTAATACACAAAAAGACTTCACCAGCCCACATGAATGGCTTTTTGTATTTTTTTTTTTTTTTGCTAGAATCTTTTTAAGAAGTAGTAATAACCTAAAAGGAACCACAAGATAAAGGTAAATTTGAAATGGATCTTTGTCACACAGGAATCAAATTCTTCTTTCTTTAGTTACTAGTGCTTCAATATTACCACAAATACTGACTGTGTTTTTGGATTTTATTTTATTACCTATAATTATGTTTTTCCCCGGCGTGTTCTTTTAAAATTTATTTTATAGCACCAATATGTATTTATATAGAGGTTGCTTCATTCTGACCAGCCTTTTGCTCGTCTTTCCATACGTTCAGCTGCTTCCCCATCCTTCCACCTACTGATTAATGCTCTATATATCTGTTAGTAAACGGTATCTATTCTAACTGGGTTACTTGTAGCTGAAGTAGTAATATTGTAGTATTTGAGATTTTTGGGGCTTTGATATTTAACAAGTTCATTTATTAAAGATAATTGAATTTGTGTTGGGCTGCTCAGGTTTGCAGGATTAGAAATGGGCGAGAAGCCCAAAAGGCTCATGCAGAGGGGGTGTCTGGTGCCCTGGCCTATGTAAAGTTACTCAGGAAAGGCTTAGGTCTGGACTAGCTCTGGCAGGTTGGGCCTTATTGATGCTCAGTAATGACCATAGCCCATAGGTGTGTTTTATTTATTTATTTGCATTTCTTTATTTAACAGGTTTTTTATACTGCTTTATCATTTCAATCAAAGCGGTTTACATTATAACTTAAACTTGGTAATGTATATTAAAGAGGGACATTGATAACTTGAATTTTTCTGAGCAATGGAGGGTTAAGTGACGTGCCCAAGGCCACAAGGAGTGCTATATAATTCCTTATGTAATTCACTTCAATGTACAGTCAAGTGAGGAAATTTAGAAATGAATAAATCAAAAAGCATACAGCAGCCTCAATATATATAACCTACACCTCTTCAGACCACAAATAAAGAAATTAGAGATCCAAGAAAGGAACATTTTTCATAAGAAACAATACAAAAATTGCAAGTTCTAACGACTCCCTCAAAGGACCACCTTCAATAAATCAGTGTGCCACTGAGGTACCAATTACACATTAGCTCCCTCCCTTGCCACAAGAAAACCATTAAGTTGTCTCAGTTCATAAAACACAAACGTTTTACTATCACATATAACCACACACATACAAGAAAATCCTAAAGCAAAAGTAAGACCAAGGGGAAACCCCTCTGTCGTAGCTCCAGGTAATTCTGTCGTCTCTTCTGTGTAGACCTAAACAAATCAGGAAAAATATGTATATTTGTACCAAACAACAGCTTATTAATATTGGGAAAAAATATAAACGTAGAACAGAGTTGCGGTCAAACTCTAGCACAAAAGTAGCAACAAGTGTGGTCCTTTGGGTGACCACCTCTAGAGAGGACTCAAAATCCATGAGGTTTAAGCTCTCGGGACTCCAGCACATCCCACCTTTTAGCCAGATTTCCCAGCGCCAGAGACTGATCCACCACACTCGGGCACAATAGCCAAGTCACCTACAAAACTATGTAGCCAAAGCTTGCAGAGAAGAACTAAATCTTTGCATGGCAACCCAGAGAGACTCCATAGTCACCGTACCTGCCTGAGCACCTTGAAGCTGAAACAAGCCCGGAGTAACTTCACCCCTCCCTGTGTGATTTCACTCATGGTCCACTGCTATGGGAGAGCCTCCAGGTAGAATGGCTCCACCATCCCCTTCAGCATGAGAGTCTACCTGCTTCCCCACCGGCCAATTACTTCTGGATCTGGGTGGTGGCGTACATGCAATCAGGCTTGGAAAAGTCCCATCACTGCTGCTCGCATGCTGAACCACAGGCTGGCTTAAGGAGGGAATCCCCGAAGAACCAGCAGGCACCTGAAAGCCCTCCAACGTAGTCTGCCGCAGCAGCTGAGTCTGGGAACCATCCAGGAGAACAGTTTTGCCTTTCCCTTTGTGTATGCCCATTACACAGGCAAGGCTAACCATCACCTATGAGATGAGAAGCAACAGTGTCCTGCCGGTGCCACTAGGCTAGCACCATCTTGGATCCTTTACTGACCATAGACAATAGGTAACGAAGTGGGCTACCCTGTCATGCATCCGAAATATTGGACCCCTTTTACTAAAGCTTGCAAAGGATTTTCAAATAACGTGCCAAACAAATGCATGTTAATTGCAAAGTCTCCACACTAGCTGTTGAGGGCATGACCCATATGTTCCTGGTAAATAACATTTGATGGGCCACTCAAACGTATGCTCTGCTAAGGTGGGTTCACTTAACAACTCACATAGAGTCATTAGTTGAACACTTGCTGTTCGGCCACATTAACAGCGCAAGACAAACACATATACCATAGCATTTTTTTTGCGCTTACTGCCAAAGTGGGTAGGAAATGGGCAGAGAGTGGTGGGTGTGTTTGTAATGTGTGGTTACCATGGGAGTCAACAGTGTGCTGTAACATCAAAGTTGCAGACAATGCAAGTACATATCACACCACCTCAGTGGGTGCATCTATGATGCTGCCTAGCTGTGCTCTCAGCAGTTTGTCTTATTTGCTGGGAACATGCTGTACATGCCTCAAATGGATAGTGCACAGTGTTTGCCTCTAATGTGATGCTATTTTCACAAAAACACCATGTTGGCTGCAAGAGCTTAACGTGGGGACATGTTTACTAAAGTGTGGTAGGCAGAATGGGGATAACACATGAAAATTGCACGTTCCTACTGTGGTGGGACCCAGCGGCTACTGTAGACACAATGGGTTTGGCATCACCAGTGCAGCAGTAGTGAATGCGTGATCATAATACATACGCCCAGTGCACACGGTCGCAATGCGTATTGGGAAAAGGAAAATCACAAGCGCAGTATTAGGGCAGCTGTGGGCTGCAGAACCAGAGTGGACAGTAAGAAATGTGCCCCAAGCACGTGTGTGTTCAAAGTACGCTCATGGAGTGTATGAGCATGGCAAGTGCAGCTAGCGCCTGGTCAGAGGCTGGTGTTAGCTGCAGCCACACTAATGGTGTTTTGTGCAGCGAGCATGTTACTAACCACACCAGACACCATGTCTCTGCCCCATCTGCCTTAACCCCACCTATTCACACACTGCTTGGGATTTTTAGCAAGGTCACCTTTGGGTTGCATGCTCCTTGCTACCGCGCAGCCCAGCCACGTGCTAAACCTTATGCTACCTGCTAATGCACTTTAGTAAATATGCCCCTATATCTTTACTTTGCTATGAGATGGTTCCCTGTTCATTGCAAATTTCAAATTAGAGACAAGTTGCTGTCATTCTTGCTTTGATACTCTGCCAATTATTCTGTTTTAAGGACCATGAAATCTGAGATTAGCCTATATTTTTCACAGGTAATTAACACCTCCCTAATGTCAGCAATTGTGCCAGAGCAGTGGAAAGAGGCCTCCCATTAGGCCACTATTGAAGAAATCCACATTAGATGTTAATGATCCTTATAATTATTGACTGTTTTCTTCCCTGCCTTTTTGGCTAAGGTTTCAGAGAAAATAGTTGGAAATCATTAACAGAAACACTTTTGACCCTTATCAGTATGGGTTTCAGAAAATGCATAGTACTGAAACCTTACTGCAATCTAGTATTTGTTATTTTTAGTTTGGTTTTGACCACAGAGAAGTATATATTTATAAATAGCATATTACATCTGGAATGTCATACAGATCTACCTTCCCCCTAATACAAATGTACCCTGATATGGTAAAAAATCTGATGTCCTGTAGGAAAGAGCAATATTCATTTTTTCTGCCACTACACTACAAATTTATTAGGGCACCGGACAGCAAAAGAGCCAGAAGAATGGATGGCCCCTGTTTCACTCACCTTTGCTGTTCAAAACTGGAAGACAGTCCATCATTCTGACAAGCAGCTGAGCTTTCAAGGCCTGGAAGCTAAGTCCATGGCACAAACAAACTATTCCAGCTATCAGTGAAATATAGCATCAGTAGAACAGTAAATTGCCAGAGCAAATTGAAAAATGTATGAATGTTCTCCTTAGTAATGGCAGCCACACTTGGCTTAAGGCTGTAAAACCTAAGAGAGTGAAAACAAAATATGGTCCTGGGTTCATTTATTTTGTTTTGGGATGAGATTGTTTCTTATTGTTGCGTTTAGTGTTTGGAAAGACTATCAATGCATTTTAAACCACAGGGTGTATAAATCAAAACAGGCCAATGATAAGAAGAAATTGTGACAATGTCCACTCTTGTATTTGAAAGTTATATACTGCTACACCTCAGAAACAAGGAAGAAAACAAATGAATTAAATATAGTAATGAAATTTAAGGGGTTATTTTAGAAGTCCTCCTTGTGCTCTGAATGCCCAAAAATGGGCATAGAGACATCCAAAGCACAGAGACGTCTCCAGAGACATTTTAGAAGCTGCGTCTGTGGACCCTCCTAGTGGAAGGACCACCAGGGGCATGATGGAAGAGTGGCCAGGGCGTTCCAAAGAACCTGGACATCCCTATCTGATCTCAGAAACATCTTGGATGTCTGGAGTCACGCCTAAGGTTATACCTACTCCCGGCACAAACAGGCATCTGAAGAGTGCTCATTTTTTTCAAGCAAACATCTGGAAAGTGTGGAGAAAAAGTGATACTAGCACCCCCTTTATTTTACAATATTTCAGCAAACACTGAGAAGGGTTTAGGGCTCATGGTTTGTTTGTTTTTTGATAAATCCCTGGACACCCCTTTCATAAGCTGGAAATCTCTGCCCCATTCTTTCCTAAGAGAGCTGTCTATGTGGCCGCTGTCATGGACATCCACGTTGGGGGCATCTATCTGTTCCAGAAATTGGCCGGAGATATAGACATCCCTGGCATTTTTCTGACCATTCTACCTTTGCTTTCCACAGTATGACTTAGATGTCCTTAATAAAATGCCACTTTTAATGCAGACTTAGTCAAAGTAAAAGCACCAGCTTCTGTTTAACATATTATAGAACAATGCATCACAGAATACTGTACAGAAAATGAATTTTGACATGTTGGCTTGGGGTTGCTGTGTTAGCCCACTTGAAAGTATAAAAATAAATATTAAGAAATAAACACAAATTACTATATGGTAATACTATTTATATTGAACTAACTTAATATACTTTGACTAGCTTTTAAAAGCTAAAACTCCATGACCTGAGGCAGAGAGTTTTAGCTTCTGAAAGTTTGTCCAAAATGTATTGTTAGGCCCTAAAAGTCATATCACACTAACCTTTATTTCTGTAATTGACGTGTATTCTGAACTTCTTTGCTATGCAGGATTCCGCGATACATTATGTTAAACAGCAGTCTGTTTTCACACTGAACAAATATTTGTGCTATATGTGATGGCCCATTTTACATAATGTTGAGATTGAGATTGAGATGTAGAGATTAAAGCGTGCTTAATTCTGGCAGCATTTTACAAAAAGCTCTGCTGAATGTGTTAAGCCTTTTATAAACATACATATAAGGATATGCAGGAGTACACATGGATTTGCCATCATGTGTAGCTGAGGAGCCATTTTGCAAATCTACAAGTGGGGAAAACTGACCATAGTCAACATGGCAGCGTCCACACATAAGTGCCGATTTCACAACTTCCGCAAGCAAGTGTTGGCACTTCAACATACAGCGATGCCTTTTGCAAACCTGTATGAATAAATGACACCAATTAAGTATTGATCCCACAATTTTGGTTTATTTTGATTTTGGAAGTGGAAATAAACAATGGGGGACCAAGTCGAATAACTCCCTAAATGCCTCGTGTAAAGCCCTGGCTGAAATGAGCACCCCTGAAAAATCAACTGTATTCATGCCTCAGAGCGGTGTAAATCCCGACATGCAAATTTTTGGCCATATGCATGGACTCCTTTTGTGAAATAGGGAGTACATGAGTAGATTTTAGGCCCACCCAGGGCATGACCAAAACAATGTCTCCAACTCCCTCCCTCGGAATTACTGTGGTATGGATTTATTTTATTTATGTATTTATTTAACAGTTTTTTTTATGCCGTCTTTCTACGATTCAAGACGGTTTACAGAGAACATAACAATGCAGGGTGTTTTAACTGCTCACATTAAAAATGGATATATAACGGTATAACAACAGAACTTTTTACAAAGACCAACTATTTACATGGATTTGCATTTTTATAGTATCAACTATTTACATAGGTTTCTACAGGTTACGGAGGAGCTGCTAGAAGGTGAGGGGGTAGGAAAGGGGGGGTTGGATACTAGAGGCGGGTTGTCAGGTGTGGGTTATGGTGGTAGGGAAAAATGTTCTTGGAAGAGGTGTGTTTTTAGTTTCTTCCGGAACTCTATGTGATCTGAGCAGTTTCTTAATTCGTATGGAAGGGCATTCCATAGAGAAGGGGCATAGAGGGAGAAAGTTTGGTTACAGGTGGTTTGCTTGCTATGCCTTTTGGAGGTTGGGATGGCAAGGAGATTTTTGGTGAAGGTGCGGTGTGTTTTGTTGTTGTTGGAGCTAGATAGGAGTAAGGAGAGGCATGGTGCTAACTCATTGGAGATGATTTTGTGAGTGAGAGTGATAACTTTGAATTTAACTCGGAGTTGGATGGGAAGCCAGTGGAGATCATAGAGGATTGGCGTGATGTGTGATCGTCTAGGGTTGTTTGTGATGAGACAAGCTATAGTGTTCTGGGCCATTTGGATAGGGTGTATACTGCTCTTGGGGAGGCCCTGGTAGATAAGGTTGCAGTAATCAAGGGAGGGGATTGTGAGAGCCTGGCAGACAGTATGGAAGGAATCAGGATTCAGGAGAGGTTGGAGGTTCCGAAGGGTACGTAGTTTTGCATATATTGTATTAGCTGGCCTCCTTATCTGTTCTGTGAATGTGAGGTTCTGGTCAAGTATGATTCCTAGGTGTTTTACTTGTTTTTTTAAGGTAAGGGTGAGGTCACTGAGAGTAATGGTGGTTTGTGGGGTGTATGATGTAGTGGTGAATACTTGTAGGGCTTCCGTTTTAGATTGGTTAATTAGGAGGTTGTGCTGTAGGAGCCATGTTTTTAGGTTTGTAAGGCAATTGTTTAAGCTGGTAAAGTCAGGGGTTGCTAAGTTGAATGGGATGAAGCACATAATGTCGTCTGCATAGAGTTGGTATGAGATTCCATGGCTTTGGAAAATCTTGCAAACTGGTTGAAGGAAGATTTTGAGTAGGAGTGCAGGAAGACTAGATCCCTGGGGAACACCTTGTTGTAGGGTGAATGGAAGGGATGTGTCATTCCCTATACGGACCTGTTGAGTTCTGTTGTCTAAGTAGGAGTGGAACCACTTTGGGGTTGTATCTCTCAGTCCTATTTCATGGAGTCTGGATAGTAGTTGATGATGGGGGAGGGAGTCAAAGGCTGAAGATAGGTCAAGGAATATAAGGAGGCATCCTTGGGTGGGGTTCTGGGTGTGTAGGTATAGGGAGTCCAGAAGTGAGGTAAAAAGGGTTTCAACTCCATGGTTCTTTTTAAAGCCATGTTGGTACAGATCAAGGGGAGTGTGTTCGTCAATGTAGTTCTGCAGTTGTGTTTGGACTAGTTTCTCTGTTATCTTTGCAAGGAAGGGGATACTAGAGATGGGTCTGTAAGAGGTTGGGGAGGTGGGGTCAAGTTTTGTTCCTTTGAGTATTGGACGGATTGTGGTGCATTTTAGGGGTGTAGGTACAGAGCCAGTCTGGAGGGAGGTTTGTACAATGTGAAGGATGTATGGGCTGATGTTGCTTCTTGTGTTTTTAAGCTGCTCAGAGTGGATCTCCACCTATAAATAGCAGCTTTCTCGAATTGCATTTAAACTTGCATTCAAATTGCCACATGGAAATGCCAGTAGTTACCTGTGGAAATATTTCTTAAATAACTGAGCTACACAATTGCAGATGTCATAAAATACATTTTATTCTTGATCCTCTGACATCTGCTGCAGAACATATAACCCCCATCTTAGAACAATTACACTGGCTGCCGCTTACCAGCAGAATAAAATACAAATGTTTCCTCCTCACACAAAAAGCACATCACTTTCAAGAAACTTGTCTCAAATCGCTACTACAGAAAATGCAAACATCCAGACTACGAAAACAGATTACAATCAGTAAACTCAACATACCACAAACCAAATGTAAATACAACCAACAAACATGCTGCAGAGCATTTGAGCTGTATGGAAATCCCTCCCGTACACCTTAAGAAATATCACCAACCTCTCTACATTCCACAAATACCTAAAAATATACCTATTCACAGAACATTTTGCCCCCCCCCCCCACCTAATGCTCTCAACTTCATTACCGCTTCCATTACAAATTTCTGATTCTTCTTCATCGGGCCATCTACACCAGTACTCCTCTCTATTTGGCTAATTGCATTTCTCTACATTCTCCTCATCGTCAACTCCGTTCCATCAACACTAATCGCCTATCCCTTCCCTCGCCCTCCCAAGCCCGCCTAGAACAGACACGACACTCTTCCTGGTTCTTTCTCGGACCTATGTTATGGAATACGCTACCCACTTATCTTCGGCTAGAGTCATCATACCCCCAGTTCAAGTCTTTGCTTAAGACATATTTATTCCAGAAAGTCTTTGACCTCCTCCCCGAAGTCCCCTCCTGACTGTCCTATGTTTTGTCTAATATGTTATAAATTGTCTTTGTTTGTCTCCCACTTTGTCTTTATGGTTTATTATGAGTTGGTTTTCACTATATGATTTGTTTGCCCTTTCTGTACCTCTCTTTCCTATCTAACTTTGGCGTTCTATTTCCTGGTGTGCAGTGTTTAATCAAATTTTTTTATTGTACACCGCTTAATGCTTATGCCCTAGCGGTATATCAAATATGTAAACAAAGATAAAGATAAAGATAAACTACACAACTAAACAACAAGAAACCTGAAAATGTAAATAGCTGTTTATATCAGTTAAAATATTAATGGTGGTTTATATCGGCAAAATTGTTAAAATGTTCTAGTAGAAAAATCTTTGAATGTTTAAATGTTACCCATGTTACTTGTAAAACACGTTCAATGTTAAATGTTCTGTTTTATGGAAACCGCTTTGACCTTGTGAAAAGCGGTATATAAATACAGCTAAATAAAATAAATAAATAATAGCATAAACCTTGGGGAAGAAAAAGATGCCAGACGGTCCATGTCTGCTGCTGACTGCAGGGAGATAAGGCAGGAGACAGTATTGACCCCTCGTAATTCTGGGGGGTAATTTTGAAAAGTAGGGGCCTAGTTTTAGTTGATGGCCATACTCACAAATGCGGGTAATTCATTTACATGTGCAAGTGGCCACATGCCTGTTTGACTGACCACTTATAAAACACCCACCAGCACTGAACTGTGTGCGTTGTGTGCATGGTGCACATTATCACTGCGGGCAGCACAAAGGCGGAGTTCGGAGAAAGCAGGAGCAGTGTGAGCAAGTAAGCATGTTCATTATAAAATGCAATAATTTGCCTGTGCACTCACAAAACGTTGGCAAAGTCATTGACACTCGCTCGAGGGCTGGCGTAAATGCCAGCACCTTCATTTAAAGCATGCTGTCTGCCACTTGCCCTAATATTTTTTCATAAACAAGTAAGCGCCTACTTCTCTTTATAAAATAGGCTTAATATAGGTCCATCAAAACCTGCTTTTACTAGATGCCCGGTTATAAAATTACCCTCTAAGGGGGTGATTATGTAAGTACAGATGCAAGCCATTTATGCACGTACATCGCCTATTTTGAAAGACTTATGTGTGTGAATGGGCACTTACACGTGTATGTTAGGTGGTTGCTATTCTGTAAGCGCGTGCGTTGTTTCCATTGCATGTACTTTTCGGTGTGGGGATGCACAGGGATGGTGTTTGGGCGGAGCATAGCAAGATGCAAATTTACAGGCGCAAGTTATCTAGGCAAGTTATCTAGGCACGAGCATTATACTCGCCAAAGAGCAGGCATAAGTGTTTGCACGCGTCTTTACCCCAGGTACACCCTTATTTTATAAAGTAAAGGACAAGCATGCTCCACTTTATAAACCAGGCCTCAAATACACGCATATTGGTGTGCATTAATTCCACAGGAGTTTAGGAAATTAACCTCTTAATGTTCTGAGGGATTCGGTGGCTTCCCCAATTCAAACATTATATTGGCTCCTTATTGAATGGAAAGGTCAATTTAAGATCTTAGATCCTATCTGGTGTATGTATTTGTAGTAGTGTTGAACATTCACTGAAGAAAACACATATGATATGCTGCATAGCATTTGCAAAAAAAAAAAAAAAACACTTGGGGCCCGATATTCAGAACAATTGTGGTGAATGGGATATTCAGCGGCATTAACATGGTTCCATGGCACCACCGATCACTAACTGGGCAGTGGTGATATTGAATCACTGCCCGGTTAGCGATATGCAGCCAAAGCCAGATGCAAGTAACCCTGGCCTAAGCTTTGCTGCATATCATTAATCAGGCAATGGCTCAATATTACCGCTGCCAGGTTACTGATTGGCAAATGGGGGTAACCCAGATATTCATTGCTGAGACTGGATATGACCCCGGCATTGAACATCCAGGTTTACTGTTCAGCGCTGGCGGCTAGCTGTGTTAGTGACGCTAACCGGTGCTGAACTAAAGGATAGTGCACACTAACACTACCTCTACATTAAAGCATGGTGGTAGCATTATTATTTTGTGGGATTGCTCTGCAGCAGTGGGAGAAGAGGCTAGGACAATCAAGGGAAAGGTGGATGGTGCCAAAGTGTAGACAGTTTCTGGAGGAAATCCTGTTCCAGTATGCTTTAGAACTGTGCTGCGAAAGATTCACTTTCAGAAGCACAATAATCGTAAGTACAAAGCAAAGCAACAATGGTATGGCCCAGCTAGTAGAAAGTGAATATCCTTCACTGACCCAGTTAAGCACAGACCTGAATCCAATAGAAAATCTGTACAGCCAATAGAAAATTCCCTGCCAATATGAAAGAGCTTGAGGTA
Organism: Ichthyophis bannanicus; assembly: GCA_033557465.1. Taxonomy (NCBI): domain Eukaryota; kingdom Metazoa; phylum Chordata; class Amphibia; order Gymnophiona; family Ichthyophiidae; genus Ichthyophis; species Ichthyophis bannanicus. Next base: position 552,781,688 of record CM066036.1, read on the forward strand.
TTCTGCCAAGAAGAAAGGGCAAAACCATGAGAGAGAAAGTAACCCCCCAGAAAATGAGGATAGTACTTTATACAAGGCATTAGTAAATTAATTGTAATAATATAAATGTAAATGTATACTTTTGGGAAAATTAAATACAAGTTGAAAGAGCATATTTAGCAGAAGGGCAACTGTAAATAAATAAACAAGTAGATATCATTTATTAGCATTCGTAGTGTGAATTCTTTAATGATGGATTGCGACTGCTTTTTTTCAATCCTTGCAATCAATCACCGACACCCCTTTATTACCTCATTAGCATTAGACAATCTCCATGAACTGTCCTAGATGCCAGTTCACATATACCCTTGCAGAAAGGTCACTGCAATGAAGTCAATTACGCAGGTTTCTATTATGCCAAATTCCAGAGCTGTATAATTGGACAAATATCTGGTAACACTCGGCCCATGACATTCTTTTTCACGCAGCACAAAGAGATATTTTCGCTTTCTTAGAAAATATTTGACTGTCTCATCCAGGACATTGTTTCTCACACTTCTACTTTTTGTGGCATATGGGCTACTGAGCAGACAAGACTATTTTTAACTGAATAGCTAGACATATGCTGATAATTTCTCTGGCAATATTATGACAGCTGAATCTATAGGAACAAGTAGGAATGTAGTCTTCACATATGGGTGATGTCGGTACTGATAGAGCCTACGTGGGAATGCTCCCCAGTGTCCAATAGGAAAACTTTTGCAAGCATCCCATTGCGCCTGTGTCGTTCCCTTCCTGCCTTCCCACCTCTCCTTCCTCAGTTCTTCATTTTCCATGGAGCCAGCAGGAAGCAAATCTTGTCACTACAGAAAATTTCTTTATTTTATTACTTTTGTTTTTTGTGGTCGTGTGTGCTTTCTCATCAACTCCGGGACCAACTACTGTCGGATCTTTTCTATTTTCTTCTTTTTATTTTTCTAAAAAGTAAATTAGAACTTTCTTGAGCGCATCAATGCCATTTTAGGCCTTAAGCCTACCATTAGCCTTGGCATAATGTAAAAACCGATCCAAAATGAAAAATAAGCCCTCCACTTATACTCAGAAGAATATTTATGGTTATCACACAATGTTAATTTAGCATCTCCTAACTCTATCACCTGTATACAGATTAACCAGTGACAAGAGGTCTCAGACTTTCAGCGGCAATGCTCCAGTTATTCTTTAGAGCAATATGCCTAATTGCATCAACGACCTCAATATATCTCTGGATTTTTTCTTTTATACTTAAAAGTTCATTTTAAACGTTGTCTATTTACTATCTCCAGATAACTTGTGATGCTTGAATAGTGCAAATTTTATCCCATGTCTCAGAATCTTCTGAAGCTTTTAAACTATCACGTCTCAATCTTTGAATACCATACATAAGATTGTGCTTCACAGCTAAATTAATATGAGTTTCTGCTTGTTCGTGCGTGCATACTTATTTGCTAAATATAGCAGTTAATTTTGCTTATCTGGTCATCGCTGATCATATCCCCGACGCCATCCACTGGTTACCGCACTTTGCGTTTCGTTAGTCTTCTTCAGGGGGAATTGAAATGATCACAGCACGATTTATTACTGCACAACTGAACTGTTAATAGCACGATCTATGAAACTCGCAGTTATTCTTTACACTTGCAGTCATCAGGGCTTCCTTCCAACCTGGTTTGCTAAGTGCCACAAAAACGCCGCGGCACTTAACAAACCAGGTTGGAAGGAAGCCCTAATGACTGCAAGTGTAAAGAATAACCGCGAGTTTCATAGATCGTGCTATTAACAGTTCAGTTGTGCAGTAATAAATCGTGCTGTGATCATTTCAATTCCCCCTGAAGAAGACTAACGAAACGCAAAGTGCGGTACCCAGTGGATGGCGTCGGGGATATGATCAGCGATGACCAGATAAGCAAAATTAACTGCTATATTTAGCAAATAAGTATGCACGCACGAACAAGCAGAAACTCATATTAATTTAGCTGTGAAGCACAATCTTACGTATGGTATTCAAAGATTGAGACATGATAGTTTAAAAGCTTCAGAAGATTCTGAGACATGGGATAAAAAATGTTCACTATTCAAGCATCACAAGTTATCTGGAGATAGTAAATAGACAACGTTTAAAATGAACTTTTAAGTATAAAAGAAAAAATCCAGAGATATATTGAGGTCGTTGACGCAATTAGGCATATTGCTCTAAAGAATAACTGGAGCATTGCCACTGAAAGTCTGAGACCTCTTGTCACTGGTTAATCTGTATACAGGTGATAGAGTTAGGAGATGCTAAATTAACATTGTGTGATAACCATAAATATTCTTCTGAGTATAAGTGGAGGGCTTATTTTTCATTTTGGATCAGTATATATACCCTCTGGAATCAGACCTAATAATTAGTGTGGATACACAAATAATGTAAAAACCAGCTAGTGGTTTTAAGAAATGTTCTAAGTGTGGCGGTACCATCTCGGCTACCAACACCCATGACTGGTGTCTCAAATGCCTTGGGCCTGACCACCAGCCTTCTGAATGTCCTTTATGTAGGAAGATGACAAAGAGAGGCCTGCAAAATCATTCTGCAAAGTTAGGCACACTCTTTGCCTCAGAAGCAGTGTCTTTAGCATCAACGTCATCAAGGGCATCGTCTTCCTCTCATGGATCTCGGGTATCAAAAAGTAAGTCTTTGAAGAAACACCGATCCCTCAAGGATAAATCTCTTTCTAAGAATCGATAAGCCTTGTGTGTCGCCCTAGAGGTGGATCAGCCAGCCAAACTACCCCAGCGGGAGGTCCCCTTCTCCAAAGCCATCAGGGGGTCACAGGGTGCTCCCAAGGCCTCCATCTCTTTAGAGCTCCTGGTGCCATGCTCTAGGATGGTAGCTCGCATGTCCGGTACCAATACCGAAGCATCGGCGGGCTCCATGGATCAACATATCCTCGCCACTGAGTGCAGCTTGGTGGCCCTACTAGCAGTGTCTGTTCCGAACAAACCCTTACTGAGGGTACCGCCAACACTGGCACCATCCACGGTACCAATGCAGTCTACATCCGGGTTTGTATCCATCAAACCACTACCACCACTGCATGTCCTTGAGTCCCCATCCCTGGTACGGTGGTTCTTCAAGGTAACCACCTCGATCTGATACCAATTTTGGTTGGTACCGGGCCTTAGTGGAGCACGGACATTTCTCTCATCGATACTTTGAATCATCAGATTCCGATTCTTCCGATGAGGTATTGGTTGATACTTGAGCAATGCAAAGTATACCTGAGGATTCTTCTCCCTCTCCGGGATGCTGCATGTCCCCTCCCGAGGACATGTCTTTTCGAGAGTTTATTAGGGACCTGGCCAGGGGCCTGTCTATTACAGTAACATCTGAAAAAGAACCTAGGGCTGAGGAATTAAAAATCCTCCAATACCCTACGGCTCCTAAAGAGGCTGCCATCCTTCCGGTTCACCATATCCTCCAGGATCTCATGCTCTGGATGTGGGAGATGTCCCTTACCATCTCTCCGTATACTTGACAATTCAATACCGTGTATCGAGTATGGAGTCTCCTGGATTCCAAAAGACTCATTGACTCATCACTCAATGGTGGTGAAATCAGCCATTAAAAGTTTAAAGACTCATGCTTCGAACCCACCTGGTAAAGAAGCAAGGACTCTCGATGCTTTCAGGCCTCCATGCTTTCAGCCAGGATAAGTTCATACATACTCTATATTGATATGTTCCTTAGGGAGGTTACTAGAGATCTTGAATCTATGGCTCCTCTTCTTCCTGATGATAAGAGAGCTGATTATCTCACATTGGTCAAACATGCCCAGAATGTGTCAGTTTGTCAATAGCAACTTTTGTCTGTTTTGAGTGTACCAATAGGGCTGCTTCAATCTGCATTGGAACATGCAGGATTGCTTGGCTTCAAGCATAAGATCTTGAACATGGGTTCAAGATAAACTGGGCAATATTCCTTGCACAGGGGAAAATCTTTTTTTTGGCAAGGATTGGCAAGAAAAGGCGTCTCAGTTGGAGTCTGAGAATACTACCCTAAACAGGGTTACTAGAACCACTGCCAACCCGGCTAAGAAGAAAGCAGCTGCAAAGAAGACTTTCATCAATAAGGATTTTTACCCTTCTTACACCCATGCTTCACAGTAACAATCCCAGGCTACTCAAAAGAGACAACAACCTCCTAAGCAGCAAAAGAAGTCAGATTCCTAAAAAACAGCCAGCTCCGCAGATTCAATCTACGCCTGTTTTTTTTAATTTTTTGCAGAGAACATAGACATTCTGCCTCTGGAGACCCCTCTTTCCCCCAACATTGCCAGCAGACTCTGTCACTATGCCCACAGGTGATATCTAAACACATCAGAGCACTGGACCCTGACCATAGTGGCGGAAGGATACAGACTTCACCTACAGACTCTGCCTCCTTCCACAATGGTGAGGGAATATCCTTCTCAGCCTCCTCTCACTGCTCTGTTGCTACAAGAGGTCACCTCTCTGCTGTCAGGAGATGCCATAGAGGAGGTCCCAACATCCCAACAAGGAGAAGGTTTCTACTCTTTGTACTTTCTCATATGAAAGAAACTGGGGGATACAGATCCATTCTTGACCTCAGAAACCTAAACAAGTTTCTTGTTTGAGAGAAGTTCAAGATGGTCTCTCTAGGAACCCTCTCCAGAGTCAGGACTGGCTCTGTTCTCTAGATCTCAAGGAAGCATACACACACATCCTAATTCATCCAGAACACAGGAAATATCTACACTTCATGTTTCAAGGAAAACATTATCAGTACAGAGTCCTGCCTTTCGGACTGACCTCTGCCCCAAGAGTCTTCACAAAATGCATGGCAGTCGTTGCCACATTTCTAAGATCTCTAGGGATATTGTCTTCCCTTACTTAGACGACTTGCTCATAAAGGCAGGAACCTCCCAAAAGGTTCACCTGTCTCTCTCTCGTACCATGCAGGTAATTCCACACTTAGGATTTGTGAGAAATCTTCCAAAGTCCCATCTCGCTCTTACTCAAACACTAGAGTTCATAGGAGCTCTCTTAAATACTCAACAGTCAAGAGCATTTCTACCTCAGCCCAAAATGTTCTCGTCTCATCCAGTTGGCCTCTCAGGCCCGTGTCAAAGATCATCTCACTGTCGGAGAGATGCTACAGGTTATAGGTCATATGGCCTCAATAGTACATGTAGTGCCACACGCACGCCCACATATGCATATAGCCCAATGGGCTCTGGCTTCCCAGTGGACACAGGCCTCAGACCATCTCTCAGACAAAATATCAGTGTCTTCCCCTCTGGCCACATCACTCCTATGGTGGTGTTCCCCAGAGAATCTCCTCATCGAGTCACCTTTTCAGATGCCTCCACATCAATGTACCTGACAATGGATAACTCCAAGAAGGGGTGGGGGGGCCCATCTAGGGTCCCTCTCAACCCAGGGCCTCTGGATGGAGGAGTTATCCAAGCTCCAGATAAATCTACTGGAACTTCGGGCAATCTTCGATGTCTTCAAAGGTCTTTCAGATGCATCTTAACTCCCAGAGAGTTGTGGTCCAAACGGACAATCAGATAGCCATGCTCTATCTAAACAAGCAAGGGGGAGCAGAATCTTGGCCCTTCTGCAGAGAGGCTCTCCACCTCTGATCCTTTGTCATTACTCATCAGATACACCTCCAAGCGGTATATCTTCGAGGGAAGCAAAATGTCTTGGCAGGCAGATTGAGTCTGATCCTCCTTCCCCACTAATGGTCTCCACAAGGAGACAGCATCCTTCATTTTTCAGACCTGGGGGACCCCAGAGATAGACCTGTTTTCTGCTCCGCAGAATGCAAAACTTCCCCGCTTCTGCACAAGGACTCCCATGTCGGGCAACCAAGAGGTTGATGCTTTTCACCTCCACTCCTCAATTCTTTTCCTCCCATTCCTCTGATTCCCAAGATGCTTTTCAAGCTCCAGGTGGACAGGGGCCTCATGATACTCATAGCCCTACATTGGTCACGTCAATCGTGGTTTCCTCTCCTACTACATCTGTCTCAGACTCAACCCCTAGATTTTGAATCTGCTCCAGATCTCCTCTCTCAAGAGGAGGGGATGTTGCTCCATCCCATTCCGCAGTCTCTTCTCCTCATGGCATGGCTGCTGAAAGCATAGGATTGCAGAATCTCAACCTTACTCAGGACATAAAGGAAATCCTCTTAGCCTCTATAAAATCATCCACCAGATGTTCTTATGCTTTCAAGTGGCTTAAATTCTCTGTCTGGTGTTCTCAGAAGGACCTTAATCCCTTCTTGGCTCCAGTGGAGGCGCTCCTTCAGTATCTCCTCCATATATCCTCTTTCAGTCTCAAAACCAACTCAGTAAGAGTTCATCTGAGTGCCATTGCAGCCTCTCACCATTTCCTGGATGGACAACCAATTTCCTCACAGCCGCTTGTGGCGTGCTTCATGAGAGGTCTTCTGCTCACTTAACCTCTCATCAGACCACCTCCAATGGCTTGGATCTCAATGTCATTCTAGGGCAACTTCTCAAGCTGCTCTTTGAACCCTTAGCCACTACCTCGCTAAAGTTTCTAACATGGTAGGTCATCTTCCTCATTGCACTCACTTCAGCTAGCGCATTATTGAGCTACAGGCTTTGGTGGCAGACCCACCTTACACGGTTCCACCATGACAAAGTTTTCCTAAGGACTCATTCCCATTTTATGCAGAAGGTGGTGTCTCCTTTTCACTTGAATCAGTCCTATCTTTTTTCCTAGACCACATTCGTCTAGGACAGAGGCAACCTTCCATACCCTTAACTGCAAACATGCTTTGGCATTCTATCTTCAAACGATAGCTGAGCACCATAAAGGTTCTGTTATTCCTCTCCTTTGATCCCAGTCACTTTGGGTTGCCAATATCCAAAGGTACTCTCTCTAAATTTATTTTTATTTATTTATTTATTTACATTCTCTTATATACCGCGCTGTTCTGTATCAGTGCGGTTTACATTGAACAAACTGAAATTACATTGAACAGGGCATTATAACTTGGAGATAACTATTTTACAGGGAACATGGGCTATGGAGGGTTAAGTGGCTTGCCCAAGACCACAAGGAGCACCTGTGGGACTAGAAACTCCAGTCCTTTCGGCCCAAGGTTGCTGTCCTCTCCTCTCTCATTTGCTTATGACATCTCATTTGCTTATGATAAAGCAAGACTATCCCTTGATGCTCATGTTGCTGTCCGTAATGTTTGTGCCATGGCTACTTCGATGGCAAACCTATACTCTGTAGCCATTGAAGAAATCTGCAATGCAGCAACTTGGTCTTCGGTCCATACCTTTGCTGCTCATTACTGTTTAGACAAGGACTCCTGCCGGGATGCCATGTTTGGTAAGACTGTTCTCCAGCATCTCTTTCAGACTTAAGGGCAACTCCTACCCTCCATCCCGGAATGATACCAGACATCCATAGAGGATTCATGATCTCCTGAAGCCTGCACTGAGGTCATTTTCTCTGGCATCTGGGAGCTAGGGAGTCCCATACGTGAAGACTTACATTCCTACTTGTTCTTGGAGATAGCGTACTCACCTGTAACAGGTGATCTCCAGGAACAGCAGGAATTTAGTCTTCACAACACACTCTCCTCCCCTAGGAGTTATAGATTTCTTCTGTCCTTTTCTCTCAGCTACAAACTCAACTGAGGAGGGAGAGTTGGGAAGGCACTGACGCAGGCACAGTGGGATGCTCCCAAAAGCTTTCCTATTGTAGGCTGGGGAACTTTCCTGCTCAAGTTCCATCGGTACTGACATCATCCATATGTGAAGACTAAATTCCTGCTGTTCCTGGAGATCACCTGTTACAGGTGAGTAACTATGCTTTCTCTAATATAGTCCCTAGGCATTGTTTGCATTTAAGAAAGTGGACATTGTTTTATTTTGACTCAAAAATTAAACCAAATGGACAGATTTAAAAATTTATTTTAAAATATAGTCTATGGTTCATCAAAACATCTAGGTGGTTCACAAGCTAACATACATAGAATAAACAAACATTAAATTAAAACATTAAAATGTTGGCATATATTGGCTTTTGTTCTAAGAGCATACAACAACTTCTATTCTATCCCAAAGAGAAAAATCATAAAAAAATACCAGAAAATACACCATTACCTCAAACACAGCAACGTTCACTATTGACTACAAAAATAACCAAAAGCCTGTACAAACCAGAGAAAGGATTCAGAAATTACTATTTTTCCAAAGATGGAATATAGAGCAGCTTAGTTCTCTCTCTAACTTCTGAACAGAAAACTTAGACTTCCTGTTTTATGTTTAGAGTGGTGCATTATTCTCCAGAGATTTATGACTCAAGAGCAAGATCTTAAGGGCATTGGGTTACTAGTCTGAGCTAATGGTTGGCCTGTGCTAGGCCCTATGTTGTTCAGTGGGACCTAGTTACAGAGAGCGCATGCTCTTAACCCAGCTTAGTAAATATGCCTTTTTGATTCTGTATGAAATGGGTAACCGATGTAGAGAAAAAAGCTGGAGAGAGATATGACTAAAACACAGTGATCCCTTCATCAGCCATGTGACTGCATTGTGGACTAACTGAAGGATCTTAATCATGGCCTGCAGAAACTCCCCAAAATAACGAATCACAATAATCAAATTTTGTTATAATTAAGGTCTACAAAATTGTTCTAAAGTGACCATCAGATAAGAACTAATTCAACCATCTAAGTTTCAGAAAAGCAGATTTAACAGCTTCGTTATCATATGGTGTATCAGAAATAAGCATTTTGGAACCTATGTACCTTTTTGGGAATCTGCCAGGTACTAGATTGACCACAGTTGGAAACAGGATACTGGGCTTGATGGACCTTGGTCTGACCCAGTATGTAACAGAATCTAGAATGACACCTAGACTACGAGCTTGTTTCAACCATTATAAAGAGTAAAATTACTGAGCATATAGATATTCATGGTTTAACAGGACAAAGCCAACATGCATTTTGCCAAGGAAAGTCTTGTCTCACAAATTTGCTGTATTTTTTGAAGATGTGAATAAATAGGTAGAGAAAAGTGAGCCAGTTGATACAGTATATCTGGATTTTCAGAGAGCCTTTTACAAGGTCCCTCACAGCAGACTCTTGAGGAAATTAAAAAGTCATGGGATAAGAGCTAGTATAGTGTTGTGGATTGGGAAATGGTTAAAAGATAAGAAACAGGGAGTAGAGCTAAATGGCCAATTTTCTCAATGGAGAAAAGTGAATAGTAGAGTGCCCCAGGGATCTGTGCTGGGCCCACTGTTTTTATGATATTCATAAATGAGCTGAAAATGGGAACAATGAATGAGGCGATCAAATTTGCAGATGACACAAAATTATTCAAAGTTTTTAAAACAGAAGAGGATCAGCTTCCAGTTGTGCAGGGAAGTTAGTCGGGGGCGGGGAAGAGGCGGCCTGGGGACAGAGAGTGGGGGGGGGGGGCAGTGGGCGGTCGCTGGCCCTGGGCATACAGGGTCGATTCTAATGTCGGCTCTGTACATTTAGGTCCAGCAAAATGGCCAGGGAAGTTATTTCACCTCTTAGATGGAATAACTTCCCTGGACGTGGTTGTTTTTTTGTGGCCCGGGGCAGGGCGTGCAAGGGTTTATTCACTGCAGCCTGACCCTGGCCTTAAGAGGCCAGATCAGGGGTCAGACTGCGGGGAATAAACTTTAGTTTGTGGTGGCCGGCATCGCAGCTTTTAAATGGAGCAGTGATGCCATGGCGCCGTGGCATCATTTAAAAGCCTGATAGAGCTATTCGGGCAGTGCCTCTACATGCAGGCTGGGACTGAATTGCAGTTCTGGCCTGCACGTACAGGCCTGATCGCGATTCTGATTCTGTGGGGCTAGACATGCCCCATGGGATCAGAATCGCGCTCCCCTTTGTACATCCGGCTCAGACCGGACATACAAAGGGGATGTACATGTGGGTCAGAATCAGGCCGATAGTGTGTATTCACATGGCAGATAAAATTTAAGGTGGACAAGTGCAAAGTTATACATGTAGTTAAGAACGTGCACATAAGTAAGAACAACCGAAAATACAATTACATTAAGAATCACCACCCAGGATAAGGCTCTGTGTGTCATTTTGGATAGTATATTGATATCCTCTGCTCAGTTTGGAGCAGCGGTCAAGAAAGCAAATAGAATATTACATATTATAAGGAAAGGAATGATGAATAAAGCCAAGGTTAATATTATGTCTCTGTATCACTCCATGGTGATACCTTGAATATTCTGTGCAGTTTTGGTCACCATATCTAAAAATAGATATAGCAGAATTAGAGAAGGTACAGAGAAGAATGACCAAAATGATAAAGGGGATGGAAGGATACTCTTATGAGGAAAGGTTTAATAGGTTAGGGCTCTTCAACTTGGTTAAAAGAGAGCTGATGGGATATATAATAGAGGTTTATAAAATGAGTGGGGTAGAATGGGTAAACGTAGATTGGTTGTTTACTCCTTCAAAAAGTAGACTAGGTGTCATGCCATGAAGCTACAATGTAAATATTGTTGGGGGAATATGAAGAGTCAAAATATGAAAGGAAGATAAGCCTCAATTTTTTGGCGGATGCTTTGTCTGGAGAAGCCAACGCTCCTCATTAAACAAAGAATTACTATTTAGCCTAATAAAAAGGGACAGGTTCGTGATCCCTTTTTCAGATCCACCTTTGGTGCATGCATCACGTAATGCGCCTTTGGTGCAGTGGCAACAGAGGATTGTCTCCAGCAAGTTACAGAGGGAGCTGGAGCTGGGCAGAATCGCGGGACCATTTGCACATCCTCCCCTGTCCAGTGTCCTCGCTAGGGGTGTGCCAAAAAAAAGAGCTGGGCAAGTATCAACTAATTCATAATTTGTCCTATCTGGAGGGAGAAGTATAAATGATTTTATTGACTCGGCTCTTTGTTTGGTACAATCTGCGTCATTTCATTAGGCCCTGGGCTGCCTTGGGGGGCAGGGTGAGGGGCGCTCATGGCAAGGCCGATGTAGAATCAGCATTTTGTTTGCTCCTGATCCACCCTAGTTCCTTTTATCTGCTTGGTTTTCATTTCTAGGGGTCATATTACGTTGTTAAGTGCATGCCCATGGGGTGTTCTGTAGGCTGCACCTGTTTTGAAGCATTTGCTACATTTCTCCATTGGGCCTTTCAGCAGGCGGCTCATTCAGACTAGATGCGGTGCACTATTTGGATGACTTCCTGGTGGTAGCTCCAGCGGAGTCCCAGGAGTATGCCCGGCTGCTAGAGGTCTTCAGCACTTGGCGTTGGTTTTCGGTGTACTGCTGGCTGAGGGGAAGACAAAAGGTCCGACTACCTTACTCACCTTTCTAGGCATTGAGCTCGACTCGGGTAGGATGGAATCACAGATACTGAAGGCAAAGGTCGCTAAATTGGAGGTGCTTATTCGCAGGCTCTGGCCCATGCTAAGTCAATATTGGGGCAGGTGCAGGAGCTCTTGGGGCTTTTCAGTTTTGCTTGCTGTGGGTGATACCAATGGGGCGGGTCTTTACGTGGTGGCTAGCCTTCCTGACCAAAGGGACGCAGAGGCAGCATCATTTTCTGCAGTTGAGTCAAGGGGTGAGGGTGGATTTTGGTATCTGGCTGGAGTTCTTGCGGGACATCAATGGAATGTGTGTGTGACACGTTCCAGTGGTATCAAACCATGACCTGCAGCTCTATTTGAATGCATCTGGGGGGGGGGGCGGTTTTGGTGTATATTTTGAAGGCGAACGGTGTGCGGAGGTATGGCCGGATACTTGGTGGGACTGGGGCTGATGCCAGAATGTTACTTTCTCGGAACAGTTTCCGGTGTGGGTGGTACTACTGCTCTGGTGTGAGCGCAGTTTGCTATTGAGTTCTGACAACATGGCAGTGGTCATGGCAATCAATAAGCAATCTGTGAGCTCCCCTTTAGTGATGGGATTGTTGCACAAGGTGGTTCTGTGCTGCTTACAGATGAATGTCTTTTTGAGGGCAAAGCCTGTGCCTGGGGTGGATAATTCACTTTCTGATGCTTTCTTGTTTGCAGTGGGCCTGATTTCCTGCGTTGGCTCCAGCTGTGGATGCGACCCCTTCCCGGGTCCCGAGGCATTGTTGCGATGTCCTTCCTCATCATTTGCTGGATTGTTGAAGGCGGCGTTAGCTGAGAATACTTGGAAGCCTATGCAGCCGGATGGCGGAGTTTCTCCAGCCTGGTGCCAGTAGGCAGATGCCCAATTAAACAGGAGGATGTTCTGCACTTCTTAGCAGTGGAGTGTCGCTGGTTGCAGCATGCTCTCTTAGGGGCATTGGCAAGTGTCGCTTTTGTGTCCAAGATGGATGGTGTTTCGGACCCTATGGTGGCATATGTGGTCCAGAAACTGGTGCGGGGCTTTTCCAGAGCTCGATCAGTCACCGTGGAGCACCTGGTGTGGCAGCCAATTCGGCATGAGATACTGTTGGCTCTATTGGCCTACTTGCCCTTGGTGTGTGCTACCCCATTTCAAGTGGGGCTATTTAGCATTATATTCTCTTTGGCTTTCTTAGCAGTGCTTTGGGTGGGGGAATTGATAGCCACAGCTAAGTCCTTGTTGGAGGAGAGGGGGCCTCTTGGCTGATGTGGTGCTCTCAGAGGATGAGGTGCACTTGCGTATTCGTCATAGTAAGATTGATAAACTGGGACGGGGATGTGGGTCTGGTTGTAGAGGGTGCCTGGTCTAGTCACTGTGCCTGGACCATTTTATTGTCTCGACTGGCGGGAGCCCTTTTTTGGTTGTGCCATGAACGGGAGGGGGATCAGCTGACCCAGTTCCAGTTTGCAGCTATCTTGAAGCAGGGTTTGGCAGTGGCAAGTTTCCCGCCGCAAGAGTTCGGAACTCATTCTTTCCGCATTAAGGCAGCCACATTGGCCGCCATACAAGGCATGTTCAGTGGGCGATTCAGCATTTAGGTTGCTGGCAGTTTAATGTATATAAGCAATATGGGGCTAGACTGGTCCGTCCACAGCCTTTTCAGCTTCCTTTTCTTTCAGTTGTTCCCCAGATTGCCAGAGGAGAGAATTTCTTGTGTGGATGTTTATTTTATTTATTTATTTAACATCTTTTATATACCGCGCTCTTTGTTATCAGTGTGGTTTACAGTTAACGATAGATGCTCAATTCAGTCGAAACTGTCTTGTGCTTACATTGTAACAGGATATGTAACTTGGAGTAATTACAGGGTAAACTATTTACATAATAACAAAGAACATGACATCCCTGAATGTCATTTATCATTTATCATCCCTAAATGCAAAAGACATTTATCATTCAGGGATGTGTGGGCATCCCTTTATTTTCTAGGCCTGGAAGAGGGCGCTGGAATCCAAATGGTAGAGAATCTTGGTCTCGCAGAAAGTGAAGTGCTGCTGCATTGAATGGGCCTTTGGGGGATGCACTGGTCCCAGTTGTGCCATTGTTGCTGGAGGCTCTCCAATATAATCAACCACATTGTATTTTTGTTCATTGGGGGGGAATGAGCTATGTAAAGTGAAAGGGGTGGACCTGATTCGACAAATGAAGAGGGAGTTTTTCTTGATCCGTTGCTACTTCCCGGCTGCGACAGTTATTTGGATAATTCCTAGCTGACTGTGGAGAGACGTCATCCGACCACAAGGGAAACAGCATCTGCGGCAGCAGTTGAATGTGGAGGTCACCAAATTTGCCCATTTTTTGCAGGGACTTAATCACTGTGGATTGCCCGGGGTTGTTTTGCCCTGATGGGGTGCATTGGTCAGTAATTAGGCAGGATATTTTCCTTAGTATCATTCAGGATGTGTTGGAGGGATGCAGTAAGGCATTACAGGCCACATCTTTAGTGGAGGGGGGGGGCGCGGAGACATGCAAGTCTCCGCTCATGACAGGAATGAGAGGGGGCTGACCTCCCCTTCAGAATAAATTCTTCCTCCCTCCCCCAAGAAGGGCAGGGAGGAAGATAGGAAGACAGGGAATGGGAGCAACAGGGTGCTCCCGCAGCATGGGCATCACCACCATGCACGGTCCCAGCTACATTAAGACTCCCAGAGGGAAGTAAGCCGCAGCCTGGCATCACCACAGGCTAGGGAGTTGGGTGAGGTAGGAAAGAGAGTACGGAACATGGATTAGCATCAGGCTAGGTCGACACAGTCTAACCTGACTGTTGGTGTTATTTATACTTATGTTAAGGTTAAATTATTCTGATGCAGAATAAAAGCTGCAGTCAATGTTTTGCCAAACACCTCTCCAGGACTGATTTATTTATTGGTAGATTGTGAGTGAATGGAGGGCAGCGTGCGAATGTCTGTTATTGATTTCAATTAGATGACTGAATTATCATCCACTTTACCTGTAGAAATAAAATGTACCTATGCAAGCAGAACAAAATAATTAAGCATTTCAACTGAGTAGTGGTAAAATAAAATCAATGAACTATGAAATTAAAGTTTCAACTAGAAAACTATTTAAATAAGTAATAAGAAATGTTCTTATAGGGCCAGAAAATGAAAGCACTGAGACCTCCAGGCCTATCTATTCTGCCCATTTGTGATAGTGTTTCAAAATTTCCAGAGTCCTGAAGGATGCAGAAAAGAGAAGAAAGAGAAAGAAGATGGTGAGGATTGGTTGGAGGGAAGAGAGGCTGGAGGGAACTGACTGGGGAGGAAGGAAAAAGAAAGAGAGATGGTGAGGCAGGATATAAAGAGAGAAAGAGAAAGAAAGATAGAGGGCTAGTGGGGACTAGGGATATGCTGTTTTGAAATGATAGTGTGTCTAATAGGGTGCACAATTGTGAAATAGCATGTACTGTTCATGTGTGTGCAAATAGTGCAATCTATTGCACAATAGGGTGCACTGTTGAAAAAACAATAGAAAATGAAAAGATCAATACAAAAATGTAAAGAAACATGACTTTTTTTTTTGTTTTACACATCCCGAGTGGGGATAGGATTGACGACGAGGGAAAGGGTCCAGGAAAAGTGTTGTGGATGAATTGGATTTTTACCATCTTTAGGATTAAAACTAAAACTGTAACCCAAAGAGTTAATAAAAGTACACAATGCATTAAATGCCATACAAAACAAAAGTAGTGACAGGGAGCGGCCCTGTAATATTCCTTGCTGGATCTTGCTCTTAGGAATAATTTTCTGTCCATCTTCATGTTTAAGATGAAGTGTGGTTTGCCACATTTTCATGGTAAACTTAATATACTCAATCAATCCAGAGGGGTTTTTTTGTACATTTTCAGACTTTTTTTTTAAATTTATCCAGAAGTGTAGGATACCATCAAAGACTTAATTATAACAAAACTGTACTGATATCCACTTAGCACTTCTTCCACAAGGGCATACCATTCCTCTGCACATTGTATATTGGCATTACCATAGGCATTGGAAAGAGGTGAGCCATTTGGCCCCTAGCCCCACCAAAAATGAAGCATGGCAGGAAGCAGGCTGCCCATAGGGATCCCATCCCCCACGGATGGAAAAAGGGAAGCCGCGATAGCAGCAAAGACACTTCCTGTTCTGCCCACAGGGATCCGATCTCCCATGGGCTGACAGGAAGGGTCTCTGCCCGTAGGGCAGTTAGAAACATAGAAACATGACGGCAGAAAAAGACTACATGGCCTACCCAGTCTGCCCTTCCATATCATCCACTACAAGAATCCCCTTTTTTCCCGTTAGGATAGAGCTTGGTGTGGTGCTTTAGCCCCCCCAAAAAAAGGTCTTCTGCCACCCTTGGCATTACTACCTGCTTATGCCTTTTCTAAAGTAAGAGTTAAGGAGAGGCCAGACAGGTGCAAATCCTGTATGGAAATGCAGGGAGGGTGCACAGTATTTGCCCTGCATTTATGGCACAGGGCAGATACTTACTGTATGGGCCTACATTCCTTGCACAACAGGCATCACAGAAGCACCCACACTTCCTACTCAGGCAAGAAGTACAGGCCCAGGGCAAAAGCACAGAAAAGGGACAAATGGCTGCAGGCAGAATACCCCCCCCCCTCCCCTGTCATCTATTCAGCCCTCCTTCAGCTTAGGATACCACTGCAGGACAAAGCCCATCCTTTGGATGAAGACTCTCCCTCCCCCGAGCCCACTCTGTACAAATCCCTCCAACTTCAGTAGCCTCTCTCCTGAATAGCTACCAAAGAAGTACCAGCTTTCTGCAGCCCCCTCCCCCAATTTATTTATTTAGCAATCGGGCCCCACTATGCTGGGCACATACCTCTGTCCTTCCCCCCCCCCCTCCCAACCCCTTGAGGCTTACTAGGGGCTCGTGGTGATCAGGGCAGGAGTGATCCCCCTCTGCTCCTTCCCCCATCTCCAGCGGCATTCAAAATGGTGTTAGTCTTGCGGTATTGATCCTTAGCGGAAGCATGTGTAAGTGTAGTAGAGAAAAAGATTTAATTGGTGTTTCACTGCTGTAATGTAGTCTGAGGAAAATATCCAGAAAAGAATTTGAAAGGTTTGCTAGTATGTTATTGCAAATCATCTTTTGCTCATTTAAAAATAATCCTTTGAGAAAAATAAGATAAGAAACCCTTGTAGAGTATCTGTCACCCACCTTTCCGCCAACTAATAATAAAGCAATGTGGGAAATGAAATGAAATAACTATTCTGAATCCTTTGATGGACAATATAATCATTCCAAACAAAACTCTATATGGTAGAATAGTTTTACTTGCATTGTACAGTCATTGTGCAAAACATAGGTAAAATATATAAATTGAAAACTAGGTAGTCAAATATAAACTCCTTTAACTACAGCTTAGACTTTGTCTCCTGTTCACAAACCCTTTTAGGTCTATTTTTCAAAACATAGGGATTCATGGGGGTTAAACATTTAAAGACTATATTTAACATTAAAGATTGCATTATTTTCATGATGAATGAGTGGATGATTTATTGACTTCCGTGATAGTTTATTTACAGTACAAGAGTAAATGGCAAAAATCATGCAAATATAGTCCAATCCAGGAAGGGGCACGTCTGGGCTTTCCAGATGTTCCAGACCAAGACAGGCCCTGTTGTACCCGATTCTGCACTGCAGAAGCAAGACTCTCTCCTGTGGTAGCAGGATCAGGGCAAAGGGATGGCCCGGCATGCCGCTTCAGCAGCCGCAGGGGACAAACAGCCGGCAGGATGGCTAGACCTCCCCCGCTCCCACTGCTGCCAGACACCTCCCCATGACCAGCTCTCCTGCCACCCAGTGGATCTGCTGGGGCCAGGATCAGGTGGCGGGGCATTAACTCTGGTGGTCCATTGTTTTGGGGGAGTAGGTCGCCGGGCCAGGGTGTATGGGTGCCCAGTGTTCTGCCTCCAAGGTGGAATAAGCTGTGCATCCCCCTTGGTGCTCCTCGGACATACAGGACCATGGCCTGAATTGGCCCTGTACATCTGGGTGCCAGCCCACCCAAGCGCTGCCCTTGTCCTGCCCTCGTCCTGCTCTCTCCGCACAGCTGCTCTGTGCGTGCGGGGAGAGAGGCGGCTGGAATTCGGGCAGGATGGCTAGTGGGGCTGCATGTCCCACTGGAATGTAAAACCTCCCTAGTCTCTTTACAGAATTGGGCCTATAATGTTTATAAAGCAATGGAACAGCATATAATTCACCTGGGGGCATATTTACTAAAGAGCGCACTAGTAATGGGCATTTTATCTTTATCTTTATTTGCACAGCTTGATATACCGCCCGTGCCGGAGCATCAGGATGATGTACAACAAATATATAGGCTACCAGAAGAGAGCAAGAGAGGAAAGGAACACCATTGACTTATAGGAAAGTGATAGTAAAAGACAGAGAGAGAGAGAAAGTATAGAAAAGGGACAGAAATAGACACTGAACACAACTGTCAAACGAGTAGGGTGGGAGGGAGAGGGAGGGGGGTGATGGTCTATGCAGAAAGCGTAATCTCGCGCTTTATGGAAGGGCTCCGATAGGAGAGACTAGGTGGTCTGAAGAGGGGGGGGGGAGGTCAAAGGCCTGACAGTATCTTAAAAGGTGAGTCTTAAGGAGTGCTTTGAACTGGCGAAATGACAATTCAGTGCGAAGGGAGTGTGGGAGTGAGTTTCATAGAGCGGGGCTTACAAAAAAGAAAGCAGATCGGCGAGTAAGTTTGAGATGGGCATGGGAAGGAGAGGGGAGGAAAAGGCGATTACCGTGTGCAGAGTGAAGGAGACGAGGGGCGGGTTGGAGGTGGATGAGATTGGCCAGGTATTGGGGTGTGCTGGTGTGGAGGGCTCTGTGAGTGATAGTGAGTAACTTATAAATAAATTTAACTTTGATAGGGAGCCAATGAAGGGTAAGAAGATGGGGGGTGACATGATCAAAGGTGGAAGAGTGGGTGATGAGACGGGCGGCAGTGTTTTGGACGAGTTGGAGGCGCCATAGCTGGTATTGCAGGAGACCTGCAAGAGCTGAGTTACAATAGTCTAGTCTGTTAATAACAAGCAAGAGGACTAAAGAAGTGAGGGAGGACGAGGGGAGAATTGACCGAATGACCCGAATCTTGCGGAGATGAAAAAAGGAGCTACAAACAAATATGGAAACGTGTTGGTGGAAGGAGAGCGAGGCATCCAGAGTAACACTGAGGTAACGGAGAGTAGAGACAAGAAGGATGGGAAGAGTTGACAGAGTGGGGGGTAAGGAGGGGGAGAGAGCACCAAAGGAAAACCAGATAGCGGCAGACTTGGAAGGATTGACATGGAGGAAGTTATTGGTGAACCAGTTAGCGATGAAAGCAAGACAGGCGTTAAGAGTGGAGAATTCAGAGGCCAAGGGGTTAGTGTGGTTTAAAAGGAGAATGTCATCCGCGTAGTAATAAGTGGAGATTCTGGCCTGTTGGATGAGCAGAACAAGTGGGGCAAGGAATACAGTGAAGAGAAGAGGGGCGAGGACAGAGCCCTGGGGGACACCACAAGGGGAGTGAAGGGGAAACGGTGGAACTTGATTGGACAGGTAAAGTGCGGGAAGATAGGTAGAACCAGAACCATTGAAGAACAGTGCCATGAATCCCAAGGTCAAATAGATGAATAAGGAGTGTGCGGTAGTTGACAATGTCAAAGGCGGAAGAGAGATCTAGAGAGACAATGATAGAGAGATCACCATGGTCGTGAGAGTGATAGATCTCGCTGAGGAGTGCCAGAAGGGTGGTTTCAGTTCTATGGCCGGGTCTAAAGCCAGATTGATGGGGGTGAAGTGAAAGAGTAGAGTCGAGATGTGCAGCGACTTGCGTGAAGACAAGTGTCTCAAGTATTTTTGAGAGGAAGGGGAGATTTGATACTGGGTGCCAATTTGCAGGGACAGTGGGATCGAGAGCAGGTTTTTTTAAGAAGAGGACAGACAACGGTGTGCTTCCAGGTAGTAGGAAAACAACCGGAGATGAGGCTAGAATTGACCATGAGAAGAATGTAGGGAAGGAGTGTGAGCGAGGGATCAAGAAGCCAGGAAGAGGGGAGGGGATTGAGAGGGCATGTGGTCTTGTGGGAAGTGGTGATAGCCTTGGTAAGTTCAATGGAAGTGACAGGCCGTAATGTGTGCCAGGTATGAGGGAAGGTGTGGGATGAAGGTGGGGGGGGGGGTACGTGAGTGGGGAGGTAGAGGGAGAGAGAGAAGGGGAAAGAGGGGGGACAAGGGCTAAAGGAAGAACAGAGAGACTGAATCTTATCGGAGAAAAAGGAGGCAAGACGGGTTGGGGTGGGGGCTTTGGGAGGAGGGGCTGATGATGTAGGTGAGGTAGAGGACGAGGAGAGGAAATGCAGGACCTGGTGAAGACGTGTAGAGGAATTGGAAGAGGAGGTAATGAGGTTTGAATAATAGGCTTGCTTGGCGGCGGTTATCATCGAGTGATAAAGATGATGTGAGTGGCGAAAAGCAGCACGGGAATCGGTGGAGGGTTGCTTGCGCCAGATGCGTTCAGCACGACAAAGGTGGGTGTGTTGTAGATACAGACCGGGGTGATACCAAGAATGGTGAGAGGAAGGATGAGAAGGGATGGGACGAAGCAGAGCTAAGGTGTTGAGAGTGGAGGAGAGGATGGAGGTCCAGGTGTCAACCTGCCTTTCTACTGGGAGAGTGGAGAAATCTGGGGGGAAAAAAGGGAATCAGTTGGAGGGTGTGCGGAATGATATGACGTTTGAGTACCTGGGAGGGAGGACCTGAAGTGGGCATCTTGGAGACCCATGGAGAAGGGAGAGAAAAGGAGAACAAAAGGCAGTGGTGATCAGACCAGAAGAGCGGGAGTGACGAGACACTGGATGGCAGATAAGAGGAGCGAGCAGGGGTGAGGATGAGGTCAAGAGTGTGCCCCGAGGCATGAGTTGGGCAGGCAACATGCTGGGTGAGTCACAAATCTTCAAGGAGGAACAAGAACTCTATCATGTGACCTGGTTGGGGAGTCAAGATGGATGTTGAAATCTCCCAGGACAGCAGCATGGGGAGACAAGAGAACTGTGAAACTAGCGTGGAAGCCCCACGCCAACTTTAGGGGGCATGTGTAGCCATCCTCCTCCATTAACATGTTGCTAATGCATGTTACTCCCTAACCACATACCTATGCACATCACGCTACCCACTGCGGTGGCGTTAAGTGCACCGATGCTAATGGCAACATTTTCACCCAAAATTCCTGTGCTGAGATGCACCATCAACACCATAGTAACATAGTAAGTGACGGCAGATAAAGACCAGCATGGTCCATCTAGTCTGCCCAGCAAGATGGCAAGAGTAGGTGCACCTGTCGCTCTGTGCAGGCCACCCCTCCCCATGTTTTTGCTTTTGTTTTTGTTTAGGGGTGAACCCACCACTCCATGTAGGACACCCTTATTTGTTGAGATGCTAGATAGTTCAGAAGTTAGATGGTACCGTTTATTTTGCTTTTATCCTGTTGCTTTAAAGGGAACCACTGTGTTTGTCCCATGCCATTTTGGATTCCATCACCATGTTTGCCCCCACCACTTCCATCGGGAGGGCATTCCAAGCATTCACCACCCTTTCAGTGAAGAAATATTTCCTGACATTGCCTTTCAATTTACCACCTTGCAGCTTCATGTTATGCCCTCTAGTTTTACAGCTTCCCCGTCATTGGAAGAGGTTTGTTCATCATTTCTCTTTAAGTATTTAAAGGTCTGAATCATATCTCCCCTGTCCCTCCTCTCCTCCAAAGTGTACATATTTAGGTCTTCAAGTCTCTTCTCATAAGGCTTCTGACGCAGGCTCCAAATCATTTTGGTCGCCTTTCTCTGAACAGTTTCCAGTCTTTTTACATCTTTTGCAAGATATGGTCTCCAAAACTGAACACAGTATTCCAAGTGAGGCCTCACCAGTGACTTGTACAGTGGCATAAGTACCTCTTCCTTTCTGCTGGTAATCCCTCTTTGTATGCAGCCCAACATCCTCCTGGCTTTTGCCACCGCCTTGTCGCACTGTTTTGCCACCTTGAGATCATCAGAGATAATCACACCAAGGTCTTTCTCCTGAACTGTGCATAGCAACCTCTCACCCCCTATTGTGTGCTTTTCCCTTGGATTTCTGCTACCCAAGTGCATGACACTGCACTTTTTCACATTAAATCATAGTTGCCAAGCATTAGACCAGTCTTCCAGCTTTTGTAGATCTTTCCTCATGTTAACCACTCCTTTGGGGGAGTCCACTCTTGCAAATTTTTGTGTCATCTGCAAAAAGACAGACTTTTCCATTCAGTCCTTCAGCAATATCACTCACAAATATATTGAACAGTGCCGGGCCCAGGACCGAACCCTGAGGCACCCCGCTAATCACCTTCCTCTCATCCGAGTGAGCACCATGTACCATCACCTTCTGTTGTCTGTCAGTCAACCAATTTCTAATCCAGTTTACTATCTTGGGACCCATCCCCAAGTTACTGAGTTTATTGACAAGCCTCCTATGAGGAACAGTATCAAAGGCTTTGCTGAAATCCAGATAGATGACATCCATTGCATGACCCAGATCTAGTTCCTTGGTCACCCAATCAAAGAACTCAATCAATCAGATTTGTTTGGCAAGACCATCCTTCGGTAAAACCATGTTGCCTTGGATCTTGCAACCTGTTGGTTTTGAGAAAGTTCACTATTCTCTCTTTTAGGAGCGCCTCCATTACTTTTCCCGCCATCGAGGTAAGGCTCATGGGCCTTGTGATGAAGAAGCCCCAATTTCCACTGTTAAAATACAAAACATGCAGCATGTCAGTGCAAAAGCTGACAGGAGAACAGACCAGGTGGATAGCTGTTGTCAATGGCAACGACAACAAAGGCAGCCACGAGGTCTGGAGAAACGTGTAGTAAGAAGAAACGCCCTAAATCCCAATAGCACACACCTGGGAGGGAGCAGTATGCACAGCCCTTATAAGGATAGTGCAGGGAACACAAGGGGGAAGCATTACAAGGACGACACCTCCAAAGAGTTGCCAGGAGGAGAGGAATTGTCAGAGAGCTCAGATTTGGAACAAACCCTGAGAGGGAGAAACCTGGGACAAGGTGAGCACTGTAGGAAGAGAAGACAGCCTGTCTTACCTACAACAGTTACCAGAGAGGAACCAGGAAGAGTCTCTCACTTCAGTATAGGAAGTGACTCAGAGTCTGAACCAGGAAGCGTTCAACCTCAGAGATACCCAGAATCCACTAGGAGGAAGCAGCTTGCTAGAGCCGAGGCCAGCTGGGCAGCTCCTGCTGATTGCAGAGACACGGCAGCATGGAACCTACGTCCTAACCAGAGGAACTGCAAGCCAGTAGCTAAAAAGTATGTAACAAGAAGCTGGGACTTGGGGAATGAATGTGAGCCATTGAAAGTTAAAAGGAATAAAAGTGTTTGTAGAGTGAATGCAGAGCAACCTTACACAGGAAGCCAGAGGTGGGGGCAGGGCAGCTACTCCCAACCTAACTACCTGAATAGAGAGCATTCACAGCCGTCAGAAAAGCTTAGAGACTGGCCAGAAGACGTGTATATGTCAGAAGAGGAGCTGGCAGTAAGCTTTAAACCCCAAAAGAAGCCTTACAAGCTAAAGTCTGTTAGCAAGAGGGGACAGAGAGTTCCTCTATCCCAAACAGAAGATAGCAACAGAGAAACTTACCGTGAGGGCTTGCCAAAGGGAAATGTCCAAACATATTTCAACCAAGAGGGTTTGGAACGTGAGGAGGAACCCATGTTAGTGGACTCTCTCAGTGAATCCTCATCTATATCTGACCTAATGGACTGTACATTAGTCTCATCTGAAAGAATATCTCTGCGCTAGACAGAGCAAAAGCCTGTGTGCTACAGTTTAAGTTCCTACCTTGAAGCAAGAAGTTATTGCTGTATGTCCTTTGTGTTTTTGCCAAAAGATTGGAATACTTTTGTTTCTGCTTGTGTTCTGTTCACTTGTTTATTAATCCACCCCGGGAGGGGAATAAATCCACATTTTGCTTTACCATTCGAGTCTGCACAACTATTTCTTCACCATCAGCAGCACCCTGCCCCCTGGTGGTGACATAAAGTGGCGTAGTTCTTCGGATTTTTCAAGTGGATGAAAAACACAGCACCGAAGACACACATAGGATTTACCTTGCTGAAGGAGGAAAAGTTTGCCGCCGGAGAAAAAAAAGAAAGAAAAAGCCGGAGCAGATTTTTTTTTCAAAATTCCTGACCTGGAGTGCAGCAAGCCTACAGCTTTCTCAACGCACGATCCTTCACCGTGCTGAGGTAAAGGTAGGAGGGCACGGGTGATTTGGATCTGAGAAAGGGGGAGCTGTGGTGTTAGGAGCAGCAAGAGGAATAGCAGGAATAGAAAAAAAAAAAAAAAAGTTACCTATAGTGGAAACACTTTGTTTGGTGCCGCACTTGGTGGGCTTGTCTTTTGTTTCTTCGCAGGTGTGTAAAGATGGATCCCCAGCAAATGAAAGACTGGATGGAGGTCCAGTGGAAAGCACAAGGAGAACTGGCCCGGCAAAGCCAAGAGAGAATGATCCATGCAATGACTGAGCAGCAGCAGCCGCTATTAGAGTTGCTGGAGACTCTGATAAAGAAAACTGCTACCGCAGCCGAGGTTGAGTCTGCAGGACCGAGGGCGGTAGGACTACATGCATACAATGCTCTATCATTGGGACAATTAAAGTCATACGATAGTTTTGATGACTTCGCTGACGCGTTCGAGCGAATAGCAGCAGCGGCTAAATGGCCGACTGATCAGTGGGCAGTAAGATTCGCCATGACTTTGTCTGGTGAGGCGCTCGCCGCATACAAAACAATGCCCGTTGATCTGTCTTCCAGTTACCCCGACGTGAAGATAGCTATTAGAGATAGGCTGGGTTTAACGCCCATGCACTACAGAAGGCTCTTTAGAGAGGCCAAACTCCTGGATAAGGAAACGCCTAAAGCCTTGTTACAACGACTAAAAGGTCTAGCGACCAAATGGCTCGTTCCAGAAAGGGCGACGGTCGAGTCTTTATTTGATACCGTCCTCCTGGAACAGTATTTGGAAGCCATTCCACAAGAGATAAAGGCATTTATATTGCTACAAAAATGCAATTCTACGAATGACGCAGCCATCCTTATGGAGAACTATTTTGAGGCTGAATTAGCCAGTACCTCCGGAGGCGGTATTTTAAAAATGGCTGGCATTGATAGAATGCATGGTGTGAGAAAGTCTTTTAAAAGCAATGCATATGGTGATACTGCATGTAATGTTAAGATGTCTGGTAACACTAGGGTGAAAATGATTCAAAGGAAGTGTTTTAACTGTGGTCAGCCTGGACATGGGTACAAAAAGTGTACTGAACGTAGTGCTCTAGTAGTGGGAGGACAGAACCCCCTAGAGAAGGGCATTCAGGTAGAGGTCCAGATAGAAGGGGTAAAAGCTTTGGCGCTCTTGGATTCTGGAGCTAGCCAAAGCATGGTTTCTCGTGAATTGTGGGAGACCATTACCGCCCGTAACCCTTTTTCACAAAAGCAAGCGAGGGACAAAATTAAAGTAAGATGTGTGCATGGTACGTCTGTATTTTACCCACGGTATGGAGTGTCTGTGATAGGGATGGATACTCGGGAGAAGATACAGATGGCTGTAATTCCTCATCTCCCGTATGAGCTTGTTTTAGGCCGTGATTGGCCACCGTTCAACCGAGGTCTTAAAGAGAGCCTAGGTAAGAAAACTACTTTAGTTTCCACTAGATCCCAGGCCAAAGCCTCAGAGATAGGGGTAGGTTCCGCTGAGGAGGAAGAAACTCCGGATGCAGAGGAAGGCCAGGGAGAGGAGCTAGTAGATATACTCCCCACACATGACGATCTAATAAACCTTCCTTCTAAGGAAAGAAAGGGAAGGGCAGAGAGACGTCGGGAGCAAAGAAATAGGTCCCAAGGGAGGGCAGAGCTGGTAGCAGGGGAAGATTTGCCCTGGGTCCCTGCTGAATTAGTCCAGAAGTTCCCCTCCTTCCCAAAGGAGCAGAGGGCAGATCCGGCCCTAAAAAGAGCTTTTGAGTTTGCTCAAGAGGGTAGAGCCATCTTGCCTAGATTTTTCCTAGAGGGTGAGCTGTTATACCGGGAAAGTACGGACCCGTATACAGGGGCCATCCGCAAGCAGGTAGTGGTGCCAGCAACTTTTAAGACAATAGTAATGCGATTGGCACACGACCACCCTGTGGGTAGCCATAAAGGCATACAAGGCACAATAGACCAAATACTGGCCCGCTTTTACTGGCCGGGCGTCTTTAAGGAGACCACCCGCTACTGCCAGTCTTGTCCCTCGTGCCAGAAGGTCACTGCCATAAAGCCGAAACCGGTGCCAATGATTAATACACCCATTATTGCCACGCCAGTCCGACGCCTGGCTATGGACATTGTAGGACCCTTAGTTAGGACGCCAAGGGGCTTCCAATATCTATTGGTAATTGTAGACGTTGCCACTAGGTTTCCGTGGGCCATTCCGCTACGGAATATTTCTGCTAGGTCGATGTCCTTAGAAATAATAAAATTATTTTGCGAAATAGGTTTCCCACAAGAGGTCCTAACGGACCAAGGAAGCAACTTTACTTCAAAGTACTTGGCCTTAGTGTGGGATGCCTTTGGGATAAGGCACGTCCGGACCTCCGCCTATCACCCACAGTCGAACGGACTGGTGGAAAGGCTAAACCAGTCAATTAAACAGATGTTGCGACGCGGACTGGAGGGACAGATGGGGGAGTGGGATAATTTACTTCCCTTTGTATTGTACGCTTGCCGAGAGCGTAGGCAGGCATCATTAGGGGCATCGCCCTACGAGTTATTATTTGGCCGAGCTCCAAGGGGGATCTTGGATATCCTGAGAGAGCAATGGAGCGAGCCGGAGGCAGAGGAAGTGGGGGTTCCCCAGTTTCTCAGGGATCTTAGGAACCGCCTAGAAAGGACTTCCCGGGTTTCCATGGAAAATTTACAGGCGAGCCAAAGCCGGCAAAAACGGTATTATGACCGGAGGTCCAAAGACCGGCAATTAAGCATAGGAGACAAGGTATTGGTCCTAGTACCCGCTGTAGGTCCAAAATTTGAATCTAGGTGGAAGGGACCCTGCAAAGTGGTAGCTAGAGTAGGCCCAGTCTCCTATAAAGTTGAGCACGAAGGGGGGCGTCAACAGGTATACCACTTGAATTTATTAAAACCCTGGCAGGAACGATCGGCGTCAGTACAGCTGGTCCAAAGAGAGAGGCGAAGGGTTAGTCACCTTCAGCTTACGTGCTGTCAGACGGAAACGTCAGCAACACGTAAGGTTTTAAGGGGGGGGATATGTGATGAAGAAGCCCCAATTTCCACTGTTAAAATACAAAACATGCAGCATGTCAGTGCAAAAGCTGACAGGAGAACAGACCAGGTGGATAGCTGTTGTCAATGGCAACGACAACAAAGGCAGCCACGAGGTCTGGAGAAACGTGTAGTAAGAAGAAACGCCCTAAATCCCAATAGCACACACCTGGGAGGGAGCAGTATGCACAGCCCTTATAAGGATAGTGCAGGGAACACAAGGGGGAAGCATTACAAGGACGACACCTCCAAAGAGTTGCCAGGAGGAGAGGAATTGTCAGAGAGCTCAGATTTGGAACAAACCCTGAGAGGGAGAAACCTGGGACAAGGTGAGCACTGTAGGAAGAGAAGACAGCCTGTCTTACCTACAACAGTTACCAGAGAGGAACCAGGAAGAGTCTCTCACTTCAGTATAGGAAGTGACTCAGAGTCTGAACCAGGAAGCGTTCAACCTCAGAGATACCCAGAATCCACTAGGAGGAAGCAGCTTGCTAGAGCCGAGGCCAGCTGGGCAGCTCCTGCTGATTGCAGAGACACGGCAGCATGGAACCTACGTCCTAACCAGAGGAACTGCAAGCCAGTAGCTAAAAAGTATGTAACAAGAAGCTGGGACTTGGGGAATGAATGTGAGCCATTGAAAGTTAAAAGGAATAAAAGTGTTTGTAGAGTGAATGCAGAGCAACCTTACACAGGAAGCCAGAGGTGGGGGCAGGGCAGCTACTCCCAACCTAACTACCTGAATAGAGAGCATTCACAGCCGTCAGAAAAGCTTAGAGACTGGCCAGAAGACGTGTATATGTCAGAAGAGGAGCTGGCAGTAAGCTTTAAACCCCAAAAGAAGCCTTACAAGCTAAAGTCTGTTAGCAAGAGGGGACAGAGAGTTCCTCTATCCCAAACAGAAGATAGCAACAGAGAAACTTACCGTGAGGGCTTGCCAAAGGGAAATGTCCAAACATATTTCAACCAAGAGGGTTTGGAACGTGAGGAGGAACCCATGTTAGTGGACTCTCTCAGTGAATCCTCATCTATATCTGACCTAATGGACTGTACATTAGTCTCATCTGAAAGAATATCTCTGCGCTAGACAGAGCAAAAGCCTGTGTGCTACAGTTTAAGTTCCTACCTTGAAGCAAGAAGTTATTGCTGTATGTCCTTTGTGTTTTTGCCAAAAGATTGGAATACTTTTGTTTCTGCTTGTGTTCTGTTCACTTGTTTATTAATCCACCCCGGGAGGGGAATAAATCCACATTTTGTTTTACCATTCGAGTCTGCACAACTATTTCTTCACCATCAGCAGCACCCTGCCCCCTGGTGGTGACAGCCTGTAGTTTGACACTTCTTCCCTGTCACCACTTTTGTGTAGAGGTACAACATTAGCCATTCTCCAGTCCTGAGGAACCACTCCTGTTTCCAAGGATCTGTTGAAGACATCCTTTAATGGTCCTGCAAGAACCTCTCTGAGCTCTTTCAGTATCCTGGGATGTATCCCATCTGGTCCCATGGCTTTGTCCACTTTCAGTTTAGCAAGTTATTCTAACACCTCATCTTCTGTGAATGGTGTGGTATCTACTTCATTCCTATTTTTATATTTGGGAGTCACAGCTGGTCCATCTCCAGGATCTTCTTTAGTAAAAACAGAGCAGAAGTATTCGTTCAACAATTTTGCTTTTTCAGTGTCACTTTCCACGAGTCCTTTCCCAGCACTTCTGAGTCCTGCAATTCCAACTCTGATCTTCTTCCTTTCCCAAATATACCTGAAGAAAGTTTTGTCGCCACCTTTAACATCTTTAGCCATCTTTTCCTCTGCCTTTGATTTTGCTATCCTTATTTCTCTTTTAGACTCTTTGAGCTTGATCCTGTATTCATTTCTATGTTCTTCTGTTTGCAAGCTTTGAATTTTGCGAAAGCTGTGTTTTTTGCCTTTATTTGAGCAGCCACCTCTTTGGAAAACCAAATAGGTTTCCTTCTCCTCTTGTTTTTATTTATCTTTCTTACATATTTATCTGTTGCCCCTTTTATTGCCGCCTTTAGTTTATTCCATTGCAATTCCACTTCCCTTATCTCTTTCCACCCCGTCATCTCCTCC
The DNA here is from genome assembly GCA_033557465.1 of Ichthyophis bannanicus. Lineage (NCBI taxonomy): Eukaryota > Metazoa > Chordata > Amphibia > Gymnophiona > Ichthyophiidae > Ichthyophis > Ichthyophis bannanicus. The sequence continues at coordinate 552,810,577 of CM066036.1, forward strand.
TTTAAGTACTCGGCCATTTTATTGAAGTCAGTGTTTTTGAAGTTTAGGACTTTGAGCTTGCTATGATTGGCCTGTACCGTGGCTTTTATCTCAAACCACACCGTGTGATGGTCGCTGTTGCTCACAGGGGCACTCACGCAGACATTCGACACGTTATCACTGTTGGTGAGTACTACATCCAGTGTTGAGCTTTCCCTGGTTGGTTCCATCACCATTTGTCTAAGTAATGCATCTTGGAGAGCATCCACAATTTTTTTGCTTCTTTCCAGATGTGCAGAAGGAGTAATCCAATCCACATCAGGTAGATTAAAGTGACCCAATATGATTGCTTCCCCCTTTGTTGCTATCTTGGCAATATCTATAATCAATTTGTTATCTCTCTCTTCAGTTTGAGTCGGAGGTCTGTAGACTACAGCAATATGGATGACAGTGCCATCTCCTCTTTCCAACGCAATCCAGAGTGCTTCTTCTTTTCCCCATGTTCCCTGCATTTCAGTAGCTTTAATACTGCTTTTGACGTGATATTTGGGTGTATTTACAGAGCGTATACTACTGTACCTATCAACAAATTTATCACTCTAAAACCGTTACCCCACAATTTGCAAAAATTTTCTCAACCAAACTGTTCCTCAAATATTTGGCTAGGTCTCAGACTTCCCGACACATTCAAGGCGTCCTGCCAGCAACCCAGCAGAGCCGTGCCAATTAGCATCAACGACCTGCCAAAATATTGAACAACTGGTAAATATCTTAAAATCTATTGTACAAAAATAGAGATCACAGTGAATGGTCAAATGCTTGCAATAGTAAAATAACTCATATCTTGTTTAACTTCAGTCCAGATTTTCAGAGCCATCTTTACAAAGTATGAGTTATTTTACTATTGCAAGCATTTGACCATTCACTGTGATCTCTATTTTTGTACAATAGATTTTAAGATATTTACCAATTCTTCAACCAACTGTTTACCAATTATTCAATATTTTGGCAGGTCGTTGATGCTAATTGGCACGGCTCTGCTGGGTTGCTGGCAGGACGCCTTGAAAGTGTCGGGAAGTCTGAGACCTAGCCATATACTTTATTTGAGGAACAGTTTGGTTGAGAAAAGTTTTGCAAATTGTGGGGTAACGGTTTTAGAGCGATAAATTTGTTGATAGGTACATTAATACTGCTTTTGACATACAAGGCTACTCCTCCTCCTTTTCCATTTTCTCTGTCTCTTCTGAATAGATTATAGCCAGCTATGGCTATATCCCAATCATGCGATTCATTAAACCATGTTTCTGTAATGGCCACGATGTCCAAATCCGTTACCACCATTAGGGCTTCCAGGTCTGGAATTTTTTTGGCTAAGCTTCGAGCATTTGTGCTCATTGCTTTCCAGCATTTACCTGGCTTGTGTGTATTTTGCATTGATTTTATTCTGCCCACTTCTTCCCACTTGTTTTTGATGTGCGGTTTAAGAGTGTGTCTGTTTCTGATGATGTTCTGCTTTTGCAGGGGGTGGCATGCAGATGTTGACCTTCCACATCCGTCACCCCCTTTTCCTAGTTTAAATGCATATCCACATACTGCCTGAATTTTTCACTTAGGTTTCTTTTCCCTGCGACAGAGAGATGTAGTCCATCAGCACAGTATAGTCTCTTGTTTGTCCATCTGTTGCCCCAGTTGCCAATAAATCTGAATCCTTCTTGTTTGCACCAGGTCTGGAGCCATGTATTAAAGCTGTTAATGCGATGCAGCCTTTTTGTCCCCTTACCAAGAACAGGTAGAACTTCTGAGAATGCAACAGTGTTAACAATGGGCTTGAGTTTCTCTCCCAGAGATTGGAAGTCCTTTTGGGCTGTAGAGGCACTGTTTCTAGCCAGGTCATTTGTGCCCAAGTGGATAATAACATCTGGTTTGGAGTGCTCACTTTTTGCGCTAAGTATTTCAACAACTTGGTTTGTATTCCTGCTGGCTGAAGAGCCTGGTAGGCACATGACTATCTTCTCTCCTTTGAACTGTGTTCCCAAGTTGGTGCCTCTGATGATGGAATCTCCAAGTAGTAATAGTTTTCTGTTTGGTGAGGTTTTCTTCATATTTGGTGCTTTAGCAGGAGATTGGGCATTGTCTGACTCATTTAAGGGCCCCAGTGTCCGGTCCTTAACCCACCCAAACACACATTATTCAGTTAGTGTGGGATTTCTGCATAGGGCCCCAGTGGTGTTCCTGCTCCCCCCCCCCAAAAAAAAAAATAAACCTGGGGTGGGGGCCCCCCTGCAGCTAGCACCCTTATGAGCCATAGCACTATGCAATATGATTCTTGCAGCAGCCACCCCCTTGGCCCTCAATAAATCATGAGATTTCAGACAGGAGAGAAGAGCAGCAGGCCCATGGGGCTGAGACAATGCCGCAGGCCAGCTTTTAGGTAAGTTAGTTTGCCACGATGTCCCTTGGGCTTGGTGGTGGGTGCACGCTTCACCGCCCAAACTTTGATACGCCACCGCAGGGCTCCATGCGAACTATTAGTGAGGGATTTGCTGTGCATTAACATGCTGCATTAACAATTAGCATATGTTTGTATCTTTTGTCATTGTGCTTATGCAGTAACACTATCTAGGGATGGAATGGATGTACAAGTAGCCATATTTTCGACTATGTTCTAGGACATTTTGTAGTTGTTTTGGGAGATAAAAATATACTTATTACCATGGAATTATATCAACTAGAAACACAATTGTTAAGTCCCCATAAAACAAACTTTGCATCTTTGATAGAAAGGCTTTATGCCTTCCTAGGGAGATTCTAGAAAGACCCGAAAAACAGAAATAATTATACCCAAAAAGCTAGCATTTTCACATTTAAAATAAAACTTAAGAACTTTTCTCATTTCATTTTTTTTTATCATAATCCTTTTTATAACAAAATGAAAAGTGGGAGATAAGAAGTAAAACCTCAATGAATGAAATTAATGAGGCAAAGGATCATATTTTCTTTGGCACTACTGAAAAGAAAGGCAGAGTGTCATCGTAAAATAACGTTTGTTGACAGGAGCAGGATAAAATCTTCTAGTTCAATGGTTTCTTCCTGAACCGAAAATAAAATAATCATTGTTCCTTATGAAGAGGATGATATAAATTTCACAACCATGGCTGAAAGTAACAAATATTAATCAGCTATGAAGGCTGCTGTTGAGATCAAATTGCTATGTGCCTGTGGCTATGTGGGCAAAAGTATATAATAACAAAATCATTTTTTTTCAATTATTAGTCCTGACCAACACTTCCCTAAGTCAGTAATATCTCATTTATTGTATGCTCTGCACACAAATAAGACTATTAGTCAAAATAATCATTTAGTTTTACTAGTTGTCAGTAATCTCTATGAATTATAAAGCACAAGGGGACAATCAGCCATTCTTCTCCCTGTATTTGTGGGACAGTGTAAGGTATGTAGGGAAACTTACCCAGATCCCTATTAGCTGTTCATGTTTTGTACTCTCCGCTACATCCCAGATTTTCCTGCCAGAAATTTGGCAACCTTATGGCATCAACAAGAATTTTGGTGTGGTGCAAAAGATCTGGTTTCATGCAGCAGCCAGTAGAAGCAGGAGACACAAAGAGCATTGTCAAAGAAACGAGCATAATTGGTGAGATCAGGCAGAATGCAATTGTATTACCACAGCACCAAGGGTCAGAAAACAAGAAAGCCAGAGCAAAACAGGCCAGGCAGTCCAAGATGCAGATGAATAAACTTTACTAGCAACCCAACATGGCTGCATTTCGGCTAATTGCCTGCATCAGGGGTCTTCAGTACATTCTGATTTGTCTTACAGTATTCACTAATAATCTTGATGTACAAGAAACAATCAATGCTTTATTTAAAAAAAGCAAACTAAAATGAGTGGGATCGGCAAATCGCCAGCATATGTATAGCACAATCAGTGAGGTCAGGCTGATTGCAATTGTATTACAACAGTGCTGAGGGGACATAGAACAAGGAAGCTCTGGACAACAATTCAGCAAAATTCTTAACTTTTATACTTTTGGTTACAAGCTATAAGCCATATGCATTAGAAAACCAACAATCTGAATCCCATGCTACTTAATTAGCCCTTTTAAGTTCATTGAAGTTTCCACACTGTAGTTCCTCTTTTCATATGGCCATGCCAGGCATGCTCACACTCTTTGGGCAGGCGCGGATCTGTCATTAATGAGGTTTTCTTTGCATGTTCATTAATGTGACTCTCCATTTCACGTCTTTAGGTTAGCATTGGTGACTTCTGACGACTTTCCATTTTGGCACCATTCAGAACTAGTTTCACTGTCCATCAAAGTCCTTTATTATTCATTATTGCCCTCATTCTGACCCATATATAGTGAGTCTGGATGTCTGATATGGACATCCAGACCCACTTATCACCTGTATCGCACTGACAGGAACGGAGCTCCCCACATGTAGATACGAGTTGTACGGGGAGCTCTGTTCATGGGCAGGAGGGAGCGGGCTGAGGTAGGAGTGAGGGTAGGCAGTGGGCGGCATCATGACTCCAGAGGTACAGGGCTAATTCTGAGGTTGGCAATATAAATGGGGGACTTATTCTACCTCTGAGGTGGAATAAGTCCCCTGGACATTGGGGGGATCCTGGACCAAGGGCACCAAAGGCAGGTGATGGAATGCAGGGGGATCCCTGCGACCCGACCCTGGCCATGGAAAGCTCAATTGGGGGTCAGGCTGTGGGGAAAGGAGATTTCAGAGTTTGGCCGGTGATCATGGCTCCTGCATGGAGTCATGGTGGCATGGCAACAGGATGCTATACCACCGTCACTTCATGGAGGAGCCAGGCTGGGCTAGTTGGATGGACGTCCAGGATGGCTGAAGCGGAGCACATCCCAGACATCCAGCCACGATTCTGCTCCCGCATGGATGTCCAGATGGTGCAGGGATGCTTAACTTAGAAGGGACCTCCACATGGCTTTTTCAATTATACTATACTATCCCACCTTCACAATACATCTTTTCACATGTATCACTCCACCAACTAGATAAAGAGACCTTCCTTCATGCTATACAAATTTGTCCTAGAAGCCTTGAATATGTCAAGGCTTCTAGAGCATTAATCAATCCTTAACAGTATGTTGCAATTTGGAACTATCAAGCTGTGTGCTGTTTTAGTAATAAGCAACTCTACTAAATGGTCTTTATCAGAGCACGGTATATAGCCAATATTCATATTAAAATGCTCTAGTGCAACAATTTTGTGGTATTCAAAACAGTTGTGTGCAATAATCATATAACATACCACCAGAGGGTCTCAGACTTTGTAGCGCAACAGTCAAACAGTATAAAAATATAGTCAATAGCGCTCTTAGCATCAATGACTCTTCTGGGGTTTATTTTCTTTCATTAATTCCTCCACCAAACTTATATATCTATAGAAATCCACACACTTAAAATACAAATGCTTATCTTTTTGACATTCTCCAACGCCAACCTCAAGCACCCATTTTAACGTTTCACTCTAAACAGAGTATCTCCAGGAACAAGCAGGAATGAGTCTTCACATATGGGTACGTCGGTACCGACGGAGCCTGCACGGGAACGCTGCCCAGCTTCCAATCAGAAAGCTTTTGGCAGCATCCCTCGTGCCTGCGTGCTGACTTCCCGCCTTCTCCAGAGCCTCTCTTCAGTTTTCGTTTTTCCGCGGAGCCGGCAGGACGTCCTCTTGTCACCGCAGAAACTTTTCTTTTTACTTACTTTAATTACTTTAGTTTTTGTTTTCTTGTGGTCGCGGCTGAATTTCCCGCCGCCACTGGTTCCGCCGGTGGATTTTTGACTAAATTCTGAGAAACCTTTTCTTCAGTTTTTTGCCTTAACTTGTTGGGCCTACCAGGCCTCTTCCTCATGGAGCCTTCTTTTCCTAAGAAGTGCATTCGATGTGGAAACACCTGTTTCCTTTTAGACTCCAATAGTTGGTGTCTCAATTGTGTGGGTCCTGACCCTTTTTCCCCTGACTTGTCAGGGGATACTTTTGTGAGGAAACCTTCAGTTTTTAGAGTTTCCCTCGATACCGTTTTTTATTCGGCAGTGAGGGAACCCGGTTTCTCCTCTTCACAGGATCAGGTAACCCACAAACAGTCTGTTTAGACTAGTCAATGCTTGAGTGGTATGTCCCATGCCCAGCATGGTGACGGCTCCGGCCTTACCCTCAAGAATCCATTGGCATTACCCCTGCGGGAGTCTGCGGGCTCCAAAGCATTAAAGGGATTTCAGGTTGTTCCTCGGGCTCACCCCTCGCAGAACATACCTGAGCCATGTTCGGGGGTGGTATCCGCTTCGAGCGGTACCGATCCCCCGGCATCGGCACCGGTGTCGAGTGTTCTACTCTTCACCAGGGATCGTCATCGGGCATCCTCGGTACCTTCGGGACCAATCGATACGCACCGAATTGACTTCCCTCGATCCCAGCCGTGTACGGTGCGGGTATCCGCTTCGAGCGGTACCGATTCCCCGGCATCGGTTTCGGTGTCGAGTGTTTCACTCTTCACCAGGAATCGTCCTCTAGCATCCTCGGCACCTTTGGGGACAGTCGATACGATACCGATGGACATTTCCATATCTCAGCCATGCTCCGGGACGGTACCGGCTTCGATCGGTTCCGATACCCCGGCATCGGCACCGGTGTGGAATAACATTCTTCCGGCGAGAGGTTGTCATCGGGCATCCTCGGTACCTTCGGGACCGATCGATGTAACCCAGGCTGCTTTACCGGTATCAGCATCGCCGATACTACCACCGACGTCGGTACCCTCGAGACATGCATGATAGACTCGCTTCCTTCGATGCCGAGTCTTGAATCGATATCTAGTCTCGAGGACTGGGTACCGACGTGTCCCGGAACCGACTCCCGTCGTTTCCAGATAAGCAGTTCCGAGGATCCTAGCCATAACTCTCGCATGATCTCGGTACCATTGCAGCAGTTCCCGATGGCAACTTCAACTGCTGGCCCTGTGTCAGTATCGATGTCGATGCCTGTTCTTGCACCGATGCCTAGTTTGGAACTGATACCTGGGGTTGCTGATGCAGTACTCACTGCCTCTAAGTTACCATGCCAGTATCCTTGTCCATCTACTAGGTTTCTCTCCTCACACCACGGTACGTCCTCTGGTGCTCAGCCTCTTTCTTTAGCCTTACCAGGGAAGGTTCCCATAGGAGATCAGTCTTTTCAGGCTTTTCTCCTGGATATGGCAACCTTTCTTAATATCTCTATCCCTGGTTGTGATGCTATTCATAGATCACCAGCACAAATGGAAAATATGATGCTTCCTTTACATCCTGCTCTGCAGGATCTCCTTCTGAGGGTCTGGAAATCACCCTTACGGCTTCCTCTAGCTTCTACAGCCACTGAGGTTCGGTACCGGGTGCCTCCCTCTCCAGGATTTCAGAAGCCTCAACTTCCTTATCATTCCCTTGTAGTGGAATCAGCACTGAGGAAGGTTAAGAGCTAGAAGAAGCATTCTTCTTATCCGCCAGGTCGTTCTTCAAGAACACTCGATGCGTTTGGTCGTCAAGCCTTCCAAACATCTATGCTGGCCTCCAGAATTCTTTCATATATTTTCCACATGAGTCTCACACTTCAGGAGGTCATGGAGAGATTGTCTCTTTTGACCCCTTTTTTGCCAGAGCCCAAGGCTACTAATTATTCCTTGCTACTCAATCATAGCTGGAATATATCTTGGTTCCTTTCTCGTGCTTCTATAGACTCTTTTGAGTCTGTTAGCAGATCCTCTGCTATTGCCATTGCAGCACATTGCAGAGCCTGGCTCGAAGCTTCAGACTTGAGCAGATGGGCACAAACTATATTGGCTCATTCTCCAGGAGAAGGTCTCTTCAATAAGGAGGCTTTACGTCAGGTTGCTCAATGCTCCGCTGACTCTCCTTCCACTAAGGACCATTCTAAGCCACCTCCTTCTTCGAGAGGTAGGAATGTCCTACCAAACCTTCTTTCCCTAAGAAAAGAAAGTTTCATTCATCTCCTGCCCATCATTCGGGTACCTAAACAAGGGACACCTCAGCCTAGTCTGAAGTCCTCCAGCTCTGGCCAGTCTCAGCATTCCCAGCAACCATAGGGGCTGGGAATTATACTCTACAGTTCACTTCTACCCATTAGAAGTTTATTCACTGTGCTTTTCTTTTTCAGTGTACTAAGCTGTCGGAAAAATGTTTGTTCAGGGACTACAGACTTCTCTTCTTACTCTCTAGAAGAGCAGTTGCAACTATCCCCTGATAGTTCTGTCCCAACTGAACATTTTTTCCTTCAGTTGACTTACCCTATGGGTATGTCACTCTCCAATTACTTGCTCTACCCTCTCAACCGGGCTTTTTCCCTGACTGAGGGGTACCATACTGAAAAGCTTCTCTAGCAAGCTCGTTCCTCAGACAGGGAGAAGGGATATCTCCTCTCCTTTCTTGTCTGTTTTTCTTTATTGGGCACAGGACAATCTCTCTGCTGTTTCCATCAACAGCTGTGCCTGCAGGAGTTACAGTGATTGTATTACTGGTACTTTTTACAGGTTCCAGTCCCTTGTTCAAAATTTTGTCTAGCCTCAGTAGTGATCCCAAGCTACTCGTTAGCTATCTTGGATCCTCCTACTCTTTTAGGCTTTCTCACATTATTCTATCCATCTCCTCTCCTAGGATATGGCAACACACCTGACTTCAGTCAGTTTATCTCATATCTCTCCTGCACAATGCTCTCTGCAGTCTTCAAAGAAGCTTTCAACTATGAGGGCCTTGCTATAGAGCATTCATCTTGTCTCTGAAGCTTCTCTATTAGTAGGGAAAAGCTTATAATCCCTTCCCATGCCTGTGAGGGTTCTCCACACCTTCTGGCCTGGGGTGTTAACATGAACTATACGTTTTTCTGCGTGAAAATCCAAGGCTGATGTTTACGCATGCTACCTCTGGGTCCCTCCAGTAGGTCCCTCTGGTATCTTCTTCTGCATTTCTGCACATCTGCCATGTCAGTGTTCTGTGGAACTCTCGCCTTGTTCCTTACAGATTCATATGATCATCTGTTCTCACGCAAACATCACGGTTATCTTGTTGGATTGCCTTCCTGCATCCCTCAATCCACGGAAATGGATTCTCTATACCTATTCCAAGTGGGTTCACCCTCTTGTAGAGCGAAGAATCTTTTTCTTTTATATTCCCCATGTACAATTATGGGGCTGGGTGGTAGACATGTATCTTCAACCTGTTGTCTTGTATGTAGCATCTCCATATATGTCTACATACCTATATCATTACTCTGGTGGTGCAAAACCATGCCCCACAAATGTATATATATTTAGGTATATCTAATATATATATATATTTTTTTTTTTGATACATTTCTCCACCCATATTCTAATATACACATATGGACATATGTATATATATATATATTCCATCCACATATATATATCTGTATATATATGTGTCTGTTGGGGGGCTTCTTAAGGGTTGATATGTCTTACACACTGTCACCTTTACTGTCTATACTAAATGTTTACCTTCTAGAGGTTTTAGACAGTCTATCGCCCTACTTCGCATACCATATTACGATGCAGAAACTGTTATGCACCAATCACTACTGTGGTGCTAACATCTTCCATTTTTTCTTTAAGTCCTTGAAGCATCAATCTTCAATATTTTTCCTATCTCTCGCCAGCTAGGAAAAATAGTGTACATCTTTATCTTTGAGTACACAGCTGTTCTCTTTGGGAATAGGGGTTTTTTCAGTCCCCCTCTTCCCGCCAGGACTGGGCTAGTTCTCCAACTCCGTCAGTCTTCTTCCTTTAATCCTTAATGTTAATGACTTTATGCCTAAAGGAGTTTTCAGCTTTTTCCCATAAAGCTTTCCATTGAAGACCTGACGTCTAATCCTACCCAGTTGACACCTGGATCGTCTGCTACCTCCAGGTCTGGACCTTCATCCTCACTGCTGGGAGGTCACCTTGAAGATTCCGCCACTGCTTATCCAGTAGACTCCACTCTACTTCCTACAATACAGTAGGTAAGCTGCATATTTTAAGTGTACATTAAATGTGTTTTAATGCTACTCATCATATATACCAAGGACTCCTGTAGTCTGTAGAACCCTGTAGTCCTTGGCTATGCTGTTTCTTTCCTCACAGCTCCTTTATTGTCAACTCCTACCCTCCATCCCACTTTGGAGGCCGGGGATTCCTGGAGACAAAATGCACCCCTGGTCCAGGCTCCTGCATTTTTATGGGATATCCCCCGGACATCTCTAGCTAGGGAGTCCCCATATGTGAAGACTCATTCCTGCTTGTTCCTGGAGATAGCACAGTTACTTACCTGTAACAGGTGATCTCTGGGAACAGCAGGAATTAGTCTTCACAACCCTCCCACCTCCCCTAGGAGTTGCATCTCTTTATCTTCTTCTTCCTTTTCTCTCCTCGCCTTTGTCTCAGCTTTGAAACTCAACTGAAGAGAGGCTCTGGAGAAGGCGGGAAGTCAGCGCGCAGGCGCGAGGGATGCTGCCAAAAGCTTTCTGATTGGAAGCTGGGCAGCGTTCCCGTGCAGGCTCCGTCTGTACCGACGTACCCATATGTGAAGACTAATTCCTGCTGTTCCCAGAGATCACCTGTTACAGGTAAGTAACTGTGCTTTCTTCAGGGGGTCTGTAAATAAAAAACAGTATTCCTTTATGCACCATTTCCCACGACATTTTATCCTATATTTCTATTCTTCTGAGCATAAGGATACACATACCAACTTTTAGCATTTAAAACTGATGCTGCCCGCGTTCCTTTGTATAACATTTTCTTGATGACTTCTGTTGGACGCTGCGCATGCGGTCTAAACTCACATCCCTGGTATTTAAATACTAAGGTAATGACGTCAACCATTGACCTCCACCATTGACAAAAACCTTTCCAAAACTTTTCTGTTTAGTTGAAATTGATGAATAGGATACATGCGCAACCTCAATGTTTGGTCATCCTTGTGTATGGAAATGGGACAGGAATCTAAAAGAACATCTAAGCCCGTCAATATTGCAATCAGTAAAAAATGAGGAAAGAGAAGCGGTAAGGGTCGGCCATTACAAATGTGGCCGATGTGATATATGTAATATATCTGAGGAGACAAACAAGTTTTTATATCATGGTAAAATATATTTTTAAAAAAGCAACACGACGTGTGTTTCAAAATCTGTAATATATGCTATTAGATGTCCCTGCAATCTATTATATATAGGGAAAACATCACGATCCTTAAAAGTGCGAATAATGGAGCACAAAAGTCGGCTAAAGTGTAATATATTGACAGCACCTTTGGTGCAACATTGTAAGGATCATTTTCACAATTTTAATGATGACTTGCGCTGTTTTTCTATAGAGCAGGTGAAAAAGGCAATGCCTGGAAAAACACAGGAACAAACGTTACTGTTAAGAGAACAGCGTTGGATCTTTAAGGTGAAGACTTTGGCACCGACAGGTTTAAATTCCACCATAGACTGGGGGGGGGGGGGGTTGTATTTGAAGACTTGGAAGGCGGATGATTGCTTTTCTTGTATTCAAACATTGATGTTGCGCGTGTATCGTATTCATCAATTTCAACTATACAGAAAAGTTTTGGAAAGGTTTTTGTCAATGGTGGACGTCAATGGTGGACGTCATTACCTTTAGCGTTTAAATACCAGGAAATTTGAGTTTAGACCGCATGCGCGACATCCAACAGAAGTCATCAAGAAGATGTTATATAAAGGAACGCGGACAGCATCAATTTTAAATGCTAAAAGTTGGTATGTGTATCCTTATGCTCAGAAGAATAGAAATGGAGGATAAAATGTTGTGGGAAATGGTGCATAAAGGAATGCTGTTTTTTTTATTTACAGACCCCCTGAAGAAACTCTGTTTAGAGTGAAACGTTGAAATGGGTGCCTGAGGTTGGCGTTGGGGAATGTCAAAAAGATAAGCATTTGTATTTTAAGTGTGTGGATTTCTATAGATATATAAGTTTGGTGGAGGAATTAATGAAAGAAAATAAACCCCAGAAGAGTCATTGATGCTAAGAGCGCTATTGACTGTATTTTTATACTGTTCGACTGTTGCGCTACAAAGTCTGAGACCCTCTGGTGGTATGTTATATGATTATTGCACACAACTGTTTTGAATACCACAAAATTGTTGCACTAGAGCATTGTAATACGAATATTAGTAATAAGCAAAGCATTATGAAAATTTAGCAAAAAAAGGTTTTTTTCACTAAACGCATTTTTCTAACAAGTGCATGTGTTCAATCTCAATCTCATTAGTAATTCCCTAAACATAAGGCTTTATTAGCTTTGAGCACTTAATATAACTGAAATCCTTATAACATTGCTTTAAAGATTTAGGAGAGAGTTATGTTTTTCATTTGAAAAACTTTATTCTTTTATGTTCCTCCCTTTGCTTCTTGTAGAATCACCAAACTTACTGGGATTTCTACCAAAACCTCAGTGTTCTCACAAGAGGGCTGCATGCATATCTCAGAGCAACACTCATAATGGGACGATGACCAAGCATGTAAGGGGGAATATTCAGCGGTGGCAGCAACTAGCATTTCTACAGCGGCTGGCCGCCGCTGAACTTTAAACCCAGATATTTGATGCCACTGGCACTGAATATTTGGGTTGACTGGATCACGCCACAGCTAAGTGAGCAGCAGCAATATTCAGCCATTGCCCGGTTACCTACGGTGGAGACAGTTAGGACAGCCTTCAAAATGCTTAACTTTCACTGCTGTGGGATAATCGCTGAGCCACTGAATATTGCCACTAGCTGGTTATCCATGGGTGCCATCTCCGATCTGCCCCTGGAATGCCCTGTTGCTAGCTGGCTAGCATTGGGGCATTTAGCAGTGGCACCCACAGACTGTTGTTGTTGCTGATTTGGAGAATGCTGGTGACTCTATATGGTTATGAATATTAACGACTGTTACAGCTATGCCTACCAGTGCACAACGGCAACCTATCTGGCATCCTGCATTCTCCCCTATCCCCCACACCTCTAATGGCTCATTGTGTCTTCCCTCACTTATGGCTGCTTGTCTCCGGCTTATTTTGAAAGTGATATACCAATCTGGCCATCTTGTTGGCAAGAGAAAGGTCATAGGGTGTGGATCACCTTCACATAACATCATCTGCTGTGATGAATGGGGAATTAAGATGCCTACCATCCCTTACCCCTTGCACCCTGCCCCATGACTGGATTGAAGGGACTGCTTCAAGGTTGTTTTTGGATCCTGATCCCCTTATTCTCCTGTTAATCACCTATCTGGATCTGACCATTCACCTAGATTTACCCTAGTTCTACCTTCATTGTGCTGTCTGTCTTGATTAAACTGTAAGCCCTGATGAGCAGGGATTGTCTCTTACTTGTATATGTACAGTGCTGTATGTGGCAGCATACAAATAATAGTGTTAGTAGTAGCAGTTGTGGGAAGATGTGGTGGAGGGTGCTGCACTGCTATCACTTGAGCAGGATGATTCCTCCTCCTTTTTTTCCTTGGTTGGCACTATGCAATACAGGGAAGTGTGTTGTGGGCCCAGAGCCATGGGGTGAGGATAAAAATATATTTGATGGTAGAAGGTTGTGCTGCAGGATATAGTTGAATGGTTGCTGTGTACCACCTGGCTTGGGATGCTCTATAGCAGTGATGGCTAACCTTTTTGAGCCCGAGTGCCCAAACTGCCGCACAAAACCAAAGAATTTCCTCAAAGTGCCAGCACGTCCATTAAAGCCTCATTTGCATAAGGTGCCTCATTTGCATAAATATTTGCATAATGTTACCATACACTAACTTTTAGTAAACATGCCTCTTAATGAGTATATGGATAAAGAAAGACTAAAAGGTTTCTACATTACTATAATCCAGTACCAACCGCCAGGCACATTAGGAACTACTACAAACGCTGCCCATTTAGAACCCATAGCAAACCCGCCGTATCCTAACAGTACTACCAGGACTCACAAAGCACCATACCCTAACTATCAAAAGGCAACACTGCAAATATTAAACCAATACATTTCAGAGAACAACAATACATGACCTACTGGGGAAAGAACAAGTGGCAATGTCAAATAGGAATTATATAAACAGAATACCTCAGCTCAGTTACACATGCAGAACAGACCATCACCAAACAAGGAATCACAATTTAAAAACAGGAAGACAATAATTAAACTGGGAACCCCAAAAGCCAAACTTGGAATATACAACAACACTGTAGAAATAAAACTATAAATTAATTTCCTCTTGTACTAAACCAAAGCGCAAAAATTAATGATGCACATTTCCCAGAGATGACATATTCCAGTTAATAAATTCAAAATAAAGAGATATTTTTCTACCTTTTGTGCATTTTTTTTTCAGTTGCAATTGCTCCAGCAACTTTCTTATTGGTTCTTCGTGTCGTATCCTAACTCTCCATCTGCTGTCCATTTGTCCATACTACTGTGTGCTAGTTATTTTTATTCAAATCTCTCTCTACATCTGCTTTAACATACTAATCTTTCTCCTTTTGCTCTTTCCTCATTCCTATTTCATCTACTCAAAATTTACCCCTCCATCCTCAATCCCCACTTATTCTCCCAATACCCGGCCAATTGTAGATTTTTTATCCCTCCCACACAAAATATTTTCCCCTCTCCATTTTACTCTCCCAGCCCCATCCCATTCTAATCCTCCCCCAACACCAGCTCCCTTCTAGTTCCAGCCTCACCCAGCATCCATTCCCTTCTAGTCCCTGCATCAGCCCATTTCCAGTCCTAGCAGCCCCCCAACCCATTTCCAGTCCTAGCAACCTCCCAACCCAATACCAGTCCTAGCCCCCCCTCATCAACCCACTTCCAGTCCTAACCCCCCATAAGCCCATTTCCAGTCCTAGCTCCCCCATCTATTTGCAGTCCCATCCGAGTCCCTCCATCAGCTCATTTCCAAACCCAGCCCCCCAGGAGCCCATTGCTAGTCCTTACTAGACCCAGCATCAGCCCATGTCAAATCCTAGCTCCCCTCCACTCAGCCCATTTCCAATCCAAGCCCCCCATGAGCCTACTCCAGTTCTAGCCCCTTCATGAGTCCATTTCAATCCAACCCCCACCACAGCCCATTTCCAATCTTAGCACCCCCCCAACAGCCAATTTCCCCTCCATCAGCCCATTTCCTGTCCTAGCCCCCCTCACCCATTTCCAGTCCTAGCTCCCTCCCCCTCACAACCCATTTCCATTCCAAGCCCCAATCCCATCAGCTATTTGCAGTTCAAGCCCTCCTTCCACTCAGCCCATTTCCAGTCTTAGCCCCCCCATAGCCATTACCAGTCCTAACCCCCCCATCAGCCCATTACCAGTCCTAACCCCCCCATCAGCCCATTTCCAGTCTTAGCCCCCCCCCATAGCCCATTACTAGTCCTACCCCCCCCAAATCACCATCACCAGCCCACTTCCAGCCTTAGCACCCCCCATGGCCCATTACTAGTGCTATAACCCCCCCATCAGCCCATTTCCAGTCTTAGCCCCCCCCATGGCCAATTACCAGTCCTAACCCCGGCCAATTACCAGTCCTAACCCCCCCCCCCCTGGCCAATTACCAGTCCTAACCCCCCCCTGGCCAATTACCAGTCCTAACCCCCCCCCCATCAGTCCCTTTCCAGTCTTAGCCCCCCCCCCATGGCCAATTACCAGTCCTAACCCCCCCCCACTCCGCCACTTTCCAGTATTAGCCCCCCCCAGGGCCAATTACCAGTCCTAACCCCCCCCATCAGCCCATTTCCAGTCTTAGCCTCCCCACCATAGCCCATTACCAGTCCTAAACCCCTTTCCCCCCTATCAGCCCAAATTAAAAAAAAAAAACCCAAACAAAGCGGCTGCTTCTGCCGCGGCAGCCTCAAGAGCTCTGCGCGGGCCCCCCCCTGCCCGGCAGAGCCTCCCTGCATCATCTACCTTCAAGTCGCAAAACGCGGGCTTCTTTCAGAGCCGCGAGAGTTTCCTTTCTCGCGGCTCTGTTCGCGAGAAAGGAAACTCTCGCGGCTCTGAAAGAAGACCGCGTTTTGCGACTTGAAGGTAGATGATGCAGGGAGGCTCTGCCGGGCAGGGGGGGCCCCGCGGCAGAGCTCTTGAGGCTGCCGTGGCAGAGCTCTTGAGGCTGCCGCGGCAGAAGCAGCCGGTTTTTTTTTTTAAATTTGGGACCTTTTAAATGCGGACCTTCCCGCGTGCCAGCTGCAAGGCCTTCGCGTGCCACAGCTGGCACGCGTGCCATAGGTTCGCCATCGCTGCTCTATAGGCTCCCTCCTGGTGCATAGCCCAGTTTCATCGATTGTGGTTGTGACATGATCCCAGCCAGGCCCTCCTCTTTTCCAAGTTACTAACATTAGCTATACCCTTTCTACTTCCCTCACAACTTGCACTTCATTCTGCTATGTCGAGAGTCTTTTCCCCTTACCCACAGAGCTACTGTAATGTGTGCTCCCACTTTGTCTACTGTGTGACTGCTACAACTAAGACTTTTGGTGTCTGTTTACTGTTCTCTACATATTTCTGGCCCTTGACCAATGCATATCATTCTACAGAGGGAGAGAGGGTCACCTAGATCCTTTTACCTACCTGCTCCCACTCCTCTAACATTATCATTTTGCCTAGAGCCCAAGGTAACCCTGTGTATGTAGCACACTTATTGAGCAGGGTCAGGTGGAGCCACTGCCAGACCCATTGTGCCTTCTGGTAGGTTGTGGGTACAGCAGTTCCTCATTAGGAATGACCATCTGGCAGAGCCTCCGTCCCTCAACCCTGTTGAAATTAGGCTACTGTATTGCCATTGCTCAGCCCCCAGTGTCATCCTACTGAGCCTTTTGTATGCCCATGGGTACATGCATACTTTACATATTGCATGCACAATCATGTCCCCATTTTGCAAATGGGTCCTTGCAAGGCTGCATCACTGTATTTTCCATGCACTGCATGCACAGTTGGAAGTCTTGTGCCTTACGTCCAACTTCCAAGACATTTGCAAGACAATTCCAGATAGGGTCTGCACGTTCACAGGGCCAGTTCTGAAATCAGATATATTAATGACGCATCCATATTTGCACATTTCCATCACTGATGGCACGTCCTTTCTGAAATCCCACGTCACATAAATAAATGGATGGGGTAGGGGCAGAGAGTGGACGTGATGAGCACATTGCAGTTAAAGTGGGGGACATATCGCATGCTGACAAAGCTGCTATTAGCATGGGTGCACCTGACATCAACAATAGATGGCGTTAGATGCACCCATGATATTTGCACCATGTGTTGGGATAACCATAAGTGCGTTAACTGCCAAAAACATGCAGGTTGTGCCCCCAACAGTTACTGTGGAGACTTTGCACTTAATGTATGTTAGTTTTTGTATTAAACGTGTATTAAGCGCAAAAACCTACTGCACTTTAGTAAAAGGGCCACTTTGTCTCTTTATATATGTAAGCAGTATACAAGGTAGCCACAGCATGGGAGCAACTATGGGGAACAAATGTGACACCAAATTATTTATTATATTTTTGTTTGTGTTACCTCTTTACTGAAGTATATAATTCTAAGGATCCATATTTTTTCCACATTAAAACTTTGGGGCTGTTTTACTAAAGTGTGCTAAGTGGTTTTTGTACTTGCTCCTCCTTAACTGCTATGTAATGAATGCAGCCGTGGCTGGGCCACAGAGGGAGGAAAAGAGGGGTGATTAACTGGGTCTGATGTTGGGGGATCTGGCACTAGAAGAGAGCTGATGGTGATGGCAGGGGAGGGGACTGGGATCGGAAGAGAACTGATGCTGTGGGGGCTAGAACTAGAAGGAATACAATGCTGGGAGGGACTGGGATGGGAAGGGAGCTGATGCTGGGGGAGGACAAAGGAGGTGATGCTGGGGGATGAAAGAGGGCAGATATTGAGTCAGGGTGGGGAATGAAGACAGAGAGGGGGGCAGATACTTCATGTGGAAGGGAAGAAACAAGATCATTCAAAGTTTGAGAGGGAGGGGCATAATACTGGATGCTGGAGTAAGGAGTAGGGGTTAAAGTTGGGTGGGTGTGGGGAATGGATATAGGAGGCAGGAGGGAAGATACCGAGGACAGGGAGATGGGGGAGGGGGGCACGCAGCGACTGTGACTTAGGTAGAAACTTTATTATTGGGTGGGAGAAAAGAAGACAAACTAAGATTGGCTGGGTATTGGGAGAGCAAGTGGAGATTCAGGCAGTGGGCCAGCACAGCTCATTGTGCATGCAGCTCCGGCAACTGAAAAATTGTGGCATTGTAGGGCATCATTCTCTACTTTCTTTCTTTGAGTCAGCGACAACAACTGATTCTGTCCATAGCATTTAAAAGATATCTTTCAGCATTCACTTCCAGTGTGTGAGGCCATTGAACTGTGCACCGGAAGTCCATACAGGAAGCTGTAGATAACATGAGGAGGGATTTGGTGAAGCTTGAAGAATGGTCAAGAATTTGGCAGCTAAGACTGAATTTGGCAGCTAATGAGGAACTGAATGCTAAAAAATGCAGGGTCAGGCTGCAGGGGGTGAAGTGCTTCTGTTCATGAAAGAAGAGTAGGACCTAGAGGTGAATTGTTTCTGATGATCTTAAGGTGGCTAAACAGGTAGAAAAGGTGATTGCAAAAGCCAGAAGGATGTTTGGGTGCATAAAGAGGAATGGCCAGCAGGAAGAAGGACGTGATAGTTCCTCTGTATAAGTCTCTTTGATGAGACCTAATTTAGAGTATTGTGTACAATTCTGGAGACTACACCTTCAAAAAGATATAAACAGAATGGAGTCGGTGCATAGGATGGCTACCAAAATGGTCAGTGGACGTCACCATTAGGTATATGGGGACAGACTTAAAGATCTCAATATGTATACTTTAGAGGAAAGGTGTTATAGAGGAGATGATAGAGAATTTAAATATCTCCATGGCATAAGTGCAGAGGAGGAGAGTCTCTTTCAATTGAAAGAAAACTTTGCAACGAGGGGGCATAGGATGAAGGTGAAAGAAGACTCAGGAGTAATATGTGGAAATATTTCTTTACAGAAAG
Source organism: Ichthyophis bannanicus (assembly GCA_033557465.1). Classification (NCBI taxonomy): domain Eukaryota; kingdom Metazoa; phylum Chordata; class Amphibia; order Gymnophiona; family Ichthyophiidae; genus Ichthyophis; species Ichthyophis bannanicus. The sequence goes on from CM066036.1 coordinate 552,829,668, forward strand.
AGTGGTAAATGCATGGAATAGTCTCGCAGTGGAGGTAGTAGAGACAATAACTGTATCTGAATTCAAGAAAGCATGAAAAACACAGAGGACCTCTAAAGGGGAAAAAGAAACCCACTGTAGAGCTTAGTGGTTCACGTGGAAGGGCAGACTAAATAGGTCGTATGGTCTTTATCTGTACATGGTGGTTGGCATTGAAGGATAGTAATATAGAAATCTGGTAGCCGTTCTTTATCCTCTCTGTACATGCAAATGGTATTCAGATACTCATACGCTCATTAAGAGGAATGTTTACTAAAGGTTAACATGCAATCACAATTGTTAACATACAATAAGTGCAGCAGCACCCATTTATTTCTGTGGATGCAGTGGCACTAACACACATTAATGTTTAGTAAACATGCCCCTAAGTCGTGGCTGGGACAAAAAAGAGGCTTGTGAAGGGTTCCTTTGGAAACTGCCTAAAATTTTAAATGGGCAGCATACATATTTTAAAATGAATAAAATGAATTGAATTGATGCAATTGAGTCCCAGTGGATAGGCAAATATTTATGCAAATGAGGCACCACAATTAATTAATTTTTCAAAATTTTTTTTTTTTATACCACGCTCTTTAGAATTAGTGTGGTTTACATGTATACTAACAGGTACTTTTTATTCCCTTGTCCCCAAAGAGCTCACAATCTAAGTGTACCTGAGGCAATGGAATGTTAAGTGGCTTGCCCAAGGCCACAAGGAGTGGCCATGGGACTAGAGACCCCAGTCCTTCCGGCCTGAGGTTGCTTGTCCCCATGTGGGAATTGAACCCCCGGCCTTCTGGCCTGAGGTAACCTGTCCCACAATGAATCTCCATACATGGCCCTGCTTCACTCTTGGGCTGTCCCTGCATGAGTTTCATCCCAACAGTGCCTCCTTTGTGCTTGTTTTGTCGACAGCTAATCAGTGAAATCAGGCTGATTGTAATTTATATAACTTCACTGAGAGGGCAGTGAACCCAGAAGCTCTGGTCAACTATTCAGCAAAAAATCATAACTTTTATACTTTCTGTTACAAATGCATATGCATCAGAAAATCTTTCAATCTGAATTCTATTCCCCTTAATTAGCCCTTGTAAATTAATTGGTTTCAACACGTCAGTTCGTCTTTAAATGGACGTATCAGGCGCATGGTCTTAGAGCAAGTCCAAATCTGCCCTTGGTGACATTTTCTTTGCATATTCATTAGGCTGATGCAGCATTCCATGTCATTAGGTTACCTCTGGTCACTTCTGAATTCTTTCCACTGGTACAATCCAGCACTCGTTCCACTGTCCATCAAAGTCCTTCATTTTGTGATTTTTTAAAAAAATTATTATTATACTATCCTATCCCCCCTTTCACAATGCCTTCCTTTATATTTAAGGCAAGGATTCTAGCATCATCCAGCAACTGTAAACAGTCCATCCAGTGTTTTTTAAAAGCAGCCATATGAAGGTTTATTTTATTTATTTATTTAAAAACATTTGTGTTTCGCACTACACCCCAGGTGGATAAAATAACACATACATAAAAATTACAAAAAACGAAACCTGCGAAACCCCTCAGCTTGCTGTCTTGCAACCCCCCTAAACTTACTGTCTTGCTAATATTCTAGTTCTGCTTATAGTCGGTTATATCATCAGGGTTCATGCATAGCCACTGGAAATACTTTTTACTCCTCTTCGCTGAACCTTAACATGGATTTATGCACAAAAAAGGTTTATAAAATTTCTCTCATCAACCCTAATTGAATTTTGACATTTGTTTCAATGCCAAGTGTGTTTTGATTTGTGTGTTAACATTTATTTCACATCATTCACTGAAATTCTATCAGTGCTCCAGGGATTACGCATATTAAAGTACAAGTTGTGAGAAAGTGCATACTTTTATGTGACCTTCATTCATAAGTGTGCACTTTCCTGTCAGAACTTGTACTTTAATAAGCATAATCCCTGCGGTGGTCTTAGACCCTTTTAGTGTGTAAATAGGACTTTGCTATTGCAGTTAAATGCTGTTCAATTGTTTTTGACTCCTGGGAACCCTGTGGATAGTTCTCCATGTTGTGACTGTCCCCTAGATTTCCTGGCAAAGTGCAAACAGAAATAGATTGTCAGGCCTTTCTTTGATACGGTAAGCCTTCAGAACCTTGCATTCCGAGGTACTTAGTTTCGGAGATCAGATGACATCGGGCATGCTCAGGCTGGTGTGTGAAAAATCCTTAATGAAATTACCTCTTAATTGGCACTATTTTCACTCATTCTTTAGATTTGCTTATTTCTTATGGTTATATATTTTGGGTAATCAAGTTTCAATTCTATATGATACCTTTTTTTTTTTTTTTAACTATTTATGTTGAGCATTTGGAATGGAGGAGTAGTTAGTGCACTAGTTTGATAGCCAAGAAACCAGCACTCAATTCCTACTAGCACTCCTTGTGGCATTAGGCAAGTCATTTAACCCTCCATTACCTCAGAAGAACGGCCTGGCCAATTACTTCCAGTCTCACTGCCTAAAAACCCCCAGGAGCTACTGGGTCACAGTTTTTAATTATGACACTATTATTTGCTTTTTGGACTTGATTCTTTCTATGATAAATAAATGAGGCAACAGTTTTTTCTGATGCAATTTTGCCTCTGTCCCCAGTTAGTCTAGAAGTGTCAAACATTGTGGGTTGTGCGGGAAATATGTAGTTAAAATGGCTGCTGTAGCTGATACACTGCTTCACTCATAATGCTACAAATTTTTCAAATGAGATTCTGTCAATAGGATTATTCTTTTTTTTATGGAGCTCTTATAGTTACTATTTTTAAGACAATTAATCATGTTAGCTTTGAAGGGTAGTTATTTTTGAAATCTCAGTTTTGATGTGTAAAATATGATATGACATTTTAGAAATTAATGGCAGTCTAATTTTGTTTATTTCTCCAGAAATCTTAATATATTTATTGCCTAGTTATACCACACTGGTTTGCATATACCAATCTAGCACTTATATAACAGTTTGAGGGCAAAAAAATGCCATTAACTACATGTAATGGAAATGAAAAACAAAAAAACATAAACATAATAAAACAAATACCCTACCAGAGCAAAGGCTAGTCACAAAGCAGGAGTGCCTACAAAGGATGATTAAAAATAACAATAGCTCAGAAATAAATAAAAATAAATAAACAGGCTGGAGAGGAAGTGCTTATCAGGGTACATAAAAATATAGACATAAGCATATATATGTCTCCTAAATTGCTATAAAACATAAATACCATACAATGCCCTTGCACAAAGTATATAAGGGGCACCTAAAAACCATAAGCATAAGGAGCCTCCTAAAACATATAAAAGCAAAAAATGAAGATACAATTTATACTTTTGCATTTTTATCTCAAAATTCTAAATGATAAATGAAAATGTAAAAGTAAATGATCTAAAATATAAGTGGAGAGCCATAAAGCCAGACAAAGCTAACTAAAAAAACAAAAAAAGAATAATAAAGATGGCATAAGGAGGAGGGGGAAAGGGAAGGAAGGGAAAAGGAATGGAAGGGAGGGACCAGGAAATGGAGACAAAAAAGAAAAAAAAAAAGAAAGAAAAGAAAGCATAGGTGATATGAAGCATATTTGAAAGTGGTAGACTCTGTCTAAAAAGTCTTGTGAAAAAAAGGACTCTTCGAAAAAAGACCCTTGAAAACAAAAGGAAGCCATTCAGGAACATCAGTCAGGTCAGTGTTTAACCATGTCTTTGGTCAAAGGGTTTCTAAAAAGCCAAGTTTGCACTCTTAAGCAAATATGTACACAGCTAAAAGAAGCAAGGATTAAGTAGTAGCTCTATGGCCATTCAGTACAGTAGTCAATATTGTACAACTTTAGGCTCAGCGGGATACCCTAGCACCGTATGTATATAGCATTAACAGATACGTGTAATAACATACATAGGGAAATTTTCTGAAAGTACAGAGTGTACTAAGGCCAAAGATACTGGTAAACAAATCTTAAATAAAGCGTGTTGTGGACAATTAGTCGCCAGTAAAATGTGGTATAGCTTAACCTCGGGCAAAAGCACGAGTAAGGTGAGAACGCTGTGCATGTACATTATGTTGCCTATGTTGATATTAGGGTCAAGCTCTTTCCCCTTCATGAGAGAGCAAGAAAATTCACCGATAGTTAATAGATTATATCAAGCAAATGTTCACAGGTTTCCAAACCACCGCTTGTAATGCAGATATTCACAAGGCTTAAAAACAATGATGATATGGCCAATTACTCTGGCGGTCGTTGGTGTGCAATCAATCCCAACACCAAGGGAGGCATAAATACAATACAAAACAGTATTGAAGGATGTCCATATCTTAAAATCTTTGAGTGTTGGGAAACCAGAAAGTGAAAGAAGGGGAAAATAACACAATCGGGGTGTAACTGCCTGCAAAGCCCAGAACGTGTATTTCAAACGGCAAAACAGAACTGCATCCAAAACTGTTAGAAACAATATCTTAAGTGGTAAGTGGCAGTGTGTATGCAAAAGGTAGATAATGGCAGCAAACAAAAATGTAATGAAAGATATTGAGAAATATGTATTGGAAATTAGATGCAGGCAAATACAGTTGGAGGATAGCATACCTTGCAGGGTAACAATTACCAATGGCCCACAGAAGCTGTTAATGTTCACTGAAATGTGCATTAATCACATAACACACCAGTAAAAGGGCCCCTAACAGTGATATTTTTGCTGAAATAGCTGCGGGGCCAGAATGAGTGGGGCTTCCACCTGCCCCCATTGTCACTTCAGATGCCTTGGGTGGGAAGAGGCAGACCAACCCTAAGATGATTTTAAGAAGTGAGTCTTTCTTTGAAGGAAGTGCCTTCATGTTTCTATGCCCTGCATTGAAGCATGGGGGGCCTCGCATCATCCTCTTTAAATGTGATTACCACCTCCACCACACACAACACACTTTCCAGCAGCTCATGAAAAATAACTATACCTCCAGAAGTGCAGGGGTTTTTCCAAAACAGGCTCACTAAACCTTTTAAAAATGCTCCTTTTCACAATTTTTACCATAAATGAACTACTTTGTATGAGTTTGCTTCACAGCAACTTAAAAATGGCAAATATTTGATAAACGTCCATGTGAAGCAGACTTTATGTGAAAGTTTACAACCACAGGACAGTACCAAACTAGAAACGCACCCTGTGCAACTAAAGAATCTGGTATCCCCCTCCACCCCCAAACATGTTCAGTAAATCACACTTTTCGAGCTTTCTGGAAGCCAACTGATGATACTGGTGCCTTGCCTGTACTTGTGTCCTGTGCAGCCATACCTTGGTATGGCCCTGCTTTGGGAAATTGCAAAAATGTGCTTCATGTAACATATAGGGTGCCAATTTTCTAAGGGTCACACAGACAGATACACATTAATTATGCATGTGAACCCCTATTTTCAGGGACTTAAACCTGCACATGATGTGCTTTGGCTGTCCACTATTCTGTAAGTGCACGGCAGTATCCATCGTGCATTCTTTCTGAAAGGGTGCACACAGGAGTGGTGCTTTGCTGGAGCGCAGGTGGGGGCCACGCTTCACACAAGTAGTTTATAGAATACTATGACTTATGCATTTTTTTTCTGCCTCAATCTAGGTGTAGCCAACTACTCCTGCTCTCGGGGAGGCGCAACTATCACAACTATCTTCATGGGTCGGTATTTTATAAAGCAAAGCATACGCATTCTTCACTTTATAAAATAGGCCCCACTTAGGTGCATTGCCTGCTCGGGGTTTATAAAATCGGCCTTATAATGCAAACTCTGAAAATGTGGTGGTGCCGCACAGTTCTAGGCATTTTGCCCTAGTTTCACAGGAAGCACACTTTTGCAAAGTCGCTTTGTCCTTTAGTACATGAATATCTTGTATTTAATCGGACAAATATAAATTTTGAAATTTCAGGCTGCCAATCAGTTATTACAGCGCTCCATATGCCTTGTAGCACTATACAAATACGTAGTAATAGTAATCTTGTGCAATGAATGTTTAACAATTTAAACTCTTACTGAAAAATGTAATGAAACTTAAAGAATAGCTTGCAAACTTGAAATGAAAAAAGAAACACATTATAGTGACAAAGTAGCATAATCTAAATTACTTCCTCTGGGCTACACTACAGTCTTTATACTGCCTGACAGCAAATACTATTCCCAGTATTAAAAGGGAAAAGAAAGCAATTCTAGAGGGTCAGAATTGTGCAATCAGTTTTCAATGGGCTGATAGGATCTGAACGTATTAGTAATTTTGCATATCGAAGAAAAGATTTTGCAAATCTGACGACCTCTTTTACACTTTCCAAATTTATTGCATGGTTTACAAAACGAAAAACAAATGCTTGGAGGTGGCACAAAAATGAATAAAAAAGAAATGAACTACAAGTATTCCCTATATATTGGCACAAGCCCCTTTGCCACATTTTTCAGACTTTCTATTTTCTCCCTTCATTCGTACTTGACAAGCTGTACAGACCTTTCTATGCTATTTTCCACGAGTCAAAATTGTAATCCTGTCCTATTCTGCGGCACACTCCTCTGTTTATCCTTAACCCAATTTCCCATTTCTTCTTCAGCTCCTTTTATTTTCTCCATAAATGTTCAAGTCGAGGGCAGTGGATCCTCTTTTGGTTGGGAGGGAGGGGCCACCAAGCCAATCTCTGCTCCTGCCTTTATGCTCCCTAGTTGCTGAAGCTACTTGAGGCAAAAGGTTGTTAAGTCATTGTATCTCCTTAAACCTCATTAGCCTTTTAGGACTGGAATACAACTGCAGAGTTGAATCATTGAAGATGATGGTCAATGAAGAGACTTATGCCTTACTCTTTAGCATAGCATTGGACATACTTGCTATGTGTTAAGGCATGGAGGAGTAGCCTAGTGGTTAAAGCAGTGGCGTGGTGACCGAGAGCTGCTGTTGTTGTTACATGCCATCGAGTTGGAGTCGACTCATGGCAACACTCTGGATAGCTATCCTAAATTGTGTTCGGTCTTCAGTCAGGCGGCTCATTGTTGACAGACTGGTACCCGTAGCTGCTGTTATTGTATCGATCCATCTCATTGCTGGCCTTCCTCTTTTACGTTGACCTTCTATCTTGCCAAGCATGATGTCTTTCTCTAATGATCTCTCTCTTCTCATGATGTGTCCAAAGTATGAAAGTCGAAGTCTTGTCATCTGAGCTTCTAAAGAAAGCTTAGGTTTGATCTCCTCTAGTACTGACTGGTTTGTTCTTCGGGCAGTCCATGATATACACAGTATTCACCACCAGCACCATAATTGAAAGGCATCACTTTTCTTCCTGTCTATCTTTTTTTTCAGGGAAACCATTGCCAGTAGAGGGTACTTCCCTTCAGCCTCGTGTCCGCCATGTGGATCTTCACGAAGTGCCTGGCCATGGCTGTGGACCATCTTGAGTTGCAGGGCACCTTCATCTATCCATATCTAGACCACTTGCTTGTAACAGAGGGCATGGCCTCTGAAGCCAGGCAGGCCATGGACAGCACCATTTGGCTCCTGTAGCATTTGGGGTTTGTGATCAATACCCAAAGTCCCACTTCACTCCAGTTCAGTCCCTGGAGTTCATCGGCACTTGCTTGAACACCCTTCAGGCCATGGCTTTTCTTCTTCAGGACAGGGCGGACTGCCTCGTGTCCCTAGCATCCGAAGTATGGTGCTGTGGCGCCGTCCTGGCCCGCACGATGTTTCGCCTTCTCAGCCACATGGTCTCCATGGTCCATGTCATGCCCAATGCCCATCTCAACATGCAGGCGATGCAGTGGTGTCTCCGAGTGCAATGGGTGCACTTGACCGGACACCACAGAGACCTCATCTCGGTCTCCTTCAATGCGATGGAGTTTCTGGCTTGGTGGCAGGAGTTTTGGAACCTGCTTCGGGGCTTGCCTTTCCAAGCCCTGGCGCATCAGATGGTCTTGACCATGGATGCCTCTCTGGTGGGCTGGGGGGCCCCACTGTGAGGGACAGCGCACTCAGGGGACCTGGTCCCATGAGGTGTCCTGGCAGCAGATCAACCTGCTGGAGGTCTGGGCCATTCGCCTCACTCTCAGGGTTTTTAGGGACTGCTTGCAGTACAGAGCGGTGCTGGTCCAGACGGACAACCAGGTCACGATGTTCTATGTGAACAAACAAGGGGATACCAGCTCCTACAGCCTCTATACGGTGGCGACAGTCCTGTGCTCCTTTGCAGTGAGCCAGGGCATGACCGTCCAGGTCACTTATCTCCCGGGTGAGGACAATGCATTCGCCGACTGACTCAGCAGAGTTCTCCAGCCGCACGAGTGGCACCTGTGTCCCCAAATGGCACAGCAACTCTTCCAGCATTGTGAGACTCCAGACCTGGACCTGTTTGCCAGCCTGGTGAACTCGCAGCTTCCTCTGCTCTTTGGTCCCCTCCCGTATCCAGGCAGGATGGCCCCTGTTGCCTTCCTCATCTCGTGGGACAGGGGCCTGCTATATGCTTTCTCCCCAATGCCCCTCATCATCCAGACCCTTCTCAAGGTCCAGCAGTACAGGGCCTCAATGATTCTCATAGCCCTGAGGTGGCTCAGGCAGCCTTGGTTTCCCCCGCTGCTCCATCTCTCGACAGAGCCACGGTCCCACTTGGGTTCTCACCGGAGCTGCTGACACAGAAGGAGGGTTTGCTTCTTCACCCCAATCTGAGGTCCCTATCCCTCACAGCTTGGCGGCAGAGCAAGTCGCTCTAGCTACCTACCATCTCCCCGTGGAGATCAAGGACATTCTTCCTGCCTCACAAAAAGACTTGACCAGACAGGCTTATGCCTTCATGTAGCATCTGTTCTCAGTGTGGTGGTTGTAACCCCGAGCAAACCCCATTTTCATGCCCTACCAGCTTGGTCTCGCAGTCTGGGCTGAAGTCTAACTTGGTTAGGGTTCACCTGAGTGCCATCTCAGCAAACCACCACCCCATCCAGGGTGAAACTCTTGGGGTAACCACTTGTCTCTCGTTTCATGGAAGGCCTGCTTCTTTCCAAACCCCCACCCACCTTCAACCGGTGGAATGGGACCTCAATGTAGTCCTCACACAGCTGACCAAGCCAGCCTTTGAGCCCATGACTACCTGCCCACTGTGGCACCTGTCATGGAAAATTGCCTTCCTGATAGCTCTCACCTCCACCTGGAGAGTCAGTAAACTCCAGGTGCTGATGGTTGAGGTACCATACAAGAGGTTCTATAGGAACTGGGTGGTCCTACAGACTCGCCCCAAGTTACATCCGAAGGTTGTCTCGGATTTTCATCTCAATCAGGAGAAAGTGCTTCCCACCTTCTTCCCGAGGCCCCATGCTGACCGGGTGTTGGCGATTCTCCACACCTTGGATTGTAAAAGGGCCTTCTGTTTCTATCTGCAGCGGATTCTGGATCACAGACAACTCTGTTTCCTTCGATCCCAGCTGTCTGGGGCTGGCAGTCACCAAGCGCACCTTGTCCATCTGGGTGGCAGACTGCATTGCCTTTGTCCAGTCCCAGCCCATGTTTCTTCTGGAATGCCAAGTCATGGCTCACAATATCCAAGTGATGGCAATGTCTGTAGCTAGCCTGAGCTTGGTGCCACTGGAAGATATCTGCCGGGCCGCCACCTGGTGCATTACTGTCTAGAGAGGGAGTCCCATCGGGACGCCACTTTCAGCCAGGCTGTACTCTGTAATCTGTTTGGGGTTTAAGCAACTCCTTCCTGCCAACCCTTATTGTTCCAGCTACCAGGAGCGTGGCCATCCATGGACCTGGGGTCCTTGGGCTGCCTTTGGCTTTCACTGGCATCTGTTCACGGCAATGCCGTGCTTTTTCCTGCAGGTCCTTGGTAGCCTGTAGCTAGGGAGTCACATATGTGAGGACTGACTTCCTGCTTGTTCCTGGAGAAAGCATAGTTACTCACCTGTAACAGATGTTCTCCAGGGACAGCAGGAATCAGTCCTCACAACCTTTCTGCCTACCCTTGGAGTTGCTGTATATTTTTGCCATCTTCTTGAAGGGGCTATAGCTATGGCACCTGACTGAGTAAGATGACACCCTTGGATGGGAAGGGGACCACGCATGCATGGTGGCATTCCCAAAGGCTTTTTTTGAAAGTTGGGGAAATACTCTGCATGTGCTCCGTTGGTGCTGACGTCACCCATATGTGAGGACTGATTCTTGCTGTCCCTGTAGAACACCTGTTACAGGTGAATAATTACATTTTCTCCAGGAACAAGCAGGAAGTCAGTCCTCACATATGGGTGATGTTGTGCCGATGGAGCTTGTGTGGAACATTTCCCCCAGCTTTTAAAGAAAACCTTTGGGAATGCCACCACACATGCGTGGTCCCCTTCCCACCCAAGGGTGCCGTCTTGCTCAGTCTCATTTTTTCCGCAGAGTCCAATGGATGCACTTTCAGTTTCCCTAGAGAAAATCCTTGCTAAATACTTAAAAAAAAAAAAAAGATGTTCTCAGTTTGTGTACCGGTTCTTATTTCCACCTCGAGCTGGTGCAGTCCAGTACTGTTCTCAGCTCTTTCCCTCTTTTTTTGTCATCGAGGCTTGCCTTGACCGGGGTTCATGCCATTTTTCACCCAGCAGTCATCAACCCCCAGCTGGGTGTCCCCCACCACATCTGACACCCATGACTGCTGTTTACGCTGCCTGGGACCGGACCATGATATCACCTCTTGTGTCCTGTGTCAGGCCCTGATACCTAAAACTAATAAAAAGAGGTTGGCATTGCCAGAGAAGCTGATCCCAAGAACAGACTTGGTACCAGCCTCCCCGATGCCGAGTTCCAAGCCCAGCACTTCTCGTGAGGCTTGAGTGTCCTTGGAGTCCTGTGGCAGTGGCTCCTCCGAGAAGACCTTGAACCCTGAGCAAAAGACGAAAGAGTACTTGAAAGCCCATCAAGGTTCCACCCGGTGAACCCATTAAGATGAGTCGGAGGGAGTTGGGTGGCTCCGAAAAGCGTCCCACTAAGGTCCTCAAAGATTCTTCAACCGGCGGAGGCTGTGCAAGGTTCCTCGAGGCTGCACTCATGAGAGTGCCATTGCCTGGCCCAGGCCCAAAATCCTCTGTGCCTGTGCTGAAAGCTGCTGAGCCTTCTGGCTTGGAAACCAGAATGGCAGCCATGGAGCAGAACATCACTTCTATCCTGGCCATGCAGTAGGCAATGATGTTGGGTTCATCTGCATCATCTGCCCTGATGACCAGGCCACTGACTGCGGGGGAGCCCCCGGTCATCAAGCTGAGCTCCAAGCACCACTGGCCTCTGGTAAGTCCTCAGCCCAGGTTGAGGTCCCAGTCCCATTCCTCGGGCATCAGGTCCTTCCCGGCGATTTTCTGAGACTCTGACCCAAGGTCCTCGGGGGGGGGGGGGGGAGGGCGGCCCCTGGCCTTTTGGCTCAGGCCTCAAGGCATGGAGCTGAAGGCCTCTGACCTGTCCCCCCTCGACGCTGAGTGGTAAACAGATGACAAGGCCTCCCCAGAAACCAGACAACATCGAGACATCCCCTCGAACCAGTCTCCCCTGGCACCATTCTCTTCTGGAGGGCATGGCCTTCCATGACTTTGTCAAGGATATGGCCTGAGCCCTCTTAGTGTAAACCAAAGTGGAATAAGACTCCCGCACCGAGAAACTGGAGATCATCCAGTTCGACTCTCCACCCAAGGAAACTCTCATGGTGCCAGTGCAGCCAATCCCCGAACGGCTACTTTTGAGAATGTGGGAGACACCAGCATTGGTACTAGTAGTCAGCCGACACCTCACCATCATATATTGCATCTGGAAGGGGCTGGGATTCCACAAGCCTCAACTCCCACATAACTCCATGGTTGTTGAGTCAACCATGCAGAAGCTCCAAGAGCCAGAAGACTTACTCTTCTGCCCCATCTGGAAGGGATGCCCTTGGGCGCGCAAGTGCTACCAGGGCTCTGCTGGGATGTCAAATCCAGGCCTATGAGTTGTACATAGGCATATATCTGAAGGCTTTAACCCAAGAGTTGTCTGGGTTCTCATCGAGGCTAGTCGGGGAACCTCTTCAACTGTTCCAAGCCCTGACCCCGGGATCAAGAACAGTTCAAATTTCCTCTCCGAGCAGCCTACTATAGATTCAAGTTAGCAGCTTGAGTAGCAACAGCAGGCATCGGGGCTCAATGCCAAGCCTGGGTACAGTCCTTGGACCTCAAGGAATGGGTTCATGGTAAATTGCTCAATGTCCACTGCACTAGGAAGAACCTGTTCGGCAAACCCATGGCTGACAAGGCAGCTGAGATAAAAGCCAAAGTGGTGACTCGACAGAGGCTCTCAAAAAAGACCTCTTTCTTTCCCTGTAAGAAACCTTTGGGGAAAGGCTCCTGTTCCAAGGGAAAAAGGGGCCTTTCCAGCAAAGTCAGCTTCTACCAGCCCTTCTCGGGCCAGCAACAGGGTTCTCACCCCAAGAGACAGGGACAGGGAGCTCAGAATCCCAAGACTCAGAAGCCCCAAAACCCAGCTCCAGCCCAACCAGGGGGGAGCTTTTGAATCCCATGGCATGGTCTCCCTTCCCCTGGGAGACCTTCACCAGCCCACAGGGGGCCACCTGACACTCTTTGCCGAGGTCACCTCAGACCAGTGGGTGCTGCAGGTGGTAAAGGAGGGATACCTCCTCCCATTACAACAGTTACTACCCAAGTTCTTCCCAGAAGAGCCTGTGTGATACTCCTTCACCAGACTCTTCTGCTCTCTGAGCTTGCAGGTCTGCTCAGGGACGAGGCAGTGGAGCCTGTACCCAAACACTTATTGAGAAAAGGCTTCTATTCAAGGTACTTCCTTGTCCAAGAAAGAACGGGGGCCTCAGGCCCATACTAGATCTGAGAAACAAACAAGTTTCTGGTGAGGAAGAAGTTCAAGATACTCTCTCCCTTGGGACACTGCTGCCATACCTCCAGCAGAGAGATTGGCTGTGCTCCTTGGATCTAAAGGATGCATACACACACATCCTAATCCATTCCTCCCACAGGCAGTACCTACAGTTCATCGTGGTAGGAGGGCATTACCAGTACAGAGTGATGCCCTTTGGCCTGGTCTCCTCGCCAAATTTTTAACCAAATGCTTGGCAGTGGTAGCCTGCACCTGCGCCTACAAGGACCTTTCGTCTTCCCCTACCTGGATGACTGGCTAATCAGAGGGGTTTGGCCTCAGAGGTCAGACAGACCACAGAGAGAGCAACCCTCCTACTGCAGCACCTGGGGCTTGTCATCAACTACCCCAAATCCCATCTCTCTCCAGTCCAAAATCTGGAGTTCATAGGGACTCAATTGGACATGTTGCAAGTCGAGGTGGTCTTCCCAAGAGAAAGGGCAGACCACCTCATACAACTGGCAGGGGAGGTACAACACCATCGATTGGTACTGGCTTGCCACCTCCTCCGCCTGTTTGGCCACATGGCCTCAACAGTCCATGTCACACCATTTAGCCCGCTTGCACATGCGGACAGCCCAATGGTGCCTCCGCTCAGAGTGGACTCAAGCCATGGGCAGGCTACAGGATAAGGTCATAATCTAACGCCACATGGAGTCCCTCACCAGGAGGCAAAGCTTGCACAACCTCCAGGTGGGAATGCCTTTCCAGGCACCCACACTGCAGACACCTCCCTCCTGGATTGGGGAGTGCATTGCAGGGACTTCCACATACAGGGCAGCTAGTCCCAGGAGTAATCCCTCTTACAGATGAACCTCCTAGAACTCAGGGCAATCTTCCTTGCCCTGTGATCGTTCCACCACCGCCTGCGGCACTGACCTGTGTTGATCCAGATGGACAACCACGTTGCCATGTTTTACATCAACAAGCAGGGAAGCAAACCGCAAAGCCCCAGAATTGAATTTTCCTTTTGCGAAAGAAAAGCTTCAATAGCCACTCTCTGTCAGATAGTAAAGCAAAAGTAACAAGGAGAGTAGAAGACTCCAAAGATTCCCGAGAGTCCTCCAACAAATTAGTGACATTCAGGGTATCCCCTTGTAACAACCTCCCTTCTATAGGGCTGCTCAAGGCAGCACACTTCACTTTAGGTATATAATACACTTTTACTAAGGGAGGCATTAACTCCGGGGAAACCCCCAAGGCTTCTAGCAGATATTCTTTAAACATCTCTTTTGCCCCAATAGAAGGAGATCTAGGAAAATTTACAATTCGTAAATTATTAACACGAGACACATTTTCCAACTGTTCCAATCTCATGAGTACTGATAATGAGGGGCTCTTTTTTCTAAAACATCCTTGTAAATGTCTGGTGAAATATCACAATGTTTCATATGTATTTTTTGAGCCCTCCCAGCTGCTAGCCTTTATCAGTGCCAGGTGTGTGGAGTCTTCTACTTCCCCTCCATAAAGGAGCTCAGATAGTGATTGTTTGAACTGCTGTGCTGCCTGTTTCTTTACATATTTGGTTTGCTTGTGTGCATATATATAATTTCCCATGAATTGCCCCCCCTTTTTGTGGACTAGTTTGGTTGGATATTTTGTGTAAAATTGCTACATATGTATATTTGTTTTCTTTTTTTCTATTTCTGTTTACCAACCTGTTTCTTTCAAGAGAGTGCATTGTTATGCTTCCTTGATTTATTTGTAAACTTTGCATAAATATAAAATAAAAAAAAACAAGCAGGGAAGCATAGGCTCATACTCTCTCTCTCTGCTAGGAGGCAGCAGTCGTCCTCTCCTTCGCAGTGCGCAACAGCATTCTCCTACGAGCAGAGTCCTTCGCCCACACGAGTGGCGTTTGACCCCAGGGTAATGAAGCAACTCTTCCACCACTGAGGCAGGCCTGTGATAGACGTCTTTGCTTTCTTGGACAATGCGCAGCTACCTCACGTTTGCTTACACCAACCGTACCCAAGGAGAATGGTGCCAGACGCCTTCCTGATCCCATGGTCGGAAGGCCTACTCTATACGTTTCCACTGATACCTCCCTCCGGTTGCCAAGACCCTCTTCAAGGTCCGGAGCAAGAGGGCATCAGTGATACTGGTCACCACCAGGCGACACAGGCAATCACGGTTCCCTCTGCTGCTTTCCCTGTCGGTGGTACCCCCAATCTCACTGGGCCAGGCACTGGACCTCCTTCCCCAGGAGGGCGGCTCCCTCCTGCATCCCTACCTGGGTTCGCTAACACTAACAGCATGGCTGCTGAAAAGGTTGGCCCATTTCAATCTTCCTGAGGAAGTGGAAGAGGTCCCACTGGCCTCCTGAAAACCCTCCAACAGAAAGGCGCATGCCTTCAAGTGGTGAAGAGTCTCTGTCTGGTGTGCAGAGAAGGAGGAGAACCCCTTCTCCTGCTAGGTGCAATTCATTCTTCAGTATCTTACACCTGTCGCACACCAGGCTGAAATCAAACTTTGTGAGGATGCACCTGAGCGCCATAGCCATGCACCACCACCCTATAGAGGGAAAACCCATCTCAAACCAGCCCCTGGTCTCCAGGTTCCTCCAGGGCCTCTTGTTATCCAAGCTCCCTCTCCGTCCGCAAGCAGCAAAGTGGGACATCAACATGGTGCACTCCCAGATCACCAAACTGCCGTTCGAGTCCCTGGCCACTTGTCCTGCCATGGAAAGTGGCTCTTCTATTGGCTCTGACGTCTGCTCATAGAGTGAGCAAATGGCAGGCTCTTGTGGCAGATCCACCATACACACGGTTCTACATGAACAGGGTAGTGCTGCGAACGCACCCCAAATTCTCCCCAAAGGTGGTATTTCCTTTTCACCTCAACCAAGAGATGGTCTTCCCCACGTTCCTCCTGTGGCCTCATGCTGGCAAAGAGGAACTAGTTCTTCATACACTGGATTGCAAAAGGGCCCTGTCCTTACAGCAGACTCGGGCCCATTGCAAAGCTCCTCTGCTTTTCATATCATATGATCCCAGTAGACTGGGGCTCCCCATGACTAAGTAAACTCTGTCGACTTGAGTGGCAGACTGTATTACCCTCACCTATGAGTGAGCTGGCCTCTCCCTTGAGCACTGGATCACAGCACATCGCCTGAGGGCAACAGCAGCGTCGGTGTCCAACCTCCACTCAGTGCTGATGACTGAGATATGTAAGGCCGCCACATGGTCTTCAATTCATATGTTTGCAGCTCACTAATGCCTGGAGAGCAAGTCCCACAGGGACAGTGCCTTTGGTCATGCAGTACTTCATAATATTCTCGGGATGTAGGCAACTCCTGCCCTCCGACCCTTCTTTGTTCAGGCTACTGGAGTGATAGTGTTGCTGGACGCTAGGATCATGCAGTCTCTCTCAGTGGGGAATCGCCTTCTGCAACTCACGGCTAACCGTTTGGTCACCATTGGTGCTGTCCTGATTTGGTCTTTGGCAGTCTGGAGCTAGGGAGTCCCATATGTAAAGACTGACTTCGGCTTGTTCCTGGAGAAAAAACGTACTTACTCACTTATAACAGGTGTTCTCCAGGGACAGCAGGAATCAGTCCTCACAACCCTCCCTCCTCCCCAGGGAGTTGCCACCCTACCTTGTTTTAGTTTTTTACTGCCATCCAGTTATGTCATCTGACTTAGCAAGATGGCATCCTTGGGCGGGAAGGGGACCACACATGTGTGGTAGCATTCCCAAAGACTTTCTTTGAAAGCTGGAGAAATGCTCCGCACAGGCTCTGTTGGTGCCGACGTCAACCATATGTGAGGAATGATTCCTGCTGTCCCTATGCTTTAATGTAGCTGTATTTAAGAGGTTTTGATGAGTTCCTGAAGGAAAAGTCCATAAAGTATTATTAAAGAGAACCGGGGAAATCCACTGCTTACACCTGGAACAATCAGCATGGAATCTGCATACCTTTTAGAAACCTGACAGGTACTTGTGATGTGTAGTGGCCACTGTTGAAAACAGGATAAAAGGCTTGATGGACCCTCAGTCTGATCCAGTATGGCTTTTCTTATCTTCCTTAGTTTCGGCAACCGGTATCCATACAATATTCAAGGTGTGATCACACAGAGGCATTATAATATCCTTTGTTTTATTCTTCATTCCTATTTTTTATGATTCCTAGCATTCTATTTGCTTGCTTGGCTGCTGCTGCACACTGGGCAGAGGATTTCAACATATTATCCAGAATGACGCCTAGGTCCTATCTCAGGGGGATGGTTCCCAACATAGAACCTTGTATCATGTAACCATAGTTTGGGTTGTTCTTTCCTAAGTACATAACATTAAATGTCATCTGCCATTTGGACACCCAGGCTCCCAATTTATCAAGGTCCTCTTGCAATTTTTCACAATCTTCTTGTGTGTTAACAACCCCCACTATTCACTAGGGATCCATGGTAAGAGCTGTGGCTCTAGATTGGGGAGGGGGGGGGGGTTGCTGGAGCCATCCAGGGGAATGCTGGAAAATAAGTGCATCCATGCTGTCTGCAGCCATGGCTTACAGTAACGTACTGTGCTCTAAGTGCAAGCAGTGCCTGTTCCCATAACCTGCACCCTGCCATGGCAATTTGCTATGGCCATGCAGTAATTGTTACTGCCCATTAATTTACATGGTAATTGCTTACTGCACTTTAGTAAAGAGACCCCTTAATGTTTTTAATTGTCTGGGGGAGTGATTCAAAGATTACTGACTTCTGATCCTATTTTTTCCAAATGCTCCTTACTGGCAGGGATTTCTTGTTGGCTCAGACTTCGTAGTATTGTCAGTGCCTGCAATCAATTTAGGTTCATTTCAGATCCAAAAAACTAGTCAGTACTATACCAGTCATAAGAACATAACAAATATAATACTGGGTCCACCAAAGTCCATCAAGCCCAGTATCCTGTTTCCAAAATTGGCCAATCCGGGTCACAAGAACCTGACGGGTTCCCAGAAAGGTACATAAGCTCCACAATGCTTGTCCTGGGGTAAGCAGTGAATTTTCCAGGTCCTCTTTAATAATAGTTTATGGACCTTTCCTCTAGGAACTGGTCCAAACTTTTTTTTAAACCCAGCTAGAATTTGATTGTGTATTGAGTCCATGCAATTGCTAATTTGCTATGAGCTGTAGTCAGTATGTAGAGTGCAAAGCACATATGACCTTAAAACCCATATCACTACTCAATCCAGTCTCTTTGAAGAGTGCAAACTACAGTATCTACAGTGTAATAGATACAGAGTTTAAAATATGCATTTTGTGTGCCTTAGGATACAAGGATCACAAATTAAAGAATCAAAAGGGGAAAAAAATAAACCCTTTTAGCAGTTTTAACTTTTGGTAATATCAGGAATGTATTTGAAATTCACTATAGTTTATTACTGAGAATTACCTTCCTTCAATGAAAAGGTTTGCTATATTTTTCTTTAAAAAGCCCATGGAGGTAAAAAGTGAGGCATTTCATGGTGTGTGTGTGTGTGTGTTTTTTTTTTAAGCCATCAGACTGAAGATTCTGCCACTCTTGTCCTGCTCATATGTAATATGATCTTTCTAACTCTGACACGATGACAAGGAGATGATTTTTTTTTTGTCAGCACTTGGCAATGATAATGTGGTTTTTGGTGTGTTATGATTAGATCAGTTTGGATTGTCATACTTTGAAAGATTTTGTGATGAGCATGAAAAAATGTTCCAATCTGTTTATGAATATAACTCGGTAATAACTATAGGATTTATTTTTTTTTTGTCGATTTTTGGATTTTCTAAAAAAGATTTCTTGACCTTTATCTTTGGTATAAACTTTCTCAGGGAATGATAACTTTGGAACTGAGTTGTAATATGAGGATACTGTGGAATTTCTTTGCAAGAAATTTAATTATAAACCTATTCTGAAAATATTTTTACCACAAAGGGCTCTATGATGGGATAGCATCTGTAATGAGAACCATATTAGAACGGGTGGTCAATTTGGATTTCTGGGCCAAAATGAATACTGCATCTGCATCTCTTCAATACCACATTATGTGCAAATTTATGTAATTCTTTAAGAAACTGTGATTTAGTGGCCCATTTTAAAGGGGTTTCTACTCGTTTCAGGAGATTGATAGACATCCACTGCAGGTCCAAAAGTACTGACAAATTTCTTCATTAAAATTTGGACTGCAATATTTTTGCCAAGATCTTTGGAGCCAGTGCTGATGCAATAAATACACTAACAGCTGAGCTTCATGCAGGGGAGATTGGCAGCTGAAAGCGCCAGGGTATTTGGCCATGTGCTGGAAGAAGCAGATAGGACGCCTGCTCCAGCTGCTGCAGTCTTGTTAGATACAAAGAAGGCCTTTGACAGGGTAGAGTAGGAGTTTGTTTAGGGTACTGGACTGATTTGGTCTAAGGGATTTTTTTTTATTAGATTAGAATACTGTATTGAGACCCAATGGCCAGGATATTGGTCAATTCCCTGTCAAAGGCCTTCTCTGTTTCCAGGGGTACAAGACAAGGTTGCCTTCTCTCTCCTCTTCTTTATCAAAGCTCTGGAACTGTTGGTAATTGCCATTTGAGAGAGAACATCAAACAAGAAGATTATAATCAGCTCCTGTCAGATTAAGATAGCAGCGTATGCAGTCTCAGCTGGAATCCTTGGGGCCAGCATTATTTGATATGATCAAGAAGATTGCTCGCTTGTCAAGATTCAATGTAAATTGGGATAAAATGAAGTTGATGCCACTGAACATTTTGTCTCAAATCTGAATTGGCATTAGTGTTGATGAGATGGTGTAGTGGGGGATTAAGTTTATTTATTTAACCATTTTATTATACTATTTAATCATTTCAGTCAAAGCGGTTTACCTTGTAACTTACCATATTTACTGAGTTATAAGTTGCAGAGTCTGAAATTAGGGTTAAAGGAAATAGGTTGCTCCGCTGTACAACTCGTTGCCTGGATCGAAAGTGTAAATTTATGAAATGTTTAAGAAAACTCTTAAAGTGAATAACAACACAGCTGTTCATTTTAAATCTGATTTATTCTGTATCACTTTCAGAAAAGCCATTAAAGTCTTCATCTTCAGTATCACTGTGAAACAGTTAAGCAGTTTCAAGAGCCAGTTCATTTTCATTAGTGTTGTCGTCTTCTTCATCTTCCTCTTCATCTCCATCATCGTTCATCGTGACGATCATGACTCTTTAGTATTTTGGCCTTTTCAAAACCGGCTTTAATTATTTTATTGCTTACATCCCTCCACCAGCTGTCGCCACCCACCCAGCCACTTCTGCAAAAGTGGCATGGTACATACGGCTGGTAACCATGAGCTGTGTTCACCTTGAGACATCCAGTTTTCCCACAGACGCTACACAGCTTGAATCTTCTGGTGGTGGAAATGTCAAGCAGTTGCAGCATTTTTGTCTTACCGCCAGGTGTGATAAATGCCTGAGGCCGCCGGGCCGGGTCCCGCGGCCAACGGTAACCTGAGCCCGGGCCCGGCCTCGGCCGTGTCACGTGGCGGGGGTTGCGGGGGGGGGAGGATGAGAGCGACGTGGCCAGCTGGGATCGCACCACAGCATTGTGGGGCGATTCCATTGGCTGCGGGGCAAAGGGGGCGGTCCTTGATACTCCGAGGAGCCGCGACTATTTGGATGATTTTCTGTTTGTAGGTCCAGCGCAGAGTGCTGCATGTGCATCCTTGTTGCGATTGTTTCAGGCGATGGCTGTGGAATTCGGGATACCGTTGGCAGCGGAAAAGACGCTTGGGCCGGTCACGTGCCTTTCATTCTTGGGGATAGAGTTAGATTCAGCTGCCTTTGAGGTTTGCTTGCCAGCGGATAAGATCGAACGGCTGAAAGCATTGGTAGCGGAGGTGGGGACTGCGTCGAAAGTGACGTTGAAGGAATTGCAGGTGCTTGTAGGGCACTTGAACTTTGCGTGTCGAGTGATTGCGATGGGACGGCCATTCGCACGGCGGCTGTCCTTGGCCACGGCGGGGGTGCAGTGCCCGCATCATCGTATTCGGGTGACGGCGGGGATGCGAGAGGATCTGCGGGTTTGGAGTGCTTTTCTTGCGGACTTCAACGGTTGCTCGCTAGTCCAATCGGCAGAGTTGTCCAATGTCGATCTACCGCTCTTTTCGGATGCGGCGGACGGTTCAGGGTTTGGTTTGTTTTGTCAGGGCTCACGGTGTGCAGCGGCTTGGCCTCATCGTGGGTGGAGAGTGGTTTGACGCATAACGTGACCTTTTTGGAATTGTTCCCGATAGTAGTGGCGTTTTGGGCGTGGCCTGAGAGGTTGAGGAACAGGAGGGTGGTGTTCTTTTGTGACAATGCGGCAGTGGTACAGGTGATCAATCGGCACTCCCCTAAGTGTCCAAGAGTGGCGGCTCTCATGCGCATTATGGTGCTTGAGTGTTTGCGTCTTAATGTCACAGCCAGGCGCGACATGTTCCGGGTTCGTGTAATTCCATTGCTGATGCTTTGTCTCGTTTCCAGTGGGCGAAATTCCGGGCTTTGGCTCCGGGAGCAGACGAGGCAGCGACGATAGTGCCGGAGCACCTTTGGCAGCTTGGGACCCTGAAGTGATGGGGTTGTTGCGGTCTTCTGTTGCTCCAGGTACGTGGGCGGCCTATACGCGAGGGTACGCCAAGGTATGGGCTTTTCTGCAGGGCAAGGGTTGGAGTGGCGGGAGAATAGATGACCAGCTTGTGGGTGCGTTCATAGTTTGGGCGAAAGGGCAAGGCTGGTCGCGGTCGACTGCGCGGGCAGCGGTGGCGGGATTCTCCTTTTTCAGCAAGGTGGCCGGTTGGGGTAACCCCAGTGCATCGTTTTTGGTAAAACGGCTGTTGGCGGGGTGGGTGCATGAGAGGCCCCAGGGGTGGGATTGGCGGTGTCCAGTTTCGCATGAGTTGCTCTTGATGATATGGAGCGTGTTGCCGGAGGTGGCGGCGTCGGAGTTCGAGGTGGTATTATTTCGTGCTCTGTTCGTGACGGCCTTCTTCAGCGCATTTCGGGTTAGCGAATTGGTTCCGCGGTCCCAACGGCGGGAGGCGCAGGGGGGTTTGGAAGTGCGGCACGTGGTTTTAGAGGCTGCATCTGTGCAGATTTATCTCAAGCGGTCGAAGACTGACCAATTAGGTGTGGGCCACAGGGTTTTGCTGAAAGCAATCCCGGAGCTGTGTTCATGCCCAGTGAAGAATTTGCGGACCTATGAACAACGGCGGCCTCCGATGGCAGGCCAATTTTTTCAACAGGCGGATGAGCAGCCGGTAACACAGTTTCAGTTTACGGCAGTGCTGTGCTTGGCCTTGCGGCGGTTGGGTTATGCAGAGCGGCAGTTCGCATCCCATTCCTTCAGGATAGGGGCGGCGATGAGTGCGGCAGCGGCGGGATTGGAGGGGGAGGTGATTCAAAGGATTGGGGGATGGAGATCTAGGGCGTATGCGGGTTATGTCTGGCCGGATCGGCTGTGATCATGACTCTGGGTGGGGTGCAAGGGGGGTGTGGGGGGGGTATTAATGATGTGTTTCCTGTTACAGGAGGGCTGCCGCGATGTCCGGTCCTGGACGGGGGTTCATCTGAGTGCACAGCTGGCGAATGGTGGATTGTCGGGCACTCCTTTGTGTATTGGGCTGAATGGAGGGCTCGGCTGCGCCCCCTTGGAGAGCATCTGGGCCTGGCTACCCACAACGTTCGGTTGCTGTGGATTGGAGAGCGTGGCATGCGCTGGTGGCAGCTTCTTCCTTTGGTGCGACGACAAGCGGACCGGCGGCAGCGCCCACTTGGAGTGTTGATTCACTTGGGCGGCAAAGACTTATCAAGTTGGACTTGTCGACAGCTCATTCGAGCGGTGCAGCGGGACTTAAGAGTGCTGCAGGGGGAGTGGCCAGGGGTGGCCTTTATATGGTCTGATATTATACAGAGGCCGGCCTGCCAGTCTCAGCGGCGGTGGTCGCGAGGCCTAGCAAAAGTTAATCGGCAGATCGGGCGTTGGGTGCAGCAGGTGGGTGGCTGGCAGGTGCAGCATCCGTGGGCGGATGCACATTGTGCGGGCCTGTACCGTACTGATGAGGTACACCTATCTCCTGTGGGACAAGATCTTTTGTTAAATGATTGGCAAGAAATTCTTGAGCAGTTGGTTGGTCGCAGCTTTATGGGGGTGGGTCGGCGCGAGGATAAGTAAATACCTCGCGCCGGTGGCGGGGTAGAGGGCCAGCGCTTGCCCAGGCGGCGCGGCGATAACTGATTTAGGAGCTGGTGGGGAGCGAAGGAGCTCCCCGGAGTGGGGCGAGACATCCCGGTTGGGGGGTCTCGGCCCGGTAGCGGGGTGTGCGGGCCGGCCTTTGCTACTAGCATGGCGAGGCAGGCGGTGGGGGGTGGTGAGGAGGATGCTCCGCCTTGCTAATTGTATGGCGGGTGAGGGCATCATCCGGAAAAGGGGTGGGGGTGAGGTTGATTATGTTTTGCCCATGTTGGGCGGGTTGTTATATGTATTAATAAAGCTGCGACCAAGGTTCTACCATATTATGTTGTTGGTGTATTTGTTAAGTGCAAAAGAATGGGGGAAAGTGGGGGAGGAAAAGGGGTGAAGGAGGACGAGGAGGGCCTCCGGGTTACCAGAGTTACTGAAACAGTGTTCAGGGATTTTATTTTCTTCTTTATATCTTTCGTAAAATGAGCTCTCATGCTATCCATGACTGGAAGCGCTTTCTGTCTCTTAAACAAGCCGTTTATTAAAGCAGCACTCCAGCCATTTTACCATCATGCTCTCATCCATCCATCCTTTTTCATTAACATCTACAACAGCATTGGGCGGTAGAGTTTCACATGGCACTGTCTCCTTTTGAATATAATTATAGGTGGCAGCTTCTTTCCACTTGCACATCAGGCCAGCACCACTATAAAGTGTTGTTTCATGTCCAGTGGTTTTAATATTTATTGTTATAACCCCTTTTTGATTGACTGTTCTCCTTAATAGGATGTTGAAAGTTAAGGGAACCTCGTCCATGTTAAATTAAGAAGTGTACGTGCTGATTTCTTTGTATATAAATTCCCTGAAATTCTGTACTTTTTTCTAAGAAATCAGTTGGGAGCAGCTGATACATGGTTGTTCTTTGTCTAATACGTCATTTCTTATCATAAAATAGTAGCACCATGAATGATCAGCCTTAAATCCCTCGATGTTCATTTCCCTGGCAATATCAGCTGCCTTTAACCGCACCTGCACAATAGATGGTCCTTATCCCTGGGCCCTCTGCTCTTCTAATTCAAGCCACCACTCTTTGAGGTCTCGATTCACCTCCTTGCTGTATTTCATTAGTTTTCCTTGTGCCTTCCTCCAGTTTCTAAATAATTTTTCAATAATTCCAAAATGTTATTCTGCGGCTCTGTTACCATGTGCTTCTGCGTACTGAATGGCTTTCAATTTGAATTCGATTGTATATGAATTTCCCATTTTTGGTGGAGCCATTTTACTAATTTCTGTCGGGGTTAAAAATAAATTTGTCTATGTGGGGGAACATTGGGGCCTATATCCCTGCTGGATTCTTTCCTACAGTTGGAATCTCTCTCTGACTCTAAATTTGTGTTACCTAAACCAGTTACTTTCTTAGAAGTTTCTGAGAAACCTGAACCTCCGCAAGATATTTCACTTAGATATATGGGAAGTGGTGAAACAGATTGAATTATCTTTGCAATCTTCTCTTTCTCGTATTTCTACTTTCTCTGAGGTGGTGGTGGCTGCTCTTGACGAGCATGAGGTTAAATCTTCTTTATGTGATAATCGATGTTCTAAACTTGAATCTCAGACCTCATTAGTCCAGTCTGCCCTTGCCTCCTCAGTACAAGATTCTCTTGCTTTGCATCGTCAGAGTGAATTTTGTGAGAATGCTCTTCGTTCAAAAAATTTGAGGTTTGTGAATTTTCCTTGTACTCATTTCTTGTCCTCTGGGGTTTTGTTCTCCAAATATCTTAAAGATATCCTGTTGCACCCTGATCCTGATTCAATTAAAATATCCAAAATGTATTATTTGCCTAAGGGTGTGAAGGAGACACTTAAGGATGTTTGCTTGGATGGGCAGGAGATGGATCAATTAAGTGGGCCAAGTCTTGATTTGTCTGCTTATTTAGAAAAGTCATTGGAGGAAATTTCCTCAAGAGCAGCTCTTTTGGTGACTTTTCTAATGAAGTCGGACAAAGACTTGGTCTTAAAGCTCTTTAAAAAAAAAAAAAAGCAGGTGAAATATTTTGGGCTGACTATACAGATTTGTCCTGATGTATCACGGGTTACTCGGAAGCGTAGGAAGGCCTTCCTGCAGCTGCGACCTCGGGTCCTGGTTCTGGGGGCCTTTTTTTATTTAAAGATTTCCTGTAAATGCAATTTGGTTTAGCAAGATGTGAGGTATGTCTTTTTTTGAGCCTTCTCAATTGGAGATTTTCTTGCAAGGTAAGAGTTGAAATATTATAATTTGTTTCTTTCTTTTGGATTTTATTTCCTTTGCTGCTCAGGATATGATAAAAGGGGTTAAGCACTTTGTTTTGGGGTGATTCTGGTTTTTTGGGGTTCACCATTGATGCGGACGGTTTAATATGTACAAATGTGTTATGGCATTTGTGTATTTTTTTCCTGTTTTTATTGTAAAAGCATAAAAAAATTGTCTAAGTACTTTTACTCTTAACATAAGACTATACTTTAACTTCTTTAAACATACATTATTCAACTATTGCCGAGTATAGTACAAAATACGTACCAATCTGCTAGATATGATGTACACGATTGAAGGGCCTGGATACAGCTGCTGGAGGTAAGAACTTTTGGGGTTTTTATAATCAAAGCAGTCTTTTGATGTAAATCTAGATCAATTAGAGAGATTCGGCCTGGGCTAATAGCCTTCTATTGATGCCTCCGATAAAGGCATCTTTGACAACTATTAACCCCAACTGAGTTCAGACGTAGTTTACAGGATAAGTATATCTGTGAATAAAGAGGTGGACCTCTCCTATTACTATGTAAAGTTAGTATATAAGTCACTCCAATGGGTTTGTATAAGTCTTATCAACAGGACGTCATGTAAATAACTGTGACTTATAACCCAGGAAATATGGTAAACTTGGTAATGTACATTAGACAGGAACATTGATAATTTGGATTTTTATTTATTTAGCATTTCTTTTATACCGCCTTTCAAGTTATCAAGGCGGTTTATAATGAACAGAACTTTACAAGGGCATTATCATTTGGAGGGATTATTTTGTGGTACTTGTTAGTGGAGTTGTTGAGTGATAAAAGATGAATCTTGGGAGGATTATATATGTGTGTGATGTATCTTGGGAGGACTTTTCTGAGGCAATAGAGGGTTAAGTGACTTGCCCAAGGCCACAATGAGTGCTAATGGGAATTGAACCCTGATTCCCAAGCCAGTGCTCTAACCATTAAGCTACTCCTCCATGCCATGTATCTGAGGATACAATTTTGTTCTGCATTGGACCAGATAGTTCAAGCAAATATAGAGACGGCATTGACTAAAGTGAAAGCCTTATGAATGAAGTGGCCACAGCTAATGCTATCCTTGTGGGGGAGGCTTGATATGATCAAAATGTTAACACCCCAAATCCATTATGCCTTCAACATGCTTCCGGTGATGGGGGTAGATTAGATGCTTCTTGAATATTTGTGAGCTAAAAAGTCATCCTGCATTTTGCTTGAAAAATTAAAACTTCCCAAGGAGAGAGGTGAGAGAGGCTTTCTGATATTTCAAACATGCCATTGTATTCATTTTAAGTCATGCCAGTTGATATTCAGAGAAGGAAATGGGTACCTTCCTGGTTTGGCTCCAAATGGAGCTGGGTTTTGTTGAGCCTCTGTGTTTGCAATGGGTCCCTACTATGATATGCCCATAGACCCCTGCAAAGTCCTGGGTTATTGAGGTATCCCAAAGATGTTTTAGGAATTAGGAGATTATGTTGCTCATATCTTCGAATCAATTGACTACTAGGGCTTCTTTGTAATACAACCCTTTTTTTGAAAATTGAGAATAAAGGAATATTTTGGAAAAAATAGCCAGGGAGAAGAATCAGTGAGTGAAAGAGCAAGTAGGTGAAGGAGCGTATGAGAAACAGAGAGAGAGAGAGACTAGGCAAAGCCAGGAGGGGGGGGGGCAGATTGGGTGAAGCCTGTGGGGGGAGTCATGACACTCCCCATCACACATACAGCCCTGACACTGCTCATGACAGATGCACACATGCAGCCCCTGACATGCGCATGTATGCACACCCTCAACACTCACCATGACACATATATACACATTTATTTATTTTATTTATTACAGTTTCTTATATACCGCGCTATTTAGAATCAGCGCGGTTTACATCATAACAACAATGACCATAATGACAAACTGTCAGGTTTTACATTGAACAGGAGTACAAACTTGGATAACTGGGTTAACTATATACATAATCTATCTACACTGCAGTGTGAGGGCATTTCTAGATTGGGTCATTTCTTGGAGGGGATATCTAGTTCAGTTGCCGTCTGGGAAGTATTGGCAGAAAAGGTATGTTTTGAGAGCCTTCCTGAACTGATATAGATTGGTAATGGCTCTAATGTCGGGGGGTAGGGTGTTCCAGCATTTTGGGACATAAAAAGTGAATGCCCTGTTTGTGGTGTTCGTGTTGGACTTTGTCGAAGCCTTTGGTATAGCTAGGAAGTTTACAGCTGATGTTCTTCTTGAACTGTTGGGGGGGACCATGTGGATTAGATTCGTGAGTGAGAGGGATGAGGTGCCTTTGATTGCCTTAAATGCTAATAAAAGGGATTTGAAGGTGATTCTCCCGTGAATTGGTAGCCACATACATGCACATCACTCTCTCCCTAATGACACTGACACACACACACACACACACACTACTAGTGTACACTTTTCAGCATATGTTTTTGCACGTGGGTTCAAAAGAATCTATTGAAAAAATAAGACACCAGACAGCAGCAAATACAATTGGAACTGGAAAAACTACAGCAAGACACCGAGGACAAAGAGTTTGGTGAGGGTGATTGCAATACGCCACAAGGGGGTGGGGGTGCTCTCTCCAGGTGCCATGGGGTTTGGAAAGCCACTGCCCAGGAAAGATTAAACAGCTTAGGTCTCTTCAGCATGAAGAAGAGTCATCTGAGTAAAGATATGATAGAAGTCTATAAAATTGAGTGGAGTTGAAGATGAAATCGCAAATTAGTTGTTTCTCCAGGAACAAGCAGGAAGTCAGCCCTCACATATGGGTGATGTTGGTGCCTATGGAGCCCTCGCAGAAGCATCCCCCCAGCTTTCTAAGAAAGCCTTTCGGAGATGCCACCACACATGTATGGTCCTCTTCCCGTCCAAAGATGCCATCTTGCTCAGCCTCCTTTTTTCCATGAAGCCCTTCAGACATTTGTCTGGCTTCTCCCTGGAAAAAGTTGATTTTTTTTTTCGCCACGTTTTCATACTCTCTTCCGGTATTGAACTGGTACTCTTCCTGCCATCCAACCTCGTTGCCTCAGTGTTGAGTTCGGGCCTATTTTTGTAGTTTTCGTTCTTTCTTTTTCTAGTGTCTTTGCACCTTTTTTCCAACTGGCAGCTTGGAGAGTCTTTGACCTTGCAGGGGTACTTTTTCCCCCCATGACTACCAGTGACTTAAGAAGTGTGATCGGTGCTCTAAAATTATGTCTTTGACCGACACACACGACTGTTGTCTCTGCTGTCTCGGGCCAGACCATAACCCGTCAGCCTGCAATCTCTGCAAAAATATGTCCAGCAAGGCCCTCAAGAGCCGCTAGCAGCAGCATGATAAACTTTTCCCCGACTCCCCAGTGCCTCCGAAGGACAGGGCCTTGTCTGAGGCTCCGACATCTCAGGCGGAGTCTTCCAAACCCGAGCTGCATCATGGGTCCTCAGAAAGGGGGTCTCCCTCGAGGGAACCCAGGAAGAAGAAGAGACCCTGGAAAGCGATGTCCTTGGACAGTTCCGACTGGCTGGGTTCCCCCCGGGCCCGGTCCTGCAGTCTGAGACACTTGTCCGAGGCTTCAAAGAAGTGGCCTGCAAAGGTCCCCCAAAAGGCTCGAACTCTAACCAGCCTCTGTCCCCAGACACCATCCTCATTGAGTATTCCCCTTAGGAGTTGCTGGCGTTGGGCCCGGGTCCCTCTGTGGAGTCCAGAATGGCGGTCCTAGAGCACAGTTTGTCTGCCCTATGCAGGCCTACTTAGTCTGTGTAGAGAGACGGATATAGCCCACTGTGGGCCAGCATGCAGTATCAGCCTGTCTCTGGCCCACTTTGCACTGTGTCCTGCATTGCATAAGCTTTTCATAAGTCCAAGATAAAATAGTACATAATGAGGAGCAGAGAATTCTGGGTATTGCCTGAAACAGAGTAGTTTGTTCAGGATGTATGTGTTAGAGGTTAGGTCAATGGTGCCAACTTAGCATGGGCCTGCCAGGGGCATGGCCTGGTTGCACACATCTTTTCATGCTGAGAGGCCACTCTCACTCTGACCAAGCTGTGACCATGTCATGGCTATGTATCCACATGGTGCTATATAGAATAAGGTGAGATAGTGGCCCTCATGGTGGCTATGTGCACATGCAACGTGTGGTGACTAGCAGACTGAGCACAGATGGTATGTGAGTGGCTGACACAGGCTGTTGTTGCCCAACATATGCAGGCTTCCTGAGGTTGATCTAGTTTGTTTATTTGTGAAGTTTTTATATACCACCCCTTCTATAGATCAGGGATGGTTTACATAGAACTGAACCTTTTGCATTGAACATTAGGTGGTGTATAACAATAGGAATGGTTGGCGAACTGGGGAGTAACATATGTCTTATACAACTATGTACAAAGTTAACTATATATAGCGTAACATGATTTTACATAGTAACATAATTTGACATAGTATTCTGTGTAGCTGGTTGTTCATTGTGGAGGGTGGTGGAGTAGTTGATTGGAATTCTCAGAAAGTGAGTCTAGCAACTGTTGTTGGGCTGTTGGTAATCTGCTCATAATTATGGTCTTGGCAGGCCCTTCTTCTTGGTGTCAGCACCTCCCCTCCACCCCTGTCAAGACAACACTCACTGCATTTAGGGACTGACATGAGATATTATGGGAGAGTGCCTGGCCAACAGAAGCAGAACACAAGAGTCAGATAAGACAGACTACTCTGGCATGCTGCAATTGTACAGAATACCAAGCGAGTAGCATCGCACACTGCAGACAATATCTATAGCACACTGACAGTGATGGACATGTACTCCAGAACCTGGAGAGTCCAGCTATTGCAGGACTTGCTCTAAGGACCAGGTGATGTGTACCTTCTCTCACGATCAGGGTGACTGCAGAAACAGGACTTTTGCACATATGGCAGCTGTCATGTACAAGAAGCACACAATGTCCCTAATTACAGAGCTGATGTGATGGATCACTGCATTCTCCATATGGGCATCAGTTGTGCGATGTATCATGGGTAATGGAGAGGCTAACCGATATTGGCACCTAGAGCCCTAATTGCAGCCATAGTGGTGATTGTGAACAATAGAGCATTGTCCAGTACCTGCTTGTCTTTTATGATGGTGGGAGACATGTGCATGGCCTTCCAAGGAGGGCAGGATGGTCTGCAGGGGTCATGACTGTGGTTTGAGTTAGGTAGACCTACATATACTCCTATCTTGCAGTGTGCAGTTGGTGACAAGGGACTGCATACCCTGCACATGTGCTGCCTCAGGGGATAGTGCCACGCTGTGGTGCAGCGAACCTCTGCATGCCACTGTTTGGCATTGGAGGTACCGTGGAGGGATGGACATCTTGACCTCACATATGGCTTGACCTTTGGATAAGACATGTTTTCTGCAGCTGTGTCTGTTATGCAGCTACAATACTGAGTGTCCAGTGCAGTATGTACTGCATGTGTGCCACTGTAGGCAGGCCCTAGATGTGGTGTACCACTGTCTCAGAATGTGCCTGCCACGTTGTTTCATTTCCTTGGTTTTGGCCATTGCAGTCATGAACCTGCAGTCTCTTTGATCCTAGACAGTGTTGTGCAGAAAGTTGTGGAGGTGTAGCCTAATGGTTAGAGCACCGACTCAGTAAGTGACAGACCAGGGTTTGAATCCCACTTGTTGTCTTTGTAGTGGTGGGAAACTCACTCCAATATACTGCCAGAAACAGTCCAGGGTCTGCATTGTCTTGGGGACACACTTTCTTATACTTCTCTATGTGTTACAATTGCAATGTGCATGTTTGCAGACCCAATGTGCTATCATGCCTGATCTCCTTCGAGTTTCCTTACCATTTCCCCTAGATGTATCCCATGTTTACAGTTACTGTGTTGTCTGTCTTGGCTAGATTGTGAACTCTGATAAGCAGGGACCATCTTTTATATGTGTCTGTGCAGCGCTGTGTACGTCTTGTAGCAGTATACAAATGTTCAGTAGTGGTAATAGCAGTAAAATTACCACAAAAACAAAGCACAGAGGCAAAAATATGAATAAATATTTAAAGAAACTCGGGGAGACATCAAACCACAAAATTTAAGCTTTATGATCCAGAGCATGCAAATCTCCCTCGCACATAGTCATTGTGGCTATCCTGACAACCTGGCTGGCTAGTTGTGACCTGAGGACTGGGTTGAGACCCTTGGTTCAGAGCCAAGGAATGTATTGCCGGTTTCCCTAAGAGAGGAAAAGTCTGAAAACACTGCTGTTCCCTATGGGCGATTTTATATAGATCGCGGATTATTTCACCCCTAGCCAAATAGATAAGCTTAACTATATTCATCTGTGCCAATCCGGCTTTACGGCAGGTTATATTACAGAAACCGTGATTTTTATCTGTACTCAATGAAGTCAGACAGTTCTTTAAGAGAGGTAATGTTTCTTTGGTGGTCTCACTAGATTTGCCTTGTGTTAGGAAAAGTGAGTGATACACCAATCTCGGCTTCGCCCAGCGGGTTTGCGAGGCACAGTTCTTCACTGGTTTCATTTTTTCCTTTCTGATCAGTCCTATCAGGTATCCATCTCAAGTTCTACGTCATCTGCCCATTCTCTCCCCTGTGGCGTGCCCCAGGGTTCAGTCCTGGCCCCCCTCTTATTTAATATTTTCTTAGCTCCTCTCGCTACTCTTATACAGCTGTAGGGTGTCTCTGCATATTACAGCATCAGGATATCATCTGCATAGTATCGTATTGAGCCTAATGTCCCTGAACTGTCAAGGCTGAATGACTATCTTTCTTTGGTAGCTAATTGGCTGCATGAAAATTGTCTAAAATTAAATCCCAACAAAACTTCAGCACTTTGGTTGAATGGTTCTTTAGACCCTCCCCCTCCCCCCAGCAGTTTCTCCTGTTATCGATGGCTTTATGGTACCCCTTTCTCAGTCCATCCATTATCTTGGCGTAATCTTGGATACTCCTATTACCTTTCACGACTATATAAGCATGGTCATGAAGTGCTGCTTCTACACTCTTCGTCAGATTCGCTCCCTTTGTTCCTATTTATCTGATTCTTCTTTACTTACCCTGGTGATTGTCATAATTGACTATTGTAATATCATTAATGCTGGTATACTGCAGTTTCAACTTAAATGCCTACAATCCATTCAGAACACTGCTATACGTCTTTTCTACCATGCCACTAGATTCGAACATGTGTCCCCTCTGTTCATTTGTTATCATAAGTTGCCCATTGCTTACCGTTTTCAGTTCAGACTTCTTACTCTCACACACAAAGTTCTTCACTCAGGAACCCCCCGGATATCTCTCTTCATTTGTTATCTTGCATGCTCCTCCCTGTTTGCTGCGCTCCATTCCTGCTTTTCTCCTGCACCTTCCTTCTCCATCTCAGGAAACTGGAAAGCCCCAGGGCTCTGCATTAACTGCCAGGGAAATGCTTTCCAAATCTAACACGCCATAACTTTGGTGCTATTAGCGTGTTAGATACACCTTATTGCCTTTTAGTACAAGATCTCCTTAATGTTTATTTTGTAAACCATTTTGAATAACTTTTGTTATAAAGATGATATATAAAAAAAGTTTAAATACATTGAATTTTTATTAATGAAATACATAAAGCAGCAACACCAGAACAATTACAACTTTTTTTTAAATAACTCCCATCTGACCTTGTTTCAAGATCCCATATCTAACACTGTGTGTGGAGGTTCTAGTATCGCTGTGCACTCTGCAGTATCATAGCCTGTTTTCATAACTAGGAAATTCATGATTTGAACCTCCGACTTTTGAATCTAAATTTTACTACTGAGCTAAATAGACAGTATCTGTACGTGTGTTAATCTACTTCAGCCAGGTTTTTTATATTAATCTCCTGTAATGATAACATCTAATATTTTGTTAAATGTTTTGTCTTAATAAGTGGTGATGAATGAGAAGGGATTGAGAAAATACACAACCCATGTAGTAATAGCCTTCGCTATTGTTGAGGATTGGATTAAATACATTTAGCGATCAGCTGAATCCTCTTAAGAAATTGGACCTTTAATTGTGAAATGTTTTGTACTGGCAGAGAGTAATTTTATAAGTCATATTCATTTATAAATGCTTTTATAAAATTAGGTCATCACTAAAAGGATGCACAGTACAATAGGCATGCTAGGGGCAGAATTTGGGCGGCGTCACAATTTATGTACGTATTATATAAAATACATATATAAAGGATGTGTTAACATTTATGCCTGCTCTTTAATCTAGCCAAAAGAAGCCTCTAGGGACTACCCAACCTCTTGAGTAACCTTTTAATGTATGCATTCCCACTCAGTTGACTCAGATATTATAAGTAACTCAAAAATATTGTAAAAGTGGCAAGTTACACTGCGATACTACAATGGCAACATTTCTCTCTCTGTGTGACTTGAAGTGCACAATTGAACTTTAATTGCTGATGAAATATGAAAATATAAAATATGAATATAAAATACAAAAAAGCTATGATTTGTGTGGACATTTGGTGGGATGAGTGAGATTGATGACTGATAAGGGAGCCTTGTGTATTGTCATTATGTCACTAAGTGACTAAACATGGTTCAATTTCATAATATTTGTGAGTTACTTATATCTTTGGGTCAACTGAGTGGGCGCGAATACATTGACAGTCACTCAAGGGGTTGGGTAGTCGCTAGAGGTTTTTTTGGTCTATTGTTTCTTCCTCTAATGTATTTGGAGGTATTTTGGAGCATTATGGAAGCCTAGGTTGTCAAGCACCCTGGATGACTCAGGATGAGAGGGTCACATGCTCAAGGGCCTGCATGCTGGGCATTGCTGTGACCATGCGATCACCAGGATGGGGCCCTGTGCCATGCCGATGCAGCATTTGTTCTCTAACTCTCACAGACATTTCAGACGTTTAGTGTCTATGGGTTTGCTTTACTGATTTGCATACCCCACCCTTTTGTACTTTGGTCTATATCTTTGCAGTACAGCAGAGTGCACATATTTCCCAATCTGCCTCTATTTTTTATTCAAAACCCAAAAAAGTCGCTAGGGCAACGGAAACACTGTCAGCCCAAATCATAAATACTATTCAAAAATTATAGGTTCCATATATCAATTGACCTCCCAAAGTGAAATATTTTTGTCGGACCATGAACCCCAGGCAAGGGATCCTTAACTGTTGGTTCGTGTCCTTTTTAATCAAAGTGCAGAAAACCTTTGAAACTGCTAAATAAATTTGTAGCAAGAAGTACTTAGCTATGTCCCAAGCGCTGCAACATAAATCATCAAAAGTGGTGGAAAAATGACACAGTCCTGCATTTCAGGTCATTAACCCTTTGAAGACAGGAAGGATCCTAGATTGATGAGATGTATGAAAGTGACATGTTAGAGTCAACAATACTTTTGAACAACAAATACAAAAATTTCAAACATGTGACATTGTGGGGGGTGGCGCTATAAAAAGGACATATTTGTCCCGATGGTCATCAAGAGAATAATGGGACATATTTGTCCCGTGTGTTAATTTACACAACATCTCAGTTATATTAAAAATTCATGTTTATATTTGTTTTAATTAAGGGTAATCATGTAATTTTTCATATATTTCTGTTTATTGAGCAACTTGAGCAAAATTTATTTTAGAAAATACAAGCGCAAAAACGTTAAGCATGCAAAACCTTAGTATATCAAGCTTCTGTCTTAGAGTGTGCATCAGCATGAAATCAAAAAGATTTATTATATTTGAAAATAGGCAATTAGACATTAATATAGTAAATAGTAAGCAAAAGCCTAATTGTCTGACAAACAGTTCAGGCTATGATAATCAGCAAAGCAGTTACGTGTCTTAGTGTAGCACAAGTGAATGCTACATGTGTCACAGTAGCTGTCTGTGTGATTTTCAACTCCAGATTTGGCACACTGAGCACATTGTCTGTGTCGATCACTTCTTGTCAGGGAATGTTCTGGTTTTGGTCCTGGAAGAACACACCGTGAACCTCTAACTGGTGCTGGTGGTGCATTTCTTTGACGGTTGAAGAACCGTCCAATAAGACCCCTTGCTATCATCTGACAATATTCCAGTGGTGTTATTGCCTTATAATCAGGGTCCCTCTCTTGTTGCAGTTGAACATAAATGCAATGACTATTTTTGACAGCAATATCAAGAAGATCAAAGAAGATTTTCAAGTAATACTTAATTTTTGACTTTCGGTCAGTCTCGTACGAAACCTTTTTTTGGTCCATGAGGTCCACACCACCCATGTATTTGTTGTAAGTTGTAACAATGGAAGGACATGAAACATGCAGTTTATCTGCAGATCCTGCTTGCCTTCTTAGCACATACGTGACATCATCCTTTGAACATGGTATGGAATTTGATAATAGAATCACTGACCTGTTGTCCAACCATTTCACACAAGTAACACCATTTGCTGTCATATAATCCATGTCACCACGTTTCATTTCCTTATCTGATTTCAAGTTCTTTGGCATGTGCTTCCGGTCTACACGAACTGTGCCACATAGGTAAATCTTCTTTTGTAGCATCTGAAATTGCAACATTGGCGAGTTGAAGAAATCGTCAATAAAATCTTGGCAACATAGCTGTTCGAGTGCTTTTGACAGCATTATGACCACCCCTTCTCCAAGCCCATACTCTGTCTCCATATTTCGTCCAGTATACAGGTCAAACTGGTAAAGATAGCCTGAGATCGCATCACATCTGCACCACAGTTTAAATCCCCACTTCACAGGCTTGTTCCTTATGTACTGCTTCATGATGTTTTGGCCTTTGAATTTTATCACGTGCTCATCAATTGACTGCTGCTTGCTTGATTTCTAGCTGCCTGGAAGCATCGATTGAAGTGGTTGATCAATGGGCGAACCTTGAAAGCCCGATCACACTGTGGGTGAGTTCTCGGTAGCATATCATCATTATTTGAAAAATGCAAGGCAGAGCGAATTGTTTCAAATCGCGTCTGAGTCATTGCATTTGCAATGAATGGAACCTGCAGATCTGGTTGCGTAGACCAATAATCTCTAATTGTGGGCAGAACATGGTAACCCATGACCAAGGAAGGCTCAGAGCTCATCTGCATCAGTGAGAAATGGAATGCCTCTTTGCTTCATATATAGTTCACTCTGTTCTGCGATTAGTGAGACTAAGGAGTTGAAATCAGACACTTGCTCAAAAACAGAAACTGCACTAATGTCTTCAGAATCTTCAAACTTCAGATTTACTTTTCCATAATCGTAGTCAATTGTCTTGGAGTTATCTTTCACTGGCTTCCTTCCCATTTTGAAGTGTACTGTAGTTTGCACTGACCTGCCACTTGCTCGTGATTGTCCATTGGTTGTGTTGCTTGTTTTTGAATATCATCAGGATGATTGGCATCATTTGTCTTTTTTTGTTTGTGTGAATTCTTTCTAGAATTTGATGTAGTTGGCTGCACCTGCATCGACTGTTCTTTTGCTCCGGAGACTACTGATGGAGATGGAATCTTGATGGTATATTTACGTTTAGATTTACCGTAGAATGTCACAGATATGAATGTTGAAGCTCCACTGGCTAGATTTGTACTACTACTAGGATTAGTAGTTTCAATTGTCAAAGAATCAGGATGTTCTATGACCACTTCCTCGTCAACATCTTCAAGCAAGAAATTTTGATCTTAGTCATCAAGAAGCAAATCATCATCATCAGAATCGCTGCTCTCAGCAAACAAGAGTTGTTGTATATCTGCTTTACATATTCTAAACAAACGCTCAACTTTTTTCGAAGTATGGTTTTCTACGAATTGACGAACAATAACTAACTGTTAATAGTAAAGTCACTGTGAGAGGTCAGAACATTAAAAGAAAGCCATTAGTCGACAGTGGATAGTCATGCAAAAAGAAAGAGGGGAAAGATACATTAGACAGGATGTGAAGGGAGGGAGCTTGGTAGGCAGGTGGAAGGGATTGACTTAACGTGAATGAAATTAAGCAGGTGAAGGGGGGGCATGGAGGTGGATGATGTCAGCCAGATATTGTGAAGTAGAGGTTTGTATAACTTTATGGACAAGAATGAGGATCTTATAGTGCAGTGTTCCCCAACCCCCGGGCCGCGGACCGGTACCGGTCCGTGGATCAAACGGTACCGGGCCGCCCGAGGAACTTTAAATAATTTCACCGTGGGTCCTCCCGCCTCCTGATTGGCCGAAAGGCAAACCCCATGCCATTGGTCGAGGAGGAGGCACCGCGGGAGGACTGAGGACAAATTAGTAAAAATGAGTATGAAACAGACATCGTTAGAAAGTTTTCTTGGGAAGAAAAAAAGGCCCAGTGAACAGACAGAAGAAGAGCCTTCAACATCAAAGAAATATGCAACCTTTAACAGACAATACCATGAGTCCTATTTGAAATATGGATTTATCGGGACAGGTGATTCCCACGCACCAAAACCGATCTGCATAGTTTGCGGCGAGAAGCTCTCTAATGAGGCAATGAAACCTTCAAAACTGCTTCGCCACTTGACCGCCAAGCACCCTGGCATAAAAGACAAGCCCCTGGAGTATTTTGAAAGAAAAAAACGGGAGCACGAAGCACAGAAGAAATTTATGAGGGCCACCACATCAATAAAGGAGAATGCACTGAGAGCATCATATTTGGTGGCTAACCGCATTGCTAAGGCTAAAAAGCCATTTACTATCGGTGAAGAATTGATCTTGCCCTCCACTAAAGACATTTGCCGTGAACTTCTAGGAGAGGCTGCTGTGGAAAAGGTAGCACATGTGCCTTTGTCAGCTAGCACTGTGACTAGGCGCATTGAGGAAATAGCCGGAGACATTGAGGCACAATTGTTGGAGAGGATTAATACATCACCGTGGTATGCACTCCAGGTTGATGAATCTACAGATATCGACAACAAGGCACTACTACTTGTTTATGTTCGATATCTATATCAGGAGGATGTGCATGAGGATTTGTTATGTGCACTATCTTTGCCAACCAACACCACAGGAGCAGAACTGTTCAAGTCACTGGATGGTTATATATCAGGAAAACTGAAATGGTCCTTTTGTGTCAGCATATGCACAGACGGAGCTGCTGCCATGACCGGACGACTGTCTGGTTTAACTGCTCGGATTAAGGAGGTTGCACCTGAGAGTGAATCTACACATTGTATCATTCACAGGGAAATGCTGGCAAGCGGAAAAATGTCACCGGAATTTAACAGCGTATTGAGTGATGTCGTTAAAGTTATTAACACACACACAAAAGGGAGCAGGTCCTCCTGCAGGTAATCCAGAGAAACACAAAGAGCAGGAGACGTCGGATGAGATAAAACTTCTTTATTATAAAGGAACCCCAAAACCCCTTTATAATAAAGAAGTTTTATCTCATCCGACGTCTCCTGCTCTTTGTGTTAAAGTTATTAACCACTTTAAAGCACACGCACTTAACTCGCGCCTGTTTGAGCAGCTTTGTGAGGAGATGGACGCAGAGTACAGATGCCTTCTCTTATACACAGAAATAAGATGGTTATCCAGAGGAAAATCGCTAACCAGAGTATTTGAATTACGAGAGCCATTGCAAAGATTTCTCTCAGAAAAGAAGTCACCGCTGGCAGCACATTTCAGTGACAAGGTATGGGTCGCAAACTGGCTTACCTGTGTGACATATTCAGCCTGCTCAATGAACTCAATCTGGGCCTTCAGGGGAAAATGACAACTGTTTTCAAGTTGTCAGACAAAGTAGCTGCATTTAAAGCCAAACTGGAGTTGTGGGGACGGCGCGTGAACAGAGGCATTTTGGACATGTTTCAGACATTAGCGGGGATTTTAGGCGAGACTGAGCTTGAACATTCATTCTGCCAGTTGGTGCACGATCACCTGTCTTTGCTTTTAAAAGAGTTTGAGCGCTACTTCCCAACCACAAAAGACCCACGAACTGGTAAGGAATGGATCCGCGACCCATTTGCCAACAAATCAGGCAAATCTAGCATGTCTATGCAAGAAGAAGAACAACTGCTGGAGATTGCAAATGACGGTGGCCTTAAAACTACATTCGAGACAACAACTCTACCGGTGTTCTGGATTAAAGTCATGGCGGAATATCCTGAGATTGCCACCACAGCACTTAAATCCCTATTACCATTTCCGACAACCTATCTGTGTGAAGCGGGGTTTTCTGCAGTGACAGCAACCAAAACATAACAACGGAATAAACTGGACATAAGCAACACACTTCGGGTGTCATTGTCTCCTATTACCCCCAGATGGAACCGTCTCGTTGCAAAGAAACAAGCTCAGGGTTCTCATTGATTAGGAATTCTAGTGAGTTAAATAAAATAAATCACTTTATATTCATTTTTTGGTATAGCTGTATTTTATTTTGAAGGCATGTTTAAATACAATTAAATTAAAATTATTAAATTAAAACAAGCGGGCCACGGAAAAATTATCAAACGTTTACCGGTCCGCGGTGATAAAAAGGTTGGGGAGCACTGTTGTAGTGGATAAGGAGAAGAGTGACATGGTCTGAGTGGGAGGAATGATTTCTAGAATCACATTGCATTTGTCAGTCTGG
Organism: Ichthyophis bannanicus; assembly: GCA_033557465.1. NCBI lineage: Eukaryota > Metazoa > Chordata > Amphibia > Gymnophiona > Ichthyophiidae > Ichthyophis > Ichthyophis bannanicus. The sequence goes on from CM066036.1 coordinate 552,869,603, forward strand.
AAAAATAACACAGATGTCAATTAAACTTTGCCAATATAGGAAAGTAAAATGTGGCCTAGTGAATTTCTTTTTTTGGTCTACGGCTAGGCTTATTAGCCAATAATGCATAAAGCTGAAATACACATTTACTTTCTAATGAATTCTTATTGCAGTGTCTTCCTACAGTGCAGTCTGCATCAAATTATTGTGGCACAAAATAGATTTGTTGATCATGCTCTGTTTTTTATTCTCAAGTACACTGTAAAGACAGTTTATCGGATGATTGCAAAAGAAAGCTCAAATTAATATTTCAGATGATTGCAAGCTTTTTTAAAATTTTGTGATATTTTGCATAATACTAGATTTCAAATCAAGATCCTGCAAGTTTGAAATGGGACTTGGAAGTCAAGATTAGCATTTAAATTAATAAACATAAGGGGTTATTTAAGACGCCGCCTTTGCAATTTTCACATGTAAAAATTAGGCATTTACGTGTGGAACATGAACATGTCCAAGAGCACACATCTCACAGTACAGCGAAGCACAATACAAAAGAGCAAGGTGTATGAGCAGCTGGTGTCTAAAAGCTTTCTTGCTGAGGAACCCCTACACGTTTTGGCATAGCCTTCCTCAGGGGGTTAAAAGCCTCAAAAAGAAATAACTTAGAGAAATATAAAATGCAAACAAAAATTAAAATCACTAAATATAATTTCCGTTATTTACAAACGTGTATAAATTAAATAATAAGATGTAAAACCAACCATAAGGCAATGAGCTAATAAACAGATAATAAATATGGAGAATAAATAATTAATAGCAAAAGTGAATATAAAAGCAAAAATTAATGGATATCGACATAGGGTATGACATTATAAATAAAAGCCAAACTAAAATCGATAAAACTGGTACAAGACAAACATGAACTCAATGACTCAGTTTAGAGCCCTATTAATGCACCTATAACTTATGGAGGAGAAGGAACTATAGACAGGACTGTGTATAACAATAGTGTACTGGAGCACACATATATACTTACTCTATAATAAACATCTATGTAAGCATTCATGTGTTTTCCCAATGGCAACCTATAATGCAAACATCTCCATAGAGTCAGTAACTAATTTGACTTTTCATATTACCAAATCCTCTAACTGGAATGTGTAAGTGAATAAAGATGATCAAAAAGGAATAAAAGAAATAAAACTTGTTCAACCATGTTATGAAACAGCCTAATTTTAAAGGCAAGTGCTACCAGCAGACTAATGTCGAAAAAACAAATTACACCTTGAGGTACTTGCTAGCTTGTGCAAATGTGAGGGTCATGGAGGAAGTCAAAAAGCCGATATGAGCCTGCGGACCCACTGAGCCGCAAACAGACCTTACTGTACTCACAAAGTAAACATGACTATGGTAACTTAACTGTAGTTGCACAGACCGCCATTCAAAGTCAGTCGATCCACCCACCTACCTCTGGAAACTCAGACATTCATCAAGCACCACGGCAGGCGTGTAAAGAGCCGATAAGCCTACAAACTTTTAAAGTGTTTTTCGTGCCAATGGTAGGTGAAAGGGCAAACATTCCTAATGCTGGATTTTAAGGAAGACTGCAGAGACCCATAGATAAAAATTTGAAGCATGTATTTAATGCAATGCGATAAAACCATTTTGTGCCGATATGCTTCAGTGCATGATCAAGTGTGGTAAAATAATGGATATGATACTCCTGCTGTTAAAAATGTTAATTCATTAAAACGTTTATTCAATAAAAACTTGGGTACTGGGATAAGTAATATAATGTAGATAGCAGAAAAAAAACATTGTAAAAGATAGAACTGTCAAAATAAAATAAGTTAAAAGTAAAGATGTACAGGTCATACATAATTTATTTATTTATTTTATTTATTTATTTACGTTTCTTATATACCGCACTATTTGCGATCAGCGCGGTTTACATAGAACAAGCAAAATCCGACACTAAACAAATGTCTGGTCATTACATTGAACAGGAAATGTTGGAAAACTTGGAGAACAGGGTAAACTATATACATATGCAGTTGAATTGCACAGGGTAAACTATATACATATGCAGATGAGTTGCATAGGGTAAACTATATACATATGCAGATGAGTTGCATAGGGTAAACTATATACATATGCAGATGAGTTGCATAGGGTAAACTATATACATATGTAGTTGAATTGCGCAGGGTAAACTATATACATATGCAGTTGAATTGCACAAGGTAAACTATGTACATATGCAGATGAATTGAACAGTGTAAACTAAATACAAATGCAGATGAAGAGAACGGGTATTGTTGGGTGTTGTACATAATTGGGGAACCACTATACTATGATCATGAAGGCAGCAAACAAATGAAAATTACAAGGTAAGATAGTCAAATGAAAATAAAAAGAAACACTAATGTCAGTCTTTATACTCCAGAAAGATAAAATTGCTAGCGGGAACAATGCTTTGATGGGTAAAGTGAAATCTGTGATTCTGGAAAGTAATTCGGGAATGAATTGTAAAAAACATCATTAGAAGAATCATAAGTGAAGATTGTACAGGACATAGTTTGCGCAAATCGGTCACAGAGGCCATACATAGTGATCCTAAAAATGGATCAATAAAAAATAAAAGTAATAAAAAGAGACAATAAAAATCACAATTAAAAACAAATAGTTAAATAAGTATGTACACCTAATAAAAATGTTTGGTAAACAAATATCAAAACATATGCCTATATGCTCTGTAATACAGACTGATGTCCACCAACGTTAAAGTAAAATAAAAGGCAAAATCTGCACTTAGCCTTCATACGAAGCAGGCAATAGACTTTAAAATGGATCAAAATCTATGATAAAGGCATGTATTGATCAAGGCTTGTAGAAATGTATGCACTGTTATGTAGACAAATGCCCACTAGAGGGAGCCATTGGGTCAGAATAAAATTAAAACCAATTTGAAACAAAGCAAACGTCATCCTGCTATAAAGCACAAAATTAATAGATGACAGTGCTTCATCAAGATGAGAAATCACTTATTGTGTTATAAAACTTCATGTTAAAATGTAATAGAAAAAATGTATTAAAAAACAAGTTAAAATAAAAGATAAATTCTAGTTAGAAGGCCATCGGACGAAGCTAGCACTCAATGTAAAAGGAATAAAAATCTATAATAAAAGGCATGTATAAATTAAACAAGGACATGTGGTAGCCTCCTAAAAAGGAGGGAACCTAAAAAAGGAACATAGTAGCATTTTAACAGATTTGAAGTTAGGGCATATCAACAGAGAGGTTCCAATAAAGATAAAAATAACCAAAATGCCTTGAAATACAGAGCAATACAAAAAACTTTTTTTGGTCTTTACGGGGTGAATTACAATTGTCGATTAAAAAATCACTCCAATCCAACAAATTCTCTTAGTGGGAAATACTGTTAAAATATCCAAATGGTGTAAATAATAAGGTAGCTAAGACCACTGATGTTTAGAACTAATATTAATGGTTAGTATTGTTAATGTCCCAGGAGGTTTCAGCTCTATACAGCGCTTTTGTATGCGTTCAATGGTGTTTGAGCGTCAGCGCATAGATAACATCAACAACCACCCTGGAATGTAATCACATTAGAACTTTTTTCTAATAAACACCCATTCTCCGTCACCAAATATATTAAAGAACTGTTGAGAGGATCTCAATTTTCACGACCACATGCTTAACACGATTAACATCTTATATTAGATATTTTCTAAATGCACTACACGTGCTCAATGTGTGGTCTTGTATCTCTCTGTTGTCTCAGTGTAAACACCAAGTTTCTTTCACCAAATGTCCAAAAAACTATTGCACCGAAATCTTCTTAAAACTTGAAGTTCAACAAAAAACTTTGCTTAGCTTAGTAATCTTCTGAAATCACATCTGCTCATGTCTTCACAACATGATTTCTGTGCCTCTTTCCTTTGCCTCTACGCTTCAACCGGCACCCTTACAGCGTTTCACTCCGTGTTGGAGTTTCCTCAGGAGGGCCTGTAAATATAGGACATAGCAATAGCACTAGCTAATCCACTAAAATCGGAAAAACATTACTCATCCAAAACATCAGGAATGAAACTCATTAAGTGCTTACAGGAAAATGTTGCTGCCCACGTTAATCCAAGTTTTATTCTGAAAGTGTTGAAGAACGCCGCGCATGCGGACTTGCAAGCTGAAACCGTTTTTATTCTAAAAGTTTGAAGCTCCTCCCAGATTACAGGGGCAGCCTATTAGAACTCACTATTCGGTAATCTGAAATTAAAAACATACTTACCAATCTATAGTTGAATTGAGTCCAAAAGGCTGTACGGTGTTCACCAAAAAGATCCAACGTTGTTCAAAAAATAACAAAGTTTCATCTAGACTTTTTCCTTTCATCGGTGAACAAATGTGATCAATACAGAAGCAGCGCAATTGATCAAAAGTATGATGTTTCTCAACACAGTGTTGGACCATCGGGGCTGTTAGCACTTGACAGCGTAATCGACTTTTTTTTTTTTTTAAACTTTTATTTTCATTTTGCAACAAACAAAAGAAACAACACACCAAAGGAGACAAAACAAGTATACAATAAAGAAAAGTAAACCCAATTACCCCCCACCCCCACGCTTCTTCTCTAGCTGATTATGTCAGCATGTGAGCGCTTCCAAACAACAGTGATTATACATCAAAACAATCAAAAGAGTATCTGCGATACAGAATAATCATGGGACAAAGATATATACAAATTTAGACAGTCAGATGAGAGCATTGAGCAGAATGTATATAGTCATTGAGCATCTTCCATTTAGACCGATGATGAGGAGTCTGAGTGGGAGAAGCAAACATACGAGGTATTTGTTCATATTTACTGTAGAGACAGACATGATTCCACCATTCATTGGGGCTCAGCTGGGAGCTATTTTTCCAGTATTTCGTAATTAGGGAAATAGCAATGCCAAGCATAAAGTCCAAAAGGAAGTAAGCCGTTTTTGGAAGAGAGGGGATCCCCGCAGCTGAGCGAAGTCCCACTATCCTCCAAGAAAGGGGCTCTTGAAAGTGCAAAATAGACTGGATACGACCCCAGACCCGACGCCAGTAATACTGTAGTGCGGGGCATTCATACATAACATGAGGTAGTGAACCAATGGCCGCATGGCATGTCCAACAACTATTGCCCTGAGTAGTGTTCCATTTGGCTAATCTGTCAGGAGTGTAAAAACACCGGTGGGCTAGAAAGAAGAGTGTCTGAGTGAGTGAGGCGGATCGGGAGACCCGTGTCACTCTACTCCAGACAAGGCTCCATTGCTCCGGGGTCAAAGTCACATGCAATTCTCTCTCCCATGCTTTCTGCGCTATAGGGGTATCTCTAGTTATAGCATTACATAAGGTTTTGTAAAAATTGGATGCTACACCCGGTGAACTACCGATAGATCGGATAGTCTCCAACCAACCTTGTGTAGGGGAGGCCGATGGCGGGAGCACCTTAGCACTCCGAAGGCAATGCTGAAGTTGCACCAACTGAAAGTAGTGTTTCGCTGGGAGACCAAATTCAATTTGCAATTCACTAAAAGTTTTCCAGCGACCTTCATGGAACAACTGACTAGGAATCCAAATGCCCCTAGTGTACCAGGGGCTCCACGCCATCGGCTTATTTTGTATTCGAAATCGAGTATTATACCAAAGTGGGAGCTTGTCTAACGGACAAAGTCGGGAGTCTAAAGAGTGCATAAGAGTAGTAAAGGCACCTAAGGTGTCTAAAAGCATTGGTGGAAAGTGGGAGTCTGATGGGAGAGTCATACCAGGGAGAAAAGTAAGAGGAATCGGTTTGCAAAGGTCCTCTTCTATGTCTAGCCACACAGGTCTACTCGGTACTGGATCTTCCAGCCAGCGAGCGCCTTGTTTGAGAAGAAAAGATTGATGATACTTCAGGAAATCAGGGAATCTGACACCCCCATTTTCCTTATCTGCTTGCAGTTTATGTTTCGCTATCCTAGGTGTCTTGTTTTGCCACAAGTATCTAGTCAGAAGGCCCTCTATATCTTTATATATACGTCGAGGGAAGAGACAGGGCAACATTTCTAAGATATAATTCACATTCGGAACAATCATCATTTTTATGGTTTCTAATCGACCCCACCAGGTAAGTGTTAAAGGAGTCCAGCGGTGAGTTAGCGCCCGGACTTTAGAGATTAAGTCTTTGGCATTGAAGGAGATAGTGTCTTCCAAAGGAGAACAATAGTGAACCCCAAGGTATTTGACCATGCGAGGTTGCCATAAAAAGGGGAAGGGTTGCATATCTGCCTGATGAAGCAAAGGATTTAATGGAAAGGCTACCGACTTGGTCCAATTTATCTTATAACCGGACAGTTGTGAGTATTTACCAATTTGCTCTAGGACAGCCGGTACTGAGTCTATAGAGACAAAAAGCATAAGGTCATCAGCATACGCTGAAATTTTGATTTCCCTATGGGTGAAGGGGACTCCATGAATCTCCTCCGATTGCCGGATTAGTAAAGCCAAGGGTTCAAGTGCAAGATCGAAGAGAGAAGTGGAGACAGTGGGCATCCCTGGCGAGTGCCGCGTTGAAGGGGAAAAGGCTGAGACTTTAAAGCATTGGCACATATACTGGCTGTAGGCTGTGCGTACATGGTGCGAAGACAACGGAGAAAACCTTCCCCGAATCCGTACCAGCGGAGGACTGCAAACAGGAAGGGCCACTCTAAGCGATCAAAGGCCTTCTCAGCATCAAGTGAGAGGCCAACAAATGGGCGATCAAGATTAACTGCGGTAGTCAGTACATGGCATAGAGTCCGAGCATTGTCAGCAGTTGATCTACCAGGAATGAAACCGCATTGATCTGGGTGTATTAAGGTAGGCATCCTATCCGAGAGCCGGGTAGAGAGAATGGTGGCAAATATTTTATAGTCCGCGTTTAGGAGGGAAATTGGACGATAATTAGTTGCTAGTTGCGGGTCTCTCCCCTCTTTCTCAAAAACTACTACATTTGCCATTGAAAAGGACCCAGAAGGAGAACCCTCCTCGGCCAGAGCAGAAAAATAAATTTTCAAAACTGGAGCTAAGTCAGCGTGAAAAGTTTTGTAGAATTCAGCAGCAGGGAGACCATCTGGGCCTGCGGCTCGACCTGAGGCACATTTCTTGATAGCAGAATGAATTTCTGAGACAGTAAATGGTGTGTCCAAGGCCACTCTATCTTCGTCAGATAGGGTCGGTCTTTGTACCCCTGAAAGTAAGCGTTCAAATACATCTGGCTCAAAATCACATTCAGATTGATAAAGCCGGGTATAAAAATCACGAAAGAGTTCTAAGATTTCGGTATCTTTAGTGACCAAGCCCCCCCCGACGGATTACGGAGGGCGGTAACACGCTTGGCTTCTTTTTGACCTTTTAGGGCATTTGCTAATAATTTGCCAGCACGATTATTTTCCCGATAATATAGCCCTTGTTGAGATTCGATATTTTTAACAGCAGCAGTGTACAAAAGCTGATTGTATTGAAAACGCAAGCGTTGTAAACGGAGTAAAATACATGGGTCAGTACGGGACGTGAGGAGACGCTCCCCAGCTTGTATCTGCTGCTGCTCTAGAATCAGTAAATGCTGCTTTCTTTGTTTCCCCTGCCGAATTTGATAGCTAGTGATAGTGGCGCGGATAGATGCTTTAAAACCCTCCCACCAAGCCCAGCTCGCTGTGTCATGGGGTGAGTTAAAATGAAAATAATCTTGGATAGCGGCCTTTATATCAACCTGAAAATCTTTTTGACCCAGTAGGGATCTATCAAAAAACCAAGCTCGGGGAGAATCGTCCCGCGCAGTGACACGTAATGATAAAGATATGGCAGCATGATCTGAAATATGGAGAGGATGAGTCCTAGTCGTGTCTACTTGAGAAATCAGTGCTTTGGAAATGAGAAAGAAATCTATTCTAGATTGGGAGTGATGGGGGGCAGAAAAGAAAGTGAACTCTAAGTCGGAGGGGTGAAGCAGCCTCCATATATCTACCAGCGCAAGATCTTGCATCAGAGCTGTAAGGGTAGCAAGACTCTTGGGTGGACTACTCGTTCTAGGCGGCTGTCTATCTATCAGAGGGTCTAACACTTGATTAAAATCACCACCAAGTATTAATGGAGTATTGGCAGAGGCCTGTGCCAACTGCGCAATACTTGCATAATAAGCAGGGTTGTCCACATTCGGGGCATAAATGCAAATACATGTAAATTCACTATCTCCAACCTTAAGATGTACGCGGGCCCATCTACCCTCCTTGTCAGCGCTAGTATCAATTACAGTAGCTTGCAAAGATTTCTTAACCAAAATGGCTACCCCGCACCGTTTGGAAACGGCGGGAGAATAGGCAGCCACCATGTAAGGCTTAACATTGAGTTTCAGTGTTTCAGCAGAGTTTAAGTGCGTTTCCTGAAGAAACGCTAAATCAGCATGCTCATGGCTAAGATAGCTAAGGATTTTCTTTCTCTTGATTGGACTATTAATGCCCTTTACGTTGAGTGATAAGATTTTACATAAAAGCCATTCAGACAAGTTAAAAATTCTGAGCATGATAGCGCACATAATTTCACAATGTCCCTCATATTGACTGTATCTGGCTGTACATATGGCATAAAAGAAAATAAGCTTAGATAATACAATGAAGCGCCCCACATTAAAAAAGAAAAACCGCAGCGCGGTAGAGAAGAAGCAGAACCCCAAAAATTACTGGCGACCATGTGTCTGCGGGGAGAAGCCCCAGAGAAGGCCGAAATTGAACAAACACATAACCTGTAGGACTGTGCGTGCTCCGAATCCGACCGAGGCACACATCATGGAGGGATAGGAGACCACAAAACAAAAGTCATAGAAAGAAAGTAAGAAAGTCCAGGTAGTCTCTGTGCTGAACTATGACCGCCGCATCGGGCCCTTCAAAATGGCGGACAGAGCCGGCAAATAAAAGTCCAAGTCGTTGGATTAGCGCATCTGCTCTGCTTCTTTGGAGTCTAAAAATGTTGATAGTAGATCAGGATCTTCGAATGTCCTGGTTTGGTTGTGGAGAGTCACTCGGAGCTTCGCGGGATACAACAGGCCAAATCGAGCCTGTAGCTGTTGAAGTCGAGGGCGAAAAGCAAGGAGTTTCTTCCGTCGGTCGACTGTAGGCTTTGCCAAATCAGGGAAGAAGGAGACTTTGTGACCTTCAAATTCCAAATGATGGTTCGCCCGGGCAGCATTTAAAATTTGTTCCACTTGTTGATATCGTAGCAAGCGAAAGATAATAGGCCGGGGGGTCGTTCGGTTGAGCGCCATGTGGGTAGGAACACGGTGTGCTCGATCGATTTCCAGTTCTTTATGAAAGGTGATCTTCAGCAAGGAGGGAAGAGTTTTGAGCAGGAATTCTCTCATATCTCCCGCTTCCACCCCCTCCGGTATTCCAATGAGCCTCACATTGTTGCGACGGGCTCGATTATTGCTATCTTCTAACTCCTTTTGAAGATTCTGTATCTGGCGCTCAGCCTTGTCCAGTGTGCCCAAGCGCACCGCGTGCGAGTCGAGGACCCCCGCCATATTGTCCTGCCGTAATGAGAGACTTTCAAGTCGGTCCTGGAGCACTCCAAAGTCTTCTCGCATGGCTCTAAGCGCTTCTCCATTGGACTGCACCAATTCCTTCACGCCGCGTATTTCCTCTAAAATCTCCAGGTGCATTTCGGGGTTCTCCCGAAATGGAACCATCTTCTGTGGGGAGGACACCTCTGTTTTGGAGCGTTTTCCGTGAGAAGAAGAAGGAGACCCGAAGTCCAAGCGCGCTGGTTTATGGGCCGCCATCCCCCCCGAGGTACCCCGGTCAGCCCGGAGCGAAATAGTAAGTTTGTATAGGTATTATGTCAGGATTCTAAGTAGGCCTCTCGGGAGCTTCAGCGCGAAGCGTCTTACCCGCTGGACATCAGGCTCCGCCCCCAGCATAATCGACTTTTATGCTCTAGAAGACGAGTCTTAAAAGATCTACTAGTTTTACCAATATATAATTTATTACAAGGACACCTTATGGCATAAATCACAGGCCGAGGCCTCGAAGCCATCGTAGGCTGCTCGGTACATGAACTTAGAGCATTCCCGCACTCCCAAGGACAAGGACTTGAACCTCTGCAAGACCAGCAGAGAACACGGCAAGCTCCTTTGCCAGGTCCCGCAAGTACATGCCCATGTACAGCTGGTAGGACTGGACACGGCAAGCAAGCATCGAGCCCTGGAAGCACTTTCTACCAAACGCATCCAGGTTCCTGGCCTCCCTGCCGGGGGGCACCGCAGAGTGCATCTTCTTGCTTTTCAGACGATGCATGGCCGATTCCACCACCATGGAATGGTGTGGTAGCTGTGCCTTTTGGAAGCCAGGGCTCTTACGGAGTTGATAAATGGAATCGACCCGCTTGCTCAGAACCGGCGCTGAGGCTGGTGCCTCCCACATCCGGAAGAGGAGCCGTTCCAGCATCAGAGGAACCGGGACAGTAAAAGCCTCCTTCTCTTTCATTTCCGATCGGGGGACCCCCTGTCCAAGGAACCCTGGCGATGCTCGGGGTCAGATTCCCGAGACGTCGAGGCCTCAGACGAGGACCGGGCCCGGCTGAATCAGAAAAAAGCCTTTCCTTTTGATACTGTCGACTTCGCAGTGCCTTAGTGGACATTTTGCCACATGGGCCACAGATCTTAGGATCATGATCTGAACCGAGGCACCGAAGGCAGCAGTCGTGTGTGTCGGTGAGAGACATCAGTTTCTTGCACCGATCACACTTCTTAAAACCACTGGAAGCCATCGGGGGAAAAAAAGGCCCCCGCGAGGTCAAAGGACTGGCCTTCCAGGGAAAAGAAAAAAAGGGCCAGCCACTAAGGGCAAAAACTGAAAAAACAGAAGATGGGCTCTATACCGGTGTACCGAACCCGGCGGGAAGGGGAACCGGCATTGAACCGGACAAGAACCGCGATGAAATCGCAAGAAAAATCTAACTCTTCTCCGGGTGACAAGGACAGACGTCCGTTGGGCTCCTCGGAAAAGAAAGACTGAGCAAGATGGCACCTTTAGGCGGGAAGGGGACCGCGCATGCGTGCAGTATTCCCAAAGGCTTTCATAGAAAGCTGGGGAAATGCTCCGCAGGGGCTCCATCGACGTCGATGTCACCCATATGTGAGGACTGACTTCCTGCTTGGTCCTGGAGAAAATACAACTACTTACATAGGTGTTTGTTATAGAATGAGCTTATATGTGTGCTCCAGTACACTACTGTTATACCCAGTCCTGTCTATATTTCCTTCTCATCCATAAGTTATAGGTGCACTAATAGGGCTCTAAAAGGATTCTTTGAGTTCATGCTTGCCTTGAACCAGTTTTATTAATTTTAGTTTTGGTTTTCATTTAAATTTCATACTTTGTTGATATCAGTTATTTTTGTTTTTATATTCACTTTTACTGTTAATAAATATGGAGAACAAATAATTGTGTGTTTATTAGTTCATTGCCTTACAGTTGGTTTTACATGTTATTTAATTTATACATGTGTTTCTAAATGATGGAAATTTATGTTTGTTGATTTTAATTTTTGTTTACATTTTATATTTGCCTGTTATGCCTATTTGAGGCTTTTAACCCCCTGAGGGAGGCTATGCTGAAACGAGTAGAGGTTCCTCAGCAATAAAGTTTTTAGGCACCAGCTGCTGATACACCTTGCTCCTTTGGGCTGTGTTAGGCATTACATGTGGACATGGCATCCACGTATAAATGGTGATTTTAGAAAGAGCCGTATTTACACGTGGATGTACTTACAACATAAAAGTTGCAAGGAAACATAGTAACATGGAGGCCAATTCCATCCAGCCCCTGTTCAGCCGATCAGAAGCGGGGCTTACCAAGGTAAACCCGATTCTGATCCTGTGGGGGCTAGATGTGCCTGCGGTATCAGAATCGGATGTACAGCTTGAACATGCAGGCCGGGCCCTGATTCTGATTGGCCTGCATGCCAGCCACATACCTGGCTACCTCAGCCAGGCTCCTGAATGGAGCTGCGATCCCTGGCCACTGACCAAGCTCTTTTTAATTTCTCCACATTTCATATAGGAAATGCACGTGTAAGCCCCAAATTTTCCATATCTGGATTTACACTGACTCCCAGGAATATATACATTTTAAAAAGTGTGCGCTTCAGCCAGCCCTTTAATCCTCCTAGTTTATTTTCCCTCCAAACTGAAATATGTTCAAGATAGCATGCTCTGTAGTTAATTACCAGCATCTACGTGTAGGACTGGCCCGTCCACTAGGTGAACTAGGCAGTCGCCAAGGGTAGTAGGCCCTGGTGGTAGGCATGCCTGCCAATCCCTCCCTCCAAGCACGGCACAGTTGACACTTCAGTGCTGCAGGGGGCCTTAAAGCAGTGGTGCATGTGTGTTGTCATTGCATGCCTCTCCTGCACCCCTTCGTGTCAGGGAAGGGCAGGAGCAGCTTGCCATGAGCATGAGTGCTGCTGCCTTAAGGCTCACTATGGCAAGGAACGGAGGAATCGCCATTCTGCCCTCCTCCCCAAGGTGAGACACTGGATGCCAGGTGGAGGGGGGCGGGGCGGGGAGCATGGCGATTCCTCCCTTCTGGGCCACAGCAAGCTTCAAGGCAGCAGCAGCAGCATGGTGAGCCAGGAGGGAACGACATTACAGCACAAGGGGTCTTCCTAAGGTGGCCGGCCTTGTCTACACATATAAGTGCCAACATTTATAAGTGTAAGTTGTGAAGTGCCAGTACTCACATGTGTAAGTTGCTGAATGCCTCAATTCTGATCTCCACATCCTATTTAAAATGTGCCCTTGGGCTTAGGGTTGCCAACTTTTTGAAGGATAAAAACCTGCCACCTGTGGCTAGTCACGCTCCACCCATGCCCACCCAAACCCCACCCTTTCCTGCCCCTGCCCAGCCCCCTTCCCCACCCCATCCCACCCTTGCTCCACCCCCTGTCCCCAAAAAATTGCAGAGGGCAATGTGCAAACTGAACGAGGAAGACACACACACACACACACACACACACACTCACTTTGTTGTCTGACCATTTTATTCTCTGATCATACTGGTTCTGATCTGAGGCTTATATTTTCCCATTTTCTCTTAGCTCGTTTTCTATAGTCCATCTGGCATTTCTTGTCTCGTCATTTCTTTTCTTCACTTCCTTCCATCAGCCTATTTCCAGTCCCAGTAACCCTCCATCAGCCCCCTTTCCAGTCCTCCCCTCCTATTACATTCCAATGGCAATCCCCTTGTGTTCCCAGTGGTGTCCATTCCCTTCTAGTCCCCCTCCTTCCTCACTGTCCAACCCCTTTTAGTCCAAACACCATCCCAGATATCAGCTCACTTCCACTCCCAGTGCCTACCCTATGTCCATCTGCCTTCCAGTGCCATCCCCATGTTTCTGCTCCCTTCCAGTCCCAGTGCCCCCCTCCCTTCCAGCCTCCTCCCCATTACCCAGTCACTTACCAGTGCCATCACCAGGTGTCAGCTCCCTTTGAGCCCCCTCCTTACTTCCTCTGTCAGCTCCCTTTCAGCCACCTCCTCCCCACCTTTCAGCTCTCTTCCAGCCCTCACCTTCCACCTGTCAGTCCCTTCTGCAACCTCTTTCCCCTTGTAGCCACTGCTGCTGCAATAAAGTTCAGATAAAAATAAATTTAAACCTATGTGGAGCCTGCTTCACCCCCTCCCCCCCATGAAGCTTCATTTTCCCTCCCCAGTGCAGCTTCACCTTCCCCCCCATCTTCCCCAGTGCAACTTCACCTTCCCTCTTCTGTGCAGCTTAACCCCCCCCGCCATGCAGCTTAACCTCCCCATGCAGCTTAAAAAAACCCTGTGCAGCTTAACCCCCCCCCGTGCAGCTTAACCCCCCCCCCGTGCAGCTTAACCCCCCATACAGTTTAACCCCCTCCCCCCGTGCGGCTTACCCCTCCCCCCCGTGCAGCTGCTGCTCCTGCTTCTTACTGAGCAGTGGCTGCAATTAAGTTAATTTAAAAGTAAGGAAACCTGTGAGGAGCCCTCCGGTCCTATGAAACTCCTTCTGCAGTGTCCCTGGCTGAAAAGGAAGTGACATCAGAGGGGCGGGCACTGAAGAAGGAGTTTCATAGGGCTGGAAGGCCCCTCACAGGTTTCCTTACTTCTAAATTAACTTTATTGCAGCCGCTGCTCTGTAAGAAGCAGCAGCTGCAAGGGGGGACCAGGACTGTGATCGCAGTCACAAACCAGTTTTCTGCTCTGGCCACTCCCGATCTCGCGGCCAGAGCAAAAATCCAGCTTTTTAAGGGCCGGTTTTGGTTCTCTGCCGGCAGCCGGCCTGGCCACGGGTAAACCGGCCAGGCTGGCTGAAAACCGGCCAGTTAACTACCCTACTTGGGCTTCATCTCTTTTGACCCCTCTGTGGCTAGTAGAATAACTTTTTGTGATTAATTTGGTGGACCAAATAATGAAAGGCATATATAACATAGTAACACAGTATATAGAAACTTGGAAGCATGGTGGCAGAAAAAGACTATATGGCCTATCTAGTCTGCTCTTCCATATCAACTACTATAATCCCTTTTTCCCCTTTAGAGATCTTCTGTGTTTGTCCCATGCTTTCTTGAATTTAGATACTGTCCTTGTCTCTATCATCTCCACTGGGAGAGTATGCCACCCATCTAGCATTCTTTCTGTAAAGAAATATTTCCGATGTCACTCCTGAGTCTATCCCCTTTCACCCTCATCCTTTGCCCCCTCATTGCTGTGCCTACTTTAAATTGAAAAAGGCTCTCCTCCTGTGCATTTATACATCTCTATCATATCTCCTCTATCCTGCCTTTCCTCTAAAGTATACATATTGAGATCTTATAAGTCTGTCCTCAGGTGCAAAACATAGATTGTGAGCACTTCGGGACAAGGGAAAAAATATATAGATGCACCATACCTGAATATACACTGCTTTGACTCAGTGAAAAGCGGTATTAAGCATTGCTAAATAAATGAATATGCTTTATAATGAAGACCACTGACCATTTTAATAGCCACCCTCTGTACCGACTCCATTCTGTTTATATCTTTTTTAAAGGTATGGTCTCCAGAATTGCATGCAATACTCCAATGAAGTCTCACCAAAGACTTATACAGAGGCACTATCACCTTCTTATTTTCTGCTTGCCATTCCTCTCCCTATGCAGGCAAGCATCCTTATGGTTTTTGCAGTCACCTTTTATACCTGTTTAGCCAATTTAAGATCATCGGAACTAATCACTCCCAGGTCCCGCTCTTCTTTCATGGATAAAAGTACTGCATTCTCTATACTGTACCGCTCCCTTGCACATTTGCAGTCCAAATGCGTGACCCTGCATTTTTTAGCATTAAAGCTCAGCTGCCAAATTTTTGACCTTTCTTCTATCTTAGCTTGATCTCTCTTCATGTTATCTACTCTTTCCTGGGTGTCTACTCTATTGCAGATTTTGGTGGTATCTGCAAAATGGCAAACCTTACCCGACAGCCCTCCTGCAATATCACTAAAAAAAATCTTTAAAAGAATTTGACCAAGGACAGATCCCTGCGGCACACCACTGGTAACCTTCTCAGCATGCACTCCATTTACCAACACCTGTAAGACAGCAGATAAAGGTCAGTATGGTCCATCTAGTATGCCCAGTAAGGTGACTAGAGTAGATGTACCCGCCACTCCATGCAGGGCTCCCCCCTCTATGCCTGTGTTTAGGATTGTACCCACCTCTCTGTGCAGGGTACACCCCCCTCTATATGTTGAAGCATATAAATGATATTTGTTTGTTTTGATTTTGTCCTCTTGCTATAAAGGGATCCATTGTGTCATTTTGAATTACATTACCACCTCCATCGAGAGGGCATGCCAAGCATCCACCACCCTTTCGGTGAAAAAGTATTCCCTGACATTGCTTTTAAGTTTTTCATTTTATACCTTCTGGTTTTACAACTTCTCCTTCTTTCAAACAAGCAATTTGAATTTTTATCTTCTATTTATTTATTTAACAGGTTTTTTATACTGCTTTATCATTTCAGTCAAAGTGGTTTACATTTTAACTGAAACTTGATAATGTACATTAAACAGGGACATTGATAACTTGGATTTTTCTGAGGCAATGGAGGGTTAAGTGACTTGCCCAAGGCCACAAGGAGTGCTAGTAGGGATTGAACTTTGGTCTCTTGGTTCCCAAGCCAGTGCTTTAACCATTAGGCTACTCCTCCACTCAAAAGTCAAATTTGGGTTATTTTTCTTAAGCAATTAAATCCTTTCTAACTGTTTATATGCTAGATGCTTAATATCTCAGTGCTAGGACTCAGGCAGGAAAGGATAACATTTCTGTCTTTCTAGAGCCTGTAAATATTTTGTATACAATACATGGCTATCGTTATAGAGTGTCCACTTGGGCAACCGAAGGGGAGAACTGAGCACCAGGCTCCCACTTAGTATTAATGGCCCCAGTCATGCAGAAAATCAATGAACATCAAATAGCTTTCATCAGCAGGGAACTTGAGCAGGAAAGTTGTTAAAAAAAATAGTGATAGGAAAGCTTGGTGCACGCTAACAAACCAGCTCTTCCAAGCAAGTTCACATTCCCTATCAGGGATGCCTCCATTTTACATCATTTTAAGCACATTTCATTTTAATCATGTTCACTCTGATTATAAGTTTTTTCATTCTATTAGAGCAAACTCTTTATTGAAATGGGAATAACAAATCTAAATTACAAGAGAGAAAGAACTGCAGATATAATTCATGTACAGAAATTCATTTGAACATAATGCTATATGTTGAAATACTGTTGATTTTCATCTTTTATGCATGCATATGTTTTTATATAATACATCTTGACCTTGGTTGACTACCAGGAAACCCTATTGGGTGCCAAACTGCATAAGATTAAGAAACGCTGATTTGTAAGGAAACTACTCCTAGAATATATTTGCTGAATGAGCCTGATCTCGGCAGATCTACTACTACTACTACCACCACTACTACTATTGATCATTGGTATAGCGCTACAAGTCATACACCGTGGTAAGAGATCGTCCCTGCTCATTAGAGCGTACAGTCGAGTCAAGACAGACCACACCACAACTGAGGACAAGAATATGTCTAGGGGAATGGAACGTAAACACATAGCTGGAGAGCAGGAAACTATGCGGATCAAGATTAAAACGTGGCCTCGAAGAGGTGAGTTTTTAGCCTGGATTTGAAAAGGGCCAGAGATGAAGCCTGATGTACCAACTCCAATAGTTTGTTCCAGGCATAAGGCGCAGCAAGGTGGAAAGATCGAAGTCTGGAGTTGGTAGAAGAGAAGAGCACAGATAGAAGCCATCTGTTAGAAGAGCAGGGTTCCCAAAGAGGAGTGTAAGGAAAGATAAGAGAGAAAGGTTAGTGAGGAGCAGCAGGATGAATGCACATCTAGGCCATTAGGAGAAGTTTGAATTGGATATGGAAACGGATAGGGAGCCAATGAAGCAACTTGGGAAGAGGGGTTATATGACCATAGTGAGACTGGCAGGGGCCGTGCAGCTGTATCCCGCCCCCAAAGGAAGTCATATTAACTTCCTTTGGGGGTAGAACACAGCTGCACAGCTCTTTCACAGAGGTGGGAAGGCTCTGCACCGGTTTGGCTTTTGTTTAAACTGCAGATCGCTAGCACAGTCACAGTTCTAAGAGGCAGGAGCTGTGGCTGCCAAGAAAAGGAGAGGGTGAGTCTGCAGCTGGGAATCTGACATGGAGGAAGGTGGGGGCTGGTAGCGGGCTGACATGGGGCAAATTGGGGGCTGGTAGCGGGCTGACATGGGGGAGGAGGGAGCTGGAAGGAAACTGACAAGGGGAAGGTGGGGACTGGAAGGGGACTGGTAGGGGGCTGACATGGGGGGAGGAGGGGGCTGGAAAGGATCTAATTCCTGGGGATGGTACTGGAGGGGGATTGGAAGGGTGATGATACTAGGGAAGAGAGGAGAGGGATGAAAGAGAGCTGACACTTGGGGACGGGACTGGTAGGTGGCTGGGTAATAGGGGTAGGGGCTGGAAGGGAGGGGGCACTGGGACTGGGATGGTATTTGGACTAGAAGGGGCTGGACAGTGGGGAAGGAGGGGGACTGGAAAGGAATGGACACCAATGGAAGTCCTGGGAATGCAAGGGGGTAGTTTATTGAAATTGGAAGGTATTGGGAGAGGAGGACTGGAAAAGGGGGCTGATACTGGGGAGGGTTATTAGGACTGGACATAGTCTGATGGAAGGAAGTGAAGAAAATAAAATTAAAGACAAGAAATGGCAGATGGACTATAGACCATAGAAAAAGAGCTAAGATAAAACAGGAACGCAGAAACCTCAGATCAGGACCAGCATGATCAGAGAATAAAATGATCAGACAACAAAGGTAGAAAAAATAACTTTACTTTCAATTTAGTGATTGGACTTTGCACGACCTTTATGGGAAATGAATCTCTTATTTATCTGATGTTGTACGTCATGCAAAGTCTGGCTTCTTGGGGGTTCAGTTTAATTTTTGTCTACATATTTTTATTTTAGGTTGTAGTCGTGTTCTGAGTGTGTGACTGAGACCATGTGTTCTGTTACCATGGAGTTTGTACATAGGGATCTATACTGTACTGGAGTAATTTGACTTGTTCAGATTTTCAATAAGTGTATGGATGTTCTAGGAATACAGCAGTATTTATAGTGTGTCGTTTTTCTAGCTAGGCCCCTTATGTGAGTTTTAGAAGTTTAACCTGGTATGGTATGGTAGATTTGGCCTTGTAGATCTTTGGTGACTTTTGTACGGTCTTATATTAGTTCCCAGTATGCCTGTTACTGGAGAATGTTTGTTAGATGACCAGAAACAGATTTATTTTTAATATATTCAAGTCTGTGGGTGAATGTCAAACTTCTGCTCCGCACCATTGTTGAGGGAGAGGTTTCTGTGGATGTAGAATATATGTTCAAAAAGAAAAAGTGAGAATCATAACACAGTTTATAACAAAATAAAATGAGTTAAAATTTTATAATTTTGTACTATAAACGGTGCCACGGTTCTTACTTTTTCTTTGGTCCTTGGTGTGTGAGCATCAAGCATTTTTTTTTTTTTTTTGCAGAATATATATTTACATTAACACCTTGCTGGTTCAATGCATTTTCAGGAGTTGTGTTGGGGTTCCCAAGCCCTTCTTGGTCACAAAGTCTCTCGGTTTTTAGAGGGTGAGAAATACTGTGTTGGGGTGCCAAGTTGCTCCTGTTTTTGTGGAAGTGGGTGGTGCTACATGGGTGGCATATTTAGCAACATGTTTCCTAAGCTCTGCACCATACTGTGTCATACCAAGGTCCCTCAAACCCAGTATCCTGTTTCCAGCAGTGGCCATTCCAGGTCACAAATACCTGACAGATTCCCCAAAAGGCATACAGGTTTCTCAATGCTTGTCCTGGGGCAAGCAGTGGAATTCTCATGTCCTCTTTAATAATAGTTTATGGACCTTTCCTCCAGGAACTTGTCCAAATCTTTTTTTAAACTTGGCTACACTAACAGCTTTTGCTACGTCCTCTGGTAACTAATTCCAGAGTTTAATTTTGTGGAGCCATAGACTAACTGTAGGGAGGCCTTTATAGCCCCCTGCAGTTAGCACATTTCAGCATGGCGAAACAGCTGCAGGAGTAACTAAGACCGCACACTGAGGTGGTATTAGTTGCACTCACACTACTTGCGCTAAGCCATTATGTTAGTATCTGCTGACAAAGCAGATGCCTGTGTGTGAGTTCTTTCTCTCGCCTCACTCTGCAGTAAAGTATGGGAAAGAAATCCTGCAAACCTAAAGAGTAATGAGTAAAAGAATGTTTTGACTACATATGTCTGTTTTTAGTTTGTATTGATACGAGTATATTCCCTACTTGGTGAAGATCTGCCTCTGGTGACTGAGGTTACATGTTCTGTTAACATGGAATTTCTATGTAGGGAGCTGTAGTAATCTGGCTTGTTCAGTTTTGTAAATAGGAATATGGATGTTCTAGAGCCTATTGCAATATTTGTGGTACTGCCTTTTCTGGGCATTCTTCATGTTGTGAGTTTTGGAAGTTAGTGCTGTTATGGAATAGTAGATTTGCTCTATGGGACCTGTACTCAGAGTTCTTGGTAAGGTCAACTTTAGGGTGTTTTGTGTGTGTGTGTGTGTGTGGGGGGGGGGGGGTTATGGAATATATATTGTCTTTGAAATTTGTGTTCTTTATGCTACCAGACTGAAATTTAAAATATTTTGTTAGGTTGGATTCAAGGAAATTTCAAATTTTAAGGGAACGTCTCGGTTTATTTTTGTTTAGTTGCCTGATAGCTTCACCGCTGCTGAGTTCCAGACTTTTCCAACTCTAACACAATCCAATCCAGCGTTTGAATTAATGGCTACCAGGATTAGTTTCTCATTTTATATCTTCCCTCCTCATCAATAATCTGGTCATAGTGAAATAAATCTGATGAACAGATTGGTGATGGTCTGATTGGTGGTAGGGGGCTGTGTAAATGGATTTTCATTAATCAAATTTAATGTTTTATTATGTTTGTTTTATTATAACATCTCTTTTACTAAATTGCATGCATATGTTTGGGTTTAGATTGGTGGCATATACATTTTAAAGTAAATTATACTAAATTTATGCAAATAATGCTGCAATGAGTTGCATGAGGGTGATGCATATGGTGGCCCCTGGGAGGAAGTAGACAGTGGGGGTGGAGAAAAGCAGAAACCTCAGACTGAGACAAGCATGATCAAGAATAAAATGGTCAGACAACAAAGGTAGAAGAGAATTTTATTTTCAATTTAATGAACAGTCTTGCTGCTATCTTTATATTTTATAAAATACCAGGAAATTCATCTCTTTCTGTTTCTCTGGCATTACATTGTATACATAATCTGACTTTTTGGGTTGCAGTTTAATTTTTAGCTACATATGTTTATTATTAGGTTATGGTCACTTATTCTGTACTTCGGTGAGGGTCTGTGTTCTGCGTTTGTGATCAAGGCCAGGTGTTCTGTTAACATGGAGATTGTATGAAGGGATCTGTACTGTAGTAATCTGAATTGTTTCAGATTTTCAAACAGGTGTTTGGATGTTCCAGGGCCCACTGCAGTATTTACAGTAACTGTGGTAACCCGGAGGCCCTCTTCGCCTCCCTCAGCAAGTCTTAACACCCCAACATAAATTGCCCCCAAACAAAATACCCCACAACAGAATCTGGTACAAACTTTGGTCGCAGCTTTATTTACAACCTGTAACAACCGGCCCAACACGGGCCTAAATATACAACTTTCAAACATAACCCAGCCCCACACCCCCTTGCCGGAAGATGCCCCCACCCGCCATATTAGGAGCAAGGCGGAGCATCCTCCTCCCCCCCGAACCCCGCCGCCTGCCTCGCCATCCTAGTAGCAAAGGCCGGCCCCCACCCCCCCGCTACCGGGCCGAGACCCCCAACCGGGCTGTCTCGCCCCACCCCGAGGAGTACTTCGCCCCCACTGCTCCTAAACCAGTTCAAGCCCGTGCCGCTTCTGCGAGCGCTGGCTCTCTACTCCGCCCCCACCAGCTGCAACATCCCGAACACTACCTCAAAAAAGGGGGGTGGGCGGGCAGGAACGCGTCCGCTTCCCGAGGAGCCGTGGCGAAAAGGGACAGCCACGCAGTTCCTCGCCGACAACTGCTCCACCCCCCCGATGCGCAGGCCAATGAAATCGCTCCTTCATGGCAAAGGAGCGATTTCAAATGCCGCGCTCCTCCAGACCTCCTCCCCCCCCCCCTGTCGCCCCTGTCACGTGCGGGAGGCCGAGGCCGGGCCCGGGCCCAGGTTACTGACGGCCGCGGGACCCAGCCCGCGGCCTCGAGCATTTATGCTTTTTTTTGGATAGGCTCTTTATGTGAGTTTTGGAAGTTGAGCTGGTATGGTATGGTAGGTTTGCTCTACTACAGATCCTCAATGACTTTGTTGTAGGGTTTTGTATTAGTTCACAATATGCCTGGTACTGGAGAATGTGTGTTGCTGTTAGTGAGATGATCAGAATCAGATTTATTTTTTTTTAAGATATTGAGTTCTATGGGTGAATGTCCTAGTTCTGCTCTATACCCATTGTTGAGAGAGGAGGTTCTGTGGATACAAAATATACGTTCAAAAAGAAAAAGCAAGAACCATAACACAATTTATAACAAAATGAAAATGAGTTATAATTTGATGTTATAAACAGTGCTGTGGTTCTTACTCTTTCTTTTAGTTCCTTAGTGTATAAACACCTTTCATTTCCTCCACATTATCTAATCGGCTTTTTTGGTTTGGTTCAGTCCCAGACTGGAGTTTTGGGAAAGCCCTCCCCCCACACACAAACACTCTGGAGGGGGTGGGGTGCCACCTCTTCCCTTGCCTCAGGCAGCAGATTGCCTTGAGCCACCCCTGCTACTTCTATTTCCCAAGAAAATCCAGGGGATGGGCTGCCAGAAGTCAGCATTGACTTAATAGCACATAAACACACGTCAAACTTTTTCTAGACCTCTTTAGAAATTAAAAATCTTGCAAAATGTATCTTTAGTGCCATTTAATTTAATTTAATTTAATTTAATTTAATTGGCATTCATATTCCACTTTGTTCAAACAGGATTCATGGCAAATTATATAAAGCTGAGTTAGTGAACACTTAAAATACATAATATACATACAAATCTATAATGAATCAATACCTCTCTTCATAACATTATCTGTCTCCTACAATCCCTGCTCCACTAGACCTTACAGGATTTTATAATATACATTGTGGTTAACTAAAATGCAAGGGTGCCAATAATGTTATGTTGTGTACAATATCTTGAGAAATAATTGAAAATATTGCAACTGTATGTCATTTTAATAGTATGTTCAAAGGTACACAACAAAAAAAGATGTCTATGTAACTTAGATGTATCATTTTTGAGAAAAAACAAAATGACATGGACAGGATTAATGGCGCTCTTCACTAATATTTGGTTGTACAACCGTTGGCAGTGATGACGGCTCCAAACGTTTCTTGTAGCCATCTAAGTTTTCTATATCTGTCTACTGGTAGTTTCTCCCACTCTTCAACTGTGATTTGTTCCAGCTCATGAATGTTGCCAGGATTCCTTTTACCAGTGGCAGATTTCAGCTCTTTCCAAAGGTTCTTGATTGGACTGAGATCAGGACTCATTGCTGGCCAGTTTAAAACAGTCCATTTGTTCTTTTTTATCATTATTTTGTACTTTTGGATGCATGTTTTTGGTCATTGTCCTGCTGGAGGACCCGTGTCCTTAGACCCAGACCTAGATTTCTGACACTAGGTAGCACATTTTGCTCCAAAATACCTTGGTAGTCCTCTGACTTCATGTTTCTTTTAATACATTCCAGGTCTCCAGTTCCAGAGGCAGTAAAACAGCCCCACAACATTATGAGACCTCTACCGTATTTAACTTTAGGAAGGCTGTTTTTCCTTATAAGCTTCATTTCTTTGCCTGTAAATGTATTACAGGTCTGCATTGCCAAGTAGCTCAAGTTCGGTTTCTTTTGTCCACAGAATATTTTTTCCAAGATTGTGGTTTCTCGAGAAACCACAATCCTTCTGGGAAATGAGAAGAAAGACCAGGACCTTTTAAGACATATAAAAAAACTAAATAAAAGTAAATAAAAAACATGTTTAAAGGGGGACCATGACTGTACATAGTTCAGATACCGTTCTATGTAAAGTATACCGAAGTATACAAAATTGTTAACTGTTCCATGTAAACCGCCCTTGATCTCTGGAAGGGGCGGTATAGAAGAAATAGATAAATAAAATAAATAAATACATAAATAAGATAGCTTTTTATACATTTAGTTCTTCTTTTATTTATTTATTTATTTATTTAACATTTCTTCTATACCACGCTATTAAAATCAGCGCGGTGTACATCGAACAAGCATACTGCAATGTATACAAACAACATTGAGTTTACAAAGAACAGGGAATTGACCACACTAAAAGAGAGGAGAGGGAGAGTAGTGCGTTCTACTACTTCTGCAGATCGTCCTACACATTTCCATGAAAACCCAGATTATTATGCATGCGGCAAGTGTCAACAGTGCGTTCAGACTTTGGAGGGTAATATGTGGCATTATATCAAGCAGGAATTTTGATTGCGATCCTATTTTTGCACTTCATGTTCATTCTTTTTTGTGGTACATAACATTGTTTGCCCATGTGATCTTATCTATGTAGGTCAAACTACAAGACAAATTAAAGCACGCCTCGGTGAATATGCTTTGCGTTTACGGACGGAAATGTTATCAGCACCTACACCTGTATGGTGGAGCGTTGTTTGCAATATGGGCATTCATTCACTCAATTGTACTTGTGGGTGATTGATCATGTTCCTTTGATCCACGGGGTGCCCATCGGCTGGCTAAATTACAATGGAAAGAGCAATACTGGATTTTCAAATTATGTTCTTTGGTTCTGTCAGGTCTGAACTTGAAAACTGATTGGCCCAGTCTCTCTTGAATGTAGACCTATCATTGGAGGGGGTTTTCCATTTCATGGATTTCTTCTCCGTTTTTTGATTGGTTGCTATGATGATTGACGTCAGACGCCTTCCTTTTTAAGGTGTGGGCTGTTTATCCTGTTTAAAGCACTGACATTTCTCATGTATACCAGGGAGTTTCCTGAAACTTGAAGCAGAGCCTAGTTTAATTTGGGCTCAAAATGTGTCACATCATGCTGGGCTTCCTTGAAAATGTTTTTTTCTTATGTGCTTCTCATGGAGATAAGTACCTTAAATTTTTTATGATAAAATAAAAATGATTAAAATGGGGACTTATTGTCAAGTAACTCCAACATTCTTTAAATATTTCTTCACCTTTGTTTCACTGGTTTTTTTGTTTTGTTTTTTAATTATTGGAAATAATCATGTCCTTGCAACGTCCCAATTTTTATACTATTTCCTACTTCCTTTTTTAATCGGTCTTGTTTGATTTGATTCTTTTATGTGTCAAATATTTGTGCATATATAGTCAAAATCCATTTCACTAGCCTCCTTTTTTATTTTTTTTAGGAGATATTGGACATTAAGTGTTTGAACTACAAGGGTGCCAATAATGTTGACCACAACTGTATTTTGGTACATTTGCAGGTCTCTGCCACAAGTAGCCCAGAAAATGCATATGAAGGCTGCTGTGCCTTCACCATTACATATCGTGGAAATTTCCAGTAGCAGGTGTGTTAAGGAATGACAATATTGCTGTTTTCTCTGCCTCTGGGATAGTCGTGCTGTCAAAGATCGTTATGCTGTTCACAACTGGCCTTTAACCCTGGGAGTACCGATGGGGTCAAAAGTGACCCCATTGCAAGTTTCACAACGCGTATCTCAGAAACTAGTTGTTCAAGAATGTAATCTTTTTATGACTTTTCACATGTCAATATTCTCTTTATATTGCACCATGAGAGGAATAATTTTCATCCGCTAGGTGACGCTAGTGATGAATTGCAGCACAGAGTACCAGTGGGGTCATTTTTGACCCCCAGTTGCTTACGTCCGGTTTGGATCGTGATACAAGTTGCAGTTTTGTGAATTTTTTGATCTGACAAAGGTATTTATCATTAATTATGTATCATTTATGTTTTGTACTCTTATTTTATGAAAATTACACATTTTCTGTAATTGATATCATATGTTCTCTCATTATCTCCGATGAAATCTAAAGGCTTTCAGCTCGTTCATCACGATTACTGTACACCTATAGTAAAACTGCTTTGCGTTTTATTCAACTTTATCTTTGTTTATTTATTTTAGGTTATTGTTTATGATGTCAAAACGAAAGTATTCAGCTGCCCAAGTAAGAAATATTGCAATGAGATGCTGACAGTGACGGCTCTGAGTCGTCTGATGATGCAGCATATTCAGCAAATGAAGAAGCATATCAACCAAGTTCGGACGATAAATCTGATGACAGTCATGATTTAGATGGCAACAGCAGTTGGTTGCCAAGTGAATGTGAGACTGATGTTGAGCCGGTAACATCGCCTGCAGCAAAGAGTCAAGTTACAGGTCGAGGCTGTGCTGGACGGGGAAAAAGGCAGGAGTCCTCAGTGTCAGTATCATCTGTGAGGAATCTTAGTTGTGGTCGTAGAGGAGCTAAGAGGTCATCAACTATAAGCACAAATGTTGCCATTGAAGCCTATGTATCTAAGGATGCCACATCATGGGACAGGAAACCTATAAAACAAACTGCTGGAAGATACGCTAGAGCTAATGTCATGCCCGTACAACAAGGTCCTACAAGGTATGCTGTACAAAATGTTGATGGCTCTCTCGCAGCATTCCACTTGTTCATGAGGAAGAACTTGTTGAATGAAATCATGATGTGGACGAGCAAACAAGGAAGACACATTTATGACGACACCTGGAAAGATTTGACAGACAAAGAATTTCAATGTTTTCTTGGACTTCTGATCCTCTCAGGCGTGTACAAGTCACAAAATGAATCCATAGTTCAGTTGTGGAACCTTAAAGATGGTTGTTCTGTTTTCAGCAAAAATATGGCCCGTAACCATTTTCAGCAAATTTCTTGTGCTCTCAGATTTGATGATGCAACCAACAGACGTGAACAATGAGGCATGGATAAGCTTGCTCCAATCAGACACGTTTTTGATACCTGGGAAACAACTCTAAGTGACGCCTTTGTTCCTGGTGAAAATGTTACCGTGGATGAGCAACTGCTTACATTTCATGGCCGTGTTCCGTTCAGACAATATATTCCCAGCAAACATTCAAGTGCGAGCGCGGAGTTGCGAAGGACGCCGGTAACCGGGCGGTCGGCCCAGTCCCGGCCCGTCCTTCCGGCTTCTGAAGAAGAGAAGGGGGGGTGGGAGGGAAGAGGGAGCGAGCGTGCGGAGACTGATGACGCCGGCAGCATTTTTTGAATGGATTGGCTCTGCAGATGGAGAGAGCGGAGCCAATCAGAGCTGCCGGCGTTAGATGGGGTTATAAGGAAGGAGCTGTTTATGCGCCCCCCTTTTCGGCGGCGGTTTCGGAGACAGGAAGGCTTTTGTGTCCGGCGTGTTGGAGAGCGTAAAAAATCGGGGCAGCGCGAGAAGCAGGTGTAAGGTGGTTGGGGCAGCCGGGTAAGTTTTCGGAGGCCTGAGCGGTGTTTGCTGGGGTTTAGAATTTTGGCGTGGTGTGCTCTTCGGCGTCGCGCTGCGGAGGTTTTTGCCAGCTGAGGGCTCAATTTTTGAGAAGGGTGGGAAGGGATCTTTGGGGGCAAAAGTGACAAAAAAAAAAAAATCCTGCTAACTTTATCCTACTCAGGCGTTCTTGCTGGGGGGCCTGTGCTCCTTTGTAGAATGGCACGTGGAGTGAGGGCTGGGGCAGTTGGCCCTGATAGGGCTGCGCAGGCAAGGGGTGCTCAAGCTGGTAATAGGGGTAGGGTTGCTGGGAGGGGGGGTAGCGGGGGGGGCGGGGTCATCGAGGAACTGCCAGTCGGAGGCTGCCTCGAGCAAAGGTGCCTCAACGAGGTCGGGGAGAAGGGTTGTCATCAGTGCGGGGAAAAGGGGCTGCAGGATCCAGAGCGAGGGGGCAAGCTAGGCGGGGACAGCCTCAAGTAGGAGGTGTGGGGGCTAATTCTGGGCCTCTGCCCGCGGTTTTAAATGAGCACGGATCTGCTAGGGATGGGGATGAATTAGTGGGGGGTGGGCATGAGCAGGAGCAAGGGTGTCTAACTCAGGGCGGATGGGGTTATGGGAATTTGGGATTAGGACCTATGGTTATGCCTGCGGGTGCACATACCATAAATCCTCGAGACAGGGCGTCCTGGGAGAGTGTGCAGAGGGGCCATGGTACCTATGGGGCTTGGAGTGGTCCCTCGCAATGGGGACACTGGTTGGGGTGTGGGCAGGGTTCCTCTCGAGCTGAATGGTTGGATGCATGGCAGCCAGGGTGGTCTTCTCCTGTTCCCCCTCCCCCTCTTTTTCCTATTATGTCTCCACAGGGTTCAACACCATTATCAGGAAGAGCCGACAGTGGACTGCGGCAAGTAGAACGCGTGGATTCGACTTTGATCCGGCAGTGGGAGATGTCCAGTGAGGGTGCGGTTCGAGAAGCTGGCGGACGGAGCTCAGTACAGTGGATGTTGGTCCGGAGGAGGTGGTGGCATCTGCGACTGGTGTTGCAGGTGAGTTACAGGTAGATTCGGGTGAGAAGAGTAGAGAGAGTGGTAAAAAGAAAGCAAAAAGGACAGCAAAAAGGAAACATTCCTGTAGAAGGCGTCGCAGGTACAGTTCTTCGTCCGCTTCATCCTCGGTTTCGTCTTCTTCACTGACGTCATCGAAGATAGCATGTGTCGGCAGAGGAAGGGTGATAAAAAGGTCTCAGGAAGGGGTCAAGAGGGTGGTTTGCCTTCAGCAGTGGTAATTTCAGAGTTATGGGAGGGAGTTCCACGGAAGTTGAGGCATAAAATTAAAAAGCGGCGTTATATAGATATTTTCCGGTTGCTAGAAGGGCGCAAACGATCGGGTGAAAGCAGGAAGAAACGTAAGGAGGATGAAAAGGCGTGGCGTATTAAGAAAGTTTCACGAAATGTGGTCAATTGGACACGGGCGTTTCTGCGTTTGACTAGTGTTTGGGGACAGCATTACCCGGGGCAATACGAGAGGCTTTTATCTTACGCGGATTCAATCTTGGAGGCGTCGCAGACACATGAAGGGTGGTCATGGTTAAACTATGACGAGAAATTTAGAGACAAGATGGAAGAGAATAGACTTGTGTCATTGGGAATGCAGGACATTAATTTGTGGTTGACCCAGATGTCGGCCAGGGGTAGTGTCGGAGGAGGGGCAAAAGGTGCAGTCGTGAGCGGGGTTGGGACTGGTCGGTCCTTTCGTGGGGGAGTGAGTCTCGTACAGCAGCGTACAGGGGGCAATGGGGCAGGCGACGTTTGTTGGAGGTTCAACAAGACCTCGTGCCCTTTTCCAGATTGCAAATTCCGGCACGTCTGTTCCCTTTGTGGGGGAGCGCATTCAGCAGTTAAATGTGTCAAAAAAGGGAGCTCCCAGCCCCCTACTTCTGGCGCAAAGTAATGCAGGGTTGTTTGGCCTCGCCCCCACGCCTGTTAGAGTGCAAGTATTGAATGCGTGGTTGGGCCAGTACCCTCGACAAAACGATAGGGAGGCTTTATATTTTGGTTTTAATTATGGTTTTGTAATCCCAGTGTGTGGGCAGGTGGGGGGGTCGGCGGGGCGGAATTCAGTGTCAGTGAAGCGATTCGCGTCGGTGGTGAAAGAAAAGTTGGCAGTGGAATTGTCGCTTGGTAGGGTAGCGGGCCCATTCGTCAGTCAGCCATTCGCAAGAATGGTAATTTCTCCATTGGGTATAATACCGAAAAAGGAGCCGGGGAAATTCCGCCTGATACATAATTTGTCCAGCCCCATAGGAGCGTCGGTCAATGACTATATTCCGCGGGAATTATGTTCCGTGCGATATGCGTCGTTCGACAAGGCAGTGAGCCTAGTATGATCCGCTGGGCGTGGGGCGCAGATGGCAAAGGTAGATATTGAGTCTGCGTTCCAGCTGCTTCCAGTGCACCCTGCGTCGTTCTACTTGTTGGGTTTTTTGCTTTGAAGATGGTATATATTTTGATAAATGCATGCCCATGGGCTGTGCCATCTCTTGTTCATACTTCAAGAAGTTTAGTACTTTTCTACAGTGGGCAATTGAACGTAAAGTGGGTATAGCGCAGGTTGTGCATTACTTGGATGATTTTTTATTTGTCGGGTCGGAACACTCTGAAGAATGCCGTGTATTGCTGGATGGTTTTGTGGATTTGTCCAAGGAATTGGGAGTACCATTGGCAAAAGAAAAGACGGAAGGTCCTACTACGTGGATCACTTTTTTGGGGGTTGAGCTCGATTCAGACTTCATGGTGGCACGTCTTCCCCAAGATAAAATTCGCAGATTGCGGGTGTTAGTGGCCAATGTGCTGGCATCATCGTCCTTGACGCTGAGGGAGATGCAAGCTTTGATAGGCTCGTTAAATTTTGCTTGTCGGGTGATACCGATGGGCCGGGTATTTTTGAGGCGGTTGGCAGCAGCTACGGCAGGGGTGCGTAGGCCTCATCATCATCTGAGGGTCTCGAAGTCAATTAAGGCGGATTTGCGGATTTGGCAGGTCTTTTTGGAGGATTTTAATGGGACCACAGTTTTAATGGAACCGGAGCTCAGTAGTGTGGATTTGCAATTGTATACTGACGCGGCAGGGGGCATAGGTTTGGGCATTTACTTTGCTGGGGCATGGTGTGCGGAGCGTTGGCCGCAGTCCTGGTATGAGTCGCGGCTTACCAGTAATATAACTTTTTTGGAACTGTTTCCCATTTTAGTTGCATTGGAGTTGTGGCCGGATAGACTTTCTAACAAAAAGGTTTTGTGGTGGTGTGATAATGAGGCGGTAGTGCAGGTGGTGAACCATTATTCACCGCACTGTCTTTTGGTGGCTAACTTGATGAGGGAAGTGACTTTAGCTTGTTTGCGGTTAAATGTGTACCTGAAAGCTCAACATATTCCAGGGTATGCTAATACCATCGCTGATTCTCTTTCCCGTTTCAAGTTCGAGCAATTCCGACGATTGGCACCACAAGCGGATGCAGAAGGAAGTGCGGTCCCTTGGAAGTTATGGAGTCTTGGCCATCCGGGATGAAAGACTTGTTGCGGTGTTCTGTAGCGACTGGTACCTGGGCAGCGTATCGGCGAGGATGTCAGAAGGTGGTGGAATTTTTGGAACGCTCGGGTTGGCAGTTTGGGCCGGTTTCAGCTCAGTTGCTAGGACAATATGTGGTATGGGCGAAGGAGAATGGAGTGACTCGCTCGGCAGTGCGTAGTCATTTGGCGGGTTTCGAGTATTTCGTGAAGGCGGTGGGCTGGGACTTCCCGTCAGGGGGTGCCTTAGCCCGTCGGCTCTTGCAAGGATGGGGTCGGGCAGCACCTGTACATCTGGATGCTTGGCGTCCCATCACTCATGATTTACTAGAAAGAATATGCAAGTCCTTAGCGGTGGTGGCCTCGTCGCAGTATGAGGCGACGCTTTTTCGAGCAGTTTTTACTTTGGCATTTTTTGGGGCTTTTCGCATGGGGGAGCTGGTGGCGCGATCATCCAGGGCGGGAGATGTGGGGATTCTACAGCGTCAACATGTTTGCTTTGAAAAAGGGCAGTTGAGAATTTTGTTGGCAAAATCTAAGACTGATCCGCAAGGCAAGGGTTTGTGGGTATGGCTGAGTGGGATTCCAGGGTTTCACACTTGTCCGGTGAGCGCCATGCGTGCTTTCTTACGGGAACGCCCATTGCGAGTTGGGGGGTTGTTTCTGCATGCGGACGGGCGGCTGCTTACACGTTTTCAGGTGGCAGCAGTTCTGAGGTTGGCATTGAAGGCTGTAGGTGAGCCCCCCGAACATTATGCAGCTCATTCTTTTCGTATTGGCGCGGCCACTAGCGCTGCTGCTGCGGGCCTGTCGCAGCAGGACATTCAGAGTATTGGGAGGTGGCGTTCCCAGGCTTTCTGGGGTTATGTTCGTTTGTAAAAAAAAAAAAAAAAAAAGGAAAAAGAAAAAGGGGGGGGGGGCCTTGATATGGATTAACTCTTCTTTTCTTTTGCAGTTGCAGGAGGGAGTGTCCAGAGCTGTTGGATGATCGGGCACTCTTTCATGTACTGGGCCGGCCGAGCGGCCATTGGGGCCTAATCTGGGGCTGGATCCTGCTCAAGTGTCGCTGCTATGGCTGTGTGAGAGAGGGTTGAGGTGGTCTCAGCTCCTGCCTTTGCTCCGGCACCATGAGCGAGTGAGGGGCAAGCCACGGCTGCTGCTGTTGCATTTAGGTGGCAACGACCTAGTTACCTGGACTTGTAAGCAACTCATCAGAATTGTTATAAAAGATTTAACTATGTTATTGCATATGTTCCCAGGAATCCAGTTAATTTGGTCAGACATTATTCCAAGGCCTGTTTGTGCGGCCCAGCGGCGTTGGTCGCGGGGTCTTACAAAAATAAATCGTCAAATAGGACGGTGGTTAACTGGACAAGGTGGGATTCAAGTTCTTCACCCATGGGTGGAAGTGGCTTGTACGGGGTTGTACAGGATTGATGGTGTTCATTTGTCCCCTGTGGGTATAGATTTACTGTTGAATGATTGGCAAGAGGCCTTGGAAGGTGTTTTACATGGGGATACTAACTGGTCGCAGCAGGGCATTGGGGGGGCGGCACAAGGGCATTAATATGCCAGTGCCGGTGGCGGGATCCCGGAGGTTTCCGGGGCCCGGAGCCATTTGGTCATACTTGGGCGGGGGCGGGGTGCCCCCGACCCGGATAATCCCTGCTGGCCTTTGCTAGTCATATGGCGAGGTCAGGGAAAGGGCGGTAGGAAATTGGCCGGTGGTCGGACACGGCCGGAGCGGATGCGACCCCACTTTGCTAATTATGGCTGGGGGGGTATCACTCTGCTGGTGGGAGATTGTTTACAGAACTGTTTGATATTGTAAAGTTAATTGAATTATAATAAAGCTGCGACCGGTTGGTACTTCCAATAAGAAAATTGTGTCTGTGAAATTTTGTAAGGGTGGGGGAAAGGGTGGGGGAGGGGGTGAGAAGAATGAGGGAGGTGGGGGTGAGTAAGGATGGGCGTAGGGCACCGGATGCGGCCTGCCACGGTTAATTCAAGTGCGAGCGCGGAGTCGCGAAGGACGCCGGTAACCGGGCGGTCGGCCTGGTCCCGGCCCGTCCTTCCAGCTTCTGAAGAAGAGAAGGGGGGGGGGAGGGAAGAGGGAGCGAACGTGCGGAGGCTGATGACGCCGGCAGCATTTTTTGAATGGATTGGCTCCGCAGATGGAGAGAGCGGAGCCAATCAGAGCTGCCGGCGTTAGACGGGGTTATAAGGAAGAAGCTGTTTATGCTCCCCCCTTTTCGGCGGCGGTTTCAGAGACAGGAAGGCTTCCCGCCCTCCCTCCCTTCATTTTTTGGTATGTGGGGTGGTGTTGTTTTCGGGGTGTCGCAGTTGGGTGGTGTTGACAAGGCGGGATCCCGGAGGTTTCCGGGGCCCGGAGCCGTTTGGTCATACTTGGGCGGGGGCGGGGTGCCCCCGACCCGGATAAGCCCTGCTGGCCTTTGCTAGTCATATGGCGAGGTCAGGGAAAGGGCGGTAGGAAATTGGCCGGTGGTCGGACACGGCCGGAGCGGATGCGACCCTACTTTGCTAATTATGGCTGGGGGGGTATCACTCCGCTGGTGGGAGATTGTTTACAGAACTGTTTGATATTGTAAAGTTAATTGTTTGAATTATAATAAAGCTGCGACCGGTTGGTACTTCCAATAAGAAAATTGTGTCTGTGAAATTTTGTAAGGGTGGGTGAAAGGGTGGGGGAGCTTGTGAGAAGAATGAGGGAGGTGGGGGTGAGTAAGGATGGGCGTAGGGCACCGGATGCGGCCTGCCACGGTTACTGGGAAATATGGCATAAAGCTATGGATGTTGTGTGACAGTGCAATGTCATATGTTCTGCGTCTTCAAGTATATACAGGAAGGGAACGCAGACAAAACAGGGAACAGAATCGGGGTGAAAGGGTTGTGCTGCAACTCACTGAAGGATTGACGCGATCTGGCAGAAATGTTACTGTTGACAATTTCTTCTGCAGTTTATCCCTGTCACGGAAATTGCTAGAAAAACAAATAACACTTTCGGGGACAATTCGAAAGAACAGAAAATAATTACCTCCAGAATTTGTAACAGCAAAG
The DNA here is from genome assembly GCA_033557465.1 of Ichthyophis bannanicus. Lineage (NCBI taxonomy): Eukaryota > Metazoa > Chordata > Amphibia > Gymnophiona > Ichthyophiidae > Ichthyophis > Ichthyophis bannanicus. The sequence continues at coordinate 552,903,414 of CM066036.1, forward strand.
GGCCGAGAGGTATTCACTTCACTGTTTGCCTTTCGCGATGACACCACTCTGGTTTCCTATTGCCCGAAGAAAGGAAAAGTGGTTGCTCTTCTGAGCAGTTTGCATGATCAAGAAGAAGTAGATAACACTTGTCCAGACAAAAAAACACGCATGATCTTGGACTATAATTCTAGTAAAGGTGAAGTAGATACAGCAGATCAAATGTTGCGCACTTATAACACAAAACGAATGACAAGACGCTGGCCAGTGACAATCTTCTACAACATGTTGGACATCAGTGCTTTGAACGCCTTCATTGTTTGGATGTCACTAAATCCAGAATGGCAGTCCAAGTCAAAGCACAGATGTCGTCTATTCCTCTTGGAATTAGGAAAGCAGCTGCTTCAGAGTAATTGCAGCGAGACTTCTTCCATCATTGAAGAAGCCACTGATGCTGTTTGCAATGTCGGAATCCCAAAGAAAAGGGCAAGGTGCCACTGCTGTTCCAGAAAAAAAGACAAGAAAGCAACATAGTTTGCACCTCCTGCAAGCGCAGTATTTGCAAAGAACATTCAGAAATTGTCTGTGTCTCATGCAAATGACTGTAGTACCTTACTGTGTTCATCAAGTGCATGCAAAAACTGCTTTCATGGCAACTCTTCTTCATGTAATTTTATGATAAAGCATTAAATTTCAAAATATTTAAGCTTCATATAATAAATAATTAATTTGGAATAATATTTTGTCTGTTTAGTTTAAAATTTTCATGGTTAACAATTTATGACCCCAACGGTATTCAGGGTGTGCAAAAAATCTCGGTAATTCCAGGGTTAAGAACTGTCTGATCCAGGAAGCAGCAGTGTTAGTCATGTTCCATTAGTTTATCCAGCAAACATTTTGCTTCCTCCTTTGCATATAAAACTGGATTTAATGAAAAATTTAGTAAAAAAATGTCTCAAACAAAATCAAAAGGATTTGAGTATGTTTCTAAATTTCCAAAGATCATTGTTGCAAAACTGAAAGACGTCATTTTTGTGGGGCCACAAATAAGACAGGTGATGGAGGATGAAGATCTGAAAAATATCTGGATGCTTTGGAACTTAAAGGCTTGCCACGCTTCAGGTGGATCTGTGAAAACTTTCTGTGTAATCACAAATCGCCAGATTATGTTGGAGTACAAAGGTTACTTGATGCCTATCGTAAACTTGGTTGCCGCATGTCATTGAAAATACACTTCATTCACTCACATCTTCACTTTTTCTTACCAAACATGGGTGAGCAGTTTCACCAAGATATTCAGGCCATGGAAAAACATTACCGTGGATTCTGGGATGAGAGCATGATGGCAGATTACTGCTGGATGTTGTATCGTGACAATCCTGACAAATTTCACAGCAGAAAGTCTACTGTAAAACACTTTTAGTGCATTTCTTACATGCAGACATGCCAAATATAGTTATTAGCATGTGTGACATATAACTTTTTCAATGTTTGATATGTAACATTTTACAGACACCTCTATGGATGATACAGTTGTGGTCAACATTATTGGTACCCTTGCAGTTCTACCCCTTAATGTTTAATATCTCCTTAAAAAAAAATAGTGGCCAGTGAAATGGATTTGGACTATATATGCACACAGGGCCATACCGACTTGCACAACTGGCGCACTGCCCCCCCCCTCACCCCCCGCGGCAACAGTGATTTGATTTCTTTTCAGTACATGGCTGTGTGGATGCGGGCGTTGGATTTAGGTTATTTACCCTCCTTTGGCTTGATGCCTGCTGCTCACATCTTTGTTGTGATGTTGGGAAGCCCCACCGTAAGGCTGGGTGACAGCGGCAGAATGGAGCGCAACTGGAGCCCGCAAACACTTAACTTACTCCTTCAGACGCTCGTGGTCACTTCGCCGGCCCTCATCAGATTGGTCCTGCTCGCTCCTCTTCGCTGGGGTGGGTTTCTCTTGTGGCTCGGGCTGTCTTCCTTATCAGATGGTGCTAAATTGCCTTTCCACTACCTTACCGATGAAGTCCCCAAAATTTCAATGAGTCACTGGTGTTTGAAACTTTGAGATGGTTTTCAGTACCACGTGGTGGGATTTAATGTCTTCCGACGCTGAGCTGCCATCAGCTTGTGACACTTGAATGCGTGAGCCTTTAGAAACGCTGAGCTCCTTCTATGTTGTCCGTATTTATTTCAGCTTGTTTTTATTAAATATAGCACTGGTTAAATTTAGATACTCTGTAATAGAAGTGCTTAGCATGCCGTGAGAAGGCTTAAGGGGCGGCAATGGCAGGCAATGGCAGACAGCTGAAATACGTCCCTTAAGTCTTTGTGCCCTGTGCGGCCGCACTGCTCGCACAGTGCTAGGTATGTTCCTGTATGCACACATATTTGACACATAAAAGAATCAAATAAAACAAGACCAATTAAAAAAGAAAATAGTAGGAAATAGTATAAATACTGGGACGTTGTCACGACATGACTACTGGCACTCTGATAAACAATTCAAATCAGTTTGAACAGAAGAACCACATTCCCATTGCAGTAAAATTAGATGCAACTGTGATCAAGTGTCAGTACTCACATGACTTGAATCAACCAATGAATGATGACTCGAATGTTTAAAATGGAACAGGGAGTGAATGTGACCGTTTTCACAATAGTGAAGACGAGAGCTGCTTCAGACCATCAGAAAAGCCATTATCGCTAAATATCAAACTTCAAAGGGATACAAGGAATATCTTGGGATTCCTGTATTTACAATTCGCAATGTTAAGACGTTTTTTGCTCGTGGAATGTCAAGAACCTCCCAGGATGTGGTGGGAAGAGGAAAATTAACCCAAGAAGTATTCGAAGGGTTAGTGTGAACTGTTGTAAAAACACCACATACAACATCCAAAGAACTTAAGGCTGATCTGGAGTGGTAGTTTCAACCTGCACCATACACCTCATGCTAAACAAAGAAAGACTTCATGGGCGAAGGCCAAGGAGGACTCCATTGCTCAAAGACAGACATAAAAAGGCACAACTGATCTTTGCCCAAACCCATCTTGACCATAACTGTATCTCTAAAACCCTATGTGCTAGAGAAAAATGTATTACAGATTTAGAATCAGTGTAAAAAACTGCTTTAGGAAAATTTCATTTCACTTTTGATGAAGGAAAACAATATTTTGGTGTAAACCAGTGTAATTAAAGGCAACTGTATCAAAGTGGGTGGACATTTAATAATACCATTGGCAACTCAGAAAATACCTGTGCCTTTCTGCCACATTTGTCTGTTATCCGATTGCATTGTTTGGTACTTGAGGCTCTTCTCTATCTGTAGACGTAGTATAGGACAGCTGCTTGGCACCAACACTTCTATTAGCAGTAACATTCTAGTGCTTTTCTCTCCCCCCCCCCCCCCCCCGTGCGAAAGGGATGTCCTGGGTGATCATAGCTGCTTCTATCATGATCCCAGTGTTTTTCCAGTGCTTGCGACCTGCTACATTTACTGTGCCTTCTCACATTAGCACAGCACACCCAGCGATGAGAAATGAGCATGCTTGGAGTTCAGTTCTACAAAATCTACATTTAAATTTGTTCTTTTTTTTTTTTAATGCTGGCTGTGAGCCACCTTGTCCATAGTCTTGACAATCCAGTGCTGTGTTTATCAATCTTTCATCTTTAGGCTTCAGTTCACATCTCCTCAAATATTCCTGTGTCTGGTTTTGATCTATTTGTGGTTTCTGAAGTAATCAAGTCTGTTTCCTGTTTTATGAGTGCTTTAAGATTAGACCAGCAAACCAGGAAAACAACTGGCTAATTCTTTTAAATAATTTTTCCCTCTTGTTTTGTAACTTTTGTTGATTCTTTGACTCCAAGTGCTGCTGCAATCTCATGTATTCCTTCTGTTCACTGGGGCACTTGCCCGAGTTTACTGTCATTGTCTTTGATACTACAGCGCTTTATGAGTATTTGGTTCTGTTGATGCTGTTAAGTATAACTGGAGACCTACAACGGACGCTCTAGATGTGTAATTTGCTTTTACAGGGCCCATGATGCAGGTCTTGACAAACTAGTTTTGAATTTAAGAGCCAGCTGCTGGGATTTCTCACACAATACCCCCTTCCATCACTCCAAAGTAACTCCTTTAGAACCTGATTTTCCAACATTTTCCACCTCTGGGTCTAAATCTATGGGAAAATAAAGTTTAATGAATCAAACTCTGGCTTAATGTCCACTGCACAGTGGACATTGCCAGTACCTGAAGCACATGTCTTTTTGCGTCACATACCATCATGGCCCAGGCTCCCACAAGTTTCCCTTACTCTTTTCCTCGCTTGTTACTCTGTTTGACACTCATTCTTTGTATTCTGTTCTCACATGTTTCTCTCATACATTCATTCGCCTTCACTCTGCAATCACCCTTCTCTCTCTCTCTCTTATGTTCTCTTGAACCATGCTGCACTTGCTCTTCCACCCCTCCTTCTCCCCCAGTCTCTCTCTTTCCCAAAAAGGCCTAGCCCCTTATCCCTAACAGGTCAGCCACCCTTAACCTCTCCCCAACTACTAGGTACCTTTTCAATTAGCCATTCTCCTATCACCACTACCCCCCACCGCCCTCTGAACCAGAAAACAGGCTTAACATGTCAAAATCATAAATGTTGCCTCCCTGGTGATGGCCCTACCCTACCAACTTAATTCCCCCACCCTTCTATGTAACACCGCTTTGACCCGGAGAAAAGCGGGATATAAATACAGCTAAATAAATAAATAAAATAAACATACCTTCCCATTGCTGTCTATTGCTGCAGATGAAATACAAAGTGTTCCCTCTGCAATTGTCATGGTCTCAAGTTTTCCCAGACTTGTATCAGAATTTCCCACACTATGTGGATTAAACCTAATAAAATCCATTGGGTCAAGTATAGATGGAACACTTGTTTTCTGGCGGTGCCAGTCCCCTTAGGGATATAGAATCCTGAGCACCAAGCTTCAATTTTTAAGTTCCATGGTAACCTGACACTTGAGATTTGTTAAGCACTAATTTTGGCTCTTGATATGTACAACCTGGCATACACTGATTCTAACGAGACATTTGTGCCTGCCTTGAGGAACAGAGATGCTTGATGTTTAGCTATATGCTAGAAAGAGCCAAATGAAGTTCCCAATCCAGGCTCTTTAGACATGACCTGTTGCTTTTCTTAACAAGTGTCATTGTTGAGAAGTTCACGTCACAAAAATATGTTGGTGAAAATGACAGTAGCACATTGGGGAACAATCAGAAATAGTTGGATATTTATTTCTCACTAGCAGACAAAATGCATCCAGAGGTACTTCACTTAACTTGAGTTTGAGAGTGTCATCATTACTAAGCTCTGCAAATTTCTCCAATTGCTTCAGCAAACCCTTTGACCAATACCTCCATAGATAAAGTGAAAGGATTGTGAACCTAGACATCCTGTTGTGTGCTGGTCAACTTGAAGTTTTGCTAAATCTTATCATGAAGTATGTTCAAATGTTCAGCTAACACATGCAACAGGATCTTTATTGCTGGCCATTTGAACTTGTCTAGTAAGCCCCATCCTATTTCTTACTGCCACAGCTTGAGTTTTGATTTGAACTCATTGATCTTGTCCCTGAAGGGAAGTATGTTCTCAGTGTGTCCTTGCATTCTCCAGTTCAATTCATTAAGATGTTCAAAGATGTCAGCATGTATGCCAATTTTTCCAAACATTAATTGTCTTGTGAAAAACTAGTTTGCTGAAATTCCTGGTGCGACATTGGAAACTGTTGCACCTCCTCCCTCAGCTCATGGAGTCTTGCCAAGACTTTGTTTCATGAAAGCCAGCGAATCTCTGTGTGATGAAACAGATTGATGATCTGCCCTCCATCTCTAAAGTACAAAGAAAAGGCAAGACTTTAAAAGGCCTTGATTTCATAAAACTGAAGATGTTTACAGCATCAGCCAAGACTCTTCAGCTCATCTGGTAGACTGCTTGCATAAGAGCTCACAATGGAGGAAACTGGGTGTAACTTGAACATATGGGTTTATATTTTGCACTTTCGACAAAACTTTTAATATTTCACATCACTGCTACTGCACCATTGATGCAACTTTTAATTTAAAACAAGAGAGATATTATTGGACTTGTTTTAAATTAAAGTTGTGTATATATATATATGTGTATGTATATAGATGCCTTGTCTAAGGAGGCCAAACTCGCCAGGGGCTTGTAAATTATAATGTGATATGTAAGTGTTCCCTGAGGTGGAATATTTGGGACATTTTTGCCCAGACCTGTCGCCAACAAACTGCACATTAGGACAATCATATAGCATAAGGGGTAAGATGCCAGCTTGCATAGGGCTGACCAGCACTGGTTGCCCTGCTGCAGAGTCTATTTTGCAAGGGTCACCGGTGTAATATATGCTCTATGTGCTAAGAAAAAGAGCATTTGTGTTAGAGAGGCCGAATAGGAGATGCGAATAAGGGGACCCCAGAACTGGTTCCAATGTTGGTGGGTCAATAATTTACCAGCATCAGACTCCCACACTTTTTCCATGCTAGTGTAGCACCTAGCAGTCCCATCACACAGACAAGCATATAGTTTAGAAGCAGCCCGGCCTGCACTGGTGATATCACAGAGTCTAATCATAGGGATGCATTCTGCAGAGACCTGATTAAGGGTGGCCCCAGCCTGACGAAGACAATGCTTTAGTTATAGGAATTGAAAAAAAAAACAGTAGGATGGAAGGGTGAATTCCTGCTGGAGGTTACTAAATGTTTAAAAATCAATCATCAGCTGTCCCATTGTCCAGATATTTAGACTCTTGTCACCTCTTCCACTGAAAGTGTTTGTGAATCTTTAGAAGAGGATGTAGCCAGAGTGGGGAGCATCTGGAGAATGGTTTTGCTTATTAACACTGATTGGCAAACACTTGAAACACAGTCTGGGTAGCAAGAATTACCAGAGAGAGAGTTTTAAATTCCACATGTGTGCTGCCTAGTAAGAGATGGAGTGGAGTAGGAGACACCAGTGCCGCTTCTAGATGTGGCCATGCAGGATGCTCCATAGAATCGCCACACCACTGAGCTCCCTACTTAAGGAGGAAAGATAGATGATATAATTTAAAGTCAGGCAAGTGCACCCCCCTCCCTCTTGTTCTTAACACTAGAAGCCCCAAATGGAATTTTACCTAGAAACCCCAAAGTGCATCAATTGGCACATTATCATGACAACTGCGTTTAGCATGAAAAGCAGATGTGAATTAATGTGAAGTTACTTATTTGTTAAATATGTGCAGTATGTGACGTCATTACATGATGTCATCATGTGTTTGTAATGTCAGAGTAAAACTGTAAACAGTGATTGAGATGTGCCACCTAGTGGGAACATGAATTTATACCTAGAAAATCAGCTATACGTTACCTCGGGGAGACATTGGACCAGAACCTCGACATGAAGCAACACATAGCTAATACTGTAAGAGCGATCTACTTCAAAATCAGATCCCTCAGACACTTACGTCCGTTACTCGAACCAGGTGATTTCCGCACCATTTACCAAGCCCTCATTATTCCTCATTTCGATTATTCAAACGCCATCCTACAAGGACTCCCCAGGGCCACCTTAAACCCCCTGCAACTTGTTATGAACAGTGCAGCACAGGTACTCTTTGGAGCCTCCAGGAGAGAACATATCACACCCCTCCTAAAGCAGCTGCACTGGCTCCCCATTCAAGCCAGGATCAGTTGTAAGACCTTGGTGATGACTTTCAAGGCCACCAAGGGGCTCTCCTCCTCTTCACTATCTGACCTTATACAACCACTTGCACCCAACAGGCTAAGGAGAACCGCAGAGTCCAATATGCTATCGATACCGAAAGATACGACAAACTGCACCAAAACAACATCTAACAGAGCCTTCAGACTCTGCGCCCCAAGCCTCTGGAACTCCCTACCACCACATATCAGAGCAATCCCCAACTTGAGCCAGTTCAGGAAGGCCCTGAAACATTTTCTCTTTATCAAATATCTCACTGACTGCCCTGAACCCCAGCTACTCTAGAATAGTGCGTCCCCAAGTATGTACAACACCCAACAATACCCGTTCTCATTTCATCTGCATTTGTATATAGTTTACCCTGTTCAATTCATCTGCATATGTATATAGTTTACCCTGTTCAATTCATCTGCATTTGTATATAGTTTACCCTGTTCTCCAAGTTTTCCAACATTTCCTGTTCAATGTAATGACCAGACATTTGTTTATTGTCGGATTTTGTTTGTTCTATGTAAACCGCGCTGATCGCAAATAGTGCGGTATATAAGAAACATAAATAAATAAATAAATAGAAGCCCCAAAGTATGTCAATTGATGCATCCAAGACAATTGAGTGCGTCAATTGACGTACTTTGGGGCTTCTAGGTATAAATTCATTTTCCCGCTAGGTGGTGCATCTGTCATTTAATTTTTGATGCACATATTTGAACATCTTGACCTTGCTAACAAAGTCATGGAACATGACTGACATGGTTCTAGCAGTGGCGCTGGTATATACAACTTCGAAGATGCATTTGCGTCAATTAACGCACTTTGGGGCTTCTAGTGTTAAGGAAGTTTTAGTTTCCAAGTAGCAATACACAGGGATTTATGTCTCCAGAGAAAGCCCATCAGAAATTTCTCAAGTTTATGATAAAAGGAGTCTGGGTAAAGAACCGGGAGCATTCAGAGAATATAATTAATTTTAGGAACTAACATCATCTTGATGGATTCCAGGTGACCCCACCAGGAGATAGATGAGACCATCTAGCAGTAAGGGATCTGAGAAGCTGAAGACACTGCTCAGCATTACTCTGTAGAGTAGCCTGTAGAGTAGGACACAAATTGACTCCCAGATAGCGAAAGGAGGAGTCTGCCCATTGGAATAGGAATTCTATCTGGGAGACTCTAGCATTAAAGGATACAGCAACTGATTTACTCCAGTTAATTTTGTATCCGGACAATTGTGAATAGCCCCCTGTGATATGAAGAATTGCCGGTATAGAAGATGACTTCACGAAAAGCATCAAGTCATTGGCATATGCTGAGTTTCACCTCATGATCTCTAGTGCAAATGCCAACTTTATTGTGTGACTGGTGTATAAGTATAGCAAGGGGTTCTAAGGCTAAATTTAAAAAGAAATGTGGATAGGGGGCAAACCTTCTGGATGCCATGTCCCAAAATAATGGCATCTGATAGGTTGAAGTTGGCACAGATTCGTCTCACCAGACATGTATACATAGCACAAATCATAGGAATGGCCTTGCTGCCCATATCGAAGCGTTTGAAATAAAAATGGCCAATCCAGTCTATCAAATGCCTTTTCGGCATCCAGTGATTGGCCGACCATAGGGGTGCCGACCTCTCTGAGGACTAACAAATGGCACAAGAGTCATCTGTTGTATGTCGTAGAGTGCCCAGTTACAAATCCACACTGATCATCATGAACGAGAAGAGGGACAACTCTACAGAGGCAGTTGGCCAGCACCTTGGCATAGATTGAGCAGGGAGACTGGGTAGTAGTTTTTTAACTTTTTCTGGGTCCCTACCCAGTTTCTCATGGACCACAATGGTGGCCTCTGCAAATGCACCTACAGCTGGAATGTGAAGCACAAGCAACTGGAAATAGGTGACTAGTTGAATAAATTTAATCTCATTCCTTGCCTTGAGAGAATTGGTAAGTAGCCATCCCACCTTGTTGTTTTCCATAAAATATTGGCTAACTTGCAGGGTGAGCATCTGATTGATCTCTGCACTTAAAATAGAATTGTATTGATACTGTAGCCTCTGCAAGCATAATAAGCTAGTAGGATTGGAACCGGCGATCAAGAAACATTCTTTTGCTTTGACCCTCAAGTCAAGATCTACTAATTCCTCCTTGCATCGTTTTGGAGGCACCTATTGCATAGACAGTGACCTGGGCTCTAATATTGACTTTAAATGGCTCCCACCCAGCCCATCCTGATGTATCCTCATGGCAACTGCATTCAAAAGAAGTAGAAATGTGTTTCAGAGCTGTTACAAGCTACTCATCACTAAGGAGATTTTATTGAATCTCCATGAGGCGCCACCCTTGCTAGATTGTATACATTCTAGAACATAAGAACATAAGAAATGCCATACTGGGTCAGACCAAGGTCCATCAAGCCCAGTTTGCTGTTTTCAAAAGTGGCAAATTGAGGTCACAAGTACCTGGCAGGTACCCAAAGTCCACAGCTTCCACAATGCTCATCCTGAGATATGCAGTGGATTTCCCAGGTCCTCTTTAATAATGGTTTATGGACCTTTCCTCCAGGAACTTGTCCAAACCTTTTTAAACCCAACTATACTAAGGGCTTTTACTACATCCTCTGGTAACAAATTCCAGAGTTTGATTACGTATTGAGTGAAAAAAATATTTTTTTTCTTGTTAGTCTTAAATGGGTTACATTGTAGATTCATTGCCTGTCCTCAGCTTTTCTACTTTTTGATGGCATAAACAACCAATCTACATTAGCCCATTCCATGCCATTTATTAATTTATAACCTTCTATCATATCTCCCCTCAGCCTTCTCTTTTACAAAGGAAAGGTAATTGCTGCATAGTCAGAGACTGTTATAGCCCGGATATCTGATGCCACTAGGTTCAGTAGGAGCTATTTAGAGATTAGATAAAAATCAATTTGTGAATGTGACTTATGTGGGAGAGAATAAAAAGTAGTCTTTGGAGGTACGGTATTTCAGCCACCAGGGTTTCACTAACCTTTATTTTATTTATTTATTTAATTTATTTATACATTTCTTCTATACCGCCCCTTCCAGAGATAAAGGGTGGTTTACAGAGAACAGTTGAACAACTTTTACATGGAACAGCAGTATTAACTATTTACAAGGAACATACTGTACAAACTTACTTATGTGTCAATCTTTGTAGTTACATATAAACAGGAGTCGGCCAAGGTTATGAGAGGCTGCAAGACTTCCAGAGCTTTCTTTGGATGACAGACTTTGAGTGGTTGCCAATCTTGAAACGGGATCAAGAGTAAGATTGAAATCACCCCATTAGAATTTGTACTGGGGCAAAGTCTGTAATATCCCTTGCCAGAGTGGAAGAAACATGGATTGTCCTAATTAGGGGCATAGGGCATAAAGAGTTAGGATCAATTGATCAATTTGAACTATAGCTTTTGTCCTTTACCCCACTGTGTCTGCTGTAGTCTAGAGAACCATTGGTGCTAAGGCCTTATGAACTAAAATACATATCCTGCATCTCTTCTTTTTCACAGGGGAACAGTTGACACCCAAACCCAACTTAGCAGTCTCTGCCATAGTCTGATACGTCTCCTGCAGGTATACTATATTAGCTGACTCCTTTTGACAGTATAAACAAATTTTCATCTGTTTGATTGGGTTATTGATGCCCTTGACACTGAAAGAGAATTTCAGTGGTGTAATCATTATAAAGGGTTGGAAGGGATTCAAAACCTCATGATCTGAGGATGGATATGCTTTAGGAGCCCCCATGAGAGGGAGTCTCCAGCATCCAGCAAAGTAAGTTAAATTGTATCATCCCCACATCGTGCTGAGAGAGGTATAGCACTACAATGACCTTAGGGAACAATGTGCCAAGGGATTGAAGCAAAGCCAACGTAGCAAGAGCAAACCAACTTGAAACTTGTAGGGAAACAAACGCGTGGAAAACACCAAAAATGGGGTTCAAATTCTGCCAGGAGACCATCCACCCACGCCATCCCCCATCAACTACACAAACAAGGCCGATTATTAAAAGTAAATAGTAAGACTAGAGTAATTATTGCTGCTCCAATACAACGCCTCATAAGGAAAACCATGCTCACCAATCATACTCCGATGCAAACACTCTAATACTCCTGATAGACCTTGCCCCAGTAACACAAGAAAGTCTATTGCTGCTGTTTCCCAAGGGGAACATGTTGACAACATAGATTAGTAAACCGTGACTCTGCCTCTATAGTTTTCTCCTATAGAACCAGTTTAAAACACTGGGCTCCAATGAATAGTGCATAACAGTCAAAAACATTAGAGTCTATCAATCTAGGGATCGCTGTCAGAGAACCAAACACAAATCACCCAGTCTATTGAATAATTGGGCCATCTTCTTAGCCCATTGCAATGTTGTTGTTAAGTGCCATTGAATCAGTGTTGACTCATGGCGACCCTCTGCATAGCTGTCCTAAACTGTATTTAGTCTTCAGTCAGGCAGCATAGGGTGGTACCCATTGCTGCTGTTATTGTATCGATCCATCTTATTGCTGGCCTATCTCCTTTGCGTTGACTTTCTACCTTGCCAAGCATATCTTTCTCTAACAGTCTTTCTCTTTGCATGATGTATCCGAAGTATGTAAGTCAAAGTCTTTTCATCTGTGCTTCTAAACAAAGCTTAGATTTCATCTCCTCTAATACTGACTGGTTTGTTCTTTGGGCAGTTCATGGTATACACAGTATTCTTCACCAATGCCATAATTCAAAGGCATTGATTATCTTCCTGTCTGATTTTTTTTTTCTTTCACTGTCCAACTTTCACATTCATATGATATAGTAACATAGTAAATGATGGCAGATAAAGACCAGTATGGTCCATCTAGTCTGCCCAGTAAGCTGGCAAGAGTAGGTGTATCTGCCGCTCCATGCAGGTCACCCCTCCTCATGTATTGGTCTAGGGGTGACTCCACCGCTCTGTGTGGGACATCCCTGTTTGTTGAGAAATTAGATAGTTAAGTTTATTTTTATTTTATCCTGTTGCTGTAAAGGGATTCACTGTGTCTGTCCCATGCCATTTTGAATTCTGTCACTGTATTTGCTCCCATCACTTCCATCGGGAGGGCATTCCAAGCATCCATCACCCTTCAGTGAAAAAGTATTTCCTGACATTGCCTTTCAATTTACCCCCTTGTAGCTTCATGTTATGCCCTCTAGTTTTACAGCTTCCCCATCTTCGGAAGAGGTTTGTTTGTTCATTAATTCTCTTTAAGTATTTAAAGGTCTGAATCATATCTCCCCTATCCCTCCTCTCCTCCAGACATATTTAGGTCTTCAAGTCTCTTCTCATAAGGCTTCTGACACAGGCTCCAAATCATTTTGGTCGCCTTCCTCTGAACAGTTTCCAGTCTTTTTACATCCTTTGCGAGATATGGTCTCCAAAACTGAACATAGTATTCCAAGTGAGGCCTCACCAGTGACTTATACAGTAGCATTAGTACCTCTTCCTTTCTGCTGGTATTTCCTCTTTGTATGCAACCCAACATCCTCCTGGATTTGCCACTGCCTTGTCGCACTGTTTTGCCACCTTGAGATCCTCAGAAAAAATCACACCATGCACACCAACCTCTCTCCCCTATCGCATATATTTCCCTTGGATTTCTGCTTCCCAAGTGCATGACACTGCACTTCTTCGCATTAAATCTTAACTGCCAAGCATTAGACCGTTCTTCCAGCTTTTGTAGATATTTTCTCATCTTATCCACTACCTCGGGAGAGTCCACTCTGTTGCAAACCTTTGTGTCATCTGCAAAAAGACAGGCTTTTCCATTCAGTCCTTCATCAATATTACTCACAAATACATTGAACAGTGTCAGGCCCAGGACTGAACCCTGGGGCACCCTGAGTGAGCTCCATTTACCATCACCTTATGTCGTCGGTCAGTCAACAAATTTCTGTCGGTCAGTTCACCACCTTGGAACCCATCACAAAACTACTGAGTTTATTGATAAGCCTCCTATGAGGAACAGTATCAAAGGCTTTGCTGAAATCCAGGTAGACAACATCCATCACATGCCCCTTATCTAGTTCTCTGGTCACCCAGTCAAAGAACTCAATCAGATTTGTTTGGCAAGATCGTGCTTTGATAAAACCATGTTGTCTTGAATCATGCAACCAGTTGGTTTTGAGAAAGTCCACTATTCCTCCATTACATTTCCCACCACCGAAGTAAAGCTTCCAGTCTTTTTACATCCTTTGCTTGTAGTTTGTCACTTTTTCCCTGTCACCACTTTTGTGAAGAGGTACCATATCAGCCCTTCTCCAGTCCTGAGGAACTTCTCCTGTTTCCAAGGATCTGTTGAAAACATCCTATAACGGCCCTGCAAGAACCTCTCTGAGCTCTTTCAGTATCCTGGGATGTATCCTATCTGGTCCCATGGCCATGTCCACTTACAGTTTTGCAAGTTGTTCTAACACATCATCTGTGAATGGTGTGGTATCTACTTCTTTCCCATTTTTATATTTGGGAGTCACAGGTAGTCCTTCTCCAGGATTTTCTTTAATAAAACAGAGCAGAAGTATTTGCTTAGCAATTTCACTTTTTCATTGTAACTTTTCACGAGTCCGTTCCCAGCACTTTTGAGTCCTGCAATTCCACCTCTGATTTTCCTCCTCTCTTGAATATATCTAAAGAAAGTTTTGTCACCACACTTCACATGTTTAGCCATCTTTTCCTCTGCCTTAGATTTTGCATTCCTTATTTCTCGTTTTGTCTCTTTTATTTTGATCCTGTATTCCTTTTTGTGTTCCTCTGTTTGCAAGTTTTGAATTTTGTGAAAGCTGTGTTTTTTGCCTTTATTTGAGCAGCCACTTTGGAGAACCAAATAGGTTTCCTTCTCCTCTTGTTTTTATTTACTTTCCTTACATATTTATCTGTTGCCCCTTTTATTGACACTTTTAGTTTAGCCCCTTGTAATTCAACTTCCCTTATCCCCTCCCACCCTGCCAACTCCTCCTTCAGGTACATAAGAACATAAGATATGCCATACTGGGTCAAACCAAGGTCCATCAAGCCCAGTATTCTGTTTCCAACAGTGGCCAATCTAGGTCATATGTACCTAGCAGTTTCCCCAAGAGACACAAGTTCCACAAAGCTTGTACTGGGTCAAGCATTGATATCTTCGGTCACTTCTTAATAACGGTTTATGGACCTTTCTCCAGGAACTTGTCCAAACCATTTTTAAACCCAGCTACACTAGCAGCCTTTACTACATCCTCCGGTAACAAATTCCAGAGTTTGATTACACGTTGAGTGAAAAAATATTTTCTTTTATTAGTCTTAAATAGTTTACCCTGTAGCTTCATTGCATGTCCCCTAGTCTTTCTATATTCTGATAATGTAAACAATCGATCTACGTTTACCCGTTCCACTCCGTTCATTAATTTATAGACTTCTATCATATCTCCCCTCAGCCGTCTCTTTTCCAGGTTAAAGAGCCCTAACCTTTTTAGCCTTTCTTCATAGGAGTATCCTTCCATCCCCTTTACCATTTTGGTGGCTCTTCTCTGAACCGTTTCTAAAATCGCTATATCCTTTTTAAGATACGGCGACCAGAATTGCACACAATATTCAAGGTGCGGTCTCACCATGGAACGATATAGAGGCATTATAATATCTTTTGTTTTATTTTCCATTCCTTTCCTTATCATACCTAGCATTCTATTTGCTCTCTTGGCCGCCGCTGCACACTGGGCCGAGGGTTTTAACATGGTATCCAGAATGACGCCTAAATCTTTTTCCTGGGTGGTGGTTCCTAATGTGGAACCTTGCATCGTGTAACCATAGTTTGGGTTGTTCTTCCCTAGGTGCATAACCTTGCACTTGTCCACATTAAATTTCATCTGCCATTTTGATGCCCAGTCTTCCAATTTATCAAGATCCTCTTGCAATTTTTTACAATCCTCTTGGGTTTTAACAACTTTAAATAGTTTTGTGTCATCTGCAAATTTGATAACCTCACTCGTTATTCCACTTTCCAGGTCATTTATGAATATGTCAAAAAGCAGCGGACCCAGCACAGATCCCTGGGGTACACCACTATTCACCTTTCTCCATTGGGAAAATTGGCCATTTAGCCCTACCCTCTGCTTTCTATCTTTTAACCAGTTCCTGATCCACAATAGTACACTGCCTCCTATCCCATGACTCTTTAGTTTTGCCAAAAGTCTCTGATGAGGGACCTTGTCAAAGGCTTTCTGAAAGTCCAGATATACAATATCAACCGACTCACCTTTGTCCACCTGTTTATTCACTCCTTCAAAAAAACGTAACAGATTAGTAAGACAAGATCTTCCTTGTCTAAAGCCATGTTGGCTGTCTCCCATTAGGTTGTGACTATCTACATGCTGAGTAATTTTATTCTTTATGATGGTTTCTACCATTTTTCCTGGTACTGACGTCAGGCTCACCGGTCTGTAGTTTCCCGGATCACCCCTGGAACCCTTTTTAAAAATTGGTGTTACATTGGCGATCCTCCAATCTTCAGGTATTAGAGATAATTTTAATGATAGTTCACAGATTACTGATAGCAGGTCTGCAATCTCATATTTCAGTTCTTTCAAAACCCTTGGATATATACCATCCGGCCCAGGTGATTTGCTACTCTTCAGTTTATCTAATAGTTGTAAGACATCTTCCTGATGTATCGATATTTCCTTCAATTCTTCCACACCTTTAAATACCACTTCAGTCATGGGTAACATCCCTACATCTTCCTCAGTAAAGACCAAAGCAAAGAATTCATTCAGTCTATCCGCTATCGCCTTGTCGCCTCTTAGTGCTCCTTTAACCCCTTTATCATCTAATGGACCAACTGACTCTCTCACAGGTTTTTTGCTATGAATGTACTTGAAAAGGTCTTTATTTCGTGTTTTTGCTTCCGCAGCAAGCTTCTTCTCAAATTCTCTCTTTGCTTGTCTTATCAATGCCTTGCATTTGACTTGCCAGTGCTTGTGCTGTTTCCAGGTTTCGTCGTTTGGCTCTTTTTTCCATTTCCTGAAAGATGCTTTTTTTGGCAACAACAGCCTCTCTGACCTCACCTTTAAACCATGCTGGCAGTTTTGGCCATTTTATTGAAGTCAATGTTTTCGAAGTCTAGGACTTTGAGCTTGCTATGATTGGACTGCACCTTGGCTTTTATCTCAAACCACACTGTGATGATCGCTGCTGCTCACAAGAGCACCCACCTGGGCATTTGACACGCTATCACCATTGGTGAGCACTAAATCATTATTAGGATTATTATTATTATGACATTATTGAAAATACCATAGCTTGGATAAGTTAAATCTTTGCAAGGAAACGATCACATGTTTTTATACCCATGCTTATTAATGTGGCCCAGAGTTTCTCATGGTTTATACAGTCAAAAGCTTTGTTGTTGTCAATAAAACACATTTAAGATATCCTTTTGGTATTCTTTTGTCTTTTCAAGGATCCATGATGTCTCACCCCTTCCTGAACCCTGTTTGCACTTCAGGAAGTTCACGTTTCAGGTATGGTTGTAGTCTCTGCTGAATGATGTTGAGTAGAATCTTGCTAGCATGTGGGATGAGAGCGATTTTGCGATAATTTCCAGTCAATCGGTTCACCTTTCTTCAGTATAGGTATAAACACAGATCATTTCTAGTTAGCTGGCCATGATGTTGCCCTCCAAATTTCCTGGCAGAGCTTTGCAAGTATAGTAACAATTGGATCTGAATATTTTAATGGGAATGCCATTAATATATGGTGCTTTGTTCTTTGATAAGGCAGGCTTTCAATGCTGCTTTGACTTCTTTCATCACCAATAGCTCCTGATCATAAGATACAGGTTGAAACAGTTGTTGGTCCACTTGATTATTATGGTATAATGATTCCATATATTCTTTCCACCTTGATCTTCTCAGCATCATTCAATATGTATCCTTGAACATTTTGTAGCATTCCAATTTGAGGCTGGAATTTTTTCTTTAACTCATGTAGCTTTAGGAAAGCTTATCTTGTTCTTCCTCTAATAGTAATACTTCTCCTTGTCTTGCTGCACATTGGAAGTCTCTGAGTTTGGTGATTGCCTCTCTCTCCTCTCTGGCTTTAGTTTCTCTGCATTTCTGTGCAATCAAAGTTTCAATAGTCATCAATTTTGGCTGTTTTTGCTTTTTCATCTTGTGTAGAGACTTCTCACTTTCTTCCTTCTTGATGTCATCCCATAACTCTTCTGGAGTTCTGTCATTTGTATCTAAAACATAAAATTAATTTTGTAGGCAGTCTTTAAATTCTGGTGGTATATTCTCAAGGTCATACTTTGCTACAATCATGAGAGGCTTGCTCTTTTTCAACTTTAGCTTAAGTTTGTAAACAAGTAGTTGGTGATCTGTACCACAGTCTACTCCAGGTTTTATCTTCATGATATTATAGAGCTTTTCCATCATTGACTTCCACAGAAGTAGTCATTTTGATTTTTGTAGAATCCATTGGGTGAAGTCCATGTGTACAGTCACCATTTTTGTTGCTGTCTTTCATTTTCAGCATAGTAGACCATATGATCATCAGATGCAAAGTGTCCTATGCCTGCTCATTTCAGTTCACTGATACTCAACAGATCGAGTTGTACACATTCCATTTAATTTTTGACCACCTCCAACTTCCTTTGGTTTCATGCTTCATACATTCCATTTCCCAATATGTATGTCCCAATATGCAGCTTCTGACTCTCATTTCATGCACAGCTACATCAGCAGTCAGACGTTCTGAGGGTTTTGATCCAACCACATAAATGCTGGCTTTACTCTGAAAAGTCTTTAGCTCATCCCTAGAAGCCAGTTGAGTGCCTTCCAACCTGGGGATCTCATCTTCTGGCACTTCTGCAATTTTTTTGTTGTGATTATCCATTGGGTTTTCATGGCATGATACAGGAGTAGATTGTCAGGCCTTTCTTCTGCACATGTAATTCTAGTGTTGCCGTTTTTCACAGAAACATGATCCTCTGCTGCCAACACATTCCCATTCTGCTGCTGTCCAGAAGGGTGGTTTGTCTGTTTGGCACCTCAGCTGAGACCTGTCCATCTTGGGAGATCCTGCCAATAGTTAAGCTACTGATAGCTTAGCTCTTAGCGTCACTGATGCACACAAGACCTCACAGCACGACAAGTTGCAAACCAAAAACATTAGAGTCTATGAATCTGGGAATGGCTATCAGAGACCAAGCCCAAATCACTTAATCTATCAAATAATTGAGCCATCTTCTTGAGCCATTGCAACAGTGCAATTTAAAAAAAGAAATATTTGCTGTATTCTCAGTCAGGTATCCATTTGATCAAACTCTTCAAGGAAGGGTTTTAATGCCTCTGGGTCCTTGAACTTTCACATTTAATTGTGCAAGATGATCCGAAGTCAGGCCAAGTAAAACAGCTCATATCGGGTCTGCAGGCACTGGAGCTGTGGGCAGTAGGCCAGCAGTTGGTTTCTTTGATCCACCATACCTTTATTAAGATCAGGAAAAATCTTTTGGGCCATCTAGTTCAATCGGAGCCTGGATCTTTTGCAGCCTGCAGGATATGTAGTGCTTGTGGATAACGCAATCATTTTAGCACAATGGGTTGTGGATTCTTCTGTGCCGGGATGCAGTGGGATGGGGCCCGGTGGACACGCTCATGCTCTAGTGGTTGCTGCAGGTCTAATTGTAGTAGCTTCGGTAGCAGCGGTTCAAGGTAAGGGATCATATTGGAGCCTTCTGTCCCCTATAGAACACTAATAAGCCAATTTGATCACAATAAGGTATCTATTCCTTTTGGTTCCTCCTCGTCTCTTTTTCTCTTTCTTTTTAGTAGTTCAATATGGTTTTTTATTATCTATTATCTTTCATTTTTTTATATTTTTTATATTTTTATCCAGTAGTTGTCCTTTTTTATTTAATTTTTACAGATTGATAGATTGTCCTTTAGACGCTTTAAGTAAAACTATATGATTTTAATTTTTATTATAATTTTTATTATATTATATAATTTTTTGATATATTACAGTGTATTTTACATTATGTTGTTGTTTTAATCTATATGTTTATTATTTAATTTTGAGGTGTGCTCTTTTAGACCCCCTGAAGAAGGCCGGTGGCCGAAACGCGTTGGGGCGCAATAAACAAGGTTTATTTTTGTCAGTCCAGGCTCCGCTTTTTTTGTTCCCCTGTGCTTGTGGATAACGCAATCATTTTAGCACAATGGGTTGTGGATTCTTCTGTGCCGGGATGCAGTGGGATGGGGCCCGGTGGACACGCTCATGCTCTAGTGGTTGCTGCAGGTCTAATTGTAGTAGCTTCGGTAGCAGCGGTTCAAGGTAAGGGATCATATTGGAGCCTTCTGTCCCCTATAGAACACTAATAAGCCATACAGCATTTGTTCAAGGTTGTTGTTTAAATCTTCTGATGTTTCAGCTGGGTGAGACGCTTAGCATGGGAGCAAACTTGTTGCATCGGCCTTGTGACACTGAAATGTGAAGTCCATATTATCATTCCACATTGTTAAGGAGGCAAATTGAGTTTTACTTTGGTGAGCTCAGCTTGTAAAGAGTACAATGCTTCTCTGTTGGATGCCACTATCACCCTTTAAATTGTGTATTTCCTGCAGTATCTCTTTTAGGCCTTTCTCAGATTCCTTTGCCGCTGCCATCTTGGCCGGAGATGGAGGATCTTGCTTTGAGCGTTTTAATGTCCTGAGCTATTGCTGTAGTATAGTCCAGGTGAGTGGGGTTTGATTGAGGTCATCTTGAGGGAAGCTCTGGGGTGGCAAGGAGGACTCCGCCGGGGGGAGAAGGGTCTGTGAGGGGTATTCTTAGTACAAGAGTGCCAGAGCAAAGAGTTCAGACAGTGATCCTGGAGCGAGGTCGGCTCTGCCCCCTTTTTTAAAATTTCTTTAGTATTATATTGATGAGCCTGATACTATTTATTTATTTATTTACATTCTCTTATATCCCGCGCTATTCTGCATCAGTGCGGTTTACATTGAACAAACTGAAATTACATTGAACAGGGCATTATAACTTCGAGATAACTATTTTACAGGGAGCATGGGCTATGGAGGATTAAGTGGCTTGCCAAAGACCATAAGGAGCACCTGTGGGACTAGAAACCCCAGTCCTTCCAGCCCAAGGTTGCTGTCCTCTAGTGGGATTTGAACCCCCGACCTTCTGGCCTGAAGTATCTTGCCCCAACCACTAGGCCACTCCTCCACTATTGACAGGTTCTAGAATATTATAACTTATGACCCAATGTGCATGTTTTAGACCTCACCTATGCTCTATCCAAGTGTTGTCCCATGCATGCCCCTATATAATTCACACATACACATGATGGGTCTTATGCCTGCACTTATAGAATAGTAATCTTCCAAAGGGCATGCATAAGTGCCTGTTCATGGTGATAAGGCCTCAAGGATAGGGATTTGTGTATGTTTCTAGCACATAACTGTCCATACATGCTATATAGAATCGGCCCCATTATGTTGATATCCACCCCTGTCCATGCCTTCTTAAACAATGTGTGTACTTTCACATTAATACTTTTGGCTACACAGCAAGAATCTATCAGACATCAGAGAAGGCAGATACATTTAAAACATAATACCCCGACTTGATACTCTGTCATCTGACCTCAATTTAATGCTAAAAAATTGGAACTCTATAATTACCAAAGTGGCAACACCCACAACCGTAGCTGCAAAAAGTCCTGCAAGCAATCTGAAAAAAGGTACTCATGACATAGCTAAATTTAAAAAAGAGCTAAGAAAACTTGAACAAAAATGGAGATTTAAAAAACCCTAGACTGTAAAACTCTCTACATATCAGCCTTAAATACCTATAAAGAAGCCATAAACAATGCGAAAAAAGAACACCACACAAAAATCCTCAATAAAGCTATAAACCGCTCTAAAGAGCTTTTAGAAATTGTCAAATCACTAACCAAAACCCCCCAGAATGAACCAAATAAAATCACCATTAAACCTCAAATAGTAGCTAACTATTATGCAGAGAAGCTAAAAAGAAAGGAACCGGCAGACCTTTCTCCCACTCCCGAACTACCACCAAACCATAACATATGGCACTCCTTCCACCTAATAGACCGAAAGCAAATCTTAGACACAGTTACCAAAATGCTGGATCAAAGCAACAAAAACTGAGCTAACTCCTTACCTACTAAATATAGTTTACCAATCCCTCCACCAAAGATTCATGCCAAAGGAACTTAAACTCACTACTATTAGACTCATCATAAAAAATAAAACCTCTAATAAAGATGACCCTAGCTCTTATAGACCCATTGCCAGTATCCCATTCATATCCAAAGTTATTGAGAAGGTAGTCCATCTACAACTTTAAGACTTCATTGACCTAAATGCACCCCTAGACAATCAACAATATAGCTTCCACCCCTTCTAAGGGGTCAAAACACTTTTATTAGCCTTGTTTAATGCTCTCATTCACAAATTGGAAAACACAAAACAGACATTCATCCTTCTCTTTTTAGATATTGCATCTGCGTTTGACAATGTGAACCACAGAATTCTCCTCTCAAGACTCATACAGATAGGTATAAATGGAACAACCCTCCAGTGGTTCAACTCATACTTATCTGAACAGTCTCAATTTGTACAAATAGACACAGAATCATCTGCAATTTTTCCCCAAGATCAGGGAATACCCCAAGGCTCCGCATTATCAGCTCTTCTTTTCAACCTTTATCTCCAGCCAATCTGTACCATATTTAGAAAACACAAAATAGGATATCATATTTACACAGATAATGTCATGCTATACTTCCCGATGGACATAATGAACCCCACCCACCACAACCTATAGCATGCATCAAGGAAGCAGAGAACTGGCTAAACTTAAACAACCTGAGCATTAATTAAAAAAAAAAATGGAAGTACTGTTCACATAAGAAACCAGAACTTCATTCCTCCTCAGATGCTCTGCCTACATAACACCATACTCCAAGTAAAACAGGAAGTAAAATATCTGAGTCATTCTTAACAAATCCCTCAGCATGTCATACCATATAAAGCAAACAGCAAGAACCATATTCTTCAAGTTAAGGGTCATCCAGCATCTCAGATCACTAATAGACATCCAGGATTTCAGATCAGTGGTGCAAGCTCGTATCACACCCCACCTTGACTAATGTAACAGCCTGTTACAAGGAACAACTAAAAAGAACCTAAACATACTCCAGATGGCGCAGAATGTCACGGACAGAGTCTTATTTAAAGCATGTTTAACAGATCACATCACACCCATATTACATAAACTTCATTGGCTCCCAATAACAAGTAGAATAAAATATAAAACTCTAATGATCATATTTAAGTTAATTAACAACATTGCACCTTCTTATTTATTTATTTAAACAGATTTCTATACCGCCTTTTCCTACAATCAAGGTGGTCTACACAGCAAACAATCAACAAAATACTGTGTCTAGTGTGTGCATGCATTGAGCAGTGACTGCGTGTGTGTGTAGATGGTTGTTGATTCTTAATGAGCTATATACAATGTGCACTATTTAAAATACTATGTACATCAGAACTATACTTCAATACAATGATTGTGTCGCGAGGGGGGGGGGGGGTTGAGCTGGGGTACTGTCTGTTGCATAGTTTAGGTGATGTCGCCTTTCATCTCTAATCCACACCCAAACAGATCCAGAAGAGGAAACATCCAAAACTCCATCCTAGTCCCAATATCCATCTGCAAGACCAAGCAAGCAACAAGGAACAGGATATTCACATACATAGCCTGCATGCTGTGCAATACCCTCCCAGACTCACTGCATTCAATAAAAGACCTCCAAACCTTCAGAAAGGAGTTAAAAACAGTTCTCTTCATTGAACATTACAATAGCCTCATTTGTAACTACAATATAGATATGATCCTCAACAACAGACACCATAACCCCATTATCCAAGACTAAGGGGTTTGTTTACAAAGCCGCGGTAGTGGTTCGCGATCGCGATCGCAGCCGCGGCCCCATTGAAATCAATGGGGCCGCGGCTCCGATTACGATCGCAAACCGCTACCGCGGCTTTGTAAACAAGCCCCTAAATCAAAATCAGATTCCGCCCTCCTGTTACCAAAACAGCAAATGAACTCTTGCTAACTGCTGCTATATGTACATATGTTTATAGTTATTATGTAAATAGTTATGCTCTTGTAACACATCCACAATGTTCTATGTAACCTATTAGTTCAATGTAAACTGCCCCTGATCGCTGGAAGGGGCAGTATAGAAAAACATTTCAAATAAATAAACAAATGTTCCTTGGATTTAAGAGCTAGCTTGAAAAACTTATGAGCTGGGACTGAGACTTTCTCCTTCCCTCCTCCCCTTCTCCTTCCCGATTGTCTCCACTGAAATTGAAAATCAGGGAGGGGATGGAACAAATCTTCTAAGACATCTACCACAGCTTCTTCAGGCCAAGGGCTGATATACTAAAGTTGGTTTTTCCATTCGGCATTCTAGAGAAAAGAAAGCTTAGTAAATCTGGTCCTTGATGTGACCCTGCAAACTACTGGCAGAAATATACAGCTAAAGATAGTTTTACACGCCAAATTAGTCCACAAGCAATTATAAATCTCCAGGAACAAGCAGGAATGAGTCTTCACATATGGGTACGTCGGTTCCGATGGAGTCTGCGTGGGAACGCTTCCCAGCGTCCAATCAAAGAGCTTTTGGAAGCATCCCACCACGCCTGCGTGCTGCCTTCCCGCCTTTCCCAACTGCCTCTCCTCAGTTTTCGTTTTCTGCGGAGCCGGCAGGACGTCGTCCTGTCACCGCAGAAAATTCTTGTTTTATTTCTTTAGTTTTCTTGTGGTCGCGGCTGTCTCCCCGATGTCACCGGTACCGCCGGTGTTTTCTTTTCTTTTCCTGTGAAATCTCCTTTTTCAAGGGATATTTTTTCTTCATAGTGTCTCACGGTTTCTCAGGCCTTTCAGGCCTCCTTCTTTTCCTTCATGGAACCGCCAGCCACTTTCTCCAAGAAATGTTCAGACTGTGGCGGTACAACTTTATTTTTAGACCCTCAATATCGGTGTCTAACCTGCTTGGGTCCTGACCTTTTTCCTTCGGAGCCATTAGGCAACAGTTTGGTGAGAAGGGGTTTGCAACATCGAGGTTCCCTCGATACACGGTTTCCCTCCGACGTCAGGGCACCGTCCCTTTCTTCTTCTACACAGGATCAGGTAACCCACAAACAGTCTGTTAAGACTAGCCAGCCCTCGAGTGGTAGGTCTCATGCACAGCATGTAGATGGCTCCGGCCTTGCCCTCGAGGGCCCACTGGCTTCAAAACCCCGGCGGGAGTCTTTGGTCTCCAAAGCCTTTGAAGGGTTTCAGGTTGTTCCTGGGGTTCACCCCTCACAGAACATACCTGAGCCGTGTCTGGTGGTGGCATCCGCTTCGAGCGGTACCGATACCCCGGCATCGGCACTGGTGTTGGATGATACACTCCTCACCAGGGATGGTCATCTGGTGTCCTCGGTACCTTCGGGACCAGAGGATACCCTCCAGACTGACTTTCCATTATCGGTACCAGTACCGATTCTACCACCGATGTCGGTACCCTCCAGACGTGCATCGATAGCCTCGCTTCCCTCCATGCCGAGTCTCGAATCGATCTCCAGTCTGGAGGACTGGGTACCGACTCGCCTTGGTACCGGCTCCCGGCGGTACCCAAGGCTCGGTACCGATAATTCGGATCCGCAACTCTCGGTTCCCCCGAGGCCGTTTGAGTTGCCACCGGTTGGCCTTCATCCACCGGTATCAGACACGGTACCGAAGTCGGTACCGATGTCCACATTACCCTTGTGGTCGGTGCCTTCCATGCTTCACTCATCAGGCCCTTTGCCCTCGATGCCGAGTCTGGAATCGATCTCTAGTCTGGAGGACTGGGTACCAACACGCGTTGGTACCGACACCGATCGATGCCGGAGACTCGGTACCGAGGATAACGACCGGAGGCTTTTGGTTACCTCGGTACCGATTGAACTGCCAATGGCTGTTCCGATGTCTGTGTCGGGCTCGGCTCCGACATCGGTACCGGTATTAGCATCGGTACCGATATCCACAGTAGCATTGTGGCCAACTCCTGCCATGCTTCTTCCAACAGGATCGCTCCCTTCTATGCCAAGCTTGGAGTCGATACCTGGCATGGACAATGTGGTAATGACGGTCGCTGCTCCTGACAGCCAGTACCGGCGACCATCCCTTAAGCATTCCACACTGCACCGTGCAGGATCTTCTATTCCTATATATTTGGATAGCTCTTTCGGTGCTCAGGCTAGTTCTTCAGATCTAACCTGTCCAAGGGATATTCCTGTTGGGGATCCCTCTTTTCAGAGTTTCCTCCTGGATATAGCAAGATCCCTTGCCATTCCTATCCCTGGACATGATCCTGCACAAGGCTCTGTTTCTACCAAAGCAAAGGAGAACATAATGCTTCCTTTGCATCATTCCTTGCAGGATCTCCTTCTAGGAATGTGGGAAGCACCTTTAAAGGTACCCCCACCTTCTAGAGCAACTGATCTTCTACATCAGGTGTCCCCCTCTCCAGGGTTTCAAAAGACTCAACTTCCTCATCATTCCATAGTAGTGGAATCAGCAATGAGGCGGGTAAAGAGTAAGAAAAAGCACTCTTCTTATCTGCCAGGTCGTGAGTCTAAGACACTAGATGCCTTTGGACGTCAAACCTTCCAGACATCTATGCTTTCTGCAAGAATTCTCTCATATATTTTTTATATGAGTCTATCTCTTGAGGAGGTCACAAAGCAATTACATCTTTTGACTCCTTCTCTTCCAGAGTCCAAGAGTGCAGGCTATTCTTCACTGCTTAAGCATCTTCAGAGTATCTCTTGCTTTCTTACTCGTGCTTCCCTAGACTCTTTTGAGTCTGCTAGCAGGACCTCTGCTATATCTATAGGGGCACGACGCTCCAAGCTCCAGACTTAGACAAATGGGCACAGCAAAGACTGGGACATACTCCTTGTACTGGAGACAATCTTTTCAACAAGGAGTCTTTACGTCAGGTTACTCAGTTGTCCACTGACTTACCTGTTTCTAGGGGCTGTTCTGCACCTTCTTCTGTCCCAGTAGGTAGCAAATGTCCTGCCAAACCTTCTTCCCATAGGAGAAGAAGGTTTTATGCATCATCTGCCCATCATGCAGATGTTCCCAAACAAGGGAAGCATCGTCCTGGTCTGCAGAATTCAACCTCTCACCAGGCTCAGCAAACCCAGCAACTGCAGGGTTTCTGATCAATCTTCATCAGATGCTTGTGACTCTGGGGGTTAGAATCTGCAGTTGCTTCTTCTCAATAGAGGCAATCCACTGCTTTCATTCTAAACCCTAGACATGGATCTCTTCCCAAAAGACATCCATTTTTTCTATGTTCTATGAGCTGTCAGGATGTTCATGCCTATAGGGCACAGGGTTCTTCTCTTCTTCCTGCTAGGGAAAGAGGTCTAACCACTATCAAACGATAGTTTCCTGTGCCAGCATGTCTTTTTTTCCTTTCTATAGACTCACTACTTTGTAAGTCTTCTTCAGCTCCATTCTCTTTACCTTCTTACCAAGCTTTTCCTCTGTAAGAGCGGTATTGCTTCACTGGAGGGCTTTTTCTTCAGCCTCTCTAGTTTTGTTACTTTTCCAGTGTGGAGTTTTCCTCTGAGTTGCCTCCTCTTTTTCAGTCTTGCTTTGAGGCAGTTCATCAGACATGTCCAGAGTTTTCTACTCCTGTTCTGTCTGTTCTTTCTGTTTTTAAACAGTAAGATTCTTTCTACTGTCTAGCAAGCAGCTGCCTATGCAGGAGCCTTAATGTTTGGACCACTGGTTCTTGTCCACCAGCAACCAGATTTGTCCTCCACTAACTTTCTGTCTAGTTTTAGTAGTGATTCCAAGTCAGTGCTGTTATCTGTCTTGGAAATTATTTCACTACAGGCTTGTTGGATTGTCTTCTCTTTCTGCCATCTCCATTCCCCTGGGTTTGGCAGCATAGTTGACATAGGTACTGGCTCTCCAGCAGCCAGTTCTATCTCCTCATTCTCCTGCATCATGCTCTCTGCAATTCTACAGAGAAGCTCTCCACTATGGGCCGTTGCTAGAGAGCATGGGTTTTTTTTCTCCAACAGCTATCCTAGATGGTTGGAAAAGGCTTTTTCAGTCATGTCTCCCATGACTAGAAAGGTTCTCCCTTTGTTCACTATCTCCTTTTTAATATAAAGGACATAGGCCTTCTCTTACGTGAAAGCTTAAGGAGTTGCCAATTCCCTGCTTTGGTCCATAGTATTTCCAATCGGGAATATGCTTTTCTCCTTGCAGCTCGTCCGCATGGTAAGAACGCATGATACCTTTTTTGCCCTTAAGCAGGTCAGCATGGTATCTCATTTTTATGCGTCTTCTGTTCTGTACATACTTCTGTTCACTTACCATGCAATACATGCTAGAGTTCTAGAATACTCAGGACTTGCTGGCTGCAGACTGATATCATCCTCTGCTTTTCACGTAACCGTCCTGGTTATTTCACTAGCTAACATCCCTGTAGCTCATAACCAGTGAGAATAGATTCTCTATATATCTTCTCAAGTAGGTTCCACCTTCTTGTTATTAGATTAATCTTTCCTCTCCACATTTCCTATGTGAATACCGTTCTGTAGGCATATCTCTGTCTGCTTCATTGCAGACACCCATATAGAGGCCTATATATTCATATCTATAGCATACATCTTACAGATGTCTATGTCTATCATTTGTGTGTATTTTATGCCCTTCATATCTCACTATAGATATATTCTTATGTATCTATCTATCTATATGTTACATATATATATATATATATATAATGTATCTGTCGAGATATTTTATTATCGGTAGATATGTATTCTGCATTTATCTACCTGACTGTCGAGGCTCATATAGCTATATGATTCTGACAGATGGGCTTTACCCATACCTATGCTATCCAGCATGTTTGGGGTTCTACACTCACAACCACTTCTGTGGTAGTTAACAACTTCCACCATAACCTTAAGGTTTAGGTACCTCTGAAGCTCTCCATGTTCCAGTATCTCTCCTAGCTGACTCCAGTTAGGAGAGACATTGCGGATTTTCAGCTAATCACAGGCTCTAACGCCTCAGGCGTTTGTCCTTTCTTTGGGATACAAGGGGTTTCCATACCTTTTCCTCCCACAAGGACTGTGCCTGTTTGTCCAATTCGGTCGGCCTTCTCTTTTTGCTCCCAAGGGTGAGCCACTCTGTCGCCAAAAGAGTTTGGCTTTTATCATAAAGCCTTCCGCTGAAGGCCCACCGTTTTTGGTACTACCCCAGTTATTTCCGGGGTCCCCTCTTACCTTTCAGGAATCTGACCTCCACTGTTTTTTCCTACAGGTTTATTACCTCCACTTCACAGTGAGGTCCTCCTTGAGGTTCCTCTACTGGGTTCCCCAGTAGATCCCATGAACCTGCTTACTGCTGTGTAATCCTGTTAGGGGAGGTCCATATTGCAATATTTCTTTCAATATCATTGATGATAATTATCATCCACACATGGACTCCTTGTCTGCAGTCCTATGCTAGGTTAGCTGTTCCACAGCACCTTTCTTTCTTCAACTCCTACCCTCCATCCTCAGGATGCCTGGTGTTGTGGGGGATAGCATGTTCCAACCTATGACATGCTGGGACTCCAGGCATCTTAGCTTGGGAGTCCCCATATGTGAAGACTCATTCCTGCTTGTTCCTGGAGATAGCACAGTTACTTACTTGTAACAGGTGATCTCTGGGAACAGCAGGAATAAGTCTTCACAACCCACCCACCTCCCCAGGAGTTGTATCTCTATCTATCTTTCCTTTCCTCTCTCTCTCTCTTTGTCTCAGCTTTAAAACTTAACTGAGGAGAAGCAGTTGGGAAAGGCGGGAAGGCAGCATGCAGGCGTGGTGGGATGCTTCCAAAAGCTCTTTGATTGGACGCTGGAAAGCGTTCCCGCGCAGACTCCGTCGGTACCGACGTACCCATACGTGAAGACTTATTCCTGCTGTTCCCAGAGATCACCTGTTACAGGTAAGTAACTGTGCTATATCTGAATCCAGATGTGTCCAAAACCCCAAACTTATATTCACTTCTTTAAGTTTAAATCAATTTTACTTTTCTATTCATGTTCTGCTTATTTCAATGTCCAATCTCCAATGTCCATTATATTTCAAAAAATGTTGATTATTATTCAAAAAAGCTTTTTGCAAAATTCACAAGATGTTTATAGGTAGCCCCTTCTGATATATGCTGAAGAGACAATGAGGAGTTCAACAGGCAACCTTACAGGTGACAAAACTTCAACCTGCCATACCCATTATGTTGTCATTGCTCCAAATCTCAAAACCTTTGCATTATACACACACCGAGCCTTTTACAGCTTCACCAAGCATTTAAATTGACTATAGTGCTCTCAGACCAACTTACCTGAACCCACAACAGTTTTCACTGTAGTGCATTCGCTTGATGGATCCCTCAACCAACCTCCTAGCACTCATCTGATCTTGGCTGATGGTTTCGCTGACATTAGGCAGCTTCCTCAGAAAGGTTTCATTGGTTATTTACTTTCATTCATGATACCAAAGTTAAAAGCCATGCTAATTTCATGAATGAAAGCAAATAACCAATGAAACTGATATAATTTGTATTCTGGTGTTAGTGTCCCATTGGTTATCCTCCTTTTAATATCTGCTGTCAGGACCGTACCTAGCCCTGTGCGAGTGGTGCGGCCGCACAGGGCACAAAGGCTTAAGGGGCACATTTCAGCTGTCTGCATTGCCTGCTGCTGCCACTTTTTCTTCTCTCAGAGGCGGCAGGCAATGGCAGACAGCTAAAATGCGCCCCTTAAGCCTTCTCACGGCATGCTAAGCACATCTGTCCCTCCCTGCTCTGACGTGGCATCAGATAAGGGAGGGACAGATCTGCTTAGTGAGCTGGCTACTTGCACATCGGGTGTGCCTCTTATTTCCTGCTGCGGGGGAGGGGGGCGCTCGCCCGATGTGCAAGTCGCACAGGGCGCGATTCACACTCAGTACGGCCCCATCTGTTGTATTCCAGTAGCATTCACGAGCATGTTTACTGTTTTCCAATAGCCTGCATAAAGCATTTTAGTAAACATGGGTACTTTTGATACAGATTGCCCATTATCAGATAGGAAACTGGACTATATAGATCGTAGTCTAATATAGCCTGGCACATCTTACTTATACCCATTACATCAAGTTTGCAGGCAGTGACAAAAGTCCATTTTAAGCTCTATCATTTTGTACTATTACTAGAAAGATGTGGCTAAAACACCTAGAGAAGATAATGCTTCAGCCACCAATTACAGCTACTCTAGACTGGAAAGACATAGAGACTAGGCAATGTAGCTAAATCAAAAACTTAACAAGACCAGGTATGAGAATTGGTTATCAGAAGACCCACATCTTGCCTTCTCTCTTCCTCATCCCAACACATTGAAAGATTTCTAGTAGAGAATGCATTTGTTTTTCAGATGAATGGTAATGAACAACAACTGAGGGCATTTTCAGTTCCTCTACATTAAAACAACTGAATGATCAAGGGGGTCAAAATGAATTGAATCCTCATTTGTGCCATCTGGGCTGATATTCAGTAGTGGCAGCCAAGCACGTTTAAGGTGCCTGGCCACCAATGTTTTAAGTAAAACTGGATAGTCTGCATCAGACTGTCTAGTTTCACTAGACAGCACAGTCGTTATCTTTTCAGTGCTGATATTCAGCCACTAACCGGATAGTAGAAATTGGATAAAGTCAGGGCAGCCATTGATCTGTTCTAACATTCTACAGTTTAGCTATCCGGTTAGTGGCTGAATATAGCTGCTGACTGGATAGCAACTGGGACTCCCACAACTGGGACTGCCCAAAGACTGCCATAGTTTTAACCAGGCATCTTTTCTGTGGTTTGTCATGATTGGGATTGTTGTGGTTTAGCTGGTTAGCAAGTACTTTTAACAGGCCAAACTGCTTTGAATATGCTCTCTTTGTTTTTAGCAACAATACTGCTGGGGGAGGGGAAAAACTTTGCAGAACCACTTTGGGAGGAAGAGATTGCAAAAACACAAGGTGCTTCACCAATAATGTTGAAACATTTTGACAAGCAGCCAAACAAGCCTATCCCTGTACCCTTAAAGACCATTACAATAAATCAATATAGACATCGCATGCACTTGCACAAATATTTTGAACAAAATAGTTATATTTTACTTTCAAAAACCCTACATTAGCATACTAAAATATGCTTATAATAATCCAGACTTGCAAACATGCACTTTTCCTTTCAGTACCTCTGAGTGGAGCTCAAACACAGCTATAGCTTGTTCAGTTTAATGTCAATAAATAGCCCATTACCAGTCCTAACCCCCCCCCATCACCCCATTTTCAGTCTTTGTAAGTGATTGCACTGCCAACAGTAGTATTAATATTTTCATATATAAGGCTTTTTATTAGGCATGCCAAAGTCAATATAGTCTGTTTTGAATGCCACGAAATGCATCTTTTCTGGGGTGAATTTTGTTGCTTTTGTTATATACTGTGGAGTGTTCCTATTTGTTATATTATCAGCATTGTAGGCGACTTATAATTATTTGCAATAAAACAAGTCTTAAACTGAAATAATATACAACAGACTCTCTGTAGATTTCATGGAAAATCGAGAGTTGTGAAAGTATTTGGGGGTTTTTTTCCTTGGCTTACCTTTGTTCACATCCTCTTCCTCCTTATCATTTATATAGCACTACTATATAAATGATAAGTTGTCGTAGTAGTAGCCCAAACTCCCAACTTCTTCAAAACCTGACCAAACCAATTGTAATGTCATTCATGACAGAGATCTGGTGGATGAATCTGAAGTATTGTATTCTTTCGTATGTGAAGGACAGTTTTTGTCAAAGTGAAAAATGTCTAATGCTTTCTAGCAGAACTTAATCATCTCGGGGATTATCTTCAGTAAGGGAAACTACAAAATGAAACTCTTTGAAAAAGGATAAGAATCCCACCTGTTGACATTACTGCTATAGAACTGTGATGCCTTCTCCCAGGGACTGCGATTACTGCTTCTAAAACTTCACCATGTTTGCTGGGCTGAAGATCAAAATCAGAATATAGGAGCTTTAATTAAGTCTCCTTCATGGACCATTAGGCAGGGCCATAATTGTTCTGTTTGCATGAATCAGTAATTAATAAATGAAATAGATTTTATAGACGTCAGTTTGTCTTTGTAGGTTCTTAATGACAACACCTATCAACAACTACAAATTTTCCTTTACATATTTAGAAAGACGACACGGTAATACGACATTGGAAACTGAATGCATAAAATGACTTTTTGTGTGACAGGGAAGAATGTCTCATGGCTGTGATAGTCATATCTGAATCATCAGTGAGGTCATAATATTATATAATCACCAAAGAATATAAAGATAATTAAGGTAATTGTCAAATTTTGTAATGTCTTATGCATTTGGAGGTCAATACTTAAGTGCTTTGCTGTTGGTAGTGGGTACTCATGAATTGTTTTGTTAAAAATCAGCTGTTTTAAATATTGGCAAGATTATGGGTGGTCAGGTGGAAGGCTGAGAACTTATATATAGTGGCCAGCTATTATCACTATCTGCGTAAACTAAAAAAGAATAATTTAGGAAGTCCATCCAGGCAATGAAAGGGATATACAGAGCAAAACATATGGAATGCTATGATGATTCCAGAAAAGGTGCCATACACATTCATAGGTCATCTAAAAATCAGCGCTTCACTGTCCATGAAGATATATGTACCCGGACCATAGGGACTTGCATATTCCCATGATAGGAAATATGTCACCATACCCATGCATATCCCCTATATAGAACAGGGGCTGCGGAGCTGTGCAGCCATGAGGTAAAATACAGATGCATGTGTACGGTGGTTTTATTTCTATCTTTATTGTACAAGCGTGCAGGATCTGTATGTTCACATGTGCACAGCAACCCTTCTCCCCTGCCCCCACTGTGGAACATCTGCACAGACATGACGGGATAGCGACCAAGCAGCCCAATTTCTCCCTGATGCTGTGTAGGATGGTCCTGGAGGAGGAGGAGCTGCTCTTCCCTTCATGATGCTGCTGCTCTACCCTTCATGATGGTGCAGGTCTCCCCACGCTGCAACAAGAAGGGTCTAGAAGAGGATGCACATGGATATAGTGAGGTATGATCACTATTTCATACCTAAAGACACAAGCTCTCAGGCAGGGGCGGCCCAAGGGGGGTGCGGGGCCATGTGCGGAGACTCGGTGCAGGCTTCATTTGCATAAGGGGCCTCATTTGAAAAAATATTTCTATAATGTTATAATACACTAACTTTTAGTAAACATGCCTCTTAATGAGTGTATGGATAAAGAAAGACTAAAAGATTTCTACATTACTATAATCCAGTGCCAACCGCCAGGCACATTAGGAACTACTACAAACACTGCCCATTTAGAACTCATAATATCCTAAATATCCAATACACCCAATGGAATCAACCTAACTATATCCCTCTTAAATTACTTGATTTCCAAAACTCCCTGTATAGTGCTGCGTGATACTACCAGATAAAGTTATGTTTTTTTGTCGGATCACTCACCGATGAGCAGAAAGTTTTCTACTCTCGAAGTGAGCCCTCCATTTTACTCAAAAGTTATTTGAAAATGGCCCATTACAGGTCATTATATCAGGTGCTACAGCACTAACAAGCCGTTGCTCCTGCACTGTGAGGACTAAATTTTACTTTCTAAAAGACGTTTCAAACTGCTCTAGTGTAATCGTCCCTTGTTCTTGAACAACGAAAAGAGAATACTCATCTGGAGTAGATCAAAATGCATCCAAAGATCTTCATAGCGGGTACACCGCGTTATCAATGAGAAGTGTTCAAGACAAGAGCCTTAAGCAATAGCTCCGATTCACTCATAGTATCCGAAACTGTCTCAACTTGATATATATAGCTTCTGGACCAGTGAAGGAGTAGTATGATTCTATGCAACACTAATCAGTGTTTCAAGCCGCTCAGCTTTGCAGCTCTTCTTCAGGCGAATGAATCATACCAGCAAGCGATACCTATTTAAAGGCCGCAAAAGTGACATCAAAGTAACCATCCAATAACATGCTGTTTCAGTCCAGAGCGAATGACTATAGGCGAAGATTCCACCAATCAATATCCATGTTCATACCAGCTGGAGTAATAGAACCCAAGCGAAAAATCCACTGTTGTTCTTTAAAATGAAGCTTACTTTGGCAATCCCCCCCCCATCTTCAGGGGGGCGACAACGTCCAAAACGCGCCATCGAAGATCTTCAAACTGATGTCCATATTGTTGGCAATGAGGAACCATCGGAGCTGACATTTGGCGGGCATTAATACGAGAACGATGCTCAAGCAAACCTTCCTTACTGGACGCGTAGTCTTGCCCACATACTTCAAATTACAAGGACAGATTAACAAATATACTACAAAAGCTGTGTAGCAATCTGAAAAAAACCGTGATGTGTATTGTTCATTAGTAATAGGATCTATCCAAGTGTCCCCCTGCAAGGAGGTAATGCAGAAATCACAATGGCCACAAGAAAAGTGGCATCTAAGAGGTACTGGAGTTGTCCCATCCCCCCGTGTTTGAACAACAAATTCTCCTATAGTCCGGGATCTCTTATAAGCTATCATTAAAGGTTTCTGAAAACATTGATGGAGTGTCAACACCGACCAATGATGTCTAAGGAGAGAGGCTACCTGAGTGGATGTAGGCAGAAATGGTAACACCCCTATAATCTTGCCGGTATTGTCTTGCTCTGTACTTCCAGTTCTAGCCCCTCCATGAGTCCATTTCAATCCAAGCCCCCACCACAGCCCATTTACAATCTTAGCTCTCCCCAGCAGCCCATTTCCAGTCCTATCCTAATCCCTCCATCAGCCCATTTCCTGTCCTAGCTCCCCCTCACAGCCCATTTCAATTCCAAGCCCCCTCCCCATCAGCTATTTGCAGTTAAAGCCTCCCCTTCCAATCAGCCCATTTCCAGTCCTAGCAACCCCCCAGCCCTTTACCAGTCCTAACCCCCCCATCAACCCACACCCCATTACCAGTCGTAACCCCATCAGCCCACCTCAAGTCCTAACCCCCCCATCAGCCCATTTCCAGTCCTAACCCCTCCCCATAGCGCATTACCAGTCCTAACCCCCCTCCCCCCATCAGCCCAGGGAAAATTAAAAAAAAAAAAAAGCTGGGTGCTGTTGCTGCCGCCGTGGCAGCAGTAGCAGCAGCAGAATCGAGTGTCCTGTGGACCCCCCCCCCCCGCCTGCCCGGCAGAGCCCTCCCTCCCTGCATCAGTCCCTCTCCACACCGGCTTTCAGAGCTGTGAAGGGAGAGCTTCTCCACGCCGGCTGTGTTAAGCCCATTGGCGCTGATGGGAAACAGGCATTCCCTGTTTCCCATCAGCCCCGGCAGGCTTAACAGATCCGCGAAAGGAAAACTCTCCCTTCGCGGCTCTGAAAGACGGCGCGGAGAGGGACTGATGCAGGAGGGATCTGCCGGGTAGAGGGGGCGCGGGACACTGGATGCTGCCGCTGCTCCCAGGGGAACACCCAGCTGTTAGCAAACACACAGTGTGCAGCCAACAGAGACTGAAAACTGTCAGTGGCTAGGAATCTGCTGGCCATGGTGGTCTTGAAGTGAATGGGTATGGGCAGGCCTCTCTGTATGGTGGAGAAGAAGCTCTAGCTCTTGATATTGATGGTGATAGCTGCCTTGTCAAAACAGAACCTGGTGGGACACTGCTCTTCCACAAAGTACAGGAATTGGGACCTTGGCCTGTAAACGTTCTGATATGGATGCCTCCTGCTGGCTATTCTTTACTCCCTGTGGACCTCATGCAGCAGATCTAGAGAACCAATATGTTTGTCTAATTCATGGCTCCTCCCTCCCACCACCAACACCCTGTGGCTCCCTCCACCAACTCCCAGTGACAGGGGCGGCCCAAGGGGGGTGCGGGGCCATGTGCGGAGACTCGGTGCGGGGCCTCATTTGCATAAGTGGCCTTATTTGCATAAATATTTGCATAATGTTACCATACACTAACTTTTAGTAAACATGTCTCTTAATGAGTGTATGGATAAAGAAAGACTAAAAGATTTCTACATTACTATAATCCAGTGCCAACCGCCAGGCACATTAGGAACTACTACAAACGCTGCCCATTTAGAACCCATAGCAAACCCGCTGTATCCTGACAGCATTACCAGGACTCACAAAGCACCAGACCCTACCTATCAAAAGGAAACACTGCAAATATTAAACCAGTACATTTCAGAGAATACTGGGGGAAAGAGAACAAGTGGCAATGTCAAATAGGAATTACATAAACAGAATACCTCAGCTCAGTTACACATGCAGAACATAGACCATCACCAAACAAGGAATCGCAATTTAGAAACAGGAAGGCAATAATTAAACTGGGAACCCCAAAAGCCAAACTTGGAATGTACAACAACACTGTAGAAATAAAACTATAAATCAATTTCCTCTTGTACCAAACAAAGCGCAGACGTTAATGATGCACATTTCCCAGAGCTTTCATATTCCAGTTAATAAATTCAAAATAAAGAGATATATTTCTACCTTTTGTGCATTTTTTTTTCAGTTGCAATTGCTCCAGCCACTTTCTTCTGGTTTCTTCATGTTTTCTGCTAACTCTCCATCGTCTGCTGTCCATTTGTCCTTTCTTCTCTCTTCTAGTTTTCTTTCCATCCTCTCTCTCTACATCTGCTTTAACATACTAATCTTTATCCTTTTGCTCTTTCCTCATTCTTATTTCATCCACACAAATTTTACCCCTCCATCCTCAATCCCCACTTACTCTCCCAATACCCGGCCAATTGTAGATTTTTCATCCCTCCCACACAAAATATTTTTCCCCTCTCCATTTTACTCTCCCAGCCCCATCCCATTCTAATCCTCCCCCAACATCAGCTCCCTTCTAGTTCCAGTCTCACCCAGCATCCATTCCCTTCTAGTCCCTGCATCAGCCCATTTCCAGTCCTAGCCCCCCATCAACCCATTTCCAGTCCTAGCTCCCCCATCCATTTTCAGTCTGAGTCCCTTCATCAGCTCATTTCCAATCCTAGCCCCCATCAGCCCATTTCTAGTCATTTCCTAGCCCCACCATCAGCCCATGTCAAATCCTAGCTCCCCTCCACTCAGCCCAATTCCAGTCCAAGCCCCCCCATGAGCCTACTTCCAGTTCTAGCCCCTCCATGAGTTCATTTCAATTCAAGCCCCCACCACAGTCCATTTCCAATCTTAGCTCCCCCCAACAGCCCATTTCCAGTCCTATCCTAGCTGCTCCATCAGCCCATTTTCAGTTCTAGCTCACTTCCCTCACAGCCCATTTCCATTCCAAGCTCCCTCCCCATCAGCTATTTGCAGTTCAAGCCTCCCCGTCCACTCAGTCCATTTCCAGTCATAGCAATCCCCCAACCCATTACCAGTCCTAGCCCCCCCATCAACCCATTTTCAGTTTAAGCCCCCCCTATAACCCATTACCAGTCCTAACCCCCCATCAGCCCACTTCCAGTCTTAACCCCATCAGCCCATTTCCAGTCAGCCCCCCATAGTCCATTGCCAGTCCTAACCCCCCCCATCAGCCCACAGCCCATTACTAGTCCTAACCACATCATCCCACCTCATGTACTATCCCCTCCCCATCAGCCCTGTTCCTGTCCTAGCGCTCCCATAGCCCATTAGCAGTCCTAAACCCCCCCCATAGCCCATTAGCAATCCTAACCCCCATCACCCTATTTCCAGACAGCCCCCATCAGCCCACAGCCCATTACGTCTTAACCCCCCAAGCCCATTTCAAGTCCTAACCCCCCATCACCCCATTTCCAGTCAGCCTCCATCAACCCCCAGCCCATTACCAGTCTTAACCCCCCCAGCCCATTTCCAGTCCTAAACCCCCCCCAGCCCATTTCCAGTCAGCCTCCATCAGCCCCAGCCCATTAGCAGTCTTAACCCCCCCTAGCCCATTTCCAGTCCTAACCCCCCCAGCCCATTTCCAGTCCTAACCCCCCCTCACCCCATTTCCAGTCAGCCTCCATCAGCCCCAGCCCATTAGCAGTCTTAACCCCCCCTAGCCCATTTCCAGTCCTAACCCCCCTCCAGCCCATTTCCAGTCCTAACCCCCCCTTGCACATTTCCAGTCCTAACCCCCCCCTTGCACATTTCCAGTCCTAACCCCTCCCCCTTGCACATTTCCAGTCCTAACCCCCCCCCCTTGCACATTTCCAGACAGCCTCCATCAGCCCCCCCCCCCTTCCCTTCCCTTCCCTTCCGGCAAATTAAAAAAAAAAAACAAAAACCTGGCTCTAGCTGCTGCCGCTGCCGCGTCCGTCGCAGCAGCGGCAGAATGGCGTGTCCCGCGGGGCCCCCTCTCCTCGTCGAGCCCTCTGCAAGGGCTTTCAGATTCGCGAAGGGAGAGTGCTCCCTCGCGTCTCTGTAAAGCCCGCAGGGGCTAATGGGAAATTTCCCATCAGCCCCTCGCGTCTAAAGGGGCAGATGGGAAATTTCCCATTAGCCCCTGCGGGCTTTACAGAGACGCGAGGGAGCACTCTCCCTTCGCGAATCTGAAAGCCCTTGCAGAGGGCTCGACGAGGAGAAGGGGCCCCGCGGGACACGCCATTCTGCCGCTGCTGCGACGGACGCGGCAGCAGCCAGAGACAGGTTTTTTTTTTAAATTTAATTTAAAAAAAAAGCAGAATGTTCTTTGCGCGGGGCCCCCTGAAACGCGGGGCCCTGTGCAAAAAACATTCTTGCTCAATGGACGGGCCGGCCCTGCCCAGTGATTCCCACCACTAGCACCCTCAGCACTGCACACACACACAACAAGTACCCACATAGAGGCTGCAGGGAACACTAGGCCATAGACAGACAAAAGGGAACCAGGCAGAAGAGAGATAAATGCACCAAGAATCAAGGAGTGTTTCATGTGGAGTTTGGGATTGGCACAGCTGGGGGCAGGGCCAGCCCCGGAGTTAGTTCAAGGTGTTGGTGTCCTAGTTCAAGCGTTGCCCCTCCCAGATATAAGAATCCGTTGTTTAGCTCTGCATGCCCTGCTTTTTGCTACCCCCCCGAATCTGCCTAGTTTGTCTGGTAGTTGGGCAGGCCCTATCTGGGGGAGGAGGGATGAAGGAGTAAGAATCTGATGGTATCTTGGAAGCAGGAGGATAAATTTGAGAAGAACACAGAGATCAAAAGATACCTATGTGGACAAAGACAACAGTTTAGCCAGTAACTTACAAGCCAAGTTCCTTCAGTCACAAATGCCACAGGCAGTCCCAAATGACAATAAAACCCCATTCTTATTTGTCATTTATAGCAGGTATTGATTGGCATGTTTGTAAAATTTGCCCTGCACATCTCTGGCCTATGTGAAATATATCATGGGCCACTCAGCCTGTGCCCAGAAATGCTCCTGGTAGAGTAGGGTTGCCAACTGGCTCCAGATGTTCCTGACAGGCTTGATCCAGTCCTGGGATTACCCCAGTGCATGCAGGAATTTTGTAGTCTTGCGTTTCTTATGGAGTGCAATAGAGAAATCAGAATTACATGTCCCTGCATGCACTGCGGTAAACCTAGGACTGGATCAAGTTTACCGAGTGCTGGGGCCAGTTGGCAACCCTAGGGCAGAGACATGCTTAGATCGACGTGCACTTATCATTCATTACATTTTTCTATGAACTACATCTGTTGCACAGCACAGTATACTTTATCACTGCTATTTGAAAATGAAATATAGCAAAAGAAACCCATCAAGAAAGATGATATTTTTTAAGTTTTTTGATAACATTCACTACAAATGACTATACATTCCCAGTTCTCTTTATTTACACCTATGCAAAAGAACTCACATGATTTTAATGATTAAGTAACAAAAATAAGAGTTAATTCTATCAAGTCAATTTCCAGCTGATGCCTAAATCACCCAAATGAATTTTGACCTCTGCGAAATGCTGTTTTTCTAAACAGCACCTCTTTTAAAAGGAGACATCCACCAGACATTCAGGATAAAACAAAAATATTCTCATCCACTTGAAAAACATCTTTAGGGTGCACTGGAATCTCAGCCCCCATGTATGCTCCATTAAAAGCTTACCTTCTGGCAGGGTCATACAAACAGCTATTTGCCCATTAACCATTGTGCATTCTCTTCACTTCCCAGAGTCCTCAGGCTCAAATATAATTTCTGTAGTTGTAGGTTGTCGTACGTTTGAATCTGAGGACTGCAGCAGGGCAGCTGCTATAATTGTCAAATGGAGAGATTCTGACAATTTTATAAATGTTTTATGTTCTGGAGAAATATAGAATAGCTAGTCATAACACGTTTTCTGTTCTGACATATAACATCGCACAAAGGTTTTCCTCCCATTTTCTAAAGTTTGTAACAGTTGACTGACTGCTGCTTTAAATGCGGCCCTGGCATTGCGTATGCGGAGTCGCTGCACAGCCACAGACGCTGCAGAAGCTAAATGGGCAGCGGTGATATTCAGCTACTACCTGGTTAGCTCCCATGGGTAAAGATGGGTCTATCTTTACCCATGGGTCACTAACCAGGCAGCGGTGCAATATTACCGCTGCCCTCTTAGCAATGGGTGCCGCCAACACGCCACGCCGGAACACCTATGACGCACCTTGATGCTACACGTTTAACATCAGGGCATGCAGCGGTGTTACTCGAGGATACTCAACAGCGATAACTGTGCTAGTGCTGCGGAATATCCCTCTAAGTGGACTCCACAGGACATACAAGGCCATGACCTCAATCGGCCCTGTATGTCCTGCTGGGCTGCCCCCACTCCGCCCCAATTCGCCCCCTCCCGGCTCTCCCTGTCCTGCTGCTCTGGACATGTAGGGAGAGCTGGAGGGGGAAATCAGGCCAGTAGTGAGAATTATTCCCCTTGAGGAGAATTAAGATTGTTGCACCCGATGAAGCCATCTTGTGGCGTCCATGGGGACGTGCTGCTTATTCCACCCCGAAGGTGGAATAAGCAGCACTGACCCAACGATCGGGACCGGGGATCCCACCCCTCCGGGGCTTGGGCTGGGTCCCCACTGCCTGATCCAGGCCCCGGCTAGCCAGCCGTTGGTCAGGTGGCAAGGAAGTGGGGGACCTAAGACGCAGGAGTTAGGGGTGACTGTGGGTAGGAACAGAGTGCGTGCAGGAGGA
Organism: Ichthyophis bannanicus; assembly: GCA_033557465.1. Taxonomy (NCBI): domain Eukaryota; kingdom Metazoa; phylum Chordata; class Amphibia; order Gymnophiona; family Ichthyophiidae; genus Ichthyophis; species Ichthyophis bannanicus. The sequence goes on from CM066036.1 coordinate 552,945,494, forward strand.
CAGGGGAGAGTGCGCACATACATCCACCTCCCCTCCTAACACACCTCCACAAACACACTAAGAGACATGTTCACACAGCACCCAACACAGCTCCCGACAATCCCCATGACAAAAACATGTGCGCGTGTGCCCCCCCACCTGATATTTCTATGACACAGAGATGAGTCCCCCTCAAATGCCTAATTCTGCAAATGAAGGAAATAAGTCACACTACAACTATACACTTTTCAACTTGTTTGATACTACTCTCTTAAACATTTTCATTAAGTTGTTGCTCTAAAAATGACCTGCAAAGAAGTAGACTACCGTATTTTTCGGACCATAAGACGCACCGGACCATAAGACGCACCTGGTTTTTTGGGGTAGAAAAATAGGAAAAAAAAATTCTGAACCAAAATTCTTTCTACACTCAGCACCCAGTTTCTTTTTAAAAGTTGTTCCCATCTGGAACGACAGAAAAGTAAACCGAGTGGAAATGGTTAAGGTAGCCTACGCTTAGAGTTTCTACTGTCCAAAGTGGTCTTGTATCAGAGCAATCAATCAAACTTGAATGGCAACAAAAAATCCTATGCTCTACCACGTAATGTCTTACGAGTTTCTTAAAGGTACCAGATTTTAAAACATGAAAGGGCTTCTTTATCTGTGGGTCTCAGACTTACAAGGGCACTATCTACGGAGATCAAGTCTCCAATATTTGTGCTTGTTCGCATCAACGACCCATTTATTATTTTGCCCCTTTCTTCAGTTAAAAATCCATCTACAGCATGATTATGATCAATATTGCACTTAGCTTGCTGTCTGATGGCGTTATGTTCTGTTGTTATGATCGCACTGTGTTCTCTAAGTGTCCCGACGCTGTTTGTGAAGCGCCTCTGCGTTTCTCATTGCGGTTCTTCAGGAGACCTTTAAATCGCTACTGCTGTATCAAAAAACAGAAGCAAACTTAAAAATCCTGCCTTAAGAAACACTATTGTATTAAAACACCTGGTCCACTCTTTTTCCAATTTCTCTCAATGTCTATATACTCTCAAAACAGCCTACCTAGTTTCATGCTGCCCGCGTGAAAAAGCCAAACAATCTCTCTCTCACAGAGTTTCAGTTTACTGCCAGACGCCGCGCATGCGGGCCTGAGGATCTTCTCCGTCATTTAAATCTCTCATTAGCTTATCCCCTCCCCCAGTTTCATACGTGTGTAATACGTAGATCTTATCACGGCCTTCTTGCGGTAATCGACATTACACTCCTGGTTCATTAATAGGTTCCTTAATAAGCGATTATTAAGTTCATAGAGGGGAGCAGTAATAGAAGGAACCTATTAATGAACCAGGAGTGTAATGTCGATTACCGCAAGAAGGCCGTGATAAGATCTACGTATTACACACGTATGAAACTGGGGGAGGGGATAAGCTAATGAGAGATTTAAATGACGGAGAAGATCCTCAGGCCCGCATGCGCAGCGTTTGGCAGTAAACTGAAACTCTGTGAGAGAGAGATTGTTTGGCTTTTTCACGCGGGCAGCATGAAAATATATAAGGTAGGCTGTTTTGAGAGTATATAGACATTGAGAGAAATTGGAAAAAGAGTGGACCAGGTGTTTTAATACAATAGTGCACAGCGTGAGGGACAAACTTGCTCTTTAAAGCGAAAAATTCTTCTATTCGCACCATAAGACGCAGGCACTTTTCCTCCCACTTTTTGGTGAAGAAAAAGTGCGTCTTATGGTCCGAAAAATACGGTATTTGCCTGGGAGGTATCTCCAGAAGTATGTTTTGGCATGTTTTCAGTAAGCAAGGTATACAAGTTTAAAAGTATACTGCAAATTATGTTTCCAGAACCTCATTCCACTATCCTAGAAGTCAATAATTCCTGTTAGAATCTAAATATAGTTGTTTCAATTAGGTGTAATGTTGCATGTTAACTATAATATGATAGCCTCTTACATTTTGTTTTGCTTAATCCAACTAAATTAGAAGCTTTTTTTGAATCAGTCATGACTGCAATTCATCTGCAGTGTATAATTGCTCTCCTTGCTTTCTGTTTTTTTTTTCTTTGTTATTGGATATGTGTTAGCACGGTTCTCCTTTGTAGGATTATTTTTGGTCCCTTAATATGTCTGATCCTTTTTCCCCCTTTAATGTGGGCTAGGAAACCTAAATATTATTGCCTACATATTGCTTTCTTTTTATGACTTAATGTTTAAATGTGGGTATTTTCTTGCATATTTTTCTTTGGAAATATATGTAAAATTTCAATAAAGAAGAAACTTTAAAAAAAAGCTAGCAAAGGCACCACATGTTTGAAGAAGAAATGAATTTCTAATTAGATCAAGGACTATTTTCCGACAACCCTTGTCCTGAAACATTTCTCCTTCAGAAACCTTGACACACAGAAAAACAAGAGCCGTTTATCTCTCAGCCTTCTAAAAGGTCACTGGTCATTAGTGTATTCAAACAGTTGAACTTCAGAGATTTTTTAGTAGACCTATTTATGCTTCTTAGCAAGTCTGGACTTTTATTTTATTATAGATGACTATTTTTAATTTTCCTGGATATGACAGTCTCTAACTTCTAGGACTTTGGGATCTTCAGAATTTCTAAAAGGCAAGAAACATTTTCTACTTAACAGCAGCTGTTACAATGACAACAAAATCTCTCCAATTTTATTTACAGAGAAGAGCCACCAAAAATGGTAAAAGGGATGGAAGGATACTCCTATGAACAAAGGCTAAAAAGGTTAGGGCTCTTTAACCTGGAAAAGAGACGGCTGAGGGGAGATATGATAGAAGTCTATAAATTAATGAACGGAGTGGAACGGGTAAATGTAGATCGATTGCATGTCCCCTAGTCTTTCTGTATTCTGATGACGTAAACAATGAAGCTACAGGGTAAACTATTTAAGACTAATAAAAGAAAATATTTTTTCACTCAAGGTGTAATCAAACTCTGGAATTTGTTACCGGAGGATGTAGTAAAGGCTGTTAGTGTAGCTGGGTTTAAAAAAGGTTTGGACAAGTTTCTGAAGGAAAGGTCCATAAACCATTATTAAGAAGGGACCCAGGATATCAATGCTTGACCCAGTACAAGCATTGTGGAACCTGTGTCTTTTGGGGAAACTGCTAGGTACATATGACCTAGATTGGCCACTGTTGGAAACAGGATACTGGGCTTGATGGACCTTGGTCTGACCCAGTATGGCATCTTATGTTTTTTATTCTTATGTTCTTAAACACCAAATAACACATGCATAAAAAAGTCAAGGAATGATATAATACAAAAGCTGGATAAAAGACCCCCCCTTAAAAAAAAAACAAAAAAAAAAACCAAGGCAAGGATCCCTGAAAAGAAAATATAACAATTAGCAGCCAGACAAATGATCATCTAGAGATTTCCAGATCTTTCAACCTTAGCTATACAAACAGAGGATAATAGACACTGTACCCTCAAATTTATGAACCAAGCAGACGGTATGTCATCAGAATGTTACGTTTAAATGGGATGTGTCTTTCCAATACAGAGCATTCTGTCATATTTTGTAAGATTTTGTTCACAGTATGTGAGTGAAAATAACACTATCTGCAGTGATAAATTAGTATGCAGACCAAAAACATCACATATTGATCCCAAAAGCTGTGAACTTGAGAACAGTCATATATTATATGTGCCAAGGTCCCCACCTCCACAGCACATCGCCAGCATTTGTTGGTTTGTAGAAGACCTGCTCTACAAAGTCGAAGAGAAGTCCCATATGTACGGCAGGCCAAAAAATATAATGACTTTGAGAGACTACTAGGCATGGTGTGCTGCACCATATAACTCCAAAACATGTCCAAATTTGTTTCATCCTGAGGGATACTAGCATCAAAGTCCCAAGATCGTCGTAGACCCGATTAATGAGGAACCTTTTATTACATATCAATAATCCATAAAAAATTGAGGTAAGTCTGCCCCCACCTTGCCCCTCTGACATAAACTGAACAAATCCGATGGTGTGCAAATCTTCCCCCCCCCCTCGACCAAGGTGAGTTCTGCATCAAGCTCAAGTGTGTGACCTTTGAGGCCTGGGATGGCGACAACCCAAATGCTGCAATCAAATATTCCTGATTTACAATGGTTCCACCCACGAGCAATTGACCAACACTATGAATTCCTTTATCTATCCACTTTTTCCAAAAAGCTTTCCTCCCCTTCATCCTCTCAAATGGATTATACCACAATGAAGAATTTTCAGATACTAAGTAAGAAGATGCACAAAATGCATCCAGTTCCTTTAATACTTTGATATTGCTGATTAAGAGTGGAGCACTTAATTTGGAATGAGAAACATTCATTGTTGGCAACATCTTTAATGAAAAAGGCCTTGCAATTGCTTTCTCCATCTCTAATCATTGCAATGGAGAGTGTTCCAAAGGCCAATCTGCACCATAGCACGGCTGTATGATAGGTTTTAAAGTCCGGAAAACTTACACTACCCTTTCTTTTTGACACTTTAAGTATTGTTAAAGCTATATGCCGAGGCTCTTCTTCCTCCATAAAAATCCTGATAAGAGCCTATCTACCTGCGCATAAAAAGATAGCTGGCAATACCCCAGTAACATCCCCAGCTTGGCAGAACCATCATCTTAATAGAATTTAACTTCCCCCACCATGACATGCACAAAGGGGACCAGCGCTGCAATTTTTTAAAAATTTTGTGAGCAGAATAAGTTATATGCTTAATAATATCCTCAGGGTTTGAACAAAAATGCACCCCAGAGGTATTTGATTGTATGTGGTGTCCATTGAAAAAGGAATATCCTCAAGTCTTCCTGCATGCAAAGCCGTTCATTGGGAACAATTCACTTTTATTTCAATTTACTTTAAAACCCGAGAGTATTGAAAACAAAGCTTAAGCAAACTACGAACAGAGGCCACAGGTTTTGAAAGAAACAACAAAACATCATCCGCATATGCTGCAAACTTCCAACTTCCCACATCTATATGGATGTCCGTAACGGTATTATCCTTTTTAATTCTAAGAAGAAGCAACTCCAAAGCCATATTGAATAACAGCAGAGAGAGAGAACAACCCTGCCTAGTGCCTTTTCTCAAAGGAACCACTTTAGATTGGGAGCCATTTACAATTATCCTTGAACAAGGACAAACATATAACACTTTAAATCAGTTAATGAAAACTGGGATAAAGCCAAACCACTCCAGCACTTGGAATAAATAGGACCACTCATTTTGGTCAAAAACTACAACTTTGAAAATGCAAAGGAAACCTCTGGCCTGCTACTCCTGCCCCCCTCCAACGCATCTTTCTTGGAGAATGGGCAGGAGCAGCAGGCCGGAACTGCGCGCACATGGGTGTGCATTTTTAAAACCCACCACAACCCTGAAGTAGCAATTCAGCTGCCGTTCCCGGGAGGTTGGGGTAGTGGTACTGCCCACCAATGTCTGCTGCCCTAGGCAACCACCTAGTTCACCTGGTGAACGGGCAGCCCTGCAACAACCTATGAAGTAACTCATACCGAGTTGATTAAGGCATGTTAGCAATTTTTTGTTGAAACAAATAACAGAATGAAATAACTTGGAAAATGATACTAATGGCAAACAAAACAAAATGAGGTTCACATCCTTAGGCAACAGAGGGAAAGCCAAGCTGGACTTTATGAGCATGAAAGGAAATAACTGTGGTTTACGTTTTAAAAGGCTGTTTAAGTAGTTATGCAGGAAGAAATATTGTGTTCCCTTTTTTATGAATTCTATGATAATTAAAGTGAATCCTACAGACCCTCTGTGTCCGATGGATTGTGATCAAGGGCAATGAAAAAACATACTGCCTGTCTGTGCCACCACAGGAAGACACAAAAAGATTTAGGAGCATGTTTACTAAAAAGCTGGTACTAACCTTTGGGTGGCATGTACCAAAGTCCCTCTGCTATTAGCATGTTGGAACAACGCTCTTTTCCAGGCCTCAGCACTCTAAAGGGCAATAAAACCAAATAGGTATATGAACTAAAAATGACCTCATCCATCATGTTTCACCATTTATCCAAAAAGGCATTTAAATACTTTCAAAGTATAAATGTACAGGGGATAGGCCTCTTTCAATGGAAAGCAAGCTCTAGAATGAAGGGTCATAGGATGATAGTGAAATAGATAGACTTAGGAGTAAACTAATGAACTATTTCTTTACAGAAAGGGTAATGGATATGTGGAAAAGTCTCTCAGTAGAGATGGTGGAGACAAAGACTGATAGTCTGTGCTTGTCTAATGATTTTTTAAATTCTATCTCCAAGGGGGAAGTTAGTAACTAGTATGAAGGAGCAGACTGAATACGCCATGTAGGTACATAACCTTTTTGTATTTCTATGTTTCTCAGAGAAATCAGAGGGAGAAGGAGAGCGTGAGAAGGAAGAAAGAGAAGGGCAGAATAGAGAGTGGAAAAATAGAAAATACTACCCAAGAAAATGATTTATATGTCATCATGGCTAATGTTGAAACCCTCCTCCCAATGTGCAGTGGCGACCAAGTAAGCAAATAGAGTGCTAAGAATCATAAGGAAACAAATGGAGAATAGAACCAAGGATATTATAATATATCTATATCGTTCCATGGTGTGACCGCACCTTGAATATTGTGTGCAATTCTGGTTGCCATATATTAAAAAGGATATAACTGAATTAGAAAAAGTACAGCAAAGACCCACCAAGATGGTAAAGGGGATGGAAGGATACCACTATGAGGAAGGGCTTCTTAACTAGTTAGGGCTCTTCAACTTGGAAAAGAGATGGCTGAGGGGAAATATGATAGAGGTCTATAAATTAATGAATGGAATGGGTAACCGTAGATTGGTTGTTCACGCCATCAAAAAGTAGAAAGACTAGGGGACATGCAATGAAGATAAAATTTAACCCATTTAAGACTAATAAGAGAATATTTTTTCACTCAACGTGTAATCAAACTCAAGAATTCGTCACCAGAGAATATACTAAAAGCTTAATGTAGCTGGGTTTAAAAAAGGTTTGGACAAGTTCCTGGAGGAAAGGGCCATAAACCATTATTAGAGGACCTGGGAAATCCACTGCTTGCCCCGGGACAAGCATTGTGGAACCTTTGTACCTTTTTGGGAACCTGCCAGGTACTTGTGACCTGGATTGGCCACTGTTGGAAACAGGATACTGGGCTTGATGAACCTTGGTATGACCTTGCATGAATTTCTTATGTTCTTACACATGTTGTAAGATGTGTAGTACATATCTATTTCCTAGGAATGTGCACAGGGAAAATGTTTTCATTCATTTTCAGAAAAAAATGACTTTTCTCCCTGATTTTTGTTGATTTGTATCCATCTGTTTCAAGCAGCCATGTTAATAAAAGAAAAACATATTACATCTTTTTAATGTGTGGCAATCAACTGGTTATTTTGCATGTACATATTTAAGGTTCCTTAATGAACCCAATGTATGCTAACGAGGGCACATTTATTCACTACTATTTATTCACCTTGCCTAATGCATGCCACTCTTTATCCAGAAAATACACTTTTATAAATGTGTACTTCTCCGTGATATTTCTTGTGTATGAGCATGTTACTCCCTTTATATATTAATGCTGAAATATATATACCCTTTAATATACTGTGATAAGGAAGCTTATCATGACAGAGGAGAAAGGGATAAACGAAAGGAAATCACCCTTATAAAAGGATCTATTTTGCAAGGTCAGAGAAACAAAACCCCAATCACACCTAGAAAGCAAGAAATTTCCAGATGGGATAGGTTTCAGAGTTCCCCTAGTGGAGAAAAGGAGAGGGAATACAGACCCAGGGTAAAGGACCCTTACGTCACTGAGTTCCCTAATTTCCCAGCTGCCAGGAGGCAAGCTGATCTCCGTCACCTGAGAGGAGAAGAGGTGGGGCTGGAGCCTTGGGGATTTAAGTCTAGGATAGAGAAAGAAGCAGGGGAGAGGAGGAGGAGAGTCCCAGAGAGAGTCTCAGGGAGAGACCCAAGATGGAGGACAGGATGAGGAAGCACAGGAGAATGGTGGCCAGAGCATGAGGGAGGAGAAGCTGCTACAAACCCAGGCCCAGGTATGAGCCTTGAAAGCTTGTCTAATACAGAGCAGTGCAGAGTTGCAAGGGATACTCTCAGCTCTAACGAAAGGCAGTAAGCTGAACCCTGTGAACTGGAAGGAGAGGTAGAGCCGATGCAACTAGAGAAACCAGACCTAGCTGTGAATGATGAAGACTCATACATGGATTGCTCCTTGTGCCAATCCTTTACTTCAGAGGGATTGAAAGAAAACCACCCTTAAGAGAAAACCTTTAGAGTCAGGTAACCTTGAAAGCCTGTAGATGGTTTTGTGAATGTCCTGTGTTAAAGAAGAAGTACATTTGCTGAGAAAGCAAGAGCAAGCTGAAGCTCTCTGATTGTGCTTGATAAACACCTGATATCCAGAGCAGTGCACCGGCAAGAAGCCGAGCTAATGGTGAAAGGAAGGAAAGTTTTTTTGGCTTTGTTTTTGAAAATTCCTAAAGCATGAAATAGAGCATTATTTGCTTATGAGAAGTTTTTGTCCTGTTACTTTGTCTGTAAGGAGACAAACCAGCCTGGAAGTGTTTGGGACTATGAGAACAGAAAACTGCCATTGAGAAATGCTGTTTTTGTTTGCTTTAAACAGCAATGCTAGCCAAGCTGGTAGCATTGACTGTTAAAAGGCTTTTCCTTTGAGTTGAAGAACACTATAAGCTGAAGGTTTGCTTTGAGTTTATTTATGTCCTGATGTGTATTGTGAAGAATCCTGGAGAAAGTATCCAAGGGTAGTATTTGAACCTTGCGTTTGAGTCAATAAATTCTGTCATTGCCTTATCATTTGAGCCAACTACAAGTGTTTTTTTTCTACCTGAAGCCAAGTGGATTGTGACTGAACTACCTTTCCCAAAGGGCATGGCAAAGGAACCAGTCAGTTAAAGGCTAAAAGGTGAAACTTTCTATGATAACCATGCCCCTCCATACTGGAAGTAAGGGGCAAGGGCGTGACAATACATATGTATATATCATTTCTACATATACACTTGGCACATATTCTTTATAAAAGCACCCCTTACTGTGCAAAACTATGGCCTTTAAATTGAAAACTTTATTAGAAAATCAAATTTAACATAAGGGCCAGCAAGCTCAAGCTAACAAACATATTCTTTGTTATTAAGTGAGAATACCACGCTCTTACTTTTGAGAACTACAGGGAGTTTGGTATATTGGCCACTGTTGGAAACAGAATACTGGGCTTGATGGACCTTGGTCTGACCCAGTATGGCATATCTTATGTTATGTTCTTATACTTTATTCCAGACAAAGTTAAGGAAGGACCTTATGGGGGAATTTATTTTCACCAAGAACATGTTTTATTCCAACAGTGTTAACAAAGAGAGGGACTGAATGTAATGAGAAAACTATCTTTACAAGGTAAGTGGCTCTTTTCACGTTATTGTATAATATATCATTTCTATTAGGTTTCTAACTCAGATCCATTTGGTTCTTAATATTTCATGAGCACTGTAAGAATAAAAGACTCAGAAAAACAAATAACCTAAGAAAATAAATCTTTGCTTTTATTAAAGAGAAGGTAACTGTCACAAGTACCTACTTTATAGTCCTTTTTTTCTCCTTGCTACTATTGTCGCATATAGGATACCAAATTTTTCTTTCTTCTAATTAAATATAGATAAATACATGAGCTTACTTTTTTAGATTAAATCAAATTAAAAAAATTATTTCTATCTTACCTATCATGAATTTTTAGGCACATGTCAGAAATTGAAGGGTTGAGTTTTCTACCGTTATTGGTCTATCTCCGAAATGCAAAAAGATCTTGTTCATTGACAGTAAAACTCCTGATACAGAGAGATAATTTTTTAAAAATTAATAATACATTTTCAATTGCAGTCAAACTATAACTTTATCTACCGAGTTATAATTATATCAGTAAATCCCTGACAAAAGAGACCATAAAGTCCTCAAAATGATAGGTAGCAGAGCCCAAAATTCTAAAAGAAAAACAAGAGCAAAAAGTCAATTACAAGAAAAAAAATCAGGCAAATAAATAGTTATCATTCCTATGGTACCCTATCAAATCCCATCTTGAAGGTGGCTAGAGGCCATAGTAGAAAGCTGAGAACACTTCCCAGCGAGGAACTGCGGCTGCTCCATTTGTTCGAAAAACACATACTTAACATTTTTATATTTAATCACACAGCAACATGAAAAATTAAGCCAAAACAAGACCCCAAGCTGTAGTACCCCAGGGCACAATAAAAGGAAATGCCATCTTTTCTGTTGAGTGACTTTCGATACATCAGAGAACATATGAACTTTACATCCAAAAAAGGGCTCCATCTAATGATGAAAGTACAGGCAAAGAAGAAGAAAATCTCTTTCAGACTCTAACATCTAAGTCACAATCATGGTAGCAGGCAAAACCTTTCTTCAAACGATTCCAGAAAAGTAATCAGTCCTGAGGTATCCAAGGACTGTTCGTGCTGAATATCTTCAGTGGAGGCAAATAGTAAACTTTCAAAAATTTCAAGTGCTCCAGCATAAACTTTTTAAACATATCCTTAGGTGACGTATAACATGATTTTGAAAAATTTATCAAACACAAATTTCTATTCTTGATGCCATTCTCCAAAGCCTATAACTTATTGTGTACAAGAGTTCCCTTTAATCAGAGTAGTAAGAACTTCATGATCCGGAGAGATCTTTGTCTCAAACATAACTAACCGTGCTGACAGGCTTTTAACTTTTTCCTCCTGGGCCTTTACAGACACAGTCTGAGACTCAATCTGAGTTGTAAGCAAAATTATTTGAGGAAACAGGCGTCAACATCTCCCAGATGGCACATAAGTTAACAACACTAGACTAAGAGACACTACAAATGCTGACAAACCGTTTCCTGCAGATGCTACTACTCCAGAGGGACAAGGGGCCCCCAGTCTCTCCATGCAGGCTGGACATCCCCTCCTCAGGGCTTGAAACATGTGAAGACTATATCGTAATGATAGAGCTGATCAAATTGGTGGAGGGGTTGCGCTTTGTTAGAGAGGGCATTGAGTCAGAAAGGATTAAAGTTTTGCAGGAAACAAAATTTGCTGTAGAATCTCTATGGATTGAAATTCCATGTAAAAAGGGGAAGGCGATGGCAGTGGGGGTGTACTATCGATCACCTGGCCAGAATGAACAAATGGATGATGAAATTCTCAAAGAAATCAAGGAAGCTAACAAATGTTATAGCACAGTAATAATAATGAGTGATTTCAATTACCCCGGTATCGACTGGGTCAGTGTAACGGCAGGACATGCTAGGGAGATAAAGTTCCTAGATGACATAAATGACTGCTTCTTGGAGCAGCTGGTTCATGAACCAACCAGAGGGGAAGTCATATTAGACCTAGTCCTTAGTGGAACACCAGATCTAGTGCAAGAGATAACGGTGTTGGGGCCACTTGGCAATAGTGATCATAGCATGATCACCTTTGACTTAATTAGTGGAGGAGAGATAGTAAGGAAATCCACAGTACTACCTTTTAACTTTCGAAAGGGAGACTATGACAAAATGAGGAAAATAGTTAAGAAAAGACTAAAAGGAGCAGTTGCAAAGGTTAAAGACTTACATCAAGCTTGGGTGTTGTTGAAAAATACTATCTTGGAAGCCCAGACCAGCTGTATTCCACGCTTTAAGAAAAGTGGAAGGAAGTCCAAAAAACTGCCAGCATGGTTTAAAGGGGAGGTCAAAGACGCTGTTGTTGTCAAAAAAGCATCTTTCAGGAAATGGAAAAAAGAGCCAAACGACGAAACCTGGAAGCACTGGGAAGCAAATGCAAGGCATTGATAAAGCAGGCAAAGGGAGAATTTGAGAAGAAGCTTGCTGCGGAAGCAAAAACGCGAAATAAAGATTTTTTCAAGTACATTTGTAGCAAAAAACCTGTGAGAGAGTCAGTTGGTCCATTAGATGATAGAGGAGTTAAAGGGGCACTAAGAGGAGACAAGGCGATAGCGGAGAGACTGAATGAATTCTTTGCTTCGGTCTTTACTAAGGAAGATGTAGGGATGTTAACCATGAATGAAGTGGTATTTAAAGGTGTGGAAGAATTGAAGGAAATATCGATACATCGGGAAGATGTATTACAACTATTAGATAAACTGAAGAGTAGCAAATCACCTGGGCCGGATGGTATACATCCAAGGGTGTTGAAAGAACTGAAATATGAGATTGCAGACCTGCTATTAGTAATCTGTGAATTTTCATTAAAATCATCTGTAATACCTCATGATTGGAGGATCGCCAATGTAACGCCAATTTTTTAAAATGGTTCCAGGGGTGATCTGGGAAACTACAGACCAGGGGGTAGGGCTAAATGCTCAATTTTCCCAATGGAGAAAGGTGAATAGTGGAGCACCCCAGGGATCTGTGCTCGGTCCTCTGCTTTTTAACATATTCATAAATTACCTGGAAATGGGAATAATGAGTGATGTTATCAAATTTGCAGATGACACAAAACTATTCAAAATTTTTAAAACCCATGAGGATTGTGGAAAATTGCAAGAGGATCTTGATAAACTGGAAGACTGGGCATCCAAATGGCAGATGAAGTTTAATGTGGACAAGTGCAAAGTTATGCACCTAGGAAACAAAAAAAACAAACTATGGTTACATGATGCAAGGTTCCACATTAGGAACCACCATCCAGGAAAAATATTTAGGTGCCAGAGAATACCATGTTAAAACTCTCTGCGGTGGCCAAGAGAGCAAATAGAATGCTAGGTATCATAAGGAAAGGAATGGAGAATAAAATGAAGGATATTATAATGCCTCTGTATCGTTCCATGGTGTGACTGCACTTTGGAATACTGTGGGCAATTCTGGTCACCATGTCTTTAAAAGGATAGAGCGTTATTAGAAAAGGTACAGAGAAGAGTCACCAAAATAGTGAAGGGGATGGAAGGATACCCCTATGAAGAGAGGCTAAAAAGGTTAGGGCTCTTCAACCTGGAAAAGGGACTGCTGAGGGGAGATATGATAGAAGTCTATAAATTAATGAATGGAGTGGAACGGGTAAACGTAGATCGATTGTTTACACCATCAAAATATAGAAAGACTAGGGGACATGCAATGAAGCTACAGGGTAACCTATTTAAGACTAATAAGATGAAATATTTTTTTCATTCAACGTGTAATCAAACTCTGTAATTTGCTACCGGAGGATGTAGTAAAAGCTGTTAGTGTAGCTGAGTTTAAAAAAGGTTTGGACGAGTTCCTGGAGGAAAGATCCATAAAGCATTAAAGTCGACCCATATTATCCACTGTTTGCCCCAATACAAGCATTGTGGAACCTGTGTCCTTTGGGGAAGCTGCTAGGTACTTGTGACCTAAATTGGCCACTGTTGGAAACAGGATACTGTGCTTGATGGACCTTTGTCTGACCCAGTATGGCATATCTTATGTTCTTTTATTCAAATTTAATCTAAAAGCTCTCTGCTGGGTTTTGAATTTAAATTAGCAGCTCTCTGCTGATATTATTCTCTGAGTTAACAAATACACTAGTTTTAAAAATGTACAGATTTATCAGTTTTAACCCAAAGAATTCTCTTTTCCCCAAGATTTATTCTTAGAAATAAATACTTACAGGCACAGATTTATTTCCAGCAGAAGCAGTCCCTTTTGGTAGTCCTTCAAGACAAGCTCTGTGCTCCAGCAGCCTTGGGCTGTTGTTCCCGCACCTTTCATTTTCGTTTGGCCTTACCCATACAAAAATGTTGAGGAAATTGTTTAAAATGGAAAGTTGTCTTCCAAGAAGAGAGAGCCAAGCACTTGCAAGGGTCTAGCTATTTGCCATCTTGCTCCGCCCCCACAAAGGATTTCTCAGATCTACCGAGGTATCATGCTACTAAGTAATAAAGTCATTTCTTAAATCTAAATCTACGTGTACCATTACTGTTATTGAATAGGAACTAATAATAAGTGCAATGCAATCTGTCGTCTTACGCATTCTTTACAGCATGTGTATTGCGGAACACCCTGTGCACCTTTGTATGTCTGTCTCCATTGTTTTTTTCTACTGTGAGTGCATGGAAACGTTCCTGTCAATCGAAAGTAAGGATGTGTAACCATTTCTGGACAAATTGAAGCGGGCAACAAGTGAGGGTATATTCAGTTTGCATTCTTTAAATGAATCAAATAGCTGAGGTGGCAGTTTGAGTTTGTTTGCCGCAGAAAAGTGTGCCCATGGAAAGCGAAAGAGGAGTAAAAAAAAAACAGAACTACTTTGGGAAGGATAAAAGGCAGATAGCTTTTGGTCTTTGTAGCCAAGGCCTAATGCGCATTCACAAATATTAATGTGCTCTAAGTGCAGCAAAACCCATTTATTTCTATTGGCTCAGTGGCACTTAGAGCATGTTAATATTTAGTAAACATGCCCCTAAGTCATTATTAGGACAGAAAAGAGACTTGTGAAGGGCTCCTTTGAAAACTGCCTAAAATGTTAGATGGGCAACATATCCATTTTAAAAGAAAAGAAATTTATGCAAATGAGGCCCAGTGACTATGCAAATGAGGCCTCGCAATGAGTCTCTGCACATGGCCTGCATCACCCTTGGGCTGCCCTGAGTATGCTTGCCCAAAGTACAACTGACAACTTGACAAGCCAGAGAAACAGCTTGCACACCTGCCCTCTCTCTAATATTTATTTTATTTATTTATTATACATTTGTATACCGCTACTTCCAGCGATCAGCAGCGGTTTTTGATTACAGATTGGAAATTGTCAAATCATGACAGGAAATTTTTGAGGTATAAACACATTGATTAGACAGGAAAGCACAGCACACAGAGAACTATTTTACAGGGAACATGGGCTATGGAGGGTTAAGTGGCTTGCCCAAGACCACAAGGAGCACCTGTGGGACTAGAAACCCCAGTCCTTCCGGCCCAAGGTTGCTGTCCTCTAGTGGGATTTGAACCCCCGACCTTCCGGCCTGAAGTACCTTGACCCAACCACTAGGCTACTCCTCCACTCCTAATATATTTTCCAAGAGTCACAAATGAACTCTATATCTCATATAGCCCTGTGTGGCTAGGGTACCAGGGCTATGTGACACCTACCATCACATATCTTTGTATGGCTTGGACAGTAGATCAGGGAAAGGTCTTGTTTATCTGTACATTATGGCTTACTTATCTATCATGTTTTATAGCTTTATACATGAACAGTTTTGCAAGTGAATGATATGCAGGGTAAATGTTTGGGGCCACTGGCCGGTTATCTATACCAGCTAAAGTTAGACTAGTTATTAAAGTGCTTAACTTTAGCTGGTTAGGGCAGTGGTTTCCAAACATGTTCTGAAGGCTGTCTAGCCAGTTGGCTTTTCAGGATATCTGCAATGATTATGCATGAGAGATTTGCATTCAGTGGAGGCAGTGAATATTCATAGTGGATATCTTGAAAACGTGACTGGCTGGTGAGCCTGCAGGACCACTGGGTTAGTGTTAACCAGTCAGTAGCTGAGTATCGCCCCTGCCTAGTTAACCCGCAGTGCCACCCCTGATCTACCCCCTGGGATGCCCTGATGTTGACTGCTTGGCATCAGGATATTGAGAAGCACAAGCTGAGATATTCATCTGCACTAACTGCTTTCCTGGTGACCCAGTGGTCTCCACCCCTCCACCCCAAATCTCAGGGAGGTGGTCCAGAAGCTCATGCCCCCTACTACGCTGAACCCCCAGTAACAACCTGACCCCCCCTCCACTACCTACAGTATAACTCAACTGTTAGGGGGAAAATGACACCACCTGGCCTTGGAATCTTTGAATGCACCAGGTGGACTCAGACTGTCATATATATGGCACCATGTGGAATCAGGCACCACCATTTTCCAAGATGGCAGTATGGGGAGGCTAGGGAGATCAGGCTTCTACCAGGGATTCAGATATGGGGTGGGAGTAGGGCCTTCTGGGCCACCAGGGAAGGTCTTTCTGAGGTTGGAGAGGGGGGGGGAGTGAGGAGCTGGGGGGACCACTGAGTCATCAAGGAACGTTTTTTGGAGATTCAGGAGAGGGCATTTGACAACTGGGGAAGGTCTTTCAGAGGTTTGGGGGGGGGGGGGGGGTGAAGGTATAAAGGCCACCCAGCCATCCATGACTGGTGATAGTGTGTGTGGGAACTGTAATTGGGCAGTAGTCCGTCTGAGGTTAACTGCCAATGTCACCTCAGATGACCCTTTTGCTCCTTGCTGAATGTTTATGCCTGCCCAAAGCTGATATAAAGATTCAGCATTAAAAGAAGAGTAAAAACTGTACTAAGGTTCAGCACAACTTTTTATATTGTGAAAAATTAAAAATACATTCTTTTGTGTGTGTGATTAGCATGCCCACTGCACTATGCTTTAGTGCAGTGGTTTTCTTCACAATTTTCCTGTGCTAGCTTGTTTTCTACCTCAGGGAGCAAGACTAGCGTTGGAAAATCTCTAGCAAAATGCTGCACTAGAGCATAACACAGTTTGCTGCATGGAGATGCGTTTTTAAACTCTGCAAAATATCTAGACATGCTAGCTATCCCTCTAGCATCTAGATATTAATGTAAAAATCAATAGAATCCTGGAAAAAAGCTTGACAGTACTCTGTTCTATACTTCTGAGTTCAAAGCACATCTAGCAGCATTCCCAATCTTTGGACCTAGGTATGTTCCTAGTTTGCTATGTCTTAATGTAGCTCTCCCGTGGCAGCAGATATTAGTTACTAATACAAAATACAACCAATATGAAACAGTACAATTCAGTTGATAGGTTTTACAGTAGAAGACAGAAGACAATGTGTGCCTTCGAGACAATGCTGACTTCTGGTGACCAAACAGCTCCTGGGTTTTCTTGGTAGTGTGACCAGAAGTAGATTGCCAGGCCTTTCTTCTGAGGCAATGGAGGATTAAGTGACTTGTACAAGGCCACAAGGAATGCTAGTGGGAATCTGGTCTGTTGGTTACCAAGCCAGTGCTCTAACCATTAGACTACTCCTCCACTCCCTAGTTTATAGTAGAAATAATAACAAAAATGAAATATATCTCTGAATAAATTAAAAGGCAGTACATCATAGCTAGGGTAATTCATGTACTGTATGTGGTGTGCATGACTTTAAATGTGCCTATCACAGATGTTAACTTATACTGATGCCATCTAGTGGCTCATTGTTATAGTATGTTTTCCTTACTTTCTTCTTCTTGTCACCTTTGACCTTCTGATGTAATACATCATGGTTCCTGTGCTCCAGCTGTGTTTAGTGTGTTATTTTTAATTATGAAACATGGTGTCAGAAGATTCTAAACATGCGCTATTTTCCAGCCTATAATGGAGAGTTTCTAGAGTGCAGTGGGCTGCAGAACTAGGAGTGCACAGCAAAGTTTGCAGTGATATTGATTAGCCTAGGAATATACACGTTGTCCCTGACACAGAAGTAGAAAGGCATTAGAGCATCACGGCAGCTGCTAACAGCATTCCACCCCAGAGAGCATAAAGGCTAATGGTGACTTATATGGCAATTGGAAAAATTTAAGAGTAGTATTTGAAGACTACTTTCTAGCAACAGGTTTACAGGAGAAACCAGCAGAAGTGCAGGCAGCTATACTGAGAAAGGGTGATGGGTGCTGAATGCTACAAAAAAGTTTTATTTTTCTCAGTGCATTCACAACAGTTCTGTTCCTGCAAAGGAACTGTTTCATATTGTTGAGCAATTCACAGGTAATGAGCATGAAGAAGACACTTCAGTCAAACACTACACTTTAACAGCTGATGATTTGGCTGTTTTTCTACTCCAAAGTACAGTACATGGCTTGCGAGATTCTATGATGTCTTTGACAACAATTACAGTTAGTTCAGTAGGTATTAATTTAGATGATGTACAAAAAGAGAGGGCACCTCTATTTGGCATACTTTTCAGCCAATTTTTATAATCACTTATTCTCAATTATGCACAAATCGAAAAGGAATGTCTCAGCATTTTCTTTGTCTGCCAATGTTTTCATCATTATGTCAATGGCTGAGACATAATTATAGCTGAAACGGACCACAAACCACTGATGGCAATCTTCAAATACCCTCTATTCTGTTCACCCAAGTGACTTCAGAGCATGTTGATAATATTGCAACTCTACAACCTCAATGTTTATAAGCTGGGGCCCTGAGATATTTATTAGTGACACTCAGCAGAGCTACTGCAGATGGCCATCAGCAGTCCAGCACCGGTACTGAACACCTCAAGGTTTGTTGGATGCAGGAAGAACAAACTGACATTGCACAAATTAACTAGATAGATTATCTGAATGTCACAGACCGGAGGCGGCAACAAATCATACAACACGCTGCCAAGAGATGATACTTTGCAAGTACTGAAGTCTACAGTTCTGCCTGGATGGCCAGACTCAAAAGAGGAAACACCAGCTGAAATTAGGGAATGCTACTCATTCAGGGATGAAATCACCATACAAAATGATATGCTATACAAAGGATCTAGGGCTATTATATCCAAATCACTGTGATCAAAGATGCTAACATGTATACATTCAGGTAACATTGGTGGTGAACCATATTAATGACTGGCCCGAGATTCCCTTTCCCGGTCTCATATGCAAGACAAGATCAAGGACTTTGTAAGCTATTGTTCCATCTGCAATGAATATGCACATAGGAAGCAAAACATAATGCTGATGTCATAGGACACTCCAGTGCGACTTTGGCAGATTGTCTGCATAGAGTTATTTAACTTTAGTGAGAGATGTTTCTTTTTTTTTTTAAGTAGATCACTATTCAGACTTCTAGGAAATTGAACTGCTCCCAAATATGTCTGCAGAAGCCACGATCAAATGTACACTATGGCTTATCTGATTGAGTGATCTGAGAAAATGGCCCTCAATTTACTTCATGCAGTTTAAACAATTTTCTTCTGAGTAGGGATTTGAACTTTACTACATCACCAACGCACCCACAGTCTAATGGCCAAGCTGAAATCTGCTGTAAAGATGGTGAAGAACCTGTGCAATAACGAAAAAAGGGATGGTGAAGACCCATGGAAAGCTATACTGCACTGGAGAACTACAACATAAGGCACATATAGCAGCCCAGTGCAGCTCCTGATGTCAAGGAGACTGAAGACATTTCTACCAATAGCCAGCAAGCTACTTGAGCTCTGTGTGATACAAGGTGTGGCAGGAAAACTACAACACATGAAGCAAAGTGTTAAGTCAAGATATGACATTTCTGCAGCCCGAGCTGAATATTGAGGACTCGTTCCACCTGAAACCACTACTATGAGATCATATGAATTACTGGAGGTTGGGTACTTATGTGTAAATGGTCACACCATGATCGTATCTAGTGGATATTGAAGGAGCTCTCTCGCCACAATCATGTAGATGTGAGAGTTATTGAGCACTAGCTGCACAAGAATAGCGCACACACAGCTTGGATGAACAGCCCAGAAATCCTTCCTGTTCCTGTACACACTGAAGCATGGAGAGTACAGGAGCTGCAGGGAACAGCAGTGACACTAATCCCAAGCCTGTGGACAAACCGATCAGGGATTCAGTACCAAGTACACCTGCCATGTTGAATAACTGGACCCCATTCCTTCAGGGTGGCTGTCCAATCCTTCGCTTCAGCTTCTGCCTGTTATTTTAACAATTTTAAATACCAGTCTATCTTCTGGTTACTTCCCTATGCCATGGAAGTCAGCTATTATCCATCCACTCCTGAAGCAACTTTCTCTCAATCCCTCTGTTTTAGCTCATTGGCGTCCTGTCTCAAATCTTCCCTTCTTGGCTAAGATATTAGAACGGTTAGTGTTTTTTCAGCTAGCATCACATATGGAAGCTGCTAATGTTCTTCATCCGAGACAGTCAGGTTTCCGTATGGGACATAGTACAGAAACAGTTCTTCTAGCCCTGCTAAATGAACTACATGTCGCTCATGATCGGGGGGATGTCACCCTTTTGGTATCTCTCGATCTGTCCTCGGCGTTTGATCTGATTGATCACCGGACCTTGCTCTCTCGACTCTACGATGCGGGCCTGCGGGGAACAGTGTTACAATGGTTTCGCTCCTCCTTGTCCACCCGCACTTTTTCCGTTCACGTCAACAAGCAGTCTTCTCCCTTTTTTCCTCTTTCATGTGGGGTTCCCCAGGGGTGGGTTCTGTCTCCCTTGTTGTTTAACATTTTTCTGGCTCCCCTACCCCTTTTAATTCAACAGTTTCTGGTTTCCACCTACATTTATGCAGAGGATATTATCCTGCTCTTTCATACCTCCCCAATCAATGTGGATATCTCAGCTCTAAATGCTTGCCTCTCCCATGTCGCATCGTGGCTTGCCACAAACTATCTTCATTTGAACCCATCCAAATCCACTGCTATGTGGGTCTCATTAAGTACCTCCTGTCCAGATATTGCCCCTCAAATTGATTCTGCTCATATTACTCTGACATCTTCTTTTTGTTATTTTGGTGTGATTCTGGATTCTTCCCTTTCCTTTCATGACCATATCGTCACTCTCATTCATAAGTCTTTCTATGCTCTGCGACAAATTAGAGTAGTTCGGTCCCTGCTGTCTCCTTCTTCTCTCACCACTCTGGTATTGGCTTTGGTTATGAGCCGCCTAGACTATTGTAATGTGGCTTTGGCTAATTTACTCGCGTATCAACTTCAACGTTTACAGTTATTGCAAAACACAGCAGCTTGGATTATCTCATCTGCTTGCCGATATGACCATGTCACCCCTATCCTCCACCGCCTTCATTGGTTACCCCTTCATTACAGATTCCATTACAAGTTCTTAATTTTGATTCACAAGGCTCTTCACATATCCACACCACTTTACTTGACTAACCTTATCTCCTTTCACACTCCGTATCGCCAACTTCGATCTTTACATGCTAATCGTCTCTCTTTGCCCTCACCCTCTCAGGCCCATCTCGAACAAACTCGTCATGCTGCATTTTTCTTTCATGGCCCCTCACTTTGGAACGCCCTGCCATATTCCCTCCGCTTGCAACCCTCCTATGCACAATTTAAAAGTTTACTGAAGACCCATTTATTCCAACAGGCTTTCGACCTCCCCTGTAATACTACTACCTAATTGCTTTTCTTCTTTTGGTCTGTCACTATTGACTTCTATTGCTTTCCTATGCTATATTGGCGTTTTTTTCCTTTCTGTAAGCATTGGCATGTTTTATTGTAAACTGCCCTAATGTTTTGACGTGGGTGGTATATCAAGTGTAAAATGAAGATAAAGAGATAACAGCACACCAATGCCATAAAGGGATCTACAGTAACATGTACAGAAAGTCCCTTTCTACACTTGCAGTGTCTGGTGTTCAAAGCCACTTCAGCGATTTGATCTATAAGGCATTTGCAATAAAAAGTTGTATATACATTTATTTTTGAAAAGAGAGATGTTGCAGATATTAACATATAATGATGCCATGTAGTGGCTCATTGTATATCACACCGTGTTCCTACTTTCTTGTAATACATTGTGGTTCCTGTGCTCCTACTGTGTTTAGTGTGTCTGTACTTAAGTGTGTTTTTATTTTTTACTCTGAAATGTATGATGTGCATTTTTCTGGGTCTGTATGTGTGTGGTATGCATGTATTTATGTATGTGTGAAGTGCAGGGGTCTTTTTTTGGCAGTGGGGGAAGTTAGAAGAGGTGGTAGGAAAGTTGTGGGGGTAGATTTGTGAGTAGTTTTATGGGGTGGGGGATTTTGAGAGAGGTGAGACAGTTGTGGGAAGGGTAGTTTTTAGGGATGGGATAGTTTGCAAGGTTGTGGGGGAGCTATGGAGGTAATCTTTGAGAGTAGGGCAGTTTGTGGAATGTTGGGGAAGTTGTGGCGGGTTCATTTTTATGGGTGGGACAATTAGAGTCAAGATAGTTATCAGTAATTAATTAAAAGCATCTGCAAATCTAGGTTTGCGAAATGGCTGACATAACATGTCTAAGTGCAGTCATTTACACGCGTTCATTCTGAAATGCTAGCACTTAAGTTCCTGGGTTTCCCCTGTTGATTTTTCCCACCTATATATTTCTGAAATGGCTTCTCCCGCTGCATGTGAATGCGTAGTTTAGAAATGGTTTGGGGCAATAGCTCCACAGTAGCTTTACTCTGCTGCTCCCCCCAGGTCCCAATCAGGGCCCCCCGCCTGTCAACATTGCCAGTGCCACAGATGTACCGATCCGTGGCACCGACAATGTAAACCATGTGCCCTGCCCTTCAGCACAATCCCCCAGACAGCTCCCGATCCCCTTAGGGAACTGTCAGGGGGGAGATTAGTGCATCCCCGACAAAATAAAACATCCCGACTAGCCAGTCAGGCTCCCGTCTCTCCCTCCCCTTCTACATCTACTAGTAAAAATAGTCACTAGCCAGTTCAGCCCCCTAACGCCCCTCCCTCCTGATTCCAAAAAATTTCCTCTTGAGGTGGCATTAGCTGCAGTCACGATTCAGTCGATTTTAGCAGTCCTTGCACAGAAGGTTTTTGCTCAATGGCTACCAAACATTGTCTTGTCTTATCCCACCCTGATTCCCCCCTCCCCCAATATAGTGCTTAAATAGCAGATATCGCAGAAAAGTGCCTGTGATATCTGCATGTTGACTGCATTAGCTACTAATGCAGGGTGGTATTTTCATTTAGTAGCCAACGTAGCTTAGTAAACATGCCCCTTTAAGTCCTTATACAGAATTGTTACAATTGGCATGACCTGTTTAAAAATTGTCATCTCTAACAGAGTTGAAAACAAAAAAACAAGCTTTGCTATCATGTGATCATATATTCAGTTCTTGCAACATACCTAATTAGGGATGTACACAGCCAAAAAAACCCTTGGTTTATGCTTATTTCAAATTGTGTTCCTGATTTTTGAGAAATTTTCTTGTCCATTTCATATATTTGTACTTTGGGTGGGCAAGGTATGCATGCTCAAACTTTTCAAGCATGCACATCAATGGGGGATGGTTGATTTTATAGGTATATGTGTACATGTATGTGTGTACCAACAATTTGCATGCTCTTTAAGGGGTGGGGGTTGACGCAGGGTCGGTGCTACCCAGTAAGCAAGGTAAGCACGGCAGGATAGCACTGGTGTTCAAGGGTGCCAAAGACCAACAGTATAGTCAGGGCCGTACCGAGCCAGAAACGTATCCTGTAAACACTGGGCATGTGCTCCCCCTCCTCCCCATACCTCCATCCAGCCGCTGCCTGCTGCTGCTGCCCTCTGTTTTCTCCACGGCGGTGCTGGCAGCAGAGCAAGAGCAGGCAGTGGCTGGACAGAGGTATGGGGGTGGCGTGCTCGATATGCAAATCGCCAGCAACAGCAGCAGATAGATTCCTTCCTACTCTGACTTCACGTCAAAGGAGGGAAGGACCAGACCTACAGAAAAACCTGTGAAAAGGCTGCGTGCTGTTGCCCTCCCACCTCTGAGAGAACAAAAAGTGGCGGCAGCAGGGCAACAGCAGGCAGCTGAAATGCACTCCCTAAGCCTTTGCGCCCTGTGCAGCTGCACCGCTCGCACAGGGCTAGGTTCGGTATTGGATACAGTGGTATTCAGTGCCCACAAGAACAGCCTATTCTGCGGGTTGAAGAGCAAAGCATCACTGTGCTGCTGTCTGTGACCACAGCCGCTTTCAATGCCCATGGGAGCAGCCTGTTTCAAGGGCCGAAGAAGAGATAAAGGCTGGGATCGTGGTCAGCAGCAGAGTGGTGTTTTGTTCTTCAGCCCACGGAATAGACTGTTGCCAGCGATTGCGGCCGCCTTCTCTTCAGCGTTTGAAACAGGCCTGCTCTTGCAGGCACTGAAGAAGATTGTGATCATGGCCAGCAGCACAGTATTGTCTAGGATAGGAGAAAAAAGTAGCCAACAACGCTGAAGAGAGCTGTGGCCAGAGATGCACAGGAGGTAGGTCATGCCCAGGTTGGCTTGATCCAGCAAGACGGCAGCATGGGACCTAGGACTGAAACTTGCAGGCTGTCTCTCGGAGGGAGGAATTCCCAGCCATCGGAATTTTAAAAAAAGATGAAAAAAAAAATGGTAAGAATGTTTCCTGGTTTCGATTGGACATTTGTGTGCTTGGGTTTTCAGCTCTCTAGTCTAGAGAGTTATTAGCTAAGAGTTTGACGGCAAAAATTTGGACAGACACGACCCACCTTTTTCTTCTCTGTTTTAAGTATTAAAAAGAACCAGCTGTTTTCCTGTAATTGAATTACTCCACTGGCTGCTCCTACTGACTTTTTTTAATCTATGGGAAAAGTACAATTCTCCTTGAGTGCTGGGATGTGCTGCTGCTTCCAGGCAGAGCCATGAGGTGCGGGGCAGGACTTTCCTTCACCCTCTTCTGCAATGCTTTGCTTCTCTCTCTGGCAAGAGCAGCTTGTGCTTGGCTGGGCTCTTCTACTAATACTAAGCCTTTTGGTCTTTGTGTATTTTAAGTAACCATAACCCCCTTGTAAACTGAAAACATGCTTGCTGTGAATGTTTTTGGTACCATAATAGATATTGCTTCAGATCTTTTGGAAGAAATCGTCCCAATTTTCAGATGCTAGCCCTATGGGTGGGAAAGTGACAATTTAAAGGGGCAGTGGGTTTCAGAAAGAGAAAAGGAGGGGAATGGAGGACAAGGGGTGAGAATGCAAAGGAAAGGGGGGAGGGAGAAAGGGACAGAGGCTGGGAAGGGAACAGAGTTGGGGAGAGGCAGCAGGAGAGGGTATGGAGGGAGGGATGTAAGATTGCAAGGGGTTGGAAGTTAAGGAGAGGAGAGAAAAGGGCACCAGAAGACACTCAGGTACCCTCCTCCACACCACACAGACATTCCATAGAGGCACCCCACCCCCATAGTGCAACCGCCAGGCATCTGACCCACGCAACACAGACACAGTCACCTGACTCACGCCTTGTGCGCACACACACACACACACACGCACACAGTCATGTCAAATCCCCGCACCACACAGGCAGGAACCCCACCCCCAAACTGCACCACACACACAAACACACAGGCACGTCACCCACACACCACACACCCACTATCTGAAGAAAAAGACACATACTGTATACAGACAACACTAGTTATAAAGATTCCTCATCCAGCCCCTACATCCATAATGATACACACTTTATCATTTTTCTTTGAACTCTTCCTACACACAAACACGTGCTTCAAATGAAGGGGAAATGTATTGTTTTGCCACACTTTGTGTGTTTCACGTGCACACACAGTCCACAACAGATATTAACATATACAGCCCTGTCACATGCCCATAGACACAGACATTACAGACGCGTGTATGTAGTACTCGACAGTCTCCATGGCCCCAACATACACATGCACATGCATATGTAGTCTACATCAGTCTCATTGACACACACAAAGACACAAGCACATGCACCCACTGATGCGCACACACACATGCGTGGTCGCTGCTGAATGTCTTATCCTGTGAATGTAGGAAATGCACCATTGCATCATGCTGTAAAGTGTGCACTTTTCAGCTTCTTTCAGTTTCTCTGCAGGGAACCAGACGCTGGACCTCCCTCCTTCCCTCTGATGGCAAGCTGCTAGGGTGATATTTACCTTTATGTCCCAGCCAGGCAGCCAGCTGCAGAGAATAGAGGGAGTGGGGGAGCTTCTGGTTCAGTGAGTTGATCAGTTGGAGTTAGACACACGTGTGCCGCAGTGCAGGGCCTGAAGCTCTTGGTTAGTATCAATCGTAGTCCAAGGAGTACCACCACTGGCCCTCTTGGGAGACTACAGAATGATCTTTCTACCTTTTGCTGCAAATGTCAGCAGTCTCTGCATGTTTCACAGTTGCAGCAGCTGCAACAGGCAGCAGCAAAATAATGTTCTCAAAGAAATCTCAAAATCCAGCCAAATGGTGATTTTCACATTGATGCTGCCACCATCGACTGTCAGAGCTGCCGATATTGGCTTTGGGTTTGAGTCCTGCCTCTTAGTGCAGCTTCCATGCTGCTTACACCCAGGGACAGCAGTGGCTTTCCCCAGGTCTGTCTTAATAACAGTCTATTGACTTTTTCTCCAGGAACTTGTCCAAACATTTTTTTTAAAAGCAGTCAGCTATGCTATCTGCTTTTAGCACCTCCTTATTTCTCAGATTTATAAAAGAGATGTGCAAACCATACATGAAGAGATAGAAGTGGTAACATCAGTATAGGTGGGAGAAGAAGCAGGAAAGCTAAGTGGTTGTAACCTTTGTAGATCATTTTTGGTTAAATAAGTAAAGACATAGTGTTTGCTTCGACCACATTAACCCTTTGCTATCACAGCCTGTTGTATGATGTTAAATATTTCCTCCTCTGTACTTCTTTTTATTCCAGCTATGCATTTGCTCCTTCACTGTGATTTTCTTGTTACAACATTTGATGTTGAGGAGAAATATTAGCAGCATGTGAACATAGTTCATGAAGGAGTTTTGGGGAAGGGGATGCAATCTACCATTAATAGTAATGAGGGGGGCGTGCCAATCTAGAGGTTGCAGGGTGGCACCAGAGACCCTAGCATTAGCCCTGTTTGACGATCAGCAAGAGCTGCTAACTGGCTAAACCACGGTGATCCCACTGTTCAGCAGCACTATCTGGATAGTGTTGCTGAATATCCCCACAGACTGCAGGAAAGGCACCCGGTTAAAAGTGGAATGGTTTGTGAGCACAGCCAGGGGACCAGCATGACCGCCGTGGGTCGCTACCCCTTCCCCCCCCTCCCTTTGCCCCCCCCCCCCCCTGCCCCGCAATAAGTACCACGACTCCATACTTGCCACAAAAGATGTCTTTATTTCCAATTTGTCAACTATAAGTGGAAAGTACAGTATTGTCAACTGTTGGCCACAGCATAACTTAACAACCTCCAACATTGTAACATCCAAATTTTTTATATAAAAGCATTACAACAATATTACATCAACAACATCGTAATTCTTACTTATCCTGAGAGGCACAGCCCACAATCTTTCAACATCTCTTCGGCCGCCCGGCAGGGATATTCTGGAACATGGCCGTTCAAGCCACTTCCCCACTGCCGTCGGTCCCCACTAACATGTCCGTGGACAAGGGTGGCGTTGCAGCGGGCCCCCCTCCTGGCCCTTCTGGGCTCCGTTACTCTTCGCCGCAGTGTCTGTATCCCACCTCTGCCCAGGGCCCGTCAAAGGCATGCGCAGAGGTACGCTGAGAAAGGTGTATGCTCGCCTCTCCGGCCGTAAAAGCGTCAGGAGATCTTCTAGTCACTATTGCGGCTTGCCCATCTTTGTACTCTGGGGGACCCGCCAGTTCCGATGTGCCCCACTCCCCCTTCTCATGTCTGGGCTGTGCACTCTCTCCTAAGGATGGGGTCCCTATCTCTCTGCCGCTATGCCGTGACGATAGCTCCCTTTGTGAGGGGCGGGTCGGGTGGGTCAATTGCCCGCTCGTGTGCCGTTGGGAGGAGGGAAAGAGGGCGAAACGCGGCGCGCCCGGCCCTTCTATAGCCGGTCGCCGCGCCGCCCTCCCCCTCCCCCCCCGCCCCCCACCAAGGTTAACCCTTGGCTTGCTGGCCCAACGGCTGTGTCCGGTCGCGATAATTCGCGGCCGGAGCTCAGCCAGGGGACCAGCATGACCGCCGTGGGTCGCTACCCCTTCCCCCCCCACCCCTTTGCCCCCCCCCCCCCCCTGCCCCGCAATAAGTACCACGACTCCATACTTGCCACAAAAGATGTCTTTATTTCCAATTTGTCAACTATAAGTGGAAAGTACAGTATTGTCAACTGTTGGCCACAGCATAACTTAACAACCTCCAACATTGTAACATCCAAA
The DNA here is from genome assembly GCA_033557465.1 of Ichthyophis bannanicus. Classification (NCBI taxonomy): domain Eukaryota; kingdom Metazoa; phylum Chordata; class Amphibia; order Gymnophiona; family Ichthyophiidae; genus Ichthyophis; species Ichthyophis bannanicus. Next base: position 552,973,362 of record CM066036.1, read on the forward strand.
TTTTTTATATAAAAGCATTACAACAATATTACATCAACAACATCGTAATTCTTACTTATCCTGAGAGGCACAGCCCACAATCTTTCAACATCTCTTCGGCCGCCCGGCAGGGATATTCTGGAACATGGCCGTTCAAGCCACTTCCCCACTGCCGTCGGTCCCCACTAACATGTCCGTGGACAAGGGTGGCGTTGCAGCGGGCCCCCCTCCTGGCCCTTCTGGGCTCCGTTACTCTTCGCCGCAGTGTCTGTATCCCACCTCTGCCCAGGGCCCGTCAAAGGCATGCGCAGAGGTACGCTGAGAAAGGTGTATGCTCGCCTCTCCGGCCGTAAAAGCGTCAGGAGATCTTCTAGTCACTATTGCGGCTTGCCCATCTTTGTACTCTGGGGGACCCGCCAGTTCCGATGTGCCCCACTCCCCCTTCTCATGTCTGGGCTGTGCACTCTCTCCTAAGGATGGGGTCCCTATCTCTCTGCCAATCCTTCCCGGCTGCGACCCCTCGCTTGCCGGGGAGTTCCCCCTTTTACCCCATCCTGCTGTGGCCAACCCACGTTTTTTGCCATAAGCGTTCGATCGTGTCTTGTATGGCGCATAGGTATACGTCCATCCCGATATCCGAGAGGTGTATCCCGTCCGCGCGATACAGACCGTGGCAGCGTTCTTCTATCAGGTCATGGGCGATGCTGTATCCTCCGATTGAGTCCATGAACCGGGCCATCCATCTGTTGACTTTTCTTCTCGTTCTCTCCACTGCGTGGTGGGACCACTCGTCCCTCCATACTCGCCGTGGTATGATGTGGGACCATATCAGCAATGTTCCTGGGAAGGCAACCGACAGTGCCAGCATGTCCCTTTGCATCTTCTTGGTGAGCTCGACACTGCGCGTGCCCGTCAGGTCATTGCCGCCCAGGTGGACCAAGATTGCCCAGGGCTGTCCGCCGGCCCTCTTCAACTGTAAGAGGCATGGCATCATCTGGTCCCACACCATACCACGTCGCCCCAGCCATCTCACTACCAGCTGTTCCTTAGGGAAGCCCATGTTATGCCCCTGTGGTCTCTGTCCCGTCCGCTTTTCCGCCCAATGAACAAACGAATGGCCGCAGATCCATGCCTCATAGTGGGAATTGGCACCTGTATGGTATTATTGAAAACCAACACATCTCGTCAAGAATACATTTTTGGGTGCAAGAATACAAAGGTACTAACACAGGTACACAACGGTGCGAGAAAACAGGTTTAGTTACATATCTGTATCTAGCTATTGCGATTTACATACGCACAAGCAGGGAAAACAACCAGTAAAGACAAAAATTTTTTTTTTTTTTTTTTTTTTTTTTTTTTTTTTGTAATGTTATACAGAAACCCACAGGGGGGGTGTTTTACGCCGGGGGTAAGACCGGGCGTATAAAAAGTTTGTATATCACGGAGCGCCATCTCCCGATGGTCATGATCTGCTCCCTCGTCATACCTATGTTGGCCGCCGTGGAAGCGGCCCCAATGCGGAATGAATGGGTGCCGTAAAAGCACGCATCCAAGCCCACTGCTGCAAGTGTCAGCTTCAATACCTTAGCGAACTGGAACCGCGATAGGGGGGTTCCGTCCGCGTGTACCAGCCAATGCTCGGCCCTTGTAGGGCGCATCTGTTTGTATTCATTGAATGTTGCTACTGGGCAGGACGGGTCCCCCCGCAGCGGGGCCAGCACCACCCGTGCCCCTTTTGCCTCGGGGTCGGTTTTTGACTTACGTAGATGCAGAATGAGTTTCCCCTCCTGCATGCTGACGTCGCTCTCCCGGATCCCGCCTTCGGCCGATTCTCGGCTCGCTGAGGCTACCAGTTCGCCTATTCGGAAAGCCCCGAAAAATGCCCATGAGAATGCGCATCTGAATAGCCGGTTTCAAAGTTGTTAAAGCATACCTGACCCATGATTGCTATCAGTCTCTGTAGAATTTTGTGTGTTATCGGGCGTCGCCAGTCGGGTGTGCGGGGCTGTTCCGGCTTCCAGCCCTTCATTACCCTGGCTATGACAAAGTCTGCTCGTGGATTGGTCTTACCCATCACCTTCGTGAAAAAGGTGACTGCCGCCAGATGCGATTGAACCACTGACCTCTTGACTCCACAGCTCTTGGAGTGTAGGATCCACTGTAGGATGGATTCCGTCGTGGGACCGACGTTCGTGAGTCCGGCTCCTCCGCAGAAGGCTTGAAATTTCCCCCAGGCCGCTAGGTATCTCTGTCTTGTCCGGGCGGAAAGGGAGCTCAGAACAAGCTCCCAAACTTCGGTGGACCAAGTTCCCATATCTGTGGCGGTACAGGCGTTTGGTTGAGATCGGCCCTGGGCGCCATCGATCGGAAGAGCGGGATCTTGAAACGAGAGAGAGCATCAGCAATGTTATTATGCTGACCGGGGATGTGTTCGGCCCTGATATTTAGGTTATACTCTAGGCATATCATCACTATGTGCCTAAGGAGTGCGACGACCCCGGGAGTCTGGGCCCGCATCCCGTTCACGGCATACACAACCGCTGTGTTGTCAGTGTGGAATATGATTGCCTTGTTTACCAGCTGCGGAGCCCAGATGTATAGGGCCACTGTTATGGGGAATAGCTCCAGGAAGGTAATATCCTTAGTGATACCCTCGGCCTGCCACTCGCGCGGCCACTCTTCTGAGCACCAGGCTCCTTGGAAATAGATTCCGAAGCCGCACCCTCCCGCAGCATCCGTGAAGAGATCGAGGGACTCGCTCGTCACCGGTAGCTCTTGCCAGAATGCCAGGCCATTAAAGGACTGCAGGAAGAGCTCCCACATGCGCAGATCTTCCCGCATGCCTTTTGTAATTCGAATCTTGTGATGTTTCTTTTTGACTCCCCTTGTAGCCATCGCCATGCGACGGCAGAACACCCGTCCCATTGGCATGATCCTACACGCAAAACATAGCAGCCCCAGCACGGATTGCAGCTGTTCCAATGTTGCCTTCGTCCGCCCTTGGATTTCGCGTATGGCATCCCGCAACCGGATGATTTTCTCGTCGGGCAGTCGAGACCGCTGTGCTGCTACATCGAGCTCTATGCCCAAGAATGTGATGGTCCCTGTGGGTCCAGTGGTCTTTTCTTTTGCCAGGGGGATCCCAAATTGCCGGGCAATGTGTTCAAAAATAAAGAGGATCCTTTGACATCCCTCGTCCCCATTGCCTATGAATAGGAAGTCGTCGAGGTAATGTACGACGGTGTTGTGCCCCGCCATGTCTTCGACGACCCAATGCATGAATGTACTGAACAGCTCGAAATATGCGCATGATATGGAGCACCCCATGGGCAAACATTTGTCGTAGTAATATTCCCCATTGAGGGAGAAACCCAGGAGTGCAAAGGAGTCGGGGTGTACCGGGAGCAGTCGGAAAGCTGATTCGATATCAGCCTTCGCCAGTTTTGCCCGCCGCCCCAATTTCCGTATGATACCCACAGCCTGATCGATCGTAGAGTAATTCACGGAACATAGGGCTGGGTCGATGTGGTCGTTGACCGAACTCCCCTCTGGGTACGACAGGTTATGTATTAGCCGGAACTTTCCTGGCTCTTTTTTTGGTACAATCCCCAATGGGGACAGTATCAAGTTTGGGAGGGGTACATGAGTGAAGGGACCAGCCACCCTCCCCAGCTCTGTTTCTTGTCTTATTTTGTGCTGTACCACCCCTGCAAATTTTTTGACTGACGTTGAGTTCCGGATTGCCCGCCCCTGCGATGTGACCGAGGCTGGAATCCGGAATCCGTAAGCAAAGCCGTTCTCGATACTGAGAGCTTTGTCTTTTTGGGGGTATGCCCTCAACCAAGGCCGCATGCGGTCAAGCCTGATGGGGGTTGGGGCCAGGCCCATCGTTCCCTCTGGGCAGCATTGGCCGAAATGGCTTGCTATCCCTACTGGCTCGGCATGATGTGGCGGGGTGGTTCCCCCCACATCCAGAACACGTATGCCTAAACTTACATGGCCGCCAAGTGCAATTTCCTGCGTTGTATTGCCGGCACGCCCTGCGGCCGGCTGGCTGGTAATTCTGCCGCCATTGCGGCGCATGAAAGGACTGTGAGGTCACTTCCTGCGACAATGGTCTGTTATGGGACATTTCCTCCAGCCATAGATCAATGATCCTGTGCTGCCAGGTCATAGTTGGGTCCTCCGCCAAGCTCTGTCTGAACTTAATATCATAGTTGAGCCAGGCCCACCCACCTAGCTGCTTGTGCGCTTGGGTTATGGTGTCGAGGTACTTGATAAGGTATTGACTGAGGTCGGGTTCGCGTTCCAAAACGATGCTCATATAGATGTGGAAGGCAGAGACCCAGTTGCTAATAGATTTTGCAATCTTGGGTTTTCTCTCCCACCTCCTATCCTTCTCCTTGCTCTCCCCGGGGTCGCCACCCTGTTCCCTGATCAGCAGAGAGAAGATGTCAATAAATTCCCTCCGCCAGATCCGCTTTTTAATCTTCCTGGGCACCGCGCTGGCCAGAGAGCTCACTCCGCAGCGTGGGTCCCCACTCACTGCTGCCGGGCTTGTCAGTGTAGTCGGGACTGCACTTGCCGTCTCCGCTACCCTGTCCTCCCCGCCCCCTGATCCCCTGACGGGGTGGTCCCTACGCTGAGACCATACCCTTGCTAAGTTTGTTTCTTTTTGGGCTTTATTCTTTTTCTTTGTAAATGTTTTCAGCATGCTCCGCATTGCGGTTGCTAATGAAGTATCTCCGTCTGAGTCAGAGTTAGATTCCTCTGACGAAGAAGACACCATTAAAGTTTCCTTCCCCCCAGCAGACTTACCGGCCGATGCGCTGTTGCTCGGTATCCCGCCGCTGGCGCTTGTCATGCTGCTGTTGGTGTTTGGCACATTGCTGCTGGTGACAGGCGTGCTGCTGCCGGGCAGGACCCCGCTGGCGCCCTCCATGCTGTTGCTAGCCGCTATTGGGTCTGTGGGTCCTGATTCGGCAGAACCTGTGTTAGCTGCCTCAAGCCGCTGCTTAAACGCGCTCAGACCGTGTTGGTTTACCTGGTCGCGTATGAGCCTGAACAGTTCGTCTAGCTCCTGGCTGGACGTTGAGGCCGTGGTGGCGGGCGCTTGCTGCCGTGTCGGGGCCCGTCTGTTGCTTTGTCGCGTATTCTTCTGCGGTGCCCGTTTTACAGCAGCGCGTGTTGGTCTCTTCTGTGTACCTTGGCTGGACCCTGCTCGCTTGGGGCCTGCTTGCGTCCCGCTGTCCTTTCCACCGCTCTGCGCTACTTTCCTCGGCATGGTACCCTATTGGAGAATGCTATAGGAGAAAAAGACCAGGGGGAAAACAAGGGGGTATACTCATTAAGCTCTTTGCGGGCACCCTGCAGCGGGCAGGCCTTAGCATTGTGTTGTCACCTTGCCGATCCCCCCAGACCTCTCGGCCTTGCACATTTTTTTTTTTTTTTTTTTGGTGATATCTCCCACATTCCATATTTATTGCAGCAAAAGAGAGAGACAGCGAAACATCCCTGCCTGCATAGGCACGACCCAACTAAAGCCCAAAACAAAAACAAACACAACACAAAACCAAAAAAAAAAAAAAAAAAAAAAAAAAAAAAAACCAGCCTAGCCATATTTATTTATTTATTTAACAGTATTTCTAAACAGCCTTATCATGATAATCAAGGTGTTCATCGGCCACTATATGGCGGCATTGCCTTGTTCTGCAGGTCTCCCAGCATTCATACAGGCCATATGCAGGAGAAGAGAACGCAAAAGGCCAAATAAAACATACCAGCTATACCATTCCTGCCCACCAGATGGCAGCGCCACTCTGCTCCCCTGTCCCTAATGTTAATTGTTTTCTGCACGTTTAATTCATTTATTCTCTTTTTTTTTTTTTTTTTTTTTTTTTTTTTTTATCTCCCGCGCACATGGTCAGCATGGCCGGGCTGCTCCACCTTCTACAGCCCATCCCGAGCCTAAAAACAAACCTTGCCTTACTGCCCCGTGCCTTCTTCTGAGGTCCCGAACCCCCCCCCCTCTCCGGCCTGTTGATTGCTTGCTCGGGAGTCGGAACCCCCGGGGGCAAGAGTCACTGCTCCGAGCGCCATCCGCTCAATCGCCCATTCCCCTCCTCTCTGCCCGCTTTTCGGGCCCCCCCCCCCCCCCCCCCCGGCATTTTTTTTTTTTTTTATTTTTTTTAAATTTATTTATTTATGTTCTTTTGTTACCTGCCAAAGGCCCGAAGGAAAATCGCCGCTCCGGCTCGTCTACCCGCACGCGCCTGCGGTCAGCAGCAGTAATTCACTGCTCCGCCGTCTGAAGACCAGCAGGAAATCACCGCTCCACCCGCTCTCGCCTGGAGGTCCGCTCTCGGGAGGTAGGCAATGTGGGGTATTTGATCCGCCGCCGACGCACACCCGGAGGACCGATGAGCACTGGGCCGCTCAATTGCCCGCTCGTGTGCCGTTGGGAGGAGGGAAAGAGGGCGAAACGCGGCGCGCCCGGCCCTTCTATAGCCGGTCGCCGCGCCGCCCTCCCCCTCCCCCCCCGCCCCCCACCAAGGTTAACCCTTGGCTTGCTGGCCCAACGGCTGTGTCCGGTCGCGATAATTCGCGGCCGGAGCTGAGTGGTCTCAGCTGCTATCTGGTTAGTGGCAATATTCAGCTAAACCGCATAAAGTTAGGCCAGGTCAATGACTGTCCTGACTTTATGCAGGCTTTGCTGTCCAGTTAGCGGCATGTGCTCTGTCTGACGAAACTGGATATTCCAGTGCTGGATGAGAAAAAAACAGTGGCACTGAATATCCAGTTTAAATTAAAGTAGCAATGGCAAAGTGCTTTAAAAGTGTTGAATGCCGCTGCTGAATATCAGCACCTACATTTTTTAGATCCCTAAAAGAATCGAATGTGTGCTCAGGAATACACATCCTTGCACATAATACATTCGGCTTTAAATAATAATAAATGACACAACAGCTTACGTAATTCATGGTAACTTTCTGTGCACTTTAGTTCTATTAACATTTCAATAGAGTTGAACAAATGGGGATATTAGAATTTTTAAATTTAAGCAAAATGTATTAGTTTTTATCATCACGTTATCACTGCAAAACCCTATTGCAAGCTATGCACTAAAGAATTTTCATTTTCTTTGAGAGATGCAGAAATGCACTTGGCCTTGCAATGCACCCAAGGCATAGAATAACCTTTGTCAATGCACATTCTGTTGTGCTTAATTAAATATTGAATTTTCAAAAGCACAGAACCTTGAAAAATAACCCTAAAGGAAATTATCTGAAAACTTTGCATTTGAGATTAGCACAATTTTATGGGATTGGATGTAAATACTTTTTTTTTTTAAATCTGAGCTCAAGATGAGTTATATATTCAGTTATAGATGGTAGATCTACGCCCAAGAGAAGTTATCAATTATGTTATATCTGAGGTAATTGAAGTTGACATGACTTCTTTAAGATCACAAGGGCATTAGTGATTTGAATCCTGGTTTGCCTGGTTCTCAGTTTACTGATCTAACCATTAGATAGCCCCTAAATAGGTTTCATATTAGAGGAGAAATCTTTTAATTTAGCAAAATAATCAGCAAGCATCTAAATGCTACAGTATTTCGGTAAAGTGGAACAGAAATAATCTGTTTCTATTAAAGAAAAATCATTGCTGTATGTCACTGCTTATTCCTGATTGGAACAGATGGATTTTCCCCCTTTATATTAGCAAATTTCAGTAATTGCTTCCCTGAACAATTGCCCAAGTTATCAATCCAGCTGTTGCTATAAAGGTGACAACAGTTATTTATTAATTTTATTTGTATAGTGCCTTTGAGCGAAGTGCAATTAGCCAAACAGTGGATAAATCAGTAGTCAAGGGAGATCAGCATATCAGAAGGAAAGTAAGAGGCAAGAGTATACGAATATTAATCTGGGAAAGTGAAGTGGGAAAAGGTGATCAAAGAGAGGATTTAAAGAAAGAGACAGAGGAAGAAGTGCATTAGAGAGTACCATTAAGGAGGACAGGGAGAAGCAAGGATGAAAAGGGAAAAAAGAGAACAGAGAAGGAATGAGACTGACTTGAATACTCAAAAGGCGAGTATTAGAGCTGATAGACCGAAGGCAGGATGAGCAAATAAAAGGAGCTTCTACTTGATCTAGTTATCTTAGGAGGAACGTGATGTGAGAAATTTTGGAAGGTGAGAAGAGCTGAAGAATTAGGATAAGCCAGAAAGGGAGAAGTGAAAGACTGAAGAGTAAGATTTTGAAATCATGTTATCTTGACTGAATGAAAACCTGATTTGTGTAGATTAGCAGAGTGAAAAGAAAACAAATGGTAAATATGGAAAACAGAGAGGAACTGCAAGTGGTAGGATAATTATATTTATTTAGCTATCATTATATAGCAGAAAATAATATTAGGAATATCTGGGGGGGGGGGGGGGTTGTGGGTTAGCTGCTGCAACAGGGGTGCGATAGAAGCTACCACCCTCTTGTAGACCAGCCCCTATGTCTTATAAGAAACATCAGGAAACATTTGTATAAAGGAGGAGTGGCCTAGTGGTTGGGGCAAGGTACTACAGGCTGGAAGGTCGGGGGTTCAAATCCCACTGGAGGACAGCAACCTTGGGTCGGAAGGACTGGGGTTTCTAGTCCCACAGGTGCTCCTTGTGGTCTTGGGCAAGCCACTTAACCCTCCATTGCCCATGTTCCCTGTAAGTATTAGTGTATGTGTCTCATATCCCCTCGTGTTAAATGTGTTCCCCAACCGCTTTGACCCGGTGAAAAGCGGGATATAAATGCAGCTAAATAAATAAAATAAATAAAGCAACCTAATAATTTCTTGTGAGATGGGAAAAAAACAACACATTTACAATCGGATTCAAGAACCATAGCTATCAACAAAGTAGCTTTTTCGGTAACTTCAGGAAGTTATTCAGCAGAAAGAATCAAAATAAAACGGTTAATTTGACTAAGATTTAGAGGGTCTTTTACTAACAGGTGCTAGTGGCGATGCTCTCTCTGGTGCACTGAAGGTGTGCTGGGACATGCGTTGCCAGGTAGCACAGGGCCATGATCGTGCAGGACAATTCCCACGTTAGATGTGTGAGTGGGTAGGTAGAGGCGGAAAGTGGGCGTGGTGAGCTTGGCGTAGTTAGTGCCGTGTTAACACTGTGCTAACTGTATTAGTGTGAGTTCACCTAACGCCATTAGGTGCACCCATGCTAATGCAGCAGATAGCATGGGACAGGGCTCCATGTTAACTGTCAGGGAAATGCCTTCCACTCTGCCGACAGCACAGGGGTGTTGCACGTAACGCACCATCATTTTGGCGCTAATCGCATGTTAGATGCAAAATATTAGTGCCTGTTAGTGAAAGACCCCTTAGAATTAGTGTTGGGGGGGACCAAACTCTCTCTGAAAATTTGAACTTATACTGTTGAGAAGGCAAGTACTATGCTGATAAGACTGGAGGCAAAGAGGACTCTGGAACCCCCAAACCTCTTTAAGGTAACTTTCAATCAGATTCAAACCAATAATATTTGTAAATTTTAGGAAAATTCAGTACACTAATGTTGTGGCATTTGGATAAGCATTAACTAGATGTCAGTACTGATGATCCATGATGACCTTTTCGTTATGGGTGAAATCACCAGAAAAGCCGGCGTTGGCATTTTATTTAAATACTGCCACCATTTTTGACAGCTGTTTTTCAGTGAGCAAATGGAGTGGTTCATCTTTGTCGGGATTAAAGTAAAGGACTGTTTAGCTTTAAATAATGAATTTTGCATCCATCTGTCCAAGAAGGGTCAACACATCTTTGGTAGTAGACTGGCTAATCTACTGAAGAGGGCTTTAAACTAGATTCGTTGGGGATGGGTGAAGAAAGCCCCCAGGTAAGTGAAAGCCCCCAGGTAGGTGATACATTAAATACCTTTATGGAAATGGGTAACAGGGGTAACACATGGAAAGCAGTGTGTATTAATGCCCATAGCATGGGAAATAAGATCCCTGAAGTTGAAGCTTTGGTGGGAGTGGCTGACTTGGATTTAGTGGCAGTTACAGAAACATAGTTCACAGAAAACCATGACTGGGATGTAACTATACCTGGCTATACTTTATTCAGAAAGGACAGGGTAGGAAGAAGGGGAGGAGGAGTGGCACTATATGTAAAAACTACTATTAAAGCTTTGGAATTACAGAGCTTAAAAGGGAGAGAGGAGGCATTGTGGGTTAAACTAGAAAGAGGGAAAGAGAAATCTATTTGCATTGGTGTGATATACAGACCTCCCTCACAAGAGGAAGAGGTGGACAGAGAGTTAATTGAAGACATACGCAGCATTGCTAGGAAAGGGGAAGTGCTACTGCTAGGAGATTTCAATATGCCAGATGTTGATTGGCACGTTCCTGCTGCAGTATCATCTAGAAGTAAGGAGATCCTGGATTCTCTACAGGGAGAACTATTCAGGCAATTGGTAACAGACCCCACACGTGAAGGGGCCATACTGGACTTGGTGCTTACCAATGGTGAGAGTGTTTCTGATGTTGTATGGGAGATCATTTTGCATCCAGTGACCACCAGATGGTGTGGTTCAGTATTAGGACTAGGGCTGTTAGAATCCATTCCAAGGTGAAGATCTTAGACTTTAGGAAGACTAACTTTGCGAAGATGGGCCAATACCTCAGGGAGTCGTTAGTGGGATGGGAACAGCTGGGGGATGTAGAAAAACAGTGGGCAAAACTGAAAGGGGGTATTTTAAAGGCAACCAACCTTTTTGTTAAAATGGTAAATAAAGGCAAAAGGAACAGGAGACCGCTATGGTTTTCGAAGGAAGTAGCTGAAAAAGTGAAGAAAAAGAGGGAGGCCTTCATGAAATACAAGAGATCACAGAGAGAGGAAGACAGGCATCTGTATTTGGAGAAACTTAGAGAAGCTAGCAAAGTAGTCAAGAAGGCAAAGATTCAAAAGGAGGAGGAAATAGCCAATGCAATAAAATGGGGGGATAAGACATTTTTCAGATATATTAGTGAGAAGAGGAAGGGCAAAAGTGGTATTGTCAGACTCAAGGGTACAGGGGGGGAATATGTAGAAGCTGATAAGGATAAAGCAGAATTGCTTAACAAATATTTTTGTTCTGTGTTCACAGATGAAGAACCAGGAGCAGGACCTCAGAAAACACCCACAAATAAGAACAGAAGCGAGGGACATCTTGAACAATTTTCAGAAGACTGTGTTCGTGAGAAACTAGCTCAACTTAAAGTAGACAAAGCGATGGGACCGGATGGGATACACCCTAGAATACTGAGGGAACTTGGGGACGTTCTAGCAGCTCCACTGACTGACCTTTTCAATGCCTCGTTGGAGTCGGGAGTGGTGCCAAAGGACTGGAGAGAGGCTCATTTGGTGCCTTTACACAAAAACGGAAGTAAGGATGTGGTTGAAAACTACAGGCCGGTTAGTTTAACTTCGGTGGTGAGTAAATTATTGGAAACGCTGCTGAAAGAGAAAATAGTGAGGTTTCTGGAGTCCGGCGGATTACAGGATCCGAGGCAGCATGGATTCACCAGAGGCAGGTCTTGTCAGACAAATCTGATTGATTTCTTTGACTGGGTGACCAGGGAGTTGGACCGAGGGAGAGCTCTAGATGTGGTGTATTTAGATTTCAGTAAAGCCTTTGACACTGTTCCTCACAGGCGACTTATAAACAAACTGAGCACCCTAGGGATGGACCCTAAAGTTACTGCTTGGGTTAGAAATTGGTTGGGTGGGAGGCGACAAAGAGTACAAGTAAATGGAGCTCACTCTGAGGAGAAGGATGTTACCAGTGGTGTGCCCCAGGGATCTGTCCTTGGTCAGATTCTTTTTAACATCTTTGTTAGTGATATAGCGGAAGGGCTGTCGGGTAAGGTTTGCCTCTTTGCGGATGATACCAAAATCTGTAATAGAGTAGACACCCAGGAAGGTGTAGATAACATGAGGAGGGATCTAGCTAAGCTTGAAGAATGGTCTAGAATTTGGCAGCTGGGATTTAATGTTAAAAAATGTAAGTTCATGCATTTGGGCTGCAGCAATCCAAGGGAGCAATACAGTATAGGAGGTGAAGTACTTTTGTCCACTAAAGAAGAGCGGGACCTAGGCGTGGTTGTGTCTGATGATCTTAAAGTAGCTAAACAGGTAGAAAAGGCGACGGCAAAAGCTAGAAGGATGCTTGGGTGCATACGGAGAGGAATGGCTAGCAGAAAAAAGGAGGTGATAATACCTCTGTATAAGTCTTTGGTGCGACCTCATTTGGAGTATGGTGTGCAATTCTGGAGACCGCACCTTCAAAAGGATGTGAACAGGATGGAGTCGGTGCAGAGGGTTGCTACTAAAATGATTAATGGGCTTCATTATAAAGCATATGAGGACAGACTTAAGGATCTTAATATGTACACCTTAGAGGAAAGGCGGGATAGAGGTGATATGATTGAGATGTTTAAATACCTCCATGGCATAAATGTTCAGGGAGAGAGCCTCTTTCAATTGAAAGCAAGTTCTGCTACGAGGGGACATGGGATGAGGGTGAAGGGAGATAGATTCAGGAGTGATATGCGGAAATATTTCTTTACGGAAAGAGTAGTGGATCCGTGGAATAGTCTCCCAGTGGAGGTGGTAGAGATGAGGACAGTAACTGAATTCAAAAAAGCATGGGACCAACACAGAGGATCTCTAAAGGTAGAAAGTGGACTGTTGTAGTTGTTATGGAAGGACAGACTAGATGGGCCTTGTGGTCTTTTTCTGTCATCATGTTTCTATGTTTCTATAAGACAATAATGAAGGAAGATTATAATTTTGATGCCTCAGAATTCTTAATGATGCAGTTAATGTGATCGTGGCAATAATGAATTTATAATGGACCATATTTACTTTATCTTAAGCTATTTTGGGGATAGTATTAGTGTCATAAGAGGCTGCTATATAAGATGGATGCTAAAAAGCTAAAAAAAAAAAAGGGAAACAAATTATTGTCATTATCTGAAAAGCCTAGTGCAATTATATCAACATAATTTTATTGTTTAGTTTCAGGTTTTCTAAGGATCACCTGCTTGATGCAGCATAATTTGCAAAGCGCTGGCAACCATTGGGTGGTGTCAAAAAATAATTCTTTGAGAGAAGTTATATCATTAGATCTTTAAGCATTGAAATAAAATAAATGTTGGATATTTTTAAGACTTATGAGGATCAGTTCCTAAGATGTAAGGTTAGCTAAGGTTAGATATCACCATGACTACACAAGATAAAGTCAATGAGGACGTGGTCTGATGTATTTTTCCTCCAGTTTCTAGTTTTCATTTTGATTTTTTCCACTAACATTGAGCAGTAGTCCTATTGGTTTGATATAGGCTGTTCAATGATTTCTTTTTTTTGTGTGTGGTGGTAGTTTTGCACATGCCATAACAATTGCGGATTTCATTGCTAAGCCAGGATATGCAGTCACTGATCTCAACCTCAAATGTACTGCTAACACGTACCATAGTACTTCCATTGTGGCAAAGAAATCTTCCTGTTGGAGTTGATAGGATGTAACATATATAGGCAACCTGTCAAGGTGTGTTTGGAAATTCCTCTTAATCAGGCCTATAGCTCCAAATACAATGGGAACTACTACTGCATCTTTATGCCATTTTGTTGGTCTCTGACTGCATTTGCTGGTACCTGGTGATCTTCTCATTGTCCACACTATTCATTGAATAATCGCTTGGAACCAGCATCTCTATTGTCAGTGCTCTTCTGGCATCTTTCTTCTTTACCACTATGTCCAGTTTCCTTGCATTCAGCTTCTTAGCAGGAATGGCAATGTCCCAGGTGATTCCTTGGTCGGTTCCATCACCATTTGTCTAAGCAACGCATCTTCAAAGGCATCCACAATTTTTTTACTGGAAAGAAGTAAAAAAATTGTGGATACCTTCTAAGATGCTTTGCTTAGACAAATGGCGATGGAACCGACCAGGTAAAGTTTGATGCTGGATTTAGTATTCAACGGAGAAAGTGTCTAATGTCCGGGTGGGTGCCCATGTGAGCAGCAGAGATAAATCACTCCGTGTGGTTTGAGATAAAAGCCAAGGCAGAGTCCCCTCACTGCAAGCTCAAAGTTCTAGACTTCAAAAACACGGACTTCAGGAAGATGGCCAAGTGCCTGAAAGAGGAGTTGACAGGGTGGGAGGAAGTAAGGGAAGTGGAATTGCAGTGGGCTAAACTAAAGGAGGCAATAAAAGGGGCAACAAATACATATGTAAGAAAAATAAATAAAAACGAGGAAAAGGAAACCTATTTGGTTTTCTAAAGAAATGACTGCACAAATAAAATTTAAAAAACACATCTTTCACAAAATTCAGAAGTTTGCAATCAGAGGAATACTGAAAAGAATGAAGGATAACGCTAAAAGAGACAAAAAGAGAAATAAGGATATCAAAATAAGGCAAAAGAAAAGACAACTAAAGATCTAAAGCGTGGTGATAAAACCTTTTTAAGTTATATTCAGGAGAAGAGGAAGATCAGAGGTGAAATTGCAAGACTCAAAAGTGCTGAGAATGGATTCGTGAAAAGTGATGTTGAAAAAGTGAAAATGCTAAACAAATTCTTTTGTTCTGTTTCTGCTAAAGAAAATCCTGGAGAAGGACCACCTGTGATTGAGAAATATACAATTGGAAATGGAGTAGATACTACACCATTCACAGAAGGTGATGTATTTGAGCAGCTTGCAAAATTGAAAGTGGACAAAGCCATGGGACTGGATCGGATACATCCCAGGATACTGAAAGAGCTTGGAGAGGTTCTTGCAGGACCTTGAAATGATGTTTTTAATAGATACTTGGAGACAGGAGAAATTCCGCAGGACTGGAAAAGGGCCAATGTGGTACCTCTTCACAAAAGTGGTAATAGGGAAGAAGTGGCAAACTACAGGCCAGTAAGCTTTATCTCAGTCTTGGGAAAAGTAATGGAGGCACTCCTGACAGAGAGAATAGTGGACTTTCTCGAAACCAATTGGTTGCATGATCTGATTGAGTTCTTTGACTGGGTAACATGACAACTAGATCAAGAGTATGCAATGAATGTGATCTACCAAGATTTCAGCAAAGCCTTTGATACTGTTCCTCATGGGAGTCTTATCAATAAACTGACCAACCTGGGGATAGATCCCAAGGTGGTGAACTGGATCAGAAATTGGTTGACTGACAGATGACAGTAGATGATGGTATTTGTGAGAGATATTGCTGAAGGACTGAATGGAAAAGTCTGTCTTTTTGCAGATGACATGAACATTTGCCACAGAGTGGACTCCCCTGAGGGAGTGAATAACATGAGGAAAGATCTGCAAAAGTTGGAAGAATGGTCTAATGCTTGGCAGTTAAGATTTAATGTGAAGAAGTGCAGTGTCATGCACTTGGTATGATGAAACCCAAGGGAACTGTGTGAGATAGGGGGCAATAGATTGATGTGCACAGACCAGGAGAAGGACCTAGGAGTGATTGTTTCTGAGGATCTCAAAGTGGTGAAACAGTGTGACAAAACGGTGGCAAAAGTCAGAAAGATGCTGAGTTGCATATAGAAAGGAATTACCAGCAGAAAGGAGGTGGTACTAATGCCACTGTACAAATTGCTGGAGAGACCTCACTTGGAATATTGTGTTCTTGTTTGGGACCATATCTCACAAAGGATATAAAAAGACTGGAAACTGTTCAGAGGAAAGTGACCAAAATGATTTAGAGCCTGCACCAGAAGATGTATGAAGAGAGACTCCAAGACCTAAATATGTATACTTTAGAGGAGAGGAGGGACAACGGAGATATGATACAGACCTTTAAATACTTAAAGTATTAACAAACAAATAAACCTTTTTCAAAGACAGGGAAGCTGTAAAACTAGAGGGCATAACATGAAGTTGCAAGGGAATAAACTGAAAGGCAACATCAGGAAATACTTTTTCACTGAAAGGGTGGTGGATGCTTGGAATGACCTCTTGATGGAAGTGGTGGGGTCAAATACAGTGACATAATTCAAAATGGCATGGGACAGACACATTGGATCCCTTTATAAAACGGGATAAAATCAAAATAAACTTTTTTTGATATCTCATCAAGTAGAGGTGACCTGCACACGGAGTGATGGGCACACTTACTCTTGCCACATTGCTGGGCAGACTAGATGGACAATGCTGATCTTTATCTGCCGTCATATACTATGTTACTGTCATCATGTCTTTGTTCTTAGGGTCATGATCTCAGTACTCTTTGGTACAGCTATGTTGTACAGCATACAAACTTTCTAATGGATGAGATGTGCCATCTTGTTGTGCCATTCTGTATAGAAATTTTCTGCTATCAGAACTTTGCAGCTAACTATGATGTGAGTACTGTATTTCCCAGATTATAAATCACCCCTGAGTATAAGTAGCGGGGGCCAAATGTAGGCTTAAAACCAGTACAGTTCTAGTGTAAGTCACTGAGAATCAGGGTAATTGGTGATCCGAGGAGGGTAGGAAGGCCACAGAGCACATCAGGGTAGTTTGCAAGTTCACTAAGCAGCTGTGATTGGGTTGACAAGCAGAAACCTTTGAGAGCTTATCGGCAGTGCAAATCCCTGGAGTATTAGAACATCTCTTCAACTACTCTGTCCAGATGGCCTTGAAGAGGAGGGAGTTCTCGGTTTGTCGATTGCTGCAGCGGCCTGGTTTAGGGAACAGAGTGACCAGAGCCACGTAACCAGCACCAACCTGCTTTAGCGCGAAGCACCATGGGACTATGTACAATTGTTTACTCTGCCGGCGTTCCTGCAGTTTTTGGAGAGCCACCACGTCTTTGTAACAAGGCCTGAACTACTGCTCAGTGG
Organism: Ichthyophis bannanicus; assembly: GCA_033557465.1. Classification (NCBI taxonomy): domain Eukaryota; kingdom Metazoa; phylum Chordata; class Amphibia; order Gymnophiona; family Ichthyophiidae; genus Ichthyophis; species Ichthyophis bannanicus. The sequence continues at coordinate 552,990,210 of CM066036.1, forward strand.
AGAGGCAGTCTTAGATGGGGCAGCAGCAGCTCGTCTTCCCACAAGCCTGGTGTGCGGCGGCATGGCAGTAGGGCCCCTATCTATTGGAGAGAAGGGACTTCTATGGTAAAGTTATTGTGTAACTTGTTCCTTTTATATAGGTTGCACCGGCTTGTCACGAAGTAAAAAATCATGACTTACAATCTGGGAAATACGGTAACCATTGCCTACTCTTTTTTTTTACAGAAACTACATATGTCTGTTCTACCAGTTATTTCTATGCATTCTGTAAACCATCTCACCTATAATCCACTGTCCTGGGCTGTAGTTATCAGTCTCTCATCCCTGGGTTTCATGTAGATAGCTGGGTGGCTGGTGGATGTGAGGATCGCCTGGTAGCATGCCTGCCTGGTGTGAAGGTAGCGGACCTCACGCGCCACCTAGATAAGGTCTTAGATAGTGCTGGGGAGGAGTCTGCTGTCTTGGTACATGTCGGTACCAATGACATAGGAAAATGTGGTAGGGAGGTTCTGGAGGCTAAATTTAGGCTTTTAGGTAGGACGTTGAAATCCAGAACTTCCAGGGTAGCGTTCTCCGAAATGCTTCCCGTTCCATGCACAGGACCCAAAAGGCAGGCAGAGCTCCGGAGTCTCAATGCGTGGGTGAGACAATGGTGCAGAGATGAGGGTTTTGGATTTGTTAGGAACTGGAGAACATTCTGGGGAAAGGAGGGGCTCTTCCGAAGGGATGGGCTTCACCTTAACCGGGATGGAACCAGGCTGCTGGCATTAACCTTTAAAAAGGAGATAGAGCAGCTTTTAAACTAGATAATAGGGGAAAGCCGACAGTCGCTCAAGAGCGCATAGTTCGGAAGAATGTATCCTTGAAGGATACTAGCAAAAGCAGAGAGGTTCCAAAAAAGAGTCAAGTAGCCCAAATGCCCTCGAGTATGGAGCAGACAGAGCTTAAAGATCCCAAATTACGCATGTCTACCAATAGCCAGATTAATATGAATAAAATACAGTCTCTAAATGCTTGTATGCAAATGCTAGAAGTCTAGAAAATAAGATGGGAGAGTTAGAATATATAGCACTAAATGAGAGGTTAGATATGATTGGAATATCAGAGACATGGTGGAAGGAGGACAACCAGTGGGACACTGTGATACCTGGGTACAAACTATATCGTAATGATAGAGCTGATCAAATTGGTGGAGGGGTTGCGCTCTATGTTAGAGAGGGCATTGAGTCAGAAAGGATTAAAGTTTTGCAGGAAACAAAATTTGCTGTAGAATCTCTATGGATTGAAATTCCATGTAAAAAGGGGAAGGCGATGGCAGTGGGGGTGTACTATCGACCACATGGCCAGAATGAACAAATGGATGATGAAATGCTCAAAGAAATCAAGGAAGCTAACAAAAGTTACAGCGCAGTAATAATAATGGGTGATTTCAATTATCCCGGTATCAACTGGGTCAGTGTCACGGCAGGACATGCTAGGGAGATAAAGTTCCTAGATGAAATAAATGACTGCTTCTTGGAGCAGCTGGTTCATGAACCGACCAGAGGGGAAGCCATATTGGACCTAGTCCTTAGTGGAACACCAGATCTAGTGCAAGAGATTAGGGTGTTAGGGCCACTTGGCAATAGTGATCATAGCATGATTGCATTTGATTTAATTAGTGGAGGAGGGATAGTAAGGAAATCCACAGTACTACCTTTTAACTTTCGAAAGGGAGACTATGATAAAATAAGGAAAATAGTTAAGAAAAAACTAAAAGGAGCAGTTGCAAAGGTTAAAGACTTATATCAAGCTTGGGTGTTGTTGAAAAATACTATCTTGGAAGCCCAGACCACATCTGTATTCCACGCTTTAAGAAAAGTGGAAGGAAGTCCAAAAAACTGCCAGCATGGTTTAAAGGTGAGGTCAGAGAGGCTGTTGTTGCCAAAAAAGCATCTTTCAGTAAATGGAAAAAAGAGGCAAACGATGAAACCTGGAAACAGCACAAGCACTGGCAAGTCAAATGCAAGGCATTGATAAGGCAGGCAAAGGGAGAATTTGAGAAGAAGCTTGCTACAGAAGCAAAATCGCGAAATAAAGACTCTCAAGTACATTCATAGCAAAAAAACCTGTGAGAGAGTCAGTTGGTCCATTAGATGATAGAGGGATTAAAGGGGCACTAAGAGGCGACAAGGCGATAGCGGAGAGACTGAATGAATTCTTTGCTTCGGTCTTTACTGAGGAAGATGTAGGGATGTTACCCAGGACTGAAGTGATATTTAACCCTTTGAAGGCCTACTTTAAATTTTTAATCCACATTCTGCAGCCGGGTTAATTTTTGCATATTTCAGGAAAATTGTGCCCGTCGTATTCAATATGTTTTAATAGTGATTTTCCTTCTGCTATGGTCATGCATTATATACCATTTGATAAGAATATTTAGTCAGAATTTTGGATCCCGAGAGTTTTGGGCTCGGCCTGGAAAGGGTTAAAGGTGCGGAAGAATTGAAGGAAATATCGATACATCGGGAAGATGTATTACAACTATTAGATAAACTGAAGAGTAGAAAATCACCTGGGCCGGATGGTATACATCCAAGAGTGTTGAAAGAACTGAAATATGAGATTGCAGTCCTGCTATTAGTAATCTGTGAATTTTCATTAAAATCATCTGTAATACCTGAAGATTGGAGGATTGCCTTTCTAACACCAATTTTTAAAAAGGGTTCCAGGAGTGATCCGGGAAACTACAGACCGCTGCTTTTTGACATATTCATAAATGACCTGGAAAGTGGAATAACGAGTGAGGTTATCAAATTTGCAGATGACACAAAACTATTTAAAGTTGTTAAAACCCAAGAGGATTGTGGAAAATTGCAAGAGGATCTTGATAAATTGGAAGACTGGGCATCAAAATGGCAGATGCAATTTAATGTGGACAAGTGCAAAGTTATGCACCTAGGGAAGAACAACCCAAACTATGGTTACACGATGCAAGGTTCCACATTAGGAACCACCACCCAGGAAAAAGATTTAGGAGTCATTGTGGATAACATGTTAAAACCCTCGGCCCAGTGTGCAGCGGCAGCCAAGAGAGCAAATAGAATGCTAGGTATCATAAGGAAAGGAATGGAAAATAAAACAAAATATATTATAATGCCTCTATATCGTTCCATGGTGAGACCGCACCTTGAATATTGTGTGCAATTCTGGTCGCCGTATCTTAAAAAGGATATAGCGTTATTAGAAAAGGTTCCGAGAAGAGCCACCAAAATGGTAAAGGGGATGGAAGGATTCTCTTATGAAGAAAGGCTAAAAAGGTTAGGGCTCTTTAACCTGGAAAAGAGACGGCTGAGAGGAGTTATGATAGAAGTCTATAAATTAATGAACAGAGTGGAACAGGTAAACGTAGATCGATTGTTTACGTTATCAGACTATAGAAAGACTAGGGGACATGCAATGAAGCTACAGGGTAAACTATTTAAGACTAATAAAAGAAAATATTTTTTCACTCAACATGTAATCAAACTCTGGAATTTGTTACCGGAGGATGTAGTAAAGGCTGTTAGTGTAGCTGGGTTTAAAAAAGGTTTGGACAAGTTCCTGGAGGAAAGGTCCATAAACCATTATTAAGAAGGGACACAGGATATCGATGCTTGACCCAATACAAGCATTGTGGAACCTGTGTCTTTTGGGGAAACTGCTAGGTACGTATGACCTAGATTGGCCCCTGTTGGAAACAGGATACTGGGCTTGATGGAGCTTGGTCTGACCCAGTATGGCATATCTTATGTTCTTATGTTCACCTCTCCTTAAACATTCATATGGCCTGGTTTCATCCACATATGTTTCCCAAAATAACATTTCCCATTGTATTCGTGCTTTTGCAACTTATCTTTTTTTTTGCTTCTGACCTAATTCTTTAAAGAATTGTTTTCCTTGTTTTGCAGATTCTGCAGCTTCTTTTCCAAGGCATATAGGCGGATTCTTACTCATTACTTCAGAATCCCTGTCCAAGTTTAATGATGGAACTGGATTCTCATCTTTTACTTTCATATTTCAACACTTTGTGCTTTCAAGTCTGTTGATGCTGTTAAAGAGGTCTGGAAGCCTATGATGAATGCTCTGTGGGACATGTTTACTAAGGTTTTAACGTGCGTTAATTAAAGGAATGTGCTAAGTATCCACAGCCCTTTTATTTCTCTGGGTGCAGTTGCACTTGATGTGCGTTAATTTCATTAACATGCATTGACTTTTAGTAAATATGGCACTATATGTATATGTAAGACCCATTCCTCCTTTGGCTCTAGGGATATACAATCGCAGCATACACAGATTCTTAAAAAACATTTCATGGGCCAGTATTACCAGGCTTAAGAACAACTTCAAAAATACATTTTTTGTCAGACTTGGCAATCTTACTGTGATATCACTGCATTTCATAAATGCTAATGTATATTTTAATATATAGCACACTTTTTAAAAAAATTACTATCAAAAAAGAAAGTTCTATCTTATATATTCCATTTAGTGCAAATATTTTCTTCCACTGAAGCCAGTTGAGTCCCAAAAAATTATTTTGCTCAACAAACAAACATACTGCTATGTTTCGGATGATAAAGTTTCCTTGCTGCTTCAGTTATAGGGTTATAAGGACTTATCTGGATACTTGTACAGGAAATAATTATTATTCTTCTGGTTGATAAATCCAAGCCTTTTCAATAGCGCTTATTCATCATTATTTATCCACCCTTGTACTACTATTGTTTGATGTCTGATGTCATCTTTCTATCTGATTCGGGTACCTTAAGAACACAACTGCTCATATAAGAGCGCTGCACCTCATTGCCCAGGAACCCCTACCAGATCAAATCAGAGTAATCCGATCAGTCTCGGAATTCATACCATTTAGTTTAAGAGTATATAATTTAAAAATCTACCTTTGCTCCAAATAATTCAATCACTGTTGCCAATCACCTCCCAGGAACATTATTAATAATATCCCATCTTAGTGAAGTAAAAATGTGTGCAATTTCCATACAATGAGATACCATCAGGGCAGACGTAAACCAATTCTTTAATCTAGATTTATGTTCACTGATACTAATTTTACAAGCTCTGCTTATTCATCGAATACAAAACTCTAGGGCGCTCACACACCAAAGCCTATGTCACAAAACTGGAATTATATATTAAATGGTGTTTAGAGTATACAGTTTACCTGATACCAGATCCGTCCATTGATTACCCTCAATTCTCCAGGACCAAGCAGGAAGTCAGTCCTCACATATGGGTGTCATCGGCGCCGATGAAGCCCCAGCGGAGCATTTCCCCAGCTTTCTAAGAAAGGATTTGGGAATGCAGGCACGCATGCGCAGTTCCCTTCCCGCCTAAAGGTGCCATCTTACCTCAGTCTCTTTTTTTCCGTGAAGCCCACCGGACGTGTGTCCAGTTTTCCCGGTTAAAATTAGATTTTTCAGCGATTTTTTGCTATTTTTCATCCGGTTCGATGCCAGTTCCCCTCCCGCCAGGTTCGATACACCGGTATCGAGCCAGATTCTTCTTTTTCGGTTTTTGCCCTTCGTGGCTGGCGTTCGTGCCCTTTTTTCCATTTTTCCCTGTAAGGCCGGTCCTTTGACCTCGCGGGGGTTCTTTTATCCCCAATGGCTTCCAGTGGTTTTAAGAAGTGTGATCGGTGTAAGAAACTTATGTCTCTCACCGACACACACAACTGCTGCCTTCGGTGCCTCGGCCCCGACCACGAGCCTAACTCATGCGGAGCCTGTGGAAAGATGTCTTCCTAGGCCCTTCGAAGTCGCCAGCAGCAAAAGGAAAGGCTTTTCTCAGAGACAGCCTCCGGCCGGGCCCGGACCTCGTCTGAGGCCTCGACATCTCGAGATTCCGATCCTGAGCACCGTCGAAGCTCCTCGGACAGGGGGTCCCCTGACCGGGAACGTAAGAGGAAGAAGCGGCTCGCGAGGGCATTGTCGGAGGAGGTCCCTGGCTCCTCGAGGGCCAGGTCTAAGACCCCCGACCGTCGCCCCAGGCCCGTGGAACCGGAGAAGCCTGCCAGAGTTCCTCGTGTGGAGCCGGAGTCTGCTGGACAAGTAAGCCCTGTAGTCCTCGTGGACTCTCCTCCCAGGGAGCCAACGTCGGGCCAGGCGCCACCGGGGCCTGAGTCGGTGGCTGCTGCGTCTCCCGAGGTGAGTCTCAGGATGACAGCCTTGGAGAGCAGACTGTCTGCCTTCATGGAGCAGCAGCGGGCACTGATGGCCAGCCTGTCTGGCACATCTGCCCTGACCACCGGGACATCGATGTCGAAGTCGACCCCGGAGACCGAGCCGATACTCGAGTCCATCGTGGCTCGGAGTCCACCTCGGTCGCGGTCTCCCTCGACCTCCCGTTCGGGACCGAGGGCGTCGACGCCGGTGCTTCCGGCGTCAGGGCGGGTGCTCCAAGGCCCCGCGGGGTCAGACCCCGACTCTTCCTCGGACGAGTTGGCTTGGGAGACGAAGGACGAGGAGTCTCCTGACACCTTTAAGACTCGGTGCGTCCCTTCGGACTCACTGCAGTCTGAGCCCCGGAGTAGGTCCCCCCCCGGAGGACACCCGGTTCTCGGAATTCGTCCGGGATATGGCCACTGCCTTGGCTATTCCGGCGGATCCCGAGAAAGAGCCTCGAGCTGAAGAGCTCTAGGCTCTACAGTATGACTCTCCTCCGAAGGAGACCTTTACTGTCCCGGTTCCTCTGATGCTGGAACGGCTCCTCTTCCGTATGTGGGAGGCACCGGCCTCGGCGCCGGTTCTTAGCAAGAGAGTCGATTTGATCTATCGACTCCGGAAGAGCCCCGGTTTTCAGAAGGCACAGCTGCCACACCATTCCATGGTTGTGGAATCGACCATGCATCGTCTGAAGAGCCAGAAGATGCACTCCGCGGTGCCTCCTGGCAGGGAGGCCCGGAACTCGATGGCGTTGGCAGAAAGTGCTTCCAGGGCTCGATGCATGCTTGCCGTGTCCAGTCCTACCAGCTGTACATGGGCATGTACTTGCGGGATCTGGCCAAGGAGTTGGCAAGATTCTCTGCTGGTTTCTCCAGGGAACCCTTGCAGAGATTTAAGTCCTTGTCCTCGGGGATTTGGGACTGCTCGAAGTTCATGTCCCACGCCGCCTATGATGGCTTCGAGGCTTTGGCCCGAGTTGCGGCAGCCGGCATCGTGGCTCGACGCCAGGCATGGCTGCAGTCATCGGACCACGAGCCATGGGTTTTGGACAAGTTGGTCGATGTCCCTTGCCGAGGTGAAAACCTTTTTGGCAAGCCCATGACCGAGAAGGCCGCTCAGCTCGAGACCGAGCACCTCACACGGACAAGGCTGTCGAGGAAGACCTCTGCCCCTTCTCATAAAAAGAAGGGCTCGGGTAAAAAGCCCTTTTACTCGAGGAAGGGCACTGCCTACAAACAGTACCCACAATACCAGGCTGCCCAAGCTGCCCCCCTGGGTCAGCAAGCTAAGGGCCAGGGTAATGGGCCCTGTAGGCAGAGGACCCCCAAGCCTCCAGCCCCTGCTACCACTCAACAGGGTGGAGGTTTTTGACTCCTTGAGCGTAGCCTCTCCTCCACTGTTCTCCCAACCCTGCACAGGAGGTTGCCTCGCCCTCTTTGCCCACCAGTGGCCCTTCATCACCGGGGACAGTTGGGTGCTGGAGGTAGTCCACAAGGGCTATGCCCTCCATTTTCAGCAACTGCCTCTGCCATATTTTCCAGGGAAGCCTCCAAGGCTTCCCCTGCACACAGACCTACTCCTCCAAGAGCTTCAAGGTCTGTTGGTGGACAGGGCAGTGGAGCCTGTGCCTCCCCACTTCCAAGGTCACGGTTTCTACTCCAGGTATTTCCTGATACCCAAAAGAATCGGTGGCCTTCGACCCATTCTGGATCTCAAGAACCTCAACAAGTTCCTGGTGAAGGAGAAGTTCAAAATGCTTACTCTTGGGACACTTCTGCCCTACTTCCAGCAGGGAGATTGGCTATGCTCCTTAGATCTAAAGGATGCGTACACTCACATCCTCATTCATCCAGACCACAGAAAGTACCTCAGGTTCATTGTGGGAGGAAACCATTATCAGTACTGAGTGCTGCCTTTCGGCCTCACCTCCGCCCCCAGAGTTTTCACAAAGTGCCTAGCAGTGGTGGCGGCCTACCTGAGAAATCAGGGAATTTTTGTCTTCCCCTATCTGGACGACTGGCTCATCAGGGGTCAGACATGTCAGGAGGCCGAGCAAGCCACCCTCAGGACTATTGCTCTTCTACAATGCCTAGGGTTTGTCATCAACTTCGCAAAGTCCACTTTGCTCCCCTCCCAGAACTTGGAATTCATAGGTTGGACTCTCTGCTGGCAAAGGCATTCTTGCCAGAGGACAGAGCCCAAAGACTAATAAGCTTGGCAAGCCATTTTCTCAGCAGGTCACTGGTCTCCGCCAGACTCTGCCTGAGGCTTCTTGGCCACATGGCTTCGACAGTACATGTGACCCCCAATGCCAGGCTCCATATGAGACCTGCACAGTGGTGCCTTCGGACTCAGTGGTCGCAGGCCTCAGACCGCCTCAGAGACAGGATAAGGGTGTCCAAACCATTTCTGGACTCTCTCACCTGGTGGCTGCACCTACCCCATCTGCTAATGGGGGTGCCTTTTCAGATTCCAGGATACACAGTAGTACTGACCACAGACGCCTCCCTGCAGGGCTGGGGAGCTCATTGTCTGCACAAGTGCACCAAGGGCCTGTGGTCTCCTTGGGAAACTGCACAGAAGATCAATCTTCTCGAACTCCGAGCTATTTGATTAGCACTCAAAGCTTTCACTCCTACCCTGGCTCACCAGTCTGTCCTGATTCAGACAGACAACCAAGTAGCCAAGTTTTATGTGAACAAACAGGGCATGACTGGGTCCAGAATCCTTTGTCGGGAGGCTCAGGACCTTTGTTCCTTTGCCCTCAAGCACCACATGCTCCTCAAGGCTGTGTACCTTCCAGGCCAGGACAACTGCCTGTCAGACAGGTTAAGCAGAATACTGCAGCCCCACGAGTGGCAGCTGCATCCTTCAGTAGTTCAGAAGATCTTCTTAAAATGGGGTCTCCCTTTGATAGATCTCTTTGCCAGCCCAATGAACAAGCAACTGCCAAAGTTCTGCTCCAGGCAACCGCATCCCCTGTGGATAGCAGCGGATGCTTTTCTAATATCCTGGTCTCAGGGCCTCCTTTATGCGTTTCCTCCCACGCCCTTGGTGGCCCGGACTCTCTTCAAGATTCTTCAGGACAAGGCTTCCGTCCTGCTGGTGGCTCCCAGGTGGCCGAGACAGCCTTGGTTTCCTCTTCTGCTTCAACTGGTGGTGGATCCTCAACTACCTCTGGGGTTCCAACCCAACCTTCTCTCACAGGACCAGGGTTCCCTTCTGCACCCCAATCTCAAAGCTCTCAATTTGATGGCCTGGAGGCTGCAAGGGTAGTTTTGGCTCCCTGGGGCCTGCCTCAGGAAGTTGAGGAGGTTGTCCTAGCCTCTAGGAAACAGTCCACTAGGAAAACCTATGCTCTCAAATGGAAAAGGTTTTCTGTGTGGTGTCAGCTACGTACAGAGGACCCTTTCTCTTGTACTGTGCAAGTAGTGCTTCAGTACTTACTGCACTTATCAAATCAGGGACTCAAGTCCAATTCTGTTCGGGTCCACCTCTCAGCTCTAGCAGCTCTGGTGGAGGGACGTTCTCTGTCTGATCACCCCTTGGTGGCCCGCTTTCTTAGGGGCTTGCTTTTTCTCAAGCCTCCCATCCGTCATCCTGCCCCAGAGTGGGAGCTGAATGTGGTCTTGCAGCAGCTGACTCGCCCACCTTTTGAGCCGATGGCTACTTGCCCTCTCCGTTTCCTATCCTGGAAGACGCTCTTCTTGATAGCCCTTACCTCGGCTAGGCGAGTAAGTGAGCTTCAGGCCCTGGTCTGTGATAGGCCTTACACACGTATTTATAGGAACAGGGTAGTCCTTAGGACTCATCCAAAGTTCCTCCCTAAGGTTGTTTCCTCTTTCCACCTTAACCAGGAGGTGGTTCTTCCAACATTCTTCCCTAGGCCTCATGCAAGCCAGGCTGAAGCAGTCCTGCACACCCTGGACTGTAGGAGGGCCTTATCCTTCTACCTTGACCGTACACAGGGGCATAGAAGGGCTACTGAGCTCTTCGTATCCTTTAACCCCAATACGTTGGGGTTGGTTGTGTCCAAGCGTACCTTGTCCATCTGGGTAGCTGACTGTATCACCTGGGCTTATAGGGCGGCTGACCTTCCTTTGCAGGGTAGGGTCACGGCCCATCATGTCAGGGCAATGGCTGCCTCAGTGGCTCATCTCCACTCTGTGCCCTTGGTAGACATCTGCAGGGCTGCAACTTGGTCTTCAAGCCAGACTTTTGCGGCCCATTACTGTCTGGAGAGGGAGTCCCATAGGGACAGTGCTTTTGGCCAAGCAGTACTCCGGAATCTCTTTGAGGTTTAGGCAACTCCTGCCCTCCTGCTCTTTGTTGGGCTACCGGTGGAGGTTGTGTCCTTGAAAAGCCTTTCTTTGCTGCTGAGACTAGAGGGAGTTCTCTTGTTCAGCCTGGGTTCCTCGGTAGCCCAGAGCTTGGGAGTCACCCATATGTGAGGACTGACTTCCTGCTTGGTCCTGGAGAAAGAGTAGTTACTCTTCTGTAACAGGTGTTCTCCAGGAGCAGCAGGAATCAGTCCTCACAACCCTCCCTCCTCCCCTTGGAGTTGCAGTTGTACATAGTTTTAATTTTTTCATTTTTTGTGTGCTGTTCTTAGCTATGTCATTTGACTGAGGTAAGATGGCACCTTTAGGCGGGAAGGGAACCACGCATGCGTGCCTGCATTCCCAAAGGCTTTCTTAGAAAGCTGGGGAAATGCTCTGCTGGGGCTTCATCGGCGCCGTTGACACCCATATGTGAGGACTGATTCCTGCTGCTCCTGGAGAACACCTGTTACAGGTGAGTAACTACTCTTTGTCTACTCACAAATAGTGTCCACTGAGTACTTTGGAACGAACAGTGGATCTACCCCTAGTATATGCTGTAATCAGGTGATCCTGAAACATGGCAGAATGGTGCAAATCATTTCTATCTAATAGATGGCAATATGTAAGAACCTGCACCGCAACTTCTGAACCATTCATGCAGACACAAGGGGTACCCCAAGGATCATCCCTCTCTGCACTGATGTTTAACATCTACATGCAACCCATCTGCTCCTTAATACGCTCGTTCAACATCCAATGTCTAGCATATGCAGATGATATCCTTTTATTCATGCCATTTACAATCCAGCAACCAGATTTCTCCCCAATAACAAAATGCTTTGACGCAATAGCGGACTGGTTACACACGCAAAATCTCTGGATCAATCACTCCAAGACAGACGTCCTCTTCGTTACAAAGAACCAAGCCTTCATCCCCCCAACGTTAAAAGTCAAGAACGCAGAATTGACAACCAAATCCTCAATCCGCTACCTCGGGATCACTCTAGACCAGAGACTGGACATGAAAGCACATATAAAAACACGGTAAAAACAATATATCACAAAATACGGACCCTCCGTCAGCTCCAACCACTTTTAGACCCCAGCGACTTCTGAACAATTTATCAGGCATTGGTTCTCCCACATTTTGACTATGCTAATAGTATCCTATACGGGCTCCCGAAGGCAACTCTCCACCCACTCCAAATGGCAATGAACTCCGCAGCAAGAGTACTAGCCGGGGCACCACGAATGAACCACATCACCCCTATTCTGATGAACCTACACTGGCTGCCCATTCACGCAAGACTCTTATACAAGATTCTAATTACTACTTTCAAAGCCCTGAACAACCAATCTTCCCCATCCATCAAAGAATTGATCCACTATACACACTCAAATAGAACCAAACAATCAGTAACGGCCAACACATTGCTGGTTCCTAAAGAAATGACCACTTGCACAAAAACAACCTCTAACAGAGCTTTCTCAATCTGCACTCCCTTGGCCTGGCATGCCCTCCCAGCTGACATGCGTACCATTCCCAGCCAATCCCAATTCCGAAAGGCCCTCAAGCATTACCTTTTCGTGAGACACTACCCTGATTCTAACAACAAACTCCAAATAATCATTGAACCACACAAACTACCCACACCAGCCTAGCATAGAACAGAAAAAAATAGCTGGCTTAAGCTGGCCCATACTGAATAACATAGGGACTAAACCAATACACAAGTTACACTGTATATATTGCTGTAAATAACGCTGTAGATATGTTATTCCCTGTTGAATCCAAGTTTTGACCCTTGTTTAATGTAATTTCTATGTGGCCCGCCCGTATAGTAATATGTTGTTTTATTGTAAACCGCACTGATATGTAATAGCGCGGTATATAAGAGAAGCTAAATAAATAAATAAATAAATAAATCATAGGATTCTTATCAAAATAGGCCTTAATATGTAACTTCCCAAGGAATTTCTTATGACATATTTGCATCTGAAACAAATCATAATATGTGGAAGGGACAAAAGAGAGCCCTAAGTGAAGGACTTCTAGTTGTTGATCTGATAATTGAGTTTCCGAGAGATTTACTACAGTGGTATTCTGTTTGATGACCTCTGTTGATTCCTTATCCGGGGACGATGGTAACTGAATCTCATCCGATTAGTCATTCATCCTCTTGTTTGACCAGTCTTCTAAAAAATCATAATCCCATCTCTTCCTATGCCAATATTTATACTCCCTTTCATCTTCACTTGTAACAGATTCCTCTGAGGAGGTATCAAACATGACTTTTTTTTTTTTTTTTTAACATCTCTGTCCTTTCCAATAGCCATCCATGGATAGACCCGGTTTTTAATGATAATCAAACTCATCTCTTTTCAACTTCTTCATCTTAATATCTCTGATTGTTGCTTTCAGTTCATCTACTTTCCATTACATCTCTCCCAGCTTCACATCAAACTCCTCAATACCAACTTTAGTTTTAATACTGTCCATCAAGGTTTTCTCTTTATCCTCCAAATCTATTGCCATCTTATGAATAGATTCACTAAAAGACATCAGATCAAGAGAACATTATTTAATATCCCATTACACTTATTAAAAAAAATCCTAATCCTGATTAAACATGCGGGGTTCCTTGAACCTCGGGAACAGATAATATGATTTTTCAGAAGACAACTGTGGTCCAATAAGAAGATAAATGACCAATAAATCTGTAAGAATACCTGATGGATTTATTTTAGATTTGTTCAGACTAGTTCTTATGAAAAATTTCTCTTATGATAGAAATTATGTTTACAGACTCAAGGCATTACCATGGAAACAAGAGTATATCCTCCTATGGCTACCCTTTGTATGGCTGCCTTTGAGGAGAATACAGTATATTCATATGCATGTTTTCAATCTTTAAAGATGTGGTATCACTTCTTGGATGATAGCTTCTTTATATGGGAAGGCACAGAACAAGAGCTGAATATATTTTTAGAATGGACATACATAGTAACATAAATGGACATACATAGTAACATAGTATATGACAGCAGATAAAGACCAGTATGGTCCATCTAGTCTGCTCAGCAAGGCGGCAAGAGTAGGTGCACTTGCCACTCTGTGCAGGTCACCCCTCCCCATGCCTTTCTTTAGGGGTGTACGCACCACTCCGTGTAGGTCATCCTCATTTGTTCAGATATAAAAGATTATTAAATCTTGTATCAGAATAAATATAACTAAGTTAAATATTAACATAAAATTGATTTTTTGGATATTCATATTGTCAAAGAAAAAGATGGTTTAACGACGTCCACTTATAGGAAGAAAATGGAGAGAAATAACCTCTTACGATATGCTAGTTGCTATCCATATAATCTAAAGACCAGCATTTCAATTGGGCAATTTTTGTGATTGCAAAGATCTATAGTTATATTGATAAATATAGAATTAAAGCTAAAGATCTATGAGTGTGCTTTTGGATATCCAGAGTGGACTTTGGAGAAAGTCTAAAGAGAGCTTTATATGCTCACTGGCCTTTACTATTAAAGAAACACAGAAACATGATAGCAGAAAAAGACCACATGGCCTATCTAGTCTGCCCTTCAATAAGGTACACTAAAAAATTTTTTTTTAAACTGCCTCTAATGTTTCGATTGATTTTTACATATTTTGGTGCGCTGAATCCAAATCTGGTAACCAATTTGCTCCATCACGTACAGATTTTTTGCTACATTGGGTTAGCAGTTTGAGGTGAACGTTTCAGATTGAGTGCGATCGAGATAAAGGTTTTTTGGATGAATTCTTTATACTAATTGTTTAGTAGTTATTCAAATAAGAATAAAGAAAATTGTAACAAGGCAGCACATAAGAATAGAGTAATGTCAACAAAACACACTGTGATGGTAGCAAAATTGTCTGCACTTAAAACAGCCACATACATGTGCACAAACATTGAGCATATAAGAGCGAGGTTAGACACAAAGCAAAGCAAAGAAATGTGCAAAAAATGTTGTACAGGTATGTATGTAAGAATAGAAAACGCAAACCGCACCATTGCAATACATGAAGACAAACACCCGATGGTGTGAAAATAAAATTCTAATAAATGAGATCCGACACTGTGGTAATAACTAGCAAATTTTTATTTCAAAGTTTAGTAAAAACACGATATTTGTCAACACAGTTTAGATTTTAAAGTCATTCTTGGGTCAATCAATCTCCTGGTGGGCCCGTTTCTTCTTCCCCCGAATGCTTCTCTTGGTGCGCTGCTTGTTGTATTTTTCATCTGGGGTTTCCCGCAGCAGCAACCAGCAGAAATCAGCCATCATAGTGGTGTTCCATCTTCCTTGGTACCTTCTCTCTGCGTCCTGGATGTCCTGGTGAAACCTTTCACCTTGTTCTTCACTGTACGCCCCCAAGTTTTCGGGAAAGTAGTTCACATGGGAGCGCAAGAAATGGACTTTCAGGCTCATGTTACAGCCTTCTTCTTTGAAGGCATTGAGCATCCTGGCAACAATATCCTTATAGTTCTCATCCCGCCTGTTCCCCAAGAATCTGAGAACAACATCCTTGAAGGAATCCCAGGCTTCTTTTTCCTTCTCAGACATCGTTTCAGCGAATGCTCCATCTGAAATGAGTTTCCTTATATCAGGGCCAACAAACACTCCTTCCTTTAGCTTTGCTTCAGAAAGTCGGGGGAACTTTGAGCAAAGGTACCGAAAGCACTCACCATCTTTTGGAAGGGACTTGATGAATTGCTTAATGAGACCCAACTTAATGTGGAGAGGTGGTAATAGAATTTTATCACGAGGTACCAAGCTCTCATGAAGAACATTTTTCTCACCGGGTCTCAAATACTCCCGAATTGGCCAGTCTTTTTTCCCCCAGTGTAGGTCGCGGGCCCGGCTATCCCACAAGCAAAGGAAGCAGGGATATTTGGTGAAACCGGATTGCTGCCCTAATAGCATGGATAGAATTTTAAAGTCTCCACAAATCATCCACTTATGCTCATCATAACGAATCTTCTGAAGAATCAGGGCCAAATTCTCGTATTTTTCTTGGAGAATAACAGAGTGAGCAATAGGAACTGAAGCGAATGTGTTGCCATTATGAAGAAGAACACCTTTTATGCTGTCTTTTGACGAATCAATGAACAGCCGCCATTCAGCAGGATCATACTTGAGTTTAAACTTTTCCATCACTCCGTATATATCGTTGCAAAATACCAAATCTTCCTCTTTGCTGAAATACTTCAAAAATTGTGTCTCGCGGTTGCGGTACCAATAAAAAGTTGTTCCTGGTGACAATAGATTTTTCTGTTTAAGCCGAGAACCTAGCAGTTGGGCAGCATCTTTTGGGAGTCCTAAATCCCGGACTAAATCATTCAATTCAGCTTGAGAGAAAAGTTCAGGTTTCGGATCTGGTTCAGTTTCAAACTCGGAAGTACTGGACTCATCGGGAAAAGCCATCTGATGAGTCTCATCATGATCAGAACCGTCCACACAAATATGATCCAAAGATTTTGGTGGTTCAGGCACAGGTACTTCGTTGCTATGAGGCATAGGCCTAATTGCTGAGGGAAGGTTGGGGTAACTTATTACGTTCTTATTTTTTAAGTTGTATCCCTTCACAATGCAAGAGCAAAAATAGCAGTCACTGCTGTGGTCTCTTTGTTCACGCCACATCATAGGTATTCCAAAACGAAATGCTTGTTTTTTACCTTTCATCCATAAGCGTAGATCTTCCTCACATGTCTTGCACACTTTGTGAGGAGCCCACGGTTTGTCTTGATCGCCTAACTTCAAACCGAAATAGGAGAAATATACTTTTTTAATAAATGCAGAAATGTTCCTCTGCCGCTTTTTCACGGTATATTCCCCACAAATAAAACAAAAACTGTCCGGAGAGTTGACGCAACCTCTGGCTCTGTGAGCCATCACAAATACACAGCACTGCAAACTACAACTGTAGTGAACCACTTCGGAATAAAGCTGGATTACGACTGAGGAAACAAAAGGTAATAATGAACTTGCAAGAAACTGAAATTTGACAGGAACGTTCATGTCGCAACCACCGTGTTTGAGCGAGCGAGCGAACGAGGCGAGGCGAACAGGAAAGAACATGCGCCAGCGCGAGTACTGGATTTAGCCCCCCGCCTCCCAATTGTCCTGTTAATGTATAAAATGAATACAAAACACTCTAAAATATCATGAGGGAGTGTTTCTAGTTAGTTAACCATTACAACCTCTATTTTGGGCCAAGAAAATAAACTGCAGTCGGCTAAAAAGAAATTATGTGAACATTCCTTATATGGGTAAGAAATCTAATTTTGCAAGAAAACGTGACGTGATGGAACATTTTGGCTATTTTTCCTGGATTCAGCACCCCAAAATCTATAGGAATCAGTTGCAAAACTGGAGGCAGTTTTTTGGTAGTGTACCTGTGTTATTAAAGAAGATGTGGGAAATCCACTCCTTACCCATGGGATAGGCAGCATGGAATGTGTGTACCTTTGGGAACCCATCAGATACTTGAGACCTGAAATGGTCACTGTTGGAAACAGGATACTGGGCTTGATGGACCTTGGTCTGACCCAGTATGGCATTTCTTATGTTCTTATGTTGCAGGTAGCATGGGCACATTTAATGCCACCTAATGGGTGGCATTAAGTGTACCCACATTAATGAGGTACTTCCCAGCATGGTAAGATCAAGGGGGCATGCTGGGCATGCCACCAACAGAGTGGGGCCTTTGGGCCATTATTGACTCCCAATGCATATTACTGCATGGAACCTTACCACTCTTCAGTTTGCTTAAAATCAATTTAATGAATATTGACTTACAAATAAATGTGCATAAAGTTAGCACATATTAAAAATTCTAACATGTTAAAGAATGTATTTTAACACTACTGTGGGTAATGAACCAAAAATGTTCGAAAATGAGGAAAAAAGCCTGACAATTTCCCAAAAATGAAGAGAATATTTTCCATGAAACTTTCTAGGGATATTTTCTATCCATACCAGGTTTCAAACATAAAGTAACTAGCTAAGAAGTCCACAGATGAAAAGTGCAGGTGGACTTTACCGAGAGGCAGACAGATTGAAAATGACCACTTTAGTACTTTAGCATCATTTCTCGTGATGCAGGGCAATGTTATCCAGAGTGGTATAATGCTCTAAGTCAATTAGTCAAATTTTAAATTTAATCTGAGCATAGAAAAGTTATTGGCTATTATCTATTTTTGCTGAAATGAATGGACTGAAATCAATGTTTAATTATTTTTCTCATCAAATCTGATAACACGAACTGTATGCAATCTCTGTCTTAAATGCCTCTAATTTTCTATTGTGTATATGACTGAATGTGCTATAGTCTGGATCCAGCCAGTGCTGATTGCATATTCCTTCTGCTGAACTGATTACCTCTCTTCACTCACACGCTCCAGTTGATAGAAAAATATACTAGGTTTCTCAGACAAAAAATTCAATTAACAAAGCTGCAATATAGCACCTCATAACTGCTAACTCCAAACCTCCTACCTCTTCAGTTCATCATGCTCTTAACCGATATCTTTGTCTTATGAATATAGTGGTTTGAAATAGAACTGGGTGTAATGAAAACAGGTAAAATATTTGGTTCGGTTCACTTTCAGAGTCTGAATTATTTAGATCGTTCATTTCCATTCAAGTCAATAGGGGTAAATAATTTTGTAGGGGAACAGTAGGGTCTTCCATTCATTTTGAATCAAACTTGCTTAAAAGATGTTGTCAGGTATTTGCAACAGAGGCAAGAATGCTCCAAGACATCAAGGGGTTCTTTCACTAAACCCGCATTAAACAGCCCAAGACTGGGGTAACTACTGCTGCATGTTAAAACAGTCTGTGCTAACACAGCCAGCACAGTAGAAATCCCACGCTAACTGCTTAGTGCCCTGTGATCATGTTGCAAGCAGTGCAGAACTAGAGTTGGTGCTTCCCAAAATTTTAGAAGATTATTTTTGTTGTGGTAGCCATACTCTCAATTGTCGTACAGTTTTCCCAAGCTAATATTTATTACACGTACAGCGAATCAGATAAACCACATAGATAGATGTACAAGAAGTTAACCATTGAAGATAAAATGTACGATTGCTGATTCTGAAATCTATGCCTTAGTCCATTTATTGCACAAAAAATAGTTCCACATTTA
The DNA here is from genome assembly GCA_033557465.1 of Ichthyophis bannanicus. NCBI lineage: Eukaryota > Metazoa > Chordata > Amphibia > Gymnophiona > Ichthyophiidae > Ichthyophis > Ichthyophis bannanicus. The sequence goes on from CM066036.1 coordinate 553,008,917, forward strand.
AAATGCCCTTTAGGGGAACTTAAAAAGGGATCACATGGAACTGCAGGACTCAGCTTATCCCTCAGATTGTGACCTCTGCTAAAAGCTTTCCGAGGACTTTGTCTCAGTAAAGTAAATTTGCCACACTGCTGCCACCACTGCTGTGTGGGCCCCCTTTCTGCCCAGCCCCCAACCCTCTGTATTGCGGGGACTGCTTGAGTATAATTTATGCCAGTGCTATTCACCTTTTGGGAACCTCACAAGTACTTGTGACCTGGATTGGCCACTGTTGAAAACAGGATACTGGGCTTGATATGGACCTTTGGTCTGACCCAGTATAGCATATCTTATGTTCTTATCATTGTGTGTCCCCTAGTCTTTGTACTTTTTTGAAGGAATAAACAACCAAGTCACCTTTACTCATTCCACTCCACTCATTATTTTATAGAACTCTATCATATCTCCTATCTGACATGTCTTCTTCAAGCTTCTGAAGAGTCCTAATCTTTTAAGCCTTAATTTTGGACTTGTCCACATTGGGCATCCAAACAACAGATGAAGTTTAATCTCCCAATATCTCAAGGTTTTCTTGCAATTTTTCACAATCCTTTTTTGATTAACTTTGATTAAGTTAGTTGCCATCTGCAAATTTGATTACCTCAGTAATTGTTCCCCATTTCCAGGTTTTATAAATATGTTAAAAAGCAATGGACCTAATACAGATCCCTGGAGCACTCCACTATTCAACTTTCTCCTTTGATAAACGTGACCATTTAGCTTTATTCTGTTTTCTATCTTTTAACGATTTCCCAATCCTCAAGACACTGCCTCCTATCCAATGACTTTTTAATTTCCTCAAGAGTCTCTCATGAAGGGACTATATCAACCAGCTCACCTTTATCTACCTACTTATTCCTACTTTCAAAATTATGTAGCAGGTTGGTGAGGCAAGACTTTCCTTGGCTAAATCCATATTGACTTTGTCCCATTAAACCTTAACTTTCTAAATGTTCAATAAGCAGGGTAGCCTGGACCAGGTGCGCCCCCTTTACCCATTTATTCTGGGAAATAACCCAATTCCCCCCCCCCCTCCTTTAATTTTCTCGATCCTAACCCAAAAAAAAACATCACAGGCAATTGGGAATCAACTGGTCGCAGCTTTATTTAATACAACGATAACTTTTCCAACAACCAAGTTAAAACCCAAGAATAACCATAACAACCATCACTGGATTCGATACCTCACCAGCCATGCTATTAACAAGGTGAGATCATCTCAGACTTCTGCCGCGGTTTCTCCAAATGGGTTAGTTTTGCACATACCATGACAGTTGTGAAACCGCACTTCTAAGCCAGGGCATGTGGGGTATGATCTCAGTCTCTCAAATTTACTGCTAAAACTTGGCATAGTACTTGCCTTGTGCCAAAGAGAGCATCCTGCTGGAGTTCATAAGATGTAACATGTATGGATCATTGTGTGGACACATGTATATGTAACGTGTATGGGGACACTGTGAAAATTGCTCTCATAGGCATGTTTATTAAAATGTGCTAAGTTAATGTGTGATTGGGCTGTGAATAGTGCTGAGGCCTGCACAAACATCATGGGAAGGTGAGTCCGTCCCTTGCCATTAGTGCATTGCAACCATGCAGCACTGTGCTGGTAGGTGGATGCACTTAACAGCACCCATTGAGGTGGCATTAAGTGCCTCCACAGTAATGGCAACAGCAGTAGTTGGCACACCCGCAAGAAGCCCTGCTAGCCATGATGTGCCATCAACACCCACCTTCTGTTCCTAACCTGCCCAGTTGGTTAGTGTGGAATTTTTAGCACGGTATCCTATGCTGTTAGTGCAGCACACTTACCACACATTAAACCTTGGGCTAATGGTTAGCATACTTTAGTAAACATGCCTCGTATTGACCTGAAAGTGAAATTTTTGCTTTATGTTTCTTTCTTTCTTTTTTTTCTTTTTTTTTTTTTTTAAGTAGCAAAGTCAAGGCAAATGACTGGAGTAATGGAATGACTGAAGTCCAAGTTATAAGCTGCATAATTATGCTAATGAAACTATGCAATAAATACAGTGCAATTGTATTAATTGTGTGAGTCATTTTCCCAGTAGATGGTTCTAAAAAAGAAGTATTAGTCATTTCGGAAAATATCAGTTTATCATTTACCAAAGCAAAATATTTTACCTGTAAAGGCAGTCTTCCACCCTGCTCAATGTGCCTATTTCTGAATAATAAAGCTGTCATCTTCTCTGCAAATATAGTTTTTAACAATTGACTTTTGAAACCCTTCAATCTGTATTTTCAATATTTAGACTACCAGAGGGTAATTTTATACGGGTTGCCTAGATTTACGTTCGTTTTCAAGCATGTATTACAATCATATTTTACAAAGAAAGGGATGTGCATGTTACTTATAAAATAGGAGTGTAAGTTGTCAAATATGTGCGTTAAATTAGGTGTGAGCACTTACTCCTGCCCTATAGGTGTAAATGCCTGCGCCTAGATTTTCAAACATGCACATAAGTTATAGTTTTTTATAATTTACATGCATAAATTTGTGCTCCGCTCATGCGACACCCGAACTCTTTCCCTGCGCATTCTCACAGTGACAGTACATCCATTCAGTGTAAGACCTGTACTTACAAAATAGCAACAGACTACATTATGGACACTTACACAAGGAAATCGCTAAAATACCATGCTTTTCGTGTGTAAATGCCTGCATAATTCTAGGCAACCCTTATAAAACTACTATCATACTGTACTCTGCAAGCTTCTGCTCTAGTGAAAAAAAAAATGTGTTTTCTAAGTTACATAGCTTTGATGAAAAACATGAGGACTTTGGAGCAGCATGTATGCTCACAGGGAGAAAGCAGAGAGGAAACTTTTATATTCTATAAGGTGTGCACATTCGTCAGTGTGCATATTTAGTTTGGTTGGGCACCTAAACGTTTTGGACCAGATATTTGAAAGGCATTTACACGGTTTACAGTCAAGTAAACCATGTAAATGCCTTAAACGGGGATATTCAATGGCACCTACACGGTTAGTGCCATTCAATATCCCCTACTAAGTCCCCTACATGCTCCAGTGCTATCTGGTTAGCATCAGGACGTGTTGGGGACATTCCCGGGCACAGCGGAGGCAGAGACAGTAGCTAACTGTGCAGCAGCAATATTGGATGTTGCCCGGTGAGCGATCTGCGCCTAAAAGATAAGCGTGAAAACCCTCACCTATCTTTAAGGTGCAGGAGCTAAACGGGCAGAATCCAATATCGCTGCTGCACAGTTAGCTTTGGCAGCTTCCGGCTTTAACGGCAATAACTGGATATTCAATGCCATCACTGCGGTATTGAATATCTGGTTTAGAGGTCAGTGGGGAGGGCTATGCCCCGACGAGGCGCATAACCCTTCCAGAATTCGGACAGCCGAATATCGGGTCCTCTCTGAACACAAGTCCCTTGTGAGTGTGTATACCTATGAATTAACGCCCGTACAGTTGATTTATGTGTGCAAAATATGGGCTTGTGGATAGACAGGAGGTTGGTGTTTTTGATGTCTGAAAATGTGTGTGCAAAAGTCCAATTAACAAGAACATCTCTGGAGCCATTCTAGCAATTGGGTATATGGACGTCCCTAGCACGAGGATATCCAAGTAGAACGAGGGTGTGCCAGAGGAGTGGCCTGGGCGAAGCAATTTCAATGCATGTTGCAGTGCGATTCCAGAATGACCAAAGCACATTCTGGCTATGGTTGCTGAGGTGTCCATGCCTCTTCTTGCTCCTAACCATGAGTAAGGAACAAAAACGTGCTTATTTCATTGTGGCAATGCTACCAGGGGGAACAGCACAAGACACTGTCATTGTCAATATTTCTTAGGCAAAGAATCCTGCATGTAAATATAAACCCCGAACAGATTATGAACCTGCCACTGCACATCTGAGTGTCTAAAATGTCACTGAACATGGACATGCTGCCTTCTGGAAAACACTGCCCAGGACATCCATGAAGCCATATCTATGGACATCCATTTGGGGGACATCCAAGTTTCTAAAAATGGGCTAAAATTTAAATGTCCTTGAGTTTTTCTCAGATGTTTTGTCCTGGACATCCCAGACTTGGTGTCTGGGTGTCCTCTCTAAAATGTCACTTGACAGTGTACACCAAAAACATTAATATGTGAAATACATTAAACAAACACATGAAAATTGCAAAAAATAATGTAACTTTTATTTCAGTATCGTACACCCTAATATTCTGAGATGCTTATTTTACATAGAAACATAGGCCATGTGGTCTTTTTCTGCCATCATGTTTCTATCTAGTCTGCCCTTCCATATCAACCACTACAACAGTCCCTTTTTTTCCTTTAGAGATCCTCTGTATTTTTCCCATGCCTTTTTTAATTCCGATACTGTCCTAATCTCTACCACCTCCATTGGGAGACTATTCCACGTATCTACCACTCTTTCCGTAAAGAAATATTTCCGCTTATTACTCCTGAGTCTATCCCCTTTCACCCTCATCCTACGTCCTCTTGTAGCAGACCTTACTTTCAATTGAAAGAGGCTCTCCTCCTGTGCATTTAAGCCAGGGAGCTATTTAAACATCTCAGTCATATCACCTCTGTCCCACCTTTCCTCTAAAGTATACATACTAAGCTCCTTAAGTCTATCCTCATATGCTTTATAACAAAGACCACTAACCATTTTAGTAGCAACCCTCTGCACCAACTCCAACCTGTTTATATCCTTTTTGAAGGTGCAGTCTCCAAAATTGCACACACTACTTCAAATGAGGTGGCACCGAAGGCTTATACACAGACACTATCATCTCCTTTCTTCTGCTGGCCATTCCTCTCCCTATGCACCCAAGTATCCTTTCTAGTTTTCACTGTCACCTTTTCTACCTGTTTAGCTACTTTAAGGTCATCAGACACAATCACACTAGGTCCCACTCTTCTTTTGTGGACAGAAGTAATTCACCCCTTATACCATATCGCTCCCTTGGATTGCTGCAGCCCAAATACATGACCTTGCATTTTTTAATATTAAATCTCAGCTGCCAAATTCTAGACCATTCTTCAAGCTTAGCTAGATCCCTCCTCATGCTATCTACACCTTCCTGGGTGTCTACTCTATTGCAGATTTTGATATCATCCACAAAGAGGCAAACCTTACCTGACAGCCCTTCTGCTATATCACTAACAAAGATGTTAACAAGAATCGGACCAAAGACACATCCCTGCAGCACTCCACTGGTAACCACCTCCTCAGAGTGAGTGCCATATCTCCAGGAACAAACAGGAATAAGTCCTCACATATGGGTACGTCGGTACCGACGGAGCCTGCGCGGGAAAGCTCCCCAGCTTCCCAGAAGAAAGCTTTTGGGAGCCTCCCACAGCGCATGCGCGCTGCCTTCCCGCCTTTCCTGACCAACTCTCCTCAGTTCTTCTTTTCCACGGAGCCAGCAGGTCGTGTTCCTGTCACCGCTGAAGAAGTTCTTATTTTAATTTGTTTCTTTGGTCGCGTGTCTGCCTTCCCCGACTCCATACCGGTACTGCCCGTCTTTTTTCTTTTTACTTTTCAAAAAAAAAAAAAAATTATTTTCCCTACTTGGTGAAATTTTTCCCCCCTTAGGCCTCTAGGCCTGGAGAAAATTTTTCCCTCATGTAGAAACCAGCTTCTGGTTTCAAAAAATGCACCAAGTGTAGCGGTACCATCTCAGTCACCGACACACATGAATGGTGTCTTAAATGTTTGGGGCCTGACCACTCCATACCGGATTGCCAGTCCTGCTCCCTGATGTCTAAACGTGGCTTACAAAACCGAGCAGCCAAGTTTCATATGCTGTTTTCCACAGATACTCCAGCATCGACATCTTCCAGGTCTTCCTCTCCTGATGGATCTCAGGTAACCAAACATTCTTCTGGCAGGTCCTCGAAGGGCAAATCTCCCTCCAAGTATCGAGATGCCCCCGGGCTTGACCCTGAGGACCCTGCCCCAGCCAAACAACCCCGGCGGGAAGCTCCGGCTTCCAAAATTCCTCCTATGGGGTTACAGGTTGACATCGATGGCACGGCCTCGACCGATCACCTGTTAGACTGCTCTGGGGTACCGGCACACTCTTCTGGTACAGACATCCAGGCAGTCGTGGCGTCTATGGATCATACAGTTCAATCCATGCAGCAGGCCATAATGACTTTTATTAAGGCTGCGACGCCCACGGTACCGCAGCAAGCGGTACTGACCTCGGTTCCGGTACCGCAACCGATACCGGTACCCAGGGCATCCACATCGACCAGGATACCGGTTCCGGTACCCGGTTCCGGGGCTTTTCCTGATACAATCCGGTTCCGGGTACGCCCGATGTCGATACCGGTCGATACGCTTATCGATCCCTGGAAGCAAACAGACGATACTTCCAGTCTTCTGATGATTCCGATTCATCGGATGACTCTCCTGAAGTATCTCTTACTCTTCCTGAGGAGCCCTCTTCTCCAAAGAGGAGAATGTCTCCTCCAGAGGATTTGTCCTTTCAAGACTTCATCATGGAAGTAGCTAAAGGGCTCTCTATTTCAGTAACCTCTGAAAAAGAACCTAGAGCAAAAAAGTTAGACATTTTGGGATACTCTAAGGTTACCAGAGAGGCAGTCACCTTGCAAATTCATGAAATTCTCCAAGAACATTTGCTTGAATTGTGGGAGACTCCTCTCACCCTTTCTCCTCATTCTCGTAGATTGGACACTATATACCGTGTCCCTCCTTCTCCTGGTTTTCAAAAAACTCAGCTTCCTCACCATTCTATTGTGGTGCAGTCAGCTATGAAGAGAATAAAGAGTACCAAAAGACACTCTTCTACTCCCCCAGGAAGAGAATGCAGGACCTTGGATGCTTTTGGTAGAAAAATCTTCCAAGCTAGCATGCTTACTGCCAGAATCAATTCATACAGCCTTTATATGGGTATGTTTCTGAAGGAGGTTGCAGAAAAGCTGCACAACTTTCTCCCTTTTATTCCTGAAGATAAAAGGGAGGAATTCCTTCTTTGGCTTAAGCATACGCAAGACATTTCAAAGTTTTCCAACAGGGCAGCCTTTGATTCCTTTGAGGTTGCCAGCAGAGCCTCAGGAATTGCTATAGCTGCTCGTAGAATTGCTTGGCTCCAGGCTTCTGATCTAGAACCCTGGGTTCAAGATGGTTTAGGAAATCTACCCTGTACAGGTGAAAACCTATTTGGCAAAGAGTGGCAAATTAAAGCCACTCAAATGGATGCAGAAAATGCTGCTCTTGATAGACTTTCTAAGTCTACCTCCACTCCAGCCAAGAAAAAATCTTTCAAAAAGTCTTTTTACAAGAAGGGCAGATTTCCTTCCACTTCTGGTCAACAGTCTTCTGCAGGTCGATTTGCTACTAAGCGTCAGCAACCTAAACAGGCCAGGCCTAAACCTGCAGGGGCTGCTGCAACCCAGCAGTCCCAAGCCCCTCAGGAGTTTTGACTTAGTGCTAGAGAACTTAACCTTTCTGGCTCTACAACAGCCAGAACCTCTCACCATTCCAGGAAGGTTAGCTCATTTTGCTCCCAGATGGGAGCAAATCACATCAGAGCAGTGGACCCTCTCCATCATCAGAGAGGGCTACAAACTTCATTTCTCAGACCTTCTTCCCTACACCATGGTGAGACATTTCAATTCTCCCACATCTCTCCTCGACCTTCTGGATCAGGAGGTAACCTCCCTTCTGGCCCAGAGGGCCATAGAAGAAGTTCCTCTTCTTCAACAGGGGTCAGGTTTTTACTCCCCCTACTTTCTCATCCCAAAGAAAACAGGGGGATACAGACCTATTCTAGATCTCCGAGAATTGAACAAATTTCTGTACAAGGAGAGGTTCAAGATGCTCTCTTTAGGCACTCTCCTTCCATACCTACAGAGTCAGGATTGGCTTTGTTCTCTAGATCTCAAGGATGCGTACACCCATATACTCATCCATCCATCCCACAGAAAATTTCTACGTTTTCTGTTCCAGGGAAAACATTACCAATACAGAGTCCTTCCTTTCGGTCTGGCCTCTGCTCCAAGAGTGTTCACCAAATGCATGGCAATAGTTGCTGCATTTCTGCGCACTCTGGGAATCTTTGTCTTCCCATATCTGGACGACTGGCTCATCCGAGCTCCATCCCAGTCAGAAGCCCAAATTTCCCTGAACACTACCAGGTGCATTCTGCAGTTTCTGGGACTTGTGGTAAATCTCCCAAAGTCTCAGCTCATCCCTACTCAGTCCCTAGAATTCATAGGGGCCTGGTTGGACACCACTACTGCAAGAGCCTATCTTCCCCAGGCTCGTTGCCAACATCTAGTGCAGTTAGCCTCCCAGATTCAGTCAAAGGACCACTTCACTGCCTGGGAGATGCTGCAACTACTAGGCCACATGGCTTCCACAGTACATGTGGTACCCTATGCTCGTCTACACATGAGAGCAGCTCAATGGACTTTGTCCACCCAGTGGACTGAAGCGTCAGGAGCTCTCTCAGACCAAATAGCAAACTCCAAACATCTCCTTTGGTCTCTCCAATGGTGGATGTCCACTCAAAATCTGTTGTTGGGGTCCCCCTTCCAACCCTTGTTGCCCCAAGCAATCCTCACAACAGATGCCTCCCAAACAGGTTGGGGAGCTCATCTGCAAGACCTCGCCACCCAAGGCACTTGGTCCCCACAAGAGACCTCTCTTCATATCAACCACTTGGAACTTCGAGCAGTGTTCCTAGCACTCAAGGTCTTTCATACCCTCCTCAGCTACCAGACAGTCCTCATTCAAACGGACAATCAGGTAGCCATGTTTTACATAAACAAGCAAGGAGGAACTGGCTCTCTGTCGCTTTGCAACGAAGCTCTCAGATTATGGGCCTTTGCCAGAGAGCATCAAATCCATCTCCTGGCAGTATACCTCCCAGGAATCCAAAACTCTTTGGCGGACAGACTCAGTCGAGTTCTGCTCCCACACGAATGGTCCCTGCACATGGATCAGGTACTCAGAATCTTTCAGGAATAGGGTACCCCAGACATAGACCTATTTGCAAGTCCGTGGAATGCCAAACTTCCCCGGTTCTGTTCCAGGATTCCATGTCAGGGAGTTCAGGCCAAGGATGCCTTCCTCCTTCATTGGGGTCAGGACTTCCTGTATGCCTTTCCACCCATTCCTTTGATCCCCAAGACTCTGTTCAAACTTCAGAGGGATCAAGGATATATGATCCTCATAGCTCCACGCTGGCCACGCCAAGTGTGGTACCCTCTACTTCTGCATCTCTTCCAAGTCCCCTCCCTGGACTTGGGAGCTGCTCCAGACCTTCTGTCTCAGGAGGAGGGGACTTTGTGGCATCCAAACCCCAAGTCCCTTCACCTCAGAGCTTGGTTACTGAAGGCCTAGACCTTCAAGACTTTAATCTTTCGCAACAAGTGAAGGCTATCCTTCATGCTTCCAGGAAACCTTCCACTAGGCGTTCCTATGCTTTTAAATGGAAGAGATTTTCCATTTGGTGTGCTCAAAAGGGTCTTGACCCTCTAGCACTTCCCCTGAATTCTCTATTAGAATATCTCCTGCATCTTTCCAATGCAGGCCTTAAGACGAATTCCGTAAGGGTCCATTTAAGTGCTATTGCAGCATCCCTTAAGCCTATCAATGGACAACCTATTTCCTCTCATCCTCTTATTGCCAGATTCATGAGAGGCCTAACCTTAACTAAACCTCCCATTCGACCTCCTCCGGTGGCATGGGACTTAAACTTGGTTCTTGGTCAGCTTATGAAGCCACCTTTTGAACCCTTAGCCACTACCTCCTTGAAATTTCTTTCCTGGAAGGTTATTTTCCTTATTGCAATCACTTCTGCTCGCCGCATTAGTGAGCTGCAGGCCTTAGTGGCTAATCCACCTTATACAAGGTTCCATCATGATAAGGTAGTCCTTAGGACAAATCCTCACTTTATGCCTAAAGTGGTCTCACCTTTTCATCTTAATCGAGGTATATTTACCTGTCTTTTTTCCAGCTCCTCATGCATCCACTGCAGAGAGGAACCTTCATACTCTAGATTGTAAAAGAGCTTTTGCTTTTTACTTACACAGGACACAGCAACATAGAAAGTCTTCCCAGCTTTTTGTTGCTTTTGATCCTTCTCATCTAGGACTTCCAGTCTCTAAAAGAACACTGTCCAATTGGATTGCTCAGTGTATTTCTTTTGCTTACCAGAGCAAGAACCTTTCTCTGGAGGGCCATGTCACAGCTCACAATGTGAGGGCCATGGCCACCTCTATGGCTCATCTTCATTCTGTGTCCATCGATCAGATCTGTCGAGCAGCCACCTGGGCCTCGGTTCATACCTTCACAGCCCATTACTGTTTGGACAAGGACTCCAGCCGGGATGCCTTGTTTGGTCAGGCTGTCCTCAGACACCTGTTCCATTTTTGAACAACTCCTGCCCTCCTTCCCTGAATGGATGCCTGAGATCCATAGGAAGACGAGGAACCTTTCAGGGTCTCATACCCTTGGGGATCTCCCGGGCATCTTAGCTAGGGAGTCCCCATATGTGAGGACTTATTCCTGCTTGTTCCTGGAGATAGCACAGTTACTTACCTGTAACAGGTGATCTCTGGGAACAGCAGGAATTAGTCCTCACAACCCACCCACCTCCCTTAGGAGTTGTATCTCTCTCTCTCTATCTTTCCTTTCCTCTCTCTCTCTATTGTCTCAGCTTTAAACTCGAACTGAGGAGAGTTGGTCAGGAAAGGCGGGAAGGCAGCACGCATGCGCTGTGGGAGGCTCCCAAAAGCTTTCTTCTGGGAAGCTGGGGAGCTTTCCCGCGCAGGCTCCGTCGGTACCGACGTACCCATATGTGAGGACTAATTCCTGCTGTTCCCAGAGATCACCTGTTACAGGTAAGTAACTGTGCTTTACCTGTACTCTTTGCTGCCTCATACTCAACCAGTTTCTAACCCAAGCAGTAACTTTAGGGTTCATTCCTAGGGTGCTCAGTTTGTTTATAAGTTGCCTGTACGGAACGGTGTCAAAGGCTTTACTGAAATCTAAATACACTACATTCAGGGCTCTCTCTTAGTCCAATTCCCTGGTCACCCAGTCAAAGAAATCAATCAGATTTGTCTGACAAGACCTGGCTCTGGTGAATCCATGCTGCCTAGGATCTGGTAATCCATTGGACTCCAGAAACCTCACTATTTTCTCTTTCAGCAGCGTTTCCAATAATTTACTCACCACAGAGTTAGAGTAGCTGACCTGTGCTTTTGTGTAAAGGGATCACATGTGCCTCTTTTTCTTCACTTTTTCAGCTACTTCTTTCAAAAACCATAGCGGTCTTCTTTTCCTTTTACCTTTATTTACCATTTTAACAAAAAGGTTGGTTGCCCTTAAAATATCCCCTTTCAGTTTTGCCCACTCTTCTTCTACATCCCCCAGCTGATCCCATCCCGCTAACGACTCCTTGAGGTATTGGCCGATCTTGGCAAAGTTAGTTTTCTTAAAGTTTAGGACTTTGCTTTTGAATGGATTTTATCTGCCATAGTCCTAATACTGAATGGCACCATCTGGTGATCACTGGATGTGAGATGATCTCCCACTATAATTTAATTTAATTTAATTTAATTTAATTAACAGATTTTTTATATACCGCTCCTTCCATTGATCAGATGCGGTTTACATGGAACAACAGTAAACAGGGGGAACTGTTTTTACAGATAACAATTTGGAACTTACATTTAACAATAACATTTAACAATAACACTTTAACCATGGGTAAGCACCAATTGTCTTTAAAATCTATACGTTTGGGCCAATCAGACAATATATAAACAGAGAAAGAAGTTTATACTGTAAATATAAAAAACACTGGATTGATACAGATCCCTGGGGCACTCCTCTATTCACTTTCTGCATTGAGAAAATTGATCATTTAGCCATATTCTTCTTTCTTTCTTTTAACTAGTTCACAGTCCACAAGAGGACTCCTATGCCGTGATGTTTTAATTTCCTCACAAATAACTCATGAAGAGCTTTGTCAAAGGCTTTGTGATATTCCAAATTCATTGAGTTGGCTCTCCTTTGGTTAAAGTCATGTAGGCTTTGTTCTAGTAAACCATGACTATTCTTATATGTATATAGTTATTTTGTTCTTTATAATACTTCCTACCATTTTTCCAGGCACTGAAATTAGCCACCAAAGTTTTGTGGAACACCCCTAGAACTCTTTTCAAAAATTGGCATTATGTTGGTTACATTCCAATTTTCAAGTACCGTAAGCAGTTTTAAAGATAGGCCACAAATTGCTAATAGTAGATTTGCAATTTCATTTTTGAGTTTTTAGTATTCTGGAGTGGCTACTATCTGGTCCCGTGATTTGCCCCATTTGCTTTCATGTTTGCTGTGATGTGTTTTCATTTCTCAGAATCATCATCATTTAAATATCATTTCTGACATTAGTATCTCCCTTACATCTAACTCCGTGAAAACCAAAGCAAATTAAGTGGCCCTTTTAATAAAGAGTGGTAAGTGTTTGCACTTATGTATTATGTGCAAATATTTAATGTATGGTAAGTGCAAAGCCTCCATAAAGTGGCATGCTTAGTATATGTCCTGCATATACCACACAGGGCAGACACTTATCGAACAGGCCTGCATTCCCTGCCATAGTTGAGGGGTTGTGGAAGCAGTTAATGTAGAACCCTGTCCCCTAGCATACACTGCATTGGCACGGGTACATGTACCTATTGAGGTAGAGTTAGGTGAGCCCATGCTAATTCAGTTAGTGCATGGTATGAACACAGCACTAACTGCACAGAGCTCACCATGCCCACTTTCTGCCCTAAATCACCCCCTCGTGACCCTAATGTGAGTTGCACAGTTAGCGTGTGAATCCTGTACTATCATGACCCAGCACTCGCTGGCAATGTGTGTCCCAGCATGCCTTCAGCGCACACCAGAGCACATGCTTCCAGATAGAGCCTGTTAGTAAAAGACCCCCCTTAGTGGTAATATTCAGCAGCCAAATGGATAAACTATACATTTAGGGCCTGATTTTCAAAAGGGTTGATATTTAAATGTCATGGTGGTCAGTCATGAAGCTTAAATATTGGCGGGATATTCAGCGGCACTGTCCAGATTATAGCTGTCACTGCATATCTTGTTTAAGCATCGCTATCCGGATAAGTGCTGACCTTATCTGGATAGTGGTGATTCTCAGCCAGCATTTATCTGGATGGCAACTTAGACTAGTTTTTCACACGGCCTGAGTTATCCAGATAAATGCCAACTCTACCTGTTCTATGCCCATGGACCACAACCCTCTTGAGCACACTCCTTCAAGATAACACAAGCATTGAACCAATACCCAGTTTTCAAGGACCCAAAAAATCAGAGAACCTCCCAACAAAATCTGCCCCTTCAATTACCAATAAAACATCCTCCCCCCCACTCCCCCCACTCCCCAGCACACCCTACATCTTACCCGAGAGGTCTGTGGTCTCCTTATTCAAAGCTGTGAAGCTTTCAAAATGTTAGTTGTAACCCTTAATGATAGTCTTGAGTTACCACTCTGAAATACTTTAACTATTTTGAAAGCCTCTGCAGCCAGGCACGATGCAAAGGAGGACCACTCTGGCCCCCTTCAATGAGGAGAATGGGTAGCCCTGGGGTAAGAACCAGGTGGGGAGTCAAGGAGACAGGGCAGGGTGGGGTTTGGCTCTTTGGAGAGGTCCTGCTGTTTGTGAATGGGTTTTCATGGGGGGTTCTCATGGGGGGCAACAAACTCAAGAGAGTTACAAACCTTTCTGAAAGAGAAAAAACATGCAACCTGTGGCTAGCCATGTTCCACCCCTACCCGACCCCGCCCCAACCATATAAAATAATAGCAGAAATGGCAATAGTGCAGACTTTATCATCAGCAGGCTATGTCAAGGGGGGAGGAGGGTAGGAGAGATTATACTCTAAATCACCTATTCAGTCACAGTCCCCTTCAACATATATATGCTCTCCCATATGGTATTAAATCCAAACATATATTCTACATGCACTGAACCCTGCCCCCGGCCATTTCCACAACAATCTATTCAGAGTTAGAACCTTCCCCATAAAACCTACCATACAAGAAAAAATCCCTCTCAGTACCAAGCATATTGTGAGTTAATCAGGGCCAGCCACAGAGTCGATTCAAAGTGTTGGCATCCTAAGCTGAAATCTAGGTTACAGTGCATGCCCCCCCCCCCTAAAAGAAAAGGGTATCACAGTTGCTTTTTTAGGTTTTAGGACCTGATTGACTGTCTGCTTTCCCATTTTCAATGGTAAAAAGCTTAATAAATCAGGCTCTTAATGGACCACTGCACAGTGCCAACAAAAGGCAGTGGCCTCACTCATCCTCCTCCTCCCCCCTCCCACCACCCTCACTGACCCATTAATCTACACCTTTGTGTGTGTGTGATAGGGAGGTGGGGGGTGCCTGTGTGTGTGGGGGATGCAAAGGTGGGAGTGCCTACATATATGTGTGTGTGTGGCGGGACAGGGATGTGCCTTTCGTATCTGCACTGTGCATTGTGCCCTTTACTTACTTCCCATGTATCCATCCCTTCCCTTCCCTCCCCACTCCAATCCAGCTCCTTATGTCCCTACCCCACCCCCTGACTCTCCCCTTCAACCTCTTGTCCCTTTTCTCAACTTCTCTCCCCGTTGTCCTTCACCCCTGCCCTCCATTCACAGAAGTGCTGAGACAGTCGGGAGAGCAGGTGACTGCATAGCCTGCCAAAAAAAAAAGGTTGCTAAGTTTGCTGTATAGTCATCTGTCCAGCAAACTTAGTAACTTTTTTTTTTGACAGGTTGTGGAATCACTGATCGCTGTTTCAGCACCTCTAATAACTGAGGGGGTTGGGATTCCCGTGGGCAGTCACCGGCTGTCCTTGCTGTTTCGGCACTTCTGCCCTTTGGGGTTGGGATCCCTACAGGCAGTCAGCCACTCTTCCCATGGGCAAATGAATACGAGGATCAGCAGTCGGCAGAAAATTAGCCTTTCACTGGCTGGTTTTACCATCCTGCTGGCCACCGGTCTCCAGCCTGAAAAACCATTCGGGCTGGCCTAAAACCATTTGATGGGCAACGTTGGAGAGATCATCAGGCTCTAGACTTTGAGATGGGGGGTGGGGGGCTCTTGAAGGTTGAGAATTGGCTCATTGCTTGTTTTGTTCAATAGGAGGTGATGCAGAAAAAGGGGAGTTCAATTGAGAGAGCCTGATGTTAGAGGGGAATGTGGAGAGCGGCTTTGATGGGGAATTATTTTTTAACAATACAAATTGATGGTAGTAAATTGTACTTAATACCACCACTTGAGGTGGTATTAGGTGCAGCCATATTTCCTCCAGGAACAAGCAGGAAGTCGACCCTCACATATGGGTGACATGGGCACCAACAGAGCCTGCGCGGAGCTTCTCTTCAGCCTTTGGGAGATGCACCACACATGCATGGTCCTCTTCCTGCCCAAGGGTGCCATCTTTATTTATTTATTTAACGGTATTTCTATACCGCCTTATCATACAATCAAAGCGGTGTCACAGCAATACAATCAATAGTGGGGGAGGGTAGTGCATGCAGTGAAGATGTTATGAATTGCGTGTATGAGGGTAGTGTAACAGATTAGGTTGAACTAGGTACATTGTGAGCTATATTACAGCATGAGCTATGATACATTGTTCTGTACTATGTACATTGTGATCTATAATACAATGTTCTATGTAATTAGGGGTTAAGATATATCATGTGCCTGTGAATATTTTCTTATCACGGATGGGAGGGTAATGAGGAGGCTCCTGTTGAATTATGTAACATGTCCGTAGTGTTCTATGAACAGCGTTGTCTTCAGATGCTTGCAAAAGTCTTTGAGGTCATCTGTCGATCTCAGTTCGTCTGGGAAGGAGTTCCATATTGTTGAGGCAGCCAGAGAGAGGGCCCTCTCAGTGGTGTCCTTGCGGGTTTTTCTGAAGTCGTTCGGTGTGTTTACTCTGTTGGCAGTCCCTTTTCTTCTTGGGCGCGTGCTGGTGTCTGGTTGTATGAGGGTGTGCAGGCTGTTGGCTGAAGTGCGGTGTTTGATTTTGAATATGTTTATGATTGTTTTGTATTTGATGCGAGAGCTGATTGGTAGCCAGTGTAAGTCTTTCAGAACAGGAGTAATGTGTTCATGTCTTGTTGCACCAGCTATTATGCGGGCTGCAGTGTTTTGAGCTAATTGTAGTGGTTTGAGTGTTTGTTTTGTTAGCCCAAGGTAGATAGGGTTGCAGAAGTCCAGTAGGGGAGTAATTAGAGCTTGGCATACGGTATGGAAGTGTTCTGTGGTGAGGAGGGGTTTGAGTCTTCTGATGATTTTTATCCTGTGGTATACATTTTGGATTGTTTTGCTTACGTGTGTCTTGAGATTCAGTTCGTTGTCCAGGGTCACTCCAAGGTATTTTACTTCTGATTTCAATGGTATGGTTGTGTTTTGTACTCTGATGTCCGGTGGGTGGGTGAAGTCTGGGTTGCGGGTGATTATTAGTGTCTCCATCTTGCTGTAGTTGATAGCGAGGTTGTTGTCTTTACACCATCTTGTCATTTGTGTTAGGCAGTCTGTTATTTTAGAGTAGTCTGGGCTGTCGATTGAGATAGGCGTGTAAATCATAATATCATCTGCATAGATGGTGTATTGAATGCTGTTCGCTTTCAGGATGTCGCATATTGGCTGGATGTATATGTTGAACAGAAGTGCTGAGAGGGCGGATCCTTGAGGTACTCCTTGGAGGACTTTTATGGGTTGAGATGTGTTGTGGCCTACCTTGACCTGTGTCTGCCTGTCGGTGAGGTATGATTGGAACCATTTGAATGTGGTACCATGAAGCCCAATTTCCTTTAGTCTTTCCAGAAGAGTTTGGTGGTCTACTGTGTCGAACGCTGAGGAGATGTCGATGAAGATCAAGAGGATACCTTTTTTGGTGTTGTCTATAATCCGGAGGATGTTGTCGAAGAGGTATATCAGTAGTGTTTCGACTCCATGGTTGGGGCGGAAGCCGTGTTGGTTGTCATCTAGAGGAGCGTGGTTGTCAATGTGCTCCTGTAGTTGTTGTTGCACTGATTTTTCTATGATTTTTGCTAGAAAGGGTAAGCTGGATATTGGTCGGTATGCTGCTGGGTTGCTCTTGTCGAGGGTTGTTTTCTTTGGTATTGGTCGTACTGTAGCTAGCTTTAGTTTATCTGGCATGAGTCCTTGGCTGAGGGAGTTGTGCACCATGTTGTGGATGAAGTGGATGAAGCTGGATTTGGTGGCTTTGATCCATGATACTGGGCAAGGGTCCGTAGGAGCGGTGCTTGTTTTGATTGCAGAGATGATGTGTGAGAGCTGTTCTGTTGAGGGTGAGGAGAATGTGTCCCAGGCCTTGGGGTGTGAGTCAGGCTGAGTTAGTGTGCGAGGCGGCGTTGGTTCTGCGGAGTGAAATTTTTTCTTGATATGATCAGCAAATTCTTGTGGGTCTATTTGTACTTCTTCCTCTGTCCTTTGCTCCTTTGTGAGGATTTTTACTATTTCGAATAGCTCTCTGGGTTTGTTCATGGAGGTATTGATCATGTTTGTGTGGTATTCTTTCTTTGAGTGGTTGATGTGTTCACTGTATAGTTTCTGCTTTGTTAGGTATGTCTGCTGGATTCCAGTATCCTTGGTTTTTCTCCATCTCCGTTCAATCTTTCTGAGTTCTCTTTTTTCTTGTCTTATGGTTGTGGAATACCAAGGCTTGTGTTGTCTCTTGTTGTGATTTATTTATTTATTTATTTAATTGGATTTCTATACCGCCTTATCATACAATCAAAGCGGTCTTACAAACAAAGATATTAAGAGTATTAGTGAGAAAATGTAAAGAAATAAAAGTTAAAGTTATGGTATAATGTGTTAGAGTGAGTTGCATTATCTACATAGTGAGCTATACTATAATGTGAGCTATTATACAATATGTATATGATTTACATTCCAGACAAATTAAGTTAGTTAATTGCATGACCGTAGTGTTCTATAAACAAAGATGTTTTCAGTTGCTTTCTAAAGTCATTGATGTCCTGAGCTGCTCTCAGCTCATTAGGTAGAGAGTTCCAGATGGAAGGTGCAGCAAAAGAGAAAGCCCTTTCAGAGGTGTCTTTACGTGTTTTTCTGACATCATTTGATAAGCTGATTCTGTTGTCAGATCCTCTTCTTCTAGGTCTGTTGCTAATATCTGACTGTATGTGATGATGTTTCTTTGGTCTGGCAGCTGTTGCTGTGGCGGCGTTGGATAGAGTGTTGTTCCAGTTGGTGATTTGAGTCTCCAGGTCGTCCGTTTCCGTGGTCAGTTGTTGTATCGTGTCCTGTAGGAAAGTGTCTCTGTCGAAGTTCTTGAATCGCCTTTGTGTGGGCGTGTTGTCCGTTTGTTCATTGAGGTTGGCCTTTTGTAGTTGCAACTTTATCTTTATTATGTAGTGGTCTGACCATGGGACTGGGGTGATGTTAGGTGTTGATATTAGGCCTCTTGATGTTAGGTAGTTGGTTGCGAAGATGAGGTACGGGGTAGAGCCATGTCTGTGTGTTGGGGCGTCGATGATTTGGGTAAATTGGAGTGATGTCATTGCTTGGAGGAAGGCTTCTGCATCTTTGTTGTTGGTGGACTTGAGGTTGAAGTCTCCTAGCAGTAACGTGGGCCTGTTAGTTGCGGTGATGTCGCATACTGCTTCTAGCGTAGAGGCTAGTTCATCGGGTGAGGCCCTGGGTGCTCTGTATGTTAGGCAGAGAGCTAGGTGTTTGTTCACGATGCTGAGCGTGTTGCCTTGAGGTGTGTCTGTGGAGCTCTGGGTTTTGAATTTTAGGTTCTTCTTTGCAATTATTAATACCCCTCCTCCACGTTTGTGGGTGCGTGGGCAGTTGTATGCTGTGTATGAGTCTGGTACCAATTGATTGAGTAGTACATTGTCGGTTGTGTTGAGCCAAGTCTCTGTTATGCAAAGTATGTCTGGCTGGTGGTCTTCTATGTGGTCTGCTATTGTGTGTATCTTGTTGCATATGGATCTTGTGTTTATGAGCTCTACTGTTGTATGCCTTATGGGCTTTATAGTTTTGTGTGTTTCCTTTGAGTGTGGTGTGTGGGAGTGTGATTTGTATGTGTTTTTTCTTTTTGTCATTGGTGTGCTAAGTGTGGCAGAATGGGTGCACTGGGGTTCTATGGGTGACCAGGTGGTTGGTGGGTGTCATGTTGAGTTAGGGTATGTGTAGTGGAAGTGAGAGTTTGGAGGTAGGAAATGTGTGAGGATGAGGCTGATTGGTAGAAACAGTGTTGTGATCATTTTGTTTTGTTGTGATGCTCTTGTGAAAGGACTACTTGCGGTTCTGACGTCCTTCGCCTCGGTCTGCTTCTTGTTAGGTTCTGTTGTGGTGTTGTTGGTGCTGCTGTTTCCTTTCTCGTTCCCTTCTGCTCGCCTTTGTGCCTCGCCTAAGGGCCACGCCAAAGGGCCCTCTGGCGAGGCCCTCAGGCGCGAGCCCGCCCTGCAGGGACGCCGCTTTTATCTGCTGCCGCTGCTGCTTTCCCGGGCTCCCACTGCCCCGATTGGGCAGGAGCTGAAGAGGGGGTGGATGGTCCGAAAAGCGGCGTCTCTAAAGGCAGGGACGCCGCTTTTATCTGCTGCTGCCGCTGCTGCTTTCCCGGGCTCCCACTGCCCCGATTGGGCAGGAGCTGAAAAGGGGGTGGATGGTCCGAAAAGCGGCATCTCTAAAGGCAGGGACGCCGCTTTTATCTGCTGCCACTGCTGCTTTCCCGGGCTCCCACTGCCCCGATTGGGCAGGAGCTGAAGAGGGGGTGGATGGTCCGAAAAGCGGCGTCTCTAAAGGCAGGGACGCCACTTTTATCTGCTGCCGCTGCTGCTTTCCCGGGCTCCCACTGCCCCGATTGCCTCAGTCTCCTTTTTTCGTGGAGCCCATTGGATATCTGTCTGCTTTCCCTGGAAAAAGTGTTAATTTTCTCTTAAATATTTCTTTCTACGGTCATGTATCAGTTCCCTTTCCCGCTCTTGAGCCCATTTGCCTCGGCATTGCATCATGGGTTCTTTTCTTTTTTTTTGTGTGTCTTCTCGACCTATACGGTTCATGCCTTTTTCCCCTGACTGGGCCCAAGGTCTTAGACCTTGCCAGGGCCTTTTTCCCCCATGGCCTCCACCAGTGGTTTTAAGTGGTGTGATTGGTGCATTTGTACTATGTCCCTCACGGAACCCCATGACTGCTGCCTCCGTTGTTTCGGGCCGAACCAGGACACATTAGACTGTGGCCTCTGTAAGAAGATGTCCTCCAAGGCCATCAATAGTTGTCAGCAGCAGCAGGGAAAAATCCCACCTCCTCCCAACACAGTGTCTGGAGTTCATAGGAGCACAGCTGGACAACGTTAAGGCCAGAGCCTTCCTGCCTCTGAACAGAGTTGACCACATCAGGGCGCTGGCCGCAGACGTGCATCACCAATGTTCTGTGTCTGCTTGCCTTCATGCATAGTCCATGTTACCCCAGATGCCCACCTTCACATGAGAGCGGCCAAGTGTTGCCTGTGCTCCAAGTGGACCCAGGCCACAGGCCAGCTGCAAGACAGGGTGATGGTGACCCGCCGGCTGGCGGACTCTCTTGGCTGGTAGCAAGTTCCTCAGCATCTCCAGGCCGGGATGCCTTTTCAGGCCCCCACCATTCAGAGAGTCCTTACCATGGATGCCTCCCTTCTGGGCTGGAGAGCTCATTGCAAGGACCTTTGCACTCAGAACAGTTGGTCACAGACAGAAAGAAAACAGCAGATCAACCTCCTAGAGCTTTGAACCATATCACTGGCTTTCTGAGCCTTTTGCTACCATCTACAGCACCAACCAGTGCTAATCCAAACAGACAACCAGGTCTCAATGTTCTACGTCAACAAGCAGGGGGGCACAAGTTCATACACCCTCTGCCAGGAGGCAGTAGCCTTTTGCAAACCCCAATGGGATGCTCCTGTGGGCAGTATATCTGCTGGGCCAGGACAATGCCCTGGCAGATAGGCTGAGCCAGGGTCCTCCAGCTGCACGAGTAGCAGCTGGATCCCAGAGTGGCCTCTGAGCTCTTCCAGCTCTGGGGGACTCCACGGCTGGACCTCTTCGCCAGCCCGGCAAACTGTTGCCTTCCTTCTGTTTCTGACAGCTGCACCCATCCTGGGAGGCAGCAGATGCCTTCCTCATCCCGTGGACGGAGAGCCTTCTCTGTACCTTCCCGCCTATGCCGCTGATAGCCAAGATTCTCTTCAAGGCTCAGTGAGATGGGGCATTGCTTATATTGGTGGGCCCCTGGTGGCCCAGGTAACCATGGTTCCCACTGCTCCTTCACATGTCCATAGCATCCCCTGGGTCCCCCTGGGGAGTGACCCAGGACTGCTGTCACAGGAGGAAGGCTCCCTCCTACACCACAATCTAAGGTCTCTGACGCTAACAGCTTGGCTGTTGAAAGGGTAGCCTTGGCCCCTTTCAACTTTTCAGGGGAGGTTGAGGAGGTCCTCCTGGCCTCTTGCTAGACTTCCACGAGGCAGGCTTATGCCTTCAAGTAGCACAGATTCTCTTTATGGTGCGTGAAGCGATGGGTTAACCTGTTCTCGTGCTCTGTGTAACTTGTATTGTAATATTTTCTTCACCTGTCTCATGCAGGACTGAAGTCCAACTCAGTCAATGTTCACCTGAGTGCTCTTGTGGCACACAACCACCTCATGGAGGGCAAGCCTTTCTCTCTCCATCCCCTCATAACCCGCTTCCTGCGGAGTGTCCTGTTATCTAAAACCCCCTGTCCACACACCAGCGGCAGAGTGTAGGACCTCAATGTGGTGCTCTCATGGCTCATTGGCCCACCATTCGAGCCTCTGGTTACCTGCCACCTGCGATACCTCTCATGGAAGGTCTCCTGGTGGTGATCATGTCTGCTTGCAGGTTCAGTGAGCTTCAGGCTTTGGTCGCAGATCTGCCTTACACAAGGTTCTATAAGTTCCTTCCCAAGGTAGTGTCCTAACTCCACTTCACTTAAGAGGTGGTACTCCCCACCTTCTTTCCGCAGCCTCACGCGAGCAAGGCAGAGCTGTCTTCCATACTCTGGACTGTAAGAGGGTCCTGTCCTTCTACCTCCAACTTACCCTGGGCCACCGCAAAGCCTTACAGCTTTTCATCTCCTATGACCACAGCCGGCTGGAGGAGGCAACGACCAAGCATACTCTGTCCACTTGAGTGGTGGACTGCACTGCCCTCGACTATCAGCAGGCTGGGATCTCACTGAAGCACCGAATCACAGCACATAGCGTCAGGGCTATGATGTCCTCTGTGGCAAACCTGTGTTCTGTCCCTGTGACAGAGATCAGCCGGGCCACCACCTAGTCCTCGGTCCTTGCCTTCACAACTCATTACTTTATGGAGAGGGAGTCCAGATGGGACAGCACCTTCATCCAAGTCGTATTCCATCATCTGCTCAAGGTGTAGGCAACTCTTGCCCTCCAATCCTTCCATGTTCAGACTACCGGAGTGCTGGTTCCTCACTGACACTTGGGTCGCTTGAGAGTCTGTTGGCTTAGGACTCCATTGCTGCTGCTCACAGCTAACCTTTTCCTGGTCATCCATGACATTTTTACAGGTTTTCGGTAGCCTGTAGTTTGGGAGTCCCATATCTGAGGACTTGACTTCTTCTTGTTCCCAGAGAAAGCGTAGCTACTCATCTGTAACAGATATTCTCAGGGGACAGCAAGAATCAGTCCTCATAACCCTCTCTCCTCCCTGTGGAGTTAGCTAAAGATGTCAAAAATGACTAAAAAGCATGTCATTTGACTGAGGCAAGATGACACCCTTGGGCGGGAAGGGGACCACGCATGTCTGGTGCATCTCCCAAAGGCTTTCTTTGAAAGCTGGGGAGAAGCTTTCGCATGGGTTCTATTGGCGCTGATGTCGCCCATATATGAGAACTGATTCCTGCTGTCCCTGGAGAACACCTGTTACAGGTGAGTAACTACACTATTGGTAGTCATGACAGCTAGAGTGCTGTGCTATTTTGCTCACTAGCTGTCACCAGCCTCCTGGGCTGTACCAAGCCATAAATGTGCCCTGTGCAACTTGCACACATGGTGCATTCCATCCCCCCCATCACAGGTTGATGCCCCATGCATCTCTCCATCTTACCCCCATATCCAGCCGGCTCTCCCCTATGCTGCCTGCCCTTGCCCATCTGCCACTGCTTTCAGTGCTGCCTTGTCTTTCGGACTCTGCACTTGCATGTAGGTCTGATCCCTCCCTCTTCTGACGTAGGCTGGAATCAAAGGAGGGACTGGACCAGTCAGTCAAACGTGGATCTTTGCAACTCTGCACTTGAATGGCTGGTCTGGTCTCTCTCTCCTCTGAAGTGAGCATATGTCAGAAGAGGGAGAGATCAGGCCAACATGCAAGTGGGAGTCGGAAAACCGCATGGATGTTTTTTTCAATTGGATGTCTCTGCTGCCACTGCCAGGCAGAGTAGGGGGAGCTGAGGTGGCAGCACCAAATGTGTAGCTATTTCTTTGCGCCCTGCACCCGCACATGTCTAGGTATGGTGCTGCTGGCCACCATGCCTGTTCCCTGCCCAGTTTCCACCCCATACTACAACATGCAGTTAACAAGTGAAAATATGTGCTGTCATGCCAGTGCAGCTACAATTACCGCAGGCATGAGCTAAAAGTTAGCATGCACTAATTCATGTGCTGATTAGCACCCTTTAGTAAAAAGGGCCACTTAGGCTTTCCAATTTGTCCCCTTCATCTTGCATCAAATGATCCAACTCATTGTTCCACATTCTTCTTGCTTCAAATGTACCTGAAAAAGTTTTTATTATGAGTTTTTTCTCCTGCAACGAGTTTCTTTTCAAATTTTCTTCTGCCTTCCTTATCTGTGCTTTGCATCTAACCAGTCAGTGTTTACGCTGTTTTTTTGTTTTGTTTTGTTTTTTTAATTTGGCTCCGTTTTCTCTTTTTGAGAGATGTTCTTTTGGCTATAGTAGCCTCTTTCACCTCACCTTTCAACTATGCCAGCAATGGTTTGGCGTTCTTTCTGCCTTTTTTAATGAGTAAAATATATCTGGTTTGGACTTCTAAGATAGTATGTTTAACAATGTCCAAGCCTCTTAACCTTTTGCAGGTGCTCCTTTTGTTTCTATCTAACAATTTTCCACATTTTCTCATAGTCTCCCTTTTTAATTATTTTTTTAATTTAACATTTTTATTAATATAACTTTCACACCTGATCACAACCAGCTGTAATAAATCAACAGTCACATTTTTCAAATTGTTATACAATCTATACAATTTTCCCCCGCAACCTTGACTCCTTACCCATCCCTTCCTCCCCCTTCAGCTGCCACCCTCCTTCCCATTCCTGTGTAGATAGACCAGCATTTTATCCCATTCTTTCTCAAATCTGTCACTTCTTTGTCTGCGTTTAGCAGTTAATTTTTCCATCAGAAAAACCTGACTGATTCTCTCCATACAATGTTTCCACCTATAAGCCAGTTCACATCGTGCTGCACTAAGGCATGCCATAATTTGCCTTCTCTCTTTTCACGGGCCCCCAACCCTCTACCATCCCAACAGAAATATACCGGGATCTGCCACCATTTCCACCCCCACTACTTGCTGTAGCCACTCTTTCACCTTTACCCAGAAGGGTTGTATCTGGGGGCAGGTCCACAAATTATGGAAATAGGAACCTGCCCTTCCACAGTTTCTCCAGCATTGATTGAGGACTGAAGGAAACGTCCAATTTAGTCTATCCGATGTGTAATACCACCTCATCAAAACTTTATACCAGTTTTCTTTTACCGCTGTAGATATAAGAAGACGGTAGTCCTGGTCCCAAATTGTTTTCCACTGCTGACCATCCATTTCCAGCTCCAGGACCTCCTCCCACTCCAGCATATAATGATGTTTACCCTCCAAGTTTCCCTTTATTGCCTTATAAAGGGCTGATATGAGGCCTCTAGATCCCTTCTTTCCATACCATATGGTTTCTAATCTGGTGAAGTCTCTGCCCAACTGTTCCCTACCTATTTTCCGCACCACGTAATGCTGTACTTGTTTATAAATGGAAGTTATCTCTCACTCCCAATCCATACCACTCCTGTAGCCCCTTAAATGTGACCCAGTCTTCCCCATCTATGAATTCATGGAACCATTTTAATCCTAATTGCGCCCATCTTTTATATGGCCCACCTTCCTGCCCTGGCAAGAAGTTCTGTGTATGACAGATCGCGCGCATAAGTGAGAAACTCAGCTCTCCCTTATCTGCTTCTTTATCCCGAATAGCATCCTGTGCCTGCAACATATGGCTCATGTATGGATTCTCTAGTATTTTGCTTCCTCTTGTCACACTCCCCCTGCTGGCCAAGCCTATAAGCAGGAGGGGTGGCCTTGTTTGCCCTTAAGTATAGAGTCACTTGGTTCTCCCTCCCTCAAGGAATTCTGGGAGCTGTAGTTTCTCTTTATTACTTGCAGACAAAGTAGTTGTCACCACACGGTTTTGTTTAAGGCAAAAACAGAACATTTTTATTTTTGGGCTCCCCTTCATGCATTAAAGTTCATATACACAAACAGCAAGGATAATTTCTCCAAAGGAAAATAATACAGGAGCATAAAGGTTATCTGGAATATCAGAACTTGGCAAAAGCTCTCTATACAGTGACAATAGCTGTTCACGGGCCTTTTCCAGTAGTAAAGAATCACAGCTATTGTTCTTATTTACAATGGGCATTTATCTCTTGTCTTCATTCAAAACTCTTCAGAATCATATTTAGGCTTTCAGAAATATTCTTGGCTTTCAATGAGGTTTTTGTCTTTCTCTTATTCAGGGTAAACAGATTTACAGAAAGAGCAATCCATGGGAATACTGTCACACACAGCTTCAGGCAAAGGAGAATCTACTTGCATATCTTCTTCCCCTGCAAGTCCTTTCTCCCCACTTGGTCTTCTAACGGAAGAGTTCAGCTTATTGTTTGAAAGGGTATTCAGAAAGTCCCTTACATGCTGTTCTCCTAACCAAGGATTAGCTAAGCTCTCTGGAAAACTTCTACTATCTGGAAACAGTTGCTTTAGCTTCTTAATCAGGTTCAATTCTCTATCTCTGCTTTTGTCTGTCTTCAGAATATCAGCATTAGGAATTGCTTTCACCCACCTTCTGGCATTCAGAGGTCCTGGAGCACTCTGCCCTGCACTTCTCCTTAGCTCATTAGCAACGTCTTCTGCAAACCTCTTGCTGGGCTCTGAGCCAGTCACACCTTCCACAAAGGAATTGCTTTCTTTGCTACTAGAGTTAAGTGTCCCGGTGGAATAAAACTTTCCAGCTTTGCCTCCTCTGGGTTTCTTAAAAGCAGTTCTCACTTTTAAAACCTCTGGCTTCAGTGTTTCCTCTGAATAGGATTCCAGCCCTGAGTTTCCTGCTCTTGCTGAACCTTCTGTCCACACTAACCTTTCAGCGTTCTCTGAACCTCCTGGCTCTGGACTCTCGGCTTCAGCAGCAACTCCAGCTACAGACTGAACTCTGTGCTTTGGCTTGGAATCTCTGCCTTCTCAGTTGCTGTATCTGCTGCTTCCTTCTCCTCCAACTCTGGTTGCTTCCACTCTGCTCTTTCCTCTACTCACTTCCTGCCCTTTTGACTTCTGTGATGCAGGTTTAAAAAGGTGCTTTCTAGCCACCACGCCCTGTTCTCTGCACGTGTACTTGCTATCTGGGCTTAAACCTGCCCCCACGTTAAGGTTTGGGCGGGGCTCAACCTCTGCTACAACGTACTTCTCTAGTTTGTTTACAGTTTGAGCTCTATGGAAACCCTGGCTTTCCTCAGTCTTAAAGGTATAGTCCCCATTTTCCTCTCTCTCCATCTGTTCAGTATAGCTGACATTGTCACACTCTCTCCCCTTTACTCATCCAAGGGAGGCTTTCTAAAGTACCCTCCCCCCTAACTCACTTTCCAAAGCTATAAAGTTTTTCCATTCCCCCTCCCTCCCGCCAATCCATAAAATGCCTAATTTGGCTTGCCCAGTAATATGCCTGAATATCCGGGACTCCCAACCCCCCTTCTTCCCTTGATCTATTATAATACCGATCTAAATATTTGTGGTTGCCTTCTCCACCATATAAATTGAAAGATCTTCCTCTGTATCTCCGTAGCTGACCCACTGGTATCTTTAACGGCAGAGCTTGAAAGTAATAAAGCATCCTAAGCAAGATGTTCATTTTTACTGCTGCTATTTGGTCCATCCAGGATTAATTCCCCATTTGTTCATCTCTCTAGGACTTTCCCAATCTTAATCCACAATGGAGGATAATTTGCTTCGTATAGACTTTTTGGATGCGCTGTGAGATTTATTCCTATGTATCTGATAGCTTTGCGGGCCCACTGGAAAGAGAATTCAAACTTCAATCTCTCTAATACCCTCCTTATTAAGGTTGATATTCAGGGCCTCCATTTTTTCTGCATTCATTCGGAAGCCTGACATCTCCCCATATTTCTGTAATTGTGCCATTGTCCTTTTCAGCATCTCTTCTGGTTGTATTACCAACAATAGGATATCATCAGCAAATAGGGATATTTTATGTGCTTGTCCCCCCCCCCCATCCACCCCTCGTATCCCTTTATCCATTCTTATAGCTTGCGCCAGGGGTTCAACCACTAGAAGATAAAGCAAGGGAGACATGGGACAGCCCTGTCTTGTCCCTCTCCCCAAGCTGAATGCCTCAATGTATTTCCCATAAATTTTAAACCTTGCCCTTGGGTCCTAGTATAGTGCCTGCACCCACTTCAAGTACTGTGGAACAATTCCCATCCACTCCATCACCTGAAACAAAAACTCCCACTCTATTCTATCAAATGTTTTTTTTCTGCATACAGAGAGCACCATAGCACCCTTTCCCTGTTGCCATTGCAACCCATATTGCCTCAAGAACCCATTTTATGTTATCCAAGGCCTGCCGACCCTCAATAAAGCCCATTTGATCCAGCCCCACCAATTTAGGCATCTGTTCTGCCAGCCTATTGGCCAGGACTTTAGCAAATATCTTTTTTTTTTTTTTTTTAAAGGTTTATTTAAATTTTTCAAAACAGCAAAACAAAAAGTCAAAAACTTTGCAAAGATACAATTGTACAATAGTCATATGTGTGACAATCAGACATACCAAAACAACTAAACCAAAACCAAAACCCGCTTCAGAAAAAACATAAAACACAAATCAAACCCCCCCCCTCCCACCCGGTTCTCTGAGGTATACTATAGGAACCTCTGCCTGATAAACAGAGATAGGGGAAGAAAATAAAATAAAAGGAAAAGCAACAGACTGCACAGCTAGAGGGCGATGAGACGTTCCTCAAGGGGGCCTATTAAAAACTACCCTACCTCAAGAAACAGAAGAGCGAGCACAATATTGATCAAGTAGAGCCCATCTATGCACAGTTAATCCCATTTTACCCGGATAGTGCAATTTACTGTACAATTTTTCCAGCTTAGCGTAATAACAAACCATATTCCACCAGCAATCAAGATGCAATAAACGAAATTGTTTCCAGTGGGTAAGGATAAGTTTAAGAGCAATGGCTAACATAAAGTTGAACAAGAACGCCTGCTCCTTGGAAAGTATCAAAGAGGGCTCTTCAGATCGCAACAGCACTATGGAGCTTGAGAACGGATGGGAGAAGTCTAGAACCCTCTGCATCCGAGCCCAAACCTTTTGCCAAAAACCAAGGAGCAGAGGACACTCAAAAAACATATGTCTATAGGTACCAAGCTCCAGCTGGCATGACCAGCATTTGCCAGCTGTCAACTTATCCCATTTAGATAGTTTAATGGGGGTAATATAAGCTCTGTGTAAGAAAAAAAACATGGACTGAGTGAGAGCTGCAGAGCGAGACACCCTTGAAACGGGACCCCATAATGTCCTCCAGGAGGCAGGAGAAATCTCCGTAACCACTTCAGTCTGCCAAGTCTTAATGAGGCCCTGATTAGTGATGGGGACACATTCCCTAATTGATTTATAAAGGAAAGACATAGCACCTCGAAGGCCTAGTGACACCCGGATTAAAGAATAGGGAAACCCCGCAAGGGGCAGACCACCACACTCCACCCCCTTGGCATTCAGACAATGCTTAAGTTGTAACCATTGGAAAAGGCAAGAGCGGGGTAGAGCAAACTCCCTCCGTAGGGCTGAGAAATCTTTCCATCTCTGACCATCGGTCAAGTGCCCCAGGACCCAGATGCCGCAGCGCATCCACTTGTGCCACGCAAACGTCCGATTTCGGATTTTAAACGAGGGATTCCACCACAGGGGAGTAGACATGGAGAAGACATCTTGAGCGCCCTTGAGCTGGAGGAGCTGTAAGAAAGCCTCCTGCGTGGCGGAAATGACTCCCCCTGATGAAGACTCCCTGGGAAGTTGCGCACCCAATAAAAACTGAAGAGGGTAAGGGGCCGCCAGCCGTTCCTCTACAGCCAGCCACGTGGGTCTGTGTTCCAATCCCTCAGGCTCTAACCACAGTGCTCCTTGCCTTAGCAAAAGGGCTTGGTGATATCTTTGAAAATCAGGAAACAAAACTCCCCCCTCCTCTTTAGACGCCTTAAGCTTCTTAGTAGCTATTCTTGGAGGTTTCCCGTTCCACAGAAAGGCCAACAATGCGCGCTCAAGTTCCCCATAAGCGCCACCAGGAAGGGTGAAGGGTAACATGCCCAGTAAGTAATTTATTTTGGGCGTGAGTGTCATTTTAATGGTCTCCAATCTACCCCACCATGAGAGGTGTAAGGGCGACCAAGAGAAGGACCGTTTGCGGATCAACAGAAGGAGGGCTGTCAAATTTGAAGAGATGGTATCTGCACGGGAGGCACAGTATTGTGTGCCCAAATAAGTGATTTGGTCAGCGACCCACCGGAAGGGGAACTCCGCCATTTGGCTCGAATTAGAGACTTTGTTGAGTGGGAAGGCAACAGATTTAGACCAGTTAATTTTGTACCCGGAGATCACGGAGTAACGTCCGATTACCGATAAGATTGCAGGGACCTCGGTCGGCTGAGTAAAAAGCATAAGATCATCAGCGTAGGCAGAAATCTTCACCTGTAAATCCCCCACTCTAATACCTGCGATGTCCTGATGTTGCCTGATGGCTATCGCCAGCGGCTCCAGTGCTAAATTAAACAAAAGAGGAGAGAGGGGGCAACCCTGTCTCGTCCCTCTAAAAAGCGAGAATGACTTAGATAGAATACCGTTGGCGTAGATGCGAGCGCTGGTATTCGCATATAAGACTTTGACCATTTGAATAAACTCTGGCCCTAAGCCGAACCATTGTAACACCTGAAAAAGGAAGGCCCACTCCAACCTATCAAATGCTTTCTCCGCGTCGAGCGAGAGGCCAATATAAGGTTCTGGGCAAAAGCAGGCGCTCTCCAGTAAGTTACACAATAAACGAGCATTATCCGAGGTAGCCCTCCCAGGAACAAAGCCACATTGATCCGGATGAATAAGATCCCCAATCACCTTAGTGAGCCTCTGCGCCAGGGCACTAGCGTAAATCTTGTAATCTGAGTTTAGCAGGGAAATCGGACGGTAGTTTGTCACAAGCTCAGGATACTTTCCGGGTTTCTCCAAAACCACAATGGTAGCTTCTGAAAAATTCCCAGTAGTGCCCTGTTCCCTGATTAACTCTGAGTAGTAAATCAGGAGGTATGGGAGTAAATCCTCACATAATATCTGATAAAACTCGGCTGGGATGCCATCAGGACCAGTGGCTTTGCCCCTGGGCAGTCCTCTAATGACGGCCCGCAATTCCTTGCTAGAAAGTGCAATACCCAATTCTCCCACTTGTCGGGCCGATGCAGAGGGGTGCACAAGATCTTCCATAAAAGCTGCGAAAGCGTTCGAGTCGAGTCTAACATCGGAGGAGTATAACTTCTCATAATATTTAGAAAATTCAGCTAGGATGCGCTCACTCACTGTTTGTTGCACGGAATTATCGTCCAAAATAGACACAATTCGTTTTCTTCTCATGCTTCCCTCGCAGTGCCGTGGCCAGGGTAGTACTCGCTCTATTTCGCTCAATATGAAATCTGGCCGACTGCTGTAGAAGTGTTCGGTCTACCTCCGAGGATACTATCTCATTATATTGATATCTTAGTCTTTGAAGTCTAAGGATGATACTGTGGTCAGGGTGTTTTACCCACAATCTTTCCCCCGCCTTAATCTGGCTTTCAAGGGCCAATAATTGGGCTTTATTCTTTTTACGCTCCCGGATCGCATAGCTAGTAATTGCAGCCCGTAGGGAAGCCTTAAACGCCTCCCACCAGGCCCAAATTGTAGTATCACCGACTTTGTTGTCCGCGAAATAGGATTGTATCTTCTCCCGGATTGCTGACTGAAATGAGGGCTCGGCTAGCCAGGCCCGGTTAAACGACCAGACCGGAGAGGGATGGTCTAGGCCCTGTAGTTCAAATTGTAAGGTGACCGCAGTCAGGGCCGGCCCGTCCATTGAGCGAGAATGTTTTTTGCACAGGGCCCCGCGTTTCAGGGGGCCCCGCGCAAAAAACATTCTTTTTGAAAAGTAAAATTGAAAAGAAAAAAAAAAACCTGTCTGCTGCCGCGGTCGGGGCCGCCGCGGCAGAATCGAGCGTGCCGCGGGGCCCCCCTGTGCACGGCAGAGCCTGCCCTCCTTGTAGCAGCTCTCTCTTTAGGGAGCTGAAGTCAGGCGCGCCGGCTTGCAGAGCGCGAGGGAAGAGTTTCTCCCTCGCTGCTCTGTTAAGCCCGCGGGGGCTGATGGGAAGTTCCCATCAGCCCCCGCGGGCTTAACAGAGCAGCGAGGGAGAAACTCTTCCCTCGCGCTCTGCTCTGCAAGCCGGCGCGTCTGACTTTTCAGCTCCAAAGAGAGCTGCTACAAGGAGGGCAGGCTCTGCCGTGCACAGGGGGGCCCCGCGGCACGCTCGATTCTGCCGCGGCGGCCCCGACCGCGGCAGCAGACCGGTTTTCTTTTCTTTTAATTTTCGCTGGGCGGGGGTGGGCGGGGCGGGGCGGGGGGGGGGTTTGGTGTGGTGTTGGGCTGGGCTGGGCTGGGCTGGGCTGGGGGGGGGGGGTTTAGGAGTGTTGCTGGGCTGGGCTGGGGGGGGGTTTTAGGAGTGTTGCTGGGCTGGGCTGGGCTGGGCTGGGGGGGGGTTTAGGAGTGTTGCTGGGCTGGGCTGGGCTGGGGGGGGGTTTAGGAGTGTTGCTGGGCTGGGCTGGGGGGGGGTTTAGGAGTGTTGCTGGGCTGGGCTGGGGGGGGGTTTAGGAGTGTTGATGGGCTGGGCTGGGCTGGGGGGGGGTTAGGAGTGTTGATGGGCTGGGGGGGGGTTAGGAGTGGTGATGGGCTGGGGGGGTAGGAGTGGTGATGGGCTTGGGGGGGTTTAGGAGTGGTGATGGGCTATGGGGGAGCTAAATCTGTATATGGGCTGATGGGATTAGGACTGAAAGTGGGTTGATGGGGGGTTAGGACTGGTAATGGGCTATGGGGGGGCTTAAACTAAAAATTGGGTGATGGGGGATTAGGACTGGAAATGGGCTGGTGGGATTAGGACTGGGAGTGGACTGATGGGGAGGTTAGGACTGGTAATGGGTTGGGGGGGGTTGCTAGTACTGGAAATGGGCTGAGTGGAAGGGGGCTTGAACTGCAAATAGCTGATGGGGAGGGGGGCTTGGAATGGGCTCTTAGGGGAAGGAGCTAGGACAGGAAATGGGCTGATGGAGGGGCTAGGATAGGACTGGGAATTGGGTGTTGGGGGAGCTAAGATTGGAAATGGGCTGTGGTGGGGGCTTGGATTGAAATGGACTCATGGAGGGGCTAGAACTGGAAGTAGGTTCATGGGGGGCTTGGATTAGAAATGGGCTGAGTGGAGGGGAGCTAGGATTTAACATGGGCTGATGGTGGGGCTAGGAAAGGACTAGAAATGGGCTGATGGGAGGCTGGTATTGGAAATGAGCTGATGAAGGGACTCGGATAGGACTGGAAATGGATGGGGGAGCTAGGACTGGAAATGGGCTGATGTGGGGACTAGAAGGGAGCGGATACTGGGTGGGGCTGCAACTAAAAGGGAGCTGATGTTGGGGGAGATTAGAAGGGGATGGGGCTGGGAGAGTGAAATGGAGAGGGGAAGAATATTTTGTGTGGGAGGGAAGAAAAATCTACAATTGGCCGGGTATTGGGAGACTAAGGGGCTTGTTTACAAAGCCGCGGTAGTGGTTCGCGATCGCAGCCGCGGCCCCATTGAAATCAATGGGGCCGCTGCTCCGATTACGATCGCAAACCGCTACCGCGGCTTTGTAAACAAGCCCCTAAGTGGGGATTGAGGATGGAGGGGTAAAATTTGAGTGGATGAAATAGGAATGAGGAAAGAGCAAAAGGAGAAAGATTATTATGTTAAAGCAGATGTAGAGAGAGAATGGAAAAAAACTAGAGGAGAGAAGAAAGGACAAATGGACAGCAGACGATGGAGAGTTAGCAGAAGACACAAATAAACCAGAAGAAAGTGACTGGAACAATTGCAACTGAAAAAAAAATGCACAAAAGGTACAAAGATATCTCTTTATTTTGAATTTATTAACTGGAATATGTCAGCTCTGGGAAATGTGCATCATTAATGTCGGTGCTTTGTTTAGTACAAGAGGAAATTAATTTATAGTTTTATTTCAACATTGTTGTACATTCCAAGTTTGGCTTTTAGGGTTCCCAGTTTAATTATTGTCTTCCTGTTTCTAAATTGTGATTACTTGTTTGGTGATGGTCTATGTTCTGCATGTGTAACTGAGCTGAGGTGTTCTGTTTATATAATTCCTATTTGACATTGCCACTTGTTCTCTTTCCCCAGTAGGTCATGTATTGTTATTCTCTGAAATGTATTGGTTTAATATTTGCAGTGTTGCCTTTTGATAGGTAGGGTATGGTGCTTTATGAGTCTTGGTAGTGCTGTTAGGATACGGTGGGTTTGCTATGGGTTCTAAATGGGCAGTGTTTGTAGTAGTTCCTAATGTGCCTGGCGGTTGGCACTGGATTATAGTAATGTAGAAATCTTTGTCTTTCTTTATCCATACACTCATGAAGAGGCATGTTTACTAAAAGTTAGTGTATGGTAACATTATGCAAATATTTATGCAAATGAGGCCCCTTATGCAAATGAGGCCCCGCACCGAGTCTCCGCACATGGCCCCGCACCCCCCTTGGGCCGCCCCTGACCGCAGCATGGTCTGAAATACAGATACTTTCAATACCAGCGGTACAATCCGAAGCTACCAAGGATTTGGACACCAGAAAAAAGTCTATACGCGAGGAAGACTTATGAGAAGAAGAGAAATAGGTAAAATCCTTATCTGTGGGATGGAGAACCCTCCATACATCCACCAGTCCAGAAGACTCACAAAGAGCCAGAAGAGCTAAAGTAGCTTTAGACGAAGTATCTACTCTCCCCGGGAGGCGATCTAGAAGCGGGTCTCTCACTATATTGAAATCGCCGCCCACGATAATAATAGGGGCGACGAACTCCATCTGTAGCCTACCTGAAAGAGCGCGGAAGAAGAGGGGGTCATCACAATTAGGGCCATAAACATTAGAGATTAGAAGAGACTGTGACCCAACCTGGATGAGAGAGTTTGCCCCACCTGCCGTCTCCATCATGGGATGAACTGAGAACCTTAACCCCCAGGGATTTCCTCGCTAGTGTTACCACACCCCATTTTTTCTTACGGAGGGCGGGAGAGGAGCCTATAATAGCTAATTGCTTATTTTCCAGTTTACTCAGTTCTGCAGCAGTGAGGTGGGTTTCCTGCAAAAGAAATATATCGGCCTTTTGCCTCCCACAATAAGCCAGGATTTTCTGTCGTTTGGCCGGGGATTTTAGGCCCTTAACGTTCAGGGATAACAATTTTAAATTATTAGCCATTGCATCTCAAATTAAGATAGAACACAACCCCCATCTTGCACAAAAGCCTTATAAACG
This sequence comes from Ichthyophis bannanicus, assembly GCA_033557465.1. Lineage (NCBI taxonomy): Eukaryota > Metazoa > Chordata > Amphibia > Gymnophiona > Ichthyophiidae > Ichthyophis > Ichthyophis bannanicus. The sequence goes on from CM066036.1 coordinate 553,043,963, forward strand.
TGTATCTATAATACATCATCCCCATTACCCTCAGAGAACCAACATAGAAAACCCAATCCCATTCCCAAATAAACAGGTAAGTCAGCTTGACCAATAAAATATGGCTGACTCAGAGCCCACTACCCTACCAAATCCGATGATTACATGCAGTAACAAAAAAAAGAAAACAGCACATCTCTGAACATACACAATGTGTAACACGCAATGGTCCTGCAAACCCCCGCAAGAGGCTGGGAGCATCAACGGCAGCTTCCTGTAAGTCCAGGTGGCAACTGCCCCGTACATGATGTAAGGGCAAGCCTATCCAGCCACCCATCGAGTAGGCCAGGAATAGGGCGCGGCAAGCACCCGACTCTACACACCAACTGAACCGAAACGGTACATGACCCTCACCTGGCTAGTTCTGGTGCATCATGAGGGCTTCTTGCTCTTCCACATAGCGCTTGAGAGCCGTCGGGTCCTCGAAAGTCTTCGTCACATTATGCAAGGTAACTTTAAACTTCGCTGGGTTCAGAAGCCCATATCGGGCTTGTAAATGCTGTAAGCGGGGCCTGAGTTCAAGGAAGGCCTTCCTCTTCTCCACCGTAGGCTTACTATAGTCTGGAAAGAAAAACACTTTCTTTTGACTCTCGGGGAGCAGGAGCTGTTTCCCTCTTGCCGCCGCCAGTATCTGGACGGCGTGTTGATGGCGCAAGAGACAGAATATCAGAGGCCGCGGTCTGTTGCTTTGCGCAGGGGCGAAGGCCGGGATGCGGTGCGCCCTCTCGATTTCCAGCGGCCGGGCAAAATCAATATGTAGAAACCCCGGCAACCACGATTCCAGGTACCTAAGTGGGTCGGACCCTTCCAGGCCTTCCGGGAGACCGATAAGACGGAGATTGTTGCGTCTTGCCCTATTGTTCATGTCCTCAATGAACCTCTCCAAGTGCTCCACCTTCCGGGCTGATTTTGCAACTTGTAGGGCACCTTCCTCGATCTTGGTGATCGCCACTTCGGCCTTATCCAGGCGGGAAGAAAATGTAAGCATTTGGGACCGCATCTCTTTCATGTCAGTCTGCATCTCTACCAGAGTGTCCCCGTTCAGATCCACCCGCGCTCTAATCGCCCGGACTTCATGGAGCAGCTCTTGCAAACCTTCCAGTTTGTCATGCGAGGCGGCCTGCTTCTGAGGCGAGAGCGGATCAGATTTAGATCGTTTAGAGCCAGAAGTAGGGGGGTTGGTAAACTCCAGCCGCGTTTGCTTACTTCCAGCCATGATTAGATTTACGGGGGTAAAATGCACACTGCAATTCGAGGGGGGGAAATCTCAGAAATGTGGAAAATGGTAGAGGGGGTCCGGAGGAGAAAATCTCAAGCAGCCATATTGGAGTCCCGCTGGCTCCGCCTCCTAGCAAATATCTTGAAATCTACATTAAGCAGGGAAATCAGGAGGTAAGAGTATCATTATAGTGGGTCCTTCCCTTCTTTCAGTATGAATGTTATCCCTGCCGTTAGCATCTCTAGAGATTAGGTCTCCTCCCCCTTCCCCCAGGCCATTCAATGTTCTTCTTAATACCTCTACCAGCTCTTCCTGAAAAGTCTTATAGAAGATAGCTGGGAGCCCATCCAGCCCCGGGGTCTTCCCATTTCGCATTTCATGAATAACTTTCTCTAATTCCTCCTGCTGTATCTCTCCTTCCATTGCAGTCTTCTCTTCCTCGCTTATTCTGGGCAATGTTATCCCCTCCAAGTATTGTGCTCCCTTCCTTCCCAACTCCCCTCCCTGGGTTTTATAGTGTTCTTCATAGAATTGGCAGAAATGCTCCCCAAAAGGTTTCTCCGTTCTTAGAAGTTCTCCCTCCCTCCCCTTAATACCGGTGATGGTGGTTGCCACCTCCTGACTCGTGAGTTTCTAGACTAACAGACTCACAGCTCTATCCCCCCACTCATAGTATAACTGTTTAACTTGGTCTAATTGATACCCAATTGCCTCCAACTGCAGCTTATTTAGTTCCATGTGTAATTGATTCAGGTACTTGAGTCGCTGTGCTGTGCCGTTTTCCCTATACTGCTCTGCTGCCTGCTGAATTTCTCTTTGCAATTGGTCCTCTTTCTCCAGACGCTGTGTCTTATACCTAGAAGCCCATATAATCACCCAAACTATAGTCTTCATGCCCTCCCAGAGGTCTGCATCATGCACCTCTCTATTATCATTATCCTGCCAATACATTTTTATACATTGCTTTATGTCTTGAACTACCTACTCTCTCTTAAGTAGACTTTCATTCAGCTGCCAAAATCTTATGCCACTTTCTCCTCTACCCCCTCCCAGTGTTATCCATGTGGGAGCATGGTCCGACCAGGTAATATTACCCACTTCCACTTCCTGAACTCTCCCTTCCCAAGCAGGATATAATCTATCCTACTGTAGCTGTCATGTGGGGCTGAGTAGAAAGTATATCCCCTGCTTGTCTGATGCCCATGCCTCCAGACATCTAGCAAGTGATATTTCCTCATAATGCCCCTTAGTAGTTGCCTAGGTTTTTTTATGGCCATCGCCTCCTGATTTTTGATGATCAACCCCAGGTAGACTGCTAAATTAAAATCTCCCCCCAAAATCAATTTCTTCTATACCATTTTCCCTGGCATGTCTTTAACCCCTTTCCAGAATTGGGTGGTTTGGTCATTTGGGGCATATATATTCACTAATGTGGCTTGCTCCCCTGATATGTCTCCTTGTAGTGCCAATACTCGCCCCTCTTTATCCCGAATATCTTCCCTCATTTGAAATGGGCAACCTCTTTTTAACAAAATTGCTATGCCCCCTCTTCTGGACCCATGTCCCGCTTGAGCACACAAAATACTGATCTGGGTACAAGTGTCTCTGCAGCAGCCCTTTGTCTGAACTTCTGAAATGTGTTTCCTATAAGAAAATAATGTCCCACCCCAGGTGCCCCACTTCTTGAAACATTTGCTGCCTCTTCTAAGGAGTATTCAGGCCCTTTGCATTGATAGTACTGTACCTACCTGCACCATGTTACTGTGTGGAGTTTGCTGGCCTGCTGCTGTCTCTGCCCCTTCCCTTCTTCCCTTTCCCTATTCCTATCCCCACCCTGGCCTACCCATCCCCATTCTCCACCCCCTCCCAACCCTCTCCCTGATAATTGCCACTCCCCTTTGAGTGAGAGATTTTGAAACAAGTGACGTGCTCCTGTGGCCTCCCCCTCCATCTGTAGTACCCCCCCACTCCCTTACCCCTTTCCCCCTATATCTCCAGTCCCTCCGGCCCATTACTCACCAATCACACTCCTCCCATTACCCTCTCCCTCCGATGGCTAATCCTTCCCCTTGCTCCCCCCCCCCCAACTTCCACCAGTTCTCTGCTTCCTTTACCCAGATCCCTGAACTTTTGGCTTCCCTTTGAGGTCTATGCATCCCTCTTCCCCTCCTCCCCCAACCCTTTTGTAAACTTAACTTTACAACCCCCCCAATTTCCTTCCCACCTTTCTTACCCCCACTCCCGCCCTATATATTCCTCTTCCTCCTCCCCCAATAATAGTAATTCTTCCTTTCCTGAATTCCCATGTCTTAAATTATCTTTACCCCCAGTTCTTATCTCTTATAACATCAGTCTTTTCAAACATTGTCCATCACCCTTTGCAAGCTCACGGGAACTTCCTGGTAGAATCCTCCGGTGGATTCTTGCCCTTGGACAGCCACATCAGTCTTTTTGCCTTTCTTCTCCACTCTCCGCCACTTCGAGCTACTATTCTTTGAGGGGGGGGGGGGTGCCTTTGGTGCTGTTGCTCCCTCTAGCATTGGTTCAGGGATGTTTTGTATCCCTATCTTTTCAGTGCTTGCCAGGCTGACTCCAGGGAGTCCGCCCTCTGTGTAACCCCTTTCACCATCATAATCAGTCCAAAGAGGTAGAGCCACCTGTATCTCCATCCCTCCCTTCTCAATAGGGCTGTTATCTCCCTTATATTTCTGCATCACAGTAACGTGCCTGCTGATAAAGCTCCACCTCGCAGTTCTCACATGCAAAAGGCCCCATCTTTCGGGATGCTGCCAGGAGTTGCTCCTTTAATTGATATGTCCTCATGCAAGCTATCATATCCCAGGGCCTATTTGCAGTCCCTTTACCTGGACCCCCATGCACTCATTTGATTTGGATCTCCCCTCCAATTATCTCCATATCGGTGGCCTTCATCAGTTCTGTGAATAATTTTTTCAACATCTCCTCACAATCTCTGTAGTTGGATTCCTCCAGGATCCCTCACACTCGTATATTGCACTGGCGCGACTGCTCCTCCAAATCTGCTATTTTCACCTGTAAATTGTCATGAGCCCTTTTTAGTTCTTCCCAGCCGCTTTGTAGATCCCCCCAGTGTTTCTTCATGTTCTACACGCCCGTTTGTTCCACTCATGCTCCGAGGTCCCGGAGGTCCTGTTTCAGCTCAGTGCTGCTTTTAACTCAGATTTAAAGCCACTGAGCTCAGTTTTTAGCTCTTCTTTAAAGTCCAAGAACCAGCCTTTTAGTTCCTCTGCTGCCCCAGCTCCCCAGAGCTCCTCTGTCTCTGTCGGCCATCTTAGTTGCAGTCTCCAATACATGCCCTTTTTCAAACTGCACATATAGCGAATGGTACTCCGCCAGCCATTTCCTCACGGACATCGCTTTTCCCTGCTCCACTATTGATCTGGTCCCAATTGGTACGGGCTTAGAGATAAGTTATCCACTCTTTTTAGCTTAATGGAGGTAGGATGCCATGGAGCCCCCCTAGCAAGCAGCCATCCTACCTGCTGATGCCACGTCCTCCTCATAGTCTCCCTTTTAAAAGTTAAATGCAAGTGCGGTAGATTTTCTTACTATCCTCCCTACAGTTATGAAGCTAGATTTGATCACGTTTTGATCACTATTGCCAAGTGGCCCCAGCACCATTCTTTTGCACCAAATCCTTTGTTCTAAAATAGCTCCCCCTCTTTATATTTCCTGAATCAGCTGCTTAAAAAAGCAGTCATTTATTTCATCTGGCTACTTTACTAGTCTGTCCTGATGTGACATTTATCAAGTCAATATTAAGGAAATGGAAATTGCCCATTATCATTATATACAGTGCCGTACCTAGCCCTGTATGAGCGGTGCAGCCGAACAGGGTGCAGAGAAATAGTGGCGCATATGTCGGCCTCGGCTCCCCCCCTCCCCCACACTTGTGCCCTAGCTCTGCCACAGCTTTTCATGTTTCTTTGGTGTCAGCAGCAGCAGCAGCAGCGAAGCAGACAGCAAACTGCGGGTCTTTCCGTTTTCCTGCCAGGATGCAGGTCTGATCCCTCCCTCCTCTGACGTATGCCCGCATTAGAGAAGGGAGGGACCAGACCGGCTATTCAAACATGGTTCTTTGCAACTCCATGCTTGAATGTCTGGTCTGGTCTGGTCTAGCAGGAAATTGGAAAGACCCGCCTTTTTTGTTTTTTCAATTTCATGTCCGGGTCGTAGCTGCCACCATTGCCGCCAAGGAAACATAAAAAGCGGTGGCAGGGCACGGGCAGGCAGTGCGGGGAGCCAGCTGGACATGGAAGCATAGGATAAGGCAACATGGGGAGATGCTGGGCATGGGGCAAATGGCAAACCTGTAATGGGGGGATGTGCAAGTCACACAGGGCAAATTTATGTCTCAGTACAGCCCTGATTATACATCATCGGTGTCTAGGTGCTTTTATAAAATAACTTCAAATCCAAATAGTTAAAAAATAGTACCCACCCTAATTGTTTAGGTCAGTGGTTGGCTTGGAGACACATCAGGTTATATGGTCAGTGAGCACTTGTACTGGGTGAGGGGTTTCTTCAAGGTAATGTTCCTGTTCCTCAAAGGCAGAAATGGACAGAGGTTCCCTATCTAACATGACATATTTATGCTTTACTTGTAACAGCTTCTAAGAAAGTAGTGTTCAAGGGTGCAGACTCTGATATGAAACTTGTAACTAAGACAGGGCTGCTTCGAGAGCCATGTCAAACATATCTGTTTCCACCAAGAAGAAGTATGGCGTCAGGATGGACTAGCCTAGAAGACTGGACCAAGGCCTGTTTTGCTTCTTGGGCCTAGTAGAGCCTAAATGGCTACTTTAGGAAAGACATCAGTAGCACCATGATCTTGCGGACCTTTTCTATGAATGATGTAGAAATTTTAGGGATTTCCAATTGATATATTGCTTTCACTTTTTAGGAATCCATTTGCACCCCTTGATAATATGTAGCCTATGAACTCTAGAGATTCTTGGCTTTAGCATAAGTCCATTTTTCTTCAAGTATCTCTAGTATCCAAAAGGCTGAAGCACCGGAAGAGAAGGTAAGTCCAGTGCGGCGGTGCCTTTTAAAACATATTGCTGCGACTGCACGTCTTGGAGAGAAGTGGCAGTGGTGGTAATGGGCGTGTAGGCCTGAGCAGTGGTGGTGGTGTGAATAAGATTTTCCTAGGATGCCTCATGTCCTTCCACTGGCACAAGGTGTACGTCATACTTTTAGCTATTTTCTCCTAAGAACATAGGAACATAAGATATGCCATACAGGGTCAGACCAAAGTCCATCAAGCCCAGTATCCTGTTTCCAACAGTGGCCAATCTATGTCACAAGTACCTAGCAGTTTACCCAAAAGACACAGGTTCCACAATGCTTCTATTGGGGCAAGCAGTGGATATTCTGGGTCCACTTTGATAATGGTTTATAGACCTTTCCTCCAGGAACTTGTCCAAACCTTTTTCAAACCCGGCTACACTAACAGCTTTTACTACATCCTCCGGTAGCAAATTCCAGAGTTTGATTACACGTTGAGTGAAAAAATATTTTCTCTTATTAGTCTTAAATAAGTTACCCTGTAGCTTCATTGCATGTCCCCTAGTTTTTCTATATTTTGATGGCATAAACAATCGATGTATGTTTACCCGTTCCACTCCATTCATTAATTTATAGACCTCTATCATATCTCCCTTCAGCCACCTCTTTTCAAGGTTGAGGAACCTTAACCTTTTTAGTCTCTCTTCATAGGGGTATCCTTGCATCCCCTTTACCACTTTGGTGGCTCTTCTCTGTACCTTTTCTAATAATCCTATATCTTTTTTAAGATACAACGACCAGAATTGCACATAGTATTCAAGGTGCGGTCGCACCATGGAACGATACAGAGGCATTATAATATCCTTTGTTTTATTCACCATTCCTTTCCTTATGATACCTAGCATTCTATTTGCTCTTGGCCACTGCTGCACACTGGGCGGAGGGTTTTAACATGTTATCCACCATGATGCCTAAATCTTTTTCCGGGGTGGTAGTTCCTAATGTGGAACCTTGCATCGTGTAAACATAGTTTGGGTTTTTCTTTCCTAGGTGCATAACTTTGCATTTGTCCACATTAAATTTAATTTGCCATTTGGATACCCAGTCTTCCAATTTATCAAGATCCTCTTGCAATTTTCCACAATCCTCATGGGTTTTAACAACTTTGAATAGTTTTGTGTCATCTGCAAATTTGATAACTTGACTTGTTCCCATTTCCAGGTCATTTATGAATATGTTAAAAAGCTGCAGACCCAGCACAGATTCCTGGGGTACTCCACTATTCACCTTTCTCCATTGATAAAATTGGCCATTTAGCCCTACCATCTGCTTTCTATCTTTTAACCAGTTCATGATCCAAAATAGTGCACTGTGCCTCCTATCCCATGACTTTTTAATTTTACCAAAAGTCTCTCATGAAGGGACCTTGTCAAAGGCTTTCTGAAAGTCCAGATTACACTATATCAACTGACTCACCTTTGTCTACCTGTTTATTCACACCTTCAAAAAAACACAACAGATTAGTAAGACAAGACCTTCCTTGGCTAAAGCCATGTTGGCTGTCACCCATTAAGCCATGACTATCTACATGTTCGGTAATTTTGTTCTTTATGATGGTTTCCACCATTTTTCCCAGTACTGATGTCAGGCTCACCTGTATGTAGTTTCCCGGATCACCTCTTTTGTTCTGGAATGCCCTGCCTGCAGACTTATGATGTGAATCTTCCCATTCATACATTAAGGCTTCCCTGAAAACATACTTATTTATAAAGGCCTTTTCTGAGGCTTCAGAATATGCCTGCAGCCGTTTAAGGGTATTTGACTGCATCATAATTACTTCTGTCACTTTACTTTTCTCTTTTCTTACTTTCTTATGTTTATTATAAACTTCCTTGCTGTTCCTACATGAAAAGCAATATCTAAAATATTTGATTAATCTAAACTAAGCTAAATTGTCATCTGGTAATAAGTTATTGGCACAGTAGATGGTTAGTATTTTTCTTCTCAAAAACATCTAAGTATCCCCAATATTTCTGCAGTACTCAAGACCGAAGCTCAGAGCACGTTTCCATTTAAGCTAAGGCTAATGGTCTTTCTGGGTTATCTTTGGAGTTCGTGAAACACCATATAACACAGAATTCTGAAGGAAATGATCTTTCCACTGTGTTGATCAATTTGATGGTTATACTTTCTTAACTAAGGAATTCCTGAGATGATTGGTAAGTAAGGGGGATTGAATGAATCAAAATGTTATAAGCTATTGGTGTGCCCCAATACATATCAATAGGAGTAGTGTCTCTTTGATTCCCATTTCAGAATAGAGTAAGATTTTATCATTTGTCTCTAGTTTACTAGGTTCAGGGCTGACTTGGTCCAATGGGAAAACTGGAGTGTATCTTCCTTGGCAACGTCCATGAAGTTAGCATTCACACCTCGGGCCATAACTACATAGGGTCAAGCATTCTGGAGAAGCAGTAGCAATCTTATCAATCTAGGTACATCTCAGGCTATCAACAAGAGCAAGGGAGTTTGTGAACCAATTGTGGCTTGGTACGGTAAAAGTTCAGACATTGTATATGTTCCTTTTTCTCAGAGATCAGCCGCCATTGAGATGTGGCAACCTACAGGGGTTCTGTTGGCAAGGTTTCCATGGCTACTTGCTCAATATAACTTGGGTTCACTGTACCCCGAGTTCTCTCCATCGGTCACTTAGATGTCACTCTGCTTGTAGAACATGTAAAGGAAGAAGGCCGGTTAGCTTTGAGGTTGCTGCAAGCAAGTTCCTTCTTCTTAGAGTCTCCTTTTAACTGAGCCCAAGACAGTCCCTGATTCCTAGTGGTATGTCCTTGAGGGCTATCTGACACAATTTGTAACTCTATGGCCCTTGCTTCCTTCAGGTCCCCATCTAGCCTGGTAGTAAGATTCCTATCCTGAACTATAGACTGCACTAGTTCAATTTTTAATCCAAGTCAGCTCTTCCATATTCATGCATCTATATGTTCAGTAATTCTGGGGCTGATATTTAAAACCAATGGATAGCCCATGGAAGTTATCTGGATAAAGGGCCCTGGGAGCGATATTCAGCAGCACTATCTAGACAGTGCCAGGACAATATGTGGAGATTCTGTGGTATTATCTGGTTAGTGCAGGGTTGGTCTGTGGGCAGAGCTGGGGCACAGCAGCTACTATCTGGATAAGTGATGATCTTATTTGGATAATGGCAGTTTTCAGCTACTATCTGGATGAGCCAAAAAGCAGGCCTAAGTTATCCAGATAGCAGCTGAAAATTACTACTATCCAGATAAGATCAGAAGTTATCTGGGAGGACGTTGCTCTGCAAGTGGGGGCTGTTTGTTGGAGTAGTTCATTCTGCCAGTCAGTGCAAGCTCTGGGAGCCTCCCCCTTTTCCAGCATTATCAAGAGGAGCTGTTTCTTTGGCATTTAAACTCCTACAGCTGTTCTGCGACCACAGACGTGGCCCACGGGGTGTATGACCAAAGGGGAATGCCCCTTTGGTGCCCCTTCGGGACCTGGGGGCATTTGCCCCTCCTGATTTTTGCCACCGGGGATGCCTAGAGGGTACGGTAAGAGGACGTGTAAGGCGATGGAGGAAGACTCTGTGACAGCAGTTTAGACACCAAAGGGTCATGTCGGCCCAATGAACCAGCATGTGAGAGTGTTGGAAGACCTGAAGCTTGGGTCAGAATTTCTGTGGCTTGATAAATCTACCTCTGTTAACATGTCTCCCTGAATTACCCAGTGTCTCCCTGTCCAGTGTCTCCCTGAATTTATCCAGTGTCTCCCTGAATTTCATTGATAGGACACCACCTCTGAATCCTGCTCCTTTGAACTGTGGTGTGGGTGGGGAGGAGGGTAATCCCCCTTGGTGGGCTCAGTAACTGCATCCGTGAATGTGGTTTCTGAGCCCCCTCTCCCCCCCCCCCAAGCCTCAGGGTTGGCTCTTTATTGTTAACTCCTATTCAGTTGGGTAAGCCTGAGGCCTTAGGTTTATTACCTTCGGCCTCTTCTGCTGATGTTTCCTTATTTGACATTTGGAAAGTGGTTTCTGAGACCAATGCTTTATCTGGTTTTATTGATCAAACTGTGAAGTTTTCTTAACAGATTGTTACTGAGGTGGATACTAGGATTGCTGCTTGTTCCCAGTGATTGGATGATGTGGATAAACTTTTGGGTTTATTGCAAGAGGGGGGAGGGTCATGTGGGAGTGAAAAATAATTGTGTTGCTTAAACAAATTGAAGCCCTAGAAAATGCTGATTGGACAAAGAATTTAAGGTTACTTAATTTTCCTAAGATGCGATTGCTGTCTTCATTAATATTATTTAGGAAATACTGGAAATACAACAGTGGATTCACAGTTTTTTCTCCAAGGAATGATGTCTGATCCTTCTCCGCCCTTCCTGTTTCAAGTTGAGGGTTTTAATTGAATTATTTGTTACCTGTACATATTTGAGTTGGTTAGTCAAGTTTTCTGCTTATGTTGGTGCTTGCTAAAAGAATACTGACTAGGTCCTCTAGGGGCACTCCTAAATCACCCAGAGCCCAACCTATCACAGCTCTGGAGTGTGTTTTTATCTGTCTCCAACATCTCCTAGCAGGGGGACATAACCTGCTTGTCTGGACTGGTCTAGCAGTATTCCAGGAAAGGAAATTAACGGTAAGTGAAATGTCTCCATTTTGGATATAAGGTTTCTGTTTTTCCAGATGTGACAAGGTCAACTCAGGTGCGGAGGAACTCCTTCCTGCAGCTTAGACCTTGTGTCTTGGCTGCAGGGGGGGGGGGGGGTCTTTCTTTTGCAATTTCCTTGCAAATCACTTTGAATAAGGTTAAGTATGTGTTTACTGACCCTCTTCATTTGGAAAATCTTTTGACTAACAAGTATAGTCTTACAGAGGTTTTGTGTTATAGTATAACATTTTTTTAACTTTGTTTAGTGGTTTAGTTTTGGATTATCCTGTAATTTTTTGTTTGCTTCTGCTTGTTAGAAGTGATTGTCCTCCCTTAATGTGGGCTAGAAAACCTTTTCTTTTTATTATTCTTTCTTTTGATTATGTATTTACTAAAAGGTGTTTTCATGGTGTTATGCTTGATGTATATACTGCGACGCTCCTGCCTGCGCCTTGGAGCTAACAGGCAGGAGTGGCCTTAATGTCCCTTAGGAGTAGAGGTAAACTGTTCCCTAGGGATGATGGGAATTGTAGTTCACTCTCTTTTCTCTCGGGAATGAAGTGTAGTTGCGACAAAGATGGTAAGGCTTGCAAGAAATATTTATTTGTAATGGGGATGTTTCTTCAGCGCATCAAAATTCAAATACATAAACGTAAAGGGTGCACTTATAACACAAACAGAAGCAATCAGGAACTTAGGACAACTGAAATAGAATTAGCCTTTAACTTCAGCTTTTCATCTATGGAGGAGCTTAACTCAGCTCTGCCTCGAGTGGTAGCTTATGAACATTGCAGCCTCATAATACCAGCTGTTCTTCTCACAGCGTGGGTTCAGAACACAGGTGCAAATAATTAATTCTTCACGGCACAGGCAGCAGAAACAGCAACGTTTGTATTCCTTTCATACAACACTTGCCAAGCTTCTTTTATATTACTCTTCTTTACAACATACTGAGCAGTCCATGCTACACGAGTCAGTGCTTACAGTTGGTAAATCATTTTCTACCTGCATCAAATCCTCTGACTTAACAGAACTACTATCTTCATTAAGCTTCTGCTGTTTTCCTGTTTTCAGTTCTAGAAACTGCTTAAATTCTTGGAAGAGCAATTCAGCCTGCTTTTTATCAGATTGGCAGTTGTCAGCAAATACTATGCCCTTCTCCCTGTCACTAACTGTTCCCACTGCAGCACTCGGCTTAAACAGTTCAGGGCAATGATCAGGTTCCTTCAAGAAAGTCCTAAAAATAGGAAATTGTGCTTTACCTTCTCTATCTTGGCTTGTATCAAAACTGCCTTCTTTCTGCCAGGCTCCTCTCCTCTTTGGTAGCTCAAGAGCTTTCCAGGTGTGGGTCTTTCTGGGCTTTCCAGGTCCAGGCTCTATCCTGTAGAATGAGTTTTCTTCAGTGTGTGCCTGCCTTTGAGGCTTTCTATTCCAGGGTTCTGTCTTCTCCCATGATTCTAAAACATGGCTCCGTCCATTCCTCCCAGGACTCCTCTTAACAGCAGCTTTAGAACTCCTTGCAGAACCTTTCCAAACACACCCAAATCTTCCAGACTCACTCGTACAGCCAAACTACTTCCTGGTCTCGGATCCACTCTCCGACGACCTCGTCTTGGAGCCACTCTCCCACCTGGTCCCACACGTAATCTGCTTAGCAGCCTTGTTCAAAGCTTTAAAAAGGGTTTCTTTTCCCGGCACACCTTGTCCAACCCCTGGGTGTGCCCAATCAGCATTGCCTAACGCCTCCCCTGTGCTGGTGTCTGTTCTCAGCTCAGCAGAGCAGTGTGTTTTTTTCCTTCTAGGATTGAAAATCCTGTGTAAATCCTTTCGCTTTTCAGGATTTTCTTCAATCTCCATCTCCTCTGGAGGGCATTCTTCACCACAATACCTATAAAATTGACAATTAAAAAAAAGTTATCTGGATAGCATCTGCAAAATGGGGGTTATTCCATAACCTAAATAGGCCACTTGCACATGCATGGGTGATGTGTATCTCACACGAAAACGTCTATGACCCTATAATTATACATGCTGCCTGTGCACATCCATGGCGCTTGAACGTGCCTGGGAGGGGAGGAACAGGGGTGTGGTTAGCTGCAGAGGCATCTTAACATATTCAGGAAAAGCCTGTGTACATTTTTTTTACTTCCGTGTAGACATGCTGCTTGTCCCTGCCAGAGACATGGAATAAGGTCGGTACTTAGAAAATATCCTGCTGGGTTCTACAATTTGTCCCAAATTGTATAAAGTTTGTGAGAAGTATATTTTAAACTGTTGTGACTGCAGTCTAGAAAAACACCACAAGTAGCAGTTACAAAAAACAGAAATCATAGGTGAGGGAATCTTGTAAGCTAAGGAGTCATTCATATCTAATTAATTAATTTATTTAATGTTTTGTATACCGCGCTCTTTAAAATCAGTGTGGTTTACAGATAACTTTTTGTACAGAGTAGGAAGAGCCTGTTCTGCACTTACATCAAATGGGTAATACAACTTGGATTCAGAACAGGGATAACTATATACAGACTATATACAGTGTAGGCAGGAAGTCGCTATGCGGTTGTGGTGACATGGCTTGCCCTGAGAGCTATATACAGGGATGTAATTTGTTTACTGGGTTGTCTATTTTTTACGGTTAGGTTGTAGGGTTGTGTCAGGTGAGGACGTGTTGTTGGCCTGGGAGTAGTGTAGCAGAAAGAGGTGGTGCTTTAATGCCTTTCTGAATTGGGCAAGGTCGGTGATCATGCGGATGGTCACTGGGAGCTCGTTCCACAGTTAGGTGCGTAGAACATGAAGGCTCTGTTTTTTGTTGCCTGAGTGCATTTTGTTACTTTGCTAGGGGTTATTAGTGCGTTGGTGGTGTTCTTGCTCTGGTTGCAGGTGTGGGGTGGATAAGATTCATCAAGGAGCTAGAGGTCGTTTTGTTGATGGCCTTGAATGTTTATGGTACTACTTTGTAGGTGAGCCAGCAGTAGAATGGTAGCCAGTGCAGCTCTTTTAGGATTGGAGTAATGTGGTCCCTTCTAGAGGCCCTGTGTAGGAAGCGGGCAGCAGCGTTTATTACTAACTGTAGTGGGTTTAGTGTATTCCTAGGGAGTCTGTGAAGGATCACATTGGCATAGTTAAAGTGGGGGGTTACTAGCGCTTGGAAAACTGTTCGGAAGTCGTCTGGTTGCAGCAAGGGTCAAAGATGTCGAATAGTCCTCATCCTATGGTAGATTTTCTTGACGGTGTTGCCTATGTGCGCTTTCAAGCTGAGGTGCTGGTCCAGCGTGACTCCTAGGTAGCGGATGGTGGATCAACTCAGGAGCTTGGCGTCTCTTGTCTTTAATGTTGCTGGTGGGGAGAAGGTTTGGTTTCTCGTGATAAACAGCACTTCTGTCTTGCTGAAGTTTATCTTGAGACTCTGTGAGTGGAGCCATTCAGTGACGGCATCAAAGCATTTTACTAGTGAAGAGAAGTCTGGTTGGTCGATAGTGAATGGGGTGAAGAGTAGAACGTCGTCTTCATAAATCAGGCAGGAGATGTTGAAGGAGCGGATGATTGCACATATGGGCTGAATATATATATTGAATAGTAGGGCAGATAGCGAGGAACCCTGGGGAACTCCATGTTTTTGTTGAAAAGGCTCGGAGGTCATTGAGCCTGTTCGTAATTGTTGCCATCTATCTGTTAGGTACAATTTGCACCAGCTCCAGGCTGAGCCCTGGATTCCCTTTTCCTGGAGCTGTGTCAGGAGCTGCTCATGGTTAACGGATTTGAAAGCCGCGGAGATTTATTTTATTTTATTTATTTAGACAGTTTTGTATACCGCCTTATCCTTCAATCAAAGCGGTCACAACACAAGTGGGGGATACATTTAACACATGGGGATATGAGACACACACACTAATACTTACAGGGAACATGGGCAATGGAGGGTTAAGTGGCTTGCCCAAGACCACAAGGAGCACCTGTGGGACTAGAAACCCCAGTCCTTCCGGCCCAAGGTTGCTGTCCTCTAGTGGGATTTGAACCCCCGACCTTCCGGCCTGAAGTACCTTGCCCCAACCACTAGGCTACTCCTCCCAGCATGGAGATGTCCAAGAAGATCAGGGCATATCCTCGTCTGTTGTTAATCCCTGTGATTAATGTGTTGAGTAGTGTGGCAAGAAGCATTTTGATGCCATGCAATACCCTGAAGCCATGTTGGCATGGATCGAGGGAGGCAGTGGAGTCGATGTGTTCTTGGATTTGCCGTTGGATGACCTTCTCAATAATCTTGGCTAGAAGCGGGATGCTTGAGATTGGTTGATAGCATTCAACCTTCTGAGGGTTCAGCTTGTTGTTCTTCAGAAGGGACTGGATTGACGTCTGTTTGAGGCATGCTGGGAATGTTCCTGTGGAGAAGGACCGCACTCCATGATCTTGGCTAGAGTTGGACTGAGTTCATTGCGCAAAGATCTTATCCAATATGCTGGACAAGGGTCGTTTGGAGCAGTGGTGGAGTTGATGGTTGCAATGATGTCCGCGATGCCTCTGGCTGATGGTGTTGTAAGCGAGTGAGCGGCAGTGGTTGGTATGGGTTGTGGCTAGGAGTGGATTTCAAGGCTCCGCTGATGTTGCTGGATTTGGCTAGTATGTAGTCTGCGTATTCCTGTGGGTGTAACATTGTAGTTTTGGTGGGTGAAGGTTCTTTCGTCAGGGTCTTCACTAAGTTGAAGAGGTTGTGAGGTTTGTTCAGTGAGCGGTGCAGGAGTTCGGAGTGGTATTCTTTCATTTTCACTGATATAGAGTCTCGGTGTGCGTTCAGGTGGGTGGTGTAGGCTGCCTGGTCAGTTAGGGCCCGGGAGCGCTGCCATCTTCTTTCTGGTTTCCTAAGGAGAAATAGTGAGGACCGTAGCTCCGCGGAGTACCATTGTGCAGATTTCCTACCTCTTGGTGTCTTGTCTGTGGCAGGTGGCTTGTTTGAGGCACGTAAGCATGCAAAGGATTTCAGGCTGTTATTCCATGTGGCCATCATTTTGTCCAGGTTAGGCGAATTTAGCTTGAGGTTTGGAAGGACTTCATTGAGGATCGCTTCTTTGTCGAATGGTCTGAAGCGTCCTGCGGGTGCTGATGAGTTTTCGGCTGCTTTCCTAGGCAGGTTGCTGTCCTGATGCATGGGTATCTTGAATTTGATTAGATTGTGGTCAGACCATGGGACTGGGGTGATATCTAGGTCAAAGTTGTAGTTCGGACTTATGTCTGGTCGTGGGATGAATACAAGGTCTAGTGTATTTCCTTTCCGGTGGGGGGGTGTCTCGACTATCTGTTCATAGACAAGTTCGTTGAGTGCTTCAAGGAAGGCTTTGGAGTGGGTATTTTGATGAGTTGGTATTTTAAAGTCTCCCAATATCCAGTTTGGCCTGTGAGTGTTCTTGGGGTTACAGGCAAGGTCAACTATGGTTGCGAGGTCCTCAGGGGAGGGAGGAGGGGATCTGTAGATTAGGTTGATGGTGCTGTGGCTGTTGGTTAAGGTGATTGTATCAAGGTGTGTTGTGCTGCTGGAGTTAATCAGTTGATATTGGAGCTCTGTTTTTGATAGGATGAATGTTCCACCTCCTCTGCGGTTAGGTCTGTGCCAAGTGTGGATTGAAAAGTTGGGGGGGATGAGTTGGTTGATAAGGACTGAGTCAGTGAGCCATGATTCAGTGACCAGTAGGATGTCTAGCTCAAGGTGTGTTATAAGGTCGGTGATGGCAGCCATTTCCTGCGGACTGATTCTGCATTTATGAAGCACATTTCAGGTTTCGTGGGCTTTGGGGCTGCAACACTTTGGATTTTGTGGAGTGTTGGAGTGGTATGTGGATTATGTGTGGGTGAGAGTCTTCATAGAATTCTGATGGTTTAAAGCGTGTGCTGCCGTGATATCTCCTTCCTCGGCTTGTAAGATTGGAATAGGGTTGTTGTTGGAGGCCGAATGTGAGGGAGCCATTGAGTGTGTTGCTGAGGAGGTACAAACTAGTTAGGGTTAGGATGGATATGGCCATGTTGAGTTGTGGGGCAATGAAATTTGTGTGTGGCAGTAATTATCTAGTACAGCAAGGATCAGAAGTGTCTTGTGTAGGACTAGCAGTGGTTACTTCACACTTCAATGAGAACTTTCAAGCGACTAGAATACTTTGTATCGAACTGGCTAGGTTAACAATGGTGGCTCACTTGTACAGCAATGGATACTGAGAGCTTTTTAGAAACAACAATGGCTACTTGTACAAGAATAACTAGCTACACTTCAGTGACTAACCCGTTCAACAGTGACAATGTCGTAAAGCAGCGATTAAAGCTTTTAACCAGGATTAATTCTTGCAGCATTGATATCACTTAGTATTAGTATCTCATTTTAACAGGACAATTCTGGGTAATATTGTTCATACGAGTATTCCGATATGTGGTATCTACGGTGCAGTGTTAACGCTATTAGGTCTTTGTCTACATACGTTTGCTGAGAGGGTGGCGTCCCTTGCATTGTTGCCCACTACTGTAATTCTGGTGGTCTCCGGTGTGCGGTATGCTTTGTGGTTGTTTAGGTTGGTTTATCCACAATATTGGCTGTTTTAGATGGCTCTCCGTGAAGGTGGGGGTGTCCTCATCGCAGGACCCTGCCTAAGGGCCACTCCAAAGGGCTCTCTGGCGAGGCCCTCAGGTGCAGGTCTGCCAGGCACAGGCGTGCCCATCTGAGATGGCTCTTTTGTGCTGCCCTGCTGTTCCTCCCACTTCCCTGATTGGGCAGGAGCCTCCAAGTGGAAGAATATGGCTGCTTCTCTCATTCGGGTGCTCTACCCCGATTGGGGGAGCTGCTTGATAATGGCGGCTGCTGGCTCGGGGCTCCTGTGATGGAGATGGCTCTTTTGTGCTGCCCTGCTATTCTTCCCACTGCAAATATTAAGAACAGCAATAGTGTTGATTCTAGCTGTGCTGAAATTTGCTTTATGCTAAATGAGCTAATCTAGGGGACTCTAACAATTTCTGTATTATGAAAAACGAGAATATTGATGTAAGGATTGTTTGTGAGTGAGTCCAGAAAAAAATTTTGTTTGAGTGGGAAAGGGAGATCGTATTTTTAGTCCTCAGACGTCAGGCTATTATGGTATACCAACTTTTTTTAATAGGATCTGAGCATCTTTTTGACAGAATTACGTTTTTTGTGACTGCAAGTAAAAATGTGTGTGTGTGTGGTTTGAGGGTTGCACGAGGAGGATCTGCTGTGCTGATCTGCAATTTGAAAAAAGACTTGCCATGGAAGCAAAAACACATAATAAAAAATGTTCAAGTTCATTCATAGCAAAAAATCTGTGAGTCAGTTGGACCATTAGATGATAAAGGGGCGCTAAGGGAGGACAAGGCTATAGCGGAGAGATTGAATGAATCCTTTGCTTCGGTCTTTACTGAAGAAGATGTAGGGAAGTTACCCATGCCTGAAATGGTATTTAAAGGTGATATTTCAGAAGAATTGAAAGAAATATCAATAAACCAGAAAGATGTCTTACACAATTATTTGATAAATTGAAGACTATTAAATCACCTGAATCAGATAATATATATCCAAGATGTTGAAAGAACCGAAAGATAAGATTGCAGACCTACTATTAATAATCTGTGAATTATCATTAAAATAATCTGTAGTATCTGAAGATTGAAGAATAGCCAATGTAACACACATTTTTACAAAGGGTTCCAAGGGGATTTGGAAAGCTACAGACCAGTGAGCCAGACATTGACACCTGGCGAAATGGTAGAAATCATTATGAAGAACAAAATTACTGAACTTTTAGTCATAGTTTAATGGGAGAAAGCCAACATGGATTTAGCCAAGGAAAGTCTTTTCTTATTAATCTGTTTTTTTTTTTTTGAAGGTGAGCATAAACAGGTAGACCAAGGAGAGCTGGATGATATGGTGTACCTGGATTTTCAGAAAGCTTTTGACAAGGTCCCTCAAGAGAGACTCTTAGCCAAATTAAAAAGTCATGGGATTGGAGGCAGTGCACTATTGTGGATCAGGAACTGGTTATAAGTTAGAAAACAGAGTAGGGCTAAATGGCCAATTTTCTGAATAGAGAAGGGTGAATAGTGGAGTTCCCCAGAGATCTGTGCTGGGTCTGCTGCTTTTAACATCTTCATAAATGACCTGGAAATGGGAATAATGAGTGAGATAATCAAATTTGCAGATGACACAAAATTATTCAAATTTGTTAAAATGCGAGAGGATTGTGAAAAATTGCAAGAGGACCTTGATAAACCGGAAGACTGGATGTTCAAATGGCAGATGAAATTTAATATGGACAAGTGCAAAGTTATGCACCTAGGAAAGAACAACCCAAACTATGGTTACACGATACAAGATTCCACATTAGGAACCATCATTCAGGAAAAAGATTTAGGTATCAACGTGCATATGTTGACATGCTCAGCCCAGTGTGCAGAGGCAGCCAAGAAAAGAAATAGAATGCTAGGAATTATAAGGAAAGGAATGGAGAATAAAACAAAGGATGGTATTATGCAACCGCACCTTGAATATTGTGTGTAACTCTGGTCACAGTATCTTAAAAAGGATATAGCGGAATTAGAAACATACAGAGAAGAGCCACCAAAATGGTAAAGGGGATGGAAGGATACCCCTATGAGGAAAGGCTTAAAAGGTTAAGGCTCTTCAACTTGGAAAAGAGATGGCTGAGGGGTGATAAGATAGAGGTCTATAAATTAATGAATGGAATGGAACAGGTAAACATATATCAGTTGTTTACATCATCAAAAAGTAGAAAGACTAGGGGACATGCAATGAAGATAAAATTTAACCCATTTAAGACTAATAAGAGAAAATATTTTGTCACCAGAGAATATACTAAAAGCTTAGTGTAGCTGGGTTTAAAAAGGTTTTGATAAGTTCCTAGAGGAAGGGTCCATAACCCATTATTAAAGATGGCTCGGGAAATCTACTGCTTGCCTGGGAACAAGCACTGTGTGCCTTTTGGGAACCTGACAGGTATTTGTGACCTGGATAGCCACTGTTGGTAATATGATACTGGACTTGATGGACCTTGATCTGAACCAGTATGGCATTGTTTATGTTCTTATGTAGTTTGCATCAGCAGAACACTGTCAGCAAGAACCACAGCTTAGGAGATTGCGGAGACGGGGACAATCAGAAATGTGCAACTTTTCAGAATATGCTGAGCATGGTGATGTCCAAAACAATTTCAGCATTTACTCGTGTAATGTAATATTAGGGGGGAGGTTCTATGCTTCACTCTATGGCCTGTGTCTGCGCCTTGCTCGGGTCTCATGCTGGATACATGCTCAGGCCAGCTGAACAGCATGTTAGATGTGCTATGCTATCTAAAAGGGAATTCCAGAACTGCGAGCGTGACTATACCAACGGCTGTGGAAATCACCACGGATCGTGCCCCTGCCCGATTTATATAGAGCTAACCGGCCTCTCCTCAAAACCCTCACTTGATCCCACCTGTCCTTCTAACTATTGACCCATCTCTCTCCTTCCCGTCATATCTAAACTACTTGAATGTGTGTTCCACCACCGCTGCCTCGACTTCCTCTCCTCTCATGCCCTCCTGGATCCCTTACAATCTGGCTTTTGTCCCTTACACTCTACTGAAACAGCTCTTACCAAAGTCTCCAGTGACTTGTTCCTGGCAAAATCTAAGGGCCCTCTACTCTGTCCTCATCCTTCTTGACCTGTCTGCTGCTTTTGACACTGTTGACCACAACCTTCTCCTCGATACCCTGTCCTCGCTTGGTTTTAGGGGCTCTGTACTGTCCTACTTCTCCTCCGACCTCTCCCATCGCTCTTTCAGTGTGTGTTCTGGTGGCTCCTCCTCCTCTGCTACCCCGCTCCCAGTTGTTGTACCCCAGGGATCCGTCTTGGGTCTGCTCTTTTTCCCTCTCTATACCCAGATCCTTGGTGCGCTTATCTCTTCCCATGGCTTTCAGTGCCATCTGTATGCCAATGACTCCCAGATCTACCTCTCTATGCCTGAAATCTCTCCGGCAATCCCGACCAGGATCTCTGCTTGCCTTTCTGACATTGCTACCTGGATGTCTCACTGCCACTTGAAATTGAACATGGCCAAGACTGAACTTCTTATCTTTCCCCCCAAAACCTCTCCTCCTCTTCCTCCTTTCTCAGTCTCTGTAGATAACTCTGTAATCCTTCCCGTTTCCTCGGCCTGCAATCTGGGGGTTATCTTTGATTCCGCTCTCTCTTTCTCCACACATATCCAGCTCATAACTAAGACCTGCCGTTTCTTTCTCTACAGCATTAGCAAAATCCGCCCCTTCCTTTCTGAACACAATACTAAAATGCTTATCCACTCCTTAGTCACCTCTCATTTTGACTACTGCAACCTACTCCTTGCTGGTATCCCTTTGAATCATCTTTCCCCTTCAATCTATTCAACATTCTGCTGCGCGACTAATCTTCCGCCAACCTCGCCATACCCACATTACTCCTCTTCTCAAGTCACTTCATTGGCTCCCTATCCGTTTCCGCATCCAGTTCAAACTTCTCCTCCTGACCTATAAATGCATTCACTCTGCAGCTCCTCAGTACCTTTCATCTCTTATCTCTCCTTACAACCCCTCTCGGGAACTCTGCTCTTCTAACAAACTACTTCTATCCATGCCCTCCTCTCCTACTGCTACGTAACTCCAGACTTCGCTCCTTTCACCTTGCTGCACCTTACGCCTGGAACAAGCTACCTCTGTCTGTACGCCAAGCACCCTCTCTGGCCCTCTTTAAATCCAGGTTGAAAACTCACCTCTTCGCTGTTGCTTTCAGATCTTGACGTCTGTGTTTTGTCTTGACTAGATTGTAAGCTCTGACGAGCAGGGACTGTCTGTTACATGTCTGTACAACGCTGCGTATGACTGGTAGCGCTATATAAATGCTCAATAGTGGTAATAGTAGTAGTATGTCTGCCTCAATCTGAATATTCAGTGGTGGTCATAATCCAGATATTGCTGCAGAATATCCGGCTTACATTTAAACGCTTTTGTGCTTGAATATCAACCCGTTTAAGTAGTGGGCAGTCTGTTCTTAACAATAGCTTCCACTTATTCTCTAGCAAAGATGTCAAGCTCGCTACTCTTTTGTTGTCTGGATCATCTCTGGATTTCTTTAAAAAACAACCCCCCCCCCCCCCCCCCCCGCCTGTACACTTGGTACCTTTCATTCTTCAGGCATGGTGCCAAATTTTAATGGTAGATTAGAAATTATCAGTAGAAAAATCTACAATTTCTGTATCCAGGGGCCTGAAACCTTTCTATAGTGTCTCAAAATTGCCCACTACGAGGGGGAGGGAGGCTGATAAGTCTCTGGCTTTGTAATGAAACAAAAGCTACGAGCACACTTCAGTTCCGGAGGTCTGAATGATCTCTCTGCAGTTTCGTATCAGCCATCCTTCATAATAGTTACAGTATTTTTTAAGCACTGCACAGTACTTGCAAAAAGAAAAATATTAATTCAAATGGTCTTATCTATTTATACCTTGTTCTTTTTAACCTGAAACTTACTATTTTATTAAATTCTATAAAAATTGTTAATAAAAGCAATTATCCATTCATTGCGTAGGAAGAGAATTCAGATACTTTCTTAGAATTAGCATATAGACTGCATGTTCTGGACTTGAGAGATGCAAAGAAATTAGCAAGAAAAAACAAAAGCAGAGAAATTTAAACTTTTTGTTTGCCTTTGTAAAAAAATGATTAAAATATCTTTTGTGAATTTTTACATAAGAATGGAAGTCCACTGCACACAGCAATTCAAAGTTACTTAATTTAAGAAAGGAAACGTTGATTATTAAAGGTTCTCAAGACAGATAAATCCCATATAAATCCCTGAACAACTGGACAACATGCAATCACAGATCACCAACTACCTTACACTCCTCAGTCACCTCAACCTTGCCTCCACTATACCAAACAATGAAAGGGTTTTCCTGGATGCCAAGGAAGCCTGATGTCCAATGTACTCCTGAAGACCTTGACTCCCTTGTACAAGCCTGGAATAAAATCATATCAGAGACAGCAACAATGCTACCCAAGTGCCGACTTCAAAAAAGACACAAAACTGTAAAATGGTACTCAACACAACAAAAAGACATGAAACATACTCTCAGAGCAATTGAGAAGAAGTGGAGAAACTCCAGAACACATAACTATCACACCACCTACAAAACCAAACTTGAAGAATAGCAAGCTGCCACTCTACGAGCAAAAAAAGAATGCTACACAAAGCAGATCCAAAACTCAGTGAACCGCCCTCGTGAACTCTTCGAGGTAGTCAAGACCCTCACAAAAGACATTTCCCAATGAACAGAAGGAACAAATCTGACCTTACAACTAATTTCAGGCTACTTCCAAAACCCTAACCTCCCCTAGCAACAACAGCACATACACCCTTACAGATACACCACCTCAAGAATGGACAAAACCCCAACACACTTGGAAAACATCACATGAGCACCTAGAAGATATAATCGCCAGCATCAACCCAACCACGTCCCCTCAAGACCCAATGTGTAACCATAGTTTGGGTTGTTCTTTCCAAGATGCATAACTTTGCACTTGTCCACATTAAATTTCATCTAAGAATATAAGATATGCCATACTGGGTCAGACCAAGGTCCATCAAGCCCAGTATTCTGTTTCCAACAGTGGCCAATCTAGGTCATATGTACCTAGCAGTTTCCCCAAGGGACACAGGTTCCACAATGCTGGTATTGATTCAAGCATTGATATCCTGGGTCCCTTCTTAATAATGGTTTATGGACCTTTCCTCCAGGAACTTGTCCAAACCTTTTTTAAACCCTGCTACACTAACAGCCTTTACTACATCCTCCGGTAACAAATTCCAGAGTTTGATTACACGTTGAGTGAAAAAATATTTTCTTTTATTAGTCTTAAATAGTTTACCCTGTAGCTTCATTGCATGTCCCCTAGTCTTTCTATATTCTGATAAGGTATACAATCGATCTACGTTTACCCGTTCCACTCCGTTCATTAATTTATAGACTTCTATCATATCTCCCCTCAGCCGTCTCTTTTCCAGGTTGAAGAGCCCTAACCTTTTTAGCCTTTCTTCATAGGAGTATCCTTCCATCCCCTTTACCATTTTGGTGGCTCTTCTCTGAACCTTTTCTAAAATCGCTATATCCTTTTTAAGATACGGCGACCAGAATTGCACACAATATTCAAGGTGCGGTCTCACCATGGAACGATATAGAGGCATTATAATATCTTTTGTTTTATTTTCCATTCCTTTCTTTATCATACCTAGCATTCTATTTGCTCTCTTGGCCGCCGCTGCACACTGGTCCGAGGGTTTTAACATGGTATCCACAATGACGACTAAATCTTTTTCCTGGGTGGTGGTTCCTAATGTGGAACCTTGCATCGTGTAACCATAGTTTGGGTTGTTCTTCCCTAGGTGCATAATTTTCACTTGTCCACATTAAATTTCATCTGCCATTTTGATGCCCATTCTTCCAGTTTATCAAGATCTTCTTGCAATTTTCCACAATCCTCTTGGGTTTTAACAACTTTAAATAGTTTTGTGTCATCTGCAAATTTGATAATCTCACTCGTTATTCCACTTTCCAGGTCATTTATGAATATGTCAAAAAGCAGCGGACCCAGCACAGTTCCCTGGGGTACACCAGTATTCACCTTTCTCCATTGGGAAAATTGGCCATTTAGCCCTACCCTCTGCTTTCTATCTTTTAACCAGTTCCTGATCCACAATAGTACACTGCCTCCTATCCCATGACTCTTTAGTTTTGCCAAAAGTCTCTGATGAGGGACCTTGTCAAAGGCTTTCTGAAAGTCCAGATACACAATATCAACCAACTCATCTTTGTCCACCTGATTATTCACTCCTTCAAAAAAACATAACAGATTAGTAAGACAAGATCTTCCTTGTCTAAAGCCATGTTGGCTGTCTCCCATTAGGTCATGACTATCTACATGCTGTGTAATTTTATTCTTTATGATGGTTTCTACCATTTTTCCCGGTACTGATGTGAGGCTCACCGGTCTGTAGTTTCCCGGATCACCCCTGGAACCCTTTTTAAAAATTGGTGTTACATTGGCGATCCTCCAATCTTAAGATATTAGAGATGATTACCAATAGCAGGTCTGCAATCTCGTATTTCAGTTCTTTCAACACCCTTGGATGTATACCATCCGGTCCAGGTGATTTGCTACTCTTCAGCTTATCTAATAGTTATAATACATTTTCCCGATGTATCAATATTTCCTTCAATTCTTCCGCACCTTTAAATACCACTTCAGTCATGGGTAACATCCCTACATCTTCCTCAGTAAAGACTGAAGCAAAGAATTCATTCAGTCTCTACGCTATCACCTTGTCACCTCCTTTAACCCCTTTATCATCTAATGGACCAACTGACTCTCTCACAGGTTTTTTGCTACAAATGTACTTGAAAAGGTCTTTACTTCGCGTTTTTGCTTCCGCAGCAAGCTTCTTCTCAAATTTTCCCTTTGCCTGCCTTATCAATGCCTTGCATTTGACCTGCCAGTGCTTGTGCTGTTTCCAGCCGCCTCTCTGACCTCACCTATAAACCATGCTGGCAGTTTTTTGGACTTCATTCCACTTTTCTTAAAGCGTGGAATACAGCTGGTCTAGGCTTCCAAGATAGTATTTTCCAACAACAGCCAAGCCTGATGTACGTCTTTAACCTTTGCAACTGCTCCTTTTAGTTTTTTCTTAACTGTGTTCCTCATTTTATCATAGTCTCCCTTTCGAAAGTTAAAATGTAGTACTGTGGATTTCCTTACTATCCCTCCTCCACTAATTAAATCAAAGGCGATCATGCTATGATCACTATTGCCAAGTGGCTCCAACAGCTTTATCTCTTGCACTAGATCTGGTGTTCCACTAAGGATTAGGTCTAATATGGCTTCCCCTCTGGTTGGTTCATGAACCAGCTGCTCCAAGAAGCAGTGATTTATTTCATCTAGCATGTCCTGACATGACACTGACCCAGTCGATACCGGGGTAGTTGAAATCACCCATTATTATTACTACTGTGCTGTAACTTTTGTTAGTTTCCTTGATTTCTTTGAGCATTTCATCATCCATTTGGTCATTCTGGCCAGGCGCTCGATAGTACACCCCCACTGCCATCGCCTTCCCCCTTTTACATGGAATTTCAATCCATATAGATTCTACAGCAGGTTTTGTTTCCTGCAAAACTTTAATCCTTTCTGACTCAATGCCCTCTCTAACATAGAGAGCAACCCCTCCACCAATTTTATCAGCTCTATCATTACGATATAGTTTGTACCCAGGTATCACTGGTTGTCCTCCTTCCACCATGTCTCATTTAGTGCTATATATTCTAACTCTACCATCTTATTTTTTAGACTTCTAGCATTTGCATACAAGCATTTTAGAGAATGTATTTTATTCATATTAATTTGGCTATTGATAGACATGGGTAATTTGGGATCTTTAAGCTCTGTCTGCTCCATACTTGGGAGCATTTGGGCTACTTTACTCTTTTGTGGAATCTCTCTGCTTTTGGTAGTATCCTTCAAAGATACATTCTTCCGAACCATCCGCTCTTGGGCGACTGTCGGCTTTCCCCTAATATCTAGTTTAAATCTGGCATTTGGATGTCTAGTCTTCTAATTTATCAAGATCCTCTTGCAATTTTCCACAATCCTCATGTGTTTTAACAACTTTAAATAGTTTTTTGTAATCTGTAGATTTGATAACCTCACTCATTATTCCCATGTCCAGGTCATTTATGAATATATTAAAAAGCAGCAGACCCAGCACAGATCCATGTGGTACTCAACTATTTACCCTTTTCTGTTGGGAAAATTAGCCATTTAGCCCTACCCTCTGCTTTCTATCTTTTAACCAGTTCCTGATCCACAACAGTACGCTGCCCTCCTATCCCATGACTTTTTAGTTTTGCCAAAAGTCTCTGATGAGGGACCTTGTCAAAGGCTTTTTGAAAGTCCAGATACACTATATCAACCGACTCAGCTTTGTCTACCTGTTGATTCACACCTTCAAAAAAACATAACAGATTAGTAAGACAAGATTTCCTTATCTAATGCCATGTTGGCTCTCTCCCATTAAGCCATGACTATCTCCATGTTCAGTAATTTTGTTCTTTATGATGGTTTCTACCATTTTTCCCGGTACTGACGTCAGCCTCACCGGTCTATAGTTTCCTGGATCACCCCTGGTCTGCAGTCTCATATTTCAGTTCTTTCATCACCCTTGGATGTATTTATTTATTTATTATTTATTTATTTTAATTCTCTTATATACCATGCTATTCTGCATCAGTGAAATTACATTGAACAGGACATTATAACTTGGAGATAACTTTTTTACAGGGAACATGGGTTATGGAGGGTTAAGTGGCTTGCCCAAGACCACAAGGAGCACCTGTGGGACTAGAAACCCCAGTCCTTCCGGCCCAAGGTTGCTGTCCTTTAGTGGGATTTGAACCCCCAACCTTTTGGCCTGACGTACCTTGTCCCAACCACTAGACCACTCCTCCACTCCATGTATACCATCCGGTCTAGGTGATATGCTACTCTTCAGTTTATCAAATAGTTCTAATACATCTTCCTGGTGTATCAATATTTCTTTCAATTCTTCCGCATCTTTAAATACCACTTCAGCCATGGGTAACATCCCTACATCTTCCTCAGTTAAGGATGTCCGACCTGGACATCCAGACCCGCTAAATGCCAGATTGCCAGTCCGGCAGACAGAGCCCCATGCAGATATAGGTAAGTTGTGTGGGGAGCTCTGTTCTTGGGCAGGAGGGGGTGTAATGGAGGAGGAGCAAGGGTGGGGTTTGGGTGGAAACATGACCCCAGATGTACAGGGACAAAAAAAAATGAACGAATGAACAAAAAAATGAACAAATGAAGAAAAGAATGAATGAACGAAAAAATGAAAAATGAATGAATGAAAGAACAAATGAACGAAAAAATGAACAAATGACAAAAAGAACGATTGAATGAAAAAATGATCAAATAAAAAAAGAAGCCGGTCTGTGTAAAGACCACACTGAGGTATGAAGATTGGTGGAAGACTCAAAACAACCTTCACTATGCTGATGATACCACATTACTGTCTGAAAGTGAAGATGATCTGAAACATTTGCTTTTCAAGATCAAGGAATATAGTCTTAAAATAGCCTGCACCTTAACGTTAAGAAGACAAAGATCCTAACAACTGGCAAAATCAATAACTTCATCATTGATGGAGAAGAAGTTGAAAAAGATGAAAACTTTAACCTGCTTGGATTAAAAAAATGACAAGCAGTCAAGAAATCCAACGATGCATTGCTCTTGGCAGAATTGCTATGAAGGACCTAGACAAGATTCTCAAGATTCAAATTGCCAAGCAATGGTATTTTCAATAACATCATATGGATGCGAAAGTTGGATAGTGAAAAAGATAGAAAGGAAACAAATCAATGCCTTTGAACTATGGTGCTGGCGACGAATACTGTGTATATCATGGACTGCCCCTTAGAAAATATCAGTCATTACTAGAGGAGATCAAACCTAAGCTTTCCTTAGAAGCTCAGATGACAAGACTTTGACTTTCATACTTTGGACACATTATGCAAAGAGAGAGATTCTTAGAGAAAGACATCATGCTTGGCAAGGTAGAACTTTAACATAAAAGAGGAAGGCCATCAATGGATCAATACAAATGACACGGAGAAGATCCTTCCTGCAGTTGAGACCTCATGTCCTGGCTGCGGGTGGGACCTTTTTTTTGTATTTTCCACGCAAATGCTTGATTTCTTTGAATAATGTAAAATATATGCATACTGATCCAACACAGCTTATTACCTTTTTAGATTGGTCTTGGTTGGTGGAGTGCCATTTTTCCTTTGCTTGCTTTTACTTTTGGTAGCTCTTAGTGGGAGGTGGATTTCCCATACTATGATTGATATTATTTTCACTTCTTAAGCCAGGTATATGGCTCTCCATAATGTGGGCTACTAATTGTAATTTCATTTCCTACTTTCTTATTGTAATGTTTGAAGTATATTTCAGTTTTGCTCCTTGCATTTGTTTGTACAAATAGCAGAAATTTAAAAAACAAAAAAAAAGTAATTGCTGCTATGATACAAAACCATTACCTTCAGATAGGGATCTATTCTGACCCATGTTTAGTGGGGCTGGATGTCCGATCTGGACATCCAGATCCACTAAATGCCAGGTTGCCAGTCCGACAGACAGAGCCCCCTGCACATATAGGCAAGTTGTGTGGGGAGCTCTTTCTTGGGCAGGAGGGGGTGGAACGGAGGAGGAGCGAGGGTTGGAGTGGGTGGAAACATGACCCCAGATGTACAGGGACGATTCTGGGGTCAGCCCTGTATATCCAATGTCGGCCATTTCTAGACATAGCAAGACGACAGATCTGGGGCTGAAAAGGCAGGTGAGGGAGTGCAGGGGATTCCCTGCAGCCTGATCCTGGCCATGGCATCCAATCGGGGTTCTGGTTATGGGGAAAAGAACTTTGCTGTGGCTGCCAGGGATTGGAGCCTCCTGCATGGAGCCGCGGTGTCATGGCAAGGATGCCACGGCGCCGGGGCTCCATGCAGGAGCCTGTCTGGACTAGCCGGGTAATGGACTGGACATTATTATTCATTCATTCTTTCATTCGTTCTTTTATTCATTTTTTTGTTCATTTGTTCTTTTATTCATTCATTTGTTGTTTCTTTCATTCGTTCATTCATTCTTTCTTTTGTTCATTCGTTCATTCTTTTTCATTTGTTCTTTTTTTCTTTCTTTTATTCTTTAATTCGTTCTTTTATTCGTTCTTTTTTTCATTCATTCATTTCTTTTTTTTCATTCGTTCTTTCATTCGTTCCTCCTTACTTTCATTCAATCGTTCATTTTTCATTCGTTTCTTCTTTCTTTCTTATTCATTCATTTTTTTGTTCATTCGTTCTTTCATACGTTCTTTCATTTTTTCATTCATTCGATCTTTCATTCGTTCATTTTTTCATTCATTCTTTCATTCATTCTTATTCTTTTTTTCAATCATTCATTTTTTTGTTCATTCATTCTTTTATTCGTTCGTTCATTCTTTTTTCATTCTTTCATTGGTTCATTTTTTCATTCATTCATTCTTTCATATGTTCTTTCATTTTTTCATTCAGTCGTTCTTTCATTTGTTCATTTTTTGGTTCATTCATTCATTCGTTCTTTCATTCTTTCATTTTTTCGTTCATTCTTTTATTCATTCATTCGTTCTTTCTTTCGTTTTTTCTTTCATTCATTCGTTCATTCTTTTTTTTTATTCGTTCATTTTTTCATTCATTCATTTTGTCGTTCATTCATTTTTTGTTTTCTTTTATTCTCTTTTTTTTGTTCGTTCTTTCATTCATTCGTTCTTTCGTTTGTCCTTTTATTTATTTTTTTGTTCATTCGTGCTTTATTTCTTTCATTTGTTCATTTTTTCGTCATTCATTCTTTTATTCATTCATTCGTTCTTTTATTTGTTCATTTTTTCATTCATTTGTTTGTTCATTCTTTTATTCATTCATTTTTTGTTCATTCTTTCATCCGTTCTTTTGTTCATTTGTTTTTATTCATTATTTTTTGTTCGTTCTTTTATTAGTTCTTTTTTTGTTTGTTCTTATTTTCATTCATTCGTTCCTCCTTACTTTCATTCATTCATTTTTTTATTCATTTGTTCTTCCTTTCTTTCTTTCAGTCATTCTTTTATTCATTCAGGTTTTTGTTCTTTTTCGTTCGTTCATTCATTTTTTCATTCTTTCTTTTATTCATTCAATCGTTCTTTTTCGTTCGTTCATTTTTCTTTCATTCATTCTTTTTTCATTCTTTCATTCATTCATTTTTTCATTCATTTGTTTTTTTGCTCATTCATTTTCATTTGTTTTCATTCATTCATTTGTTCATTTTTTCATTCATTCATTCATTTTTTGGTTCCCATTCATTTTTTTTCCTTTTATTCGTTCTTTTTCTTTCATTCATCCATTCTTTCTCTTTCATTCGTTCTTTTATTCGTTCTTTTTTTTTGTTCATTCATTTTTTCATTTATTCTTTGCCGTTCATTCACTCTTTCTTTCATTTGTTCATTTTTCCTTACGTTCTTTCATTCATTCTATCATTTGTTCATTTTTCCATACATTCTTTCATTCATTCGTTCTTTCGTTCTTTTTTTCATTCGTTCTTTCATTTGTTCATTTTTTTGTTTTCTTTTATTTGTTCATTTTTTCTCTTTGCCTGCCTTATCAATGCCTTGCATCTAACTTGTCAGTGCTTGTGCTTGTTTGCAGTTTTCGTCATTTGGCTCTTTTTTCCATTTCCTGAAAGATGTTTTTTTGGCAACAGCCTCTCTGACCTCACCTTTAAACCATGCTGGCAGTTTTTTGGACTTCCGTCCACTTTTCCTAAAGTGTGGAATATAGCTGGTCTGGGCTTCTAAGATACTGTTATACCACCTGAACTCAAAATGGCCTCCATCCTGCCCATAAGAAAGGTAACAGCCAATGGCATTAACCAACCAACATCCTACAGACCCAAAGCTAGCCTTCCATTCATCGCCAACATACTAGAAAAGACTGTATTCTGCCAGCTCCAGGATCACGTAGATACACACTCTCCACTAGACCCCCAGCAATATGGCTTTTGACCCCACCATGAAGTTGAATCCCTCATGGCAGCACTCCTGGACAAGATACTAACAGGTACTGATAGACTGAACACAGGATACTTGCTTATCTTCCTCGACAACAAGGCAGCATTTGACTCAGTACTTCACACTGTAATCATCAATCGACTACAAGCAATTGTAGTCAAATTGATGACTACAGGTAGAATCAGGCTTTACAAAATCAACACCATACACCCAAAATCAAGGCATACTCCAAGGTTCAGCCCTCTCTGCGCTGATATTCAACATTTTCATCCAACCGATCTGCACAGTCATACAAACGTTCAACATCCATTACCACATATATGCTGGTGATGTCATGATTTATGCATCCATCAATACACTCAATCCTGAGATCGTGAGCATAACAAATTGTTTCACCACCATCAGTTCATGGCTCATTACCCACAACAGGACCATAAGCCTAAAAAAAACCTGAAGCCTTACCTATCACTCGAGATAACTTCACCTCTCCAAACACCATAAACTTAAATGGAACTCATCTTCAAGTAAAACAAAGAGGTATGCTATCTAGGTGTCACCTTTGATTAGCGCCTATCCTTCTCCATTCATAACAAAAACACCAACAAGAGTATCTACTATAAACTCAAGACTGTACAAAATCTCAAGCCCCTCCTAACACACCTAAAATGTTGCACAGTTCTCCAAGCCCTCATCTTCCCCCATATGGACTACTGCAATCTCTTCCTCCAAGGCCTACCAAAGACAACAATCCACCAACTTGCCCTCAACACAGCAGCATGTCTCCTCTGCAATGCATGCTCAACAGGTCATATAACTACACTAGCTACCCATCATTGAATGCACAAAATTCAAATCCATGCTTACTATTTTCAAGTTCCTCAATGGCCTATCATCCACCCACCTAAAAACACTAATACATGAGACCAAATACAGACACACAGCACCCTAAGCACCCCAGTGAAATTCATCAGATCCAGCACCACCACATTCAGGAGAGCCTTCTCTCTATGTGCACCTTCTCTTTGGAACTCAATCCTGTGCAAACTCTGAGCCACAAAGGATCTATCAACCTTCAGAAAGGCCCTCAAGACTCACTTATTTACGGACCACTGCACTGATGACAGGACTTAATCCCATCACACCTCACAGTTTTCCCCCATACCTCCTCTCCCCTTTTTCCCCTGTCATCCCCCAAATGCCTCCCATCCCAACAGGCTCCCTGTTCATCCTTAAATTCTCTCCAAGTTTCGTTACCCTGTAATAAGTTCTGATTTGTTATAAACTGCTTTGACCATAGGATAAAGGAGTATAGCAAAAATGGTAAATAAATAAACCAACTGCATCTCAGTTATGAATGAAACTATTGCAGGCATGCCAAATTCAAATATTTTGGTCCAGTGGCATAGCTTTTAATTAACGGCGCCTAAACAAAATTTCAGAAAGTTCCCACAGAGCAGGGGCAATCCATTTTAGAAGATATGGTTGTGGCTACAAGGAACCCTCTTCCTTCTCGAGTCCCTGGGCCCTTATGCACAGCAGGTGATACATGGGTACTGCACTGGTTGAAAAATGCACCCTGCATCTCAGAAGGATCAATTCTGGCCAGTTCTTCTTTGATGCTCTCTCTCAATCCCCTCTGAAACTAGGGTAGGTTTGTTTCATGCTGGTCACAACCAGAGTTTAGGATTGGGGTCCTAAAGCAGACCTCGAGTAGTCAGAAGCCATAGGGTTAAATTCTGTGCCAGATAGTTATCAAGGCCACAACACTAGATATGGGGGATTAGCTGGGGCTCACTTTAAAAAAAAAAGTTGCTCTATAGCAGGAAGTTGTTCACTGCAACTAGAAGGCTAACATCCCTGCACTTACAATTGAACACACAGTATATGAAGATATTTAATATAATTGCAGAATTCTCCATTTTTAAAGTTGCTCAAACCTCGAGGTTGAGAAATCTTGCAAACCAACAGCATTTCAGCTATGAATGAAACTATTTCAGGCCACGTTCCTCATATTCTAATCCAAAGACTGAAAAATGCATCTAGCCCTCAGAGGGATGAATTCTTTTCAGTTTATCTTTCATGTCTTTTCTCAGCACATCATAGGAAGCAAATTGGGAATCTCTCTGAGAATTAGCATCTGTACTGTATGCCCTAGAGAGGTTCAAATAAATTGGCTGGAAAAACAAAAGTGGAGAAAATTAGGCTTATCTTTAGCTTTGTAAAAGAAATATACAAAAATTCACAGCAGATATTTTTTTATAAGTGGAAGAGACATCCAAATGCACACAGCAATTTGAAGATACATAATTTAATCACAGAATTCTCTTTTTTCCAGATGATCAAATTTCAAAACTGATAAATCCCATATACCAACTGCATCTCAACTACCAATGAAACAATTTTAGACACTCCAGATATAAAATCATATATCTTTTGTTTGCATAGAGGAGTAGCCTAGTGGTTAGAGTAACTGCCTAGTATCCAGAAGATCAAGGGTTCAGTTCCCACTGGCACTCCTTGTGACCTTGTGCAACTCACTTTACCCTCCATTGCCTCAGAGGGAAAGGCCTGGCAATTTACTTTCAGTGATACATTGCCAAGAAAACCCAGAGGCAGCTGGGTTACCAGGAGTCAGCATTGACTTGACAGTATTAATAAAAAACAACAACAAAAAAATATCATTTGTTCTATGTAATAGCATTCAAGTTCTGATAAAGACTTTCATCATGCATTGACCATAGCCTGAGTGTCATTCCCTGCTCTGTCCTCTTCCCACAGCTGGAATGGGATATAATCAACTTTCTGTTTCTTATTATGACTTAGATGCCAGGGCCTTGTTTTTCTCTCTTGAAAGGCTCTTTATAGTTTTAGAAGTCACACGTTTGAATGATTGAATTCACAAAGCGTATAAGTACTGTCTGACTTTTGCTTTTGTTTACTGTAATGACTGCAATAAGGGGTTGTATGAAAAAAGCTTCTCTGTAAGTGTGTGTGTGTATGATGTGTATTCTTTGTATAGCCTGTTGCTCAAAGACAACGGACAAAGATTCAGATGCACAGGAAAATTCAGAAAAGTAAACATTGCTGCTTACCTGCTGCCTTGGAGATCCTCTTTGTCCAGCCCCCAACCCCACCCCACCTGAAAACTTCAAATTTGGTGTGGCAAGGCTGAAAGGTTTACCTGGTTCAGGGCTGGAAGTTGCCTCCAGGGAATCACTGTGCTGGTGAATGCCAGCAAGCCCTTATTCCTGCAGAGTCTCTGCATCTCTGCTGTTTGGGAGATCTGACTTGAAGCTAGCTATCTTTTTGTCCAGTTGCCCAGATTAGACCAGTCAAAGAGCACACACACTCACAATATAACAAAGAAGTACACAAAGGAATGAGGTGAAACTGCAGCTGGTGTCTAAAAAGTTTATTAATACAAATTCCTGCACATTTGGGCAGAAGCCTTCCTCAGGGGGTCTACAGCCTCAACCCCCCCCCCCAACATAAAAAAAACCTAAATTTAAAAACAATGAACCTAAAATGCGTAATATAAAATCATAAAGCAATTGTATGAAGCTGTTACCATTCTTACAAGCTCTACCAGGAAATTTGGAAGACAAATTCATGGCCAACTGACTGGGAAATATCCCACATGCCAGCAAGATTCTACTCAAGATCATTCAGCAGAGACTACAACCATACCTGGAACGAGAACTACCTGAAGTGCAAGCACGATTCAGGAAAGGGCGAGGAACGAGAGATGACATCGTGCCTGCGAGATGGATCCTTTTAAAGACAAAAGAATAACAACAAGATACCCATGTGTTTTATTGACTACAGTAAGGCTTTTGATTGTGCAATCCATGAGAAACTCTGGGCCACATTAAGAAGCATTGGTATACCTGAACACCTGATCGTTCTCTTGCACAATCTTTACATTGATCAAGAAGCAACAGTTTGAATGGAACTAGGAGAAACAGAATGGTTTAAAATCAACAAAGTATGTCAGGGCTGCATACTTTCCTCCTACCTGTTTAATTTATATGCAGAACAAATCATCAGTGAAGCAGGACTGTATGAAGACAACCGAGGCGTGAAGATTGATGGAAGACTCATCAACAATCTTCGCTATGCTGATGATATCAAATTAATGGCTGAAAGTGAAGATGATCTGAAACATTTGCTTTTCAAGATCAAGGAACATAGTCTTAAAATGGGCCTGCACCTTAATGTAAAGAAGACAAAGATCCTCACAACTGGCAAAATCAATAAGTGCATCATTGATGGAGAAGAAATTGAAATAGTTGACTTTAACCTACTTGGATCAAAAATCAATATAGGACAAGCAGTCAAAAAATCTGATGACTCATTGTTCTTGGCAGAATGACTATGAAGGACCTAGACAAGATTCTCAAGAGCAGAGATGTCTGTCTCCATACAAAGATTTGACTTGTCTAAGTCATGGTATTTTCAATAATATCATATGGATGCAAAAGTTGGACAGTGAAAAAGATAGACAGGAAGAAAATTGATGCCTTCAAATTATGGTGCTGGTGACGAATACTGTGTATATCATGGACTGCCGAAGAACAAACCAGTCAGTACTAGAGGAAATCAACTTAAGCTTTCCTTAGAATCTCAGATGATAAGACTTTGACTTTCATACTTTGAACTCATCATGCAAGAGAGATTCTTAGAACAAAACATAATGCCTGGCAAGGTAGAAGGTCAGCACAAAAGAGAAAGTCTGGCAAAAATGAGCCTCTTGACTGAAGACTGAACACAGTTTAGGTCAACTAACACCACTTAACACTTAACAACAACAACAACAACAACAACAACAACTATGTATAATGACATATAAAACTCAATGTAAAGCGAATGGACAATTATATGAGTAAACAAATAACAGTATTATAAATAATAAATATCAAATATGAAGGCCAATCACTCCACCCGTAACCCCATGGCCCCATTCCCCATATTGTCATGCCCCAAAAGACCAATGACCGGGAGTCCCAGCGAATGATGGATGTGGAAAGTGCCCACCTTGATGACACAGGGTATAGTACCCAGGAAAGGGAGATGGAAAAGAAACTCCCGGTGCGCCATGCCTTACCATGTCGGCACTCTGCCCATCTGCCTCCACACCCAACTCTCCCATCGCTCCAGCAGCATGCGCTGACCCCCCCGCCCCCATGGCTGCTCGGCACTGGCGACCACATTAGACCCTACCGCTCCTGCACCAGCCTCCTCCAGCCATATCATCCCTGCCACCTCTGTTCCTGAGACCTCACCCACGGAACCCCCTATCCTGCCCTGTGGCCCTAAACTCCTCCTGAGCCCCCTGCTTTATGACTTCCTTACTCCCTTTCTTGAGCCCACGACTGCCGGCGAATCTCTGGCCGATGACCCCCTTAACCCTGCCTCCGTGCGACCACGCAGCACTACCCCCCCCCCCCGCCCACTAGCCCGTTTTCTAGCAGGTCCCGACCCTGAACATCCACTCCTCCTACCCGCCCCTGCCCTTTTGGGGTCTGCACATTGCTTGTAGACCTTGGCAGGACTGTAAAATCCCACCCCCCCACCACAAGGTATAGAATTAAAAAATAAAGTTACCTTTGACCACAAATCAAACACCCTTCCCCCACCACAGACTGCTCTTAATAACAGCAAAATCTGCTTAAATACAGTGTGAACTCCTAGCCACAAATTCCTTGTTCATGAATAAATTAATTGCCAGGCCTATACCCCGCAGCCAGGGAAGGTTAACTGACTGCCAAAACCCCAAAGAGTGCCTGTAGGCTCCCTGCTCAACCCAAGGCTTACTTAGTCACCCCGGGGTTTTGTTTTGTTTTTCTTTCAGCCTGCCATCGTACAACACCCTCCCCCCACCAAACACACTGCTCTAAACTCCCCCCCCCAATGTGAAAAAATGAAGACCCCCCCCCTTTTCAGCATCCCTCTACAGACCCTCGATACCTGGCCAAAAATACCGCCCGAATCCTCACCGCGCCTGCCAAGACCGGACCCCGCCATCCATAGACCTTTGTGCTAGCCGGTCAAGCAGGAAGAGGAAAACCACACTCCATCAGTCTCCCACGCTTACTGCTTGCCACACCCCCAGACCGCTGTCCACCAATAATATCTCCCCAAGCATCTGATATGGGGCGATTCGAAGAACGCTCTCTGCGCTCCTCTCTCGCCTCCCCCCACCCCCTCACATACTGCCGGTTATTATACTGGCCTCTGAACCCAGCCCTGCGGCGCGTCAGATTAAATATCAAATATGAAGGCAAATGTAAAATATAAATAAAGAAGGAACTAAAACAAATAAAAACATGAAAAGAAATTGTCATTCTAAAAACTAAAAATAGAACTCATGCATATAAATAAAAGAAACTAATAGCAAAGTTAAAACTACCTATTAAAATGCAAGTACTACATAACTGCTATAAATCAAATTATAACATATTGTAAATGTGAACAGAGTATCATTGTGAGAGCCAAACATATGGACGAGGAGGAACTGAACAGGAATGGCAATGCTATGCTAAACATAGTAACCTAGTATATGACGGCAGATAAAGACCAGTATGGTCTATCTAGTCTGCCCAGCAAGGTGGCAAGAATAGGTGCACTGCCGCTCCATGCAGGTCACCCGTCCCCATTCCTTTGTTAAAGGGTGTACCCACCGCTCCTTGTAGGTCACCTCTATTTGTTGAGATATGAGATAGGTATGTTTATTTTGATTTTATCCTGTTGCTATAAAGGGATCCACTGTTTTTATCCCATGCTAAAACCTGCAGTTGTACTCCCTCTTATTCAACGCCTATGCGAAGGCAAATATCTTCTCAGATGGCAACCTGGAATGTGAAAACCCGTATGAGTATAATTATGTAGTGAAAATAATGTCAAATCCGAGAATGATAGACAAATTAGGCATTCTACAAGTCAAACCAGCTCATCTAGCTATACACCTTTGTGTGTGTGTATGTGTGTGTGTGTATGTGTGTATATATATATATATATACATATATGTATATGTATAATGTGTATATATATATATATGTGTGTGTGTGCGTGTGTGTGTAAGGACTAGAGGTCTCTCAAGGTGAACTAATCTAATCGCAACATCAAACATCCCAATATTGAAATCCCTTGCTACCAGCGGAGTACTTATGTGTTGGGAACAATGCCAAATAGCTTCACTCAGCATGTTCAAAATATTACTAATATGTAAAAGCACAGGAGAGATGCCAACATTCAATACGGCAATTATAGTGAAGGCTTAGAATGTGTGTAATGGGAGCAGTCCCATACTGTGTAACCCAGCCTAATCAGAAAATACTTGTGTGACATAAGGGAAATGCTACTAGTTAAAACTCCTATCCTGTTAAAATCTTAATGTAGCTATAAATTATTGTCCCCACAGATCAGAATATTTTTACTCGGAACCTTTCTAAAATGCACCAAGTTACTCACCTACCATGAGAGCATTCAAACTTACATCTATTGCGCACAGTGAGATAGTAAACAAACGCCTATGGAAAAGGAGGAGGAGTAGCCTTGTATGTCAAAAGCAGTATTAAAGCTACTGAAATGCAGGGAACATGGGGAAAAGAAGAAGCACTCTGGATTGCGTTGGAAAGAGGAGATGGCACTGTCATCCATATTGCTGTAGTCTACAGACCTCCGACTCAAATTGAAGAGAGAGATAACGAATTGATTATAGATATTGCCAAGATAGCAGCAAAGGGGGAAGCGATCATATTAGGTGACTTTAATCTACCTGATGTGGATTGGATTACTCCTTCTGCACATCTGGAAAGAAGCAAAAAAATTGTGGATGCTGTCCAAGATGCATTACTTAGGCAAATGGTGATGGAACCAACCAGGGAAAAATCAACGCTGGATGTAGTGCTCACCAACGGTGATAGTGTGTCAAATGTCTGCGTGAGTGCCCCTGTGAGCAACAGCGACCATCACACGGTGTGGTTTGAGATAAAAGCCATGGTACAGGCCAATCATAGCAAGCTCAAAGTCCTAAACTTCAAAAACACTGACTTCAATAAAATGGCCGAGTACTTAAAGGAGGAGATGACGGGGTGGAAGAAGATAAGGGAAGTGGAATTGCAATGGACTAAACTAAAGGCGGCAATAAAAGGGGCAACAGATAAATATGTAAGAAAAATAAATAAAAACAAGAGGAGAAGGAAACCTATTTGGTTTTCCAAAGAGGTGGCTGCGCAAATAAAGGCAAAAAACACAGCTTTTTCAAAATTCAAAAGCTTGCAAACAGAAGAACACAGAAATGAATACAGGATCCAACTCAAAGAGTCTAAAAGAGTAATAAGGATAGCAAAATCAAAGGCAGAAGAAAAAATGGCTAAAGATGTTAAGGGTGGCAACAAAACTTTCTTCAGGTATATGCAGGAAAGGAAGAAGATCAGAGTTGGAATTGCAGGACTCAGAAGTGCTGGGAAAGGACTCGTGGAAAGTGACACTGAAAAAGCGAAATTGCTAAACAAATACTTCTGCTCTGTTTTTACTAAAGAAGATCCTGGAGATGGACCAGCTGTGACTCCCAAATATAAAAACAGGACTGAAGTAGATACCACACCATTCACAGAAGATGAGGTGTTAGAACAACTTGCTAAACTGAAAGTGGACAAAGCCATGGGACCGGATGGGATACATCCCAGGATACTGAAAGAGCTCAGAGAGGTTCTTGCAGGACCGTTAAAGGATGTCTTCAACAGATCCTTGGAAACAGGAGTGGTTCCTCAGGACTGGAGAATGGCTAATGTTGTACCTCTACACAAAAGTGGTGACAGGGAAGAAGTGTCAAATTACAGGCCCGTGAGCCTTACCTCGGTGGCAGGAAAAGTAATGGAGGCGCTCCTGAAAGAGCGAATAGTGAACTTTCTCAAAACCAACAGGTTGCAAGATCCCAGGCAACATGGTTTTACCGAAGGACGGTCTTGCCAAACAAATCTGATTGAGTTCTTTGATTGGGTGACCAAGGAACTAGATCTGGGGCATGCAATGGATGTCATCTATCTGGATTTCAGCAAAGCCTTTGATACTGTTCCTCATAGGAGGCTTGTCAATAAACTCAGTAGCTTGGGGATGGGTCCCAAGATAGTAAACTGGATTAGAAATTGGTTGACTGACAGACAACAGAGGGTGATGGTACATGGAGCTCACTCGGATGAGAGGAAGGTGATTAGCGGGGTGCCTCAGGGTTCGGTCCTGGGCCCGGCACTGTTCAATGTATTTGTGAGTGATATTGCTGAAGGACTGAATGGAAAGTCTGTCTTTTTGCAGATGACACAAAAATTTGCAACAGAGTGGACTCCCCAGAGGGAGTGGATAACATGAGGAAAGATCTACAAAAGCTGGAAGACTGGTCTAATGCTTGGCAACTACGATTTAATGTGAAAAAGTGCAGTGTCATGCACTTGGGTAGCAGAAATCCAAGGGAAAAGTACACAATAGGGGGTGAGAGGTTGGTATGCACGGTTCAGGAGAAAGACCTTGGTGTGATTATCTCTGATGATCTCAAGGTGGCAAAACAGTGTGACAAGGCGGTGGCAAAAGCCAGGAGGATGTTGGGCTGCATTCAAAGAGGGATTACCAGCAGAAAGGAAGAGATACT
This sequence comes from Ichthyophis bannanicus, assembly GCA_033557465.1. Taxonomy (NCBI): domain Eukaryota; kingdom Metazoa; phylum Chordata; class Amphibia; order Gymnophiona; family Ichthyophiidae; genus Ichthyophis; species Ichthyophis bannanicus. The sequence continues at coordinate 553,085,320 of CM066036.1, forward strand.
TATGCCACTGTACAAGTCACTGGTGAGGCCTCACTTGGAATACTGTGTTCAGTTTTGGAGGCCATATCTTGCAAAAGATGTAAAAAGACTGGAAACTGTTCAGAGAAAGGCGACCAAAATGATTTGGAGCCTGCGTCAGAAGCCTTATGAGAAGAGACTTGAAGACCTAAATATGTACACTTTGGAGGAGAGGAGGGACAGGGGAGATATGATTCAGACCTTTAAATACTTAAAGAGAAATGATGAACAAACAAACCTCTTCCAAAGACGGGGAAGCTGTAAAACTAGAGGGCATAACATGAAGCTGCAAGGTGGTAAATTGAAAGGCAATGTCAGGAAATATTTCTTCACTGAAAGGGTGGTGGATGCTTGGAATGCCCTCCTGATGGAAGTGGTGAGGGCAAACACGGTGATGGAATTCAAAACGGCATTGGACAAACACAGTGGATCCCTTTACAGCAACAGGATAAAAGCAAAACAAACAGTACCATCTAACTTCTGAACTATCTAGCATCTGAACAAATAAGGGTGTCCTACATGGAGTGGTGGGTTCACCCCTAAACAGAAACAAAAACATGGGGAGGGGTGGTCTGCACAGAGCGACAGGTGCACCTACTCTTGCCATCTTGCTGGGCAGACTAGATGGACCATGCTGGTCTTTATCTGCCGTCACTTACTATGTTACTATGTTACTATGGAAACCTGCCATCCTATAAAGAACTTTTCGCACCAGAGACAGGTAAAAAGGCAAATGGACCTGATTTAGAAAAATTTGAGGATCTGGCTCCTTACAGTTAGAGGATCCAAGACACGATAAAAATATAATAAAGTCATCTTATGTACAGATTCTTCCTACGGAGGTTCCATTTACTTAAAAATCAAAGCGGAGATAGCATCAGACCAGAGTGAGCATTATCATATAATGAAAAACATAATATGTAAAAAACAGGATCCAGGATGAGAACAAGCATAAGACAGCATTAGTAACCAAGATTATAGCCTCAAACATTAAAAGGACATGAACTGACCAGATAAGACAAGATGAAAAAAATGACGAAGAACTGAAATACGCATGTGAGAAAGTTTGAGCACCGAGGGTATTGTGCTAGGAACCAAACTGCTCAGTCTGTGTGAGTGTGAGTGTAACTTGGAAAATGTCATTTTAACATATCTAAAAATTATATTGCTGGAAAAAGGGAAGGTAAAGATTATGCTTTTCTATGGATTGGCATTGGTGTTAAAGGTAAAACCAGACTTGGAGCTCTGTCGGATATTACACTGCCTGTATGTTAAGGGAACTTGCATGTTTAAAAGAACCATGCCTAATAAATATGTTGCCAAAAAACATATACTAAACATTAAAAGAGCCATATAAATAATCAAATTTAAATAAAAAATGAGTGAAAAATACCAGTGGGCTAAAATCTATGTATATAGAACCTATGTGCACTGACCTTATTATTGAAAAGGGACCCTAGGTCAGGGCTGGGAGATGCCTCCAGGGAATCACTGTGCTGATGAATGCCAGCAAGACATCGCTCCTGCAGACTCTGTTTCTCTGCCATTTGGGAGATCTGACTTGAAGCTAGCTGTCTTTTTGCCTAATTGCCCAGACTGGCAGATGAGCCTTTCAAGAGGACAGAGCCATACATGCCCGTTAGAGTGACCCTAAGTACATTTTGTGGTTTGAGGTCCTTTTATTAAAGGGCCTTAGCTGTCAGCATGAGTCTGGCATGCACTAAAGGTGCATGTTGGGCACGCATTGCCAGGTAGCACTGGGCCATGACTATACAGCTGGATTTCGGTACCAACTGTCCATGGTGCCTTAGGGTTACAAGTGGGTGGGTGGGTGAGGAACAGAGAGGGAGTATGGTGAGCCCCATGCAGTCAATGCACCCACACCACCTGCATGGAGGGCAAGTAGTAAGGGTGCATGTATGCCACCTCCATAGGTGGAGGTAAGTACACCTGCACTATTGTCAGGCCGTGGCAGGGCCACATGCACCGCCTTAACTACCAGGAGCATGCTGTCCATGCCCCTGAAAATTAATGCCATGGTGTTGCCCTAATGAGCCAGGGATTTGTGCATTATTGGTGTGGTAGGTGCAACACCACAGCTCCCTTTAGTGAAAGGGCCCCTTTGTGGTATAAGTTACTGTTTTATCTGGTTCACTCGTGATTTTTTTTTTTTAATGGATCTGTATTCATTTGAAACAACATAGGAAATGTCATTTTCTTTTTAACCTAAAATGACAGGATAAAACCCCATAATTTCAATGGAATTTCTGTGTCAATGCTTTGGGACCACATTGCAACTGATGCTGATTGATAGCAGCTGCCGCGGCAATACTCCGATCTCTAGGGCCTCCAATCCTAAAGGTTGCCGGTACCATGAATCTGCCGATCTGCTGCACTGACAATAGCAATGTTGCAGCCTCTCCCTTCCAGCACTCACCCCTCTGGACATCTTCCAACCCTTTGAGAATCTGCCCAGGGGGTGAGATCTCGGGACACCCTCGCTACAATTACAGTGCTTGACTAGTTAGTTGGGGCCCTCCTCAACTTCTGAGTCCCAGCTAGACAGTTTGGCTTGCCTCTCGCCCACCCCCCTACCTCTCCTAAAGGCCTCCTTAGACCATACCTTGCAAATCTATGATCCAGTGGCAAGGGGACAGAAGTGGTACCCTCAAGCTTCTGTTCCCTTCTTCAGTGCCATGCAAATGGTGCTGGTCTTGCAGTGCTGACCCCTAGTAATAAGATGTCTTTGGAGTAAGCCTCTAGAGCAGGAGTCAGTAGATTCACAAGGAAAGAAATCCAGGAAGGGTTTTCCACACAGCTCAAGAGCAATAAGGTTTTAGGCCAATTAGAAAACAAGAATGAAGATCACCAGAAATAGAAAACACAATTAAGAGCAGACTGGGTAGAGCTGCTGTTTCAGGAAACCTAATAATTCATGCTTGAAGACAATTGCCTTCTACTCAAAAGGTCATGGGCTTGAGAACAAGCTATAGTAAATATTGACAAAAAGTAGGAAAAAGATGCGGGATTTTGTGGGTGGTGGTTTCTTTTTTAATTTCCTGGAAATGTCTAGTAACATTCCAGCCATTTTTTTTGTGTGTTTGGGCAGCAGTTACAGCCACCTCCTTAATTAACAACATTGCCCTGAAATAAAAATCTATTAAAACAAAACAAAATTAAAATGTAAAAAATGCAATAGGAAAAAACCTGCGAATAGGAATTAAATAAAACTAAAGGGGGGGGGGGGGTGGTGGACTTCACACCTCTATTGAATGAGGCCAATTCTGAACAGGGCATGTTTGGCCCATCCAGATGTCCAAACTCTGGACGGGCCGGATCTGCACTCTATTCTGCACCCATGGGAGCTAGACTTCCATGGGATCAGAGACTGTGTGGAGGGCCTGGACAGGCAGGCCATGCCCCAATTCTGAGGGCTTGGATGTCTAGCCTACTCCCTATCTAACCTGGCCAAAGCACTTACATGGTGCTCCGGTGTTCTATTGCCATGGCATCAGGATACTATACAGGAGCCCCAATCCACCACACAAGAAGGAAGGTCCTGTTCCCCCACTGCCTGACCCCTATGGGGCCTGCTAAGGCCAAGATCAGGCTGCGTGGAACCCTCTGCGCCTGCTCACCTCTGTCACTCCCTGCATACTTCAGGGGGAATTTATTCCACCTCCAAGGGGGAATTTATTCCACCTCCAAGGTGGAATAATTTCCTCAAGCATCATTGACCCCCCTGGACGTACAAGGTGTGACCGGAATCAGCCCAGTACAACTGGGGTCAGGGTCCCACCTCTGCTCTGCTCAGGCTCCTCCCCATTGTTGCCCCCTCCTGCCTCCATCCAGAACTCCCCACACATCTCCTCTGGATGAAAACTGGAAACAATGTAAACATTTGCAAGTTAGATGCAAGACATTGATAAAACAGGCAAAGAGAGAATTTGAAAAAAAGCTTGCCATGGAATCAAAAACTGATGATAAAACCTTTTTCAAATACATTTGAAGCAAAAAACCTGTGAGATATTTAGTTGGATCATTAGATGATAGAGGGGTAAAAGGGACTCTTAAAGGGGATAAGGCCATATTGGAAAGACTGACTGAATTCTTTGCTTTGGTTTTTACTAAAGTTAAAGTTTGGTCTTTACTGAAGTTACCCATGACTGAAATGGCATTTAAAGGTGAAGCATCGGAAGAACTGAAAGAAATATTGATAAACCGGGATGATGTATTACAACTATTTGATAAAGATAGCAAATCACCCAGACCAGATGGTATACATCCGAGGGTGTTGAAATTACTGAAATAGGAGATTGCAGACCTATTTTTAATAATAGCTGAAGAGTGGCGAATGGCAAATGTAATGCCAATTTTTGAAAAGGGTTCCATGGGTGATGCAGGAAATGTCAGCAGGGCCGGCCCGTCCATTGAGCAAGAATGTTGATTGCACAGGGCCCTGCGTTTTAGGGGGCCCTATGCAAACAGCATTCTGCCCATCAGCTCAGGGAAACTTTAAAAGAAAAAAACAAACTTGCTGCTGCTGCTGCCACTGTGGCAGCAGTAGAATCAAGTGTCTCCCACGGGGCCCCCACCTGCCCAAGAGAGCCCTCCCTCCTGCCCGGCAGAGGCCTCCCTCAATCACTCTCCTCGGCCCGGCTTTCAGAGCCACGAAGGAAGAGTTTCCCTCTCGCGGCTCTGTTAAGCCCGCTGGGGCTGAGGGGAAGAGGCATTTCCTGTTTCCCATCAGCCCCGGCCAGCTTAACAGAACCGCGAGAGGGAAACTCTCCCTTCGTGGTTCTGAAAGCCGGGCCGAGAGTGATTGAGGGAGGGCTCTGCCAGGCAGGGGGGGCAGGGGCCCCACGGAAGACACTTGATTCTACCGCTGCCACGGCAGCAGCAGCGGCAGCAGCAAGTTTGTTTTTTCTTTTAAAGTTTCCCTGGGCTGATGGGGGAGGGGGTTTAGGACTGGTAATGGGCTGGGGGGGGGGGGGTCTAGGACTGGTAATGGGCTGGGTGGGTCTAGGACTGGAAATGGGCTGATGGGGGTAAGGACTGGTAATGGGCTATGGGGAGGCTAAGACTGTAAATGGGCTGATGGGGGGTTAGGACTGGTAATGAGCTATGGGGGGACTAGGACTGGAAATGGGCTGATGGGGGGGTTAGGACTGGTAATGGACTAGGGGGGGGGGGGCTAGGAGTGGAAATGGTCTGATGGGGGGGTTAGGACTGGTAATGGGCGAAGGGGGGGGGCGAGGACTGGAATGGGCTGATGGGGCGTTAGGACTGGTAATGGGCTATGGAGGGTTAGGACTGGTAATGGGCTATGGGGGGCTAAGACTGAAAATGGGGTGATGGGGGGGTTAGGACTGGAAGTGGGCTGATGGGGTGCTTAGGACTGGTAATGGGCTATGGGGGGGCTAGGACTGGTAATGGGCTGAGTGGAAAGGGGGACTTGAACTGCAAATAGCTGATGGGGATGGGGACGGAGGCTTGTAATGTAAATGGGCTGAGTGGAAGGGGGGCTTTAACTGCAAATAGCTGATGGAGAGGGGGGCTTGGAATGGAAATGGGCTGTGAGGGGAGGGAGCTAGGACAGGAAATGGGCTGATGGAGGTGCTAGGATAGGACTGGAAATGGGCTGTTGGGGGTGTTAAGACTGGAAATGGGCTGAGTGGGGGGGAGCTAGGACAGGAAATGGGCTGATGGAGGTGCTAGGATAGGACTGGAAATGGGCTGTTGGGGGGTGTTAAGATTGGAAATGGGCTGTGGTGTAAGCTTGTAATGAAATGGACTCATGGAGGGGCTAGAACTGAAAGTAGGCTCATGGAGGTCTTGGGTTGGAAATGGGCTGAGTGGAGGGGAGCTAGGATTTGACACGGGCTGATGGTGGGGCTAGGAAATGACTAGAAATCGGCTGATGGGGAGCTGGGATTTGAAATGATCTGATGGAGGGACTCGGATAGGACTGGAAATAGATGGGGGAGCTAGAATTGGAAATGGGCTGATGGTGGGGCTAGGATAGGACTGGAAATGGGCTGATGCGGGGTCTAGAAGGGAGCGGATGCTGTTTGGGGCTGGAACTAGAAGGGAGCTGATGTTGAGGGAGGATTAGAATGGGATGGGGCTGGGAGAGTAAAATGGAGAGGGGAAAAATATTTTGTGTGGGAGGGAAGAAAAATCTTCATTTGACTGGGTATTAGGAGAGTAAGTGGGGATTGAGGATGGAGGGGTAAAATTTGAATGGATGAATTATGAATGAGGAAAGAGCAAAAGGAGAAAGATTAGTATGTTAAAGCAGATGTAGAGAGAGAATGGAAAAAAAACTAGAAGAGAGAAGAAAGGACAAATGGACAGTAGATTTTATTTATTTATTTATTTAACAGTTTTTTCTATACCGCTCTATTTTAGATCAGAGCGGTTTACATTTAACAGCAACTATACAACACAGGCACTTTGAGTTGTATTTACAATAAACAGAGAGATCAACTTGGAAGTAACTGGGGGAAACTATTTACATTGTATTTACACTGGTATATGATTTCAGGCAGAACATATCTACATCTTATTTACACTGGGAGTCTGAATTCAATTTCAGGGAGTACTTCTGAGGGAACAGTTGATTATCCTTTTTCATGCTGAGTCTGATTGTTTAGTTGTAGTGAGTGATTGTCTGAGGGGCCACATGTATGATCACTAAGGCTGGATTCGGGGTAGTATTTGGTGAACAGGTGCTGCTTTAATGCCTTCCTGAAGTGGGTTAGGTAAGTGATGTTTCGAATAAAGGTGGGGAGGGCATTCCATGCTCTAGGTGCATAAATTGTAAAGGACCTATTTGTTGTTGCTTTTGTGCATTTCGTTATTACCTTTGGGACCTCTAGGGTGTTTTGCATCATGGGTCTTCTGTTTCTGTTCTGTGGTACTTCATGTATCATCTTGCTGATAGCTGTAGGTGTCAATGTGTTTAAGGCTTTGAAGGTTAAGGTTAGAACTAGATGATGGAGAGTTAGCAGAAGACACGAAGAAACCAGAAGAAAGTGGCTGGAGCAATTGCAACTGAAAAAAAATGCACAAAAGGTAGAAAAATATCTCTTTATTTTGAATTTATTAACTGGAATATGTCAGCTCTGGGAAATGTGAATCATTAGCATCTGTGCTTTATTTAGTACAAGAGGAAATTAATTTATAGTTGTATTTCTACTTTGGTGTTGTACATTCCAAGTTTGGCTTTTGGGGTTCCCAGTTTAATTATTGCCTTCCTGTTTCTAAATTGTGATTCCTTGTTTGGTGATGGTCTATGTTCTGCATGTGTAACTGAGCTGAGGTATTCTGTTTATGTAATTCCTATTTGACATTGCCACTTGTTCTCTTTCCTCAGTAGGTCATGTATTGTTATTCTCTGAAATGTATTGGTTTAATATTTGCAGTGTTGCCTTTTGATAGGTAGGGTATGGTGCTTTGTGAGTCCTGGTAGTGCTGTTACGATATGGCAGGTTTGCTATGGGTTCTAAATGGGTAGTGTTTGTAGTAGTTCCTAATGTACCTGTCGGTTGGCACTGGATTATAGTAATGCAGAAATCTTTTAGTCTGTCTTTATCCATACACTCATTAAGAGGCATGTTTACTAAAAGTTAGTGTATGGTAACATTATGCAAATATTTATGCAAATGAGGCCCCTTATGCAAATAAGGCCTCGCACCGAGTCTCCGCACATGGCCCCGCACCCCCCTTGGGCCGCCCCTGAATGTCAGTACTGGGCGAAATGGTAGAAATCATTATAAAGTCTGTTATGTTGTTTTGAAGGTGTGAATGAAGATGTAGACAAAGGTGAGCCGGTTGATATGGAGTTTCTGGATTTTCAAAAAGCATTTGACAAGGTACCAGGTATCACAGTGTCCCACTGCTTGTCCTCCTTCCACCAAGTCTCTGAGATACCAATCATATCTAACTTCTCATTTAGTGCTATATATTCTTATGCTCCAAAATTTAAAAGTCATGGGATAGGAGGCAATGTACTATTGTGGATCAGGAACTGGTTAAAAGATAGAAAGCAGAGGGTAGGGCTAAATGGTCAATTTTCCCAATGGAGAAAGGTGAATAGTGGAGTACCCCAGGGATCTGTTCTGGATCCACTGTTTTTAACATAGTCGCAAATGATCTGGAAATGGGAATAACAAGTGAGGTAATCACATTTTGCAGATGGAGTGAGTGGAGGAGTAGCCTTATGGTTAGAGCACTGGCTTAGGAGCCAAGCAACGAGGGTTCAATTCCCACTTGCACTCCTTGTGGCCTTGAGCAAGTCACCTAACTCTTCATTGCCTAAGAAAATTCAAGTTATCAATGTCCCTGTTTAATGTATATTAACCAAGTTTAAGTTGCAATGTAAACCACTTTGACTGAAATGATAAAGCAGTATATAAGAATTGCAAAAGGACCTTGATAAATTAGATGTCTGGATGTTCAAATGGCAGATGAAATTTAGTGTGAACAAGTGCAAAGTTATGCACCTAGGAAAGAACAACTCACACTATGGTTACACAATGCAAGGTTCTACATTAGTAATCACCACCCAGGAAAAAGATTTAGGTGTCATCATGGATAACACATTGAAACCCTCCACCCAGTGTGCAGCAGTGGCCAAGAAGGCAAATAGAATGCTAGGAATCTTAAGGAAAGGGATGGAGAATAAAACAAAGGATATTATAATGCCTCTGTATCATTCCATGGTGTGACTGCACCTTGAATATTGTGTGCAATTTTGGTTTCCATATCTTAATAAAAGGATATAGCAGAATTAGAAAAGGTACAGAGAAGAGCCACCAAAATGGTAAAGGGTATTGAAGGATATCTCTATGAAGAGAGGCTTAAAAGGTTAGGGCTCTTCAACTTGGAAGAGCGATAGCTGAGAGGAGGTATGAAAAAGGTCTATAAATTAATGAATGGAGTTTAACAGGTGAACATAAATCGATTATATATGCCATCAAAAAGTAGAAAGACTAGGGGACATGAAGTGGAGCTACAGTGTAACCCGTTTAAGACTAATAAGAGAATTTTTTTTTCACTCAACTTGTAATAAACTCTGGAATTTGTTACTGGGGGATGTAGTAAAAGCTGTTATTGTAGATGGGTTTAAAAAAGGTTTGGACAAGTACCTGGAGGAAAGATCCATATATCATTATTAAAGAGGAACTGGGAAATCCACTGCTTGCCCCAATATAAGTATTGTGGAACCTGTTTGTCTTTTTGGGAGACTGCTAGATACTTGCGACTTGGATTGGCCACTGTTGGAAACAGGATGCTGAGCTTGTGGGACCTTGGTCTGACCCAGTATGACTTTTTTTTGTTATGTTCTTATCTCCCTTGATCCCTTCTATAAAGAGCTGGCCGAAACGAGCACTTTTTAAAAATCTATATATGCCAAGCAGTAGCTGTAAATACAGCCATGGCAATTTTGGGCCATATCTATACATTCCTTTTTGGAAATGGGTCATACACATGTGGAACCTGATATTCAAAGGCATGTACCTGGTTTGCAGTTCTGCAAATCATCTAAATGCCACTAAGCAGGATATTCAGCGGCACGAACACGCTGCTGCCTCTGCATGCCCCATTGCTGACTGTTTAGCATCAGGGCATATTGGGGACATTCAGGAGTGAAGCAGAGGCAGTGCCAACCCCAGGAAACTCTGGCCTAATTTTTGTCACATATGGTTAACCTGGAAGCAGCTCAATATTGCTGCTGCACAGTTAATGAGTGGCAAATGCAACTAACCAGATATTCAATGCTTGGACCAAATATGACACTGGCATTTAACATCCAGGTTTAGATTTTAGCACCGGCAGCTAGCTGTGTTAGTAGCTCTAGCCACTGCCTCCTTGCAATTTCTATGTATTATGGACATCCATTTGCAATCTGAGACTTTTCTAAAATCACCATTTACATGTGGATGCTGTTTCCACGGGTAAATTCCAGAATTTCCATGTGGAAATTGTGAATAAGGTTTCTAATATAACCCTCATAATGCAATGGTATGGGAATGAATATGCAGATGGGAATGGGCATGGGCATGGGCATGGGAGAAGTATGGTTATGGTTTAGGCACTTGATATACCACCCTTTTACTTGTGCATCAGAGCGCTTTACATGTATACTAACAGGTACTTTTTATTCCCTTGTCCCCGAAGGGCTCACAATCTAAGTGTACCTGAGGCAATGGAGGGTTAAGTGGCTTGCCCAAGGCCACAAGGAGCAGCTATGGGACTAGCGACCCCAGTCCTTCTGGCCTCAGGTTGCTTGTCCCCATGCGGGAATTGAACCCCTGGCCCTCCGGCCTGAGGTAACCTGTCCAAACCACTGAGCCACTAAAATTTTAAGAGAGATTTAAGAGGGAAAATTGTGTCTTTGCTTCCTTTCTGCCAAGCTCCTAATAGGAAGATTTGAGTTTCTGAGGTTGCTAAGTCTTCCTAGCTGGTCTAGACTCTGGACCGGGGTGGATTGACAGTGATCTGGACTTCTGGGCAATAAGGGTCCTTGGCCCCTAACCACACATTTGACATACATTATTGGTACTGCATCTGTTGTAATATTTCTAAAGCTCACAACAGACAAAATATTGTAGAAGAGTTAAGGGGTTGCTGTAATCTGATGACTGGTGGTGGTTAAAATTCACGGAGGTAGAGAACAAAAAGCGGCTTATAGTGCCCAGAAGAGCAAAGTCTCAGTTGTGGAAGTGCTGTACTTTCCAGAAGGTGGGATTGCTGATATTAAGCCAAGAGGGAAGTGATTGGAAATTTCTATTTCAGACTCTCTTTGTGGTTCAGGAACTGAGAGAGAGAGAGACAGAGAGGTGCTCTGAAGTGTTTTGTAACAAAAGTTGGAAGTAGAGAAAATGACATTAAGGATACATACGATTCTGAAGTGGAATAGGAGACGTCCAAAAACTGAAGAGAGAACAGAAATGAAGTGCCCCAGTTGTCTGTTTTTGTCTTTTGATGTTTCATGTTTGTGGATCTAACAGATTAATTACGATGCCTTTGATCACCCAGTGACCAATATATTTTTTATATGCAGCCAAAACTTCAACTGAACTTTGTCCTTCTGACATTGTGTCATGAGATGGAGCCATTCTCTTAGCAACCTGAAAGTGACATATATTTACAGCCAGGAGGGGGCAGTATAGATGCTGTGATGGGAGGTTTCAGAAGGTCTAAGAAAAGTCTTTGGGCCATTTTACTAGTACAGTACTTAGCTTGAGCTATCTGCCACCCAGCCCATAAAAATAAAATAGACCATGGAGCAGATAGCTCGAGCTAAGCGTTAGTAAAAAGGGCCCTGTGTTCTTAGTCATGTTGGGAAGACCTCTTACACAATGCATAAAGCTGATTTTCCTGCAGATCTGTAACACATTGTATTCACCCACTGCTCGGTCCTTAATTTCTACAATCACCCTTTCAACGCTGGATAGACATCTGGCTTGTGTGAAAAGTCAAATGAATATTCCTGGACATTAGTCTACCCTTGGCCTTATTAATTCATGCTGATTACATCATTTTGAGTGGCAATTGTAAATGTACAGAATGAATTTATTGAAGAACCTAATTCTTCATTTGATCTGTTTTGCAATGCCATTTAGGAGAGAGGCTGGATAGGAATAGAATGAAATGGTGAGCTAGTAAGAGAAGAGATCCAAGAGGGAGAGTGAGCAGACAGAGAGAGAGATATTGAAATGGAAAGACTGAGAGAGAAAGAGAATGGGAGAGAGGATTGAATTCATCTTAAAAGTTGCCCAAAATGGCATTTTGTGACACAAAACACTGATAAAAACCCTGATTTTATTACCCTCCTGGGGAAAAAACCACCTATTTGCCTGAAATCTAAAACTGAAATTTATAAGCACTTTGGTTCAGACAACCCAATTATATTCTTAGTGCTGGGGATTTTAGGACAACATCAAAGTCTTTAGTTCTGTTGATTTATTATAAGCTTTTTTATATCTGAGTCCTTAAGTGTTTGCTATGAGTACTACAGTTGATCCAAAATATAGCTGCCAGGCTGCTTACCAATGTTGGTCCTTACTGCAAAGGCTGCCCATTTGGTGACAAATCCAGTTTAAGGCTTTTAAGTTGCTATTTAGGGCTATAAAAGGAGATTATCCTTCCCACTTAAAGACCAGATTGTCCCCTTTGGTATACATTTACTTCTTTTGTGCTACTTTGCATGTGCTGAGATTTTTTTGGCTTTTTTTTTTCTCCTGTTCGAAAAGTTTTGATAGTTGTTAAGTGCTGTCAAGTCCGTGTCGACTCATGGCGACCCTCTGGATAGTTTTCTAAACTGTGTTTGGTCTTCAGTCAGGCAGCTCATTGTTGACAGAGTGGCACCCATAGCTGCTACTGTTGTATCAATCCATCTCTCTCTGTGGCTGAGTTTTGAGGCACGACATATTATTCGGTCCACATTTGCAGCATATATTTCTTTGTGGTGAAGATATCTGGATGATGTGTTTGTCCTTTGGTCTGGATCAGAGGAAGAGCTTCATCTGTTTCATATTAGCTGAATGGTCTGGATAGTAACCTCCAGTTTTCACTTACCTATCATGCTCAGACAATGAATTTTGTGGATGTAAGTGTAGTGAAATCTCAACTTGGGTTTCAAACTTCCATTTTTAGGAAGCCTGTTGACTGTAATGCTTACCTTCAATTTAATAGTTGACATCCTTTGAATCTATGGAGGAGCTTACCTGTAAGTCAATATCTGTGAGCTCGCTGGATATATTCAACCAAATCGGCTTTCTGCTCTGAAGCTAGGCTGTTCTAGGAGTTACCTTTTATTATATATTTAATAGGTATACTTGTGTGCTAAATATATTCAATGGGATCCTCTCTTGCAATACAAACAACCTGAACCTTTTAAGGCTGCTGTATACTGCAGGAGCCCAGAAGGTTGTGAGAATGATACAGAAACATTGGCTGATATAAAATTTACACCCCAGTTTGCCAGTAGCATCCCTTCATATAGCCTTTTGTCAAGGAAGGAATTTAGGGGACGTTCTTACTATTTTTGATGCTACTCAGTTTGACATGGATCAGAGCCCTAAAAGCCACTATTCTTGTAAGCAATGTAATTTGTGCTCACTAAGTCTTTGTGGTCCCTCTTGGCGAATGGGCTTGTCTTCTTTTCTAATGCTCGGACAACATGTGATACGGCAGGAGTAATTTATATGATTATTTGCCCTTGCTCTCTTATCTACCTGGCTAAGACTACTCGGAAGGTGCTTCTGCAGCTTGGAGAACATAAGACACATTAATACTCAGTGGAGATAGCACCACTGGTAGTGCATTGGATACAACACCACCATTCAATTGCTAATCTATGTTGGCGAATCCTCAAATGTTTACCACATACTTGATGAGGAGGTGATAATTTGAAGCAGTTGGCATTACATGAACATGCTTGGATGTTCTGGTTGGGATCTATTGAGCCTAATGGGTTAAACCTGGTGGTTGATTGGGCCTCTTTGTTTTGATTGCTGTCTGACCATGGGACCACCACTTGACTATGTTATATATGTATTATCTGTTCATTTGGTAGTTGAGCACTCAGCTGACAGGAGTGTAGCTCTATAGTTCTCCAGGAACAGGAAGGAAGTAGGTCATCACATATGGGTGACATCGGCACTGACGGAGCCCATGCGGAAGCATCTCCTCAACTTTCAAAGAAAGCATTTGGGAGATGCACCACACCTGCGTGGTCCCCTTCCCACCCAAGGGTGTCATCTTGCCTCAGTCTCCTTTTTTTCGTGGAGCGTCTGTCCCATTTCCCCAGAAAAAGTGTCTCTTATTTGCCTTAAAATTATTCTTTCTGGTACATGAACCGGTTCCTCTTCCCGCTCCCGAGCTAGCTTGCCTCTGCATCGCTTCTTAGGTTCATTTTCTTGTTTTTTCTCGACATGTTCCTCGCACCATTTTTTGGCCTGTAGGCATCAGACACTTGCCCGGGTTAAAGGGCCCGGTTTTTCCCAATGGCCTCCATCGGCTTCAAAAAATGTGATTGGTGCTGTAAGATGTCCCTCACTGACCCAAATGAATGCTGCCTCTGTTGCCTTGGGCCGGATCATGACAACTCAGGCTCCAGCCTTTGCAAGTCCATGTCCACAAAGGCCATCCAGAGCTGTCAGTTGCAGCAGGAATAGTTGTTCCATAGATCTGACTCTATGCTGGAGTCCCTAGTAACACCATGCTCCAGGGCCCCCCTCAGGTACTTTGGGGCTCCGCAATGCCCAGGCTGCCTCACAGTCTCATGGCTGCGGTTTCTCCATGAGGAACTCCCCAGAGGTGGAATGCAAGAAGAGCTTGAAAACCTCAAAGACCACCTACTGAGTTGCTGATGCTATTCTCCTGGTAGTCTGGCCTACTAAAATAAGCCCTGGACACTCAGTCTTCTAACCATTTAAATAGTCTCTGTACAAATCATTTGCACTTACCTGACTCACATCATAGATTCATAGAGGCTACCAGAATGTCTATTTTTATATGAATTCATTAAAAACACTATCATTAGCTAATTTATTTTCAGAATTGTATACCTTGTCTCTCTCATTGGCTAAAAGAGACAATATGAGGTCACTGGGCTGCAGCCAATGAAATTATTAGTTTTAATGAAATTCAGTGATATTACTCTGAAGAGATCCCCATAGAAAATGAACTAACAATGCGTTTTTCCTTAAACTGAAATCTAAGAGCACTTACGTCCTTAAAAATGATTTAACTTCTTTGCTAGTAGAGGTGACCTGCATGGAGCGGTGGCTACACCCATAAACAAAGGCAAGGGGAAGGATAGCGTGCCTACTCTTTCCACCTTGCTGGGCAGACTAGATGGACCATGCTGGTCTTTATCTGCTATCATATACGATGTTACTATGTTACTATATTAGTATTCAGCCCATGTCTTTCCAGAAGATCAAGGAGCTATTTTCGGATACAGTATGCATTTTCCTGTCTCCAAAGGGGTCCCAATAAGTTTGCACCTGAGGCAATGGAGGGTTAACTGACTTGCCCAAGGCGTGGGATTTGAATTCTGGTCTTTTTGGCTGCTGCCATAACCGCTATGTCACTCCTCCATGCCAGACTCTTCCAGGCAATTTCTAGACTCTTCTGACATTGTTTTTTTTTTATAAATCAATTTTCTTCTGTTCTTCACAAAAATATTAATTTTAGGTTATTTCAATATTTCATTAATGTTTTTCTACTTCTACTCAAGCTAAGATCACTTTTTAGATTGCATAAAGTATCTATTTAGAGAAACCTCAGCAGTAAGATTGTTTAGTGGCTGTTTTATATGAGCAGTCCTCTTACAAGCACAATTTACTGGATATACACACACTCATGTCCTATTAATACTTGAATTATGATTTTTAGACCCTTCAAATAAATTGTATGGTGATAACACAAGCAAAAAATCCAGAGAATGACCAGAACTGCATTTCTATTGTTAAGAGCTAAAACTAATTTGGAGGTAGGGGATTGCTGTAATTGGATACCGGGTTTCTAAACTTCCTGTCCAGCAGAAAGATCCCTGTTTTTTAAGGAACCCTAATATGTTTTCTTGACAGATTCTGGAGCCAAGCTGAAGAATTCAACACAAAACTCAAACACGAAGCATCATTGGGCTGGTAAGAATACACATCATATTAAAATCTTGTATATATCCCAGCTACTAAAACAAGGACACACACTGTATCTTTTTATGCTTACAATAATGTTAGTTACTGGTCTACCAATTATCTATGCAAGAAAACTGTACCAGGAGAACAGTATGAAACAAGGTGCATTTGCCGAGTACAGACTCCTTGTCTGATAGTTTTCTGCTAGTACAGATGTTAGCTGGGTCTCAGTCAGGGCAATTTCTCCAAATGGGTTAGTTTTGCACATATGAAACAAATGAGAAATCACTGCTTCACTTCTTCATTTCACTTCACATTGTATCCCATTCTAATCACTAGAAATAATTTCAAGAATAAAGGTAGGGAAAAAGACCTCAGACCACATCCTTCAATTATTTCTAACCATGAATTGCCCCTTACTGCGGCAGGCGAGAGAGAGCATTGATCTTGCTGCAGATTACATTTCGAGCCATGCTATTATTGGATGCACTCCTGATGTGAAACACTGGCCTTGTCGGGTTCACAGTATAATGGCTGGTGACAGTCTGAAAATAATATAAAATGAAAAAATAATATAAATTAAAGTAATGAGAGTATTGAAGGTTTTTTTTCTTTTTCTTGACCTGTGATGAATGGTCCTGTTAGCCAGTTGATAGCCCGGTGAGGGGCAATTCATGGTGAGAAAAAATTGAAGGATGTGGTTTTGGATCTTTTTTTTTACCTTTGTTCTTGAATTTATTTCTAGTGATTAGAATGGGATACAAGGGAAATGAAGAAATGAAGCTATGATTGTTTATTTGTTTGATATTCTCCTACATCACTGGTGTTTGACTGGATATTTAGTTTTTAGTTTTGTGTATACTCACTCCTAAGTCAGGAATATGATCTCAGTCTCATATTTACTGCTAATGCTCGCCATAGTACTTGCATCCATGCCAAGGCGAGCTTCCTTCTGGAGTTCATAACTATAGGCAACTTGTCAAGGTGCGATTGGAAATACCTCTTAATCAGGCCCGTGGCTCCCAATGTTATGGGAAATATTTCTGTATCTTTTTGCCACATTTTCTTGGTCTCCAACTGCATTTCTTGGTGTTTCTGGATCTTCTCTCTTCGTGTTTGCTATGAAAGTAGTTCTTGGTGTATCAGTAAAAGAAAAACTATTTGGAGAAAACTACAATAGAAGGTGCCTTTGCTGAGTGCAGGAGGCTTGTCTGATGGTTTTCTCCTAGTACGGATGTTACTTGTGTTTCTCTCGAGGTAGTTTCTCCAAATGAGTTAGTTTTGCACATACTATGGCAGTCGTGAACCTCACTTCTAAGCCAGGGTATGTGAGGTATGATCTTAGTCTCTCAAATTTACTGCTAATGCTTGTAGCGTAAAAATAGCAGTACATTATCAACTCTTTATCTGCAGAATATCACTTAACTGTAGTTAATCTTCTTAACTTTTTCATTCATTTCTGCGGTTTATCTCCTGCCACAGTGGGTCCATGAACAGGCTCACTATGGCCTTTATCGGTGGAAGGGATGTTATCTGCATCTGTAGCAGTTGTACTATCACAACCACCATAATTAGCTGTAGTGCATAAACTACGGGTGGGCACATTTTTATTCTGGGTGACGTGCGGTCAGTATGTATTTTTCTTCTTCACTCCTGCCATACTTCAATTGTAGTGTTGTCTTGCTGAAATTTGGTATAGATGTTATACAACATGGTCACCACGTGAAAATACTCAGCAAGACTTGAGGAGGGATCATTATCCTCTCCCCCTAAGAGGCGCACATCAACAATGGTTGCACACCCCTTTGACCCACTTGTGAGTGATGAGCAGTTGTTTTCTTTGGGGTGCTGTTATATCACAGTGATATGGAACAGTAGAAGACAAGCTCACTGCAGAAGTTAATCTTTTATTCAGTGTGCAGCAAATAGTTATGAAAGGATGAAAAATACCCCATATCAACACAATAAGAAAGGATAATGGCACATAAGTGTTTAAGAGATTTTACGGTATATTGTACTGAAATCAAAGGAGACATGGAAAGAAACTAAAAGTGCTTTATCATTCATTCTGGCTGACACATAATCTCACACTGGACAAGCTTGGCACCACCTGCTTCAATAACGTATGTTCCCTGTACTGTAATGCACTAGATAAAATTGAGTTACTAACAAAGTTCTGCTGCACACTTTCACTGTTGCTCCCACTAAAACACCTATGAAATAATTAAATTGCCGTTTCCCTGAACAGGGATGGAGATACTATAAAATACACTATGAACCTGATGCAGAGACTCAAATAGCGGGGTTGGATGTCCTGGTAGGATGCCAACTCCCGTTTCGGCCCAGCACTCAATCCTGCATCCAGTCCTCCACACACGTACTGAGGGTTAATGCAGGGAACGCTGGATGGGAGAGGGAGAGGGAGGGCGGGAGGTGGAGAGTGGGCAGAGCTAGGGCAGGCCGAAGCACCCAGATGAACAGGGCCTATTCAGGTGGAATAAGTCCCACTGACTGCAGGATTCAAACCTGGCAGAGCCAGCAAACAGGCAGGTGACTCTGCCACCTAATACCAGTCCTAGCTACCCATGCTGAGGGCTGGGTGGCGGGGAAAGGATGTTTCTTTCCATTGCAGCAATTTGGCGCTCCTGCTGGGTGGACATTGGCACACCAGCAGGAACATAGGGCGGGTTGGAAGGGCTGAAGGGAAGACGTCCTGTGCTACAGAATAGAGGCTATGCCAGGCCATCTAAGTGCCTGATTCTGCAAACACGGGACCATCTAGCTCCTGCAGTGCAGAATCAGGTGCAATTTGGATACGTCCATTGGACCGAGGGAGAGTCCTAGATGTGGTGTATTTAGATTTCAGTAAAGCTGTTGACACCGTTCCTCACAGGCAACTTATAAACAAACTGAGCACCCTAGGGATGGACCCTAAAGTTACTATTTGGGTTAGAAATTGGTTGAGTGGGAGGCGACAAAGAGTACAGGTAAATGGAGCTCACTCTGAGGAGAAGGAAGTTACCAGTGGTGTGCCCCAGGTATTCGTCCTTGGTCCAATTCTTTTTAAAATCTTTGTTAGTGATATAGCGGAAGGGCTGTTGGGTAAGGTTTGCCTCTTTGTGGATGATACCAAAATCTGCAATAGAGCAGACACCCAGGAAAGTGTAGATAATATGAGGAGGGATCTAGCTAAGCTTGAAGAATGGTCTAGAATTTGGCAGCTGGGATTTAATGTTAAAAAATGCAAGGTCATGTATTTGGGCTGCAGCAATCCAAGGGAGCAATACAGTATAGGGGGTGAAGTACTTTTGTCCACTAAAGAAGAGCGGACCTAGGCATGGTTGCGTCTGATGATCTTAAAGTGGCTAAACGGGTAGAAAAGGCTATAGCAAAAGCTAGAAGGATGCTTGGGTGCATACGGAGAGGAATGGCTAGCAGAAAAAAAGAGGTGATAGTGCCTCTGCATAAGTCTTTGGTGCGGCCTCATTTGGAGTATTGTGTGCAATTCTGGAGACCACACCTTCAAAAGGATATAAACAGGATGGAGTCAGTATAGAGGATGGCTACTAAAATGGTTAGTGGTCTTCATTATAAAGCAAATGTGGACAGACTTAAGGATCTTAATATGTAGACATTAGAGGAAAGGCAGGATAGAGGTGATATGATTGAGACATTTAAATACCTCCGTGGCATAAATGTGCAGGGGGAGAGCCTCTTTCAATTGAAAGCAAGTGCTGCTACAAGGGAACATGGGATGAGAGTGAAAGGGGATAGATTCAGGAGTGATATGTGGAAATATTTCTTTACGGTAAGAGTGGTGGATCCATTGAATAATCTCCCAGTGGAGGTGGTAGAGATGAGGACAGTATCTGAATTCAAAACAGCATGGGACAAACACAGAGGATCTCTAAAGGAGAAAAGGGGACTCTTGTAGTTGTTGATATGGAAGGACAGACTAGATAGGCCATGTGGTCTTTTTCTGCCATCATTTATCTGTTTCTATATGTCTGGATGCCCCCCCCCACACACACACACGCTTTAGGGCATAAGGGCGCAGGTACATGTGTTCGTTTTAAGCTGTGAGTACTTATGCCAGCCCTATGACTAGTGTAAATTCCCATACCTACTATTTTCAAGAATGCACATAAATTATAATATTTAATAATTTACCTTCATAACTTTGTGCTCCACTCATATTCCACCCAAACTCCATCCCTATACATGCCCACATTGATTACACGCTTAATTGGCCTGACACACTTGCTTTCAACATAGCAACTGCATCAAATAATCACGTAGGTGCTTATTTATGCACATATATGACTATTACATGCATGAACACATGAATAAATCTCAGCGCACCTTCTAAAATTATGCACTATGGGACTAATTCTTTAAAGGTTTCCAATTCATACTAAGCTGCAGTAAAAATTTGCAGTTTACCATAGCTTAATACAACTTATGAGCAACCTCACAAACTGCGTTATTCTGGTCCCTAGGTACTAACTTGCAGCTTGATGCACATGTAGAGCCATCTTAAAGGTGCTGGGAGCTATACGAAATCTTGTGGCTCCCCTAGTCCAGAATCTCCACCCCACCCCCAACCTGAAGAGAACCTATCAATTCTAATGCTGAGTTCAAAATGGCACCAATTGACCCTTAGTAATAGTTTCATGGTAATATACTAGGAGTCAAGCTGCCATATACATACTTAACCCCCTAGCAGTAGTGCCATGGACTGCCACTGAGGGGCAACTGACACTGTTTTGAACCTGGGTCCAGAAGAGGCAGGAGTGATCAGGCATCACTTTTGCCCTTTATCCTAGACAACCAGAGATTGCTTGAGGTAGACCCCGGGAGGACTGCTGGTGGGGAGGGGGGGGGGATCATCTTTGTGAGTGGGGTAGGGAGAGGGTCCATTGGGGTGGACGTTTTGAACTGGGGAAGAGGGTTCTTGTGATTTCTTTTTACAGCTACTTGCCCCTTTAAGATGGCATCAGGCAGTATGTTAGAGTCCCGATGCTCCTGGGCAGGAAATAAAACACCCACTTTCAGCTTGTGGTATTTTTCCAGGAATAATAGCTTGTGCAGTTCAGTACAAGCTGCATTATTCAATTTACCTAATAATGCTTTGCATGTATTTCCATAGTTTGCATCTCATTATTTGCTAACGCATGTTATAGCAAACTAACGTGTTATAGTAAAATAGCACACACTAAAAGGCAAAAACCATATGCTAATTCTTAGTGACTATCCTCTTATGTAACACTAGGCAGCATGATTTTGTATTCTGCAATGATGCCATCAGGAGGTAGATGGATTCCTTTCCACAAGTGTAGACTTTGAGGTAGGGTGAATTTGAGTTCTAGAAGGGAAGCAAAATAAAAAGGAAAATTGTTTTCTTCCCCTCATAACTCCGTATCACGCATAGACTTTTTCCTTGTCTCTAAAGGACTATGTTCTATAACACAGGTCTGCAAAAAATTTTTTTCGAGAGCTGTTTTGGTTATTCCACGTAATCTTGATGTGCGCTGGATCCAGAAATGACCTCCATTTTGTCATAGGACATCACGTTTCCTGACAATTTAGGTAACTATGTTAAATAAGGCAATACCTCAAAATAAATGGAAATAGACCTTTAAAATTAAAGTTTTATTACAATATTTTCATGAAAATCCTTTTTTGAACTGAAATGAGCTCACCTACACACACTAAACTCGATTCTTCTTCCTTGTGAGGCTCCTCTTGGTGCATTTACGCTTGTGAGTAGCATCTGGAATGTCTCTCTGAAGCATCCAACAGTAGTCTGCCATCATTGTAATGCTCCATTTTCCCTGGTATCTCCTTTCCACCTCTTTAATGTCTTGGTGGAATCGTTCACCTTGTTCCTCACTCACAGCTCCCAAATTTTCAGGAAAGTAGTCAAGGTGGGACTGGAGGAAATGCACTTTCAAACTCATCAGGCAACCTAAAGCTTGAAATGCTTTCAGCATTCGTCCGACGATCTTTTTGTAGTGAGGATCTTTGTTATTGCCTAAAAATTTCTGTACGACTTCTTTAAATGCAATCCACCCTTCTTTTTGAGGATCCGTCATGATATTGACAAACTCTTGATCAACTATAAGCCTTCTAATGTCTGGTCCAACGAACACACCTTCCTTCAATTTTGCCTCCGACAGGCCTGGAAACCTGGTGACCAAGTATTTGAAGCATTCTCCATCTCTTGGAAGTGATTTTACGAACTGCTTCATCAATCCCAATTTTATGTGGAGAAGTGGTAGAAGAACTTTATGGGAAGGTACCAAAGTTTCTCGGAACCGCCTGTTTGAGTAGCTTAGAAATGAAGGGAAGGAGAGAGATGGGTCAATAATTGAGGGGACATGTGGGATCGAGTGAGGGTTTCTTGAGGAGAGGTGTGACCACAGCATGTTTGAAGTCAGCAGGGACTGTTGCAGTGGAGAGTGATAGGTTAAGAATATGGGAGATGGAAGGGACAACAGGTGGTAAGTTTGGAGGTAGAAAGAAGATGTCCAGTTTCCTCATCAGAGATCATAGGAAAGGAAGAAAAGGGTAAGAGAGGTAGGAGGGGAGAGTTGGGAGTGAGGAGGGTAAGTAGGTGATATTGTGGGGAATTGGTGGGTGATTTTGTGGATTTTGTCATGGAAATAGTCAGCTAGGGTTTGGGCAGAGAGGGAGGGGGGATCAGAGGTGGAGGCACTTTGAGGAGAGAGTTGAGGGTAGTAAAGAGGCGGTGAGGATCTGAGGCAAGAGAGTTAGTCAAATGTACAAAGTAATCTTGTTTGGCAAGAGCTATGGCTGATTGGAAGGAGGCAAGCATGAATATGAAGTGTAGGAGGTCAGGACGGCAGCGGGATTTGAGCCAGACGCACTTAGCAGAACGGGCACAGGAACATAGATAGCAGGTGATGAGTGAGAGCCAGGGCTGGGGTGCGGAACGTTTCACGGGACGTGGGATGGGGGGAAGCGAGAGCATCCAGAGCCGAGGAGAGTGCGGCATTATAGGAAGATACTGCCTCATCAACGGACGTAGAAGATAAAGTGGAGGAAAGAGGTGAGGAAATGGCGGAAGAGAGAGACAAAGGATCAATAGCATGAAGGTTTCTGAATAGGTTAGAGGAGACAGGATGAGGCTGAGGTGGCAAGTGATGAAGGTTGAAGCTTAAGAGGTGGTAGTCAGATACGGGAAGAAGTGAGTTGCAGAAGTTCGAGAGTAGGCAGTTGAAGAAGAATATCAAGTCCAGGCAGTGGCCAAGCTGGTGGGTGGGGGCCTTTGAACAAAGTTGGAGGTCAAACAAGGCGGCAAGGGAGAGGAGCTTTAAAGCATGAGGATCAGAGGGGTTATTGACATGGAATAAGAGTGGGGGAAGAGGAGTCCAGACATGGAATAAGAGTGGGGGAAGAGGAGTCCAGGAAGAGGGAAAGCCATGAGTCAAAGTCTGTGAGAAAGGTAGAAACAGGCTTGTCAGGAGGTCGGTAGATAACAGCTACCCGGAGAGGAAGCAGAGAGAAGAGGCAGATGGAGTGGACTTCAAATGAGGGGAAGGAGTGAGACGGAGGCAGGTGGAGGGGTTGGAACTGGCAGGAGGGGGAGAGCAGAAACCCAACACCCCCCACCACAGCCAGTGGGACGAGGTGTGTGGGAGAACTGTTAGCCCCCATGGCAGAGAGCAGCAGAGGATGCGGTATCATCTCGGGGGAGCCAGGTCTCAGTTAGCACAAGAAGATGTAGGGCATTAAAGATGAAGAGATTGTGAGTAAAAGGAAGTTTATTAGAGACAGAATGTGCATTCCACAAGGCACATGAGAAGGGGAGAGCGGACTGGGAAAGGAGAGGGATGTGGATAAGATTAGAGATATTGCATGAGGGCCTCTTCTCAGAGCGAGACAGAAAGCTAGGGGGGCCAGGATTAGGGTTGATATCTCCAGAAGAGAGGAGGAGAAGGAGTAGCAGAGTACAGGGTAGAGAGGTGACGGTACGACGGAAGCAAGGGTGAGGTTGCTTTAGAGAGAGAGGAGATGGTTGAATGAGAGGGAGAGAGTGATGAAGCTCAAGAGCTGAGGATAAGGTGGGAGATAGAGAGGAGGGGGGAATGAGGGTGGTAGAGGGTGAATGAGGAGTGAAGGAGTGATGGTGTTGGTAGGAGGGGAAACAGTTGGGGAGTATAAGGAAAAGGAGGACAATGTGATGTGGAGCCATTGACGGAAGAGAGAGGGGCTATGCAGTATATGTTTGGGCAGTATATGAGCAGTGAGAGTAAATACGTAGAGTAAATTGTTACGAGCAGCAATGAGGTCAACAGTCAGTGCAGCAAGAGTTATTTAGATCTATAGGCTAAGCAGGGTAAATTGTTACAAGCAATGATGGAGTCTACAGGCGGGGTATGATGTTGCAAGCAGCAATGGAGTCAATAGGGAGTGCAGCAAGAGTTATTTAGGCGATGAGGTAGGGGGTTTTGCGCTGGTGAGGCCCCAGGTGGTCGCTGACTGGAGACCAGGAGGGGTGGGGGGGGGTTGCAGCCTCCGATTGGGGCTCAGAAGGTGGTGTGCTCTGTTATATGTGGGAACCACTTACTTCAGGATATAGAAGGTTGCTGGCGTTGTGCTGGGGAGCGAGGCTGTTTGCTCGGTTGCAGCTGAGCGGGAGAGGATGGGGCCCTGTGTGCTTCGGTTCGGTTCCCGCTACAGGGCTCCCGCCTAAGGGCCATCCCAAAGGGCCCTCTGGTGAGGCCTTCAGGCACGGGCACGCCAGACACGGGCGCGCCTGGAAGCGCCGAGGATTTAAACTTTCCCACGGTGGTGTTCTCACGGCCCGATTGGTCTTGGTGATGGGAGCAGGGAGGAGCTTACCTTCCTGCTCCTGTCACTGATGCCGGCCGGTCTGTGTGGGCACCCCTGGAAGCGCTGAGGATTTAAACTTTCCCACGGTGGTGTTCTCACGGCCCGATTGGCCTTGGTGATGGGAGCAGGGAAGGAGCTTACCTTCCTGCTCCTGTCGCTTTTTTCACTCAACGTGTAATCAAACTCTGGAATTTGTTACCGGAGGATGTAGTAAAGGCTGTTAGTGTAGCTGGGTTTAAAAAAGGTTTGGACAAGTTCCTGGAGGAAAGGTCCATAAACCATTATTAAGAAGTGACCGAAGATATCAATGCTTGACCCAGTGCAAGCATTGTGGAACTTGTGTCTCTTGGGGAAACTGCTAGGTACATATGACCTAGATTGGCCACTGTTGGAAATAGAATACTGGGCTTGATGGACCTTGGTCTGACCCAGTATGGCATATCTTATGTTCTTATGCCGGCCGGTCTGTGTGGGCACACCTGGAAGCGCCAAGGATTTAAACTTTCCCACGGTGGTGTTCTCACGGCCCGAATGGTCTTGGTGATGGGAGCAGGGAGGAGCTTACATTCCTGCTCCTGTCGCTGATGCCGGCCGGTCTGTGCGGGTATGCCTGGAAATGCCGAGGTTTTAAACTTTCCCACAGTGGTGTTCTCACAGCCTGATTGGCCTTGGTGATGGGAGCAGGGAAGAGCTTACCTTCCTGCTCCTGTCGCTGATGCCGGCCGGTCTGTGCAGGCACACCAGCTTTCCTTTCGAGTAAAACATATCGTCAAGTTGAAAGGACTCTTGTCCAATTTCTATGGAAAAATAAACCTCCCAGAATTGCTCTTAGGAAGCTTAAGTCTAAAAAAGAGGAGGGAGGTGTGAACTTCCCTGATTTTCTGGCCTACCACTGCACCTTTTTGCTAAAACAAGGATCAAGATGGGTGGAGGGGGATAAGGGGCAACGCCCAGTGTGGCTTGATTTGGAAGAGAGATTGATTGCTCCATTCCCCTTGAGCCTCCTCCCTGGCATGGTGTCTTCTGAGAGGTTGAAGTCTCATAGGGTTATAACAGACACCCAAAGGGCTTTCCAGCAGTTAGCGAGTGTAATTCCTAGGGAGGAATGCTTGTCAAAACTTATCCCCATCTGCTACAGTCCTTTTTTAAAAATTCATCAAAGTCCGTTTGCATGGAAAAAATGGTTTAGCAGGGGCATTTGGTCCATAGGTCAATTGATACTGGAAGGCAGGTGGAATCCATTTGTGTGTCTACAGCGTGAGTTTGACTTGCCTAAATCCTTATACTTTCAGTGGATTCAGCTGAGACATTGCATAGAGAAATCCCTTATTGATATCAAATCTTTACTTGAAGAATGGGGGTTACTGAATATCATAGGTTCAGCCCAACAGGCTTCAGGGGTGGCTTCTTATTACTATAAACATCACTCCACCCCACAGTCCATTGGTGCTCAACGGATATGGGAACATGACACTGGGGAGAGTCTTTCTCCGGAATCGTGGGTGAAATTCTGGGGCAAACTAATTAGTCTCTCAGTCTGCTTCGATCTCCCAAGTTCTATATTTCTTTGCACACAGAGCTCATTTTACCCCGATAAAGGTTTCCAAGTGGGATAAATCAGTTGGAAATGAATGTTGGTCTTGTCAGAGTGATGTTGGCACTTTAAGACATGTGGTTTATGACTGCCCTAATGTTCAGTCCTATTGGATTCCAATTTGGAACCAAATCCAAGAGGTCTTGGGATTCAGAGCCACTCTCTCTTGGTCAATTATAGTTTTCCGATCAACAATTGGCATCTCGTCGTCACAGAGGGATTGTCATTTCTTATTTGACTTCATGATGGGAGTGGCGCTGCACCTCATTATTCCCAATTGGAAACATATGGCAGATCTCAACTGGCACGTATGGTGGAATCGTCTATGCTTATGTTGTAAATATGAACAAATGCCACGCTATGGTACAACTCCCATGCCTTCTACCTTGCTTAAATGGAAACCCCTACATATTTATATTTCAAAAGCACAGTATGGTGTAAACTAAGGGGTAATTAGTTAATCAATCATGTCTCCACATAGTAGAGCGCTGCTTGGTTGTGTCATAGCCCTTGTAGGCCTTTTTTAAATAGTCTCTTCCTATGATGATCGCAGGATGAAGGGAGGGTTAGTGTTGGGGTAGGCTGTTAAAGCCTTGTTGTCTTGCTCTTATGTTTAAAGAGAAGTATCACTTTAATTGTAACTTTTTGTTTTTTTGTTGTAATTTTTCTGAAAACGTAAATAAAGACGTTTAAAAAAAAAAAAGGAAAATTGGACTAACTTAATGCATTTAGACTAGCTTTCAAAGGTAAAACCTTTTTCCTCAGGTCAGGGAAGTATGAGCAACAGATATCGATACTAAAATATATATTATTGTTAAGTGCTGTCAAGTCAGAAGTCAGTGTCGACTCATGGAGGAATCTATATAGTCTTACATGGACAAGAAGGGAGGGGGAAAGGATGGATAGTTGATCAGAGGGTGACCAGTTTGGAGTTTATCATGTGACAGAAAGTATATGTATTTGTTGAGTCCTATTGGTGATCAGGCTGTAAATATTTAGGGCCTGATATGTGAAAGGCATTTACATGGTTTACAGCCCAGTAAACCATGTAAGTGCCTTAAATGGAGATATTCAACGCCGCCTACACGGTTAGTGCCATTGACTATCCCTTACTAAGTCACCTATATGCCCCGATGGTATCCGGTTAGCGTGTTGGGGGCATTCTAGGGCGGAACGAAAGCAGTGACTGTCGCTAACCATGTAGCAATGATATTGGACCGCTACATGGTTAGCGATCCATGACTAAAACTAGGCCAGCTTTTGGCTCAACTAGTTCTAGTGCTGATTGCTAACCGTGTAGTGGTCCAATATTTCTGCTACATGGTTAGGTTTTGTGGAGGATCCACTCTGTGCCGAACCCAGATATTCAATGCCGTTGCCACAGCATTGAATATCTGGGGTTAGTGATGAGCGGGCAGGGCTACGTGCCTTAATGGCGCATAGCCTGCCTACTTCAATATCGAGCTGTTACAGTTTGATGCGACAGGAAACCAGTGTTCTTACTGAGTCCGGTCTGGTCTGATTCTAAGTATTTTATCATCTTCATTTCAAAAGTTTTATGGTACTGGATAGATTTAAAATCTTCCTTTCAGGACTCTTACCATAAAATCATCAATGCTGTACCCTTGCCCTTTGAAGTGCGGGCCAATAGCAGATGTTGAAATGGCGGAATTCACACCTTTGTCTATTTTGGTTTGCATAATTAGACGTCTGTGGCTTGTATTTCCAATGTAGCAGCCCTTTGTACATTTCCTGCATTGAATCATATAAACTACATTGGAGGAGCAGCATATGTAGAATCCCCTTATATTGAATGTTTTTCCCATGTGGATGATTGTGGGGTCCTGTGATATGTGTTGGCATAATTTGCAACTTGGTATATTACAAGGATTTGTGCCATTTTTGTATTTTTGGGCTCCTATTGGGAGTCTGCTTCTCACTAACTTTGGTTTCAAATTGGGTGACTGCCGAAAAGCCAGTATTGGGGCATCAGGAAATATCTTTCACTAATTTGTCTTCCTGGAGTAGCGGTTATAAGTCTTTTAAGATTTTTCTCAGTTTTTCCAGCTCTGGGTTGTACTTCATTATAAGGCTGTCTTTTCTCTGTATTGTAGTCAGGGCCGTACCGAGGGAAGATCGTGCCCTGTGCGACTTGCACATCTGGCGTGCGCCCCCCCCCCCCCCCCGCGGCGGGAGAGAAGAGGAGGGAGGGAAAGATCTGCTTAGCATGCCAGCGGAACGCTTAAGGGGCGCATTTTAGCTGTCCTGCCATTGCCTGCCGCCACTGAGAGAAGAAAAAGTG
The DNA here is from genome assembly GCA_033557465.1 of Ichthyophis bannanicus. Lineage (NCBI taxonomy): Eukaryota > Metazoa > Chordata > Amphibia > Gymnophiona > Ichthyophiidae > Ichthyophis > Ichthyophis bannanicus. The sequence goes on from CM066036.1 coordinate 553,113,752, forward strand.
GCGACGGCAGGCAACGGAAGACATCTAAAATGCACCCCTTAAGCCTTTGCGCCCTGTGCAGCTGCACCACTCGCACAGGGCTAGGTACGGGCCTGATTGTAGTAAGTTGTCTCTGGGTGTCTTGAGTGAATTACTGATCATGTATATAGTCGTGGTTGAATGGGAAAAAGCCAATATGGATTTAGTCAAGGAAGATCTTGTCTTACTAATCTGTTGTATTTTTTTGTAGATGTAAATAAAACAGGTAGACAACGGGGAGCCGGTTGATATAGTGTATTTGGATTTTCAGAAAGCCTTTGACAAGGTCCCTCATGAGAGACTCTTGGATAAATTAAAGAGTCATGGGATTGGAGGCAGTGTAGTATTGTGGATCAGGAACTGGTTAAAAAATAAAAAGCAGAGAGTACAGCTAAATGACCAATTTTCTCAATGGAGAAAGGTAAATAGTGGAGTACCGCAGGGATCTGTGCTGCGCCCACTGCTTTTTCTATTCTTTTTTTTTTTTTTTAACCTATTCATAAATGACCTGTAAATGGGAATAATGAGTGAGGTGATCAAATTTGCAGATAACACAAAAATATTCAAAGTTGTTAATACACAAGAGGATTGTGAAAAATTGCAAGAGGACCTTGATAAATTGGAAGACGGCATCCAAACGGCATATGAAATTTCATATGGACAAGTGCAACATTATGCACCTAGGAAAGAAGAACCCAAACTACGTTTACACGATGCAAGGTGCCACCTTAGAAACAAGGAAAAAGATTTAGACGTCATTGTGAATAATACATTGAAACCCTCCACCCAGTGTGCCAGTGGCAGCCAAGAAGGCAATTAGAATGCTAGGAATCATAAGGAAAAGAATGGAGAATAAAACAAAGGATATTATAATGCCTCTGTATCATTCCATGGTGTGATCACGCCTTGAATAGTGTGTGCAATTCTGGTTGCTGTATCTTAAAAAGAAAATAGCAGAATTAGAAAAGGTACAGAGAAGAGTCACCAAAATGGTAAAGGGGATGGAAGGATACCCCTATGAGGAGAGGCTTAAAAGGTTAGGGTTCTTCAACTTGGAAAAGTGATGCCTGAGGGGAGGATATGATAGAGGTCTATAAATTAATGAATGGAGTGGAATGGGTAAATTTAGATTAATTGTTTATGCCACCAGAAGTTCTCAGTCTCCAGCAGATGGAGGTTCCTAATCCATGAACTATGAATTGGATGAAAGGACTTAGAAATGTGAATGCCCTGATTAGGCCAAGGGACTAAGATTGGTAAACACCTCCTACAATGTCCTGGGGTGCAAAACCCGGTGGTACTGGGTCCTTCCCCCTGCCCTTTCACACCTACACTCCTTTTGTATCTCTCTGGAATCTTCTGGAGTACTTGTTTAGTGGAGGCCTCCCCTGTTCTTCTTTTTTGTCGTGCGGAAGTACATTGGGGAGAGGCTGGGCATTGTGGCAGCACTAAAGACCAGAGTCCCTTGCCTTCCTCCCTTTCCTTGGAGACAACACTGGCTTGGTGGCTATATTTAAAACTCTTCTGTAGTAAATAAAAGATGAATTAAAATTAAGCAACCTTGAAAAGGTTGCTAAGCTGGTTGCCTGTGGCTGTCTTTGGGAAGAGAACAAGAAATTCATCTGTGCTGGGTTAGTGCTGCCTCGGCTTCCCCGGTGAGGTACACAGAAAGGACAGTTAGCTTTGGCGAGAGTCCTTTTTGGTAAGGAGCTGGCAGAGCATGAATGCTGTTCTGGCAGCAGACCAGAACTGCAGTCGCTTTCCTGCAAGGTCTTATGCAGTCTAAGCTGGCCGCTGGACTACAGGATCTCTGGTCCCAATATGTCTGCTCTGGGAGACGCTGGCTGCAGGGTCTAAAGGCTGCCACCTTCATTGCAGAGTGGGGGTCGTTATGGTCACAGTCAATAGCCAACTGCTTCAGGAGGCTTTTACCCCGTGTGGGGATTGTTATGGGAACATCAGCGATCGGGCTGCTTCAAGATAACTTTTTTTTTTGTGCGCTTTTTTTGTTTGCTATTTTGTCAGGTGGTTCATCATCAGACGCCAAGGTCGGCCATGCGGAAAAGTTCTGTGAAAGAGTGTTTAAATGAGTGTTGTCCTGGCAGGGGTGTGATTTCTCCAGCAGGACTGTCAGGATGGCATTGTTCTCTGAGTGCTTCATTAGTTCACCAAAACATTTGTGTAATATTCACATGGCTGTGGTTTGGCGGGTTAGCTGCCATTTTCTTTTGGCAGGCTGTAGTGGCAACTGAGGTTGGTTGGTTGTTGTAAGAAAAAGAGATTTGGGAGATCTGCGTTTGAGACATTTATGTCCTGGTTTTCAACAATACTCTCTGTTTTCTTGCAGGGATAGTGGATAGGTAGTTCTATATTGAGTTTTCCACCTGTCTCTTTCAGTCTCTGTGCTCCCTGAGGTATTTCTGTGGAATCCATTTTCAGTGTCTGATGGATGTCAATGCCTTCCCAGTTTTTCTACTGACAGAAGATGCCATTGTTTCTATGGTGAGTGCCTGGCTATGTCCAGCAAGGGGTCATAGCAGAAGCAGGTAGGGACTAGGATAGTCCGTTAAACCTTACAATCACTTGGGTTATCCTTCGGTGGGGTTTTGGTGATATTACTATTGTTGACTTTTTGTCTCCTTCAGATGGACTTCATTCTTGTTAATGCAACTCAAGCATCTTCAAAGAAATGTAAGTTCATTAAAAAAAAAGAAGAAGAAGATAAACACTCGTAAGTAGGAAATGCTCTGGTGAAAGGTCTGTAATTGACCATTGCTACTCATTATTCCAAGAGGAGGTTTTCTTGTAAGCAGAGATAATCAGGGTTCAGGAGCTAACCATAACTTAGCTGTGACCTAGTAAAGTTTAAAAAAAAAAGGCTACTTAACTTTTGGATATAAATGGCTCAGCCCTGGATCTCATGTTTGGGCAGAGGTTCAGATATTAGGCCTTTGTGGGGGCGTCTGTTCCTAGAAGGAATACAATCTTACTGGCTCTGCCTGTCTTCTCTCTCAATGGCTCCCTGAGGAGCTCCCTCCTACCTGGGGAAAAAATTAAAGCCCTATAACAAACACCCAAGCACATATAGATATGTTGATTGTACGCAAGTGCAAGGTCTCCTAGTTGACTCCATCGTCCCATCGTGTGATGAGAAGTGCTTGGTGGTCACCTTCCAATTTCCTGGAGAAAAGTGCCTTGTGGATTCTGGGGGCTCCAGGAGGGGGGAGGGCAGTGGAGCTGGACTTGAACTTGGACTTCAGCTTCGGCCCTCGAGGCTGAGGTCAATTCATCACTTACTACTACTACTGAGCATTTGTATAGCGCTATAAGATGTACGCAGCGCTGCACAGACACATGTAAAAGACGGTCCCTGCTCTTCAGAACTTACAATCTAGTTATGACAGACAACAGTAGCTGTAGAGATGGGATACATCTAGGAGGAATGGTAAGGAAACACAAAGGAGACCAGGTAAATCAATATCTGAAAGCGGCAGTGAAGAGGTGAGTTTTCAGCCTGGATTTGAAAAGGGCCAGAGAAGGCGCCTTATGAGTTTGAAGCTATTGGGGGCTGTAGAAGTGGGACAGTCCATTGCAGCAAGTCTCAGCCCCTGAGACCATAGCTGACATCTATGCTGAGGAGTGAGTTCATTAAGCACCTCATCTTAAACACTTGAATTCCGCATTCAGTTGGTCAGAAGTCAATGACCTTTTTCGGATGGAGAGCACAGTTAGAATGAGTTTTGTGGAGGTTCACTTGGCCTGCTCGTGCCGGAATGCAGTGCTGGGACTGGCATGGAAAAACTTGGGTTACCTCTCCTATCAGCAGCAGCTATCAGTGGAGGCCTAGGTGGTCTAATCCATGTGACAGATATCCGTGGTGTGGTGGTAATGTAGATTTGTAAGCCTGTGTGTGCTTCACAAGCCCTAGCAAATGCAACAGTATCGGTGGCTGTTGAGGGGTGGTGGCCTGAGAAGGCGGGACCCTTTAGGCACCAGCAGGCTTTTTTCAATTAGGGCCTCTTTGGTGGAAGGGTCTGGGAGTCCTAAGGAAGGGCTAGGTCTATGGTACACACTTTCCTGGAAAGGTTTGGGGGAAAATGCCCTCAGAGTTTAGAGGCCAGACAGTGTTGTGGAGGAGGTTGTCGTATATATGGTGGAATTTTCCTTTAAGGTTTCAGGATAGTAGCTAGCCTGCTGCTTAATGTTACTATGTCTTTAAATCTCAGTCCAGAGGAAGAATGGCTAGTTTACTCACAGTTTCCGGTTTATGGGACAAAGAGTCTGATTGTTTTAGCATTTTAATGATATAACATGGTCAATGCACTTGCACAAGAGAAGCTGAGGGAGACGTGCTCTCAGTGCCGCTGTTGGGTTTAGAGGCAACAGTCAAGATGCCTGTCCTTTATCCCAATCGTCACTAGTTTGTGATTCCTTTCTGCTTGTGTGTTATATAAATAAAATAAAATAAATCAAATCAAATCAGACAAAACACCAGACCTGGTAACCTTTGAAATGAGAAGTATCTCTTGCTGTTTTTCCAGCTGTGGTGCCAGTCAGTGGGAGTGATCAGCTTCGGTGCTCTAGGGTTCGCCGAGTTCCTGTTGGGATTGGATTGTGTGTGATAAGTGGCAAGCTTCTTTGTTTTCCAAGCGTTCCCACTAGTTCGGTATTTCAACCAGTTAATTTTCATGGGTAGGATGTCTTGGATGTATTTTCATCATGCTGTTTGCAGCTGTCCAGGTTTCTCAAATTCTTCTCCTTTTTTGTCTTGGTGAAACTGGTGTTACTTGAGATCAGTTTTGGTCTCAAGGTTGGTCCTTGCAGGTTTTTGAGTTCTACAGTCTCTGGTGCTATGCAATTTGGATGCCTTTTGTGTGCTCTTTTCAGGTGTGCTTCACCCTTTGGTGTGGTCTGCAGAGGTAGTGCAGACTGACCTGTCTTCTGAGACATGGTGATCCCCTCTATTCTGGTACAGATCAGGGTGGCTACCGCCAGAGCTCAAGTTGCATTGCTAACAGTGGCTGATAAGAGGACAGATGGTTCTATCTTCATGTATTTATAGCATCACAAGGCTCATCCATGGAGAGTTGGACACTTCTGAGCTATACACTGAATTCTTCCGTTATCCCTCCCCCTTTTTCTTAGGAACTGCTTTCGTACATCCCATGCATCTGGAGTGGACTGGAGGGATGATGAGAAAGTGAAATTAGATCTTACCTGCTAATTTTCTTTCCTTTAGTCCCTCCAGTCCGGTCCAGGACCCATCCTGTATTCTTAGGGGTATGTTTACTAAACCGTCCTAATGTGCGCCTGGCGCTAGTGTGCAGGATGCCATATAAGGAGTGGGCGTTTCAGTCTTAACACAGCAAACCGGGATTATCGCGCGCTAATGTGCGCCGCGCACAGTAGCGCATGAGAAACGTGCGCGGAAAGCATAAGCAGGCGCGCTGATGTGCAAATAGAGGAACAGAGCTGCAGTACAATCGTGAAGACACTGATGGTGCAGGGGTCATGGGTTCAATCCCCCACTGTGCCCAATGAATAAGGCTGGCTGAGGCACTACCTGTTATGTGTAATATTGCATTATGAGGCATTTTAATTTTATTTTAATTACTGCTGCTAGCAAACACACTCTCAAAGCGCTGTAACATAAGGTGCTGCATAAGGCACCCATAAGGTACCCCAGAGGGCACATTTTAAAGTGCACTGTCTGCTAAGGCACCCAACAATGTTGCTTAAAGGGTGGCCTATAGGGCGCCATATAGGGTGCCCTATGAGGCACGGCAAGGTCATAGCACTGTTTTTGATGGCAGCACTGTGCATTTAAACGCATGGAAATCTTAAGTAGGTGCGCTGACATGCAAGGAGGAACAGCAGTGTAGCACAATGGTTAAGGCACTGACTGATGATACAGGGGTCATGAGTTTGATCCCCAGTGTGCCTAACACTTAAGGCTGGCTGAGGCATCAGCTTTGACATGTAAGTATTGTTTCCTGTGGCACTTTATTTGTATTTTATTAATTGCTGCCAGCAAACACACCCTCACGTGCCGTAACCTAAGGTGCTGCATAAGGCACTCTATAAGGCACTCCATAGGGCACATTATAAAGTGCAGTCTGCCATGGCACCCTATAATGTCCCCTATAGGGCACCCTATAAGGCGCTCCATAGGATACCGTATAGTGCACCTTATATGGACGGTAACCATAAGGTGCCCTATAGGGCGACCTATAAAGCGCCCTCTGAGGCACCTTATGGGTACAGTATGCTGAGGGTGTTTTTGCTGGCAGCACTAATGTACATTAAAAATAGATAATGCTTTGGACAGCCCTATCAAATAGCCCCAATGAGGGTTTGAACCCATGACCTCTGGTTCCACAGGCAGTGAAGTAACCAGTGGGCTACAGCTCTATAGCTGCTAGCAAGTCCCTGGCTGGCTGCAGAAGGACTGCACGTCACCACACAAACAGTCTGCTGTGGTCACCAGGATAGGGTTAGCCCACCCGTACCCATGATGCACTGCACATGCAAATCAGCCGTCTACAGATGAACACAAGATGGGGTATGCACACCCACAGCACCTCAGCCTGGTAGGGGGAACTGACCATGTGTGTTACTGGCACAGAGTAGCTACACACCGTCATATTGTGCGGGTACTGTGCTCACCCTGAGGGTGCGGTGGGGCGCCCAGCACCAGATCCACAGCACCTTCCATGGCAGAAATAGGCCATGCTGTAGGTCCCCAGCAGTGCTAGTGTGTGAGAAAGGTGGTTCCTGCAGACACACTTTGGATACATCTGTATTTCTCAGTCAGGTTTGACCCTTATGGACCCATAGGCAGATTATGTACCACCACCACCCAACCCACCCTCTGGGACTGAGGGTGGGAAACAGGGTCTCCCACCGACAGATCCACATTTTACATCCCTGCAATGGCAGCAGTAGAGGGGATCACCAACCGCAGTCCTGCTGGGGAACAGACACCCTACAGGGCAGTCAATGCAGCTCTGTACACATTTATAAAGCAATAGCAGACAAACATTAGGCCCAGAAATACTCAGCTGCACCCCACCACAATCTGATATTCTCCTGCAGCCACTGCACCCTGCAAGGTGTTCCAGCAAGACACATACTAGCTGCAGACGGTATGATAGCTAGTCCATAGGGCATGTTCCTGGAGGAGATGCATGCACCCAGAACTGGGATGTCAGCATACACACCAAGCAGATAAGTCAGTGATTGGGCCCCAAAAAGGAACCCAGAAATATCACATGAAAGAGATATTATAGGGCACTATGGGGGAACCTAGCCATGCCGTGGTCACTGCTCAGTCAGGGTGAGAGTGAACTCCCAGCAGGACATACTGTGGCCACCCTGTCTGTGCAGGTGGTGGCCGGGCACTATAATGTCCCAGCCATTGCCTTATGCCCTGTGCAGATGCATCCTGGCCAGGCCACCCTGTCCGGGCTATACCCATGGTACCTTGCTCCTCATTATGCACATTGGCAGGCCAATACTGGCAACAGTGCTGGCTGTGTGGGCTGTGGAAGGTGTTTGCAGCCACCACACACTGGATAGACAGACACACACTCCCACACCTATGCCAGCATTGTGCTACTATAGAGGTGTTTAGCAGCCCTGGCCACCACACCAGTCCTGGGCACAGTGCAGGCATGGATATGGTACGTAAAACTGTTGGGGGTCACTCCCCAGGGTGGTAAACACTGTCAGAGACCAGACCTGAAGCACACCCCACAGACATCAGAAAGGTTGCTATGATGGAGCTCAATCAGCAAACTGTGCTTAACGTAGGAATTGCTATCTGCCAGTAATCATAGCAACCTTTTGATAGCTGTGTACCGTATTCCCAGGTGTAGGGTGGCATTGCTAAGGTATGCAAGTGCTAGTATTGGGGGATGCACGCAGGGCCCAATGTCCTGCCTCTCCAGGGGGCATTGGCTAATGGAGCCTGTGGGTGTGGGTGTGTCTGCCCCTGTTGGCTGCTGCTTTACGGCAGAGGTTCCCAACTCCAGTCCTGGTGTGCCAAACACTGTTCGGGTTTTCATGCTGTCCCTCATGAATATGCATGAGATACATCTGCATACCATGGGGGTGATGCATAGATATGCAGCACAGGCATCTTTATTAGAGGCAGCATGGAACCTGAATGGTGTTTGGCCCTCCAGGACTGCATTTGGGAGACTCTGCTCTAGGTAATGCGCCTGTTTCTGGAGTCTGTGCTCTGTAGGGTAAAATGTAGGTGTTTTGGGCATATTTACGTCATCTGCAATAAAGGTTCTGTCTGTATTAGCACGTTGTAGTAGTGGGTAAAATATGGGGACTGGGTTGGCAGGCACCATAGCTGGGACTTGAACCTGTGACCTTCTGCCTCCAAACACACTGGTTGTGTGCACTGCACCACCGTGTTGCCATAGAGACAGTGCATTCCCTGGTGATACCATGACTGTTTATCCGGTAGGGCCTGTCTGTTGCAGTGCATGGCACCCACCTACACAGGGCTAGGCCATGGTCTGCTCTGGGCAGCTGCCACTGCCCCCCTCCACCACCAGTACCCCTCTGTCACCATGCTGACATGCCAATCTGCTGGTGGTGCTGGTGGTGTGCAGTCTCAAGCCATCCAGTGTGCAGGTAGGCGGCTGCCTATGGTGCGTGTTATGGGGTAGGGGTGCCTGCATAGGCGTCCACGCTTCCCCCCCAACACCGCCTGCCAATGTTCTGTGCCCTTGGAGGTACCTGCTGGGGACTATCCCCTGTGACACTGTGATAAACACTCTCGTGCCCATGTTGGGCCCTCATCAGTTGCTGTCTGGCTGCTGTACAGTTTCAGCATTCCTAAGTGCCACCTAGGCATCTGCCTAGTCCGCACTGTGCCCCAGCTGCACCACAGCATGTACCGCCTGCAGCTCTCTGTATCCCCTTTCCCAGCATCTGTCCAGTTCCCCATTCCGACATGCCCGCCCTGCTGTTGTGGAACATGTGCATGCCATAGGTAACCTGTCCAATGGAGAGGAAAACCCTGATGAGCGCAATTGCACTGTGGGATCAGTCACCTTGTATGGGGACGGAGCGTATACCCTTTGAAAATTCATATCTTTTTTTGGAGCTTTCTTTTTGGGAGTGCTTTTTGATGTTTCCCATTAATATCACTATTGCCCAGCTTGGTTATGCTTTTTTTTTATTTTGTTGGGGTCATTTTCACTGTTTATTTGCACTTTTGTTCCGTGCACATGTATCACACTTATCACTTTTTTGTAGGTTTCCCTGGTTTTGCTGTACATTGCTGACATAAATGGTTTCTTTTCCCTTTAAATCAGCTCTAACGCGAGGTTTTCACTGGTGTTAGTTTTGGCCTCGGATTTCACATCGTTAGTGTGCAGGGAGCCTCTCCCCTCCCACTCTCCACCCATTGACCCCTTCTCTCCGCCCCTGGGGAGTCTTCCTCCGCCCTCCGGGAGCCTTTCCCCGCCTTCAGCGCTCGTTTGCGCCGCAGCACGCGTTATTGCGCGATATGGTACCTGTGCGCCTTAAAAAGTGCCATCACCGCGCGATAAGGTTGCAGAGCGCAAGTTAGGACGGTTTAGTAAACATACCCCTTAGACTACATGTCTAGCCTGGAGGGAAGGGAAGGAAAGGAAAGCATAATGGGGCTCTGGAGTCAAGTGGCGATGTTCGTTATCTCCCAGGATTGTTTTATGTGCCCAACAGGTGGCACAGCAGTGCTATTGCATTGTTTGGGGGCCACAGAGTGGTTTCCAGTGGTTGACGTTGGTTTGTATCTGCTATTTCAGACACAGTTGACTATAGGTGAGCTGCTTCAGTAAGTATACTCATGATGTGTATGAATTGGAGGAAAATTTGTCTCTGGTGGTGAAGTTTGCTTTGTTACAGGGATACTGGTGAGAGCAGATCTGCATGGGACCCTTATCTGTGACATTGTCAAATCAATGGTTCTCAGTCTTCACCTGGTGGTAAGTGTGAATAACCCATGCGTCTGGACTGGACTGGACTGGAGGGACTCAAGGAAAGAAAATTAGCAGGTAAGATCTAATTTCACCATCATTTTTAGGACAAAGGAACCATCTTATGGTGACTAAAACAGAGCATCACTCAAAGCACATATTCAGAACTGGAAAGTCCCCCATTTTAATGTAAGGCCTAAATAGCCTTACATACTGATTACTTCAAAGAATGAATTTTAATATACTGATTCTCAAGGGCCACAAAAAATTAAAGGATGTTTATTATGAATATTTACCAGGCAAATCTGCATAGATTTTGTCCTAAATTGAGATTAATTTATATTGCATAGTTAACCTAAAAAGATTGCTTGAGCTCCTCTGCATTAGAACTTTGTGTAATTCAAACATTATTTATTAGACAGAAAGCTTTCAATGAATTGGGTAGCTCTTTCTCAATTAGCTTTATGTTTGCAATATTCCTACCATAAAACCAAGATGGTTTGACATACTTTCCAGATAATTGTCAGTGTCCTGCTTTACTGCTAATCAAAAAGCACCAGTAATATTTTGAATAAGATTGAACAAAAGAGGAAAGGTAAAAAGGTACATTAGTCATGAAGTTATTAGCACACTGCTTTGAATAAAGAATGTTTGTTCTTCAGTTAATTAAAAAGTTTCTATAAAATATGGTTCATGGGATTAAAAAATAGAAAAACAGTTCAAAATAAAGATTCCATACTGGTTTGCCTTTCATGTTTAACTTAATCTATTATTCATCATTTCATAATAGAAGCCAAGGACAAAGGGTCATGTTATGAAACTGGAGAGAGAAGAAAGTGCAGAGAAACTATCTGCTTTTAGAAGGAACCTTTGTGGAGAAGAATCCAAGATGGCCACATATTGACCCAATTCATGCTGTGTCTGTCTTTTTCCTCTTTAATGTTCTTTATCTTTTGTAAATGGGGTGTAAATGCATGGCTACAGTACATTTCAGAATACCATCTTCCATGTGATGTTTGTCTTACAGACCTATGAATGCTTTCGCCATCTAGTCCGCAGTGGCAATGTCTCAGGGTCTGCTTGTGTAGGGTATCACAATCACCATAATGCCCACAGAGGGGCCAAAGGGTTGTGTAACATAAAAATTCATTAACAGTTGTTGGTGAGTTGATGTGTATTGCTTAGGGAGAGAGAATAAAGATCTCTCCTCAAGTCTTCCTGAGTACCTTCACATGGTGACCCCATTGTACAACATCTATACTAAAGCTCAGCAAGGCGACACTGCAATTGAAGTATGGTAGGAATGAAAAAGAAAAATACATACTAGCCACACATCGCCCAGAATAAAAAGGTGCCCGCCTGTAGCTTACGCCCTAGGGTTAATGATGGTGGTTGCAAGCGCTGCAGATGTCGATGACAACCCTGCCACAGATAAAGGCCACGGTGAGCATAAGAACATAAGATATGCCATACTGGGTCAGACCATGGTCCATGAAGCCCAGTATCCTGTTTCCAACAGTGGCCAATCTAGGTCATATGTACCTAGCAGTTTCCCCAAAAGACACAGGTTCCGCAATGCTTGTACTGGGTCAAGCATTGATATCCTGGGTCCCTTCTTAATAATGGTTTATGGACCTTTCCTCCAGGAACTTGTCCAAACCTATTTTAAACCCAGCTACACTAACAGCCTTTACTACATCCTCTGGTAACAAATTCCAGAGTTTGATTACACGTTGAGTGAAAAAAATATTTTCTTTTTTTAGTCTTAAATAGTTTACCCTGTAGCTTCATTGCATGTCCCCTAGTCTTTCTATATTCTGATAACGTAAACAATTCATCTACGTATACCCGTTCCACTCCGTTCATTAATTTATAGACTTCTATCATATCTCCCCTCAGCCGTCTCTTTTCCAGGTTAAAGAGCCCTAACCTTTTTAGGCTTTCTTCATAGGAGTTTCCTTCCATCCCCTTAACCATTTTGGTGGCTCTTCTCTGAACCTTTTCTAATATCTCTATATCCTTTTTAAGATACGGTGACCAGAATTGCACTCAATATTCAAGGTGCGGTCTCACCATGGAACGATATAGAGGCATTATAATATCTTTATTTTTATGTTTCTTTTCTTATGATACCTAGCATTCTATTTTCTCTCTTGGCCACCGCTGCACACTGGGCCGAGAGTTTTAACATGTTATCCACAATGACTCCTAAATCTTTTTCCTGGGTGGTGGTTCCTAATGTGGAACCTTGCATAGTGTAACCTAGGGTTGTTCTTCCCTAGGTGCATAACTTTGCACTTGTCCACATTAAATTTCATCTGCCATTTTGATGCCCAGTCTTCCAATTTATCAAGATTCTCTTGCAATTTTCCAGAATCCTCATGGGTTTTAACAACTTTAAATAGTTTTGTGTCATCTGCAAATTTGATAACCTCACTCGTTATTCCACTTTCCAGGTCATTTATGAATATGTCAAAAAGCAGCGGACCCAGCACAGATCCCTGGGGTAGAACACTATTCACCTTTCTCCATTGGGAAAATTGGCCATTTAGCCCTACCCTCTGCTTTCTATCTTTTAACCAGTTCCTGATCCACAACAGTATACTGCCTCCTATCCCCTGATTCTTTAGTTTTGCCAAACGTCTCTGATGAGGGACCTTGTCAAAGGCTTTCTGAAAGTCCAGATACACTATATCGACCAACTCACCTTTGTCCACCTGTTTATTCACACCTTCAAAAAAACCATAACAGATTAGTAAGACAAGATCTTCCTTGTCTAAAGCCATGTTGGCTGTCTCCCATTAGGCCATGACTATCTACATGCTGAGTAATTTTATTCTTTATGATGGTTTCTACCATTTTTCCCGGTACTGACATCAGGCTCATCGGTCTGTAGTTTCCCGGATCACCCCTGGAACCCTTTTTAAAAATTGGTGTTACATTGGCGATCCTCCAATATTCAGGTATTAGAGATGATTTTAATGATAGTTCACAGATTACTAAGAGCAGGTCTGAAATCTCATATTTCAGTTCTTTCAACACCCTTGGATGTATACCATCCGGCCCAGGTGATTTGCTACTCTTCAGTTTATCTAATAGTTGTATCGATATTTCCTTCAATTCTTCCGCACCTTTAAATACCACTTCAGTCATGGGTAACATCCCTACATCTTCCTCAGTAAAGACCGAAGCAAAAAATTCATTCAGTCTCTCTATCGCCTTTTCGCCTCTTAGTACCCCTTTAATCCCTCTATCATCTAATGGACCAACTGACTCTCTCACAGGTATTTTGCTACGAATGTACTTGAAAAAGTCTTTATTTCACATTTTTGCTTCCACAGCAAGCTTCTTCTCAAATTCTCCCTTTGCCTGCCTTATCAATGCCTTGCATATGACTTGCCAGTGCTTGTGCTGTTTCGAGGTTACGTCGTTTGGCTCTTTTTTCCATTTCCTGAAAGATGCTTTTTTGGCAACAACAGCCTCTCTGACCTCACCTTTAAACCATGCTGGCAGTTTTTTGGACTTCCTGCCACTTTTCTTAAAGCGTGGTCTGGGCTTCCAAGATAGTATTTTTCAACTACACCTTTGCAACTGCTCCTTTTAGTTTTTTCTTAACTATTTTCCTCATTTTATCATAGTCTCCCTTTCAAAAGTTAAAAGGTAGTACTGTGGATTTCCTTACTATCCCTCCTCCACTAATTAAATCAAAGGTGATCATGCTATGATCACTATTGTCAATTGGCCCCAACATCGTTATCTCTTGCACTAGATCTGGTGTTCCACTAAGGACTAGGTCTAATATGGCTTCTCCTCTGGTCGGTTCATGAACCAGCTGCTCCAAGAAGCAGTCATGTATTTAATCTAGGAACTTTATCTCCCTAGCATGTCCTGCCATGACACTGACCCAGTCAATACCGGGGTAATTGAAATCACCCATTATTATTACTGCGCTGTAACTTTTGTTAGCTTTCTTGATTTCTTTTTGCATTTCATCATCCAATTTTTTCATTCTGGCCAGGCGGTTGATAGTACACCCCCACAGCCATCACCTTCCCCTTTTTACATGGAATTTCAATCCATAGAGATTCTACAGCTAATTTTATTTCCTGCAATACTTTAATCCTTTCTGACTCAATGCCCTCTCTAACATAGAGCGCAACCCCTCCACCAATTTGATCAGCTCTATCATAACGATATAGTTTGTACCCAGGTATCACAGTGTCCCACTGGTTGTCCTCCTTCCACCATGTCGCTTATATTGCAATCATATCTAAATTCTCATTTTCTAACTGTCCCATCTTATTTTTTAGACTTCTAGCATTTGCTTACAAGCATTTTAGAGACTGTATTTTATTGATATTAATTTGGCTATTGGTAGACATGAGTAATTTGGGACCTTTAAGCTCTGTCTGCTCCATTCTCGAGGGCATTTGGGCTACTTTACTCTTTTTTGGAACCTCTCTGCTTTTGGTAGTATCCTTCAAGGATACATTCTTCCAAACCATCCGCTCTTGGGTGACTAACAGTTATTAAAAGAGGGCTGCTACACAGTACACAGTCTTGTGCTGCTGAGGTAAGCTGTATTCGGATTTGATTTAAATTATAGCTCTTTGCTGCTATTAGGCCCTGAGTGACTATTAAATTTAAACTACAAGCTCTCTGCTGGGTATGAAATGTAACCAGAAAGTTCTCTGCTGTGTTTTAAATTTAAACTTAAACTGCTGCTACTAGGCCCTGAATGATTTAACAAAAAATAGTGGGTTCACAGATTAATTAGCTTTAATACAAAGAATTCCTTTCAGAAAATTTCCTCGTATACTCACAATTGCATATCTCTCGCCAGAAGTAACAGTCCTCTTTTCTAGTCATTCAAGACTGAGGATCACAGAGCTCTGGTTGAGCTATTTATGCCTGTGCTGCTGAGGTAAGCTGTGACCCACTTCCTGGGTGATTAACAGTCCTTGCTTGGATAGATGGAGTCTTTCAAAATGGCCTTTTGACCTGCCACCTGGTGTTAACACCTATTGAAAAGGTTTCACAGGTCTCTTGCCCCCTAGGTAGAAGGCCTCTTTGTAAAGGTCTCTAGAAGACTTTATTTGTTGCTCAAAGAGTACTGACCCTGTTTTGCCTTTTGTGCTAAGCTATATTCTGATTTGATTTAAATTATAGCTCTTTGCTGCTGCTTGGCTCTAACTTATTATGAAATTTAAACATGTTCATGGACCCACTGTAGCAGGAGAGAAACCACAGAAATTGATGAAATAGTTAAGAGGATTAACTACGGTTAAGTGGACTTCTGCAATTAAAATTATAACTGCAAAAATACTACCAACTAAAGTGTAGGGCCAGAAGAAAAAGAGAACAATAACAGTTCCTCCTTAGAAAAAGCACATTGAAGGAAAAATACAATCATTGCATGCAGAAGTATCCCTGATGGACTGGTATCTAAAAGGATTAAGATCATCAAAGATAATGAGGAAGATCCAAGACATCAAACTGAAGCATGCTGCATTAACAGAAGACCTGACATTTATATGATCCAACAATAAATTGAAAGCAGCAGCAGAAGTGTGAAAACTGCGAAAATATAAAGAAAACAGAAAAGAAAGATATCAAAATAAACTATTTAGAAAGAACCCAAAACAATTTGCTAATCTAATTCATTGAAGAGTTGTTTCTTTCATTTTGCAAATTCTGTTACTTCCTTCTCTATGTATGCTTGTGGATTTTCACTCATTCCTTCTAGCCATTGCAACACCTTTCCAAGTTTGATGGGGACAAACTCTAGATGTTCACTTTCAGATTTCAGCACTTTTTGTGCATTTGGATCTAATGATGCAGTTATGTAGGCCTGGAGGCCTATGATAGTAGCCCTGTATGTGTAATCAATCTCTGAGGCCTAGCCCCCATTTAGCTCTAGGGATGTACAGTCTTGGCATACACTGATTATGGTAAATTACTTCATTGGCATGGAGGAGTTTTCTTCTTCATGCATCCAATTTTTCAAGATCTTTAAGAGGCCTGTCCACAATTCCAAAGCTGTATGAGCACACAGGAATTTGTTATCTAATTGATGGCTTGTATCTTATTCCATGATGTTAAAGCAGTTTTCAATAATGATTTTAATCTCCTGTAATATTGTTTACTGATCTGTTCTCTCAGTAATTTCTGCTTGAGTGTCACTCTTCCTCTTCTCCGAGATACTGATATACGCCTTCCTGTTCAAGGTCCTTGATGTCATAGCTCTCAGCCAGGGAGATGTTTTCCATTTTGTTCAATTTTCCAATAAAAAAGTTGCCTTAGCACATTTGTCAAGGCCAAAAATCATCCTGATGTCATCAGAAAAGCTTTTCAACGCAGGGAGCTGCTTTAATTGTTTGTCACGGGGATGTATATGGGATGTTATTTCTGGATTGTTACCTTCTTTAGGATTCAGGCTAAATCTGTATCCCAAAGAGCTGATTAGAATACTCACTGGATTAAACACCACACAAAACAAAGGTGGAGATAGGGAAACTCCCTGAAATATTCTTTGCTGGATTTTAGTGTTAGGAATGATGTACTGATCATCTTCATATTTCAAAAAGAGTATGGTTTGCCACCTTGTCATGAGGAACTAAATGTACTCTATCAAACCAGGATGTATTTTAAACATTTCAAGGCAATTTATTATCCATGAGTGTGGGACACTGTCAAAAACTTTCTTATCATCCATCCATGCTATGCTGAGATTCTGCTTTTTTTAGCTCTGACCATGATGGCCTTATTCAACATTAACTGGTCTTTAGTGCCATATGCCCCTCTCTTGTTGCCCTTTTGCTCTATTGTCATGATATCATTGGACTCAGCATGACTCTATCTGCATCTATTGTAGTGTACAGATTATAGATTGAATATAGACAAGATATTGGTCTACAATTGTTGGGAGTGTTACTTGGGTCTCCTTTTGGAAAGAGAAATGTTCTTCCTGTAGTAAGCCATTGTGGAGTTAAGTCTGGCTGCTTAAACAATTGATTTTTGCAGTTTACCAGGTCTGGGTGGAGTAATGTTAACTGTTTGAGACAAAAGTTGGTTACTCCATCTGGACCAGGGCTTTTCCAGTTTGGTGCTCACTTTAAGCTGCTTTCCAGCTCTTTTGTTGTTACTGCAGGACATTCCATAGGTTTGATGTTTGCTTTTTATAAATACTCCTGTATGCAGGGTAACCATTCTGCTTCTTGATTGTGCTTTATAGGGTCCTCATATAGTTTTCTCCAGAAGATTTCTGTTTTGGCTTTGGTTGGTGGTGCTTTTATTATCTTAATGCACTTTCCCAATTCCCCGTAGAATTGTTTTGAGTTCTCTCTAAATAGCTTATTTTGATATCTTTCCTTTTTTTTTAATCTTATGCTGCTACTTTCAATTTATTGTTGTAACATATACATTTCAGGGCTTTTTCTGTTAATGCAGCATGCTTCAGCTTGATGTCTTTGATCTTTCTTAATATCTTTGATGATCTTAATCCTTTCAGATGCCTATCAGGGATACCTCTGCATGCAATGACTGCATTTTTCCCTCAATGCGCTTTTTCTAAGGAGGAACTGCTGTTTTCTTTTTCTTCTTCTTCGGGCCCTGCAAGTAGAAGGTCATTTCCCAAATGATGACCCTGATGACAATAGAACCTGGGTGCTTCTGAGGGTTCTAGAGGTTGGTCAGAGTTGGGAAGTTTCCAGTTTCCAGGAATGAGATGGTCAGGCAGTCCAGCTTTTGTGACTGTCAAATCCTAATGCATTATAGGACCTGCAGTGAGTCTCACAATGAGTGATCCAAAGTAGTATGCATAACTGGGCTGCTATTCCAAAGCCACACACCTGGGATGTAACCAAATAGAGATAACATTGGTTGTGAATAGCTGATGTTTCATGTACGGTTTCCAACAAGCTCCAAATGCACACAGCAAGCTTGATCCAGTTCTGGGTTGGAACCCAATGCAGCAGTGCAGTATTTATGATAAAAGTGCATGGCATAGGAAACAAAGGCAGTTCAGGTTGGTACTTGATAGCTAGGACTGGAATTGAACTTGTGACCTTGCATTTTGTAAACATTTGATTCTCTGCTGCATCCACTGGAGGAATCTGTGTGGCAGCTGTGCATGCATTTGCAACTCACCCTGCCTGCTCAATACCTCTCTGACTGAAGCATACATTAGAATCAACAGTTTGTCTTTAGATAACAGGGCTGCAGAATTTATCCAGATACTGGAAAGTTACCAGCGACAGTAGCTGCTGACTCTATTCCCTTGCACTCACTTTCCACAGTAACCATGTCCTGGAGGCAAGTGCAGGTGCCGATTTTCTCTATTACTAGTTTCCACCTGTGAGAATGTAACTCATTCCAATCTTGCTAACCCACATTCCTGATGCATTCTGTGCCTGATGTCAGTATCGCAATGTCTATAATCAGGGACTAATAATGGCACACTGCACTAGTCATTTATTTGAAGGAGATGCACCTGCCAGGTGAGGCTAATACCTTGCTTGGATCTATGAACTCTGGACAGGAGTGATGTAAGGCCATCCTGGAATTGTGACTATGTCATAGTGATGCGTTGTTGTCTTAGCAGCGCTAATTGTTAATGGTTCAGTGAGGGACTAGACATACCATATTGCACTACTCTGCACATATATCTAACATGACCAAGGGAATGTTGTCTCTCCTGCAATATTATATTTTGTCAGCTCTGGGTCAGTATATCCTTTCACAGGTACTGTATGTGCTTTTCAGCTAGCAGGGGAGGACAATGTGCTGTTTCTAGTCCCCGATTGTGGCAAGTAGTATCCTGACTTCAGATCCCAGAATGCATCAGGAATCTTTGTTCAAAGAGGCTGGAATGAGTCAATGCACCTGCTTCCAGGTCATGGTTACCATGGGAATTGAGTGCAAGGAGCTGTGACTGCCCTCTGCAACTGCTGTGACTGGTGAGCTGACATCAGCTTGGTAAACTCAGCAGGCCAAAGGCCATATTAAGCCATACTATGTAGCTTGTAAACGGGTGTGCTTGTTGTGAAAGTTCCACAATCTTGGCAAAGAGAGGAATTTACATGGCTTGCAAAGGATTGTGGGTGTTGTAGTCCATTCACACAAAATCAGCCGTTCAACAAAAATAATGAATTGTAGTTGCTTGAGTGTAAGCAGAAAACAGATTTTATTTATGGGGAGTTATTCCCTCGCACAGATATGCTTGGTAACATCAATAGGATACTTTCTTCAGGAATTGTATTCAGGAAAACAGAACAAATAAATAAGGCAACTGAAACTTAGGCAATCACTTAATAAAGACCTTGATGGTACAGAAAAGGTCTTTCTTCTTGCTCCTGCTAATAACTTTCTTAGCAGTGCTTAAATGAAAAATAAACCCAAAAGGATAATGTTCTTTATCAAAAACAAACAACTTTCTTCCATACACACAGTGAAGAAGTTTTCTTTCCAGAGTCCCACGTGCACTTGTGCCTGGCTTAATCACAGGTACTCAACCAGCTGCAAACCCTTGCTGGTCCACTCTCTCCACGTGGCAGCAACTTACCCTAAAGCTTTCACTTAAAGAAGCTTTTCTGAGTAGTTGAAAAAACACAGTACAGTTCCTTTTGGTGTTTAATGCTTAATTGAGGGCTACTTTAAAACAACAGCTTAGACAGAGAGCAGTCCATGCATTCTACTTGCCCATTTGATATTTCCCCTTGCTCTTGAAATATCATGGCCTCATTTTCATACACTGGCTCAGAAGAATTCTCTAACTGATCACTATCAGGATAACATTTGTTTCCCTGCTGTCTTCCTTGTGAAAAGCTAGGGAACAGATCAGAGTCCATACCTGAGATCACGTTGTTGTTAGGTTTCCTCTCTGGGTATTTTGACCAATAGGTAGCAAAGCTTCTGTGCCCAGCTCTCCAGTCAGAATCTCTGGACTTTAGGTCTCTTTTCTCATACCTCCTTAAATAGGTATTAGAGCTCCTTTCTCTAGATGCAGCCGTCTCCTTTACAGGTGCTCTCTGGGGGTTCCTGGCTGTATATCTCCAAGCCTCTGGTTTCTTCCAGTCCAATGGAGAGTGCTTGTCCCAGGAATCTCTCCCAACATACGTACTGCCACGGGCTCCTTTCTTAGACCTCCTGGACATCTTGCTGTTCTTCCTTCTGTGTTCTCTCTGCCAGCCTTGCTCCAGCTGCTTCCTCTCCTTCCTCTGCTTCTGCTTCCCTCTGTGAAGAATTTTCTCTAGTTTTAAAGTGTCTAGATGGACACTCCACCCTAGCACAGTCCAGGTGATCTGAATCAAGCCCTGCCCTGGGAGATGGGTGATTAGGGATTACATCATAGCTTCCTTGATGAGGCACACGTTTCGCCACTTCAGCTCTCCTAGAGGCTTTCTGTAACCTAGTGCATTCTGGGTCTGGTAGTCTTTTATGTAAACATTCTGTTTTAATGCTTTTACCAGCCAGCACAGGTTGCTTATTCAGAGCCAATTCACCTCTTGTATTATTTCTCCCTGAACTATGATAAGCTTCCTTATCACAAGCTTCATATCCAAGTCCACACAGACTTTGTATCCAGATATGGTGACTTTCACCTACTCATAGCTGCTGGTATTCACAGATAGGTCTCCTAACTGCAGCATTGAATTAGGTAATTGTGCATCCAAAGCACAGAGGTTGAAATCCATTGGCAGCTCTAGGTGGTGATCAGAACTGTCTGTGGTGTTCTGTTTCCTAGGCCATGGACTTTTAACATGCATTAATTGATGTTTTCTGGTAAAGTTCTTCACTCATGTGTTCCCTGGCATTGAATGCTTCATGTTCCACATTCCAACAGAAGGAGAATGTGTTAACAGGTGTGACTTGCTGAAAATCTGACATTAGGAACTTGGTGAGTTGACAACCCTTCTCATATTTTCTGTGTTTTAGGGTAGGTGTGTGGTTTTCTAATAGAAAAGCAATGAAGTGTGCTATTTCTATGAGCTGATTGTACACACTGAGATCCCCACTGCAGGTCCTATGATGCTTTATGATTCAATGTTGTCCAAGGCTGGACTAGCTGATTCTCTGAACCCTTGCAACTGATTGACATGTAAACTGTGCAACTCTGTCATGGCATTGGTTAACCTGGCATTTCAGTGACAGGGGAATGGGAACCTGAGGCAGTAATTTTCCAGATAGGGTGAGGTTTTGATAAACTCACAGGTGCCATTATCACAGCTGGCTCAACTAGCAAGGATTTGAGGACTGCATACTTGGATATCCAAGGGTCAGTGGTTCACGCACAGGGCATCGTTATCATTTGCTAACTCAGAGGGCAGTGTGTATTTTTCCTCTGACATGGGGTGTTATCATATTGCCTAATCTTACTGCCTCACTAGCATGCTTTTACCCCCACATGCACATAGCCTGTCAATATGTGCATGTGGGGGGCATCCTGACCCAACCGTCCCCTGTCTAAGTGCTGGAATATTGCTGATTAGTGCAAGATGTATGAGTCATGGGTAACACAACCAACCTGGCTACCACTTTCTCACTGATGTCAGCCAGACACACCACCTGCACATTCAGGGCATGACAGCATTAACCGTTTGCATTCCACACTTCCCAGTCACCACATCTATAGGTGCCACATGTCTGCTGTGTATCTGTACCATCAATAGTGCTTGACCACACATTCTCTCACACTGGAGGATAAGAGTCACACAATGTTATCTGTCTTTGGGAAATGCACAGTCGGTCATAATGCAACTCCTCATGACTGACCATACCCAGGGCTGGGCCATGCACTAGGCAGCCTAGGTGGGTGGCTAGGTATGCAGACCCTGGTTGGCAAGTGGCTAGATTATAGCACAGTGTGAGCATGGTGGGATCTGCACAGTTGGCACATAGTTCTCTGCATACACAAAATTCCTTAGCACAGGATCACCTATCCACAGTTCAATAGATGGCATAACATGCACCAGTGGTAACACCTCACACAATATGGGCTCCATTTTACCTGCCAGTGGCATGCTTGGCATGCCCCTGACAGTACACACAGCAGCATTGCACCTAACACCCAGGGCAGAGCCAACAGTATCTTTGCAGCAAGGAGACACTGCTGCCAACACCTCCCCCACTCCACACACTGCTGATATGGTTGCAGGGTGGCAGTGCCAATGGCACAACTCCATTCTGACAGCAGCAGCATTTGTTTGTGCTGCCACTATCACAGCAGAGTCACACCAGACCTAGCAGAATTTGAACCATGGCTGGCCACTTAGTCCACCTAGCGGGATAATAAGCTCCATAGACTTACTCAAATGGTACCACCTTGGCCACTTTGGCAACAACAATATGGTGCCCTTTATTTAAACAGCACCATGCTGTGACTGCCAATGCATCACTACAATCACTAATTTCAGTGCTCCTGTCTGGGAGGTGCATACTGCCTACATATGAATGGTCTCTATGCGGACTGTTTAATGGGGGGAACAGCTCTCTCTTTTACAAAACAGCCCTTAATACCAGCTCTCAGCTGGCATTAAGATTCTCGGCAGCTGTGCCTGTAACGCACGGTACTGGAACTGGTATTAAGGTTACACACGCTGTGTCCGCATATGCCCCACCCCTTTTCCACCCCTTTGCAACTTACTACACAGTAACATGTTACTGGCCGGTAAGCCTGTGTTATCAAAGCTTTCTGCAGTGGTAACCACTATTGGATTGTCATAATGCCTGCTAACGGCACTTTTGCGCCCTTAATGGTCCTTAGTAAAAGTACCTCTTAGACCTGATTTCATAGAATTTCTGACACAAAAACATGTAGTAAGTTTCTAGTACAGTGGTTCTCAACTGAGTCATTTGGACACACCTAGCCAGTCAGGATATTAGGATAACCATAATAAATATGCATGGGAGAGATTTGCATGCAAATCTCTCATATGCATATTCATTGTGGTTATCCTAAGAACCTAACTACTAGGTGTGTCCTGAGGACTGGATTGAGAAGCCCTGTTCTAGAACAAGTTAATAGATCACACAGCAAAGAATCTAGGAAGGGTTTTCCAGAGAGCTCAAGACCAGACAAACTCTGGTCCAATCAGAAATAGGGCCTAATATAATTAGAAATAGAAAACACTAATATGAGCAGGCTGACTAGAATAAGCTCACTCCTCTACCCCCCCCCCCCCTATTTTAAAAGAATCCACATTCCTATTGGCTGGATTCTGAACAATTAAGGATATAATATGCCACTGTTTATTGCCCAAATGCAATATTCCTCTAAAGCCCAATACTTTTGTGAGTAGAAGATGAGCTTCTGCTGCTAAGGACAGAGCAACAGGACGAAGATCTGTAGAAAGAGGAACTCAGACACTTAGCAAACAGTCCAGTTGAGACTGCTATTGGAACCAAAGAGTGCAGTTGAATTTTGACACATCAAAGAATTCAATGTAACTATTTCCATAAAGATTAGCATATTTCTTTGAAGGAAATCCAATAGTTAATTATGAACAAGCTGGCAGTTTGTGAGACCAAAACATTTGCAATCATATGCTTGCTAGTCAGTCCTGTTTTACAGAAAACAACAACTTGCCCATTCTCAGAGCACATTTACTAAAACACCATCTGTGATAATCCAGAGATTTTAATTTCCTTAATTCAGACCTGAATTTTTTCACAGACACCATATATACATAGAATTCAATGAATAACATGACGCCCATTACAGTGGACATACGGTCTGAAAGGGTTAATGCAACCAGAGAGCTAATGAAATGATTTCTACATACATTGCTGAGATGAAGATTTTCTAAATGATATGCTAAATCCAATTTGACTTTTGCCAATGATTAGAAAAAAGCTTTAATGCCAGAGACTGTATCATTACATACTAAAGAAATTCATCTTGCAGCAACCAAAGTCCATGCATTATGCATCAATCAGGGAGAAGATTACCACTTTCATAAACATCAGAGCAATAAAAATATAGCACCATTGTTGTCACTAGATATCCATGCAATCTACGTCGTGCGTAGGATACAGACTTCAGCACTAACATTCCTTTTGTAGGTTCAAAGACACACAATGCAATTACTACCTCATAGCATGATTTTTCCAGCAATGTGGTATATGTTTGTTTATTATAACACTATAGGAGAGTAAAGTTAGAGGGAGAAGTGTCTGGATGTTCATGTTGTCTATTTATTGCTCTTTTGTTAGGCCTCCTTTTCTACAGTATGTGGACTGCTTTGCTGTGATCATTGAAAGGCAGTATATCAAGTATTAATAAACTACACTTGTTCTTTTGTTTAACTCACACTTTTAAGCACTGAGTGGGTGGAAAGTGGATTAATAGGTGGGAAGTGGTAAATAGCTGAATAGGTGAGGGTACGTTGAAAGAAGAGGCTGCGTTAGATGAGTGAATGGGCTGGTGGGTTTAGGTTGTGGGGACCATAAGGTATGTGTGTTAAGGGGCAGAATTAGGGATACGCTCAGGCAACAGGAGGACATATTGCATGGCAATAGGAGCAGGGTAGATATACTAGAGGGTAGGTAAGAAACTGGTAGGACGCCAAATCCCAAGAACAGGGCATCTTGGACTCAGACTGACTGGGTGTAAGGGTCCTCAAACAGAGAATCTCATGTCAGGGGGTCTCCAACTAGGGGATATCAGGTCTGCAGGTTTTTGACTTCCATTGACTTCCCTTAGAACTTAATGGAAGTTAAAATATTATTTCACCTCAAGCAGGGCCATACCAAGGGGCACCAATGTCAGCCCTAAGCTTCCAGGAAGACCAAGAAAAACAATTTTCTGTGCATGGAAGGGTGTTGGGGAAGGAGCACCAAGTTCACGAATCGCACAGGGTACATTTCTATCTTGGTACAATCCTGACGTCAGGAGATGAAATAAAGTTTCAGTTTTAAAATGGAAGTAACAATGTGTGCTGGTTTTTAGTGCACTTCACTGCATCCGAAATAATTCCATAATACTGTTAATTAAAATGTATTTGCATGTCGATTGCACTAAAATGAACACACATTTTTACTCCTTGCTTAGGACACATTTT
Source organism: Ichthyophis bannanicus (assembly GCA_033557465.1). NCBI lineage: Eukaryota > Metazoa > Chordata > Amphibia > Gymnophiona > Ichthyophiidae > Ichthyophis > Ichthyophis bannanicus. The sequence continues at coordinate 553,138,809 of CM066036.1, forward strand.
TTTTGTACTAAAACTCTCTCTACAGCAGAAGTAATATTAGCACACAAAGTCTATATTAAAACTGTAATAAAACAGTGTTTTAAATAGAGTGCAATTTATGTCATACTGGAGACATAAAAAGATTATGGAGATTAGTGACAGCAGAATGTCTTTTTGGTTGGAGGGGCCGAACAAATCAATCTCTTTATTTATTTATTTATTTATTTACATTTCTTCTATACCGCACTATTTGCGATCAGCGCGGTTTACATAGAACAAACAGTTGCCTGGCTTCCAAGCTCTCTAGTTGCTCATGCTGTGTTGGGCAAAATATTGGTGCATGCATGGCCCCTGTGGCCCACCTCATTCCACTGCCTGTGCTGGAGAGAGGTGCTGCAGTAGACACCGAGCTCAAATTCTTGAATATGTCCCAGTGCTGGTTAACTGTTAATCAAAAGTTCAGAGGTGATCATAACTGTAGCCATCAATGGCTGTGAGTGCAATGTGGTAGCAGACTCAGTCATACTAAATAATCTTTTTCTTTCTGTTCTCCTTGTTATTTTTTAGCCCACTTTGCTGCTTTGGAAGTAATTCTATATATGTGTGCTGAAATTAGCTCACTTTCAGGGCTATTTACTAAAGAAAATTAATGAGGATTTTCTAGCAACTACCACACTTTAATTGCCACTAATGCTTGTTAAAACACATTAATGTAGTTTTAACAGTAAATAAATCAGGTGCAATGCACATTAAAATAATGACCTGCATCACATGTAAATGCATGCACAGCAGCTCATTACTGTACAGAATGGTTAATGTAGGATGGGCACAAAAAGTTAGCCATACCTCAGAAGGTAGAAAGAAGGAGGTGATAGTGCCTCTGTACAAATCGTTGGTGAGGCCTCATTTGGAGTGCAATTCTGGAGACCTCATCTTGAACATAAGAACATAAGATAAGCCATACTGGGTCAGACCAAGGTCCATCAAGCCCAGTATCCTGTTTCCAACAGTGGCCAATCTAGATCATACGTACTTAGCAGTTTCCCCAAAAGACACAGGTTCTGCAATGCTTGTACTAAGTCAAGCATTGATATCCTGGGTCCCTTCTTAATAATGGTTTATGGACCTTTCCTCCAGGAACTTGTCCAAACCTTTTTTAAACCCAGCTATACTAACAGCCTTTACTACATCCTCCGGTAACAAATTCCAGAGTTTGATTACACGTTGAGTGAAAAATATTTTCTTTTATTAGTCTTAAATAGTTTACCCTGTAGCTTCATTGCATGTCCCCTAGTCTTCCTATATTCTGATAACGTAAACAGTCGATCTACGTTTACCCGTTCCACTCCGTTCATTAATTTATAGACTTCTATCATATCTCCCCTCAGCCGTCTGTTTTCCATGTTAAAGAGCCCTAACCTTTTTAGCCTTTCTTCATAGGAGTATCCTTCCATCCCCTTTACCATTTTGGTGGCTCTTCTCCGAACCTTTTCTAATAACGCTATATCCTTTTTAAGATACGGCGACCAGAATTGCACACAATATTCAAGGTGCGGTCTCACCATGGAACGGTATAGAGGCATTATAATATCTTTTGTTTTATTTTCCATTCCTTTCCTTATGATACCTAGCATTCTATTTGCTCTCTTGGCTGCCGCTGCACACTGGGCCGAGGGTTTTAACATGTTATCCACAATGATGCCTAAATCTTTTTCCTGGGTGGTGGTTCCTAATTTGGAACCTTGCGTCGTGTAACTATAGTTTGGGTTGTTCTTCCCTAGGTTCATAACTTTGCACTTGTCCACATTAAATTTCATCTGCCATTTTGATGCCCAGTCTTCCAATTTATCAAGATCCTCTTGCAATTTTCCACAATCCTCTTCGGTTTTAACAACTTTAAATAGTTTTGTATCATCTGCAAATTTGATAACCTCACTCGTTATTCCACTTTCCAGGTCATTTATGAATATGTCAAAAAGCAGTGGACCCAGCACAGATCCCTGGGGTACACCACTATTCACCTTTCTCCATTGGGAAAATTGACCATTTAGCCCAACCCTCTGCTTTCTCTCTTTTAACCAGTTCCTGATCCACAGTAGTACACTGCCTCCTATCCCATGACTCTTTAGTTTTGCCAAAAGTCTCTGATGAGGGACCTTGTCAAAGGCTTTCTGAAAGTCCAGATACACTATATCAACCGACTAACCTTTGTCCACCTGTTTATTCACACTTTCAAAAAAACATAACAGATAAGTAAAACAAGATCTTCCTTGTCTAAAGCCATGTTGGCTGTCTCCCATTAGGCCATGACTATCTACATGCTGAGTAATTTTATTCTTTATGATTGTTTCTACCATTTTTCCCAGTACTGACATGAGGCTCACTGGTCTGTAGTTTCTCGGATCACCCCTCAAACCCTTTTTAAAAATTGGTGTTACATTGGCGATCTGCCAGTCTTCAGGTATTAGAGATGATTTTATTGATAGTTCACAGATTACTAATAGCAGGTCTGCAATCTCATATTTCAGTTCTTTCAACACCCTTGGATGTATACCATCTGGCCCAGGTGATTTGCTACTCTTCAGTTTATCTAATAGTTGTAATACATCTTCCCGATGTATCGATATTTCCTTCAATTCTTCCGCACCTTTAAATACCACTTCAGTCATGGGTAACATCCCTACATCTTCCTCAGTAAAGACCGAAGCAAATAATTCATTCAGTCTCTCTGCTATCGCCTTGTCGCCTCTTAGTGCCCCTTTAACTCCTCTATCATCTAATGGTCCAACTGACTCTCTTACAGGTTTTGTGCTACGAATGTACTTGAAAAAATCTTTATTTCACGTTTTTGCTTCCGTACCAAGCTTCTTCTCAAATTCTCTCTGCCTTCTTTATCAATGCCTTGCATTTGACCTGCCAGTGCTTGTGCTGTTTCCAGGTTTCATCGTTTGGCTCTTTTTTCCATTTCCTGAAAGATGCTTTCTTGGCAACAGCAGCCTCTCTGACCTCACCTTTAAACCATGCTGGCAGTTTTTTGGACTTCCTTCCACTTTTCTTAAAGCATGGAATACAGCTGGTCTGGGCTTCCAAGATAGTATTTTTCAACAACACCCCAGCTTGATGTCTTTAACCTTTGACACTGCTCCTTTTAGTTTTTTCTTAACTATTTTCCTCATTTTATCTTAGTCTCCATTTTGAAAGTTAAAAGGTAGTACTGTGGATTTCCTTACTATCCCTCCTCCACTAATTAAATCAAAGGCGATCATGCTATGATCACTATTGCCAAGTGGCCCCAACACCCTTATCTCTTGCACTAGATCTGGTGTTCCACTAAGGACTAGGTCTAATATGGCTTCCCCTCTCGTCAGTTCATGGAACAGCTGCTCCAAGAAGCAGTCATTTATGTCATCTAGGAACTTTATCTCCCTAGCATGTACTGCCGTGACACTGACCCAGTCGATTTATTTATTTATTTGTTTTTCTTATATACCGCGCTATTAAGATCAGTGCGGTTTACATTACAACTGAACAATGCAACAATGTTTTTACATAACACAATGTGCTTACATAGAACAGGGGTACAGTCATAAGGGAAGAATAACAGGGAAACTATTTATAAGATATATACATATAAAATTTACATAGAGTTATATACAACTGTTACTTAAGCTCTTCATATGATCATAACTAGGTCGGCTGGGGGACAGGATACAGCTAACCATTTTCATGTTGGGTTAGGGCATTGGGATAGTTAGAGCAGGGGGTGAATGCCTGTGACTTGTGTTTTTCAAGACTGGTTTCAGGATAGTAGATTTGAAACAGATGGTGTTTTATTTCTTTTCTGAATGTGGTGAGGCTTGGTATGGATCGAATCCAGGTGGGAAGTTCATTCCAGGCTGTCGGAGCATAGATCGAGAAAGCTCTGTTAGTTGACTTTGTGCACCTTGTGGTAAATTTGGGTACTATTAACATGTTGAGTAGTGCAGGCCGTCTTATTCTGTTTTCAGGGATATTTTTAATCAGATTACTGATAGGTGTGGGAGATTGGTTGTTCAGTGCCTTGAAGGTCATGACTAGTACCTTGTATTGGATTCGGGCTTGTAGCGGTAGCCAGTGTAACTCTTTCATTACTGGTGTTATATGTTCCAATTTTGATACACCTGTTAGAACCCTAGCAGCTGAGTTCATGGCCAGCCGAAGCGGGCTGAGAGTTGCCTGTGGGAGGCCATGGAGGATGATGTTTGCGAAATCAAGATGCGGGATTACTAGGGCCTGAAATATCGTTCGATAGTCCGAAAAATCGAGTAGTGGGCGGAGGTGGCGGAGGGTTCGTATCTTGTGGTAGACTGATCTTGTAACGGTCTTTACGTGGGTTGTCATGTCCAGACGCCGATCTAGAGTAATTCCTAGATATCGGATTGTGTCTCTTGTTTTGAGTTCAGCATTTTTAACTTGTAGGTAGGGAGGTGTGACGAACTTCTGGTTCCTAGTGACAAAGAGGACATCGGGGTAATTGAAATCGCCCATTATTATTACCGCGCTGTAACTTTTGTCAGCCTCCTTGATTTCTTTGAGCATTTCATCATCCATTTGTTCATTCTGGCCAGGCGGTCAATAGTACACCCCCACTGCCAATGCCTTCCCCTTTTTACATGGAATTTCAATCCATAGAGATTCTACAGCAAATTTTGTTTCCTGCAAAACTTTAATCCTTTTTGACTCAATGCCCTCTCTAACATAGAGCGCAACCCCTCCACCGATTTGATCAGCTCTATCATTACAATATAGTTTGTACCCAGGTATCACAGTGTCCCACTGGTTGTCCTCCTTCCACCATGTCTCTGATATTCCAATCACATCTAACCTCTCATTTAGTGCTATATATTCTAACTCTCCCATCTTACTTTTTTAGACTTCTAGCATTTGCATACAAGCATTTTAGAGACTATTTTATTCATATTATTTTGGCTATTGGTAGACATGGGTAATTTGGGATCTTTAAGCTCTGTCTGCTCCATACTTGAGGGCATTTGGGCTACTTTACTCTTTTTTGGAACCTCTCTGCTTTTGGTAGTATCCTTCAAGGATACATTCTTCTGAACCATCTGCTCTTGGGCGACTGTCAGCTTTCCCCTATTATCTAATTTAAAAGCTGCTCTATCTCCGTTTTAAAGGTTAATGCCAGAAATCCTGGTTCCATCCCGGTTAAGGTGAAGCCCATCCCTTCGGAAGAGCCCCTCCTTTCCCCAGAATGTACCCCAGTTCCTAACAAATCCAAACCCCTCATCTCTGCACCATTGTCTCATGCACGCATTGAGACTCCGGAACTCTGCCTGCCTTTTGCGTCCTGCACGTGGAACGGGAAGCATTTCTGAGAAGGCTACCCTGGAAGTTCTGGATTTCAACTTCCTACCTAAAAGCCTAAATTTAGCCTCCAGAACCTCCCTACCACATTTTCCTATGTCATTGGTACCGACATGTACCAAGACAGCAGACTCCTCCCCAGCACTATCTAAGACCTTATCTAGGTGGTGCGTGAGGTCCGCTACCTTGGCACCAGGCAGGCATGTTACCAGGCGATCCTCATGTCCACCAGCCACCCAGCTATCTACCTGCCTAATGATCGAATCACCAACTATAACGGCTGTCCTAACCCTTCCCTCATGGGCACATGGCCCTAGAGAAACTTCCTCGGTGCGAGAGGGTTTTACATCACCTGGAGGACAGGTCCTAGTTACAGGATCACTTCCTGCCACACCAGGGTGATGCTCTCCTGTCACGTGACCTCTCTCCTCCATGGCAACAGGGATGCTGCCAGACTGGATGTGGGACTTGTCAGACGGCTGCCTGGGTGAGAATCTTCACAGTCTTGACAATGCATATATTTATATGATTTTTTGCAAGGTATTGTGGGTAATGTAGTTCATTCACACCAGACACAGCTGCTGACAATAATTTAGTTGTGCACAAGTGTTAAAGCCAATAAGATACTTCTTTATTTATGGGGTTATTTCTCCCAGCACAGATATGCTTGGTAGCACATAAATTAGGTTACTTGCTTGCAGTGTTTAACTTGGTAAAACAAAGTCAAAAATCAAAATCAGGAAAACAACCTTCAAACTTGTCAGGCAATTAGCTAATGTTTTCTTAGCATATCTCAAACAAACGAAAAGCCACAAAGAAAGAAATAAACTGTTCTTGTAAGGTTAACTTCTGATTACTTTCCACACAGATCCAGAAGTAATTCTCTCCTAGCTCACAAGCAATTAGGTGCAGCTCAATTGCTATCAGTTATCCAGCTGAAACCCTTTAGCAGGCTGGCTTTCTACTGTGTGAGTCAAATCCTGTTTCAGGAGCTTTTCTTAGTGGAATAAAGAACAAATTTATAATTTCTTTGTGATGGCTGCTGTGCTTTATCACAGAAAGTTACCAACGGAGTTTGGATAGAGAGCAGTCCATATAAACAATATCTTGATCTGCTATTATTTCCCCTTCATCAACAAGCATAGGGTCACTATCATGAATTGGCACAGATGAATCTTTCAATGGAGCCCTTTCAGGAGAATACTTATTTCCCTGCTTTCTTTCAAGGTTATAGCTAGGGCATAGATCAGTGTTCATACCTGAGCTTCCATTGTTGCTATAGTTCCTCTCTATATAGCCTGGCCAGTATGTAGTCCAGTTCTTATGTCCAGCCTTCCAGTCCTGATCCCTGGACACTGGATCTCTCTTCACATACCTTCTGGCATAGGTCTTAGAGTCCCTTCCACGTGCAGCCGTCTCCCTCACAGGTAGCCTCTGGTGATTCCTTGTTCTGCAGCACCATTCCTCTGGCTTTCCCCAGTCCAATGGTATATACTGGCCCTTGAAATACCTCCCAGTATACGTACTGCCTTGGACTTTTCTAGACCTCTCAAAGGCTTTTCTCCTCTTCCTTCCAGAGGGTTTCTTTCCTTCTCTATCCGTCCGGTTTGGCTTCTGCTTCTGCTGATCCTTCAGATGAAACTGATGATCAAATTCAAGCTGATTCTCAGGATACTGAGGACAATTCTCTGAATATCCAAGGTGATCATGAAGCTGGTCATCTGTAGAATAAACTCTACTCTTATTCTGCTTGGATGAGTGCTCCTCCCTAATACAGCGCAGCTGTGCTGAATCAGGCCCTGCCCTTTGAGATGAGTGCTTAGGGATTACCTCATAGCCCTCCTGATTGAACACACGTTTCCCCACTTCAGCTCCTCTAATAGCTGTTGGAAACCTGGTGCATTCTGGGACTGGTAGTCTTTTATGGCAAAATTCTGTTTTCTCATTTCTACCAGCACTGACAGGTTGCTTGTTCAGAGACACTTCACCTTTTCTATAGCTCCTTCCTGAGCTATGATAAGCTTCCTTATCACATACCCCCCTGCTTAAGTTATTACGGACTGGTGTAACTGGTGAAACTTCTTCTCTACAGTCCGTAATCCGGGAAAGGGCATCCGCATTCTTGTGTAACTTCCAGCACGATGTTCAACTTGAAAATCAAACGCCTATAAGGCCATGTACCAACGTGTCAACCTGGCATTGTGGTTCTTCATTTGCTGCAACCACTTAAGTGGGGCATGGTCCGTGACCAACTGGAACTTTCTCCCTGTAAGGTAAAACCTTAACGCCTCCACTGACCACTTGATAGCTAAACATTCTTTTTCTATTGTGGAATACTTTTGTTCAGCCGGTGACAACTTCCTGCTCAGGTACATCACAGGATGCTCCTCCCCATCATGACACTGGGATAGAACCGCTCCTAGCCCTACATCCGATGCATCCGTTTGAACCAGAAAGGGTTTCTTGAAGTCCACCCCTTTCAGTACCGGTCCTGTACACAATTTTTCTTTTAAGACTGAAAACGCTTTTTCAGCTTCAGGTGTCCACTTTAGCTGGTTTGGACAATTCTTCCGCAGCATATCCGTGAAAATGGCACTTTTCTCTGCGAATTGCGGTATAAACCTGCGGTAGTATCCAATAAGTCCTAAGAAAATTCTTAGTTGTTTCTTTGTTGTTGGAGGAGGAAAATTCCCGATGCTATCTATTTTACTCATTAGAGGTTTAATTTTTCCTCTTCCCACTAGGTGGCCCAGGTATTTTACCTCCCTATTTGCAAAGGCACACTTCTTCGGGTTTAAAGTGATTCCCGCTTGCTTCATGGAGCACAAGACTGCCCTGATCCTCTTTAGATGCTCCGCCCAGGTGTTACTATGGATTATGACATCATCCATATATGCAAAAGCATAATTTTGATGGGGTCGAAGTACCTGATCCACTAACCTTTGGCAGGTAGCCGCTGCTCCATGCAGTCCGAAAGGCATCCTCTTGAACTGGAAAAGGCCAACGGGGGTGCTGAACGCAGTCTTCGGCTTCGACTCCCTGGTTAGAGGGATTTGCCAATATCCTTTTGTCATATCAAGGGTGGTTAAGTATTGAGCCTGTCCCAGCTGGTCCAACAGCTCTTCAATTCTTGGCATTGGATATGCATCAAAAACTGATATGGCGTTTACCTGCCGGAAGTCAATACAAAATCTTAAAGATCCATCAGGCTTCGGCACCAGGACTATGGGGCTATGCCAGGGACTCTTTGACTCCTCTATTACTCCCATGTCCAACATCTCCTGGACTTGTGCCACTACTTCCTGTCTTTTGGCTTCAGGCAAGCGGTATGGCCTTTGACGAACTAATTTCCCAGGTGGAGTTATTATTTCATGGGCAACCAAATGTGTCTCCCCAGGTATGGGTGTCAACACATCTGGAAATTCTTTGAGCAATTTCCTAATTTCTTCCTGTTGTACCACTGTCAGGTCCTCACCTATTTGGGGCTCTGATTTTTCTTTACAATCAGATACCTGGGGTCCCAAATCTTCCTCTTCATTCACCTCCCTCTCTCGGGCACAGGTGGCAGCTAGGCTTTTAACCCCTTTGACATCAGTAGAACCAAAGCCTTTGGTTCCACGTTCAGAATTCTCCAGGGACGTGACCTCCTCCACAGGTGGAAAACCCAGCCTCTCACAGATCAATTGGGCAATTTTGTCTCCTGTCTTCACATGATAATCATTCTGTCCAAAGTTAAATAACAGAACTTTAATATTGCCCTTGTAATCGGGATCAATTAGTCCCGCACCCACATCGATGAAATATTTAAGGGCTAATCCGGACCTTGGGGCTACTCTCCCATAACATCCAATAGGTATTTCCACTTGGAGACCAGTGTCAACCAGGGCTCTCCCTTGGCTAGGTACAGTCACATTTTCTATGCTGCACAGGTCAAACCCAGCAGCTTGAAGGGTTGCCCGCTTAGGAGCTTGGGCCTTCTCTGTGACCCTATGGTACTTTAGGACGAATGTCTGCTTTGGGGTAGCTTGGTCTTCTGGACGCTTAACCATCTTTTTAGCTGGGGTCTGAGGACTTCCAAACAAAGGCCCGGGAGCTATTACCATTAAACCTTCTCCCTCCTTCTTTCCTAGTCCTTCCACTAGACCCTGCTTAAATCTTGGCCAGTCTCTTCCTAGAACCAAATCAAAGGGTAGCCTAGGCACCACTGCTAACAGGACTTCCTCTTGTCCCCCCAGCACTTAACCTTTAGCCTATAGGTGGGATATGATGTTGCAGCACCATGAATGCATCTGATGTGAACTTGGCTTTCAGGGGTTCTAGGCACAAATCCTTCTTGGGCCTCTATCCTCTTCCAAAGCCTTTTTGACATCATACTCTGGTCTGCCCCAGAGTCTAATAAAGCATTTGTGGTAATTCCTTGCACATCAACCATCAAAAGAAATCCTTCTTTGGGCTGTTTTAAATCCAGACCCATTAAGCTAGTGTGTGTCTGGCATTTTTTTTCTAAATGTCCCCATTTTCCACACTTGAAACATTTCTTTCTATTCCACTGTGTCATCTGGTTTGATACAGTACATTCATTTTCAGAAACATTTTTAATTATTTTCTTTTCTGATACAGCACATCTAGCCTCCGCATCCATCTTTAGAGGGCCACCCATTCTATGGCAAGCCTGTGTGGCTTCCAAGAATCTCTCTGCTAGCATGGTTGCCTCTCCAAGATTTTGGCAATTTTGCTGTATAAGGAAAGTGTGCAAATCTTTAGGGACCGCAGACATAAATTGTTCCAACATTATAATGTCTAATAACATTTCTACCGTCTTTTGCTCAGGCTCCAACCATTTTACAGCTAAACCTCTGATTCTCTGACTCAGAGCCCTGGGTGTTTCACCCACTCTCAATGTAGTAGCTCTAAACATTCGCCTATACTCTGAAATAGACAACCCTAGGCGATCTCTAATAGCAGCCTTTACATCCTTATAATTCAAAGCCTGGGCTGCTGGCATTGCTCTATAAGCTGCAAGCGCCTCTCCAGTTAATGAGGCTGCCAGCCTTACTGCCCACTGGGTCTCTGGCCATGCTAATGCCTGAGCCACTCTTTCAAAAGACTCTAGAAAATCATCAACATTATCATCTGGAGTTAGCTTCCCAAAACTAAATGCCCCAATCCCTTGATTGAGTCCCACACTGTCCACATGTGGTGTACCAGTATTCACTGCTGGTCTTGCATCTGTTCCACTTTGGTTCTTCAGCTCAACTAGGGCTTGCACCAGATCAAGCACTGGCTTCTGCTGGTCCATTAAGGCTCTCATAGCAGTGTCCTGAGCCTGCTGTGCTAGCTCCTGCTGCCTGCTGAACTGGGCTGCCATCCACTGAGCTAGTTCCTTTGAATCCATCTTGAACCCTGTAAGAAAATACAAAGAAAAAAAACACAGTGCACCACCTTCCAAACAGGTGGTTTTTTTCTACACTTTTTTTTTTCAATTACCCTGTGCTTACTCCCATCCACCACTAGACATGCCCAGGTACTTATTACCTTGTCTCAGTGATGAATCCAGCTCTGCACAGGGTCTTTTCCTCCTGGGACAGCTTCCTCTCCTCCAAAGTGCAGTTTAGGGAAAATCTTTTTTTTCCAGCTTTAAACTTGAACTGTAGTTGTAATCCTCAGCAAGTAAATCCCCTTTTGTGCAAAAGCAATCCGAAAAACTACGCCATTTGTCAGACGGCTGCCTGGGTGAGAATCTTCACAGTCTTGACAATGCATATATTTATATGATTTTTGCAAGGTATTGTGGGTAATGTAGTTCATTCACACCAGATACAGCTGCTGACAATAATTTAGTTGTGCACAAGTGTTAAAGCCAATAAGATACTTCTTTATTTATGGGGTTATTTCTCCCAGCACAGATATGCTTGGTAGCACATAAATTAGGTTACTTGCTTGCAGTGTTTAACTTGGTAAAACAAAGTCAAAAATCAAAATCAGGAAAACAACCTTCAAACTTCTCAGGCAATTAGCTAATGTTTTCTTAGCATATCTCAAACAAACGAAAAGCCACAAAGAAAGAAATAAACTGTTCTTGTAAGGTTAACTTCTGATTACTTTCCACACAGATCCAGAAGTAATTCTCTCCTAGCTCACAAGCAATTAGGTGCAGCTCAATTGCTATCAGTTATCCAGCTGAAACCCTTTAGCAGGCTGGCTTTCTACTGTGTGAGTCAAATCCTGTTTCAGGAGCTTTTCTTAGTGGAATAAAGAACAAATTTATAATTTCTTTGTGATGGCTGCTGTGCTTTATCACAGAAAGTTACCAACGGAGTTTGGATAGAGAGCAGTGCATATAAACAATATCTTGATCTGCTATTATTTCCCCTTCATCAACAAGCATAGGTTCACTATCATGAATTGGCACAGATGAATCTTTCAATGGAGCCCTTTCAGGAGAATACTTATTTCCCTGCTTTCTTTCAAGGTTATAGCTAGGGCATAGATCAGTGTTCATACCTGAGCTTCCATTGTTGCTATAGTTCCTCTCTATATAGCCTGGCCAGTATGTAGTCCAGTTCTTATGTCCAGCCTTCCAGTCCTGATCCCTGGACACTGGATCTCTCTTCACATACCTTCTGGCATAGGTCTTAGAGTCCCTTCCACGTGCAGCTGTCTCCCTCACAGGTAGCCTCTGGTGATTCCTTGTTCTGCAGCACCATTCCTCTGGCTTTCCCCAGTCCAATGGTATATGCTGGCCCTTGAAATACCTCCCAGTATACGTACTGCCTTGGACTTTTCTAGACCTCTCAAAGGCTTTTCTCCTCTTCCTTCCAGAGGGTTTCTTTCCTTCTCTATCCGTCCGGTTTGGCTTCTGCTTCTGCTGATCCTTCAGATGAAACTGATGATCAAACTCAAGCTGATTCTCAGGATACTGAGGACAATTCTCTGACTATCCAAGGTGATCATGAAGCTGGTCATCTGTAGAATAAACTCTACTCTTATTCTGCTTGGATGAGTGCTCCTCCCTAATACAGCGCAGCTGTGCTGAATCAGGCCCTGCCCTTTGAGATGAGTGCTTAGGGATTACCTCATAGCCCTCCTGATTGAACACACGTTTCCCCACTTCAGCTCCTCTAATGGCTGTTGGAAACCTGGTGCATTCTGGGACTGGTAGTCTTTTATGGCAAAATTCTGTTTTCTCATTTCTACCAGCACTGACAGGTTGCTTGTTCAGAGACACTTCACCTTTTCTATAGCTCCTTCCTGAGCTATGATAAGCTTCCTTATCACAGACTTCAGGACTATATCTCTGTAGGTCTCGTCTATGTACCTCTCTGTCTTATGTTTTCCAAGGCTGCTACTCTAGCCTCTAGAGAACGGACTCGTTCCCTGAGAGCAAAGAGCTCCTTACACCTAGTGCACATGTAAGACCTCTCACCAACTGGGAGAAGATCATACATGTGACACTCATTGCAAAAGACTGGAAAGCCCCCATCCCGCTGCTGGACTGCTGTCTGCATCTTAGTTTTAAGTTTTTGTTTAGATCTTTAAGTTCTTTACTTACTAAGGGTTGCTATGGATATCTATACCAATAAAACCGTACCTAATACGTTTAATATACCTTGTTCACCTGAAGCTTAATTAATCTCAGGTCCTTAGTGTATGTCAGATTTGGGTAACAAGCTTCACCTGAGAGCACCTCCTGTCTTTTAAGATTTGTAAGTACCTATAAAGCTACGATTATCCCAGGGATGGGTGGGTGTGGGGAGGGAGGGAGGGAAATAACACTTATTAAAGAGGGCTGCTACACAGTACCCTGTCCTGTGCTGCTGAGGTAAGCTATATTCTTATTTGATTTAAATTATAGCTCTTTGCTGCTGCTAGGCTCTAATTTATTATGAAATTTAAACTACAAGCTCTCTGCTGGGTTCTAAATTTAACCAGAAAGCTCTCTTCTGTGTTTTAAATTTAAACTAAAAGTATTTTGCTGATGCTAGGCCCTGAATGACTATTAAATTTAAACTACAGCTCTCTGCTGGGTTCCAAATTTAACCAGAAAGCTCTCTTCTGTGTTTTAAATTTAAACTAAAAATACTTTGCTGATACTAGGCCCTGAGTGACTATTAAATTAAAACTATAAGCTCTCTGCTGGGTATGAAATGTAACCAGAAATTTCTCTTCTGTGTTTTAAATTTAAACTTAAACTGCTGCTACTAGGCCCTGACTGATTTAACAAAAAATAGTGGGTTCACAGATTAAATAGCTTTAATAGAAAAAATTCCTTTCAGAAAATTCCCAGAAGTATATACTCACAATTGCAGATCTCTCTCCAGAAGTAACAGTCCCTTTTTCTAGTCCTTCAAGACTCTTGAAAAGGATATTTATTTGACAGGTTTTATATACCACTTTTAAGCCAAAGCGGTTTACATAGAACAGCAAAGAAACTCAAATAAGTCACATATTACATAGAACATAAGAGTAATAATAACTTGGAATTAACAAGGTGGATGGGGATTAAACATATGTCCTTTGAGAGGGTGCTGCAATTCTTTTGGTATGGTATTAGGTGACTACATCTGCCCCATAGTATTCAATGAAGAGGTGTGTCTTTAACAACTTTTTCAGGTCCTTTGTTTGAGCTGTTCTTATATGTCCTGGGAGGGCGTTCCAGATTGAGGGTTCAAATAGAGTGAAGGCTCTGTTGTTGGTTTGTTTTGTACATTTTATTTTGAGTGGTGGTATGGAAAGTAGGTTTTGGTTTATGGATCTTCTTAGTCTTGTAAGTAGGAACTTATTTGATTGGGGAGTCAAGGTAGGGGGCTGATTGATTTTGCATTATCTCGTAAATTGTAGTCACCGCCTTATTTTTATTTGGAAGCTAATATAAACTCTTTTGTTTGGGTGTGAAGTGTTGATGTCTTGAATTGCATATTATAATTCTGACCATAGTATTTTGCACCAGTTGGTGTGGGTACAATGCATGATTTGGTAGGCCCTGGTATAGTATGTTTCTATAAGTATGTTCCATATAAACAGGATGGAGTCGGCGCGTGAGGGTGGCTACCAAAATGGTCAGTGGGCTTCATTGTAATGCCTATAGGGACAGACTTAAAGATCTCAATATGTATACTTTGGAGGAAAGGTGGAAGAGGGGTGATATGATAGAGATGTTTAAATACCTCCATGGCTTAAAAGCACAGGGGGAGAGTATCTTTAAATTGAGAGTTCTGCAACAAGGGGGTATCGGATGAAGGTGAAAGGGAATAGACTCAGGCGTAATATGCGGAAATATTTCTTTATGGAAAGAGTGATAGATGCATGGAATAATCTCCCAGTGGAGGTAATAGAGACAAGGACAGTATCTGAAGTCCAGAAAACATGGGACAACATAGAAGATCTCTAAGGGAAAAAAAGAGACGGTTGTATGGAAGGACAGACTGAATAGGGCATATGGTCTCTTTCTGCCATCATGTGTCTGTTTCTGTGTTTCAGTGTTTCTATGAACTTCCCATACCATAGACAATGATGCTCATGGAGACTTTTTAAAGGGAGCCACATTACAAAACTTCAAAAAATCTCCTCTCCATTTGGTGCCCCATCAGACACTTAAATCTCTCTCTCTCATGGGTAAATGGCCCCTGTGGCCATATCAAAGGGCTCGCCTTCCAGATGAGTCCAAATAATGTCCCCCATAATCCTAGAGTGGAGATTAGTAACAATCCTTGGTAAGCCCTGACCCTTATGACTGGTGCATCTCCCCCAAAAAATCAGCGTTACTAGCCAGTGAATGCCACATGGATCCTAGATTATACCTCCAGTATCCAAATCTTTGGGGTACAGGAACCATTCTCAATGTTCCTGCCAATTTGAAATTGGCAGAACCTGACTCTAGCAGTAGATTGGAATGTACTTTTTAGGATGAGTCAGTCAAATAAGGAAACAGACAGATTCCTAGAAGTATGCTATGTCATGCGGGTAGAGGTTAAGTGCTACCATGTTGAAATATGGAAGAGCTTAAAGTAGAAGCGAGTGGAGATTTCTCTTGCCCCCCCCCCCCCGCCCAAAGATTTAGCTACTTGAGGAGTGAGTTACGGTCTAGATGGGAGGATTTTTATTTTGTGCACGCCAGCACCTTGAAACGATAAGCTCCAAATGGGGCCTGCCATTCTGCAATACAGTGGCTCTGGGAATGTGCCATATCCTCAGCTGCATTAGTGCAAGTTATTACGGTGGTATTTTACTAACCTCCTGTGTCAGATACTAAGGCTTGCTGTACGTTAAAAAGGCACATTAGATTTTCAGTCTTAGAGAAGTTTGGCTGCCTGGTATCCATTCTGGTGGGCTTTGTGCACAGAGCATAGGCACATGCAGAGGTTCCACTTGTGGGTGGGAGGAGCATGCACATGCTCACATACGGGGCCCTGCACACATGCACCTTTCCAGCAGCCACTCTTCTCTATGGGTGTTTTGCATGTGCATGGCACTTCATTTTGTATCTTGCACATGTGCAAATCCTATGGCAGTGGGGCGGGGTGGGGGGTAGAAGATAGCAAAATGGTGATTTCAGAAGGCCTATGAATATGCACGGTGCCTATTCTGAAAGTGCCATTTCATTCTACAGGTTTTGTTTTGCATGTCCCCGCTGCCTCTTGGATTGCCTTCCTCAAATGTGCCTTCACATCTCAAAAGTAGGAGTGTGCATTTTCTTACACCAGTGTATTTGTTTCTATTATGTTGTTGCATCTACATTTTGGTTGGCTGCTTTTTGCAAAGGCAAGCAAAGATTTCTAAATCTAGTCTTCCCACAATACCCAATATGTGATTTGTGATGTCTTTCCCAACAATGCTGGTGTCAGGGGATTTTCGTTGCCGCAGAGCAATTTAATAAACTTTAAAAAATTGACTTATCTGCAACCTGTTCAATTAACAGAGGAGATTTATTGCCTGTCATGCATACTTTTAAAATATCGTACATTGAATGGCGAGTGTGGTTTCCTTTAAAAACAATGCTATTAACAAAATGTTTTTACATTTACTGTATTAATATTTCAGAAACAATAAATCATCATTATGGTACAATAGAAACTGATAGTACAAATGTGATAGATACCACATCTCCATCAATTCACAAAAAAAAAAAAAGCTGGGAGCAGCTGAAATGAAAATATTGGATCTGCAAGTACCTCTCTTCAAAAAAAAAGTTGCCTATTCAGAGCAGTGATAGCTAGAAAAAAGGAGAACAAGAGAGGGGCAGAGAAGGATCAAGCAAAGGAAGAGTTAGTAGTAGCCAGAGGAGACTGCTGTCTTCATACATGTTGGTACCAATGACATAGGAAAGTGTGATAAGGAGGTTCTGGAGGCCAAATTTAGGATTTTAGATAGGAAGTTGAAATGCAGAACTTCCAGGGTAGCATTCTCTGCAATTCTTCCCGTTCCACGCGCAGGACCCAAAAGGCAGGCAGAGCTCCGGAGTCAATGGTGCAAAGATAAGAGTTTTGGATTTGTTAGGAATAGCGCAACATTCTGGGGAAAGCAGAAGCTTTTCCGAAGGAATGGGCTCCACCTTAACTAGGATGGAATCAGGCCTCTAACATTTAACCTTCAAAAAGCCGAGAGTTGCCCAAGAGTGCATGGTTCGGAAGGATGTATCCTTGAAGGATTCTAGCAAAAGGTTGAAGTTAAGGCATATCAACAGAAAGGTTCCAATAAAGACAAAAGTAACCCAAATGGAAAGTGAAAAAGATAGACAGGAAGAAGATTAATGCCTTTGAATTATGGTGCTGGCAATGAATACTATGTATACCATGGACTGCCCTAAGAACAAACCAGTCAGTACTAGAGGAGATGAAACCTCAGCTTTCTTTAGAAGCTTAGATGACAAGACTTTGACGTTCATAAGAACATAAGGTATGCCATACTGAGTCAGACCAAGGTCCATCAAGCCCAGTATCCTGTTTCCAACAGTGGCCAATCTAGTTCATACGTACCTAGCAGTTTCCCCAAGACACAGGTTCCACAATGCTTGTACTGGGTCAAACATTGATATCCCGGGTCCCTTCTTAATAATGGTTTATGGACCTTTCCTCCAGGAACTTGTCCAAACCTTTTTTAAACCCAGCTACACTAACAGCCCTTACTACATCCTCCGGTAATAAATTCCAGAGTTTGATTACACGTTGAGTGAAAAATATTTTCTTTTATTAGTCTTAAATAGTTTACCCTGTAGCTTCATTGCATGTTCCCTAGTCTTTCTATATTCTGATAACATAAACAATCGATCTACGTTTACCCTTTCCACTCTGTTCATTAATTTATAGACTTCTATCATATCTCCCCTCAGCCGTCTCTTTTCCAGGTTAAAGAGCCCTAACCTTTTTAGCCTTTCTTCATAGGAGTATCCTTCCATCCCCTTTACCATTTTGGTGGCTCTTCTCTGAACCTTTTCTAATAACGCTATATCCTTTTTAAGATACGGTGACCAGAATTGCACACAATATTCAAGGTGTGGTCTCACCATGGAATGATATAGAGGCATTATAATATCTTTTGCTTTATTTTCCATTCCTTTCCTTATGATACCTAGCATTCTATTTGCTCTCTTGGCTGCCGCTGCACACTGGGCCAAGGTTTTTAACATGTTATCCACAATGACGCCTAAATCTTTTTCCTGGGTGGTGGTTCCTAATGTGGCACCTTGCATTGTGTAACCAAAGTTTGGGTTGTTCTTCCCTAGGTGCATAACTTTGCACTTGTCCACATTAAATTTCATCTGCGATTTTGATGCCCAGTCTTCCAATTTATCAAGATCCTCTTGCAATTTTCCACAATCCTCTTGGGTTTTAACAAATTTAAATAGTTTTGTGTCATCTGCAAATTTGATAACCTCACTCGTGAAGGGATAATTTGGCTCAGGTCTGCTTTATATGTTTGCTTTATATGACTGCACCTTTGCTTGCTGGAACTGCACACAGTATATGGATGGCACACAAGACAAAGCATGTGGGCTACAAGACAGAGTATATGCGGCCTACTATGAAAGAGTCTGGGTAACCATACTTTGGACAAGAGTGTGCAGGGTTTCGGCCCAGCAAGAAAAATACAGGCCAAGCTATAAAAAATAATGAGCACAACTACTCTCAGCCTTGAAGATTACAAGTAGTGCCAGGTCAAGCAGTGCCAGGAGACACATACAGAACATATGAAGAAGCAGAGGATGGTGGTCAGCAACATAGATAAGCAGACCTTGAAACTTCAGCTGCGAGACCTGATAAACAGGGGGGGGGGGGGGAGAACTTTGGAGAAAGCTGCAAATGACATAAGAATTTATGCAGAACTTTCTGGAACTTTCGGACAGAGAGGTATATAAGAAAGCAACTATAGAGCTTCGGGTGCAACCTTCTCTCTCACTGTTTTGGGGGCAGAGAACGTTGCCTGCACTCAGATCCCTCAGACAGACACTTGTGTATCTGTGCTTGCAGTTTTTGCTTGTACCAAATAAAAGAGTTTTGCTGACAAGTGACTGTGATCTGAGGTTTTTATTTTCCTGGTATACGGCTCCCATGTGCCCAGGCAATCTTGGTGACCATTAGGGATGCTTTGTACGTGAACCCTGCCTGCACTCGTTATTCCACTTTCCAGGTCATTTATGAATATGTCAAAAAGTAGCGGACCCAGCACAGATCCCTGGGGTACACCACTATTCACCTTTCTCCTTTGGGAAAATTGGCCATTTAGCCCAACCCTCTGCTTTCTATCTTTTAACCAATTCTTGATCCACAGTAGTACACTGTCTCCTATCCCATGACTCTTTAGTTTTGCCAAAAGTCTCTGATGAGGGACCTTGTCAAAGGCTTTCTGAAAGTCCAGATACACTATATCAACCGACTCACCTTTGTCCACCTGTTTATTCACACTTTCAAAAAAACATAACGGATTAGTAAGACAAGACCTTCCTTGTCTAAAGCCATGTTGGCTGTCTCCCATTAGGCCATGGCTATCTACATGCTGAGCAATTTTATTCTTTATGATGGTTTCTACCATTTTCCCTGGTACTGACGTGAGGCTCACCGGTCTGTAGTTTCCCGGATCACCCCTGGAACCCTTTTTAAAAATTGGTGTTACAGTGGCGATCCTCCAATCTCATATTTCAGTTCTTTCAACACCCTTGGATGTATACCATCTGGCCCAGGTGATTTGCTATTCTTAAGTTTATCTAGTAGTTGTAATACTTCTTCGCGATGTATCGATATTTCCTTCAATTCTTCTGCACCCTTAAATACCACTTCAGTCATGGGTAACATCCCTACATCTTCCTCAGTAAAGACCGAGGCAAATAATTCATTCAGTCTCTCCGCTATCGCCTTGTCGCATCTTAGTGCCCCTTTAACTCCTCTATCGTCTAATGGACCAACTGACTCTCTCACAGGTTTTTTGCTACGAATGAACTTGAAAAACTCTTTATTTCGTGTTTTTGCTTCCGCAGCAAGCTTCTTTTCAAATTCTTCCTTTGCCTGCTTTATCAATGTCTTCCATTTGACTTGCCGTACTTGTGCTATTTCCAAGTTTCATCGTTTGGCTCTTTTTTTCCATTTCCTGAAAGATGCTTTTTTGGCAAAAGCCTCTCTGACCTCACCTTTAAACCATGCTGGCAGTTTTTTGGACTTCCATCTACTTTTCTTAAAAGCATGGAATACAGCTGGTCTGGGCTTCCAAGATAGTAGTTTTCAACAACACCCAAGCTTGATGTAAGTCTTTAACCTTTGCAACTGCTCCTTTTAGTTTTTTCTTAACCATTTTCCTCATTTTATCATACTCTCCATTTCGAAAGTCAAAAGGTAGTACTGTGGATTCCCTTACTATCCCTCCTCCACTAATTAAATCAAAGGCGATCATGCTATGATCACTATTGCCAAGTGGCCCCAACACCCTTATCTCTTGAACTAGATCTGGTGTTCCACTAAGGACTATGTCTAAGATGGCTTCCCCTCTGGTCGGTTCATGAACCAGCTGCTCCAAGAAGCAGTCATTTGTCATCTAGGAACTTTATCTCCCTAGTATGTCCTGCCGTTTGCTTTCTTGATTTCTTTGAGCATTTCATCATCCATTTGTTCATTCTGGTCAGACGGTCGATAGTACACTCCCACTGACATCGCCTTCCCCTTTTTACATGGAATTTCAATCCATAGAGATTCTACAGCAAATTTTGTTTCCTGCAAAACTTTAATCCTTTCTGACTCAATGCCCTCTCTAACATAGAGCGCAACCCCTCCACCAATTTGATCAGCTCTATCATTACGATATAGTTTGTACCCAGGTATCAGTGTCCCACTTGTTGTCCTCCTTCCACCATGTCTCTGATATTCCAATCATATCTAACCTCTCATTTAGTGCTATATATTCTAACTCTCCCATCTTATTTTTTAGACTTCTAGCATTTGCATACAAGCATTTTAGAGACTATTTTATTCATATTAATTTGGCTATTGGTAGACATGGGTAATTTGGGATCTTTAAGCTCTGTCTGCTCCATACTCGAGGGCATTTGGGCTACTTTACTCTTTTTTGGAACCTCTGCTTTTGGTAGTATCCTTCAAGGATACATTCTTCCGAACCATCCGCTCAGACAAATCTGATTGATTTTTTTGACTGGGTGACCAGGGAGTTGGACCGAGGGAGAGCTCTAGATGTGGTGTATTTAGATTTCCGTAAAGCCTTTGACACTGTTCCTCACAGGCGACTTATAAACAAACTGAGCACCCTAGGGATGGACCCTAAAGTTACTGCTTGGGTTAGAAATTGGTTGGGTGGGAGGCGACAAAGAGTACAAGTAAATGGAGCTCACTCTGAGGAGAAGGATGTTACCAGTGGTGTGCCCCAGGGATCTGTCCTTGGTCCAATTCTTTTTAACATCTTTGTTAGTGATATAGCGGAAGGGCTGTCGGGTAAGGTTTGCCTCTTTGCGGATGATACCAAAATCTGCAATAGAGTAGACACCCAGGAAGGGGTAGATAACATGAGGAGGGATCTAGCTAAGCTTGAAGAATGGTCTAGAATTTGGCAGCTGGGATTTAATGTTAAAAAATGTAAGGTCATGCATTTGGGCTGCAGCAATCCAAGGGAGCAATACAGTATAGGAGGTGAAGTACTTTTGTCCACTAAAGAAGAGCGGGACCTAGGTGTGGTTGTGTCTGATGATCTTAAAGTAGCTAAACAGGTGGAAAAGGCGACAGCAAAAGCTAGAAGGATGCTTGGGTGCATACGGAGAGGAATGGCTAGCAGAAAAAAGGAGGTGATAATGCCTCTGTATAAGTCTTTGGTGCGACCTCATTTGGAGTATGGTGTGCAATTCTGGAGACCGCACCTTCAAAGGATGTGAACAGGATGGAGTCGGTGCAGAGGGTTGCTACCAAAATGATTAATGGGCTTCATTATAAAGCATATGAGGACAGACTTAAGGATCTTAATATGTACACCTTAGAGGAAAGGCGGGATAGAGGTGATATGATTGAGATGTTTAAATACCTCCGTGGCATAAATGTTCAGGGAGAGAGCCTCTTTCAATTGAAAGCAAGTTCTGCTACGAGGGGACATGGGATGAGGGTGAAGGGAGATAGATTCAGGAGTGATATGCGGAAATATTTCTTTACGGAAAGAGTAGTGGATCCGTGGAATAGTCTCCCAGTGGAGGTGGTAGAGATGAGGACAGTAACTGAATTCAAGAAAGCATGGGACCAACACAGAGGATCTCTAAAGGCAAAAAGTGGACTGTTGTAGTTGTTATGGAAGGACAGACTAGATAGGCCATGTGGTCTTTTTCTGTCGTCATATTTCTATGTTTCTATGTTTCTTGGGCGACTGTCGGCTTTCCCTTTTATCTAGTTTAAAAGCTGCTCTATCTCCTTTTTAAAGGTCCTAAATAGACTTTAGCCTGTAACATGGACTTCACTGTAAATTTATTTATTTATTTATTTAGTGTACACTTGTATCCCGCTACTTCCAGCGATCAGCAGCGGTTTGCTATACATAACAGTATGGTTGTACAGGCCATGGATTAAAACGTACATAATGATTCAGTGGAAAAGTACAGGACACAACACTCGGATTACAGGTTTACACTTGATTGCAAGACAGTGATTTCACATGTATATACATATTTACAGGTTGTCGTCTCTATAGGTGTCTGAAGCATAGTACTCTTTCCTTGCGCATGGTGTTTCACTAGGGTTGGAGCATAGAAGTTAGGTAGGATTGAAGTGTGTTTGGCAAAGATGCGTCTTTAGCTTTTTTCTGAAGTCCAACAAGTCACTGTTCACTCTCAGTTCGCATGGTAGTTGGTTCCATAGCAGTGGGGCTATAAATGAAAATGCTCGGTTGCTGGTATTTGCAGCGACAGATCTCAGGCTACCCAGGACAATGAGGGTATTGAGGTGTGTGGTTCTTCTGCTTCTATTATTTGGCTGAGATGTGATAAGGGTGTTAAGATACGAGGGTGCTATATTATGAATGAGCTTGAATGTGGCGATTAAGATTTTATAATGCATGCGTGCAGAGATGGGTAGCCAATGCAGGTCCATTAGTACTGGTGTGATATGCTCCTTTAGGCCTTTCCCCATGATTACTCTAGCTGCTACATTCTGCGCCATTTGAAGGATGTTGAGGTTTTTTTTAGGTAACCCTTGCAGTATGGCATTGCAGTAGTCCAGGTGCGGAATGATGAGGGCTTGAGCAACGGTCCTAAAGTCAGAGTGCTCTATGATGCTACGTAGTGGTTGCAAGACTTTTAGTTTGTGGAAGATGGCTCGATTTGTAATTCGGAGATGCTTTTCCATCTTTAGGTTGCAATCCAGTGTCACTTCTAGGTATTTTATTTCGTTCTTTGTGGTGTAGACGTTATTGTTCATGGTGACTGTAGGTGGTGGGTTGAAGCCAGGTTTTCTGGAGATGCACATCACTTCCGTTTTTTTGTGATTTATGGCCATGTTATTCTGTTGCAGCCAGATTTGGAGCTCACTGAGGCATTTTTCCAGTTGACTGATATTCGGGTTGTCGACGTCAAGCTGAGTGTAGAGCATGAGGTCATCAGCATAGATGTGATAACTGATCTTGTGGTCCAGGAATGTTTTACAAACTGGTCGTAGATAAAGGTTGAAGAGGAGGGAAGACAGGGCTGAGCCTTGAGGTATGCCTTGGGTTTGAGGGAACGCTGCGGCCTCTTCGTTGTTGAAGTGGACTTGCTGCATTCTGTTGGCTATGTAGGAGGAGAACCATTTCAGAGGGGTACCTCTAATGCCTATGGAAGCGAGTCTGTTTAGGAGTGTGGGGTGATGTATGGTATCAAAGGCGGCTGATATGTCTATGAAGATGAGCATGTACATTTTGCTTCTGTTTTCCAGACCTTTGAGTAGTTTGTCTAGTAGGGCTAGTAGGAGGGTCTCCACACCATGATGTTGTTGGAAACCATATTGGTGGATGTCAAAGGCGGCGTTGTCATCAATGTGGTCTTGCAGTTGTATTTGTACTGCCTTTTCAATGATCTTGGCCAGGAAGGATATGCTTGATACTGGGCGGTAGGATGTTGGGTCTTTCTTGTTGAGAGTCTTGTTTTTTAGGATGGGTCGTATGATGGATTTTTGAGGTGAGTTGGCATTAGTCCCTGCCAAAGTGACTGGTTCACTATGTGGGTGATGTATTGAGCAATTTCCTGTTTTATGCCCTTGATCCATGCTTCTGGGCATGGGTCGAGTGGGGAGGTGGTGGTTTTCAAGCTGGAGATTATGTTCGTGATTTGCTTGTCATCTATGCTCCTGAAGGTGGACTATTCTTGATAAAGAGCAGGTCTTTCCGGGGTGTTGGTTGTTTGGAGAATGGTGCTTATCGATAGATCCTGGGTGCATGGTTCAGGTGCTTGCTGGCTTCTGTCACGGGCTGGAGGGTTTAGCTTTTTGGCATAGTGGTCTGCCAACTGTTGGGCTGTCATTGCCCCGTTTGTAATTGGTTCTTGGGAAGTCTTCGTGAGAGATTTGACTAGTTCAACTGGCTCCCTGGGTCGGTTGAAGGCCTTCTTAAGCATGTTGGAGTGATAGGTTTTCTTTGCACTGTTAATTTCATTTTTGTATGTTGCGAGCAGTTTGATGTATTCCATTCTATGCTCCTCGGTTTTGTGGCTTCTCCATTTCCTTTCTTGCTTCCTCAGTCCTTTCTTCAGTTTGCACAGGGTGGGGTGTACCATGGTTCCGTCCTGATTCTGGATGAATGTCTTTGGGATGTCCAGGTTGGTATTGTGATTTCTTCGATTCCTGCGATCCATTGGTTTACCAGTATCTCAAGGTCCTCCTGTTCTGGATTCATATGCGTGTTTATCGAAGTTATCAGAGTTTCCTTGTTGAATTTTTGGAACCTTCTCCGTGGGTTTGTAGGTGGGGTGTGTGAAGAGTGCTCCGGCATGGTGGGTAGAAGCAATGTGAATTCAATTTGGTGATGGTCCGACCATGGCACTGGGGTTATACGTATCTTGGGTTTTTGAGGCCCATGATATTTGTTGGGTAAAAACACCATGTCCAGGGTGTTGCCTTTGGTATGAGTGGCATCACAGATTATTTGTTCGTATCCAAGTTGGTCCATGGCTTCATGGAAGATTTCTGCTTGAGCTGTGGTGACCGATGCTAGGTTTAGATCGCCTAGGATAATCTGGTGTTTTTTTGCTTGCTGTGGTAGTGATGACTTCCAGGGCGGTTGCCAGGATTTCATATGGGGATGTGGGGGCACTGTTCCCTCTAAGCTGTGCGCGTGTGCGCGCGCACACACCTCGCTGAGCGAGCGCACATACTTCACAACAGAGCGCACAAAAATTACGGCTCTGATTCTGATAGAAAACAACACAGACGTCATAAAATTTAAAAGTTATGATTGTAATTACTAGAAATTCCCCGCTTCATTTAGTAATCATCTATTTTCATTTAATTTGATTAAAATCAATGTGGTGTACATACTGTATTCTGACGTGTAGTCAAATTTTAAAGTATATAGCTCCGAGTGTCATTATGTGGCGCACAAAAATTTAACCTTCCTTCAAAAGCTGCACACAGCTGATATTTTATGCGCACACAGCCTACAGAAAATTAGAGGGAACATTGTGTGGGGGGTCTGTAGATCAGGCAGATAGATATGGTTTTGTTTTCTATTCTGAGCATGTTGATTCCGTTGTCGCCGCTTTGTGAAGTGTTTGTTAAGAGAAGGGAGTCCTTCGCCCAGATAAGTACTCCTCCTCCCCTTCTTTTTGAGCGGGGACAATTGTATGTCTTGTAACCAGGCTTGCTAATTTGGTTGGTGATAATTGAGTCCATGTAGATAAAATGTAGATATGTTTCCCCAGTTAACTCCAAGTTCTACATCCGGTTCAATGTAAATACCATGCGGTCCTACTGCACGGTATAAGGTTTCTGTTCTAATGTACACCGCACTGATAATGAATAGCGCGGTATATAAGAAATGTTAAATAAATAAATAAAGGTTAATGCCAGCAGCCTGGTTCCATCCCGGTTAAGGTGAAGCCCATCCCTTCGGAAGAGCCCCTCCTTTCCCCAGAATGTTCCCCAGTTCCTAACAAATCCAAAACCCTCATCTCTGCACCATTGTCTTATCCACGCATTGAGACTCCGGAGCTCTGCCTGCCTTTTGGGTCCTGCACGTGGAACGGGAAGCATTTCAGAGAACACTACCCTGGAAGTTCTGGATTTCAACTTCCTACCTAAAAGCCTAAATTTAGCCTCCAGAACCTCCCTACCACATTTTCCTATGTCATTGGTACCGACATGTACCAAGACAGCAGACTCCTCCCCAGCACTATCTAAGACCTTATCCATACTTTGGACACATCAAGAGATCATTAGAGAAAAACATCATGCTTGGCAAGGTAGAAGGTCAACACAAAAGAAGAAGGCCAGCAAGGAGTTGATCGATACAATAACAGCAGCAAACGGGTGCTACTCTGTCAACAATGAGCCACCTGACTGAAGACCGAACATAATTTAGGACAACTATCTAGAGGGTTGCTATGAGTTGACACAGACTCAATGGCACGCAACAACAACAACAACCCAAATGCCCTTAGGTACAGAGCAGACAGAACTTAAAAACTCCATATTACCCCTGCCTACAAGTAACCAGATTAATATGACTAAAATACAGCCTCTAATGCTTGTATGCAAATGCTAGAAGTCTTAAAAATAAGATGGGAGAATATATAACAAATAAGAAGTTAGATATGATTGGTATCTCAGAGACATGGTGGAAACATGGTAGAAGGACCATGCCTCTGAGATACCAATCATTTCTAACTTCTCATTTATTGTTAACTTCTCATTTATTATGAAGGAGGAAAACCAGCGTGACACTCTAATACCTGGGTACAAATCATATTGCTAATGATAGGGTAGATCAAATTGGTGGAGGGGTTGCACTCTGTTGGAGAGGGCATTGAGTCATACAGAATAAAAGTTTTGCAGGAAAAAAAACATGCTATAGAATCTCTATGGATTGAAATTCCATATAAAAAAAGGGAAGGCAATGGCAGTGTGGGTGTACTATCGACCACCTTGTCAGAATCAACAAATGAATGATGAAATACTCAAAAAAAAAATCAGGGAAGCTAAAAATATTTACAGCACAGTAATAATAATGTGTGATTTCAATTACCCCAGTATCAGCTGTCAGTGTACCGGCAGAACATGTTAGGGAGATAAAGTTTCTAGATGAAATAAATGACTGCTTCTTGGAGCAGCTGGCTTATAAACCGACAAGAGGGGAAGCCATCTTGGACCAGAATATCTGGTACAAGAGATAAGGGTGTTAGGGCCACTTGGCAATAGTGATCACAGCATGATCGCATTTGATTTAATAACTGGAGGAAAGATGGCAAGGAAATCCACAGTACTACCTTTTAACTTTCAAAAGGGAGACTATGATCAAATGAGGAAAACAGTTTAAAAAAAAACCCCTAAAAAGGGACAGCTGCAAAGGTTAAAGATTTACATCAAGCATGGGTGTTTAAAAATACAATCTTGGAAGCCCAGACCAGCTATATTCCATGCTTTAAGAAAAGTGGAAGGAAGTTCAAAAAACTGCCAGCATGACTTAAAGATGAGATCAGAGAGGCTGTCATTGCCAAAATGGCATCTTTCAGGAAATGGAAAAAAAGAGCCAAATGATGAAAACTGGAAACATAAGCACTGGCAAGTTAGATGCAAGGCATTGGTAAGGCAGGCAAAGAGAGAATTTGAAAAAAAAGCTTGCTGTGGAAGCAAAAATGCATAATAAAACTTTTTTCCAAGTACGTTCATAACAAAAAAAACTAAGTCCGTTGGGCCATTGGATGATAGAGGGGTAAAAGGGGCACTAAGAAGGGGAGAAGTCTATAGCAGAGAGACTGAATTAATTCTTTCCTTCAGTCTTTACTGAAGAAAATGTA
The DNA here is from genome assembly GCA_033557465.1 of Ichthyophis bannanicus. Taxonomy (NCBI): domain Eukaryota; kingdom Metazoa; phylum Chordata; class Amphibia; order Gymnophiona; family Ichthyophiidae; genus Ichthyophis; species Ichthyophis bannanicus. The sequence continues at coordinate 553,166,605 of CM066036.1, forward strand.
GGGAAGTTACCCATGCCTGAAAGGGTATTTAAAGCTGATGCAGCAGAAGAATTGAAAGAAATATCGATAAACCGAGAATATGTATTACAACTATTTGATAACTGAAGATTAGCAAATCACCTTGCCAAATGGTATACATCCAAGGGTGTTGAAAGAACTGAAATATGAGATTGCAGACCTACTGTTACTAATCTGTGAACTATCTTGAAAATTATCAGTAATACCTGAAGATTGGAGTATGGCCAATATAACGCCAGTTTTTAAAAAGGGTTCCAGGTGTGATCCGAGAAACTACAGACAAGTGAGCCTGACTTCAGTACTGGGAAAAATGGTAGAAACCATTATTAAGAGCAAAATTTCTGAACATCTGGACAGTCATGGTTTAATGGGAGACAGCCAACATGGCTTTAGCCAGGGAAGGTCTTGTCTTTCTAATCTGTTATATTTTTTTAAATGTGTAAACAGGTAGACAAAGGTGGGTCAGTTGATGTAGTGTATATGGATTTTCAGAAAGCCTTTGACAAGGTCCCTTATGAGAGGCTTATTGGACTTTGGTCTACCCAGTATGGCATAGTTTGTTTATTTAAAGTTTTTATATACCACCTTTCTACAATTCAAAACGGTTTACATAGAACTCATCATAATAGTGCATTTACAACTGTTGTACATAGAACAATAATTTGTAGTAGAAAACATATCTATAGTTAACAAGTAACGATATATTGCCAGAAAGGCAACTATGTACATTTCGTAAGAATAAGGGGGAGGGTAAGGGGGTAAAAAGGAGGGGGAGAGCAGGAGTGCATAAGGAGGAGAATTTATAGGAGTTGATTAAGTGGGAGAGTGAAGCAAGTTACATTGGATCTTATGTTCTATCCACTAGAAGGTGGATCCACACAGGAAGGAGGAATTAGGTAGCTTAATCCCATCTATGCAGGCTGAGGTTGAGGAAGGAACCAGCACTTTGAGGCCTGGAGGGAGATACAGAGCTATAAGGAGCAGTGAAGGGTAAGGAAAGGATACAAAGAAGAAATGATGCATGCCAACATGATATCCTGACACTGAGCTCGCACCTTGCTGCAGCTCAGCCACCGTGGTCACTACTTTTCTTTTTATTCCAGCCGTGGTAACTAAATAAAATTATTATTATTGTTATGTTTATTATTATTATAAAAATTATTCTTATACATCAACGTGGTTTAGAATTATAAAACAAACAGTATTTTTCTTATGATTATGGATCCACAAATACAGAGGACCTTCAGCTCAGGTGAGTCTGTCAGCTGCTGAGGGTCCGTGATAGACCAAAATCTTTCAGGCAGAGTTCATGAGTAAGGGTCAGCACTAACTGGAATAAGTCACAAGGACAGGTCAGTGACAACTGCAGCCTTTTTGTAAAATAAACATGGTTAGTATCTTCTACAACAGATTTATAATGACTGTGCAATTGTTTATAAAGTAGACTATCTGGTGACAACTGCATCTTATGCCATTGGTGTTTCCAGCTTTTATTTAGCTATTATCACACTGTGTCAGTGACATATGGATAGCATGCATTATTCACCAGTAGTGTGCACTATTGAATAATAGTACACCCTATTAATGACATATTCCCCACAAATGTATTAAAAAATCCTTCAAACGACATGGGAAACTAAACTAAACAAAACATTTTTGACTTGCATACCCCTAGGGTATACCAAGCGGCCACATACTGTACGACTAGTGTGATATTATAGAAGCACCTTGCATGGATAAACAGAATTTTTTCATTCGCTCTTATACCACTATTAACTGTTTCAGCCATTTTGGGCTTCTATTGTGAAGCTATGTCCTGGGGGGTTAATAAGGAGAAGATGTTTTATGAGGGACATCCTAATAAATGAATGTGTAAGGGTAACCCCAAATTTAAGTAGGTGATGGTCAAACTACGGGATTCACAAAATAAATAAATTGGAATCAGAATTCCACTTGATGGAGAGTCATCAGCCCAGGCCTTGTTTTATCCCACTGCATTCATAGGCTTGAAATTCTGATTATGCTAAGGAAGCAGCCAATGAAAGTCTGCTTATGCTGGTACGTAAAACTGGCACTGACTTGGCCTGCCATGGAAAAATGAAGCATGTTTACACTGTACATGAGGTTGAAGACGTTCCTTACAGTCAATGGTAGAAGATGACAGAGATTACTTACCTTGAATTGTTCAAGATAATAACCTGTCCTCCATACATTTCAGAGCTTCATAGTAAATGATAGCAGAAAGGTCTGTCTGGTCCATCCAGTCTAGGCAGTTATTCCATCCACACAGCTAAGGATGTATTCCAGCTGCCAGCTACACTATGTTGACCACCTTTTCCAGGATCATTTAATTTTGTCATCCTCATTTGTATGCCACCATCTTAGATGAGCATTCAAGATCTTCACTTAGGGGCTTTTTACTAAAGGTTAACATGCACTAATAAAGGTTAATGCACCTTAAGTGCCCATAGAAATAAATGGCTATGGGCACTTAAGGTGCATTAACTTCATGAACACGTTAAAACCTTTAGTAAAGGGGCTCCTTAGATTCCTCCAGCACCCACCTTTCCTCAGGACCAGCCCCAGAGTCGGTTCAAGGTGTTGGCATCCTAGGCAAACTTTAAGCCTTACCCCCACCCCCTGGCTGTCAGAATCTATTATTTAGCCTTGAATTCCCTTTACTATGCCACCCCCAGAAGTATCTGCCCTAGGCAACTGCCTAGTTTGCCTAATGGTTGGGCTGTCCCTGCATTTCCTATGCCTGATCATCAGATTCTATAAGAGTCCAAATGACCAGCAATACTGATACCAATAATGCTGGTAAGGTCTAATTTCATGATGTTTTTTGCTGCTATATGTTGTTTTTTTGGGTCCATCACGTGCTTGAGGGCTCTAAGTCTTTCCCAGTTATTGGGGGTGGAAGACAAAACCCATAACCTTTGGATAAGAACAAATGATGTAAAGTCATTTTTAATAGATGTGTTGGAGAATAGTGGATGGAGCTCATTTAAGATACCTACACTGGTAGGGTGGGGTAAATGCAATTCTTATTGGCATGTGTTTATTAAAACGCAGTAGTTTACCATGCATTCAGGCCCAAACAGCAAGAGAAGTGGCACCAGACCGACACTAACAAATGGGGGCATGCATGGTCTGTCCCCATGCCGTCAGCATGGGTCTAGTGCCACTCCCACAATAATCTGAATATCGCTCATACTGTGGGTGCAATTGCTGTCACCCATTGAGGCGACTGTAAGTGCACCTGCACTAACCATGACATTGACAGTGAGTGCACAGCATTGACACTCACGCTAAGTACAATGCAGTCACCGCCCATACTCGCCCTTAACCTATGCAGTCTCCACCCCAACCCACACTAAACAATTAGGTATTATAGCCCAGCTGAATTTTTAGCAGGTGCTAATGGTAAACCCTGTGTTAGTCATTAGTGCACTTTAGTAAACGTGTCCTATAGTGTAGAATCAATGTAGTCCTAAAACACTTTTATTAGTAGAAAGTGAATTAATTTAGATGATGTACATCTACATCCTAAGGTAAAAACTAGATTTATGGCTGATATAAAATTAGCTTATTTTAATGCATGTTCATTAATTGACAACACTCTACTTATTTTTTATTTAATCAGGGATTTTGAATTAGATTTGGTTTTCTTTACTGAACCATGGCTCTCAGATAGACATAACTATCTTGGGACTTTCTTTATCTGGCTATAATATTGAATACATATTGTGGTTGATTATATAAGGAGCCAGAGTGGAGGAGTAGCCTAGTGGTTAGAACACTGGCTTGGTAACCAAGCAACCAGGGTTCAATTCCCACTAGCACTCCTTGTGGCCTTGGGCAAGTCACTTAACACTCCATTGCCTCGGAAGAAAGGCCTGGCAATCTACTTCCAGTGACACTGCCAAGAAAACCCAGGAGCTTCTGGGTCGCCAGGAGTCAGGACTGACTTGAAGGCACACATTGCATTTGCATATAAGGAGCTAAGAAAAGATATGCATCAAACATGACTTGAACAAACTCGAAGTCTTTCAAATGCGATGCCTGAGGCAGATTTTGAGTGCTTCTCTTCATGATTGCCATCAAAGTGAGACAATTCAGACAAGGTGCAACCATCAATCCTCAGTCAAAGAACAAATCTAAAAGCACAGACTGCGCTGGTTTGACCACGTTTGCAGAATGAATACCAGTCGGCTGCCATACAAGCTCCTCTGGCAAGAGCAACCTGTCCACTGGAGGGTTCAACGAGCAGCACCAAAGAAAACATGGCTCAAACACATCAAGGAAGACCTAAGGAACCAATGACTGACCATCAATGAGGCCAGAAATGTTGCCATTGATCGCCAAAGTTTGAAGCATATTGTGAGCAACACATGGAACCTAGCGGCACCTACAGTAGTGTAATGGCTGAGAGGACGGCCTTCTCTCCAAATGCCAGCTAGGGATTAAAGAAGAAGAATCATCATTTACATGCGTAAGGACTTAACGTGCATGGATGGGCTTTTACGTGCATGGATTAGGTGGTTGCTATTTTGTAAGTGCGCATGTAAGTCCTGTCGCGCATACTTTCAATGTTGGCGTGCATAAGAGCAGAGTTTGGTCAAAGCATATGTGGAATGAAAATTTATGTGCATAAGTCATAAAATGCTAGAGTTTATGCATGTTTATGCTCTGGGGTATGGTTCAAACTACATAAGGGCTGCAGTATGCCTAATGGTGTGCATAAAAATTATGTATAATTTGTTCCTTACTTTCTTGGAAAAAGTCTGGCCTGTCTCTGAGAGAAGGACTGACAGCAGAACCTTGAAGCATTATGATATTTCTCTTAGAATTTAGTAGTCTTACAACCAATAGGCACATTATAGCTGTCATAATGCCTTATCAACATTTTTTTCTTACAAACTTTTCATTTATCAGTTATATGCAGTGTATTTAAGGAATTTATGGAGATTCAACAAATATGCTTTCTCTCATGAATACATTATTGGTATTTTTACTAATACAAACTATAACTAATTAATTATAAGCCTGTTGTGTACCAAATTTATCCTATAACTGAAGTCAGGATTATAGATCAGGAGCTCACCAGATAAGAGGGAATAAGAGAATTTCCTTCCCTTTGTCTCTCAAACTTTACACATGGAATTCATTACTGTCTGTTCTACTGTACCACATTACATTACCTTTTAAACATTCATTTCTTAAGTACTCTTCTCTACTATTCATTTAGCATTTAAATGTCCCCCAGGAAGAAGTATCCTGGCTTTAAGAAATTACCTTTCAGCATCTTTTAGATGATAATTTGATAAAACCCTTATTCAGGCTTTCACCAATGCCAAACTCATTTCTCGATTAAAGGTTTTCTACTCTTGCCCTTAACTGATAACCTTCCCAATATTGTATGTCCCTTTTGCCTTTTTTAAAATAGCTTCTTTACCTTTCTCATGATAGTTCTCTTTTTTTTTTTGCTTCAATAGTCTTGTCTGTGTCCTTATACATTTTAAAGTTTTTACATTTATGTTATTTGGTAAAATCGGTGGGGTCAGTATCGAAAAGTACTTATGTATGTGCAAACAAGCAGATGCATATGGACTAAGGGTGAAATGCTAAAAAGATGCAGTGAGCTATAGGTATTGGGTGAGCCAGACCCCTCACCATCTGTACAGAAAAGAGTTTGAGTAGCCGTGAGGTGGCAGGGAAGTCAGGCCCTGCCACCCAAACTTGAACAGAATTGCTCTGAAGAATTGGGCAGTGTTCCATAGGGTCAGCCCCCACCAGTAAAAAATATTAGTCAAAATTCAGCCTTGGCCAAGAATGTGGCAGCATGTAGACAGGGACCTAACCCCTTCTAGCACAGGAAGATCACTCAGTTCCCGTTCCCTCTTTCTTGTTTAACCCACAGTACCTCCTATTTCCCTTTTAAGCCCTGTAATTCTATAGCTTTCATATTATTTTTTTACATATGGTGCCACTCTTCCCCTTCTTCCTACCATGTCCTTTCAGAACAAAGTATAGCCCGGTATAACTGCATCCCAATCATGGTAGTCCGTGAACTTTGTCTCCGTAAATCCAAGTCAGCCTCTTCCATTAAAACTTCAACACCTGGTATCTTATTTCCCATGCTATGGACATTTATACACACCACTTTTCAGATGTTGCCCTTTTTACCTATTTGTACAGAAATATTTTATGTTTCACTTACCTGGGGACTTTCTTCACCCATTCCCTATGAATCTAGTTTAAAACCCTCTTCAGTGGGTTAGCCAGTCTGCTGCTGAAGACTCTTTGATCCTTCTTGGACAGATGGACACCATCTCTGCTTTGCAGCCCTTGGATTAGTCATCCCATGATCCATATCGGGCACGACCACTTTTGTGAAATTGTCTGTACCTGGATGTGCCTGCTTTTTTTTTTCCAGACACTCTGGCTTTGATGTCCCAGATTGCAGTCTGACGTCCTTTCTAAAATCACCATCTAAATGTTTGAGGCAGTCCTCTAAACATTATCTGTGGTTTTCTGAACCCCTCTCTAAGAAATTCCTCTCTGTAAAGAGAAATCTGGAGACAAAATATGTTCGCAATGAAAATAATAGAGAAGCTATTATATGCTACATGTTTTACTTATATTCCTTTCCTCTCTATTACCCCTGTCCCATGGTCTGACCATAACCTAATAACTTTTCAGATACCAGCATATTAATCCACAGACTACTGTCTAAACTCAACTGGATGCAAAAGATCTACAAGATTCAAGCAACTAGACAGTGATGACTTCAAAAACCATGCTCTCCCAAAGCTTGCCAAACTATCAGATAATCTCAATGATATTGTAAATAACTGGAACAATACCCTCTCCTCATACTCGCAACTCCCAGCCTTGATCAAAAAATCAACATCTGACAACCGAGTTACTAAAAAACAATCTGCCCCATGGTTCTCACATGAACTACGTACCTCTCTCCTCCACCTCAGAAAGCTTGAGAGAAAATGGAGAAATACATGTAATTCCTCTGACCAAACCACCTACTTAGAACATCTTAAACAACATCGTGAATCAATTTGGGCTAAGAGAAAAGAATACCATGCTGATATCCTCAGCCGCTCTCTGAATAAACCAAGAGACTTATTTAATCTAGTAAAGTCCTTTATCAATCAACCATCTCCGCCACAACAAGAAGGGATTCAGCCCCAAGCTTATGAAGCTGTCATTTGAATCTGGTGTCTTCCCAGATGCTCTCAAACATCCATCCATCCGACCACTGCTGAAAAACAACCAGCTTGACCCAAAGAAGGAGGACTCATACCGTCCAATCTCTAGTATTCCATTTCTAGCCAAAATTCTTGAGAAATTAACTCTCAGGCAGATACAACAGCATATAGACTTATTTTCCCCTTTAGATCCATGTCAACATGGATTCAGGGAAGCCCACGGTGTAGAAACTCTCCTAACAACATTAATCAATACACTTATCAACGGCATTGACAATCTGAAAAATGGCTTTGCTCTAATATTTCTTGATATAGCTGCTGCGTTCGATTCTGTGGATCACATACAACTACTAAAGCGACTTCATGAGAAGGGAATCAAGAACCATGCTTGGGACTGGTGCAAATCCTACCTGGAAGGTAGATTACAACAAGTTCGTATTGGTAATGCTACTTCAAATCCCTTTCAGCAGAAACAAGGTGTACCACAAGGCTCCTCCTTGTCTGCGCTGCTGTTCAACATCTATATGCAGCCAATCTGTGACATCGCACGCTCTTTTGGTATATCCTGCCTTATGTATGAGGATGATGTGCTATTATTCTCACCGATATCTGTATCATACCCAAACTATACAGTGCTAATCAACTGTTTTAATTCAATAACTGATTGGCTTCTCTCTCAAAACCTCCGTATTAACTTTAAAAAAACAGAGGTTCTAATAATCACAAGGAATAAATCTTTCTCCCCTCCATCAATTCTAAAAGTCAGAGATGCTGATCTCCCAGTCAAATCAAATATTCGATATCTAGGAGTAATTCTGGATCAAAGGTTAGATTTCAAGGAACATATAAAATGCACTGTAAAGGCCGTTTACTTCAAGATAAAAACCCTTCGTCATCTGAGACCTATGATGAAGTCTGATGACTTCCGCACCATCTTTCAAGCTCTAGTCACGCCGCACTTTGATTATGCTAACATAATACTCCATGGCCTACCAAATATAACTATTAATCCTCTACAATTAGCCATGAACGCAGCTGCTCGTGTCCTCTGTGGATCATCAAAGTGTGAGCATATTTCCCCCATTCTAGAGAAGCTTCATTGGTTACCAATAAACTGTAGAATCCAATATAAGGCCATCCTTACCACCTTTAGGGCCTTCAATAATATTTCTCCAGATTCCATCTCTGATCTCATCATACACACAACAAATAACAGGTCCAGGAGATCTCCAGCTGTTGACACACTACTTATACCAAATGTTTCCTTAAAAGCTAATCAATCATCCATCAATAGGGCTTTTTCGAATTATGTTCCTAGATGTTGGAACAAACTCCCTCCCAATATCAGAGCAATTAAAGACATCAAACAATTCAAAAAAGCCCTTAAACACCACCTTTTCATCGCACACTTCAAACACCTAAACACCCCTTCCCCTCCCCCATCCTTTTAAACCTCATACCTACCCTAACTAACTGTATAGATTTTATATATCTCCAACATGTATTTTCTAGAAATATAAATGATTTCCCTGTTTACTTCCATGTTAATTTTCCTGTTACTTGTAATAGGTCTGTTATATCTGACCAATTGTTGTATTGTTTCAATGTAAACCGCACTGATGACAGCGCGGTATATAAGAAAAATAAGTAAATAAATAAATAGCTGCTATGGGGGGACATTCTGTCCTGCAAATGGTGGGGATGGAAGTGCAGACTGGACGTCCAACCCACGCTTAGACCAGGTGCTGGAATGTACAGAGGTTATTCAGGACAGGCCTCTGTACATCCCCCGACACCGAGATGGATGCCCTCCTTATTCCACCCCAATGGTGGATTAAATGTCAGGCACTGCAGAGTTTGAGTGCTGCAGCCCACATCGTGCCACTGCAGGAGAGCTCCCACCGCCCGATCCAGGCCTTCGGGGCCCCTGCCGAGGATCAGACAGCGGTGTGCTGGGGCCATTCCAGGAACTGACATTTAGCGCCTCCAGCTGGATGTCTCAGTGCCATAGCGATGGGACATGAATGCACTGGGATGCCAGCCAGAGCTCTGTGTGGTGTAGATTGACAGCACAGGGGACATCTCCCGCAGTGGAATACGGTGCACACCGGTACATCTAGGTGCCCAATTCCACCATCAAGGTGCATCTGGTTGGCCTGTACATACAGGCCTTGCCCGGCTAACTCAGTCAGGGTTCTTGAATGGAGTCGCGGCGCCAAGGCATCCGGTTGCCATGGCACTGCAGCTCCACTCTGGAGCTGCAATCCCCGGCTGCTGGACAGGAATCTTCATTCCCCGCAGACCAATCCCCGTTCTGGCTCTCAAGGCCAGGGTCGGGTTGCGGGGAATCTCCTCTGCCGCGTCCCGGGCCTGCCGTCCCCCGCCGACTAGGGAAACTTATTTCACCTCAGAGGTGGAATAAGTTCTCTGTATAGGCAGCAGGAATTGACCCTGTTCATCCGGGGCTGCAGACTGCCCACTTCACGCCCTAACTCTGCTCCCACAATGCCCCTTTCCTGCCCCCATCTAACCTCACCGTACAATGTGTGGGGAAGTTAGTCAGGGTCGGCAGAGGGGCCAAATGGTGGGGATGGACATTCCAATGGGATATCCATCCCCACTATTTACACCTCGGAATGACCTCTTTTGCCTTTAGGAGATGCCAGACCATGCCAGCACCTTTTAGTAAAAGGGCCTCAAAGAGTTAAGTGTAAAGTTCCATGCGTGATGTTTACAAACCTGTGCATGAGTATTCCGGTGTGTTAACTGAGCTGCTGAATTCCTTGTAAATGAGTTGGCATGGGCTCTTGGAGGTGCCCATATTTCCTCAAATTTGTTTCCTTGTTTTGCACCAGAGCTGTGGAATAGCTTCCCAAAGGCGGTACTGACTGAAGCAAATTATGTGCGGGTTTGCCAGCGGGGTTAATACATGACTGTTGCTTGAGGTGGTCAGAGGGTAAGCTGTCAGAACATGCAGTGATCATTCTTGCACTTCACTAAAGCTATAGAAAAGGAGATGCAAGACCATGAACTTTCCAAAAATAAGCATCATTTACTTTATATTTTTCAATTAGTTTCTTCCTCCTTCCAGTTGTAGGGAAAGAGGTTGCAGGCTATAAAACCTCTTTTTCTGTTTGGTTGGAGAGATTCTCCTTTGAAGTGCTGGGACTGATTCTTGCTTCTTTCTTCTCCTGTTGGGGTCGAACAGAGGGTCCGCAAAGAAAACAAAAGCAGCAAGCGCAAGAAAAATAAAGAGGAAATGTATGTAGTTAGATCTTCAAAAGGAGGCATCTTCTACACTCCAGGAAAACTGTACCGTATGAATTTACAGATTAATGACAAGCTTAGGCTGCAGGACTTAGGCTTTTTATAGAGGCTTCTGTGGAATTAAGGGAAGAAAAAAAACCCCTATGAAATTAACATTTCAGGACAATGGATGCACATATGATTATAAAATAACAGCAGAAATGTAGAATGCACAGAAGAAATAAAAACAAGCAAAGGATCGATTAAGCTAAAGCCAAATGAAAAATACTCATGGACACAAGAAAAATGTCTGACTTCTCTTTGCATGCAACAGGGACAGAAATCACAAAGTTGTTGTTGTTAAGTGCTGTCGAGTCAGAGTCGACTCATGGCGATCCTCTGGATAGGTATCCTAAATTGTGTTCGGTCTTCAGTCAGGCAGCTCATTGTTGACAGACTGGTACCCGTAGCTGCTATTATAGTATCGATCCATCTCATTGCTGGCCTTCCTCTTTTGCATTGACCTTCTATCTTGCCAAGCATGATGTCTTTCTCTAATGATCTCTCTCTTCACATGATGTGTCCAAAGTATGAAAGTCAAAGTCTTGTCATCTGAGCTTCAAAAGAAAGCTTAGGTTTGATCTCCTCTAGTACCGACTGGTTTGTTCTTCGGGCAGTCCATGGTATACACAGTATTCGCCGCCAGCACCATAATTCAAAGGCATCAATTTTCTTCCTGTCTGTATTTTTCACTGTCCAGCTTTCACATCCATATAATGTTATTGAAAATACCATGGCTTGAACAAGTCGAATCTTTGTATGGAGAAAGACATCTCTGCTCTTGAGTATCTTATCTAGGTCTTTCATAGCCATTCTGCCAAGAGCAATGTGTCGTCTGATTTCTTGACTGCTTGTTGCTTCTTTACTGATAGTTGATCCAAGTAGGTAAAAGTTTTTCACAATTTCAATTTCTTCTCCTTCAACGATGAGCCTGTTGATTATGCCAGTTGTCATGATCGTTGTCTTCTTTACATTAAGGTGTAGGCCCATTTGAGACTGTTCTTTGATTGTGAGTAGCAAATGTTTCAGATCATCTTCACTTTCAGCCAGTAATGTGGTATCATCAGCATAGCGAAGGTTGTTGATGAGTCTTCCACCAAGCTTCACACCTCTGTTGTCTTCATACAATCCTGCTTCTCTGATGATTTGTTCTGCATATAAATTAAACAGGTAGGGGGAAAGTATGCAGCCTTGTCTTACACCTTTGCTTTTTTTAAACCATTCTGTTTCTCCTTGTTCCGTTCGAACTGTTGCTTCTTGATCAATGTACAGATTGCGCAAGAGAACGATCAGGTGTTCTGGTATACCCATGCTTCTTAATGTGGCCCAAAGTTTCTCATGGTTTACACAGTCAAAAGCCTTGCTATAGTCTATAAAGCACAAATAGATATCCTTTTGGTATTCTTTAGTCTTTTCAAGGATCCATCTCACATCTGAAATGATGTCTCTCGTTCCTCGCCCTTTCCTGAACCCTGCTTGCACTTCATGTAGTTCTTGTTCCAGGTATGGTTGTAGTCTCTTTTGAATAATCTTCAGTAGAATCTTGCTGGCATGTGGGATCAGAGTGATTGTGCGATAATTTCCACAGTCAATTGGATCACCTTTCTTTAGTATTGGTATAAACACAGATCTTTTCCAGTCAGTTGGCCATGATGTTGTCTTCCATATTTCTTGGCAGAACCTTGTAAGTATGGTAACTGCTGCATCAGATTGCTGCAATACTTCTATGGGAATGCTATCAATGCCTGGTGCTTTGTTCTTTGATAAGGATTTCAATGCTGCTTCAACTTCTTCTTTCATCACCAATGGTTCCCGATCATAAGGTACAGGTTGAAACGGCTGTTGGTCCACTTGATCTTTATCATATAAAAACTCTGTATATTCCTTCCACCTTTTCTTGATCTTCTCAGCATCATTCAACATAGAACCTTGAGCATCTTGTAACATTCCAATTTGAGGCTGGAACTTTTTCTTTAACTCTCGTAGCTTTAGGAAAGCTGATCTTGTTCTTCCTCTAATAGTTTCTGCTTCTATTTCCTTGCAAGTGTCATTGTAGTACTTTTCCTTGTCCTGTCATGCTGCATGTTGGAAGTCTCTGTTGAGTTCTGCGATTGTCTTTCTTTCTCCTCTGGCTTTAGCTTCTCTGCATTTCTGGGCAATTTTCAGAGTTTCTTCCGTCATCCATTTTGGCCGTTTTTGCTTTTTCACCTTTTGTAGAGACTTCTCGCTTTCTTCCAATACAGCCTTCTTGATGTCATTCCATAACTCTTCCAGAGCTCTGTAATTTGTATCTAAAGCAGCAAATCGATTTTGCAGGCAGTCTTTAAATTCCAGTGGTATATTCTCAAGGTCATATTTTGCTTCATTCATGAGTGGTTTGCTCTTTTTTAACTTTAGCTTGAGTTTGCATATTAGTAGTTGATGATCTGTACCACAGTCAGCTCCAGGTTTTGTCTTTGTTGATGTTACTGAGCTTTTCCATCTTTGACTTCCACAGATATAGTCAATTTGATTTTTATACAATCCATTGGGTGAGGTCCATGTGTACAGTCGCTGCTTGTGTTGCTGGAAGAAGGTGTTTGAGATGAATAGATCATTGGTCTTGCAGAATTCTATCAGTCTTTCTCCAGCTTCATTTCTGTTGCCAAGTCCATATTTTCCAACTACTTTGCCTTCTTCTTTGTTGCCAACTTTTGCGTTCCAGTCACCCATGACTATCAGGATATCCTGTTTGCATGTTCTGTCAATTTCAGCTTGTACTTGTTCATAGAACTCTTCAATTTCATTCTCTTCTGCAGCTGTTGTTGGGGCATATACTTGAATTCTAGTTGCGTTGATAGGCAATCCTCATAGACGAATACAGAAACATAAAAATAAAAACAAAAACAAAAAAAATGGGCTAAATGGCCGACATGAAGAAAATCCAGCAACTGTTCTGTATCACCCCTCACCCCACCCCAGGGGCTGCATTGGCTATATAGTGGTCGGATACGTTGCCTTGCCATCTATCCTTTTTCATTTCGGTTAAGCCCACATTTTTTCTTCTTCTTCTTCTTCCTCCTCCTCCTCTCCTTCTAGGACTGCCTAATCAGCATATTGTGTATTCAGTGCAATAACTGTGGTGCTTTCATTCCAAGACGACTCATTTGGAGTCTAAGGGCCTGTCCTATGTGCCTCAGGTCAGCTGCCATACATAAGGAATTGACTCTACTAAGGGAAGACCTAGCTACCATGCATAAAGAAATTACTCTACTGAGGTAGGAACTGGCTGCAATGAAGTGCCATGGAAACTGAAGGGCCCTTAAATGATGTAGTCAATGCACAATCCCCTGCTAAAGCACCAAATATGAAGAAAAACTCACCAAACAGGAAATTACTACTACTTGGAGATTCCATCTTCAGAGGCACCAACATGGGAACACAGTTCAAAGGAGAGAAGATAGTCAAATACCTCCCAGGCTCTTCAGCCAGCAGGAATTCAAACCAAATTGTTGATGTACTTAGCACAGAATGTGAACACTCCAAACCTGATGACGTCATCCACCTGGGTACAAATGACCTGGCTATAAACAGTGCCTCTGCAGTTCAAAGGGACTTCCAGACTCTGCCCACTGTTAACACGGTTGCATTCTCAGTTCTACTTGTTCTTAGTAAGGGGGCAGAAAGGCTGCATCGCATTGACAGCTTTAATACATGGCTCCAGACCTGGTGCAAACGAGAAGGATTCAGATTTATTGGCGACTGGGGAAACAGATGGACCAACAAGACTGTACTGTGCTGATACACTACATCTCTCCGTCACAGGGAAAAGAATCCTTGGTGAAAAATTCAGGCAATATGTGGATTTGCATTTAAACTAGATAAAGGGGGTGACGGATAGGGAAGGACAAGTTCAGGACGTCACTCCCGGCAAATGTAAGTAAAGATAGTAAACATGTTATTAATGACTCGTGGGGTTTGAAGACAACTGGCTGATTCTTTGTGTAAGAAAGCTGAGGGCTTTGTATTTGATTCTTGCAGTAAGTAATAGGAAGCCAATGTCATTGCATTAGTATGGGAGTGATGTGTGCTCGACATGGGGCTCCAGAGATTATTATTCGAACAACAACAGAAACAGCCACACTTATAAATCACACACCAAGGACAAGTGGGAAGAAGTGGGCAGAACAAAATCAAAGCAAAATACATGCAAGTCAGTTAAATGCTGGAAAGCAATGTGCACAAATGCTTGAAGCTTAGCTAACAAAGTTCCGGACCAGGAAGCCCTAATGGTGGAAATGGAATTGGACATTGTGGCCATTACAGAGACATGGTTTAATGAATCGCATGAATGGGATATAGCCATAGCTGGCTACAACCCATTCAGAAGAGACAGAGAAAGTGGAAAAGGAGGAGGAGTAGCCTTGTATGTAAAAAGCAATATTAAGGCTACTGCAATGCAGAGGGCATGGGGAAAAGAAGAAGCGCTCTGGATTATGTTGGAAAGAGGAGATGGTACATACTCAAATGGAAGAAATAGATAATGAATTGATTAGAGATATTGCCAGGATAGCCACAAAGAGGGAAGTGATCATATTGGGTGACTTTAATCTGCCTGATGTGGATTGGAGTACTCCTTCTTCAAATCTGGCAAGAAGCAAAAAAATTGTGGATGCTTTCCAAGATGCGTCACTTAGACAAATAGTGATGGAACCAACCAGGGAAAGCTCAATGCTGGATTTAGTGCTCACCAACGGTGAGAGTGTGTCCAATGTCTGGGTGGGTGCCCCTGTGAGCAGTGGTGATCATCACACAATTTGGTTTGAAATAAAAGCCAAGGTGCAGTCTGATCATAGCAGCTCAAAGTCTTAGACTTCAAAAACACTGACTTCAGTAAAATGGCCAATTACCTGAAGGAGGAGTTGGCAGGGTGGGAGGGGATAAGGGAAATGGAATTGCGATGGGCTAAACTAAAGGTGGCAATAAAAGGGGCAACAGATAAATATGTAAGGAAAGTAAATAAAAACAAGAGGAGAAGGAAACCTATTTGGTTCTCCAAGGAAGTGGCTGCTCAAATAAAAGCAAAAAACACAGCTTTCACAAATTCAAAAGCTTGCAAACAGGGGAACACAGAAAGGAATACAGGATCAAACTAAAAGAGACAAAAAGAGAAATAAGGAAAGCAAAATCAAAGGCAGAAGAAAAGATGGCTAAAGATGTGAAGTGTGGCGACAAAACTTTCATCAGGTATATTTGGGAGAGGAGGAGAATCAGAAGTGGAATTGCAGGACTCAGAAGTGCTGGGAACAGACTCGTGAAAAGTGACATTGAAAAAGCGAAATTACTAAACAAAAACTGGAGAAGGACCATCTATGACTCCCAAATATAAAAATGGGAATGAAGTAGATACCACACCATTCACAGAAGATGATGTGTTAGAACAACTTGCAAAACTGAAAGTTGACAAGGCCATGGGACCAGATGGGATACATCCCAGGATACTGAAAGAGCTCAGAGAGGTTCTTGCAGGGCCGCTAAAGGATGTTTTCACAAGATACTTGGAAACGGGAGTAGTTCCTCAGGACTGGAGAAAGGCGTTTGTGGTACCTCTTCATAAAAGTGGTGACAGGGAAAAAGTGACAAACTACAGGCCCATGAGCCTTACTTCAGTGGCGTGAAAAATAATGGAGGCACATCTGAAAGAGCGAATAGTGGACTTTCTCAAATACAACAGGTTGCATGATCCGAGGCAACACAGCTTTACCAAAGGATGATCTTGCCAAACAAATCTGATTGAGTTCTTTGACTGGGTGACCAGAGAACTGGATCAGGGGCATGCGATGGATGTCATCTACCTGGATTTCAGCAAAGCCTTTGATACTGTTCCTCATAGGAGGCTCATCAATAAACTCAGTAGTTTGGGGATGGGTCCCAAGGTGGTGAACTGGATCAGAAATTGGTTGACTGACAGATGACAGAAGGTGATGGTAAATGGAGC
Source organism: Ichthyophis bannanicus (assembly GCA_033557465.1). Lineage (NCBI taxonomy): Eukaryota > Metazoa > Chordata > Amphibia > Gymnophiona > Ichthyophiidae > Ichthyophis > Ichthyophis bannanicus. Next base: position 553,183,135 of record CM066036.1, read on the forward strand.
TCACTCGGATGAAAGGAGTGTAATTAGTGGGGTGCCCCAGGGATCAGTCCTGGGTCCGTCATTGTTCAATGTATTTGTGAGTGATATTGCGGAAGGACAGCATGAAAAAGTCTGTCTTTTTGCAGATGACACAAAAATTTGCAACAGAGTGGACTCCCCTGAGGGAGTAGATAACATGAGGAAATATCTGCAAAGCTGGAAGAATGGTCGAATGATTGGCAGTTAAGATTTAATGTGAAGAAGTGCAGTGTCATGCACTTGGGAAGCAGAAATCCAAGGGAAATGTACATGATAGGAGGCGAGAGGTTGGGGTGCTTGGACCAGGAGAAGAACCTCAGAGTGATTGTTTCTGAGGATCTCAATGTGGCAAAACAGTGCGACAAGGCGGTGGCAAAAGCTAGGAGGATGTTGGGTTGCATACAAAGAGGAATTACCAGCAGAAAGGAAGAGGTAATAATGCCACTGTATAAGTCGCTGGTGAGCACCACAGGTGAGGCAAAAAATCACGTAGATCACAAAGACACAGTCCAAAACGTAATTGTCGTGGAAAAACAAACTTTAATTTTATTATGTGGACCTATTACCAACCCGACACAGGCCGTGTTTCGCTACCTTCGTCAGGGGTTGATCGGGTAAAGGTACTAAAACAAAGAAAGACATAAACATATATTATATAATACACAATTAAAATTATAGTAACGTGTAAGAACAGATGACTACGGCACATTGTGAATAAAACCAATATAACAGGACATCTTATGAATAAAACCATAAATATGCCTTATAAATAACACAAATATCATAAATACTATAAAAGTATATAAGAAGAAGGATAAAAATATAAATAACATAAATATAGTAAAATGATAATCAACCTACTAGATAATATAAACAAAAATTAAAAAGAAATAAAACAGGGATGTGACAAACTGCATATATCATATGAATGATTACCTCTATGTTGAATAGTGAGCACCCATCAAACTTGTGGCCTTTATGAGATACTACGCTTGTGTAACTAAAATTAATGACCAAAACTAAGATTAAAAGAACTTAAAAAACACACATATTGTTTAGGGTATAATTTTTGAAATAAAAATATTTTTGAAATAGTAGTTTTGCAATAATGTTGGCTGCTCCATAGTAATAAATATAGTATAGATGGGTTCCCCCTTGGCAACATTTGCCATTACACTCATTTTTAACAGACAGTAAAGGTTTAATATACCCTTTCAGAATAGTTTGTCAATTCATTATAAAATAACCATATGCTCCTGTGTTCCCTTCGCTCCTGCTGCGTTTTCTCTCTCATACACGTTTCTATTATGATGTTCATTTTATCTAATGTAATATAGTCAGGTATTGTGTGGCTATATGTCATATATTTGATATAACGGCATGTAGCATTTATTATATGTTTGTCTTTCTCTGTTTTAGTACCTTTACCTGATCAACCCCTGATGAAGGTAGCGAAACACGGCCTGTGTTGGGTTGGTAATAGGTCCACATAATAAAATTAAAGTTTGTTTTTCCACGACAATCACGTTTTGGACTGTGTCTTTATAAGTCGCTGGTGAGGCCTCACTTGGAATACTGTGTTCAGCTTTGGAGACCCTTTCTTGCAAAGGATATAAAAGACTGGAAACTGTTCAGAGGAAGGCGACCAAAATGATTTGTAGCCTGCGTCGGAAGCCTTATGAAAAGAGAATTGAAGACCTAAATATGTACACTTTGGAGGAAAGGAGGGACAGGGGAGATATGATTCAGACCTTTAAATACTTAAAGAGAAATAATGAACAAACAAACCTCTTCCAAAGACGGGGAAACTGTAAAACTAGAGGGCATAACATGAAGCTGAAAGGGAGCAAATTGAAAGTCAATGTCAGGAAATACTTTTTCACTGAAAGGGTGGTGGATGCTTGGAATGCTCTCCCGATGGAAGTGAGGGGGCAAATACAGTGACAGAATTCAAAATGGCATGGGACAGACACAGTGGATCCCTTTACAGCAACAGGATAAAATCAAACTAAACTTATCTAATTTTCCTACATCCAGGGTGTCCCACACGGAGCGGTGGGTTTACCCCCCTAAAACATACATGAGGAGGGGTGGCCTGCACGGAGCGGCAGGTGCACCTACTCTTGCCATCTTACTGGGCAGACTAGATGGACCATACTGTTCTTTATCTGCCGTCATTTACTATGTTGTTATGTATCTCTTCACACCAGATCGCCAGACAGATACAAACATACTTTAAGCCACACTAGCAGCTATTTCAGATTTGAATTTTAGATGTTTTTTTACTTATCTTTTCCAAAGAATATGATCATGAGGTGACTGTCCTCTTCCAGTCACAGCCAGTCTTCTTGTCCTTCATGTATGTTGTAGCCTTGAAAAAGTGATAGGGTTAACACTATGATTTATAGAAAGGACTAGCAAGAAATAAATGCTAAAGCCTGTAATGTGAAGATGCAAATAGAATCAGTCCTGTCCTTTGGTTTAGCACAAGGACTAACCATGAAGACAAGATTTCCTTTGAAAGCAAAATAAGATTCGTAATAAAGTTATCTCGGGCAGTACAGAAAATAAATTAGATGAAGCAGCACATACAGAAAAAAGTAAAAACTAGCAAAAAAGAAATAACAAAATATAAGCAGCCTAAAATGATTTTGTGGTCTTAAACCATCATAATGGGGTTCTCATAAATTCTTATGAATTTATTATAATTATCCTCCCTCTCTAACTGCTTTCTGAAACTTTCAAAAAGCCAGACCTTCTAAATAATTAAAGGCATGCATTTTGCTTTTTTATTTTGTTGCTCCTTTCCCTTAGTGATTTCTCTCACGTAATATGTTCCTCATGGCTTCCTGCATGGCCACATAATACTATTCTTTGTTTTCAGACATTATGAAGGCTATTATGTATAGCTGAATTATAAGAAATGTTGCTTTTCTTCTGCTTAGCCATGAGATAGAATGAAACAAGAAGCTTTTTATTTCTAGCTGTACTAAAGTTGACAAGAACCTGAGTTTCTCTTAGGGGGTTAGATAAACAGGACCTGTACTGTATAGCTTTATGGAAACCTACCAGAGGTTCCTAACCTTCAGAAAGTTCAGGGACACCCAATTCTTCCGTACCATGATTCCTGAACCCTTCCCCTCAGTACCAAGCCTCGCCCCATTAGCCCTCTATCTCCCCTCCCTGTCTTCAACGCTCTCTCTTTCTCTCTCCTCCCCAATCAGTCTACCAGTCTCAGTCTTTCTCCCTCCCTCCCCCAAGTCAGTTCTCTCCAGACTCTGGTCTCTAGTTAATCCCTAGCAATCTCTTACTTCCCCAGCAGCCTTTTTTTCTCTTGTCTGTGTCCTGAGGTTCCTCAGTAATGGTCTAGCAGACCCCAGGGGTTCACAGACCACAGGTTAGGAACCACTGCCTTAGACCAAAGAGATGACAATTGCAATCACAGACATGTTTCCTGAAGTGTTGGTTCACCTTCTTTCTAATGCTGATTTCTTAACTTTGTGCTGATAAAGTCAGCAAGGGACAACGTGACCCAACCTGGTTCATCTATCTACTGGGGGTTTCTGCATCATTAAGTCACTTTCTGCAGGCCTTTACAAGAGTTATACTAATGTTTCCCAAACCTCTCTTGGAAGCACGCTTAACTGGTCTGTTTTTTGGGATATCCCTAATGAATATGCATGAGATCTGGATCTCTGTAATGGCAGTTCTGAAAATCCATCTGGCTAATGCAATTGTGTCTCCAGAAGAGGCTGGGGAACGAGTTATACTATATCACTACTACTACTGATCATTTCTATAGCTCCACTAGGCATCCACAGCATTGTACATATATACATAAAAAAGACAGTCCCTGCTCAACAGAGCTTAAAATCTGTTCAAGACGGACGACAGAACAAACAAAAGGGCATTGCAGAAACATTAGTGCGCCATCTGTGCATAGATAGTGTGACATCTGCACATATTTTTTATGCATAGACATTGTGCAGCAGTGCAGAAAAGGGATCGGCGCAAATGTAATCACTATGCAGAAGCCAGCATCAATGGTGGCACACAGGCCATGTAAATCCATCTAAATTACATGATGATCAAGTAATTAGCTATTCTGTCTGGATGCAGAGAAGTACGCAGAAGAACGAAGATGGGACTTTACACCGGAACCTCAATGCCAATCCAAAGAATACATATGCCTATGACTAGGTGCCTTGAAGAAATGATTAAGTGGCTCACCAACAACATGAAAGTTAACCTTGATAAAACAGAGGCTATGTTCATTTCTAATAACACCAACAATGACCCGCCCTTAACTATCAATTTCCTTGACAGAACAATATCTCTAAAAGACGAAGTGAAATAACTGGGCTTCATTTTGGACAAAAATTTAAATCTCCAATCACATATAAACAAAACTGCTGCTAAAGCGTAGCAACGATTGAAGCTCGTCAGGAGACTTCAACCAGTCCTCGGCCATAGCCATTTTCGCACTCTATGTCAAGCAGTTGTTATTCGAATATTGGACTATAGAAATTCTTTATATCAGGGTCTGCCCATAAAATCTATACATCATTTTCAGTTAGTGCAGAACACCACAGCATGCGTTATTACAGGCACAGCAAAATGTGAACATATCACACCCATACTCCAGCAATTGCACTGGCTACCGATAGCTGCAAGGGTTAGATTTAAGACAACTATAATAATATTCAAGATTATGAATCTATTCTCAGCAGTTGTCCTTCATGGATTATTGACCAAGTACTTAACTAATAGGCCTAGATGATCTAACAATATTAATAAACTCCGCTTACCTAAAAACCACCACAAAACTAAGCAATCTACCTCCAACAGAGCATTATCACTCAGCGCCGGCTCTCTGGAACTTCCTTCTGGATGATTTAAGAGATATGAATGACATCAAGGATTTCCGCAAATCACTTAAGACACTCTTATTCACAGAGGTTTATAGTCAAGTTACATAAGAATCCCTGCTCCTTTGACATTTGAGAAAGATTGATGAACTGATTAACTTATGCTATATGTATGTCTTGTCTCCCCTTCCCTTATGTTCCATGTAAACCTTCAATTGTATTGTAACATTTAGTTGTATTGCTGACCACTTTGATTGAAGGATAAAGTGGTATACGAATCTGGTTAAATAAATGAATAAGGGATCTGCACTCGGTGCCGAGTGTGAAATTATCTGTGTTTCATGGATGGACAACCCTCCTATGTTTTCCGGGCTTTGCTAGAATGAGTTGTTTAAAAAAAAGGCAGGGGGACTTTATTTATTGTTTTTATATACCGCCTTTCAGCAGAATCAAAGTGGTTTACAGATAACAGTTAAGAAACATTACATATTAACAGATTTCCAACCTGTTTCAACATAGAACAAGAGGATATTTGAAACATTAGCCATTGAATGGTGCCATACAACAATATTACTTATTTACAAGTATGTACAATATGTACAAGGGAATTTATTTACAGGGGTGAGGATATCCACATAATAGGGGTGCATCTATTAGTATTTAACAGCTGGCTTTGGTTAGGTACCTCAACATGGAAGAGGTCAGGGGGAGGGGTGAAGAGGGAGGGGGATCAGCATCCTGTTTGTGCTGGAGTCTGTTATGTGGGGAAGAGGTCTTTAGTTGGCTCATCTGTGCCAAAGTATTCTATGAATAGGTATGTCTTAAATAGTTGCCTGAATGAGATCAGGTCCAAAGTGGCTCTAAGCTTGTCTGGGAGGGAGTTCCATATTGTCGGTGCAGTGAATCTAAATGCTCTGTTGGTTGTTGCCCTGATGCACTTTCTGTATGTGTTCAGACTACATTCCATTCTTATTTTGTCATGTGTGTGTGTGTGTGTGGGGGGGGGGGGGTTCTTTATGAGTTTGGCTAGGTAAGATGGTGATAAGTCCTTTATTAGTTTGAATGTAGTCATTATTATTTTATATTTGATCTGGCTTTAGATTGGGAGCCAGTGCAAGTTATATAGAATGGGTGTAATATGTTACAATGGATTAGCCTTGACAACTATCCTGGCAGCAACATGTTGAGCTATTATAATATATTTTAGAGCTTGCCTGGGTAGCCCTTGGAGGATGCTATTACACAAATCAACATGGGGGAATACCATAACTTGGAGCACAGTTCTGAAGTCATGGTGTGGTAGAAGGGTCCTCAAGTGCTTAATAAGCCTTAGTATGCTGTGGATTAGACCAGCTGTTTTAAGATGGGTTGTTAAGTTTAAAGACCAATCAAGGGAAATACCAAGGTATTTTACCTCATTCTTTACGAGTAGCGTTACATCGTCTATTATGAGGTGTGCAGGTGGCATAAGATGTAGGTTTCTTGTAATAATTAAAACCTCAGTTTTCTTATAATTATTTTGGAGGTTACAGTCGTTTAGCTGTTGTGCAACTTTGGAAAAACAAGAGGTAATGGGAATACTGAAATGAATGTATGCGCGTATGATGGAATCTTATGTGGCACATGACAGCAACCATTCTGCTCAGAATACCATCACTGTTCAAAGACACTGGTATTGTTCAGAGTAAAAGTTTTGAGCAGACACATGCGCATATGCTGGAATTCTATGTAGCGCACAAGTGCCTTTTTGTACGCAAGTTCTAGGTGCTGCGAATGTGCCTACTGGTTTAGTGCCTACTTTCTGCCTATCTTGTTTGCATGCCATTTTCTTGCTGCATACAGGTGACGACATCTGCATTAATCTCACACTAGAAAATCATGTGCATGGTTTTAGCACACCACTGTCAGCTTTTTGCATCAGCCCCCAAAGGACTAGGGAGATTCATTATAAGGAAACAATTAAACAATACAAGGGTACTAGGTAAGAGAAAAAGTGGTCAGCCTTGAAAAGGTAGGTTTCAGCCTGGATTTGAACAGGACTATAGATGGAACCTGCTGTACTGACTTGGGAAGTTTATTCCATGCATATGACGCAGCAAGGTGGAAGGAACAGATTCTGGAGTTTGCAGTGGAGGAGAAGGGCTCAGATAGAAGTTATTTACCTATGAGCGGAGTTCCCAAGGGGGGATGTAGAGAGAGAGAGAGGAGAGGAGAGGTAATGAGAAATCACAGAATGAATGCACTTCATTCTGCAGCTTGTCATTACCTCTCCTTTCTTCTCTCTCCCTACACCCCTCTTTGGGAACTTTGCTTATCAGATAAATCACTTTTATCTGAGCTCTTCTCCTCCACTGCTATCTCCACACAACAGAAATAGAAAATCCTGTCAGTCTGACTCACAGGATTCCTGCACATCTTATACTACCACTGCCCGCATTGCTGGGTCAGGCAACAAATCATGCCGTTATGGCATATTTTCAGTAAACAAAACAAACTCTCATTTTGGAGCTAGTTCCCACGTAATGGTGATTTTTTTTCACAAGAATGGAGAGTTCCCTAGTCTCTACCCGAGACCCTAATGATGATCTTTGTACTAATTAGCTTCAGACCACTGGAAACATTTTTGACTTGTCTTAACTAGCCAAAGAATAGGCATACTTTTTATCTGTGCTCTTTGAACCAGTTCTTAAGGCAAACTCCCACACATACTTTCTTTTGTAAAACTTGCTGCAGGTACAAAGTATATACACACAAGCTTGCACCTATGTTTGGGCAGATTTTTCCAAGATAGGTAAGCAGGAATATTTGAAAATGGGAACTGCAAGCATACTTTTCCTCTGTGTAGTAAAGTACACCTCTGGGAATGCCTCCTCCCAGTGCAGCTAAAAATAATAAAGAGAATTACGATAGTCAAGGCACTAATGTCTACAAACCACGATATTCCCCAAACGTCAACCACATCTTAATCTTAACGTGAACCTCTGCTTCCATGGCAGCTCTTAAGAATATGACACTTGTAAAAGTATCCCCCCCAGCTCCGCTTTTTGTACAGTCATTGGTGGTTCATGGTTCCCACCCCATCCCCCCACAACCCTACTTGTGTCATAAAATTGAACGAACTTAAAGTGCACAAGAAACCATACTCCCATTTAAGATGTCCACCCTTATCTAAAAGGTTACCCCCTTGAGTATGATGCTACCTCAGACCCCCCTTCCCAAGCCAGCCAACCGTGACATCACTGCGGTCTGGTGGAAGGTTAGAAGTTCTCCCCTCTTGTTCTTGTCCCACCAGCACCATTTTCCAAAATGGCACTGGCTGACACTAAGGTATGACAATTTAGTAAATCCTGCAGTAAATTCCTGAGATAGAATGGCATAGAAATGTACTAATTTACAAAAAAATATGCATTCAGTACTGAGCATTCATTAAGTAATTTATATTCTGGTATGTGCCTCGTGGTCTAGAAGAGTGAACTGAGCATGCAGCACTGCTTTCTCTTTTTCCATATTGGCTACTGGACTATCTTCCATAGATTTGGGGCATTTGTTGTGGGGATTTTGATTGTAGGTGACTCTTTTTTTTTGGTAAGCGGGTTGATTAATAATGACTACACTTGCCAGTACTAGAGGGATAGGTTTTAATCATGATTTTTTTTATATATTTATTTGTGTTTGTATTATTGTAATCTACAAATATGAGACACATTGTTTTACTATTGTAGTTTTAAACATGATTGATAGACAGTTTAGGCCATAAAATGGAATGAAATGAAACTTTTGCTATTTTTAACATGGGCTTTTTAGAAAAGGGGCAGCATGAGTGATTGGCATCTCCCATTAAGGTGTTTCCAGATGTACTCATTGCTTGGTACATGACTGATATTAGGCATGCCTTGAAAAAGGATGGTGAGTAGTGGTTTAGATAGGTCAATTTGCCCCAATGAGTGACAGATGTTTGCTATGCCAGAGGTCTCACAGGAGTGACATCTCTGCAGGTTAAGCTCTCCTGTATTATTACAAGACTACTAGGGATGCACTGTGCTGATTCTTGAAAAGTAGATAGTGTGGAGATAGAGCTTGTGTGTGAGAAATGAAACTTCATTTGCTAGTGCCTTTAGCCTTACAGTCCTGCAGCTGAGGTGTTGTAAAGATACTGTGAGATGTGAGACCATGACAGCAATTCAAAGGTGAGTGCTGACTAGTACATGAAAGAAAAGGTATGTTTTGTTAGGATACTATCAGCTTTGTATGTTCATGGGAAAGAGTAGCCAGTTAATGACAGAGAACAAAGATTGTTGAAATAGGAAAATATTTTATATATATTTTGATACGCGCTGCCCTTGCATACCAATTGTTATGGATTTTTAGGTTGATAGAGAATTGCTGGTTTTATTTGCCAGTACAAAAATTCCTTTTTGAGATAATTTATATGCCAGATTGCTGCTTTTTTCCCATTTTATCTGATGAAGCCAGGCTCATAATTGTTTCAAAGTGTGCAAATGAGGTATATGGTGATTAAAGTATGGCCAAACATTTTTGGCTGATATAACAGTGCAGACATGCTTGGTTCACTTTCTATGCCTTTTAGTAAGGAGGATTGACATCATTAGAGTGACTTTGCATAATCTGATAAGGTATAATGAGCCTCTTGTGCATTGTAATGAGACCGTTAATGCATTCCACAGTGAGGAGCTTGGTTGGCTCCAAATATCTTATTATGGCTTAATTGCTGATTTTCAGTCTCCTGGGACCAATGTTTTGGTTCTTCAAAATGCATTTAAAACATTTAACCAACTCCCACACATTGCATTCAGCATGGCCTCTGATCAGGAAAACTGAACTCTTACTATTTTGGAATTAAAATAACTTTTCCTGGAATTTTTATCTGATGTTTAGCTTTGAGTTCCATGGTCTATCTCCTCTCCTTGTGCTTAACACACTTAACAAACATGGGCAGCATCTTTTAGGTGTTTAGAGGTGGTCTTTGTGATAAAAATAAAGGTGCGGGCAGGGTCCCGGCGCCTGCTCGTAACCGGGTGCTTTGCCCGGCGCGGGACCCTGCTCATGCACGGGGGTGGAGGGGGTTGAGATCGGGGCCGCGCAGGGCCGTGCGCGCGGTGCATTATTTAAATTGATTGGCTCCGCTCGTGGAGTGGGGCGAGCGGAGCCAATCAGGGTGCAGGCAGTCATGTGCTCTGGCGTGTTGGAGACGCAGCAGCTTCTTTCTTGGTCGGCGGGGTCAGCGCGGCTTTCAGCGTCGGCAGGATTGCAGGTCTTCAAGAGAGCTAGTTTCGTCGGCGGGAGTGCAGGACTGCGGCAGTGCTCGCGGTGGAAACTGATCTGCAAGCAAGTGCCTCGGGTAGCAGGGTGGGCTCGCGACCGCCTGAGACAGCCTTCTGAAGGCAAGGAGGTGGGCCTGGGGCAGTGCTCCGCATCGGGGAGGGCCGGCAATGGTTTTTCGGCAGGGCATGCAGGCGAGCATTGAGCAGTGCTCCGTGCTGCGAGGCCCCGCGGCAGTTGTCAGCAAGGCCGGGAGGTGTGCCTGGGGCAGTGTTGGGGTGTGCCTGATCTTAAAAAAAAAAAAACAACAAAAAACAAAGAAGTACTTCCCGAAGTCACGGGATGGCAGGCAAGAAGCAGGCAAGTGGTGGGGGCGGAAAAGGGGGGGGGGGCAGGCGGCCCGGGGGAGGCAGGAAAAAAGGCAGAGGGGGAAAGGGGTAGGAAAATCGGCGTGTTCACGGTCAGAGAGTGCCAGTGAGCATGGGGTTAGGAGAAGGGGGGCGAGGGGTGCTGGGGGGGTGGTTCGGGGGCGTAGGGGGTCGCGGACTCGAGAGGGGCTTCGTGGAAGGCCCGCGGGGCAGGCTGCGAGTCATGGGCCTCCGCAGTTGGCCGTGGCCCAAGCGGCTGGGACTACTGAGACCCCGGATAGGGAGTCGGGTTCCAGGGGGGGGCAGGTTGAAGGCGTTGGGGGAGGGCTTCTCAGGATGGATCGGGAGCAGGGGCAGGGGTGGGGAGTTAACTCCTTGGGCCAATGGGGGGGGGGACCCAGGCAGGTACTTGGGGCGGCTGGGGGGGATGCGTGGGGGTGGCTATCTCCGGGCGGGGGTTTTGTTCCTCCTGCAGTGGGTTTGCCACCTTCCGGGTGGTCAGGGCTGTCAGGGCAGCGGTCTGGATGGGAGCATTGGTTGGGGGGGGTCAAGGTTCCTCTAGGGCGGATTGGACTGGGGCGTGGCCTCCGAGGGGTGCGCTGGGCTTGTCTTCGTTGGGTTTTCCCCTTTTGTCTTCACAGGTGCCCCATATGGCAGCGTCGGGTCCTGCTACATCTGCGGTGGTGTCCTGCAGTGACGGGAGTATTGATTCGCGGCCCCCTGCGGAAGTGTGTGCTGCTGGAGTCGGCGGCCAGGCGTCAGGAGCAGCAGATCTGCAGCGGTCGGCGGAACCGAGAGGCGATGACCTGCTTTCGTCCAGGACCCACGGCATCGAGGACACGCCAGGTGAGTTGAGAGTGGCTGACGGTGGCGCATCGCTTGAGCGAGGGTCGCGGTCCGATGGGCCAGGCAAGGCGCGCGGAAAGCGGAAGCGGGGGTGTCGTTATCGACGTACCTCCTCTTCTTCCTCCTCATCGTCTTCGGATTCGTCTGGCGCCTCGGTGGCTGTCGGCGGAGGGCCAGGGGCGGCCATGAGTGGCGGGGTTGAGGCGAGTTTGGCTGGTGGGGGTGCGGCTTCTTTGGTTCCCTTGTCGGAATTGTGGGAAGGGGTCCCCAGAAAGCTGAGGCGAAAGATTAGGAAGCGGAAATCTATCGATATTTTTCGTTTGTTAGAAGGAAGGAAACGTTCTGGGGACAGCAGGAAGAAGCGAAAGGAGGACGAGAAAGCGGGTCGGCTTCGGAAGGTGTCGCGCAATGTCATTAATTGGGTGCGATCCTTCTTGCGGTTGGCGAGCGTGTGGGGGCATCATTTTCCTCAACAGTCCGGGATGTTGTTATCCTATGCGGACTCGATTCTTGAAGCGTCTCAAATGCATGAAGGCTGGTCGTGGCTTAATTATGACGAGAAATTCAGGGATAAAATGGAGGAGAATACATTTTTAACCTGGGGCACGCAAGACATTAACCTTTGGCTAACACAGATGTCGGTCAAGGGAGGGGGGTCTGGGGGAAGCGGAGGTAAGATGGGGTCGGTAGTCATTGGGGGGGGCGGCTCCTTCCTTTCGGGGGGCAGTCGCCACAGGACCGGCTTGCCCGGCTCCTGGAGGCGGGAGTGATGTGTGCTGGAGGTTTAATCGGTCAATGTGTCCCTTTCCGGATTGTAAATTCCGGCATGCCTGCTCGAGCTGTGGAGGTCCTCATGCAGCAGCGAAATGTGTTAAAAAAGGGCCCGGGGCTCAGCCGCCGTCCGTCCTCAAATAGGGGGGGGGGGCCTTTTGAGCTGGCCCCTTCGCCTATTCAGGTTCTGCTTTTGTGTTCTTGGTTGCGTTCTTATCCGCGTAGGCGGGATAGGTTAGTGTTGCAGTTGGGCTTTAGTTTGGGTTTTGTGGTTCCGGTGCGTGGCGTGGTCGTGGTTGCATCGCCGCGCAATTCACCTAGTGTGCGGCGGTGGGGGGCTATAGCTCGGGGGAAGATAGCAGAAGAATTACAGTTGGGGAGGATAGTGGGGCCTTTTCGGCAGCCACCGTTCCCGGATTTTGTTGCATCACCGTTAGGCATTATTCACAAGAAGGAGCCGGGGAAGTTTTGGCTAATTCACAATCTCTCTTCTCCGGCTGGATCCTCCGTCAATGATTTGATTCCACGGGATTTGTGCACGGTGCGTTATCAGTCTTTTGACAAGGCCACGGAGTTAGTCAGGAGAGCGGGGCGGGGGCATTGATGGCGAAGGTTGATATCGAGTCGGCTTTTCGTTTGTTGCCGGTTCATCCGTCTTCCTTCAGGTTGTTGGGTTTTCAGTTTGAGGGGGCGTTTTATTTTGACAAGTGCATGCCCATGGGGTGTGCGGTATCTTGCGCGTACTTTGAAAAGTTCAGCTCTTTCTTGCACTGGTGTTTGGTGCGGCGAGTGGGAAGGGGGGAGGTTGTCCACTATTTGGATAATTTTTTCTTTGTGGGTGAAGCGGAGTCCTTAGGGTGTAGCGAGCTGTTGGCTGGTTTTGGTAGTCTGGCTTGTGAGTTGGGGGTGCCGTTAGCTGAGAGTAAAACGGTAGGCCCGACGACGCGGTTGACCTTTTTAGGTGTGGAATTAGATTCGCAAAGTTTGGAGGCCCGATTGCCCTCAGATAAGGTAGAGAAATTGAGGGTGCTGGTGGCTAATGCCTTGGCCTCTTCCAAGTTGACTTTGCGGGAGCTGCAGGCCTTAATAGGTTCCCTTAACTTTGCTTGTAAGGTCATTCCCATGGGCAGGGTCTTCCTTCGGCGCTTGGCGGCAGCGACAGCGGGGGCTCGGAAGCCTCACCATCGTATCCGAGTGTCAAGGGTTATGCGAGAGGATTTGCAGATTTGGGAGCTCTTTTTGAGTGACTTTAATGGCACGTCGGTGTTACAGGATGCAGAGATCTCCAGTGAGGATTTGCAGCTGTATTCGGATGCTGCGGGTGGGGTTGGTCTAGGCATATATTTCGGCGGCACTTGGTGTGCTGAGCAGTGGCCGATGGAATGGGAGGATGCAGGGCTTCTGAGAAATATTACCTTTCTTGAATTGTTTCCCATCTTAGTGGCGCTTGTGTTATGGCTGGAGCGATTGGCCAACCGTAGGGTGGTGTGGTGGTGTGATAACGAGGTGGTGGTGGCCGTCGTGAATCGTTATACTCCACGCTGCAGTACGGTTGCGGCCTTGATGCGCCAAGTCGTTCTAGCCTGTTTGCGTTTGAACGTGGACTTAAAGGCTAGCCATATTCCTGGTCGTACTAATGCAATCGCTGATGCTCTTTCTCGTTTGCAGTGGGAGCGGTTTCGGCAGTTGGTGCCAGAGGCAGACGAGGAAGGGTTCGGGGTCCCTTGGAACTTGTGGAGCTGTGGCCTACCGCGATGAAGAACCTGTTAAAGAATTCAGTAGCTGAGCGCACGTGGGATTCTTATCAGCGGGGCTGCGCGCGAGTGTGGGAGTATTTGCATGGTGAGGGGAGTGCGGGAAGCGAGGTGTCTGAGTATCTGCTGGGGAGCTATGTTGGGTGGGCAAAGGAGAGGGGGTTGCCGAGATTGGTGGTTCGGGGCCATTTGGCGGGGTTTGAATTCTTTGCCCGGGCAATGGGTTGGCCGGGCATAGGGCGGGGGCACCTTGCCCGGCGTTTACTGCAAGGGTGGGAGCGGGCGCTGCCATTGCGGCGAGATCGTAGGCTCCCGATTACCCATGACTTGTTGCAGCGTTTGTGTTACGTGTTGTCGGAGGTGGCATCGTCACCTTACGAGGGTGTTTTATTTCGAGTGGTGTTTTGTTTAGCATTTTTGGGGCCTTTCGGGTCGGCGAGTTGGCGGCGGATTCGGGGAAGTTGGGTTTAGGTAATTGTTTGCGGTTGCAGCATGTGTGGAGGGAGCCGGGACGTGTTCGTGTACTTTTAGCTAAGTCCAAAACGGATCAACAGGGTAAAGGTTTGTGGGTGGTGCTGGGGAGTATCGGGGGACTCACTTGCCCGGTAGCGGCCCTCGAAGACTACTTGCGTGTATGCCCGGGCGGTGGTGAAGCGTTGTTCGTGCATAAGGACTCTTTGTATGTGACTAGGTATCAAGTGACGGCGGTTTTACGCCTGGCTCTGCGTAGGATCGGCAAGGATCCGGCGTTGTTTTCGGCTCACTCTTTTCGCATCGGCGCCGCCACTAGTGTGGCTGCGGCGGGTATGTCGGGGGATCAGATCCAGGGTATTGGCCACTGGCGCTCTAAGGCCTTTCATGGTTATGTGCGGCTGTAAGGAGCCCTATTAGGGTTGGGGGGGTTGCTAATGCTGTTATTTTCTCTTCCAGGTGGGGGTCTGATGGAGAGGGGCTGTTGGATGCTGGGACACTCCTTTGTCTTTTGGGCTGGTCAGAGAGCAGCGGTGCGGCCTATCGGGATTAATCTTGGGCTCGCCCAGCAGAGGTGGCGCTTTCATGGCTGGGTGAGCGGGGACTGAGGTGGACTCAACTGCTGCCCTTGCTTCGTCATCATCTGCGGGTTCGAGGACGACCAGCGGTCGTGCTGGTCCATCTTGGAGGTAACGATTTGTCGGAGTGGTCTTGCAAGCAGCTTATAAGGGCGGCGAAGAAGGACTTTTCGACTTTGCTTCGTTTGCTGGACGGAGGCATCTTGATTTGGTCAGACATCATCCCGCATCCGGCGTCCTGGGGCCAGAGGAGATGGTCCTGTGGGCTTACCAAGATAAATCGTCAAATTGGGAGATGGGTCTGTGAAAGAGGGGGGTATCAGGTGCAGCATGTGTGGGTTGATATTGCCTGTACGGGGTTGTATAGGGCGGATGGTGTTCATCTTTCGCCAGTGGGGATGGACTTGCTTTTGAACGACTGGCAGGAGGTGTTGGAGCGAGCTGTTCAGGGTGGCCGCACTGGTCGCAGCTTGGGGTAATTGGGGGGGCGGCACAGCTAAAGTTTCGCCGTGCCGGTGGCGGGATCCCAGAGGTTTCCGGGGTCCGGAGCCTTAGGCGACTCGGGACGGGGCGGGGTGCCCTCGACCCGGACTACCCCTGGAAGACTTTTGCTAGTAATATGGCGAAGTCGGATAGGGGTGGTCGGAATGTTGCCGGTGGTCGGACCATGGTTGCAGCGGAGGCGAGGTCGCTTTGCTAGTAGCATGGCTGGTGACGCATCGCTCCGCTGGGGGGGGGGGGGTTTGGGAGATCATTGTTCCTGTTATGGTTTTGTTGTTATGGGAAATAAAGCTGCGACCAATTGTTACCATACTTGGCTGTCAGAGTAATTTGTGGGGGAAAAGAAAGAGAAATGCTATTGGTTGATGGGGCATGAGGCTGGGGGTGGGGGAGGGGTGGGGGGGAAGCAAGGTATAATGTAAGGGTGAGCGCCGGGTCTGGCTACCCGGTTAAAATAAAGGCACAGGCAGGGTCCCGGCGCCTGCTCGTAACCGGGTGCTTTGCCCGGCGCGGGACCCTGCTCGTGGACGGGGGTGGAAGGGGTTGAGATCGGGGCCACGCAGGGCTGTGCGCGCGGTGCATTATTTAAATTGATTGGCTCCGCTCATGGAGTGGGGCGAGCGGAGCCAATCAGGGTGCAGGCAGCCATGTGCTCTGGCGTGTTGGAGACTCTCCAGAGCACAGGCTGTTTGGCGGGAGGCGCGGCAGCCCACCCGCCCACCCAGCCTTCGCGGTTGCGGGGCTGGTGTAGGGGTGTCGCAGCGGGGGGGGGGGTGAGGCGGGATCCCAGAGGTGGCCGGGGTCCGGACCCTTAGGCGACTCGGGACGGGGGCGGGGTGCCCTCGACCCGGACTACCCCTGGAAGACGTTTGCTAGTAATATGGCGAAGTCGGATAGGGGTGGTCGGAATGTTGCCGGTGGTCGGACCATGGTTGCAGCAGAGGTGAGGTCGCTTTGCTAGTAGCATGGCTGGTGACGCATCGCTCCGCTGGGGGGGGGGGGGGTTGGGAGATCATTGTTCCTGTTATGGTTTTGTTGTTATGGGAAATAAAGCTGCGACCAGTTGTTACCATACTTGGCTGTCAGAGTAATTTGTGGGGGAAAAGAAAGAGAAATGCTATTGGTTGATGGGGCAAGAGGCTGGGGGTGGGGGAGGGGTGGGGGGGAAGCAAGGTATAATGTAAGGGTGAGCGCCGGGTCTGGCTACCCGGTTACAAACTCCAGTAGATTCTACCGTATATGTAGCACCGGCTTCATCCCATTTGATTTTTCTGGGGTCACGTTCCTGGAAGACGGTGTTACAGTAGAGTGATCATTTATAATGAGTTTTTTCATGTGCCTTTAAAATAACCATAGGTGGAATCATACTTAAATATGTAAACTATATACTCCAGGTTTATGAAACGGTCATTGATAGCACTATCTTCATTTTGCCTGAACAGATGGTAGCATAAATGAAGAGCCGGCTAGTACAACTAAATCCAATTTTATCCAGATAGCAAATCAGTTATATATCCGCCTCTTGATAATTTCATGGGAATAATGGAAAATTTTGCCCATTCAAACACAGTTTTTCTCCAATGAGATGGTGATAAGGGACTAGCTCCATTTACTTAATTCCTTTTTCCAATATCTAAACATTATCAACCCATGCTCTAAAACTCCTCACAATGCATAAGAAACTTCCTTTATGGATAAATAAGGCGGCCAGTGGAAGGGAAGGCTATAAATGACTGGGTAGGTTTGGGAGAGAGTGAAAGTTTTTTTTTATTTTTCCAACCCAATGTAAATTGGAAAGAATTATATAAAAGGGGTTGAGAATGTCACTGTCCATCTGTCTGGGGGTAAAGTAACTGTCCAAAATTTTAGCAGAATGGGATGAAACACGGTATATGGAAAAAACCTGGTAAAAAGACATCAAGTATGAAAATGAGCCAAATTGGACTGGGGATTCCAGTGAAATAACCCCCCCCCCCAAAAAAAAAAAAACCAACAACAACAGCCTAATGTATTTCTATGGGAGAAATAGTTCCAGTTTGAGTAGTATAGAAACATATACACAGTGATACATAGCAAATAGGGAATTGCTCATTTCAAATGCCATCTTTCTGCTCTTTACTCTCTGAACCCCCTAAATTGACTTACCCCCAGAAATTGTCCCCCAACACATTTATTTATTTATTTAGTATACATTTGTATACCGCTACTTCCAGCGATCAGCAGCGGTTTGATTACAGATTGGAAATTGTCACATTTGCCTCCCCACGCCACAAACTTCCCTACCCCAAAAAGTACTCCTTCGCAACTGCCCTACCAACCCTCCAAATGCTGCTTCCACCACAATAAATATCCCTACACAACTGCCCAGCCCAAAAACCACATCCCACAGCTGCCCTTAACACCTTTTTGCTGTCTCCCTATTCATTTCCAAATCCAGTTCAAACTTCTCCTAATGACTTACAAGCGAATTCATTCTGCAGCTCCTCATTACTTATCCTCTCTTCTTTCCCTGCATCCCTTTCTCCAAAACTGCTCACCAGGCAAATTCCTTCTATCTGTGCCCTTCTCTTGCACTGTCGACTTCAGACTTTGTTCCACCTTCTTGCACCACATTTCTGGAACAGACTAGCTGTAATGCTCCATCTCAGGTCCTATTCAAATCTAGGCTAAAAACACAACTCTTCAAGGCTGCTTTTGGATCCTGATACCCCTTATCCTGTCCGTTACTTATGTGGGTTGTAACCATTTCCCCTAATTTCTACCCTAATCCCCTGTTCGTTGTATTTGTTTGTCTTGCATAGATTGTAAGCTCTATCGAGCAGGGACAGTGTCTTACATGGATGTGTACGGCGCCTTGTACGCCTTGTAGTGCTATACAAATGATAAATAGCAGAAGTAGTAGATTAGTAATATTTGTACACTTTATTAAATTTAAGAAATTACAAAAACAAATCACTTGTACAAAGACTAGGGCAGTTGTACCACATAATTTCCTCAAACAACTAAATCAATCTGAATAAACAAAAAGAAGTTCTAATGTATTTATTTATTTCACAACTTTTCTAGACTGCTTTTCTGATAGTCAACGTGATTGACGCATAACAAAATTCTGGAAACGCTTACATTAGAAAAACTGTTTAACAAATTACAATTAATAAATATGCCAGATGCGTTTACACCATGAGAACTGGTTAACAATTCATATACAGTATGTACAATATGACAAAGGTAAGCTAACATTAAAATAAATATATCATATAACAGAAATTATTCTCTCATTCTGAAATGATATATTTGGTAATTGAGATAAAGGTATTGCTCATGAGGGGCTGAGTAGCCACCTGGCTGTAAATAATGGTAGTTGAAAAACATGTATTGTCCTTTGTGCTTATTCTTATGATGCTGTCATGTAATGCTAGGTATCTGGACCATAGTTTTCTGTGAATATGTAGATTTTGAGTTGTTTCTGAAATTGTTAGAGCCTCAATAGCTCTTAATTCATAGTGAGGATTGTACATGACCTCTCATCTTGTCAATGGTCTTCTTGTCCAGCACTCTCTAGATTCCCTTTTCTTGACTGATACTTGGCTGAAGGAGGGTGGGGGCTCTCCTTCGCCGATACTTTCCCACTGAGTATGTTGCTTTTTCTACTCCTATGTTGGGTCTCTTTGCTGGAGGAGTGGCTGCTGTTTTCCATTCCTCCCTCCCAGTCTCTGTAGTTTCTTCCCTGCCCCTCTCCTACCCAGAATCTATTTTAATTAAGCTTAACAGTTCTATTCTGATACACTTCTTGTTAATTTCTTCCCCTCCTTCCCTTCACCCTCAACAGTGGGACTCACTCCTACACATTCTCTCTGATGGGGAGGAGTGGCCTAGTGGTTGGGGGCAAGTTACTTCAGGCCGGAAGGTCAGGGGTTCAAATCCCACTAGAGAACAGCAACCTTGGGCAAGAAGGACCTGGGTTTCTAGACCCACAGGTGCTCCTTGTGGTCTTGGGCAAGCCACTTAATCCTCCATTGCCCATATTCTCTGTAAAATAGTTATCTCCAGGTTATAATGCCCTGTTCAATGTAATTTCAGTTTGTCCAATGTAAACCACCTTGATATCATGAAAGGCAGTATATAAGAAATGTTAAATAAGTAAATAAATAAAATAAATAAATGATGTCTCACTGCTTTATTCTCACCTCATCATTCGGGGTGATTTCAATGCTCATTTTGCCTCTCCGCTCAGGCCATGTGACAAAGTCCTTTTGCAGATATTTCTCAATCTGCCTCTCTCACAACTGGTTTCTTTTCCCTCCCATACCCACTGGTTAGGTTCTAGATTTTGTCCTTACTTCTCCCCCTCTTCATTCAGCTCTCTCCGCTTTCACTTCCCGTCCAGTTCCCTGGTCTGACCACTTCTGCATCCTTTTTACTTCCCATTTTTCCTTGTTAGCCTCATCTTCTATTTCTGACTGCTTTCTAGTTATATCTTCCCTAACTAAATCTCATGACCTCCCACTCATACCCTCTAACAGTTTCCTTTCACTACTGACCTCTTTGCACTAGATTTTCAATCTCTTTCAATCAACATTATATTCCCTGTTATCTGTAAACCTATGTCAGTTTATCCTGTCTAGGTAGTATGTTGTTTGATGTAAACCGCACTGATGATAAATAGTGCGGTATATAAAAACTGTTAAATAAATAAAATAAATAAATAAAACATGCAGGCTCATCTCTGGTCCCCCGCCCTATCCTCTGCCCTCAATAAGGATGCCCTACTTTGTCCACATGCTCATCGCTCAAGGCATCATCAATCCTCTCCCTTGATCTGGTCCATATTCGATAACAGTCTTTCTTTTAGTGTCTTTCCTGCCCTTTGGAAACATGCAACCATTCGTCACCCTCTGACTAGATGTGCTAAGAAGCTGAGAAGGGAGACTCAGAGGGGGCATTGAGCTGGGAGCCCTCAGCAGGGCACCCACACCGGTCAACATGGCTGCGTTGCAGTGAAACATGGTGGGATATGACAGCAGTAAGGTGGACAAGTTAGTTCATGGGTTTCACATGGTTTTTTTATTCCTTAAAATGGCTCCTTGGGTTTCCGGGAGGCAGATAATCTGAAGTCAGCCCTAGATAATGGGAGGGAAGTCCAACAAAAAATCGACAAAGAGTGGGCCCTCTTAACTTAATAGTATCACCACTGGGCCTAGTACCTAAGAAAAAGCTGGGCAGGTTCCAGACCATATATCCTTTGCGTATCTGGAAGAGGACTTGGTCAGTGACCACTTGGAGCAGGCGGTGTGCTCAGTAAAATATGCATCTTTGGACAAGGCTTTAAGCCTACTGAGGGCAAACGGGAGTGGGGCATGGTTGGCCAAGACTGATGTGGAGGCAACTTTCTGTTAGCTATCAATTCACCCGTTGGGCTTACATTTGCTGAGTTTCCATTTCAGGTGCCGCTACTGCTTCGATAAATGCCTCCCAATGGGATGCTCGGTGCCATGCATTCTTCAAAGAATTCAGCTCAACATTACAGTGGATAGTGGAGCAGGATAGTGGAGAATATTACACATTACTTGGACGATTTCCTGCTGTTGGCCAGCGACGAGTGGTCCTGCAGCAATAACTTTTCTCCAGGAACAAGCAGGAAGTCAGTCCTCACATATGGTGACATTGGCACTGACAGAGTGCTTCCGAAAGCATCCCCCCAGCTTTCAAAGAAAGCCTTTGGGAGATGCCACCATGCATGCATGGTCCCCTTCCTGCCCAAGGGTGCCATCTTGCTCAGTCCCCTTTTTTTCCACAGAGCCCTTCAGATGTTGTCTGGTTTGTCCCCAGAAAAAGTTGATTATTTCTCTCTCTGAGTATTACGCTCACCTCCGGTATTGCACCGGTACTCTTCCCACCTACCGACCTCGGTGCCTCAACATTGGGTTCGGTTTAATTGGTTCAGTCTTTCCTTATTTTCTTTTTCTGGCGTCTTTGCACCTTTTTTCTCCTGCTGGCAGCCCGGAGAATCTTCAACCTCGCAGGGGTACTTTTTTCCCCCCATGGCTACCAGTGGCTTTAAGAAGTGTGATCAGTGCTCCAAAATTATGTCTTTGACTGACACACACGACTGCTGTCTCTGCTGCCTCAGGCCAGACCATGATCCAGCAGCCTACAGTCTCTGCAAGACTATATCCAGCAAGGCCCTCAAGAGCCACCAGCAGCAGCATGATAAGTTTTTCCACGAGTCCCCGATGCCTCCAAAGGCCAGGGCCTCGTCTGAAGCCCCAACATTTCAGGCGGAACTCTCCAAACCTGAGCCTCGTTGTGGGTCCACAGAAAGGGGGTCTCCCTCGAGGGAACCAGGACGAAGAAACAACCCTTGAAGGTGGCATCCTTGGATGGTTCTGACCGGCCGGGAGCTTCCCGGGCTCGGTCCCACAGTCCGAGACGTCAGAGAAGGAGTGACCTGCGAAGGTCCCCCAGAAGGATCCAACCGTGGACCAGCCTCGGTCCCTGACACCATCGTCATTGAGGATTCCCCTTTGGGGGGAGCCAGCATCGGGCCTCTCGGTGCCCATGCTGAAGGCTGCAGAGCCTTCTGGAGTGCAGTTTGTCTGCCTTCATAGACCAGCAGCGGGTGCTGTCATCCGCCCTGTCCACCGGGTCTTCGACATCCAAGACGTCCCCGGAGGCCAAGCTGATCCTCAACGTCCTTTGGCCTTGAGTCGATCCTCTGTCGAGGTCATGCTCTGAGTCCCACTCAATGGGACCACGGTCATCCTCAGAAAGTTTACCGGGTGTCAGCCATAAGGCATTGGTAGCCCCAAGGCCCATGGAGCAGCCCTCCTATGAGTCCTCAATGGACTACTCAGAGTGGAAGATGGAGTCCCCCAATACCCGTAACCACTGCGACGTCCCTTCTGACTCTCCCATCTTGGAACCTCGGTGGCTGTCTCTGCTCGAGGACATGGACATCCTGTATTTTGTCAAGGACATGTCTAATACCTTGGCATTCCCGAACGAGTTTGAGGAAGACTCTCGGGTGGATGAGTTGGAAATCACTCCAGTATGAGGCCCCTCCGCAGCAATCACTCACGGTGCCCATTCCTCCCATCCTGGAATGGCAGTGCCAGTAGTGAGCAAATGGCTCGATTCGATGTATCGAGTCCGCCGGAGCCCGGGCTTCGAGAAGTCACAACTGCCGCATTACTCCACTGCCCCTCCCCAATGGAAGCGCTTAGGTAAAAGTCATTTTACCCAAGGAAGGGAGCTGCTTACCGAAACTACCCACCTTATCAGTCCACCCTGGCTCCCCAATAGGGTCTGCAGGCCAAGGGACATGGGCATGGCCCACCTAAGCAGAAGGCTCCAAAACTCCAGGCACTGGCCCTGGCCCAGCCAGAAGGTAGCTTTTGACTCATTGAGCACAGCTACTCTACCCCAAAGAGATCAGCAGCCCACAGGGAGATGTCTGGCTCTCTATGCCCAGAGGTGGGTGACCATCACCACCGATTCCTGGACACTAAAGGTAGTCAAGAAGGGTTACCTCCTCCACCTGACTCAGACACCTTCCCCTTATTTCCCAGGTGAACCCCTCAGGTCTCCCCTCCACCAGGACCTTTTTCTGAAGGAGCTGACATTTTCAAGTACAAGGCAGTGGAACCAGTGCCCCACCACTTCAAGGGCAAGGGGTTCTACTCCACATACGTCCTCGGGCCAAAGAGGACAGGGGACCTAAGGCCCATCCTCAACCTGCGAAACCTCAACAAATTCCTGGTGAGGGAGAAGTTCAAGATGCTCTCCCTTGGGATTGCTGCCATACCTCCAGCAGGGAGACTGGCTATGCTCCTTAGACCTCAAGGATGCTTATACCCACATCCTCATCCACCCCGACCACAGGCAGTACCTGTGGTTTGTAGTGGAGGGCATGGATTTTCAATATATAGTTCCTCCCTTCGGCCTAGCCTCTGCCCCAAGAGCCTTCATAAAATGCATGGCAGTCATGGCTGCCTTCCTCCAGCTCCAGGGGGTCTTCGTATTTCCCTACCTGGACGACTGGCTCATAAAGGTGCATCAGGCCACCGCATGCACCATCCATGTTCTGCAACACTTGGGCTTCATCATAAACTACCCCAAGTCTCATCTCCTCCCGACATAATGCCTGGAGTTCATTGGGGCAAAGATCGACACTCTCCAGTCGAAGACCTTCTTGCCCAGGGACCAAGCTGATCTTCTCGGGCCTCTAGCTTGATGAGATGTACAGTACCGTCCCTTGGTGCCCGTCCGGTTGCCCAAATATCACCAATCAAAGAATTACTTAGACAGCAGTTGCTTTATCTACAAAGACTTTTATTTCCAGCATCATGCAGAACAGCAAGGTCTGTCTATAGAAATGGCAGACAGTACTTTCTTTCTCTGTGAAGGGGAAGAAATACTGCCCGCCCTTCCCCTAAAATAACCACCTTATATACATTTCTCCGTGTCTCAAATGTCTACTTCATCTGTTTCAAATTAATTCCAGTGAATCCATCATACATTCTTAAGTGTCAGCAGGGCCCTGCAACACTTTTCCCAGGGGAGAATCTCCTTACATTTGTACATCTGGACCTATCTGGACCTGCACTTAGACCTGCTTATTTATACATGGCCTATGACCTCTATACATCTGGACATGCTTTTAGGTCTATTTATCTATGCATGGCCTGTGACCTTTGACCCTTCCTGTATTTTTCCTTCTTCTTGGCACTAATTGAAACCAGGCAGAGAGTATTTTGTGCTCATTTGTTTGAATTCTTTGCTTGACCTGTAATTTCATGTTAGGCCCATTATTCTGCATACTTCTATCCAGAATATGGTTTCCCAGAATCCTCCATAACAGGCCGCATCCATTTTCTTATGGCAAGCATATACTCTCATATAGCTATTGTCTTCTTGTCTGTCTTCTTGTCTTCTGTGCCATCCATCCTCCTGTGTAGTTTCACCAGGCAAGAGTTCAGTCATATAAAGCCAATATATAAGCAGACCTAACTCAAATTTCCCAACACTTTCCAACACAATCCAGAGCGCTTCTTCTTTTCCCCATGCCCCCTGCATTTCAGTAGCTTTAATATTGCTTTTGACATACAAGGCTACTCCTCCTCCTCTTCCATTTTCTCTGTCTCTTCTGAATAGATTATAGCCAGGTATGGCTATATCCCAATCATGCTATTCGTTTAGCCATGTTTCTGCAATGGCCACAATGTCCAAATCCATTTCCATTAGGGCTTCTAGGTCTGGAACCCAGCCTTTTCTTCTGAGGCGATGAAGGGTAAAGTGACTTGCCCAAGCTCACAAGGAGTGTCAGTGGGAATCGAACCCTTAATCTTCTGGGTACTAGGCAGCTGCTCTAACCACTAGGCTACGCCTCCCTTTTATTTATTTATTTGTTTAGCTGTATTTATATTGTGGACATTATACCAGCTCAAGAGCAGTTGTAAATTTCTGCATGTAGATTATGCAGGTACGCACAAGTAAGCATGTTCATACCACAGGCTATACTTTTACAGCAGATGTAATTGTATAATTACCATTTCCCACACATACATTGCCATGTGGGCAAAAAGAGCGGCATTTTAAAAAGGCATTTACATGGTTTACAGGCCGGTAAACTGTGTAAATGCCGTAAAAAGGGATTTTCAACGGTACTTACCTGGTTAGTGTCTTTGAAAATCCCCCCTAAAGTCCCCAACGCGCCCCGATGCTATTCGGTTAGCATCGGGGCTTGTTGGGGGCATTCTGGGGTAGAACGAAGGTGAAAACCCCATCTATCTTGTTAGCACAGAGCGCTAACAGAGTAGCATGGAAAACCACTGTGGCCCGGTTAGTCTTGGTGGCATCCCAGTTGTGCAGCGAACCCTGGATATTCACTTCTGTCATCGTGGAAGTGAATATCCGGGGTTAAGGGGTAGGCAGGCAGGGCTTCGCTTAGCCCTGCCCAATTCAAAATCAGGCCCAATGTGATTTCTAAATTTACCCCAGTGGTTTAATACCCTTTTTCGCAACAGTATAAATAACCCCCTTCCTCCTCCCTATCCTTCCCCTAACCCCTCCCTCCCCCTACTGCGCCCACTCTACCCAAACAAGGCACCCATAAACTCTGTACATAAGTTCTCACACCATTCTTTGTAACCTCAGCAAATGTAAATAAGTTTCCACAGTTGCACATAAGTTAGTTCTCTGTCTCAGTGTAGCATATGCAACTGTTCTATGTACACTGCTTTGACGCAGTGAAAAGCAGTATAAAAAAACAGTTAAATAAATTAAATAAAGTCCTGAAAAATGAACATTCCGACACTATCTCACGGAGGCCCAGACCTCCAGAGGTAAATTGATCCCAAGTGTTAATAACAAGAACATCTTGGGTTACCTGAAGCTGTTGTGTTAAAATAATGACAAAGTTAGCAACAGCACAGCATTATTTACCTGCAGACTCGGGAGAAATTGTTCTCAGTCACAACCTTGAGATAGTGTATCATAATTACCATCTCATACAGAGTTCTAGAAGGAACCTAATATGTTGTATAATTCAAAACACTGTATGAAAAAAAACTTCCCATGCAATTAAGATTTTATTAGATGCAGGCAGTAGCTTTTCATCTTTTTCTCTTCGGAGAATATTTTAATAAAATATTAAGATTATTTTCAAATGTCTTTTCTGAGCATGAAACAGTAATTAATTCACAAGAAAACTGCAGGTAGATTAATGACAACACTTCCTTTTATTTAAAATATATAAATAATTGAGAACCAGTAGGAAGTGTCACATTCTAGTTAGACTCTGTCCCATTTGTATGCAATATTACGACCTGATATATATATGTATCTATCTATGCTTATATGTATTTATACATGCATTTGTTTTTAACCTCAGTTCTTTAACAAACATATGTTTATATATTTTTGAATAATGCATTAAGGGGCTTGTTTACTCAAGTGCAGCAATGTTTACCGCAGGGTTTAGCATGCACTAAGCAGTTAGCACAGGACTGCGGTAACTGTTATCATGCACTAACAAAGGCAGTATAATAGAATTCCATGCTAACTGCTTAGTGTGTGATGGGGTAGGGACTGGGTGGGTTAAGGATAGAGAGAGGGAGTCTACTGCACACTGTGGTTAGAGTGGAGGTAATTACCAAATGCTAAGGTCCCAATTCCATTGAAGACATAGATCTCCTTTGTACGTTTGAGTTGGCGAGGAAGAGGTCTTCCCATAAGAGCCACAGCTCCTTTGAGCCTTATTTACCAAGAGGGTAATTTTAAAAGGTTTAAAGCCCAAAACTCTTCTGTGCAGGTTATGTGCTGTGTTGGCTCATAGCCCTGCCCGTCAACCCTTAAACCCGGATATTCAATGCTAGGGTCATATGTGGCCTTGCCATTGAATATCCAAGTATCACCGCACAACCCAAAGCTAACCGGGCAGCAGTGATAATGCATGCTGCCTGGTTTTCGTCTGCACCATAAAGATAGGCGAGGGTTTTCCTCACCTCTTTTCGGCGCAGAACACCAAACAGGCTGCATGCAATATTGCTGCTGCCCAGTTATCTTGCGTCCCCACCTCCGCTCTGCCCTGGAACGCCACGATGCTAGCAATGAGTCCTCATCTCATTCCAATCAAGGACCTTTGGAAAGAGCTGAAATCTGCCATTGGTAAAAAGAATCCTGGAAACATTCATGAGCTGAAACAAATTACATTTGAAGAGTGGGAGGAACTACCAGCAGACAGATGTATGAAACTTATAGATGGCTACAAGAAATGTTTGGAGGCTGTCATCACTGCCAGGAGTTGTGCAACCAAATATTAGTGGAAGGGTGCCATTAATCCCGTCCAGGTCATATTTAGTTTTTTTCTCAGAAACTGCAATGTCTAATTTGCACAGTCATCTTTTTTTTGTTGTATACCTTCGAACAGACTATTAAAATATTATGATGACATACACTTGGAATATTTCCAATTATTTCTCAAGATATTGTGTCAACATACCTAAAATGCAAGAGTGCCAATAATGTTGACCACAACTGTAGATCATATCCTCCTTCCCCAACAAATGACAGACATGGTATCTCAGTCACAGCTCTTTCCTGATTCTCCTTCACCTATGTTCAAAATTGTACTTTACAGTCCTCTAATACATAAATCCTTCCCTGTGGTGCCCCTGAGGACACCATACTTACTCCCATATTATTCAGTCTGTTCCCCACTTGCAACAGTTTTTGAAAGCATCGGTCTCCATGGTTACACTTTTGCTGATGATATTCATCCAATTTATTATACAGATCCACTTCCCCCTCATCTTTCCTCCCTTAACTCAAGTTTACAAGCTATTGCTGACTGGTTAGAAGAGCACTGCATGAAATGAAACCCTTCTACGACTACTACTATTTATCATTTGTATAGCATTACAAGGCATATGCAGCGCTGAACATGTACAAGGTCATGTGGGTAACTTGTTGTTCCCATCCCTCACCCCCAGCTGCTCTTCTTATCAAACACCACCTATCCCTCTTCACAACTGTGTAATAGTCGTAGGCTGCAAGTTTGATTCTTCCTTAACTCTCAGTATCCAAATATTAGAAGTTCTTAAAACCTCCTTTTTCCTCAGAAAAATAAATAAAACCTTATTTGGATATAAATAACTTAAAGATAGCCATCTATGCACATATATTAAATCTTCTAGATTATTGCAATCCCCTTTACCATGGACAGAGTCAATCCTCCCTAAACCATCTTCAATTTGTTGAAAATTCAATACTACAAACACTAGGAAATTCACCGACATTACCCCTGCCTTATGAGCTCTCCATTGGCTCCCGCTGCATTATCAAATTCAATTTAAGATATGAATCATTATTCATAAAATACCAAATACCAATATCCTGCTGTATCAGTCTTATCTACTAACTCCCCATAGCTCCTGATGTCAACTTTGCTCTAATCTGGTTAATCAACTCAGCCAACCCACTGCTTATAGTCAGTTCCTTAATGGTAAGATCATGGAAGGAGGTGGAGCTAACCGCAGAGCAAGATGGAGGTAAAGAGTTTTTGCTCCAGAGGAATCCTGCTAGAATCAGCTGCCCTGCTTGTCAAAATAGTTGGTTTAAAGGCAAGCCTGTCTGTGAATCAAGCTTGAGATATGTCAGCACCTACACCAGCACGTTTAGAATTACAGAGTAGCGTTTCATTGGATGTAAAACGCTCCAAGCAAGAGCCCCCCTCGCCACAAAAGATGGCGCCATCGAAAGACCAACAAGAAGGACTACATGAACTGCTTGCAGAGATAAGAGCCGTAAAAGAATTGGTTCAGCTCAATGCCAACTCTTTAGGATCTCTTCAAATAGATCTCTCGGACATGAAAGATCAGTTGGCTTCTTTATCTATACGGTCAGACAAAGCAGAGGGAATTATTGCAGCCCACGAAGACCATTTCCACGTGGTTGATCGAAACACAAGGCGGATCTCACAACTAGAATGGAATTTAGAAGACCTGAACAATAGGGTTCGAAGGAACAATGTTTGAGTTCTAGGTATCCCAGAAGGTGTAGAGGGAGTGAACCCTATAAAATTCATGGAAGTGCTCCTGCCTAAGCTTTTGGGGCTTCAGTTGAGTTACCCACTGGAAAGCGATCGGGCCCATCGCATCCCCTCGCACTCCAGATCAACCAGGAAGTACCCGCGGCCCATGATCTTCAGAGTTCTAAGACATCAGCAAATGGTAGAGATCATGAGCGCTGCCAAAACCCATGCTTCGGTGGAATTTGAAGGGCACAAACTCATGTTTTTCCCCGATCTTGCTAAATCTACTGTGGATAGATGGAAGAAGCTGTTGGAATGCCGTCCTCGATTACAGAAACTACAGGCCAGATACGGGATGTATTATCCAGCATGGATGCGAGTTACAGTTCACAATCAAATGCGTTCGTTTGAGGATCCCAGCATTTTAAAAGCCTTTTTGGATGAAAAATAAGTGATGCAAATGCGCTGACATAACATGTTATCTATTTTCTTTTCAACCTAAAGCTGGCTGCATAGAAGTCGGTGGTCTTGGACATGGCTGTTCTAAGCCTTTCCGAAAGACATAAAGCTTTGTTTTTTCTGGTTTCTTTTATATGCCTTCTAAGCAGTTTCTATCCCTCCCAAGGCTTTAGTCAGTGCTCAACTGGAGTTGCTGGATTAAGTATGTCTCGCTATAATAAGATAGTATGTAAATGCTGTCATTAGCAAGGTTAGCAGAATTAATGCATTACTGGTGTCACGCTAGGCTGTTTAATATCCAGAATATAGTAGACTTAAAATGTACAAGTAAAAGCATTTGGACATCTGCAGTGTGAGCCCATTGCAATAAGGTTAATCAGTTTATTTTAGACCCTTCTTTGTGTAATTCCACTTTAGTCTACGATAGGGATAGAAGTTGTATGTGTTTAGTGGATTTTTTCTCTTTTTCTCTCCCTTCCGTTTTATGATTAAAAGGAATTTGGAAGTTATGCGGGGTAGCAGGAGTTAAATTTTAGGGAGCCCCTCTGGTACCCCTCTGCTCAGAGGTTATTCTTGCCCAAATGTGTGTTTTTAGGCTGCCCATTTGCCCAGCAGCTAGTCAAGGATCTTACAAGAATGGGAGGGTGTCATGGCACCTGAGAATAAGGAATGGATGTGGCTATGCGGAGCTATGGAGAGGGTATTCTGAAATGAGAGCTCGAGGTGATGGGGGTTGGAGGCTGTACCAATCTAGTGCTTATGGCGAATTTAAAATTCTGTCACTGAACGTTAAGGGCGTCAACAACCCGATTAAACGTAAAAAAATTCTGAGATATTGCCAAAAAGAGAGAGCAGACATAATATACTTACAAGAAACTCATCTAAATAGTGCTGAATCCCAGAAGTTAGCTAATGCTACTTTTATGGTTGCTGCATTCTCCCCAGCAGTTAAAAACAAAAACGGAGTAGCCATTTTGGTTCGCAAATCATTGCTGCCGTCTTTTACTTATTCAAGATCCGATAAGGAGGGCAGATGATCTAGAATGATAATGCAAATAGGTAATAGAACTTTGGAGCTACTTAATGTATATGCCCTTAATTCAGATGTTCCCAGTTTCTTTTATGATATAGCAGAAGTTATGTCAGAGAATGTCCAGGATCCCTTAATATTAGGAGGAGATTTCAATCTAGTGATGGATCAGCTGATTGATCGGCAACCTTACCGATCATGTAGAGACTCCCGGGCGCTGCATGCGCTTCAATCACTTTGTACTGAAAAGGGCCTAGTAGACATCTGGAGGCTTCAGCATCCTACCGAGAAAGATTATACTTTCTTTTCTATGCCACATTTTTCCCATTCGCGAATAGATTTTTTTCTGGTGAGGAAGTCTTTAGTTCCTAATATTGTTGGGTCCACCATTCATGCTGTGCATGTCTCGGATCATGCTGCCATTTCCCTGGATTTAGATATTAGTCTCAAAGGAAGCGTTCCCAGAGCGTGGTCTTTTGATATATCTTTACTTGCTGACTCTCAGTTTTGTGACATGATGCGCAATAAGATCAACACATTTTTCTTGCTTAATAACCCCTCAGATACACCCAGATGGGCTTGGAGGGAAGCCTTCAAGGCAACCACCCATGTGAATATAACCAGTTACTCGATAAGAGTAGCTAAGCAGCGCAATGAAGAGTTACTTAGGTTAAATGAACAAATTAAAGCTGGTGAGCGATTTGTTAATAGGGAGGGAAGATCCCTGTATTCTTCTTAGAATCCAGAGGTTAAGATTCCAATATAACTCCCTCTTGACTGCAGAAGCAGTGAGGACTCTTCAGGCCCAAACTGGTAGATACTATACTGAGGTGAACAAGGCCGGGAGAATGCTAGCACGCTCTTTAAATAACAGAAAAGAAGCCTCCAGAATTGCCAATATTATAGAAGAGGATTCCCTGCATGTAGTGACACAATATAAAGATATTGCAGGATGTTTTTCTGCCTTCTACTCAAAATTATATGCATTGGAGTCTCAAACAGATATGGAGACATTTGGGAACTTATTACAGGATGTGGAACATCCCGTCCTATCGTTGGAAGAGGGTAAGAGACTGGATTCTCCTTTAACCAATAAGGAGATTGCAAGGGCGATCCAGTTGTCAAAATCGGGCAAGGCTGCTGGTCCTGACGGGATACCCGCTGAGTTTTATTTATTTTGACAGTTTTGTATTCCATCTTATCCTTCAATCAAAGTGGTCACAACACAATTGGGTGATACATTTTAACATGAGGGTATATGAGACACATACACTAATACTTACAGGGAACATGGGCAATGGAGTGTTAAGTGGCTTGCCCAAGACCACAAGGAGCACCTGTGGGACTAGAAACCCCAGTCCTTCTGGCCCAAGGTTGCTGTCCTCTAGTGGGATTTGAACCACTGACCTTCTGGCTTGTGGTACCTTGCCCCAACCACTAGGCCACTCCTCCCTCCAATTTTATAAGTCCTTTGTGAGGGAGCTGACCCCCTTTTTGATGCAATATTATAGTATGTTGGGGCATCGGTCTCCACAAATTGGGGAGTTTGCGACAGCTAAAGTAGTGGTACTAGAAAAACCAGGTAGAGACCCAAGTAAGGTGAGACATTATCGGCCCATCTCTCTGTTAAACATCCACTATAAAATTTATGCGTCTGTATTGGCAAAACGGTTGGCGGAAGTTATATATTCCCTAATCCATCCTGATCAATGCGGGTTCATACCTGGACGCTCCACCTCAGACAAAACAAGGGTTTTGCATCATGTGTTGGAGGAGGCTGAGAGGAATGGCGACCCCCTGTTGGGGATTACCCTTGATGCTGAAAAAGCGTTTGATAGACTCGAATGGTCATTTCTCCTGGCGGCTTTAAAATGGTTTCAGTTCGGAGAGGGTTTCATCAGTATGGTAAAGCTTTTGTATGCTTGTCCCAAAGCTATATTGGCTGTAAACAATACCCTATCTTCAACATTTTTCCCCAAAAGAGGCACTAGGCAGGGTTGTCCCCTTTCTCCCCTCCTATTTAATATTGCATTAGAACCACTCGCTATCTTAATTCGCCAGAACCCAGACATTCAGGGCTTGAAAGTGGACGATATGGAGTTGAAGCTGTTCGCTTATGCTGATGACCTCCTCCTATTTGCTATGCCAGCCTCAGTTCCAAAGATTTTTTAACAAATTCAGAAGTATTCACAGATTTCTGGTTATAAAATTAACTGGAATAAATCTGTCCTTCCCTCTCAATTGTCTAACTCACAAAGTGGGAATCTCCACACACCCCCTGGGGTGGGAGCAGGGGGGCATTAAATACCTTGGGGTTCACTATGCAAATACACTTACAGATACTATGCAGCACAATGTAAAGACGTTGTCAACGTTGGTCCGGGAAATGACAGAACGGTGGTCGCCTTTGAAGTTGACTTGGTGGGGGAGACTAGAAATGATAAAAATGACTATAGTCCCCAAGGTAAATTACATTTTAGCAATGCTTCCCTTTTTGTTACCTGATTCACTTTATGCCACATTAGAGCGTACTTTATCCCAATATCTTTGGCAGGGTAAACCGCCTAGGATTGCTGGAGGTGTCCGATTCCCAGACTTCCGTTGGTACCATCAGGCGTTCATATTAAGACAGGGGGTGTTTTGGGCACAGAGGGATAGTCAGGATAAATGGCCAAGTTGGTGGGAATTAGAGAAGTGTTTGGTTAAATTGCTACCCATGGAATTTCTCCTGGAAATGCATCTCCCGGAGGGGGCTGATTGCCCTACAATAAGAAGAGACACCTAGAAAGTGTACCAATTTATGTATAAGAAGGTTGACGCTGTTTCCCATTTATCATTATAATCCCCCTTATGGTTCAACCCACGCCTTAAAATTATAGGGAAACCTATTAATTGGAAGGGTTGGTATTCTCGGGTATTTGGTCAATAGGTCACCTTATTCAAAGTGGCCGATGGAAATCGCTTTCAGCATTAAAAGACGAGTATGCTTTACCTGGTGCTTACCTTTTTCAGTGGCTCCAATTGAAGCACTGTATATGTACCTCTGAGTCTGGTCTGCCTCTGTCAGACGCGTTGTTGCTCAGTCAGAGGTTAGTTCAGGAGGGTACACCTAGGGCTGCCTCTAAGATCTACAAGCTAATTCTAGAGCATGCTCAAATAAAATGCATGGGAATCGAAAGAAACTGGGAACAAGAGTTGGGTGAGTGACCAAATCAGTGGCTATGGACTAAACTCTGGGATTCGGTAGTACGAGTCTCTCAATCTGCCTCTCTAACTCAGTCACTTTATTTTCTGTCACATAAAGCCTTTATCACGCCGATCAAATTAGCCAAATGGAATAACACGGTGGGTAATTTATGCTGGCCCTGTAAGGCTATGCCAGGGACGTTTTTTCATATGGTACTAGAGTGCCCTAGTGTTCAGCTATTTTGGAAGCCTGTATGGGAGCGTATCCAATATATTCTGAACCTTCAAGCCCCATTGTCATGGCGTATTCTTATCTTTAGATCATTAGTGGGTATCTCCTCCCTTATTGTTGAGAATCATTTCCTACTTGATTTCATGGTAGGAGTGGCATTAGCCCTAGTCTGCAGGCACTGGAAAGAACCTTGGCAGCTTAGTTGGTGTTTATGGTGGAACCAACTGTATCTGTATAGTAAGTATGAACATATGAGGGTATTGGGCTCCATCCCCCCATCACAACAAAATGGAGGGCACTGAATCATTACATCCAACGTTCCCAGTAATTGTCACCCTTAATACTGTTTGCCTCCATCTCTCTGCCTCTCCGATAACTGTTTGATTCTTTCCTCTCATGTGGTTCCCTTTTTCCCTCCCTTCATTTTTCCCTCCCCTCTCCCTTCACCCCTCCCCCCCCCCCGTAGTAAGAATTGGGTGGTAATTGTGACGGGTGTTTCTATGAGTAGAGCTGCTATACTCGATCTCTTAATTAAACTTATGCTGGGTGGGGGTTGTAGAGAGTATAAAGGTGCCGTCATCCCTCTTAGTGATCAGTGATTCTCTGGGGCTGGGTAATGGGCATGGAATGTTGTAAATGTTGTTAATGTATTGGTGTGGGTTGGTATGTTTTTGTGTTATTACTTCTTTCGTTGTATAGTGTGTTAAAATGCATAATAAAAATAAATTAAAAAAAAAAAGATCATGGAATACCTTTTGGGAACCTGACAGGTACTTGTGACCCGGACTGGCCACTGCTGGAAACAGGATACTGGTCTGACCCAGTGTGGGTTTTTTTTTTTTTGAGACTTGTAAACCGCCTTGAATGGTAGAAAGTCAGTATTATAGTAAGTTTTAAAAAATTTAAATTTAACAATCCATTGAAATAATACAAGGATAATATAAGAAAAAAAAATTATCACAGTTGTTCATAATTAAGAAAACATAGTATATCAAGTCCGCATCACGGGGAGGTAGAAACATTAATGAAAATGCAGAGGAAAATATATCAATAGACCCTTTTTAACTAATCCCAGAGTGACATCAACATCAAGAAACTCAAGAAAAATAAGTGTTATCAAGCAGCATTTACCTTGTAAAAGCAGTTGCAGCTGACAGGGATCAAGGAAAATAGATCACTTATTTATTTATTTATTTTATTTATAGTTCTTTTATACCGCACTCTTTTTCATCAGCGCGGTTTACATTAAACAGGAATACTCATTGCAAGCAACAGACTGTGATGAGTTTACATATAACAGGAGAATTCAACTGGGATTTTAACTTTGGGAAACTTTGTACATATTTGTAAAAACTTTGTAAAAACTTAGTACATATTTGTAAAGAACCTATATACTTTGAGAAACTCTATACATATTGTCATGATGCAGCAAGAAGCTCCACAACTTTAGGCTTTAATTCCAAAAAAGCCTTCTGGCGTAGTTGGTAGCTCAGGCTACGTTGGGGAAAAGGTTTAGGGCCTGATATTCAAAGACATTTACACAGTTTACGGAGCTGTAAACCATGTAAATGACCCTACGCAGGATATTCAGCAGCACTAACATGGTGAGTGCCACTGAATATCCCAGAGTAATGCTGCTATATGCCCCAATGCTAACCGCTTAGCATCGGGTAGTGTCGGGGGCTTTCTGGGGGCAGTACCCGGGGATAACCGTGCAGCTGTTGCCTGGTTATCTCTCTGCGGCAAAGGTTAGATGCAGCAAAAGCTGTCTTAACTTTGACCGCCAAAGCTAACTGGGCAGCAGCTGAATATCACAACTGCAAATTAGCTTTTGCGCCATGTGCAGTTGTGCGACAGACACGGATATTCAATGATGGTGGCAGAATATGGCCCCGGATTGAATATCCAAGGTTAAAGTTCGGCAGCGATGACTATGTGCCTTAGAGGGGCATAGCCGTCACAAATCAATATTGGCCCTCAGTTGCTATCCACAAGACAGTTTATCCTTATGTTGAAAAAACAATTTCATTATAGCATTCTTCCAAAAACAAAATAAAAATTAACTAAATAAGGTAGCACGTGTTGGGATCTCATCAAGAGAGGATTCTATATATGTTGAAACATCCAAACTCAACACAGTGGATTGCCGAGTTGAAGCTAAGAGGGTCATTGTGTGCTGCGTTTAGCAAGAATATACATCTGACCCAGACATATATCCCCTGCTAAACGCCCGAGGCCAACTCCCCAGCTAAAGCTCCCCGCATGTACAATGGAAATGTGCAGGGAGCTCTAGATGAGGGTGGGAGGGGGCAGGCCAAGGGAGGAGACAGGGCGGAGTGGAGGTGGGACCCTGACCCTAGAAGTACCGGGCTGATTCCGTTGATGGCCCGGTACATCCAGACCTGGTGATTTAGACAGGAGACTTATTCCACCTCAAAGGGCCTCCACGAAAAGGTGAGCAGCGGAGAAGGTTCCCCGCAGCCTGATCACGGCCTCGGAAGGCCCAATCGGGGGGATAGGCAGCGAGGAATTGTAACTTAAAACAGTTGCAACCGACTGGGACTCCTGGATGGCATCCTGGTGCCATGGCGATGGGACACCATGGCTCCATGCAGAAGTCTAAGCAGGGCTAGATGGGGAGGATTTTGGACATCTAGTGGGCCTGAATCGGGGCACGTCCGGGATGTCCAGGCTCTGTGCCTCAATTCTGCTCCAGCGGGGTTGCTAGCTCCCATAGGAGCAGAATCAGGTGCATATCCAGGCCATCCAGATTTTGGACATCCGGACGGACCAGATGTTCCCCACGCAGAATTGGCCTCCATGAGTTTTTAGATGTTTTAAATGCATTTACAAAATTGTAAAACAAAATTGGAAGCAAATGAATGAAAACTTTGGGGGTGATAGAGCATGTGATGAAGTGTAGCAATGTAAAGAAACGCTGTTTACAAGCCACCCTTTACCCCTCCTACTGAGAATCCTTCAACCACTTGAGAGCATTCCAGTGGGATTTGCATGGAGTTAATTTTCATGCAGTGAAAATTAGAGTCATAATTTGATACATTCTACACACCATTTCCCAGGGCTAATTGTTTATTGCATTGTAGCTCTCTTGGTTTAGATGTAAATTGGTTGTGTAAGAGTTACATGGAGTGTTGTTGTTTAGTGCAGATAGAATTGGCCATTGTACACAAAATAGTTATTATCAAGAACCAGGTCCAACAGTTCCAACAAAAAAGATTGAGGTAAACAAAATGGTAAAGTTAACAGATACTCAGATAAACAGCATAGTGCCTCCCATTGATTTATATTGGCTTAAAGGGCATTCACATCCAATGTAACCATAAAAATATATGACAAAGATGCAGCATGAAAGGCTTAGTGAGTACGAAACTGGGAAGTGTCCTTAATATAAGAATAGACCCGAGCTGCTGCTGGTTGAAGAAAATGGTCAAAAAATTTCAAAAGTGGCTCAAGAACTGAACTCTGACAAGACACTATGGTGATCAGGAGGCTGTGTAAGGGACTTATGGATTTTTGGAACTATGTAAAACACTGGGACTTGTTCTTTTTCAGTAATCCATCCCCACTGAAGAGATTGCAAGACCTTTTCCTTGATTTGACTTTGGAGATGAGGTGTAGAATCAACCATTAATTACTTTTATCAGAAAGTTGTCTGAT
Organism: Ichthyophis bannanicus; assembly: GCA_033557465.1. Lineage (NCBI taxonomy): Eukaryota > Metazoa > Chordata > Amphibia > Gymnophiona > Ichthyophiidae > Ichthyophis > Ichthyophis bannanicus. The sequence continues at coordinate 553,220,706 of CM066036.1, forward strand.
TACCTCTTCATTATAAAACTATCGGGATTGTACAACTACCATGCTGCCTTTGTTAGAACCGTGTATGACCAAATCCCCTGCTAAAGCTAATTGGGCCAATGCTTCAAAATCACTCTGTGCCATATTCAACTAAGTCTGTTTCAAAAATGTCCCTTGTTCCAAAGAATCTAAATCAGATAGTATTAAACATTGAAAGGTTAATAAAGTTGAATCTATGTCCCCTGGGGTTAACTGCTTGGAGGGGTTCCACAGACGTATCTGCAAAAAAGAGGATAACTCGGAGTTTACAAAAAGATTTCTGAAGTGCCACCCCTACTTTAAAAGGGTCATACCGTGTTGTAGGGACAAATGATAATCCAAATCCAAAACATTTGCCTGGTGAGGGGTTAAAATGGTTCCTGTTTCTTCAGCTCACAGCTCATATTGAAATGCAGTCCATTGAATTTCTTGATGTATGCATTTATTGTATTCCAGATGGTTTGCAGACTACGTTGTTTCGTAAGTCAGTCCAACACAATACATTACTCCAGTATCACAGCTGCCATCCTTTTTGTCAATTTTTACGTCTTCAGAGAATTTGTTCTATCCTTGTTGAATTTCACCTTCATGCAGGAGAATTAAAGCTCTGGTTATTGGCTTGGTGCTACCCCCATACTATAGTTTCTCGTGCGTATAAACGTGCATGTTACTCCAACAGGGAATATCTCATTCTGGATAAGAACCAAAGGAGAATACAAGATGAGACCATGGAAGAGAAGGTGGTTGGATTGTTGCCTTACATGCAGGGCATAGGATCAGTTACACGGAAGATACATAAATACTGGCCAGTTCTACACTTGCATTCATGTTTTAACAAACCTCTCATGATGATCTTTTCTTATGGACCTAATCGTTGTGATGACTGGTACATTCTGGGACTCCCTCTGATCGCCCTCCACGTATGCACGACACCCCGGGCCATTTCACCTGCGGTGCGTGTCAATACTGTGCTCTTACTTTAGAAGGTGATGTTTCACTGGATCAGCATGAAGGCTTGTCATTGCAATCTCATTGGCACACGGATTGCCATTCAACTTATGTAGCATACATCGTAGTGTGCCCCTGTAGACTGTTATGTGGGATGTACTACTATATCTGTAAAGTCCCAATTGGGAGAACACACATCTCAGTTATGCACGGCTACCAAGGGAACTCCTCTGGTTGAACATTGTGTACAGAATTATCATCAATTTGAACAGATGTGGTGGCACATCATTGATCACATTCCTGTAAATCCATGTGGTGGGGATCATCTCTCCAAATTGTAATGGCTTGAACAGTCCTGGATTTTCAAATTAAACACTGAAGTTCCCATTGGCCTCAACCAGAAATTGGATTAGTCCAGCTTATACTGATATTCACCAGTCATACAGGGTACTTCCTTTTGGTGGTTGTCCTCTGTGATGTGATTGGTTCATTCATGTTTATACTTTCCATTGCTGCTGACGTCATACACCATCTATAAAGAGGGCAGGCTGATTCTTTTCAATGTTACACACTGAAGGTTTCTTTGAAGGCTTGGAATTGCCTAAAACCTGAAGCAGAGATTTTTATTGGGGCTCAAAATGGTATTCATGTATTGGATGGATTTATCATGTACCTCCTGAAGTGCTTTTTAAGATAAGTTAAAAAAATTCATAAACCTTAATAAACATGATTAAAAGGAGATACTGTATATAGGGCATGATCTTGTCTCTCCCTTTAGCAGTTACGCTGACATTTTGAAGTTTGTTAGAAAGCCACTTATGAATGTAGCAAAATATGACCTTGAGGATATACCACTGGAATTTAAAGACTGCCTGCAAAATCAATTTGCTGCTTTAGATACACAGAGAAGCTAAAGTAAGAGAAGAAAGAGAAGCAATCGCAGAACCCAAAGATTTCCAATGTGCAGCAAGACAAAACAAGGAGAAGTACTACAATGATGCATGCAAGGAAACAGAAGCAGAAACTATTAAAGAACAAGATTGGCTTTTCTAAAGCTATAAGAGTTAAAGAAAAAATTCCAGCCTCGAACTGAAATGTTACAAGATGCTCAAGGATCTATGTTGAATGATGCTGAGATCATCAAGAAAAGGTGGAAAGAATGTACAGAGTTTTTATATGATAAAGATCAACTGGACCAACAGCCGTTTCAATCTGTACCTCATGATCCGGAACCATTGCAGATGAAAGAAGACGTCAAAGCAGCATTGAAAGCCTTATCAAAGAACAAAGCATCAGGCATTGATGGCATTCCCATAGAAGTATTACAGCAATCTGATGTTCTGTTACCATAATTACAAAGCTCTGCCTGGAAATTTGGAAGACAACATCATGGCCAACTTACCGGAAAAGATCTGTGTTTATACCAATACTAAAGAAAGGTGATCCAACTGACTGTGGAAATTACTGCTGGCTTCCAACCAACTCCAGCAGGGCTCTGTCACTGTGCAGGGAGATACAACTCCCCTTTCAGTCTAGGATTTTTCCTTTACTTCTCACAGTGGGAGGAGAAGCTACAAAGTATGTTCACAAGCAGGTAACAGCTTCTCTTGCCCTACAGTGCAATACTCCAGGCACAAATACGCCCAACAGGTTTCTGCCCCCCTTCCCTAAGTAAGGGAGTGCAAAGGATGAATTTTTATGATCAGTCTCTAGACTTCTCTGTTCCTTATTTCCTGAAGCAATAAAAGTCCACAACTTACTTGACTCTCAAGGAACAGTCCCACAGGTTCATTATCTTCCAGCAAGAAGTCTGGGGAAATCTGCTCTACCTCCATTTGTTCACTTCTGCTGGCTATAGTCCACTTGTCGGTAGCTCTTCTCCAGCTATCCACTCTCCATGCACTCCTCGCCATCTCTCTCCAATGGCCTCTGTGTACCCTGCTCTGGAAAACTCCACCCAGCTTCACCCTCTCCAGGGCGTTGTCCTAATTGAATCCCCATGGGTCTTCAACTGTGGCAGGGGCCTTCCTATCCCAAGGGATTCTGGGACTTATAGTGTGCCTGATCATGCCACAATGCATAAATCAACTTTACAAATATTCATTTAATGGTAGCATATGATAAATCAGTTTTTTAGGGACCAAAAGAAACTGAATGGGCACTAACAAATACATATCTCTAGTAGTCATTTAAGGGTCAATTTTTAACAGCGGTGGTAAGCACTAGCAAAGCAGCTGGCTGCTACCACTAAGTTATGACTGGATATTCAGTACCTATGCATATCTGGGAAACAGAACTGAATATCCGGTTTGCTGCTTTGCAATCGGGTTAGTGGCGATATTCAGTCACTAACTGGATTGCAGACCCACAAAGTTTTGACAGCCTTATTCCAGCCTTAAATTTCTGCAGTTTAGCTATGCAGTTAGCAGCTGAATATTGCCGCCAATCACATAGCTGCCGGTGCTGCCCCCTGGTATACCCTCAGAATGCCCCAGCACTATCCGAATAGCATCAGGACAGTTATACTGGTTAGCAGGTGATATTCAGCGGCACTGACTGGATTAGTGCCACTGAATATCCGGTTCATTTTGGATCATTCGCTATCTTTCAAACAGATTGCAAAAACAGCAAAGACCATATTTTTCAAAGTCAAAATGCTCCAACACCTCAGACCTCTACTCAACCCACCGGACGTCAGATTAGTCATACAATCAATGACCCGTCCTCACCTGGACTATTGTAATACGATTTACCAGGGACTTCCGACCAGCAGTCTCAACCCTCTAAGGACAGCTCTCAATACAACAGCGAGGATCATCCAAAAAGGGAAGAGACATGATCACATTACCCCAATACTGACAGACCTCAACTTTCTCCCTCTAGAGGCATGCATCAAATATAAAACACTGGTCCTGATCCATAAAGCACTCCACCAGCAACAAACCACATATATGAGCTCCCTGTTACCTCAGCTGAGCTCCAGTAGACCAACACGACAGACCACAACCAACTTATTGACTATACCATATGAAAGGACTAAATTTAATCAGCAGTCCTGCAACCGTGCTTTTTCCTTATATGCCCCCACATTATGGAACTCCCTTCCAGCCAACATCTGAAGTAACAAGGATCTCCCCTCTTTCCAGAAACAGCTAAAGACCTACCTATTCACCATATACTTAAGGTCTGGAACAGACGAGCACCTTCTGAACCCATGCTCATCCCCCCATGGTCAAACTGAACCTCTGAACCAAACTGTAAATTAGATGATCGCTCAACTGTAATGTAAATTTGTTATGAACCCCCTTGGTGATGCATATATGTTTGAACCCCCCCCCCCCCCCCTTGTAAATATGTTCTAACTTGTGCCCTGTATCCCCCTTGCTTTTGTAAAAATGTTATTAACCCTGGAATTACCAAGATTTTTTGCACACACTGAATACCGTTGGGGGTCATTATTCCGAATTAATTATTTATTATATGAAGGTTAAATGTTTTGAAATTTAATGCTTTATCATAAAATTACATGAAGAAGAGTTGCCATGAAAGCAGTTTTTGCATGCACTTGATGAACTCAGTAAAGTACTACAGTCATTTGCATGAGACACACAGACAATTTCTGAATGTTCTTTGCAAACATTGCGCTTGCAGGAGGTGCAAACTATGTTGCTTTTCTTGTCTTTTTCTCTGGAACAGCAGTGACACCTTGCCCTTTTATTTGGGATCCCGACATTGCAAACAGCATCAGTGGCTTCTTCAATGCTGGAAGAAGTCTCGCTGCAATTATTCTGAAGCAGCTGCTTTCCTAATTCCAAGAGGAATAGACGACGTCTGTGCTTTGACTTGGACTGCCATTCTGGATTTAGTGACATCCAAACAATGAAGGCGATCAAAGCACTGATGTCCAACATGTTGTAGAAGATTGTCACAGGCCAGCGTCTTGTCATTCGTTTTGTGGTATACGTGCGCAAAATTTGATCTGCAGTATCTACTCCACCTTTACTAGAATTATAGTCCAAGATCATGCGTGGTTTTTTTGTCTGGACGTTTGTTATCTACTTCTTCTTGATCATGCAAACTGCTCAGAAGAACAACCACTTTTCTTTTCTTTGGGCAATAGGAAACCAGAGTGGCATCATCGCAAAAGGCAAACAGTGAAGTGAATACCTCTCGGCCCTTTGCTGTTACAAATTCTGGAGGTAATTCTTTTCTGTTCTTTCAAATTGTCCCCAAAAGTGTTGTTTGTTTTTCTAGCAATTTCTGTGACAGGGATAAACTGCAGAAGAAATTGTCAACAGTAACATTTCTGCCAGATCGCATCAATCCTTCAGTGAATTACAGCACAACCATTTCACCCTGATTCTGTTCCCTGTTTTGTCTGAGTTTCCTTCCTGTATATACTTGAAGACACAGAACATATGACATTGCACTGTCATACAACATCCATAGCTTTATGCCATATTTCCCAGGTTTGCTGGGAATATATTGTCTGAACGGAACACGGCCATGAAATGTAAGCAGTTGGTCATCCACGGTAACATTTTCACCCGGAGCAAAGGCGTCACTTAGAGTTGATTTCCAGGTATCAAAAACATGTCTGATTGGAGCAAGCTTATCCACGCCTCGTTGTTCACGTCTGTTGGTTGCATCATAAAATCTGAGAGCACAAGAAATTTGCTGAAAATGGTTATGGGCCATATTTTTGCCGAAAACAGAACGACCATCTTCAAGGTTCCACAACTGAACTATGGATTCATTTCATGATTTGTACACGTCTGAGAGGATCAGAAGTCCAAGAAAATGTTGAAATTCTCCATCTGTCAAATCTTTCCAGGTGTTGTCATAAATGAGTCTTCCTTGTTTGCTCATCCACATCATGATTTCATTCAATAAGTTCTTCCTCATGAACAAGTGGAATGCTGCGAGAGGGCCATCAACATTTCGTAGGACCTTGTTGTACGGGCATGACATAAGCTCTGGCGTATCTTCCAGCAGCTTGCTTTATAGGTTTCCTGTTCCATGATGTGACATCCTTAGATACATAGGCTTCAATGGCAACATTTGTGCTTATAGTTGATGACCTCTTAGCTCCTCTATGACCACAACTAAGATTCCTCACAGATGATACTGACACCGAGGACTCCTGCCTTCTTCCCCGTCCAGCACAGCCTCGACCTGTAACTTGACTCTTTGCTGCAGGCGATGTTACCGGCTCAACATCAGTCTCACATTCACTTGGCCACCAACTGCTGTCGCCATCTGAATCATGACTGTCATCATCGGATTTATCGCCCGAACTTGGCTGATATGCTTCTTCGCTTGCTGAATATGCTGCATCATCAGACGACTCAGAGCCGTCACTGTCAGCATCTCGTTGCAATATTTCTCTTACTTGGCCAGCTGAATACTTTCGTTTTGACATCATAAACAATAACCTAAAATAAATAAAAAAAGATAAAGTTGAATAAAACGCAAAACAGTTTTACTATAGGTATACAAAAATCGTGATGAACGAGCTGAAAACCTTTAGATTTCATCGGAAATAATGAGAGAACGTATGATATCAATTACAAAAAATGTGTAATTTTCATAAAATAAGAGTACAAAAAATAAATGATACATAATTAATGATAAATACCTTTGTCAGATCAAAGAATTCACAAAACTGCAAATTGTATCACAATCCAAACCGGACGTACGCAAATGGGGTCAAAAATGATCCCACTGGTACTCTGTGCTGCAATTTATCACTAGCGTCACCTAGTGGATGAAAATGATTCCTCTCATGGTGCAATATAAAGAGAATATTGACATGTGAAAAGTCATAAAAAATTGCATTCTTGAACAACTAGTTTCCGAGATACGTGTTCTGAAACTTGCAATGGGGTCACTTTTGACCCCATCAGTACTCCCAGGGTTAACTTGCTTCACTGTACCGCCCCTGCTTTTGTAAACCGCTTTGACACGGAGAAAGGCGGTATATAAGTACAGCTAAATAAATAAATATCTCAGTCAACAGCAATTAGGCAGTTTACATGTCTGAAAACCCCATAAATGTGTCTGAATATCCCCCCTTAGTTTTCTTTTGCAAACTGGTACAGGATCTGCAAGTTAAAAGAAGTCACAAATTTGTTCCAGTGAAGACAGTTCAAAAATGCACCTTAAAACTCCATAATTTTAGAATTTATACAAACCCTAAACTAAGAAACGTTATTAAAATTGCATACATGTTATAAGAATCCCAAGCTAGGACCCTCTCATGTCACACTCTCTGATATTACAAAGAATAGGGTGAGGTGATAGTTGTAAACAGCAGATAAGTACAGAAAGATAAGAAAACACAGTTCTTTGACTTGCACCACACTTTCAAACACTCCTCTCTGCCTGCTAATTGTACTTTTGGTTACAAGTCTGGCGCTTATGCTGATGCAATAGTTTGTAAGCTCAGTTGTACCTACAGATGGAGGTCATGCCTGCATTTGAACAGACATAAAAGCTGGCATGTAAAAGTGCTGATGTAAGTTACAACAAATCCGAAGAGCAACATAGCAAGCATACATTCTGAATAGAAAATTAATATAATTTATTTATTTATTTACTTCTCTTATATACCGCGCTATTAAAATCATATAGTATAGCGTCATTCTCGGAATTATGGGAGGGAGTTCCTAAGGCTTTGCGCCGTAAGATCCAAAAGGGCGGTATGTAGATATATAAATATATAATGGATATTATCAGTAACAGATTTAATGAAATAGTGCATTATAAGTCAGATCTATATAAGCTTTAAACTAATGGCTGAAGGCTTGATGACATAGAATGTAAAAACATGGCTATCTGAATAGCATATGTATAAGGCCGCGGGTGCACGGCCCTTTGCAGGGACCCTGCGCGCAGCTAGCATCGGAAGAGGCATCGGGCAGCAAAGGGGAAATGACGCAGAGGTGGCATTATTTGAAGCCATTGGCTCCCCTCGCGGGCGCGAGCACAGAGGGAGCCAATGAGGAGGGGAGAGCGGCTGATGGGAGAGGGGGGGTGGAGCCGGGCACCTCGAACGGTCTGCTGTCGGCATCCCCCGGCGGTCTGGTGCACAGTGCCGGCTTTGCTTCTTGATCGCGGTTTGACAATATAATAAAAAAAAATGGAAAGAGAAGAACCCAGTAGCCGCAGAGGAAAGAAGAAACAGGACACACAAAAGAGGCAGTGTTTTGGGGCCCATCGGTGCTTCTCATGGCCTAGGGGAGGTCAGTCTGAGAAGAGGAGACGCAGGTGGCGAAGGAGCAGGGCACACAAAGGAGTAGTGTTGATGTTCATCGGCGCTTCTTGTGGCCTAGGGGAGGTCAGCCTGCTCAGAAGAAGAGGCCTGGCAAACTACTTATTAATAACAAAGACACTGAGGAAAGCAAGCTGCGCAGTTTGGGGTCTGTGATTAGGTGGAAGTGGTCTCTGTAGCCGGGGCAGTGTGGTAAGTTTTAAAATAAAATAAAATAAAACAAAAAGAAGCAGGGACTAGTGCAGCCTGATGCCTTCTCGTAGGAGCCGGCTGGTCCGGGCTGGAGGCCCTGGCAGGGTGGGGAAGGCTGCTAGCCAGTGTACTATGCCTTCCCCTGAGGAGCAGGAGGGGAAGTTACCTGGTGAAGTGTCAGTGAGCAATTCAAGGGGGGGGGGGTGATTTTGATAGGGTTGAGGGGTCGGTCCGGCCAGGCTGCTACCCGTTGGGCTCCGTGAGAGTTAGGGGGTCTGGAAAAGGGTGCGGGGGGTCACTAGCACCTGAGACTGGTAGGGGGGAGCTAGGTCCCATGGGGCTTCTGCCCGGGGTCAATGTGTTCCACTTAGAGGTGATGGGGGGGTCTAGTGGGGTAGTAAGGGAAACTGATGTGATGCCAAGTGCGGGACCGGTTGTTAGTGGCTCGGACAGGGCATTAGAAGTCCCCTGTGGAAGGGGAGCAGGTCCCAGGCAGGTGGAGTATACTCCTCCTTGGTGGGAGGGTGGGGGTAAGGTCATGCCAACCCAGGGGGCTCACGGTTTCGGAGGGCATGGTCTAACCTTCCCAGTTGGGTGGCCAGCGGTTCAAAGTGGTTATTGTTCGGTAGGGGGAGGCACATCATGGGAACATTGCCTAGGGGGAGGCCAAGGGCCATCCAGGGCCGAGTGGCTGGGGGCTTGGCAATCCTCTTGGCCTCCGGTGGTCTCCCCACACACTTTCTCATTTATACCTCCACAGGTACCTTCGGGGCAAGGAGGAGGTGGCCAATCGCGATCAGAGAGCATGGAAGCGGGTGCGACAGCAAGGCAGTGTATCGTGGAGGAAGCTACTAGTGAGGGGAGTGAGGGTCTCCATCAGCGAGAAGTGGAAGTTTGTGAGCCTGCAACCCGTCCAATGGCGTCGCTGTCTACGGCTACGGTGGCAGCAGGTGAGTTACCAGCGGACAATCAGGAGGTCACAGAAGAGCGGGTGAGTAGATCACAAGAGGGCTTAGGGGGCAAGGCCCACAAGAAAAGAAAGCATTCCTGTGGGTGGCATCATAACATGGAGTCATCTTCTTCCTTGTCTGCTGACTCCTCGTCATTGTCATCGGGATCTGAGCGCGCTGGGCAGGTGGCGAGCGGCTGTGTGGCGGGAGTGAACGGGGGGGGGGGAGTTCACCTACTTTAGCGTCATTCTCAGAATTATGGGAGGGAGTTCCTAAGGCTTTGCGCCGTAAGATCCAAAAGGGCGTTATATAGATATTTTCCGCCTTTTAGAAGGTAGGAGGCAGTCGGGTGAAAGCAGAAGAAAAGGAAGGACAAAAAGGCGGGCCGGATCAGAAAGGTGTCGCGTAACGTGGTAAATTGGATGAGAGCCTTTTTGCAGTTAGCAAGTGTATGGGGTCAACATGCTCCTGATCAGTACGGGATGGAGGCATCGCAAACACACGACGGGTGGGCATGGTTGAATTACGATGAGAAGTTTCGGGACAAGATGGAGGAGAACACATCATTGTCTTGGGGTACGCAGTACATTAAAACTTGTGACTGACACAGACGTCTGCTAGGGCCGGATCTGCAGGGGTGGGTGGGGCAAAAGGGGGGACAGTGACCACAGCAGAGTTAGGTCGTTCCTTTCGTGCAGGGGGTTCACGCCGCAGCAGAGAACGGGAGGAAGTGGAGCAGGGGACATTTGTTGGAGGTTCAACAAGTCGTCCTGTCCATTCCCACACTGCAAATTCCGCCATGTGTGCTCCATCTGTAGCGGGGGACACTCAGCAGTCAAATGCATTAAAAAAGGGGCCACTTTGGCCCCTGTGCCGGTCCCCAAGAAATAAGGACTTATTTTGCCTGGCTCCTACACCAATACGGGTAGAGGCCTTAAGACCATGGCTTCGGCAATACCCAAGGTGGGGGGATAGAGGGGTTTTAGAGAGGGGTTTCAGTTTGGTTTTGTTATACCGGTGCAAGGAAGTGTCTTGGCGTCAAAAGCACGGAATGCCCCCTCTGTTCGGCGCTTTTCAACCATTGTGCAGGATAAGTTGGCGGCGGAGCTGGAATTAGGAAGAATTGCAGGCCCTTTTGCAGAGCAGCCTTTCACGAATTTGGTGATTTCCCCTCTAGGAATCATACCTAAAAAAGAGCCTGGGAAATTCCGGTTGATTCACAACTTGTCTTTTCCAGTGGGAGCATCAGTAAATGATCATATCCTTAGGGCGTTGTGTGCGGTTCGATATGCTTCATTTGACTCGGCGGTGGATTTAGTTAGAAAATGTGGTCCTGGGGCTTTGATGGTGAAAGTAGATATTGAGTCAGCTTTTCATTTGCTGCCAGTGCACCCGTCAGCGTTTCATTTGCTGGGCTTCTGTTTTGAGGGTGAAATGTATTTTGACAAATGCATGCCTATGGGCTGCTCAGTTTCTTGTGCCTATTTTGAGAAGTTTAGTACCTTTCTGCATTGGGCGTTGGTCCAGAAGGTAGGCTGTTCGAATGTGGTTCATTATCTGGATGACTTCTTGTTCGTCAGAGCGATGCAGTCGGCTGTGTGTCATGATCTCCTAAAGGGTTTATTGAATTGTCCCATTTATGGGGCATGTCTTTGGCTGCCGGTAAGACGGAAGGCCCGTCGACGAGGATCACATTCTTGGGGGTGGAGCTGGATTTGGTGGAGATGGTTTCCCATCTTCCTCCAGAGAAGGTGTCGAGATTGCAGGCGTTGGTTGCAAATGTGTTGGCTTCCAGTAAGATAACGCTTAGGGAGATGCAGGCCTTGATAGGTTCTCTGAATTTTGCTTGCAGGGTCATCCCGATGGGTCGGGTGTTTGTGCGGCAGCTGGCGGCAGCTACGTCCGGGGTACATAAACCGCATCATCGTATAAGGGAGTCGAAGAGCATGCGAGCGGATTTGGGAGTTTGGGATGTTTTCTTAAAAGACTTCAATGGGACGTCAGTTCTGATGGAGGCGGAGATCTCCAGCACAGACTTACAACTATTCACGGATGCGTAAGGGGGGGTAGGCTTGGTCATTTATTTTCAAGGGTCATGGTGCGCCGATAGCTGGCCGCAGTTGTGGCACGAATTGGGTTTAACCAGCAACATAGCATTCTTGGAACTGTTTCCCATGTTAGTAGTATTGGAGTTGTGGCCGGATAGGCTTCTGAACTGCAGGATAGTGTGGTGGGGTGATAACACGGCGGTGGTCAGAGTGATCAATCATTATGCACCACGGTGTGTACACATAGCTGCATTAATGAGGGAAGTGGTATTAGCCTGTTTACGTCTGAATGTGTCCGTGAAGGTCCGGCATATCCCAGGATGTACTAACAAGATTGCTTACTCTCTTTCCCGTTTCAAGTGGGACATGTTCCGGATGTTGGCACCAGAAGCGGACGCCATGGGATTGGTGGTCCCGGAGAAATTGTGGCAAGTTGGTCAACAGAGATGCTGAATCTGCTGAGGAGTTCGGTGTCAGCGGCAACATGGTTGGCGTATCAGCGTGGTTGTGACAAAATAGTAGATTTCTTGGTGGCGCATAGATGGCAGCCTGGTCTGGTGTCTGATCAGCTCATTGGACAGTATATTATTTAAGCTAAGGCCAATGTGGTCTCCAGATCGTCTGTGCGAAAAAACTTAGCTGGGTTTTTCTTCTTTGCTAAAGTGGTAGGATGGGGCTGCCCAGCTGGTGGGTTCTTGGCCTGCAGGCTTCTGCAAGGGTGGGAGTGTGCTCAGCCAACCCCTCGTGACTCTAGGCACCCGTTTCCGCATGAATTGCTCTCGAGACTCTGCACAGCTTTACCCATGGTGGCGGCGTCACCGTATGAAGCCACTCTTTTCCAGGTGTTTTTGTGTTTGGCATTTTTTGGCGCATTCCACATTAGTGAATTGGTTGCAAACTCCAGCCGGTCTGCGGTGGGTAGTGGTATGTTGCACCAGCATGTGCAGGTCGAGGATGGGCAGCTCCAGGTCCGGCTAGCTAGATCTAAGATAGATCAGCTGGGGAAAGGATTGTGGGTAGTCTTGAAGGCTATTGTTGGACTGCCGACATGTCCGGTGGCCACCTTGAGAGCATACTTGCTTTGGCGACCTTCATCTGGGGTTTGCTCTTCCTGCATAAGGATGCGCGTAGTTTGACACATTTTTCAGTCCTCAGCAGTGCTGCGGATGGTGCAGCTGCACATAGGTGAAGATCCTCGTTTTTTCACCCAGTGCAGAGGCAGCAGGATTACCTGAGCAAGGTATACAACGCATTGGTAGATGGCTTTCACAAGCTTTTTTGGCATATGTGCATTTATGAGTGGGGGAGGGTAGTGATTAGAGACTGCTACTAATTGGCATTTTCCTTTTTCAAATGAAAGGCAGTTTCTTCATTGCTGTTGGCTGATCGGCCATTCATTTGTTCATTGGGTTGGCCAGCGAGCAGCGGTGCGGCCAGTAGGGTCCACTTTGGGACTGGATGCGGCGGTGATGTCCGTTCTATGGCTGGGTGAGTGTGGTCTATGTTGGACACAGCTTATGCCTTTGCTGCGGCATCACGAGTGGGAGCAGAGTAAGCCATCAATGATACTGATACATCTATGGGGTAATGACCTGGTGTCCTGGACATGCAAGCAATTGATAAGAGCGGCAAAGAAGGATCTTGCAGATGTTCTCTGAATGTTCCATGATGTGGTGTTGTGGTCCGATATCATTCCAAGGCCTGCATGCTGGGATCAGCAGCGTTGGTCTAGAGGATTGATAAAGATTAATCGCCAGATCGGCCGCTGGGTCTGTGAGCAAGGAGGTAATCAGGTTATGCATTCCTGGGTGGAGATTGATTGTGCGGGATTGTATAAGCAGGATGGAATGCATTTATCCCCAGTGGGTTTAGATTTACTGCTCAACGACTAGCAGGAGGCCTTGGAATGTGTGGTTCGATGGGATGCTCACTGGTCGCAGCTTAGTGTCGGGGGGTGGGGGGTGGGGGGCGGCGCAGGGACGTTGATGTCACCTGTGACGGAGGCAGGATCCCAGAGGTTTCTGGGGTCCGGAGCCTTAGGTAATACTTGGGGCGGGGGTTGGGGGCTCCTGATCCGGACAACCCCTGAACGGCTTTTGCTAATAACATGGCAAGGTCGGCAAAAGGGGGAGTAGGTAAGCTTGCCCTGGGCTTGACTGTGGCAGAAGCAGAGGGATTGTCACCTTGCTAATTGCATGGCTGGTGAGGTATTGTTCCACTAGTTGCATTGTTAGGAGGATTATTGTTGGAATTATGAGGTTTTATAATGTTATGAATGTTAATAAAGCCGCAACCTGTTGATTCCCAATGGTTGTGTTGTCCTTGTTTGGGAATGGGGGGGGGGTGGTAGATAAAGGGATGACTGTAGTTTGGTGGGGGGGTGGGGCAGGGGGGTGTTGGTAAGGTGGAGCATCGAGTCCGACCTACCTCGGTTAGTATAAGGCCATGGGCCAGGGTCCTCGGCGGCCATCCTTAACCGGGTGCATGGCCCGGTGCAGGGACCCTGCGTGTGGCTGGCATCGGAAGAGGCATCGGGCAGCAAAGGGGAAGTGCCACGGAGGTGGCATTATTTGAAGCCATTGGCTCCCCTCGTGGGCGCGAGCGCAGAGGGAGCCAATGAGGAGAGGAGAGGACAGCGGCTGATGGGAGAAGGGGCAGAGCTCAGAGCCATCAATGGTCTGCTGTCGGCATCCCCGGGCGGTCTGGTGCACAGTGCCGGCTTCCTACCCTCCCGCCCTTATTGTATTGGGGGGGCAGTTGGTGAGCATGGGGTGTTGCAGCGGTAGGGGGGATCCCAGAGGTTTCCGGGGTCCAGAGCCTTAGGTAATACTTGGGGTGGGGGTTGGGTGCCCCGAACCGGACAACACCTGAACGGCTTTTACTAATAACATGGCGAGGTCGGCAAAATGGGGGGGGGGGGGGTAAGCTTGCCGTGGGCTTCACTGCGGCGGAAGCAGAGGTGATGTCACCTTGCTAATTGCATGGTTGGTGAGATATTGTTCCGCTAGTTGCATTGTTAGGAGGATTATTGTTGGAATTATAAGATTTTATAATGTTATGGATGTTAATAAAGCTGCGACCAGTTGATTCCCAATGGTTGTGTTGTCCTTGTGTGGGAATGGGGGGGAGTGTTGGTAGATAAAGGGATGACTGTAGTTTGGTGGGGGGGTGGGGCGGGGAGTATTGTTAAGGTGGAGCATCGGGTCTGACCTACCTCGGTTAAATCTGTTTATAGGGAGATCTCTTTGGGCACTGCTTAAAAAGTCTCTCCTCAATCCTTACTAAGTTAGGCTCTATAACTGTACTTATCAACAAAAACACATCCTGATAAGAACTCAAAGACCATATTGACCAGTATGGAACTAGTGGCTCATTTATATATTCAGAACATAACCCCCTCAAATTTAAACTTTAGTATAGGTATCTTAAACTGTCTACAATAATTAGCAGATACCAAACAGAGATTATTTAAAACAAGCTTAATGTGATCACTAGTATTAGAATAAGAAAGTAACCAAACTACTGCTTTTTGAACTATCTGCAGTTTTTATTCTGTATCTAAGGGAGATAAGTACATAATTCATTGCAAAAGAAGGTAGAGCCTCAGCATTGAATTAATGTAACAAGATTGGTTTGACTGATATAAGACTATGATTGTCTTGATAGGTGTAATTAGCTAAAATCAGTCTTGCAAACCTCAGCTATTTGTCTCTCTACCCACAGTCTGGAATCTAGTTAAATGCTGAGGTTCTGTACTTGATTATTTAGTAATAAAACCAACCCAAGGATTTGAATCACTTTCCACACTCTGACCTGTTCGCTTTCATTTCTCTAGCTATTGCATTCAGACACTCATTACTCTCAGTACAGTCAGTTTCCAACATGCAGCTGAACGTTATCAGAATACAAATGAAAACTAATCCCAAACTGTTTAATAACATCAGACCATGGTTTAATTTAAATATTGAATGCTAATGTTCAGAAACTTTTAGAACTCTATATCAAAACAGCACTAGTCAGAAACAGACTGTCCAAAAAATAACCTGGAGATTTCCCGGTGTAAAGAAAAAAAACCCACTCTAGAATCATCTGTGGTAGGCCCACATTTTCCACCCTTTCAATCAATATGAAATGATTAGCAGTGTAATAGACCTAGCAGAATGACACCTGCATTATGTCCTTGTTCAAGGTCTTCAGAAGAGTCGCCCAGTTGGGTCACTAAAACGGTTTCAGTACCTTGCTTTACTTTAAAATAGGTGTTTATTTTTGGACTTTTTTTCAGCTCGTTTACAACCTTTTTCTAAATGAAAACAGTTTATATTCATGGAGTTTATTTAAAAGGCACAGTTCATTGGAGCACTTGCCACTAAGGTAAGTATAAATATTCTTTATCTTATGCTAAAAAATATGAATATTTTAATGATAAAAGCTATATAGCAGAGCAGTGATGAATTATAAACTCAGGGTCTGATTATTACCTTCCCATGAAGAAATTTGAGCTCTCGACTTCTTTTGCATTCCTTGCATTTTAATGTGATCGGTTTTGGTTCTATATTTTTCATTTGTCCCTCTTGCTTTTATTGATTTGTTAGACAGCAGGGGGTGAATACATTTTTATATATTATTTGTTGTTATATAAGCATGTTAAAACTTTTTAAGGTATGGAAAGTGACTTTACACATGTTGAATTGTAGGCTGTATGTCAAATTGAATTTCAATAAATTTTTTACATCACCTAATCAAGCTGAATGATCTTCAAGGAATTCACATTATTACTTTAAAACCTGATTGGTACATTTCTAATGATCCTCTTTCTTGTACAATTTCAGCAAACTGTCCATAGATAAATTTCCCTACTTAATAGAGTTAACATACAGTAGTAACATAGTATATGACGGTAGATAAAGGCCAGCATGGCCAATCTAGTCTGCCCAGCAAGGTGGCAAGAGTAGGTGCACCTGCCACTCCATGCAAGCCCCCCCCCCCCCATGCCTTTGTTTAGGGGTGTACCCACTGCTCCATGCTATATGTTAGATTTTAAGATATTTTCCATTTTGCCTATATCCAAAGATGGCTTTTTCAAAAAATATCTCACTAATTTCTAAGGACTTAGCAATATACTCCCTGTTAATCTTGAACTCTCTCAAGCAAGCCTACCTTTGCAGTGTTTACTAGACAGAAAAGACAGGAATAAATAGCAAGTTCCAGACCCAATTTTCTTAAACAATTTTGAAGGACTGATATCAGATGATCATCCCACAAAACAAAACAAGGGCTTAATATTCCTTGGCTGTTTTACCTGACCCTGCATGGAAACTGAGGGACTAAAAGGATGACCTACACAGTTTGTAACATGCATGAGTCTCAGTCTTCTCTTCCTTCCTGCTTTAGTGCCTGTTGTTATTTTTCTATGTTTCTATAAGGGGACTGTTGTAGTTGTTGATATGGAAGGACAGACTAGGTAGGCCATGTGGTCTTTTTCTGTCATCATCTTTCTACGTTTCTAATACTAGCACAGTCTCTCTGTGAAGAATGATGCAATTGTGTATTGTCAGACGGCTGCCTAGGGTGAGAACTTACACAATCTTGACGATGCATATATTCATATGATTCTTGCAAGGTATTGTGGGTAATGTAGTTCATTCACTCCCAAACACAGCTGAAGACAATAATTGAGTTGTGTAACCAGTGGTAAAGCCAATAAAAATACTTCTTTTATTGATGGGGTTTAATTCACCCAGCACAAGTATGCTTGGTAGCAATATAAATGAGGTTACTTGCTTGCAGTGTTTAAATGGATAACATAAAGTCTCAAAGCAAATCAGAAAACAACCTTCAGCTTGTCAGGCAATTAGCTAATGTTTTCTTAGCAAATAATTACCAAATAAAAAGGCACAAAGAAATAAATGAACTTTGCTTGTTAGGTTAACTTCTGCTTATTTTCCACGCAGAACCTGCAGTGATTCTCCCTTGCTCACACACACAATCAGGT
This sequence comes from Ichthyophis bannanicus, assembly GCA_033557465.1. Classification (NCBI taxonomy): domain Eukaryota; kingdom Metazoa; phylum Chordata; class Amphibia; order Gymnophiona; family Ichthyophiidae; genus Ichthyophis; species Ichthyophis bannanicus. The sequence goes on from CM066036.1 coordinate 553,238,127, forward strand.
GCAGCTTTAATTACTATCAATTGTCCAGCTGAAACCCTTTAGCTGGCTGGCTGCTACTGTGTGAACCCAAATCCTGCTTTAGAAGCTGTTTGCAGTGAAATAAAGAACAAAGTTAGGTTTCTTTGTGATGGCTGATGTGTTTGCTCACAGAAAGCTAGCAATAGCACTTGGATAAAGAACAGTCCATGTAATCAATAGTTTCATCTGCTGTATCTCCCCCTTCATCAATCAGCATAGGGTCACTATCATACATTGGCACAGACGAGTCTTTCCATAAGGCACTATCATGAGAATGCTTATTCCCTTGCTGCCATTCACTATTATAGATAGGGTCTGGATCAGTGTTCATACCTGAGCCTCTCCTGCTATCATAATTCCTCTCTGTATAGCCTGGCCAGTATGTAATCCAGTTATGATGTCCAGCCTTCCAATCTTGATCCCTGGACACTGGATCTTTCCTCACATACCTTCTGGCATAGGTCTGAAAGTCCCTTCCACGTGTAGTCTTCTCTCTCCCATGTAGCCACTGGTGATTCCTATCTCTGCCATTCCATTCCTCTGGCTGACTCCAGTCCAATGGACTCTGCTGGCACTTGGAATACCTCCCAGTATGGGTACTGCCTTGGACTCTCCCAGACCTTTCAATGGCCCTTCTTCTCTTCCTTCCAGAGAGTTTCCTTCTCTCTCTATCCACTTGGCTTGGCTTCTGCTTCTCGAGATGATGTTGGTGCTTGAGCTTGAAGCTGTTGCTGTATCCGTGTCTGAAGCTGTTATCTGTAGAATAAGCTCTATTCTTATTCTGTCCTAATGTGTGCTCCTCCCTAACACAGTGCAGCTGTGTTGAATCAGGTCCTGCCCTTTGAGATGAGTGCTTAGGGATTACCTCATAGCTCTCTTGATTGCACACACGTTTTCTCACTTCAGCCCCTCTCATGGCTGCTGGAAACCTGGTGCATTCTGGGACTGGTAGTCTTTTATGTGAAAACTCTGTTTTCTTGCTTCTACCAGAACTGACAGGTTGCTTGTTCAGAGTCACATCATCTTTTCTATAGCTCCTACCTGAGCTATGATAAGCTTCCTTATCACATACCCCCCTGCTTAAGTTATTACGGACTGGTTTTACTGGTGAAACTTCTTTCCTACAGTCCGTAATACCTACGAGAGTGTTATCTTCTTGAAGCTCACTTACTTCCTGACTGGGTTCAGGGTCATTATTTACAGGCCTCTCCTTCCAAGACTTAAGTACATTAATATGGTAGGTCTGCCTACGCCCTCTTGCATTTTCTACCATATAAGACACTGGGCTTACTTGTTTAACAACCTTCCATGGCCCTTTCCACTGTACCTCAAAATTTTGGAGCAGTTCCTGCTATTTGAACCAAAACCTTTTCACCAATGCTTAATTGGCGGCTTTTGGCCTTTCTATCATACCACCCTTTCTGGCGAACTTGACTGTCCTGCAGGTTCCTCTCAGCAACCTGCGACGTCCTTTTCAAACGTGCTCTCAAGTCACGTAGAAACAGTGGCACCTCCTGACTTCCTGGTTCAGGATCAATCCATTGTTCCCTCAAAATATCCAACAAACCCCGGGGAGCCCTACCATACATCAACTCATATGGAGTTACACCTAGGGACACTTGAATTCTTTCCCTGCAGGCATATAAGGCAAAGGGTAATAACATATCCCATTCTTTTACCTCTCCTGCTAACCCCCTTCTCAACATTTGTTTGAGAGTTTGGTTGAATCTCTCCACCAAACCATTTGATTGTGGATGGTAGGCTGAGGTTTTCACGTGACGAATGCCAAAGGCATCCCAGACCTGGGCCAAATATTTGGATACAAAATTGGACCCTCGGTCAGTCAACACCTCTCTTGGGAATCCCACTTCACAAAACAATTTTACTAGCTCTACAGCTATTGTTTTTTGCAGAAACATTCCTCAATGGTATGGCCCAGGGAAACCTTGTTGCCTGATCTACCATAACTAGGATGTATTGGAAACCTCGGGGCGTTTTAACTAATGGGCCTACAATATCCATGGCAATGCGACCAATTGGGTCTGTGATGATTGGCATGGGGATCAATGGCACCACCGGTGGGTGAGCCGCTGTAACTCGCTGACACGCTGGACATGCAGCACAAAACTGGGCAGTTTCTTTGAAGATACCTGGCCAGTAAAAACGCACAAGTATTTGATCCAGCGTTCCTTGCATACCTTTATGACCTCCCACTGGATGATCATGTGCTAGTCTAAGTACTAGCCCTTTGAAAGTTGTGGGTACCACCAATTGTTTACGTATGGCACCATTTCTGGGGTCCTGACTCTCTCTATATAATATGTCATTATCTAGTCTGAATCTGGGCAATTCCTCCCTGACCTCCTGAGCATACTTAAAAGCTCGGGTGAGAGCTTGATCAGCTCGCTGCTCTTGTGGAAAGTTAGGAAACTTTGCCACCAACTCAGCTGGCACCCAGGGTAAACTTTGACCAGCTAACATCTCAGCCCTACCCTGTGCTCTGCAAAGTCTCTCACGCCTCTTTTGTGCTTTCAACTTTCTTACTTTACCAGATGATGGGGTTATTAAATCATCATGAGAGGGTAAGTCTCCTAATAACTCTGCCTGCTCCCCCTCCTCCTTCTGTTGGCTCTCTAACTTAGCCTGCGAGCGGGTGGATACAAGGCCCCTCTTATTACCCATAGTTTGGCCTTCTGGAAGCTGAACCATCTTTTTATCTAGGGACTGAGGACTTCCAAAGAAAGGCCCGGGAGCTGTTTCCATTATTAAACCTTCTCCCTCCTTCTTTCCTAGCCCTTTCACTAGTTCCTGCTTAAATCTTGGCCAGTCCTTTCCTAGAACCAAATCAAAGGGTAGCCTAGGCACTACTGCTAATAGGACTTCCTCTTGTTTCCCTAGGCACTTAACCTTTAGCCTATAGGTGGGATATGATGATGCAGCACTATGAATGCATCTGATGTGAACTTGGCTTTCAGGGGTTCTAGGCACAAATCTTTCTTGGGCCTCTATCCTCTTCCAAAGCCTTTTTGACATCATACTCTGGTCTGCCCCAGAGTCTAATAAAGCATTTGTGGTAATTCCCTGCACATCAACCATCAAAAGAAATCCTTCCTTGGGCTGTTTTAAATCCAGACACATTAAACTAGTGTGTGTCTGGCATCTCTTCTCTAAATGTCCCAATTTTCCACACTTGAAACATTTCTTTCTATTCCACTGTGTCATCTGGTTTGATACAGTACATTCATTTTCAGAAACATTCTTAATTATTCTCTTTTCTGATACAGCACATCTAGCCTCAGCATCCATCTTTAGAGGGCCACCCATTCTATGGCAAGCCTGCGTGGCTTCCAAGAATCTCTCTGCTAGCATGGTTGCCTCTCCAAGATTTTGGCAATTTTGCTGTATAAGAAAAACATTCAAATCTTTAGGTACCCCAAGCATAAATTGTTCCAGCATTATAATATCTAATAACATTTCTACTGTCTTTTGCTCAGGCTCCAACCATTTTACAGCTAAACTTCTGATTCTCTGACTCAGAGCCCTGGGTGTCTCACCCACTTTCAATGTAACAGCGCTAAACATTCGCCTATACTCTGAAATAGACAACCCTAGGCGATCTCTAATAGCTGCCTTTACATCCTTATAAATCAAAGCCTGGGCTGCTGGCATTGCTCTGTAAGCTGCAAGTGCCTCTCCAGTTAATGAGGCTGCCAGCCTTACTGCCCACTGGGTCTCTGGCCATGCTAAAGCCTGTGCCACTCTTTCAAAAGACTCTAGAAAATCATCATTATCATCTGGAGTTAATTTCCCAAAATTAAATGCCCCAGTCCCTTGATTGAGTCCCACACTGTCCACATGTGGTGTACCAGTACTAACTGCTGGTCTTGCATCTGTTTCACTTTGGCTCTGCAGCTGAACTAGAGCTTGTACCAGATCAAGCACTGGTTTCTGCTGTTCCATTAAGGCCTTCATAGCAGTGTCCTGGGCCTGCTGTGATAGCTCCTGCTGCTTGCTAAATTGGGCTGCCATCCACTGAGCCATCTCCCTCGGATCCATCTTGACCCCTGCAAGAAATAAAGAAAAAAAAAACCAAAGAGCAGCACCTTCCAACCAGGTGTGTTTTTTTCAACTTTTTTTTTTTTTTCAATTACCCCCTGTGCTTACACACATCCACCACTAGACATGCCCAGGTACATATTACCTTGTCTCAGTGATGAATCCAGCTTTGCACAGGGTCTTTTCCTCTGGGACAGCTTCCTGGAACAACCACTTCTCCTCCAAAGTGTAGATGAGGGAAAAAAAATCTTCTTTCAGCTTCAAACTTGAATTTTATTTGTAATCCACAGCAAATAAATCCTCTTGGTGCAAAAGCAATCCGAAAAACTACGCCATTTGTCAGACGGCTGCCTAGGGTGAGAACTTACACAATCTTGACGATGCATATATTCATATGATTCTTGCAAGGTATTGTGGGTAATGTAGTTCATTCACTCCCAAACACAGCTGAAGACAATAATTGAGTTGTGTAACCAGTGGTAAAGCCAATAAAAATACTTCTTTTATTGATGGGGTTTAATTCACCCAGCACAAGTATGCTTGGTAGCAATATAAATGAGGTTACTTGCTTGCAGTGTTTAAATGGATAACATAAAGTCTCAAAGCAAATCAGAAAACAACCTTCAGCTTGTCAGGCAATTAGCTAATGTTTTCTTAGCAAATAATTACCAAATAAAAAGGCACAAAGAAATAAATGAACTTTGCTTGTTAGGTTAACTTCTGCTTATTTTCCACGCAGAACCTGCAGTGATTCTCCCTTGCTCACACACACAATCAGGTGCAGCTTTAATTACTATCAATTGTCCAGCTGAAACCCTTTAGCTGGCTGGCTGCTACTGTGTGAACCCAAATCCTGCTTTAGAAGCTGTTTGCAGTGGAATAAAGAACAAAGTTAGGTTTCTTTGTGATGGCTGATGTGTTTGCTCACAGAAAGCTAGCAATAGCACTTGGATAAAGAACAGTCCATGTAATCAATAGTTTCATCTGCTGTATCTCCCCCTTCATCAATCAGCATAGGGTCACTATCATACATTGGCACAGACGAGTCTTTCCATAAGGCACTATCATGAGAATGCTTATTCCCTTGCTGCCATTCACTATTATAGATAGGGTCTGGATCAGTGTTCATACCTGAGCCTCTCCTGCTATCATAATTCCTCTCTGTATAGCCTGGCCAGTATGTAATCCAGTTATGATGTCCAGCCTTCCAATCTTGATCCCTGGACACTGGATCTTTCCTCACATACCTTCTGGCATAGGTCTGAAAGTCCCTTCCACGTGTAGTCTTCTCTCCCAGGTAGCCACTGGTGATTCCTATCTCTGCCATTCCATTCCTCTGGCTGACTCCAGTCCAATGGACTCTGCTGGCACTTGGAATACCTCCCAGTATGGGTACTGCCTTGGACTCTCCCAGACCTTCCAATGGCCCTTCTTCTCTTCCTTCCAGAGAGTTTCCTTCTCTCTCTATCCGCTTGGCTTGGCTTCTGCTTCTCGAGATGATGTTGGTGCTTGAGCTTGAAGCTGTTGCTGTATCCGTGTCTGAAGCTGTTATCTGTAGAATAAGCTCTATTCTTATTCTGTCCTAATGTGTGCTCCTCCCTAACACAGCACAGCTGTGTTGAATCAGGTCCTGCCCTTTGAGATGAGTGCTTAGGGATTACCTCATAGCTCTCTTGATTGCACACACGTTTTCTCACTTCAGCCCCTCTCATGGCTGCTGGAAACCTGGTGCATTCTGGGACTGGTAGTCTTTTATGTGAAAACTCTGTTTTCTTGCTTCTACCAGAACTGACAGGTTGCTTGTTCAGAGTCACATCATCTTTTCTATAGCTCCTACCTGAGCTATGATAAGCTTCCGTATCACAGTATATAGTATAAGTGTAGCAATGGGATGGAGCATATGAGCTCTGACCCCACCGAAATTTTGCCCACCAGCTGAGAAAGCACAGCTGCAGGCAGTAGGAGAAGGCAGCTGCCATCATAGCAAAGACTCCTTCTGCCTGCTCGTGGAGGATCCGATTTCCCGAAAGCAGACAGGAGGAGTCTGCCACAATCACAGCCATTCCCTTCTCTTCTGCCCATGCAAGATTGGCTTCCCGTGGGCAATACAGGAGGGGAAGGCTGAAGGGGGCTAGGGGTAGAGTTAGGGATGGAGTCAAAGTGGAGCTTGTGCCCCCCCCCCATTAGAGAGACGTTCAGTGGCCCCAGGTATGTAGGATTTAATTTTATAAAACTTAGAAGCTGGTTACCTATGCAAAATAATCCAGCCATATCATAAATACTGGCTTTGCTCTGAAATGTCTTCAGTTTTTCCCCAGTAGCCTGTTGAGTGCTTTCCAACCTGGGAGAGAGGTGTCTCATCTTCCAGCACTATATCTTAATTTGTTTTGTTGTGGCTATCCATATGGAAGTAGATTGCCAGACTTTTCTTCTGCACAGGTAATGTCAATGTTGTTGCCATTGTCACAGAAATGTGATCATCTACCACCAACACTTTCCCATACTGCTGCTGCCCAGATGGGTGGTTTGTCTTAGTCTGGCACTTCAGCTGAGACCTGTCCATCTTGGAAGACCCTGCCTGTAGTTAAGCTACCAACAGCATAGCTCTCTGCATCACTGATGCACACAAGTCAGAAAATGTCCAAGTCATATCATATGGATATTCAAGTTGAATAGTGAAAAAGAAAGACAGAAAGAAAATCAATGCTTTGAAATTATGGCGCTGGTGAAGAATACCTTGGACTGCCCGAAGAACAGATCAGTCGGTACTAGAGCAGATCAGCCCTAAGCTTTCTTTAGAAGTTCAAATGACAAAACGTCAGCTTTCATACCTTGGACACATCATGCAAAGAGAGAGACATCATGCTTGGCAAATTTGAAGGCCAGTATTGCGATGGATCAGTACATTAACAATAGCTATTGATGCCACTCTATCAACAATTAGCCGCCTGAATGAAGATTGAACACAGTTTAGGACAAATATCCAGAGGGTCACCATGAGTTGACATTGACTCAAAGGCAAGTAAAAAGGCCAGATACATGTCTAAGTGACAAAATATGCACAACTGGCTATTTTATAAGCTGGAGAACTTATGTGTGTGTACTCTGCAACAGAGAGAGTTCTACACAAATGGAAGGAAGTGTGCTCTTGGCAGCCTTTCGAAGTACATGTGAATTATATGTTTCAATGTGCTAAAACACATATTCCTTAGCACCTTTACCTGTTGGCATTTACACTTACACAAAAAGAGGCAAAACCCCAGTTAACTTGCAATTTGAGACCTGGGGCTTAGAGTGCTTGATGCCGGAGAGTTGCTCACTGTTCTGACTATCAAATCCACCTCTCCTAGCTAGCTTTTCCAAAGTTCTCTTTTCTTATTATTTTGTATATATGTTTATATAATTCACACCACATATATGTAAAGGGCACTAGATACACTCATAAGTTCTTGCAGTTTATAAAATGGCCGCCTATACATGCAAATGGTGCTATCTAGACAGATCTGTTCCCAATCCAGAAACACATGCATAAATATTCAAATATCATAGTCAGCAGTTTTTTAATTGCTGGCCGAGCAATTTAAATATTCTTCATATATTCAGCCCTTCAATCTATGGAAATGACAATTCCGAATATAGGTATAGAACAGTGAGTGCCATGGCTATATGGTGAGACAGTAATTTTCAGCTGCTATCCATATAGCTAGCATGATGAGTTTAGGGTGACATTTTGCTAGCCTACATTTGTCCTCACAGATATACGAATAGTGGACTGAATATTGCACTCTCTATGTAGCTAGACTGAATACCCATAATCCACCCTTGCTCTGCCCTGACTTTCTGGATAGTACGGGGGCAGTCTGCAATAATTTTCAGTGGCACTATCTAGATAAAGCCACTGAAAATTGATGGAAAGTGCTCTTATCCTTATAGAAGCTGCCACTGTATGAATAAGGAACTCTTTTACTAAAGTCCACTGAGATTTTACGCTTAATGTGTGAACAAATGCACATTAAGTGCAAAGCCTCCATGTTAGTTGTCGGGAGCTGACCAACATATCCCGGCAGTTAACGCATGGATGCAAACGTTAATGTGCACTTCTGTAAGGCAGATAAGGAGGTGTCATTAGGTTAATTCATGTTAAGTGCCACATTGCTGCTGAACGTTTTGCAATGCCCTGACACCACTGTTAATACACTCTCCATACCCACAATACTCCCTTTCCCTGCCCCATTGCGTTATGGCCAATTACCATGCCTTTTATCGTGTGATGGTTGCTTTGCCCACACATTAGTGTTCCTGGCTGTCAGTTAGCATGCATTAAAACACATGTTAACTGTTCACTGGGCTTTTGGAAAAGTGGCCCGAAGTGCTTTTGAATATCGACTTAATAGATTATTGAATAGGTTTATTTGTAGAATTGCTGGCGCTTTTGTGCTCTCGTCACATACACGTGTATTTTTAACCGGCACTATGTGTGTTTTTTGAAAAGTTCATCAAGCAATGAAACTTCTATAAAATATTTACCTACTTTTCTCTGACTTGGCTCAAGAATCCTTTGGGGCTTTCAGCCTTCCTGGCTTCACAAACTCTTGCATACAACCACCAGAATGTTATATGGGGCTGCCATCTTTTCCATAGACCATACCAGCAGTGCGGAAAGGAGGAGGGGGCCTCAGCGCCATTCTTGCTTATACGCTGAAGAACTCTGAAACAAGAAAACATTAAAGTATGTGCTGAAAAACATCTGAATTGTCCAAAATTATGAAAAAGGAGTTGCTATAATGTTTATAAACAAATACACAATTTAGATAGATATTAGAATTACGTCTGATGTCACAGCATCCACAATTCCAGCAGTATTTTAGAAAAGGCTCTGCTAAACATGGAGCCTGTTCTAAAATAGTGCAGGAGTCCACATATATATGACTATTTGTAAAGCTGGAGGACCCATTGTGCAAACCTGCACATCAGAAAAATCAATAGGGGAAATTCGGCAAGTTCCACGTGTAGGTGTTGACCATTTTTCAAACCTACATATATAAACGGCATCATGTATTTATTTATCAGCATTTATTACCTGCTTATCTGTAATCTCTAATAGGGTAAAATAGTACATATATAATTGCATTAAAATAACACAAACATGAAACTCCAGATACCTCTATATCTGATATCAGTTTGGAGAGGAAAATAAACATTGAGGGATTAAGGAGGATATCCATCTTAATCCCTCCTGTAAAGGGCTGACTGAAACACACTTTTTGAAAACCTATACTTCACAAGGCCAACTGTAAAACCTGGCATGGACATCTGCAGTCATACGCATACATTGCCTATATGAAATGGTGAATACACTCCTATCTTTGCCCCTGACATGCCCCCTTACAATTTCCACATACATCTATGTGTAAATTCACACTTTCTAAAATCACTATTTACACATGGAAACTGCAAATAAGACTTCTAAAATAACCCTCATAATACATTAAATAGAATGGTAATTGAACATTCTTAGAAACATATGCACATACCAGTGGTATAGCCAGATCATAATTTTTGGTGGGCCCGAGGTTAACATGGGTGGACAAAAGGCAGTGCAGATGTTGACACCGCCCCTAATTCTTCTCTCTATAGCCTCTGTTCCTGTTGCTGATTTGAGGGGGGACTGAATTCAAAGTGGAAGGGCCATGGCTCACTCAGGACCACCACGGGCTAGGCCCCTAGAACATACTTTAACAGATTACAACATTGGAATAATACCTATATTATTAACACTGCACAAGAAATGTTCTAGAACCAAATGTCTCAAGGCCCTTTCATTATGCTCTTTTCTCACACGCATGCATGCAAGCTAGCACATGAAGCTGCTATGAAAATTCTCCATCCCTAATGGGACCCATGATACTCCCTTTATTACAACACAAGAATAAAATAATTGTATGTTGTAGTGAATTAAACATTTATAGCAAAATCATTTTAAACAGACACAATAAATATTTTTTGTGTAAACTTTGCATCTCTAATAGCTTAGATTATTATAAACCACTGTGCTATAAAATTTTAAAGGTAGCATAACAAATTATCATAAACCATCTGGTGTCGGCCACCATTTTGTATCTCTCACCAGCCTGGTCAAAAGAAGAAGGGGATCTCTTCTTCCCTGAAGAGTACTAGGGACTAGGGATGCCCTGGGTAAGACAAGTGTGGAGGGGGGGGGGGATGACGGGGTTATGGCTGTGTGTTTGGGGGGGGGTCTGTTTGGAGGGGTCTGAGGGGACCTAGGCCTAATAGTAATGTTTGTTTCCAGAGGGGAAGGCAGAAGGGAGTTGGAGGCTGTGTTCTCCAGGAGGGGTTCTGATGGAGGAAGAGAGAACAGTGCAGAGGGTGATCCTCAGAAGGTTGTGGTAATCAGGGGCAGTTTGTGCTATGGGGCCATGAGGATCGAGGGAGAGTCTGTGCTGGGCAGGGGGGGGGGTGATGATTGGGGAGGGTGGATTGGTGCTATGGGCTTTGAAGATTGGGTGTTGCTATCATTACAGCCAATGCCACTTGACTTCGTGGTGCCGGGCCCATGTTTCCTGCCTCAGCAGGAAGTGTGACTGCTCCTATACTAACTGCCGAGGCAAGTAACATGGCCCAAGTTATAAGTGCCTGCACTTCTGCATGGTAAATTGAGGGCAGATGCCGGACGTGTCCCCTGTGTTTACCACACAGGCTTTGCACTTACAGCACCTTAACTTTCTTAGTTAAGGTGAGGTAAATACAAACACTTATCACACTTTAGTAAAAGGGCCCCAAACTGAAGTGATAAGGAAAAGCTAGAAAACTAAATCTAAATCTAAATAAAAGAAGATAAATAAAGGAAGACAATAAAAAAGCAAAGGTTTGAAAATATGTTATGGTATCACCCCTTCAGCTACAACTTAACAGGTGGAAAAGTTGAGACTGGTGGAGACAAGCCTGGGGGGCGGCTGCAAGTGCTAAAATTTGAGTGTCAGCATGTCTGTGTGCAAGAGAGGATGAGTGTTGAGGTGGGGGGGGGGGGAGAAAGCTAATGGTTACCATCTCAGAGAAGGAAACTCAGATTAGTGGTGGGGAAAAAACACTAATCTGAGTTCCCCACCTCTTGCTCCTCCAGACAAAGCAGGCAAATTAAGCCTATGGAAGTTTCCTAGGATGTACAGAATTAAAACACAAGGCAGAGCCAATGGTTTTATTGGATGACATCTGCTGAAATATTTTTAGATAGCAGACCACAACATAGTAATGAAGTACAGTAGATGACATCAGATAAAGACCAAAATAGCCCAACTAGATTGCCTGATAAGGTGGTTAGTTTTAACTGTTGCTTCATGCAAATTAACCCCCTGTGCCTTTGTTTAGGGTTATAATTGTCACCCTGTGCAGATTATTTGGGTAGCCATGTCTTAAGAATGTCAAAAGACATTTTACTGCTTTTGTGAGCTGAAGCTTTCAATATTTGGATTTCCTCCTCTTGCTGTTTTAAAGGAGTCCCTGTGTTAGAACCCATTCCTTTTTGTCTTCCATCACAATTCCCACCACCACCAGTTCTGGAAGAGCAGTCAAGGCCTCTACCACCTTTTTCATGAAAAAAATAGTTGCCTGATGTTGCTCCTGAGTCTATCTCCTTGCAGCATTATATCATATCCCCTAGTTCTACAACTTCCTTTTAAGCATTTCAGTGTTTCTGTGTATCATTTCTTCCATGTCCCTCCTCTCCTTTTAGTTCTTTTCCTCTGAACTGTATCTAGTCTTTTGATATTCTTAGAGATGGAACTCAGTGTTCAGTTTTGGAGGCTCTAGGCAAGACCTCACTATTGACCTGTACAGGGGCAGTCACCTCTTTTTTTTTCTGCTGGTCAAGTTCTCTCTGTGTAGCCTAATGCCCCTCTGGCTTTGGCCATCGCCTCATCACATTGTTTAACTATCTTGAGATTGTCAGTCACTGTCACTCCAAAATCTCTTTCCTGGTCATGAATTTCAGCTTCTCCCCCACTATCGCACATTGCTTCTTGGATTTCTGTACCCCAAATACATTATTTTTCCTTTCTTCACATTAATGCTTCACTACCAAGCATAAGACCAGTCTTCCAGTATTCATAGATCAGCTCTCATGTTTGCCATGTAGTCTCTCAGGGGGATGTTACCTCTGTATCAGATCTTTGTGTCATCCGCAAAAAGGTAAACTTTCCCTCCTAACTCTTTGGCAATATCACTGACAAAGATATTGAGCAGAATTGATCCCAGGATTCATCCCTGAGGCACTCCACTATTTACCTTTCTCATACCTGGTTGAACTTCAAACAATACCCTCTATCCTTTATCGGTCAATCAGTCAATTTTGAAACCAGCTCACTATCTTCAAACCTACTCCCCCACCCCTCTCCCCCCAGTTGTCTAGTTTATACATGAGCCTCCTACAGAGAAGAGTATCAAAGGCTTCGCTGAAATTCAAGAACATCACATCCTATGTGTGCCTTTGATCCAGTTCTCTAGTTACTCAATTAACAACCTGCGTGATTTTGTCTATGTTGGATTCCAGCTAAGGAATATACTAGGGGTATTGTATGTCACTTGGGTTCCTTAGCTTGTGGGAGTATGATTTTCCTATTGTTTAAAGAGATTTTTTTTGGAGGGGGGGCAGGTGGAGCAATGTCTACAAATGAGCTAGTTTTGCACATGTCAAAAAAAGCCAGTGTAGTTAAACATCAAACAAAAATCCTTATTAATATTAATTATTACTGGAGGAAAAAGACTTCAGAGCATATCCCATATAATTTGTGTCATAACACTGAGAAATAGGTATTTTAAAATTCTCTAAATGGAAACCAGGATTCATTTTTACAGATCAAAAAGAACCGCCAGAACTATTTACAAATACATATTTTTCAACAATCTAAGTCACTTACCTTAAATAGGAAACGGTACCCTCAATTATGAACTCTCAATTCAAGCCCTCTAATGGTGGCCATTTTTCATCAGACGTGCATTAGCTTCCTAAAAATAAACGAAACCTCAGTGGTGTCTATGCCCATATTCTTTTATATATATAAAAATTCTAATACATTTAACACTGGACTTCAATTCAAATAATGGCATTCATATTGTTTGTACACACCCCAGTTCCAGAACATGCACGTCCAGCCTGTGCGCACATCGAAATCGAAAACAAGTCCGATTTAAATGTGATTCTGCATACACAGGGATAGATGCTTCCATGGTTTCAGAATCGGTGACAGACATTTTCGGTGAAGCACAGAGCACTATGGAGTACGAGATACAACTATACACAGCAAACGATTTTGTATGTCTCCGTATTCTGAAAAGATGAACATTTTCCATCTCGCCCATTTCCTCTATATACCTGCAGATGGACATGTTCCCCTGTAAAACATGCATCTCCTAAGCTGCTCCTTTCATTGGCAGTGTTGTACTGATGCAGACTACATATAAATACTGATGATGCAAACTAGATTATATATACCAGTCTCTGACATGCCCAGAACACTTCAAATAATTTGGAGCAATCTAAGATAGTATAAAAGCAGGTAGAAAGTGATATGTTTGTCATGACATACCTAGCATCACAACATACATGGCAGTAGAAGACATCTTAGTCATGCTTGCATTGGTCATCTCTGAAAACAGTCTGTAAAATGCTAAGTATGGACCAAAAAAAAATCAGAAGAGGTTCTCCATAATGAAATGTCAAACATATCCCTGTCACTAATAAGGGACCCTCAGAATAGGAGCATTCCACACTGCAAACAGCACTAATACATTCCCAAAGGCACCATCATCGCTGTCTACAAGTGTGCACATTTCTAGAGACCAATGATGGTGCTTCTGGGCAAGTCTTAGTGCTGCTTGCACTGTTGAATACTCTCATTATGAGGGTCCCTTATTAGGGACAGGGATATGTTTTGACATTTCACTACAGAGAACCTGTTCTGATTTATTCTGCTCGATCACACTGGCACACTGTGGTCATCCCTACGGTCCGGTTACTGGCCAGGCTTTCATGTCCCCCCAGATTTGCAGATGAGTACAACAGATCCTCCCGTGCAATACTCAAACCACACACATACACACGCACACACTCACTTGCAGTCACAAACAACATACCTCTGCCAAAACCATGTCCCCCCACCTAGAAACAACTGCTATGAAGACATAATGGCATGACATCTCAGGACACCACATCCGCTCTGCATTTCTCAGCCAAACACGATTCTGCTCCATACTATCGCACATACCATCCCTACATCTACATTCCCATTTTTCTAAGTACTGGAAGTTAGGGAAGCCGAGAATAGCTCCTTTATCACAAACAGCAAATGTCAGCATAACCAGAATAAAGACTATTGCAGTAGGAGTGTTTTTTTATTGTTCATTAACCCTGCAAACGTCACTCACCTGTGAATTCTATTCTTTACAACTGCACCTTGTACTCTCCCAGACAGCAGACATGTCACAGCCAATCATCTCTATGGGACACGTTGAAGATCAGAGCAGAAATTGTTTTGGTTTTTTTTTTAACTTTTTATTTATAAGTTTAATAAATCTTAAACATCCACACATTATCCATGAATGAAACAGAAAAATAGAAAACAACCACCAAATCTTCAAAAGGAAATAAACTAACACCTACTCATCTTTCCCATCTTGGACCCCAAAATTTAAGAAATAGGGGAGTACTAGGAAATATACAAAAATAATGACACAGAAATCCTAGCCATTACACAAATAATCAAAACAGGCGAATGGGAGACTCATATGTCAGCTGTATGAGAAGGTAAAACAGCCTCAATATCGCTTACTTCCCTAAGTTCCAAAAACGCTAACAGCTGCTTAGGGTCAAAGAACAAATACATCTTTTGTTTAAAATTAACATAACATTTAACAGGAAATTTGAGTTAGAAGGAAGCACCCAGGGCCAAGGTCCTAGTGCGAAGAGCCAAAAACTCTTTCCTTCTCATTTGGGTAATACGTGATAAGTCAGGAAATACTCTAACTCTTGAACCCATAAACTCTTCATTAGCATTCCGGAAATACATTTTGAGAATAAAAACTTTATCTGTCTCTAAAGTAAATGTAGCAAGGAGGGTAGTTCTTTCCACTGCAATCTCCAAGGAACTCTCAAGGAGACCCGTGAGATCCCCCAAACCGGGATATACAGGGGAGGCCTCACCTCCTCCACTTCCACTACCCAAGGATAAGTACTGAGCCCTAGTCAAGGGAGGGTACTGCTCCGGGGAGATTTTTAAAACCTCCCTAAAATACTTCCGCAGCATCTCAACCGCTGATAGTATTGGAGACCTGGGAAAACTCAGGAACCGGAGATTACAACGCCGGACCTGGTTTTCCAGGTACTCCATTTTCCTAGCAGCCACAGTAATATCCTTCAGCTGAGCATGAAACAAGTTACGCACCTCCCCCATCTCCTTCCCTAGGGTATTAACCCTACTAACTTGCTCTTCATGAGCCCTAGACAGAGAATCACAAGAATCTCTAACCACATTAAGTTCAGACTGAAACGTCCCACAAAGTCTATTCATAGAGCGATTCAATGAGGCCAGTCTTTCCCATAGCGTTTCCATTGTATATGCCGTGGGTCTCACCAAATCTGGAACCACAGGAAGCTCTCCTCTCTTTGTCAGGACTGCAGGCACAGATCTCTCTACTGGTTCACCCAACTCACTCCTCGAACCTCGTCCTGTATCCACCAAAGGAGAAGTCAACATGGCGTTCGCACCTCCTAGACCCTCACGTGTCGGCGTACTCGTAGAGACCGACTCCGGGATCAAAGCGTTCGCCGAGGACAAGCTTCCGGGTCGCGGCGGCGGCGTGCGCTCCTCTGGCGAGAGCCATATGCCCGACACGCTCTGGGGCGACCCCCCTCCTTCTGCCCCAGCCAAGGATGCTGCTCCAACGCAGGGCTCAAAGCCACACTGCCCCAACGTACGCTGACCCGCAGAACTCGCTGTTTTCTCGCCCAGAGGTAAGGCAACTTGCTTCCGCTTTCTCCGACCCATCACGCGGATGCCGCTCCACAGGATCGCAGAACTCAGGGCAGCGGCTCACCACTCCACGCTGACATCCGCCATCTTGGTTACTCCCCGCAGAAATTGTTTTAAGTCCTGGCCTCATTCCACGTTGTTGCTTGTATAATGTAGGTGTCCATGGAAAATACTTAGAATGTCAATGGGCCTTTCCTGAATATGCTTTCTACGTCTCTGCGGCCTGCCATGTCCCCATTCCGCCCCCTCCAGCCCACGTTTTGAGATCCCCATGCTAGCATCATGTACATGCAAGGCCGTGTGGTTTCAGAATATGGTTCTAGAAGTTTTAGCAAGAAAAAATGTTTATCCTGCATGTCTAACCAGCTTATTCATGTTCTAGAATGACCTCCAAGGTAATTTTCTTTACATAAAAATATTTTAATAAAACTAAACCATTTCCTTAATTGTATGAGCTTATTTATTACTTATTGCCATAAAAAAATGTATATGCTGAATGTTATTTATTTATTTACATTCTCTTATATACCGCGCTATTCTGCATCAGTGTGGTTTACATTGAACAAACTGAAATTACATTGAACAGGGCATTATAACTTGGAGGTAACTATTTTATGGGGGTTATTCATGATTTAACCATGCATAGCCAGCCATACGCACGTGCAAATCACATCCACATGTAAATAGACATTTTAGAAAGAGTCCAGCTTGCAGATGGATGACCATGCCGTGTTAAAAGTGCATGGGGTCTGTTGGGGTATGGTCTGGGCAGAATAAAAATCTACATGAGTATTCCCCCACTTTGTATATGGAATGTTTATGCAAGCCTGAAATTTTCCACATCCAGATTTGCATCTGCTCTTTGACTTGAACAGGCATTTACAAAGTGCTCAGTTTGACCCGCTCTTTATAGAATATCCTCCTTAATCCCCTAATATTTATTTACCCTTCTGAATTGAAATGTGATAAAAACAGAGACTGCTGTAGGTGACGGAGCGCTGCATATGCCTTGTAGCACTATACAAGTAATAATTCATAGTAGTAGTAGCAGGCTGCATGTCAAGGTCTCCAACATGTCTAAACTAAACTTTTATATTATCAAATAATTTTACTTCCATAATTCAAAGAGTAAATCTTCCTATCTTTATAAAATCTCTTTCAAAAATAAATTGATTTTACCTTGGGTTTTCTTGGCAAGGTATGAAGCAAATTAGGTTGCCAGGCCTTTTCTTCTGAGGCAAGAGCGTAAAGTGACTTGCCCAAGGTCAGAAGGAGTGCCAGTGGGAACTGAATCCCAATTGCTTGGATACTAGGCTTTTGCTCTAACCACTAGGCTACTCCTTCACTTGCCGTACTTACTTACTCTACTGTATTATAAAACAATATCCTTAATATATTATAAAACAATATCCTTAATATGGCTGAATCAATGTCTTTCTCCATTAACAGTCTTAAATAGCAGCACTAAAATGCACTATATAGTTTTATCAAAGGCACACAACATTTGATTTCGAAAAGTATTATACTCACAGCATTCTGAGCCAAGAATCATCTTCCCTCTGTGCTAATGATTAAAATGGTACTATGGTTTAAAAAGCTGCCAGATAACATAAATCTCTAGTTGCCAACTTTCTCACAAATTGCTTGTACATAATAATTTCACAAATATAATTATCAAGTAGCTTTATGACTCAACGGTTTATATTCCTTACTTTAAAAAAATGTACTTAACTTACATTCTTCATTTAAATGTTGATCTCAGTTATCTATTGCTATAATACAAAACAAAACAAATATTTCTTAGAATCAGACACTTTCTCAATTATCCACCATCTCTCAAACCTTAAAGATACGCATCTACTTTACAGTAATAATTAAACAAGGGACGATTATAAGGGTAAGGGCGCGGGCAGGGTCCAGGCGACTGGATTTAACCGGGTGATCGGCCCGGCGCGGGACCCTGCACGCGGCAGTAGGAAGGAGCTGGGGGGCGGTGAGAGTAGTGGCGGCGAGGACGCGCTGCATCCTTTAAAAGGATTGGCTCCACGCGTGATTGCACGCGCGCACGAGCCAATCGCCGAGCAAGTCAGGACATGTGCTCAGCTTATGGCAGTTGAGCTGAGCACATGCGAGTGAGCTGGGTGCACGGCGGGAGGCTTCGCGGCTGCTTACGGTCTGAGATTGAGGGGGTTCTACGGAGCGCGGCAGCGGAGTTGGAGAGCTGGGTTAGCGGCTGGATTAGCGGCGGTGAAGGATCCGACAGTCGGGACGGCCGAAAAAAAAAGCTGCTGTGACAGGATCGGCGAGTGCAGGCGAGTGGGGGCGCTGGGAGGGTCAAAATCAAAACAAAAGAAAAGAAGTAAAAACAGAACGCAACAAAATTAAGTCAGTGGGTGGTGGAGGCCGGAAAGGGAGCTGGGCAGGTCAGAAAATAAATTAAAAAACAAACAAACAAACCTAAAACTAATAATAATAATGGAAGATAGGAGGCCATAGAGAAGGCTTATAAGGATTGGAAGGGCAGGTGCGGGGCTTCTGGTGGAGATTGAGTCATGGCACCCAAGAGGCCTCAGTCAAGCAGAGGGTGTGGGGGCAGGGGAGTGGACAGGAGCAGAGGGGATAAAAGGAGTCGTGGGATGGACCAAGGGTGAGCGGGGGGTTTGCGGAGTATAGGCGTGCCCCCTCGGGTCCAACAGCGTGGAGGTGAGGCATGGCATACAGCTCGGGGACGGCATGCTGTACCAAGGGGGGCCAGGAGAGGTTCTGGAGCTAGTGGGCGAGGGTCCCTGCCTCAGGAGGGGAGAGGAGTGGTTGGGGAAATGGCAGCAGGTAGAGTAAGTATGAGTCAAGATGGGAGCTCCATGGGGGAAACTACTGAGCCGGGTAGGGAGGCGATGGGGGAGCCTGGATGGGGGATGGGGACTGGGACCAATCTTTGGGGGGGGTCACGACTTACCGGGGTATGTCCCCTGCGGTAGGGAAGGGGGTGGCTTGGTTATCCCGGGAGGTGGGGGCGGCTGTACCCAGAGGGTATGGGTTAGCTGGGTATCAGACCCCAGCTGAGCTATGGGCGAGTGGGGGGCAAGGTTCCTTGAGGACAGCTTGGGTGGGAGCCTGGCAAATGGCATGGGCCCCGGTGTCTCCTGCTCCTGGTTTTCCCTTTTTCTCTTCGCAGATACCATGGATGGCGTCGCCTGGATTCATGTCGGGGTCAGCGGAGCAGTTGCGTATGACGTCCAGTGACACGATGCCCAGTGCGGTGCAAGTGGATCGGTTGGCTACTCGGGAAGACAGCGCGCGGCAGCAGAATGAGAAGCTACATCAGGGCCAGTCAAACCAGTCCACGCGGATTCAGCTGGCGGAGCGGAGACGGGTGAGTCAAGGGTGGGGGGGCAGGAGCGGATGGAGGTGGTACACAGGGTGAACGTTCGGGTAAGGCGAGGAAGAAGAAGAAACACGTCTGTCGGCGACTCCATAGTTCGGAATCCTCTTCCTCATCATTGTCGGACTCTTCTGGCGATTTGTCGAGTGGGCAGGATGCGTCGTTAGGTGTTCCGGGGCAAGACGGGGGTACAGGGGTATCGGGGGGTGGCAATTCTGCGTCGGCTATGTTGTCGGAGTTATGGGAAGGCGTCCCGAGGAAGATGCGATGCAGAATCCGTAAGAGGAAATATATAGATATTTTCCGTTTGCTCGAGGGACGGAGGAGGTCGGGAGAGATCCGGAAGAAGCAGGAGGAGGATGAAAAGGCTGGGCGGATCAAAAAAGTCTCGTGGTCTGTGGTAAATTGGGCGAGGTCTTTTTTACGATTGGCAAGTGTTTGGGGTCATCATCGCCCGGACCAGTACGGTACATTGTTGGCCTACATGGATTCCATTCTTGAAGCCTCGCAAACCCATGAGGGCTGGGCGTGGCTTAACTATGATGAAAAGTTTTGCGACAAGATGGAGGGGAATAAGGGATTAACGTGGTGTGTGAAGGATATCAACCTGTGGCTGACACAGATGTCGGCCAGAACTGGGACTGGCAGTGCGCTCGGGGGAAAGGGTGGGTTGGGCGCCACCGCTGGGGCGAATCGTTCCTTTCATAACAGAGGCCCCATCTTGCAGACTAAGACCGCTGGAATCAGAAGCGGGGACGTGTGCTGGCGTTATAATAAGTCTGCGTGCCCTTTCTCGGACTGTAAGTTCCAGCATGTGTGTTCGAACTGCGGCGGGATGCATGCGGCAGCAAAATGTGTTAAGAAAGGGACGGGGGCTGCTCTCGGTGCGGCAGCCAAGTAGTGAGAAGGGATTAGGTTTGGCTCCCTCCCCGATATGGGTGGAAGTGTTGAAGGAGTGGCTTAGGCTATACCCAAGAGGGATTGATAGGGCGATATTGCAGTTTGGTTTTCAGTTTGGTTTTGTTATCCCGGTTAAAGGTGTAATTGTAGGGTCTTGGGCGTGGAACTCTGCGACAATGCGGAGATGGGCGACAATAGCACGGGAAAGGTTGGCGGGGGAGTTGAGTTTAGGTAGAATAGAGGGCCCTTATCGGCAGCCTCCTTTTCCGCACTTTGTTTTATCTCCGTTGGGGATTATACCCAAGAAAGAACCAGGTAAATTTCGTTTAATTCACAATCTGTCTAGTCCAGTCGTGGCATCGGTGAACGATAGCATACCGCGCGATTGGTGTACTGTCAAGTATGCCTCCTTTGATGCGGCTTTGGATTTACTTAAGAAGGCCGGTCCGGGGGCTTGGGTGGCGAAGGTGGATATTGAGTCTGCTTTTCGTTTGCTACCAGTTCATCCTTCGTTGTTTCATTTGCTTGGCTTCCAATTCGACGGCAGGTACTATTTCGATAAGTGCATGCCCATGGGTTGTGCAGTGGCGTGTGCATATTTCGAGAAGTTTAGTTCGTTCTTGCATTGGGTGGTGGTTCAGAGGGTAGAGCGGCCGGAGGTGGTGCATTATTTGGACGATTTTCTGTTCGTTGGAGCAGCGCGGTCTGATGGCTGCAGTGAGCTTCTGGCGGGGTTTAAGGAAATGGCGAAGGAGCTAGGGGTCCCGTTGGTGGATAACAAGATGGTGGGCCCGGTGACCAGTATTACTTTTCTCGGGATCGAGTTGGATTCGGAGAAAATGATAGCATGTCTCCCGGAGGAGAAGGTGATGAAGTTACGGGTTTTGGTGGCCAATGCCATGGCCTCGCCGAAGTTGACGTTGAGGGAAATGCAGGCGTTGTTATGGTCGCTGAACTTTGCATGTAAGGTGCTCCTGATGGGGCGGGTATTTCTTTGGCGATTGGCGTCGGCGACAGCGGGGGTGTGCAAGCTGTACCACCGCATCCGAGTGACTAGGGTGATGCGTGAGGATTTGCAGGTATGGGATAGATTTTTGCAGGGTTTTAATGGCATTTCTGTTTGGATGGAGCCGGAGAGGTCCAGCGAGGATTTGCAGCTGTATTTGGATGCAGCAGGGGGGGGTAGGTTTGGGCATTTACTTCGCGGGAGCCTGGTGTGCAGACAGATGGCCTCCGGAGTGGGAGGCGGCTGGATTGTTGCATAATATTATCTTTTTGAAGCTGTTTCCTATGTTAGTAGCGCTGGAAGTGTGGCCAGATCGGTTCAGGAATCATAGGGTCCGGGGGTGGTGTGATAACGAGGCGGTAGTAAGCGTAGTGAATAATTATTTTCCACGTTGCCTCCAAGTAGCATCGCTAATGCGAACTTTAGTCTTTACATGTCTGCGTTTGAATGTCAGATTGAGGGCGCGACATATACCGGGCCATACTAACGGAATCGCTGATGCTCTTTCTCGTCTGCAGATGGAGTGGTTTCGGAGACTGGCCCTGGAAGCGGACAGGGTCGGGTGTACGGTCCCGTGGAAATTGTTGACCTTTGGCCTGCAGAGACGAGAAGCCTCCTGAGGAGTTCAGTGGCAGAGCGGACATGGGAGGCTTATCGGCAAGGTGGGATGAGGGTGTCTCAGTTTTTGTGGGCCCGAGGTTGGAGAGGAGGGGTAGTTGCGGATCACCTCCTTGGGCAATATATAGTTAGTGCGAAGGAACGCGGGGCTACGAGATCGACGGTGCGTAGCCAGTTGGCGGGTTTCACATTTTTTGCAAGAGCTGTGGGTTGGGGCTATGCGGGGGGAGGGTTCCTAGCTAGGCGGTTATTACAGGGACGGGAACGTTCGCGTCCCACCCTCCAGATTGGCGTCGTCCGATCACGCATGAGTTATTAGTGAGAATGTGCGAGGACTTGTCGCAAGTCACGGACTCGCTTTACGAAACTTTGCTTTTTCGGGCAGTTTTCAGCTTGGCTTTCTTTGGAGCCTTCAGGGTGAGCGAATTGGTAGCGGCTTCAGTTAAGGCTGGGGTGGGGGGGTTGCATACAGCGGCAACATGTGCGAGTGGGCGAGGGGCAGCTGAGGGTGTTTTTAGCGAGATACAAAATGGATCAGCGGGGAAAAGGACAGTGGGTGGTCTTGCAGGGGATCGGGGGGCCCACATGTCCGGTGGCGCTGATGACGGCCTATGCTGGCGTGCGGCCGGGGCATGAAGGCGGGTTTTTCATCCACCGGGACGTGAAGGTGCTGACGCAGTTTCAAGTATCTGCGGTCTTGCGCATGGCCATGTGGCGCATAGGGCAGGACCCTTCCCTATTTGCTGCTCATTCATTTCGGATCGGGGCGGTGACCAGCGCGGCCGAGATGGGGTTGTCAGGTGGGCAGATACAACGCATAGGCAGATGGCGGTCTCGCGCTTTCCAAGGGTATGTTCGGGTCTAGGAGAGGGATTCTGAACTTGGTTGGGTAACACATTTTCTTCTTTTGCAGATGGGGGGTGGACTGTTTGGAAGTGCTGGCTGTTGGGACATTCCTTCGTGTTCTGGGCTGGTGAGCAAGCGACAGTGCGGCCAGTCGGGCTGAATCTTGGGCTGGATCCGGCGTTGGAGTCGTTATCATGGCTGGGCGAGCGCGGGCTCCGATGGACTCAGCTGCTGCCTTTGCTTCGGCACCATCATCGCATAAGAGGACAGCCAGAGATCATCCTACTGCATCTTGGGGGGAATGACTTGACAGCCTGGACTTGTAAGCAGCTGATCAGAGCCGCAAAGAGGGATTTGGAGTTGGTTTTGCAGATGTTTGGGGGGGTGGTGATCATTTGGTCTGATATTATCCCACGGCCAGCTTGCTGGGATCAGCGCAGATGGTCACGGGGGTTAATAAAAATCAATAGACAGATTGGGCGGTGGGTATGTGAGCACGGGGGTTATCAGGTGATGCATACCTGGACAGAGGTGGAGTGTGGGGGTTTGTACAGGAATGACGGGGTGCATCTGTCTCCTGTGGGGGCAGACCTCCTACTGAATGACTGGCAGGAGATGTTAGAGCGGGTGGCGCAGGGTGACAGGCATTGGTCTCAGCTTGGTTAGGGGGGCGGCTCAGGCGGTATTGAGGCCCGAGCCGGTGGCGGGATCCCGGAGGTGTCCGTGGTCTGGAGACTTAGGCCAATTAGGGCATGGGTGGGGTTCCCACGGCCCGGACAACCCCGAGTAGACTTTTGCTAGTAATATGGCGAAGTCGGACAGGGGCTTTAGGAATTGGGCCAGTGGACGTGAATGCGGCCGGTGCGGAGGCGAGGTCACTTTGCTAATAGCATGGCTGGTGACCCATCGCTCTGTATGGGGGGGGGGGCATGGTTGTTGTTGATCATGTTGTTTTTTGCATGTTATTGATGTTAACTTGGTAAATAAAGCTGCGACCAGTTTGTTACCCAAGAACGGTTGTCTGTGCATTTATGGAGGGGGGGGGGGGTTTGTAGGCTGGAGGGAGCGCCGGGTACGACGACCCGGTTAGGGAAAGGGCGCGGGCAGGGTCCCGGCGACCGGATTTAACCGGGTGATCGGCCCAGCGCGGGACCCTGCACGCGGCAGTAGGAAGGAGCTGGGGGGGGTGAGAGTAGTGGCGGCGAGGATGCGCTGCGTCCTTTAAAAGGATTGGCTCTGCGCACGAGCCAATCACCGAGCAAGTCAGGACATGTGCTCAGCTTGCGGCAGTTGAGCTGAGCACATGCGAGCGAGCTGGGTGCATGGCGGCCCACCCGCCCACCAATGTTCCCTCTAATTTTCTGTAGGCTGTGTGCGCATAAAATATCAGCCGTGCGGCATTTGAAGGAAGGTTACATTTTTTGTGCGCTACATAACGACACTTGGAATTATAGAATTGGGCCCTATGATTCATAGGGCCCCAATTCTCGAAAGGCATTTCCACGATTTACAGGCCAGTAAGCCGTTGTACATGCCTGAAATCTGGATGTTTAAGGGGAAATGCATTTCTGTTTCCATTTCTCTGGTGCTGTACTGCTGGTCCAGCAGTACAGGCTTTCATGGCCCACGCTAGCAGTGCCACCCAGGCAATGTGGGTTTTTAGCGCAGAGAACTGCACTGCTTTAGTGCTGCACCAATAACACATGCTTACCCATACTACCCAGGGAAGCACCCTTTATTAAACACACTCCAAAAATGTACATATTTGATTCCACGGGAAAAAAGGTGCCCAGCCATAGTACCTGCTGTATGAAAAACACCATTAAACATGAATATTTTTGTACTCTCTTGAATACCTAATTAGCTAGAAAAATATACACCTACATTTATAATTTATGAACAGTTAACAGACGCCCTACTTATATAGGTGAAACCCCCCAGGTAATTATGAATGAAAGCTTGTGGCTCCAGTGGCTAACAGAAACCAGTTCCAATTCAGCTGAAAGCCCAAAAGGAGCAAGAGAGATAGATAATTGTACAACCAAAGCTGCTCCTTAAAATTGCAAACATAAGACATGATGGGAAGTCAAAGGCCCTACTGGAGCATCACAACAAACTACCCAGCAAACTTTTTTGAACAACTTATAAATATAGCACTTTTATAGCAAGTTAGGCAGCAGATATGCAAAACATTTTCCCTACACAAACACAAAAAAGTGAGGGGGAAACTATTCTTTGATTATTTAAATTTGCCAGCTGCTATGATTGCCTCCAGTGGGCAGCACATACATTTAGGCAGAAATGTATTCAATTAAGTTTAAACCTTACCATTACCTAAGGCAGCTGATAAACACAAAACATGAAGAATAAATTACAAAATGTAACACACACACAACTAAAAATAAAGTTTATAGAGCAGTTTCAGAGACAGCAACAATCCTTTCTGAGGAACCCATCTCGCCATCACTACTCGGCTGGGAACAAGAATATTTACAGCCCCCTCCAATTGGCGCCTGTGGGGTAAATGGGTCCATAAATAAAAGCACACTTCCCAGCAATGACTTATCCTGCCTCCCCAATCCCGAGGTCTTCAGCCTCACCCTGGGAAAGTAAAGCTCTGGCCAGAGCATACTACACCTGTGACCTGGCCCTAAACTCAGCTCAGCAGACTGAAAACTTCCCCTCTAGCCCACAACTTTGGCTGTGCCATGTGATAGAAACAGGAAACACCTCCAATCGATACGAAACTAAGTCCAGGAACTCCTGCATGCACTGCTCATTTCTCTTGTAAAACCGAGAGCTCCGAGTCCTGCTCCGTTCGACCACTTTCATATTTTTATTTCGTATCAAAATATTACTGGGGGGGGGGGCGGGAATCTGGAAAAGCCCTACCCAGGTCACTCCCCACGGGCAGTAAAAGGCGATCTATTCAGCCCAGTCAAACACGAACCATCTCCTGAAAAGAAGTAATGAAAAAGAGGAAGGGATGATGCACAATTATAACAAGTTGGTGCAAGGCAGCACAAAAAAATAAAAGCGAGTTTGCTCGCGCGCACTTACCTTTCTGCCGACCCCCCCCCCATGCAACCCGCAAAGAGGAGCTGCGAGTGTGAGCGCGCCCCCCCCCATGTTGCGCCCCCCCCCATGTTGCGCCCGGCCCCCCCTGCACCCCCCACGCTACGCCTCTGCATTAAGCAGTTTGAATCAGATTGTGTTGTATTTTCTGCAGATCAGTTCCTGATACATAAGACCACGTGCGGCGGTGGCGCCGCCGCCACCATCATCCCCGTTTCACTCACCTATCCCCGACGTAGCCCCACACAATCTGGCAGCAGTCCCAGAGCACCGGTCTCCTCTTCTTCGCTGGTGCAGTGTGTTGCTCTCCCTTCTCTGCACGTGGCACTGGAGGCTGGCTGAGGGAGGAATCAAAGGAGGCGCGTGGCTGGCACTAGCAGGCAGGCACAAGAGCAGCGAGAGGCTGACTAGCTGGCTGCCCCTCCCTTTTATTTCCCTCTTTAGCCTGTGTCATGTGAGAGGAGTGAGGAGGACTCAGAGATGCGGAAGTGACATCACGGAATTACCCGGTAATTACAGAATGCCTGTAGATCGGTGGGCTTAAAAAAATCGAGGTTTAATATGAAAACCCAGGAACTCCGGAATTTTTGTGCGCTCCGTTGTAAGTTGTGTGCGCTCGCTCGGCGAGGTGTGTGCGCGCGCACACGCGCACAGCTTAGAGGGAACAGTGCCGCCCACACTTATGGGAGACGGGGAAGGTCAGAGAAGTAGGTTTGTTGCAGCTTGGGGGGGTGGGCGTGGTGGGATCCCGGAGGTGTCCGGGGTCTGGAGACTTAGGCCAATTGGGGCGTGGGCGGGGTGCCCACGGCCCGGACAACCCTGGGTAGACTTTTGCTAGTAATATGGCGAAGTCGGACAGGGGCTTTAGGAATTGGGCCGGTGGGCATGAATGTGGCCGGTGCGGAGGTGAGGTCACTTTGCTAATAGCATGGCTGGTGACCCATCGCTCCATATGGGGGGGCGTGGTTGTTGTTGATCATGTTGTTTTTTGCATGTTATTGATGTTAACTTGGTAAATAAAGCTGCGACCAGTTTGTTACCCAAGAACGGTTGTCTGTGCATTTATGGAGGGGGGGGGTTGTAGGCTGGAGGGAGCGCCGGGTACGACTACCCGGTTAAAATCACCAGCATTTGAGCGCTATGAAGTCATTTTAGATCTGTGCCCCAAACTCATTTTTTTAAATTTTACCATTCAAAAATAACTTTTTAACGTATTTATATCTATTTATAGATAAATTTTTCTTTGTGACTCAATTTATTTTATGTAATCTGCTTTGTTAAAAAGATCACAGTCTTTAGGGGCATGTTTACAAAGGTGCAGTAACTGTTAGCAGAGGATAGAGCGCACGCTGTTCAGCATGCACTGACCCATGCTAAAAGTTACAGACAGCATGAGGTTAAATCTGCTCTATGCTTAGCGGGTCATAGGGTGGATCAGGGAGGAGAGTAGGCATTTTGGTCGGTGATAGTTATAGCGTGAGATATTGCCTGATACTGGCAAGATTGGAAAGGCACTCTGCATCAGTGCACCCTTCCCAGTTCCCCCATGCCACTGAGCAGCCCCTTTCAGATCTAGCTCCCCACTCAGTCATAAGAGCATAGGATATGCCATACTCGGACAGACCAAGGTCCATCAAGCCCAGTATCCTGTTTCCAACAGTGGACAATCTAGGTCACAAGTATCTAGCAGTTTCCCCAAAACACATAGGGGCTTGTTTACAAAGCCGCGGTAGCGGTTTGCGATCGTAATCGGAGCCGCGGCCCCATTGATTTCAATGGGGCCGCGGCTGCGATCGCGATCGCGAACCACTACCGCGGCTTTGTAAACAAGCCCCATAGTTTCCAGAATGCATATATTGGGGAAAGCAGTGGAAATTCTGAGTCCACTTTAATAGTTTATGGACATTTCCTCCAGGAACTTGTCCAAACCTTTTTTTTAAACCCGGTTACACTAACAGCTTTTACTACATCATTCGTTAGCAAATTCCAGAGTTTGATTATACGTTGAGTGAAAAAATATTTTCTCGTATTAGTCTTAAATAGGTTACTCTGTAGCTTCATTGCATGCCCCCTAGTCTTTCTATATTTTGATGGTGTAAAACAATCGATCTACATTTACCCGTTCCACTCCACTAATTTATAGATCTCTATCATATCTCCCCTCAGGTGTCTCTTTTCCAGGTTGAAGAGCCCTAACCTTTTTAGCCTCTCTTCCTAGGGGTATCCTTCCACCCCCTTTACTATTTTGGTGGCTCATCTCTATACCTATTCTAATAACACTATCTCCTTTTTAAGATACGGCAACCAGAATTGCACACAATATTCAAGGTGTGGTCGCACCATGGAACGATACAAAGGCATTATAATATCCTTTGTTTTATTCTCCATTTGTTTCCTTATGATACCTAGCATTCTATTTGCTCTCTTGGCTGCCTCTGCACACTGGGCCGAGGGTTTTAACATGTTATTCACGATGATGCCTAAATCTTTTTCCTGGGTGGTGATTCCTAATGTGGAACCTTGAATCATGTAAACATAGTTTGTGTTTTTTCTTTCCTAGGTGCATAACCTTGCACTTACCCACATTAAATTTCATCTGCCATTTGGATGCCCAGTCTTCCAATTTATCAAGATCCTCTTGCAATTTTCCACAATCCTCATGGGTTTTAACAACTTTGAATAGTTTTGTGTAATCTGCAAATTTGATAACCTCATTCATTATTCCCATTTCCAGGTCATCTATGAATATGTTAAAAAGCAGAGGATCCAGAACAGATCCCTGGGGTATTCCACTATTCACCTTTCTCCATTGGGGAAATTGCTATGTAGCCTTACCCTCTGTTTTCTATCTTTTAACCAGTTACTGATTCACAATAGTACACTGCCTCCTATCCCATGACTTTTTAATTTTGCCAAAAGTCTCTCATGAGGGACCTTGTCAAAGGCTTTCTGAAAGTCCAGATACACTATATCAACCAACTCACCTTTGTCTACCTGTTTATTAACATCTTCACAAAAACATAACAGATTAGTTCGACAAGACCTTTCTTGGGTAAAGTCATGTTGGCTGTCTCCCATTAAGCCATGACTATCTATAAGTTCAGTAATTTTGTTCTTTATGACGATTTCTATCATTTTTCCTGGTACTGATATCAGGCTCACCGGTCTGTAGTTTCCCAGATCACCCCTGGAACCCTTTTAAAAAATTGGCGCTATATTAACCATCCTCCAAACTTCAGGTATTACAGATGATTTTAATGATAGTTCACAGATTACTAATAGTAGGTCTGTAATCTCATATTTCAGTTCTTTCAACACCCTTGGATATATACCATCCAGTCCAGGTAATTTGCTACTCTTCAGTTTATCAAATAGCTGTAATACGTCTTCTGGTGTATCGGTATTTCTTTCAATTCTTCCACAGCATCCCCTTTAAATACCATTTCAGACATAGGTAACATTCCTACATTTTCCTTAGTAAAGACAGAAGCAAAGAATTCATTCAGTCTCTCCGCTATAGCCTTGTCCCATTTTAGTGCTCCTTTTACCCCTCTATTATCTAATGGTTCAACTGACTCTCTCACAGGTTTTTTGCTATGAATGTACTTGAAAAGTCTTTATTATGCATTTTTGCTACCACAGCGAGCTTCATCTCAAATTCCTCTTTGCCTGTTTTCAGTTTTCGGCATTTGGCTACTTTTTCCATTTCCTGAAAGATGCTTTTTTGGCAACAGTAGCCTCTCTGACCTCACCTTTAAACCATCCTGGCAGTTTTTTGGACATCCTTCCACTTTTCTTAAAGCATGGAATACAGTTTGTATGGGCTTCCAAGATAGTATTTTAAAACACCCAAACTTGATGTAAATATTTAACCTTTGTAACTGCTCCTTTTATTTTTTTCTTAACTATTTTTCTCATTTTATCATAGTCTCCCTTTTAAAAGTTGAAAGGTAGTACTATGGATTTCCTTTCCACCCTTCCTTCATTTATTGAATCAAACAAAATCATGCTATTATTACTATTTCCAAGTGGCCCCAACATCCTTATCTCCTGCACCAGATTTGGTGTTTCACTAAGGACTAGGTCCAAAATGGCTTCCCCTCTGGTCAGTTCATGAACCAGCTTCTCCAAGAAGCAGCAATTTATTTCATCTAGAAACTGTATCTCCCTAGCATGTCCTGCTGTGACCTAACTGTTGTAACTTTTGTTAGCTTCCCTGATTTCTTTGAGCATTTCATCATCCATTAGTCCTTTCTGGTCAGGCGGTCAATAGTACACCCCCACTGTCATCGCCTTCCCCTTTCTACATGGAATTTCAATCCATAGAGATTCTAGAGTGAATTTTGTTTCCTGCAAAACTTTAATCCTTTCTGACTCAATGCCCCCTCTAACAGAGCACATCCCCTCCACCAATTTGATCTTCTCTATCACTATGATATAATTTGTACCCAGGTATCACAGTTGTTGTCCTCCTTCCACCACATCTCTGAGATACCAATCATATCTAACCTCTCATTTAGTGCTATATATTCTAACTCTCCCATCTTTTTATTAGACTTCTAGCATTTGCATACAAGCATTTTAGAAACTGTATTTTATTCATATTAATCTGGCTATCGGTAGGCAGGAGTAATTTGAAATCTTTAAGCTTTGTCTGCTCTGTACTCAAGGGCATTTGGGCTACTTTTGTCTTTATTGGAACCTCTCTACTGATATGTCCTAACTTCAGTCTTTTGCTAGTATCCTTCAAGGATACATTGTTCCAAACCATATACTCTTGGATAACTGGTTCCATTCCAGTTAAGGTGGAGCCCATCCCTTTGGAAGAGCCCCTCCTTTCCTCAGAATGTTCCCCAGTTCATAACAAATCCAAAATACTCATCTTTGCACCATTGTTTCATCCACACACAGACTCCAGAGCTCTGTCTGCCTTTTGGGTCCTGCGCGTGGAACAGGAAGCATTTCGGAGAATGCTACCCTGGAAGTTCTGGATTTCAACTTCCTACCTAAAAGCCTACATTTATCCTCCAGAACCTCCCTACCACACTTTTCTATGTCATTCATACTGACATGTACCAAGACAGCAGACTCTTCCCCAGGACTATCTAAGACCTTGTCTAGGTGGCGCATGAGGTCCGCTACCTTCGCACCAGGCAGGTATGTTACCAGGCAATCCTCACATCCACCAGCCACCCAGCTATCTACATGCCTAATGATCGAATCACCAACATTAACGGCTATCCTAACCCTTCCCTCATGGGTACATGGCCCTGGAGAAACCTCCTCAGAGTGAGAGGATTTTACATCACCTGGATGACAGGTCCTAGCTACAGGATCACTTCCTGCCACACCAGGGTGGTGCTCTCCTGTCACATCACCTCTCTCCTCCATGGCAACAGGGATGCTGCCAGACTTCAATACTATATCCCTGTAGGTCTCGTCTATGTACCTCTTTGTCTTCCTTTTGTCTTCCACGTCTGCTACCCTAGCCTCCAGAGATCGGACTCATTCCCTGAGAGCAAATAGTTCCTTGCACCTAGTGCACATGTAAGACCCCTCACCATCTGGGAGAAAATCATACATGTGACACTCGATGCAAAAGAATGGAAAAACCCCATCTCACTGCTGGACTGCTGTCTGCATCTTAGTTTTAACCCTGGAATTACCAAGATGTTTTGCACACACTGAATACCGTTGGGGTCATAAATGACCCTACGATACATTTTAATTGTTAACCATGAAAAATTTAAACTAAACAGACAAAATATTATTCCGAATTAATTTATTATATAAAGGTTAAATGTTTTGAAATTTAATGCTTTATCATAAAATTACATGAAGAAGAGTTGCCATGAAAGCAGTTTTTGCATGCACATGATGAACACAATAAAGTACTACAGTCGTTTGCATGAGACACAGACAATTTCTGAATGTTCTTTGCAAACATTGTGCTTGCAGGAGGTGCAAACTATGTTGCTTTTCTTGTCTTTTTCTCTGGAACAGCAGTGACACCTTGCCCTTTTCTTTGGGATCCTGACATTGCAAACAGCATCGGTGGCTTCTTCAATGCTGGAAGAAGTGTTGCTGCAATTACTCTGAAGCAGCTGCTTTCCTAATTCCAAGAGGAATAGACAACGTCTGTGCTTTGACTTGGACTGCCATTCTGGATTTAGTGACATCCAAACAATGAAGGCATTCAAAGCACTGATGTCCAACATGTTGTAGAAGATTGTCACTGGCCAACGTCTTGTCATTCTTTTTATGGTATACGTGCGCAACATTTGATCTACCGTATCTACTCCACCTTTACTAGAATTATAGTCCAAGATCATGCGTGGTTTTTTTGTCTGGACAAGTGTTATCTACTTCTTCTTGATCATGCAAACTGCTCAGAACAACAACCACTTTTCCTTTCTTCGGGCAATAGGAAACCAGAGTGGCGTCATCGCAAAAGGCAAACAGTGAAGTGAATACCTCTCGGCCCTTTGCTGTTACAAATTCTGGAGGTAATTCTTTTCTGTTCTTTCGAATTGTCCCCAAAAGTGTCATTTGTTTTTCTAGCAATTTCCGTGACAGGGATAAACTGCAGAAGAAATTGTCAACAGTAACATTTCTGCCAGATCGCGTCAATCCTTCAGTGAGTTGCAGCACAACCCTTTCACCCTGATTCTGTTCCCTGTTTTGTCCGAGTTCCCTTCCTGTATATACTTGAAGATGCAGAACATATGACGTTGCACTGTCACACAACATCCATAGCTTTATGCCATATTTCCCAGGTTTGCTGGGAATATATTGTCTGAATGGAACACGGCCACAAAATGTAAGCAGTTGCTCATCCACGGTAACATTTTCACCAGGAACAAAGGCGTCACACTTAAGAGTTGCTTCCCAGATATCAAAAACGTTTCTGATTGGAGCAAGCTTATCCACGCCTCGTTGTTCACGTCTGTTGGTTGCACCATCAAATCTGAGAGCACAAGAAATTTGCTGAAAATGGTTACGGGCCATATTTTTTTCGAAAACAGAACGACCATCTTCAAGGTTCCACAACTGAACTATGGATTCATTTTGTGACTTGTACACGCCTGAGAGGATCAGAAGTCCAAGAAAATGTTGAAATTCTCCGTCTGTCAAATCTTTCCAGGTGTCGTCATAAATGTGTCTTTCTTGTTTACTCATCCACATCATGATTTCATTCAATAAGTTCTTCCTCATGAGCAAGTGGAATGCTGCGAGAGGGCCATCAACATTTCGTACAGCATACCTTGTAGGACCTTGTTGTATGGGCATGACATTAGCTCTGGCGTATCTTCCAGCAGCTTGCTTTATAGGTTTCCTGTTCCATGATGTGACATCCTTAGATACATAGGCTTCAGTTGCAACATTTGTGCTTATAGTTGATGACCTCTTAGCTCCTCTACGACCACAACTAAGATTCCTCACAGATGATACTGACACCGAGGACTCCTGCCTTCTTCCCCGTCCAGCACAGCCTCGACCTGTAACTTGACTCTTTGCTGCAGGCGATGTTACCGGCTCAACATCAGTCTCACATTCTCTTGGCGACCAACTGCTGTCGCCATCTGAATCATGACTGTCATCATCAGATTTATCGCCCGAACTTGGCTGATATGCTGCATCATCAGATGACTCAGAGCCGTCACTGTCAGCATCTCATTGCAATATTTCTCTTACTTGGGCAGCTGAATACTTTTGTTTTGACATCATAAACAATAACCTAAAATAAATAAAGATAAAGTTGAATAAAACGCAAAGCAGTTTTACTATAGGTGTACAGTAATCATGATGAACGAGCTGAAAGCCTTTAGATTTCATCGGAAATAATGAGAGAACGTATGATATCAATTACAGAAAATGTGTAATTTTTATAAAATAAGAGTACAAAAAATAAATGACACATAATTAATGATAAATACCTTTGTCAGATCAAAAAATTCACAAAACTGCAAATTGTATCACTATTCAAACTGGATGTAAGCAACTGGGGTCTAAAATGACCCCACTGGTACTCTGTGCTGCAATTCATCATTAGCATCACCTAGCGAATGAAAATTATTCCTCTCATGGTGCAATATAAAGAGAATATTGACATGTGAAAAGTCATAAAAAGATTTCATTCTTGAACAACTAGTTTCCGAGATATGTGTTGTGAAACTTGCAATGGGGTCACTTTTTACCCCATCGGTACTCCCAGGGTTAAGGTTGTGTTTAGGTATTTAAGTTCTTTACTTACTAAGGGTTCCTAGGGATACTTATACTAATAAAACTATACGTAATATGTTTAATGTACTTTGTTCACCTGAAGCTTAATTAATCTCAGGTCCTTAATATATGCCTGATGAGGATAAACTACACCCGAGAGTGAATATGGCACCTCCTTTCCCTTAAGAGATTTAAGCACCTATAAAGCAATGATTATCCCAGGATTGGATGGATGTCAGAGAGGGAGGGAAAGAAGACTTATTAAAAACTGGCTGCTACACTGTGCTTCTAAAGTAATCTGTGACCAATTTCCTGGGTGATTCACACAGCCTTTGCTTGGATTGAGGGAGTCTTGGGTTCTAACTTTAACCGGAAAGCTCTCTGCTGTGTTTTACATTTAAACTGAAAGCTCTTTGCTGCTATTAGGCCCTGACTAATTTAACAAATACACTGGATTCACAGATTAATCAGCTTACAATTGCAGAAGTAGCAGTCCCTTTTTGTAGTCCTTCAAGACTAAGAATCACAGAGCTCTGGTTGAACTATTTATGCCTGTCCTTCTGAGGTAATCTGTGACCAGTTTCCTGGGTGATTCACACAGCCCTTGCTTGGATAGAGGGAGTCTTTCAAAATGGCCCTTTGATCTGTCACTTGGCTTTAACACCTATTTAAAACAATTTCACAGGTCTCTTGTACTCTATCTAGAAGGCCTCTTTGTAAAGGTCTCTAGAAATAATTTATTGCTCAAAGAATACTAATCCTGTTTTTCCTTTTATGATAAGTTATACTCTGATTTGATTTAAATTAAAGCTCTGTGCTGTGCCAGGCCCTGACTAAGTATTAAATTTAAACTAGAAGCTCTCTGCTGTGATCTAAATTTAACCAGAAAGCTCTCTTCTGTGTTTCAAATCTAAACTGAAAGCTCTTTGCTGCTATTAGACCCTGACTGAGTATAAAATGTAAACTAAAAGCTCTCTGCTGGGTTTAGACTTAAATTAAAAACTCAACAGGTAGCTTTCAGTTTAACTAAAAGCTATTTGCTGTTACTAGGCCCTGACTGATTTAACAAATACACTGGATTCACCAATTAATCAGCTTTAATCTAAATAATTCATTTTTCATCAAGATTTATAAAAATTCCCAGAAGTAAATACTTACAATTGCAGATCTCTCTCCAGAAGTAGCAGTCCCTTTTTGTAGTCCTTCAAGACTAAGCAATCCAGCCCCTCCTGTCTGATCCAACTTCTCCCCCCCCCCCCCCCGGATCAAAACCCCAAACCCTGATCAAGTCCTCCCCTGTAGATCACTGTCCTCATATTCAGAACCTCCCCACCCCAAAACAGCAGCCAATGAAATAGAACTTTCCCAAGGCGACCCATCATGACCCTGTAATCAGGCATGACCCTCTACCCTCCCTAATTACCCTTAGGGCTTAACAAGGGCTCCCTGGTGGTTCAATGGTGACCAAGGCTGAAGTGATCATCCACCATCTCAGGTAGCTGGCCAAAATGGCACCAGTACTGACCCCTAGCAGTAGCATGTAATACTGATAGGGATTAGTACATGAGACAGATGCCATTTTGGACAGCAGCTACAGACAGGCAAGAGTGGATGGGGAATGCTGCTTCCTCAATTGCCACTGGACCACCAAGGAGTCCTATTAAGCCCCAGAGTAATAGAGGGAAGGACAGCAGATTGTGCCTGGCCTG
Source organism: Ichthyophis bannanicus (assembly GCA_033557465.1). Lineage (NCBI taxonomy): Eukaryota > Metazoa > Chordata > Amphibia > Gymnophiona > Ichthyophiidae > Ichthyophis > Ichthyophis bannanicus. Next base: position 553,274,004 of record CM066036.1, read on the forward strand.
AAAAAGGGGGGGGGGGGCGCGCTGGGAAAATCTTCAGTTGTTGTATGGGGGGGGAGTTAATCAGTGGGTGGGGATGCTCTTTGCAGGGGGTCTTTATCAGGGGCTGGGTCTTGATGGGTTGGATTAGGCAAGAGGGCCTGTATCAAGTAGAATGCTGCATGAGGGCTTTGATTAGCAGTGGGGGCTTGTCCTTTTCCTGCACATTTGTAATGGGCCTGTGTTCCTTTCCTCAGCAGGTAGCGTGGGATTTTCACGCTATGCATTAATACCAGGGCAGTTTCTGGGCATATCCCTAGCATTTACCACCAGAGTTTGCATCATCCATGCTGGCATTTTTCCACATCCATGCAATAGGTGCAAAAACTTACCGCACCTCTGTAAGCATGCCCCTTAGTTAAAAAATCAATGACTCGCTCAATTAGTGATCCCGATTGGAAACACTTTAATACTATAATATTATGCTCACAGCAGCCTACATTGTACATGAACTCCCCTCTACAGTAAAGATTCAGAATTAGCAGTGCACGTTAAAAAGATAATGCTTTCCTGATGAAGCACGCGATGCAAAATGTTGGCCACCGCTGGGTATTTGAATGGAGGCTCCATGTTCCAATTTAAGATAGGCAACATCAATTTTTGAAAAATAAATATTTGCAAAAATTCTGGAGGTTGTTTATGACCTGTGAAGGTCAATCCTGATTTTGGTTTATAGAACATTTAAATACCTATTTATTAATGGCAAATAATGGTTCTATGGGATATACTCTTGGGTCTTTTTCCTTCAGTAACAATTGATATTAATAAGGATTCTTTTTGATTATAACTATACAGGCTTTTTAATAGCAGCAAATTTGGTATTATAACAGACTGTTGATATGGTCAGTTTTGCACCTACTAGTGCATTTTTCCTAGCAAGAAAGGTGCCCATACTCAAATGCAGATTGGGATATTGGTGCCATGGAAAAGGGTAAAGAAATATGTTCACATCATATTTTATATTTTGGGGATACATTAAATGTATTGTATATTAAAAACACGTTTTCCATTAAAACCTATGGCTATTGCTATAGGAACTTTAAAACAACAAAAAAAAAAGCATTCTAACTATTATCAGGGCGGAATCCCAAGCCAAGTTGAAGCCATATTTTGATGCCTGGTTGGAGGAAGCATATCAATGCTATAGAGAGGCATGACAATGCTCTGGGACTCACCTAGGGAACACAACTTCAGCATATTCAAAGACCAGCTGGAAGGAAGTGGAGGAGTGGCCTAGTCATTAGGGCAGCAGCCTAGTGCTGGGAAAATCAAGGTTCAAATCCCTCCGGCACTCCTTGTGGCCTTGGACAAGTCACTTAACCCTCCATTGCTTCAGGTACAAACTTAGATTGTGAGCCCTTTGGGGAAAGGGCAATAAATACTGTACCTGAATGTAACTTGCCTTGATCTTTTCCTGGAAAGGCATGAGCTAAATACAAGTCTAGAGAGATTAGGCCTTGTGCCTGAATGTAAGATGCTAAAAAAAGTGAATTTTCTTTGTGTGTAAGAAAGAGTGAGTGAATGGTAATTCCTAATTACAGTGGACACAAGCCTTTGCTACTATTAGGCATGAGAGGAGTGAATGGAGTGAGTGATAAATAATCCTTATAGAGGGAGTTGAGGATTATCATTCCTGCATTGAACTTTCACTTTAGTGTAAGTCAGTATATTTCTGATTCCAGAAAAAGGGATTGACTGGTGACTCAGAGAAGGATGTGCCTAATGCCTGAGGCTGGTGAGGTTCAGGCCATATAACTAATGTTTTAAAATTTAAAAAATTGACTGCTAGTGATGCAGGTTCATCAGCAAGACCAAATCACTGATAAAAGCAAGCATGTATGTGTGAGTCCTTGTGAGTGAGAGAGAGAGAGACAGAGAGTGCTTATATCAAGGAGAAGGTCTCAATAGTTAGGGAAACTCTTTAAATCCTTAGTTAGGAACTGTCTAAAGTAAAATGAACCCATTACTCAGGTCTCCATAGAAAGAATAAATACTAGAAGAAACAACATAAATAAAAGTCCTGGACCCCACCCTGTGTAGGCCTTTTATTTTATTTAAAGTTAAGGAGTTGGTAATAGATGCCCAGAAGCTGTCAAGTCTAGTTGTGAAGAGCCCAGACCTAGTTAGAGTCATGGTTTCTGAAGAAAGCAGCAACAACGTTCATCAGAGATAATGTTAAGCTAAGTGCACACCATTCACAGTTTTACCCTGGTCAGTAGTTTAGACATTTTAAGACTGATTTTTTTTTTTTGGGGGGGGGGAAGAGGGGATGGGGGGAGTAGGGGTACAGCGAGGATGATACATTTGATCAAATACCTTTACTAGGATGTGTTAAGAGGGAAGGACACACATACACTGATACATAAATACTTATCTAATCCTAAGGAAGGGGAGAGGCAAGTACTTCAGAGTGCCTATAAAAGAAAAGTGCACAAAGCATCAAGTTTTAGTGACAAAGCATGTGATTAAATAGGTAACTTATTGAAAGTTTAACATTGTTTAAGTATTTATCTAATAGCTGAATGGGCTGAAGTTATACTTCATTCTAAGTCAAATGTTCCTTAAAAACTTGTACTGCACTAACAGAAAAAAATAAACTAAACTATTACATTGTTGCTAGCATTGTTAACAGAATTGTTATAATTAATTCTGCTTTTTTTCAAAGACAATGATACTAAAGCGTTTTCTCTAATATCTTAATCTCTGGCATTGTATTTCTCACTGGGTTGCCAGGAGTCAGCACTGACTTGATGGCACCAAAAAAAAAAAAAAAACCTCTCACCTTAATCATCAAGGGAAACATAGTACTGGTGAAACAAAACACAATGCAGAGAAAATAATCTTCTATTCATAAGAACACCTTTCATCAGATAGTTACTATTTTTTTTTTTTATCAAAGGGGGCACTCTCACTAGCATTTCCTGGTGGCTGCTACTCATTACAATAACAACGGACCTCACTCTTAAGCCTGGCTACAGTTGTGGTCAACATTATTGGCACCCTTGCAGTTCAACCCCTTAATGTCCAATATCTCACACAAAAATGTGGCCAGTGAAATAGCTTTGGACTATATATACACACATATTTGACACATACAATAATCAAATAAAACAAGACCAATTAAAAAAGGAAATAGTAGAAAATAGTATACAAAATGAGACATTACCAGGACAATTCAAATCAGTTTGAACAGAAGAATCACAATCCCACTGCAGTAAAATTAGACACACCTGTGATCTATTGTCAGTACTCACATGACTTGAATCAACCAAGAATGATGACTCTAATGTTTAAAATGAACACATTCACTCCCTGTTCCATTTCACAAGAGAGCTGTCTGACACTGTCAGAAAACCCATTATCATGAAACATCAAATTCAAAAGAGTACAAGGCATTCTCCAAATACCTTGAGATTCCTTTGTCTACAATTCGCAATGTTAAGACATTTTCTGCTCATGGAACTGTCAAGAACCTCACAGGACATGGTGAGAAGAGGAAAATTAATCCAAGAAGTCTTCAAAGGTTAGTGTGAACTGTTGGAAAAACACCACATACAACATCCAAAGAACTTAAGGCTGATCTGAAGCAATCTGGATTGCTGGTTTGAACTATACACCGTGCACTAAATGAAGGACTTCATGGGCAAAGGCCAAGGAGAACCCCACTGCTCAAAGACAGACATAAAAAGGCACACCTGATCTTTGCCTAAACGCACCTTGAGAAACCACAATTCTTCTGGGAAAATGTTGTGTTAACAGATGAATCCAAACTTGAGCTCTTTGGTAGTGCAGACCAGCGATACATTTACAGGCGAAGAAATAAAGCTTATAAAGAAAAAACACCCTTCCTACAATTAAATATGGTGGAGGTTCAATAATGCTGTGGGGATGGTTTTGCTGCTTCAGGAACTGGAGGCCTGGAACGTATTAAAGGAATCATGAAATTAGAGGACTACCAAGGTATTTTGGAGCGAAATGTGCTACCTACGATCCTAAAACTAGTTCTGGGTTGAAGGGCATGGGCCCCCCAGCAGGACAATGACCCAAAACATACATCCAAAAGTACTAAGGAATGGTTAAAAAGGAAAAACGGACTGTTTTAAACTGGCCAGCAATGAGTCCTCATCTCATTCCAATCAAGGATATTTGGAAAGAGCTGAAATCTGCCGTTGGTAAAAAGAATCCTGGAAACATTCATGAGCTGGAACAAATCACAGTTAGAAACAGAGAAAAACAGAAACTTAGAAAATGACTGCAGAAAATGACCACATGACCTATCAAGTCTGCCCTTCCATATCGACTACAATAGCCCTTTTTATCCCTTAGAGATCCTCTGTGTTTGTCCCATGCTTTCTTGAATTCACATACTGTCCTCATCTCCACTACCTCCACTGGGAGACTATTCCACACATCTACCACTCTTTCTGTAAAGAAATATTACCGCATATTACTCCTGAGTTTATTCCATGCTCCCATGCTTCTCAAATGCTCCCACCCCTCCACCCGCCTCCATCCCAATCCCTGACATTTTGTTCCTCACCTTCCGACCCACTCACCATTTCACTAACCTACCCAGTCCTTTGGATGTTTTCAGAATACCCATCATGTAAATAGCTCATTTTGTATTTAGCTCATCTTGTACATAGTTATATTAGAATAATCACAGCCTGAACACATTGTACAAAGTCCCATTGTAATACCCCACTGTATGCCCCACACCCTCATTTTATGTAACATGTTTAGTTGTATTGTGAACTGCTTTGATTTAAGGATAAACAAACAAACAAATACCAAACCCGGTAATCAAAAACCTATAAAAAACCTTTACCGAGGTAAACTAAACCTATAGTGAAGCAAAACAAATTTTTTTGTCGGAGCAGCATACTTGACAGCATACTTTAAACAGCTGGGGGGGAGGCGCTGAGCAGTGCTCCTCCTTCCCTTCGTTCTGATTCAGCTTTTGTTCTGATGGGCAGGCCCTTATCCGGGCATTTTACACCTTCTCATGATAAAAGCCGCTTGCTGAAGTTACTCTGGACGGCTCTTTTGGCTAGACAAGGCTGGGACCTGATGCAGGGGCTCTACTGTTTGACCCCGAAACGTGACACGTCGGCTAGACAAGGCTGGGACCTGATGCAGGGGCTCTACTGTTTGACCCCGAAACGTGACACGTCGTTCCTGTGGCTGTTATACTAGCCCTTTTCGCCTGCTTTTTCTACAAAGGATATGGTGTTTGATTTCACCGTTTAAATCAGATAAGTGTAAATTTTAAACACTTTTCATACGTTGTTTTCTACATTAATTAAAATGGACTGGCTGCAGCGGATTGGGGTGGTTCCTTTCCCCTCTCTGTGGTAGCTGCTCCGACAAAAAAAATTGTTTTGCTTCACTATAGGTTTAGTTTACCTCGGTAAAGGTTTTTTATATTGATTTAAGGATAAGGCAGTATAGAAATCCTTTTAAATTAAATAAATCAATCCCCCTTCGCTCTCATCCTATATCCTCTCATAGCAGAGCTTGCCATCAATTGAGACTCTCCTCTTGTGCATTTATGTCATGGAGATATTTAAACGTCTTTATCATATCTTCTCTATCCTGCCTTTCTTCTAACATATACATTAAGATCTTTAAGTCTGTCCCCATATGCTTGATAACAAAGAACTCTAACCATCTTAGTACCCACACTCTGCACGACTCCATCCTGCTTATATCTTTTTGAAGGTGTGGTCTCCAGAACTGCACACAATACTCCAAATGTGGTTGCTCTAGATGCACTATCACCTCCTTTTTTTCTGCTGGCCATTCCTCTGGCCAGCAGAAACTACCAGTAGACAGATGTACAAAATTTATAGATCGCTACAAGAAATGTTTGGAGGCTGTCATCATTGCCAAAGGTTGTGCAACCAAATATTAGTGAAGAGTGCCATTAATCCTGTTCAGGTCATATTTTTTTTCCTCAGAAATTATGATGTCTAAGTTGCACAGGCATCTTTTTTTTTGTTGTATAACTTTGAACATACTTTTAAAATATTAGGACATACAGTTGGAATATTTCCAATTATTTCTCAAGATATTGTACACAACATGCCTAAAATGCAAGAGTGTCAATAATATTGACCACAACTGTTTGTGTAGTATGACCTCAGTCTCTCAAATTCATTGCAGCACATGTGTCATGCCAAAGAAAGCTTCCTTTTGTAGTTTATAAGATGTAACATATATAAGCAATCTGTCAAGATGCACTTTAAAATTCATTTAAATCACTCAATACCTATATGAACTCAACGCGTACCACTATGAGACCGACAAAGCAAAAAAACCCTACCACACGAAAATCATAAACTCTTCCATAAACAAACCTCGTGAACTCTTTCAGATTGTCAAAAAACTGACAAAAGCACCCAATAACTCTGACCAATTACTGAAGATCCACCAGAGCTACTGGCCCGTCAATACAAACAACTACAACGACCTCAAAACTCACAGCTGCACGTAGAGACAACCACAACAAACCACCACCCCAACTTACACAGTGACTGGACCACCTTCAAAGAAACCACTACAGATGAAATATCATCCACCATCTCCCACCTAAACACCACCACCTCTCCGCTGGACCCCTGCCCCACTGACTGGATAAAGAAATCCAAAGACGAACTGAGCACGCCATTAACCTATATCGTCAATGAATCCTTCTCCCAAGGTCACATGCCAGACACTCTCAAAACTACAATCATCCAACCATCCTTAAAAAAGCATAACCTGGATCCCCTAGACCCAGCATCCTAGAGACTGATAGCGAGCCTACCTTTCACCGCCAAGATAATCGAGAAGATCGTCCAGCAGCAGCTTCAAGAACACCTGGACATCAACAACATACTGGACCCACAACAACACGGCTTCCGCCCACTACATGGAGTTGAGACCCTCATGACCACACTGATGAACACCCTCATCATAGGAACACAAGAAAAATACTCTGGATATGCCATGATCTTCCTTGATATATCTGCAGCTTTCGACACTATCTCCCACAACATCCTCATATGCAGACTACAGACAATTGGGATCAAAGACACCGTACTTAAGTGGTTCCAATCCTACCTAACTAATAGACAACAATTAATCCGTACCAGCACCTCGACCTCGCCCCCCTTCCAGCAATACCAAGGAGTACCTCAAGGATCCACACTGTCAGCCATGCTCTTCAACATTTACCTCCAACCACTCTGCTCAGTCATACGCACTCACAACCTCAGCTTCCACATATATGCTGATGATATCATGCTCTATGCCCCTATTATGACCACAAACCCAACAAACACACATCTATCAGCATGCTTCTCCGAGGTGTCCGACTGGTTACAAGAAAATAACCTATCCATCAACATAAAGAAAACTGAAGCCCTCATAGTGACAAAAGACCCAGACTTCACACCACCTACACACCTCAACGTAGGAACCACAAGCATTCAAATACAGCCACAAATAAGATATCTGGGCATTATCATTGACCAAGCCCTCACCCTAAAGCAACAAATTACTAAAACCTCCGGAATTATATTCCACAAAGCGAAAACAGTGCAACGTCTCAGACCCCTTCTCGAACATCAAGACTTCTGGATGGTAATGCAAGCTATGACATTCCCACATCTGGATTATTGCAACGTACTCTACCATGGCCTTCCAGCCACACAGACCAACCCCCTCCGAACAGCATTGAACACCACAGCAAGAATCATTCAGAGAGCAAAGAAAACCGACCACATCACCCCAATACTAAAAGACCTACACATACTTCCCCTCGAAGCAAGAACTAAATACAAATCCATCCTACTCACCCATAAAGCCATCCACCAAGCACAGAACACCCAGCTTCGCACCCTGCTGTCTCGTCCAGCCCACGGCAAAACTACTAGACAAGCCTCCAGAAATTCCCTCACCGTCCCTCACAAAAGAACCAAATGCTCTCAACGGACATGCAATCGAACCTTTGAACTTTATGCTCCATCCCTATGGAATTCTCTAACGAGCCGTCTCAGAAACAATGCCGATCTACTGTCTTTCAGAAAACAGCTAAAAACCATCTTATTCCAGGAATACTTCAATACGACTCCCACCAAAAAGTGCACTAACCTCTGATCTCGCCTACCATGAACCTCTGATCCAAAGCTGCACTAACCTGTCCATGTCCAAAGTCTGTCTCATGTCAAAATCATCAATGTTGCCTCCCTGGTGATGGCCCCACCCTTATACTTAATTTCCCCACCCTTGCATGTAACGCCACTTTGACCCAGTGAAAAGCGGGATATAAATACAGTTAAATAAATAAATTAAATAAATAAATCAGGCCTGTGGCTCCCATACAATGGGAAATATTTCTGTATCTTTCACACACATTTTCTTGCTATCTGACTGCATCTCTTGGTGCTTGAAGGATTTTCTCCATTTCCACTTGATACATGGAATAAATTGCTTGGAACTGACACCTCTGATGTGTGGGTGTTTTTCTCCTTTACCATTGTGTCCAGTTTGTTGAAATCTCTCTTGTGTTACGGATTTGAAGGGATTCATATGTATTTGTTTTTCCTTGAGCTCCTTTTGAGACATTTGCCAAATTTCCTGTGTTATCTTGTGTCTAATAAATAAAATCAAGAAAAGAAAACAATACAATTACTGACTTGGTGACTCTGAAATAATACTTTTTACACACACACACACAAAACTGATGTGGATCTGGTAATCCGATCATAACACCACCACTCCACCAAAAAAAAAAAAAAAAAGATAGGACCTGCTCTGATAGATGCACTGAAACTGCAAAGAACTTGAAATCAAAATCATAATCTCCTCTCACATGCACAGTCATATAATAAGTACATGGGTTCAGCAGTCGTGCTACAACATCCATTTCCTTCCACAGAAAACAAAACAACTATGTGGGCATAACAGCCCCAAAATAGCTCCCTTAACTTTTCAATGCTACCTACTAAGTCTCTCATTCAAGACATTCTCCAATAATGCCCCCAACACTCAGGGCTTTCTTACCAAATCACATCCCACACAATTGCCCTAAAACTAATGCAGATCAAAGTTTTTTAAGTCAAAGACTTCTTACTTGAAACCCTCCCACTCAGGCATTGTCAATTCAACCTTTCTGGCTGCCTTGACTGGTGTCAAAATTTGGTGCTCATTCTCCAGGTACTAATCATGCTGCCCTTTCCTCATCTCTTGTCAATGGCATCTCATATACCACCCTTCTCAGGCTGATAAAGCCTCCTGCTGAGTCTCCACCATTGCTCAGCATCTCAATTATAAACTGGATAGTTGCACTATTTTCTGAATGAGGAGACACTGAGTTACTACATGCTTAAAGTCCCACTGGAAATGTGAACCTATCTCGTCTCCTTAAACCAAAAATGAACACAGCTGGAGAAAAAGAAAGGGCTGTGAGTATGCTACAGATCACCGTCTGATCCACAATGACACTGAGGAATAGAGGATATCAGTGAAAAGCTACAGATAGGGGAAGGAGTCATGAGCAGAGGTAACAGAAGACAACCTTACAGCTTTCCACCCGAGATAATCAACATATTTCCAGTTTTCAAAGTTTTCCTATGGGTAAAATATTGTTTATCAATGGAAAATAGCCCCACTGAACTATTTTCACCCACTGTAAATATGCTATTCAAAATGCAGACATTTTTATTCATGTCCAGAAAGAGGAAGGACTGGAGAGGGAAAACCTGCAAGGGGCTTTCATTCTGAAAGTCCTATGTGGATTTTCCATGGGTGCATTTTCATCTGCTTCAAAGTAGGTACAAATGGGAGTGTCAAGATGGCTGCCTGAGCTATGTGGTGCTCTGTGCTTCGATGACCCCGCCTTTGCCATCTGTTGGTCAGATTGATCCATTTTTGCAGGAGCACCCAACAATATATGGCTCAGGAGTATATTCGGATTGTTGAAACCAGGGTTGGTGGACCTGGCACCTTCTACCAAACATTCCCCCCCCCCCCCACACCTCCTGTTTCCGGGACACAGCAGCAGCAGGGTGAAATGGGCTCCCCATCGGAAATCAGCATTGGAGAGTCATGTGATTGAGGGAGTGCAGTTGCTGCTGGCATTCTTTCAACTGTCTCGTTGGGTAATGACCCAACAGTTTTAGGAGTGTCCTTGGGGGAGAGAGATGTGAGGGGACGGAGCTGGGATTTCAGCTGGGACCTCACTGTAAAGAGTGCGGCTGTGACTGGAATTTCCTCATTGGTGTTGACTGCCTTGGAGACGCTATGGGACGCAATTGCCAACTTGACTTTGGTTAACTCTACATTATAGAAATATGACAACAGAAAAAGACCACATGGCCTATCAAGTTGGTCCTTCCTTATTTATTTTATTTATTTATTTATTTGGCTTTATATACTAAGCTATTTTAATTCAGTGCGGTTCACAGAAAACAGCTTAATACATTGAACAGGATTACATTGAACAAGTAACAATTAACAGAGTTTACAATTAGAATGGAACAATAGAATTACAGTATTACTTATAACAGTATAACATGGTATTAGAGATTAATAAATAAATATAAATATATTAACTATTTACAGTCATAAGGGAGAATGGAGCTAAGCTAAAGTGGGCGAGGAACTAGAATGTGATGTGGTCAAGGTAAAGGAGTTGAGGAACTATGCTATGTGACGTGGTCAAAGTAAAGCTGGAATAGGTACATTTTTATTGCTTTTCTGAAGGTGGACAAGTCAGATATTAGACAAATTGGTGCAGGGATGGAGTTCCAGAGCAGAGGGGCAAATAAAGTAAAGGCTCTATATCTTACATATTGGGAGGTTTTACTGGCCAGAGTTGGAATGACAAGGGTATTTCCCATGTTCGTTCTCCTGCATCTGCTGTTCGGCGTCCAATGTAAGAGGTCTTCTAAGATGGTGGCAGAAAGCTGGTGTAGGGTTTTGAATGCCATAAGGAGGGCTTTAAACTTGAGGCAGCCAACTATAGTAAGCCAATGAAGCTGCATTAGTAATGGTGTCACATGTTCATATCTGGTGTAGTGTGTGGGCAGGAAGACAGTGTACAATGATGTCAGCATAGTCGAAGTGAGGCATGATGAGAGCTTGGAAAACAGATCGGAAGTCCTTAGGTTCAAGTAGTGGTCAAAGGTGATGGAGGGAGCGGATTTTGAGATAAACAGCTTTCGTAATATTGTTTATGTGCGATTCCATATTAAGGTGTTAATCCAGTGTAATGCCTAGGTAACGGACCTCATGCTTCATTTTCAGTTCAGCATCTTTCACTTGTATAGTGTCTTGTGGTATGAAGGTTGAATCCTTTGAGATGAATAGTACTTCCGTCTTTTTGCAATTCACCTTAAGGTTATGTGAATTTAACCAGTCCGCTGGACTCCAGAAACCTCACTTATTTTCTCTTTCAGCAGTATTTCCAATAATTTACTCACCATCGAAGTTAAACTAACTGGCCTTTAGTTTTCAACCACATCCTTACTTCCGCTTTTGTGTAAAGGGACCACATGAGCCTCTCTCCAGTCCTTTGGCACCACTCCCGACTCCGAGACATGTCCCCAAGTTCCCTCAGTATTCTAGGGTGTATCCCATCTGGTCCCATTGCTTTGTTTAATTTTGGTTTAGCTAGTTTCTCATGAACACAGTTTTCTGAAAGTTGTTCAAGATGCCCCTCACTTCTGTTCCTATCTATGGGCGTTTTCTGAGGTCCTGCTCCTGGTTCTTCATCTGTGAACAAAGAACAGAAATATTTGTTAAGCAATTCTGCTTTATCCTCATCAGCTTCTACATATTCTTCCCCTTCACCCTTGAGTCTGACAATACCACTTTTGCCCTTCCTCTTCTCACTAACATCTGAAAAATGTATTATCCCCCCCCCCCCATTTTATTGCATTGGCTATTTCCTCCTCTTTTTGAATCTTTGCTTTCCTGACTACTTTGCTAGCTTCTCTAAGTTTTTCCAAATATAGATGCCCGACTTCCTTTCTCTGTGATCTCTTGTATTTCATGAAGACCTCCCTCTTTTTCTTCACCTTTTCAGCTACTTCTTTTGAAAACCATAGCGGTCTCCTTTTCCTTTTATCTTTATTTACCATTTTAACAAAAAGGTTGGCTGCCCTTAAAATATCCCCTTTCAGTTTTACCCACTGTTTTTCTACATCCCCCAGCTGTTCCCATCCTGCTAATGACTCCCTGAAGTATTGGCCCACCTTCACAAAGTTAGTTTTCCTAAAGTCTAAGACCTTGCTTTTGAATGGATTCTAACAGCCCTAGTCCTAATACTGAACCACACCATCTTGTGTTCACTGATGCAAAATGATCTCTCACTATAACATCAGAAACACTTTCACCATTGGTAAGCACCAAGTCCAGTATGGCCCTTTCACGTGTGGGTTCTGTTACCAAGTGCCTGAATAATTCTCCCGGTAGAGAATCCAGGATCTCCTTACTTCTAGATGATACGGCAGCCAGAATGTGCCAATCAACATCTGGCATATTGAAATCCCCTATCAGTATCACTTCCAATGCTGCGTATGTCTTCAATTAACTCTCTGTCCATCTCTTCCTCCTGTGAGGGAGGTCTGTATATCACGCTAATGCAAATAGAATTCTCTTTCCCTATATCTAGTTTAACCCACAGCGCCTCCTCTCTCCCTTTTAAGCTCTGTAATTCCAAAGCTTTAATATTAGTTTTTACATATAGTGCCACTCCTCCTCCCCTTCTTCCTACCCTGTCCTTTCTGAAAAAAGCATAGCCTGATATAGTTACATCCCAGTCATGGTTTTCTGTGAACCATGTTTCTGTAACTGCCACTAAATCCAAGTCAGCCTCTCCCATTAAAACTTCAACATCTGGGCATTTATACACACCGCTTTCCATATGTTGCCCCTTTTACCCATTTCTTTACCCATTCCCATAAATGTATTTAATGTTTCACTTACCTGGGGACTTTCTTCACCCATCCCCAACAAATCTAGTTTAAAGCTCTCTTCATGACCTTTCTTGGAGAGATGAATGCCATCTCTGCTCTGCAATCCTTGGAACAGCATCCCATGGTCCAGGAAACCAAAACGCTCTCGATGACACCATCCATGCAGCCATGCATTAATCTCCAGGATGCGAGCTTCTCTGCCTTGGCCTACCCTCAACAGGAAGAATTGAAGAGAACACCACCAGATCATTTATTACACACCTACATAAAATTTCAAAGTTTGGTATAATAAGACAGAGAACAAATATGTGAAATACAATAAGGTACATAACATTAATTTAACAAAATATTAAAGCAGACTAACAAAATAATATGTCCTTATTAATTCAAATTAAACCATTTTTAAGAAAACCAGACTTTCTGCCATCTTATGTTTTTCAATAGGTAATGCATTCCTTCTAAATTGTAGATAGCTACCAGGAAAATGCCTGGTTTCATGTGCTCACTAAAAGAGAACCTTTTGGCAGGCACCAACATGGCACAGTTCTCAAATTATGAGCAGGGACATACCATTGTAACACTTACTTAAAATACAAAGAGCTTCTCCAGTCATTAATGCTTTGAAAGCTAAAATTGAATATCTTTCAAAATATTGAGAGCCAATTAAGTTCCCACAGGACCAGCATAATATGTACAACCAGTCCCTGAAATCATCCCAGCAATCATATTTTGAACTATAACTACCAAATGGATGTAACTCCTTGGATCACCCAATCCACAGCTCTCAAAAGGCTTGGTGTGGAAAACAGATTGTAAAAACTAAGAAAAAAAAATAGTTCTAGAAATCTGAGAAACATGATCAAAAGGCAGGATGCTATCAATGATATCTGTTCTTGTATGCTTACAAATGGGTTTTCCGTTTGTAATCTTTGATGTGTGCGTGGTCAACATTTTATTTTGTCCAATGTAATATGATTCATTAGATTGTTAATTATGTATTTTATTATGAAAGCTGCTAAGAATGATAGATGCAGCATATGGTATAAGCTTTTAAAATACAACAAAATAAATAAATAAATAAGCCAATATCACTCATCTTAGTTGTATTAGCCAGTTCAGGACCAACCCACAGTAATTCTGATTTGCTCAGATTCATCAAAAGCTTAGCAGCCAACCACAGTCACAATTTCTCTAAGTTTCATTTAAATACTTAGTTGATATACCTTTGGTATAATCTTTGGACAACTGTGTAAAAATAAAAATAATACCCAAACTGTGAAATGAGTTCTGGATGTGGTCTCAGATATAAATTAAACAAAAAGGGAGAAATAATCAGCCCTTGAGACAACTTCAGAGCAAACCATTTGTGAAATTGAATGAAAATTGTTCAAACTATTGACTAGCCTCGTTCTGGAAAAAAGAGTACTACCACTTTAGAACCATCTCTCTAAATCTTACACCCTTGAAGAATGCAAGAACAACATGATCTACTGTTTTGCGCTTCCTCTATCCTTCTTCTTCCCTTGGACTTCCTCTTCTGTTCCCATCCACTGATCTTAGCTCTCTCTTTTTCTCCTTCTTCCTATGTAGCTAACCTCTATTGCTGTACCTTCTATTGCTCACTGACCTCTTCTGTGATGTAACTCTGCATCTCTCCCTTCTTTGCCCTATGGTGCTTCCACTAGCCAGACCAGCTCTCTACTCTTTTCCTTAGGATCTTTGCCTCTCTTTTTCCTTCCTCCATACCCATTTCCCCTCTCCTCATTCCTCCTACCTTCTGTCATCTTACATCCTTTGTGGTCATGCTTTGCTCTTTTTTTTCCGTCCCTCTCTCCTTCTTTTCCTTCCTCCTCTCTTCTTCATTCTTCCTTTCCTGTTCATGTCCTCCTCCCTCCTCCTTTATGTCCCTATTCTATTTACTTATTTTATATAAACATATGTTTATACCCCCTTTCTATAATTCAAAGCCGTTTACAGTTTAACAATAGATTAGCACAACCATAAGGTGTGAGGTTTTGAACTGGAACAGTATAACAAAGTAACAATGTAACTGTATAACATTTGGTATCATTAACTATGAACTATTTACAGTATTTTTACGTTATCTTATTGAGTCCATAATACATTGATTGCATTTGTTGAGTTGAATTGTAGGTTTTGCAGTACGGATTTATGTTGGGTGAGTTTCTATGGCTGAGGATCTGTTATATTCTTCTTTGAAGAGGTGTGTTTTTTATTTCTTCCTGAAGTCTGACAGGTCTGAGAGAGCTCTTAATTTTGGTGGTAATTTATTCTTTAGCCCTACTCTGCCTCTTGCCTCTCTTGTAGCTTGCTTTTCTATTTTCCCCCTTCTATTTCCTTATATTCCATCTGTTTTCTTTTGGTTGTTGTAGTCATTGTCTGTCCTTCTGACCCCCCTTCTTCCTTTTCTCCATTCCTTCTTTATGGATCCCTGCTCTCCCCTGTGTCTTCTCTCATTCTCTCTCCTTTTCTTTTCTGTATGTCTGCCTTCCCTCCTTCCAGATTTCCAGGAGTTTTAGCAGTAGCAAGCTCCCTCCAGTAGATCTGTACAACATGCAAACTTGGAAGCACAGTCTACAAGTGGCTTTGATGGTCAGGCTTTCATACTTATCTTCATAATGCAATATATTCCTGATTACGTGCTACTGTTTGCTTAATTTACTGTGAGGCATGTTTACCAAGGGTTAAGAAGTGCTAACATCCATTAGCATGCACTAAGTGCCTCAGCAGTCATAGGAATAAAATGAGCCACAGAGATGCATGAAGGCACATTTTACAAAGATGTCTAAGTGCAATCTGGGTCATCCAAGCCAGAACACCCTAAAAAAGTAGGCATATCCAAGTTCAGGTAAGATTTCACAATATGGATATGCCCAATATGGATGTCTGTAGGGCTGTCTGCATAGACGTCCCCAGAATAGTTGCTAAGACTGGAGATGTCTAAGAGATATGCAGCAGTGGTTCAAATAAAGAGAAGTTTCCCCAACTACATAAAAGAGAAGTTTCCCATCATGATTGTGGAGATTACCATGGATGGTGAAGGGCTATCTTCTCTACACAATCCAGATGTTTTAGGGCACAAACGAGCACTATCCCAATGCCTATTCATGCCTAGCATAGGTCTAAACATGGATGTGGTCCATCAGGGACATCTACATCCATTGTCCTATCCCAGACATGCCTCCGCCATGCTCCCTGCTTACTTGGATGTCCAAGCTCCAGAGATGTCCCCTGATGCCATTTATAAAATGGCTCCGGGAACATCTTCATGATTTTGACATCCTAATGCACATTTTTGGACATGCAAATTGTCATTAAAGCTTCTAAAATGACTGCCTTATCACTCAGTAATGAATACTAGATGCCTCTATATACTTTTTTCTTTCTGTCTGTACATACATGGCATCATCCATTAATATGGTAAAGATACTGCATACAACTTTTACATCTCATTAGTTTAGTACATGGTATGATTTTGACCAATTTTTTAAAATGGGAAAATGGTGTGAGTTGCCTGTAGTAACCGACCACAATTTTAGTACTTCTACTTCTAAGCTTTTGAACCTTTGAATTTTATAGGATTGGTTAGAACAGAAGTATTAGCCAGTATGTTTAAATGTACCTACTAGTGAAAAGAATAAAAAACAAAGGGACACCCCCACAAAATATACAAGTGTAAACAAAAGAAAGAGTGGGGGAAACAAAAGAATTGGAAAAGATTTTGTTATGTCCAACATAGCCATGTTTCATTGTGGATGCCTGCATCAAGGGCAAATCTGTAGCGTGTTGCTACATACGAGTAGATTGCAGACAGTGCGGGATTGATTATGATCCAATAGTAGGCAGAGGTTGTGAAGGATCATTATTCTTTGGTATGTTTCTGTAATTGCTTTCTTGATGTGTGTTTGGAAATTCAGTTTCTGGTCTAGTATCACCCCAAGGTTTTTTGAATTCAGATCTGATGAGGATGTCATAGTTGTTGATTGTAATCTTCTATGGAGGCGTTAAGGTGGGGTCTCTGTTTATGACCAGTGCCTCGGTTTTGCCAAAATTTAAAGTTAGAGATTGCTCTTGTAGCCAGTGGGTCATTTCAATAAGGCATGAGAGTATAGTAGAGAAGTCTGGATTCTTTGTTGTGAATGGGGTATATAACAATTTCATCATCATAAATGTGATGCACTATGGGCTGTATATATAAGTTGAATAAGAGGGCGGAGAGTGCTGATCCCTGTGGCAATCCTTGTTGTACTTGGATTTGCTCTGAGGTCTTGTTGTGTAGTTTGACTTTTTGTGTGTGTCCAGATAGGTATGAACAGAACCATCTTAGTGGAGTCCCGTTTACTCTAATTTCTATGAGGTGATCAATGAGTTTCCGGTGGTTTACAGAGTAGAATGCGGCAGAGATATCAATGAAAATGAGAATGAAGGCTTGTGTGGATCTTTCTATTCCCTTTATCAGGCTGTCTAAGAGGGAGGTGAGGAGCGTTTCAATGCCATAATTTTGCCGGAACCCATGCTGTTGGTCATCGAGGGGAGCATTTATCTCTACAAAGTCCTGGAGCTGTAGTTGAACAGCCTTCTCTATTATTTTGGCCAAGAGATGCATATTAGAAATTGGTCTGTATGATGTGGGTAAATTGGAGTCTGCTGAGGAGTTCTTTAAAATAGGTCTGACTGAGGAGGGCTTCAGGTTAGATGGCAACAGTCCTTGAAGAGTTTATTATTCTGAGCAGTGATGGTGTTAGCTCTTTTCTGGCCACTTTAATTCATGCTGTGGGACATGGGTCCACTGGGGATGTGGTGATGTTTATCATCGATAGGATTTGGTCTAGATGATTAAGAACCTAAGATATGCCATACTGGGTCAGACCAATTTCCATCAAGCCCAGTATCCCGTTTCCAACAGTGGCCGATCTAGGCCATGAGTACCTAGCAGTTTCCCCAAAAGACACAGGTTCCACAATGCTTGAATTCGTTCAAGCAGTGATATCCTGGGTCCCTTTTAATAATGGTTAATGTATCTTTCCTACAGGAACTTGTCCAAACCTTTTTTTAAACCCAGCTACACTAACAGCTTTTACTACATCCTCCGGTAACAAATTCCAAAGTTTGATTCCACGTTGAGTGCAAAAATATTTTCTCTTATTAGTCATAAATAGGTTACCCTGTAGCTTCATTACATGTCCCTTAGTCTTTCTATGTTCTGATATTGTAAATAATTGATCAATGTTTACCCGTTCCACTCCATTCATTAATTTATAGACTTCTATCATATCTCCCCTAAGCCATCTCTTTTCCAGGTTGAAGAGCCCTAACCTTTTTAGCCTCTCTCAATAGGGGTAAATGAGCTTCATTTTGGCATGCTACTTGCCTCATTTGATATTGTCTAATCTAGTGGAGTTGTATCTTAAACAGGAGGGAGTTTGCTCTGTAGGTAGGAGGCATATTCTTGTGGGTTCAAGCTTGAGGCGTTCAGGGTAAGTGAGACTCTTGTGAGTGACTTGGTTATTTCAAACAGTTCCCTCGGTCAGTTTAGTGCTTTAGCAATGAGATTACTGTAGTACTCTTTTCCTCTTGTTTATCAGTTTATTGTAGTCCTCCTAGTTGGTGATGTATTCTCAGAGGTATTCAGGGTATTGTGTTCTGTGCCATCTTTGTTCTAGTTGGCCAAGTTTAAATTTTGTTTCCTTTACATTTCTTGAATACCAGGGTGTTGAAGCAATTCATCTTGTCGTTTGCTTTGGTGGTAGTACAGCATAGGCTGTTATAGTATTATTCCAATCATCTACTAGTTTTGAAAGATCCATTGGAGGTGAGTTTATTATGGGGGTGAGGTGTTCAATCAGAGAATCCTTCTAGAACTCTCTCTGTATCTGCGGGTTCCCTGCTGTTGAGGTTCCTTTTTGTGGTTAGTTGTGATCAGCAGTAGTTCAAAAGTTATGTGGTGGTTGGACCATGTTAACAGTATGGTCTTTATGTTCTACATAGTCTTTTTTTTTAAAGACCCTGTCTAGAGTGTGTGGGAGAGTTTATGATTTGAGTTAGGTTGAGTGCATCTATAGCTTCAAGGAAGAAATTGACTTGGCGTGTAGGTGCTGAATTTAACTTGTCTCCTAGTAGGATGAATGGTTTGTTAGATGATTGGCAGTGCGCTAGCTCTATAAGTGATGATAGGTCATTGGTTGTAGAGACTGGGGATCTATATGCTTAGCATATTGAGAGGTTGTTATCTTGGATTAGCAGTGCATTCAATATGTGTGTTAGGGCTGTGGAGACCTGAAATTTGCGATCTTTGCTAGTGAGTATGAATATCCCTCCTCCTCTCTTATTTAGCCATGGGCAGTTATGAAGGTTCATTTTTGATGTGATGAAAAGGACTGTTAGTACCTGAGCTGTTTCAGTGCACCATGACTCTGTTATGAAGAGAATGTCCAGATTGTTGTCCTTAATATAATCATTGATAACGAGAATCTTCATGCGTGCAGAGTGCATTCGCTAATGCACATTTCATGTACTTAGGAGGCTGGAGAAAGTTTTACTGGTTTGTTGAGTAGGGTGAAATATTGATTTTTATTCATCTTAATTGGCACCAATGAATATTTGTAAATTGTTGGCACCGGGTGACGTTCCTTTGGTTATACACTATTGGTGTGATACTTCTTGGAATGGTTGCCGTACTGATTATTCCTATCAACATGAGTGTAAGTGTGAGTAGGATAAGCATGCGAGAAGTTGTCTGTGCCATGATGCTTAGTCTTTCGTTTCTTGTTTGTAGGACGTGGGGTTCTGTTTGCAGTGCAGCGGTTGTGCTTTTGAGCAAGTTTGGTGATTTGGTCGGTTTAAATCTTGATTGGGAGACTGTTAGGTACTGCTAGGCAGGAATAAATCAAGAAACTGCAACACAGTATTTTATTAGGCTTGAGACAGGTGTATTTTAGTTGCAATAGTGATGGAAGATGCAGGGTGCGGTTACAATCGCTTACCTTGTGGGTGGACTGTTAGGTAGTTGGTTTCGTTTATGGGCAGGTCTCGCGTCTTTTTTATTGCAGTTAGTCTTGGTCTTCGGTGCTCTATTGCATGGCGGAAATTATGTTGGTGGCCAGCAGAGCTGGATAGTCTGCAGCATGTCCTGAGATTGTAATGTTAGCCATTGATCCAGTGTTATTTAGAGATATTGGACCTCAGTCTTCACTTCTATTTCTGTTTCACTGACTTACAATATAACTGGAGGTATAAAAAACTTTGATACCTGGTTATGCTACTAATGCTTCAATTAAATCTATCTTAAGACAATATTTTAATTTAGATATCACCTCTCTCCAAAGGCTGCAAAATGGTTTACAGTGAACAAAACATGAACAATCAAAAACAAGCCTCATACAGGCATTGAAATTGCAGAAAAAAAACCAATTTCAAACAACCAAGTTTTACAAGATTTCAGAAATGTAGTTATATTATCAATCATTTTCACTTCGTAAGGAATCTGCTGCAAGAAGGCTGCTCTCTTCCAAGAGAATGCTATTTATAGATGAACTTCTCTTGCAATCTAACCAATTCTTTACATGTAGACTGAAGGCTACGTACAAGCTCATACCAAACACGGAAACACAATTAAGGTAGGGTATTTTTTATGAACAATCTTATACATGAAGGGGGTCATATTCAAAAGGTTTAATGCAGTTTGCAGACCTAGTGAGCGAGATATTCAGTGACACAAAGGGGTAATGTTTACTAAGCAGTGGTAGTGACTGTGTGATATCAGAGCTGCAGCCCCATTGAAGTCAATGGGGCCGCAGCTTCGATACTGCATGGAAGCTGCTACTTAGCTCAGTCCTTGCAAGGACTTCAAGGAACTTCATGCAAGGACTTCAAAGATTTTCATTGGACTGAGCTAAGGGTTTTACAACATTTAGAACATTTTCTTGGTTAATAAAATGGATTGAGCCGCTTGGGAGCATTGGTTTCCTTCTATGCTTTGCTGCGGTGATGTCCGACAAAAATCTTTCATTATAGATACATTTTTTGGGGGTATTGTTTGGTGATTCTTTCATTTGGACTAATTACCTTAAGCTAGCTAACATTAGGCAAATGAAAGGTTGGCCTAACTTAGATGATTTAGCTATCCGACCATACTGGATATTCAATGCAGGTATCTGTTTTCTGATATTTCTGGTTGTCATCAGCATACATCATATATTTTACTTAAGCCAATTCAAAAATCTGGGTAAGAGGTTGAATATATAAATTAATAAGAATTGGGGCAAAAATGATCCCTCTCGGATCCCAAATATTAGTTCCCAAAACTACAAAGACTCACTTCCCCATTGCACACAAGGAAGCGTATTTACTAATATAGGCTAATGGCTAGTGTGGGCTTTAGAACACATTAAGAGCACTGTGGTAACCATTACTGTGCACTAAAAATGTGGCCATGGTAAATATCCTGTGCAATAACTGCTTAGCATAGGTCTGAGGGGATGCTGGGCAGGTCAAGGGCGGTGTGGGCACCTTCACTGCAAAGTGTGGTTAGCACAGACATCATTAGCTAACATTAATCACGCATTTTGTAGTTAGCATGGGTACACTTACCAACATCTCAGCAAATTACTTAGCACGGTCCAGTGCCAGCCCACATTAGATTTTGGGGCTTAATGTGCTGTATTTTAGTAAACATGCCCCAATGTAGTCTGCCTTTAAGATTAAGAAGCAAACCCATTCAACGTATTCCTTCTGATCCCACAGACCTAGAGGAGGGACTTTAGCAAAGCATGGTCTATTGTATCAAATGCTGCTGATAAACCTAGCGAAATGATAATACAATCTGATCCTAAAGCCAGGCTCTTATAGAGATCTTCTATTAAAGATAAAAGTGCAGTCTCCTGTACAAAATCCCGACAGTTTAGAGATCAAACTTCCACTGAATTATTAATCCATACATCATCTCAAATCGACTTGCAGGAGTAGACACGTTTCCTGACTCCTCCCTTCAGCAAAATGTCTAAAACCCTGGATTTTCAGCTCAGAATGTCTTGCTAAAGTTTCAGCTGTGCAAGAGGTAGAAACTATGGCCTGATTACAATATTGAATTTTTTTAAAATCTGGATTTGACATCTGGTCGACTATCCAGAAAAGCTCCTTAGGTTTATTTATGTAAGAATAGTTTCCTATATTCTCTGATGTTTAAATGATACTTTCTTGCATGGGTTTCATATTCTTCCCATGCTTCCTCTCTATCGTTCTGCCATTTCCACTCTAAGGGGTATGTATACTGAATAGCAGTAGTGGCTTCCGTATGATATCGGAGCCATGGCCCCATTGTTTTTGTCCTGTCACTTCAAAGTCCTAAGCTCATAAGTAAGCCTAAGAGTCTTTTTTTAGAAAGCTCCTGCTAAAAGATTGCATGGGAGCAATTTTATCCAAAACATTTTCCATATTTTTTATTTCCCATGCCATCAACTGAACTTCCACTCTTTCCTCCAATGGCAGGATTTTCTGTAACATTAAAGCTAAAGGTTCTACTATTCCTTCAGGCAGTTTTTATACAGTATGGTCGATTTTTGAAGTTTTTCCAAACTCTTAATCAATAGAAATGAAATTAAGAAATGGTTATACTGCACAACAGGTGTCACTTTCATCCCCTTCACCTGAACCTTAATATGTGTTTGAGAATTAACCCATTAGCTAAACTCTAGCATCTGCAATCCATTCAAATATTATATAGTTGCATTATCTCTATTATTAATCAGGAATACATAAAAATCTCCTAAACAATAATTTTAGATTCCATGTTAACATCTGAGATCAACTGTAAAAGGTCTAGAAAAATTATTTCCTTTTCTCTAGCTCTAGAAATTTTAACAATACCACCACAATATTTTGCTGACCTAACTAAAAGACACTCCGCACCCCTCACCTTTGGAATCTTCTCAATAGTCCCAAATTGGAGGGAGGAGTAGCCTAGTGGTTGTGGCACGGTACCTCAGGCCAGAAGGTCAGTGGTTAAAACCCCACTGGAGGACAGCAACCTTGGGCCAGAAGGACTGGGGTTTCTAGTCCCACAGGTGCTCCTTGTGGTCTTGGGCACCGAGTGCCCGTCTCCTCTGCAGCGCGCCGACGAACTGCCGTTTTGCCGGCACGCTCAGTCCCGGTCACCTCCTCCCCGGACCCACCGTCCTTCCTATTGGCTCCCGCTGCCCTCCATCACCCGCGGGAGCCAATAGGTTCAAAAGACGCCCCCCCCCCCCGTCGCCCAGACAACCGCCCTTTCGGCCACGCGGTCGGGACCACGCACCACGCCGCCCCCCCCCCCCCGGTTACCGCGGCCAGCAGGTACGTGGCCCCGCGGCCTTCTAAAATTGTGAAGCTGAACTGATCTAGAAACCATACAGCTTTTGCATTAAACAAATACAATTTTCAATTGTACATTACTGCTTAGAGCAGGGGTGGCCAACTCCAGTCCTGGTGCACCATAATCCAGCATGGTTTTCAGGATGCCACTAATGAATATTCATAAGACATATCTGCATACAATGGGAGGCAGTGGGTGGAAATATACTTCATGAATATTCATTAGAGGCATCCTGAAAACCAGGCTGTATTGTGCAGCAGGACTGGAGTTGGCCACCCCTGGCTTAGAACAACAAGGATTTTAGGCAAAGTGTTCTTAAGCACTGAAAATGTATTTGCTCATTACCAACTTTCCTAGCTTTATAAAATAGTATATTCCCTTCCACTATCCAGACAAACTGGTATTAATTGACCTACTTCATCTAAAACTGGCATTTTAAAAACAAACACTTACTACAGCATTAAAATAGCAGACATACTTAACATTATCATTATGCATATAAAGCTTATGGGACCCCAAGGTTTGCAATGGGGTATACTAAGGGGTGTGCCCCTTAGGCTCCAGCCCTTCAACAACAGACCTATTGCTCCAAGATACTGGCAAATTCAATCCGGCTGGACGTGAACATGCTGACAGTAGGTGGGAAGACCGTAACCTCTGAAGCAGTCCAAACATGCAGCAGAGCTCCTATTCAATGGTAGACCACTCATTCAGCAGCAACATGAACAAGTAGCATGCCCCAACCATCGCTCCCTGTTTTTAATTAGTAAATGTGGAGGCAACATTGACAAGAATGTACCTTGTTTTTGCTGTAACCAAGGCAGGCGGACCGGGTGCTTCGGGCCCGTTTCCCCTATCCCCCTTCACCCCCACTCTCCCAATCCCACAAAAAACACCACACACACATTTCATGGGCTACAACTGGTCGCAGCCTTATTAACCTTTAACAATTTCACAATATGCCAACATGCTACACCTTCTCAAGCGATTAGCGGCACCCGGCCCGCACCAGCCATACCTTAGCAAAGTGCCTTGCCACCGCTAATGCCATAACTTGCCCCCCCGGCAAGTTACCTAACCCTTCCCCCGACTTCGCCATGCCATAGCAAAAGTCGACCAGGGTTTGATCGGGTCAGGGGCACCCCGCCCCCGCCCAAGTGTAGCCTGAGGCTCCAGACCCCGGAAACCTCCGGGATCCCGCCACCGGCGCAGGTAACAACCTTTGTTCCTGTGACGCCCCCCCAAAAGCCAAGCTGCGACCAGTGAGCAACCAACCAACCCACATTTCCCAGACCTCCCGCCATTCCTAAAATAGCAGAGCCAGCCCAACTGGCGAGAACTGCCCCCATGACCGCTATACCGTCCCGGCCTCAACCCCCCCGAGAAGGGCATCCCCTGGTACTCCCCTGTCGGCCAAGCCAGCAGTCAGCCAGCCCCCGCGACCAACGCCGCTGGCTCGACCACGCGATATCCACCCATGGCGCTGTAGCAAAGGAAGCCGCTACGACCCGCGGGGTCCGCGCTCACCTAGCCATAACAAAGCCACCAAAACCGGGCCGCTCCCCGCTGGGCAGTCACCCGCCTCAGAAGAACCGGCCGTCTCATCGGACAAAGGAGGGAAGGATCCCCAACCTGCAGAAGGCTCCAGACCCCACCTGCAAAATAAATGAACAATGAAACTTCCCAACACCCCAACCCCCCTTTGCCGGTACAGCCGAACTTACCCCCCACATGCCCGGGAGCGCATCCATAAGCTCAACAGGACCGGTGTATCTACCCAGAAGGGCAAAGAGGGCAGCGCAACATACGTAGGATCCTCCCCTACCAAGCCCAGCGCCATCCAAACCACCACAAGCGCCGGAACACCCCGGGCACCTGAAACAGACCAACACCCCCGCACCCTAGAATAAGCCCACCGCCTACCCTCAGGTATCGCCACATGGCAGCCACAGGGCGCACAAACCACCCCGAGAACCAAACGAGGGGCCGCTGAAGCCCTCCCCCGCCCCCGGTCCCGACCGAAACCGCGCTCACCCTCCCCATTCGGAAGGCCCCGCCAACAGGCCTTACCAAAACTGCCCAAGACAAGGCGGCCGCATACCCCCATGCAGGCATTCACAGGCTCGCCGAAAGGACCCAGACCGGCACAACATGTGCGAAGAGCCGACTCGGACCTCGAGGGAATAGCCCCCCCCCCCCCGCGGCAACCAGCGAGTTACCAATCCCCCACCCAGCGATCCGCACCCGCAGTTGTACAATAATGAAACCGTCCCAACGGCGAATCCACCCTGGTCTGGAAAACCACCCCCCACACCCAGAGCCACCACTATAGCCCCCGCAATCCATCCTACCGGTTGCCACCCATGCTCGACCGAAAGTGGACCCCTTAGTCACAAAGTGGACCCTTTAGGCACCACCCCGAGGACACCCCGACCCCGCCTCAGTGATACCGAATGATGCAGTAAACCCCGCATGTCGCTGAGGCCAGCCCTTGATAAGGTCCCCGGGCCCCGGATCCTTCATTTGACCGCTTCCCTGGCAGAGCCCGACACCGCTCCACCGGAAACGCGAAAGAGCCTCGGCAAGTCCGGTCACACAGCCAGGGACATGCCAAGCCTCCCTCAACCCTTGCAAGTGCAGAGATGCCAACGTCACCACCCGCGACAATCCCGCCCCGGCAAAGCCCCTGCGGGAGTAACTACGCCCACCTGCCCACAGCCACAGTGCCGCCCACCATACCGCCGCATGGAAGCGGAGCAAATCAGGCCAGAATCCAAAACACCTGAAGCAGAAACCGAGCCAGGGAGGAGATATCAGCAGCTGAACCCAACACCAGCCCCGACTGCAGCCATCCGACCACGCACCAGACCCCACCAAAGTACACTCGCCCCACCCCGCCGCAGCCGTGTAGAGCTGCAACCCCCCACTGGACCACTCCCCCCCATCAAAACCGATGTCCCTTCAAATTGGCCCAAAAGCAACTCAAGAGCCACGAATCCGTCCACCCGACCCTGCGGCCCCCATCCGATGGCGCGGATTCAACGCCCCGCCCCGGGGAAACATCCGCTCTGGCAACCCAATCCCGCTGCATGCGAGCTACCACGTCCACCGAGGCCAACATCATACTCAAAGTTAGTCGCATCGGAGTCCCCTCTGCCCCACCCAATGCCCCATGGGCCCCCCCAAATCTCGCGAGGGCTCCACAAACCCACTGAATATCGCCAGGCAGATCACCGACGAAGCCGCCCCCCAAACAGAATAACCGACAAACGCCGCACCACAGACGCCCAGCCCCGTGTTTGCACGAGCAACCACTGCACTGACAGCACCACATACGCACCAGCGACTGAGCAGCCCAAAGCATGCGTACTGGAAAGAACACGCCCCCTGAAACGGGCACCCCGCCAGGGAAACGCAGTGGGAGGCACTGGCAACAGGCGAAAAAAGGCCGAGTCAAGATCAACCTTGGCCCTCAATGCTACCCGACCCGCCACCTGCACCATCCACTGTGCCCGATCAGATGACGCGCACCGCACCGTACCCAATGCACACGGAACGCATAGCGGCACCAGCATCCCCAAAAGACAGGCCAACTATGAAGCATCCTGACCCGCCCAGTCCCCATCTTCGGGACTATCCCCCCAGGGGAAATCCGCAAGGCCGAGAAAGGCAGATCTGGAAATGGGCCCACCATGCTGCCCCCACTCAACTCCCCAAGGAACCAATCTCACCCACGGTTCCAAAACACCGCACCGAAGGCAAACGACGAGGGCAAGGCGCCACCACCACGCCCAGCACTGTAAAACGACGCCAGCTAAAACCAAACCCCGAGCCGCGGATACCACGGCAGCCACCCCCGCAAAACGTGACCCCAACGTGACCACACCGTAGCAGCGGGCAGTCCAGAATTAGGCAGGTTGACATATTGAGTCTCCAACCCGCGGTACCAACCCCCCCCCAATGCCCCAGTCTCCCGCCGCACACTGGCCGGTAGACCCACGTACCCCTACATCGGCACGGACCTTGGAGAATCGCCAGAGGTTAACCTGGCGAGCCCCAAGATACCCAGAAGTTCCCTTCCATCCGTTTTCTGAACAGTCCCACATAGCACAACCACGCCCCCCCCCCCGGCGTGTCTGGGACGCCTCCAATACCGAATCCGCGTACCAAAGAGCAGCCCAGAGTGCTGTAGCGCGCGAGGCCCCACACCCCAGCAACACACAGAAGAATCAAGCCAAAGCACTACCCTGCACACAACCTCCGTAACCTACCCACACAATATCATCCGCCCCACTCCCACGCAGGCTCTCCCCTGAGCGCTACCTGTCGCCCAACATGCGCAAGACCCCTATAGAGCACCATTGCCAGACCCTACGTTAAATCGATCCGACACCCACCCCCCCACAGCTCAAGGACGCAACCCCTCTGGGCCCCCCCCACCCTGGGCCCCCCCACCCCTGCGCTATCCTTCCCCCTCAACGGCAGCTCCACCCCCGATGCCCACGATGACGCACCCGAATAGAAAGTGGAGGCGGACCCCCACACTGGCGCCGAAAACACCCGAGCCCCCCTACCCACCATTCCGAAGGGAGCCACTGACAGGGCCCCCCCCCCAGGCCCCGCTACCCGTGGGCTAACTGACCCCTCCCCCAGCAGCCCCCCCCCCGGATGCCGACGACAATTCCTGTAGGAAGGCCGAATCCGAGCCAGGACGCCGCCCGCTCCCCCGCCGAAACCCCCCCCCCCCCGTCCCCAAGATTACTAACCGGTAATCCCGTGCCCGGAAGGCCCGATCACTCACCCAGCTCGCAATCCTCTGCAGCCACAGCAGCAGCAGTCCTGTCATGCCACAGGTTGATCTCAGCACGTGCCCACGCTGCCTCCCGCACCGCACCGAGTGCAGCCACCACAGCACCTGTCTCCGCGTCCATAGCACCGCCCTCCGCGCCAGCCCC
Source organism: Ichthyophis bannanicus (assembly GCA_033557465.1). Taxonomy (NCBI): domain Eukaryota; kingdom Metazoa; phylum Chordata; class Amphibia; order Gymnophiona; family Ichthyophiidae; genus Ichthyophis; species Ichthyophis bannanicus. The sequence continues at coordinate 553,302,329 of CM066036.1, forward strand.
TGTGGAAACAGAAGCAAAACAGGGGGGGGGGGAGGGGAGAAGGCCAGAGGGGAACCGCCGGAGACCAAGCCAGTGGCCAGTGCCCCCCCAACAGGTCCCGCAAAATCCCGTCTGCCCCCCCCCCTCCACTCTAAGGCTCCCCAGGCAGGGCCCACCTACTGTTTGACCGGGCAAGTACCCTGCCTGGCAGGCCCAACCACAGACCTGGCATCCAGTGAGCGGTCGCAGCGCTGTTCCGCGCTGCCTCCGACGCCACGCACCAGATGCCGCCATAGCCGCGCCACGCCTCGTGTCCGCTCCTCTGCCACTGCGCCGGCCCCTGTGGAAAGAGAAGCACAACAGGGGGGGGGACCACAGGAGACCACACGTGTGGCCAGCGCCCACCCCACACCGACCCAGACCTATCCCGCCCACCCCCCAAGCCATCCCCAGGCCAATTCCCCACCAAAACACCCTGCACCGGAGAGCAGGCCAGCAAGGGCCAGGTTTCCCCCACCCAACTGCCACCAAGCCAGCAGCAAGCCCCCCACCGGCCAAAGCACCTCTTGCCCTCCCCCCCAATGCCCCCCCAACCCCCCCCACTCCACCATCCCAGCCCCCACAGACTCCCCCTTAACCACCCAACCAACCCGATACCCCACCAAACCAAAACTTAGAAAAAGGACGCAAAGAGAAGCACTCCACCCCCCTTACACTCCCCCCGAGGCACACATGCGGAACCGTGCCACGCCGCAAGCCTGGCCACGTGGTAGGCCTCCAAGACTAACATCGCGCCAAAATAGACCGTGCACAGAAAGGGGCCCCGAAGAACTCACTCACCGTGCCTGGCCTCCGGTGCATCTGTCTGCCGCACCCACGCCCCGGCGCAGGAACGGCACTGCCGCGGGGGTCTCCCGGCATTAGAAAAAGGAAAAGGGGGCCGAAGCTATCACCGCGCGGCCCCAACTGCTGCCGCCGGGAGCCAAACGCGCCGGCAGACAGAACGTCTGACAAGCGCCGGCTCCACACACTCGGACGGTCCTGGTAAGCCGGCACCCCCGAGCAGCCTCCGCCGTGAATGACCACGCGGAGGCTGCCCGCCGACTCCCACCACCCACCACACCGCCAGGATCGTTCCTCATTGGTTCCCGCGCGGCTGCCACCGCCGGGAGCCAATGAACTTAAACTGACCACGGCCGCGCGCAGGGTCCTCGCACCGGCCGCATGCCCGGTTAGGGTCGGCCGCCGGGACCCTGCCCGCAGCCTCTTCATTTTCTTTATAATTATAAAAGTTTGCACTGAGTGTGGTAGACCGTTGAACATTTTATTCACAGTACTGTACCAAAAGGTCATTTTTCTGTGCAGAAAGCAGAATAACTACTTTGCTGAAATACAATGACTTATTCCAGTTTGATTCTTCGTAAAATTCCCTAGCCTATAAATGTTTTTTTTAGAATTTCGAGACTATCATCTAAAGACATTTATACTATGCTGCAAATTTTTTTTTAAAGATATTCATATTGACTTAAGGAATATTTGGTTCTCTTTTTTAGAGATTATACTCCAGCAATGTGTTGAGATGGGTCTTTATATAATATGCCACCAACTCAGTTTATTATTGTGTCCAAAAAAGCTATCCTGTAAATGTCCCAGGAACCAAAATATTTCAGCAACTAGGATTTTTTGTGCTTGGTATATTAAGGAGGTCATTTTAGAAAGCTTGCGTGGCATTTGCATGCATAAATAGTTTACACTTATAAATAGCCAAAAGTGTTTATGTAGCAGTTTCATTTCATTTAATGCAATTTCTTATATTTTACTCCAACCCTACAATAAGTGGAGCTCAGAGTGGATTATAATACAGTAATATAAAGGTCATTGGTGCACATCAAACATAATATATGGCACACTACGTTAAGTAAAGGCATAGTTATAACAGTTACAGTGGTGTGAAAAAGTTTTGCATAGGTAGAGCCAAATTGGCAGTTTTTAGTTGTTTTGAGCACAAGGACAAAATGTGTTACAATTTACAATCCCTTCTGCATGCCATTTTCTTCCCTTTTGTCTTTTGTACAAATCTGACAGATTTGTCATGACTTGAACATTCTTTTATGATTAATACCCATATTCGTTTGGTTGTGAATTTGTGTACAAAGATGCAATGTGTACCCAAAAGGTTGTTGTGTTTTTTGTTCCATGTATTTTGGCAGTGTGCATATTTTCTTCTTAATTTCATTAGGTAGCCCTGAAAAGGGCTGTTTTTTTGTTGGTGGTGGTCATTAGTACTTGATGGGCCAGCCCTTGTTCTTTCTCACCAGATGACATCTGTCTGGCATGGAGTGGACCAGTTTGACAAGGTGTTCTCACGTTATATTAAATACTTGTTAATGAAAATATTGAAGGGTTAGTTTAAAAGAGAAAGCACTCATTTATGCAGTTGCTGTGAGTCTATTGATATTGAAGAGGAACTTTTAAAATAAGACATAACTTTGGTTGGGTAATATACCTAACAGAATAAGGATGGTGAAAAACACAGGTCTTATTGTTCAAATGTTGAAATGGTAACTTTTGAATTGAAAACATGTCAGCTCAAGTAATTTTTACTGTGTTTACCTGAACAAAGCTAAACATTTGTTTAGAGAACTAATTTTATTGTTCCTTCCTTCATCAATTAGAAACTAGTTAGAAATTCTGGTTGTTTCTTCTTACATCCCATCCCAAACTCTGGAAGCACCCTTGCTGGAGAGAGTAAAGGAACCCAGTGGGAACGGCCAAATAATGTACTCCTGCAGAAAGAACACCTGAGGCACTTTATCACATTCCACCACTCAAACCACCCAAAGACACCATCCTTAGTTAGAGAGTCCTCCACCATCTCAGTGGTTTGCACTATATAATCATAAAGTGATGGCCAGTTCATACTCTCTTGGATATTTCCCTAGCAAGCTTAAAATTATATTGAAGAAACTGTCCCTCTGCCTTGGATTGACCACCATTTGATCCTTTTTAATCTTCCCCTCCCATGACAAAATTCTTTGGTCATTCAGGCCATAGATATTGCAAGAACACTACTGTATCAGAAAATTAACCCCGATACCCTTGCTTCTTTCCCCACAAATCCAGGTTTCATCCATTGCATAGCACAGAAACCATTACTGAGGTTCTAAATGAGATTTACAGGGTCCATGCCCAAGGGCTAATAGCTATTGCCATATCTCTGGATTTATCATCTGCTTTCGACTTGGTCGATCACAATTTGTTACTACATTGTCTTTATGACATAGGCATTTGTGGATTGGTTCTTTCATGGTTTTCTTCCTTTCTTGAAAATATTTCTAGTTTAGCATCTGTGGTTCAATTGTCCATCCGCAACCTCTTACCTGTGGGGTCCCACATGGACCTATACTCTCACCCTTGTTATTCAATATCTTCCTAAGTCCACTTGCTTCTCTGATTGAAAGTTTAGGCATCTCCAGTTATTTCTAAACAGATGATACATATTCTGTTACTGGCCGACACAGATGAGCAGTCTCCAAACCTTTCACCAGTTAACATTTCTCCAGATGACAACACCCCCTGGCTTTGAGATAACTCACTCCAAAGAAGACAACAGCCATATGGTTAACTGGTTCCCCCAATGGTCCTACCTTGAAGGCACTCCAGTAGCTCTTCAACCCACCTTCAGATACTTAGGCATATTTGTTGATGCAGAACTTTATTTTTCTCCATAGCTAGCTCAGGTAGTTAAGTTGTCAACATCTCAGGGCTATCAGGCCATTTTTAGATCAGCCAGCCCAAATGCTTTACACAGTAGTTTCTCACTTAGACTACTGTAATGTAGTTTATGCAGAATTACCATAGTACCAGCTGAAGCACCTACAATCAATTCAAAATACTGCTATATGTATTCTTGCATACGCCCAGAAATTTGAATTTTTACTCCCCTGCTAATGCATTATGATTGACTTTTGATTAAATCCCATTTTCAGTTCAAAAGTTTGACCCTGGCATATAAAACTATTCACGACACAATGCCTGTCTACATCTCCTCATTAATCACCCTACTGTATATACCCCTGCTCACACTCTTCATTCTCTACATGGATTCAGACTATATATTCCATCACCGTCCATAGTGAATACGAATCTACTCATCAATCTGCTTTCTTTATTTTAGCCCTTTCCCTCTGGAACAGTTTGCCCACCTCCTTTCGCATAGAGCCTAGTTTCAAATGTTTTAAGGCGGCACTCAAGGCACACCTGTTTGAATCTCCTTATTGACTCCTTTCAGGCAGTCTCCTTTCTATTATGAGGTACTGCTGAGCTACTACCTGACAGAGCCTAACCCTCGCTTGCCCCTTCTTCTCTGCTCTGACCTAGCATTCCCCCTCCCTCTTAACAATCTCTCCCTGGTTTTTCTCTCTCCTATCAGCCAAATTGGCATTTCTTTCCATGCTTCTAGTTTTTTAATGTAAACCGCATTGATTGCCTTGCTGAAATTGTGGTATATGAAATAAAGGCAACCATAACCATAATCACTTACATGCATAATTACTGACGTAACCATAACCACTTACATGTGTAGTTTTGTCACAATAATAATCATTGTGGGCAGTTACCATGTGCTAAAACATGTCTTAACTGCTTGGCAAGTTTTAGTAAAAGGGCCCCTAAGATTGTTTTACATATGCCAGTAATACTGCCCTATGCAATATGGTCTTTATGTGAATGTTAGGAGTTGTATTCTTACAATGCATTTTGTGGCCCAAAATTCCTAATGTTAACCAGCTCTTTTTCTCACTAGACTATTAGCTTAGGGGATTACCTCTCACCCTTAATGCAGCAAATAGAAAGAGGCCCCTCCCAAATTTTTAGGTGCTTCTCTATTAAAAAATGAGGTGCTCTGGGGATAGGTTTTAGGACTCTCTCTCCCTCTTTACCCCTCAGCCCCCTCCCTTTTCTATGTTTTATTATGTAGAAGTGTTTGGGGCAAAGGTTTTTTGCTGTTTCCCCAGTTAAATAAATTGGTCCCTGCCTTCAATGAAACTCTAACTATTGAGCACTTTAACTTATTTTCTTTTTCTTACACAGACTCTTAAGAAGCCTTTTCCTCAGTCAGTCTCACTTCTATCCACCTACCTTTATTCGTTTTGGTCTTAGACTTTACGTCTTAGCTCAAAGACTTTTAATTGTTTATTTTAAATGTGAACAAGCACACGTGCATATGTGTGTGTATGTGCGTGAAATCTTTAAGCTCCAATGAGTAGAACTGTTAGTGTCTAATTCTTCTATTAAACAGCATGGAATGGGAAAAGAATTAGGGAAGGGGGGGGGATCTGTGCCTTACAATTAACATGCAGATTGTTATTGCACATTAACAAGGGGCTATTTTAGAGGCTTAAAATGTAGAAATTGCAAGGGGATGTGCCAAGGGCGTAGTAAGTGCATAGTCTGGGTGGGACAAAAATCTACACGTATATTCCCTGTTTCATATAGGCAGGGCTGGTCAGTCCACTAGGTGAGCTAGGTGGCCACCCAAGGTAGCCGAAATGGGTGGGCGGCTTTGTGCTGCTGCTTTGTTGCAGAGTCTATTCGCGGCTTCCCTAACAATTCCAGTGTTCCGAAAAATGGGAATGTAGATGTAGGGATGGTATGTAAGTCAGTATGGAGCAGAATTGTGTTTGGCTGAGGAATGCAGATCAGATATGGTGTCCTGAGATCCACGGCTGTGGTTTCTGTTTTCTGCTGTCTTTACTGTACTATTTTTGCGGAAGACCTCCTTCTCCTGTCTCTTCATTTTTCTGAAGTCTAGAACTTTGAGCTTGCTATTATTGGACTCTGCCTTGGCTTTTATCTCAAACCACACTGGGTGATGATCACTGCTGCTTATATTGGCACCCACCCGGACGTTCGACATGCTATCTCCATTGGTAGGTTTGAAATCCAGCATCAACCTTTCCCTGGTCAGTTCACAGCAGTTGTTTCTAGGTGCAGGGCATGGTTTTGGCAGAGGTATGTTATTTGTGACTGTGTGTGTGTCTGTGTGACTGTGTGTGTGTGACTGTGTCTGTGTGTGTGAATGTGTGTGTCTGTGTCACTGTGTCTGTGTGTGTGTGTGTGTGTGTGTGTGTGTGTGATTTGAATGTTGCACAGGAGGATCTATTGTGCTCATCCGCAAATCTGGGGGATCATGAATGCCTGACCAGTACATGGACTATAGGGATGACCACAGCATCACCAGGTACCAGTGTGATTGGGCAGAACAGGTTCTCTATAGCGAAATGTCAAAACATATCCCTGTCACTAATAAGGGACCCTCAGAATGAGAGCATTCAACAGTGCAAACAGCAGTAAGACATGCCCAGAAGCACCATCATTGATCTCTAAAAATGTGCACATTTGTGACAAACATATCACGTTCCACCTGCTTTTATACTAACTTAGAGTGCACTGATATTACTTTAAGTGTTCTGGGCATACAACAGACTGATATATATAAGTCTGGTTTGAATCATCAGTATTCACATGTAGTATGCATCAGCACAGTATTGTCAGTGGGAGAAGCAGCTTAGGAGATGTACATTTTACAGGGTGGTGTGGCTGTTCACAGGTATATAGCGAAGATGGGCAGGATTGAAAACGTCCATCTTTTCAGAATATGGTGAGCGCTGTGCAAAGCCATTTCTCATACTCCATAGTGCTTTGTTCGTGCAGTGTCAAAAACATCTATGTCCCCTATTCTGAAACCGCAGGTGCATCTATCCCCATGGTTGCGGAATCATATTTAAATGAGGTCCATTTTTGATTTGGACGTGCCTGCAGGCTGGATATGCATATTCTGGAATTGGGCTGCATGTGTTTTTCACAAAAGGCTGCACAATGAATTATGTATGTCTTGACCTCGATGTCTCGATTTTGATCTCCACATACTATTTAAAGGCTGCCTTTTAATGTGACAGTGCAAAGCAGTTAATGCCACTTCAAGAGGTGTAGCACAATATGTCATGCAGTTTTCTTCCATGCCATGAACGCACAAAATTGAGTTTTGCATAGCAGCTATCCCCATAATACTGGGAATTCCACAGTTGCACTGGAGATTTCAAAGTTACTGCATGCGCAGTAACTACAAAGCTTTGCCACACTTCAGGCCTGCAAACCCTTTCAATGCTTCTTACCAAGATATTCAGCGGCACTCACCTGCTGATTGGATTGCAATCCGGGCAACCGGGGAAAAGTGAAAGCTGTGACAGCCAGCCACTTTAAGGGTTCAAGACAAAACAGAGTCCTCATTTTCCTGAAAGTGGAGAGATAAGATTAATTCTTTTATTGCTCCCAACTTGTTTCCCAATGTCAAATGGCAAGTCAGACTACAAAGGAAATACTGCATGCATAAATAATTTAATTATGCGTGTGTTGTTCAAAACTTGAAGTAATTAGAAAAAATTCAGCAAGTGACAACACAAATACCGACGGGTAAAAATATTTGGTGACAGATATTAAGTTTCCCTTCTCTGTGTTTTCACTAATACATCATTAATTCTATTCTAATTTCCATCATATTTTGAACATACTGTTTCCAAAGGGTCTGAACAATAGTGAATTGACTAGAATCATTTTCATCCATGAAGCTCACAAAAACAAACTGTTTTTCTATGGAAAAACCCAAGCAGTAAAATGTCAGCATAATCGAGTTCATTCCCTGAAGTTTTTTTTTTCACATTACATTTTAAGTTATTCCCCAAATAGATAAACATAAACCACCCAATATTCAGAAAGGGCTGAAATGTAAACACTACGACGATCATCCATAGCACTTAAATATAATTTGGATATTCAGCAGCAGTATGTGGATTGAATCTGCCACTGGGCAACTGGATATCTGCATTGAGCAGTCATTATGGAGGTCATTCCAGAACACGAATAAGCTGTTTGGATGTACACCATTGATGATTTTCTAGCAAAAAATGTCTAAGACCATATTCTGAAACCCCTGCAGCCCTGCATGTCCACAATGCTAGCATAGGGATCTCAGAGCGGGGCGGAATGGGGGTGTGGTCAGTCGCGGAGATGTATAAAGTGTATTCAAGAAAGGCCCATGTATGTTTTCAGTGTTTCCCGAAAATGTCTCCCTTACTCCTACAGAAACGTGGAATAAGGCCAGGACTTAGAAAATATTCAATGTGTCCTATATTGATGAATGGTTGTGACTATTTTTTGAACTAGTTTCTCTGCAATCTGGATAAACACAAGATGCCATTTTAAAGAACAGAAAACAGAAGTGAGGGAAGGTTGTAAAGGAAAGAAACATTAATAAAAACCCCTACAGAAATATTAAGAAAAGCTTATTTATTCTGGCTATGCTGACATTTGCTGTTTGTGCCAAAGGAGCTAATCTAGGGTTCCCTAACAATTCCCATATTCAGAAAAATGGGACTGTTGATGTAGGGATAGTATGTGAGTGAGTATGGAAAAGATTCTGGTTTGGGTGAGAAATGCAGATCAGCTGTCCTTGAACGAGATGGCCCCACAGCTCTAACCATATTCTCTACCCCTACCAAAAAAGGAATTGAAGACACGATTATGGCCCTCAACACCACCACATCTCAGTCTGACCCATGCCCAGCCTTCTGGATTAAGGAGCTCCGCAGCCACTTCAGCCCAATACTATCCAATATAATGAACCTCTCCTTCACAACAGGTTCCTTCCCCTCCGCTCTTAAGCACACCTCTATCAGACCGCTTTTGAAAAACTGCAAACTCGACCCCCAAAAAATGGATTCATATAGACCTATATCCAGTATTCCGTTACTTGCGAAGATCATCGAAAAAGAGGTACAACGACAACTACAAGATCACGTCGACATTGCCTCACCATTAGACCCCTGCCAACATGGTTTTAGGGAATCCCACGGAGTGGAAACCCTTCTTACCACCCTCTTCTGCAGGATAATTACTGGCATTGATGACATCCGTCAAGGATTTGCTCTCATCTTTCTGGACATCGCTGCAGCTTTTGACTCAGTAAGTCATGAGCTTCTCTTAGGTCGACTATTTGAGAAAAGGAATTACTGGCAGAGCGCTTGATTGGTGCAGATCTTACCTGTCTGGAAGATGGCAGCATGTGCGTTCTGGAGGGATGACATCAGAACCTTTCCACCAAAGCCAGGGAGTCCCACAAGGTTCTTCCCTTTCGGCCCTCTTGTTTAACATTTACATGCAGCCAATTTGCAAGATCATTCGATCCTTCAATGTCGACTGCATGTTATACGCTGATGATGTCCTGCTGTACATACCCTTCTCTACGGAACATCCGGACCTCTCTCCACTGACGAGTTGCTTCAACGCAATATCTGACTGGCTTCTCTCCCAAAACCTCCGAATACAACATAAGAAAACGGAAGTACTCTTCATTACTAGGAACACTAACTTCACACCACCACAATTCCTTAAAGTAAAAGAAGCAGAGCTACAAACTAAACCATCAATACGCTACCTGGGAGTCACCTTGGATCAGCGCCTAGACATGAAAGCCCACATAGGGGAACACAGTCAGAGCAGTATACTACAAGATCCGCTCACTTCGGCATTTACGATCTATGCTGGAACCAAATGACTTCAGGACTATATACCAGGCATTGATCATACCTCATTTTGATTACGCCAATGCCATCCTTCAAGGCCTGCCCCTATCCACCCTACACCCGCTGCAGCTCGCCATGAACGCTGCAGCAAGGGTCATCCATGGAGCCCCCAGAAGCGACCACGTGACACCTCTGTTGATACAATTACATTGGCTACCTATCCAGGCTAGAATCGTTTTTAAGACTCTGTTACTCACTTTTAAAGCTATTAACAAGCTCTCCCCTGAATCAATAATGGCCCTCATCCATACCATATCTCCTAATAGAGCAAGGAGATCCACAGCTACAAACACCCTAAAAGTCCCGAAAGCATTAACAGTTTGCACTTCATCTACAGCCAACAGGGCGTTTAGTATCAGCGCACCAAGATGCTGGAACGCATTACCTCCAGATATCCGGGCTATTAAGGGCCTTACGCAGTTTAGGAAAGCCCTCAAGTACCATCTTTTCAATAAGTACCTCATAGAACCCAACCTCACCCACCGAGACAGAGATGCAACCCACTAAGCAAATATATGGTTTCCCAACAACATGCCAAGAAAGATTCTCTAACCCTTAGTGGTGCATTTGTTTCTATAGAATTCATGATCATACAACCTTATGTAGCAATATTTGTAAATAGTTTACAAGCTTATGTAGCAAGTTTTTGTAAATAGTTTACCCCTGTTATCTAAGTTACTTGCCCTGTTATCTGTAAACTCATACATGTTAACTGTACTGAGCGTTCCTGTTCCATGTAAACCGCGCTGATGCTGAATAGTGCGGTATATAAGAGAATGTAAATAAATAAATAAATAAATATGTGCAGGGCATCTTTTTGGCAGAAGTATGTTTTTGGTGACTACGAGTGTGTATGTGGTTTGAATGTTGCATGGGAGGATCTGATGTGCTAATCTGCAATTCTGGGGGGAGATGAATGCCTGGCCAGTACCGGACCCTTAGGAATGACCTGGTCACCAGGTGCCAGTGTGATCTGGCAGAAAAAGAACTCAGAAAAGGTTCTCTATAACTAAATGTCAAAACATATCACTGTCAATAAGTGACCCTAAGAACGAGAGCATTCAGCAGTGCAAACAGCACTAATACCTGCCCAAAAGCACCATCATCGGTCCCTAAAAATGTGCACATTTGTAGAGACCGATGATGGTGCTTTTGGGCAGGTATTAATGCTGTTTGCACTGCTGAATGCTCAAATTCTGAGGGTCACTTATTCACAGGGATATGTTTTAACATTTAGCTATAGAGAACCTTTTCAGATTTTTTTCTGGTCCATACATAGCATTGTATAGACGTTTGTCAGAGATGACCAATGCAGGAATAACTAAGCAGTTCTACTGCCATATATGTTGTGATGCCAGGTATTTCATGACAAACGTATCACTTTCTACTTGCTTTTATACTATATATGAGTACATTGAGATTACTTTGAAGTGTTCTGGGTATGCAACAGACTAGTATACATAGTTTCCATCAACATTTATGTATCATCACTATTCATGTGTAGTTTGCTTCAGCACAACACTCTCAGTGAGAAGAGCAGCTTAGGAGGTGCATGTTCAACAGAGGAGGCATGGCCATCCATGAGTACGTATATGGCAGATATGGGCAGGATCAAAAATGTCCAGCTTTTCAGAACACGGTGAGCGCGGAGGACCTCTTGCTGCATAGATCCATCTCTCAGACACCATAGTGCTTTGTTTGTGTCACGCCGGAAATGTCTATGTCCCCGATTCCAGAACCACAGACACATCTCTAACCACGGGTGAGGAATTAGGTTTAAATCGCCCCGTTTTCAGTTCGGATGTGCCCACAAGGTGGAAGTGCATCTTAAGGAATTGGACTCTATCTGAATAAATGCCAACCTTATCCAGATAGTGGTGATTTTCAGTAAAACTTATTTGGATAGCAATTTACACCTGCTCTACAAGCCGCCAAAGCTATCCTGGTAAGGTCAGCTGAAAATCGACACTATTTGGATAAGTTGGCACTTATCTAGACAGTGGCCACACTTCCGTAGCTCCTCCCAAGGACCGTTCCTGCACTAGCCAGATAGTGCTGAGGTAGTCTGTGGAAATATTCAGCAGCACTATCCAGATAGGCTTCCATGTACTATCCAAACAAGAGCTTTGAAAATCAGCCCAAAGTTCCCAGATACTAGTGGCATCAAAAGGAATGCATATCTTAATATTTAATAAATATTCCAAACAGAATCATGAAATATACAATCTGATGCATGAATGAAACACTTGATTAATATTGTATACTCTAATAAAATATCACCTTAAGAAAAGATAAAAAAGTAGCACTTATAAGGAGATTAATCGCAAAGTTTAGTGAGATTTGCGGTTTCTTTAAAAACAGATACAATTCTGTTGGCTGTGAACACCAGTGATTTTCCTTCTTTATGTTGCCATGAGCCTGATGAAGAGGCTCGCGATATGCAATGGAAGAGGAGGAGGTATTCATTGGCTCTTTACAATTAAGTGTTGTCCTTGTGCAATGTATATTTTTATTTGTGTATCGACTTCTTATTTTAATATAATGCAGTTTTGTGACTTGTCCTGTCACTGTTTGTATGGATCTTAAGGTTCTCGTACAATTGGTTTATAAATTTTATTTTGTAAATCACTTTGTCGCCTTACTAAGGCTAGACAAATCCCAGGTGCCAGGTTGCCATGGTGACCATAAATTTGCATCTGGCCACTAGGATTTCTTGCCTCCGACCCCTTGGGGATCTCATCTCCCACAGACAGAAGAGAAGGGAAGGCCGTGATCGCGGCAAAGACTCCTTCTGTCTGTGACACACAGATATTCAGCTGCTGGCAGGATAGCTAAACCAGCTAAAATTTGGCCAGCTTATTTTTGCCTAACTTTAGCTGAATTAGGTTAACGGGTTAAATATCGTTGCTGACGGCTAACCTTCTGTGCTGCCCCTGCTCAACCCCCAGAATGCCCCAATGCTAAGCAGTTAGCGTGGGGGTATTCAGAAGATTTAGGCGAAGATATTCAGTGACACAAACTAGGTCTGCTAACCAAGTCAATCCCTTTGACCATGCCCCTAAGTTTCTCTGTTACCAAAATGTGATACACCACTATTCCCTTAACTTATCAAAGTGGCATACAGTAAAAAAATAAAATAAAATCTCAGAGCTACAGTATCAAACCTTTCTGCTTCCCCCAAAACACCCACCTCTGACCCCAATTGGCAGTCCCAACTTATTCCCATTTAATACCATACTAATCAAGAGAATGCCCAAATTAACTGCTTTGAAAGAGCCAAATCTGACAGATTTATTGGATAAGTTTCTACCTTGTAAAGATGAAGGCAGCATTGACAAATGTTTTTGTTTTGTTTTTCTTTACAATTATAGCAGTTCTGAATGGAATCTCATAGGCCATACTGTATATCATTCACAGTACTTTCATACTACACCAAAAGGTCATTTTTCTGTGCAGAAGACAGAACAGATAACTTGGCTGAGATATAATGACTTTCTCTAGCTTTGTTCTTTGTCAAATTCTCAAGGCCTTTAAATGATTTAGTATTTGAAGAATATGATCCAAAGACATTTTTATAATGCTGAAAAAACCCCACATATTTAGACTGACTTAGTGAGAGAGGGAACACTTCCACTTTCCTCTCCTTTCTCCCTTCCTCTTCCTCCTCTCCTCCAGTCTTGAATCCCACCTTTCCTATTCCTTCATTCTTCTTCCTCCCCCATCCATCCACATCCTTTCAGATTTCTCTCCCCTTTCTTCCTGATCTCTTTTCTCTCCTCATCCCCAAAAGCATATTCTTTGCTGATTCCCTTCTTTCCATTTCTATTCTAAGCTGATTAATAAGACTGTTTCTCCCATCCAAAATGAACTAAAATATATGAACAAAATAGGAATATGAAAGATACCTCATTGAAAATGCAAATGTGTCACAGAAGTGTGCAATTCTGAAGACTGCACCTTCAAAAGGATATAAACAGGATGGAGTCAGTACAGACGGTGGCTACTAAAATGGTTAGTGGTCTTCATTATAAAGCATATGAGGACAGACTTAAGGATCTTAATATGTACACCTTAGAGGAAAGGCGGGATTAGAGGTGATATGATTGAGACGTTTAAATACCTCCATGGTATAAATGTTCAGCGGGAGAGCCTCTTTTGATTGAAAGCAAGTTCTGCTATGAGGAGACATGGGTTGCGGGTGAAAGGGGATAGATTCAGGAGTGATAAGCGGAAATATTTCTTAACCGAGGCAGGCGGACCTGGTGCTACGGGCCCATTTCCTCCACCTCCCAACACCCCCAATCTCCCAACCCCATAAAAGACACCACACCAACCTTTCATGGAACACAACTGGTCGCAGCTTTATTAACCTTTAACAATTTCACAATATGCTAACATGCTACACCTTCTCAATCGATTAGCGGCACCTGGCCCGCACCAGCCATACCTTAGCAAAGTGCCTTGCCACTGGTAACTCTATAACTTGCCCCCCCGGCAAGTTACCTAACCCTTCCCCTGACTTCGCCATGCCATAGCAAAAGTTGACCAGGGTTTGACCGGGTCAGGGGCACCCCGCCCCCGTCCAAGTGTAGCCTGAGGCTCCGGACCCCGGAAACCTCCGGGATCCCGCCACCGGCACAGGTAACAACCTTGTTCCTGTGCCGCACCCCCCCAAAAGCCAAGCTGCGACCAGTGAGCAACCCCACCAATACACGTTCCAAGACCTCCCGCCAGTCCTAACAGCAGAGCCAGCACTACTGGCGATAACTGCCCCAGCACCCCCATACAGCCCCGGCCTTTTTTCCTCGGGTACCCTCATGTCGGCCAAGCCAGCTGATAGCCAGCCCCCGCGACCAACGTCGCTGGCACCATCAGGGAGGCCTTGGAACAATGTCAGACCCCAGCAAAAGCACACCCAGAAACGCCTGCAAAACCCAGGTCGATGCCACCAACACTGCAGGCAGCCACGATATCCACCTGGGGCACTGTAGCAAAGGAAGCCGCCGTGACCCGCGGGGGCCCGCGCTCCCTAGCCATGAGATAGTCACCAAACCGGGCCGCTCCCCCAATGGCATTCAACCGCCTCACCAGAACCCACCGACCGGCTCATCGGACAAAGGCGGGAATGAACCCAAACCATCAGAAGGCTCCAGACCCCACCTGCAAAATAAATGAACAATGAAACTCCCCAACCCCACAACCCCCCCTTTGCCAGCACAGCCGCACTTAACCCCTACCCGCCAGAGAGCACCATCCCATGCTCTACAGGACCTGTGCAGCCACCCAGAAGGGAAAAGAGCGCAGCGCAAAATTACGTAGGCTCATCACCCACCCAACACAGCATCCCCCTGACCGCCCTGAGCGCCAGAATACCTCGAGCAGCTTAATCAGACCAACACTTCCTCACTCTCGAAGAAGCCCCCCCCCCCCGCCGCCGGCCTTCAGCCCACATAGACGCACCCTCGAGCATTGTCGGAACTTGCCCACACATCCCAAACCGCCCCGCCATGCTAACGTGGGGCCGTTGAAGTTCTCCCCCGCCCCCAGTCCCGACCGAAGCCGCCGCCCCCTCCCCCATTCTCAAGACCCCGGAAACAAGACAAAAAATTGCCCAAGACATGGCTGCTTCAGACCCCCATGCAGTCCTCCGCCGGCTCGCCAAGAAGCCAGACCGGCCCCGTCTGCACGGGGGCCGCCTCGCACGCACCCCCCCCTCACAGTAACCTGCGATTTACCAATCCCCCAACCAGCAATCCGCACCCCCACCTTCGCAAATATAAAACCGTCCCAACTGCGAACCCACTCCGGTCCGGAAAACCCCCCACACCCATAAGCCACCACTAGGCAATGCTTCCGGTTGCCGCCCCAGCGCGACCAACTTGGACCACCTAGTCACTGCCCTGATGACACCCAGACCACGGCCCCAGTGATTCCGAATTCAGCAGAAAACTCCGCATGTTGCCAAGGCCAGTGCTCCATAAGGTCCCAGGGCCCCGGATCCCTCCTTGTCCGCTTCCGGGCAAGAGCCCGAAACCGCCCCACCGGAAACGCGAAATAGCCTCGGCAATTCCGGCCACATGACCTGGAAAGGCCAAGCCTTCCACCCCACCTGCAAGTGTAGAGATGCCAACAACCCCACCCTCGCTAACCCGCCACTGGCAAACCCCTGCGGGAGTAACGATGGACCACACTGCCCCCCGCCGCCTGGCCGCCCACCAAACCACCTCACGGTAGCAAAGCCAATCGGGCCAGAACTCCAAAACCACCCTGAGCAGAAACCGCTACAGGAAGGAGATATCAGCAGCCGAACCAACACCAGCCAAGACTGCGGCCATTGGACCGCGCAACAGGCCCCTCCGAGCTACACGCTCCCACCCGCAGCATCCGTATAGAGCTGCCACCCCTCGCGATACAACTCCTACTCCATCAACCCCGATGCCCCTTCGAAATTGACCTAAAAGCGACTCAAGGGTCGCGAATCCGCCCTCACGACTCCGCGGCCCCCATCCGACGACACGGATTCGACTCCCCGCCCCGCGGAAACCACCGTGCTTGCAACCTATTCCCGCTGCAGGCGAGCTCCTACATCCACCAGCAGCTGCTCCATACCCGAAACACAGATGGAGGCATTGGCAACATGCGAAAAGGCTGAGTCAAGAGCGACCTCGGCCCTCAATGCTACCTGACCCACCTCCTGCCCTTCTCCGCCGCCCGAGCCAAATGACACGCACCCCCCCCCGCACCTCCCGCACACGGAATGTGCACCAGGCTGAAGGCGAATTCCGAGGACAAGGTGCCACCACTACGCCCAGCGCCTGCAAAACACCAAACCAAAACCGAACCCAGAGCCGCGGATACCGCTGAAGCCACCTTAGCAAGCCGTGACCCCTACGCGACCACACCTTATAGCAGTGCAGGCCGGACACAGGCAGGTGGACTTATTAAGCCCCCAACCCACTGTACCAACCCCCCCCCCGCCCCCAGACCCCCGCCCCAGCTTCCTGCTGCCAACTGGCCGGTAGCCCCACGCACCCCTCCTCCAGCACCCGACCAGACGAACATTTTGAGTCGGCCAGAGTTTAACCCTGCATGCCCCAAGATTACCATCCGTTCCCCTCCATCCTGTCCCAGACCATTCTAACCGAGCCCAACCACGCACACCCTTTGCGTGTCTGGGAAGCCTCCAATACTGAATCCGCGTCCCAATAGCAGCCCAGAATGCTCGAGTGTGAGATGTCTCCACACCCCGTCTAAGCACTGAAGGATCAAGGCCAATGCACTACCTGGCGCGCAACCTCCTTAACCCACCCCACCTTATCATCCTCCATGCTCCCTTTCAGGCTCTCCCCCGATCGCTTGCTGCCCCCCAACAGTCGCTAGACAGATATATATATAGCGCCATTGACATATCCTACGGCAAATCGGTCCGTACCCCTTCCGACAGCTCCAAGAACGCAACCCCGACGGGCCCTTCCCGCCCTAGGCCCCACCACCCCTGCGCTATCCATCCCCTTCCACGACAGCATCACCACAGATACCCCCGACGAATCACCCACGCAGTAGGAGGAGGACGAATCACCCACGTAGTAGGAGGAGGACGAATCACCCACGTAGTAGGAGGAGGCCAACCGAGCTCGCCGACAAGAATGCCGCCCGCGCAGCCCCACCCTAACCCCCCCACAGTCCCGGACCGACCAGCCCATGCCATTCCGCGCCCGGTAGACCTGAACACTCACCTGTCTCTCGACCCCCAGCCACCGGCAGCTGCAGTCCCGGCGTACAGCTGGCTGATGTCATCGCAGGTCTGTGCCGTTTCACCACGCCTCACTGGATGCCTCCGCTGCAGCACCTCGCCTCGTGGCCGCTCCACCGCCCGGATCCATCCAGAGCTCCCGACCGCCAGCACCAGGCCTCCTAGACGACTGCACCAGCGCCGGCACCTGCGGAGACAGAAACGAAAAACAGGGGGGGGGGAGGGGAAGGGCTGCCGGAAACCACGCATGGTCAGGGCCCACCCCAAACAGATCCAGACATACCCAGCCCACCCCAAAGCCAATACGCCCCAGGCGAAAGCCCACCAGCACCACCTAATCACCGTAACCGTAGACCCGCCAGCAGGAGTAAGGTGTCCCCCATCCCAATGCCCCCTACCCGGCTGCAACCCCCCTTTCCGCCTATGGCACTGTACCTCACAAGCTGTGCGTGAGGGCGCGCGCACACCCCCCACCGAGCGAGCGCACACACGTCACACCCGGGCGCACAAAAGCACAGCTCCACCTCTGAGAGAAAACAACACAGACATCCCCAAAATTCAAAAGTAGTGGCGTATTGACGTTCTCAGAAGTTCCCCAAAATGTTCCAGTGCAATCAATGTGGCGTACATACGGCACTCCAATGGGTAGGCGAACCACAAAGCACAAAAACTCCGAGCGCCAGCATGCGGCGCGTAAATTCAAACCCTCCTTTAAAACTGCCCAGCTGACACTCCATGCGCACACAGCCCACCGAAAATTAGAGGGCACCCTGGCCGGCGACCCACTCGCTCCCCCCATTGCCAACCAAAACACCCACACAATCGCCACCCCATTCCCCCCCCACCCCCAACTGTCACACCCCGACCACCCAACCCTCTGAGCAGCGCACCCCCAGCCCCCCGGGAGAGGCCCAGCACACAACAAGGGGGGGAAGGCCACTGGAGACCACACACGTGGCCAGCGCCCACCCCAAACCAATACCGACCTATCCCGCCCACCCCCAAGCCATTGCTTCCAAGGCCAAGTCCCACCAGCCATCACCTAACACCCTGCACCGGAGAGCAGGCCAGCAAGAGCCAGGTGTCCCCTACCTTACTGCCCCCAACCCAGCAGCAAACCCATTCCCTGCCAGCGCTCCCCTTGCTCTCCCCCCCAATGCCCCCTCCAAAAACCCCCCACCATACCATCATCCTAACCCCCCATAGTCTCCCCACCCAACCACCCAACCCCCCGCAGCTGGGCACCCCTAGCCTCCAGGCCCACTGAGGAAGGGCCTCCAGGCACACTGAGGAAGGGCTTCCCGCGCACCACTCCCCCTCCCCCACCGCCGGCCCCCACCCCCAGCCCCGCCGCGACAACAGCACGGGGAGACAATTCCGCAGGTAGCGATGCCGTGCAGCCGCACTAGAACAAGCCGGCTGTCGCCCAATCCCCTCCTCCCCCAAGCCTAGCAGGCACCCGCATGGCCCAGAAGCCGGTGCCCGTCGAGCACATCGCCCTCCCCGACTACACCACCCCCACGTCCACCCACGACTACCTGCAAAGCTGGGCAGACACAGGCCCAGGCATCGGGGCCCTGGCTCCTCATCACGCAGGGCCCCCAAAACTCCCAAACAGCTCTCGGAAGCAGCGGCGGCGGCCCCCCCCCCGGACATTCGGCAAAGGCCTCATAGTCCTGCCCAAAGAGCAGAACGAGGCAGTCTCTGGCAGCCGCGGGAAGAGCACGAGTCAAGAAGAAGGGCATGGGAAGCAGGCACCCCCGAGCAGCCTCCGCCGTGAATAACCACGCGGAGGCTGCCCGCCGGCCCCCCACCACCCACCACACCGCCAGGAACACCCTGATTGGCTCCCGCGTGGCTGCCACCGCCGGGAGCCAATGAATTTAAAGCTAGCCGTGGCCGCGCACAGGGTCCTCGCACCGGCCGCGCGCCCGGTTAGGGTCGGCCGCCGGGACCCTGCCCACGGCCTCCTTATTTATAGAAAGAGTGGTGGATCCGTGGAAAAGTCTCCCAGTGGAGGTGGTAGAGATGAGGACAGTATCTGAATTCAAAAAAGCATGGGACAAACACAGAGAATCGCTAAAGGAAAAAAGGGGACTGTTGTAGTTGTTGATATGGAAGGACAGACTAGATAGGCCATGTGGTCTTTTTCTGTCGTCATTTTTCTGTTTCTAGGCGCCATTAATTTTTCTGACACTTGCTTCAGAATCTACCTGGGGACTGTAGGCTTATGTTCAGAAGACTGAGGATTGTGAAGATCACATTTCACCTTGCTGACATTTATATCTTAGGATAAGCAGAGACTTTTGAAAAGAACTTTTATAAATGTAATAGGAAAGAGGATATATTCACCAGGGTCTCATCTCTGCAAAATGCATACTGGGCAAAAAATGCATCTTTCGGATATTCTGGAGATGGATACTTTTTGTGATTAACATTGCATTCAATATTCAAAATCAGCCTATACTAGTTTAAATGCAAATGTTTTAACCATAGGATGCTCCCACTTTGATCTTTCTAATGCAACTGGTATAAAAATGTATACATTGCTATACCTGACAGTCATTCATAGTAGTTTACAATATAAAATCAAATAACTGAGGTCTGCAACATCCCAACTTCACCCAATACTGAAAGGAGCATAATAACCAAAACATACAGCCCTTCCCAATTCTTTGCTCCAAAATCCATTACCATCACTCATCAGCTCCTGCTTCAACTGCTGCCATATGATTCTTGCAGGTCTCCTTTTGAATCATATTTCTTCAATACATTCACACTTAGCTTCCTTCAATGTCACTATGACTATGTAACTCCTCTTCTTATGTCGCAATATAGCTTTCCATTCACTTTCTCATTTATTTATAAAAATGTATACATTACTATACCTGACAATCATTCATAGTAGTTTACAATATAAAATTAAATAACTGAGTTCTGCAACATCCCAACTTCACCCAGTACTGAAGGGAGCATAAAAACCAAAACACACCAATCATTACATCCACGTCTTCCTGACTGACTATTCCAGACAAGTGGGTTGTGTTGCCCTACCAGCAGATGAATGGAGATAGAGCCAAATGTTCATCACTCCCATGCCTCTATCAGCCTGAGCCACTATGGGCAACTAAGTATTTTTCTGTCTTGAGCAGATGGTGGTTGGATTTTTTCAGCTCTGATAAACTCTGAACAAATGAAGATTAGATTGAGATAAAAGAGACTGATTTTGCTTGTGAACACCTGCAGGTGACTCGCTCACTTGAGCATGACATGGGAGGCTACAATAGACTTAGGTCTTTTTGGTTACCATTGGAGGAGGGAAGATTGTTCCACAGGCTCCTAATAGGATAAGAGCATGGAGCTGAACCAGACTGGAAGGATTTGGAATCACTGGATTTAAGCTGTCTCACGCAACCTCAATGCCCCTTCCCTCCTCCTCTGTCCCCCTGCTCTCCCCCGAAGACTGAAGATGAATCAGAGGTATGTGACTGCAAGCCTGCTTAAAAGAAAAAGAAAGAAAGAAAAAACAGCATCAGGAGAATAACACAAAGTCTGGCATGGTCTGCCATGCCTGGGACTCCCAGGGAGCGAGTGCCAAGTCTTCACCTAATCATTCTCCTTGTTGGTGGCTCCCAAACTCATCCGTTCTGAGGCCTAAGTCAGGGTGGACTTCAGGCAACTGTTGGCGCAGTGTCGGGGCTTCCATTGTGCACTGCTAGCATTTTCTATCTTTGTGCGCCTCAGTGACTCCAACGTGCATTCCTGCCCAAGAGCCAGTAAAGCGCATTCCTGTATACGCTCCTTTAGGATACGCTCTTCTGCCTACCCAGCCTTAGTGAGTGCAAGTGTTTGCCTTTCCTTAACTCTTTATATTATCTTCCAGGAGGCATTGTTTGACCTGTGGCAAGCGATGAGCATCATAACTAATTTTGGAATTTGTTCATCTTGCATGGCAACCTCTGATTTATCACTGGTGGGCCTGTCTCCTTTCTTCTACTGAGGGGATTTGATTGGTTTGACATTTTCTACCTCAAAGTAGGAGGTGACTGATGTTCTGTGGGTAAGAATAGTAGCCCAGCCTTGGGTTCTGGTGACCACACTTCTAGTCGCTCCCCTTCTTCGTATGGTTTGGCTACAGCTGTGACCCCTGTAGTTGTGAGTCATTCTCAAGGAGAGCAGCTCTCAGCATCCAGATTGTCCTCCCCAGAATTTCTTTCCTTTCAGCAGCAAGCCTGGTCTTTTTGGTGTGGGAATGTAGACCCTGCAGCCTCTATATTCCTTGAATCCATATGATGAATGGACAGATTGTAGAAGCCCAGCTTGAGTGTCTTCTTCTAAGTGACCCAGATGGGAGGTTGCATTAAGCTGGAGTCTGTCAGAGACTTGGGATTAAAAGCTGGTTCTGACATCTTAGATGAGGAATCTGATGTAGTGGAAGAAATGCTCTCACCTTCAGAAATCATGTGGGGGCTGGCATTCTCCACCTGTTCCAGAAGGGAGAACTGATGGCATTGATTGCTCAAGATTCATCCACCTTGCATTTGGCTGATGCTCCAGCAGTGGAGCAGGGGCTGCAGTTTCATTACTTCTACAGGGGGTGTGGAAATTCACAACAGTCCAGGAACATATTTCCTCCTATCCCCGAATCCGAACCACTTTTATATCTACTGCCTGCCTAATATATGCTGCCAATGGTCCAATCGCCAATGCAAAGAGCATTGGCGATAGCGGGCATCCCTATCTAGTCCCTATCTAGTCCCTCTATTAAGCTCAAAACTTTCCAAGTATCCTCCATTTACCCTAACTCTAGCCCGTGGGCTCCTATATAATGCCCTTATCCTACTGATATAATTAGCCCCAAAATTTATCTCCGATACCTGGAACATGTATGGCCATTCAACCCGATCAAATGCTTTTTCCGCATCTACTGTGACTATAACCGCGGGCTCCTTAGACCCCTGAAGATGCCACGCTATAGGGAGGAAGTGACGTCACCGGAGCCGATGTTGGTGTGAGGCAGCCGCTTCGGCACCGACCCAGCTAATTAATGTGTGAACAGCCCCTCCCCCCCGGCAGTGGGGAAACCGGTGCACTGGACAGCCGAAGGCTTGGGGAGCCGATCGGGGCACAGTAGTGTGCAACGGAGCCGGTTCTGACGGAGCCGGGCAAAATTGGGGGGAGAGGAGAGCAAGCCTCGTGCTGCCTAGAAGATGGTGGCCAGAGGTGCGGGCCTGGATGGCTGACAAGCAAAGCTGTGGCAGAGCGGTAAGGGGGACAACGGTGAATAGCAGCAGCTTGAACAACGGGAAAGCTGGAAGGAGGGACCCACTGGTGGAGGAGGATAGCAGCAGGTGCAGGGGCCAGCAGTAAATAGGAGATGGCATAAGCGAAGTGTGGAGGGCAGGAGGAAAGGCCCACAGAGAAGAACTGAAGGTGAGTATCTCCGGTGTGGTGGGAGATCGGGGCTGTTGGAGGCTGCACATAACTTTTGCTGAGGCACGAAGTAATATCTATTATCAGCACTGTTGTGGAGGGAAAGACATTAATATCTACAGGTTGACAGGAACAAAAAGCAGAGATTTATTACAGCAGCTCCTCTAAAGGGGGGTCCCTTTTCAGCTGAAATGACCATAAGGAGGAAAGCAGCAGATTTCCGAGAACATGTGTACCCTGGGTTGCAAGCAGGGAGGAATGAAAGTGTTGCTAATGAAAATTGCAGTCCGACAGGGGAGAGTGTTGATCTGGTGGAAGATTCAGCGCTGGTAAATGTGGTGGAACAAGGAAAAGACCCTAAGCAGGGTATAACTAGAGCGGAGCTGAGGGACTGGTTCTCAGAAATAAAAACTGAAGTGAAATCGGTGAAAAGTGAACTAAGTGAGCTCTTGGCCACTTTAAAGGAGGAAATTGTGGAACTGATGTGCCGGATGGGAGATCATGAGTATCGGTTGCAAGAGGTGGAACAGCAGCAGGAAGACGGGGTACAAAGTATTTCAAAATTACAATCCCAACAGGATGCTATGCTCTATAAATTGGAGGATATGGAGGACCGCTCTCGCAGAAATAATTTGAGAATAAGGGGTATCCCTGAAGAGAAGGAATTTCAAAACAGGGAGAAAGTGGCAGTGTCGTTGTGTGTGGAAGTACTCAAGAAAGGGGGAGAGGAGGTGACCCCCGAGGACATACAAATAGAGAGAGCACATAGGGCACTGGGCCCACCACTAGTGAACAGGCCTAGAGAAATTATAATGTGTCTGGAGAGATACAAAGTGAAAGAGAGAACTGCGGCCAAGATGAGAGGTTTTGGAACTTTAACTTGGCAGGTATACCCTGTGCATATATATGAGGACTTGTCTACAGGAACATTACAGAGGAGGAGGGCAATGCAGCCAGTTACGCAAATCTTGAGGAGGGTGGAAGTTAAATATAGATGGCTGCATCCATTTGGACTCTCTTTTACCCAAAAGGGGAGGACATGGAGGATACAAACAAAGGAGGATGCAGAGGGGGCCCTTTGAGAAGTGGGCTGGGTTCACAGGATTCCTCTAATGTGGCATCAGAAAACCAGAGGTGGAAGCGACAAAGAGAAGGGATCCAGGAGAAGCTGGCCAACAGAGGGCCTCATCAGGAGCAAAGAGAGGGCAGAAATGCAGACAGGAAAAATGGA
Organism: Ichthyophis bannanicus; assembly: GCA_033557465.1. Lineage (NCBI taxonomy): Eukaryota > Metazoa > Chordata > Amphibia > Gymnophiona > Ichthyophiidae > Ichthyophis > Ichthyophis bannanicus. The sequence goes on from CM066036.1 coordinate 553,326,366, forward strand.
CTAAAAGGATGATTGGTGTATATTCTTGTAAGGATGGTGATTATTAAAAGTGGTGTATGGTTGGTGGAGGAGGGTGGGGAAGGGAAGGACCTGGGAAGGATAGGGAGAGTTGGGTGCAGGGCGGTGGGGTTGAAAGGAAGTAATTGGGAGAAATGCTGATGTCTGTATTAATGTTGAATTGGTTGGGTAATTGCGGGTGGCGGGTGGGGAAGATCTATAGACTTGAGGGGGGAGGGAATTTAGGGTGAGGGGTGGGGGGATAGGTGGTAGGAATAAGGGGGAGGGGTAAGGTAAAGGGATTGTGGTGGGGTGAAAAGAAAGGAAGGGGGAGAGGCAGGGGGATTGTGGGGGGGGGAGATAGAAGTAAGTGGCTGGGGGAGGTAGGGGATGCACTACTCCATTTAATCCTCTGGAGGAGGAGGAGGATGTTGGGGACACGGGAAGGGGGGAGGAGGGGGGACAGGGGTGGGGGAGTTGAGGGTAGGGGAAGGACAGGGAAGGGATAAGGAGAAAGGAATCAGTAGATGGGGTGAGGAGGAGGTAAGAGGGGAGCAAAGGTAGGAGAGAGGGAGCATGGGAGGGTTAATAGGACGGGAGGGAGATCTCAAATGCATTCCAGTCAGAGGAGGAAAACATTAACGATCGCTACATTAAATGTAAAATGGCTGCATATGTGGAGGAAAAGACAACTGATGGGGCAAGAAGGTAGAAGGTTGGGTGCGGAGATTCTGTGTGTACAGGAAACACACTTGCGGGTTGGACAGGAATATATGCTAGTGTCTAAGCAATACCCTATGGTGGTTTTGGCAGGGCAGAGGGTTAATCCCCGTAAAGGGGGAGTTGGGATTTTGGTGGAGAGTGAATATCAACATATGGTGAAAGGTACATGTAGAGGCAAGGGGGGAAGATGGGTGGGAGTGAAACTGCAAATAGAGAAGAAGGAGGTGTGGGTGATCAGTCTGTATGGACCAAGTGAACGGCAGGGGGAGGTATATGAGCAAATCTTAAAGGAGTTAGAGGAATTTGGCAGTACTCCTATAATCATGGTAGGGGATTTCAATTTGACATTTAATCCATGATTGGACAATAGTGGGGACCAGGGGTGTGGAGGTAGAGGGGATAGGAGAAGTTTGAAGAAGTTGAAGGAGAGATTGGGGTTGGTCGATTTCTGGAGAAGTTGGCACCTGGGGGAGCGGAAATATACATTCTACTCACCAGTGCATGGAACCTATAGTAGATTAGATATGATTTGGGGTGGGGGGCAGTGGGTGGCTAGAGTACAGGAGGGGAAGCATGGATTAATTACCTGGTCGGATCATGCTCCAGTTAGCATTAAACTGGACGTGGGCAGGGAGGAAGAAAGTTTAAAATTTTGGAAAAAATGATTCTCTGATGGAGGAGGAGAGGCATGTAGGAAAGCTTTGGGTTAGTATAAAATAATACTTAAGTCTGAATAACACAGGGTAGGTGACTATGGGTACCTTGTGGGATGGACTTAAGGCGGTGGTTCGGGGACAGTTGATTAGCCTGGCAGCACAGGTAAAGTGGGCGAAAGGAGCTGCAGAGAAGGAATTAATGCGGAAAATGGAGAGACTAGAAAGAGCACACCAAGCGGTGCAGGAACCGGGCACTATCACAGAGCTAATTAAGGTAAGGGCAGAATTGAGTAAGGTACAGGCTCGAGAGTTGGCGTACCAGTTAGCCGTGCTAAAGCAGGCCCACTTTGAAGGGGGGAATAGGGCGGGAAAATTTTTGCATGTCGCCTAAAGGCTCGTAGGCAGGCAGTGTATATTGAAGGGATTAGGAATGATAACGGCAAAATGGTGCATAAGACTAAAATCAGAAAAGTGTTTAGAGAATTTTATGGGAATCTGTATAAAAGTGAAACGAAGTCTGGGCGGGAGGAGATTGAAACTTTTCTGAAGGAGTGCAAGCTAACCCAAGTGGACTCTGCAAGAGAGGGAGAGGATAGGGCAAGAAATTCAGGGGGAGGAAGAATGGAGAGCTATATCTACGTTAAAAACAGGAAAGGCACCAGGCTTGGATAGGTATACGGCGAAATTTTACAAAGTATTGTCGGATCAAATTACGCCTATTCTTACTCAGGTGTTTAATAGGGTTCTACATGGGGAGGATATTCCAACATCAATGAAGGAAGCAGGGATTACGATACTGACAAAGCCAGGTAAAGTTAAGGGTGTGTGTGGATCATATAGACCCTTATCATTAATAAACTTGGATGCTAAGATCTTGGCAAAAGTTCTGGAGAACCGGATTCAAGATGTGGTGCCCCGGCTGATACATAGTGACCAGACAGGTTTTGTTAAGGGATTTCAAGGGAGCGATAATGTAAGGAAGATCTTAAATATAGTGTGGCATCTTCAGGGGTCTAAGGAGCCCACTGTTATGGTCATGGTAGACGCGGAAAAAGCATTTGATCGGGTTGAATGGCCATACATGTTCCAGGTATTGGAGAGGATGGGTTTTGGGGCTAATTATATCAGTTGGATAAAGGCATTACTGTATATAGGAGCCCATGGGCTAGAGTTAGGGTAAATGGAGGATACTCGGAAGGTTTTGAGTTTAATAGAGGAACTATACAGGGATGCCTGCTATCGCCAATGCTCTTTGCGTTGGCTATTGAACCGTTGGAAGCATATATTAGGTGTACAGTAGATATAAAAGGGGTTCGGATTCGGGGACAGGAGGAAAAAATTGGGTTGTTTGCGGACGATATTATTTTTACTCTAGCACAACCTATCACAATGTTGCTGGAGCTGATGTTGGCTATACAGAGATATAGACCTGTAAATAATGCTGAGCTGCCCATATAGCCTGTGACAGCCAAATTGTACATAGTTTCCCTGTTAGCCCTGTATAAAGAACCCCGTTTTATTGTAAGTCCAGTGCAGACCTGCCTGCACTGCACAAATGTGTTACCTGTAAACTGCACTGATGTTAAATAGTGCGGTATAAAAGAAATATTAAATAAATAAATAAATAAATAAATAAAATAGCAGTATATAAAATGAATCAAAGACCAGTTCATTTTTAGCCTCAAGAAGGCCCCAAAGTCTTGTACTGTCTCCATAACTATGCCTATCTTCTCTGTGGCTTGGTTGACAAAATAGGAGTATGTTATCTGCAAAAAGATCAATTTATACTTTTTACGCCCTATCTGGATACCACCCCCCCCCCCCCCCCATAAGAACATAAGATATGCCATACTGGGTCAGACCAAGGTCCATCAAGCCCAGTATTCTGTTTCCAACAGTGGCCAATCTAGGTCATACGTACCTAGCAGTTTCCCCAAGAGACACAGGTTCCACAATGCTTGTATTGGTTCAAGCATTGATATCCTGGGTCCCTTCTTAATAATGGTTTATGGACCTTTCCTCCAGGAACTTGTCCAAACCTTTTTTAAACCCAGCTACACTAACATCCTCCGGTAACAAATTCCAGAGTTTGATTATACGTTGAGTGAAAAAATATTTTCTTTTATTAGTCTTAAATAGTTTACCCCGTAGCTTCATTGCATGTCCCCTAGTCTTTCTATATTCTGATAAGGTTAACAATCGATCTACGTTTACCCGTTCCACTCCGTTCATTAATTTATAGACTTCCATCATATCTCCCCTCAGCCGTCTCTTTTCCAGGTTAAAGAGCCCCAACCTTTTTAGCCTTTCTTCATAGGAGTAGCCTTCCATCCCCTTTACCATTTTGGTGGCTCTTCTCTGAACCTTTTCTAAAATCGCTATATCCTTTTTAAGATACGGCGACCAGAATTGCACACAATATTCAAGGTGCGGTCTCACCATGGAACGATATAGAGGCATTATAATATCTTTTGTTTTATTTTCCATTCCTTTCCTTATCATACCTAGCATTCTATTTGCTCTCTTGGCCGCCGCTGCACACTGGGCCGAGGGTTTTAACATGGTATCCACAATGACGCCTAAATCTTTTTCCTGGGTGGTGGTTCCTAATGTGGAACCTTGCATCGTGTAACCATAGTTTGGGTTGTTCTTCCCTAGGTGCATAACCTTGCACTTCTCCACATTAAATTTCATCTGCCATTTTGATGCCCAGTCTTCCAATTTATCAAGATCCTCTTGCAATTTTCCACAATCCTCCTGGGTTTTAACAACTTTAAATAGTTTTGTGTCATCTGCAAATTTGATAACCTCACTCGTTATTCCACTTTCCAGGTCATTTATGAATATGTCAAAAAGCAGCGGACCCAGCACAGATCCCTGGGGTACACCACTATTCACCTTTCTCCATTGTGAAAATTGGCCATTTAGCCCTACCCTCTGCTTTCTATCTTTTAAACCAGTTCCTGATCCACAATAGTACACTGCCTCCTATCCCATGACTCTTTAGTTTTGCCAAAAGTCTCTCATGAGGGACCTTGTCAAAGGCTTTCTGAAAGTCCAGATACACAATATTAACCGACTCACCTTTTTCCACCTGCTTATTCACTCCTTCAAAAAAACATAACAGATTAGTAAGACAAGATCTTCCTTGTCTAAAGCCATGTTGGCTGTCTCCCATTAGGTCGTGACTATCTACATGCTGAGTAATTTTATTCTTTATGATGGTTTCTACCATTTTTCCCGGTACTGATGTCAGGCTCACCGGTCTGTAGTTTCCCGGATCACCCCTCGAACCCTTTTTAAAAATTGGTGTTACATTGGCGATCCTCCAATCCTCAGGTATTAGAGATGATTTTAATGATAGTTCACAGATTACTGATAGCAGGTCTGCAATCTTAAATTTCAGTTCTTTCAACACGCTTGGATGTATACCATCCGGCCAAGGTGATTTGCTACTCTTCAGTTTATCTAATAGTTGTAAGACATCTTCCCGATGTATCGATATTTCCTTCAATTCTTCCAGACCTTTAAATACCACTTCAGTCATGGGTAACATCCCTACATCTTCCTCAGTAAAGACCGAAGCAAAGAATTCATTCAGTCTCTCCGCTATCTCCTTGTCGCCTCTTAGTGCTCCTTTAACCCCTTTATCATCTAATGGACCAACTGACTCTATCACAGGTTTTTTGCTACGAATGTACTTGAAAAGGTCTTTATTTCGCGTTTTTGCTTCCGCAGCAAGCTTCTTCTCAAATTCTCTCTTTGCCTGCCTTATCAATGCCTTGCATTTGACTTGCCAGTGCTTGTGCTGTTTCCAGGTTTCATCGTTTGGCTCTTTTTTCCATTTCCTGAAAGATGCTTTTTGGCAACAACAGCCTCTCTGACCTCACCTTTAAACCATGCTGGCAGTTTTTTGGACTTCCTTCCACTTTTCTTAAAGCGTGGAATACAGCTGGTCTGGGCTTCCAAGATAGTATTTTTCAACAACACCCAAGCTTGATGTACGTCTTTAACCTTTGCAACTGCTCCTTTTAGTTTTTTCTTAACTGTTTTCCTCATTTTATCATAGTCTCCCTTTCGAAAGTTAAAGGGTAGTACTGTGGATTTCCTTACTATCCCTCCTCCACTAATTAAATCAAAGGTGATCATGCTATGATCACTATTGCCAAGTGGCCCCAACACCCTTATCTCTTGCACTACATCTGGTGTTCCACTAAGGACTAGGTCTAATATTGCTTCCCCTCTGGTCGGTTCATGAACCAGCTGCTCCAAGAAGCAGTCATTTATTTCATCTAGGAACTTTATCTCCCTAGCATGTCCTGTTGTGACACTGACCCAGTCGATGCCGGGGTAATTGAAATCACCCATTATTATTACTGCACTGTAACTTTTGCTAGCTTCCTTGATTTCTTTGAGCATTTCATCATCCATTTGTTCATTCTGGCCAGGCGGACGATAGTACACCCCCACTGCCATCGCCTTCCCCTTTTTACATGGAATTTCAATCCATAGAGATTCTACAGCAAATTTTGTTTCTTGCAAAACTTTAATCCTTTCTGACTCAATGCCCTCTCTAACATAGAGCGCAACCCCTCCACCAATTTGATCAGCTCTATCATTACGATATAGTTTGTACCCAGGTATCACAGTGTCCCACTGGTTGTCCTCCTTCCACCATGTCTCTGATATTCCAATCATATCTAACCTCTCTCGTTTAGTGCTATATATTCTAACTCTCCCATCTTGTTTTGTAGACTTCTAGCATTTGCATACAAGCATTTTAGAGACTGTATTTTATTCATATTAATTTGGCTATTGGTAGACATGGGTAATTTGGGATCTTTAAGCTCTGTCTGCTCCATACTCGAGGGCATTAGGGCTACTTTACTCTTTTTTGGAACCTCTCTGCTTTTTGTAGTATCCTTCAAGGATACATTCTTCCGAACCATGCGCTCTTGGGCGACTGTCGGCTTTCCCCTATTATCTAGTTTAAAAGCTGCTCTATCTCCTTTTTAAAGGTTAATGCCAGCTGCCTGGTTCCATCCCGGTTAAGGTGAAGCCCATCCCTTCGGAAGAGCCCCTCCTTTCCCCAGAATGTTCCCCAGTTCCTAACAAATCCGAACCCCTCATCTCTGCACCATAGTCTCATCCACGCATTGAGACTCCGGAGCTCTGCCTGCCTTTTGGGTCCTGCGCGTGGAACGGGAAGCATTTCGGAGAACGCTACCCTGGAAGTTCTGGATTTCAACTTCCTACCTAAAAGCCTAAATTTAGCTTCCAGAAACCTCCCTACCACATTTTCCTATGTCATTGGTACCGACATGTACCAAGACAGCAGACTCCTCCCCAGCACTATCTAAAACCTTATCTAGGTGGCGTGTGAGGTCCGCTACCTTCGCACCAGGCAGGCATGTTACCAGGCGATCCTCACATCCACCAGCCACCCAGCTATCTACATGCCTAATGATCGAATCACCAACTATAACTGCTGTCCTAACCCTTCCCTCATGGGCACTTGGCCCTGGAGAAACCTCCTCGGTGCGAGAGGGGTTTACATCACCTGGAGGACAGGTCCTAGTTACAGGATCACTTCCTGCCACACCAGGGTGATGCTCTCCTGTCACGTGACCTCTCTCCTCCATGGCAACAGAGATGCTGCCAGACTGGAGGTGGGACTTCAGGACTATATCCCTGTAGGTCTCGTCTATGTACCTCTCTGTCTGTCTTATGTTTTCCAAGTCTGCTACTCTAGCCTCTAGAGAACGGACTCGTTCCCTGAGAGCAGAGAGCTCCTTGCACCTAGTGCACACGTAAGACCTCTCACCAGCTGGACGAAAATCATACATGTGACACTCAATGCAAAAGACTGGAAAGCCCACATCCCGCTGCTGGACTGCTGTCTGCATCTTAGTTTTAAGTTTGTGTTTAGATCTTTAAGTTCTTTATGTACTAAAGAGTGCTATGGATATTTATACCACTAAAACTGTACCTAAGAAGTTTAATATACCTTATTCACCTGAAGCTTAATTAATCTCAGGTCCTTAGTGTATGACTGATTTGGGTAATGAGCTTCACCTGAGAGCTCCTCCTGTCTTTTAAGTTGTGCAAGTACCTATAAAGCTGTGATTATCCCAGGGGAGGGTGGGTGTGAGGAGGGAGGGAGGGAGGGATATAACACTTATTAAAAAAGGGCTGCTACACAGTACCCTGTCCTGTGCTGCTGAGTTAAGCTATATTCTGATTTGATTTAAATTATAGCTCTTTGCTGCTGCTAGGCTCTAACCTATTATGAAATTTAAACTACAAGCTCTCTGCTGGATTCTAAATTTAACCAGAAAGCTCTCTTCTGTGTTTTAATTTGAAACTAAAAGTACTTTGCTGATGCTAGGCCCTGAGTGACTATGAAATTTAAACTACAGCTCTCTACTGGGTATGAAAGGTAACCAGAAAGTTCTCTTCTGTGTTTTAAATTGAATCTTAAACTGTTGCTACTAGACCCTGACTGATTTAACAAAAAATAGTGGGTTCACAGATTAATTAGCTTTAAAAGAAAAAAAAATTCCTTTCAGAAAAATTCCCAGAAGTATATACTCACAATTTCAGATTTCTCTCCAGAAGTAATGCCCTGGTTTGCCTCACATGGCTGCCAAGGGATCCAGGATGAGCAGAAAGAGCAATGGCAAAAGTAGACATCCCTGCCAGGTTCCCTTGTATAGCTGAAATGGCTCTGCAAGTCCTCCATTCACCAGGATTTGTGCTGATGGTCTGCGGTATAGTCCAAGAAGGCCCCCTGAATTCTAAATCTCTCTGCCATCCAGAACATGTAATCCCCAGGAGACATTATCAAAAGCCTTCTCTGCATCTAAGCTCACTCTGATCTCATAACCCTCTTTTCTCCCCCCCCCCCTCATACAGTACTGTGAGGGCCCTCAGCAGGTTTGAGGAGACATACCTTCCCAGTACAAATCCTACCTGATCCAGGTGCACCAAATTTGCTATCACTAGGGCGAGTCGTCTGGCCAGGACCGAAGCCACCAGTTTCATGTCTTGGTTCAAGAGCAATATCAGTCGATACGATCTGACTTTTCCATGTCCCTCCCTGGTTTTAGTAGGACCATAATTGTGGCATGGTTTCCTAAGTCCCCCTCTTGAAGCGTCTCTCTGCCATATGCCAAGAAATGGACTGTGAGGTCCTTCCCCAGAATTTTATAAAAATCTGGTCCTAGGCTGTCCGGTCTTGGTGCTTTTGCTAGCTTTAATCCCAGACCACAAACTGCAGTTTGATAGCAGTGAAGGAAGCATTTAGTGTCTCTCATTTGGTCTCCCCCAGTTGCAGAAGCTCCAGATATGTGAAAAATTGCTCCTGTTTATCTATATCCCCTGGGCAGTCCACATACAGTTGGCAGTAGAAGCTGTGAAATTGCTGATGGATGCCTTTGTCCCCTTTAATCTAAGTTGACTCTGAGCCCTTAAGCTGAATAACATACCCTTTTCTTTTTGGTGGGGCTGACCAGATGGGCCAAAAGTCTCCCACTTTTTTCCCCAGTGGTGGAGTTGATATTTGTCTTTATCTTTATTCGCAGGATTTGATAAACCACCCAAGCCGAGGCATCAGGGCGGTGTACAGTACAAAAAGGCAATGGCTACAGAATAAATAAAGTCAGAAAGGAATGCCAATAATAATAGGACAGAGAGGGACAGAGAGGGACAGAGAGAAGATAGAAAACAAAGGAGGTCCATAAAGTGGAAAGGACGATGGTAGACGGGAGATACACAAGGGAAGGGGCAAGTAAGGAGTTTGAAGGGGTGCTATGAAGAGTGGGGGGCAGAGCATCACTGGCAGGAGGGGAGAGATCAAAGGCTTGACAGAAAAGATGGGTTTTGAGAAGGGCTCTAAAGCGGGGGTGGGACAGCTCAATACGGAGAGAAAGAGGTAGCGAGTTCCACAAAGCAGGGCCGAGAAAGAAGAAAGTGGAATGACGAGTGAGTTCCAGACATGCCTGAGAGGGGGAGGGGAGGAAGAGGCGGTTACCGTGCGCTGAGCGAAGAAGGCGTGGGGAGGGTTGAAGATGAATGATGTCTGCCAAGTACTGGGGGGTGCCAGAATGAAGGGCTCTGTGCGTGATGATGAGTAATTTGTAAATGAATCTGAACTTCACCGGAAGCCAGTGAAGGGCGAAGAGGCCTTTATGTCTCTTTTTACACTCTAGTCCAGTAAGGCATTTAGTGCCTGCCTTGCAGCCTGGACTTTGACTTTGTCCTCCTCCCTCAGTGTGCAAATATGGCGGTGTCTTAGATCATTGAGCTGTTTGGATAGCATCAAAATGTGTGCGTCCATTTCCTTCCTTTTCCTAGTAGTGTATTCCATTATCACACCCCTCATAGTGACTTTGCTGCTGCCCACAACATCTAGGGTCCATACCAGCTGTGGTGTTCTCCACCCAATAGGTGTGCTATGAATTTTACAAATGCTAGTGAAAAGAGACATCTTTTTATAGGGTAGGGATCATTCGCCATATGCCCTCTCTCCCCCCTTTCTCCCGGTGCTTAAAGCAGAGTACAATCCATACTGGGGCATGATCTGAAATGCCAAAATCCCAGATAGATGCTTTCTCCAGCCCTTCAAACAACCCATCATAAATTAATATGTAGTCCAAGCAAGAATAGCTGCCCTGTGGGTTGGAATAGAATGTAAATTACGTATCTTCTGGGTGTAATGTCCTGTAGGAGTCGATCAAACCTAATTCTGCTAGCATCAAGCCCACCCCTCACTTTCCAGCCTGGCGGTGTCCTCCTCTAGGTGGCTTACTGTCTATCAGTGGGTCTCTAGGAAGATTGAAGTCGCCTCCCACCACCCACTCAATCATCGAAGCTTAGTATATTGGCCAGGAGGGGGGTGAAGAAACCATGTTTGTATGTGTTGGGGGTGTATATATTACAGAAAGCGATGCATTTGCTTTGTAGTTTCACCCCCATCAGGTGATACCGGCCCTACAAATCTGCCAGCTCTTTGTGGGCAGCAAAGGGTACACAGGAGTTGCCACCCTTCTTTGCTGGCTGTTGTAGGAGGCAAAACCAATTCCTCCAACACAACCTCTCTTCAGCTTCAGGTGTTCTTTTGTACTCAGATGTGTTTCCTGCATGAATATGACATCACCCCTTCCCTTTTAAAGAATGACAGTAATTTAGTTATCTTTATGGGAGAGTGGATCCCAGCCACATTTAAGGTTAAGATTTTTAATCTATCCAATATCCTGTCGATTTTCTTGTTTACATGGCTGCGCATTGTGTGTCTGAGTGGAACGGGGCCGCATCTCTCAGCAGCATACACCCCCCTCCATTCACTCCTCCACCCCTGGTCTGCCTGTTATGGATAGTTTATGCCCCTCCCCCCAACCCAACCCCCCCCTCTCTCTGGATCACATCCCACCCTTAGTCCCCCATCCTCTCTTCTTCCACCCTCATGAGCCCTTCTTTCCCACAACCCAGTGAGGTCTGGTCGAGTCCTGCACATCCCCTCCTCCCCCCACCTCCTCACCACTCATTTTCTCCCTCTCAAGCATGTCTCCTCCATTCACACCCCATCAGATTTGCATTCCCCTCCCTTGCCCTATCTGCAGACCCTAACTATTGGGCGTCTGCTATGGGCAGCCACCCATCTCCTTCCTTCAAGTTCAGAGCTGCCATTCCTGGTGTGATCAGTTGCCTCCCGTAGCATACAGCAATCCAAAGGTTCAGTCTCTCCTCCAGCATGGTGGCCAGAGCAAAACCTGTGGGTGCATAGTCCTCAAAATTGGCCTTAGATGCGCAGCCATGTGGCTGTTTTGCCATAGGGGTTAGTGCTGTCCCTGCTTTGAGGATCAGGCCCAAAGAGCCACAAAGCCCATTGCCCCTTTCAGTGCTAGGCTGCCAGGATCAGCCGCAAGGCCACTCGTTCTCTTTCCATTGGTTGCCTCCCTCAGCAATCAATTGTCCTCCTTCCATATTCTTCACCAACGGAGGGTCTATAACATGAACCATAGCTAGATGGGTTCTTGTGACGTCTCCATTTGCACTCTAGCCATCTGAACTTGTTTTTTAAGGTTTTGAGCTCAGGAGTGAACCATGGTACATGATGTGTTCTTTTTATCTTGAATGTGTTGTTGGGCTTAGGCAGATTTGTGGGAACTTCATTGGGATATTAGAATGTCAAGGTTCATCGGATCCTTTCATGTTGGATCATCTTGTGTTAGACTTGGGATGCTGCAGATGAATGAGTCTCTGTTGAAAGTCTGAAACCTCCATGTGTGAAATGGAGGAGGCTTGGGGGTAGGTTCACTGGGGATGTTTGGAAGGAAGAAGGTGAGCAGATTATGGTCAGACTAGGGGGCTAAACTCATTTGCGTCATAGAGGAGAGGTTTTGGAGTGGTAAGGTGGATGGTATAAAAATGAGGTCTAGAGTTCTACCTCAGATGTGTGTTGCTTCTGAGATGATTTGGTTGAGTTGGAGTGCTTCCATTGCTTGGTGGAAGGAAGAGGCATGTTTGTTAGATAAGGCTGGTAGATTAAGGTCCCCCAGAAGAATAAACCATTTGTTCTTTTTCTGATACTCAGAGAATGCTTTTTCAATTAGTGGGGAGAGATTGCTGGACCCTGATATTTGTGGTCCATATGCTAGTCAGATTGATAGGTGAGAGTTGGATATGGTTATGATGTCCAAGTTATGGGTGGAGCTGGAGTTGGTAGATTTGAATTGGAGGGCATCTTTAGCTATTAGAAGCACCCCTCCTCCTTTATTATGTACTCTGTGGCAGTTGAAGAGATGGTAGGAAGGTATGGCGAGTTAGTTTAAGAGTATATTGTCAGATTCCTCGAGCCATGATTCTGTTATGCAAAGTATGTCAATGTGATTGTCCTTGATGTAGTCGACCGGGATTGGGACTTTGTTGCAAATGGATCTGGTGATGATGAGAATGCACTTGAGCAGTTGGATGGTGGGTGAATCAGTAGGGGTGGTGTGTGGTTCGGGAGAAGATTGAATATTGATAAGGTTGAAGGAGTTCCTGCTTCAAGCTTTGAGGATGAGAGGTTGGAGTCTTTTGTTGTATGGGTGATGTATGATGGGAATGATGGAAGAGCTGATGAGTGCTGATGTTTGGATGATTGTGTAAGAGGCTAGGAGCAGGATGAAGATGTGTGGTGAGAGGTGTAGCATGATGGCATGAAAGTAGAGTTAGCTGATGTGTGGGGGATCTTAGTGCCTATTGTTCAGCCGGGTAGGGTAAGGTGGGTTGGAATGAAATGTGTGAGTGCTGGGTGCGTGGGGAGCAAAGGCTAGACTACAGGTCTAATCTACGAGTGAGGATGCGAGCCAACAGTGATTCAGTTGGGCTGGGAAGCCATCTGTGTGAAAACTTGTGTTTTGTGAACTTGACGGATACCTGCATGAGACTAAGGCAAGTGTAGTCAGCAGCTACTCCTGTTGCTGGAAGAAACTGAGTGCAGAGAGCTTGGCCACAAAGAGCACTGGTAGTGCAGTCACAGAAACGTCACTCTGCAGGGCACTCTAAGGGCTATTTGGTGTGGCCCTTAGGCACAGGCCCATCAGATGCATGTGCGCTGGGCTACCTTCAAATTTAAATAGAGTTCCTGGGGCTACAGTTGGTGGATCGGAAGCAGGGAGGAGCTGCCTCCTTCGTTACTGGAGGATGTAGTAAAAACTGTTAGTGTAGTTGGGTTTAAAAAAGGTTTTGACCAGTTCCTGGAGAAAAGGTCAATAAACCATTATTAAAGAGGACCTGGGAAATCCACTGCTTGCCCTAGGACAAACATTGTGGAACCTATGTGCCTTTTTGGGAACCTGCTAGGTACCTGTGACATTGAATGGAGATTTCTCTCTCATGCATTTATTTATTTATTTATTTATTTATTTATTTAACACTTATTTATATACCGCATCTTCCAGCGATCAGTTGCATATTCATTGTGATTATCCTGAAAACCTGACTGGCTAGGTAGGTCCTGAGGACTGGGTTGAGAACTACTGTTCTAAACAGAGCATCTAGCAGTCTACTCTGTCTACATCTTAATCACTTGGATGGATGGTACTAAGCCAGTCTCTCTGTAAGGGATACAAGTTCCCCATGCTCAACTGTTTACAGAGTGAAACAGGTAGCTTAAAATAAGCTCTAACTGGAAGTTAAAGTAATTTAGCCAATGCTGAGCAGGCATTTTCTCTACATCCCAAGCCAAGGATCATTCAAGTTACCATGTTCTGAACTACTTGCACTTAAGGCTCTTATTTGATAGCCCCATATAAAGCAGATTACATTCATCTACAATAATGACAAAAGCTTGTACCACAGAGTGTAATGCCGAGTTATTCAAGAAAGGTTTCAAGTGTCTAACATGTCTCAATTTGTAATACACTATTTGTACTACTACAGATGTTTGTGACAATTTCTTCATGATGGCAGTTAATGCATCTTAAATAAATAAAATTTATCCTCACCTCAGTGTATGATGACAGGCAAAAAAAATGGAGACGTAGCCAAGTGGAGAAGCAATCAAATGATTGGACTGGTGAGCTGAGACCCAGGAAGTCACGGTTCACATCCTGCTTTTCTCACTAATGCTTCTTGTGATCTTAGGCAAGTCACTTCACCCTCCATTGCCTTAGGAGCAGTTTAGATTTTAAGATCCCCTTGAGCAAGAATATAAATTATAGTTTCTGAATTGTAACTCACCTTCAGCTTGGATTTGGAAAAGGTGAGCAAATAAATCAAATATGATGTCAAACCGAACCACCATCTTCCTGTCTCCAAAAATGATTAACCCAGCTCACTGTGAAATAAACAGTGGATGCATTCCTTGCCACTTACTGTAAGAGATAAAGAGCAGCTTTCCCCAAGGCTGCATGTCTAATAAATGTTTATGCATTTTTCCTCCTGAATTTGTCCAAAGCCCTTTTTAACCCAGCTATTCTAGATGCCTTGGGCCCAATAGTCAAAAGCTCTTATTTAGATAAAATCAATTCTAGAGGAAGGTATTTCCATGGATATGGGACTTGGTAACAGAAGGCAGTTCTCTGAGAAAAAACATAATTTCAGCTTGCTTTTCTTTTTTCTTTTGGGGGGGGGGGAGGGAATGTCAAATAATCGGCTTGAGAGGATCTTAAGGTACAATACATGCAATTAAGTGAATAAGCTGAGTGAAGTTAAAGGGGGAAAGCCTGTATAATAGTACTGATGAATCAATATTAACATTTTAAATTAGATCATTTTAGCTATTAGGAGCTAGTGTTGCTCAGTGAGGAGAGGTCTTTTTTTTTTGCATTTTTTTGCTTTTTCCTGGATTAACTGAAGTCTCTTTAGTTGGTATTGTGGGAATCCAATGAGTAATGAGTTACAGTAATCTAAGCAATTTAGGGGGTTTTTTTGTCTGTGTGGTTTCAATGATCTGATCTTTCTAAGAGCCACAAAAGAAGTCCTAATGGTCTGTGAAATTTGAAGTCTAAAGAACAGATTACTATCCAGGATCCCTTCCAAGGATTGTATACTTTCCTTAACAGCCATTGAGGTGCCTCTAGTTGGCAGAATAGAGATAAGGGGTCTGACTGCTGTGACATTTCAATATCCAGCTCTTTGAATACTACCCCCCCCCCCCGACAGCAAAAATTCAACAGCTTAATTATATATTCAGTGAAAGAATACAGGAGTTGATATATAGAGCAGCCAATATTTAAATACTACGATGGTTAGTCACAGTGCTTAAATAGCGACAGGATATTCATTATCAATATATGGGTGGGAGTTGCCTTGAATATTCTGGCACTTAACCAGTTATCCTGCTATTCAACTAGTACTTCTGTGAATAGCAACTTCAACAGCTTTTAAGGCGACCCATGTTGCCTGCAGAGGTCCCGGCTGAATATCGGGCTGAGATTGTCATAGCAATCTTTCTGCTAAAATCCAAATTCCCTCCCTTGGTACGCCTACTTGCAGTCTTCCTCACCTCTTCTCCAGCGAACCTTTCTACCAAAATTCAAATTTCAAAACGCACGCCTTTTTCCAGTGAACTTTCCCTCCAAAATCAAACTGAAATTTCCCGTTTTTAACTCAACAAACTTCCCTACCAAAATTCAAATTTCTTGACTGAAACCACCAATCTGGTTTTGAGAACCACTGTATGTAAGAACAGACATTCACTGCATGACCTCTTCACCCTGAAGAAAGCCACAGCATGATGTCAAACATCATTCCCACTTACAAGATGCGGTATAACCGTGAAAATGTCAAAGCTCATGGTACTAGCCACAGAAGCCTTAGAGAACAAAAATAAAAGGTCCAGGTGCAGACATGTTTTCACAAATGTGGACATGCCCAAAATGGATAACCTGTGGGGGCGTCTACACAGACATCCCCAGAATAGTATTTCAGAAACTGGATGTCTAGGAATAGCCTAATGGTTAGAAGAATGGGCTATTAACAGGGAAGTCAAGGTTCAAATCCCACTGCTGCTATCATTAAGACTGTGCTGAGTGCTGAGGATCATGAAGTGCTTTCTTCTCTACACCCTCTTCATATTTTTCAGCCAAAATGAGCACTGTTTGTGCCTGGAGCAGGTCTAAGCTTATATGTGACTCCAGAAATTCAGGACATTGCTGAGAGCAGGTGGGGACATCCAGGTTCCTGGGAACTCCCCAGCCATACCTCCACCACACCCCTGTTCAGACTTTGATGTCCTCATGCTGGGGACATCCACAGACCCAGCTTCTAAAATGGCTCTGGAGAAGCCTCAATGTCTATAGTACAAATAGGGACATAGGAACTCATATGATCATTATTTGAATATCATAGGGACATAGGAACTCATATGATCATTATTTGAATATCATAAATTTGGCTACCCTAACATTTTGAAAATCCCATCCAAAGAACTAAGAAGGATTAAATGAAATCAATGACAGAGTGGACCCTGGAGCCATATCCCACTTCATTTCCCATTCTGAAGCTATCACTTGACCCACCTTCGCTTTGCACTTCTTATTTGACAAAAAAAGCACAAACATTTTTATACTAGACCTATAGGGTGAAAGTTTAGAAGCCCTATTCATGCTTTTGATTTCTGAAAATGAACATAGAGATGTCCAAAGCACAGAGACATCACCAGAGCCATTTTAGAAGCCAGCTCTGGGGACTTCCCCAGCGTGAAGACATCCAAATCTGAATGGGAGCATGGCTGTGGCATTTCCAGGACTGTGGAGGCGTGATTAAGGCATTCCTATGGATCAGGACGTCTTCACCTGATTATAGAAATGTCATGGATGTCTGGCATTACGTCTAACTTTAAACCAGCTCCGAGGCACGACACACAAGCATCTGAAAAGTGCTCATTTAGGATGAAAAACATCCAGAGTATAAAGGGAGGAAAAGCACTGTGTCATCCCCAGTACTCAGCACAAGTTCAACTATAGCAGCAGTGGAATATGAAACCTGGCTGCCCTGTTCCTAACCCAATACTCTATGCATTATGCTATCCTAGACCTCCAAGTTCTGAAATACAGTTCTTGGGAATCTAAAAAAAAAAAAATTAGCAATGCGACAGTGGAAAGAAGATGAAATCAGAATAAAGAGCAACATAAATAATATTTAAACACATTTTCTTTCTTGCTGTGACCCCTGAGGTTTTCTGCTTCCCACTTTTGCACGCAGCATGTTTTCCTCCCTGCTGATTTTAGGACCACATATTGATTCTTTGACTGAAATCAAAACACACTAATATTGCTTTGAAAAGAAATAAACATTTAAATTAGAAAGGTGGAGTTCTAATGATCCACCCAAAATCCTTATGGTCTTTGGAAGATGACTAGTGAAAAATATTAGGGTTTTGTCAAATAGCAAATATCATCAAATCACATATTCATTAAAAAAAAATTGTTTATCTTTCCCTGAAAAAAAAAAACATATTTAGAGTATAGAAGAAAGATCATCACATAGACACATCATTAATGCCTTCCACCCCATCCACAGACCCATTTATACTTACACCCTTTCATTCAAACACATCCCTGGCAACTTCCGATCCAAAATCTCTCTACTCCAGCTCACAGCTGTGATAAGTCCACATTGGAGCACACTCGCAGATTCACCTGCTTCTCCTATTCTCCATTAATTTAATTGTCACTTTTACTATCTGTTAATAATTGATGAAAGAGTGGAAGGTAAGATAATTAACTACATTAAAACCTTTTCTTCACTCTGTCATACAACACTTCCATGTTTTATAAGCTGACCTTATTCTTAAATCCTGTCTCAAATTTTACATGAAGAGATGAATTTATAGGACCAGTTTCCTGGCAGAGTTCATAATGCTGACTTATTTAATACTCTGAATCAAATTACCAACACTCGACTTCTCTGCAATCATTCCCCACATACATAGGAAACTCTTATAGTCAGGTATTGAAACCTACCATAACAACAGCATGGATTGCACATCAGTTAATATGCTGTGCCAGTCAACAACAACTAAATAAGCCAACCTTAATCCATGGATATAGCTGACTCCGTTACATTTGCAAGTCCTACAAACAGCAAGTGAAACCAATGTGGTTGCTATACTAGCATCCACTATGTAAACATTTGAAACATTAGTAATACGTACTCATTACATATGAGAACCAGGATACACCAACATCTTTGCGATTTTAGTTACCCATCTGGGCCCTTCTTCAATTACTAGATCATTCTCTTATCTAGGAGGTCTCTACCATAATAAGGAGGTAGGCTACTCTGGTCCTTGTATTTAATAAGGAACAGGTTTACAATTAATTATTTTATTGGTCTGAAAACACTGATTTAGGGAGAGGGCTGGCCCCAGGGCAAGAGCAAGGTAATGTGTACCCTAGGCAAATCCTCATCCTTATTCTTCTCCCTTGAGAGTTTGATAATTTAACTCAATGTGGGGCTAGTGCATGTTTCTAATGCAGCAGGGGCTGTGTGGAAATGGAAAAGGAAGGGGTTTGGCCATGGTAAGGCAGTAATGCCACACTAAGTGTGTTGGTCATGCCGTAATAGTGACCATGCATCTATGATGCATGCAAAGTTACCAGGCCTCATCTCTCATACACCTAGAATTGAAACCCTTGTTAGAGAAGGGGTTCCAAAATCCCCCCCACACACACACACACATACACACATGCGGGTGAAGGAGATGCATTGGACTAACACAGAGACCACATAGATACGGGGTCTGTGTTAGGCCTATAAGGAAACAACTCCCAAACTACTAGAGTTCCAAGAGGTGTCCCCCCCCCAGGGGCACACAACCTCCAGGGGGGAGGGGGAGAATGCCCACAAAAGCCACCCAAGCACCAAACAGAATGAGAGCTTTGGGAGAACTCAGCAGTACACCCCACCCACCACTGCAAAGTGCACTCCCCAATCATTTCCTAGCTCAAGCACTCCTGGTGTTCAGGAAACTGAGAGCACCCAAGCCCTGGGGAGTCTGCAACTGCTCCCCAGGTGAGAGGAACACCTCATCCCCTCAACAACAGGCCAGGTGAGGGGACACTGACAAGGAAGCTCCAGTGGAGCAATCCCTCCTTCAGTGGTTTAAGTGTAAGCCTGCACGCTGAGCCCAGACATGCCCTTCTGTGGTCAGGGTAAATTGCCGTGATCCCCCAGAAACAGAGCTTATGGAAACAGCATAACCCCCCAAAATGCACATGTGTACCAATACATGAATCCATATACAGGGGAGATAGAGGTTGAATTACACATTTCTGTGCCAGACTAAAATTTTGCCAGTAGATGCATCATTTGCATGCCCAGACCCTGATTGTGATAGCCATTTCCAACCCTGGTTATCAATAAACCAGGAAGATGTATTAGAACTATTTGATAAGCTGAAGAGTAGCAAATCACCTGGAACGGATGGTATGCATCCAAAGGTGTTGAAAGAACCGAAGCATGAGATTGCTGACCAACTATTACTAATTAGTGAATTATAATTAAAATCATCAATAATACCTGAAGGTCTTGTCTTACTAATCTGTTATATATACTGTATATATATATTTTTTGACCCTCACTTGGTTTGCAGCTTGTCATGCTGTGAGGTCTTGTGTGCATCAGTGATGTTGAGGGTTAAGCTATCGGTAGTTTAACTATTGGCAGGTTCTCCCAAGATGGACAGGTCTCAGCTGAGGTGCCAGAACAAGAAAAAACACCTATCTGGGCAGCAGCAGAATGGGACAGTGTTGGCGGTGGAGGATCATATCTCTGTGACAACAGCAACAACACTAAACATAAACTGTGCAGAAGAAAAGCCTGGCAATCTACTTCTGTATCTTGCCACGAAAACCCACTGGATAGTCATTACAAAACAAATTGCACTATAGTGCTGAAAGATGAGACCCCCAGGTCGGAAGACACTCAACTGGCTAATGGGGAGGAGTTGAAGACTTTTCAGAGTAAAGCCAGCATTTATGATGTGGTTGAATCATCAATAATACCTAAAGATTAAAGGCTGACCAATGTAATGCCAATGAAATGCTCAAAGAAATCAAGGAAGCTAACAAAAGTCACAGCAGAGTAGTAATAATGGGTGATTTCAATTACCCTGGTATCGACTGGGTCAGTGTTATGGCAGGACAAGCTAGGGAGATAAAGTTTCTAGATGAAATAAATGACTGCTTCTTGGAGCAGCTGGTTCATGAACCGACCAGAGGGGAAGCCATACTGGATCTAGTCCTTAGTGGAACGCCAGATCTGGTGCAAGAAATAAGGGTGTTGGGACCACTTGGCAATAGTGATCATAGCATGATCGTGTTTGATTTAATTAGTGGAGGAGGGATAGTAAAGAAATCCACAGTACTACCTTTTAACTTTCAAAAGGGAGACTATGATAAAATGAGGAATATAGTTAAGAAAAAACTAAAAGGAGCGGTTGCAAAGGTTAAAGACTTACAGCAAGCTTGGGTGTTATTTAAAAATACTATCCTCGAAGCCCAGGCCAGCTGTATTCCACGCATTAAGAAAAGTGGAAGAAAGTCCAAAAAACTGCCAGCATGGTTTAAAGGTGAGGTCAGAGAGCCTGTTGCTGCCAAAAAAGCATCCTTCAGGAAATGGAAAAAAGAGTCAAACGAAGAAAACTGGAAACAGCACAAGCACTGGCAAGTTAAATGCAAAGCATTGATAAGGCACGCAAAGCGAGAATTTGAGAAGGAACTTGCTACGGAAGCAAAAACACGAAATAAAGACTTTTTCAAGTACATTCATAGCAAAAGGCCTGTGAGAGAGTCCGTTGGGCCAATAGATGATAGAGGGGTAAAAGGGGCAGTAAGAGGAGACAAGGCTATAGCAGAGAGACTGAATGAATTCTTTGCTTCGGTCTTTACTGAGGAAGATGTAGGGATGTTACCCAAGACTGAAGTGGTATTTAAAGGTGATACTGCAGAGGAATTGAGAGAAATATCGCTACACCGGGAAGATATATTACAACTATTTGATAAACTGAATAGTAGCAAATCACCTGGACCGGATGGTATACATCCAAGAGTGTTGAAAGAACTGAAATATGAGATTGCGGACCTGCTATTGGTAATCTGTGAACTTTCATTAAAATCATCTGTAATACCTGAAGATTGGAGGGTCGCCAACGTAACACCAATCTTTAAAAAGGGTTCCAGGGGTGACCCGGGAAATTACAGACCGGTGAGTCTGACGTCAGTACCGGGGAAAATGGTAGAAACCATCATAAAGAACAAAATTACACAGCATGTAGATAGTCATGGCCTAATGGGAGACAGCCAACATGGCTGTTAAAACCCTCTGCCCAGTGTGCAGCGGCAGCCAAGAAAGCAAATAGAATGCTAGGTATCATAAAGAAAGGGATGGAAAATAAAACAAAGGATATTATAATGCCTCTGTATCGTTCCATGGTACAACTGCACCTTGAATATTGTGTGCAGTTCTGGTCACCGTATCTTAAAATGGACATAGCATTATTAGAAAAAGTACAGAGAAGAGCCACCAAAATGGTGAAGGGGATGGAAGGCTACTCCTATGAAGAGAGGCTACAAAGATTGGGGCTCTTCAACCTGGAAAAGAGACGGCTGAGGGGAGATATGATAGAAGTCTATAAATTAATGAACGGAGTGGAACGGGTAAACGTGGATCAATTGTTTACGCTATCAAAATATAGAAAGACTAGGGGACATGCAATGAAGCTACAGGGTAAACTATTTAAGACAAATAAGAGAAAATATTTTTTCACTCAACGTGTAATCAAACTCTGGAATTTGTTACCGGAGGATGTAGTAAGGGCTGTTAGTGTAGCTGGGTTTAAAAAAGGTTTGGACAAGTTCCTGGAGGAAAGGTCCATAAACCACTATTAAAAAGGGACCCAGCATATCAATGCTTGACCCAGTACAAGCATTAGGGAACCTGTGTCTTTTGAGGATATTGCTAGGTACGTGTGACCTGGATTGGCCACTGTTGGAAACAGGATACTGGGCTTGATGGACCTCTGTCTGACCCAATATGGCATATCTTATGTTCTTATGTTCTTATGAATCAAAGTCCTCGGGACATCTGAGTGCTGATATAGCTGCGCATGAAATGAGAGTCAGAAACTGCAAAGATGTCTTACATATTGGGACATGGAACGTACAAAGCATGAACCAAGGGGAGTTGGAGGTGGTCAAGAATAAAATGGAATGTACACAACTTGATCTGTTGGATGTCAGCAAACTGAAATGGACTGACATTAGGCAATTTGCATCAGATGATCTTATGCGAAGAAAATTTCAAGAACTATAATGAAATAAAATGCAGTCAGTGAACACTTAATTTCTATTCATCTACGACAAATGCCTATCAACACAACTATAAGTCAAGTATATGCCCCAACAACTGCTGAAGAAGAGGATGAAATGTATGAGTTCTATGAACAAGTACAAGCTGAAATCAACAGAAGATGCAAACGGAATATACTGATAGTTATGGGTGACTGGAACACAACAGTTCGCAACAAAGAAGAAGGCAAAATAGTTGGAAAATATGGACTTGGCAACAGAAATGAAGCTGGAGAAAGACTGATAGAATTCTGTAAGACCAACGATCTATTCATCTCAATCACCTTCTTCCAGCAACACAAGCGGTGACTGTACACATGGACTTCATCCAATGGATTGTACAAAAATCAAATTGACTATATCTGTGGAAAAGCTCTATATCATCAACAAAGACAAAACCTGGAGATGACTTTGGTACAGATCACCAACTACTAGTATGCAAACTCAAGCTAAAGTTGAAAAAAAAGCAAGCCACTCATGAATGCATCAAAATATGACCTTGAGAATATACAACTGGAATTTAAAGACTGCCTGCAAAATCGATTTGCTGCTTTAGATACAAATGACAGAGCTCCAGAAGAGTTATGGAATGACATCAAGAAGGTTGTGTTGGAAGAAAGTGAGAAGTCTCTACAAAAGGTGAAAAAGAAAAAACAGCCAAAATGGATGACCAAAGAAACTCTGAAAATTGCCCAGAAACACAGAGAAACTAAAGCCAGGGGAGAAAGAGAGGCAATCTCAGAACTCAGATATTTCCAACATGCAGCAAGACAAGACAAAGAGAAGTGTTACAATGACACATGCAAGGACATAGAAGCAGAAGCTATTAGAGGAAGAACAAAATTGGCTTTCCTAAAGCTATGAGAGTTAAAGAAAAAATTCCAGCCTTGAATTGGAACGTTACAAGATGCTCAAATCTATGTTGAATGATGCTGAGAAGATCACGGAAAGGTGGAAAGAATATACAGAGTTTCTATATGATAAAGATCAAGTGGACCAACAGCCATTTCAACCGGTACCTTATGATCCTGAATCATTGGTGATGGAAGAAGAAGTTGAAGCAGCATTGAAAGCCTTATCAAAGAACAAAGTACCGGGTATTGATGGCGTTTCCATAGAAGTATTACAACAATCTGATGCAGCTGTTAACATACTTACAAGGCTCTACCAGGAAATTTGGAAGACAAAATCATGGCCAACTGACTGGAAAAGATCTGTGTTTATACCAATACTAAAGAAGAGTGATCCAACTGACTGTGGAAATTATCGCACAATTGTTCTGATCCCACATGCCAGCAAGATTCTACTGAAGACTATTCAATAGAGACTACAACCATACCTGTAACAAGAACTTCCTGAAGTGCAAGCAGGGTTCAGGAAAGGGCAAGGAACAAGAGACATTATCACGGATGTGAGATGGATCCTTGAAAAGACAAAAGAATACCAAAAGGATATCTATTTGTGCTTTATTGACTACAGAAAGGCTTTTGAATGTGTAAACCATGAGAAACTCTAGACCACATTAAGCAGCATGGGTATAAAATGCCATGGCTTGAACAAGTCAAATCTTTGTATGGAGAGAGACATCTCTGCTCTTGATCTGGGTTCTTCATAGCCATTCTGCCAAGAGCAATGTGTCGTCGGATTTCTTAACTGCTTGTTGCTTCTTTATTGAACCAAGTAGATTAAAGTTGTCCACTATTTCAATTTCTTCTCCATCAATGAGGAGCTTATTGATTTTGCCAGTTGCCATGATCTTTGTCTTATTTACATTAAGGTGCAGAACCATTCCCTACAAAGATTTGACTTGTTCAAGCCATGGTATTTTCAATGATGTCATATGGATGCAAAAGTTGAACAGTGGAAAAGAGAGACAGGAAGAAAATTGATGCCTTTAAATTATGGTGCTGGCGACAAATACTACGTATAACATGGACTGCCCGAAGAACAAATCAGTCAGTACTAGAAGAGATCAAACCTAAGCTTTCTTTAGAAGCTCAGATGGCAAGACTTTGACTTTCATAGTTTGGACACATCATGCAAAGAGAAAGACCATTAGAGAAAGACATCATGGTGGCAAGGTAGAAGGTCAATGCAAAAGAGGAAGGGCAGCAATGAGCTATCTGACTGAAGACCAAACACAATTTTGGACAACTAAGCAGAGGATAGGGCTAAATGGTCAATTTTCTCAATGGAGAAGCATAGTAACATAGTATATGATGGAAGATAAAGACCAGTATGGTCCATTTAGTCTGCCCAGTAAGGCGGCAAGAGTAGGTGCACCTGCCACTCCATGCAGGCCACCCCTCCCTAGGCCTTTGTTGAGAGGTGTACCCTCCACTCTGTGTAGGTCACCCCTATTTTCTGAGATATAACAGATAGTTATGTTTATTTTGATTTTATCCTGTTGCTATAAAGGGATATACTGGGTCTGTCCCATGCCATTTTTAATTCTCTCATTGTATTTGCCCCTACCACTTTCATCGGGAGGGCATTCCAAGCATCAACTACCTTTTCAGTGAAATAGTATTTCCTGACATTGCCTTTCAGTTTACCCCCTTGCAGCTTCATGTTATGCCCTCTAGTTTTACAGCGTCCCCTCTTTGGAAGAGGTTTGTTCATTAATACTCTAAGTATTTAAAGGTCTGAATCATATCTCCCCGTCCCTCCTCTCCTCCAGAGTGTACATATTTAGGTCTTCAAGTCTCTTCTCATAAGTCTTCTGATGCAGGCTCCAATCATTTTGGGTCACCTTCCTCTGAACTGTTTCTAGACATTTTATGTCCTTTGCGAGATATGGTCTTGAAAACTGAACATAATATTCCAAGTGAGACCTCACCAGCGACTTGTACAGTGGCATTAGTATCTCTTCCTTTCTGCTGGTAATCCCTCTCTGTATGCAACCCAGCATCATTTTGGCTTTTGCAACTGCCTTATCATACTGTTTTGCCACCTTGAGATCCTCAGAAACAATCACTCCGAGGTTCTTCTTCTGGTCCAGGCACACCAACCTCTTGCCCCCTATTGCATACAATTCCCTTGGATTTCTAATCCCCAAGTACATTAAATCTTAACTGCCAAGAATTAGACCGTTCTTCCAGCTTTTGTAGCTTTTTCCTCATGTTCTCCACTCCCTCAGGGGGGGGTCCACTCTGTTGCAAATTTTCATGTCATCTGCAAAAAGACAGACTTTTCCATTCAGTCCTTCAGGACTATCACTCACAAATACATTGAACAGTATTGGTCCAAGGAATGAACCCTGGGGCACACCGCTAATCATCTTCCTTTCATCTGAATGAGTGGAGTACCCCAGGGATCTTTGCTGGTGTTCGTTGCTTTTTAACATTCATAAATGACCTAGAAATGGGAATAATGAGTGAGGTAATCAAATCTGCTGATGACACAAAATTATTCAAAGTTGTTAAAACACAAGAGGATTGTGAAAAATTGCAAGAGGACCTTAATAACTTGGAAGACTGGACGTTCAAATGGCAAATGAAATTTAATGTGGACAAATGCAAAGCTATGCAGCTAGGGCATCAACAACCCAAAACTATGGTTAAACGATGCAAGGTTCCACATTAGGAAACACCACCCAGGAAAAGGATTTAGGCGTCATCATGGATAACACATTGAAGCCCTCTGCCCAGTGTGCAGTGGTGGCCAACAGAGCAAATAGAATGCTGGGAATCATAGGGAAAAGAATGGAGAATAAAACCAAGGACATTATAATGCCTTTTCTATCGTTCCATAGTGCGACCGCATCTCGAATATTATGTGCAATTCTGGTTGCCGTATCTGAAGGATATAGCAGAATTAGAAAAGGTACAGAGAAGAGCCACCAAAATGGCAAAGGGGATGAAAGGATACCCCTATAAGGAGGATGAAGTAAAAGCTGTTAGTATAACTGAGTTTAAAAAAGGTTTGGACAAGTTCCTGGAGGAAAGGTCCATAAACCATTATTAAAGGGGACCTGGGAAATCCACTGCTTGCCCCAGTACAAGCACTGCGGAACCTGTGTCTTCTGGGGAAACTGCTAGATACTTGTGACCTAGATTGACCACTGTTGGAAACAGGATACTGGTCTTGATGGACCTTGGACTGACCCAGTATGCCATATCTTATGTTCTTATGTGGCTCTGCTGAGGTTGTTTCACTGAGCACAAACCATATCTTCCAATTCATCACCAGTACTGACTGGCTACTCATTTGTGGCTGTCTATCATGTCCTCCTCCAGTTACATCAACAGCCATATGGAAGGAGTGGCACATACATGCTATCCTCAGGGTGGGCATGGGCAATGTACATCCATCGGCTGCTTCTGCTAGTGTTGCAGGGCCACCTCCTCTGCTATCAGTTTGCTACTTCAGCTTGTGCAGTACTGCAGATGATGGCATTGGGTCTGAATCCCTAGGTGCTCTATTGTCTCTGTTTTAGGCAGCGCAGTTTAGGGGTTTTGTACTCCCTAGGGGAGCTTTCAGCCATATGCTCCCTCCCCAGAAAAGCACTACAATGGCTTACCCACACTGATCCTATGGAAGTGATGACTTGGACAGCATACTTTGGATTCTTACCTTTGCCTTGTATGTATATGTGTATACCACTCTTCCGGCAGGTTTATGTATTTGCTGCTGGATCTATGGCTTTCTGTGACTGTCAGGATCTCTGGTATGTTCTCTCAGTGAATGTCACCCTAGGTAACTACCTTAGTTAAGCCCAGACTAGTTTTTCATCCTTTGGATGTGTGAAGGTTGGCCCAGGGCCTTGTTACATATGGGGGTTGCACACATTGGCACCGCACTGGCACAGCGAGTGCTTCTTGCACCCAGGGGGTGGCTGGTGGTATCTGTGCCAATGCTATTAACATCTTTCCTGGTCTGAGGCACTGCTAGCAGAGCTATCCAGTGGCACATGGTTGTTCCGTCCATTTTCTGCTCCGCTCCACCCTAACTCTGCCTTTGAATAGTAGTCCGGTAGCATGGCACTTTATGTGCAGTGGCTCTTTGGCAGCGTGCTTCTGGCTACCATTTGGCCTGGATGTATGTCATTCGTGTGCTAAGCCCCATACTCCCAGCTACCATGTTTTAGCAAACACGTCCCTTTGTGTAACTGCTCTTCCTGAAGATAAAAGAATGTGTTGATGATTCTTTGAGTTTGTGACTTTCAGAATCTATTACTTTGTTGCTACTCTTTTCAGACTACCAGAAGTTGCTTCCCTAGGCAATCGTACAGCTCTATGTAATGTTTAGGCTGGTCCTGTGTAGCAAATCCCTAGTCCTCATTAAAGTCGCAGTCCATAATACAGTAGTATAGGAACTGAATTTTTGTAGGCGAGGATGCAATGGAATGATCTAAGAGGAAAAATGAGATCTCTACTGAGAAAAAATAAGTCTGGTACTGCAAAACAATTGCTAGGGAGACTGGGCACCATTTTGAATCCAAGCATTAATGGAGCAGGTGCAACCAGGGATTGCTCCTGCTACCCTCACTAGCCACCACGGAGACCCCTGGCAAGTACCAGGGGAGACTGAGCATTGGGGTCTGAAGAGCAGCTTTCGAGGATGGGGGATGTCAAAAGAGGAGGTGTCGGGGGGGAGGGGTTCGGGGGGGGGGTTCCCATGGCCAATGAAATGAATGTAGGCATCCTAGATGGGCCCTTCATCCTGCTGACCACTTCATGACCCCGCTATCCCCATTGCTGCCGCTGCCGTTCTTTCCAGGACCTGCAGCAGGGGCAATGGTTCAAAAACCACAACGCGGAACTTACCTAAAGGCTCTGGAGCTGCATCACTGTTTCCATGTGTTGCTACCTGCTGCTTCTGCCCCCCTCCGATGTAGACTTCCAGTTCAGAGGAGGGCAGAAGCAGCAGGTACGAGCACATAGAAACAGTGATACAGTGCCAAAGCCTTTAAAGTAAGTGCCGTGTTGTATTTTTTGAACCATTGCCGCTGCTATAGGCCCTGGAGAAGGGCATCAGTGATGCTTCCAGAGCACAGGCACTCTAGGCATCCATCTTGCTCACCTGGTAGTAGCACCAGCCCTGGGGGGGGGGGGGGGAGGGGGATCAAGGGATGGCAAGGCTCTTAGTGATGGGATTGGGGCTATCATGGTGTATTTGAGTTGGGAGAAAGAAGGAGAGCCCACTATCTTTGTGTTACTGCGGCCAGAAATGTGTCATGCCCCCAGCTGTAGCAAAGCAAAATTTACTTTACTGTGTGAGTCACTTACCAGTGGTACAGAGATACACTGCTTATTGATCCACACCGTAAATTTGGCTGCAATAAAATTGTGAATTTTACTGTAACTTGGTAACTACCCCTTTTAATGTGGCACCTTAAAATAATCTTTATTATAATTTTGAGATTTTCTTGAACATAGACAATTTTAGTTGACTCATTTGTTTTAGTATTTATAACTGAATATAATTATGCAATCAATATTAGCATTTAAAACAACACATTTTTTAGGGTCTGTTTTACAAACCTTTAAGTAAGTTTGTGGGGAAGAGCAAGTACTGTGTTTTTTTTTTCTTGCAATACCAGTTTATTTAAATTCAAACAGCTTTGTAGGGATATTATTTGTGATAAGATTTAGATTTTGTGGAATTGTGAACCTTATGGAAAAAGGATTTAACTATGCCTCCTAAAGTAAGATTTGACAAAAGAATCTAATTTTCTAAAAATTTTCACATAAAATTTGCTACTGTGAAATTACTAATGAGTTGATTTGAATGACTCTTCAGCTCATAAGCAATTTTGGAAGGCCCACCTCCCTCCACTGGGTTTGGGTGTAGTCTCTTAACACAACTAAGCCACCATTCTTGCTGAAATTAAGAGGAAGGATGGGGGGTTAGGGATGAGCAGGGAAGTAAGTGGTGGGGAGACGCAGGACAACAGCCAAGTTTGAGGAATTAGAAATCCTACCTCATTGTTGCTCATGTCCAGGCAGGATATGGGGCAGGACTGAGGTGTATCATCAGATCCACCATCCCTTCCTTGGGAGATAAATTGTTCCCTGTAAAATAGTTATCTCCAAGTTATAATGCCCTGTTCAATGTAATTTCAGTTTGTTCAATGTAAACCGCACTGATGCAGAATAGCGCGGTATATAAGAGAATGTAAATAAATAAATAAATGCCTAGGTAGAAATGGCTGCAAAATGATGGGGGATTTGAGAGAGTTGTTACAGTTTGACAATGTCTAAAGGGGAACAGTCTACCCTCAGTGTCGGTTAAATTATGGCAGAATAATGGGGGAGAAATGCAGTCAAGGACCTTAGACTCCCACAACCTGCAGAGAGTAGGTTATAAAGGCTCCCTCCTTGCTGGAAGTTGGCCTCAGCCAGACATCACTGCAGGCTAAGCGATAATAGGAAAGATGAACTCAGGCAAAGAGGCTAGTATGACACGAGCTAGTCTCATGACGCCCTGCTGGAGTAATCCAAGTTCAGTTATTGATGTTTCTTGGAAATTGGAAGTTGCAATGAGTTGGATAAAGCTGTTGCTAAGCTATAGCACTATCCCGGGTCTGGGGGCAGTTTCTCCAAATGGGTTAGTTTTGCGCATACCATGACAAGCGTGAGCCTCACTGCTAAGCCAGGGCATGGGGAGTATGATTTCAGTCTCTCAAATTTACTGCTAAAGCTCGGTGTAATACTTGCATCACTCCAAAGAGAGCCTCCTGCTGGAGTTTATAAGATCTAACATGCATGGGTAGTTTGTCAAGTTGTGCTTGGAAATTCTTCTTTATCAAGCCTGTGGCACCCAACACGATGGAAAATATTTCTGTATCTTTCTGCCACGTTTTCTTGGTCTCTGACTGCATTTCTTGGTATTTCAGGATCTTCTGGCTCTCCATGCGATGCACAAAGTAAAGATCTTAAATTTGCATCCGTTGCTTTCTGCAGTTTAGTCTTGAAGCAATTTTCCTTTTTCTTCTAGTTTTTGGTGGGTTTTCTTTGCACACCCTCTTGATCTAAATATAGGGTTTGTAGCATAAAAGCAGCAGTACATTATCTTCTCCTTATCTGCAGAAGTCCACTTCACCATTGTTAATCCTCTTAACCTTTTCATTATTTTTGGTGCTTTATCTCCTGCCACAGTGGGTCCGCAAACATGCTCACCATGGCCTTTATCTGCGGCAGAGTTTTTATCTACATCTGCAGTGCTTGCACTGTCGCAACCACCATTGTTAACCCTAGTGCATAAGCTATGGATGGGCACCTTTTTATCCTGGGTGATGTGTGGCCAGTATGTATTTTTCTTTTTTGTCCCTACCATACTTCAATTGTAGTGTTGCTTTGCTCGAATTCAGTATAGATTTTATACAAAGGGGGTCACCACGTGAAGGTACCCAGCAAGACTTGGGGAAGTAACTATCATCCTACCCCCAAGGAAAGCACGGCAGTTCACATCTAGTTATGTTGCACTTCCCCCTTGACGCCTGGCTTGGTTATGGGTTTCCTGGATAATTTAAAGAGACAGTTGAATGGAGGATGAGTGCATATGCAGACGTTAGTATTATTTTTTTCAGAAGACTTCACAAACACAAAATTATGTGCAAAAAAAAGACAGCATGTGGAAAGAAATGTGCAAACTCAATGCCAGTGTGTCATTTTTACACGCGTAATCACATTTGTGAGGTTGTTCACACTGTAGTACATTGACATTCTAGAAAGTTGTTAAGTCAATAGTATTAATTAAAATATATTTGTGGCTCCTGAGAATGAAGAGGTTTAACATTTGGCATTTGTACTTCTCTGCCATACAAGCACGTCAACCAAGATGGCTCTCTCAATAATCAAACACCAGACTCCAAGGTCATGGCACCAGACTCCAAGGTCATGGCTTTATTACACTTCAAAATTCATAACTTCCATCAACTCAATTAATATAACATAGGCCTTTGCTGTGGCCTCAAACTGGGTCAAGACGGTAGTGTCTGGCTACCTCCTAGAGGTACATCCCTTTCCATTTTTCAGTCTGTGATGATGCCAGGCTAAGGTTTACCTTCTCAAATTGTGAGAATCTGTCACCTTACTCTGCACACAATGGTGACTCCGGTCTCACTGGATTCTAAGAGCCTTCTGCTTCTCCTTTCCCGGAGCCACTCTGGGCTCTATCTGTGATTGAGAGAGGTTATTTCCCTTTGCAACTCCTGCTAAACCGGCAACAAGCTCCTTTCCCTACCCTTTCTATATACTAATTCTCCTGCCCCATTTCTTGCCAGACCCACAATCCCTATTGGGTGTGGCGCGTTGATCAGCCCAGCCTGGCCCACCCTGCTGCGCTGCTCAGCTGCACTCATGCCCATCAAATACTGAAGGTACTCTGTCCTCTATCCCTTGCCTAACTCCTGTCTTGCACTTGCCCACCTCTATTGTCTTTCCCATGCAAATGTACCCCTTGCTGCCCCCTCCATGACAATCTCTGTGAGTGACTCAGAGGCCGGTGACGTGGACTTTCATATTTACACACCTTGCTAAAAATTAGTTTCTGGATAAAACATTCATTAATCAGCAGGCCAGTTTTGGGTTTATCACTTGTGCTTATGTAGGTCATTAAACAATGGTTCATTAACTGTTAGATCTGGAGGTAAATAGTTTTCAATTTTGATAACTGATCCAGAACATTACTAGCCAAATAAAATTGCCACAAAAAATAACAGAATCCTTTTTTATTCACTGTGTTGAAAGCTTTAAGAAGATTCTGCTTAGAAGTCAGCCACAGGTGTGGGTGTCTGAAAGCAACCATCAAACTGAATTATGAAAACTGTAAAGCAAGGAGAACATCAAAACAAGTTCTGAAAGAACTCAAAGAATATTAAAAACAAGAGGTTCGATTTTCAACATAACTTAGCTACACATATGGAATTGGAAAAAAAGCATTTTTAAAACTGAGAAACATAAAATGTGCCCCATAAAGCTATATACAGGTAAAGAATAAACATTAAAGGTGCTGCAATCCATTCAAGCTTTCAGGTTGCAAACATTTCCAATTTCTTTCCTGAATATGTTAGAGCCGATAGTCAGCAGTAGGCCAGTCATCTAATTTTAAAGGGATCAGGTATCCATTTAAAGTTACAATAGCAGTAAATGGATGTGTTGGCACTCAGTATGCATTTATCCATTTAAGGTTATACCTGCTATTGGACCTGCTGAATTCTGCCACTGTCCATATAGCTTTCAAGTTAACCATCAGTCTGCCCCTTTTAAGATATATAAATTCTGGCTATTCAGTGACCTGAACAGCCAGAATTTATGCATTCCTTGGGGGATGGGGATTGTTTAAAAGCACTTATGCGGTCAGCATTGACCAGGTTGTTTTCTTTGCTTTTCTTATTTCAATTGTATTCCCAGGTTCTAGTTTCTCTTGAATTTCCTTAATTCCTTCCAGCTTTTGTCACTGTCTTAGTTTGGCAGCATCAGTATATGACAGAATCTTTATACAAAAGAAGTGATTCCCAATTCTGTCCTGTAGGACTCCTAACCAGTTGGGTTTTCAGGATTTCCCCACTGAATATGCATGAGATAGACATGCATTTAATGCGGGGGGGGGGGGGGGGCAGTGCATTGGAATCTATTAGTGCATATTCATTGCACATAGCTGGAAAACCTGACTGGCAAGGGATCCTCCAGGAAACATTTGGGAACCACGGGCTTAGAACTTAGATTTCAAAAGCAAAGTCCAGCTACCATTATGATTTAGCAGGACAAAATTTATTGCTTCAATTCTCTTCCTTTTCCGTTCTTGCTGACCAACTAAATTTCAGCTTGGCAAATCATAGCCCACATAAAATCTATCTAGGCAAATTCACATCTTGGATCATGAATGTATTTCTCTTGAAACTGAGTTAGCTACCAGGTGTATTCCAGCAAATCTTGGAGATTAAGTGCAGCACTGCTGGTGAATGATGTTTTTATAGCAAAAATTAAAGTACAGCTGAAAGCTTACAGCCTAACTTGCATTGTGGAATACCCTTGGTACTACTTGTATATGGTATGCCTGTAAGGCATATCTATGTGACATGATAATTGGTTTCGGTGCACATAAGTACAAAAGCAATTAAACAACAAGTTAAACAGCTAGATATGGAGACTAAACTGTTAGAGCAGGAAGACCTCTGACCTAGCAGCAAGGCAGAGCTCATGGAAGTGCATAAGGCTAAATTCCAATATAATAACTCAATGAGTCAGCAGGGGGTTAGTGATGCTGAAAATATTCCTATCTTTTTTTGTGTATATAATTTTATTAAGCAAAGCAAGAAGGATTACAACTACAAACATTGACAATATTGCAACTGTATCAGAATGTGCATTATATACAGTAGTAATTATTTATTTTATTTTATTTATTTGGAAACTTTTATATAGCACCCCTTCCCATGATCAGGGGCGGTTTACATGGAACAAAGGAAACATACATAGAACATTATGCAAAATTGCAACTATTTACAAAAAAACAGTATAAACATAGTAACTATTTACAACTTGCATCATAACTTTAGGGTTCAGGATTGAACAAAGTTAAATATTTTTGTGTAAGGTGAAACAATGTTTGTCAGTGATTCAGTGGGTGAGATTGTACTTGTATGGGATGAGTAATTAGGTAAGCTTGTCAGATCATGGTGTGGTCTAGTGGTCTAGTGGTTAGGACAAGGTACTTCAGGCCAGAGGGTTGGGATTGTTCAAGTCCCACCTGGGGACAGCAATCGCAGGCCAGAGGGACTGGGATTTCTAGTCCTATAGGCACTCCTTGTGGTCTTGGGCAAGCCACTTAACCCTCCATTGCCCATGTTCCCTGTATGTATTAGTGTGTGTGTCTCATATCCCCTCGTGTTAAATGTATCCCCCAATTGACCGCTTTGACCCGGTGAAAAGCGGGATATAAATACAGCTAAAATAAAAATAAATAAATAAATAAATAAATCATGCTGGGGGGGGGGGCTAGATCCGAGCAATGGTCTAAATTATAATAATGTTGAGTGAATAAATATGTTTTTAGTTCCTTTCGGAACGTTTGGAGGTCTTTTATCTCTCTTAGCTGGGCTGGGAGATTATTCCATTGGATAGGTGCTACATATGAGAAAGCGCTATTACTTGTTATTTGTTTTGTCTTTCTTATTGAATCTGGTACTAGAATGGTATTGAAGTTCCTTCTTCTTCTCACTCTGTTTTCAGGGGGGCTATGGATTAATGTAGATAGATATGGGTGGGGCAATCTTGTTAATTAACTTAAAGGTAGTCAGTATGGTTTTATATTGGATCCTGCTGGCAACAGGAAGCCAATGAAGAGTGTATAGGATGGGAGAAATGTGGTCAGATAGCCTGGCCTTGGAAATTATTCAGGTGGTAACATTCTGAGCCATTTAGAGAATGTTTTGGTTCTTCTTTGTTATGCCTTGGAGTATCCCATTGCAATAATCCAGGTGGGGTGTTATTAGAGCTTGGGTAATGGTTCTGAAATCATCTTTTTCTATAAGTGGTCTTAGTTGTTGAATGGTCCTAAGCTTGAGGAAGATTGTTCTGGCTATTTTCTTAATGTGGGAAGTGAAGCTAAGAGTCCTGTCAAGGGTTAGTACATCTCAATCTGCTAAGGTAGTATAAACAAGGGGAAAAACAGTCAAAACTGGCAGAAAGGCTAACCGAGAGTCTAGTAAAACATCCTTCCTCCCAGGAACCTAAGACCCCACCATATCCTCCCCTCCACTCTCATCTATCACTTCCCCCTCTACCGACCCCTCCCCCTTTCCCCTCTCCCCAGGACTACTAGACTCACCATACAAATGAGAAGTAATGCAGAGAGGAAAGATCAAAGAAAGAAAACTGGAGCTACTCCAAAGCTAAGAAGCGCTAAAGAAGTACACCATGGGTGGGTGCTGGAGTGGACCGGTCATTCCTAGAATCGGTCTGATGTGCAAGAGAATAGTAAGTTTAGTACCTCTTTCCTTCTTGGGACAGCCTCTGGTCTATGCCAGACATGATGCAATTGAAGTCACCTCCCATCAGTATCATCCCCCTTCTGGTGGGATTGTGTGGCCTCAAAGAGCTCGGACAACATGTCACCGATCTGTGAGAGGGGATGTAAACATTGACAATCGTATATGAAATATCATTCAAGTCTCCAGAGAGGATAAGGAATCTACTCCTAGAATCATTATATTGCACAGTTAGCTGGAAGAAACAATTTTTGGAGAAGAGGGTCACCACCCCCCTTTGATGAGTCGAGAAATTAGATGCATAGACCTTTGGAAACACACAAGATTTGAGCCGCAGGTGATCCTGTCCAGCAAGATGAGTTTCCTGTAACAGGACTATGTCAGTCTTCTTTCGTTTCAACTGGTCCATCATCTGCCTGCAATTAGTAGGGCTGTGGAGACCACGGATGTTCCACAAAAGAAGCTTAACCATAATCCTTCAATGGGCTTGCCACAAGTGAACCAATACACTAGACTCTGGGAGTAAGTAAGAATGCCCACAGGCTGCTCTGTACCTCCCATAGTGTACGCCACTGTCACAGTCAGAAACTCCCACTTTCAGTTCCCTGACAAATCCATCCCCTTCCCCTCCCTCTCCCTCATCCCCCCTCCCTGAAACTATGGTCCTACTAAATAAGAATGTAAATATGAAAAGGCACATTGGGCATGTCCAAATTGGCAAGGAAAGTGCCATATTGGGGAACATAGGTGTCCTGAGACAGGAGCTCCCTTTCAATCCACCCCACCTACAAAGAAACTAATCTTCTCATGAGAGGTCTCCTCCCAGAGGACCCCTGCCAAATGCAATCCAACCATCCTCCTCCAATCCCCTGTACCATGGCCGAGTAATACTCAGGAACCAGAGACTACTCCCTAAATGGGGAAACAAAGTCCATAATCCTGGGTGCACTATTACCTCTGAGCTTCAGGTCATAACCTGCTCAGGGAATTTCCAAGGGACTCACCCTCCAACCCTAGGATTGGAAGATAGCACACAGAGTGCTTAGTGTAACCATAAGAGCATCTTGACAGAGCATCTTCCAAGAGAGTAAGAAATAACAAAGAATTCTCACATGCATTAACCAAAAATAACCCCATACCAAGGCAGCAAAGAGGAAAAGCATAAATGGTCAAAGTGATCATCTCTAGCTGGATCAGGGAGATTTAGTAGTATCCATATCTTGGCTTTGAATGTCTTCAGACATGTTTTCTGAGTACCTTTGGGCACTGGGTATCCTGTGTTTCTTAGGCATTGCTCACAGTGAGACCCTGGGGTATGCCCTCAATCACTTTGGATTAAGTCCAGCAATTCCAGACAGTTCGATAGCTGTGATACTTTGTGTTGCACATCATTCCACACAAATATTAAAGTGAAGGGGAATCCTCAGCGATACATGATGGACTTTTTCAATAGCATCTGGGTCAAGGGCTTGAAACTCTTCCTATGGGCGAGCATATAATGTGAGAGATCCTGGAATACCTGGATCTTCTGACCCCAGAATGTGATGGGGTGCTTACTTCTGAGACTGCGGAGATGATAGTGCAAAGATCTCTGACCCAAGGATTCATGCTGAATCAATTAAAGCTCGCTACGAAAGACCTATCCTGAAGAAATCCCCACTCGAAAAGAGCAATCCAGCAGCATACAGGCCGATCTCAAGCATACCCCTACTGGCAAAAATAATTGAGAAGGCAGTACAGCATCAGCTACAGGATCATATTGACAACCACGCACCGCTAGACATCAACCAACACGGTTTCCGCCCCAACCACAGAGTCGAAACCCTCCTGCTATACTTCAACAACATACTCTATCTCATAGACAACTGCAAGGATGGAATACTAATGATCTTCATCGACATTTCAGCAGCATTTGACACAGTGGACCACAGAACTCTACTGGAAAGACTACAAAACATTGGACTTCACGGATCCACGCTGAAATGGTTCCAATCATACCTAACGGACAGACAGATACAGGTCAAGATCGGCCCCAACACATCTCAACCCATAAAAGTCCTGCAAGTAGTACTATTTATTTATTTATTTATTACAAGCTCTTATATACCGCACTATTTAGCATCAGCGCGGTTTACATTAAAACAACAGACCAGAACAATATACTGTTTGGTTTTATATAGAACAGGAGCGACAACTTGGATAACATAGGGAATTGTTATCCAAGTTGTCAAGGATCCGCCTTATCAGCACTATTATTTAACATCTACATTCAGCCAATATGCAACATCATGAGAGAACACAACATACAGTATACAATCTACACCGAAGACATCATGATATACACACCCATCACTATCGGCAACCCGGACTACTCCAAAATAACAAACTGTCTCATACAAATAAGAACATAAGAACATAAGATATGCCATACTGGGTCAGACCAAGGTCCATCAAGCCCATTATTCTGTTTCCAACAGTGGCCAATCTAGGTCATATGTACCTAGCAGTTTCCCCAAGGGACACAGGTTCCACAATGCTTGTATTGGTTCAAGCATTGATATCCTGGGTCCCTTCTTAATAATGTTTTATGGACCTTTCCTCCAGGAACCTGTCCAAACCTTGTTTAAACCCAGCTACACTAACAGCCTTTACTACATCATCTGGTAACAAATTACAGAGTTTGATTACACGTTGAGTGAAAAAATATTTTCTTTTATTAGTCTTAAATAGTTTACCCTGTAGCTTCATTGCATGTCCCCTAGTCTTTCTATATTCTGATAAGGTAAACAATCGATCTACGTTTACCCATTCCACTCCGTTCATTAATTTATAGACTTCTATCATATCTCCCCTCAGCCGTCACTTTTCCAGGTTAAAGAGCCCTAACCTTTTTAGCCTTTCTTCATAGGAGTATCCTTCCATCCCCTTTACCATTTTGGTGGCTCTTCTCTGAACCTTTTCTAAAATCACTATATCCTTTTTAAGATACGGCGACCAGAATTGCACACAATATTCAAGGTGCGGTCTCACCATGGAACGATATAGAGGCATTATAATATCTTTTGTTTTATTTTCCATTCCTTTCCTTATCATACCTAGCATTCTATTTGCTCTCTTAGCCGCTGCTGCACACTGGGCCGAGGGTTTTAACATGGTATCCACAATGACGCCTAAATCTTTTTTATGGGTGGTGGTTCCTAATGTGGAACCTTGCATCGTGTAACCATAGTTTGGGTTGTTCTTCCCTAGGTGCATAACCTTGCACTTGTCCACCTTAAATTTCATCTGCCATTTTGATGCCCAGTCTTCCAATTTATCAAGATCCTCTTGCAATTTTCCACAATCCTCTTGGGTTTTAACAACTTTAAATAGTTTTGTGTCATCTGCAAATTTGATAACCTCACTCGTTATTCCACTTTCCATGTCATTTATGAATATGTCAAAAAGCAGCGGACCCAGCACAGATCCCTGGGGTAACCACTATTCACCTTTCTCCATTGGGAAAATTGGCCATTTAGCCCTACCCTCTGCTTTCTATCTTTTAACCAGTTCCTGATCCACAATAGTACACTGCCTCCTATCCCATGACTCTTTAGTTTTGCCAAAAGTCTCTGATGAGGGACCTTGTCAAAGGCTTTCTGAAAGTGCAGATACACAATATCAACCGACTCACCTTTGTCCACCTGATTATTCACTCCTTCAAAAAAACATAACAGATTAGTAAGACAAGATCTTCCTTGTCTAAAGCCATGTTGGCTGTCTCCCATTAGGTCATGACCATCTACATGCAGAGTAATTTTATTCTTTATGATGGTTTCTACCATTTTTCCCGGTACTGATGTCAGGCTCACCAGTCTGTAGTTTCCCAGATCACCCCTGGAACCCTTTTTAAAAATTGGTGTTACATTGGCGATCCTCCAATCTTCAGGTATTAGAGATGATTTTAATGATAGTTCACAGATTACTAATAGCAGGTCTGCAATCTCGTATTTCAGTTCTTTCAACACCCTTGGATGTATACCATCTGGCCCAGGTGATTTTCTACTCTTCAGTTTATCTAATAGTTGTAATACATCTTTCTGATGTATCGATAATTCCTTCATTTCTTCCGCACCTTTAAACACCACTTCAGTCATGGGTAACATCCCTATATCTTCCTCAGTAAAGACTGAAGCAAACAATTCATTCAGTCTCTCCGCTATCGCCTTGTCGCCTCTTAGTTCTCCTTTAACCCCTTTATCATCTAATGGACCAACTGACTCTCTTACAGGTTTTTTGCTACGAATGTACTTGAAAAGGTCTTTACTTCGCGTTTTTGCTTCCGCAGCAAGCTTCTTCTCAAATTCTCCCTTTGCCTGCCTTATCAATGCCTTCCATTTGACTTGCCAGTGCTTGTGCTGTTTCCAGGTTTCGTCGTTTGGCTCTTTTTTCCATTTCCTGAAAGATGCTTTTTTGGCAACAACAGCCTCTCTGACCTCACCTTTAAACCATGCTGGCAGTTTTTTGGACTTCCTTCCACTTTTCTTAAAGCTTGGAATACAGCTTGTCTAGGCT
Source organism: Ichthyophis bannanicus (assembly GCA_033557465.1). NCBI lineage: Eukaryota > Metazoa > Chordata > Amphibia > Gymnophiona > Ichthyophiidae > Ichthyophis > Ichthyophis bannanicus. The sequence goes on from CM066036.1 coordinate 553,366,073, forward strand.
TCCAAGATAGTATTTTTCAGCCAAGCCTGATGTACGTCTTTCACCTTTGCAACTGCTCCTTTTAGTTTTTTCTTAACTGTTTTCCTCATTTTATTATAGTCTCCCTTTCGAAAGTTAAAAGGTAGTACTGTGGATTTCCTTACTATCCCTCCTCCACTAATTAAATCAAAGGCAATCATGCTATGATCACTATTGCCAAGTGGCCCCAACAACCTTATCTCTTGCACTAGATCTGGTGTTCCACTAAGGATTAGGTCTAATATGGCTTCCCCTTTGGTCGGTTCATGAACCAGCTGCTCCAAGAAGCAGTCATTTATTTCATCGAGGAACTTTATCTCCCTAGCATGTCCTGACATGACACTGACCCAGTCGATATCGGGGTAGTTGAAATCACCCATTATTATTACTGTGCTGTAACTTTTGTTAGCTTCCTTGATTTCTTTGAGTATTTCATCATCCATTTGGTCATTCTGGCCAGGCGCTCGATAGTACACCCCCACTGCCATTGCCTTCCCCTTTTACATGGAATTTCAGTCCATATAGATTCTACAGCAGATTTTGTTTCCTGCAAAACTTTAATCCTTTCTGACTCAATGCCCTCTCTAACATAGAGAGCAACCCCTCCACCAATTTGATCAGCTCTATCATTACGATATAGTTTGTACCCAGGTATCACAGTGTCCCACTGGTTGTCCTCCTTCCACCATGTCTCTGATATTCCAATCATATCTAACCTTTCATTTAGTGCTATATATTCTAACTCTCCCATCTTATTTTTTAGACTTCTAGCATTTGCATACAAGCATTTTAGAGAATGTATTTTATTCATATTAATTTGGCTATTGTTAGACATGGGTAATTTAGGATCTTTAAGCTCTGTCTGCTCCATACTTGAGGGCATTTGGGCTACTTTACTCTTTTGTGGAACCTCTCTGCTTTTGGTAGTATCCTTCAAAGATTCATTCTTCCGAACCATCCGCTCTTGGGCGACTGTCGGCTTTCCCCTAATATCTAGTTTAAAAGCTGCTCTATCTCCTGTTCCAAAGCAACAACCTAACCATAAACTACAGCAAGACCGAGGCACTAATCATCACTCGAAACTCCGACTTCGTCCCTCCACCCAACATCAAGATAAAAAACACAAACATACCCATAAAACAGAAGTAAAATACCTTGGAGTAACTCTGGACAACAAATTGAATCTACAATCTCACATAAGCAAAACCACCAAGAATGCTTACCACAGGATGAGCCTAATCCGACGTCTCAAGCCCCTCCTCGCCCTGGAATACTTCTGCACTGTCTGCCAGGCTCTAATAACCCCACTACTAGACTTCTGCAACCCAATCTATCTTGGCCTCCCAAAACAAACCTTCAGATCACTACAACTGGCACAGAACACAGCAGCACGCATAATAGTTGGCACATCAAAACAGGACCACATCACACCAATACTGAAAGACCTACAATGGCTTCCAATCACCTCATGCATCAAATATAAGACAATCATAAACATATTCAAAATCAAGCATCAATCATCGGCCCTCAGCTTACAATCATACAACCTGACAACAGTACACGACCGAGGAGAAGGGGCACGTCCAACCGCATCAACACACCAAAAGAGATCACCAAGGTCCGAAAGGACACCTCTGAACGAGCCCTTTTCCTGGCTACACCAACAATTTGGAACAACCTACCAGACAAACTTCGACTAACTACAGACAGCAAAGACTTCCGGAAGCTACTAAAGACAATACTATTCATTAAACACTATGGGGATGTCACATGACCTACCCACCAATCAGACCAAAACCGAAGACCAAACCCCCTCCCCCACCACTTGTATACAGGAAAGTATAATAGTACACATTGTAACCAGATCACCGGAAACAACCCCCCCCCCACACACACACACATAGTCATCGGAATGTATAATAGCACACAATGTAAATAGCTCAACATGAATCCAATACACCCTAACTCACACACACACACACTCTGGACCACTGCATGACCACCCCTAAAACACTATTGTGATTGTTTGCTGTAAAAACTGCCTTGATTCAAGGAAAAGGCGGTATAGAAATCCTTTTAAATAAATAAATGATGTGCTTTATCCTTGAAGAAATGGATGCAGGCTATGATAGGTCAAGGGCAGGATCCAGAACCCATTCTGGGTCAGAGGCTGTGGTGGACCCTCTCCAGTTTGACCAGGCTAGGCATCCCAGGGACACAGAAAGCATACAGCTCTGGTATTAGATTTGTAATATTTACCTCACCTCTGAGGCATTCATGGACCTCAAGGATGTGAATATTGTTTCATCACTGATGATTTTTGAGGTTGTCATGAATTTCTTTTAGGTCTTTCGCCAGCTGATCCAACTTATGGAGCTTGGACTAGAAGAGGGCTGTCTATAGTTCTATGTGGGGGAAGGTACAAGATGCATGCCTGTTGCTGATCTGGTCACATTGCACAGTGTGGAGAAAGCCTAACAAACCCAGGACAAATAAAGAAAAGGGAAGGGAAAGAGGAAGGAAAACAAGAAAAACAAAACAAAAAAACTACAAAAAAAAAGAATACAAGTACAATAGCAATAAAGGAAAAATACGCCAATGTTAATTTTATTCTGAGTGACCCGGTCATCCAATGATTTAATGTCAGCTTTTGTGGCTCTCACAGCTTTGGAAAAGTCGATCTGGAAGAACCGAAGCTCTTGCAAAATCTCCATGAGGTCAGCTTTAGTGTCAGGTGGGGACGGCCCCGAAGACTCTTCAGGAGAGATGTTGAGATTGTGGACAGAGTCTGGGGTGGAAGCCGCAGCAGCCAGGGGCTCAGTGGTCCTGGAGAACATGGACAAGACCGCAGCATGATGGCCCTGAGATTCCTCGATCTATTCCAAGAGGCTGAGCAGATGGAGAACCTTCTCTAGTTGGTGGAAGATTGTCCACTGCCAAATATCAGAACTATACGGAGACCCATTGAGGAGTGGTATCAAGGTGGTTGATCATGCTAGGCCCACCGTGAGAGAAATGGAATGAATAAACTTTTTGCTATATAATGTATTTACCATTTATTGATATTGTACTTGTATTCTTGGAGGAGAATTGCTGTGCAAGGCTGCTATGAGTCATATAGGCAGTCACACTGACCACATTTCCAGCATCTGCTTCGGGCAGGTGGGGGTTGGTGGTCAGATTGTGCCAATTGAATATAGATGAGTGCACCGATAGCCATGAGTCATTTTTATTTAAAATGCATACCTGATGTTGACAAAGGGTATTGACAGTACGTCTGGCTGGATCAGAGGTTGCAGGAGCTTCAGTGTTAAGCGGCTATGTTGTCCGGGCTCGCCAGCCCCCCACCCCCTTACAAATATTTCTTGTTAGCAATTTGTTGTTTGTGCTAACAAGGTTTTTAAGAAGATTGCCCATCGTCTCAGAGCTGATGCTAGGAGGTGGGGTTGGTAATGTGGCCACATGTATATTTCAATTCAGTAGTAATGTGGCCACATGTATATTCTGAATTGAAATATACATGTGGTAATGTGGCCACATGTATAGCTCAATTCAGAAAAGCTCTTAAACACCACTTGTTTACCTTACACTTCACGCAGCCAAACGCAACACAGCCATATCTCACTTCCCAACTCACTCAGGCTGTACCCAACTCACCTACAACTGACCCAGGTTAGTCAAACATCTTACTCATTAACTTGCACCTAATAATCGGCTGTTAACCCACATTGTTGATTTCACTATCTGTTAAGACTCAACCCTTCTACCCTGTTTGTGTTTAATGTATTACCTGTAAATAGTTACCATACCACAACTTGAGTGGTCAGTTATGTAAATAGTTCAGTAGTTCAGCTCCAAGTTAAAAGATCCTGTTCTCTGTATGTGCAAAGTTGTTCCCCTGGTCTTTGCAGAATTTGCTATTTGTAAACCACACTGATATTGAAGAGTGCGGTATAGAAAAACTGTTAAATAAATAAAAATAAATAAATAAATATGTCCCAGTTTTAGAAACTAATCCAATAAAAAAGGGATATGATCAAAAAAGTTTTAGAAACGTGCATGGGATGGGGTCTGCATTTTCCTAATTTGCCTGTGCATCATTTTAAAATGTGCCACAAGTGGCCACATGTATGGGATATAAACATGAGTGGTGCAATTTTAGAAATTGGGACAATTCATGTAGTTAACCTTCGCATCTACCATTGCAAATAGCCAGTTCATAGATGGCAAGTAGGATGCTACCTCTAACACCTTAGCTACTTCCAGTCTATCTATGGCATTTGGGTGCAGAGCACAGACTCTGGCAGGGACTCACATGTGTGAGGAGTACACTATGTCATAGGCTGGTTTGTCACCTAAATGAGAAACACCTGCATGTATACACAGGAAACTGCCCCCTCACAGGGGTTGGCTGTGTATTGTGGGAGGAGGATGAGGTGGTGAGTAAGACTTCTCTGTGTGTTGCAATGTCAGATGCTAGATGCCAACAATGGTTTCTCTGCTTCCCCTGCAGGTAGTAAGCTGCAACAGGGACAAGTGGGACTCAAGGGAGGGCTGATATGTTGAGTTGGAGAAAGGCTTTAAGTTGTGTTTTATCTTTGTAACTAGATGCTCATGAGGGCTCCCACAGCCCATTTTATGATGGGGCGGGAGTATGAGTCTCTGCATCATTGCCTGACCACTCTCATGTATGCTGTGCACTCATGCCATCCATTGTCATGTGGACCTGTCTCTGTAGTGTAGTTCCATTGTGGCAGTTTTATTAAACATGAGATCCTGCATTCCATCTTCCTTCTTCATGTGTACATGTGTGGTGTGTGATACATTGCCATTCTTTCAACATGATGTGCTGGTGAATCCCTGTGCACATGCTGTAGGTACAAAGGCTGCCTGATAAGGATCCAGTTGCTGTGGGCCACTGTAGGGTGGATGGAAGAGAAGTCAGTGGTAGTCCACTAACATTTTGACACGTGTGTGGACATTGGGCCCCCCAAATCACACTGCTGCCAGCTGTGGTTAGGCATGGATGACCTCTGGCAATGAAGCTATATCTTTTAGTAGTTTTCCAGCCTGCTCCCCCCCTGTTACAGAGCTATATCATGGGAACATGGTATGATACACTAGACATGCTGGAGTGGGTCTAGGTCAGAGGTTCCCAACTCCAGTCCTGGAGGGCTAAACACCATTCAGGTTTTCAGGCTGTCCCTAATAAATATGCATGAAATGTATTTGCATGCACTGCCCCCATTGTATTCAAATATATTCATGCATATTCATTAGGGGCAGCCTGAAAACCTGAATAGTGTTTGGCCCTCCAGGACTGGAGTTGGGAACCACTGGTCTAGGTAGTCCCCCACCAGGGCTGTGTCATTTCACACATGTCACCTGTTTCCCTAGATTAACCTGTGGATGATGGAAGTAACCATATGCTAAAGGAAGAGGCAGCTTTAAGTAAGCGTGAATGTGCATGGGTTTTGGACCTGGAGGACAGTTCAGAGCCATTTAGCTGTGTATGATGGAGGTCTGCAACAGATGGGGTTCTAGACACTTGCATGCTTAGCCAGGTGTTTCCAGAGTTCAGTGGAGTGGCTAGGGCTGATGTGGCTGACAGAGCTCCCATGCTGGGAATACAGGTGCTGAGCCCCAGGTCAGAGCCTCATTGTACATATTGGGGTCATGGGGTATAGGAGAGCTTTATAGCTACATTGGCGAGTTTGTGAACATGCAAAGACAGCACTGGTCACACATTGCAAAATTTATATTATTTATTTATTTTAGCAATGCTTATATACCATTTTTCAGTGGATCAGAGCGGTGTACACATTCAGGTATGGTATATATTTCCCTTGTCCCCAAAAGGCTTACAATCTATGTTTTTTTTGTACCTGAGGCAACAAGGGTTAAGTGGCTTGCCCAAGGCCACAAGGAATGCCTGTGGGACTAGAAACCCCAGTCCCTCTGGCCCAAGGTGGCTGTCCTCCAGTGGGATTTGACCACCACTAGGCCATTCCTTCCTTTATTCACAGTGCTCACATGGACCACTTGTCTATGTATTTATGTATGTATTGTCATGCTGCCGCCCCAGAGGCCAAGGTTGGTATGGGCAGGTCAGATGGACATGAGAGGTTTTTTTATATATTTTGAATTTGGTCCTTCTGTAAGAGGTCTTGGTAATGTTCCCAGGACCTACCGGGGGCCAAAGTTCAAGAGAAACACAATAGCCAGAATGTAGGGAAAATAAGGCTTTATTTCCCTTTAAGCACAATGGTTCAAGTTATGGGAGACTACTTCAACAAACTGAAAGAAACCTTGCTTCAGGCAACAAAAAGAAAATATATTCACACTTGCTTTGTTTAACTGTTGCTTCACAGTACTTGGCATAAACAAACTTTACAGGCATTCGCTACTGTTCACTATTTTATGTTTCATGCACAGACCTTAGGCTACCTGCTTGACAGTAGCTACAGTCCATCGGGGTTTCAGGTGGGTCTTCGTTGAATTCCACCTGCATGGGCTGAGTATCAGACAGCTGTGAATCAGTGTCAGTAAACTCTTGAGGAGCGTACTGAGGTTTCTCATATAACACATTTACTAGCTTCCAATGTTCAGCATTCAAGTCAGGGCCGCGCCCATGTGAGTGTTTGTTATGGCAGTTACTTCCCCTTGCAGGCTGCCTTAGGTTATACAGTCTTTTTACCAAGGGCTTGTGCCCTGTTTCACCAACAGTTTGATAGGGAGGATATACTCCAGTATCTTGTGTTTCCTGTCTTCTTAACTTATATTGCTTATCAGAATAAAAAGGTATTTTACCTTGTTTAGTTGAGTCCCACGGCCTGGTCCTGCTGTAGTTCAGCCTGTCTTGAGCAGTAGGCTTTTCACACTCCAGCTGGCCTTCATGCAGAGTCAGCCCTCTCTAACTTTCACACCTTTTAACCATTTGAATAAGGAATATTACCATTTGCAGCAAAGACTTCATCCTTGCTCAGATAATGCTCACTGTGTCTTGCATTTACTGCTGCCGGTTCTTCACACCAAACTCTGGGGTTTATTTTTCCCCTTGTGCCTTTCTTTCCAGTACCTCTTAACCAAGGACTCCTGGAACTCTGTGGCCTCGGATTCACTATGCCCTCCTGCCAGGAACTCCTTCCTCTCTGGTGCTCTGGACACTCCTTATGGTGCTCTCCTTCTTGGTTCCTTTCCAGAAGCTCTCTGTGTGTGCCTCTCCGTGGTCTGCTTTTCCTTGATAAGCCTCTTCTTGATATGCCTCCTTTTGGTAGGCCTTCCTTGGTATGCCTCTCCTTGGTCTCTCTCTCCCTGGTCTCTCTCTAACTTGTCCTAGCTCCTCCTTTTCAGTTCCCAGCCTTTCTTCAGGGGAACTCCCCCTTTTCTCCATTGGCTGTTAGGTTGCATTACCTCATCAGCTCTGAGGTGCAGTTCTCTGGGCCTTGGAAGGTCACTCCTGCTCCCTCTATTGGGCTCCTCATAATATTGCAGCTGATGATAAAATCTTTTTTCAGGATTTAAAACCCTTTTTTCTCCATGAATAGGCTCTGCGGTACCACAGTATATACATACGTATGTATGTACATCACTCTTTTATATGATGTGCCCTACCCCCCACCCTCCTCCTGACTGGAGTTTCTGGAGCATAGATGCATGCCATGAGCTGGTGTAGGACCCAACCATGGCATATATCTCTGCTCTCAGGTCTTCCAGATACATGATTACTGAATCTTGTGACATAATGACCCCAACAATGTCCTGATGTAACTCCTGTTCCAGAGACAAAAGGTACAGCAGGACTTCATGTGGACCTTAAGGTGGAATCAAGCTGGACAGCCAGAGTCAGCAGTTTCTTCTGTGTCTTTCCTGCCTATCCGCCTGCCTTCTCCCTCCTTTCTCCACCCTCTCCCTCCTGCACATCTTGTGGCTCTTGTTTGCCAGTCCCCTGCATCTACAGGCTCTGCTGGCAGCCATCTACAATCCTTGCAGCCTTTGTGACATTTTCTGGCTGCCTGCCATCCTGTCCCTCCTTCTTGACAAGGGTGATGACCACATCAGCAAATTCTTTCTTCCTCTCCTTTCTCCCCCTCCGATGTGACCACCACTCATGCCGAGGAGCCGCTGCTGCTGCTGCTAGCATCTATCTCAGTGGTGGTAGTGGTTGTAGTAGTGATGTCACTCTCTGGTGCAGCTCGCATGACTGCCACTAAGGGCAGTGGTGTTAGTGGTTGCTGGAGTGCTGATGGCAATAGTGGTGGTGGCAACAGGAGTGGTGGTGGTGGCAGTGGTCATGTTATACAGCAAGCAGGTAAGTGTCACAAAGATGTGGATATTACAGTTGTCTCCTCACTAGCCCCCTGGAACAAATGGCTATATGTGCCTCCTGACACTGACAAGCTCAGGTGTGGCACATAGCAGATGCGTCATGCTACAGGGCTGTAGTTACTCTGCAACTCAGCTCAATGTTTGGGGAAGGGGAGGTAACAGATGCACCCCACAGGCACTCATTATTAGAGCCCTTTGGGTACAACATCCACATGTAAGAATGTTGTTCCTATCTTATGTTGAAGCTATTTATCTTTTGCGTATCTTGGGTGACTTTAAGGAAGCGAGTCAGGTATCTTTTTTGGTATCTTTTGATGTTGCAGCATTATACACCTGGATTTCTTAAAGGGGTGCATTGTTGTTTGAGGATCCCCCACAGGATACTCTGACTCCTACAAATTTTCTTTTAGAATTAGCAGAGATCATCCTTACCAAGAACTATTTCTGGTTCGAGTTTGCCTACAGCTTTGCAGTATAGCAATTGGTGCTACCCTTGCATCCTCAGTTGGTTCATTGTACATATCAAGATTTGAGGATAATTTTTATGCAACTCTAGTTGATTCATAAATGTTCTACTGTGGAGCACTATCTAAACAGCATTCTTATGTTTTGGGCTGCTGCGGAAGCAGCTCTTTTGAATTTTTCCAAATGGCTTAATACTTTGGATCTACATCTTCAGTTTACTATGAGACATTCAACCATTCATTTGCAGTTTCTGGATGTTCTGATTGAAAAAAATCTCCCAGTTTGACAGACTACCCTACTGAAGAAACCTATGGATGGCAATACTTATTTGCAGTTTCATAGTTGTCACCATATAAAGTTTAAAGAAAGTCTTCCTATTAGTCAATTTTTGCATTTTCACAAAATATGCTCCTCGGATTTAGAATTTAGTATGCAGGCTCATGTGTCAGCCCATATAGCACGAATGATAAGGTCACATTGCCACATTTTGTCTTTCTACCCAGGATTAGATCATCCCTTATTGGCACATCATTTGGGGAAAAATATCGGAGAAAATGTATGGAAGAGAGGGGGGGTAGTTTTCATGTGGTCATTGCTCTTGGTGTCACTTCTCCATGCAAGGGGTAGAATAGCACTATCCCTTGACTGACTCTACTTTTAGAGCAAAGATGCAATCGGACTGTGATTCAATGTATGTCATCTGCATGATCATATATGCCTGTGTCACCTAATTTATGTAGGGAGGACAAGGTATACGGTACATTTGCGGCTTGATGAACACAAAAGTAGGATCACTATTAAGACCATGTCAACCCCTCTAGTGGAACATTGGCATGGAGGTGATCTTGATAGTCCATTAAATTACAAAGAGAAAGCCTGGATATTTCACCTTGATTGCATTGCTCCTAAGGAGTTGAATATGAAGATTGGATGAGTTTTGGGATTTCCTCTAGTCCCACCCTTGACTACCGATTGGGAGATGTGGGTCATCTGGTTTTGACAAAGGTTCCATTATAAGTGAGCTGTCTGCCATGGTGGTGTATGTCTTGAGCTGATTGAAGGCTGAAGATGTTTTATCAGTATTGGAAAATTAGAAATTTTGTTTGAAGAGGTTTAACGTTACCATAAATTCACTGATGCAGAAGTTTGAATTGGAACAGTCTGGAGCAGTCTGATTTTATTAAGTTAAGGGGATGTCCAGTTTTATAAGTATTTATGAATGTGAAAGTGGAGTTTTCTATATACGAGGATAAAGATTTTGTCTATACAAGGTGAATAAACATATGTTATATTAAAAGGACTATATTGGTGAAGAAGCGTCTTTGTTATTATACAAAGGTACCTGTTTTATGCTAAGTCTGACCAAAAACATATTTTTGAGTGGTTCTATTTTATAACAGCAATAATTTTGTGGTTTTGGACTATTTTCACTTTATGCTGTAGTGTTGTGGATTTGGACAATTTACTCATCTTTATTTTATACATAGAAATATGTAAACTATTTATAAAATTCCTACTCTTTTTTTTTTTTTTCAGAAAAGTCTGTCCCCATATGCCTTAAGGCAAAGCCCACTGACCATTTTGATAGCCATCTTCTGCATCAATTCTATTTTGTTTATATCCTTTTGAAGATGTGGTCTCCAGAACAGCACACAATACTCTAAATTAGGTCTCACCAAAGACTTATACAGAGTTACTATCACCTCCACTTTCCTGCTGGCCATTCTTCTCCCTATGCACCCAAGCATCCTTCTGGCTTTTGCCGTCTCCTTTTCTACCTGTTTAGCCACCTTGAGATCATCAGAAACAATCACTCCTAGATCATGCTTTTCTTTCATGGACAGAAGCAATTCACACCCTATACTGTATTGCTCCCTTGGACAGGTGGTGGTTCTAGTCCATGGAATCTGAAATACTACCTCAAAATCGGATATGAGTCCTGAAAATCATGGACATCTGGTAACCTTAATTATCATGGTCTCAGGGTCTTGATTCACGTAAAGTCTGGATGAAAAATGATAGTAAAAATGAACTTAAAGAGATAGTCACAAGATATTTGGAAATAAAGCAATATTTATAAAGGCAGAAAAAAGGTGCCCATAGGAGAATAAAGTATTACATAAGGAATATCTGTGAGTGTTGTCTCTGTGTTCAGAGAGGAGGGACAGGGAAGATATGATTCAGACCTTTAAATACTTAAAGAGTATTAATGGACAAACAAACCTCTTCCAAAGACAGGGAAGCTGTAAAACTAGAGCGCATAACATGAAGCTGCAAGAGGGTAAACTGAAAGGCAATGTCAGGAAATACTTTTTCACTGAAAGGGTGGTGGATGCTTGGAATGCTCTCCGATTTGAAGTGGTGGGGGCAAATACAGTGACAGAATTCAAAATGGCTTGGGACAGACACAGTGGATCCCTTTATAGCAACAGGATAAAATCTAAATAAGCATAACTATCTCTTATATCTGTACAAATAGGGGTGACCTACACGGAATGGTGGGTGCACCCCTAAACAAAGGCGTGGGGAGGGGTGACCTACACAGAGCGGCAAGTGCTCCTGCTCTTGCTACCTTGCTGGGCAGACTAGATAAACCATACTGGTCTTTATCTGCCGTCATATTCTATGTTACTATGATATAGGGCTAGATTAACTGAAAAGACTATCACACGCTAATTTGCATTAATGCATGTTATTTATCGCAGCTCCTATTTTCTACACTTTAGTAAATCTAAATAGCAAACTTTAATAAATTCATATCCAAAACCTCTGGAATAAACTGAAACTCTCCTGCAGCTCTTCTCCAGTGTACCATATACAATGCAGAATTCAATATACTAAGTGACAAAAAAAAAAAACTTTGCAGCCGAGTGGCTGCTCTTAAAAAAATTTAGCTATGAAATGCAAATTAGCTCCTGGTTCATTTAAATCCCTTGGTTAAATTCTGCAAGATATTTCTCATCTTTAGCCCCACCCCCCTCTCACTCCCTTATTTGGAAGGCTGATCCCTATGGTATATTCTGATATACTGCTAGGGATTAAGCAACCTCAGTTTGCATGAGGATGGGAGAAATTGAGGATCACTTTTATCCTGTTGTGGATAATACTTAGGGTGAAACTGCTTGGGAGGGTGGCATGAGGGAAAGACAGATCACAGAAGAGGGCGGCAGCACTAATTATTATCAAGCCACATATTGAGATTGGAGAAGTGAGTAGCTGTGATGTTGTGATGCACAGCATTTTGTCTTATTCAGATATATATTTCATTTTCTCTTATTATTTCTACTGTAAATCCTAACAACTCAATTCTAATGCTTTTTTATTGGTTGCTATGTGTACTGACAATATCTGTTGTGATGGGCAGCACTAGATTAAGGCATTGCGATGCTAGGAAAATACTTAAGGGAGTAGTTTCTAAGCAGTGGTAAAATTATGGGGCCCAATATTCAGCACCGGTGGCTAGTGCTGCTAAAGCAGCTCGCTTCCGGCGCTGAACGGAAAACCGGATATTCAATACCAGGGTCATATCTGGGTTCCAGCATGGGATATCCAGGTTGCCCGAATTGCAGCAAAGCTAACCAGGCAGTGGCCATATTCAGTTGCTGCCCAGTTAGATTCTGTGGCGAACATTAGGCCAGGGTTTCCTGCTCCTGGCTTTCACCATATATTGTTAACTGAACAGCAGCTCAATATTGCCACTTCCTGGTTAGCAACGTGTCTGCCCTGGAATGCCCCTGGCAGCAGTTAGCATTGGGGCGTGTAGTGGCGGCACCTGCGGATATTCAGATATGTGAATGCCTTTGAATATCCCTCCCCCATGGATTTTATCACTGCTAGTTTACCGCAGGAGTCACTAACCTCACTGCTAAAAAGACCACATACATCAATCCTACATTCTCACATCTTCTCAATAACAACTGGCAATGAACCAGATCAAAAAGCACTAGACATTTTTAACACCAACAGGCAAAGCACGCTCCCCTTATCCAAATAAACTAAAACTTTATCCATCAAGTCAACAAATACCATTTCAGTACTATGACCGGATCTAAACCCTACTTGATATAAATAAAATCTCTCATTGCTCTCCAAATATAATTGCAACTGTTTCACCGCCACCTTATGGATCACTTTGGCCAGAAATGGAATACTGGAGACCAGATGAAGCATTTTCTTCTTGAACAAGGGAGCGATTTCTGAGCATTTTAACTCCCAGGCTATCTGGCTTTCACTAAAAGATGATTCAACAGATCCAAATAACCAGTCCAGAATCAAATCCATGCATTAACCGTTCGTATGACATCCTTCACTTCTTTCCATCTTTTTTTCCACCTCTTTTTTTTAACTCACACCTCTACATTACCCGTCTTCCTCCATTCTCCCTTTTCTCTAGTTCCATATTTTCCCATTTCTCTCCTTTCATTTCTCTCCTTCCTTCCTTTCACACCATTCCTTCTCATCCCTCTCCTTTCCTTCTTTCACCTTCTTTCACCTTCTTTCCCCCTTACCTTCCTCATTTTAACCATCCCATCTCTCTCATCTCCTTTCTCCCTCATCTCTCTTCTTCACCCTTTCTTTCTTCTTCCATCTTATGCCTTCAACTTCCTTTCACCTCCCCATTTCCCTCTTTTTCCATTTTCTAACCTTTTCACTTAAAGTACCTCATCTCACATCTTCCCCTCCCTTTCTCACAACTCCATGATCTCTATCACTCTCCTTTCTTATCACACTCCTCCCCTTCCTTATTGATCCACTCATTTGTTTCTTCCCCTCCATCTCTCCCCACCTCTCCCTCCGTTTTTGTGTCTTTTTTCTCTCTTTTGTATAGCCAGCATAGTGCTGCCAGTCCTGTACTCCCTTACCTTCTTTTACTCACGCTTTTGCTTTGTAACAGGAAAGGAACAGTAGGGGAGGAGCGGCTGTCGTACTAGAAGCACTGTACATGCTCCAAGTCATCACAGCGTATGTAATTATACTTCCCCATCAGCAATACCTGCATTTATGTTATGTCCTCAGTCTGTGGCCATAGTATTTTGGGTCACTGTTCTCATGCCCCCCCCCCCCCCCAAACTACTCCATGTATTTAATCAACACTATCCTTAGCTGATTTTGTGCTGACCAGATGCAGGAATTATAACTCCTGAAAGCTAATCTCAGATCCATTAGGTAAGAACGATAAAAAAGGAGTACTGGCAACTTGTTTAACAACTGTTTATAAAGCTCATCATCCCATCATGAGCAATAAAATGTTTATTTTTAAAGAAACCCATCAAGTTCCTGAGAAACAATTGGCTTGTCAGGAGACCTAAAGTTACTGGAGTGGATAAAACAGAAAAAACACAGTTAATGGAAGCATTTACTACAAGGGAATTCATTAAATGAATCACCAATAAGTCTTTAACAGGTTTGCATGTTTTTAGTAGGATATGTTGAGCACAAAGGTGAAATTGGAGGTATGGGAATACATTTGCTAATTTCTGTTTGGATCGATGCAGTGGAAATTATGAAAATTTGTCATAGTTCAAGGTGAGGATAAAAAAAGATATATGATTTTCCTTAATGTGCATGTTGTAGCAACATTTATGAATTTATTTTGCCCAACCAAAAATGTAGACACTTTGCATAGTTTTATTTAAAATCAAGCATGACAATTGCAAATCTAGACAACAGAATGAATGTTAATGGACACAATAAGTTAGCTATTCTATTATAAAAACATGTTAATTCTTCTGAAAACTATTCTGCTATTTGTGGAATACAGACTGGACAAGTTAGGGGTAGAGATTACAGCAGTATGCCCCTGGTTATGCTTTGTTTGTGATTCAACCCCGCCCCCTTTCTTCTCCCACCTCGCCCCTCACTCATTATGAAACACAGAATTCCATTCTCGGTACCAGCGACTTTATTTGTGGGAATAACAGGCCACAGCTTACATAACAGTGCCCCAACCATCACCTCATGCTATGCAGTAACAACACACAATACCTTAACAGTAAACCAGCCTGGAAGCATACAAAACTACTGTTCCCTGCTTCGCCTAGGCCCGCACAATGACCTAAGTGTAGCTTTCCCCACCGCTGACTGCTCCGTATTGGCGCCTGAGGTTATCTTATGCTCTGATTGTTCCTTGAAACCGAGCCCAGGCACCCCAATCCATGATACCAGACCTCCTGTTACCAGTCCCAGGCACTCCACTCCAGTACTTGAGCCCCCCCCCCCCCAATACTGTGGTACTCCCACTTTTCTGTCAGTGTGGTCCCGCCACCAGGAGGGCTGAATTCCGACTCACCCCATCGTAAGAACTGAGCTGACCGTCTTCCCCAAGCCAGCGTTGAAGACATCAAACCCAATATCACATCCCTTGTAGATATGGCCTTGGCCCCCACAGCGATGCTTTCATACTTGACCACAATCCCCCACCGGGCCCTAATGAGTACTCCACCTCTGCATTCAATTTCTTTCTGCTTTTTTCAATTCCCTCATGCCGAATAGCCTCGATATATTTCTGCCTTTGGATTATCTGGGACCAGACGACGCCTGCCCCCAGCTCAGAGTGAATTCATGCCATGTCCCTCTTGACCTCAATGATCAGGTTAATGCCCTTGGTGGATACCAAGTCATTGCCACCTAAATGTAGCACGATGAAGTCTTGGGGTTGGCTCGCTCCCAATTTGTTACAAAGAGCAGGCCTCAACTGCTCCCACAGCATCCCCTGCTTGCCTAGCCACTGTATGTTCATGGAGTCCACAGAAAAGCTGACCTGTTTACTGTAACAGCTGAACACCACTCTTCTCCTGACCCAGATGATGTAGGAATGGCCCATTATCCAAATTGTGATCATCCTTTTTTCTACCGAGATAAGATGGAGAAGCGTGTTGTGGCTTCTGGTTCCCACAACGGTTTATTTATTTATTTATTTATTTATTTATTTACATTCTCTTATATACCGCGCTATTCTGCATCAGTGCGGTTTACATTGAACAAACTGAAATTACATTGAACAGGGCATTATAACTTGGAGATAACTATTTTACAGGGAACATGGGCTATGGAGGGTTATGTGGCTTGCCCAAGACCACAAGGAGCACCTGTGGGACTAGAAACCCCAGTCCTTCTGGCCCAAGGTTGCTGTCCTCTAGTGGGATTTGAACCCCCGACCTTCCGGCCTGAAGTACCTTGCCCCAACCACTAGGCCACTCCTCCACCCAAATATCACCAATCAAAGAATTACTTAGACAGCAGTTGCTTTATCTACAAAGACTTTTATTTCCAGCATCATGCAGAACAGCAAGGTCTGTCTATAGAAATGGCAGACAGTACTTTCTTTCTCTGTGAAGGGGAAGAAAATACTGCCCGCCCTTTCCCTAAAATAACCACCTTATATACATTTCTCCGTGTCTCAAATGTCTACTTCATCTGTTTCAAATTAATTCCAGTGAATCCATCATACATTCTTAAGTGTCAGCAGGGCCCTGCAACACTTTTCCCAGGGGAGAATCTCCTTACATTTGTACATCTGGACCTATCTGGACCTGCACTTAGACCTGCTTATTTATACATGGCCTATGACCTCTATACATCTGGACATGCTTTTAGGTCTATTTATCTATGCATGGCCTGTGACTTTTGACCCTTCCTGTATTTTTCCTTCTTCTTGGCACTAATTGAAACCAGGCAGAGAGTATTTTGTGCTCATTTGTTTGAATTCTTTGCTTGACCTGTAATTTCATGTTAGGCCCATTATTCTGCATACTTCTATCCAGAATATGGTTTCCCAGAATCCTCCATAACAGGCCGCATCCATTTTCTTATGGCAAGCATATACTCTCATATAGCTATTGTCTTCTTGTCTGTCTTCTTGTCTTCTGTGCCATTCATCCTCCTGTGTAGTTTCACCAGGCAAGAGTTCAGTCATATAAAGCCAATATATAAGCAGACCTAACTCAAATTTCCCAACATTCTCCACTTTTCTATTCCTTTTTCTTTTTATGTGGAGGGGCAAAAGTAATCCCACTAAGGGGCATTGATAACAATAACCATTTGAGACAGGGAGGGATGATCCAAAGGGGCAGCTTCTGGTACAGTTCTCGAGATACAACATACATGGCATTGGTGCTTGACTTATCATTCTTTGACAACAAGCAAAACAGAATGGATAATACACAACAGGCAATAATTGCAAAGCAAGCCATACTTAAAAGAATAAGAATGAAAGCTTTTAGGCCTCCTCCGAGTTTGGAATACCAGCAGACAACATTCTAAGAGAATGGAAGACATACAGCTTGCAATAATACTGAACACATCAAATATTCAACAAAGTGATGAAAAAAGCTTTGAAAATGTTACAGCAAAACTTGAGCTGGTGTGGGTATTGCAATTGCTGTAGCCCAAATGGCTTGTAGATTTTCCCAAAAGTCCCAATCAGTCTTAATAGTCTTTATTTTCAGATAATTTGGACCTGCTTCCCAGCAGTTTTTCAGGACTGTGTCATGCGCTTCACCTGTCTCTGAAGTTTAAGTGTGGTTGAGTTCAGAGGTCTTGGGGTGGACTGTTCTATCTGGACTATGGCCAACTCCCTCTGCTGGAATCTATGGATTTCAATCGGTGACATGGTTCCAGGTCCCATTCAGAAGAGCAAAATCCAATATTAAATGAAAAGGCTAAAATATTCTAGATTAGATTTTACAATGAGACAATGCAATGTGATAAACATCATTTCATCCATATTTACTTAAGATCATAACTATCTCATATGGTATCAACTGTGTCTCTCAGTTTGATAAACTTCTTGTCTCTCCATCACTGAAGATTCATTTGCTGGTAGGAAATACTCTACTATGCTCATAACTGATCTTTACATATTAATAGATTAGACAAGTTGCAAGCACATATTCTGCAAGTTTGGCAAGTTTCAGAATTACCCCAATTTTTATTTGTGAAAATTTGTCATCAAATCATCCCTCTTTTTACTCCTGCATGTCTGGCCAGGACATACAAAGGCAAAATGAGGCAAAAAGCATTTGGAAGTACCACATGGCCATATGGATGTTCCAAGCATATCAGGGTGCAAAATGCACCTAGCCTGTCTCCAGGTGTCTATTTCCAATTATTGAATATGTGTTGGGGCTTAAATGACTTCCTGAATTAAAGATTCTGGAGACAGCATAGTTGAATAAAATTTGTTTACATGTTCATTAGACAGACATGTCACTCTAAATAACCTTCATCAGTTTAATGTCCATTAGAGTACCACCTCTTAATTGGCATGCTAAGAACATCAAACAATTGTTAGAAAAACTTAGTATTATGGTAAACAAATAGTATAGAGAAAATATAAACTTGGATTCTTCTTAATGAATATAACAACATGAGTAAACAGTGTCTTTTTTTTTCACCAACTTAATTGGTATGGTTCAAAAATGGACATATGTGCTCATTCAAAATAGCAATTGTCTTAAACAATCTGAATAAAGTCCCTACAGTATAAAAAGATTATTTTTGTAACATTTTATAATGGCAGGACAAATCATGACTTTTAACATGACAGCCACATGTCTCTCTCTCACGTATGGCATAGAATCTATTGTATATACTGTTCTCAGTGAAAGTGCTGAACAAGGCAAAATAATTATCCTGAGTCTTTCATTACACTGATACTGTTGCCTGTCAGGTGGAGACTTCAAAGCAGTGCTTGGGCTAGCTTCACCTTACCGGCATGCTATCTCAAGAAATGCAAATGAATAACAGAACTAGACAGACATGTTAAAAAAAAACAAACCTCTGTATCAGAGAAAGTGCTGTAGGAGACTTTGTCTAATCAATTCAACTTAATGTTATTGTTTTATGTGTAAATAACTTTACAAATATTCTCAGTTTTTTCTGGGAACTAAGCTCCATTTTTTCTACCAAATTTGTTCTGCAAGTGTGTAAGCTAAAGTAAATTTGTATGTCATAGTGCTACAATATAGTGTATTCCTAAAATTGAAACTTAAAAAAAAAAAATCTTTCAAAACAAAGTACACTGTGTTCTCTGGACCCCAACATATAAAATTTAAATACAGAAAAACAGATTAATTTATCCTAAAATTCAGCAACTCCCGTGTTACTGTCCTTAGTCATTAGTCATTAGCACTGAGCTTAAGAATACAAACACTCCTTTTCACATTTAAATTGAATGAAACTGGTGTCAAACGGAACTGCAAACTAAACAGTAGATCTCTCTTTCTGTCCTTTAAACAAAAATTAAAATAAAAGTTACAGCTCTTTTGGATGTATGAACAATAAGTATGTCCTCAATATATAAAATTCAATTTTACTTTTAATTTTGCTTGATCAAAACCAAACATATAACTTCTCATTCACTCGGTAATCAAATCACTTCTAAGTAGCATTGTCCTGTCAGGGCCGTCAAACCCCCACTCTAAAGGGCAAAGGACAACAGAAACAGATTCTCCAATGCCTTGATTGTTTGATCTAACATCTGGGAGCACTTAAGCACGGCAACCCATCTGATCAGAGGAGAGAGGCTTTCCTGAGAGACTTCATTAAAGTATTCCCCCATTGGGAAATCCCAAAAAGCAATATACCTTTCAGCTTGAGAAACACAGGAACCTTAAAAGAAAACAATTAAAAAATATTTTCTTCATAATCTTATATAAAGATTTTCTCCAACAATGTAATACTAAGTAAACATTTTTGCATCACATGGTTACATATTTTCTTACACGGATTTTCTTTAGAGCTATTTTTCTTAGTTGCAAAATCCAGCTGTAATCTTTTTCCTTTATTATTAATTTGATCTTAAATTTGTAAAGTCATAAGAACATGACAAAACTGATCTTGTATCACTTAGTCAAACTAATATTAGCATCACTACGATCTTTTATTAATCTCTGGTTAATTAGGATCTTCCACATTTGTTAACACATTCATAGAAATTCGTTATGCATTGTGTACAACTGCCCTATGACCTATCACAGACCCAGGCAGAGCTATTTAATCTTCTGACACACAGAGAACAGCAGACAAATTTTTTCTTAACTCAGATCCCAAATTTAAAAAATAAAACTTACACATATGGATCAGATTTATTTACTGCACACAAACATGCACAGGGGAATTTTCAGGCTGTACTTGTCTACCAGTCATATCACTGCACACAATAGCTGGCAGTTCAGAATAAAACACTGTCAATTATCTGTGCGGTCTGCTTCTAAGATTCTCACTTCAGTGTACAATACATTCAGATCCCAATCCACTAACTCAGAAAATCCATTCCATGTTACAATATATTCAGACAGACAGGAAAAAAAACTAGCTGTCTCAGCACATCAATTACTAAAGCAGATCCTGGAAGATTTTTCGTTGTTTTCAATGTTCTAAAGAAGACAGGAAGGACATGGAAGAATAGAGACAGATAAACAAACACCACTTAGCACTTGCGTTCAAGGGACTCCGGGCCAACGGTTTTACCCTCTCCAGAGACTGGGGCATCTTACAAGCACATGAATATTGTAAAAGAAAATAAAAGCAAACAGATACGCTCTCCAGAAATTCCACACTTAGTTCAACTTAAGAAAATAATTCTAATCAGTTCAGCTCCAGGGAACATAAAATCTACTGGAGTAGCCAGTAATGACAGGACAGTGTTTACTAAAGATTAAAACTAAAAACACAAAACAGAGTTAAATGCATTATACCTAATCAGCCTACTAGACCCACTCCTCCTTGGTTATTTAATGCAGCTGCAGTCAGCTCCGTCATTCACCTTGATCTAGAACTTGCAAAGTAATTCATTTCAAAAAGATACTTAGAAAGCTATTCTTCAATAGATCTAATTGTCACCCTCTCTGGTCTGTGAACACCCCAGATAAAGTGATCATCCCTGTTTTTCTATAAATATTCTCCTTAGCTGTCCCTCTTTCTAAAATCTGTAAACCTGGTGTTTTCACTGTTTGGGGACAGGGGCAAACCCCTCTTTATTCACAAGGGGGGTAACTTCGCTTTTACAGATGGAAAATTCAGACCTTTTTATTTACAAAGGTTAGAAGTTACTTATCCAGGACTCATACAAAACATACACCTCTTGCGCTTTGTCTAAACCCAGCCAATCTCCTCGCGGAGGTATGAAAACGTGGATAAAGACACACACTCGCTTCATATCAATGATATGTACAGTCTCAATCGTACATCAATCAATCCTGGAAAAGAGACATAATGTCTGGACAAAACTTCCTTTCTCTAATCATTCCCTAATGTTACAACTAAATACAGAGACACTCTAACAGTTCTCTTACATAACAAAATATTAATTACATACTTACCCACCACTCGAACCTGGGCAAGTCTTCTGTCCTTTCATACAGACAGGGAAACTGAACACTCACCAATAGAGTCATCCTAGGGTATCAAAAATCTCTCTCGACGTCACTCAGAGTGGTATTCCCATCTTCTGTACCAGCAGAAGGAATCCTCTTCTCCTAGTGAGAAGGTATTCACATCCCCTGTTGTTTTTTTTTATGTTCTGTGAAAAACAGGAGGTAGTCCCTCTGACAAAAAATGCAGGCAAGTCAAAACTACAGTCAGAGGAGTCCTTGGGCAATTTAGAAAAGAAAATTTAGAGGGGCTTCGGCACCAATAATTGTGGCTTCTGGTTCCCACAACGGTTGCCCAAATATCACCAATCAAAGAATTACTTAGACAGCAGTTGCTTTATCTACAAAGACTTTTATTTCCAGCATCATGCAGAACAGCAAGGTCTGTCTATAGAAATGGCAGACAGTACTTTCTTTCTCTGTGAAGGGGAAGAAAATACTGCCCGCCCTTCCCCTAAAATAACCACCTTATATACATTTCTCCGTGTCTCAAATGTCTACTTCATCTGTTTCAAATTAATTCCAGTGAATCCATCATACATTCTTAAGTGTCAGCAGGGCCCTGCAACACTTTTCCCAGGGGAGAATCTCCTTACATTTGTACATCTGGACCTATCTGGACCTGCACTTAGACCTGCTTATTTATACATGGCCTATGACCTCTATACATCTGGACATGCTTTTAGGTCTATTTATCTATGCATGGCCTGTGACCTTTGACCCTTCCTGTATTTTTCCTTCTTCTTGGCACTAATTGAAACCAGGCAGAGAGTATTTTGTGCTCATTTGTTTGAATTCTTTGCTTGACCTGTAATTTCATGTTAGGCCCATTATTCTGCATACTTCTATCCAGAATATGGTTTCCCAGAATCCTCCATAACAGGCCGCATCCATTTTCTTATGGCAAGCATATACTCTCATATAGCTATTGTCTTCTTGTCTTCTGTGCCATCCATCCTCCTGTGTAGTTTCACCAGGCAAGAGTTCAGTCATATAAAGCCAATATATAAGCAGACCTAACTCAAATTTCCCAACAAAAGAGGAAATAACATTGTCATCCATACTGCTGTAGTCTACAGACCTCCGACTCATATTGAAGAAATAGATAACGAATTGATTATAGATATTGCCAAGATATCCACAAAGGGGGAAGCGATGTGGACTGGATTACTCCTGCAAATCTGGAAAGAAGCAAAAAAATTGTGGATGCTCTCCAAGATGCTTTACTTAGACAAATGGTGATGGAACCAACCAGGGAAAGCTCAACACTGGATTTAGTGCTCACCAACAGTGATAGCGTGTTGAATGTCTGCAAGAGTGCCCCTGTGAGCAGCAGCGATCATCACACGGTGTGGTTTGAGATAAAAGCCATGGTACAGTCCTAAACTTCAAAAACACCAACTCCAATAAAATGGCCGAGTACCGAAGGGGCGGAGCCTAGCGGTGAAGCAAGATGGATGCATAGGAGCTCTGCTCCTGCTGACCCACGGAAATTCTCCTGTAAATCTGCCTATTTGGGTGACTGTGGTTAAATCTTGCTGACATAGTGTGCTTTATAAGAGTGATGGCGACTGGGAAACAAACCAAATTAGAGTTTGCTGCGAGTGGGAGTGCAGGATCTAAGCGCGCCAAACAAGATCCCCCTTCTCCCATAAAGATGGCGTCTGGACGCGAGGCCGAAGATGGGAAGAGAGAAATACTGGCGGAGATCCGGGCGGTGCGAGAATTAATCTCGGCAAATGGTGCTACATTATTACAGATGCAGACAGATCTGTCGGAGTTTAAAGAGAGAACGCAAGGATTGGCAGCCCGTGTAGAGAGAATTGACGACTCGATGGCCGCGCACGAGGAGCAGCTGCAAAAGTTATCTAAGGCTCTGAAAAAGGTACACTTTCTTGAGACAAATGTGGAAGACCTCTTAAACAGAGCGCGTCGAAATAATATTCGGCTAGTAGGTGTACCTGAAGGAGCGGAGGGTACAGATACAATCGGCTTCTTGGGAAGACTACTGCCTCAACTGCTCAGAATTCAGTTCAGTTCTCCTCTGGAAGTGGAGCGGGCACATCGGATCCCTGCTCATACCGGGGGACGCAGTCCACGACCGAGGCCCCTAATATTTTGTTTATTGCGTCATCAACAGGCCATGCAAATCATGGCTGCAGCAAGGGCCCTGTCACCTGTAACGTATGAAGGCCACAGAGTTTCGTTCTTTCCGGATCTATGTAAGATTACAATGGACAGAAGGAAAAAATTCTTAGAACTGCGACCTCGTCTCCAGCAGCTCCAAGCTAAGTACGGATTATTCTATCCCGCGCGTCTCAAAGTCACCCTGGATAATCGCACGAGAACTTTCAAGGACCCTGATGGCCTACTGCAGTTCCTGGAGGAGCAGGAAGCTCTGAAAATGCATACGGATAATGGTCCCTGAATGGAGCTGTTAATAATGGTTATCATCGTGTATAAGCAGGTTTGCTAGATAGATATAAATATTTCTAAGCAAGTTCTGTGCTGTAAGTTTTACCTCCTCCCAAAGGGGTAATGAGACCTGTTTGTCTGTTCATTATACACTATATAATTGTGTGTAGGTTGAGATTTGACGGATGTGTAATAAATCATTGTTCTCCATTGCTCTAGGAGAGAAGGAAGGGGAAAAAAAAAAAAAAAAAACGAACCCACAAATAAATCAAAATAAAATTAATAATAAGAATAACAAAAGAATGTAGCAAATACTGTGTCAGATTATTCATATTTAGGCATTTTCCTAAACTGATAAACTGATGTGGGGATGGCGGAGGCTGCTATGCTCCATTTTTTAGTCTTCACGCTGTCTTACCTTTGGTTGTTGCTCCTTTTGGGGAGGGGCTGTTATGTACGCTGCAGGCAATTAGGTTATCCTTATGCACCCTGGTTTAATTTGCAAGGTAATGAGTGGCTTAAACATACGCTGCAGTATGCAGACCATCTTTTGTATTTCTGTCCTAATGTACCCTCTTAAACTCATGTCTCTGAATGTGAAGGGCATAATGAACCCTATAAAGCGTACGAAGATCATGGTATATGCTCATAAACAAGGAGCAGACTTAGTTTTTCTCCAAGAGACTCACTTGTCTCCTAAGGAAAGTATGAAACTAAACTCAAAATATTATCAGCTGCTTGCATTTTCGCCTGCTCTGGGGAAGAAGAACGGGGTTGCAATCCTGGGTAAAGGCAGGTCACAAATTCAGGTTTTGTCTACAAGAGCAGATAAGGAGGGGCGTTGGGCCAAGGCTCACGTTGTTATTGGATCTAGACACCTGGTTATCATCTGTATATGCTCCAAATGCGGATCAGTCTAATTTTTTTTGTGCTCTCGCCAAAGAAATCCAGGATGACGATTCGGTCCCAATAATTCTCGGGGGAGATTTTAACCTGGTCCTCGACCCCCTGTTGGATTGCAGCCCCAGTAGACCAAGGGGTGGTAAAGCCTTGACGTTGTTACACTCGCTCATGCAAGAAGTCGGCCTAGTGGATATCTGGCGGATCCTATTTCCGAGGGAAAGAGACTACACGTTCTTCTCCTGTCCTCACGGTTCGTTTTCAAGGATAGACTTTTTCTTAGTATCTAGAACACTGGTACAGGATGCGTGTGGAGCCAGCATTCTGAGTACACATATATCGGACCATGCGGCAATTTCTTTGGAATTAAGTCTTGATAGTGACCTGCCCGGGCAACAGCTTTGGTCTTTTAACAGAGCACTTCTGGGGGATTTAGACTTCAAGGCGACTATTACACAAGCCATAAAAGATTACTTACCTTTAATAATCCAGCAGAGTCGCCAGTGTGGGCCTGGTGGGAGGCCTTTAAAGCGTCTATAAGAGCACACATCACCAGCTTCGCAATAGCCAAAGCTAAGAAGGCACGGTTGCAGCTGCAAGAGATTGACTTACAGATTAGAGCAGGAGAAAGACTTCTGCAAAGAGGCACTAATGCAACAGTGCTGAGTCGTCTGCACAAGCTGCGATATCAATACAACACCTTATTAAGTACTGAAGTGGAACAATGTATGTTTGAAGGCCATGCCCGTTATTACTTGGAAAAAAATAAGGCTGGTAAGCTGCTGGCTACCAGCCTAAAGAAACGTCGCAATAAAACTCATGTAACTCATGTGTTAGATATCCAGCAAAACCGCTTAACTAGAAGTGGGGATATTGCGGCGGCCTTTCGAATGTATTATGAACAGCTGTATGCTTCAGAAATACCCTTTGATGAAAAGGCTTGCGAGGATTTCCTAGCCAGAGCTGAAAGGCCTATCTTGCAGGAACCCTATGTGTCCACATTGGGAAACCCCTTTTCAGAAAAGGAATTGCGAGAGACCTTAGTCAATATGAAAATCAATAAGGCGGCTGGACCAGATGGAATCCCGGTTGAATTTTACAGGACCTTCGCAGAGGAGGTGCTTCCTCAACTTTTGATTTATTTCCAAGGATTGCTGGCGTTAGATCAGAAGAAGGGTACATTTGCTGAGGCAACGATTGTGGTGCTTGAAAAACCGGGCAGGGACCCACAGGATGTTGGAAACTACAGACCCATATCGCTCCTAAATGCTGATTACAAGTTATTCTCCAGTACATTGGCCAGGCGACTGAATAATATATTACCTCAATTGATTCACCCCGACCAGTGCGGTTTTGTGTCCGGACGGTCCACAGCCGATAATGGGCGTCTCCTGTGTGATGTGATGGAACGAGCCTCTACTTTGGATATCCCTATCGTGGGCCTTTCAATCGATGCTGAAAAGGCTTTTGACAGGCTTGAGTGGCCTTTTTTGTATCATGTGTTAGCCTGGTTTGGCTTGCCTAAAGACTTCGTCGATAAGGTTCGGGTTCTTTATGACTGTCCCACTGCTCGAATCCTGGTCAATAGCACCCTTTCAAAGCCTTTTCCCCTGCGGCGCGGCACCAGGCAGGGATGTGCTTTGTCCCCGCTTCTTTTCAACTTAGCACTGGAACCGCTGGCGATATTAATCCGTCAGTCTGAAGCGATTCAAGGTATACAGGTAGATGACCTTCATGTAAAACTGTCAGCCTATGCTGATGATTTGCTGGTGTTCCTCGGAGCTGACTCCATATCTCCACTTCTACATCTCATCTCCCAGTACTCGATGTTCTCCGGATATAAAGTCAACTGGACTAAATCTGTTGCCTTCTCTCTGAATGACAAGGCGAATTCGTCCCTGGTAGACAATTTTCCCTTTCAGTGGGAACCCACAGCGATAAAGTACCTTGGGGTACAGTATTCTACTTCCCTAGAAGAAACTGCACAGCTGAACTCTATAAAATTGCTGGAAATGGCGCAGTCCTACACCCTGGCGTGGTCTCTGCTCCACTTGTCTTGGTGGGGCCGTATAGAAGCGATCAAAATGACGCTGGTGCCTAAGATAAACTACATCTTGAGTATGCTCCCATTTTTTCTTCCTCCTACAACATACAAAAGTCTTGAACGAATATTAAGTACTTTTCTCTGGGCGGGGAAAATCCCCAGAATTGCACTAAAGAAGCTAAAAGCTACTAAAGCAAAAGCTGGAATTTATTTTCCTGATTTTTCTTGGTATCATAAATCCTTTCTTTTGAGGCAGGGTTCGCTGTGGGCTTTAAGTGATACTCTGGAGAATACTCCCACCTGGCTCAAGCTGGAAGAGCGACTTGTAGCGCCCTGTCCTCTCAAGTTACTCGTCGGAATGATGTACCCTAAGACATCTCAAAAGGGGAAAGTGATAGCTTCGACTCAATCTGCGTTTCAGTCATTTCTTCCCATCATTGTACAGGAAAATCCCCCTTCTCGGCTTGTACCGCTTTGGTTCAATCCTACTTTCGTGATCAATAAGGAGATATGTGCTTGGGTGCAGTGGCAACGAAAAGGAATCTGGTCCGTGGGACAACTGCTGGAAGGTCCTCATTGGAAATCCTTTAACACCCTTCAACAAGAGTTTGACTTACCGGCTTCTTGGTATTTCCAGTGGCTACAGCTGAGACACTGTATCAGCAGCGTATTCCCGTCCCCGGAAAGATTAACTAGCTCTTGGGGCTTGTTGCAGACTGTTGAAGAATTATCAGCCCAGCGAGGAGCTGCGTCACGATTCTATGCTATGTATGTGGATTATTTCACCCCTGCAAATATGGGGCTGCGTCGTATCTGGGAAGCGGAAACGCAAGCTACTCTGTCTCCGCTGGACTGGGAAACATTCTGGGGCTCTTCGATTCGAGCATCTAAGTCAGCGGCCCTCACACAATCTCTTTTCTTTTTGGCACACAGGGCTTATATTACCCCAGTTGTTTTGAGCAAATGGAATATGACAGAGGGCAATGTGTGCTGGACTTGTCATGGAGATGTTGGTACGCTCAGACACATGTTATTGGAGTGTCCTCACATTCAGCAGTTTTGGACAAAAATCTGGAATAAAATTCAGTCGATTTTAAACTTCTCGGCTGACCTAACCTGGCAAACACTTGCTTTTAGAAACGTGGGATTGTCCATAGACCTTGATAAGAACAATCGCTTTCTCCTGAACTTCATGATGATGATAGCCATAAAGCTTCTCCTCACGTATTGGAAGAACCCCTGCAAGCCTACTTACGAGGAATGGTGGAATCAATTGTGCCTGTTTGCCAGATATGAGAAAGCCGCAGACAGAATTCTGCTTCTGAGAGGTGCTAGGCCTAAACTCTCCAAATGGTCTGCATTAGATAAGTATGTTCATACAACATATTAAATTCCTGATATCCACGGTGCGCAGATAACGCCGGGTGCATTGGATGAAGTTAATCTGGACCCCTGTTGCCTGTAGCGTCTAGGGGGGGTGGGGGGTGGGAACTGTTACCGTTAATATGCTTCTTTTCTGTACTTGAGGCCTTAGGTCTATTTGTAAAGGGAAGTCTGGAAAGAGTGGTCAGAAATCTGTGAGTCCATTTTGGGCTTGACAGTTTCCTCCCTAACGGTCCGCTGGTACGTTTAGTTTTGTATATTTATGTATGATGTTATTTTCCTTGTGTATATGTGTAATTTAGTATTTTAGTATTGTATCTCCTTCTGGTGTGTGGTGTGTTAAGTTGTATTTCAAAATCAATAAACACAATTTAAAAAAAAAAAAAAATGGCCGAGTACCTAAAGGAGGAGCTAACAGGGTGGAAGGAGATAAGGGAAGTGGAATTGCAATGGGCTAAACTAAAGGTGGCAATAGAAGGGGCAACAGATAAATATGTAACAAACGTAAACAAAAACAAGAGGAGAAGAAAACCTATTTGGTTTTCCAAAGAAGTGGCTGCTCAAATAAAGGCAAAAAACACAGCTTTCGCAAAATTCAAAAGCTCGCAAACAGAGGAACACAGAAATGAAAACAGGATCAAACTCAAAGAGACAAAGAGAGAAATAAGGATAGCAAAATCAAAGGCAGAGGAAAAGATGGCTAAAGATGTAAAGTGTGGTGACAAAGCCTTCTTCAGGTATATTCGGGAAAGGAAGAAGATCAGAGGTGGAATTGCAGGACTCAGAAGTGCTACAAATGGACTCGTGGAAAGTGATATTGAAAAAGTAAAATTGCTAAACGAATACTTCTGCTCTGTTTTGACTAAAGAAAGGCCTGGAGAAGGACCACCTGTGACTCCCAAATATAAAAATGGGAAAGAAGTAGTTACCACACCATTCACAGAAGATGAGGTGTTAGAACAACTTGCAAAACTGAAAGTGGACAAGGTCATGGGACCGGATGGGATACATCCCAGGATACTGAAAGAGCTCAGAGAGGTTCTTGCAGGGCTGTTAAAGGATGTTTTCAACAGATCCTTGGAAACAGGAGAGGTTCCTCAGGACTGGAGAATGGCTGATGTCGTACCTCTACACAAAAGTGGTGACAGGGAAGAAGTGTCAAACTACAGGCCTGTGAACCTTACCTCAGTGGCGGGAAAAGTCATGGAGGCGCTCCTGAAAGAGCGAATAGTGAGCTTTCTCAAAACCAACAGATTGCAAGACCTGAGGCAACATGGTTTTACCGAAGGACGATTTTGTCAAACAAATTTGATTGAGTTCTTTGACTGGGTGACCAGGGAGCTAGATCAAGGGCATGCGATGGATGTCATCTACCTGGATTTCAGCAAAGCCTTCGATACTGTTCCTCATAGGAGGCTTATCAATAAACTCAGTAGCTTGGGGATGGATCCTAAGATGGTAAATTGGATCAGAAATTGGTTGACTGACAGACGATAGAGGGTGATGGTAAATGGAGCTCACTCAGATGAAGGGAAGGTGAATAGTGGGGTGCCCCAGTGGTCAGTCCTGGGCCCAGAACTGTTCAATGTATTTGTGAGTGATATTGCTGAAGGACTGAATGGAAAAGTCTGTCTTTTTGCAGATGACACGAAAATTTGCAACAGAGTGGACTCCCCCGAGGGAGTGGTTAACATGAGGAAAGATCTACAAAAGCTGTAAGAATGGTCTAATGCTTGGCAATTAAGATTTAATACAAAGAAGTGCAGAGTCATGCACTTGGGCAGCAGAATCCAAGGGAATTTTACTCGATAGAGGGTGAGAGGTTGATGTGCACGGATCAGGAGAAAGACCTTGGTGTGATTATTTCTGAAGATCTCAAGGTGGCAAAACAGTGCGACAAGGCAGTGGCAAAAGCCAGGAGGATGTTGGGCTGCATACAAAGAGGAATCACCAGCAGAAAGGAAGAGGTACTTATGCCACTGTACAAGTCACTGGTGAGGCCTCACTTGGAATGCTGTGTTCACTTTTGGAGACCGTATCTTGCAAAGGATGTAAAAAGACTGGAAACTGTTCAGAGGAAGGCGACCAAAATGATTTGGAGCCTGCGTCAGAAGCCTTATGAGAAGAGACTTGAAGACCTAAAGATGTTCACTTTGGAGGAGAGGAGGGACAGAGGAGATATGATTCAGACCTTCAAATACTTAAAGGGAAATAATGAACAAACAAACCTCTTCCAAAGACGGGGAAGCTTTAAAACTAGAGGGCATAACAGGAAGCTGGTAAATTGAAAGGCAATGTAAGGAAATACTTTTTCACATAAAGGGTGGTGGATGCTTGGAATGCCCTCCCGATGGAAGTGGTGGGGGCAAGCACGGTGACGGAATTCAAAATGGCATGGGACAGACACAGTGGATCCCTTTACAGCAAAAGGATAAAATCAAAATAAACTGAACCATCTAATTTCTCAACAAATAGGTGTGTCCTGCATGGAGTGATGGGTTCACCCCTAAACAGGGACATGGGGAGGGGTGGCCTGCATGGAGCGGCAGGTGCACCTACTCTTGCCATCGTGCTAGGCAGACTAGATGGACCATGCTGGTCTTCATCTGCCGTCATTTGCTATGTTACTATGTTACTTCCGGTGATACATTGCCAAGAAAACCCAGAGGTAGCTGGGTCACTATGAGTCAACACTGACTTGATGGCATTAAAGATAAATAAATAAATAAATAAAACCTTCAATACAGGCACAATTTTTGTTAGATTCGTACTAGTACTTTATAAAGACACATAGGTGCCTATGTGTCCTTATAAAACAGGGTCAAAATCGGCACCTACTGGCCCAATTAATCTAGGCACCGTGTTTTAGAATTACTCTCCACTTGTTGTGCTTTAAAACAAAGTTATTAGGAATGGTGCAAAGTGGGTTTTTTAATCCTGCGAAAGGATTATTGGAGTTCTTCGATTAATGGGATTTTTCCACCTCTGGTTCTTCTCATAAAGAATTAGTCACTAACCTCAGTATTTAACTATTTGCTTTCTCTAGGCATCTGTCCAAAGCAGGTGTACTTGTGTTGCAAAACATTCTATGGAAATAAAACTAAAATGAAAGCATGGGAGTGATCCATGCCACCATTGGTACTGGCTACAAGAAGCTGGGGAAACTAAGCCTTTCTAAAACCTGGTGGTCCTGTTAAGGCCTTAAACATCAGAATGGAAGGGCTCTACACAACCCTTAACTTCATCACAATTATCCTCCCAGCTATCCCAGCAATACAGAACCTTGAAATCTTCCCAAGGTGGCTGAAAACGTGGGGATTTTTCTTCCCTATGCTCTGCCTGTCCTATGCTGGCTCTAGCTGTCAGTACCACAGGGTTGTCAATCACAGAACACGTGCTTGCTGTATGATACAGAAGGTGCTTGCTCTGCAATTTCAAGACCCTTGTTTTATCAGCATAGGACAGGCAAAGCAGTGGGAAGAAAAAAAAAAATCAAACTCCCAGCTGCATTGCAAGGAATTTAAAGGTTCTGTAGCTCCTGGATAGGTGGGAGATGGGGATTGATGTTGGATGTAAGGGAGAAGAGCGCAATTTGATGGGGGCTGACATGCAATTGTGGGCTGGAGATGAGGGGGGGGGGTGATGCTGGGCCTGGGATAAAGAGGCTAGGATCTCACCTGAGACTGGGGATGGTAGAAGGGCTCTGATGCTGGCAGAAGGGGATTTATGCTAGAGCTGGAAGAAGGATTGGGATCGGGAATGGTATAAAGAGCAGATAAGAGATGTGAGTGAGGGAAAGGGTCTACTGTTGGGGATGGGGATGGGAGAAAGTGTCTGGTGATGATCCTGGGAGGAGGTGGGGGAAAATAATGCAAATGGGACACCTCAGTCTTCTCCAGTTTTTCCACTTTCAAAGTTTCTCTCAAGTACATTGTCCATAGTTCTTTAGAGCACAGAAAACTAGTCTTTGGGAAGTTCAGAAATCTGATATTCCTTGACCTCTGATTGTTGTCCATGGATTCCATTTTCAAGTGGTACAACAGGCTATCTTTAATAGAAGTTCCTGCATATTTTTGAAAAGCTCCCACTTGACTTTCCCCTTATGTGACTCTCTGGCTAAGTTCTTGAAAGAAACTCTCTAGCTCACCCAATTTCACAACAGTTTGCTGGGAGAACTCAGATGTCTGAAACAAAGTTATTCAAACCTGCTTCTATTCTCAACAAAGACCCCCCAAATATTCTCAAGAGCAGCCTTCTTTTCAACTAGGGAGGCTGCCCTCCCCTTCCCCACCACCAGCATTCACCCCCCTGTAGAGGTTTGGTAAGCAGAACAGAAGCTGAAGCTGAAAAATGAGATGAGGTCATTGTAAGGGGCCGCTCTTTCATCTGGGACTCTTCCCGCATCCTGGTCTGCCACTATGGAGCTTGTATGTTCACTCCTGATACCAAATGCCATATCACCAAATGCCATATCGCCAGTTGCAATGGGGGGCTTGGGCCACCAGAACTCAGCATCGCTATGAAGTCCTCAGGGGAATACTCTCCCACCCCCAGAGCAGTCTTAGAAGGAGGTGTGCTGTGGATAAGGTGAGAATCCATAGGCCCCAAGACTGGACCCTTCTGCTGCATTCAAGCAGACTTTCCCTTCCTTTTTGAAGGCATAGAGGCAATAATTGCAGCAAAATGAGTGTAAAGGGTAAAAGCAGTCTTTTCACACATCCTACTGAAGCACCGTCTTGACTCTTCCCTCCCATGCTAGGTTTTCTATAGAGTTCTGGAACGTGTTTTTTTATTTTTGCAGGGTTTGGTTAATTTACTAATGGGCAGTTAGACTCCATAATTATGGAGTCAAACTGCCTATAATGCGACTCCATAATTTGGATCTACTGCAGGACCCACGGTACCTGTATAATTGTGTATTTCCATTTTTGTACATGCTTTATAGATCAATAAAACTAAAGGTTAAAAAATCAGTTAGAAGGCGGAGTTGAATTTCATACTGCTACAATGTTTTCGTTATATAAACTTTTGCAAAATAATAATCATAGGTGGAACAGTGGCAAAAGAACTAGCATATGGCAATGTTTTTGTCCCTTTTAAAATAATCCACTCTAGTCACATCATTGGAGGGACTGGTGTGCCTTCCCTTTCCTTCCCCACTCTGCCCTATCCTTCCAATCCACCCTCCGATTCAGTCTCACCAAACAACTGGGTCGCCGACCGCATGCCACCTTCGCTCCTGTCACTTTGATTAAAAAAAAATTCTGCTTCAGTATCGGTTCTAGTGATATAGAGAATTGTGATCACACAGCACTTACATTTTCAAAAACAGCTTTTGATGATCTTATCTACCTGGCAAGCTTTCCAGCACACTATCACATGACGAAGAGGGATAGCTACTAAGCTGTGGTATAATTCACAGTTTTACTGTGCTGAAATTTACCATGCCAGTCACTAACCTGTGGTATGCAGGTTAGTGATGAATGTAATAAATGTATTTTTGTGATATTCCTGGTTGCAATAATACATGTTCCTTGCCGTACTATCATAAGGATAGTAAGCCCCAAGTTGGGCTTTCTAACTTTTAAAGCGGCCTATGGTGTCTCTGTCCCTTGATCAACCTCCTACCCCACCTCAAATCAAAACTTCTCACTGTCCCCTGAATCAAAGTTCCCCATCCCCAGATCAAAGCACCAACCCGACCACCCCCAACATGTACTCTCTTACCCACTGAACTCCTTTTATCTGGGAGGGGAGACTTTGACTGAGGTCAGTTTGGGGCTTTGATTCAAGGAAGTGGGGATGTGTGTGGTACAAGTCTCCATTGGCTCCTTTAAGAGGCTAACTGGGAGCATCAGGCCAGACGTTAGTGGCTGAAGACTAGCCTTACCTTTCCATGAATAATGCAGCTTGAGCACAGGAGGTCATTCTAAAAGCATCTCCACATATACATTTCAGCATTTTCACATGTAGATTGGCATGCATGTGTAAATACGATTTCAGAAAGCCACTATTCACAGGTAGAGATTAACATTTTGCATAGCAAATTCAAGTGTATTTTTAAAAATTTCCTCGTTGGCTTTTACAAAACCTCAGATGGATACACAGATTTTTTTAAAAAGTGCTTGTTTCAGTCAGGGTTTATATGAGGGATTACGGAAGTAATTGACCTTAATCCCCCAAGTTTATTTCCACCTCCAATTTTCCTTTTTTAAAAAAATCAGCTTCATTAGATATTTGGCAGAACTTTTTTTTATATAGGTTTGTAAAATGGACCTACAATTAGGGTTATTTTATAACAGGGCACCTAGGGAGCGCAGCTAGCAGGGACTCTTTTTAGTGGATTGAGAGGGTGGGGAGGGAGGGGCTTGTCCCAATAGGCTAGCCGGTATGGTAGATTGGCCAGGGAGTGTACCAGTCCCGCCTGAACAGCTCCCACTGGAGATCGGGAGCTATCCAGAGGGCTCATTGCTAAAGGGGGCCAACACTTTTTAAATTTATATTGTCAGTGCCGCAGATTGCAACATCGCAGCACCGACATTATTGTGAAGGGTGGAACGTCAATTGCAGCTGTTGGGGGGTACAGAAGCAATAGGGGCTCAGACGTACTGACAGCTATGTGCACCTGCTTGCTACTATACCTTCTCTTGGATCTACTGAGGACCCGCAGGACCTGCTTCGGCAGGCACTACGGGACTTTTCCTGCGACTCCTGCTAAAAGCAGGTAACGTGGGTCTCTGCAGGAAATCCAGAACCACCACAGTATCTGCAGGTGCTAACCCGGGAATGCCCCTGTGGAAAGTGTGTATGTGTGGGGGTGGGGGAGGTTATCTTACTGTGTGGTTTTGGCAGCTAACACACTGTGATAGCTGTCAAACCCTAGCACACTAATAGATATGCCCCTAAGACTTTCACTATGCTGTGATTGGACTCTGCCTTGTCTTTTACCTCAAACCACACAGCGTGCTGATCACTCTTGCTCATGTGGGCACTCACCTGGACATTACACAATATCTCCGTTGGTGAGTACTAGATCCAGTGTCAGCCTTTCCCTGGTCAATTCCATCAGCAGTTGAGTTGGAGGTCTGTGGACTAAGCCAGTATGGATGGTAGTACCATCTTCTCTTTCCAAAATAATCCACAGCGCTTCTTCTTTTCCCCACATCCCCTGCATTTCAGCTGCTTTAAAATTAGATTTTAACATAGAAACATGATTGCAGAATAAAAATTCAATCTGCCCTTTGATACCAATTACTATATTCCCTTTTTTCCCTTTAGAGATCCTTAGTTTGCCTCATGCGTTCTCTACTACCTCCACTGAGAGACTATTCCACACATCTACCACTCTTTCTGTAATGAAATATTTCTGCATATTATTCTTGAGTCTATCCCCTTTCATCTTTGTTCTGTGCCCCCTCATTGCAGAGCTTTCTTTCAATTGAAAGAGACTCTTCTCCTGTGCATTTATGACACAGAGGTATTTAAATGTCTCTATTATATCTCCTCTCTCCTGCCTTTCTTCCAAAGGCAGGAGAAAGGAGATATTGAGAGGAGATATTGAGAGAGGAGATATTGAGATCTTTAAATCTGTCTCCATATGCCTTTATGATGAAGCTCACTAACCATTTTGGTATCCACCCTCTGCACTGACTCCCTCCTGTTTATTTCCT
Organism: Ichthyophis bannanicus; assembly: GCA_033557465.1. Lineage (NCBI taxonomy): Eukaryota > Metazoa > Chordata > Amphibia > Gymnophiona > Ichthyophiidae > Ichthyophis > Ichthyophis bannanicus. The sequence goes on from CM066036.1 coordinate 553,401,670, forward strand.
TTTGAAGGTGTGGTTTCCAGAATTGAACACACTATTCCAAATGAGGTCTCACCAAAGACATACTGAGGAACTATCATCTCCTCCTTCCTGCTGTCCATTGCTCTCCCTATGCACCCAAGCATCCTGGCTTTCGCCGTCTCCTTTTCAACCTGTTTAGCCACTCTAAGGTCATCGGAAACAATCACACCCAGGTCCTGCTCTTCTTTTGTGGACAGAAGTACTTCACCTCCTATACTGTACCACTCCCTTGGATTTTTTTCAGCCCAAATGCATGACCTGCATTTTTAGCATTAAATCTCAACTGCCAAATTCTTGACCATTCTCCAAGCTTAGTTAGATACTTCCTCATGTAATCTACCCCTCCTGGGTGTCTACTCTATTGCAGATTTTGATATCATCTGCAAAGAGATAAACTTTACCTGACAGCCCTTCTGCAATATCACTAACAAAAACGTTAAAAGAATCAGACCATGAATCGATCCCTATGGCACACCATTGGTAACATCCTTCTGCTCAGAGTGAGCTCCGTTTACCTGTATCCTTTGCCGCCTATCACTCAATCAATTTCTAACCCACTCAGTCAATTTAGGGTCCATTCCTAGGGCTACTCTTCCTTCTCCTTTTCTATTCTCCATATCCCTTCTAAATAGATTATAGCTAGCTATGGCTATATCTCATTTATGAGAACTATTAAACCATGTTTCTGTAATGACTGTAACATCCAAGTTCATTTCCACCATCAAGGCTTCCAAGTCAGGAACTTTGTTGCCCAGACTGTGAGCATTTGTGTTCGTTGGCTTGCCTGTATTTTCCGTGAATTTTGTTCCTAACTCTTCTTCCCCTTTGTTATTGATGTGTGAGTTCAGATGATGACTCTTTCTATTTGCAAGTTTATTGTGATGCTTTTTCTTTTTCTGTGGGTGATCAGCTGCTTCCATCCTTCACCCCCTTACTCTAGTTTAAATGTCTGGCTGCATATTGCTTCCTCCACAATTCATCCTAAGAGGTCACAGTCACGGTCTGTGGTAAATCAGACAAAATAGGTGCAGCTTTCATGACACTGCATGGAGTCGCAAGGTCCAAAGAGGATCTTCCATCATTACAGAAAATGACAAAGGAAATTGAAGCCTCTGCTCTTGAAATCATGAAGGAGCTGCAGTTTACAAAGTAGGTATTAATGGCAAACTAATTGCAAAACTGGAGGTTGCTTTCCTTACAGCGTGATTCTATTTATTGCAAAAGCAAGGGGATGAATCAGAGAATAGGTGCTTTCTTGTGACACTGTGAATGGGCAAAAGCAAAATAATTGCTAAAGTGGGATAGGGGGCAGTATACTATAGTGGATCAGGAAAGCAGAGAGGAGGGCTAAATGGCCAGTTTTCTCAGTGCAGAAAGGTGGATAGTAGAGTACCCCAGGATCTGTGTTGGGCCCGCTGCTTTTTAGCATATTCATAAATGAACTGGAAATGGGAATAACGAGTGAGGTGACCAAATTTGCACATGACACAAAATTATTCAAAGTTGATAAAACATAAGAGAATTGTGAAAAATTGCAAGAAGACCTTGATAAATTGGAAATGTAATGTGAACAAGTGCAAAGTTATGCACCTAGGAAAGAACAACCCAAACTGTGGTTACACAAGACAAGGTTCTGCATTAGGAACCACCACCCGGGAAAAAGATATAGGTGTCAGGGCAAGAAAGCAAATAGAATGCTAGGAATCATAAGGAAAGTCATGGAGAATAAACAAAGGAAATTATAATCCTCTATATCATTCCATGGTGCGATGGCACCTTGAATATTTTATGCAGTTCTGGTCACCATATCTTAAAAAGGATATAGCAGAATTAGAAAAAGTACAGAAAAGAGCCACCAAAATGGTAAAAGGGATGGAAGGATACCCCTATGAAGAAAAGCTTAAAAGGTCAGGGCTCTTCAACTTTGAAAAGAGACGGCTGAGGGGGGATATGATAGATCTCTATAAATGAATGAATGGAGTGGTACAGGTAAATGTAGATTGGTTGTTTATGCAATCAAAAAGTAGAAGGACTAGAGGACACACAATGAAGCTACAATGTAACCCATTTAAGACTAATAAGAGAAAATATTTTTTCACTCAATGCGTAATAAAACTCTGAAATTCGTTACCGGAGGATGTAGTGAAGGCTGTAGTGTAGTTGGGTTTAAAAAAGGTTTGGACAAGTTCCTGGAGGAAAGGTCCATAAACCATTATTAAAGAGGATCTGGGAAATCTGTGCTTACACTGGGACAAGCATTGTGGAACCTGTGTGCCTTTTGGGAGCCTGCCAGGCACTTGTTGCCTGGATTGGCCACTGGTGGAAACCAGGATACTAGGCTTCATGGACCTTGGTCTGACCCAGTATTTCATTTCTATGTTCTTATGTTAACTGAAAAGAGAGTTTGGTGATATAAATAATAGGAGTCAGAAAAACAATTTAAGGATTCCAGACTGAATGAAAGGTGAACATCCGGTAAAATTTATGAAGACAGTTCTACCAGAAATTGCTGACATTAATTTTATGAATGACTTTGGCATTGAAAAATCAAATAGCATGCCTTTCCAAAGTATAAGCAACAATAAATACCCAAGGGAAATGAAAACTCATAATTTAAGACCTCAGTTATTGGAAATCCTGAAAATATCAAGAAACAGATATCTATACCATTGGAAGTATAAGAAATTTAAATTTTCATGTGTCTAAATAGAAGCCACAGCACAGAAAAAAGAAACATTTCTATCAATGAGTGTTTCTTAGTTAATTATGAAAGCAGGGTTTCGACTTTGAGACTAAGAGATCACTTGGAAGGGAATTTTAGAAGAGACATCAAATGCAGTCTCTGACATATAAGCCCCAGTGTCTGAAAAAAATGCAGATACATCTAGGTGCACACACAGTTTCACAAATATGGACATGCATGATATGGATGTCTACGGGGTGTCTACATAGACATCCCCAGAACTGTATTTCATACCCCAGATATCTAGTATTTAGAATAGTAGGCTAGGAATAGAGCAACCAGGGTTCAAATCCCACTGTTGCTATTGACATTTTGCTGAATACTGGGAATGATGAAGTGCTTTCTTCTCTACACCCTCTGGATGTTTTTCAACCAAATCAAGCACTTCTTGGGTGCCTGGAGGAAGTCTAAAGTTAGGTGCAGTGCTGGATGTTCACAATGTTTCTGAAATACCCAGGGATGTCCAGGTTCCTGAGAAAGCCCTGACTGTCTCCACCATGCCCCCATTCAAATTCAGATGTCCCCAAAGCTGGCTTCTAAAATGGCCCTGGAGACATCTCTATGCCCATTTTTGGATGTCCAAAACACGAATAGGACTTCTAAATTGACCCCCCCCCCATAGAGTATCTCCCACTACAAACAGAAAAAAACCCAAAAAACAATGGTGATTCATAAATAGAGTGAAACAGATTAAACATAAATCAGTTGTTTGCACTTTCAAAATGTAAAAAAAAAATAGGGAGCATTCCATGAAGAAAATATTTTTTCATTCAATGAACAATTAAGCTTTGAAACCTTTTGCCAGAGGATGTGGTAAGAGTGGTTAGCATAGCTGGGCTTTAAAAAATGTTTTTTTGACATGTTTTTGGAGGAAACATTCACAAACAGTTATTAACCAGACTTGGCTATACCCTTAGTCTTTTAGAAATTTTGATCAAAAGCCAAGGCACTGTGAAAAGGAACAATTTTTTATTTTAAAAAATATAAGCAACTTTTAAATTAGAACAAGGGGGAAAACGGACAGTCGCTCAACAGTGTATGATTTGGAGTAAGGTACATTTGAAAGATATTAAGAAAACAAGGATGTTAGAGCATCCTACTGAGAGGTCTCCATAAAAGTAGCCCAGATGCCTTAAAGAGCAGGGAAAGTTAAAGATTCCAATTTATCTCTGTCAACTTCTGGGTGTATTGCAAACACAACCAGCCATTCTTTGAAATGGCTGTAGGCAATTTTTTTTTAAGTGCCATCAAGTCAATGCTGACTTCTGGCAACACAGCAGCCCTTGGGTTTCCTTGACCAGAAGTAGATTGCCAGGCAAATATAAGAGGTCCAAGTTTGAGAGGCACTGATGGCCGGTAAACAGCACTTGACTTTGTAACAGCTGGTATTTACAGCTTGTGTAGCAGCTGGGGTAGGTTAGGGAGGTGGGTAATCGGTCTTGTGGGTGGGACCCTTTTTAATATAGTTTTTATATGTTTTTATGTATTGTTGTACATGGCTTTCAATGCTTTGCCAAAAGACTGTTTATAAATCTTTGAATAATAATACTGAATAACAATAATAATAAGTATGAAATTAAGATGGGAGACTTAGAATATATAACACTGAGTAAGAGTTAGATATAATTGGCATCTCAGAGAACTTATAAAAGGAGAGCTAATAAGACACTGTGATATCAGGGTATAAATCGTATTCCAATGATAGGGTTGATAAAATTGGTAGAAGGGTGATTCCATATGTTAAAGAGAGCACTAAGTCAAAGAGGTCAATTTTATCAAAGGAAAAAGGTAAATAATGGAATGTCACAGGATTTCTGCTGGGCTAGTGCTTTTTATCATCTTTATAAATGATCCGGACAAAGGAAATATGAGAGAGGTGATCAGATTTGCAGAGAACACAGCATTTTCAGAGTTGTTAAATCACAAACAGATTATAAGAAATTGCAACGGGATTTTGTGAGACTGGGAGATCAGACACTCACGTGGCAGATGAAATATAATATGGACAAGTGGAAAATGATGTACTTAAAGGAAAAATCCAAAGTGTAGTTACACCATGCTAGATTCCAAAGAGCAAACATATTAGGAATTATTAGGAAAAGAATGGAGAATATCATAATGCTTCTGTATCATTTCATGGTGTGGCCACACTTTGAGACATGTTTACCAAAGTGTGCTATTATAATGGAGTCAGTGTAGTAAGCATCCAGGCCAAAAGTTAGCAAGGGGACTCATGCTAACTGGGTAGCATGTAATTTGGTGAAGACTGATTGGGTTGGGGATGAATGTGGGCATTGACGCCACATAGCTGTTCTCACAGGTGTTATGGACATGCACTACTGAAAGTGTTGCCGTTAGTGTGGGTACAGTTAATACACTTCAATGGATGGTGTTAGGTGCACCCACATGCTAGGTTGCACTGTGACATGCATTAGGAATGTACCAATGGTAGGAATGGGGGGTGCGACATACATGCCTCCTGAAGTTGGTACAGGCTTCCATGCTAGATTCATGGCCCAAAACATGTGGCCTCCAGCACATTGTTTAGTAAACAGGCCGGTCTATGTGTAATTTTGGTCACCACATATAAAAAAAAATACAGCAGAACTTTTTAAGAAAGGACATGGAAATTCAGTGATTCATACCATATGGTGGTTATTTTAAAAGCCATATTCTCTATTTCCATATGCAAATTCAGAGAGTTTAGAAATTGAGAGTTTAGAAAGGACTGAATTTACATGTGGTTTTCCTTGCTATATAGAAACTGCAAAGGGATGTGTTGAAGGCATGGTTAGAAAGCAGCCTGGGGGGGGGGTCAAAAATCTATATGAGTATTCCCCATTTCATATTCGGAATGCCCATGTATGACTGCAATTGTCCACATCGGGATTTGCAGCTGTTTCCTGGTACATATAGGTTTTGAAAAAGTGCTAGCATTTTACAGAGGGATTAAATGGGGGGGGGGAGTTATCCTCCTCAATCTCCCATTATTTATTTCCCCCTCCAATTGAAATTAAAGATAACAGCATCTGAAGTTAATTGGCAACATTTATACATGTAGGTTTACAAAATGGCTAACATACATGTGGGAGATATGAAATCCCAACTTCCATATAGAGTTTGCTGTGTTTGCCCCATTGATTTTTCCCTCATGTAGATTTACAAAATGGTCCTCTGGCTCCACATATGAGCAAATACATGTGCACTCTTGCAACAGGCTCTACGTGTTTGACAGAGCCTTTTCTATAATATTGATAGAATGGTGTATGTTGCAACCTAAACATCTCAATTTTGATTTCTACCTACTGTCTCTGTACCATGAAGTGTTTAAATAGAATGCTAGTGGAGATAATAGGTTCTGAGGGGAATTTTAGAAGAGACGTCCAAGTGTAATCTGGGACGTCTAAACCAGAATGTCTGGAAAAAATGCAGGCATGTCCAGGTGCAAACATGGATGTGCCCGATATGGATGTTTGCAGGAGCATCTACATGGACATCTCCAGAATAGTATTTCAGAAGCTGGACATCTAGAAATAGCCTAATGGTTAGAGAAGTGGGCTTAGTGGAAGTCAGGGTTCAAATCCCACTGCTGCTATTATTGAAATGGTGCTGAGTACTGGGGATGATGGAGTGCATTCTTCTCTACACTCTCTGGATATATTTCAGCCAAAAGAAGCATGTTTCAGATGCCTGTTCATGCCTGGAGCAGGTTTAAACTTAGACCCAAAGCTGGATGTCCAGGATGTTTCTGAGATCAAGTGGGGACGTCCAGGTTCCTGGGAATGCCCCAACCACTCCTCCATCATACTCCCATTCAGACTTGGAGGTCCCCAGAGCAGGCTTCTAAAATGGCTCCTGAGAAGTGTCTGTGCTTTGGACACCTATATGCCTGTTTAATTTATATGCAGAACAAATCATCAGAAAAGCAGGATTGTATGAAGACAACAGAGGTGTGAAGATTGGTGGAAGACTCATCAACAACCTTTGCTATGCTGATGATACCACATTACTGACTGAAAGTGAAGATGATCTGAAACATTTGATTCTCATGATCAAAGAACATAGTCTCAAAATGGGCCTGCACCTTAATGTAAAGAAGACAAAGATCATGACAACTGGCAAAATCAAGAAGTTCATTGTTGAAGGAGAAGAAATTGAAATAGTGGACAACTTTAACCTACTTGGATCAACTATCAATAAAGAAGCAACAAGCGGTCAAGAAATCAGATGACACATTGCTCTTAGCAGAATGGCTGTGAAAGACCTAGACAAGATTCTCAAGAGCAGAGATGCCTCTCTCCATACAAAGATTTAACTTACTCAAGCCATGATATTTTCAATAACATCATATGGATGTGAAAGCTGGACAGTGAAAAAAATAGAGAGGAAGAAAATTGATGCCTTTGAATTATGGTGCTGGCGGCGAATACTGCGTATACCATGGACTGCTCGAAGAACAAACCAGTCAGTACTAGAAGAGATCAAACCTAAGCTTTTTTTAGAAGCTCAGATGACAAGACTTCGACTTTCTTACTTTGGACACATTATGCAAAGAGAGAGATCATTAGAGAAAGACATCATGTTTGGCAAGGTAGAAGGTCAATGCAAAAGAAGAAGGCCAACAATGAGATGGATCGATACAATAACAACAGCTACTGGTTCCAGTCTGTCAACAATGAGCCGCCTGACTGAAGACTGAACACAATTTAGGACAACTATCCAGAGGGTCACCATGAGTCGACACCGACTCGTCGGCACTTAATAACAACAACAACAACATGCCAAGGAAAAGCCTTCTCCTTTCTTGGGTAGACTTCATAGGGGCAATATTCAAAAGGATTTAGCTGGTTAGCTGGACCTGCTAACCAGCTAAACACTAGCAATCACAATATTTAGTGGCACTATCTAGATAGAGCTGCTGAATAGCCCCACAGACTTCAGCAAAGATGTCTGATTAAATTTGGGGCAGTCTGTGGGGAGAATGGGGCTGTCGCGGAAGCTATCTGGTTAGTGATGATATATTGCTGCTGACAGGATAGCTAAACTTCATAAGGTTAGAACAGATCAATGGCTCTTCTAACTTTGGAGCCCTTTTACTAAGTTGAACTAAGCAGTTAGTATGGGTTTTGACCTGTGATAACACAGTGGAAGCATGTCTGTGACCATGTGTTGATTTATGCACTAACTGCCACTCACATTTTACAGTGGAGAATGGGTGGTTTAGGGATGGGGAAGGGCATTATGAGAGCATTGCAGTGAGCATAGGGTACATATCACACTCTGTTGCAATTAGCATGGATGGAATTACCTCTGTCTCAATAGAAGGAGATAAGTGCAGCTGTGATAATAGAGCCATGCATTATTATGCACATCTGTGTATTGTCATGATGTGGGTATCAATAAAGATGAGAACTTGAAAAGAAGCCCTGTTTCTTTTAGGAATCTAGATGTGCAGTTACCTCCAGGAACAGCTAGAGGGAGCAGAAATGACCATACAGGAGTTAATGAGCCTAAGAGGGCTAATGATTTGCACCTGGGAATGACCCCGGAAGTCTTGAAGGATAGATTCCTTTATAAGCCAGAGCTGAATGCCAGCAAGGCAGAAGAAGAAGAGAAGGCAGGAGAGCAAGAGAAGGCAGAGGAGCAAGGAGAGAAGGAGAGAGAGCAAGCAGAGAAAGGAGCAGAGAAAGGAGGAACATCTTCACAAGGAGGAACAGCTCTATTAAGAGGATCAGCTCCAAGAGAAGGAGTAAGTGAAAGAATCCTATGTGAGCAAGCCCAAAGGAACAGAGTTCACAAGGGTGAAGTTCAGAAGGGCCAGGCTAAGCATGCTGCTGTTCAAGGGAAGTTTGTTAGAGCCAGCTCTGAAGTTAGAGTGTGTGCCACACCCTGTTCTCACAACGTTCCTGACACAAGAGCAGAGAGACAAAAGCAAAGAACCAGAGAGAATGGCTTAGAGAAAAGCTTGCAATCTCTGAGAATTGCTAACCAAGTGTTAACAGGCAAGAAAGGAAAAGCACTTTGTGAAAAGGCTGAGTTCTTACCAAAGGAGAAAAGGGAATCCACGTCAGGTTTTACCAGGCTGCCAGAAAGCAGAGCGTTGCCTAAAGCTTACAGGCAGAGAACCTGTTACAGGAGGAAAGTTTCTGAAAGGGAAATCTCCGCGGATTCAAATGAGCCAGACTCCAGGTATGAAAGGTTTATTAATGATATAAAATGCTTGAGTCCTAAAGGCCCTGTTGAAACACGTGCTCACTCTGTAAAGAAGGAGAAGCCAGATTGGTTTCATAAAATCCCTAAAGCACTTAGAACACAGTGGTACTGGAGACAAGACCCTAGAGACATTGCACACAGACCTGTGTCAGACAGGGACAGTGATTATTCCCCTGATGAAGAATCCATGGAGATAGAATGCATAAATACTGTTCCCATGTCTCAACCTGAACAGATGGAATGTGAGTTGTGCATAGCCTCGTGCCAGGAGTCTGTAGGCACCGTGTAACCTAGAAGAAGTTTGTAGAATTCCTATGCTATTGGAATGAGCTGAATTCATTTAATCAAGCCTTGCATTAATTGTGAAGTTTAACAATTAAGCATATGATTTGAATGCTGGTACCTTTTGAAACAAAGGACTTTCTGTTGATTCTAAATGTCTTATTTTGAACCCTTGCACTGACGGGGAATAAAAGCCTTAATTTCTCTACACTTGATTTCATTAATGAGTGCTCTTAGGAAGCTGGAATAGGTAAGAACATCTTTACTACGTCAGATGAACCTTACATTCCCTTTGGCTACCTAAAATAATCTTTGCTGTGGAGCAGCCCCATATTTCTAATGGCGTAGACGGGGCTCCCCACGACAAATGGCGTAGTTGTTTGGATTTGGATATAATCCTAAGATATACTGAGAAGAAATAGAAATTACCAGTATTCAGCTTGGAAAAAAAAAAAAAAAAGAAAACCCGGACGGGAGGTAAAAGAAAACCTGGACCGGAAGTGAAAGAAAACCCGGACTGGAGGTCAAAGAAAACCCGGACCAGAAGTAAAGAAAGCCAGATTGGAGGAAGAAAAACGTGGACCGGACTGCGGAGAAGCTGGAACGGAAGGCGAGGTGGCAGACTACACTGGGAACTGCTACAACGTAGAGCAGCACCACCCTTGCTGAGAGTTAGAGTCTACATTTCTACCAGGTAACAGGTAGAAGGGCATAACTTGTGTGGATACAAGTAAACGTTTAAAGGGAAAAATTTTGAAAAAAAAAAAAAAGGGTAAGTGTAGGTCTGATTTTTGTGCAGCCACACTTGGTTTTTTTTTGTTTCTCTTTATTTTCCAGGGATCTCATCGCCATGGAGCAGCGGGAGATGTTTAGCTGGATGGGGGAACAATTCAGCAGGCAAGCAGAACTGGCTGCGCAAACACAGCAGCGTGCAATCCTGGCAATGCAGGAGCAACAAAGGCCAGTCCTGCAGATGCTGGAGTCCTGCCTAAGCCAGCAACAGAAGACACAGGAAGAAGCCGCTGGACTTTTGAAGCAGAGCTCAGGACTGGGCAACTGTCCGGTAGGACTAGGGTCCTATGAGACTCTAACTTTAGGGAAGTTAGGAGTAAATGATGATCCAGATGACTTCCTGGACTCTTTTGAACGAATAGCTCTTTCCGTGGGTTGGCCGGAAGAGCAGTGGCCCATTAGATTGGCAGTTTCACTCACTGGAGAGGCACTGTCAGCCTATAGGGCAATGCCCGCTTCGTTAGCAAACAATTATAGTGAGGTGACGAAGGCCATTAGGGAACGCCTCAGCCTGACTCCTCTCATCTATAACCGTAAGCTACGTGCGGCACGTTTGGAAGTAGGCGAAATGCCGAAGACATTAGGTCACAGGCTAAAGAGCTTAGCTGAGAAGTGGCTAAGGCCTAATGAAAGAACCATTGAAATGCTAATGGATAGGATAATCCTTGAGCAGTTTATGATTGCTGTACCCAGTAGTATACAGAGCTTCCTTATACTACAAAATTGTCACACTACTGCAGAGGCTATTGCCTTAACCGAAAGGTATTTAGAGGCTGAGTCAGCTACCCAGTGTACTGGGGAGGTAGCAAAGATGGCAGTAGCGACATTTAAGCAGTCATCAGGAAGTCTCTCACAGGTTAAGACACAGAATGTAAAACATGCTAGGAATGTAGAGAAAAGTCATTCCATAAGATGTTTTGGCTGTGGAAAGTTGGGTCATGTAATGAATGAGTGCCGAGTACGTACTGCTCTCATGGGGGAGAACAGACACCTATTATCAGAAGGATTTGTACTGGATGTCACTGTACAAGGAGTAGCCGCCAAAGCTCTACTTGACTCTGGCGCGGACCAGACAATGATTTCGCGTAAGCTCTGGTCCATTATCTAAGAGCAAGCTGTGTCCGTCCCAAGTCAACCAGAGGGCAGAGTCAAGATAAAATGTGTGCATGGCGCTGCCACCTTTTATCCGGTGTACAAATTACTGGTCAGAGGTTTGGGAATAGAAAAAAATATGTCAATAGCTGTAGTGTCCAAATTACCTAAAGAGCTAGTCTTGGTAGGGACTGGCCACAGTTTGAAAGAGGCCTAGAGAAGGGTTTAAACCCCAGAGAAGTTTTCGTCTCCACTCGTAATCAGACAAGTGATTCAGAGAAACCTTCATGCTCTAGGGAAAAAAGTTTAGTTGACCTCCCATCCCATGATGATCTAGTAAACACTCCTTCAGGGAAAGATAGAAAGACTAAAGCCAAAAAGCGCAAAGAAAGAAAAGAACGTTCTCAAGGCAGAGCAGATTTGGAAGCAGGTGAAGAACTACCCTGGATTCCTGCAGAGCTCGTAGAGAAGTTTCCTTCATTTGCAGCAGAGCAACGAGATGACCCTGCACTGGCACGCGCATTGGAATATGCTCAAACCGAGAGAGATGTTTTTCCAAGATTCATAAAGGAAGAAGGACTCCTATACAGAGAAAGTATAGACCCATGGACTAAAGATGTTCGCAAACAGTTGGTAATCCCACATACGTTCAAATCTGCAGTGCTGAGGTTAGCACATGATCACCCAATGAGCGGTCACAAAGGGGTACAGGGGACCCTTGACCAGATACTGGCCAGATTCTATTGGCCAGGAGTTTTTAAGGAGGTCTCACGTTTTTGTGAGTCCTGCGCCTCCTGCCAAAGGGTGACCTCCATAAGACCAGCAGGGATACCACAGTTTGGGAAATGTTTAAGAAGCCGATTGAGACAGACTTCACCTTTTGCTGAAGAAAAGCTGAAGGTCAGTCAGCAAAAACAAAAACAGTACTATGACAGAGATACCAAGCCTCGACATCTAACCGCTGGTGAGAAGGTAATCGTCTTGATATCAGGCCCCACTCCGAAGTTTGAAGCCCGATGGAAAGGACCTTACGTTGTGGCCAAACCACTTGGTCCAGCATCCTATTTAATAAGGGACACAAAAGGACATGAACAAGTGCACCACATAAATGTTCTGCGACGATGGCACGAGAGGTTAGCCTTATTTTCGTCAGCACAGAGGAGGTCTAGGATTACATGCTGTAATAATGATGAACATTCAGCCCGTAATATTTTAAGAGGGGGGATGTGTCATGATGTGGGTATCAATAAAGATGAGAACTTGAAAAGAAGCCCTGTTTCTTTTAGGAATCTAGATGTGCAGTTACCTCCAGGCACAGCTAGAGAGAGCAGGAATGACCATACAGGAGTTAATGAGCCTAAGAGGGCTAATGATTTGCACATGGGAATGACCCCGGAAGTCTTGAAGGATAGATTCCTTTATAAGCCAGAGCTGAATGCCAGCAAGGCAGAAGAAGAAGAGAAGGCAGGAGAGCAAGAGAAGGCAGAGGAGCAAGGAGAGAAGGAGAGAGAGCAAGCAGATAAAGGAGCAGAGAAAGGAGGAAAGTCTTCACAAGGAGGAACAGCTCTATTAAGAGGATCAGCTCCAAGAGAAGGAGTAAGTGAAAGAATCCTATGTGAGCAAGCCCAAAGGAACAGAGTTCACAAGGGTGAAGTTCAGAAGGGCCAGGCTAAGCGTGCTGCTGTTCAAGGGAAGTTTGTTAGAGCCAGCTCTGAAGTTAGAGTGTGTGCCACGCCCTGTTCTCACAACGTTCCTGACTCAAGAGCAGAGAGACAGAAGCAAAGAACCAGAGAGAATGGTTTAGAGAAAAGCTTGCAATCTCTGAGAATTGCTAACCAAGTGTTAACAGGCAAGAAAGGAAAAGCACTTTGTGAAAAGGCTGAGTTCTTACCAAAGGAGAAAAGGGAATCCACGTCAGGTTTTACCAAGCTGCCAGAAAGCAGAGCATTGCCTAAAGCTTACAGGCAGAGAACCTGTTACAGGAGGAAAGTTTCTGAAAGGGAAAACTCCGCGGATTCAAATGAGCCAGACTCCAGGTATGAAAGATTTATTAATGATATAAAATGCTTGAGTCCTAAAGGCCCTGTTGAAACACGTGCTCACTCTGTAAAGAAGGAGAAGCCAGATTGGTTTCATAAAATCCCTAAAGCACTTAGAACACAGTGGTACTGGAGACAAGACCCTAGAGACATTGCACACAGACCTGTGTCAGACAGGGACAGTGATTATTCCCCTGATGAAGAATCCATGGAGATAGAATGCATAAATACTGTTCCCATGTCTCAACCTGAACAGATGGAATGTGAGTTGTGCATAGCCTCATGCCAGGAGTCTGTAGCCACTGTGTAACCTATAAGAAGTTTGTAGAATTCCTATGCTATTGGAACGAGCTGAATTCATATAATCAAGCCTTGCATTAATTGTGAAGTTTAACAATTAAGCATATGATTTGAATGCTGGTACCTTTTGAAACAAAGGACTTTCTGTTGATTCTAAATGTCTTATTTTGAACCCTTGCACTGACGGGGAATAAAAGCCTTAATTTCTCTACACATGGTTTTGTTAATGAGTGCTCTTAGGAAGCTGGAATAAGTAAGAACATCTTTACTACGTCAGATGAATCTTACATTCCCTTTGGCTACCTAAAATAATCTTTTCTGTGAAGCAGCCTCATATTTCTAATGGCATAGACGGGGCTCCCCACGACAGTATTAAATGTCATGGAACATGTTGGTCTCGCCCCTGATAGTTACCATGTTGGTCTCGCCCCTGTAGCACATGTCAATTTTCACACTAAATGTGCATTAGGTATAAAAACGTATCATACTTTAGTTAAAGGGCTGCTTTATGCAATTAAGCTATTCAGTCAGCAGCTGAATATTTTCACTGATTGGATAGCTACTGTGATCACTGGCAAAAGAGAGAATTTGAAAAACAGCTTGCTGTAGAAGCAAAAACACATATTAAAACTTTTTTGAAGTTTTTTTTTAGCAAAAAACCTGTGAGAGAGTCAATTGGACCATTGGATGATAGGAGTAAAAGGGGCACTAAGAGGGGACAAGGCCATAGTGGAGAGACTGAATGAATTCTTTGCTTTGTTCTTTACTGACAAAAATGTAAGCAAGTTACCCATGCCTGAAATGGTATTTAAAGCTGATGCAGCAGAAGAATTGAAAGAAATATCGATAAAATGGGAAGATGTATTACAACTATTTGATAAACTGAAGAGTAGGAAATAATCTGAACCGGGTGGTATACATCAAAGGGTGTTGAAAGAACTGAAATATGAGATTACAGACCTACTATTAGTAATATGTGAATTATCATTAAAATCATCATCAATTCCTGAAGATTGGAGGATGGTCAATGTAATGCCAATTTTTAAAAAGGGTTCTAGGAAACTACAGACCAGTGAGCTTGTCAGTACCAGGAAAAATGGTAGAAACCATTATTATGAGCAAAATTTATGAACATGTAGATAGTCATGGTTTCATGGGAGACAGCCAACATGGCTTCAGCCAGGGAAGGTCTTGTCTTACTAAGCTGTTATATTTTTTTGAAGGTGTAAATAAGCAGGTAGACAAAGGTTGGTCAGTCGATGTAGTGTATCTGGATTTTCAAAAAGCCTTTGACAAGGTCCCTCATGAGAGACTCTTGGCAAAATTTAAAAATCAGGTGATAGGAGGCAGTGTACTATTGTGGATCAGGAGCTGGTTAAAAGATAGAAAGCAGAGGGTTGGGCTAAATGGCCAATTTTTCCAGTGGAGAAAGGTGAATAATGGAGTACCCCAGGGATCTGTGCTGGGTGCGCTGCTTTTTAACATATTTGTAAATGACCTGGAAATGGGAATAATGAGTGAGGTAATCAAATTGCAGATGATGCAAAATTATTCAAAGTCGTTAAAACCCAAGAGGATTGTGAAAAATTGCAAGAGCACCTTGATAAATTGGAAGACTGGACATTCAAATGGCAGATGAAATTTAATGTGGACAAGAGCAAAGTTATGCACCTAGGAAAGAACAACCAAAACTATGGTTACACGATATAAGGTTCCACATTAGGAACCACCACCCAGGAAAAAGATTTAGGTGTCGTGGTGGATAATATGTTGAAACCCTCCGCCCAGTGTTTAGTGGCTGCTGAGAAGCAAATAGAATGCTAGGAATCATAAGAAAAGGAATGGAGAATAAAACAAAGGACATTATAATGCCTCTGTATCGTTCCATGGTGTGACAGCACCTCAAATACTCTATACAATTCTGGTTGCCGTATCTACAAAGGATAGAGCAGAATTAGAAAAGGTACAGAGAAGAGCCACTAAAATGGTAAAGGGGATGGAAGGATACCCCTATGAGAAGAGGCTAAAAAGATTAGGAAGACAACTGAGAGGAGATATGATAGAGGTTTATCAATTAATTGATGGAGTGGAACACATAAACATAGATCGATTGTTTATTCTATCATAAAGTAGAAAGACTAAGGGACATGCAATGAAGCTACAGTATAACCCATATAAGACAAGTAAGAGCAAATATTTTTTCACTCAATGTGTAATAAATTGTGGAATTTGTTACCGGAGGATGTAGTAAAAGCTGTTAGTGTAGCTGGGTTTAAAAAAAGGTTTGGACAAGTTCCTGGAGGAAAGATCCATAAACCATTATTAAAAGGGACCCGGGAAATCCACTGCTTGTCCCAATACAAGCATTGTGGAACCTGTGTCTTCTGGGGAAACTGCTAGGTACTTGTGACCTAGATTGACCACTGTTGGAAACAGGATACTGGGCTTGATGGACCTTGTTCTGACTCAGTAGGGCATATCGTATGTTCTTATGTTAAACCAGATATTCAGCGCCGGATGCCAGATAGGCTCTGGTGCTGAATATTCATTTTAATTTCAATAGCTGCAGTGGCCAGGATACTTTAAAAGCACTTGGTTGCTGCTGAATATCGACCCCCACAATTTCTGGGAAAATCCAGATTCTTTGGTTTCTAACAAGTGACAGAATTCTGAAAATAGTGAAGGGAGATCAATACTCAGACTTTGCTCCATTGTGTTTTGAAAACATTTTTATAAAGTGCTTGCTTCATGAACACAGAAAGCAGAACTGTTTGTTATCCCAGTTGGTGTGCTTAAAGTCTTTATTGTGTAGGTGGAAAAGTATTTCAGAAGTAGAGTTAAGATCATCTCTATTATCTGCTCCCTATTATCTAAATCATTCCTGCTGATGAGTCAGAGAGAAGTGAATTGAGGTCACTTTCCATCATCTGTACAGTATAACCCTATTAACAGACCCAGCGGTATGACTTTAGAAAAGATTACATGCTCTGCTCCTAGAAATCATCCTGATTCACAAATAATATCTGTGCTATCATTTTCCTTTTTTATGTGACGAAAAGATCAGTTTGAAAAGAAATGTATATTTTAATGGAGCATGTTGACATCCCTAATAGGTAAATAGTATTAGAAAGGTTGATCTGTGCATTAGGGATTTTCATTGCTAAACTTCTCATTTGCAGGATGCTGCTATTTAAATGGAACAAGCCTGTTTAAAACAACCCCTGCTATTTTACCCTATCACATGTCATCAGAAGAAAACACCGTCTGATATATATAAACCACTTCCTTTTCAGAGATTGCAGTACTCTCCTTTCTAAAACTTTTTAGCCCTTACCTTAATGCTTTTCAGAACACACCTACTTCTGCTATTTTTCTCACTAATCTACATTTTTTGCTTCAACTCAGGCTTCAGGTTTTTTTTTTCTTTGCCCAAGGTATACACACATGTAGGACTGGATTAAGGCATAGGTAAATTAGGAAGATGTCTAGGGCCCACATGTCTTTTTTCAGGGGGGGGGGGGGAAACAGATGTGTTCCTGAGTACTTATCACATCTGTCAGATGTGCTTAATACTCAGAAGGATAAGATGTCAACTGTCTGGACTTCTGCATTAATATCCAGCAGTGAGAAAGATGGCTAAAGTGTTCGGATATTTTTCAAAGTTTAAAATTTTTATCTGCAGCTCTTCTGTCTTCCCCACTATGAGCCTACCCTACTTGCTTCCAGTGTCACTAGCTCAATGAAAATTGGTAAAACCAGTGCAAAAATAAATACAATATAAAATAAATGGCCCTGAAATTATTGGCAGATAACTCAAACTCAAAACAATAGTGGAGAAAAAAGACCTCAGCATGGTCACCAAGCCGATGCAATGGCTCTATGCCAAATAGCTACTCAAACATACCAGCAACTGGCACAAATAACCTACATGGACACATCATCACTGGTCAAAAAACTCCACATTGATAACATACTATTAACTCAACAATTTGCATGATTCTGTAAAGCAGCAGCATCAGCAATACTATAGGACATGTGAATATACAGGCACTGGCTCCAATGTTGGGCGTTTTGCCAAAGCTGCATCAGGGAGTTGGACCTGCCTGATAGCACTGAGCCACTTGAAAAAACAAGAGATAAGGCAGTTTGCATAGCTTCAAATGCACAATAAAAGTGCCAAACCAACCCAAAAAAGCCTTCCTATCCCATGCCAATAAAATGCCAAATAGTAACCCGATACTCACAGACCGTTGCAGATCAAAGCAAACTGGCGTCCAATGTGCCTTCACTAATTCCAACTAGCAAAACACGCTGCGCCTGTGTTATCATAAAATCTGAATGGGCGGAGTTTCTGAGGAGATCCACACGTCACTAAACAAACCGCCCAATCAGATGACACAATCACAGACCAAGGCAGAATCATTCACACTCCTGGCAAAAAATACTTATCTGAACCTAACTAATCTTCAGTTCTTAGTTCATGGGTTTTTGAGAGTGTGGTTTTGATGATCGCAGTATAGTGGCGGTATTTGTATGGTCCGATTTGGGATTAGTTAGGTTCAGATAAGTATTTTTTGCCGGGAGTGTAAATGATTCTATCTTGGTGATTAATGATCATAGAATTTATGGATTATGGACATTTTGACATCTTAAATGGATGTGATAAAAATAAAAGCTCTTCAGTTTTAAAAGGCTTTCACAATAGAAGGACTGCAGTTGAATGATGGCAGCTGATTAATAGTTTTAAAGTCTGACAAAAATCAAAGACAAATTTAAAGATAGTTAGTGATGAAATTGTTGAGATAATAAGTTAAACTCAGGATTGTTGTTATCTCACTGTATGTGGAATTGAAAGTCCTGATTGATATCCTTTTTTTTTAAATATTGTCTCAAAACGAGTCAGCATGAAATTAAATTTGCCACAAAGGAAAGCAGAAGACATCACCAACCCAGAAAAGATTCTAGAGACTGAAACGAGAAATGACACATCCAAATAAGAAGATAGGGGAGGGAACTAATCCCAAATAGTGTTCAGCAGGCTTCTACTTTCTGCCATTTCCCAAAAAAAGATTAGCACAAACAGAACACAATTCCATACACGCAAAAGGTATTCCCTCCGAGTAAAAGTTAATCTGCACAGACTTTATCCTCTGCGGGCTAAACATTGGGCTACTGCCCTTCTACTAAAAGATCTCAACTGCAGATAAAGAGGAAGTGAAGGAGGAAACAGAACTATATTAAAAGAAAACAAAGCATTGAGTCTCAAGCTGATGATAAAATTATTGCCTTTTCCTTACAATAATTAGCCATTTCATTTCAGTAATCATTTTGGTAGCACAACCCAGAATAAATAGACGATTTATATGTCCCAGTCCTGTCTTTTAAAGAGATTGAGATGCATAGGAGTACAAAAAAAACGTTCTAAACTTGGCTGACAGTGAACCATGTTCATATTATAAGCATCTCTCTGCAATTCTTAACATTCATAAGGCATCATATTAAGCAATAGCAAAATGTGTACTGCTGGGATAATGCACTGACTGTAGGATACTTTTGAACTGTGTTTTTATTAATGATTACAAAAAAGATCCTGAAAATTCCTGCATGCCCCAACATAATTATTTGGGTTTTATGTTTGCTTATGATGTTTTAACATCTTCTTTATTAGGCATGCTAACTAGAATATATTCCTATAGCACATTCAAAATTACAGTATGTTCTAAAAGGTTAATAAATAATCTATCAATAATTTCTTAACCTTTTCTTGTAGAAACTTAAAGCTTTGCAAATAAATGTGAGTAAGAAAAGAATAACATTAGCAGGCTTATTTTCTATCGTGTGCCTATTGCTCTTGAATATTAACATCTGCTTTCTAATGCTGAACAAGGATATAATTTATTTGTGCAGATAAGAGAGCTTGGAATAAGGCAACTCACGCTGAGTGTTAGAGATTATGTCTGATGTGAATCATAAAAAGAAGCTGCAACCTGAACAGAGGACTATTGAAGGTTAATATCAATGTCAATGAGGGAAGAAGGAACATGGCTGATTCACACCAGATTCTAGAACTCAGCATCCTTGTCTCATGGTCCTTTGTAGATGGGGAAACATAAGGTGAAGAATAAAACACTTCACACATTCTTGAAGTGAGTGGGAATTATGAATTATTATGTGATGTAGCTTCTGCACCGAGGAAGAAAGATCTATGCTGAGATGGAGGGAGTATGGCCATTTACCTGGATATGAGTCTGGAGATATCAGAAGCCAGGAGTGAAAGGAATAGCAATGGTAGCAAAGTAATAGAGGAGCTTCTGAGCAGAGGAGAGGTGTAAGGCTATTTGCTGTCTCCCCAAAGGAATGTGTCTTCCCTTAAAAGGGCATATGAGAAACACAGTAGAAACAGGACTTTGAAGATCATCACAGCCCATGTAAGAAGCAGTTAGCTTTGTTTTCCCTGCTCTCTCTCTTCCCCGGTCAGTATATCATTGCAGGTTATCTGGACTGTGGTGACCCAAATCAAAGCTTCCATGGTTTGGCAGGTAAGGAAATTTCAAACTTTCTCTGAAGTTATGATGGTTAAGTTTCAAGGACAAGTTGTGTTTACTTCAGTTTGTAGGCCCTAAAAATGTGGCATCCTGTATTAGTCAAAGATAATTTAAGGGGTTTGTTTACTAAGCCGCGGTAGCAGACTCCATGCGATATTGGAGCTGCGGCCCCATACCGCTGTTTAGTAAATATACCCCTAGGTCTTCTAAAAAGGGTTGAGATGCTTGAAAAATATTCCTAAAATTGCCATATTCATTTCACTACTTTTCTAAAATTTTGACTTTGACTCCTAGAAATATTCTTAGTAGGTATTTGATGGAGATGCTCACAATTTCAGCTGGATTTATACCACCTATGCTTAGGATTCAATATTTCCCTGCTCAAAGAATGAGAGTTGAGGGTGATGGAAATTAGGGATT
This sequence comes from Ichthyophis bannanicus, assembly GCA_033557465.1. NCBI lineage: Eukaryota > Metazoa > Chordata > Amphibia > Gymnophiona > Ichthyophiidae > Ichthyophis > Ichthyophis bannanicus. The sequence continues at coordinate 553,422,114 of CM066036.1, forward strand.
TCCTTCAAATTATGCACAGAAAAACTTATTGAAGTTGATACAATTTTTGGAACAATCACAAAAAGAGACAGTAGACAGACTGACTCTAACTCATTTGCCTTGGAAATGGATAGATATTGGGCTCCTTAGTTGTACTGGTCCTTGGACACTAAGGGGGTCATTCTGAAACACAAATAGGCCACCTGGACATGTGGGATAGATGTTGTCCTCGTGAAAACGTCTAGACCCGTATTCCTAAACCGCGCGGCCCTGCCCGTACATGGTGCGAAAATGGTGATCTTAGAATATAGGCGAGAGCAAATGGGGGAGTGGCAAGCCACGGAGACATGAAAAGCATATTCACATCCTGAGTGCTTCCTGTGGACACTACATTATACCAGTGGCAACATGGAATAAGGCCAGCAGTTAGAAAAATATCTGCTCTGAACTTCAACACATCCCATATAGATGAATGGCTGTGACATGTCTGTATTGAAATGATGTGTCTGCTGTCTGGGAGGACACAAGATGCAGTTGTAAAGAACAGAATGCATGGGTGAGGGTCATTTTTAAGGTTAGAAAACAATAAAAAAAACCCACCTCTACAGAAATATAAAGCACTGCAATAGTCTTTATTCTGGCTGTGCTGACGTTTGCTGTTTGTGCTAAAGGGGCTATTCTAGGCTTCTCAAATAATCCCAGTTTTTGGAAAGATGGGAATATAGATGTAGGGATGGTATGTGAGGTAGTATGGAGCAGGTTTGTGTTTGACTGAGAAATGCACAGCAGATGTGTTGTCCTAAGACGCCATGCCATTATGTCTTACTAGCACTTGTTTATAGGTGCAGGGCATGGTTTCTGCAGATGTATGTTATTTGTGACTGCAAGCAAGAGTGCATGCATGTGTGTGTGTGGTATGTTGGTGTAGGGGAGGCCCTGGTGCGCTGATTTGCAACCCTGGGGGGCAGGGCTGTCCCGTCCATTGTGCAATAATGTTGTTCGCACAGGGCCCTGCGCGAACTTCATTTTCGCACGATGGACTGCTGCAGAGGAAGCCAAGGAAGCCCGCTGAATGCCAGGAAATGACCGTTAACCTTTCCCAGCATTCGCGGCTTCACAGGAACATCCACCAGTGTGAGGGAAAAGACTCTTCACGCTGGTGGCTGTGCAGAGGGAGCCGGTGCCTCGCGCAGGCTTCCCCAGCTTCCTATGCAGCCCCTTAGACGGTCGCGGGACTCTACGGGGGGAGAGGAGGGCTAGGACTGGAATCAGGCTGTGATGGGGGAAACTTGGACTGGAAATGGGCTGTGATGGTGGGGGGCTAGAACTGGAAATAGGCTGTGATGGGGGGCTAGAACTGGAATCAGGCTGTGATGGTCGGAGGGGGGGGGGGTTAGGATTGGAAATATGCTGTGATGGGGGAAACCTGGACTGGAAATGGGCTGTGATGATTTGGGGGGGGGGGGCTAGGGCTGGAAATGGGCTGTAATGGGAGGATAAGCTGGGACTAGAAATGGGCTGCGTTAGGAGAACTAGGATTGGAAATGGGCTGATGAGGAACTGGAATAGAACTGTAAATGGGCTGATGGGGGGCTTGGACTACAAATGGGTGATGGGCTGGAATAGGACTGGAAATGGGCTGATGGGGGGCTAGGATTGGAAATCGGCTGATGGGGGAGCTTGGAGTGTTAATGGGCTGATGGGGGGCTGGAATGGGACTGGATATGGGGGGCTGGGACTGGAAATGGACTGATGTAGGGGCATGGAGGGGACTAGAAGGGAGCGGATGCTGGGTGGGTCTAGAACTAGAAGGGAGCTGATTTGGGGGGAGGACTAGATGGGGATGGGGAATGAGACTGGAGAGGGGAAAAGATATTTTGTGTGGGAGGGAAGAAAAATCTACAATGGGCTGGGTACTGGGAGAGTAAGTGGGGATTGAGAATGGAAGGGTGAAATTTGAGTGGATGATAAAGGAATAAGGAAAGAAATGGGGGAAAGAGCAAAAGGGGAAAGATCAGTATGTTAAAGCAGATATAGAGAGAGAATGGAAAAAAATCTAGAAGAGAGAAGAAAGGACAATTGGACAACTCGCAGAAGACACGAAGAAGCCAGAAGAAATTGACTGGAGCAATTGCAACTGAAAAATAAAATGGCCAAAACAAAAGGTAGAAAAATACTTTTTATTTTGAATTTATTAACTGGAAAATGTCAGGTCTAGGAAATGTGTATCGCTAACATCTCTGCATTTTTGTTTAGTGCAAGAGGAAATTAATTTATAGTTTTATTTTTCCAGTGTTGTACATTTCTTGTTTGGCTTTTGGGGTTCCCAAGTTAATTATCTTCCTATTTCTAAATTGTGATCCCTTGTTCTTTTTGTGGTGACGGTCTGTGTTCTGCATGTATAACCAAGCTGAGGTATTCTGTTCATGTAGTTTCTATTTAACAGTTCCACTTGTTCTCTTTCCCCAGTAGGAGATATATTGGTATTCTCTGAGATGTATTGGTTTAATATTTGCCGTGTTGTCCTTTTGATAGGTAGGGTTTGGTACTTTGTGGGTTCTGGTAGTGCTGTTATGATACAATGGGTTTGCTATGGGTTTTAAATGGTCAGTGTTTATAGTGCTTCCTAATGGGCCTGGTGGTTCTCACTGCAATATAGTAATGTAGAAATCTGTTGGTCTTTCTTTTTCCAGACACTCATTAAGATGCATGTTTACTAAAAGCGCATGTTAACGTTATGGAAATATTTATGCAAATGAGGCTCCTTATGCAAATGAGGCCCCACAATGAATCACCGCACATGGTCCCGCACCCCCCTTGGGGGGACATGTATGCCTGGCTAGAACTTGGACCATGGAGCTCACTGCAGCATCACCAGGAACCAGTGTGAATGGGCAGTATATTCTGAAAAGCTGCTCTGCAGCAACCTAGCGGGGCATGTCCCTGTCAAAGGTGGGGCACCTTCGGAGAGGGGGCATGCTGCAGTGCAAGCAGCACTGGTACATATCTGACTGCACCATGTTATTTGTGACTGCAATTACTAAGGTGTCTTCAAATGGCATGTTTGTTTTGCTGCAGGGTCTGTCTGGACAAACATCTCACTTTCCACTTGTTTATACAATAGCTTTGCTGCACGTACATAACATGTAGTGTTATGGGCATGCAACAGACTAGTATATATAGTCTGGTTTGTGTGACCATATCTGTTTCATCCATATTAATGTGTTGTTTACATCAACTTAGGAGATGTACATTTTGCCAGAGTGGGTGTGGCTGCATGAGACAGGCAGCATCTGAGACATCTATCTTGTCTGAAAATGGTGGGCACAGGGACATAGACCATGCTGAGGATATATATCTCCTTGATTCTGGAATCACGGGTATGTCTATACCTGTGGTTTCGGAATCAGGTTTTTTTATGTGCCCATTTTCAGGTTAGACGTTTCTGCCGGCCGGACATGGCTATTATAAAATCGCGCTCTAAGTGAAGACTTTCTCTAGTTTATAGAATAGCCCAAGATAAGAGAAAAGATTTGTTTTTTTGTGCTATAGTTTATACATCATTTATTGTATATTCTGCAGATCTAACCCTGCTATTCTCTGTAGACTGAACTTAAAAGTATGTAAAATATCTGATATGCGAAGCAATGCATATCTGCCTTACCAATCTACTATCTTTCTAAGAGATCACCAATATTGTTTTCATTTTTTTCCTAAATGATAATTACTTCTATTCCGCACATAATGCCACTGGTAGAGAGTTCCATAACCTTTATCTGCCATAAAGAAGGCACAATCTCTTGTTGCCCAATGGTGTAGGTACCGCCAAGTGTGATTCTCCAGAAGAATGGAGGACTCTTATTGATAAATGTAGGTTAGATAATCTCAGAAAGATATTCTGGGCATTCAACCCAAATAACCTTAAATATTAGAGGACACATTTTCAATGCATTGTTACCAGTCTGGTAATAATTCAAACTCTACAGCCCTGTTACTAGATAGGTATCAACATTCAGAGTCAACTGTAATGGACTCATTGTTAATGCTGCATCCATATAGATGGCGAAAGTCATCTACAAAAAATACATATTTCAGCCACCACAAGAGTCTCAATGAAGACAAGCCTATAGCTACCATTTCTTCACTTTGTTTAAAAGTCATGTTTGAATCTAATATAACCCCAAAATTCTGTGCTTTTGCAGATTTGCAGCTGAGGGCACAAGCAAACCTATGCATAAGGATAAAAAGAGGTGTAGTCCAAAGAAGAAGTCAGTGGAATGATTGGAAAGTCCAATTTTGTCACCCAAAGATGAGTAGCAATAAGAAAGTGAGTGCTGGAAGGACTCTAACCATCATAGCAGAAAAAAAAAGTTGAAAAACCCATAGCGGCTTGATGTTCGTAGTGCTAGTGGAGAACTAACCTTTGCTAGCAGAAGAAGAAGTCACAGTGAAAAGGTAACCACCTGAGGGAGGCTGAAGCTATTGTAGAAGTAGAGGAGAGGAGTCATACCCAGAAAAGATGGTATAGATAAAACAAATAAACCATAAACCATAGCCATGGTTCAGCCCTACAGTAGTGGAGGAAAAGATCTATGTTGAAAAAGCATGAAGCCAGCCAGAGGAAACTGAATTCACAGTAATAGTGGAGGAGTCATTTAAGTGGTGGAAATAAGAGGATGCTGGGAAGATAAGTTTCAAAGTGTATGGAAGGGTAGGGAAAGTGAAAAAGGGGAAAGAGGGAGCAAGGAAGAAGATAGTTTTGGTGGGGGGAAAGAGTTTAAGAAAGGAAAAAGGTGTGTGGGGGAGAGGGTTGAAGAGAGTACAAGCAAGGTGGTAAGGATGGATGGAGGGAGAAAGACCGAGACAGTGCCAGGGGCATGGCTGGGCAGTCCTTTGTGCAAGAATGTTGTTTGCACAGGACCCTGCGTAAACCTTCTGCTTGGTTTGCAGGGCCAGCTTCAGAGAGATCCAGGGAGGCCAGAAGCCCCGGCTTACCTCTACACAGCACTGGAGTGAAGAGCAGCATATTCCTTCAATTCTGCTGTGTTCTGGTGAAGGGCACTGAGTGCTGGGAATCAGGAAATGCCCTTTAACCTTTCCCAGCAATTGGCGCACTTCTCCAGAACACAGAGGGAGTGAAGGAACATACTGCTCTTCACTCCAGCATTTTGTAGTGGTCAGCCTGGGCTGTTTTTTTTTTTTTGGGGGGGGGGGGGGGAGGATAAGACTGGAAATGGCTGATGGGATGATAAGGTGCTGGAATAGGATTGGAAATGGGCTGACACGGGGGCATAGGAGAATGGGACTTGAAGGGAGCGGATGCTGGGTGGGGCTTGAACTAGAAGGGAGCTGATGCTGGGGGGAGGACTAGAAGGGGTATGGGGCTGGGGGAATGAGGATGGAGAGGGGGAAAGATATTTTGTGTAGGAGGGAAGAAAATCTACATACGATTGGCTGGGTATTGGGAGAGTAAGTGGGGACTGAGGATGGAAGGGTGAAATTTAGGTGGATGAAAAAGGAATAAAGAAAGAAATGGAGGAAAGAGCAAAAGGGGAAAGATTAGTGTGTTAAAGAAGATGTAGAGAGAGAATGGAAGAAATCTAGAAGAGAGAAGAAAGGATGAATAGACAGCAGACAATGGAGAGTTAGCAGAAGACATGAAGAAACCTCAAGAAAGTGACTGGAGTAACTGCAACTGAAAAATAAAATGCCCAGACAACAAAAGGTAGAAAAATACTTTTTTATTTTGAATTTATTAACTGGAATATGTCAGCTTTGGGAAATGTGCATCGCTAACGTCTTTGCGTTTTTGTTTAATACAAGAGGAAATTAATTTATAATTTTATTTCTCCAGTGGTGTACATGCCAAGTTTGACTTTTGGGGTTCCCAGTTTAGTTATTGTCTTCCTATTTCTAAATTGTGATCCCTTATTCTTTGTTTATGATGGTCTATGTTCTGCATATGTAACCGAGCTGCGGTATTCTGTTCATGTAGTTTCTATTGGACAGTGCCACTTGTTCCCTTTCCCCAGTAGGAGACATATTGGTATTCTCTGAGATATATTGGTTTAATATCTGTAGTGTTGGCTTTTGATAGGTAGGGTTTGGTGCTTTGTGAGTCCTGGTAGTGCTGTTATGATACGGTGGGTTTGCTATGGGTTCTAAATAGGTAGTGTTTATAGTACTTCCTAATGTGCCAGGCAGTTGGCACTGGAGTATAGTAATATAGAAATCTGAAAGTCTGTCTTTATCCAGATACTCATTAAGAGACATCTTTACTAAAAGTTAGCACATGTTAATAATATGCAAATAGTGGGTGGGCAGTGGCTTACCTCCAAGATGGCAGTTGTGAGGAGTTAGAGCTAGGCTGCCTAAGAGAAAGGGCAAGCCTCAAGCTCCTCCCGCGGAGCTATTGCCTGTTACTGCGGGGCCCATGGATTGTTTTGTAATGCACTCTGAGTCTCAGATTGGGGAGATACGAGCAGGCTTTGAAGCACCGGTAGAGGAGACTTCAGCGTCTTCTGCCCTGGAAGTGACACTCTCTCCGAATGAGCGTTCACCTCCTGTTCTTCCAGGTCACTCAGTGGCCCTCCCGATGAGTGGATTTGCAGTTTTGCCGAAGGTTGAGGTGACTGCAAACCTGGACTGGGGGCTCGTCGGTGGGAGGCTCTGCTGTTGGATACCTTGCCTGTTTACCCGGGAGAGGTTTTGAGTGCTGCGGTTGGTGTCCTACATCAAGGGGTGAGCTGTGTTGATGTCTCTGAAAGGCCTGTATCAGCGGCAACCTCTGAACCTCCCTTTTCCTTGGCTATTTCCTGTCCTGCTGCAGTGACACTGGATAGCATTTGGGAGGCGATTGCACAGCTTTCTCAAGTTGTAGGTCAACAGTTAGCTTTTTCTTCTTTAAAAATTTCTCAAGTTGAGGAGTCTGTTTCAAAGTTGGACAAAGACATGGTGGAAACAAAAAGCAAATTGGTACTTTCTGATCAGAAGCTATCCCAGGTTTCTGATCTGACTGATTCCTTGGTCAAAGACAATATCTCTTTAAGAGCTAAGTTAGAGACACTGGAAAACGGTGCACGTTCATCGAACATCCGTCTCTTGAATTTTCCGGTTGTGACTGGGGTTGCTCCATTAGACCTTTTTAGGAAGTATCTTCAAGAGACATTATTGGTGCATGCGGATTTGCTACCCCTGGTGGTAAACATTTTTTATCTGCCATTGGGTAAGAAAGAAAGTGTCTGTTGGGACTTTAGAAATGGATTTTTTGAATGTGTCTGCTTTACTTAAAACCCTAAGGATGATGAATTGCCTGTTTCCACCCTGTTAGTAACGTTAGCTTTGTCTTCTGACCGAGAATGGCTCCTTAAATTATTTTATAAAAAGAGAGCTAATTTGTTTATGGGTAAAAAAGTTTTGATCTTCCCAGATGTAGCTAGGGAAACGCAGAGAAGACGGAAATCTTTCCTTTTACTACGTCCATGAGTAATTCATTTGGGAGACTCCTTTGTGCCACATTTTCTGTGTAAATGTATAGTGATTTATCAATTGCAGAAATATGTATTCTTTCAGCCTGAGGATCTTTACATTTTCATTAGCACGCATGTTGTTACATCTTCACCCTCTTGAGTGGTACTCATTCATATATATGTATAGTCTCGGGCCTCCACCCCCACTTGATTTTGTGGATAATATTTATTTTCATGTATAACATTGGGGGGTCTCCTACCCTCAACTGTGTTTTCTACTTAGCTGCTCCCCTATGTATTCAGGGCCATTGATATTCCTTGCTTTAACTTGATTTGTGAGATTTTCCTTATGTCTTATTGTGCAAGTGATATCTTTTCTGTACAAGCAATGTTGCTTGGTTGTATTGTAAAAAATTATAAATAAAAAAATAAAAAATAATAATAATATGCAAATAGTTATGCAAATGAGGCCCCACAATGAATCTCCTCACATGGCCCCGCACATGGCTTTTCCTGGCCAGGGGGAGTAGAGAAGATGAGAAGAGGGGAGGGAGAATGGGGAAGTGAGGGAGTGAAAGAGGGAGGGAAATAGAAGGGAGAGGAAAGAGTGTTTTGGCTTTCTGAATCACTGTGTTTTCCAAGGACTGCAAAACATAGAAATATAGAAACATTATGGCAGAAAAAGACCACATGATCTATCTAGTCTGCCCTTCTATATCAACTACAATAGTCCCCTTTTTACCTTTAGAGATTCTCAGTGTTTGTCCCATGCTTTTTTTGAATTCAGATACATTATCTCTACCACCTTCACTGGGAGACTGTTCCATGCATCTATCACTCTTTCCAAATAGAAATATTTCCGCATATTACTCCTGAGTCTATCCCCTTTCACCCTTATCTTATGTTCCCTCATAGCAGAGCTTGCTTTCAATCAAAAGAGACTATATTTAAGCCACTGAGGTATTTAAACATCTCTATCATATATCCTCTATCCCGCCTTTCCTCTAAAGTGTACATATTAAAATGTTTGTCTGTCCTCATATGCTTTATAATGAAGGCCACTAACCATTTTAGTAGCCACACTCTGCATGGATGCCAACCTGTTTATATCCTTTTGAAGATATGGTCTCCAGAATTGCACGCAATACTCCAAATGAGGTCACACCAGAGACTTATACAAAGGCACTATCAACTTCTTTTATTCTGCTGGCCATTCCTCTTCTCCCTATGCACCCAAGCATTCTTCTGGCTATTACTATCGCCTTTTCTACCTGTTTAGCTATTTTAAGATCATCAGACGCAATCACACCCAGATCCCGCTCTTCTTTTGTGGATAGAAGTACTGCTCCCATGGATTTTTGCAGCCCAAATGCATGACTCTGCATTTTGTAGCATTAAATCTCAGCTGTCAAATTCTAGACCATTTTTCAAGCTTAGCTAGATCCCTCCTCATGTTATCTACTTCTTCCTGGGTGTCTACTCTATTGCAGATTTTGGTATCATCTGCAAAGAGGCTAACTTTACCCAACAGTCCTTCTGCAATATCACTAACAAAAATGTTTTTAAAAAAATCTGACCAAAGACAGATCCTTGTGGCACACCACTAGTAACCTCCTCTTCTTCTTACCTGTACCCTTTGCCACCTCCCACTCAACCAATTTCTAACCCAATTAGTAACTTTAAGGTCCATCTCTAGGGTGCTCTGTTTGTTTATGTCATATGTGCGGAACGGTGTCAAAGTCTTCACTGAAGTCTAGGTACATCACATCTAGGGCTCTCCCTCAGTCCAACTCCCTGGTCACCCAGTCAAATCAATCAATCGGATTTGTCTGACAAGACTTTCCTCTGATAAACCCATGCTGCCTCAAATCCTGCAATCCACTGGACTCCAGAAAGCTCACTATTCTCTCTTTTAGCAGCGTTTCCAATAATTTACTTACCACAGAGGTTACCCTAACCAGCCTGTAGTTTTCAACCTCATCTTCTGTTTTTTTGTAAAAGGACCACATGTGCCTTTCTCCAGTCCTCTGGGACCACTCCCAACTTCAAAGACACATTGAAAAGGTCAGTCAGTGGAGCCACTAGAAGGTCCCCAAGTTCCTTCAGTATTCTCTGATATATCCCATTTGGTCACATCGCTTTATCTACTTTTAGATTAGCTAGCTCTTCATGAACATAGTCTTCTGAAAATCATTTGAGATCCCCTATTTGTGGGTGTTTTCTGAGGTCCTGCTCCTGGCCCTGTGAACACAGAACAGAAATACAGTATTTTTTAAGCAATTCCACTTTATCCTCATCAGCTTCTACATATTCCTCCCTTTCACCCTTGAGTCTGACAATACCACCTTTGCCCTTCCTCCTCTCACTAACATATCTGAAAAATGTCTTATCCCTCCATTTAATAATTTTACACATAAATGGTGTCTGCCGATCAAAGAAGGGCACAAATGTCTCCTGGAAAAATTGGCTAACCTATTGGAGAGCTTAACCAAGGATCATTGGGGATGGGTAGACAAATCTCTCAGGTAAATATAAGCCTTCAGGTAAGTAAAATATTAAACACTTGCATAGAAATTGGAGAAAAGATCAACATCTGGAAAACTATGTATACTAATGCCCATAGTATGAGAGAGAAAGTCCTTGATATAGAGCAGTAGTTCTCAGCCCAGTCCTCAAGACACACATAGCCAGTCAGGTTTTCAGGATAACCACAATGAATGTGCTTGCGTTGTATTCAGATCTCTTCCTGCATATTTATTGTAGTTATTCTGAAAGCCTAATTGGCTTGGTGTTTCCCAAGGACCAATCTAAAGGCAGTAATGGAAGAGGCTGACTGGAATTTAGTAGTGGTCACAGGAATGTGACACATGGGCAGCCATGGCTGGAATATAGATATATGGGGATATAATCTAATCAGGGAGGACAGGGTAGGAAGAAAAGGAGGAGGGGTTAGCACTGTATATAAAAAATAATACTAAAGCAACAGAACCAATGGAAATAAGTAGTAATTACACATAAAAAAATTCCAGAAAGACGCTGGGAACGATAATCGACTTGCAGCGGTCAGAAATTAAACAGGATATTCAGTACCAGATGCTGGATATTCTCTGATGATAAATATCAGGTTTCAGCACCAACCTTAATTGCTATCTAGTTAGCAATGATATTCAGTTGTTAAACAGATGGCTGTCCTAACTTTATGCGGCCATCCTATTGACCCTATCCAAACTTTATGCGGCTAGCTAGCTAATTAGTGGGCTGAAAATTGCTGCGAACTGAATAGGTAATGGGACTACCCTAGTTCCACCATGAACCGGCCTGGTATGATCTGGATTGCGCCAAGGCAGTCTTTGGAGATATTCAGCAGCACTGGTCGGTCCGTGGAGATATTTGGTGTCACTGTTCATAGTAACATAGTTATATGACTGCACATAAAGACCAGTATGATCCATCTAGTCTGCCCAGAAAGGCAACAAGAGTAGGTGCACCTGTCGCTCCATGTAGGTCATCCTATTTGTTGAGATATAAAAGTTATGTCTATTTTGATTTTATCCTGTTGCTGTAAAGCAGGGGTCACCAACCTGCGGGCCGCATGCGGCCCACGAGGTCCCTTCGTGCGGCCCGCGAGGCTCTATCCCGGTTAACATTATGTGCGGCCCGCCAAGGATTCCCGCCATTGTATCCACGCGCTCGCAGCTCACCGATGACCACCTGCAAGCGTCCCTTCTCCTGTCAGTGTCATCTGTGAAGCCAGACTTTAAGCGTTTGTCTGCTAGCATGAATCATCAGCCATCTCATTAAATTCAATAAAGGTGATCAGCCATTGTTTTCATAATTTTGCATTTGTTGTTTTTTTTCGCGGGGCGGGGAGAAGGGGGGTGCGGCCCGCGAGGCTCCCGGTAGTCAGCTGTGCGGCCCGCAGCCCTCTGGAGGTTGGTGACCCCAGCTGTAAAGGGATCCACTGTGTCTGTCCCATGCCATTATGAATTCTGTCACTGTATTTGCCCCCACCACTTCCATCGGGAGGGCATTCCAAACATCCACAACCCTTTCAGTGAAAAAGCATTTCTTGACATTGCCTCTCAGTTTACCCCCTTGCAACTTCATGTTATGCCCTCTAGTTTTACAGCTTTCCCATCTTTGGAAGAGGTTTGTTTGTTCATTAACATGCTTTAAGTATTTAGAGGTCTGAATGGTATCTCCCTATCCCTCCTCTCCTCTAGGATATACATATTTAGGTCTTCAAGTCTCTTCTCATAAGTTTTCTGATGCAGGCTCCAAATTCATATAGGTCGCCTTCCTCTGAATCGTTTCCAGTCTTTTTATATCCTTTGTGAGATATGGTCTCCAAAACTTAACACAATATTCCAAGTGAGACCTCGCCAGTGACTTGTACAGTGGTATTAGTACCTCTTCCTTTCTGCTGATAATTCCTCTTTGTATGCAACCCAGCATTTTTCTGGCTTTTGCCACCACCTTGTCACACTGTTTTGCCACCTTGAAATCCTCAGAAACAATCACTCCGAGGGCCTTCTCCTGGTCCGTGCACATCAATCTCTTGCCCCCTGTCTCATACAATTCCCTTGGATTTCTGCTTCCCAAGTGCATGACACTGCACTTCTTCACATTAAATCTTAACTGCCAAGAATTAGACCATTCTTCCAGCTTTTCTAGATCTTTCCTCATGTCTGTCACTGCAGGTGAATATCTTCAGAGACTGCCTATGGGATTTATGTGTGTAACAGGTCCTGCTAACTGCATAAATCCTTTTGAATATTGGGACAATTATGCTTAACTTTGTACCATATAGAGGTTGTATCAACTTCTGTTAATGTGGGAATTCACTGAAACACATAATTTCAATAAAGGTGTCTAATCTTTTGCACATAACAATAACATAGGGGTGAGTGCCTAAGGAAATTGAGGAAAATGAGGTGGAAGTTTCCAATTATTTTCTTTCATTTTTTTTCTTCTGTTACATTTAATTTTTAGCATGGGTTATATGCATGTAGAGAATGCCACTGACAATTGTGTAATCCATTGAGCCAAACTATCCAATCTTAAAGACAGCTTTACTACAATGTGCTACTGTTTTACAGTATCTTAAAACTATTTTTGCACTGCATTAGTATATAAGTCCCACTGTATAAAATGGAACCTGCAGAATATAATTTATATTAACACATTAGCATTCACTGAGTAGAGCCTTTTAGCAAATTGAGTCTTTGTTTTCTAAGTTTCAGAGCATATTTAAATAAAGTAGTGTTCTGATTGATCAGTGTGCAAAAATATTTTATATTTTGACTTTAGTTCATGCTGGCATCGTGTGATGAGCATACTGAGGGTAATTTTATAAGGGGGGGCTAGTTAAAGTGAGTTTTAAGGCACCTATGTTAAGCCTATTTTATAAAGACAAGTATCACCTATTTGTCTTTATAAGTTGATAACATAAGTGGTATTACACGTACCTACATCGCAGGTACAGGCATATACACTAATCCAAGAGCTGGTGTAAACGTCCATGCCTATATTTTTTAAGTACACACAAAAATTATAGGGCCCAGTATTCAAAGGATTTATTCTCCTAACTTTGAGATTTATGCTCCTCTCTGAAAATGTACTAGGGCTGATGTCTTAAAATGTTACATAAATTTAGGGGCATAAAAATGAGCGATAATGGGGGTGGATTTAAGGAGAAAAGAAGTTAGGAGTTTAGCACTGATTTTCAGCATTAGTCACCTAAATTAGGCCCATAAATCTAGGCAAATGAATTGCAGGCCTAAATTTAGGTGGATAAATATTAAGCTCCTAAAATGGGGATGACTTTTTAGCTGTAAACATAGGCTCTTAAGTGTGGCTGAAAATAAGTCATAAAATTAGAAGCCTAACATAGGATCCCAAATTTAGGTGCTCAACTCATTTTGAATATCAGGGCCATTGTATTTTACAATCTATCAGGCTGATGCAGGAAAGCTAGTGTTGGAGCCATGCACATGGTTTTCTAGTGTGAGAGTACTTCAAAAAGTTGTGCACCGGTATGTCATAAGCAAAATGTATGTAAATGAAATATGTGCACAACCTCTGTGCTAAATGTATAGCGGGTGCCAGACGCATGCACTGAAAGCTTATGCACTAGTGGCAACATATCTGTAGCGAAATGTAAAATAACAGTTTTCTGCACAGTGTAATAATAATTTACCCTTAATTGTAGGCATAGTAAGGAATGGACTCCATATGATCACCAAACCACCAGTGAGTAAATCACACCAGAAAACATTTCTGTTGTCCTACACGCTGATCTCTTTCTTCTATATCTGCTGAAGTTTCACACGCCAAAGTTTTCTTCTACACGCATCAATGTTTCCTCCTCCTACATGCTCTAAAGTTTGATGTCACCTCTGACCAGCATTCAAACAATGACGCTATGAACTCTGTGCTCGGCTTTCGGTCTTCTGTTCACTTCTTTGCATCTGGGTGGAATAGCTAATGATCGTATTACCATGTCATTTGAATATGCACAGCTCATTATAATGTATTTTGAATAGGCGCCACACTACCATCTGCACAGCTATTTGTGCACAGATAACGCTTGTGACGATACTCTCTCTGCATAGTGGCATGGCGGTAAGCGTGCACAGATGTTCTAACTATGCTCTAATAGTGTGCTAATGTCTCTGCATCAGCATCTACATGTGTCACCCAATCTCCACACACGTGCATACCCATGATAAAGTACATGCCTTGATACCAAGGCACATGCTTTATGCTGGCCGATTTTATGAGGTCATTTACATTGCCACAGATGGGGGGAAATGACTTTTAAAAGATACTTCTACTCTGTGCACTTTATTCACTCAGTTTCAAATATTTATGTAAAGACTGAGGGACTTAAGATGTCTAGAGGGAATAATGAGTCTCATCTATTATGCACTGAAGAAATGGGGTTTCTCTTAGAGCCTATGTAAAAGGAATTTATTGGCTTCTCTGAGATGCCTAGATATCTTCATTAGCTTTTTTCAAAGCAAGAGTCTAATAGTTTTATATATGTGAGATGGTAAGCCTTTGCCCAGCAACAATTTAAAATCTCGAGTAGGAGAGAATTAAAACTATTCAGACCCACATGTGGAAAGTAATCTATAATCTTGTGTGTAGACTCATGCATGTTTCAAATCATATCTAGAATCAGTCAATGATGTGATTTATTTTATTTTGAACATGAATAGATTGCTTAGATTAACAAAATATTCATTCATAATCATATTGTTAGAGTTGAAACAGTAATCTTGGGAAGGAGTCCTCCTTTAAGATGGCACACTAGTGCTTCTGCTTCTGTGAGCTCTGCTGCCCAGGTTAGTGTGACATGGGAAGGTGTAGGAAAAGGAAAAGGGTGGCTGGTCTGTTGAGCTACTCCACCTGAGTCTTGTGACACAGTGTGTCACGGCCGTTCAAAGCAGGGAGGTGCATCTGCAGCTGCCCACGGCACCGGGACTTTGAGGAATTCATTGGCAAAATTGCAGGCTTCTCAGAGTTTTGGGGGGAGAGAATCCTCGCTGCCCCTCAACAGCCACGATTGTCTGCACCCAGAGGTTCCTCCTCTGTGTCACTCACTGCTGACGTGGCCTCTGCAATTCAAAGCCACCTCAGGGAGAAAGAATGTTCAGGGAGCAAAGGAGTGGAGAATGAAACCATGCCAGCAAATGTTGAGCTTGAAATCACCAGCAAAAGAGCTTTTAAAGTCAAGATTGAGAATCAGCATGGTCTTGCAGCTGAGGAAGATTTTGGAGATCCAACCAGATCCTGTAGATAAGGGTATCGAAAGAAGACTTGGAAAATGTTTGAATAGCGGTACCAGCACCAGTATCATTTTCACTTTTGCCTCTCCCTAACCCTCCCAATGAGGTTAACTCTCAGGCAAGTGTGGTCCTCTTGTGTCAAGAATGGAGGCTTCTTTGGTGGGCAATGTTTTCCAACTTTGCAAGTTCTCACAGGGGACTTCAGTTAAATTTATAGTACGGGAGGCCCTACTCCTAAAGCAAGATCAGCGCTTGCAGGGGTATGAAGTAAAAACTGAGTAACTTCGGGGATAATGCTGCCTTGTTGAAAGATATCTTCCTATGGAATAAATTGGAGAATATGGAGTATTCTGTGAGGAGTAAACATGTGGGCTTTAAGATTCCTAAGTCACCTTGGACCCGATATTCAAAGGCATTTACATGGTTTACATGCCTTTGAATATTCCCCTAGTGCCGCTGAATATCCATGGGAACTGCTGCTATACGCTTCAGCACTGGGCTGTTCAGGGGGTAGTACCCAGAGATAACCAGTCAGCGGCGATATTAAGCTGCTGTCTGGTTATTCTTTCAAACCAAAAATAGAGTGAAATAATATGAGCAAACTTGTAAATGCAATTTTTGTCGGAAGGCAGCCGGGAGGAACAAACTAGCCTCTTGAAGCTGTAACTTCCATTTTAATCGGTTTTTATGAAACCCTAAAACAATCCACCAAGGGTTAATACTAAGGTAAAACCACCACAATAAGGTGTTACCGCCTCCATCAAAATCCAAAAATTCTTAAAAGTCAAACACCTGGTCTGAGGCAAGTAAAGAAAAATGTGGTACTTATCAGAACCGCTGCTTCCCTTCCACGACGGTATCTTCACTGGGAAAACAGACAGCTACCACATTTGTCAAAAATCCACAAGGATCAGCAGCAGCAGTTATTGAAAGAGTACACAGTACTGCGTTTCGGGCGAATATCAAACTTCCAAGCCCTGTATCAACGCTTTGAAAGAACTGCCAAAGAAAAATAAACTGCAGCGTCTCCACCTCTCCGAAACGCCGGCGCATGCTCATTAAGGATCAGAAGCCAGACAGCCAGCATTTAAATAGCTGTGGTGGACCAATACCAGTGAGATGAAATTAAGCATTACAGAACCACCAAATGAATGTCCAAAGGCCAAAAATGGAAAGGCCAAAAGTTGAAAATCTCCCAAACTTTAAAGAATGCTAACCCAGTCCAGTTCCTTGTTTAAACCCGATGGTTCAACTGTATTCCAAGTGAAAATCAACTTTGCTCAAGTTTGCTGCAAAGATTGCTCCCGAATCTCCCCCTCGAGGGTGCACAGGGACCATATCCAACACTCTCCAAGTAAAATCATTAAAGGTATGGCCAAAGTCCAGACAGTGCTTAAGTCTGGAGGCGTGTTCTATCAAACAAACTCGCACAGGGCGAACCGTCCGTCCAATGTATAATAGGTTACAGGGGCAAACTAGCACATACAGCCACAAATGACGTGGAACAAGTGGTTGTACCAGCAAGCAATGTGGGCCGTAGTGGAATTTGGCACCAACCACTCCTTCCCTATTATAGTTTGAGACAAAAATTGCAAGAGCCACACATAAATGATCCAATTCCAAAGATATATCCAAGGAACGCCTGTCCAAGGGAGAAGATGTAGGTCCCACATAATCATGAAGATTGGAACCCCTGGAATGTGCAATCCTTAAACGCCCCTTGAAACAAGGATGTAATTGTAACACATGCCAATGCTTAAAGAAAATCTTCTTTATAGAGTCAGTATGTGACATGTATGGAAGAACCGCCACCATCCTTCACTATGAGCGACATTATGTTGATCACTCGTAGGATCCGATAAAGGGAGGAAACCGCCAATCTCTGTGGATATATCTGGCTCTTAAAAAAAGCTTGTTTGATGACCCTCTTAGGATTTCCGCGGTGAATGAGACGAGCTGAAAGATCATGAGCATGTCGAAGAAACTCATCAAGATCAGAACATATCCGCCGAATCCTAAGAAATTGGCCAAACGGAAGGCCTTTCTTCAAAGGCAGAGGATGAAAACTGGCAAAATTAAGCAATGTATTCCTTTGCACTGAGTTTTCTAAAACAAAGTGGTGTGAAAGAATCTTGACGCTTAAAAACCAACACATCAAGAAATTCCAATTGACTTAAGTGATGGTGCATGGTGAATGATAAATTCGACCGTAAAGAGTTGAGCCAATGAAGGAACAAGTTTAAAAAAGTTATCCTCTGTATCATTCCATAGAAAAAAAGATGATCGTCCCAAAAACCCGGAACCCATAAAGGGATCTTTTCCAAACCATGATGATGGATAAATCCGACTTGTGCTCAGATAGTCTGCCATGTACATGTTAGCCACAGACGGAGCTACGTAGCCACCCTGAATAGCAATACCTTCCAAGTTTTGATTGGTCCAAAACGTTGTTCCAAACTGGACAAAATTCCTAGTAAGCACCATATCCAACAACTCCATGAAAAAATGAATGCGTAGCGTGATACGGTTAGGTCAGCATTGAAGATCCCAAACGTGAAACCCCCGCAAGAGCTTGGTCTTGATCTATGTTGGTGGTACCTTGCAGCACCATCCCAAAGAAACCACCCACCATGCCCTAACAGTCACCATGAATTTGGTTGAGTTTTTTGTAATAAATGCAAGTGGAATCTTTTCAAAAACGATTGTACCAATTGAGCTCATGGCTGTAAAAATTTGTCACAACACTATGGAAAGCGGTTCCAACATCGAGCCCCCAACAACGACACCAATTGTCTAAAAACCCGGAGGTGTCACCAGCAATTTATGTATTTTAGGGACCGTATAAATGCTAGGAATAACTGGGTGTTTTGCTTAACCAAAAAATTAAATTCCTCTCTTCCGTAATCCGAAAAATTAGCAGTGCCAAATGCCTGACTCATAACTTGCTTGCATATTAGACTTTTCAAAGAACGGAAATGGATTATCTAAATCAGCATATAAAAATCCCTATTACTTGAAACCTGGTCCAAAAGATGCGTGTCGATACTGGTCATAAGATTGGTACGACTTGTCCACACACACCCTTATCAGCCCTGCCGCAAGTAACCAACTGATGATTAGAACTAACTCCCGCAAAGCTTGCCACCTGGGTAATTGGATAAATTATGATAATAAGACTTCAACCCCGAACCTTCCAGAGCCGCTAAATCATGAAGGAACTAAATTTTGATATGTCTGAATGAAGGAAATCAACAGCACCAGGTGTCATCCACTTAGAAGGTGCAAGAATCACTTGACCTATCAACCCCATATCATGAGTACACAACACTGGGTAACCAATAATTTTTCTGGAAAAAAAAACGATGCAAGGCCACACACATTCGAAAGGGTCATAATGAGAAACTGGAACATAAGATACCCCCAAATTCAAAAGAGACTGTTGATCTGAAGTCAGCGGCAACTCCCGAAATGTGTAAATATTTTCTTGCGTGAAGGAAAATGAAAATAAAAAAAAAAAAAAAAAAAAAGAAAAAAAAAAAAAAACGTTCCGAGTGAACCGACCCCTGAGGTGTTTCCCTGCTGGTAATTGTTCCGGTACAAAACAAGGATGCCACTATTGATCAGATTGGTCAATTGGCCCTGGGATTCCCTCGACGATTGTGACCCCGACCCCGGGTAGGCGGCCGCGCTGAAGAAACCGCTCCTAACGCTGATTTGGAGGAGAGGATTAACCAGATCGTCCACCATACTCTGAATCATCTGATGAACTAGCAAAAGAGTCAAATGACACCTGTTTTTTGCTATCTTCACCTTTCTTGCATCCAAGTAGTACTTGGTGCAGTTCGATAGTCTATTTTTTGTCTCTATTGAACTTCTTAATTTTGACAGACTTCTTTATAGTCATGATGATTGATCGAACTTGTAGTTGTAAAAAAACCATAAATTCCTCCATTTTGAGATTTAAAACGATCCTTTGTAACCTTTTCTCGTAAATTCTCATCCAGTAGTTTGACGTTCTTTGTTTTAGTTTGACAGACTCAGTATTCAATCTGTCCCCAATAGCGGCAATGAGATCCATACTGCACTTATTCAACATACTGTTTCCACTTGGTATAAAAAGTCCAAATCCTCCTTTAGACATCTTAGGTGGTTTTAAGACCCGTATAACCCGCGGGACCTCACAAGGACCTTATATATTGCACCATGGTGGCCTCATGAAGATGGGACCAACGCGATTAACTTTTTGCCTTTAGATCCAGATATTCAGTAAAGGAAACAGAATACAAAGAGTACTCGGAGTCATCAAACAATGCCGGTCTTTGGGCTCTTGCCGAAATCTGTGCTTCTGAGAATGGCAAACACAGCCTGATTATGGGCTCACCACTAAATCCTTGCTGCCACCTCTTGCTGCCCCCTCCTGAGAAGATGATAATTCTTGTGGCCAATATCAAACAAAGGGGAAATTAAGCACGTCGATACCAAACAATAACAAAAACACCCCTGCCCCCCTCTATCCAAATAAGTCCCAACCACCAATATAGTGAAATAATATGAGCAAACTTGTAAACTGCAATTTTTATTTTCCAAGAAGGCATCCTGGAGGAACAAACTATCCTCTTGAAGGCTGTAACTTCCATTTTAATCGGTTTATATGAAACCCTAAAACAATCCACCAAGGGTTAATACTAAGGTAAAACCACCACACAGACGGGGGTGTTACCTTCATCAAAGTCCAAAAATTCTTAAAAGTGCAAAACATGGTATTAGGCACTTTAAAGACAAATGATGTACTTATCATAACCGCTTGCTTCCCTTCCCACGACGTTTACTTCAACTTGGAAAACCGACAGCTACTCACATTTTTCAAAAGAACTCACACAAGTCTCCGCAGCAGCAAGGCTTATTTGAAAGAGTTCACATATACTGCGTTTCGGGCGAATATCAAACTTCCAACCCTTGTAGTCAATGCTTTGAAAGAACCGTGGCCAAAGAAAACTAGTGAGGTGGTAGTGTCCTGGTTTATGCTTTGGCAGTGAAGATTAATCCAAAATCTTTCCTAACTTTTGCATTCTGAAGCTAACCTGCCGCGACATGCTCTTTGCTACTAGACTCGTTATACTTCCTGCTGTCTGCGGCGGAGTCCATATATCCAATGCTCGTGGCCGGATATGACCCCCGGCATCGAATATCCTGTTTCAAGTATTCAGCAGAGATGGCTAAGCACTGTAATTTCTTGTGTAGCCGCCGCCGCGGATTATCATCCCTTAAACTCAGCCAGTACTGTAGATATTTTGAAGTATTTTTTTGAAGTAAGACGAACCTAATGAGGCTTTTTCCTCCCAGTGTAGCTGCCTAGTTATTTGTCTTTCAGCATATGGATGACGCGCTTTGAGACGATCCTCAGGGTAGAAACTTTATGGTGGATCTTCTAGAACTATCGGTTTTCCTGTGTCGAGCTTTCTATGACAACCAGTCGCTAGAGCTACAATAGAGACGGTCCTGTGAAAAATCTTTCTTTAGGAATAAACGTGTCTTGTGTTCCTTAGGTGGGAAGGTAAGAAGGTTTCCTGACTTTTCAAAGATGACGCAAATGACACACAGAGGAGTTCTGGGACCTTAGGTACTGGGTGTTGGAAATAGGAGGTGCCTGTATTTTTTTTTTTCAAGTTTCCTGTTAACTGTTTGGTTAAATGCCAGAGATTCCTAGCACCATTGTGCCTCTCCCTCAGTTTGGATCAAGGCTTTTGTACACTGCCAACCCCCCCCCATGGATTGGCCTCCAAGTCTTTGTCATTGCTGTTTTTCCTGCCCTGTTTGTTTTTTTTCTTGCCCTTAAAGCTTTACCACCACCACTTTCCTCCCCTGGTTTTTCGCCTCCAACCTTCCACGTGCATATCCTTTCTTCTGTTAGTTTGGAATATTAGCCATGAAAGCCATTGCAGAGCCTTGTGTTCAAGCACTCTTAAGCTCAAAAAAATGTTGTTCTAAACTCCTTTGACATGCCCAGTTAGGTTTATTAAACCTTGATCTACTGCTCTTCATGTTAGTAACATGCGTTTTACAATAAAACAAAAAAGTGTTAAAAAGACTAACTGCTCCAATTGAGATAGGAAAGAAGTCAACCTTCAACCCTGTGGGATACTCAATATTGGTAACAGGAGGGAAATAAGAGATAATATTGTAGGGATTTGTTAATGCCATCAGGTAGAGGAGGTAAGTCATATACGCTTTCTGAAAGAGTAATGTTTCGACGTGAAGAGTGCTTGAATTTGGTGGTGAAGAGTATTCCAGTCAAGGATCAGGAGGTAGGGCATTCCAATATCTTGGGCCAAGACAGGCAGAGTGTATGGGTGGATTCGAGTCTAGCTTCCCAAGCAGAGGGAAGGTGAAAGCAATTAAGCGATGAAATAGGGTTCGTGCATGATGTGGCGTGTGTGGACTAAGCGAGAATAAACATAATCGGGTATAACTATGTAGTGTTTTATGAACCAGGGTAAGCAGTTTGTATTGAATCTGATCAAGTATGGAAAGCCCGAAAGTGAATTAGGAATTGGGGTGACATGGTCACAATGGGAGGGCTGTTGGCAGGATTTTTTATGGCAAGTACTGTGTATGAGTTTATAGACATTGCAGATGACTTAGTGGGGAGGCCGTCAAGAATGGGCATTGCAGTAATCTAAGCATCATCATGACAATAGATACAGAGCAAAGGTAAGTAGAGAGGAAGAGGAGCGACATGGGCGGACTGTCTCTAATGTGATTAAAGTGCAGGAAGGCATGATAAATAATGCAAGACTGATTTGATCCATGAAAAGTTAGAGAGGTATCACGACTGACACCGAGGATACCGACGAGAGTTAACAAGTGAGGTCGGTAGTGTCCAAAAGTGTATAGGAGAGTGATAGGCACCCGAGTAGAACCACTTAACAGGATTACTGAGGTCTTGAATTGCCTGCGGTGCGGGCTGGACCAGCAGGGGCTTTAAGCCACACTTCAGGGATTAAGACTTCACAACTGTAGGCTTCATTTACTTTTTCAGTGCCTGACATTTAAGAAATACCAACAAGAAAGGAACCTGTACCTGGAAGGTTGGGGTGGGGGGCACACATCTTTTAGCTTTTTGGACCGCCAGTTTAGTCCCTGCTGAAACACTAGTCTCTTCTTCACCAGTGGCTTAATGGCACCCCCTTTCCTTCTTGCAGCAGGGTTAGGAGTGTCTCGCCTATACATTATTAATTTCGCTGTGACTGTCAGAACACCTCCTCTTCTTCTGTTGGAGGGGGTGCGATTTGATCTGCAACGGCAACACTGAGAATACCTTGGGGTTCATTTTGTTTTTGTGTTGCATGGGTTGGGGCCCCTATAGCACTGAGTTTTGTGCAAGCTGTTTCCTCATTATCTCTGGCCAAAGGGGTTCTACCAGAACACTGTAT